>OX452970.1:4394480-7219624 GCA_949699065.1 Metalampra italica | reverse complement strand
AAAATTTAACATATAAATATAACCTTTCATTACAATCAAAAGCGTGAATATTCATTTTCTCATTGGAATTTTTTTATAAAAAATGTTTCATAGAATGAAGGCGGGAAAAGTGAAAAAAAAAGTTCATTTTTATCATAAACAATTACAGATCTCATTAAACTATATTATACAATAGTTTTTATTGCACTTCGATACGATACATATTTACAAGAAAAATATTGTGAAGCTATTTGAAGTGCTAGAGAAAAAAATTTAATGTATATTTTAAGTTAAATATAAATTTAAATATTTTAAGTTCAAACTTGCTTTAAAAGATCATTATTGTTATTAGAAATGAATAGGTATTAAAATTCTACAGTAAATTAGTAGGTACTCACAATAATTCTTGACATGTACATATTGAATCCTGGAGGGTCATAATTAGCTCCAATAACAGAGATTTCTGGATATTTTTTCTGTATAATATTAGTATAGTCCTCAAATACTTTTCTGTAGCCACAAGAGTAACTGCGAAAAAGGACATTTGAACAATATTAAAAATGAGTTCCTTAAATATCATTTATTGAGGAATGATAAATGTGTGTACAAGCAATCATAGAATATCAACAAAATTAATCAATGCGTGGAGGTAGCTGCCCCATCCTCGAAACCGAGTAGTTGGCCAGCGGGCATCCATATATGGCGGATGCCGCGAATGCACATACAATATTAAATACCATTGCAACTTATTGCAGTATTATGATTTACTGTAATAATGTCCAATCTGAAATTAGGTAGGTATTCATAAGCTTATTCATATTTATGTCGTTGTGGAGATCCTTGGGGGAGGCCTTTGTCCAGCAGTGGACGTCTACAGGCTGATATGATGATGATGAATCATATTTATTGGTAAAAATATTACACATCAGTATTCTTGTCTATCTTTGGGGCACAGTGGTATTGATTTAAATAAACTCTGTGACAATAGGTTCCATAACATTGCATGATGGATGACCTTGCTTGTATGTGTACACAACACAAACCAGAAAGCACTTTGGTAAATTATGTCCCTACTTGTATAGTTTATATTCCAAAGAGTTCCCCAAGGATACATTACTAGAAGAGTTCAGAAAACACATTTAACATAAATGAATTACCTACAATAATTGTAACTGGTTTGGTACCTACGATAAGATTTTTTATCAGTCATTCTCAGTATCAAAGGAGGTTATGGGGCTTAATATCGTAACATTACCAAAATCGTCGTTCGTTTAAAAGTAAAAAACATACCAGTAATAAATGTTCATGATATGCCCCACACCTTGTCCAATTTTAGTAATGCTGTCTGCTTCATTCTCATTTGCTTGCGCATAGTTATCAGCAGACAAAATGAGACACATTAATATAATTGCTATAAAACTGAAAGATACAGAGAAATTATTAGTCAAAGACATATTAGCAGATTTGCAAATAGGATCACGTCACGATTTGAATTTGTATTTCTTTGTAACTTCGATAGCTTCGACTAAACAAATCAAACAAGTCATTAAATCATCGAGCTCATCACGTTGACCACAGATTATTGATAAAGTAGTACCTATCCCTATATAGTTAGTGATATTATAGGTAGTGTCTTCGACAACGTTGACTGACTGACAGTGACAGACATGCATGGCTGGCGACGTTAGGGGTCGTATAGCGACTTGCTATCTCTGTCTACGAGCTACATTGATTGTTGCTTTCTCCCTCTACGTAGGGCGAGCATTTACTTTATCAATACTCCGACCTTCTGACGCGGTACAAAATATTGTTAGACTATTAATTGCCGACCCGTAATTTGTGACCATGTTACTTTTCCATCTTGCCGTAAAATCCTTTAAAAAAACTCATGTTAGCATTATTCATTGAACAAGGATCCCATAGAACAGCTGCTAAAATAACAATAATAATCAGAGAGGGACACACTTATTACAAAAGTGGTAAGAGTAAGCAAGACAGGAGATCTCTATCTACGTATGTGAACCACAACCCGACTAAAATAGATAATGTTTGTTCAGTTTGACCCCGCTATATAAGAAGCGTCTTCTAAAATTATTGGGGTAAAAGACTATTGCTATTTCATGCTATACGCTGATTACGGTTCTATAGTTCATTTATTTTCTATGGCATTAATCAATTTTTCATTTCAGGGTGCGTTCCAAAACGTGGAAAATTCAATCGGGTGAATGTAAAATTCACTCTACCCCGAAAGGAAATTATGATATTTATCATACAATAAGTACGCTTTATAAATTACGCACACCAGGCATAAATATAATTATTTTGTGGCATCTTATCAAACCTACGCTGCGTTAAGGTGCGCGTCCACTTGCCGCACGCGCCTTGCAGCGCACGCAACGAATTTTCGTTTTCTTTGTATGAATTTGTATGGACTTGCGTCCACCCACCTGCCCGCACCGCATTCACCAACCTCCACCATACAATCTGTTGCGTGTGGTGCGGTCAAGTCGACGCGCAGGTTAAACAGAGACATACACGTAGGTAAGTAGGTACCTATTGTCAGCTGTTTATTTTTCACTTTGACATTTTATGGTTACAAAACCAAACTTACACATATTAATTGAAATAGAGTTGAATAAAATATTATATATTTTGAAATTCGCCGACTATTCTATTAAAGTCGTGCCCTGTTTTTGTGGAGGCCGTGCTGTAACCGCCGGTTTTTGAAGAAAAACAAACAAAATATGACTTGGTTGTATGGTCTTGGCTGTATGACTTGCCGTACGAATTCAACAACACAAAAAAAATATATATAGGGCTGTATGGACAAAGCTTCCCTTGCCCGTCCTCAATAGAGGACAAACAAAACAAACCAAAAAATATATATATATATATTGGTTTGTTGTTGGTTGGTTTGTTGAATGATTATTTGTTAAATTTGGTCGGTGTTCAGTAGCTATAGGTATACTGAGTTGTAGTTCAATCAACGTAAAAAGGCAATTTGACTTATGTTCTGGCCAAAGTCTACTGGTGATATTATTTTTAGTAGAACTTCTAAATTCTTTGTTTGTCTAACAGTAAGAAACCGACGTTGTTTGTTGTTGAGATTTTGTTGTCTGCAATCTCAGATTATTCTTGTGGTTCATCTGAGTCTGCAATAGTGACTTGACTGATTTTTTTTCGTTTCAGTCAGAGTACATTAAATATACTGGTTTCAGTTACCAGTTATAATGCCACACGGTCACAGTCACGGCTGCCACCATGATCACGACCACGAGAGTTCTAATGAATTGGGAATACAATATAACTTATTTGAAAAAATTGATAAGGAGAACTTACAATGCTTGAATGAAAGCATAGAAGGCTCTGGCAAAACTGTGTTTAAACCTTGGGAAAAGCGTCTGGATAGGACTCATGTACGTATAAAATTTTTAAATTTTAATCCTGTTCCTACTTACCACAAAGTAGGCTCAAATCTCCCTGGGTTCACATGATAGATATAACATACATAATGGGTGTTTCTCATTCTCACGCAAAAAAGTGTCTTTTGTGAGAATCCATTAATCTAACGCAATAACCATTATCTATTTTGTTGTTTTTTATATCTAATGACTTTATTTACTATATAGAAAGGATAACTTTATTTTAAATATTATATGTGAAGAATTACAAATAAAAACATAGTCAAAATGTCACTACCATGCGGTGTCTGTTCACCAAAATCTGTTCAAATTTTTTTTTACGATAAACTACTGATCTTTTTCTACGAATTACCCTGAAAGTTAATTTATGAACGTTAAACCTATTTAAAATCCTTAGTGACAAATTTTTTCGGTTGAATTTTCTAAAATTAAACATACTTAAAGTTTGTCTACAGTTTTTTGGTCACGACCATGGCACACATGCGGAAAAATATATTTTTATGTAATAAATTTTTGAAAACGGCAAGCTAAACGTGTTTAATCAGGTCCACGCCGTGCTCAACTAATAAAAGTAAGTTTAATTGCTATAATTTTGATGTTTTCATAAAGGTTGTTCAAAACAATGTAGTTTCTGATAAACTTACCTGTTTGCGAAATCTTTGTTTAATTTTTAGGTTATGTTTGGCACGGCACGAAAAATGTCACAACCATGGCGCTCACACCCATAGCCTATCGATACCATGGCTGTGACAAAGAGGGCACGGTGGTGACACCGACAATCTTCGATACCATGGCTGTGACAAAGAGTGCACGGTGGTGACACTGACAATTATCATATCAGGCGAAAGACGTCCACTGCTGGACAAAAGCCTGAATCCAAGAATCTCCACGTCTCAAAAAAAGTCACGTCCATGCCCATTATTTCACGTCCATGTCCTGAATTATTGCAGATGCCACACACAATCATAACCACGTCACCAATGTCACAGCCATGCTTTTTCACCCCCTTTTTTCAAGTAAATATCGTCCAAACCGATATTAAAAACATTGATTTTGAATACACTTTTGAATAGATTTAAGAACAATACAAACATTAATAATATTTATTTTTACTCATACATAATACCATACTGATAGTCACAGCCATACTTTTCCACCCCCTTTTCACCCCTTTCCTTAATTTATTAAGCTCGCCAATTGGTACAGTCGACCGCACGTCAATGGATACACTTTGACCTTGAGCTGGCCTAGCCTGTTAGGGAGTTTCAATACAGTGAGGGACCAGTTTATACTGGTTTTGTTTCCACTGACGTGCGGTCGACTGTACTGAAAATAATCATTTTGAATACACTTTCGAGTAACCTGAAATAAAATGCAAATAGTCGGATTTTATTATTATTAAATTTTTTTTCCTTAAAATGAGAAACACCCTAATACCTTCAAGCTATGTCACTGGCAGTGTAGGCAGAAAGAATCTCATGATATTATGTCAGAAATATATCTGTAAGGTAAGGGTGGTATCGCACGCGGATACCCGGACCCTTATAATAGATTTTTAATGTTGGTTGAGTTAGAAATAATACCTAGTCACTTCATGTTAATGTTGTATAAAATAAAATGTTCTATTGTATTAAACTAATTTAAGTATAAAATAATAAAAATGTTAAAATGTTAGATGTAAATATGTTGGTTTTGAGCTGGTTGTAAGGCAACTGGTCTCCTGTCGGTCTGTTACCAGGGCTCAGCGCGGCGTGTCAGCATTATTGTATTAGTAGATTGTACAATAAGGGTAGTAAGTAGGATATTACTAACGAGAGTATGTTAGAAGCCCGACGCCGAAGGCGGAGGGATTTTAATGACTCGAGTTTGTAATACCCTTACTACCCGTGATGCACACAATGTTTTTCATCACATTTGCGAGGAAATAAATACCTACGACACAAGGGAACAAATTTATTTTCTTTGACTTTGCTGATTTTATTTAAGTTTATTAAATTAATTAAGTTAAATTAAGTTACATTTAATTACCTTAATATAACTCAAGTCAAGTTTAGTCAATTTAGTCAAGGTTAATTTAGTCAATTTAGTCAAGTTAACTACTCAATTTAACTTAATGTACAGCCAGCTACACATTACAGCATATAATATTGTACTGAAGTTCATTATTCTCCCGCGGGTAAATATAGGCCATTGTGTTTCTTTAGGAACTCATATAATAAGACCATGAATTTAAAAAAAAGCTACTCCCATATGGATGAGTAACAAAATCATTTTAGGGGGTGCCAAAATCGTGCCAAATGTATATCGAAATTGATACTCACTCACACATTCTCATTTTCAAACTCCATATAAATTTGTATGAGCAACTTCCTCCCGCTAGTCCGCACCCCCCCTGATTTTGACATAGAATTTTTCATCGTTTCCCATACTAAATTTGCAAGATGCGATCTCCACAGGGAGCGCGCGCGCGACAAAAGAGGTTCGAATCTCCTTGAATAAGACCCTTAACGAGCAAGTGTGATGAAAAATAATTTAGGTTACATGCCTGAGCCCCTGGGGCACCCCAAACAATATTTCCCCAAACCATTTATTTTAGAAGATTATTACTATTATTTTACTTTTTGGTACTTTTTATGCAGGTTTCCTCACAATGATTTTGTTAACCAAAAAGCCTGTGGTATTATAATAAACCATAGGTAAGTTCGGAAAATTTAGTATTGGTTAACGTACCCGCGACCCCATGAACGTGAGCCAACCAATTGGGCTATCATATCACGGCGCCATGTATGTGGTATATTAACTAGGATAAGGGAACTTGTTTGTCAAATAGTCCTAGCCCTATTGATATATTGTAGAGAACATTGTAATGAATGACAGAGGGATAAAGTGCCAAATTGTTTTTATTTTTCAGTTTGTGGAGAGTGATGCTGATGAAGAATTACTTTTTAACATACCATTTACTGGGAACATTAAGCTTAAAGGTGTCAAGATAGTTTCAGAAGACACTGAATCACATCCCTCAAAGTTAAGGCTGTTAGTATTTGTACTACTTTCGCATTTTCTTATGAAATACGTATTCAATAGGTGTGTAGTTGTTCACAGCTCTGTAACTTAGACCAGAGCTCTGCAGGTATTGTACACCCAAACCGGCTCATACAAGTTTGTACTAGAAGGTTTTATTTTTATTGAGTGAGACAACTCAATATTACATATTTTTGAATTTTGAATATTGTAACTTGTATGCAGACATTCTGCTAATCAGGTTTCATTTCTATATACCTATATATATATTTTATAGGTTCAAAAATAGACCAAATATGACGTTTGATGATGTGTCTATGGAACCAGATCAAGCATTTGAACTACAAAGAGACAGCCAAGGTGTTCTCGAGTATGCTCCTAAGTAAGTATTACCTATTACTTAAATTCACAGGCAGGATGCTATTAAAAAATAGGAGTTTCCCTAAAGTTGTTATTGATTTGATTCCTGTCCTTTAGCGGACAAACATAATTTAAGCAAACCTTGAGAGATTGATTGTTTAATAGACATTGATAAGAAACAAAGGCACAAAGGCATAAGTGATGCCTTCTTTTTCAGGGTTGTCACATTTTCGTCAGTTTCATATTTGACAATGCATTTTCCATGTAATTTTGGTGCTGAAAATACAAGGATTTTCTACATTGGACTAAAAGGAGAATGGGCACCATCTCACAGACATGGAGTTACTATTTGTACTTACGAGGCAAGGCCTAATCTTGATGATCATAAGTTGAAGCACCTAGATTCTGTGTCTAAACCCATAGATTAAACTTTTTATAATTTAAATCAATTATAAGGAAAATAAAAAATTTTTGTTGTTAATGTAAATTTTATTACATATACAATTATTATATTTATTTACAAATTATCATGTACATCGTTTTAATTTAACACACATTTGTCAAAAAATTGCTCACAACTATGGATTAGGTTCAATATTTCTGAGATTTTGCTTTTTGTTGTATAGAGCATTGAATAAAAATTATTAATATATATTTTATTTGTTTATTTTGTTTACCACTCCTGTAACAACAAGGAAGGAATGGAGTGGGGCATGCACATTATAACAATTCAGTCGTCATTCATTCTTTTGACTTACGTAGACTTTGGAGACAAGCAAGCGTCACTGCGGCGCCACTGACGCGGCGACAGAACGGCAGATAGAAGTACTATGCAATTTAAGGAAGATCATTCGAGCCATTTCGAGCGCAGTGTCACTAACGCCGGCGCTAGTGACACTGCGCTCGAATGATCTTCCATAGTTTTCATAATACATACTTCTATCTGCCGCTCTGTCGCCGCGCCACTGACGCACAGACGCTTGTCTCCAAAGCGTACCTGATGGCAGTAAACAATGTTTTTAAATAATTGCTTGGATTTATTTATTTAGGTATATACCACCATACCAGCAATGATATAAAAGTTTTTTGTAAAGAGAATCTCAGAAATATTCAGGGTACAATTTTTCTAGGATTAAGTAGTTGACTTAGAACTTTCCAAATGCCGGAACTATTGTGGGCTCGAGGGAATTAAGAATTGTGAGGATAATTAATTTTTACATAGTTAATGGTCTTGGTATTACTTAGTATTTCTTCTGTGGTATTACCCTGTTGGTTAGGGTTATAAGTTGTGTTGTGAATAACATTATTTATTTATTGTTATAATTTATTTTAAAAACATTCCTTACATTTACATAACCTACGATTGAAACTACATATTTAATGACTCGAGGCATTAATATTGATGGCAGTGTTACAATTTTATTTATTCGTATTCGCAAAAACTACCTACTTACAATACAAAAATTCATTCACGTACATCCATCTCTAACATTAACATATTAAAAATTGTACCAGAGGTCAGTCGCGAAACTGGGTTAATATTCAGTTCGAGGGATATGGATGATTTGCTTTTAATTCTAGTACTAGTACACTAGGTACTTAGGTCCAACGTTATATTATTTAAAATTGAATTTTACAGATGATATTTATACTTGATGGTGGCTGGGTACATGTGTGTGGGCCTTGGAGTACAATTATTACCTATCACATACTAGTCTGGTAGGATCACTGGTGGCGCCCTCTCCGTATGACTCTTCCCCTGCGGTAGGGTCGGCCGGGCCGCGGGTAGGGCGGGCGCGCGGGGCGCACCACTGCGTTGGGCACGGCGTCCACGTCGCCGGCGCGGTACGCGCCAGTCGGAGGGCGCGCCCACCGGCGCATGCACACCGCACACCTTCACAGATAGCAATGTCAAAAAAGTCAGGGATCCGTCAATTTTAGTTTCCTTAAAATATCTCGGAAAGTAAAAAATCTTAAGATTTTAACTTCCTAAGCAATTTGACATGCATATTCCAAGTATCAGCACTATCTGTACAGTAGTTTTCGAGTTATCTGAGAAACAGACAGGCGGACAATATATTTTCGCCATAAGGTCCGTTTCCGGTCCGTTTTGATGATCTTTAAAAACGGTATAAAAATTTGATTTGCGTGGAGTTAAAAACAAAACAGCCTTAGGGAATCGTGTGGGGGCACAACACGACCGACAATCGGTGGTCGACATTTCCGAGGCGTTGAGAGAATTGAAACTAACTCCATGAATCAAAAAAAATTGCTACTCAGCGCGCGCGCCACCAAAGAGATTCGAACCTTCCTGACTAGCGCACACGTCCTACCTACGGTGAACGGATTTTTGACCGATCCGATTATCGGTTGAAAAGTAAACGTGATATGCGTAACGCACATGGCCCATCGACAATCGGCGCGCGGCGAGCGCTTGGAAATCTCCCTCAAAATTCACCGACAATCTGACCACCGTGTGCGTTGAATGAAAGAGAGAGAAGAAAGTAGGATATCGACAATAACAAATAAAATAAGTTGTAAAACTAAAATAAGTTGTAAAACTACATACCTGCTGACTTTTTGCACTTGGTCAAATTTAAGAGTCTGTTGTTCGGGTGTTTGGAACATTTTGTTGTCGTCAATAGTGGAGAGCCAATAGGAAATCGCGGTGGCGAAGAAGTTGCAGCGGCCCAATCCGTTGCATTCGATACTGGGTTGCATGCGGAAGTCGAGCATGCAGGAGCCCGGAGACATGAGACTTTGCCCTGCCGCGTCTGTGCCGGCCGTATGCTGCAACAAACATAAATACATTACGAAATTAGCTATACAGCTATGATTATTTCAATGAGTCAAAATCTTTTATTGTATAGAGTAGCATAATTATAGACTGCACTTGGTACATTTATAATGCTTTTAGGGTTCCGTACCTCAAAAGGAAAAAAGGAACCCTTAAAGAATCACTTCGGTGTCCGTCTGTCTGTCTGTCAAGACCCTTTTTCTCAGGAACGCGTGGAGGTTGCAAGTTGAAATTAATATCAAATACTTAGATACAATCTACAATCTTGTCTGTTATCTTGTCTACAATCCCTTAGAGCTGTGAAAAAATCAAATTTCTACGCAGTGAAAAGATATGGCCGTTTTTGTCGCATTTTTGCGTATTTCCGGTTGACCTAAAATCATGAAATTTGGCAAGAAGCAATGTATTTAGCACATGAAATGAAAAAATACGAAAACCGTAAATTGTAGTTACATTACAAAAAAATAATATTTTTTCTATTACCAACAAACTTAATTTTGCGTATAACCAAATCATCGATGTAAATTGTAAAGTACTATTAACGATTCCGAAATTTTTTAAATTTACTTTTGTACGGAACCCTCAGGGCGCGAGTCCTACTCGCACTTGTCCGGTTTTTTAAATTATACTACCGTTAGTTAATTATACTAGCTCTGTGAAGAAGGGGAAGTATCTTACTCTAATGCCTTTAATTGGTTTGTACGCTTTATGCCAGAAAAGCACAATGTCAGATTAGCGGAATATCAGATTTGCAGTATGTCAGATTAGCAAAATGCCAGATTAGCATAACGTCAGATTAGCACAATGTCAGATGGCAAAATGCCAGATTTGCATAATGTCAGATTAGCAGAATGTCAGATTTGATTTCACATTACACATCACACTGACCAACATACTGACTGACTGGCTGACAGATTGACTGCCAAACATAATAAAACGCATAACTATGAATATTTTACCTAAGTAATTATTTATTATTTTCATCTTATTCGATATTAGCAGAAAATTTGTATGTAGGGGTTTTAAGTGCTCCTGAATACAATTATTATCTACCGTTAATATTGTTTTTATATCTTTACTTTTCTTTGAATGACTTTATCGCAATAATTAGGGGTGGGTCGCTAGCTACTTCACAGAGGAAATAATAGTGGCCACTTTTGATATGTACAATCTGTACAAATTGATCCTAGACTAGCTGTTATATTTTGAATTAAGATGATCTTTACCTGTACCTAACTGACCTTTTTGTAAATTTAATAATAGTGTATGTTGTCTCACCATTAGGAAACTGTATCCCTGCCACAGTTCGTCCCAACCATCAGGGCAACTAGGAACTTCATTAGTTTGGCTATGTATAGCAATTGATCTTGTTGGTGATTCGCAAACTTGACACCTGAAAAATTTGAAGAACTAAAATTAACGATGAGGACTATAAATTTTAACATACTTATAATCCTAACTAAAACAAACGCATTTGCGGCTGAAAGCAAAATAAACAATGGTGTTCCAAAGTGGACCGCAAAGTTAAATGGTAATGCAAACTTGTTTTTGCTGCTACAGTACCTTGCTCGCACAAGTGGCCGACTCGCAAATGATGTTTGTTTTCATAAGACAGCAAAAGAAAAACGGAATATTGGTACTTTGCTGCATCAACTAAACCTAACGTCAATTTGAATTTAACATTTGTGTTTTACCTTACCTAGATATGTACGGCATGATGTCTCTAGACTGTATAGGGGTCATTGCCATGGGCATTCTCTCTTTCGTCGATAACCAGAAACTGTAGTCTTCGCGCTGAGCATAATTGCAGACGTCATGCAGGCTACAGAACATGTAAGGCATTGTAGAGAACTTCCGCAAACAGCTGCCCGGAGCACCTAGAAGAATATTCAAAACGTCAGTTGATACTGAAGACATGCTCGAGTATGACATACTGTAAGACTGATTTAACGTACCTAAATCTTGTCCATGCGCTTTAGCATTAGCTACAATGTGCATCAATGAATAGCCATTCCAAAGTGGTGAAGTCCCTGCTGGGCATGACGGAATCATTGCCGATTGCGAATGTACGGTAACATAGAACCCTCTGGACTTGGGTATGTTTGCTGGTGGTGCCGGATAACCAGGAGGTCCTCTGGCGCCAGGGTACCCATCTAGACCTCTCAAACCTAATTGACCCTTAATACCTTGTAATCCCCAGGGTCCTGGTAATCCTTCGCCACCTCTGAAACCATAATCTCCCTTTTCACCTTTTATTCCCGGTAAACCATCTCGGCCAAAAGCGCCTGGCATACCATCTGGACCAGGAAGCCCATCAGAACCTGGAAACCCAGTATCTCCCTTAGGGCCAGGTAATATCTCCGAAGCAAAAATAGCTTCGCCTCTGTCGCCTTTGATGCCTTTACGTCCAGAGTATCCAAAACTGCCCTCTACACCTTCATCACCTCTAAATCCTTTTAAACCACGTAGACCTGGGCGTCCTATATATCCATTTGATCCAAAGTTACCCAATTCTCCCTTAACACCTTTGATACCTTCGAATCCCTGCCAACCTTCGTCACCTCTTTCACCCTTTGGACTAATAGCATAACCTGGCTCTCCTACATCTCCTTTTATGCCTGGGGGGCCTGGAGCCCCTTCCATTCCTCGAGCACCTGGTATTCCTGAACCTCCACGTCTTCCTGGTTTTCCGTCCATACCTTTCATCCCTTTAGGACCCTGGAAACTAAGACCTGGCTGACCTGGTATACCTTCAGGCCCATCAATACCGTATTCCCCAGGAGCACCCTTTTGCCCCATCGGACCGGGCCATCCTGGAAGTCCGTTTATGCCAGCTCGTCCTTGTTCTCCTCGTTCGGCATTTATTCCATCTAAGCCACGGAGTCCGGGAGGCCCAATATCACCAAGGAAACCTTTTTGTCCAGGCAATCCGATTTCACCAAACTCTCCTTGATAACCCACATCACCTTGTTCTCCTTTCCTTCCCTTTAGACCAAAGTATCCAGGTTCTCCAAAATCTCCAGGCTCACCAAATTGTCCTTCTATTCCCATATCACCCATGTCGCCTTTTGTACCAGGCAAATAACTTATGATCCCGGCGTCGCCTCTTTCTCCTTGAGGACCGGTATCGCCTCTTAGGCCCACAGTACCAATAAACCCTTGATCACCTGGAAGTCCAGGCCTACCTATTAGGCCAGGTATACCTTCCATGCCTAGGTCACCTTTTATACCTGTAATACCGGCAAATCCTCTTAGGCCTTGTCTACCTTTGTTTCCGTTAAATCCATGTCTCCCTGGGCGTCCAGGACCACCTGGCCATCCTTGTTCACCTACTTCCCCAGGTTTTCCTGGTAGGCCATCGTCACCAATCATCCCTTTTGTTCCATTTAATCCATAGCGTCCCGATGTTCCAGTGTCTCCCTTTTCACCTTTTAAGCCCTGATACCCTCCTATGGTTAATCCTTGTGTTCCTTTGTCACCTTGTTCTCCTCTAAGACCATCCAGTCCTGATCTTCCTGCAAGCCCTTCAATGCCAGCTTCTCCAGAATCACCCTTCATTCCGCTAATGGAACCATCACCTTTAATTCCTTTCGGTCCTGGGACACCAAATTCCCCAACATATCCTTTTAAACCAGGAAAGCCATCCATACCAGGTCTACCCGATATACCGGTATCACCACGAGACCCTTTTGGTCCACTGGGACCTGATAAACCTATTATCCCAGGTTCCCCGGGGTATCCCATGGAGCCTGTTTCACCACTATCACCTGTCTCACCACTCAGACCAGGTTTTCCCATAAACCCTGGAAATCCGGAAATTCCAACAATACCGGATTCTCCAGTCCAGCCTCGAGCTCCCACTCGGCCTGCCTCTCCTTTCATTCCTTTTGGCCCAGTGTCACCTTGCAAACCATTGTGACCTTGTAAACCGGGCTCTCCAATTGCTCCCAGCAAGCCTGGTAACCCGGGGCGTCCGGATAATCCTGGCGCGCCTTGTATTGCAATCCCTGATAGTCCTTTTCGACCCTGTGGAAAAAACAATACCATTGTTATATTTTCTGACTAAGTATAGCATATTATTGTAACAATATGTCACCACGAAAGAACTTACGGGAGGACCAGTTGGTCCATCAGCACCTATATCACCGGGATATCCTGTTTGTCCTTTCACCCCAAGAGCACCAGCACGACCAGGCATACCAGAATAACCTGGCTCACCTTCATCGCCTCGTTCTCCAGGCAAACCGTCAGCACCCCTTTCACCGTAAATAGAGGCATACCCAATGTCACCTCGGGAACCTTTCTGTCCTCTACCGGCTGGAAAACCATCAAGACCTCGTTGTCCTGGGCTTCCTGGCTCTCCGTATGGACCTATTTCACCTTTTTCGCCAACGAATCCTTTTATGCCAACCGGACCCTGTGACGCTGTACCAGGTAACCCTTCATCGCCTCTTATTCCTCTAAATCCATCGTACCCCAATTCTCCACGTTCTCCTTTAAATCCTTGGAAGCCTGTAAATAATGCTAGTTTAGAAATGTGATTTTAACACGCCACCGACAGTAAGTCAGGTGTTTGATTGCATTAAGGGCGAATAAATACAAAGTCCACAGGTACTATATATTCAATGCCACAGTTAACACGATCCAAACAGGTAGATATTATCCGACAAGAACCAGAATAGGATACTACCATAGAGATAGTATACTAGCTACGTATACTAACAACTCTCTGGATACTACCTTAAAGAATAAACAGTACTAAGGAACGTTACATATCGTGTGTGTGATGTACTAATGAAATTGTTCAATCCTATTTATATTTTTGTCGGATAATACTCGGAAAATTACTATTAACAACACTAGAGAATTTGAGAAACACCAGCAGACACACTTGTTTTAGCAAATTAATATAAACATGTACTGTTATATAAAATAGACTTGGAGGATATAGGTAGGTATAGTACATTACTGCCGCGCCCCGCAAGTGAAGCATAATCGGACGATCGTGAGTATGCGGGCCGAGCCGGAGCCGAGACGCGTATCACAGAGTCCGGTTATGCTCCGTTGTGGCCAAGGCTTGTATAGTGCTTTTCTCAAACATGCACAATGCGAATCCGACTGGTAGCGATGATCTCATTTCGGTTTTCTTACTTTATTTTGCTCGGCTCCTAAGGGTCGTAGCGTGATTTTAAATAGCCTATAACCTTCCTCAAAAATTGAGCTATCAAAGGCAAAAATATTTTTTCGAATCTGACTTGTTTCAAATCCGACTGGTAGTTCCACCCACAGACCTATATAGTAGTTCGCTGTCTACGTCGATGAGTTCGATGCCCTCCTTCCTTACGGTTTTCTAACAATTTTTTTGCTCGGCCCCTAAGGGTCGAAGCGTGATGTTAAATAACCTTCCTCAAGAATTGCGCTATCAAATGCAAAAAGAATTTGTCAAATCCGACTGGTAGTTCTCGAATTTTGCGATTACCAACACATTTAGCGATTCAATTTTAGGGTTCCGTACCTCAAAACGAAAAAGGAACCCTATAGGATCACTTCGTTGTCCATTCCATCAGTCTGTCTGTCAAGAACCTTTTTCTCAGGAAGGCGTGGAGTAACAAGTTGAAATTAATATCAAATACTTAGTATTTAAATGACCCTTGGAATTTTTTTACATCAAAAGATACCCCAGCAGTGGATAGTGGATACATTGTCTTCGTTTGTTTATAAATACAATTAATAAATTTTGAAAATGACATACCATCTCTCCCCGGATAGCCTGGGTATCCTTTCTCGCCTTTAACGTTGATTCCGTGATCTAAAGATTCGCCTGTTTCTCCGCGGCTACCATCGTCACCAGGCTCACCGACTGCACCCCTGATCAAATATTAAAACAACGTTGAAATTGTATAAATAAATAATATTTATGTCATGTCGATCATCATGCATGTGGTCATTAATAGTTAAGTACTTTATTCCTGCATTCCCCTTCTCTCCTTGAAGGAACGCAATACGAATGAATGGCGATGCTCCCGGAGGGCCAGGCGATCCATCCCGTCCTCGCGATCCGTCTCGCCCTGGCACACCCATGTACCCGTAATCTCCTCTTAACCCTTTGTTACCCCGAGGACCGAAATCCCCAGGTACTCCTGGCCACCCTGCGTCTCCGGAGAGACCAGGAAACCCGTTAAAACCTGTAATATATTGAATATTCTTAATTTTTTGTTAGGATTAACATTAGCGATAGATTCTATTCATAGATATATGAAAATAAAATATATCTACCTCGATCACCAGGTGGCCCTTGTTCTGCTCTAGTCAACGAGGATGCTGGTATTTTAAGTATCCCTTTAAATCCTTTGGGTCCTTGGGGCCCTGCCATACCAGCTATTCCCTTATTTCCTTTAGGGCCCTTTGGCCCGGGAGTGCCAGACGTGCCAGCTATACCCTGTTGACCACGAGGCCCTGGCAAGCCTTCAAAACCAGGCAAGCCTTTTACTCCCGGATAGCCGTCGTCACCTTTAGTTCCTTTACGTCCAGGGTATCCTAAAAATACAAGATAATAATATTAAAATCATTAGCCAGTAAGTAAGAGTAAATAAACAAATTTTTAACATAAAGTTTTGCGTAATGATGTAATTTGAGCTAAATAAAATTATATAAGTATTACACTGTACTATGTATTTGAATATCTACAGTGTTTACTTCAGTCTTCAGTATACTAATTGTCTGTATACTTTAAACACTCGTCTCGTTTGGTCCAGCCATGCTGATGGTCACCCATACTCAAATCCTAGAATATTTTCGAAAGTAAAAGATGAACGTGCATTGTATTGTGTGTGCTAGGAGATGATGTAGTGTAATAAATAATAATGATTGTGGTGTGTTTGTGTAGCATACCTACTTAAACTTACTTATTTAAGCTCACAGCTATGCGTGTAATTTTCGATTATAATATTAGAAGTACCTTGCAGTAAATCTTATATCTCAAAATTTAAGTTTAGACCATTTTATACCTTAGTAATACGTTTTTATTTAATCTTGAAATGATAAAGGGAATATACAAACTTTTTTTTTTAATATTGACAATGTCTATCCTTAAAAAAAAGATTTAACGTCTTCATGCGTTTGGTCTCTGCCTAATAGTTACCTGATCTGCAGAATGGACAATTATCACCGCGTTCTCCTTTTAAGCCAGGATAGCCTGGCAAACCAGGTCGTCCGGGTTCGCCAGGTTGACCTGGGCGTCCGGGCGGACCATCTTCTCCTGGAGGTCCAGCTCCGTGAACACCTCTACCCGGATAACCAGGTGGTCCCAGAAATCCTGTATCTCCTCGGTCACCTCGAAGGCCACTTATACCATCTATGCCAGGTATACCTTCTTCGCCATCTGGGCCTACAACATTGGCCCCTTTGAAACCTTTAGGTCCTTCTGGCCCAGTTAATCCGGGATATCCACTTTGTCCAGGTGGTCCTGGAGTCCCTTTATATCCATCATTTCCAGGCTCGCCTTTAGGTGAAGTGCCAGGGTTACCTTCCCTTCCCGGGAATCCTTTAGTACCGGGAAAACCTGGAGAACCCATTATTCCAGGTGAACCAGGTGATCCATCTAGACCTGGAGCTCCTACGGGGCCAGTGAATCCTTCTGGACCTTGGGGACCCATACTTCCTGGTTGTAGGGGCTCGTTCAATGATTCATCATATATTCCTGGCTCTCCCATAGGTCCTTGTTCACCAGGATTTCCAGGTCTACCGTCTTCGCCTAGCTCTCCCGGTATTCCATCATCTCCATCTAAGCCTGCAAATCCTGGCGCTCCTTTATCACCTTTAGGGCCAAAAGGTCCGTCTTGACCCCGGTGTCCAGGCTTTCCTCTAGGGCCATCACCGCCTTGATCTCCTTTGTTACCTTGTGCGCCATTAAGACCAAATGGCCCCTGTTGAAATGTACGTAAAATGTTAAAGCACAAGTAATGGAAAAATCTGAAAATAGTAAATTTGTAGTTACATCACAAAAAAAGTATTTTTTCTATTACCAACAAACTCAATTTTTTTTGGTTGAACCAAATCATCCATGTATATGTACCTACTATTAACGATTTTCGAAAATTTAAAAAATTAAGTTTGTACGGAACTCTCACGGTGCGAGTCCAACTCACACTTGTCCGTTTTTTTTTCGTAGATATGCAGAAAAATAAGAATTTTCCTGAAATATCTATAATTTTTCAATCATTTACAGGCAATTTTACACAAATGTGAATGTTAATAAGTTTACTTGGGTAATTGGTCAAGTATATTTTTTTGAGTTAACTGATGGACAGACCACAGACAGACAGACGAACAAACAAGGTTCGCTATAAGAGTGACCTATTTTGACGAAACCCTAAAAATACTAGAACAAGATCCGTTTCCTCTATACATACCTAACGACGACGCGACGTAGAAAAGCCTCAAAAGACAGTTAAACGTTTGGAACCATTGACTCATTACACTGGTGAATGGTATAAAACAACAAAAGAAAAAATACAAATACTAGGTAAAGCTGAATTAAATCTAGTGTGGTTGGGTGTCAAAGAGACCACCCCGGGTCTGACCTGGACCAAAGGTTCCAAAGACGCTAGCGGCATTGCCGCGCTGGACAGCTACCGATAACCTTTAGATATTGACTAATTTGTTTGTAAGCAAACACTTTTTTGTAAGATTTCAAGAAATGGTAAGGTTTTTGAAACAATTGTTTTTATTTAATATTTTTATGTCCATTTTATTTCTAGAGGTTTATTTACTTTTATTGGCTACAAAATGTTACGATTGACAAGTTATTCAACTTGACTGATATACAAGTACTTACTGCTAGGCCCCTGGACCCTCTTTCTCCTTTGGAACCCTTTATACCCTGTTGTCCACGCAACCCTTTCTCGCCCATATCTCCTTTTGCTAGAACTGTGATATTTTGCTGCACTTGATCAATGATGACAACTGAAGCTGGTCTTCCTTGTTCGCCTCTCTCACCTTGGTCACCTTTTTCACCAGTAGGCCCTACTATGTCTTCGCCAGGCTCTCCCCAGAAACCGGGTTCACCTTGGAAACCAATAGGACCCTGAAATTTAACAGATACAAATGTAACAGGCGGGAGAAAGCGTAACATGTTAGAATTTAAAAGGTAAGAATTCTACTGTCTTGATGACAATTTGATATGCAAACCTTAGGAAGGTTCGAAGCGGGCGCCCACCAAAGAGATTTTAGCTCCATGCTATAGGTAGACCGCATAAACTCAGACCGCCGTAGGCCCTGCCGCCCACTCCCCAATATTTACTACATATTTCTAAAATAGTTAAATTAATATTACTACTACCGTTACAATGTTATTTTAGTTTAGGTACTAGGTAAGAAAAATAGTTACCTGATCACCTTCCTCCCCAGGGCTTCCACTGTCTCCTCTCCAGCCCATGGGTCCGGTAGGCCCAACGTTGCCGGGGTTGCCGGAGTCCCCTTGCTCGCCCTTTGCACCTCTGGAGTTAACTCCTCCTTCTCCAGCCAAACCCTGAGAACCTTTTTCTCCGAAAGGACCTGGTGCACCTCTGGTTCCAGGAGGACCTTGCCTTCCAGGGGGGCCCATGACTCCGTCAAACCCGCTGCAGCCATCCAAGCCCAACGCGCCCGAAACACCCTCAAATCCTGCGGGACCCTGTTAAGTATATATCTTCTTTGTAGTTACTTAAAAGCTTTATCGCATTTAAATGTAATAGATAGACAGATTTTATGGTTAGTCCTTGTCACACGTGAATTTTCAAGCAAATCATAGACAGTTTTTGAGACAATGACTTTATCATTTACCTAGTCTTAATGTCAAAAGTTGACGAACATACACAAAAAAATTGCGTAGACGTTTATCGACTACAGTGTACCTACCTAATTGAATCCATTTTCATAAACGCGCTTTTATGTCGAACAATCAGAATATTCTTATAAAGTTAGTCTCAAAGTTAAAATATTTTTATTACCTGTGGTCCAACGTATCCTCTTGCTCCATAACGCCCGTCAGCACCCTAAAGCAAATATTTGTCTTTAGATTAACTCGAACTTTTACCATCACCACTTTAATCTTAGATTTTACGGGTAAATCGGGATTTCTGACTTTTACAGTATATAGTAACGGATAATTTTTTTGCTGTGATAAAAAATGAATGATTGAAATGAACGGTGAATGAATGATGTGTAGACACGTACCCGCTCTCCTTTGTCGCCGTAGTCACCGCGCTCGCCCCACTCGCCGGCCTCCCCCAGGAAGCCGGCGCGGCCCTCGGGCCCATCGTCGCCGTAGTCCCCCTGCGCGCCGGGTACGCCCGGCGGGCCCGCGTCACCGCGGTCGCCCTTCAGACCAGAACAATCGCACACGGTCTGGTTACATACAACCTGCGCGAACAAAAACAACACGTTACAAATTACTTTTGATAAGTCATTTTTTTTCGTACGAGTCATCACTTAAAGCCCTTCAACATCAACTGCTGGCTGGACATAGGCCTTCCCCAATGAACAATGGACATAGGCCCATCCGGCCCTCCGCCCACAGCATCCAGCCGCTTCCGGCTACCTTCTTTAGGCCGTCGGTCCACTTGGCGGAGGGGCATTTGAGAAAATTTGAGTACATTTGGTACATTTAACTTTTTTATAGAGCGTCAGTGGCGTCGGGGATAAGACCCGGCGTATCATATCGAAACCACATCGAAACATTCACAAACACACCGAAGTTCGATCCCATGGGCCTGGGGCTGGGCCATGTACCAATGGGTTTTTCTCGTAACTTAAGTACATTTACTAACTGCTCTCAAACCGTGAAGGAAAACATCGTGAAATGTGTCTCATCCTGGAAACCTGCATAAGCCGAAGAAGAAAAGCGCATGTGAAGTCCAGCTGTTGATTTGATTAGATTTTTTAAACTTTTTTATTATACTACAGCTTCCTTTAAATATGTTAGTGCTGAGAAGTAATGTGTGGCGCAACAAACTTCCGCAACACATACTTTAAAATCAAGTTTGTATAATGATGTAGTATAGTTAATTGTTTGTAAAGATTGTACGAAGTTGATACGTTGTTATGTCTATTTTATACTAAACTTTCTTACAAAGTTTACAAAGTTGTTTTTTAATATAATTATAAATATTCTGGCATATAAACGTTTTATAATTACATAGCTACACATTTATTTATGATCAGTATACTGTTCACACCATTGCATTGACTGTACTATTCCTTCACTGTTTGAGAGAAAGGCAGTAAGTCGGTTTCAAAAAGACTCATTTTTATGGTATTTGTTGTGGATGGATATAAATATTTTTTACCCTTAATAATCCTATTGAATAGGCTATAGATACCTAAGTACCTCGGGTTATGCTATGTACCCGCGAGAAAAACTTTTCTACGCGGGCGAAACCTCGGGAAACGGCTAGTATATTATAAAGAGACAAATATAATAATTGGAGACTATTAATTACTCTGTGATAATAGGCACATAATAACGACCAGATTCAGAGCATTGTCGGCAAGAGAAAGAACGTGCCTTATCGTCAGGACCTCTGACATACTTACATACTGCCGCGGCAAGTGTAAGACCATTGCACTTCCTCCTTTATAATGGAACGTGCAAATCAATTTCTTTGGTATTTAATGCTTAACATATTGTACTCGAGAAATACACCCGTCTATTAAGAAACCCGATCGGGTCTCAAAATGTAGTTCAAAAGGTTTCTTAATAGACGGGTGTATTTCTCGAGTACTAGACTTAAGTAAAGTCTAGATAGAATTCTTTTCTCAAAAACCAAAATCTGACAGCCACACTCTAACGTATATGTAGGGCTAGTTGACAGATATGCGTCATCTTGGCAGAGCCACAGTCTCTGATTTGAAATCTTACTATGCAGTAAGTTACTTAATTAAATCAAATCATGGAGTAAGGCTCATTTTAAGTCAGTTTATATACCTAGTACGTAGTAACTATTATATTCCTCTGTGCTAGTACCTAATCAAAAACACAGGCGGGACAGGGCATCAATGATCATTGTATTTTTTAATTATTATTAAAAAATATAGGTATTTAATATCATATTCAGATAGATCTCGTCGAGCCCTTTCATATGAGTACCATCAAGATGGGTCTAGCACCAACCGTTTCTGAGATGGGCACATGAAAATAATTCAAACTAGACGATCTCGATCTCGCTAAATATAAAATTAAGTACCTATACTATTTTTATTACCTACCTACATTGGTAGGTAATTTAAGAATGATGCTATAAATTAAAAATCATAGCACTAAAAAGAAGCTCCAGATTAAAACATTGTTCAGTAATTATCGTAATAATAATGTCAAGGTAACAAAATCTATGTCGACAATTTAACTAAATGCAATCACAATACTTTGTTGACGATCATAATGTTGAATTTAAATGCGTAGAGCCAACAAGTTAACCGAACTGAGGATACTAAACGAATTTGCAGCATGGTTGTTCTTGGGAGGGTGATGTCAGCGCATCATCACTGCATTACATCATACTCGTGTCTTGTATACGATACTACGAGTTGGTTAGATCGGTACCTACCTACCATAATACCCACTGTCCCCGCGCCGCACATGCGTCCATCGACCGACGACGCTCATTTCTTTACAAAGTGCCTGAAACTTTAGATTATTCTATGAGAATCTAACTGACGACTGTGACACGAAAATACTAACTTCGCTGCGAAATATTACTGAGTACCTAAACCTCGGCTCCTAAAATAAAGTAAACCTCACGTACTGTTGAATTTACATCTGCCTGAATCAATTCATTTAACAAAATTTAAGTACTTAAATCCATTATAGTAAGTTCCGCAAGAAAATTGCTTTATCGGATTGTATAGGTATGTACCATCAATGTACAAAACACAACTTCCTAACCGGTCTCATGGTCTTAAACGGTCACTGCACGTTACCGTTAAGGATATCCTTTTTTCACAGTTAGATATTTATAAAGTCGTAGATACATCTAAGATACACACTCAGGGTTATAAGTTACAACCTTGCTTGCAATCCTCCATCAGTCAAATATTTTGAGACTAGGATAGGTACGAGTATAAACAAACTGAAAGAAAGGTATACGCGTATAATATGAGCACTCACGTGGCGTGGCGACACCTGAAATATGTCGTGTTTGCTTTTCTATACGAGGAATAGGAGTTCATAAGACACTCTCCATTTATTATCAAGCGTTTGTAACAATATCAATTTGCAGTTGGTATGCCAGCACTTATATATTTGCGTGACGATGCGCGACGCTATTACACTTTGGTCACATTATCAGCTTTACCTATTTATGAATTATTTAATTGTGCATACATACTATAAATACATTTATATAAATAGGTGACACTCGACGAAAGTTGTCTAAATATGTTCAACTGGTTGAACGAAAAGTTGAACATATTGAAACAAACGTACATAAACATAACTCGCGTAATTATGTATGTAGTAGGTATGTAACTATATTACCTATAGATTAATTATATTATCTTAGCTGCTTTACTGATCAAAATACATGGAAATACAAAAAATGCTTGTTGCTAATATTTTTAGTATTTATCATAAACTTTGAAGTACCTACGCTAAAGTAGGTAGGTGTATACTAAGTTTATGATTGTTAGAAGTATTTTTAGGAAAACATGGTTATTCAAATTCGGTTTGAATTGCCATCTGAAAATCTATGCTATTAATGCGAATGTAACCAGATTTACGTACGGTGTAATGAAATGTGTGCAATGGATTTGTGCGATCTTATTTCATGAGTCGGATACCCAAATGTCTGCTAATTTAATGCTCGCTAAACGGAAGCGAACATTATATCACCGAAACATCTGTTGATGCTGTATTTAATCAGTTCATTGTACACTTATGATGATGTACAAACCGAATATATCCAAGATTTAAAGGCGTGCAGTGTTATGCCAGACTAGGAATAGGAAATAAAGTAAAGTAGAGGCCTTACCTAGTCAATCCTATAATACTTATATATCTTGAAGGCCAAGATGATGACAGTGAGGAAAGCAACTTCCTATCCACAACACTAATGTGGAATAAAGGAAAAAAATCCTCACCGTCGCACCAGTGTGACAGAGGAGTGTGAAGCTGAGTCGGGTGCGAGCCTGGCAAAGAATCTGGCAATAGATACCCCACACACGACAGCTTCTAGTACGTTGACCAGCCTGACGTACTGTTGCCCGCGACTTCGCCTGCTGCCTCTTGCTTGACAGATAATTTTACAACTTTATAAATAAGTGTGGTGTACACTTTTCCGGCGCATAGTTGCGAACAGTTCCACTTCCGGGCTCGGAGCGTGGGCGGTGCGGGCGCGCCCCGGCGCGCGGCGTGTGGCGGCGAGCGCGTGTTGTCCGGCGGCGTGTGCGTAAAGCTTTAGGGTTGCCAACTTGCCATCTGTAGCACTAAATTAACCTCGGCGAGACTTTTCGGCGACCGAACTTCTCCCGAGCCTCTCATCCCATTTACACTTTCGTTTAATTTATACACAATAAGAATGCTCGTGACCGAGGCCCCTTAAGGCTCGGATGCAATAAAACGTCACTGGAGCGAGCGCATTTTAATTTTTAATTTAATTTAATTATGCAGACTAAACTATCAAAGCCCAAAACTTGTTTTTATATAATTTAATTTAAATTACGAAGTAAGTACTGTGACATCCCTAGCTCGTGGTCGTTCAGGTGAGGCAGTTCGAAAATTAAATAAAACTTGATAAATTACCTTCGTTAATTGCCATGTTTCGGAGTAAAACGATCGTTACATGTTAAAATTACACGACAGATATGGATTTTCATACAACATTGCCGGTCTTTTGCTCGTATGTATTTGATCAGCATGTTAGAATTAGGTCAAAGAAGGTTCTGAAAATAATGCTCACATTTCCAAGCATTGTTAGAGAAAAATATATATATTTACATAACCGACTAATTTCAGCACACATTTGGTGTTGAAGAGTTATGTATGGCAATGGCAACTGGCGATTATGGAACGAATGAGTCATTAGTTGCAATTCAAGGAACTGGCTGGTTAAACAATCATTGCAGTGTCCCAGCGATAACGGCCATTCGCACATCCCGCGGCCGCACCCCCGCGCATCCCCGCACACCCCGCCTACCTACTCTGCCACTTCCATCACCACGTGTAACATTGTTCAACAATTTGAATAACATTAGGTAACTGAAAAACAGTTTGCTTCAGATTTCCTTTGCACATGAAATACATCCCATTCGCGAACAGGGAACGAAAGTTGTTGACGAAATATTGAACGTGTAAGTTCAATAAAGATCTATAGGTATTAACTTGTGATGTATAAAATCGCGAGATGCAGGTAGCAACCTACCCACCTATACAATCCGTTGAAGATGCGA
Organism: Metalampra italica; assembly: GCA_949699065.1. NCBI lineage: Eukaryota > Metazoa > Arthropoda > Insecta > Lepidoptera > Oecophoridae > Metalampra > Metalampra italica. Next base: position 7,194,622 of record OX452970.1, on the reverse strand, counting down.
AACAGGAGTTTACATTTTTGGTTAGACTTATTTGCCGCCGCCGCGCTGCCGGCCGCCGCCCGTCTGCACCCGAACGTTGACTTAGTAATTTTATAATTCATGGAATCCTAAAATTTGCACATGTTGCCTAGAGACATAGAGTTAGGATCTCTTTGGTGGGGCGCCCGCGCCCAAATTTTTTTTCCTTCCTTCATGCCTAGAGGGTATGATAACAAAAATTGAGTTTGTAATTTATAATGCTAAAAGGGCTAAAAGAGATCATTTGCCAAATGCATTTAATGGTTTAATAATACACTATAGCTTATTTATCTTACAGCTGTGGTGTCATTTATTTAGGGGTAATAAAACAGTGCAAAGGTTTCTTGGTATGTTAGGTCTTAGTAATTTTTTTGGCGTCGCTGTCTCGTATGGTAAAAATTGTTCAGACGGATTTTGGGGTTCTAAATTCAAATTGTACCAGTAGGTAAATTCAGTTTTAGGTACCACCACAAACAGCTACTGTTTAGTGGTAGGTATTTATTGACCGAGCGAGCGAAGCGAGCGAAGCGTCTACGTTTCGAGACTGGCCAAAAATGCTCTTGTCCGGCTGTCTGTCTGTCTGTCTGTCTGTCTGTCTGTAATTCTCTACAGGTCGCATTTTTCAACCGATTTTGACGAAAATTTGGCATATGTGTAAATTAATTAAACCTACAAAATGAGTAGAATAAAATTTTGAAAAACATTTTTTTTAGAGTACCTACCATACTCGCAAAATGGGAGTGAACTTTTTTTTTCTTGTGAATCCCATAGTGTGGGATATCGTTGGATAGGTCTTTCAAAAATATTGCTGGTGTGTGAATACCATTTTTTCGATTTAGGGATCCGTTGGCGAAATATTAAGCTTTAAAGCGGTAATTTTTGTTAGAGTCACGTGTCCCCCCCCCTGCCAGCTAAACGGTTGCTTCTGGAAATGTGAAAAAATTCATGGCAGTAGCATATATAACGTAGTTACAAGGAAAACTATTACGGCTAAGTAGGTTCTATTAGTTTTTGAGTAATAGTGGATCGACTTAAGAAAGTTGAAAAAATAAATTATGTTCATAGAACTGCATACGTAAAATGGAAAATTATTTTTTTCCGCGTGATATCCATGGTGTGGGGTATCGTTGGATGGGTCTTTCAAAAATATAGCGGGTGTGTGATAAACATTTTTCGATTCAGGGATCCGTTTGCGCAATATTAAGCTTTAAAGTGCTAATTTTTGTCACTTTAGTAGGTACTTTTTCTGTTTCCAAAGTTGACTTTTGTTGGTTTCTTTTAGGTTTGGTTTATAAGGGCTGGCGAGGTCTACTGTTCTCACGGAACTACTAGTAGTAAATACATATTGTAAGTTCTTTTTGTAAATAATTAAAATAAATAATAATAATAAGCCGCGGGAAAAAGCTAGTGTTGTATAAACTGAAATTACCCGCTGGTGTAATGTCCGGCTAATTCTATGTCCATTGACGTGATTTAGGTTTGATTGGCCATTGTAGAGAAGGCGGTGTGAAAAGTTACATTAAAAGGACATGACTAGTAAGAAAAAGAGAATACATTTGAAAAATATATACAAACAACGCAAGTAGTTAACTATCATAGTTGAGCGTCGGTGCGTTCGAACGGGCGCCCACCCCGGCGGCAAAGGGCCGTTCAATGCAGGCCTTGAATGAATGTACACCGAATTTAGCTGGTGTACATGAATAATCTGACAATCTATTCTTGAATATTGTTGTAACTATGTCAAAAGTAAAAAATGGAACGGTCTGCCGGGGTTTACGAGCCGTTTGTCGGAATCTGGTGACCCCGTCGACTCGTAAACGTGCAACGCGTCCCCGATACACCTCGGACTTGCGGGCGCTCGTTCTGGGAATAATGCTCGATCGCACCACACACTCCCAACCACGCGTCAAATGTACATATTACAAGTTTACAACATATTTTGACAAACAGCTACCTACTTAACTAACGTGCTTTAATAAATAATCACACAATATGATGATTTCAAACAAGAAATAAAAATCTACGCTCTGGCCATGGTTCATCCTGGCGATCCTTAAGACAGACACAAATTCAACTCTGGATACTTCTGTACTTCACCATCTAAGCCATCATCATAATTGCATTCTTCGCCTCCTCGAAGCAGCACAAAATGTTTAGTATATGTTTTATTTTTTAACAAGAAAGCTAACTTGAATTGGGCAGGTAAAAATGTAGAGGATATTTTGTTATCTATTGTTAAAAATAATAATATACATATTCATCAAAAAATTTATCGCAAATTTCCTTAGACAGGAGACGAGTTGGTTACCTACTTTTACAATTAATTAATATTTAATTTGGAACAAGGTACTTTTTAGACGTTTGCAATACACTGTTAAGTATAGTATGTATTTGCATTGTATGTGTCCGATATGCATCTGAGCTAGTTTCCAACGGTGACACGGCTACCCTAATTGAAGTTTATGTGAAGCCATCACCGTATCGACTGTTAGCATTCTGTAGCATCGTGCTGTCAGCGACCCGCGCTAAATATAGCCGAGGGATATGGCCGCACGTTCAACCAGCTTTTGTTACCGCACTGAAACTATTGACCTATTTCACTTTACTGGAAGTAAGCAATAACTTTCAGTGCAACGCTCGCTCCCATAAAACCGACTTGTGAGCAACCAAACCACGATGTTGCATTGCGGTGCGGCGCGTTGCTTGCATCTAACGCATTACGCACACCATGTATACCAGTAGGTACAGCCACGGACTTTAATTTGGGACCCATCTAAGACCGATAAGAAACAACAATTTATAAGAACAAATGCATCAGATGACATTCTGAGCTTTTAGTTTTAGTCCCAAACTAAACCAAAGCTTGTGGATGGGTACTCAACAATTGATAAACATATACTTAAATACTTTTAAATAAATACTTAAATACATACAAACACCCAGAATCCGAAAACCAACAGTTATGCTCATCACACAAATGTTGGTCCTGGGTGGGATTCGAACCCACAACCTTTGGCGTAGTAGGCAGGGTCACTACCACTACGCTAATAGGCCAGTCAAGGCTTAAAACGCGCCATTTTACCGCAGAGACCAGCTCGGGTAGATAGTTAGGTCTAAGGTAAAATGAGGTTTATAAACCAGTTATACACTTGCTTTTCACTTCGATTGCGAGGAAATTAAACAGCAACGTTGCAAATAAATGTTCATAAAAAAATTTCAAAAGAAAAAGAAACTTTTTTTTTACAAATTCAGTTAGATCTCGCCGAGCCCTTTCATTTGAGTATCATCAAATGTTTGAATATTTTCATTTGCCCATATCTCCGGAACGGCTAGTGCTAGACCCAACATGATGGTACCTACTCAAATGAAAGAGCTCGCCGAGATCTAACTGAAATTGGTAAAAAAGAAAATAAATCTAAACGTACGCTTTTAACTGAGTTCGGAATACATAATGATCAATTATATTTTACAAGCTTTTACTTTTTTATACATTTATATTTCTATAATTAATAATAGTAATGTCTAGTTTTACTAATTTAGTAATATAGAATAAGGATTATAAAAAAAACTTAAGAAACAAGACGAAGATTTTACTTAAAGTGCTTAAATTAAAATGAGTTTTTATGCTCTACCATAAAAACTACATCCATCATCCGCCTACATCCAGCATAAACAAGAACTCTAAGAGCATGAGAAGTGAAAAATATATTTGTGATATCTGCCATTTCGTTCGACCTGAAAGTGATCTAAGAAATTGCCTAGGTAATGGGTCCCAAATTAAAGTTTGTGACTGTACCTAACCCACAGTCGGTCGCCCCCGCTAGGTGCATGTAATGTTGGTGTGTGTAATAGGTAGGTACCAACCATCGCAGTCCGTCCGACCAAACTGCATGGCGTGAAATTGAAAATGTTTTGAGAATGAGTGTGGCAGTATATTATTGATTACTTTAGCTAAGCTAAGAAAAGGTTACACAAGTACCTGTAAAATGGTATTTTCTTGTAATTTAAGTAGGTAGGAACATAATTTTTAACTTACCGATTTCATTAAATTCATAAAATCGATAACGATCATTTTAAACAGATTTAATAATAAGATTAATTTCAATTCAATATTGCAGTAGGTATTGCCAGAGTATTGCCCAATTTTCATAATTACTTACATTTATGCCGTTTATGCCTACATAGCTTACAAATGTCTACTTAAAAATGTCTTACAAAGTTACAACATAAAACTATTATTTTTATGAACATAAAAGAAACAGTGATGTGATACGGATATTACAATATGAAACATATCAGTGAAATGTAAAAATTGAGGAATATGGAATACTTCCTCTTGGGTTCAATGTTCTGTGCTACTCTACGTCATTGCGATAAAAGAGCGCCTGATGAATTGCGCCCATGCATTGACAGGGCGACTCACCCCGCCCCGGGAGCGAAGTAACCGACCGAGCGACGAACGGACGAACGCACGGATAGATAGACTGAGCGCTAAGTAAGACGACACAACGAATGTTTCATGTAATGTAAGCAATTGCCCCACTGGATGATATTATTAGACGAGCAGTCTATGTTTACTGGAGAAATTACAGGAATAAACACTGTATATATATTTTTAAAAGTTGTCAGGAACATAAGTATGGAACGCAGCCAATCATATCTAATATTTCATTCATATTTCACCTTTTATCGGTTTCATATATTTTATACTTACTTACAAGTAGTTGTTAATTAACAGTCATGATTTCATTCAAAATAATATAAACAAGTTAATATGGTATTTACTCTTGTTGTTGCTATGTTATACAATGTGGTATATAGTGTGGTGACACATGCTTTTAGTGGTGACATACAAAAAGTCTGTTGTATCCGAAATTGATACGAACACGTGGGAGTTAATAAAATTATTTCGGCAATAATTGCAAAAATTGTGTTATATAGCCAACGACAAGTTGATAGCAGTTTCCTGTCGCATCGATAAGAGCTGGTATGTTATGTCGCGGCCTCGTTGCGAGAGCTTTGTCAATGGAAGCTGATTTTGACCTATTTTATAAACGTCTGATATAGCGCCCTGCTCCAAATTGTTACATCCACATTAGCAGATTTGCCTTTCCGCTATTCAAGGAAACCGCTAAGCGGAAATGCACCGACTTTTTTTATTCGTTATCTACTTTATCGATTTTATGTGATTACGATCTAAATCTGTTAAGTACTTAGGTACTAATCGATTTGTTAGACCGTTTTCTCGATCGCATTTTTTATGTACCTATACGAGTAAGTAAGTAGGTAGCTTTTTAAGAATCGCATTTTTTTCCCGATCGGTGACGGTTTTTTTTGTCTCTTAACATTCTCGTATGTATTGAAATTATAAATTTAAATGAAGCTCTCTGAAGGTATAATATGTAATAATAAGTACATAAACTTCTAAAAACACGTTTTCTCGAACGCATCTTTTAACCCTGACTTAATTAAAATCTTTTCTAAGGGCTTTTGTAAGGTATACTCACTGTATGAGCTTTTCCCTGTTCCCGTAGCTCCGTTGATTACGTTCCTGGGTTGTAAGTATATACCATTATACCTATTGGGTTATCTTTTGAAGCTTGCGAATTGATCGTAGCACGGCCCAAATGATCATTTTAATGTAAATTGTACGAGGGTTGATAGATCACCTACTATATACTAGATACTAGCTACTTATGTATACTATGCGCCCATCAAAAAGTTTCAAGGAGTGTTTAATTAATAAACTTTTTAAAACAATAAGACAGCCTCTATATTCTGTTATTAAGTTAAATCAGTTTTAAAATAGGACCTCGCGTAATCATGCGTCATTCATCCGTTCATTTATCAGAGGTTACAACCTTTTAAAAATTCAGAATTAGTTTAATTATTCCGATGATAAGATATAAAATTAAGTACTTACTTAATTGACCACAAGTATGGTCGTCTTTACTAACCTATATGTAGAGACCCCGGAAATTGTTTTCTCAACAGTAGCACAGAATGTACCTAATATGTAATACAAGTAGATACACCGTAGTAGATAGAGTAACTAAAGAATATAGCGTAATAAAAAAAACATACCACTTGCTAATCTCATATTTTTCCTCCCGTAATGACAATTCACAAAGAAAACATCCAGACCGCATTAGTGAAAATTGAACTCACGACCCCTGGCGCTTGAGTCCAAAGACTAAGCCAACGAGGCGGTCGAGCTTTCCGTAACATTTTCAGGCAACTTACCTTGGGAATTGTAAAAATTGATTCCTAATGGTTGTTAGGATTTAAACGTTGATGCTGTATGCGTTCAATCACTCCAACATGAAAAAACCCATTCGGTATTGCATTGGAAATGAGTGGTTTTATTTATTGTTTCACCAAACAACAGTCAGTCTCATCCATTATTTAATAACAGTTTGTATGTATAGTAGGAACGTGAACAGTATTAATTCTGTCCAATGTATACCCATACCGATACATTGGTTAGAATCGTCCAGTTAATTATTGCAGATAACTAAATATACTGTATGTGTAGGTAACTCGTATATATTTGTCTCATGTAAAGTATAATCAACTAGGCCTACAAAGAAAGAACCTGTGCTTACAAACTCTAGAACTTGGCGAATTCGTTAAAATATTAAATGAATTTAGGTCACGAGGCCACGAAAGATAACCATTGTCGTTGGCAGTTGATACGTATTAAATAAAAACTGTAATGTAATGATAATAGAGCAAAGGTTACGGTAACACAGGATTGCTACACTGATAAGTGTCTTTTAAAGAATTTGTATTAAGCAATAATGTTTTGAATTGGGCCTACAAAGTGATATATGTATATCTTAAACTGGTTGTATATGTCGCGGGCGAATCGTAGAATTGGGCAGATCGTGATATGCCTAGGCATTTCATGATGCGCCGGCATTTCATGATATGCCCGGCCATCAGGATCTGTCGAATAGAAAGTCGGGCGCATTGACAAAAGCAACAAAATTTTTCGTTCGTTATAGTGTAAAGTAGTTGCATTTCGCGCCGCTTGTGCGCTGTCTACCCGTTGTTCACTTTGTTTTCATGTGTGAAAAATGACGGAGTCAAAAGAAGTAAGGTGTCCATACAAAGGGACTCTTCGGACTACTACTGGAGGTCAAAATCCTACTAATATTATAAACGCGAAAGTTTGTAAGGATGTTTGAATGTACCTATGTAAGTTTGTGAGTTTTTATGTTTGTAACTCTTTCACGAAAAAACTACGGAACAGATTACCACATAGGTAGGTACCTAGAATATAGATACCTCGGACAAAGATGTTCCCGCAGGAAAAACTTTTCTACGCGGTCGATGTCGCGGGAAACGGCTAGATAGAAATTTCAGGTAAAGATTTCTTATTATTAGACTTAAACAACACGATTAGATATAATTTAATAATACATTATGAACGTATTAAGGTTTCAGCTTTCAACATCATCACTTTTTTCATGGTATTAAAGAGTTTAATTTTTCTCTAAATTTATGTTGATTTGATAAAATTTGGTCACCCTACAGAATCGATATGCCCAAGCTTCGCTGGGCACTGGCGTTGGACGATATGGCGGATATTAGATGGCCAAATCATGAAATGGCGGCGCATCATTAAATGCCTAGGCATATCACGATCTGCCCAATTCTAAGATCCACCCACGAGATACACAATCCAAATGCTGATAAACTACTTACTGAAACGAGACGTTGTACGGGAACAGTTACTTAGCTACTGAAAATCAATTCATCTTACACAATAGTACCTACCTCACCATTCAATTCTTCGTAGTAGAAGAATTTGATAATTCACACAAAATCACGTTAAAAAACACAAAATCGTTGCTTTTGGGTACATATTAACTAGTGGTTCCGTGAGAACAGTAGACCTCGCCAGCCCTTATAAATCAAACCTAAAAGAAACGAACAGAAGTCAACTTTACCGTACAGTTGGAGACAGATTATGTACTAAAGTGTCAAAAATGTGCACTATAAAGCTTAATATTTCGGAAACGGATCCCTAATTGAAAAATGTTTTCAACACACCCGCAATATTTTTGAAAGACATATCCAACGATACCCCACACCATGGAATTCATGAGGTAAAAAAATCTTTCCCTTTTTTACGTATGCAGTTCTATGAACATAATTTATTTTTTCGACTTTTTTAAGTTGGTCGACTATAACTCAAAAAATATTAAAACCTACTTAGCTGTCATAGTTTTCCTTTTAACTACATTATATATGCTACTGGCGTGAATTTCAAATTTTTTAATTTCACATATCCAGAAGAAATATTAAAGCTTAATATTTCGCCAACGGATCCCTAAATCGAAAAATGTTTTTTACACACCCGCATGAAAGACCTATCCAACGATACCCCACACCATGGGATTCACGAGAAAAAAAAATTCACTAACACTTTGCGAGTATGGTACTCTAAAAAAAATGTTTTTCAAGATTTGATTCTACTCATTTTGTCAGCTTGAATAATTTATACCCATGCCAAATTTTCGTCAAAATCGGTTGAAAAATGCGACCTGTAGAGAATTACAGACAAACAGAAGACAGAAAGACAGAAGGACAGACGGACAATAGCATTTTTGGCCAATCTCGAAACTTAGACGCTTCGCTCGCTCGGTCAATTATGGTTCTAAAATTTGGTCACGCCTGGTCACGCCTACTTTAGGCACAGACTACGTACTAAAACTATGCTTTAGGCAGGAAAGCGATCTTAGACTTTTGGATGCAACTTTTACAGTGAGAAATTTTAACACTTCTAACATCATGAATTCCTACTTATAAGTAGGTACTTAATATCTATGTATGTAGGTACTCTATGGCCAGTTATTATTATTCGTCTGTCGTTATCAGTAATATATACCTACTTGGACTTAATAATTGGGTACTTATGAAGTTTATAATTGGCCCGAATGATGGTATTATCAACATTATGTTGTATACGTATAAAGATGGCCTCAGTATCGAAGTGCCCAACAACAATATCTTATCGTAGTTTTTACTTAACAAACCGGCAACTGGTGCTTTTGATCAACTATACGACACTAAATAGAGGGTAGAGGTTCTCAGGCATTTCATAAATAATAAATGCATTGCATTTAGTTACAAGTATCAAGTAAATACTTGCATTGGTACTGATGTCTGTTGGAGTAGGTAATGTTTTAGTTGCATGCTTTACACGTTTTTAGTAACTCTTGGGGAACCCCAAACGTCCCCTACGTAGCTGCCTCTGTGGATAATCCTTACTAAATAGTATTTGTATTACCTACTTATTCTGTTCTACTATTCGAATACAGCAAGTAATTGAGTAAGAAAGTCATCAACAGCCTATTAATGTCCCCACTGCTGGGGCTCACGATGTTTTCCTTCACCGTTTGAGAGCAGTCAGTAAATGTACTTAAGTTTCGAGAAAAACCCATTGGCGAACTCCGGACCTTTCGATACGATAGGCCGCGTCTTATCCCCTACGCCACTGACGCTCAAGAAAGCTGCGCTGAGTAAGAAAGTATACATCCAATCAAATACGATCGAGTGGTCATAGAAAAAGAAAAATCTAATAAGTTTATGGTTAATTTATTTTTTGTAAAGTAATTAAGTACCTACCTATACAATGCAACTTTGGAATTGATTTGAATTTGTGTAGTTACTAGTAGCCGAATAATTCTATAGGTACTCACTTGATAAAAATGGAATGTGTAGGTACTATACATAAATTACATAATATATTGTGTAGTATGTAGGCACTTAGCGATATTAATATTCATTATGTAAGAGTTCCAATTTAGTAAATAACGAACAAGGCACATAGTTACTAATGCAGGCTGTAATGGATAAAAAATAAATAAATTGTTATTTTGTATAGTACATTCACATTGAAAATGGCTCTAATCGCTTTCGCTCGTGATTCAACTCTAGAATCCTTCGCTGCTCTCGGGATCCAACTTAGTTCCTCGAATTAAATTCCCTTTTTTTTCACTTGTTGTATAATCTATACTAGTAGTTCCGTGAGAACAGTAGACCTCGCCAGCCCTTATAAACCAAACCTAAAAGAAACCAACAAAAGTCAACTTTGGAAACAGAAAAAGTACCTACTAAAGTGACAAAAATTAGCACTTTAAAGCTTAATATTTCGCAAACGGATCCCTGAATCGAAAAATGTTTATCACACACCCGCGATATTTTTGAAAGACCCATCCAACGATACCCCACACCATGGATATCACGCGGAAAAAAATAATTTTCCATTTTACGTATGCAGTTCTATGAACATAATTTATTTTTTCAACTTTCTTAAGTCGATCCACTATTACTCAAAAACTAATAGAACCTACTTAGCCGTAATAGTTTTCCTTGTAACTACGTTATATATGCTACTGCCATGAATTTTTTCACATTTCCAGAAGCAACCGTTTAGCTGGCAGGGGGGGGGGGGGACACGTGACTCTAACAAAAATTACCGCTTTAAAGCTTAATATTTCGCCAACGGATCCCTAAATCGAAAAAATTGTATTCACACACCAGCAATATTTTTGAAAGATCTATCCAACGATATCCCACACTATGGGATTCACAAGAAAAAAAAAGTTCACTCCCACTTTGCGAGTATGGTAGGTACTCTAAAAAAAATGTTTTTCAAAATTTTATTCTACTCATTTTGTAGGTTTAATTAATTTATACATATGCCACATTTTCGTCAAAATCGGTTGAAAAATGCGACCTGTAGAGAATTACAGACAGACAGACAGCCGGACAAGAGCATTTTTGGCCAGTCTCGAAACGTAGACGCTTCGCTCGCTTCGCTCGCTCGGTCAATTATTTTTAGAAGCAAGAAAAAGATTCAAAGATTTTTTAAAACTCGCTTGGCTGAACCGGGAGTCCAGCCTGGTCCAGCCGGTTAAAAATATTTTTTTTATTAAATCGATCGAAATGATATTTTGTATTCATAAGGAAATAACAAGGAAGCGTAGAGTGACAATAATTGTATTTGATCGACTTTACTCCCAGACAGTTTACTGAAAAAAAAAACATTGTACATAACCACTACTACTGAATTGTCATGTAAATGCCAATGATTGTGCAGTTTGGGAAAAAAATGTGAAAAAATATTTAATGTAGGTACATTAAATACAGGCTACCTATGGATAACCATTGTACCTAACCACGTGCCAGGTTCGATGCCGACTTGTATAAAAGTAAATAGGAAAATATATGCCCTCTACATTTTTACATTAGGTACAAAGGTAGTTTTGTAGTTACTCGTGACTTTTCCTAAACTACCCACTGTACCACTTTTGATAACGTAGGTCCATTTGTCAAGGGCTTTAAGGACGAAATACGCACTTACGAGTCTATCATTAGCATAGTGGTTAAAACAGTATGAATTGGAGTTTGTCTCTATCCTCCTTAAAAATTTAAGATGACTGTGTGAGGAACAACTGCCAAGATAAAACTACCTATACTCGTATTATGTACTTTCTATAACTAGAGGCATCTTGAGATACGCTTGAGTTAAAATAGATTTTTACGGTAGATATATGTTTTTTGGCTACTCTGTTTATTTCGTTAATGCAGGTGACTAAATCTACATCATTATTGATAAACATAAAATAAATAAATCGTTATTACTCTAAGTTGCTATGGGTGTTGTCACTCCGTGGGGTCATTTAGGCTTGTGTTGGAATCAGTACTTATATCGATGAAAGAATGCGGCTGTTACTATAGTATGTATAGAGGAAGTTGACGAAACATATCGCACTACATTGGGTAGCAACTGATATTGACAAATGTGGATCGTAAATTCGTAGCGTGGTCATAGGAGTGGGTCCACGGAGAAAAACCCAAATATCATTCTTTAAAGGTACTTGAATAAGGTACTTAATAACTGTTACATACGGTCCATGTCCAACAATGGATGTTGGCAGGCCGATAATTATGTGTCAAGAGCACTGAATTTTCACAATTCTCACCTATGAAATGCATAAAAAATGTCAGAAATATGAAAACATGTTAAAACAGACCATATTTTAAAAAATCTGAAGATGTGATCCTTCTAAATAAGTAACTAATAATTGCGAGGTAGGGTCTATACTACCCAGTCAGCTACGAAACAACACCATCAGATTAAAAAAACAAAACGAGTTACATTTAACGGAGCCGAAGGCTTTTAGTGCATGGGTAGACATTAACTACGTAGGTAGAGCGCATACAATTTTTGCACCACTTTTAGTCCAAGAATTTGTAGTTCTACGAACTTTCAATTAGGTGCTGGGTTCAAGATTGTACTTTTATTTATCGTATAAAATTTAAAGACATATTATAAATACATATTAAGTTTTGAAATTCAATTAAACTGATGCTTGTAAACATGACACAACCAGCTTTAGACGGTAGCGCGCGTTGATGTCTTAACAATGCGGCAAGTGTGTAGAGCGAAGTATGGTCGATGTGACACATAATATTGAACAGGTAGGGTTGTACTTACAGCTGAAATGGGTTCAGGTGTGGAGAGCAGCAGCAGGAGCACTGGTGGCACGAGGTGGAGCGCGATGAGGCGCGCACGCGCCGCGGCCGGGCCCGACATGCCTGCGCCGCACTACTGCAGGCGGCCGGGCGCTCGCAGGGCGCGGCGGGTGCCCGCCGCCCGGCGCGCGCGCAGCCCGCGGAGGTGGCGCGGGGGTGGCGCGCCTCTGCCCGAGCGCTCCTCGCTCCTTAGTGTCCCGGCACAAACGGCGCGCGCGCACGGGACTCTGGCGCTGCGCGCTCCGGGCCATGGCGGTCCACGTACTATGGTGAGATCTCAAACTTTTTACAAGTCCCTTCCTCAAGTTTCCATTAGTGTCGTGTGATTTTTTATATAGTTATGTAACTGAAATTTTTTCCTCGTTAATATAAAATCGTTGATTTGGTATTCAATTATTGATCTTTAATTATTATTGTATTTATTTGTTTATTCACGTAGTATCATTAATCTATCAAAATGTATAGCCTCTTTTTCACATTATATTTCCTTCACCATAAGGTTGAATGAAAGAAATCGCTTAAAGCGATAATATTGCCCAGGCTAAAAAGCGTACTTTAATTTTGCATGTCTTTTTATGTCTTTTACGTGTGCAATATAGTGTATTTGAATTAAATTATTACAAGTAAAACCCGAAATAAGTACATTGTAATTATATCTATGTTATCCGTAGGTTGGTGGTTGTGCTTGTCCCGCTAATAGGAGTGAACACTGTGAGTATACCACTTTATATCGTCAATTATTTTTGATGAGTGATTGATTAATATGCATTAGTTAAACAAAAAGTGTAGTGGATTTGGGGAATGTAGCGGCGGCTGCGCGCGCTCCGAGCGACGGCCGGCGGCCGCACCCCCCGCCCGACCGACCACTTGCATTCGTCTTTTTGCAATTTCTCCAAAACGCAAACTTTAGCAAAGCTCAGTCCGCCAGTGAGATATTATTATTTCTTTAAAAAAGGCCAATCTGTTAAAGTTACCCAGTATTTATTTATACTATACTTATTTCATGACTTATCTAAACTAGGTCGTTATTACATTTTGTTGTTTACTTGATGCAGCCCTTCGTTTTCTTGTGTGTAATAAATGAAGTTATAGGTCTACGTTATAGTTATAGTCGACGAGACCGACAAAGTTTATCACCGCTCTCGGATGTATTGCGTCGGTATTGCGCAAACCTACAGTTTCCTACATATTTATTTATTGTATTTAGTACATAAAGGGTCACTGCAGACTTACTATTTATTCCAAAACTAGCTCATGACGTCAAACAATTAAGTAGGGTACCTAACTACTTCTGGGTATTCTTCTTCTATACGTATATTTCTTCTACTGAGATTTAGAATTCTGCTTGCTTTCTAATTACAAAAACCGTCAAATGAAATACCTAATAAGAACGGGAACCATGAATTGATTTGTATATAATTTATTTCTTATAAGTAGTCCATATATACCTACCTGCGTAATGAGAGATCGCGCTCAAGGTGTGCATTCTATTAAATTCCACTTTATCAGACTAAATTAACAAGCAAGAAATTAATTTTCCTATTTACTTTTATAACAATATTATTTGTGGAACAGAAGTTAGTTACCTTCCCGTGCCTGTTTCTCCAAAGTAAGTGAGAAATATTGTTCCCTACCTGTTTCTCGCAGCTTCGCCCACGTTGAACCGTGGTAATACCATGCCGAACAACTAAGCTACCCAACAATGAAAACCCCATTCGAATCCATTCAGTGTATGGAGGAGAATGAAGAGTTACAAAAAGACTCTCGTTGTACACAGTGACCAAAGTTACTCGTACAGTAAGTTGAAGTTAACAGACAGTTCAATAATATAAACAATAATAAAGGAAATAAGGTTAAGCATCGCCATACACTGCTTGCTTTTGACACTCTCAAAAATACTTAGTACCTATAAGTACATAGTTATGGTAACTTTAGGTCGCAGTGCAAGTGCGAATGTTACGTAGGCAGGGGATCAAATTACAATCTAAAACCAGCGTAGCTGGCAATATCATATTAACATGCTCGGCACATAACTATGTGAATATAGGTAACAGATATGTCATATTATGATATGTTATATAATAATAAAGCTACCTACTCTTACTAGGTAGGTACCGGTAGCGGCCCCCCACAGCCTTCTAGTTTGTTCAACTTAACAATTTACTAACGATGGTCAACTAGCAAAAAATTTTTAGGTCTGTGTGGTTAACCATAGTAAACCTACTTAGATTCAAATTGTTAATTCAGGTAAATGACCTTATATTTTTTAACGTTTGTAATATTTTGTGTCAGTTAAACGTATTTACGAATAGCGCATATATAATTGGAAATGTACATTCCAATAATACAATGTACATTTGATCCGGATGATAGCACTACCTACAAGTAAGTACCTACTTAATATTTACGTAATCTGTGATGGCGCCTCTATCTTTCTAACTTCTTATAGGTATTGATTGTCACTAAATCTTTGACACAAGCCCACCGGTGGATACAGGCAGGGCTATCAAGGGAGGTTTATATCGACGTTAGGGATCGGTGGGCGGATTTGTGATCGTTGGACCTCCCTCGCCGGGATAGCGCTGCTGCCCTGGTCTGTCACAATTTGATTTTGCGATACATTTAAATGTTGCAGTAACTAATATGGCGTAATTTCTTTTAGGATTCCTCTTTTTTTAGGCTGTTAATGATGATGATGATGATTCCTCTTTTAGGCTATGCCGCGTGCAGCAGTTTTTTCTCCCGTGCTTGCGAGGAAATGTATGTGAAGCGCTGCTGATCCGCAAATCAGTGTAAACAGCCATAACCACGTCGTTTTTATTATTTTAATTGACCTGAAGATAATCGTCACTTTTATTTACAGCAAGATGACGGATATATCGACTGGAATAATATAGACTCAAGCCGGTGGCCGCCAGCGGAGTGGCCGCCGCCCCAGGGCCCGGCGGAGCCTCCGCGGCCGGTGAACACTTTCGGGCTGTCGCGGCGACAGGACTTGGCCCCGGAGCCGTCGCCGTCGCCACCGTCGGGCTACTTCAGCTACAACAACTACGCTGCGTACGACCCCGCCACCAAGCAGCGCACCGCCGCCGTCGACCGCAACTGTACCGCCACCGGCTGCTGTGTCCCTAAATGCTTTGCCGAGAAGGGTAACAGGGTAAGATATATGCTAGACGAATTAATTAGGTATTTATCCCTAGCCGCGACCCCGCCTAGTTCGGGTAAACTTCAGCCCGCTGTTAGGTAGTAGGCACTAAGTATGTTTAGGTACTTAGTAGTTAATTTTCCTTTAGTGAAATTAAATGGGTATTTTTTTTCCTCAAAAACGGCTCTAACGATTTTCTTCCCCCTCCCCTCCTGCCCACCTGGTCCCTTCCACCTCCTAACCCATCTTCCCCTCCCCCCCCCCTCCTTCACCCCCCACACTGTCCCCTCCCCAACCCCTTCCCCCACCCTTTTTATCATTCCCACTACCCTCCTATGATTTTTCAAAATTTCCTTATTTCCTCCTTCCTAAAATTTTTTAAAATCGGTCCACAATTGACGGAGAAATCGGTGAACATACATAAAAAAAACATATACCGCCGAACATAGTACCTCCTCCTTTTTTGGAAGTCGGTAAAAAATACTCGTACACTGTAAATATTATAATTCGGTTCGTTACAATAATTTACGTCTATAGTGATGGTTAATTTTAGTAATCTTTTATTTTAACAAAAAATATCTGTTTAAGGGATTTCCAGGCATGCATGGACCTCCAGGGCTGAGAGGACTTCCGGGACACGAAGGTGCTGAAGGTCCACAGGGCCCTAAAGGTCAGAAAGGACAAATGGGTCCACAAGGTCCAAGGGGGCCAAAAGGAGATAGAGGCAAACCGGGTGCTCAAGGGTTCATCGGATTGGCGGGGCCACCAGGCCCTCAAGGTGAAACTGGAACTCCAGGCATACCCGGTAGAGATGGATGTAACGGTACAGATGTAAGTATATTTTTTAATTGATGAGATTAAATAGTTAAATGATATGTAGATATTTATTATTTTATATTTTTTATAGGGTGAACCTGGAACACTAGGTCCGCAAGGAATGCAAGGGCCGCGTGGATTTCCAGGAAGTAAGGGAGATAAAGGAGACAAAGGTGTACCAGCTCATGTCGGTCGATATCCAAAAGGACAAAAAGGAGAGGCCGGAGCCGACGGCTTACTCGGACGACAAGGTTCGGTCGGACCACCCGGACCTCCTGGTTTGCTTGGACCCAAAGGAAATACAGGGCCTAAGGTAATTCAACCAGAAAAATTTTTAGTTCCTTGTAAAGAGTAACTAATTACCTTGATATCGTGAACTTGATAGTGCGCAGAGCTCGCCCATGGCAAAGATAACATACTTTCCTTTGCTTTAAGTCATGTGTTATTCACAGCTATACGATTCAAATGTCTAATATATGGAGGTACCCAGTGTTCTCATGCAATAAAATATTTGTATATATGTACCTATTGTAATGCATACAATAGGTACATGTACCTACTAATTTTACATCATAGGTATCGGTTCTTTTCCTTGGTCTACCTGAATAGTTGAGCATTGATAAAAAATAGACTCCCAACAATTTAGGAAGATGTTTTTATTTCGTCCAATTATTCAGATGTTAGTTTATTTGACCTTTAGCTTTTACAAACTATACTACTTTTAAATTTTAGGGATTAACGGGGCTAAAAGGTGACAAAGGATCTAGAGGTCCTAGTGGCCAATCGATTCAAGGTGATAAAGGAGACAGAGGTGACCGAGGTGACCGAGGTCCCAGTTGTCCTCCTGTAATATTACCATCACTAGAAAATAAAGGCGCGATCAAAGGATTTCCAGGGGATATGGGACCAAAAGGTGAAAAAGGAGAACCAGGCAGATATGGCGAAAAGGGAGACACTGGACCTATGGGTGAACCAGGTTTAGCAGGACAAATGGGCTTAAAGGGAGAGAAAGGTATAAGAGGAAACCCTGGTGACCGGGTACGTAATTCCAAAGTATTTATTCTTATGCATAAGTTACAAATAACGCTCACATATCAGTCAGTCAACAACACATCTAACTTGTCAAATTTCCCGATTTATTTGCACAACTTATCTTAAAAGGTAACCTAACTCTATTTCAGGGCCGAGATGGTATGTATGGAGCCCCCGGCCCAATGGGCCAAAAAGGAGATAGAGGCTATGATGGTTTACCAGGGCTTGCAGGTAGACCTGGAAGTAAGGGAGAGCCTGGAAAAGATGGTTATCCTGGTACAAGAGGGCTTAAGGGAATACCTGGACCGGCGGGTGGCCGAACTGGATCGCGAGGCCCACCAGGACCACCAGGACCTAGAGGTTACATAGGACCAGCAGGGCCTAGGGGCACAGATGGGAAACCCGGTGAAATGGGGCAACCAGGGCCAATGGGTCCACGAGGTGGACAAGGAGAACCCGGAACTCCAGGAATAGAAGGACCATCGGGTCATAAAGGCGAGAAAGGAGAAACAGGTAGAGATGGCACACCAGGTGTAACTGGCCCACGAGGCTATGACGGACCGGTTGGACCGGTAGGTCCAAGAGGAACCAAGGGCGAAGATGGATACTCTATACCTGTTAGTACACTTTTGCTCTAATATTTCTAACACTAATTCCTTAGGGCAAATTTAAATTCCAATTATTTATTTCACTTAAAATGTAAGGTAACTTTACAGTTAAAATCATTACAATTTATTCTATAATGCTAGTATAAAATTGTCTTACCCAAATATTTTCAGTATAAAAAAGCTTCGTTTCGAAGCTGGTTACCAACATCTCAGTTACAAAATGGGCCGAAAGGAAACTGATCGCCCTTTCGGATCTGACAATAGTTTTGTAAGACACTGAATATCAGCAGTAGGAATGATTTTTTTTAAGAATATCAGTATCCATCGTACCAAACAAAAACGATTAAAAATATCTGTAATTTTAGGGTGATAAAGGAGTTGGTGGCTTACCTGGCCTTGCCGGAGAAAAGGGTCAAAAAGGTGAAAGAGGTTACCAAGGATTGAGAGGTGTGCCCGGTAACTCAACTTTAGGAACCCCAGGAAGTCCTGGAGAAATGGGACCACCTGGCGAGAGAGGTGAAAAAGGAACGCCAGGTTTTAATGGCATACCCGGTAACCCAGGAGGTAAAGGAGACATTGGTGGGCGCTGTAACGACTGTTCACCTGGAGGACCGGGGTCGAAAGGTGATCGTGGTGCAGATGGTTTGCACGGAGAACGTGGAGATCGTGGGCCACCGGGCCCAACGGGACTTCCCGGTGAACGTGGTATGGACGGCGTCAACGGTCTCCCTGGAGTTACTGGTGCCCCGGTATGTATATTATTAAGTACGTGAATGATGTAAGCAAAGTAATCAAGTTAGTGGTAGATCTATAGTTGTTTCTTTTTATTTCACTGTTAGGGTGAACGTGGCGATGAAGGACCGAGTGGACCACCAGGAGTGAAAGGCGCTGATGCCTTGATACCATTCAATTTAATTAAAGGACCTCCTGGTGAAAAAGGAAATCAGGGTGAAAGAGGTTTTCCGGGACTTAAAGGCGAACGTGGACGTGAGGGCCCGAAAGGGGACCGTGGTCCCATTGGTATGCCTGGACAAAAGGGTGATCAGGGTCTTATTGGTCCTCCTGGAGCTGATGGGATCCCTGGAGGTGATGGAAAGGACGGTGAGCCTGGAAGAGATGGGGTTGCTATCAAAGGTGAAAAAGGTACACCAGGAGATTACGGACTGAGAGGAGATAAAGGAAATCCTGGTTTTCCTGGTCTAAAAGGTGAACCAGGACAATGCCCTGCAAATCTACAAGAACTTACAAAGGGTGATAGAGGAGCACCAGGATCACCGGGTCCACAGGGACCACAAGGTATTTATTGGTCAATCAAATGGTCCGCACATAGCTATAAATAGATTTTTGTACGTTTTACAGTTCATCGGATCTGCATGAATTGTGCATAAACATTAAATGTTTCAAGACTCTTTGGCACCCTTACAAAATATAGTGGCTTATTATGTCTGCGTTGCGTTATATCTAGCCAAAAACATTCGGAATAACCTTTTTTATTCCCTTCTTTAATGATCACTCTGTAAAAAAATTTAAAGGTAAAAAAAAGTTTATATTTATTATTTACCCCGTTAAACAGTAATTAATTGTGCGAATACGAACACTTATAACCTTGTAATAATAATATGATGCAGGTTTAATACTATATAAAGGAATTATTTTAAAAATCTACAGATGTGTGGTGTGTGGCTAATGGCAAGGATTAAAATTATCCGTCGAAAAAAAGAATCTGAAAAGCGAAATTAAAAAAAAAACAACCATATAGGCCTAACTAAGCTCCTACACTAATGTAAATCTAAATAATTTTGAGTCGGCGCCAAACACACATACAAATGAATTATTTTATTTTTAGTAATTTAACGATCTTGTCATTGATTGCTTGTTGGCTGCCATCATTTCACTTTACGTAATAACTTTAATTAATTGTCTTGTTGTTGTTGCGCCGACTCAAAATTATTTACATTTCATTAGTGTAGGCCTAAAAGGTTCTTTTTTAGTATTTTTCGATTTTCAGTTCGTTTTTTTGGACGGTTAATTTTATTGATAAAATGTTTTTAATTTTCTTTTTTGTGCCCCCCCCCCCCCCCTTCCACCTTCTCCGCCTCTCTGTAGTAGGTACACCTCATTTTACGGTATCTACTTTATGTAACTATTTTTAAAATATTTACAGGTATCTCAGGTGAAAAGGGAGACAAGGGTTATTCAGGTCGTCCGGGGGACAAAGGTGATATGGGATTACCAGGAAGGCAAGGACCCGTTGGACCTCGCGGTCTTCCAGGACCTAGAGGAGATAGAGGTGAAATGGGAACTATGGGTTTCCCTGGTACTCCTGGTGAAGCAGGACCTAGAGGATTCCCTGGAGTACCAGGTACTAAAGGGGATAAAGGTGAATTTGGACCCTCAATGCCTGGACCCCCAGGACCTCCTGGTTTAACTGGTATTAAGGGAGAGCAAGGCCTGAGAGGAGTACCTGGTATTCCGGGCAACGATGGCCCACCTGGCGCTGCAGGCTTACCAGGAGAGAAAGGAGATCAAGGACAACTTGGACGGCCAGGATTTTCAGGCCAACCGGGACAAAAGGGTGAGCCCGGCCCGGTTGGACCTCCAGGAGTTGGAGGGGTACCTGGTTTACCTGGACGAGATGGACAAAAAGGACAACAGGGATATCAGGGCATATCCGGTAAACCCGGAGTCATTGGTTTACCAGGAAATAAAGGAGAACCAGGAATGCAAGGGCCTGATGGTCCTAAAGGATTCCCTGGAGCTAGGGGACGACCAGGGCCACAAGGATTCCCAGGTGCTGACGGTATTTCAGGGGAAAAAGGAGATAAGGGCGCCATTGGTTATCCAGGAGTGCCAGGTTCAGCTGGATTAGACGGAGCTATGGGACCGGTCGGTGCTCCTGGAATTAAGGGAGATCAAGGTTTTGAAGGTCCGCCAGGGAACCCTGGAAGAATTGGTTTACTTGGTGAAAAGGGTGATCGGGGTTACCCAGGATCTTTAGGACCCAAAGGAGATCCTGGATTAGCATCAGATAAAGGACAAAAAGGAGAGCCGGGTATGCCAGGTATTAGAGGAGTAGATGGATTTTCTGGCAGAGATGGAGAAAAAGGGGATAAAGGAAATGCCGGCTTGCCTGGATTTGGACTACCCGGGCCTGCTGGGCTAAAAGGTGATATCGGAATGCCAGGAATTGATGGTTTCCCTGGACAGCCGGGACAAAAAGGAGATCGAGGTTTTGAAGGCTACCCGGGAACGAAAGGTGATCAAGGGCCTTCAGGAAACCCTGGACAGCCAGGTATGCCTGGTTTGGACGGTACTCCCGGATTACAAGGAGAAATTGGATCACCGGGACCGGAAGGCAGCAAAGGAGATAAAGGCGACCATGGTATACCAGGACGCGATGGATACGAAGGACTGAAAGGAGATCAAGGACCAATGGGTCCCCCGGGATTAACAGGACCGATTGGTTATCCTGGACTTAAAGGGGATAGAGGTCCACCTGGTCCATCTATCGATGTTAAAGGAGAAAAAGGAGATATTGGGCTACAGGGACTTTTTGGAGCTAAAGGACAAAAAGGGGAAAGAGGCTTAGAAGGAGCACAAGGAATGCAAGGCGAAAAGGGTGATCGTGGTTTTACGGGACAAAAAGGAGAAAGGGGTCAATTTGGTGGCTTTGGAGACAAAGGTATTAGTTTTTCTTTCACTCACAATAAATAATAATAAATTGTTACATAAACAAGGAAAACTTTTATTCTGAAACTAATGAAAATTCGCAAAAAAAACACTTAACAAATAATGTTACCTTCTTTAATCTTTTTTTCAGGAGACAGAGGCCCAGCTGGTCCTTCAGGACTCTCTGGATTAACAATCAAAGGGGAAAAAGGATTGCCAGGCACACCCGGAAAACATGGACGGCCAGGGCAACAGGGTGCGCCTGGAGAAAAGGGTGATCAAGGTTTAACGGGACTTCCAGGACAACTTGGCCGACCTGGAATACCTGGTCTCCCTGGGCCAGTCGGAGAAAAAGGTGACATAGGACGTGAGGGTATTGCTGGTATACCTGGATTTGACGGCACTCCAGGTATTCCAGGACCACCTGGTATTATTGGAGCTAAAGGTGACAGGGGTGATAAAGGTGCTACTGGATTTGGTTTGCCGGGTATAAAAGGAGACCAAGGACCACAAGGAAGACCAGGGCTCCCAGGCCAGATAGGTGACAAAGGAGACCGAGGCAGAGATGGACTTGATGGACAACCAGGACCGATGGGTCCGGATGGTGAAAAAGGTGATAGAGGGTTCCCAGGTAGACCAGGCCTCTCTGGTATGGAAGGAACGAAAGGTGACAAAGGTGAAGCTGCTTCTATTGTGTATGGTCCTAAGGGTGAACCAGGTATGCGCGGACCTCCAGGATTAAACGGACTACCTGGAAGAGATGGCGAACCGGGTACTTCCGGTTTGCCTGGTGGTCCAGGTACGAAAGGTGATCGTGGTAACCCAGGCTACCCGGGGCCACCCGGACCGCCAGGACCAGTGGGTATTCAAGGTATGCAGGGCGAACAAGGTGAAATTGGACGAGCTGGCACAACAGGACCTCCCGGTCCCCCCGGAGCCCCATGTGCCACCACAGACTATTTGACAGGAATACTCTTGGTACGTCACAGTCAAAGTGACTACATACCCCAATGCGACCCGGGCCACATCAAACTGTGGGATGGGTATTCATTGCTTTACATAGATGGAAATGAGAAATCGCATAATCAAGACTTGGGCCATGCCGGCTCTTGTATAAGAAAATTCAGTACTATGCCTTTCCTGTTTTGCGATATAAATGAAGTTTGTAATTATGCTAGTCGTAATGATCGAAGTTATTGGCTATCTACCAACGCAGAAAATCCACTAAAGCCAGTAGAAGGGACAGATATAATGAAATATATATCGAGGTGTGTGGTCTGCGAAGTGCCGGCCAACGTGATCGCCTTACATAGCCAGAGCAGTGAAGTGCCATTCTGCCCTGCTGGTTGGAGTGATCTTTGGATAGGATATAGTTTCGTTATGGTAAGTATTATACGGAAACTACTCTCGCTACAATACGCTAAATACACATCAAAAACGGCTTTATGACTTACGTTGTAGGTATGTCAGTTCAGTACCGACCGCATAACGATGCAATATTATTCATTGTTACACCGTTTTGCGGCGCGGGCGCCCAACAAAAAGATTTTAGCTTCATGGTATTGCGGCGCGGGGCTATGATGCACGCGCAGACCGGACGCGCAGCGTGGCATGTCCCCCCCCTCGCCAGGTGGACCGACAAAGGGGTGGCCGGATGCGAAAGACGGACAATCGGCGGGTGTGGTGGTATTCACTGTTCACTAAGGGTAAACCTATGTCCAGCAGTGGACGTTGAAAGACTGATATGTTTGTATGTATTTATATTTAAGTATTTTATGGGCCAATTTCATTACACCGCACCGTTTAGATAACACCTTCACTAACTATGTACCTATGACTTAGTCCGTAAGTTACCGACAACTAAGCTGAATAGCTAAGTAGTCGGTAACTTAACTTAATAAGCTTAACTAAGCTGAGCGTCAGTGGCGTAGGGGATAAGACGCGGCCTATCATATCGAAAGGTCCGGAGTACCATCCCCAGCTGGGCCATGTACCAATGGGTTTTTTCTCAAAAACTTAAGTACATTTACTGACTGCTCTCAAACGGTGAAGGAAAACATCGTGAGGAAACCTGCATACGCCGAAGAAGAAATTCTAAGGCACATGTGAAGTCCACCAACCCGCACTGGACTAGCGTGGTGGACTATAGCCCGAACGCCCTCGTTATGAGGGTAGGCCTGAGCCCCAGCAGTGGGGACATTAATAGGCTGTTGATGATAAGCTGAATAGAGGAGACCTTTTAATTTCTTCGAACTCAACTTATCGTTTCATAAATTTATTACAGTACAGTTGCACAATAGTGCATTGTGCAATAGGGGTAGTAAGTAGGATATTACTAACGAGAGTCTGTTAGAAGGCGGAGGGATTTTAATGACTCGAGTTTGCACTCCTTCATATCCGTCATGCACACAATGTTTTTCATCACATTTGCGAGGAAATAAATACCTACGACACAAGGGAACAAATTTATTTTCTTTGACTTTGCTGAAATTATTTAAGTTTATTAAATTAATTTAAATTGAGATAAATTTAGTTAAATTTAATTACCATAATATAACCCAAGTTAACTCAATTTAACTCAAGTTAGGTCAAGTTAGGTCAAGTCAGGTCAAGTCGGGTCAAGTCAGGTCAAGTTAAGTTAAGTCAAGTTAACTACTCAATTTAACATAATTAATTTAATAAACCAGGTCAGTACAGCCAGCTACACATTACAGCCCCTAGGGGTTGTAATGTACTGATTTTCATTACTCCCGCGGGTGTATAATATAGGCCATTGTGTTTCTGTATGCATGCATATAATATGACCATTTACGAGCAAGTTTGATGAAAAATATTTATGCAGTATTGTGGAAGGCAATGTCAAAAGGTGTGTGTATTCGTTTGCAGCACACTGGCGCGGGCGCGCAGGGCGGCGGACAAGAGCTCGCTAGCCCCGGCTCGTGCCTGCCGGACTTCCGGTCCACACCGTTCATAGAATGCAACGGTGAGGGTGGTACGTGCCACCACTTCGCTAATAAACTGAGCTTTTGGCTCACAATCATCGAGGAAGACCAACAGTTCGCGATGCCGCATCGGGAAACTCTGTTCAACGTGCCGAACGGGAGCCGCTTGCGCGAGCACGTGTCCCGGTGCATCGTCTGCATCAAGAACACTACATAGCGCCAGTAATGCACCTACTGCTGTGGGTATTCTAAGAAAGTTACAATTTGTGCATTGAACATTTTAATTACCTCCGAAAAGTGGTCTACATAGTAGGTAGGTAAGTACATAACAATTACCTCATTAAATTGAAATGTAATTTGGCTGGCCATCTGTCCCGCATTTTGTTTCATAACTTGTTACATTAACTAGGTACTTATATTTAGATGTGAATAAGTAAACGTTCATGTCCTTATTGCTTACCTACTAGGTATAATACAGGGTTACTTGTAATTCGATGTAGTCCTTCAAGGCCGATAAGGGGCAGCCCAAATGTAACAATTTTTCGAGATATTAGTTATATTACAGTTATTACCTAAATTTTCTTCTAAAATAGCTGTCATTCATTGTTATTGATTTATTTTGAACTGTTTATGTGCGAACATGTAGTGAAAAATCTAATTTATAAAAATTGATTTTTTTTAAAGAAAATAATGTTTTTTTTGGTAAATTCCTAGTTATTTAAATATCTCCAAAAATATTGAATTTCGACTTTATATGTACCTACCTACGGATTAAATTGTTGCATTTGGGCTGTCCCTTGATTAAGGGGACAAGGAGAATTCCTGGAAGGAATTAATAGGTCGAATTACAAGTAACCCTGTATACGTTTTCGGCGCACCTAACAAAAATAAAGTAAGCACAATTTTATTTATGTGTGGGTACTGGGTATGTTACGCATGATACTCGTACAGTGTGATTTATATGTTATTTTGAATAGGTAGTTTATCAGTTTGTATCAGTCACACTCGTCTGTGTGCGCGGAATGTTTTTGAAAAGTTTAAAATTAAAATATAAACTGAGTGAAGGAAAACGTACTATTACATGGGTATACTAATTAATGTAAGTATAATTAAGTCGGCCATCGAAAGTTAATACATTAAGAACAGTATCTACATATAAATCGCACTGTCCTTTAGAAACCCTAATAAAGCTAACTAAAATTCAATAATTATTGTTCATAATTATAAAAAAATTACCTATTCGGTGAGTTGGTAATTATTTTAGGTTGAGTGTGTCTTTGAGTATGTGCACTGCAGTAGGGCGGTACCTACTTGAATTACCTTTATCCACCTAAAACATTTTAGAAAATGTTATCTTATTCTCATAATAATTAAATACCTACACCAAAGCAATTTAAAGTTAAGATTATTAATTTATACTTACTTAGACATGTATAGTTTTCATCGGCACTTGGTTTTATCTGTTTTTTAGTCTCCAACAAAGCTTACCTTAGTACCTAATGTACTTATATAACTGTTTGTCTTTGTCTAAATGATGGTAAAAGTAGCGGATCTGTTTATGTACCTAACTATAACTATATTATAACGTATTGTTTGATAACCAAGTGACTTATTATAAGTAGATATTTTCACTAGTCACAGTTTAAAATTAACAATAAAAGTTCCGCATCTTCCAGATTAATTTATTTTATGTACAGCTGTAGGGTACGACCGTCGCAGCAGGACCTCGTTGGTCAAGAAATATGGATGTATTTAAACGTTTACTCCAAACTAAATTTGTGATAATTAAGCATTTGCACAGATACGACAATAGTGATGACGATCGTCTGAGAAATCTTCACCGATAGGTAGGTAGGTACCTTTTTTTTCGAAATACCCACCTACCAAGTTACTTACCAATTTTACATACATACTTAACTTCACGCTATGTCCCTGGCGGGGTAGGCAGTTACCAATTTTATTTTACGAAATTGCGCAATTTTCTGAAGTGTGGAGTGTGACATGATAATGATGTAAATTCTAAGCACTGCCATTGTAGATAATGTTACATAAGTAGGTAGGCAAACTTTTGTATAAGTTAAGAACTCATACTTAATTAAATAAATAACTTTAAAAGTTTCCGTATCCTTTCATTTTTTACCTTTGATTAGTTTCCTTTTCCTTACTTAAAATACAATGTACCTAGGTACTTAACTTATCCCATGTGTTATTCCCCTAAAGCATGTTTAATTGCCAATCCCCAATCCCCATTGATTGAGAATGATTCCACAAATTGTTTACTCAATCAATCCCCATTGACTGAGAAGTTAAAGATAATACCGACGATGAAAAAGTTCAGAAATCAAATATGGTAAAAATTACTGGAGGTGGTACCACAGGGTTCTATACTAGGATCCCATATTTTTCATAGTCTTCGTCAATGCCTTGATTTCATATATCAGCAGCAGTGTACCTGATATGATATACCTATTTACATTTGCGGATGACACAAATGCTATATTATCGAGCAAAACCATAGGAGATCTTAATTTTAAAGTAAATGAAACTACCTATATCAGCATTCCATAGATGGTCCTCATTTAATAATCTGCAACTAAACATTAGTAAGACAGGTGCCATTCTCTTCAAAACTACTACAAATAATTAATAGGGACACATTAGATAAACAATTAAATGGTGACAAAATTATAGTAGTAAATGCTGTAAAACTTCTGGGAATACTTATTCATGCCTTGCTCAACTGGAAAGACGAAATAACATCTATAGAGAAACAATTAATTATCAATTAATTATCTCCGCCTGTTACGCACTACACAGCCTGAGAGATGATTTAACCTTAGAACAAATTAAGATTGTTTATTAAGCTCATATAGAGTCAAGATTACGGTACAGGATTCATGATTATTTCGGAATTTCTTTTTCCCGTTTTCTACATTGCTCAAATCAAGGCAAGCTGTATTTTATACACGGGTAATTTTAATTTGACTTGAAACTTTTGAAAGCTAAGTTAGTTTTGTATTCGTGACAAAAAAATACGATTTTGCCTAAGGACTTGTTTCCAATTGGCCGGAAAACTATAAAAAAATTTGATTTTTTTTAAATTACGTCAATTGTCTGTCATTGTCAATGTCATTGTCATTTCATTTGGTTTGGTGTTTGGTTGGATATATTAGTTGGGTGATGTACCAAGTAAATAAATTTAATTTGTGTGGTTTTGTTTGGAACGGTTCGTGCGTGGCCTGTGGCTTTGCGGTGGAAGGAAATAGGACACATTGTTATCATTCGATATTATGCAATGAAATACATTGCTAATATGATAGAATACGATGTTTGTAATGACTACATAATTGCGGATCATGTCTTAGAAAATATTTTTTCTTATTTGAATCTAAAAGATATTCGGAATTGTTCTGTGGTATGTAAAAGTTGGTATAGGATTTTGAGTGATGAAAACAACGATGTTTGGAGACTACATTGTATGAAAAGGCTGCCAGAAGAAGTAATGAAGTCCGATTTGCTTTCTACTGTGACCACATACAAGTCGAAGCTGAGAGCATTTTTCCATGCTTGGAACCCATATGACTGTTCAAGAAATATCTATGTGAAACCTAATGGATTTACTTTACATAGGTACGTGCTTACTGTTTTAGAAATGATAAATCGTGAATTGTCAATTTCGAATACATAGGTAATTAATTATTGAGCCATGTATTATATCAGTTTGACTGTATATCAAATTCAAGGGACAATTTAAATTTACACCAGGTAAGATTTGTTCCATATTAATAGTATTAAGGTTGTTTCCAGAAATCCAGTTGCACAAAGCACAGATGCATGCAGAGGTAAAATTGGTTCCCACCAAGGTCGTCATGCTTGGGAAGTGATATGGGAAGGACCACTGGGGACAGTAGCCGTCGTTGGCATTTCTACTAAAGAGGCTCCTTTACAATGCCAGGGATATGTAGGCCTCTTGGGCTCTGATGACCAAAGCTGGGGTTGGAATTTAGTTGATAATCATTTATTGCACAATGGAGATACGCAAGGACATTATCCTCTTCTTAACAACTGTCCTAAATATCAAGTAAGAAATTTTAAATATGATTTTTATTTTTATTTAAATAACTAGCAGACACCCCATGACTTTGCCACATTAAAAAGTATCCTATATGTTATTTTAGGATGTAACCTATCACTGTACCATGTTTCATCAAAATCTGTTCATAAAACAAACATCCAAACTTTCACATTTATACCAGGTGGGACACATCACCCAAAAATCTCAGATTGTGTTGCCTTGCCAATTATATACTTAATAGAGGGAGCAATCATTTGAAATAATATGGATATCTCCATTTGTAAATATTATTTGTATGTGTATTTTTTTACTATTAAATAATATACAGTAAATATTATTATAAATGTACCTGCTCATATTATATATATCCATATTATTTGCAATAATTACTAGCTCAGATCCACTAATAATATTAATGTAGTTTACTTTGTTCTGTTCTGAACAGGTAGGAGAACGCATTAGGGTGATATTAGACTGTGAAGATAATACCTTGTCATTTGAAAGAAATTATGAGTTTTTAGGAGTTGCATTCCGAGGCAAGTATAAAAGTTACAACTAAAGGCATCATCACCTGTGAAGAAACAGTTGGTAAATTTATTAATTTTTTATTTTTGTTTCAGGCCTACCAAATAAAAAACTGTATCCCACTGTATCAGCTGTTTATGGAAACACAGAAGTGTCTATGGTGTACCTAGGTTCACCAGTTGATGGCTGATTACTAAAACTACCATCAGTTATCAACTGGTGCAAATATATATGTCTAGTCAAAACATGAATACTTAGTAATATTTAAAAGAGAGAAATATGTATTTATGTATATAATAAATTAATTTATAGATCCACAGTTTAGCTTTCGTATTGTAATCAAATTAATCATGCATAATATCATGCATCATAAATATTTAATTTCAATAAAACGACCTAATAATCAAAAGGTCTACAAGCACTGATACAATCTGTAAATTAATTACCATGACCATTCCAAATAAATTTACAACATATATACATAGGGGAAAAATGTCTTTTTCCGAGGCATCTCTAGCAATGGGCGCTGTGATAACTATTTTTAATTCATTTATGGTTTATGGTCTCCCTATACAACTACAATACCACCCACCCACATGCACCTAACACCCACCAGTTTTTAAATTTTAGACAGTATGTACCTCTGGGTAGCCCATAGTATATTAGTTTCTGTAAGTTTTCGGCGTATACATACATACCCACACATACCTAACGACGACACCTAACACTTAAACGACGAAAAAATACCGCTAATTAGGAAGGACTGAACAAAATCACCAGATCTAGTGTAAAATCAATCGCTAAGGTGGCAACACTGGAAAAGACGTCCGAACGAGGCGGACCAAATCCCGTAGAGGGAGAAATCAACACCAAATCCAAACCTCAACGTTTTTGGTTATGGTTTGGATTTGGTATTATCGTTAAGAATCGCGATTGGCCCCCAGTTCGCGTAGACTCTGATTTCCTTGAGCATTCCGACCATAGACCACCCCCAGGGGTAGGGTAGTGGTCTGTGATTCCGACGGATCGGATACCGCGGTAATTCTTTAGCAGGCGTGCGCGGCCGTGCGCTAGGCGACGCTGAGGCGCGACGTACAGTCCGTACAGACGTCATATTCATACGATTTTGTACTTTAGACTATGGTGATATGGTTCATTTGACAATGACGTCAAAAAGTGCGCGGGCATTTTTCGTCTCTGTTTGACTCGTTCCTAATTCAGACGATTCACTTGAGCATAGGACTTCACTCAAGCTATTATTACCGAGCACTATCTATTCGTATCTTACCATTAAAGCCTGTATAGAAGAAACCTTTATAGCTGGAAACAAACTATGTATATATCGGACGCGTCCGTAAGAGCGGTTTTCGTGTCACGCGTGTTTGCGCCCGCGTCCTGGTCTGGCGCGCGTGCGCGCCACCCGCGGCGTGTGGCGCGCATGACAGGAAAGGCTTGTTATGAAAGGACTGGATGCGAGCGGCGTGCATGCGCGCCAGACCAGGAGTTCTATTTTTGAATCGCTCTCCTCGCTTCGAGCGATCGATTCTACAGATTTTTGTATCGATGTCGAAGGAAAATCAGTAGAATCGACCGCTCGAAGCGAGGAGAGTGATTCAAAAATAGAGTTCCAGGACGCGGGCGTGAACACGCGTGACAGAAAAACCGCCTTAAATCGCGGTTCGTATCTGGACAGTACAAATACACTACGCTGTGCAAACTATCGGGCGTAAGTCGCGGACGTGACCTTGAGCCCTCCCTGAGCGTTCGGACGGACGTCCGAACAACCGTGCACACTACTCAGCCGCGTTCGTCAGCCGCGACTTACGGACGCGTCCGATAGTTTGTTTCCGTATTAACCGGACGGAAATATCTGCGGACCTCACTGGAATGCGGTTCTCCCCGCGCTGCCCAGCCCCAAGCTTCGTCAGCCCGTGCTCGCCTATGTACCGTTGCCAACGCCAGCGCGGACGCACGTGTATTGTTTTCATTCTCGAAGTTCATTTTCTAGTTATTTTAGTTCATTTCCAGTCGAATTTAATGCAGTTAAAATAGTTGATTCTTTTATGATACCTAGTTAATTTTATCTTATTTTTTAGATGGATGCAAAATTTTTATTTAATAGAAAACCAATTAAACCAATGCCATCTCTCTATTTATTATATTATAGGATTTATTTAATATCATTATTGTAGTCTATTAAAAGTACTGAATTACCCCCTCAAAAGATTTCCCGTACTTTTTACACATCTTGGATTTGTTTGCTGACTCTCCAGTTTGTATAACGTCTTTTGGTCAGGCCCACAGATATTTCCGACAGGATATAAGCATGAATTTCTAAGCAACTTGTATTGTAATGGGCACCTGTTTTGTATCACGCTTCTATTAGCTAGCAACATTGTAGCCAAGAGTATGTAGTATGTATGTCTTCATTAGTTGAATATTTAGGGTCACAAAACAAACTAAATGCTTAGACTTAAAATAATAAATATTTTTTATTCTCGGTATGTTTTTTATTTTAAATAAATTGACGGCAATGGAACAAGAAATCATTTCCTGTATTGCTTAGCCTTCGAGTAGCTGCGATTATTTCGTGCTATCCAATTACATCACAATATGGCATTGAAGTTTATGAAAAATAATAACAGAAAGGGGCCTCTGGCCATTACAAACAAAATTTTCGAATAAACTTATCTATACTTATAATAAATCTGTAGAAACCGTGTGTCTGTACTTTGAATGAATTTATAAAAAAATGAGTGTGGACGATAAAAAAAGAGTAACAGAACACAAAAAAGCGTTTTTAAATTTTTTTGTCTTTCTGTCTTTCTGTCTGTCTGTCTTTCTGTCTTTCTGTCTGTCTGTAATCGCTAATCTCCGAAACTACTGAACGGATTTTCTTGCGGTTTTCACAGGTAGATTAAGCACAGCCTGGCGCAACTTATAGGCTTTGTTTCATTGAAATCGGATGACAGCGAAAAAAGTTATCGTCATTTACAGATAAATCATTTAACGTAACAAGACGATGTCATAGACATAGGAGATATCAGTGTTTTTTTTAACTGGGACAGTATAGGCAAGTCCGAAACCATAGGAGATGCAGGGAAAGTGTCTTATGACATAGAAATTTTTTGGTCAAGCGTGTGTTGTCCATAAAAATGAGACAATTTGCACATATTTTTTTTAATGCGGTTCGACTCAGTTTCATGTAGGGATCACTTCATTATATCGGAAGAAAAAAATCTGAGCAGCAGAAGTTAGTCAAATTCAAATTCAAAAGTATTTTATTGCATGTAAGTACACTAGGTACATTTATACAACGTCAATTTTTTATCTACCACCGCCTCCAAGGTGTTATATAGAGCTGGGAAGAAGAAGCGGCGCAACAAATTCAATAAAATGTTTTCTCATTGAACGCCAGTGAAAAATAATTTTTATTATTTTAAAAAAATGCGTATCGACTTAGTGTTATATTTTATGTTAGTTCATGTTAGAATCATTTTATTGTATCGGAAGAAAAAAATCCAAGCAGCAGAAGTTAGTCAAATTTAATAAAATGTTTTCTTATAAAACAGACTGTGCAATGTACTTAGGAACTTACTACTTATTCATGCATGCCACCCGAACTCCAGCTGCTCCGATTACTATGTCAAAATTGTTATCACGAAAAAATACCTAAAGGTTCCTAAGACAGTTTCCCTGTATCTCCTATGGTTTTGGTTTTGCCCATACTGTATTAGTTAAAAAATACACACGTATAACAAAAATTGATATGAGAAGTCTTATGAGCAATAGAAGTGAAAACAACAATTTTTTAAATTTTTATCTGTCTTCACCAAATTGGATACGGTGTTCATAGTTTGTTCCTGAAGGTATGGTATACCTTAAATTATGGTGAAGGTACTTAGAATGATCCATTTTACCATTGGAAAATTATAACTAGACGATGTATGTCTGTACATAGCAGAGATAGGTACCTACTTCCAAAATCCACGCGGACGAAGTCGCGGGCAACAGCTAGTGTATAATATAAGATACCTATACTTGACTTAAATTAATTGTCGATATTATTATTTTTAATTTACTACTTTAAGAAACGTTAGGTATAACCGTAAATATAGCTTACAGCGTAATCACAGCGTGTATTACATAGGTACATAATCGGTGGATACCGGCATTTCCAAAAATTATAACCTAATTACCTGCAAACATGTAAAACATTGTCGGCTAACAGAAAAAAAATACATTAATAAATGACGTCTGTCTTATAATTAAACAATCAAAATCAACAGCCTATTAATATTTCCCCACTGCTGGGGCTCAGGCCTACCCTCTCACGAGGGCGTTCGGGCTATAGTCCATCACACTAGACCAGTGCGGGTTGGTGGACTTCACATGCGCCTAAGAATTTCTTCTTCGGCGTATGCAGGTTTCCTCACGATGTTTTCCTTCAACGTTTGAGAGCAGTCAGCAAATGTACATAAGTTAAGAGAAAAAACCCATTGGTACATGGCCCAGCCGGGGATCGAACTTCGGACCTTTCGATATGATAGGCCGCGTCTTATCCCCGACGACGCCACTGACGCTCTTTTAATTAAACCACCTCGTTTTAGAAGCTCGGAAGACGGACTCGTGCGCCAGAGGTCGTGGATTCGATTCCCATCTAACTAGCACACAAAACTACCAAGCATGTTTAGTGTGCAAGCGTTTTGTGTGGTTCTCAGTGAGGACAGCAACTTCTACATAGTTGGTGCTGGACTTATAAGTATACAGGCGGGACAAATCGACCCACTTTCCCGAGAGTCCGTTTTTAATGAGACTTTTTATTTTAAAAGTATATAAGTAGGTAAATCATTTTTAAGTAGGTACCTATTAGTTTTTAATTTTTAGTATAATTTTTAGTCGTTACATTATTTAAGACTGTCATTGACTCTGACCAGCTGGTTAGGTTTGTTTTACATGAAATATCTTGAAACTTTTCTTTTGGGGAAAAAATAGTATACAAAGGCAACACTGACATTTTCAGGAAAGTGGGTCGTTGTGCCAACCCGGTACGGTAGTGTATGTGTATATACATGCACATACCAACACTTGTCTAATCCCAAATTAGTAGGTACTATCTCATGTACCTACCTATTACAAGAATTGGACAAGTATGTATAAGCCAATTTACAAATATAACATCCAGACTAACTTGTACAAAGTTATCTGTGCCTAGGTCCCTAGTGAGAACCGAACCCACGTCCTGGCGGTCGAGTCTAAATAGACCAAGCCAATAGGCCAACGATGCAGTCGTAAATCTTTATTGTGCAGTGATTAAAGTTCACAAATTGCAGATAAATACAGAGTTATAATATAACATTCGTTTATCGAGGCGTAAACCTTACCTATACACATTCAAATATATTTGCTTGCACGCATAAAATAATATGTAAGTAATAAAAACATAATTGGATCCATTAAATATATCACATTAATTCCTTCCTAAAATAATTAAGAATAATAACTATAAATAATTTAATTACATTTAAAGAAGCCTGCTAGGTAAGATCTATAATAATGATATTTAAATTATATTTCACTATGTCATTAACAATTTAGAATATCACTAAATAAGATAATAAAGAAAGTGGTCATTCGCCAACGCCCAAAAGTAACCGAACACACCGGTAATCGTGTGGCAAAACTGGCAAAGTTAGTGTGTGACCATCTATGCAAGTATGCCGCCGGACAGATGGAGCGCGGATATCCTATTTTAGAGATCCTAGATGGGACGCACCGACCGACCGACCGACGCACAAATAGGGGCAGACTAGCAGCCAGATATGGCCCTCAGGCGCCGCCTCTGGACCCAGCTGCGATGAGCCCGGACTCATTGGAGAAAAAATGTGAGAGTCCCGTGAAAGCTGATCGAGAAGAATCTCCCATGTGAACCGAAAGATTAGATACCTAACTAATGAGGGGATTCTGGGGAAAATAATTGTATAAGAGAGAAAAAACGCAAATGGAAAATTCGCTGCATGGTAACAACTACTTTGGGAAATAATACTAACAAATCCATCGAAGTAATACTGTGTTCTGTGCAATTATAGGCCGTGAGCAGGAAGGTTCGAATCTCTTTGGAGGCGCGCGAGCACGCACCAAAGAGATCTTAACTCTATGGCCGTGAGTGAGTTGTTGAACTTATTGTTTCTGACTAGACTACCTACTAACTAGCCTACAGAAATAAATACCTAAATTATGTGTTCAACAACTGTTGTTGCTCATTGTGACTTATTGATAATCATACTAAATTTATATATAAAATAGTTGATACAGCAATAACGCGCGAATGTAAATGGCATGCAATGCAATCGAGCCGTCTCGATCCGTGCTGGACTGACCGTTTGTAGGACCAACCATTGTCGGTAAGTAAATCTTCCTCTTTTTGGTTATATTCTCATCTAAAAAGGTAGGTACACATAACGAATGAATGATTTTACATGCTGTATCAAATTGGCAAATACTCCCACTCAGCTACTCAGTATACCGCCAGCTGTTGTCGAGAGCATGCAATCTGACTGGGTCAGGAAGGTTCGAATCTCTTTGGTGGCGCGCGCGTGGGAGTATTTACACAAAATACTTTTTTTATGCCAATCGAACCCGTTTTTTAAACAGATCAAATAACTCTATGGGGCCAACTGAGGTTTGAGTACATAAACTAGAAATGTCAGAAATCGAAAACTTCTCCCATACATTTTGCAGGAAATGTGAGACTCGAAACTTACTTTTATACCTATCAAAACTTTTTACGATGGATAGACTGGCCGCTACAACGATTACTGGTCAAAAATAAAAATTATGACCCGCCTAAGAGGTCGTCATAAAATGCCAATTTTTTAAAATATATTAAAAAAAAATTGGCAAAGTGCCCTTCTTGCAATCAATATTTACATACCGTCGCCGATACATTTACTATTAATTGATTATGGGTATTATCAATCAAATAAAGTCCTACCGAGATAGAAATACATTATTAGTACCTAGGTAAGTATAGTGATATTAGCGAGACGAGACGTTTGTGTAGGTACAGTCGACCGCACGTCAGTGGAAACACTTTGACCTTGACCTGGCCTAGCCTATTAGGGAGTTTTAATAATAAAAGAGATCAGTTTATAGGTACCTACTGGTTTTGTTTCAACTGACGTGCGCCATCCGTACCTACCTATGTAATGTACCGTCGACCGACGTCAGTGGAAACAAAACCAGTACTTATAAACTGGTCTCGCATAGTAGGTACCTATTAAAACTCCCTAATAAGCTAGGCCAGCTCAAGGTCAAAGTGCGATCTTATTTTCACAAGCTTTTATTTCCCTTTAAGGTGTTATTATAATAAAAATGATAAGTCACAATCACTTCCATTAACCTGCCACGGCGATTGCAGTACCTACTTACCACTACTTACACAAACGACCAGTCGCGTTATACCTATAGACTCTATCTCGCAATTTGCTTAACATTATAATAAAGTTTCACTCTGAACTACGTACCATTTAAAACATGGCACCTACTTAAATATTTAGAATCTAAAGGTAATTATTGTTTTTACCTTAAATGTACTACATTATCAACCAAATTATGGACGCGATAAATCAGGGGCGTTCTATCTCATTTTAGCTTCAATAAACCCTAGACGTAAGTAGGCACTTCTTTGAAACTGTATTCACACTAACTGTTGCTCTATACCTAGCTCTATACACCTTCGAAATAGGAAACTACTTTTGAATCGATTTTTTTTTCTTTAAAATCAATTATTTTCTAGACCCCATAAAAATAATCCGTCCTACTGCCTAGGTCCCCTCCGAGAACTAATGCAGATAATACACTATCCAATTTGTAGGAAACCTAATTGAAAATCGAAAGATGTAGGCAATCGAAGTTAGAACAGTTAGTATCCGATTTAGTGCGATTCGGAACTATTAATTGTTTTTTAAGTATTTTTATTATAAAATATTGTACTGTATGGAGAAAACAAATAAATTTATTATTACAATTAAATAATAGTTCTAGTTGGCGCCCGTAGGTACTTTGTTGAAGACGGATGTCCGGTGCGCGGTGTATTATGTGTACCTATTAGGAATCTACTCTTAGGAAATTTCTAAAATCTTCTGGCTCTAATCCAAAATATGCACAATGTTCATATTAGACAGTTTTTTCTTAACGTTAAGTATTCTTTAACCCAGCACTTTCTCTTTTCTTTTCCTAATAGGTATCAATTGTTCCCACCGTTACAGCTATAGCAAGCCCTATCATTTGTTTTGTTTGATAGATACGGCGCCATTAAAACGTGCAAACCAAAGTAATTCTACTTCACGACTGCGAGTCGTCTGTCCGATTTAGTATTCAATTTAGTGTAATCACTAGCTTCCAACTTAAGTTTCTAAGTGTTCCTAATTAGATTTTCAACAAATTGGTAAATGCAATAACTGCATAACGAATAAATAAAAAGCACAGTAGGCACCTAACTCATTCTAAAGAAAGTTCTTTCATTCCCTTAGAAGTATTCAAATACGCCCCTGAATGAAATACCTAGTATAATGTAGTTACACATACAGGCCGAAATTAAAACTGTGAAAACTTAGATTAGGCTTATAAATGCAAACACGGAAAATAAATACGAATTGTAATTACGGTAATTTCGCAAGCAAAAGGTAGGTAGGTATAGCTTACGAGCTGCGATACGGTGTCAGTAAAATATGTATATTTTATTTACAAACAGTTAAACTGGCTTTTATTAAAAAGTTTCCAAATGTAAACAAGTAGGTACATAATTATGTATAGCTGAATGATATAACCTACGTAAAATTAATTTTTTTTAATGAAAATATCAATTTAAAAATTTGCTGTTTGCGTGTGAATGTTGTTAAAACAATGTTAAATAATAATAATTTAATGCTGTGCGACAAGGTGCTTACTTACTATAACGATTTATAAAGTAAATAAAATATACAGTTAAATGCAGCAAGGATAAACAGGAGTAATGGTTACCCCATGTTGCATTTAACTTTATTTTTCACCTGTTCTTTTGTGTTACAGTGATTTCACAATTTTAGTTTCGTCTGTACCTACATTATACAAAATTTAATACTACAATAATAGGCGATTTGAGACATTAAAGATTCTAGCTACCCTGAAAGGGAATACAGCGCGAAGTTAAAGAAGTATTTCATTGTTTAATTAGTTACTAATTATTGTGTAGGTGCTCAATACCTTGATCAAGAGGCTTACTATCCTCTAAGTTGTCTCTCAACTGGGGTTTAACTTTCGTCGGTGGAAACTTGGTGAGGCAGAATTCCGATATGAAACAGAAGAGTTTGCAGAGAAGCGGGCAAAGCAACGCCTGGTGTGTCACTGCTGCGATGCGGTACCACGGCCCGTCGAAAGGGTCCAAAATTGCTGGGCAAAGCATGTGGTTCAGGTTCACTTGTGCAGGCTGGAAAAACAAATGCCATCATCCTGCATATAACTAATATTATTAAACCGAAAATGAGTTTATTTCTATATTATAGTACGCTTTCCGGATTCGACTATTAAAACGATCTCCGTTAAATTTACTTGCATAAATATAATGTAGGTATCATGGAAATGAAGATAGGCTATTTTTATTAACTGTGGTTAAACCTGTACCCGCGGGAAAGATAAACTTTTTCCACGCGGGTGAAGTCGCGGGTAATATATAACCGGGTGGGACAAAACGACCCACTTTCCTGTGTCAGATTATGGTACAATTTTTTTCTGAAATGCTAATATATTATTTTTAACCGTTTTCAAGTTACAGTTCGTTGAAATGTTAAATTTCAACCCTAAACATTTAATCGGGGTAAAGGACACTGTAAAATGCTGTCACGACAAAAAATTGCAATTTTACATTATTTACATTAATACAAATTTACAATTCTACAAAAGTTTACAAAACTATTTTTACTAAACATTAAAAGTAAAACTAATATATTTTTTTTTTAATTTCAAAGTTTTTTAATGGTTAGACTTTAGGAAAGTGTGTCCTTCTGTCCCACCTGTAGCTACTTATGTATACAGTTTGCAATTCCGTGTAGGTAATAGCAGTGACGTATTTTAACGTATTTTGTATGTTGTTTAAGGAACCAGTTGTGATAGAAAAAAATAAGACTGATACTTAAAAACAGTTATTAACTTACTGGTATTTATTACCTACATCTAAATTATATGTGAGCC
The DNA here is from genome assembly GCA_949699065.1 of Metalampra italica. Lineage (NCBI taxonomy): Eukaryota > Metazoa > Arthropoda > Insecta > Lepidoptera > Oecophoridae > Metalampra > Metalampra italica. The sequence goes on along the minus strand of OX452970.1, from coordinate 7,155,010 downwards.
CTGTATTATGTACAATGATAAATCTTGTACTTACAATGGCAATTATTTGTAACACGATGAAGTGATACAATAGGTTCAGGCAATAACTGAAAATTGCCCAATTGAAATCCCCAAATGGTTCTACATTATATACACCTAAAAATATATAAATGCATTATAAATTGTGTAAAACTGTTTAAATATTCCAAGAGAAACTAAGATATATAACACTTACCACCAATTCTCAGAAGATAATAAGGTATTACAAACATCATCCCATGTTGTATCCAATACAAGGCAGCTTCTGCAAAAATCTAGAGCCAAAGTTGATATCACTGTATGAGTTTAAGTGCTCTGGTCCCTTCTATATTTATTTATACTATTATAATACAAATGTATTTAAAATAATTTCACATAAATTAAATCCTCAGCAGTTTGTTGACATTCACATGGACATGGGCCCTACCAGACCCGTCAACAGGCCAGTTTAGGCCTTGTCCTCTGGTATACAGGTCTTTATCTAGCCTAGGGGTCAGGAGTCCAAACCGTTTTACTGTTTCTCTTGTACAAGCTACAATCTATTTCTGTTATATTAACCATTATGTGTATTTTTGTATCAATTGTACTTTCTTTAAATAAAATTATTAAAATTAATAATAACTTAAATGGGTACCTATATTATACAGTTCTTTGTCCCTGACAAGGAGGCATCCACACACTATGCTGCGACTTCAGCTTACAAATTCTTGTTGTTCAATATTCATGACAATGTTGAAAGAATTTGTAAGCTGATCTGCTACAGCTATGACTCAAGCATTTCATATTGTAAAACTAAAAAATTTCTTACTGTTTATAATCATTGCCTTGTCCACTGCTGGACATAAGCCTTCCACACTGATGCTGAATTTAAAATATAGAGTGGTAATGTTAATATGTTAAGTTCTTGAAACACAGACAAGTTTACAACATACTATTGTTAGATAAATAATGATAAGTGCTGAATACCGTTCTTGAAGCAGTCTCAGGAAATAAAAATGCTAACAGGGGTCCATTCAATAAGTTCAAATGAATACGAAACAGGGCCGTAACAGTTTTGCTAGGAGGAGCAGCCAACAGGTAAATCTAGAAACAAATTACGATTATTATATTATTATAACAAAACTGCAAATAAATATATCAAAACTATAATTAAGTGTCAATTATTGATAATTTTCACACTAAGCTCTGTAAACTTCTGTATTTTATTAAAGACAAGATTTGAGATCAATTATTTGTAAATATTTAACTGATAAATTAATGTAATGTAGCAAAATCTCATGTCTACTTTATCTATGTATACATAAAGGGTAATAAATAACTTACCTGTATTAATGTAGTGACATGACAGGGATTTAATAAATATATCACAGTGCGCGAAGCAAATTTAAAACCAATTTCCATTCCCCACAGCAAGGCCAGGAGGATGACTAATAGCCTTTTTCCGCCTCTATCACTCTTTAAATAAGTTTTATCTTGTTCAATTTCCAACTTTGGGTAAGTTTTAACCTGTGTAAAAAATATTATTTGTTAAAAGCACCATAATTTTTAAATTTCTTCTAGGGGTGTAAAATTACATGTACAGAAAAAATATACAAAGAACATGTAACAAATTGCAGGAACATGCAATTTTTTTTTATAAATTATGCTCCCTGTGGTAGCTGGATCCAACTAGCACCACTGCCCAGTCTTCATGTGGATGTAACTAATAGACAAATCTAGGTGAATGAATGCATCATTGTTTGTGCATTAAACTATACTCTAAAAGGGTTAGAGTGTATGAAATGTGTATATAAATATGAAAAGTGCATTATGAAATCTTTTAAAAAGTCCTGGGAGATAAATTTTGGTCCTGTTGCTCGCTATATATATAGCTTAACCTAACGAAGTACCTATTGTAGCGCTCATTGGGAAAGGTTTATGTTCAGCTGTGGATAAATATAAAATAAAAGATAATTTATTTATCGATCACATACACACAGGATAAAGAGTTGTATGTCTAATAATGGTATTTTAACTTTTTTTTTATCTTTTTTCTGTATTGTAATTTAAAAATATATTTAGATTTGCGGAACAAGGCATTTTATAATTATGTCTGTTGGTTTCTATATTACCTATCTTAGTATTGTATTCCTGACAAGAAATGTGAGAACTTAATTAGATTAAATCCTACGTGAGAACTCATGCTAATTGAATTATGGCAACAATTTTGGAATTGTTGTTTAATTTAGCTTACCATAATATAAAAGCAGATCGTTGTTACAAATGCCGTTTCAATTAATTGCCTTGGTGGTGATAAAAAATACGCACATTCGGGTCCCACATTTCGGGGTACGGCTTTATTTGCTCCACTGTACGCCCACTCAAACATTTTTACCCTAAGTTAACTAAATTATATTGATTAACAATCTTTCGAATTATCCATTGGTAAATAGATCTAAACACTGCACTGCAAGATTTGTCAAATTTTTTATTTCAATTTCAACTCAGGATACCCATTCCCGCTAAATGACAGCTTCCATTTTATAGGATTGAACGGCTCTGGGAACATGCTCTTTTAAGCCCATGTTTGTTTTTTCGAAAGAAAAAAATGGAAGTAGCCTACTCCCACACGGGCGTTTGTCCGATTCATAACCAATTCGTGAGAAAGACGTGAATATTTTGATCCGTCTGGGCCAAACATAGAAATGTATTTTCTGTATCAAAAATGACATTAAATTATAGATAGTCAAGTAGTTCATTTATTTGCACGTAACATTTTCTTAACAATAACAATACTTACTAACTACCTTTACATGCTTGTAGATTCTACTAACATTATAAATAGGTACTAGGATAAAATAACATAACTTTTCTGATCGATTTATTTTACAGCTAAACAAAATTCAAAATTTAAACGCAGAATTAAGTATTTTTTTATACAATTGATTATTTTTTTAAGGAGTTTGTGGCTTGGTTGCAAGACCTTTAAGCCATTTTATACAATTGACGTGACACTGGCACAATGTCCAAGCCGGACGATTGCCATAAAAAAAAAAGATCCGTTTTCGTGTTTGAGGTGAGGTGTATCCACAGAAGGGAGCCAGTAATGCACAACATCAACAATGCACGGCACGAGAGCGCACGACACGAGAATGTACACACCAGCAGAGCGCGACAATGGATTGCACAACACGGGATGTCTCCAAATACGCCGCTGTACCTTGCTCGTCCGAGCCGAGAGTGTACAGCACCGTATTTGGCGACATCGCGTGATTGGCCGATTGGTTGACCAATCAGATGACTCCGAATTTTGAGGCTTGGATACTAGGTAGTGCTGTTCCGAAAGACGATTGATTGCATTGAGTGATTTCGTCGATTGATCCAGAAATGTAGTCAGCCCACCCCGAAGGTTAGGTGCGAGGAGCGAAGCGACGAGCTGTTAGGTTCAATGTAAACCCTTTTGGAGCGAGCGAAGCGAGCGACAGTAGTTAGAACGTTAGGCAACGTGAACCATCAACCATGGTCAAATAAGAAAAATCAATCAAATCAGTAAATCACCCATCCCTAGTGGCTTTTAACTTTTTTAATGTGACGTCACTCTTTGTTTTGATTCCAATTGTTATGCTGTACAATACTATGACGGGCACTCTTGGTCCGGTCCGAGAATGCACGACATAACAATGCGCGTCATTGGAATTCAAAATACGTGTCGCGCATTCTCGTGCCGTGCATTGCTGATGTCGTGCATTACTGGTATGTGCAAAACAATGTCGTGCATTATAGGGACCCCCACAGAACACCGGAAAAAGTTCGCTACGCCCGTATCCATGGAACTAATATGTTGTATCTGTGGGTGTATCCATGGTACTAATATGTTGTACGTAGTACGTATTAGTTCCATGGGTGTATCTTTCTTTTTATAAACTTCTAAACCTAGTCTGATTTTATCTTCCTTCTCTCTGGTAGTCTGTGAATCTGTTGTATATAGCATTGAAAAAGAATGAAATAAAGAACCGTAATCAACGTATAGCATGAAATAGCAATAGTCTTTTACCTCAATAATTTGAGAAGACGGGGTCAGAACAATGTCGTGCAATAAAGGGACCCGTCAAACTGAACAAACACTATCTATTTTAGTCGGGTTGTGGTTTGTTCATTTTATTTTAGTCGGAGTGTGGAAAATTCACATACGTAGATAGAGATAGAAGATTTTATACCTGTCTTGCTTACTCTTACCACTTTTGTATTAAGTGTGTCCCTCTCTGATTATTATTGTTATTTTAGCAGCTGTTCTATGGGATATGTGTTCAATGGTATAAAGTATTTTGAAACCGGGTAAAGAACCCAATGACCCCCGCTCATATCGACCTATTGCTCTCTCATCAGTACTACTTAAAATCCTTGAACACCTTATAAAAAACCGCCTAGAATGGTTTGTAGAAAGCAATGATCTCATTGCCAGGTCACAATATGGTTTTAGAAAGGGGAGGAGCACAATGGATAGCCTAGGTATTTTCACAACAGATATAGGTACGCCTGTCATTTTCCAGAGATGAGTCAGTGGTCGGGGCCTTTTTGGACATCACGGCCGCCTACGACAATGTTCAACTCCCTATTCTCAGGAAGAAACTTCAACAGCTGAGAATTCCAGGGAGGTTGTCCTGCGTCATAATGAACCTACTCTGTGAAAGGACGGTGCACTTGTAACGTTATCAATGTCTGTCCCTCTAGGACCATTTGGAAAGGGTTACCCCAGGGGTCCGTTCTTAGCCCCCTTCTGTACAACCTTTATACTCACGACCTCGAATCCTCGGTAGGTAACTGGGGAATCCTTCAATATGCAGATGATCTTCTACTTTATACAGCTAACACCCAAACTGATGATGCCGCGAATTCCCTCTCCCATTCCCTTCACCTTATAAATGAATGGTTATCAGATCATGGCCTGGAATTATCTCCAACAAAGAGCTCGATTGTGGTATTTTCCAGAAAAAGGGTCACTCCGACTGTGAATATTGAACTAAATGGTGTACCTATTTTGTGTAAGAATCACACCAAGTTTCTGGGGTTGGTTCTAGATTCCAAACTTAGTGGCACTATCCATTGTGACTATCTCGCCAATAAGTGTGAAGAAAATCTGAATATCCTAAGATGTTTATCGGGGGTTTGGTGGAGCGCCCACCCTTTCTTACTCAAATTGTTATATAATGCCATAATTAGGAGCGTGCTGGATTATGGGCTGTTTTTATTGGAACCTACAAATAAAACGGCTATACGAAGATTAGATGTAATTCAGTCAAAAGCCCTACGCATAGTATCAGGAGCAATGAAGACCAGTCCTACCAACGCACTCCAAGTTGAATGTGTGGACCCTCCCTTAGACTTACGACGACAATTCCTAGCTGACCGCCTTCTCTTCCGCTCACTTCAATTCTCTCATCATCCGATATTTTCTAAACTACTACTGCTAAATGATTTTTTGACATCCTCCCACTATTGGATACACAAATCGCCTCCTCTCTTGGTTAATAGTTTTCGTAAATTTAAAGCCATTAAAGATCCTACTCATCATTACAACAAACTCCCCATTTTTCAATTTAAATATGAAACCGTTATCCTTCAACCGAAAATCATTCTAAACTTTGGCATCAGTAAAGACGATCACCATGCTAACGAATACCTCCATGGGTTATTGAGCACAGAATGGAAGGGATGGCACACCATATACACTGACGCCTCTAAACTGTCTCCAGCTGGTTGTGTGGGGGTGGGAGTATTCCACTCCCAATACAACATTGTCCAAAAAGTGAAGTGCCCACCGGAAAGTTCCGTATTTACGGGGGAATGTCTTGCTATCTTGGAAGGCATCAGATATATTCTTCTTTTCAAACTAAAGAAAACACTCATCCTCTCTGACAGTAGAAGTTCCCTACAGACCCTCTTTCAGAATCCTTTTACAACCAAACTACACAACCCAATTATTTTCCAAATAAAAGATTCCCTGGTACAATGCCGAAAATATGGTTACGAAGTTTCCTTAGCATGGATCCCGGGTCACACGGGCATTGCTGGAAATGAACGTCTGAATCGGGTCGCAAAGGAAGCAGTGGTCCATGGTGATAAGATCCCCTTTAAAAACTATTCCCACGATTTAATAGCCCTCCCCAAAAAACTACTGTTCAGGAAATGGTCAACCCGCTGGAAGTCAAGTTCCAAATCCAAAGGGACATATTTCGCCAGCCTCCAGCCAGAGATTCCACGTAAACCCTGGTTTTTAAAATTTATATTCGGAAAAAAATCTACATCTTCAATAATCAGAATGAGATTAGGTCACTGCAGCTCTCCAGTGCACCTCGCTAAAATTCATGTTCGTGACACATCCTTGTGTGAGTGCGGCTTGGACGAGGGCAACCTGAACCACATCTTCTCTTGCCACCAATATGATCATTCTGAATTTCTTCTTGACCTCTACAGAATAAAAAACCCCCAACCGTCCTCCATGTCCTCCCTTTTATCCTCAAATGACCCTATAGTATTTAAATGCATAGCAGATTTTTGTAATTTTAATAATATAAAACTTTAAATATAATTTGACATAATTATTGTATATAACATTTCCGTAGTGTGGAATATTAATAAACTAATCAGGGTTTCCGTAGGTATTGTCTTTAAGTACTAACATTATTCTAACATTTTATTTCCAGCCTCTCTGATCTCCATCTCCATCAACTTTCTACCGAAAACTGAAGAAATTGACGCGACACTGGCAGAAATGTCCAAAATGGACGATTGCCATTAGGAAAAAAAAAAAAGAAGTAAGTAGCCGTATTCTGTGAAGCACAAATTTTAATTATCGTCCATTGGACGTATACTATCTAATTTGTGGTCCAAGGACTGCTGAAGGACTGTGAGTGAAGCAGTCGTAGGCCGTAGCCGGTTTCCTTCTTGTTTAATAATTGTATTTTTCTTGTTGGTTGATGTGCTTGCCTGGTCTGGCTGGCTATCGCCTCATCGCCTGGTCTGGCATGGGATTTTCGTGACTGATCTCATAATAATATTTGATCTGTGATTCTGTTTAACGGATTGACTTAACGTGCTTGTTATATCTACTAGACATTTACAATGCCAGGAATTGATCCAGCGTTAAATGATGAAGATTACATTATTACAAGAGCTAAAGAAGCACAAAAACATAATATACATTCCGCAAAAGCATGGATGCTTACTGCAAAGACCTTATTTCCTGCAAATTTTAAAATTCAATTTGAGGCTTATCTTATGGAAAAGCAATCAGGCAATGTGCAGGAAGCTGCAGAATGTTTTAGCTCATTGATAATGTCAAGACAAAATCTTTCAGAATTACTCCCCGAGATATCAGCTATAGCGAATGCCCTCAAGTCAAATGAAGCAAGTTTCTTGAGTCAAATGTTTGACAACATAATCCCAGATATACAGCTCACTATTCTGAAAACCAGTGTTGAAAATAGTGACGACACTATGGAGCACTGCAGGTTGCTGGTATTATTACTGAAAAAGTTTCCACAACTTGGTGTTGATAGTCTCGTTAAAACCTTGATAAATGCAGAAAAGTTTTTTTATGACAACCGTTATGCTCGATTACTAGTAGTAGAAACATTACCCCTTCTCAGTTCATTGGAGTCACCAAGGTTGCTTCAGCGCTTATTAGTGAAGGCAATTGATTTCTACAATTCATATGTTTATGATGAATCTGAACATGATATCACTGACCCATGGCAGCGACTCTATGGCGTATTAGATTTGTTAGGAAGACAATTGGGATGGGACTCGTATCTTGTCAATTACAGTAACAGTTTAAATAAAGAAACATATTTTCAAAAGTTAGTCACTTTGAGAAACTGTGACGATTGTCGCCAATTACTGTACTGTGGGACGACATTTTTCTTGAGGTCTCTCTATGAACAAAAGGCATTAAAAGGAAACCAAATTCTAATTGAAGCTCTAACAGACCCAGAACAGCCACCATCGAAAAGAAGAAAAGGAGATGTGGAGGTTACTGGAGTGTCAGCCCAACAGTTTCAAGCTGCTGCAAACTGTTGGGAGTTGTTGCACAGCAATGAAGTTATATCACGCGAGTTTATAAAACTTGCTAATCAGTTGCAAGTCAAGCCGTGGTCAGAAGGATTCTCTGATGAATTAGCATTGTATAGAGGTAGATATGAGGACACCATGCCACCACCTACGGTAAATAATCTTGCAGCTAGTGTGGTGAGGGTGTCCCTTAACTACTTTCAAAACAAATATTCATTGTGCATTGAGAGCATTTTAGCAGCATTGCCACAATTGCCATCTACTGAAGGGATATTGGAATCAGAACTGATAGTTGGAGGCAAACACAGACACTTGCATTTTATGCCACTGACTAAAGTAGCAATCATGCATTATTTTTGTACTTTGTTGATTAGAATTCTTCTGAATACTGCTAATAAAACAGATTTAACCTATGGACATATTTTAGTATTGATGCAACTTGGGTGGCCACAGGAGGAAGCTGTATTTATTCACATACTGGATGTTATAAAACAGAAGAGTGTATTTCATTATCATCTGTTCTCAGCATACATAATACATATGGATATGTTAGAAGAGCTCAGTTTCATTTGGAATGAACAAGGTAATAATGTTGCTCTAGATATTTTACCAAATTCTCAACATTTAGGGCAGAGGAGAATTGGCACTCGTGGAGCTGACAAAGGAGTCAAAGAGGACTTTAAACAAGCTATGAAGGCTCAGGTGGCAAGAAGCAATGAATCCATATTAAACCTCATGATACAATTTATAACTTCAGAACGATCTTACCTTCTACAATTATGATATTAAAATGAAAATTGATTGAAATTAATCTTTTACTGAATGGGTGAATTGTATAATGTATTATGTGTAATACTTCACTGTGTGTAATATTTCATTAGGTAGAAATAAAAATCATTATAAATTATTAAGTCTTATTTATTTAAAAGTAGGTTTGTTTATATTATGATTTAAAAGAGATTGGTATTTTATTATTTTGGACTAGTTACGAACTGCCTTCATATGTTCCAACTGCTAGTAAGAGATTGCGGCGTGTAAAGTGTAAACTTTTTACCGGCGAATTCTTTGTCGGAAATGAACGAAGTAATAGTTTGTCTTCTTTTTGCACTGCACTATTGCCACCAGCCTCTTCACTGGTTGTTTCTTCAGTTACAGCATTGAAGTCCCACAGTTTTATGTTGCAGTCCAAAGAACCTGTGTATAAAAATATATCCGAATGAAAGGTTATTTTAATTGTAATACATTGGTCTGAGCGTACACACTAAAACTGGCGTATATTTCTTAACCACAGGGGTACTATTTATTTGATCTAGGTACTATTTATTGGCACTAAAACTAGCCCTGAAACTCTTATGTGTACGCTAGGTGAACGGACACGCCGAATGCATAAGAAAATGAATTGAATGACCGATAAATAATATGAAGTGTCTAGACATCCGGCTTTTACCCACTCACGCTATAAGCGGCGATCGTCAATTAATGATCGCAGGCTATAAGCCACTGTCAGCTGTCTAGACACGTTCTAAATCTAATTATAAAACAAAGTCATGTTACACCATTTATAACTCAACTAAACGGATTTTGATGAAACTTGGTACGGTGATAGCTAAATACCTGAATAACATATAGGGTACTTTTTAGCGCTGTAAACTTCCCGCGGGAAAAAACTTATTCCACGCGGGCAACAGCCTAGTGTTTAACAATTCTGAGCACGTGTTGCGATCAAGGTGCAACGTGTTTCCAATTTTTTATAAACAGAGGGGCGTCACGATCGCGAAACCTGGCCTAGGCGGTCTGTTCTAGTTTTTAGCGTTTGGCAACTTAAATTGACTTAATAGTAACACGTACCAGTCGCCAAGATAGCGCCGTCTCTGCTAAAGGCGAGCGCGTGTATGGGTGCGGCGTGCGCGGGCGCGGGCGGCGCGGCGGGCGCGGGCGCGCCGGTCGACACGTCCCACACCATCAGCTCGCCGCCCGCGCCGCCTGACGCCAGCCACCGCCCGCACACGGAAAACGACAGGGTAAATATGGGGGACTGGAACACAATACAGAAGTCAAGAAAGAGACAGCAGGCTGCTTTTCATTTGGTTCGATGGATAGGGGCGGTATTTGCCATTAACTCTATTTTATACACTTCAAACAAGTTGGTTGAGAGCGTAAGTGGCGTAGTGGGGAAGACGCGGCCTATCATGTCGAGAAGTTCGAGTTCGATCCCCGGTCGGGCCAAGTGCTAATGGGTTTTCTCGAAACTTAAGTACATTGACTGAATGCTCTCAAATGGTTAAGGAAAACATCGTGAGGAAACCTGCATACGCCGTAGAAATTCTAAGGCGCATGCGTATGAAGTCTACCAACCAGCACTGGGCTAGCGTGGCGGAATATAGCCCAAAAGCCATCGTAGAGAGGGTAGGCCTGAGCCTTAACAGTGGAGACATATTAATAGGCTGTAGATTTGAATCAAGTTGGTTGATCCTTGTTTAATTACCTTAACAGTCAGTATTTTTTCTGGTTTCGGATTACTTAACATATACCACAATGTAAAAATACAAATAGGTACCTCTCTACTTACGAGTTGAAATGCATATGCGAGTACTTCATGTAAAGTAAAAAAAATTAATTGATTGATAAGTAAACAATAACCTTGTGCCCTGTCATAATCCGTACTTGCGTCCCCGTCAAGCAATCCCATACGCGTACCGTTCTATCGCTGGAGCCCGTTGCAATGTAGTTTGAATTTGGATGAAACTGCACACACTGAAATAAATAAAAATTGTGAAATTTGGAATATTGCTATAAAGTGATTATGAAATTTTAACGAGGCACTATACGCATGTGAATACTTTGTTTTGATCGACATTTTCTATAATACTGGCATTTAGCCATTTAACACCTAGAACTGTTTACGTTGTTATTTTCTGAGATTCCTACTTCAATCGTCATATCTGGACATAATCTTTTGGTTTACGAAAGGGCACATCCCTATGTTTCTTAGAACACATAGGCCAATTTTCTATTTGTTTAGTCTAGTCATAGGCTTATAGCGTTAGTACATCAGCAGTTCACAGTTTATTATATAGCCAGCCATCTTCTGTCCATCAGTACATAAGCTCCCAGGGTGAAAAAGCCCTATCGCGTCAAAATTAGTTTAATATAATTACATCAACATCAGAGAGGTGTCCGGAGAAGATCCTGAGAGGCTGGTGGTGGTCGGTGGCCCAGAGGCGCGCCGTGCGGTCGTGGCCGCTCGAAGCGAAGTAGTGGCCGTGCGGGGACCACCGCACGTCCCACACCGGCCACACGTGCCCGCGGTACACCACCAGACAAGTCCAGCACTGCAGTGACCAAAGTCGAACTGGACACAAACACAATTACAACAATATATATTTAGCACTAAAACGCAGCTGGTTGTGTCAGACATGCAACCGTAAATTATTTAAGTTGATACTTCTTATGCCGCGTCTTTACGCTTATGATGTGCCCCGGCGCTAGCATTACAAATCGAAAAATAAACTTGTTGAAGACTCACTTAAAGAAGCAGAAAATGGGTTGATCCCGGAGCCAAAAAAAAATTTTTTTTTAAATGTAGGAACATAGCTTGCATTTCACCTAGTTGAGTAAATAAAAAAATGAACGATAATAGCGCAATAAAGCGTAATCAGAGGACAAATTATAATTAGAAGAAAATTGTTCTGGAAGTGATGAACTTATTTTTAGTAAGTCGGTAGGTACTAGGTAATATTACATCAAAAAACAGTTCGTTCGAAAATAACGAACGAAAGTAACCGTACTTGCCTGTAGCATCCTCCGAGCACGACAGTAGCATTGTCTTGAAAGCATCGAAACAAACTTTGTACACAGGTCCAGCATGTCCGAACAGTGTACGACATGTATCCCTGTCTCTCTCTTCCATCATTCGAACGAGAACGTCACCTGCACAAAATAACATTGTCGTCATCCCTCATATAGCTATATTTGGTAATATTTTGGAATAAATTCTGTTTGTTACAATAATGAAATGCCCATTGCTGTTGTTAGGTCGTAGGCCTTTCCCAATGAACGCCACCACATCCGGTTCTCCGTCCTCGGCATATAGCCGCTTTCAGCCACCCCTTAGGTCCATAAAACCCGTGGTAGCCAAGTTGGGTTGTGCACTCCCCTCGCGACCTCATGGTTCTGGTTTCGAACCTGGGCCGTAATGAGTTTTTCGGATCTTAAGTACGGTTTATTATAATTCCACAGGCTTATTCGGTAAAGGAGAACATCGTGAGTACCTGCATACGCCCAAGTTTAGATTTTCTATTCTAAGTGAAGTCCACGAAAAAACTGATTGGGGCACCGTTAGTAGACAGGGGTTTGACATAAAAGGTCGTAGTGTCACCAGGTGTTCCTGGCCCCATGACAAGATAAGATAGGTCATGGTCTATCAGGCGGCGGGGGCGTCCCACGCTGCGCGTACCCACCCGCGGTCTCCGCTCCACAACTCGTTTTCCCCAATCGTGGGCGGGCCACATCTGTCAATTCTTCAGTTAGGATACGACCACTATGTCAGTAATAACTAACCAACTAATAAACAGCCGGTAATAATTAATTACATACATAATACAGAAATGTTGATACAAACCTGCCTCTCTATCGATATCCTGTAATTTATCAGCTGATTTCATTCCACGTAATTTTACAGGAGTTAGTGTCCACACCTGAGAAGGAGAAATGGGCAAGTCACAGCAGAGTTTGAACTTTTTTTTAACAACAAAAATTTTGCATTAACTGAGGCCGTAGTTACAGTTACTATTCTCTACCATACAATATTGTTGTAGAGGTTTGTTACAATCCCATATCACTTTGAAATATATTTTGCTGCATGAGTACACTGGGTACATTTTTTTCATGTTTCTTGCATCTCACCTTTACTGTGGAATTATTGAACCCAACCGCTAACAAGGTGGAGTCGTCACAGATATCAGCACATACGGCCGTGTGCCCGCTGTTCAGGAGAGTGTAGAAACAAATGGAAGGCAGGCTCTCAGGGCCCAACTGAACACGCTTTGACGCCTCTCTTATAGCTTTGCCTTTTTCCAATTTATCAGTTTCTTTCCTGTAAAATTGGCAGATATCAATGACGACAAAATGAAGTATAGTAATAAAGTAAGCTTCAACAGACTTTTCAGTGAAGCAAAACATCGTGAGGAAACCTACACACGCCAAAGATTAGAATTTATTTTCTAAGGTGTATGTGAAATCCACCAAAAACGGATTGGAGCACCATTGGTGGACAGGGGTTTGGCACCAAAGAATTTGTCGAAGTGTCGCCAGGTACTTATTCCTGGCCCCCTAAGATAATATAGCAACGGTTTTATTAAAATAACCTAAAAAAGACGATGAAGTGATTATTCTCGTTACCTGCGTTGGTTCATACCTTACCCTCCCACATACCTTAGCGTTACAATATACATAATACTTACCATAGGCACATGTACTTACAGTTCTGGCAATGGAATTCTGTCATTTGGTGGAGCATTAGGGTCAGATTTCGGTTTTTTCATAAAAATATTGTCTTTTTTAGCCTTCTTTTTTTTGGGTTTATCTGGAGTTTCTTCTGTTTCCTCCTCATCTTCAATCGGTGCAGGAAGTACTTGTATATCAGGTTCTTTCAGCAAACCATAGTAAACTTTTGTTCGGTTTTCTGTATTAATGTGAATTGAATAAATAAATATTAAGATCACACAAGTATGTATGTACAAAGTAAATACCTTAAAAAGTAGTGGAAGCCTCGCCACAGAGGAATTAATATGGCCTCGCATTGATAAATGTTTGGGACATAATATGGATTTTAGGTTAGGCCTGTGACCCTACAGTGGGGGACATGGTAATAGTTTTTTTTAATTTGAGCTTAAAATCAAGGTGTTAGCAAAAAAAATCGAATGATGATTGATGACATACCACTTCTAGTAGCTTCTCCAAGTATACCACCAGCTGCAGCTCGCACCTGGGCGTGCGTGCGCCCCGGACCATCGTGCACATCTATCTGTATGTGGTTGTTAATAATGTTGATGATCACAGTGGAACTTTTCTGTTCTTGTAGGTACCGCTTTAGTTGGGATGACACATCTCTAGACAGTTGCACCACAAACTTGTTGGTACTGTAAAATAAATGAGACATTTTAAATTACTTAGTATAATACATAATAATATAATAAAATTGATATAGTGAGACACATTCACTACAGCTGAAGAAGAAATTCTAAGGCACAATCTGTAATGGAGCACAATAAATCATTACACCGCTTCACAACGATTAAAATGAATAGTTTGTGCTCGCAATATGAGATATTTTATTAATAATAGGTATTAACAACACAACACAACCAACCACTTCTGTATGGTAGCTAACTATGGTGGGTCCACATTTGTAACCCAAACAACCTTGTTGTAATTGTAGGCTGCTGTGTAACAGTGCAATAGATTAAACTGTTCATTTATTTATGAAAGGTTGTCTGGAAGAAATCACTTATAGCGACCAAGATTGATAGATTATTAAATGCAAAACTCCGAAATTGTAACTTTATATATTTCATTACATTATTGAAGTATACTGTATGTAATGATGATTTTATCTACCAATATACATTTTCCTCGAGTACATTATGAATGACATAATACTTACGACATAATACGTTAATTAGGACCTCTATTTACCTGTAAATCTCTGTTATCTCATTTCCCTTTATTTGATCCTTATGTTTAACAATGGACAGTTTTTGCAAATCTTCTTGATAGTAGTCTTCCTGCTCTGGACCAAACTTCTCCAAGAAGTTTGCAGCATGCTCAGAGTGGTCATAGAGAATGAGACTCATATACATATGAACAAATACTGGATACAGAAGAGTAGATAGTTCATGCTGAAATATATTGAATAATTACATTATATATTTACACTTTCCAGCGAACAAGTTAAGATTTCTGTGATAAAAAGTATTCTGTGTTAATTTATTTATTTATTTTTAATGGAAAGGCAGCTTACAGCTGATGCTTCCAAAACAGCAGTTAACTTGCTTTCTTAATTCATTATTTATTTATTGCGTTTATTTTGTTTGAGAAAGTTGTCTAGTCTGTTTTTGAACATATTTACAGAAGTGGCAGATACAACAGATTCTGGCAGATTGTTCCATTTGGATACAACCCTGTTGCCTAGAAGATTTCTGCAGGGGTTCAGCTATGCATTGGCTCTTTGTATTCTCATGTTGTGCCCTCTGAGTCTCTATATTAATCCAGTATATAAGCTGTCACTGTATAGTTTTATCAAAATCTGTTGAGCCGTTGTGGTGTGACTGTTAGTCTTGTAAAGTGATGAGTCTTAGAAATACAATAACACCTAGACGGGAACAAACTAGTATCCAAATTGTAAAGTTGTACATCACTAGCGGTTGGAATCCACAACTTCTGGCACCCAGGTTTAACAGCCAAGCCATTAAACCAGAGGTGGTCGGGGTAGGCAGGTCCAATGAAAGACTCCAACCAAAACAGTACCTTACCTTGTACATATCCAAAGAGTTTTCTACAAACTTTCTTAGGCTATCATAAGCGAATTCGTAGCTGTAGGGATCACTCTCAGTATGATGCGCAGTCAGAATGCTGGCCAATTCCACTTCAGGTAAATCAAAATTTTCATATTCCACATCGCCCAAGCTCGCTTCTTTTCTGAGTATCTCTTCAGTGCCCTGAAACAGCACATGCAATAGGTAAGTGAAAATCGCATACAGGCGAGCTAGCCCGAGGTATTGCTTACAGTCAACATTTGGGCATTTAGGCCATGCTGAGTGGTAGGTATTATTGTCAATCAATATCAGTGTACCTCTTTAAAGGCATGTCCAATTTGTAATATTAAAAGAAAACAAGAAAAAAATATGCTAATTTTTTCGGCACTCTTTGGTAAACTCTGAGCCCTCTTACCTTTAGATTGTATTTCCGAAGTAGTTGTAACACGGCTAATAGTGGAGTTGATTTTTCCGCCATTGCAAAACGAACCAAATCTTATTTATTTTTAATGTGTTATTGAAAATAAAATGCAAATGCTACAACTACAATACAATCAGTAAAAAGCTCGACCGACTGGACAACAAAAAAAAATTTTTTTAAATGTTTTTTTTCGTTGATTTGTCCTCTACTGAGGACGGGCAAGGGAAGCTTTGTCCATACAGCCCTGTCTTATTTAAAGTGTTATTTCTTATATTTATTTAAACCGGCGGTTACAGCACGGCCTCCACAAAAACAGCACGACTAGAGTTAGTCGGCGATTTTCAATAAAACCGCAGAACGGCCTCCACGAAAGCACAACAGTGTCATTCGGCGATCCACAGCAAGTTCATGTCCGCATTAAACCGATAGTAGGTTTATTGAAGAATGGGACATTTTGGAACGATTTATTTTTTGTTGAAATCGTCCAATGATGGACAGGCAAAAATCATACACCATACAGCCAAGTCATATTTGGTTTGTTTTTCTTCAAAAACCGGCGGTTATAGAACGGCCGGCCGGCCGGTGGTTCTTGCACAGCCTCCACAAAAACAGGGCACGACTATAATTAGTCGGTGATTTTCAATAAAACAGCCTCCACGAAAGCACAACTAGTGCCAATCGGTGATCCACACTGCAGTTCACGTCCGCATTAAACTGATTGTATGTATAACGAGGGACATTTCGGAGCGATCTGGTAGAGTCGTTTACACGCTTTTATTTATCTATCCCGCACAATATACACTTTAATAGGCACTTGTTACTTATAAAACTATCACAAATATACACCAAAACTTACAATATACATTTTTTGGAAAACTGAACAAAAACGACAACCATCTCTGACAAAATCCCGCCAAAAAGCCTTTTTTTTGTTGTTGTTGATTTATCCTCTATTGAGGACGGGCAAGGGAAGCTTCGCCCATACAGCCCTGTATTATTTTAAGTATTATTATTTAGGAAAACTAATTAAAAAGACAACCATATTCAGAGAGAAAATCATATTATTGATATGAGTGTCAATTCTAAATCAAATCAAAAAAATATATTTTATTGCAGGTTAAGTACACTGGGTAGGTACATTTATAAAATGTCAATTGCTAGTCGGTACAATCGAAGTCATCGCATACGTAGTATCCCTATATAGTTTGTGGTCATCGCCGGCATGCACCTAGATCCTATTAGGTAGATTAGATCCTATTAAATCCTATACCTACCAATACCAAATAAAGTATTCTGTGCCAATACGTCAAATCTGCATTTTACAGGATACAGAACACATACGACATGCTCTTGAAGTTCTCGAGTCTCTTAAATATTCTCGAATCAGTGGGGAAATCAAGTGTGTATCAGCGTGATGGTGACAGAAATAAAACAATGTTTAGGTAATGTTTCATTGGTAAAAGGTTATTTGGTTTATTTCGCAATTCGGGGTTTGATTACTTACTTACAAATACGGGGTAGCACTAGTAGGTTTAAACTACGGCATTACATTTGATTAGCGAATATCAGTTTCATAAATAAGTACATCAGTAATGTACAGTACTGTATAGAAACCTGCTGCCTGTTATACCTACACCCATCTATTCAATCAAAGTTACTTTTTATTCCTATTGAAAACAGAAATTAAATGTAGGTAGTGCGCATTGTGGATGAAATGCAGTCGAACCATGTTCCGAAAATATTTTTTTCTACTACCTTGAGTAAAAAGTTCCATTTCATACTTGAATCAGTTTTGAAAATCGAACATTCTGGACCCCGGTGCCCAGAATGCCCAGCCCAGCCCACTACACTAGTACTAATAAATGTGCCAGTACGAAAAAATGTATGAAATTTCATTTTGAACTCGGTAAGGTTCTTTTAGAGGTAATTTGTCCAGACATTTGAAATTATCTCGCGGCCCCGGCCCGTACGTATAGTTAGCAAAATATTACTGGCCACTTCGCGCCCGCCGCGTGGAAAAAGCAAGACATAGGACAGATGTCACCACTAATTGAATGCATCGCGGTATCGAATTCGGTAAGAAAACATGGCGAATTCTTCTGTTATCAATTTCTGATGTAAGTACCTACTTAGTATATAATTTGTTATTTTTTTTAGTACATATTGGACTTTCAAGTATCGTTAAAGGTTGTCTGGAAGAAATCGCTCTTAGCGATAAGACCGCCTAGATGTACTTACATTATTGTTTTTTCTCTTTTTGTCTGTAATTGAATCGTTCGTACCGGGTACAAAATGGCTATTCTTTACCCGAGGGATGAAGCTAGTACTCGGTACGAAATAAACTATTTAGGCCTAAGATTAATACAGGTACCTAAGTGTAAAGTAGGTACCTAGTAATGGTAATAGGTAATACAAAATGTAGAGGGTTATACTTAATAATAATATTCACCAAAAAACAGAAACAGTAACGAAACGAAAAAGTTGCTAGGTGAGCATTTCTCAAAAATCTAACTTTTTTCATAAAACATACCTACTTACTATTTTTTTGTTTTTTACATGGTATTCACTAGCTATGAATTTGCATCAAAAAATGTTGTCCCATAGAAATTCCACATACATATACCTACGATCACAGACAAGAAAAAATACGATAGTTCCAAACAAAACTTTACTATTATGTATATAGTAGGTACCGTACCTATACTACTTACCATATTTACCTATATCGAAAATTAATTTTCATAATATTTTGGCCCAAATTCTAAGCTAGCTAGAAAGAAACATAATTATATTCGACGAAAAACGCAAAACTAGGATGCATGAAAGATTAATGTTTTGAATTAATGGCTTATATTAGATGGTCTAGTTTTTTGAGAAATGCTCGGGAGCAATTTAAAAAATCCGCTTCAAAAAGCGTTTTCTGCCGAAACCGCTACTGTCAGCCTTTGACGCGGTGACCGGGATTCGGGATACTAGTGACCCGAAAACGAAAAGGCTTTGCAGGGGCATTCAGCATAGAATAATGAAATTTTCCATTCAAATGGAATCGCTGGTAGCAGATTTTTATTAGTCATTCCTAAATGTGGTCTAAGTATATTTAACAAAGATTTTTAAAGGGAATTTATGGATTCTACAATGTCTATGCTCTGTATCTATGTTATCGAGAAAACTTGTTGATGGTTGATGGAGTCGCTAAAATAGTGTCTCATTAACCTCAGCCTCAGGCTGACAGCACACGGCCTAATGCATCGCACTATGCCTATTAATTATACGAGGGCCCGTGCCTTTTTGTAGTACCTACCTACTTAATACGAATTGAAGAGAACACAGCACGATGCAATTATACTGAAGGAAATTTTAAACACCTAAGTAAGTAATTTTCTTCTTAATCATAGCCCGACTCACTCTTTGCCATGAATAGAACCGTGTTCTACAAGAGGTTTAGCTTGCACACACTGATTCGGTATGATCTAGGTAAGGTACTGAAAGTCGCTCAAAAATAAAACCGCATTTTGACTCAAAAAAGAGGCACCGAAAGCAAATATGCGTTTTCTCATCTCATCATACCTAACTACCTCGGTACAAAAAATCATAGAGTTACGATCTCTTTGGTGGGCGCCGGCGCCCCCTAAATTTCGAACCTTCCTAGGAAGTATAAGTAATTTAGATTTTTATATGAGCAGAAAACATAACTTTGTCATCGTTGAGATAGAGAAAGCTTTTTATCGGGTGTTTATTTTAGAGGTTTCTTTTACAGATGACCCACAGGGACAGTCAATTTGCGAGTTCTCTGATGATTTGTGCTTATTACTAAGTAAGTATGTTTTGCCATTTCACCATGCACAGACGTACGCCAGAACAACGCTTACAAACTGATGTTCATATTTATCCTTTTGTATTAAACCATTATTACGAGATTCAACTTTTTGACTGTTAAGTATATTGAAGACATTTTATTTTAAATTATTTATAGTTAACAACTTTATCAATAAGAGATATGTCTTGCAGGGACCTTTCTCAGTCGCCGAGAAAGATATAAAACGAAAACATAGCAAATATCTACTCTATGTAACAAAACGGATAAATCTTTCCTATAAGGAATAATAAACACATCTTAAGATAGATGTAAGATTAACCGTTACTTATTCGACATTGCAATATAAGTATCCTAATTACTTGAGACGTGGAACAGTGTCAGTCTTAAGATCCGTCTATTATTACCAATATAACAGTAAATATATTACAATAGGTTACCTACACACATTTTCAAAATAATTATCGTCTAGTACACGTAAATTCTACTTTCACTCTATTTTTGGTCGTCGATAAGTAAAGCTTATAATAAGGTATTTAAGTAGTTTAAAACTATGCCTTTATAGACATTAATTTCTACTCTTATCCTTTTTAGGTAAAATAACTTGGTTAGAACAGAAAATGATGTACGACTATACGTTTATAAAGTAACTAAGTATATATATATAAGTTTATGTAGTTATATTTGCTACTATTAGTACGATAACCGAGATGTGCAAAAATAATCTAGCCCTTAAGATGTCAAAATTGAGTTTGGATTTAAAAGAAATCCTAATATTTATGAGTAAGTACCTACGTAAAAAATTTATTCATCAGTACTAGAGCACATTCTTTTCAAGAATACCTACCACCTTTAATACTTGATATTTAGAATGTGTGTGCGGGTTGGATCATTTCAGCATACTCGGTTCGATTTACATTCACTTCTTGAACTAAGTAATGGATTTCTAACGAAATTAATACCTAATTTACGACTTTACGTCCAAAACGCACATTGCCAAACACGCTTAAAGGTAACGTAAGGTAAGTAAGTAGTTAATAAAGATTATTTATTTACTTACGACCAAAACCACCTACTACAGTCACAATAGTCAAATCTAAATCGATAGTAGGTACCTATATAGAATCTACGCAGACAATATTATAATTTTATCTAAAATATTAAAGCTTGGAGAATACACGGTCTTGTACGTTGCAGTTATTGACAACCGCGGGTATTATCTAGGTAAAAATTTGAGCCGGGCTGGGTTACAGGTCTTGACTGGAGCAATTGTGTATGTCAAGGGAGCGCGGCGGGACCTCCTCGTAGGGCGTGACGTGCGCGGAGGCGAGGTCGCGTGCCACGCGCTCCGCCGCGCCTAGCACGCGCAGCAGGTTCAGCCCCGCCAGCTTGCGCAGCTCCTCTATGCTCCATCCATCCTCCATCAACTCCGCGAACAGCAGCGGGTATGACGACACATCCTCTAGCCCTTGCGGTGTGCTGCCATACATCAACGGAGTTAGTGATATTATGTACAATTTTTTCTACTACCTTGAGTAAAAAGTTCCAATTCATACTTGAAATCAGTTTCGAAAATCGAACTTTATGGACCCCCCCCCCGTGCCAAATGACTCAGGTCAGGTCAGTACGAAAAATATTTAAATTATTAGATTCAAATTTCGTCGTTTTTTATTAATATTTCGTACCTAATCGGTTAGGTTCTTTTTGAGGTAAGTTTGTCCAGGAAATTATCTCGCGGCCCCGTAGTTGGTGATACTAGCCAGTTATTATCGCGCCGGCCGACGCGGGGCAAGGTAGCCAAAGGTAAATAATATTAATGAAAAAACATAAAATTACGGGTCGAATTGAGAACCTCCTCCTTTTTTTTCGTCGGTTGAAAAACAATTTGGGGGGAAAACATGGCGAATTTGTACTTTCTCATGTAGTTAGGAATTTATTTTGTTTTGTTTAGTAACTAGGTACTGTATCGGACGTTCAGGTAGTAGTAAGTAGAAAATGTATCGTTTGTAGTATCAATATTGTCTGGAAATGTGTAGAAAGTTTCTGTGGCGCTAACGCTGTGGAGAAAGTAGGTGCGCTGTAAGAAGGTTGGATTAATTAGGTAGTCGATAGGTACTCACTAGTTGATGCCGTCGTATCCGGCCCCGAGACCAACGCTGTCGACGCCGGCCACGTCGCGTATGTGGTTTATGTGCGCTGCAAAGTTTCTGTTATGTAGATAAATAATGCTTTGTTTGACGGTGGTCCTAAACTAATAATTTAGCACTGTGGGAACTGTTGCCGTGCCAAGGTCGTACACCGTACAGCCAGTGGAAAGCTCGTATGTTTATTTAATTGTTATGATTAGATTCGTAGTAACCAAACATTTTCATGATCTTCTTGGTTTTTATTTATTACAACCGACCCTTCACCGTGTTTATAATAGGTATGACTTTCGTAATTAGCATGATGCGGAATGCGGATGTCGTCAATGATTGCATTGAAAATGTTTTGTAAAATTGCGAAAATAAAAACACATTTCTATGTAGCGGTGCTTCTACGGTGGTTAGAGCGTTTTAAAACATAATAAAAAAAAAAAAAAAAAAGTGGAATTTGTTAATTAATTTTTAATTAGGTACTTACATATAAAAATAATTGAGCCTGAAAATCAGGATGTTCTTACTCAAAAAAAAAAAAATTGGATATATGAAAATGAACCCCCTTGATATAAGGCAGTTTAATAATAGTTGCATGTCCTATCATGCCTAAAGCACGCCTTACAGGCTGGGTTTTGCTGTCAGTTTTACCATGGTTTACCACAGTCAGGCGGTGACTGACGGATGAATGGTCGTCTATGCGTGGAGTGACGAGAATCTGCATACCTATATTTTATTTTTTTCATCATTCAACCATCAGTCATGACTACGTCTACGTCACACCTTAAAAGGAATCCAGGGAATTTAGGGGGTTACCGTGTACCTATAGCGTCTTGCACAGTTGCCGTTTCGCTGCAGGTGAGGAAGGACGTGTAGAAGTTGACCATGACGAGGCCCTTGTTGGCGGCGAGCAGGCGCAGCACGGCGTCGGGCACGTTGCGCGTCACGTTGCATAGCGCGCGCGCCGACGAGTGCGAGAACAGCACGGGCGCGCGCGACACCGCCAGCGCATCGCGCATCGTGCGCTCTGACACGTGCGACAGGTCCACCAGCATACCCAGCCGGTTCATCTCTTTGATCACCACCTCGTAAAACAAACATAGCCTTAAGTATCTATCAATTAATAGTTACCCAACCACAGATTTAATAAAACCATGAGCGTAGCGAGCTTTTTCCGGTGTTCTGTGTACCCAACAATTGAGAAAAATGGGAATTTCCTCCGAGGAAATAAAATATGTATTTCTAAAGTTGATCCTAGAGTAGAATCCTGAGCGGAGCGAAAGCCGTATGTTTTTTTCCGCGAGTTATGTATACTTAAGGGCCGTCCATTAATCACGTGATCTTTTTTTAAGCATTTTTTAACCCCCCCTCCCCCTTGGTGATACATGGTGAGGTTTAAGACTACCCCCCTGCCCCCCGCCCAACATCACGTGTATTTTTAATATCTACAAAAAATCTTAAATTTTTTAGAATATTTTAGAATATTATCTTAAATAGAGGTATAAAGTATAATCTTATTTTATTCTGAAATTAAGGACCATGATAAAAATGTCTAGACAGAAAGGTTGCAGGTTGTTTTTGATTTGCATAAAAATAATAATAAACGAATGGTGTAATCATGCGAAAAACATATATTGTACTTAGCAACGGCGAGTCAAGGTCACACTACACGCCGCTTTTCGATTAAAAAATCGCGCGTTTGAAAAAATAATGAAAAAATAAATACACGTGATATCTTACTACACCCCTCCTCCCCCCTTGTGACATTTTGTGATTTTTGTCAAACCCCTCCCCCCCCCCTTTCAAGCCTCACGTGATTAATTGACGGCCCCTTACCTACTCTACCTTTTTTAATTGACTGCTAATAAAAATAAATCGTAAGAAAAGGATATTAATCTATATCTTCTATTAATCAGTAGAAATCGTATATCTATCAAAAAATGAGTGTGGGCGATAAAAAAAAGAGTAACAGAACACAAAAAAAACATTTAATTTTTTTTTTGTATTTCTGTGTCTGTCTGTATGTAATCGCTAATCTCTGAAACCACTGAACGAATTTTTTTGCGGTTTTGACAGGTAGATTCAGCTCAGCTTGGAGCAACATTAAAGGCTTTGTTTCATTCAAATCGGATGACAGCGAAAAAAGTTATCGTCATTTACAGTTAAATCAAATAACTGTAACTAGACGGTGTTATGACTTGTGAGATATTTAAGAAAATTGATATGAGGGGTCTTAATATGTGCAATAGAAGACAAAACAATATATTTAGATTTTTTGTCTGTCTGTTTGTTCCGACATCATGCAAAAACTACTCCACGAAATGGATGCGGTTTTCACACTTGTGTTCCTGAAGGTCTAACTTAAAATCTGGTGATTTTCCCATGATTTTTTTTGCCTAGAAAAATTTTAACTAGACGATGTCTGTACATAGCAGAGATAGGTACCTACTTCCAAAATCCACGCGGACGTAGTCGCGGGCAACAGCTAATAACTAATAAAATAATAATAACTAACTGAAATTGGCGGCATTTTTTCTTTTAATTCAAATTGAGTTAAATTCCAAGCAGTATGGGTACGTTCCAGCCTGCCAGTACGTTCAGCACGTTTGTTTTGTATAACCGCGCTTGTTCTAAATTCAAAATGTATTCTCTCGTCTCTCACTCAGTGCCCTCACTGAACGAGCGTTTTTCTCAGGGTAGTCGGTGAACATTGCCCCTATCTATTCGAGTGGCAATGGTAAACAATACCCCCCCTTTATTTATATCACAACCTTATTTTTTGTTTACTTTAACATTCCACTACGATGGATTCCATTACGTAATTATATTATGGGGACGCAATTCCCAAGGGACACAGCGCGAAGATAAATGATTTTTAATCGGTGTGACGAATGGAGACATTCCTAAGTGTGACGAATATCTACTATAACCAAAGTGGAATAACAATTAAACAGAGCCGCTTTAAATGTTGCCTATATTATATTTCGTCACCGCTTATGTTGACATTTACTCAATTATTCCCACGGAGGAGATATACTATTCCCAACTACTTCAGCTTAACAAGAACAACTTCCTTAAAATCGACTGTAGTAGAAAATATTTCCGTAGCAAAACTTCAAAAATAATAAAAATAAATAGCTGCAACGCCTCTCGGCATCATAAAACCACAGGTATGTAATGAACTGTAAATGCAGCAGCCAGCCACTGCGGCGGTTTGAATATTTATCATAAAGTGGAGCCCTATTGTTTCTGCTGCTCTCCAACTTTGCTTAATGCTTAATTTAATGGCTGGCTTCTCGGAATCTTTGTCACGACTGAATTCAAAGCAGAACCGATGAGATCCGTATTTGTATCGACGAAGTTCTACCGTAATGTATGCACTACATGGAGTGGTTTGAACAAAAGGAAATATTTCGAAAAGTATCGTTGCAAGGAAAACAAAGAGCTAGCTGGCAGGCACCCGCCGGAGTCCTGAGTTCATACAAAGCGAAATATTGCGGAGCCGCACGATGTTTATGATTATAGCACACACATTCTACCCGACGTCTCAATCTTTACGGTTGCGTCTTCAGTACCTGTTTCAATATTACGAGTACTTGGAATGCGAGACCGTTTACTCGCGGGTTGAACGCGCCGCGAAAGATACTTACCTACAGACATTAATGAATCAAACAGTTCCTTCTGTTTACTTTGCTAAGATAAAAAGGGATCGCGACAATAAGCGAGATATAAATCCACTCCGAACGAGCCACCTTATAGGATAATCTGTAAACTTCCCCTTATCTCAAGTCTTAGGGGAGTATTAAAAGGACGAAAGATAAGTCGCCATTTCAGTCCAATAAGGGTGTAAATAAACTTTGGAAAGCCTAATTTCCGTTTTATTTGTATTTTCCCATTGAAAACTTTATAAAGAGCAGCGAATATAAAGAAGTTTCCTTGAAAAGTTTGTTCAGTGTCTATAAAAAGGAATCAATTTATTCTCAATGAGATGTGAAGCCGTCGACACGAGTAGTGTGGAGTTGTTTGACACACAGTAGATACGACGTTCCGGAAGTTTGCAGTAGGTACCACTTACCTTTCCGAAGGGAGTGAGTCCTGTGGGTGCGCGCGGGGCGGGCGGGTCCGGCGAGGCGCACTCCGCCCACGGCGTGTCGCAGGTGGACGTGAGCGTCAGGTAGCGCACCCCCACTTGGTGCAGGGTCCGCAGCACGCCCAGCGAGCCGCCGATGGCGTGCCCGCCCTCCACACCCACCAGGGAACACATGCGGTGGTTCGCGTGGGCCGACACTATGTCTGCGAATAAGTACCAGAGTTGGGCAAGATGTGATCGTGATTACTGATTTCTTCCCAATTACTTTCACTTTCTCACTTCCCTAGGTAGTGATTGTATGTAAAATTATAATTAGAACTAAACTATGTCTGGGAATATAAACTTGCCCCTTAAATATTAAGCCTACTTATTTGTACTGTCAATGTCACACACCTAAATATAGGCATATCCACGGAGTAAGGGCATAACTTAAGTTTTCAAGTGATTTGAGATCAGGAAGATTCTTCAGAGTTCTGTATTATTTATATTTGGGAAAACAAGTTATTTATGTATGTAGGTAGGTACCCACTTTTGACAGCGTATAGTTACCGTAAGATTCGCAGATTAATGATATAGTGTCTTCGACAGTAAGACTGATGTGTTTGTAACCTGCACTCTACCTCGAACGATATTGAGATTTTTTAACAGATTCAATTTCATAGGTGAGATTGAGTTACTTACTTGGTAAATCGATCACATGTTGTGATGCTCCATTGTATTTAGAGTATAAAGTAACTTTGTATCATGTACCTATAATGTCTAATTTGTTTGAATTATACATGCAATTTTACATGGATGGGGGGAACTGGGGGGTACTTTTAATGGATCGAAGGAAAGTTGTAACGCCATAATAATTTTTCAACGTCGGTGCCAGAGCGTGGAAAAGTTTTGTTGGTTTATTTACATTCCAATTTTGAAAACAACCTCGCCGTTTCCGTGCACTTTATCCATGACTGTACCGATCAGTAACCAACTAAATCAGACAATTAAGGGCCTCTTACACCGCTTGCTGATAAAGTCACAGATACCCTATCTGCAGGTTATCTGACAGATAGACTATTTTTTGGTTTCACAGGTATCTGATTGCCTATAACTTATACATTTTATAGTCTATCACACAGATTTATCTGATAGATTAGTTTATCACTAAGATTACTATCTGTAACAATATCAGGAAGTGCTGAAAGAAGCCTAAGGTTAAACTTTTATTTTAATAGATAAAAGATACAAAGATGTTCGTACAGCCGTAGCCGCCGTTGTCGTTGACTATTTCCCTTATAAATATTGAATTGGAGAAACAGCCAAGAAATACAAAAGATCATTCATTTAAATCTAGCTCATTTGGAAAACAATGACTGAAAAGGAAACTCGGCAATGGAAATTAATTTTAACCATTTTAAGTTTTTTTTCCAACAAGTTCGAGACAATGAGTTTTTCATGCAAATAGCAGGATGGTTTTGCATCCACTCTGAGATTACAAAAAATAAAATTAACTGCTATCTTCTGTGCTGTCACACAGTGCTTGCCGTATGACTAAGTTATTTATTTACAAAATGCTAATTAATGTTTTACATACAAAGCGCCAGTTCGATCACTTTTGCATACCTACAAACAAGCACACACATAGGAACATGTCCTACGAAAGCTAAAAAATAATTTTATGAATTCAGAATATATTTAGGTAGGTACCTACCTACATAACTATTTTGTGTCAAAGTATGAAACCGACAGGGAATAAGTATAGGTATCGTAAGTATGTACCTCCTTTGAAGTACTTATTGCTTACCTTTAGTCTAGTAGTCTATATAGTCTTACTTAATACGAGAATTATGTAGTTCTAGTGTAGACACAGCCCAAGAAAATGCTACAGTACGGATAAAAGGTTCTGCGCAAAAAATATAAAAGAGTTCGAGACCTAGGATCGCTTTGTTCGAGAAACTGAAAATCTTTCTTAGTTTTTCAATACCGTTGCATTGAAGATTTTATTCATAATGAGCCCTTTTATGTTTATTTCATGGTGGTGAACTTTACCTAGAGTTATTGTGCCTATTAGGGTACGGGTCTAATTAAATTTAACGATCAATCATCCCGTGTTAAAACTTACACGGTCAATTTAACATCCGAAGTGACCGTTTCATCAAAAGTTAACATTTTAAATGAACCGTGCGAGGGACGCTTGTTATATAAACATGATACCTAACTAGGTGCAAAGTGATTTCAAAAGTTTTTAAAGGAGGTTTGCCTTGGTTACAGACCTGTAAAATTTAATCTTCTTAGGTCTGTCAATTCAAAAGGCCGGTCCACCAACCCGCACTGGGCTAGCGTGGTGGACTATAGCCAGAACGCCCTCGTTGAGAGGGTAGGCCTGAGCCCCAGCAGTGGGGACATATTAATTGGCTGTTGATGGTCTTTCAATAAAATTACAAGCGGTTACAGAACTACAAATACAATCTACAAATATATGGCATTAGTATGAATTTTGGAACTAACTGGAAAAGTTTTTACAAACTTGTTGTTCTTTTAGTTTCCTGCACAATAACACATGCAGTTATAGTATAAAATACTATCACAATTATATAGATTAAACCCGCAGTACCTACCTATACATTTTTAAGAAAAATAACAGAAAAGACAAACATGACACTGCCGGTCCGGCCAAAAGAGTTCGATGTCAAAGTATATTTACCTTGAGCGGAGGTGCACAAGGTGAGCTGGGGCTGGTACTTGTCGGTGAGCCGCTGTATGAGGTCTATTTGCTCGAAGGTGAGCTGCACGGCGTCGCGGTGCTGCGCGTCGCACGGCACGTACGCCGCCCAGAACTGCCGCAGAACATCACTCTGACGTACGCCCTGATTACATTTCACGCACGAATATGCCCGCGATGCGCGCATGGAATATGTAACGGGTACAATTCAAGGAAAATTGAAATTTTATAATAGGCTGTTAGTGATGGGAAACGTGAGGAAAATGCGGCTGGTAAATAAAATGAGTGAATAGACGGTATGCCTTTGATAAAACTGAATCAAATATTACGTCTGTAAGTATGTACAGGCTGCTCCGTCATAAAGTGCATACACGTGATCGTAATGTGACAAGGAAACTTTTATAATTAAAATTGAAGCTATGAAGGGAAAATCTGGTTGAGCCACAAAAATAAATAGGAGTACTATATTTAGTAAAACTGTCAGGGGAGACATGTTTAGAATACAGTGATACAATAAATTATACCTAGTACGAAATAATGTTTAGACGGTAACTAAAGTATCTCACCTGGGCAGCTACCCTGCCTTGTTTTAATCGTGGCAAGTCCGTGTGGCTCCAAGAACTCGTGGCCCACGGCGATATTGTTCTTAAATCCTCATCAAATCTAAAACAAAGTTCGAAGTCACTTTCCAATTTGTTAATATCTTGATTAAAAAAAAATGCCTACTCGCGCGCCACCAAAGAGATTCGAAACTTCCTGGTTATTTATCTTAAAATAATAAATCAGGAAGGTTCGAATCTCTTTGGTGGCGCGCTCGCAGCAAATTTTTTTGATTCAAGCTAAAAATAATACAGTTGGCTCTCTCCCTGGTCTAAATTTTATGTAATACAATTAAAGTTGAATTAAAGTAAGTAGATCTTACGATTACCGTAAATCGATCAACTCGATCATGCGGTATGCAGCTGTTCTTAGAGAAACTTACTTATACAACCACTGACAGCAGGCAGACTGACATAATTCACATCAGAGGACCACTCTTCAACCCATAAGAACAACTCTACCCGTATCCATGATCGTCCATAAAATTCCTGTGACCTCTTAGTCTATAAGATCCTTGCTAGCTTTGGTAGCCTATATACTTGGTTGTGTACTAAATATGGTTCGAACCTTGGCCCGTACCAATGAGATTTTCGTTAAGTACGGATAGATACGGTTTATTTATTTTTCATCACACTTGCTCGTTATGTGGATTATTATATGCATGCATACAGAAACACAATGGCCTATATACACCCGCGGGAGTAATGAAAATCAGTACAATATTATACCCCTAGGGACTATAATGTGTACTTTTAAACAATGGCGTTCACTCGAAGGCAAAGAACTTTATAGCAAACAGGTATGACATTCCACACTAAGGAGATTTTAAATCAAACATGTCTTCGAAACTTCTACAAATGGTAATTTAAACATTTTCGCTTTAATTAAATGCATTATTTTTTGTGTTTTAAAAATGTTTTAGTTTACTTTGCAATTATTTCAGTGAATTTTATTTTGAAATTCGATAAAAACTGGCTGTATGGGCTTTCGCCTTTGGGAGTTTCTAAATGCATTTTTTATCATTATCTGTGGCAGTGTGGACCACCGAATGGCACTGATTATGTCTTGGAGGCCGTGCTGCGGTTTTATGTGTTCGTGATTATAAACTACGATCCTAAGATTTGGGCTTAAGAACTTGTTTCCAATTGGCCGTAAAACTACATATGAAAAATACTTGAAGCTCCATTGACAAAGTTGACAATAAAACTATTTTATTAACTACCTGTAGTTGTGACCTATTAGTATAAATAAAGAGAGAAACAAACTTAAAATATGTCTATGTCATGTGAAGAATCTGAGTCTGAAAGTGCAACAACAATATTAACACCTCCGGATAGAGTGAATGCGGCTCAGTTGCTTAGTGAAAATTTGTTACCAGCAAAGTCTAAAGAAAATAGATTTGTTCCCTTGTGTAGTAGGTATTAATTTCCTCGCAAATGTGATGAAAAACATTGTGTGCATCACGGGAAGTAAGGGTATTACAAACTCGAGTCATTAAAATCCCCCCGCCTTCGGCGTCGGGCTTCTAACAGACTCTCGTTAATAATATCCTACTTACTTCCCTTATTGCACAATGTACTAATAATACCACAGGCTTTTCGGTGAACGAAAACATCGTGAGGAAAGGAAACCTGCATTGGCCAAAGATGAGAATTTCTATTCTAAAGTTTCGTCTGAATCCATTATTTTCCATTCGTAAAATAAAGTCTCAATTGGACAATTATTTAATAAATAATGTTTCAGATTTAGACGATTTTCAGATTGTTTTCTTTTATTGGACGTGTTTCGGATAGGAAATCTTTCAACGGTTGGACATTTTCCAGTATCATATAACGATAAGATACGTACCTAAAGTCTTTAATCCTATTGTGTAAGAACTTGCGTATGTTCCACGGCAGGTCGTTGTGTCCGTCCACGAGCGGCGTGTCGTGCAGCATCCGCTCGGCGAGCCGCAGCCGCTCGTGCAGCGGCGCGCCGGGCGGCGCCCTCAGCGCCAGCGGGCCCGCCACGCACGCTGTGCCCGCCACCAGCACCAGGATCGCCACGCAACACCAGCGGCGGTGCCACACAGAGAATCCTGCGTAAATTACATAGCATTATGACTAGAGGTTGGTTTGGTCGTGGCAAAAATTTACATAGGGATTTCACATTATCGACTTCCTGAGGTGCCTACAGATATTTAAAAACCCTACATACAAATCAAACAATACTTTTGTTCTTAAATAGTATATTTCGTACCGAGTACAAAATTACGTTTTTACTTACCCGCGAGGAAGGCAAGCTACTTTCGACGTGAACCATTTATGAGTGGAGAATGTTCGCTTCCCTTGGGGTGAAGTCCTTTATGTAAATTATATCGGGTAATAGTTATGAATGAATGAATCTTTGAATGTCGATAAATATGAAATCCCTATATCGCGTCCAGACCAAGCGAGCCGGCGCGCCGTGGGCGAGACCCGCCTCGCTCGCTTGTTTAATTTTAACCTATAGGACCTTAGGTGTTGTCTTTTGAAGAAAATAGATATATTTGTCTATTGCAAGCATTTAATAGAAGTGATGTTGAGTTGTGCTACCGAGTAATGTCTCTTGTCTTTACAGTAAGATGAGATTTTTGTGATCATGTTTTATTAAATTATTCTTATCATCGTTGGTGTCCTCAAATTTGTTATCGCTGAGTTTGTTTTTTTCCTCTTACAGCAATAGCAAGAAAAGACGCTAGAGATTTTGGACTTTACTTGAAGAATAAATTGCTCTACCAATAATAGGTAACATTCGCATTAGTACGGTATAACATCAAAACCAATTTGGGTCAGCGATCGGTCGTTACTGGGCTTCCGATAATCTTGCTGTCAAACGCAAACTCGATCACCGCACTGGATACGCCGGCTTTAGGGGCTTATGGGTTAAATGATTTCTTACTAAAACTTAATAGAATCAATTAGTTTATTGTACAATTATTGCCATTATTGTTTCAGCAAAATTACAGCATTACTAGTACGTGTAGTGTAACGCCTGCAGCGATACGTGTAAAACACGAACTTCATTATGTAGGCATATTACTCTAATTTATTGGCACAAAATAAAAATCTACTTTGTTACATCACAGTAGACAGTAGGTACCAATCTGATTGTATTTTTTAATTAACAAGTATGTGTACCTAGTACAATATGTGCTAAAGATGTTAAAATGTTGGTCGCCCATCACTAAGTCGATAACTAATAGATATGGTATGTATGTATGTATGTATGTACAAGTAACTGAGAAAATTAAATAAACGAGCGCGATAAAGAAGAGGATATACTGACGTGAGGAGTTGCCCGTAGTGGTGGAGCTGTGGCTGGTGGTGGACGTGGTCCCGGTGGGCAGCCACTGCGGCGCGTGCGCCTTGCACGCGCTGCACGTGCTAATGTGCGTGCTCTGAGCGCGCTCCGTCACATCCGGCGCCGGCATGGGACGCTTCTTGCCCTAGTTTTTGAGTAGTGATTCTTAGCTATTCTGACAGAGTGGAAATTATAGGCGGTAGTTGGAGGGAAAGTACCCTGAATATTGATGATGGCAAAGAAAACATTCCTTTATTTTCAAAATAAAATAGAACTGCATTTAAAGATTTTTTAAGAAACCACATGTCTGAGCCGGGAATTGAACCGGACAAATGTGGAAAAACGCACCTGTATTTGTATAGGTATACTAGTAAGTACTTAGGTATAGGTAATATATACTAGGACCTACTATATATTTGTATAGGTATATTATTTATATAGGTCCTCTAATGATATTATTATGTGGAGACTGCCGCCCATCCCTCTACCTCATAAAGTATACATTAAATTATACAAAAAGCGAAAGCCCGTCAGGCTGCGCGCTGTTTAACTGTATATAATGGATTAATAGAGGATTTAAATCAGACCAGTTCAACCACATTATTTTGGTACCACATAATAATTAATATCACTAATTTGTGGTTCCAAAATAACTGTTTTATTATTATTTTATCATAATTTATATTTGATAAAATTGATACAATTTTATAATTGCCTACTGTATGGCAGCCAAGTACCTATATTATGTTTCGTCTCGCTCATAATTTATCGTTTGGTGTATAATGCTATTCGTAAAAATTGCCTAAGTGCCTGATATTAATTACTGTAATTACTAATTATTAAAACTGATACCTACTGATTACTAATTATCTAGACTGATATAACGTTCGTCAGTAAACACTAGACTTAGATACGATCCTTATTATTTTGCCATACTAAACTAGTACACTAAGTATTAAAGTGTATGTTTTGGATGATGATCTATTCTATTTCTATTTTGATTTCTATTTTTTGATTTGAATGAAACCATGACGAAACGTATGCCTTTTCAACATTGTTTTTAATCGTATCAAGGACATTTAAATACGGGAGTAGATGCAAATAATATAGATGGCTAAGTAGGTATATGAGTTGCCGTATTCAGTACGAAAATTGGAGAGTTCAAGGATTTAACAAATATTTGCCCAACCAAGAATGCACAATATGCTAACATGCAAGATAGCGCAAAAATGTACCTGTGTGTCATAGAAAATGGATGGTATGGTGGTGGAGCGGTGCGAGTTGCAGGTGCAGTGCGCGTGCGCCGCGCGCGGGCCCCCCGGCACCACGTCCGCCTCCTCGAACGTTTGTGCGTCGTCATCCAGTAAATCGGTGTGAGCACTTCTCGACTCGAGCGTGTTCTCATCCCGCGCCCACGTCTCCAATATTCTATTATCCCTAAATCGTTCGCTCGGAAAATCGTTGTATGACATTTGCCTCCGTATGCTTCTACATCGACTACGATTATCTAGAGTGGAGAACTTCATTGCTTCTAAAGGGGAGTTTCTAGTCACAATTTCGTCGTTATTATCGAAGCTTCTCATCTTTATCATTTTTTGCGAATTTCTTTTGTTTATGTCCGAACTTATACTACAGTCTCTCAGTCTGTCGAAACACTGGTCCACGTTCCCCGAAAAATTTGCATAAGTAGAAGCGTTATTTTTAAATTCTTCTTTTGGGTGAAATCCCGGCGACGTAAAAATACAACTCTGACTGTTGACTCTCCTTTGCGACTTGTCCACTAGAGACAACATCGACAGTTTCTTGAGAGAGCTCGTCGACGCCGATGTTATCTCGGCGAGTTGGACCGCGTTTTGTTGTTTTTTTGATAACGCTTCGCCGCCCATCTTTTTTAAATTAGACAATTTCCTTTTTATCTTTTGTACGAGGGTGCTCGTGGGATCGTACGAAATTAACTGTTTCGAAATGTAGTTCGATACACCTATAGTTTTACTTTTGTTATGTCTTCTGTCTAGGCTGCGATGAGATCCGACGGCGAGATGGCTCCGACTGGCGTCTCGTTTGATCCTCTCCAAGTCGTAAATATTAAGAGTGTTACCACGATGACCCCCGACGACGTCGCGCTGACAGTTTAAATAATTATTTTGTTGAACGTTGCAGTTACAGACTAAGTCGAATTCTTGTTCTGATATGTGTTTGTCGATGCATTGTCTTTGTGCAGCCAGCGCGAGGCAGGCGTCGCAGTCGACGCCCAGCAGGAGCTCGAGGCTGGTGTTCCTGATGAAGCCGTCGCTAAAGGTGCGCGAGCGGAAGTGCGCGGCGTTGTGGCCGAGCCGCGCGTCCCAGTCGGGCGCCGCTCCCGCCAGGCCCGCCGGGCCCGCCGCGCCGCCCGCCCCGCCGCCGCCGCCGCCCGCCTCGCCGTCCACCATCGTCGAGGCATCCCGGTTCACCTGGATGACGCGCGGCTGCCGGAGCACGCGACTGTCGCTCCGCACCGAGCTGCGAGACGGCGACGGTGACGGCCGCTTGAAATTATCCACCTGTATCATGTCGAGTTTCAAGTCTGCAGTCTGCTTTCAATCACTTATTCTTCATATCTACCAAGCGTCGGGATTCCATACCTTAGAACAAATGAAAGTCGTTGTAGCAGCATCTAATATTAAATATTGATGAGACGTGATTTATAACCGATATCATATGTATACCTATATCTTAAATCCGCTAAGCCACGGGTGGCATTGTATCCAACTAATACTTTATGTAAATACCTACAAAAGTGTTTGTCTGTTTATTTGCTGCTCAAATACGCCTTAACGGCTGAACGGATTTTGATGTAACTTGGTGGCACAGTGATAGCTTACACTTGTAATGTAGCGTTTGAAATCACTAGTATTCAATATTACCCTCCAGTTTTTTTTGCCAGGTACGGTCGACCGCATGTCAGTGGAAACAAAATCAGTATAAACTGGTCTCTCATAGTATTGAAACTCCCTTATAGGCTAGGCCAGCTCAAGGTCAAAGTGTTACCACAGACGTGCGGTCGACTGTACCTACCCTTTTTATTATTTGTTTTGCAGTAATGTTTTGTTTTACGTACGCGTATAATACTTAATATTTGAGTGAAGCGAATTCGCAATTCCACTTGCAAAACCTAGTGTTTTTATGGCTATCGTCACTTCGAACCCGAACTATATTAAACGAGGTTACGTTATTTAACCACTACATTTTACAAGGACCCTTAGTACCGGGCGTGAGCTGAATTGTTATCTGATTTACAAAAAGCAAAACGAACCGAAAATTCCGTTCGGCAGATTTTTACCGCTTCAAGCTTTGGTCAATTGACTTGATGTTTTTGCCCGTATTTACATAAATCTCATCAATTTATTTTACAAAATATATTTGCTACGCCTTCGTTGGGTCGAAACCGTCGGTGAATCTTAATAAGGGAAAAAGGGTTTTAAAATATGTATATTTATAGATATCTCTCCACACTTAAACTCTTTTATAGCGGCAAAGTTGAGTGCACGTCGTTTTTTTCTCATATATATTGCTTACGTGACTTGTAGAAACTTAAAACAGGAAATAATTAAACCTTAGAGTATACATAAGCTAAACTGATACAAACGACCGAGTGATGACGCTGTTTTCTAAAAGTCAATATTACAGAAGAACTTTTATTGTCGATTAACAGTTATACGCGACCTAGGACGTGGAATTTTAACCCCTCCGCGGTGGAATTTAAAATTCGCTTACCATCAGGAGAGCTGCTGTCGTCTGTTCGTTCACACGTTCACTTCTCAAATACTTTAGTCACAGAATAAATAATAGTCTTTAGTCGTGATGTTTACCTAACACCTTTAATTTGTACCTATACTACAGTAAAAATAAGAATGTTACTGGGATGAGAACGAGAACTCGCTCCAAAGTTAGAAACTAGTGAAGTGTAAGATTGATATCACATCGCACACGTAGATCACGAGTTGTGATAGGGACGGCGGCGAAGATATACGGGGCGGTTATCGCGGAGCGAATTGCGGCGGCTTTCCTTGTTAAGTTTCTGTTATTTCGAGTGAAGTCAAGTTAAATGTATTTCCTTCAGATATCTAAATCCGATATTTTATCATGTCGACGTGTGTTCAAGACAATTCCATTAAAATTCAGTCTATATAGCTCGTAGGAATCGGAATCATGGCTATAAAGAACCCTATTTCTAATCACAAGTCGTCGCTGTGCTAATATGATAATTAATGACGTTTAATATCATCATAGTTATCAAAATATTTTCTGTCGTGGTAAATTTCACTGATTTTAAAATTTTAAAGAAATCTTCGGTTAATTTTTTCGTAGTTACTTTCTATTACCTAATTAAAAATAAACGCGACACATTCATAATCCCGCATTATTTTCTGCTACCTGGTTCGCGGGTGGCATGGTCATATTCTATACAAACACAATCACAAACATCCAAGACCCGAGAAGATGCATTTATCGGTTAGACTCGGTCTGTACTAGCTTCGCCTTAAAGCTATGCACCCATCTCCCAATTATTATGAATTTAAAACATCTATGGACGTCTATGGTTATTTCCTGTGGTGTTTCATATTTTATATTATGACTTCATATATTACATCTTGCTCTAAATACGCAAACAATTTCCTTTGCGGGTGATGCGGTAAAGTTCGAAATAGTATATTTAAGTACGAGTAACTAACTATAATGTTTCCGAACTTTTTCGAGGTTGTCACACTACCGTGATTTGGAATTAAAATCTTCGTGATGCCGCGTCGCATATGAATAATTTGCCATGTTTACGCATCCGCGGGGGTTGGTTGCCCTCGGTACGAGGGTACATACGTCGGGCGGCGGCGACGGGTTGAATGAAAGATCTAGCGGAGACGAGAACCCAGACTGAAAGTCGGGAGGCGGAGAGAGACATTTTTGTTTTATGTGTGTTTTACCGCTCTCGGATGACAATACAGCCTTTGTGTTGAGTGTTCATTTTAGCTTTCATTATCGTCAGATTATATGTGCGGCAAGGAGTTTTTGTTAAGGCTATACCTACCTATATCATGGCACTGGAAGAAAACGCTTTACAAAAAGCTGCGAAATCGTTTACTATTCATATCTACGTAATATAGAGAATATAGAACTCTATGTAAAATGGGTCGACAGCTTGGAAAGGAGGTTCAATAGCAGGGACAAATTAGTAATTGGACCCTTAATCATTTTAGTGAAGTATACGTAGGCCTTTGTAGAGAAATTCAAATATTTTATTAAAGTTGTTCGTAACATTTTACAGTGAAGGTAAGAAAAAAATAGTGTTATATACAAGGTGTAAATGAGAGTATGTTTAATCTTAAAAGTAAATAACTTTTTATTGTTTATTAAGACTTGTTAAATAGCACAAAAATTATGCTGTGCATACAAATTTGACGGTACCTACTCAGAATTTAAGGACACAAAAGCAGCGGGTGTGTCAGTATTTTGCTTAATATCCCTTCCCATGTAAAACGGGCCTGAAATTGTATTGTTCTCCTTTAAAAGACGACACAAAGTCACTTAGGAACAAGAGCAAAACCTTATTTTGCTGCATCAGTATTTTTGAAGTTTTAACGAAGCTAAGGTTTCTAATCTATAAGATTTTTCTTGACTAGTCAGTATAATTACGGATGCCTTGCAAAAAATATCAATTTATCCCTAATTAGATAATATTACTATCTTCGTAACTATTAGTCAAGAAATAACACTACTCCTAAACCCAGATTGGGATATGTCCGTCCGTATATTACAAATTCCGTCCTCTTACAGATAGCCTCACATTGTTTGGGCATCTCTGAACACCGTTCCATTAACAGAATAATGGAAGTATCTACAGGAGGGAAAATAAAATGTGAGGAAAAGATTTCCCAGAACCTAAGCGGTCATTTGTAAGCGGCCGAGAAAAATGCTCGCTCGTCCAGAAAAAATAATCGGGAGTGGTGGCCGGCACCGTTGGTACGTCT
This sequence comes from Metalampra italica, assembly GCA_949699065.1. Classification (NCBI taxonomy): domain Eukaryota; kingdom Metazoa; phylum Arthropoda; class Insecta; order Lepidoptera; family Oecophoridae; genus Metalampra; species Metalampra italica. The sequence continues at coordinate 7,116,321 of OX452970.1, read as the reverse complement.
CGTGGCCTCAGCCAGCGTGCCACATTCTGTAACCTAACCAAGACGCGTATTACCTAAACTTCACCTAATTTCCGAACTAATTTCACGTCTATTTGAGTTTGTTATTATCACTCAATCCTCTTTTATATCTTTTGCTTACTAAGGGCTTGATGACTTGGGCTCTTGAATTGGGTACAACAATACGGCAACCTTTTTTGTTGGTTGATACTATCCCTTTAGTTGTTGGCTGCTCTCTATTATCTCTGGCCGCGATGAAGTTACGTACTTTACTGTAACAAGTTATACCATAACATTACATTTCCTTGTTGTCAAAGCGTCTAGATACAATCTTCTATTACGACAGACGGCGGCGGCCCGTTTCGCTACGTGAGCTTTATGGGAATTGATTATCCTTCACGGACACTCTGTATAACATAATCTACGTTATTCGATTTTGTGAACATCCTGCGGTTGAAATAAATGTAAGATGAAAGGTTATGGTGATTAAGACCGGTAAAGCGACTAATCAGAAATGGTTTGTGTTTTAAAAGTTAAGTAGGCTTTATTAGTTTGTTTACTCGCACTCGATTCTTTTATTGCATTGATTTCAAGATCTGGGAGAGTTATCCACAATTATTATTATTCGGGTTATACATACATACATACATATCTTCACGCTATGTCCCTGGCGGGGTAGGCGGAAAAAACGGAGCGCCAAGTATTCGGGTTATACACGCGCATTTTTAAAAATTATACATTTGCTCGAATGTTTTGGTAGTCACGAGCGAGCCGACTAGTCTAGAAGAGGTGAGCTGTCAGTGTAAAAGTTGTGAGCTTGTGAGCGTAGTTGCTCCATCTAATCTACCCTACCCACAAATTCAACTCAATGTTATGCAAAATTGTATGTCAAAAACTACTTTTTAGTTGCAACAATTTAAATTTTGACGTAAAATACTACAGGAATAACATTACTTATTGCATTTGTTTGAACACACGACTTGTACGATGCTTTTCTCATTACACATTTAGTATCTTATCTTAAGAATCCTGGAACACCTGGCGTGGCGACACTTCGACCCTTTTAGGATCTTTTGTGCCAAACCCCTGTCCAGTGCGGTGCCCCAATCCGTTTTTTGGTGGACTTTACATATGCCTTAGAAATTCTAATTTTTGGCTTATACCACAGAGTAAGTTATAGTCTTTAACTTAAACGTTTGCTCAATTTTTTATACGTTTTTTTAAAATTTGTATACGTTTGGCGCAATGTTTTACTTAACCGAAAAGCCGATGGTTCAGAATAAACCGTACTTAAGTACCGAAAAACTCATTGATGTGGTCCAAGTATCGAACCCACGACCACATGAACATGAGGCGCAACCAACTGGCACAACAACAGCTCTACTTTTAGTTGACCCGAATCTAAATATACATAGTACCTATATTCAAATCAAAGACGCCTACATTGAGTTTTTTTTTTTTTAAAGTTAATCAACAATATAATAATATCTATAATTATATTCGTGAATATATATTTCGCTTTAGACGTGATGTTATTTTACCTATGGGTATTATTATGCCAAACGGTAGGTAACGTAATGGTATTATAGAACGTGAATATTGTAGTAAGATAAATAGTAGTATAAGTTGTATCATTGCTGCGATCATCAAAGTATTGATGATCGCAGTATCATTGTCATTTCTACACTGCGACTATAGTCTAAGTTCGTCACCATCGCATTTCTACGCTGTTGATATCGTTCGTAACGATGCAAACATATAATCTATACATACCTACATACATTATATTTTAGGACTGAGCAAATTTAATTTACTTACTTGAGTGTAAAGGACGAAAAATCTCTTTTCAACATTTTGCCTAATCATTTTCAAGGTGAGAGGAATTCTAATTGTTTCAGTGAAGTAGGATCAAGATTAAAATACAATTAGGTTATTTTTAATCTCGATGAAGAGCGGCGGGGATCTCGTCTCATGGGAAAACTAAAATGAGTACTGCTCCGGCCTTGTTTCATGTATACGCAAGGAAGGAGCTTGAACAACGACCGGTGCGGAAGGGATAATCTTCAGGGATTTTGGAGTATATTGATAACAAAACAAAGAGATACTCATTGACATCAGCAGTCAAATCGACAGCCTATATTATACGCGGTGGAAATTAACAGCCACCAACTCCACTGATTGCAGATTTCATATAAATTCAGTTCCTCGTTCTAATTTAAACTTAATTATCATTGGGTAAGGTGCTAGGGCTGGTCACTGAAGAACCATGAACTATGTACTTACTTACAACCCGATTTACAACGTTGTCGAACCCCCTTCGGACGCCTACGTAACCCGCTCTACGTAACCAGCTTCGTACGAATGCAATTTTTTCGTCCTACGTAACCGGTTTCGTATGAAGATTTTTTTTTTGTAATCTATACTTATAATAAAGCAGTAGAAACCGTGTGTCTGTACATTACATTAAATTTATCAAAAAATGATTGTGGGCGATAAAAAAAGAGTAACAACACAAAACACCATTTTTAATTTTTTTGTCTTTCTGTCTGTTTGTTCCACCATCATGAAAAAACTACTGCACAAATTGTAATGCGGTTTTCACAGTTGTGTTCCTGAAGGTCTAACTTAAAATTTGGTGGTTTTGCCATAATTATACTGAATAGTTTCTTCATTAGTTTTGTTTGAAAGAGTTTTTACCCCGCCGGACCATTTGTACCATCTCGGCCAGTACCATTGATGGTACAATTGGGGATCGACTTGTCCCACTAGTAGCAAGTAACTGACAGTTTCGTAATAATACATTAAATTCTTTATACGAAACTGGTTACGTACAAAAAACAAAAAGTTTCGTAGGAAGAAAAAAAATCTTCCTACGAAACCGGTTACGTAGGAAGAAAAAAAAAGTATTCGTACGAAGCTGGTTACGTAGAGCTGGTTAAGTAGGCGTCCGAAGAGGTCGAACCACGTTGGCGGAGGGTATTTTGGCATAAACTAATTACCTATGTCCAATAAATCAAGAATTTAATGTAAAACAACCAACGAAATAGAAAAAAAAAGATATTAAAACGATTTACTTTAATAATGTCCAATCTGAAAAATGTCCAACGACCAAGTATGTGGTGCTGCGACCATTGACGGGCGGGCGGAAAGTGTACCTATACATACTTACATCAGATACAAATAACATCCGTTTTTGTTACACATAAAATTAATTATAGTAATGTTCTGTATCTTTGATTAAACAGAAAATTATATTAAACAGATATTGGAATAAAACACGTCTTGCAAGTGTTAGGTACTGTTTTTCTTGTTATTATTATTATGTTTGTACATTTCATCAATTATCAGCAACAATTTTCAAATGCAGGTAGTTTATAAACCGGAGAGCAAGTGACATTAAAATATAATAATATTACTTAATATTATGACTTGACTAATGCATTAGTCAGATCAAATGTTTGAAATCACTGAACACAGAAAAAGTTCGCGTGATTGAAATAGTATAAGCCCGGGTAACTGAACGGACATGATAATAATAATATTGTTTACATAATAATGTTTTGGACAAATTCACACACGGCTGTTTAGTCCCAAATTAAGCCGAAGCTTGTGGATGGGTACTCAACAACTGATAAACATACTTAAATACTTTTAACACCCAGAACCCGAAAACCATCAGATATGCTCATTAGTCATCACACCAATGTTGGCCCCAGGTGGGAATCAAACCCACGACCTTTGACATTGTTGGTCGAAACGACGGGCAAAGCTAAATAAAAAGGTTCGCGTTTGAGACCTGTGTCTAATACAATTAAAATGCTAAAATAAGGTGTTTTTACCTCACTTACATGTACCATTAATTTAAACCAATCACTAGGTACTTGAAGTAAACTGGCAACAATGACTACCTACCACACAAAAATCTGCTCCACTGCTGGACATAGGCAAAAATGTGTAAATATTTGTACTTAAACTTTAAACATTCAATGGATTTATTCAAATTAAAATATCGTCCGGAAATTAATCTCATACCGTGTTCGTGATGTAAAAATTAATAACTTTACAAACCAAGCTCTGATTTTTAGAACACAAGCGAAATTTAATTAAATTCCAGGTTTAATTAACAGAAAACGGATTCCACATGAGTTTACCTTCAAAATTAACTAGGTGCTAGCCAGGTTCGTTAGGTATACGAGACTATAAAGATTGATTAATGAACCTAAATAAATCTTTAATATTAATTTAAAAGTTTAGTTAGAGTTTACAAATTTTTGCGAAAAAGTCGGAAATGCCGGTGATTCAATAAGTTACGAAACTTTTAATATATTTTTGGTTAATACTTTAAAGTATAACAAATCACTTATTTATCTATTTAGACATACTTACACTTAAATATTTGAACACTAAAATATCACAAGAGAATTACACAGAAATTAAATGTTCCACAGGTGCTTTCCATGATATTTTAATGTGACATTAGTCTCGTCATTTGAACACAATAGGGGCTATATTAATGGCATGCTTTTAATAGCGAACCCGGTGAAAAGGTTACATTACGTGTTACGTGCTCGATGCCTCAGCTCTAGCGAGCTACGGACGCGCTACGCGAACGAGAGCTACGAGGCCGCTAGTTGCTACGAGCACAGTAGCGCTACGAAGCGAGCGGCCGCACTGAGCGCGTGGGTCGCACTGGCTCTGGCTGGCTCCGTTCGCCGCCCGCCGCCTGCTCCGAATAATCCATACCCGAGAGGGAGGCTGTGTTTACCGGACCGCAGGGGCATGCAGGGGCGAGCCTGCTCCGGGCCGCCGCCGCCGCCGCCGCCGCCGCCGCGTTGCACGCTGCCGTGTGCCATGAGATCCTTCATGTTGACACAATTTCAAATAATGTCGCATTACATTATGATGCACATGACTTGTTCATTTCTCTCCCGGCATATGGCAGAAAATATTCCATAATTCCGTGTGAGTTAATAAGATTTTCTCGTATCATGGAATTGTAAAAAAAGGAAGCCGAAGGTTGAAATATAATAATTGTACATTCAAAACAATTAATTTTGCTTCAAATGGAAAGGTTATGTTGGCGAATTGATTTACTATTAGTTTCAAAATTCTATTAGAAAAGTTTGTAAATTCTTGACTGCTTTGTTGCATTAAATGTGACATTACAGTAAAGTACATTATTTAGCAATTTGTATTGTGCAACATAAATATTTAGATCAAGGTAAAATTAAGTACAATAATAATATGTACCTACAGCAAAATATACCTAAGTATCTATTCGTATTTGTTTGAATGAAATACATTCGTTATTTGCGTTACATTCACAAAACATGGAGGAGTTAAAGGTATTTTAGCCATTATTAGTTTAACAAGCGTAAATATTGTTTACGAGTTGCTACATAAATAGGATAAAACACTTAGGGCTTCTTTCACCACTTCCTGATATTGTTACAGATAGTAATCTTAGTGATAAACTAATCTATCAGATAAATCTGTGTGATAGACTATATAAAATATTTAAGATATAGGCAATCAGATACCTGTGAAACCAAAAAAATAGGCTATCTGTCAGATAACCTGCAGATAGGATATCTGGGACTTTATCAGCAAGCGGTGTAAGAAGCCCTGACTCAAGTATCTTAGCTATCTATTCGGATTATCAAAACTGTTAATAAGTTGTTTTATTTCACTACTTCATAGGTTCAGATGTTAAACGGTGTACTTATCTGTATGTATGTTACCATCATAATTTCGATGTATTATGTAAGTAGTACTACTATTAGTGAAAAGGCAAGAGGTGATTTAAACAATTGTAATAGAATCCTTATTACCAGATACCTCACTAAAGCATTCTCTAATGGTGATCATCATTTTCAGTAATGAAGCGTCCATTAGAGAGAAGTTTATCGGAGTGACGTAATTAATGCTTGTCCTCTCAGTTAGAATAAAATAAACAGTTAAATAAATGTCGATAAAATATGGCTAGATGTTGTCCAATTAGGTTTTTCCCAGGTGATTTAACCTAGGGGAATTAAGTCTACACACCCACACCCAAGAGGTTGTTTCATCAATAAAATAGGACTGCTGGTGTAGATTTTTTGTTCAGTGTTGTTGCTATAACAATAAATAACGGCGGCGTGACTGGTTTATTAGTCGCCGTATTAGCTACGAGTAGGTGTGCTAGCGGAAGAAAACGAAATATCTGATTTCGGACGCGGTCTGGCAGATATAGCTTCTTGAATGTGACCTTAAAAATAAGGCACTAAACAACAAAAATACATAAATTTCACAGCCTGCTACCCACTCCGAACGCAGAGCTATCTGTGCGACTCCTGTTTGTTTATTGACCATATCCTTTGTGTTTAAATGGCTTTTCGGGATGATTTAATACTCGTGCACTCGGGACCCGGCTGCTTTCATTTCATTTTTATTCATATCCGCAATAATACCTTTATTCACTCGTTGGCAAACGCATGAAATCTGCTGCTTCAAGTTACACAAGACAAATAAGTACCTATATTTTTATCTCATCAATCACAAGAACTTTCGGAATGATAAAACGAATGCTTAAACTCGTAAAACGTAAAGTTTTATTGCGAGGGTGAAAATATTCCGAGAAATGTAATTGTAACGGCAGTTCTCGTAGAGAAAGGGAAAGGGCGGAAAGGTAAGAAGTAAAGTGGATGACAAGAAGGGCAGCTACACCTCTCGAGAGCAAAGTAAAAGATGTTTGGGTCGCGTCAACTGACGTGTACATTTATGAAAGCTTCGTACCCTCTTCAATAAAGGTAAAGATTTTATATGCCGCCACTCTTTCAGTAACTGGATACTCAGCTATTGTAACACAAATATTTACTCGAGTAGAATTTCGTAAGAATTGTTACCTTCACGTCATGCACTATGACTGAAGACAGTTCATATTGAACATGAATTTATTTGGACGTATAATGAAGTAAAAAACATGACATGACCCAAACAATCCCTTATTTAAAAAGTTTCGGCACTTTTATAGTTCCTGTGTAATCAACTTTTAACCTAAAGGTAAATAGTCTATAAATATATTATCATCGTTATAGGTGAGAAGCTTTAACAACTTTTAAATAACAAAATTTTTGTTTTGAAGCAAATCTTGTAGACAGACAAAGAGTTATATTATCATCCTGTGTTGGATTTCCATAGAACAAAATTGTGAAGTTCTTAGGTATTTGGTCTGAATAGGACTCTGTAGATTGATCAGTAGATCACCTTTAGTGATAAAGACAGTGAAGTTTAGCCATAGTAAAACCAATAAGTACCTAGTAAGCTCGATTTGAAACCTTGATGTTCCAAGCGCGATTTGTTTTGAAGTTGGATAGGTATATAATGGTTTGAACTTTCCGAGATGTATGTAGAATGTATTTGTGGTTCCGTGTTTGCAGTTGTAGGTACTATTAGGAAGTGGTATTTATAGGTATAGTATGTTATAGTAAACCATAATCCACCGTGAGTCTACTTGAAAATTTACTGAGAGCATATTAATGCCTAAGACGATTAACTAGGTAACGCGGTTAGGAAGCTACATCATTTCGAGGAGCTTAAGCTTAATAGGCGTGTAAGATCCAGTATCGTACGATAATTACTACTTTTAGTTATTACTAGCTCATAAAATACGCCCGCCCATACAATCATGCAGATATGTTGAGTTGAACAGTATTGATTAAGGTAGGTAGTCAACAACCATAGCTTAATATTAATTTGTAATTTTTATGGATTTTTCTTTCAAGATTTTTTGAATGTCGATCATAAATTGAGGTGGATTTACCAGACTGGTAATTTGTGTTTGAGCTGGATCCCACTGATGACAGCGTCGGCAAGTCAAGGTTTTTAGTAGGCACCTAAGCATCTGGCATAAATTATTTTGGTCACCATAATAGAAAGTACTTATTACATTAGACATATGACTTTACATTTGGTGAGATGAGGATCCCTTATAGAATTTTCTCTTATGAGACTTTTTCTTCTAGGTAAATCTATGGGAGAGTTGGTAAAAATAACAATATTTAGAAGCTCTGTGCAAGATATTTAAACGTTCCAATCGTTGCCGGTTAGTTTTAGATAATTAAATCTAAATTGTAGCTAAAAGCTTTTAACGACACAACAGTAAATTGAACAATGTAATTTACTGGCGAAGGTAATTTTTCGTAGTCGTGTCGAATACTGCAATAACAATAAATGCAACGTTGGTTTTTATAGTCCTTTCAAACGGTTTAAGCTAACAGTTTTGTTTTCGAGGGTTGAGAAACATTCATTTAACAGAAAACTTTTTTATGGTCCCGTCAGACGGAAAACAACCTTCACTAATAGGAATTCCTTCGGAATACTGTAAATGGAAAGACGTGCTGGAGAGACAGTGTTATCTCATTCATATTGTCTTCCCAGACTCGGACTCTACGGCTTTAGCAGAAAATCTTTTATATATGGGCGTTAAAGGTATTTGGTTCTGATTGAATAACCGCAGCTGTTTTGTTTTCTACGTTTCTATATCTCTATAATATATTACAAATAGAAACTGAAACAGCAAGAGTACATTGTATATTATGTAGCTTCAAAAACTGTATTCACTGGAATGTAACCCGCTGATAGGTAAAGAAAGAGCTAAGAGAATTACGTGAATAAATCATACGTTATTTACCTACTTTCTTCAATGTAATATTTTATAGCCTCACGATGAAGCAAAATAAATATCTGGTATAAATGAATCAACAAGCTATCGATCAAATAAAGGCGATAAAGGAAAGCCAAGGCTCTCTTGTTGACTCAGCCCTCATACTTACGTAAAAGAATGAATAAAACCTCTCTATTGAAAAATAACCTTATTTGTTGACGTCTAGTACGCTTTGGAGAGAAATAAATCTGTTCGGGTGGATATGGGAAGCCCCGGGGTGCTACAAGCAGCGGCGCGGAGTGTGCCCGGCCGGTGTTTACACACGCGCACTCATTGTGCCGCCTCTTAGTTTGTCCGAAACATAACACCTCCTTTATCTCGAACCCGGTTGTACGCAAACATGATTGTTTTGAAACTTTCATATGCAAGTAAGGCAGTTATAGGGTATGCGAAAGGTCGTTTTATCGATTTAAGCGATTTCTCAAAACAACCTTTTTGGTAGTGGGATTTTTGGTAGGAGGAATGCATCTAATAGACAATTTTATAAATTGTGTAACATTTATTAACTAGGATAATAATAATATGTACTGCATCTGATGCATGTAAGTATAGCGATACCGGGAAAGTGTCTACCTAGGTATACCATATAAACGATATAACACAAACAAGTCTAATTCACATTACTGCAGCATTATGCGGATACGGCGCAATTTCAGGGAAAATTACATACCAAAACGAAATTTCCGAATATTCGGTGTATTAGACATCGCCCGCTTCCTCGCTGACGCAAATTTCCGACTTACCTGCTTTCATCTGACAGGTATATTGCACTTACTTATACGTATAAGCTATTCAAACCGAGTTGATTGTCAGCTTTATTGACGTTATTTTTGGCTGCGAAATATTTATTATTTATTCATATATAAGTATTATTTAACCCAAGAATGGAAAGAAAGAAACTTATATGGGTTTATATACATACTATTATTTCTTCTGTGCACGTAATTTAGAAGAGATAGAAGATTGTTAGAAACTCAATACTGAATCGTATGAAAGATTTAGAGTACCTATCACCAACTGGTAGAGAAGAAGAGCTGGTATAGAATGCCATTGGCATTAAGTTCGCTTTTTGTACAACTTAGTGCATAAAAATAAAATAAACTAGCTGCCACAGCCGTCGTCATCGCCCCAGTATGGAACTTTAAGGGGATCCCCAGACACACGCGGCCTGCGGTGGCGGCCTGTTGTATTTAACAAGCCATGTATGTGAGACTTCAGACATGCGCGGCCTGCGTTTGCACATTGAAGCTGCGGCCTGCGGTAAGCCGCCACCGCAGGCCGCGTGTGTCTAAACTGTTCCCGCGGAAAAAAAACTTATTCCACGCGTTCAAAGCCGCGGGCAACAGCTAGTAGTACCTACATAAATTTAGGTACATTACAGATAGTTCCTATTACCTGTATGTCAAATACAAATCTCTTTTTTTATCATTATCAGATGGTTACAATTATACCTGTACTTAGATGTAACTACCAAAGTTTGTGAAAGTAATTAATTTTAAAAGATATTTTAATAATAAATAATTTTATATTCAGAATATTCCTACCGAGTTAGAAAAAATCCCAGTGGCACTGCGTTGAGCAATATGAAAACGAGTATAATTTACGATATTTTCAACTCGTTTTATTTTATCAATTGCCTCACAGATTTCGAACAATGAGGTTACTTCGGATGACTTATCTCGGTATTTGGTTGCGCTGCTCTTTCTACATTCACACAATTTTTTTCACGTCCCACTTTTTATTCTTGTTTAGTAGGTGGGTACAATGGGACCAATGAAAATTAACTTCTGTCACCGCACTGTCATGTCCTAGCGATTTCCATGAACAGTAGCGCGTTGAAGTCTTTTGTATGAACTTACGTGTCACTGAATAAAGTCAACATAAATAAAGATTACCTCAATTGGGTACATGCGGTACATGAATACATTGCGAAATGTTTATTTCACACACGACAGTGATTACAACACAACAGAAATGCTATTCGAAGCATTTATTTATTTATGGAATCATTTTTATGTAAGACCTGTCAACTATGACTTATGTTACTGAAAGATATGGTAGTATGAAATGCGAATATTTGGGATGGCGGAACCGCGACGTGAACGAACTTTTGCTCTTTTGCGAAACATTTCAAATAAAAAATGAGATTTTATTTTTATTTATTTATTTAACAATATTTATACAATATTATTCAAGTTCTTAACTCCATTAAACCCTGGAGGGGAGATGAAATGAAACACCGTCTCAATTTTCCCATGAATCGTATTAGGTATCTAAATGATGTCAGGATAAAATCCTATCCTACTAATATTATAAAGGCGAAAGTTTGTAAGGATGTGAGTGAAGATGTTTGTTACTCTTTCACGCATAAACTACCAAACAGATTTTGATGAAATTTGGTACAGTGATAGCTTATATCCTGGAATAACATATAGGCCACTTTTAATCGCAGACAAAGTCGCGGGGCGCACGCTAATACCCCCTAAGTAACAAAACGCCTACATAGAGGGCGCTGTTTCACAATGTACACGGGAAAAACTTTTCTACGCGGGCGAAGCCGCGGGAAAAAGCTAGTAAATTATAATTTTAACAATAATTGGTATGTGTATCGTACGGTTATCTTATACTATTAAAGGCACTGTGATGTAAATTATTCATTTACTTACAGTAGAATGTGCGTATTCACGTGGAGTGAATAAAAACATCGTATACGAGTATGGCCACAACGGGATTCCGCCTGGGAGGAAATGGAAATCTATGCGTACATCCGCAGCTAATAGATTTATTATACCTACGTACCATTTTGTGCATACATAAACAATACGTAACTATATGCCCTAACATACATTTGTGATAGGTAAATACAAAATCAAAGCTAAATATGCATAAATTATATAATTGTAAGTACTTAATAGATATATGTATAGTTTAAAGCATAAAGTGTCATATTTTAGGCGATTGTACTTAACGCATCATCATATCAGCCTGTAGACGTCCACTGCTGGACAAAGGCCTCCCTACTACTACTTAACGCATAGTAGTTCGTAATGTATTTAGCAAGGAGCAGTTAATTTTCTAGCATGTGAATTCCAGTGTAAACAGAAGTTAAATAGGTATGTACCTATGCAGTTAATACATAAGAAAGAACGATTTTTGACTGTGTATCGTTTTCCATACTTTAAAGTCGAATGTTTGAAGATTAAAGTAGCAATATAAAGTGTAGAGCTCGTATAACGAGTCTCCTCCAGTCCTCGCAATGAATATTTACTTTCTGGGAATTTAAATCATTTACCCCCAGAGCTACTGGAATAACAAAAGTAATTATACCTATTAACTAATTGCAAATTCTTTAGAGAGACATTTAAAATTCGTCTTTAGTTTTTCCCGTCGTCAAACGCTGAACGTAGAGGTGTGACCTTCCATCGGAGCCTACGAGGCCGAGGGTGGCGGCTCCGTTCCTGCACTGCAGCTCGGTCAGCGGCATCTCTTGCATCCTGGCCAGTGCAAACGCAGTGTTGTCTTCACAGCACATCATGCCCAGAAACCGACCCACCAGTTTCATTCGAACATCGGCAAACTTTAACAACGGCATCGGACGGGGTCTCACTGTAAATTGAAGTACATTGCAACGGTTTAAAAGAATTCAATGAACAACGGCGAGTCTGTATATTATACAGGTGATTTAGTAAATAAAATAAAATAAATAAATGTTCTCAAAATAATTTTTTGTATTTCACCTGTAATAGATTTCATTTGTGTGTTTAACCTAGGTACTCAAAAATATCATTGTACATAAGCATAAATTTAGCAGAGTTAAAGGCGGGCGCTGTTGCGACTAACGAGTTAAACTGTTAGGCTCATTAGTAGAACAAGGTGAAAAAATGTTGTTTGCATTGCGACCTGTTTATTGTCATTATGAGTCAAGACGGGCGGGGAAAGTTAGGTGCGGAAATGGAGTCCGGGGGGCGGTATTGTCGTACCTTTATTGCGGTGCTCGTTCTTGATGAGTGCTCGGAGGTGATCAGGTGGAAAGTGGAACTTGCAGACGAGGGCGCAGGTGTTGGGAATTTTAATATTCCTTCCTAAGTTATTGGGAGCGTCATCTCAAACAGTATGTTTACCTAAGAGCCGAAGCTGTTTTAATAACAAGTTTAGTTTTGAATTTTCATTGCAAATCACTCCCTTCCTATGCAAAGTGTATAGCCGATATCGTGTGGAGAAAATAGTTGTTTTATAGTGTGTTTCGCATTTAAGCATTGTGTCTATAGAGTTTAAACAGGAGCGGAATTATGGTGTAGATCTCTATTATGTAGCTTAATGTATACCTCTAAGCAGAGCGAAATGAATTGAGCTACTATAATGTTTTTACACTACTCCGAAACTACTAATAGTTATTTATTATCACGAAAATTTGCCAAACCTTCTTATACTACGTTTAATTTATTATACTTTAGCTTACTCTAGGTATTATGGGAAACAAACATATTATAATGAGTAGGTAAAGTAAAACTTCAAAGCGCACTTCGTCTGTATTTATGGCGCTGAGTACGTAATCGCGTTAGAGTAACTAAAATGGCGTGGAAAACGAAACTTTTAGAGTTCTCTAGTTTCCGTAGTCTAGTTGCCTTAGGGGCTTAGGGATCCATGCAGTGATCTCCACTTCCATCCATAATGACTATGGTTACCAGTCAGCTCTTTTTTAAAATATTGCTGTTATAAAAAGTAAGGTATTTTTATTTTTAATTTTGTGCTATCTTTAATAGAGTGATAAGTACTTAATTAATTTGCGGCAAAATCTTTTGATGATGGAATTATTATATTATATTATATTATATTATATTATATTATATTATATTATATTATATTATATTATATTATATTATATTATATTATATTATATTATATTATATTATATTATATTATATTATATTATATTATATTATATTATATTATATTATATTATATTATATTATTTATTTTTTTAGTCACCATTTATTTCACGGTAATAGATAGAATTAGTATTTATTTGAACATAGGTACAGTCAACCGCACGTCAGTGGAAACACTTTACACAACTATAGATACGACAAACAAAATTGTTAGAAAGAACGCGCATTTATGTTTTAACCAATGGTATGACTTGATTTAAAAATTATATAAGTTTCAACGAATCATGCGCACGCGCTTCTTTGGGGCGGGGTTAGTGGCGGTGCGCAAGGGCAGCCCGCCAGTTTGCAAGCCGCTCTCGCTACGGCCGGGTGTTTGTGTCAATAATGCCAGCCAGCCACACTACGTCGGGTGACGTCGTCGGGATCAACGCGAACAAAATATTGCGTTGAAAATAATTGGATACAAAGTGAAGGAAATAGAGAATCGGACCAATGTGTCGGTAAGTCATTCATTCATTATATTATTTTAACTTCTTGTCTTGATATGTCTTTCGAGTGAACTGGGAAAAGCGACAGATTTTTTTTGGACTAAAAATGTTTTAAAATCCTTTTCTGTTTTTATTTATCATTTTTGATACGACTTTTTGAGATTTATTAACTAATTTTCATTTGTTTTATAAATGTGTTTAGCTCGTTTCCTTACTATATTTTTTATACCTATTATTGTTAATGTTTTTGTTGGCTTGCTGAATACTGATAGATAACAATTGATATTTACAATTCAAGGAGCAGTAGGAAATTTTTTGATAGAATTTGCGAGCGTGAAATGAAGTTACCTATGAAACTGAGAATAAAATCACCAAGATTTATTTATTTATTGTTTTATCTATAAATTTAATGTTTAGAACAAATTAACTTTTTAACTTTCCTGTGGTGTAGAAAGGACACCGCACCGAAAGTGTTGAGAAAAAAGATAAGTCGATTAAAAAAATATAATGTTAAGTGTTTTGATAAATATATAAGTATAAAAATACTAAAAGGATAATAACATCCCATGATTCGTTTTTGAGAATTATTTAGTAAAAAAATCATGTAACTAGTTATTGATTCCATAGAAAAATTTATGAAAGAAAAAATAATTAAAATAGTCTTAGTCCCGGCCGGGATTCGAACCCGGGAATCCGTGCACCGCAGGCAGAGTCAATAACAACTGGGATACGGAGGCGTCGCGCATACTTTGCATTGAATTGCTTTGAATGCTTGTATGGGGAAAAGTTTCGGCTTTTTAAAGCAGGAACTGGAAAATGGTAATTGTAGCTACTCATCATAAATAAATAATGTCGGGTTTTTGGATTTTCACATTATAAGGGGAGGAAACAGGGGGTGAACATTTACATGGGAATCTGAGTATCGGTTTTTTCAAAGGTAGGAAAATACTAAATGTAATAGTGTTAAAATATTTTTTTATGTTTATATTAATTAGTCACGGGGCATCGGCTAGTCGACCGCATGTCAGTGGAAACCATACCTGTGGGTGGTCTGTGGTGGAAACACTTTAACCTTGAGCTGGCCCAGCCTATTCGGGAGTTTCAATACTATGCGAGACCGGTTTTGTTACCACTGACGTGCGGTCGACTAGAATAATAAAACTGAAGAGTTTGTTTTTTTGTTTGTTGTTTGTTTGAACGCGCTTATCTCTAGCTATCTTTCTTATTCTATAATTCTTTTGCATTTAATAGCCAAATTCTTGAGAAAGGTCTAGGTTCTTTGGGGCTATATAACATCACGCTATGATCCAAGGGAGCCGAAAACAGAAAAAAGTGAAAAAACGGAAACTATTATGATTTTATTTTACTACTATTTATTTTTTCACTAGATTTTTTTCTTTTCTAATGTTACAGTTACTAACATGAACATAAATAAATAATGACGTGTTTCAAGGGTTTTCGGATTTTCATATTTTATGGGGGGAGAACGGGGGTGAAAAATTCTATAGGAGTAGTTTTTCCAAAGGTAGAGAAATACTAAATGTAAAAGTGATAAAAATGTTAAATAAAAAAACATTTAAGATAGGTATTTCAAATTTCTTGATAACGTGGACAAAATCGCAGGTCATCGGCTACTATTAATATCTTGTCTTGTTGTAAACATAATTGCATCAAATTCAAACAAATTCTAAATAAACAGAATAAAAAACAGTTTAATAATATTTTGAGGAATATACTTAATAGGAATATGCATTCTTCATACATTTTCTATAGAACCTATTCCAAGAACATCTGTCGCATGACCGACGGTCTTTGGGGCAGACGAGTTCCGGAGTGGAGACCGTGGACCGGTACGCGCACGGTGGATCGACAATAAAAAGGTGGCCGAAGTGGCTGGATACGGCGGGCGAAGGACCTTAGGGTTCATTCGGGAAGGCCTATGTCCAGCAGTGGACGTCGAAGAGCTAATATGGTAATTGCCCTTCGAGTATTATAACATACTAGCTTTTGCCCGCGGCTTCGCCCGCGTAAAAAAGGTTTTCCTGTAAGTTTTCCCGCGGTAAAAATACATTTCGTAGTAGACATTACAGATGAGGAACCTTTCTGCAAAATTTCAAGTCTCTTGGCTCAGCGGTTAAGGCTGTGCGCGTTTTTTCCCCTATTTTACATACTTAGGGGTGGAATTTTCAAATTTCTCGAAGCACGTCATTATTGTTTTTAAACTAAAAGCCTAAATATAAAATTTCACGTTTCCATCTTTATTTTTAAAGATTTCACCCACTTAGGGGATGATTTTTGAGAAACCCTGTCTTAGGTGACGTCAGAGCTATATGAGGAACCTTTCTGCAAAATTTCAAGTCTCTAGGCTCAGCGGTTTGGGGTGTGCGTTTCATCCCCTATTTTACATACTTAGGGGTGGAATTTTCAAAATTCGCGAAACACGTCATTATTGTTTTTAAACTAAAAGCCTAAATATAAAATTTCACGTTCCTGGGCTCAGCGGTTTGGGCTGTGCGCGTTTCATCCCTTATTTTATACACTTAGGGGTGGAATTTTCAAAATTGTGAAAACACGTAATTGGTTTTTAACGAATAGCCTAAATATAAAATTTCAGGTCTCTAACTTTAAAACATGTTTATTTTTGCTATTATTTAGTCAATATTTTTTATTTATTTGAAACTCGCCGATGCCCCACGACTTCATTCGCGTTATAAAGTAGCCTAAATGTTATTCTAAATGTAGTAAGCTTATGCGATGGCAGGCACTTGGCAAATTTTTATTAAATAGAATTCGAAATTTCAGAAAAATAATGCCATTTCTGGTTACGGAGGTGGGAAGAGTCGGGCAGAGGACGACATGTCAACGCATAATCGTGCGGTCTAGCGACGCGCAATGATCGCGGAGGGAGACGCCGCGCGCGCCGTCATCGTCACCGCTCACGATTTTGACCTATTTAAAACAACAAGATCAACATCGTCAGATTACAATGTAAGTCATACCGTTGTTAAGTTATATTAATTCACCCACACATTAATGATTTCAACTAAGAAATTCCTTCACGATCATGCTGGTTTTAATTGAATCGGTGTAGTTAACCTTCAATAACACTGCATTTCTATCCTATTTATTTAATTTATTTAAAACTTTATTGCACACAACTGCCAAAAAGCGAACATAATGTTAAAAAGTAAGTTCTAATTATCAAAAAAAAGTTTAAAACAAGAAAACATAATATATTTTAAAGTATCTAATAAAATATCATAGTGTGATGTTCATAGGATAGCCGTGGCGTCGTAACCTACCCCAAAAAACAATATATCCTAAAATTTGCTTTCAGTAGCACCTCACACAAGAGTTCGAGGAACCGGTACTTTTTCTCGCTTAGTAGGTTTTTACTCTAGTTTCACACTTGAAAAGGTGTATGGCTCACAGAGGGAAGAAAACATAGAAATTGTGGTAGATATATACTTAGTTCATGATATGCCTAGATTTTTTTAATTTGATTTGGCACAATACAAGTGCACCTTAAAAGCCCTTATAAGAAATAGTTACACATTTCTTTAGAAAAGCAACTTTGATGGCACATTTGCCGGTTCCACGAAATTTGCTAGCCTCAAAAAAAGACACTCGACTTGTTATTATAATTATTAGCTACCTATTTGCTGACGAACAATAGGAACAATAGACACATCTCAGGTGCGCTGCACATCAAACGTCGGTTTCCCGAAATTTGAAGTTAAAATTCTGAATATTTCTTGTTTTATTTTAAAAGTTGTTGATGTCATTTTACTCACACGGTTATGTTTTTTTAAGGCCCGATTCCTTCTGTGCAAATCAAAAAAATAACTTACGCAGGATTTTACAACTTCGATTATTGCTAAATATGAAAGGATAAGATAACAATTACCATATCTATTAAAAACACAATTATTTCACCCTTTCTAGTTCCATACCAACAGGAAACATACCAAGACTATTAAACTATACTTAGCTCGACGTTAGGTCCACCGGCACACCTGCGTCATTGTTTTGCGAGCCTGCTTGAAGATAACAACTGAACAATAGATAGTGAAATGGTTGGTTTTATGTGCTTTTATAACCATATTGTAAAGTAACTAAATTACTTCCCAGATATCCATCGACACAGTTCAGCGGCCGCTGAACGCTGCGGCCTGAAGTGTCCACAGCCCGCGCAAGACGAGCACAACTATTAAAGGACCGCATAGTTTACTGCTTACAACGTTATTATTTTAGTAGGGAATACAACATCGTAATTTTTGTCGAAAGAAAACTTTCAAGAGTGACGGTCATAAAACAATTATAGAGATGACAACGAGAGGTATGAAGGTATCAATATTTTACCCCAGAGGGTAAGTGGTCGCCTCAGTTTGGGGCTCTGGGGGTGAGTGAATAGTTATGCTGCGTGATGCGATGGTGCCGACTGTGCGCGCGCACTGCCCAGAGCGCACAATCTATCTTTGCCAGAACAATTATTCATTCCACAGTTCCCGGGCAGTTCAGGACTGGCTCCAAACTCAAAATGACACACAATTCATTTCATGGCCTTCCAAAAGTCCAGACATGAATCCATTAGAGGTGTGCAACAACCATAATTTGAGGCAACTGGTTTTCAGCGCGTGAGAGTCATTGCGAGGCACAGAGATGTGCTGAAACATGGTCACAGGAATGAGGAACAGATTATTTAAATCTTAATGGCTCATATTATTTTATTTGAAACGTTTCTCATACTTGGTCAGCATTGACTATCGCGTGCCAAATACCCACACTTATGTCATCTTCATTTTGTTCTTCTGATGATAAGTGTGGCCTTACGAAAAAAAGATACTTATCTTGTCATTTTTATGACTGTTTTGTCTTTTTGAAAGTTTTTTCGTCGACGAAACTAACGATATTGTCGTTCTATTATATTGACTATAATTAGCAGAAACCTGAAATAATGATTACTCATACTATTTTTTATTTTATGTCGCTTAATGAAGATTGATTAAAATTTTTAATATTGAAGTGATATAGTAATGTTTTTATTTATTTTATTTAATTACAAGAAACCTTATGTTAATTTGTTGGTTTAGTTAATTTTGTGTGTGTAATCCGTTGAGTTTATATAAACAATAACAACCTGATGATTTGTTAAGTTTGATTATTTCATTTGTGATTTCAAAATTGAAGTAAACATAATATATCAATTCGAGGCTCGTCTTTTTCTTAATCTATAAAGAATATGTAATATATAAACATCTTGTAAAGTAATACCATTTTTTTAGGTATCAATTTTTCATTTTAAATAATTATACTTATATAATTCTTTGTATTAAATTAGTTTTATTCTGGCCTACTACCAATTTAAAACAAACCTGAGAGCAAGTTATAATCTGAAGCCTTTCATTATAATAATAAATTCTTTATTTAAGGCTATAAATCACCCTAAAATAATAAACTAGCTGATTCCCGCGGCCTCGCTTGCTTTTTAGAAGTTATTTCTGACTTTCTTCTTTTTGCTAAGTTCCTAATGGTCTTAGCGTGATGGTAAAATAACCTATAACCTTCCTCAAGAATAGCACTGTCAAAAACAAAAAGAATTTTTCAAATCCGACTGGTAGAGACTAGCGCGTTCAAACAAACAACAGACAAAAAAAACAAACTTGTCTGTTTTATTATTCTAGTCGACCGCACGTCAGTGGTAACAAAACCAGTATAAACCGGTCTCTCATAGTATTGAAACTAAATAATAAGGTAGGGCAGCTCAAGGTTGAAGTGTTTCCACTGACGTGCGGTCGACTAGCCGATGCCCCGTGACTAATTAATATAAACATAAAAAATATTTAACACCATTACATTTATAGTATTTTCCTACCTTTGAAAAAACCGATACTCAGATTCCCATGTAAATTTCACAAATATAATCGTAAAATTCACCTCCCAGTTTCCTCCCCTTATAATGTGAAAATTCAAAACCCGACATTATTTATTTATGATGAGTAGCTAAAATTACCATTTTCCAGTTCCTGCTTCAAAAAGCCGATACTTATTCCCATACAACTACAAGCATTCAAAGCAATTCAATGCAAAGTATGCGCGACGCCTCCGTATCCCAGTTGATAGTGACTGCCTGCGGTGCACGGATTCCCGGGTTCGAATCCCGGCCGGGGCTAAGACTTTTGAAATTATTTTTATTTCATAAATTTTTCTATGGAACCAATAACTAGTTACATGCTTTTTTTACTAAATAAATGTTTTCTCAAAAACGAATCATGGGACCCTTTTAGTATTTTCCAAATAACCAGAAACACGTCATTATTTATTTATGCTCGCAGTAACTGTAATTCAAATTTTCATGTTTCTAATGTCAAAGAATAAATACTATCATACAAAGTTTCCGTTTTCTGCCCTTTTCTTTTTTGGTCGGCTCCTAGGGTCGTAGCGTGATGTTAAATAGCCTTCCTCGAGAATTGGACTGTCAAATGCAAAAATATTTTTTCAAATCAGACTGGTGCTTTTGAGTGATTAGCGCGTTCAAACAATCAGACAAAAAACAAACTCCTTAGCTTTATTATATTAGCGTATAAGTAAATTACAGTAGAATAACACACAGGCTAATTTATATAGATATTATGTAAATTGGCCAATTCAATTTCCGCGGGCAACAGCTAGTTATAGATTTACAGCCCAATACCTAAATTGATCAATAAACCAAACTTAACTTTTCTAAAAAAATTATAACAATAATAATAAATGGTGTCGCCTTACTCAGTTTTGGGAGAAAACCTTAAATCATAATTATTAAATAAATATACAATTATTCCCAGGAAAACATTCAAACTTATGCAGGCCCCGCGCCTTTGCCCGCAGAAATTCAAGTTTCTGGCGGGAACAGATTTCCCATAGCATTTAAAAAGAAAATTTCCACGACATCCAAAGGCAAAATAATATTTGAAATCCGTTCACTAGTTCGCTCGTCGCGCGCCGTCCGCGGCTTCAGGTTTCGATTTTAAAAACAGTCGGTGCATTTACTTTACGTTGTTGCCGATTATATTGTGAAGTAAGTACGGCAACAGCGCGCCTTCAAACCACGCCCCGCCATGACGTCATCGGGTCGTGCGGCACAACAGATTAGAAAGAGAACATCGAGAATTATAACGATCTCTTTCGCGTGTTTCGTGCGTTCAACTTTTGAACGCTTCAAGGTCAAAGTGTTTCCACTGATGTGCGGTTGAGTGTACATAAAAAAAATGAACACTAATATATACAGAAATAATAATAAAAAAAACTTGTTATCAAAAGTTTATATACAAATTTATAAAGCGAATACGTCGTCGTCGAGGTTAGTGCCGTGCGGCATGGACCCGAGCACGCTGGCGCCGTTGCCCCGTTGTATGGCGAGGCTTACCCTCTGGGCAAAGTAGGCGCCAGCTCTGGGGTCCCCTGAAGCGTGCACCAGTCTAGTGGCGATGTCCTTTACCATTTTCTTGGTAAAGGACATTATATTATATTATATTATATTATATTATATTATATTATATTATATTATATTATATTATATTATATTATATTATATTATATTATATTATATTATATTATATTATATTATATTATATTAAATTATATTAATAGTGTTATAGGTACCTGCTTTTCGGTCTTCCATTTTAATAAGTGCTCGAAAAGCACCGGTCGTGCCTGCATACAGCAGCAGGATTTGCAACCCTGGTCGCGGCTCCATCATCAGTGTAGCTTTGTGCCACTCCACTTCCATTTCTGAGTCTATCGCATTTATAACTTCCTTGAAATTCTGTAACTTCTACAAAACATCATAGCAACTAGAGCTTTTGTGCAATAGAGAACTAACGCGGGCTGTAAAAAATTACCTATATACAAATTGAACTCCCACCTGTTTGGTTGGTAAAGAGAAACGAATAGGATATATTTCAGTCGTATCTGCCCAAAAGTAGAATATTTTCCACATTGTATCGATTAGCTCGTAAGGGTCGAAGTAAGCTTCGTGCTCGAATTCCTCGCAGGTGTAGTATTTTAGATGCGTGGCCCGCACTCGTCCCGAGCCCGCCAGCGCGCCGAACAAAACAATTTGGAACATGCAGCTAAATGTAAACATTCTCATGGAGCCACTCGGCTATAGTAATATCGTCGTTGTTTTCATACCGGCCTTATGTAGCCGGTGCAGCGCATAGATTCGCAACTCGCGCAGACAATCCGCGGTTTTGTGTGCACGAAATATATTGCTTGTCATTTCCAGGGCAAGCAGCTTAGGGGTTGTTAATTTATGTACACGTTCAAAACAAAACACCTGACATGAAAAGGCTCGAAACTTAATTTAAAATCGGTGAAAAGAGAATTTTGACTCGCGGATCGAAGATTATTTTCCGTATTGCTTTATACTTAATTACACAAATTATGTTTCGATCAACAATAGGCAGGTAGCCATAAACTCTATTGGAATTATGCGATTATAGAGACAAATCTCTATCTAGTTCCATATTACGTCATGCGACTAGACCCGCATTGTAACCAGACGTAAATGGTTACTAATGGTTTGACCATAGGTCTGTTTAACCCTTTTGAAAGGGAATTAAGAGGGCTATATTGCCAACTCGTATCCTTTACAAACTTTGAATTCATATTTAACAATAATCTAAAATGGAAAGGCCAATTCTAATGAAACCCTACATGAGTGTGGGTATCTTTTAGCAATATCGCAACAAAGTAGGTAAAAAAATATCTAGGAGCCTAGCCAAGGAAGACAATGTCTGTCTCGTGAGAAATTAATTTGATATCCCCGATTGTTCCATCAAACTACAGCCTGAGAGATACCTAACTTTATAAAAGAATCAGTTTTTCTTACTCTTATTCTTAAAAGGGGCGGCAACGGCGCAGTCCCTGTCAAACTAACAAGTCAGTCAAGAATGTGGAATGAGGGTTTGCCTTTTTTAACAATATTTTCTTTAATCATTGGGCAGATCTAGTTACTAATACGAAATAAAATATTATGATGCTATTTGGTCAGACAGGATGCTTTTAATGTTATGGCGTGTTGGATGGACTTGTTATAAGTGGTAAGATCAATTATTGTGTTAAGTAGTCTAAATATGTATTTATAAGTTTGGTTATAAATGTGTACCTTCTGTCATTAACGAATCTACTTGTGTTTATTTTTATAGTACCGATGTAAAGAATCCACAATAAAGTGTCCAATTTGGAGTTCATTCCACGCAACGGCACACAAACATAAACACGACCAAAATCACTGGATTTAACTGCAGTAAAATTACGAAAACAATAGAAGAAGAGCAACTAAGTACGACTCTGTAGTGCCATTTACAGGGTTTTATTACCCTCTAGGAAGTTCTCTGGGGGCTTGATATTATGCTCAGTATTCAATATAATGTTGAAGTTGCTTCATAATTTAATAAGTTGTCAATAATGTAACGATAAACTTTTATTGTAAAGTGATTTTAAGAACTTCTAAGCTTTTCCTTAGTAAGAACTATTGAGAACTTCTTAAATTTTAGTTAATTATTTTGATTTGTACGTATAAAATCTATGAGTGTGGAATAAATAGGGTGTGACACTATCTTCTACCTACACTATCTATCACTATCAGAAAAAAACTACTCTAAATAAAGATAAAAATAATTAGATTTTTTTTACGGTTCGACTCAGTTTCATGTAGGGATCACTTCATTATATCGGAAGAAAAAAATCTGAGCAGCAGAAGTTAGTCAAATTCAATAAAACGTTTTCTCATAGAACGCCAGTGAAAAATAATTTTTATTATTTTTAAAAAATGCGTATCGACTTAGTTTCATGTTAGAATCATTTTATTGTATCGGAAGAAAAAAATCCAAGCAGCAGAAGTTAGTCAAATTTAATAAAATGTTTTCTTATAAAACAGACTGTGCAAAGTACTTAGGTACTTACTACTTATTCATGCATGCCACCTGAACTCCAGCTGCTCCGATTACTATCAAAATTGTTATCACGAAAAAATACCTAAAGGTTCCTAAGACAGTTTCCCTGTATCTCCTATGGTTTTGGTTTTGCCCATACTGTATTAGTTAAAAAATACACACGTATACGGCGATCGGGAATACTATAATACGTATAATAAAAATTGATATGTCTTATGAGCAATAGAAGTGAAAACAACAATTTTTTAAATTTTTATCTGTCTTCACCAAATTGGATACGGTGTTCATAGTTTGTTCCTGAAGTTATGGTATACCTTAAATTATGGTGAATAATATATACTTAGAATGATCCATTTTACCATTGGAAAATTATAACTAGACGATGTATGTCTGTACATAGCAGAGATAGGTACCTACTTCCAAAATCCACGCGGACGAAGTCGCGGGCAACAGCTAGTGTTTAATAAAAATTGATATGAGAAGTCTTATGAGCAATATAAGTGAAAACAACAATTTTTTAAATTTTTATCAGTGTTCACCAAATTGGATACGGTGTTCATAGTTTGTTCCTGAAGGTATAGTATACCTTAAATTATGGTGAATAATATATACTTAGAATGATCCATTTTACCATTGCAAAATTATAACTAGACGATGTATGTCTGTACATAGCAGAAATAGGTACCTACTTCCAAAATCCACGCGGACGAAGTCGCGGGCAACAGCTAGTGAGAAATAAAATTCTTTAAACCTAATAATCAAACGAACTTACCTGAAGTGAAGTTTGATCTTGATTTAAAAGATAATAAAATTATGTCCCAATAATGAACCCATCATGGTACATTATATTGATGGCAAAACGTAATAAATTACATATAAGTACCTATCTGCTTACACGGTGTATAGTATTTTATCCACCTTGCGGCATTTTATCGCTGCTGCAACGGAATAGGTTTGGTGTAATTCGCATCTCGCACTAGAGATTCCTTTCCGCCTGCAGCCGTAAACCATGTCGCTTCGTAGATCCAGGCACAGTGCGCAGCAGAAATCTTTTATTACTTGTAGAATATCGTTATTGTAACAGAACTTGTGCACTAAAAACTAATGTAAATTGATTTTTAATACGTTAAGGGATATAATTATGTATTCTTTTTTTATATCTATAAGAGGATAAAAATAGAGTCGACATTAGGTTAAACTAGAAAGCCTCTCCGAGGTATTTATGTTCGACATTGGACATCATTACTTTACAACTCAATATTGGAGTTTGTTATGTAGTATTATGTTAAAAATTAAGTTAAATTGAGTAGTTAACTTGACTTATCTCGACTAAAATCAAACTCGCCTGTACTCGCCTTTACTCAACTGTACTCGCCTGTACTCGACTGTACTCGCCTGTACTCGATTTGACTCGACTTAAGTTAAACTGAGTTAATTAAGGTAATTAAATTTAACTAAATTTAACTTAAATTAATTTAAATAATATCAGCAAAGTCAAAGAAAATAAATTTGTTCCCTTGTGTCGTAGATATTTATTTCCTCGCAAATGTGAAGAAAAACATTGTGTGCATCACGGGCAGTGAGGGTATTACAAACTCGAGTCATTAAAATCCCTCCGCCCTTCGGCGTCGGGCTTCTAACAGACTCTCGTTAGTAATATCCTACTTAGTGCCCTTATTGCACAATGTACTATTACGTCGTATATTTTTATTCATTATTTTATGAAAACAGTGACAGTCATTACAGGCGAGTCCAATTCGAGACTGTAAGCACATATAGGTACCTAGTTTAAATTTAAATTACCAAACAAAAACACATGGAGTTTATTAATTTGATTTATTTGTCTGATGATGTACACATACCTCCCGTTGACTCATATCTTACCTTCCAATATCGATACTTGAACATACATACTTACTTTATTTAACATTTTAGGCCAAGTTACTTAAGGTACTTACCTAACTAAATCGTATAAAACTTTTCATCTTATTCTCAATTCTTTCAGCAGCAGAAGAAAATTGGTCACACATTTTTTTACATACTTAAGTGAAACCTATGTGTAACTGTATAGGTAAATATAGACATGTGTGTAGGTAACAAACAACACAGCCTCTGCAGCCGCAGTAAGCGCAGCGTACTGGGATTACATAACCCGCTATCATCATCCTTAACAACATATATTATTCAACATCTTCACTACACAAGTCAGCGTAGATTCTACACTTTCAAAATGGATTGTTGCAGGGCTTTTTCAATATTCATTCAATTTCGTTGTTTAAACAAAGAAATTGGATTGTTGGAAAAGTTTGAAATCCGAACGAAGTGCAATTTTGCAATCTCACTCAACCAGCAACGACTAATAGAAGAAAAGATTTCAGAATTGATTTACCTTTGACTTTTGACACTTGTGTTTTACTTAGCGTATGTTTTCTGTTTATTTTAATAGTAGATCGACCCACAGTAGGTATTTGATATCAGCCAAGCTTGGCCAATCGACGATATGATAACAATGATAACTCTTCTATCTCTTTTGACTCATATATTTTTATCGCGATATCAAATATAGATAAAAGCGTCTGGCGAATGCACATAATATTGTCTATGTCTGTCTAGACTTTCAACTCAACGAAGAGTATACAATTGAATTCAGCTGTGAAATAATCACATTTAATAGTTTAGCCCAAACTGTAAGTTGCTCGTACGAAATTCATATTGTATCAGTGAGGCTTCAGATAGAGCTAACCTGGCGGCAGATAGACGTAATTGACTTGCATGAGACAGCTATTGTGATTTGTGCTAGGGAGATAATCCTTGGAGTAATTTATAACCAATACCTACCTGGTGGTATACCCGCATTTCATGCCTTACCTTAGTTAACATTTTTAGTTTACTGAACTTTCAATTTTTTACGTGACTCGAATTTCTTACGCTAAAACGGTTAGCGCAAAACAATCAATAATACATTAAAGTACCTAGCCTAATATAACCGAAACAAATATAAGTTGTTCTTATTTATGAAGTAAAAATTAACGCAAAATATATTAATTGATGTGATATCATCAAAGTAAGGTCAGAGAAGTTACTTTTAATTTGTTACTGCATTACCTACTATTAAATAAGATTTACTGTAATGTGATAAGATACGACGGAGCCAAGTAAGAGTTGCAAAGTATAGATCGTGTCATTATAATGGCTCTTACTCACTTAGGTACATAAGAGCGTAATAAAATAACATCATTATTTTACTATAGGTAGGTATATGTACGTATATGCTGTGACAGAAATTAGGTCAATTTCTTCTTGAATATTGTATCGTTGACTGTGTATGGAGCGTTGAGACCTTGCCAAGTAATATTATTACTACGGCTGCCCGGCTGGCGTGGCGTGGCAGGGCTACACGTAGATTTTTAGCTTTGTAGCCAACTCTGTCCGTCTGTCAGATCAGAGGCCCATCTCTATTAAAGCCCGTATTCTGTAGTCATAAACAAGAACCGGAATTTTCGTAGCAAACCATTAGGTAAGTAACTGTCGATTTCGAATAATTTATTTAACCCCGACATTTCGGCAGAGATGGGGCGCTACACGTCAATTAAAGACAAGAAATTAGCATTGACAAGGTTGGCAACGAAGGAACTCTCGACATTATGCGAGCCCGACTCACACTTGGCCTAATTTTTCAAACACGTGTGTAAGCGAGCAATGCGTGGTGGTGAATGACCGATAGCGGTACAGTTCCGCCAAGACGCCTACTACACTACCCAGTAATTCAGCACAAGACTGTATTCCAGAATAGAATAAGTCATAAAATGTATAGGTTGGGTTAATTTTTTTTTCTAAAATCTCGGAAAACATTCTTTTTCCTGAATTTTTTATGCAGGTTTCAATAAATTATGAATTTTAGCATAATCAGTTTAGGAACTTTCTGGATTACATTATAAGTACCTAGATTAGTCAAATATTCGTAAGATTCGGCTAGTTGAAGAAATCTTATAGCAGCCCTCGACTAAATTCCCGTAACAATTTTTTTTATAGATTAACTAAATATTTTTAAAATTGTAACTGCAGTATGGATCAATGCACGCAGTAAAACTAGTTTTCACTTTTATCACTCACCTCACAGTCTAGGTAAATTAATAAATTCAAGATTAGCTTTATTAATGTTCTATTTTTAAACACATTGACGGCATTGACGCTTGTGGCCACATCTTAAAATTGTTGCTGAGGTCGAAATACAGTAGGTTAGGTTACCTACCTATAATTATAATAGGTATATTGATTATATTATAATAATTGTTACTAGTACTTGTTTACTAGGTAGATTAATGGCAAAAAATCGGCAGTGGAAAATTTTCACGGACTGAAATAACAAAGTAAGTAGAAGTAGGTAGATAGGTAATTTAAACAAAGATCGAAATTAGTTGTAAGTAAATGGAGATCGAGCCTGTCGTCTCTGTCTGTCATTGACTCATTGTCGTAGTCATATTTTATGGTCATAGGTTTACCTATATTCTATCAATTTGTAGGGTTCCGTACCACAAAAGAGGAAAAAAGGAACCCATAAAGGATCACTTCGTTGTCCGTCTGTCTGTCTGTCAAGATCATTTTTCTCAGGAAAGCGTGGAGGTATCAAATACTCAGGTCTACAGTCCCTTGGAGCCGTGAAGAAATCAGACTTTTAAATTAACGCTGTTCAAAAATATGGCCGTTTTTGCCGCATTGTAAAGTATCTTGTAATTTTTTTTTTTGGAAAATGACGAAGCATAACATGAATTCACGCTTTCTTTCTATAAAAAAAGCAATGGCGAGAAAGTTGAGTGCGGGCCGCCGTACAATTTATTTTTAATACTATGTTACCTTTTTTATTTATTTATTAAAATAGATGAAATACAGTTGCGAGAATTCCCGTATATTTTCTCCTTAGCGTTATTTTGCGTGCCGCTGTGCTGCTTTATGTACCTAGTTCGTAAGGTAAGTGTGCTCAGTGCCATGTCTATTGTAATAATAATATTGATAAGATTTGAATCAAAACAAAGCTTTTACCTATAACTTCCTGGATATATGTAAGTAGGTACCTAAAATAACGACTTGGTTCAGTGCGTATAGTTTCAACTATTTTGGTGTAGTAGGAAAAAAAATGCAGACAGTCAAATTTTCTTTAGTTGTGTGCCTGTAATAGAATTTAGGCATGTGTAGACAAAACAAAATCTGTAGCGACTATGTAGTAGGTACCTAGGCCTAGGTATGTACTTATATGAAATTCTAATTTAACGACTGTCGGGGCGTCGACCGGGGCGTTAGGCGTAATCAATTTGAAAGTAAGTATTTTATTTATCGTGTGTGAATTGTTGTAGACTCGCATTTTGGTGACTTCTCCGCAAGTACGTTGCTCCTCGCTGATAACTCTATAAATATCTATCTCGTCTCGGAACGCTCGCTAGCCAATCGCCAGCAGCTACGGAACGCACACTGGGGCACGCAATGCCATACATTGGATAAAATATTTTCAAGACAACAATAAAAGAATCGTTGATTATCTTCTATACTATTATAAAATTGTAACGGGAGTATTTCTGTACATTGAAGGGATTTAAAATTACTACTATTGGAATACGTTAAACTGACCCCAAAACACTTTTAAAAAATTCTTGTCTGTTTGAACCCGCATCATGCTAAAACTACTGGTCCGATTTGAACCATTTTTTGTTTGTTTGAAAGCATGTGGTCTGACTTAAAACCTGGTGCACTTAGATTTTTTAAATTTCAAGCCTAAAGGGGTGAAAAGGGATGTTAAGGTTTGTATGGGAACAAAAAATTACGGATCACAATAATATGCCGCGGCCAACAGTTAGTAAGTACATATACGGTACTTTTTAATGCGAGCGAAGTCGCGGTGCATAGACTAGTATATATTATAAATAGTACGCGTAGTTGAAAAAATCATAATAGTGTAGCGCAACGCAACACGTGTCCAGATCTCGTCTAGTCCTACAAGTCTGTTTCTGATTTTTTTGTTTTTTTTTGTGTATGTTTATTTAATTGTGTGCATATTATGTTTTATTAAAATATAATATAAGTAAATTATATTTATTAACATTTTAGTCCGAAATAAAAGTTTAATAATAATAATGATTGATAAATGCGCTATTATACGGAATAGAGAAATGGATACATACACTATATAAACACCTTTCAATTCCGTTCAAAAAAAAACTTAGAAACGACGACAAAAGCAATCACCAGTAATTTAGTCAGCGATGTTAAGCGAAGAATATTACCTTGTATAATTAAATTGTCGCTCTTCCATTTCTGTCTTTTGAATCCGTCAAGTGACCCTTAACGACGATTGCTCCGAACCTAATTAAATTAAGATATAAAATGATGATTGCTGCCCACTGATAGAACGACGATAACTTTGTGAGCTCCCATCGCACTGTGATTAAGTATTCATTTATGTAAATAATGTGATATAGCAACGCGCTGCTATCGTTTGTTCAGTCTTCATCTAATCGTCAAATCGTGTTGTTTACGTAAGACGCTCATAGCGAGGAAAATAAGAATTTAAATGAGCACACAGATTGAGAGAAATTTCATAAATAATTTCTTTGGCTGGGAGAAATGTACATCGTGCTATAGTGTAGATACGGCGCCACAGTATATAGGTACCTATACTATACGTAACGTACCTACCTACACTGCCCGTGTTCGCGATAGTGATTGTTTGCGCGTCGC
Organism: Metalampra italica; assembly: GCA_949699065.1. Classification (NCBI taxonomy): domain Eukaryota; kingdom Metazoa; phylum Arthropoda; class Insecta; order Lepidoptera; family Oecophoridae; genus Metalampra; species Metalampra italica. Next base: position 7,085,573 of record OX452970.1, on the reverse strand, counting down.
TTTATGTTGATGGTTCTCTAAACAGTGATTATTTGTTCTATTTCGTTGATTAAATATATCGTCTGTAAACTATTTACTTCCCAGTTAAACCGCCTAAATACATGTGAGTACCTATATTAGACAATTTTTTTTTGTACGAATTTATTTTTCCTACATTTATTCGTCTAGTATTATACAATTTTAGTTCGTGCATGACAAGAACAGTGTCAATAAAAATAACTTTCCCACATATTTGATCTATTTCGGTATCTAATGGCAGAAGCACGAAATGTAAACTATGTGAAACTTTCTGTTCACCGTTTTTGACGCCTGTGTAAATTAATGTGTAAACCTAAACATTCTGTGTACCTACCTACTATTAGGTACCGTGGTACGTACCTACTGAGATATCTACTGTGAGGATAGGTCATAACTAGTGACTCATGAAAAAAGCTCCTGTCGTAAAACATTTATGCATGTAATTGCACGTCCAAAAGATTAATTTTAAAGCTATATAATGTGCCGGTTACCGGTGTAAGTAATATGAAAACAGATTAATAAAGTTTCATATGTCGTGTTTATCGTATTTAGGCAGCTACTAAAGTCTAATATAACTCATTTTAACACCCTTGGAGCTCAGGTGGATGTCGCCGTGTCGCGTCCTTTAAAATATTGTTGTCACCCAAAACGATATTTCTCCACCTGTAGAAATGTCCCGACCGCACTTCCAGGAACTCTCCAAGTTTTTCGTGTAGTGATTTATGTTTAATTACAGTGTCCTTCGCATTTTTACGTCACGTAGGTACCTTCTGTAAAATTATTTAAGAACTTCTCGACAGGGGCTCACAGGGAACTCCAGGAGAAAGTTTTAAATAAAATTAAGAGTTTGTCAGGGCATTAAAACTTACACGCGTTAATTCGTTTTGTTCGAAATAATCACCTAAAATGTGCGAGTATGAAACAGAAACCGCCTGATAGGTATATTGTTATTGTATTTGTGTATGATAAGAAACTAGTGTCAGATCAAAATACTGTGACCTCCCTTTCGTCTCCATGCCACGTAATTATGCTCTGATAGGTAGTTTGAAGAGATTTATTATTTATCAACTTACTTAAACATACAATGTGATTTAAGTAAGTACCTACTTACTTACACTGCTGCAGATAATAAAAACCTAAGTAGGTACCTCCTTGTTCGCATAGGGGCGAATTAATTCATATTTCTCGTACGGGGGGTGATCTATCACACTTTGTTCGGTAAGTATATGTTGCCACCGCTAGTGTTTGGGGAAATGAATAAATTACGCTCTCCAGTACAGGACGCCGGCGGCGGCGCCGGTGTACGCCTACACATCAGCTCAAAATTATTATAAATCAACACTAATATGCATTTTAAACTATATTTACTGCTAATTAATTTGAGCGATATAAAAGTGTTCCAAAAAGCTACATCCGCCGGTCACAGATCGAGTAGATCGAAATGGTCGCATTAATATATCTCCTATATAGTCAATCATCAGAATTAATTAATCTCCTTCTAAGTAACATAGTATCTTAAAATAAGCAAGACCATAAAATTTTAAATTTAAATAAAGTCAGGTTCGAACCCACGACCTCATGAACGTATACCTACATCTTACTATCTAAGTATACTATCTTATACAAAAATATATTACAGGTCTCAATTGTAACTAAGGCGACATAATGCTAATAATTATCTTGCGCGTAACAACTAACATTATGTAAAAGTTAATTTATATCATAGTCATACATTCAACGGATACAACGATAAGACGGATTTTTACTTACTTATTATTACGAATAGATTCAGAATCATTTAATACTCGTACTTTTTGAGCAAAATATTGTTTTCGGGTTTCACGGTATAATTAATAATAGCTACCTCTGCCAATGTAAAGCTCTCCCTCTACCTTCTGTTCCATTTCCGAACCCTGACGATATTGATCGCATTTATTTACTTTGAGAGGAAACGCGGGTATATTTCCCAGTCAAATTAACAATTCGTGAGACAACAAAGACATCGGGGAGAAGCGAACTAGACTTGGACGAAAAGCAAATAGGTTTGACCTAAAATGACTATTGGGACAGAATAAGGCCGATTTTCGGCTTGCCCTTTCGCAGCTAATCGCAACTAGGTGATCGTGTTGTATTACCTTACCCTACTAAAGTATTTAATAACATTTATTTTATATGCGGTAAAAATGCTTACAGATTCGATCGATTTTTCATCCTACTAACTAAATTATTATAAGTAGGTACCTGTCTATTGTAACAAATGGCAAATACAACTTATATTAGGGAGGCCACAATATCTGTGATATAGATATTTATAGTTGGCCTGACTTGTAACTACAATCACAGTAGGCGGAAAAGTCTATATACGGTGCTGCAGTTTACCGTTCATATATACTTACGTTTTTGGAACCATTCTGTCCATTTCAATAATTTCAAAAGTAGTACGCTAGTAATATTTAGATATCAAAGGTCCATTTCATACCCGCAAGCACGTGCTTGTTTTTACGAGTATTTCAGTATGGAATCACTGGTGTTTATTTATTTACATATAGGTACCTACTCAAATATATTATGTCTCCTATTTTTTCAGTTTATCGACAGAGACGATAATGACTCCTAAAAACGACGAAGCCGAGGGCGTGGAACCTCCGTCCGTGATGGTTCTGGACGGAGGGTTCTCTACACAGCTGTCATGTCACGTGGGACATGTCATCGATGGTGATCCTCTGTGGAGCGCTCGGTTTCTACACACACACCCTGACGAGGTCGTCAATACCCATCTAGATTTTCTTCGAGGTACTTATTCTGTAGAATTTACAGAAAATAATGCATCATACATAAATACTTTTGAATTCCTTTTTTTTCTCAAAACTCATTCGTATATTCAATTTAATGCTTAAGAGCGGTGAGCCCGATTACACGCAATATAGGGTAACGTTTAACATTAGTGGTTTCTTAATGGGTCGCTCAGCACTTCAAGCGCTATAATAAATCGTCGATAATATGTGGGATTGTAGTACCGAACGAATGTACCGAACACAATATAACATCACATCACGTCATAGTCATCATCATAAGTCATAGCAACTAGTAGTAAATAATACAGATGTATTTTCTTTTTGCGCATATTTTTAATATTTACTAAGTAGGTATTGTAGCCGATTGTCGTGGTCACGTGGACAGTTGCTTTTAGATTCCCCTTCTACTAAAGTTTTTGTATCATCAAACTGCATTACGCAATGCCTACACTTATTTCATACTATAAACAGTCTGTGTATTTTGCGCCTCAAACCTTATTATGACCTAATAATATTGTGTAATATAATGCGAAATCTAAATAGGTTTTTAACCATCACTTACAGATTTTTACATAATCTCTAACAGTAAAAGTATACGAAGTTAAAACGCAAAGAAAAAATGTGATTTCGTATACGACGGACGTAATCTAGCCCGCTTCCCGAGGCAATTTAAATTCCAATTTCTACGAAAACACAGCAAGAGAGTATTTAGCAAAATCCGATGGCATTATCTATTTACCTACGTCACGCACAACTAACCCCTTTGAACAGTAAAGTAATTGCGTTGTTCCCCATTCCAGGGCCAAGTTTGAATGAATTTCAAGGCACACCAAAGCCGCGAACGAATGAGCGCAGCGTCACAAATAAGCTTTAGTAACCTACGTTATGATGAATTTACAATGTATGTAGGTACATTAAAATATGATATATTATATGATAGTATAGTATAATGTACATCTTATTCGTGTTGTGACGAATTACACGTTAGCTCGCTTTTACCCCGAGCTTCTGACAGCGAGAGTGCGAGCGACCTCGTCTCGTGTCATCGTCCTCTGAAAGCGCTTTTCTTCGCCACAAAACGGACCGTTTCTTTTCATAAGGAAAGCTGAAAAGTGTCGGCAAGCAAATAACTCCCTGGAGGGGAAAAGCCTACTGCCTTGCTTTGCTGCCTCTTACGCCAGAAATGATATGAAAAAAGTAAAATATGGCCGCACTAAGTACTTTGTGGAATCATATACTACTTCGCCGTAAATTCAAAAGTACAGTTGAGTAAGTTCTTTCAGTATAAATTGTGCATCATATAATACACAATGCAAATATCCAGATTTGTTTAGATATAGACAAGTAGATTACATTTGTATGTAAGATGCCAACTTTCTTTATGCATATTGTGGCTATTTAAGAAACAGCTGTGTCGGCTGGATTATTATGATTGACGCCGTAGCACGGTGCCAAGAGACGCCGCCATTTCTCCACACACTACCTACCCACCCTGCATTTGTATGTGCAGGCTAGACAGGCGGGAGCGGGCAGGAGGCATGGGTAGGCCCGCGCGCGCCCGTGTTAGTCGCTACGCTCCGGTTACAAGACGCCATTGCCATTAATCACCTTGTCTGTCTAATACGTTTCCATTCGCAGGCCGCGCGCCGACTTCTATTTATTACCTACATAATTATTTTCTTCGACGAGAGCGACGGAGCTTTTTGCGAGCAGCTCCTTCCTTATTATTGAACTAGCCGGCCTCGTGTTGCATTACCAAGTTTTAATAACACTAATTGTTTACGCCTGTTAGCCGCACCCTGCTCACTGTTAATATAGCAACGTCGTAGAACTCGTACAAGTTCAGTATTATTTATTGAGTTAGTTTCCTAATATAAACTTACATAATACATATGTGTATAATTGTTGCTTGCACACGGGAAAGGAATGGAGACATCGGCGGAACAGTTAAATACATTAATCTTGTGATTCATTTGTTTTCATTACCTCTATTCAGATGATTAATGTGATCAGCAGCATTACTTGTTACGAAATTGATTTAAGAAGAGTAATGGTGTTGCAGCGGGGGCCGATCTGGTAATAACAAACACGTACCAGGCGTCGCTGGGCGGGTTCGAGACGCACCTGGGCGTGACGCGCGAGCAGGGGTACGAGCTCATCGCGCGCGCCGTGCAGCTCGCCAAGCGGGCGCGCACGCTCTACCTCGAGGAGTACCAGGAGTACCTACAGGCTGGTCAGTACATATCCGACCGGAGCTCGGATGATAATGAAATTCATATCCGGCTTTTTGCAAACGTCCTAGGATTTTCGCAAAGATCCGATTTTTTTGAATATCCTACGACATGTATATTATTCAGGTGGTGGTTAGCCTCACGAGCATTAAACTTTCAATTCAACACTGTAATGGTGATATAGAATTATAACATCTAAAGAATGTTTGCATTTTGCTGTAAACAAAGCTTCTCGGGTCCGCATACCGCAAGTGACGCGGGTGCAAGCACGCATTAATTACACTTTTGTAGGGGTTCACAGATATTTGTGTAGATAGCGTTATAAACTTATAACATAACACCTAGGTACCTAAGTATAAAAGTAGTCTAAGTACTGAATCAAACAATGATTTCGGGGAAGTGGACATTCCGGGAAATATAAGTAACGGCAATTACTTACTCTGTGGTAACGGACCGAGTGGACATTCCGGGGATAAGACCATATAGGGCCTGAGGGGATTTGTTAAGATCTTTTCTCGAACGCATTATTTTTCATGTAGCTTTTTCCGAATAATTTCTAGCGTTTTTCTGCATCGATGTATTTATTTAGCGATTTTTGTCAATAATAAATGTAAAGCTATCAATAAATTAAGTATACATAGGTAATAACATTTAAATAATTTGGATTCGTGAAAAAAAGCGACACGGAAAAATGCTACATAAAAAAGCGTTTATCGATCGTGAAAAAACACTATTTGGAAAAAAGCTAGGTAGATACATAAGTAAATAATGAGCTCGAGAAAAAGATCTGTGCACGATACGAGTATGACAAGGTATGACGTGTTGCAGATCACCCACCGCTGGTGGTGGGATCCGTGGGCCCGTACGGAGCTCACCTGCACGACGGCTCCGAGTACGACGGTAGCTACGCCGACACTACCTCCGTCGAGGTAAATTATCTATTAGCTTCCGTCTCAAACAGAAAACCAGGTCGCGATATTTAATAATAGATGAAACACTAATTCATATTTCTATTTCCATGACATCAGATGCTTTTAGTGACGGTTCAGTTCGCCGAATCGATTTTTAATTAAATGTCAAAGGTAATAGGTTTCTTACTAAAAGCTGTAAATTCAAAATGAGTATTTTTATTATTGTACATTAAGTTGTAAGATTCTAGGGTTCCCTGTGCAGTTCTTCTTCTGGTACCTACTTCCGGTTGTGTAGTATTTATAATAAGGGTAGGCAGGCTTGACTTCCCTTTGACTTGGATGGTTAGCAGTATAATGTGTTATCTATAAAATTAACACTCGTCCATAAGTAAGTTGAGAGCAGTAAATTTTATTTGAACAGCTGACTGCTATTGCGTGGCATTGCCCATTGTAAAAGTGCACATAAAGAAGGACGAGGAACTAAGTTGATGTATCTTAAATTCGATGAGAAAAGTAGGCTTACTGATTCATTCGTACTGAACCCGCCGGCGGGGCGGAGGGAGTGGCGAGCAATGAATGCATAGCCTAATAAAGGTTGAAAGCGCCAGCTAAATCGTAAAGAGGGCCGTAAAGTTGCCTGCAAATTAAAATTTACATCGGCAATATGAAAAACTCCGTCCCCATTGGCCGTCGTTTTTGTGAATGGACTATATTCGACAAGGGTGGACAGTTAATTAACAGAACCTAGAGGGAGTGGTATTAGAAGACTGTACAAAGTTGAGCGGCTTAGCCGCTAAGGTCGTTGGACTCGAACGCCAATATGTAGTGGGTTCGATTGCCACTGGGGTCTCAGACAACTTGTAGTGCAAAAGTTTCATGTTATAAGTGTTGTGTTTGTGAATTCTATCCTTGTCTAATTCTCATTAATAATCTACGTCGTAGTCTGCTTAATATAGGTGTTAAAGAATAAAAATATTATAATTAAATAAATAAATAGGTACCTAAGTACTTAGATATCTATGTTAAATTTTCCGATACTATTGCATGAGTCCGCTTACGAGTAAGACATGTGACTTGTATAAGTTCGGACTCGGACGATCTAACAGTCTAGCAAAACGGAACAGACGATTCTGCCTGCAACCTCACAAGGGGCATAAGTTGGCTGAAGAAATTATTTTTATATTATTTTCTTATCTTGCTAATAGAATTTTACTCGGTCTCGTTAAGCATAGGCGTAGTAGCGAGTAGTAGGTACGTATCTACCTAGGTATCTATAAAATGTACATTGACTGACAAGTAAATTAATTTTGACGTAATATCGTGGTTGTTGAACCTAAAACTGGGCAAATCTCGACAGGTGTTGTGATTCAAAAATGATTATTGCAGACAATGCGCGAGTGGCACCGACCGCGGATCCAGGCGCTGGTTGAGGCAGGTGTGGACCTGCTGGCTCTGGAGACGATCCCGTGCCAAGAGGAAGCAGAGATGCTCTGCGATATGCTCAGAGAATACCCTAATATCAAAGCATGGCTCGCGTTCAGCTGTAAGGTAAGACTACTGAGCTTATTTAAAAATTAAGCTAAGTAACCAAACTAAAAACCGCGCACAGCAAAAGTGACACATTCATTGTAGCCTAATGAATGTATAAGTATTAAAATTTTAATATTGAAGCTTTTACTATGATTAATTACTGGAAGATCTAAAATGCAAGCCGCCGTGCATTTGTACGAAATGAGTTTACTGACGCGTTCATCCAAATTGTTTGTTAATTCAAGCAAGTGAATAAGATTCATTGTTATAAAGCCAACAATACTTCAAAACAATATCGAGGGGCGTCCAAGATATTTAGGTACGTTTGAAAAATTCTAGTGGCATCATATATTCCAAAGTTTTGCAAGTCAAACCAAATTCATTGGCTCGTGAATGAGCGCCGGGCATAGATATTGGCTGCGTTGTGTTATCCAACACCAGACTGTACACTCTTCTTTGAATATTTTCGGATATGAATGTGTACACAAGACTTGTGCTTGTTTATATTCCGTCAGCTGGGACTGTTTAAATAACAAAATTGACATTACTTTCAAAGTTTTCAACGAAATACTACAGTTACCGCTTTTGAATATGAGATGTCGAGTCTATGAATTCAAATGTTTTCTGCATTACAGGACGACCAGAGTATTGCTCACGGCGAGAGTTTTCAAAAAGTAGCTAAGAAATGTTGGGAGGCCAACCCCGACCAGCTGGTAGCTGTGGGGGTGAACTGCTGCGCTCCTTCGTTCGTGGCCAATCTAATGAAAGGCATCAACGACGACCGGCCACAAGACCCCATTCCACTTATCGTTTACCCCAATTCAGGAGAAAAATACAATCCTCAAATAGGGTAAGATATCGCACCCTGATAAACTTAACATACCCCTTTAATAATAGCACTGTTGGGAATAGGGGACTATATCTCGAAATGGACCTTTTCTAGCATTCTATATTGGTGACCAGCACTGCGGGGCGATACGTACTTACTATATACTTCAGTTGTATAAATTGAACGAATACGTTATTTCCGTTTCCTTGAGGTACTAACTCAGTATATGTATTTACGTATTTTTATTTTGTTCAGTTGGATAGACCGCGACAAGTGCGAGTCGGTGGAGGTATTCATCCAGGAGTGGCTGGACCTGGGTGTGCGGTACGTGGGCGGGTGTTGCCGCACGTACGCGGCGGATGTGACGCGCATACGCAACCAGGTGCATTGCTGGCGCGACCGCCGCCGCTTCCAGAACAAATACCAGGCCGCCGCGCAGGCAACCGTCACAGACTAAACGATTCTCACTCATTATACTAGGCCATCATTAGGAAGGACAGGACTGGACAGGATGCATTGACCCCTTCGTATTTAGTACCGAATGCCTTCGAAAAATATCATCGCATCCAGATATGGTAAGGCCCTATGTAGTGATGTCCACATTATTATAATTATGAATGACTGGTAGTTTTATAAAAATATGAGTGTAAGTAAATTGAGTATACAGGGTGTTCTTGTTACCATTAACAGTTCCTTTTTACCATTTTGGTGCGGAACTTTAAAGTCTTGTATTTAAGTAATTACTTACTTAAATAGGTAAAAATGTGCCATAAAATAAGTTTGATTTAGATAGGTACCTATTGAATGTGACGGATGGGTTCCAAGTTTTGGGTTTACAACCGTGAATATATGTAATTTATTTTCAGTGCCCTATCCGGGATTATGTCACCTACTACACCCATATATTAGGAATGTGTGTCAAATAAGATATACATCTCAGACCTTTGGTTGAATTCACCATTTGAACGGATTAAATTGATGGTTCTATGCTTATATTCCCTTAGGTACAAAAAAGGGTTTAATTGGAACTATAAAACTTGGGAGCCATTCTATTAAAAGATTTTAATGATATCTACATTGATGTTATTTTATAAAGGTTATATTTATGTATTAACTTGTTGTATGTTTGTAAGATACAACTGGGTAAGTATAATTCCAGAAAATGTTTCATAAATAGCAGAGGTAGATAGTGCGGTTCGTCGTCGTGTACAACCACTTTGAATGGAACCGTCGCAGAGTTATTATTATAATATTTTCTGAAAAATAAGTACCTCATCATTACCAAAGTCCAACGATTGTATAAATATTGGGTCCATACCTACGAAGTTGCCGATTTGTATAGAGAAAATTAAAAAGGTTGAATTTTTTATACAAACTATTTTGCATTTTTTTACCGAATCCTAAACTTTGTATGTATGACTTGATAACATACGGCTAAGTAGGTATCGCATGTCTTAATTTTTCAAAAACAGAAACCATCTTGAAACGACCTTGATAATTAAGAAAATTTACTAGCACTCATTAGTAAATAATAATAAAAATAATGGTTATTGTTTTATGGAAATTACAATGCAAGAAAAAAACGGCAACTTCATAGGTAATGAAAATAAGGACCTAAGTAATATTATAAAATATGTGCTCTTTATCAAGTTCTTATTTAGTGACTAGACTATTAAATGTTTTTACATTAAAGAGTTCATGTTATATTATAATGGAAGATCTCCTATTTGGATCGTCCTTGTTATAGATATTAGAAACTCAAAACAGGAGATCTTCCATTATTGGCTTGTCATGATAAATCAGAACAAATTGACGTCATCAAGTCCTTCGACAAGTTATTAATTAACCGCTAATGACTTGTCAAACCGCTCAATAGGGATTATGTTTCGCTCACCATAAATAAAAACTTTGGAAATTAGGTGCTTTATATTTTCCCCCTTTTAAGTCTATTCTGGTTACAAGGTTACATAGTTTATGTAGGTAGGTAGGTACTAAGTCTGTGGATGGATACTTATATGAATGGAATGAAATTAAAAACATTTTTGACATACCTACTCAATATTCATATCATCATCAACAGCCTATTAATAGTCCAAAATGTTCGGGCACATGCCTACCCTCTAAACGTGGGCGTACGTTCTATAGTCCACCACGCTAGCCCAGTGCGGGTTGGTGTACTTTACATGCGCCAAGAATTTCTTCTTCAGCGTATGTAGGTTTCTTCAAGAAGTTTATTTATTATTTATTTTATTTTATTTAAATGGAAAGGCAGCTAAAGCTGATACTTCCATATCAGCAGTCGACTTGCTTTCATAATTTATATTAATTTATTGCGTCTTTTTAGATTTGAGAAAGTTGTCTAGTCTGTTCTTGAACATGTTTAAGGAAGTGGCAGATACAACAGATTCTGGCAGATTATTCCATTTGGATGCAACCCTGTTGCTTAGAAAATTTCTGTAGGGGTTCAGCTGTGCATTGGCTCTTTGTATTCTCAAGTTGTGCCCTCTCAGTCTCTCTATAGGGTTAGGGTTAAATATGTTCCTTATGACAGATGAGTTGTAATGGTTGCTCAGAATCTTGAAGGTCTCAATTAGATCACCTCTATCTCTACGTTCTTTAAGTGTAATAAGGTTCAAGCGCGACAATCTAGCATCATATTCGAGTCTTTCGAGTGCATGCGGTAGTTTTGTAGCTCGCCTCTGCACATTCTCTAGGAGGGTGATATCTTTCTTTTCTTTACCATAACTGTTTGAGAGCAGTCATTAAATGCGTTCACTACATAGGTAAGTACCTACTTAGTTTCGAGAAAATACCTATTGGTAATTATTATTTCAATTCTTCTTTAACTTGCCGTCGGAAATGATACCGGGAAAGTTTAACTCGTGCCTTAGTTATTCCGTACGGTAGCGAAATTGTGCGGTAGGTTTGCGACGGCATGCGGCAGTAAATTGGAAATGAAATTAAAATGCTAACGCTTATTGTTGCTCCCGTCGGCAGACGATCGCTCTAAATATGAAGCCGCTTTAAAGAAAAATAATTCAACGGTTGCGACATTTTCAACTACACATGAGCATGCGAGCATTTCTCAAAAATTACCGGCTAAACACTTTTTCGTACTCTTATAACAATATCCTACTTTTGTGCTTTTCATCGAATAATATGAATAGGTGCCTACTTATTTTATTTTATCCTAAAAACGAATTCCATTTTGTTACAATAATTCCAAATAAAACTTTACTGTAAGGTAAAAACGGAATTTAATTTTCATAAAGTAGGTAGGTACTATTTTTACCCACGAAAACGGAACGGAGAAAGTATTCGTTTAAAGTGAGTGAGAGGTTGTTTGTTTGGGACAAAATATTTTGATCCAAATTCATATAGATTGTTTTTAGGGTTCCGTACATTAAAAGGAAAAAGGAACCCTTATAGGATCACTTCGTTGTCCGTCTCATTTGTCATCATCATTCATCATCACATCACAAAAAAGGGATTTTTCTATTACAAACAAACTTAATTTTGCGTATATAACCAAATCATCCATTCACTATTATCGATTTTCGAAGTTTGTACGAAACCCTCATGGCGCCAGTCCTACTCGCAATTGTCCGATTTTTTTAATGCACATGCACGAGCAACAGACTAAAATTGGGTTGACTTCTGTTGTCTTGGAATTATAAAAAAGTACCTATAATACTACATACTCAGCTAAGCTACGCGTACATAATATACCTACTCGTAACTGCGATTATCCAAACGAATTGCTGTTTAATCTTAATTCCCTTTAGACACATGGCTTATTAAATTTTCATGAATTGATGAACCTTTATAATGACAAACAGTCAAAAGTTATGTTGACTTGCAGATAATATTTAATTACAACACGTCGCGTATATGAAATCAACGTACGTTAGTTTTTTTTTCTTTTAGAATTCCGTAGTCCAAGATGGAATTGAACGCTTATAATATCGTCCAGTCCGTGCGTCTGTCTGTAGCAGCGTTATATTAAGTTGTCATGAATTTGGTTTTATTAGGGGTGTGTTTGATGCAGAAAATGAGGCAGTGTTTACATACAACATATTTTTGACAGCCGTCACATCTGCGAGACGTGTCCAGGATATAAAGTGTTACCCCTTGGAATTTCTAAAGTGTTGGACCTAGAAAACTCAACCAGGAAAACCGTAAAGAAAAACGTATATGTGTGATGAGTTACGGTAATGTTGGTTGTTTTCGAAATAAACGATTTGATACTTTTAATCTTCCAGCATGTATAAATATAGCCAGCCCTTTGCTTGACACCTACGCGGGGCGGGGCGGGGTAGGCGATGCGCCCCACTGAGCACCCACTGAACCGAATCCCCGTCACAGCCCACATAGTTTAGAATAGTTTCAGTTGTATATTACTCCGTTTTAGCACACCCGCTCGTAACTACATACATATTTAGATTGCACTAGACGACCATAATTTAAATTGAATAAAATAAATTATTGTAAAACATGTGTACGGTTGAATGAAACTAAGTAGGTAAGTATCTCATTGAAGCCAATCAATCTTTCTGGTTTTTTTTTTGTACGGATATAAAGCAACGAAACTATGAATTCAATAAATATGACGTCCATTGTATAGCTAAGTGACCCAAATGCGATCTGCGGTATATTTTATCTCGATACGACCGTCAGAAGGCTGAATAAACGCGCGAGCGAAGCCGCAAGCAAAAGCTAATTATATAAATAGGTACTGAAATAAAAATTCGGCAAGCCTGTATATAATTACGATTAATTTTAATACACACGATTTAGTTTAAATAATTGCTTAGCATTTACTTTCTCTAGCATCTTTTAATATATTATTCGGTTGTAGAGCTGCTACGGCAATTGTGCGCTCCTGTTTTTCCTCGTTCAGTTGCAATTGTAGGTTCTTAACGTCTAGTTTTAATGTTTTTACTTCGTTCTGAAGTCGCATGACAATAGTCCACAAGCTCGGCGAGCCGTGGTTGGAGGTCGAGTGTATCGGCAGCGACGGCGATCTCACTAATGCTTCTATTGACACGGGCGCTTCGTCGTCGCATTCTGAAAATAAAATTGTCCTTCAAAATGAACTGATCCACGGTCCGTGACTCCGCTATACTATTACATTTTATTTGATACCCACCTTGGATAACCAGAAGGCGGGTGGACACATTTTTATTATATTTTATACTCAGATATTGTTTATTACATGCAGTATTTATGTGTGCATTTTCATACGTACTTGTGTGTTGTAGTGAAGTAGGTGTTGGAACATCACAATGTACTTATCAAAGAAGAATGTATTTACAGTGACTACAAATTAAGTGTTCGTAGATGTAGGTAGGCATAGGTTAATTATTAACAAACAATAAAATAAACTAAAATTTTATTTTAAAGTTATTGACAATAAATATAACTACAATTTAATTTAATAGAAAAATAAATATTGTTTAAATATATATTAGACACACAATTGCAATGCGTTAATTAACATAGGTAATTATATATTTTAAAGATTTTTATAGATAACAATTATCGCGTAAATTCACAATCTAGTAATATTATACTTTGAATAAAGACTTAGGTATGCCTCATTCATCTTTTTTTTTTCAAATCAAATGTATTTTAAGTATAATATCTATATATAGTCGCATTGAAATTTTATTCAAAACCGACTAATTATTAATTATTATTCAATAACGTTTTTTACTGTATAAATAAATACTAAAGACTAGGTGAGGAACCAGTCGCACAACGTATGGTTATACGTAAAAATTCTTATAAATTAAATACTTACATTATTTGTTCAAATAAATATACTATTTTAGCATAGCACTGCTTTATCTATTGGTAATAAATTATTACATTTACAATACTATAATAGGTTTGGTGATGAAACATTTCAAGCTTGAACGAAACATATTTATCTTGAATAATTTATGTATTCACGTATGAAATCGCCCCTATTCTCAAGCCGAGGGTACCGCCCGTCCCCACCGGAATCATGGCCGTTATCACGTACCTATGCCTACAGGCCTATACAAAGGATCTGACTGAAACTGCTAATGAATTATTTAATACACAAAGAAGCCACAATAGGAGGTTTGGAGATACCTAAGAACAATCTTCTTTGAAAATTATTGTGTTCAGTTCATTCGCAATCTTAACACGGTAGGAAAATAAAACAATACTACGTAAGCATGAGCTTCTGACTGACAGATAAAAGTTATAGTTACAATACAATATTCAAAGAGCGGCATCAAAGCGCCTAACTTATAAAGTTAGTACTTAGTACCTATACCTTTTAAGGTATACTAACTTTATGGTGTAGCTACTTTCTGATCGATTTAAAATAGAATAATTTCACATATAGATTATACATTTCTAAGGTCTGCTTGTCGATAAAATAACGATGTCATGTGTAGTAATAGGTAATTAACCTACTCCATGAATAGGTTAATTTTTCTCACAAAAATAACAAATACAATTTTTAGCAAAAGGCACGCCAATGAAGCGAATTTTTCAGTTTCCATTTCAATTAATCAATGCCAGCAAAAATGCGGTAGGTAGACAAACTACTACTTTTAGCAACGTATTCTCTCAGTGGAAATAAAGGAGACACATCACCGTGTCTGCTTCTTCAGTGATCGACCATTTTATTTGTCAGATCACAGTTTATAGCTTAATAATAAATCTAACACTTGAATCTAACAAAATGACAATTATTCAACCGAAAGACATTTTGAAGAATCGCTGTAACGTAAAGTATTTGGATGTTGTTCACAAAAACTAGAACATCTGGTTAAAATTCGCCCGATATTGTAGTTGGCACTGGTTTAACGTGCCATCCATATATGTAAATTTTGCAGCGCACTGCGCTATCATGTTCAATATTAAATGAATGGTACGCGGCGGCCGCTGCCCACTGTGATTACCTACTAGGTACCTACTGCGCGACCAAATAACTTGCTACACTTGTCTCCATTAGCTGGACTATGTTTAGCTACGTGTCTTGTCGCGACTCCGTCGGTCCTACTAGAAATAATAAATTGATGTCATATTTGGTATGTACACATTGCATTTTATTCCTACCTAATATTTATATTATGCACTGCAAACCTATGAGGTTTGTAAACGAAATTAATAGTTCAATATAACAAAACGAATACATTGGTCATGATCCGATGGTAGAATTGGCCACATAACGAAACGCCCGGCCATTTCATAAAATGGCCAATGATATAGCTAACTAGTACTGGCCATATCGTTTAATCGGCAACGTCTGACGATTTGTTCATCCACGTTTGGCTATATCGACAAACGAAATATCATAAATCATGATGTGGACAATTCTACGATCGGGTCACGATATAGATAGGTAAGACTGTATATTAATGAATACATACATATTTTTTTAAATAGTTATGTATACATAAACAATACACATGTCCAATTAGGATTTTCTCCTGCACTACGGGGATTACACAAAGACCTACAACGATTACCAATTTATAGGTTAAATTAAATTAGGCATTCACGATTCTGCGAAAATACAAGATTCCAACATCAGAAAAATATTCATTTAATAACTAATGTTAATATAAAACTTCATAAATAATATTAATTTTAGTTATTATAGTTTATAAACAATGTCATGAAACATACAGGGCATCTACTTTACTATGGCTCTACTTTTGTACCACAAAAGATTTTTCATAGACAAAATAATATTTTTACTCAACTTACATACATTTTGAGAGAAATGTATTAATAATAATAAATAAATAATATTACAAGCACCATTTGAAAAATAAGGCTATTTCATGTTGAGAACGTCATTATAATCATAATGAGACCATTTAAGGAACATGTGACTGCGGCCACCGCGGGCACGTGTATGTACATCATAAATATCTTAATAGCCGTGTGTGGCGACTGCCACGGCTCCAAAAATAGTCTCATCTGTCAAATGAAACTCAAAACCACTCTGGTTAATGACGCCATGTCCATAAAGCTATATCACACATTTTTGCCGCTTCCGCGGGCAAACTATCTCAATTTACCTTACTACTTTTTAAAATACAATGTAAATATATCATCATAATTATTATGAATAATGCAACACTAATTAAAATATTTTACATTCCCATAAGCAAAAACATGCACTATGCGACAGAATGAATGCACCATGAGTATATTACGTATTAGTAGTAACTATATTTGAATTAAACTTTATCAATACAAAATAACACTACAAACATGCATTGTATGAAATAAATGTACATATTATTATGTAAAAATAGATAACACGCTTTATCTGGCATTACACCTTAAGCCTGTTGCAACGGTATTACGATAACAAAACGATCTGTATTGTTGCTGTTGCCACAACCTCAAAATAACTGCGCATCTTATTTCCAATACAATATTTTTATACTAAACAAAATAACAATAAAAATGTTTCTAAATCATTATGTAATATTAGTGAATGGGAACAGCTTTGGTTAGAATGTTCAGTTTGAAGGCGGAACACCAGTCAACGATCACGCACACCCGGTATTATTATATAGATGGTAATGCAGAAGTATAAATGAGATATGGTACTCGTTGCGATATGAGTGCCGATCGGCGAGCCCTGTATGACGATTATGACTGAGCAACAACCGCACTACTTGTGTCAGTCAAAATGGTGGGATTTAGTGAGTTGTTTGACGAAGGAGCCGCAGCACCAGGTGGAGGAGCGCGCGGAGCGGGCCGCGGGCGAGGTGGCGAGCGGGCCGCAGGCGGGCAGCGCGGCCCGCAGCGGGAGCGGCGCCAGGCTAGGGTGCGACCCGCTGCGGCGGTCACGCGCGTTCCACTTCTGTCGGCGGTCCTCCCCGCACTCCCACAGATTGGGATTGGAGCGATTCATTTGGAACTTCCGCTCGGATAGTAGTCTCCTCGTCTCCGGCCCTCGGTACAGGTACGAGTCCGCCGCTGACGAACTTTTGTTGCGTCTCACTTTCGATGACTTGCTACAGCCGGTATAGTCGGGAGTTTCGCTCCTCTGGACGATGGGCAGTTTAGTATAGCTATAGTGCGGGATGTTAGTAGCGTGTGCGTGATATTGTACTTTACCGAGAGATAAGTGGCCGCAGTCCACTGCAGGTGCGATATAAAGGCAGCCGCATGTAACAAAATAGAAAGATTCAGACCGCTGTGTCAGAACGATACAAGGCAGAGGTTAGGATGAAAAATTAGGGTTTATTTACATACTCCAGCAGAAAAAGTGTTTAGGATTTTTTTAAACAGTAAGACAGTAAAGGTCGAAAATTGCAATTAACATCGTAAGTTTTTGTTAGTAAGTACGATAAAGTTTTGTGTCGTAATGCTTGTTAAAATATATTACAAATGCGAATAGAGGAATTTTGTTTAACATAGGTATATATTTTTTTATTTTTAGCGGAGTCTTTGGTAATTAAAGTATAAATGCTTAAAATGACCTAACTTGAGTATTTGACTGAATAATAAATCAATTATCAATTACGATATGTGAAAAATAAACTATGCATTTATTTATATACTTAATACAGATTTTCAAGTTATACCTACGTAAATAACACTATGACTAGCTACTTTGTACCGATACCAAAAGTAAAAATGGTTTTCAATACCTTTCCATCTCTACTTATTTACCACATGACTGGAACTAGCTAT
Organism: Metalampra italica; assembly: GCA_949699065.1. NCBI lineage: Eukaryota > Metazoa > Arthropoda > Insecta > Lepidoptera > Oecophoridae > Metalampra > Metalampra italica. Next base: position 7,067,557 of record OX452970.1, on the reverse strand, counting down.
TCAGATCTACAAATAAAAAAAATAAAAAAATGAACGATCCATATTAAAGCATGCTGCATTATCATGCACTTAGAAAAATGTGCCTAAAGAAATCCATAAATCGATATGGGAGAGACTATAAGGTACTGAGTATTATAATTTTAGCGATTATAAATAGTAATATACACGTGGTACTAATAACCTTGACACCAATATCAACAAACTTGTACATGGATTATTTAAAGCGCTACTTTTAAACGACTAGCGTTATAGGTATTTGGTTTTATAAAGGTGGGAATACAGATCTTTTATTCTAGGAACCAACTGATTATACGGTTTCTTGACTTTGCGTGTCTCCTCCTTGTCGACTCGAATATCTCCAGTGGTATATTGGGTACTGCATAATAAATACAGCTTTGTTAGTAGAACCTTTACCTTTGCGCCATGTTATATATAAGTATAATAAATAGCTTAATAAATTTGTCCAATATATTAAGAATGTTTTACAGAATCACTAGTAAACAATCAAAGTTAAGCCGCGTTAACGATCGTATAGCCGGAGCACCTAATTTTCTGCAGATAGCTGTGATTAACTAATTCTGCTCGTTGAAATTAGCATAACGATGCCAGCTTGACAAACAGCCGTTGTTTATTCATTGTGTGTCACACTTGGAAGGAAGATTATGTACGATCATCGCGAGAATATATGGGCCTCGTACAATTGTATGAATTGTGTCCCGGACAACATAGTACACGACAATTTGAACAACTTTAGTCGTGACTGCAATTACAATTAATGCATTTATGTATTTAAAAAATCTTTTTCTAAGAAATTCGGAAACCAAGAAAAATGGTTTGCAATAAGACGTTGTTTATTTATCATCATAAGCACTACACAATGTGTTAGAAAGAACATAGTAAACATTAAGAATACTCACCCGAACTAACAGCATTCCGGCACCGCGCGGAAGTACAGTAGGCCTCGATAACTTTTAGTATAAGGGCGTCCTCCTCGTAGGAGTTCGACTTCCTTTGGTGCGGTGCGTAAGGGTGCGTGGGGCCAATGTTGTCGTCGGAGCCGGCGGTGAATGATTGCGGCCGCAGCGGCGGGGCTGGCCGCAAACATGTTATGCTCCACCCTAAAATGGGTGCGTGCTCATTACATTGTCGCATTTAACATTCCAAACGAAGCAGATGCGTACAAGTTATTTGGTGTTTCAACACTTTACAATTTACCATTTTTACTTTCTCGACTTTCTAGTCATCAGTCTTTTTTAGGGTTCCGTACCTCAAAAGGAAAAAAGGAACCCTTATAGGATCACTTTGTCTGTCTATCAAGACCCTTTTTCTCAGCAACGCATGGAGGAACAAGTTAAAATTAATATCAAATACTCAGGTCTGCAATGCTTTGGAGCTGTGGAAAAATCAAACTTCTATGTCAACGCAGTCAGAAGATATGGCCGATTTTGCCGCATTTTTTTGTATTTTGGTAATCAAAACCTATGGGATACTTCCCGTTTTGACCTAGAATCATGAAATTTGGGAAGAATCTTATAGCACAAGTAAAGGAAAAAATCCGAAAACCGTAAATTTGTAGTTAAACCACAAAAAAAATCTTGTACCAGCAAACTTAACTTTGCGTATGAGCAAGTCATCCACATAAGTTAGTTTAGTACCATGTTTGTACGGAACCCTCAGGGCGCGAGTCCTACTCGCACTTGTCCGGTTTTTTTCTAAAGAAAACGGAATTGATTTTCAATCAGAAAACGATGATTTTAATTTATACTATGAAACTATATACGGTACGTTAAAATTGTTTTTCTTGTTACTAGTACAATGCTTAGGAAGTATTAGGTATATAGCGGGGATGTGTTTTACCTTTATTGCTGTAGTTCGCGCCAGCTGTATCGATGAAATCAACAGAAGAAAATTTCTTTCCAATTGAACTTTTATTAGGTTTAGCTGGCGATTGGTCAAGGGAGTCGCAAGAATTTAATAGCCACCGCGCCGACTGATTCTTTTGTTTATTTTTTTGCGTTTGCTGCGTGTGTTGTGTGTAGCTTTGATGGTTGTTGAATGAGTGTGATCTTTTGTGGCTGGTGAGTCCGGATGATAAATCAGAATTATTGCTGTCGCTCATGGCCATCTGTGGAAGAGAAATAATAAAAAAACAAAATTAATACGGATGCTACAAAATCACTCTCCTTAATACTGTTTGTCCTTAATACTTATTTTTTTATTCATGTCAAATGCGCAACTAATTGTTTTGATGTTGTGTATGACGATGACGTTTCCATGAAAAGTTTACAAAATAATCATAACGCGCATTCGTCAAACTTCTATTTAAAGCACATTTGCGCACATTTGTGACCTAGCTCCATCGGTATCATAATTCAACAGAAGTATTATGTCTACCACTCTAAAATTTATTACGAAAAGAACTAGGGTTGCGTCGATTTGCCATATAGTATATACCTAAGATCTATTAAAAAGGGGCATACAGTTGTAAATTAATTACCCTTTCAACTATTAACAATTATACATTATGCATTAATTAAATGCGAAAGGGTATTCGTACCATCCTAGTACGTAAAATGTAAACCAAACACGACGCAACGCTGGAAAAGGCTTACGCAATCAGAGCTATTTTTTGCCAAGACAGCCATGGCTAATTGTGTTTACTTGAAATACCATTAGCACTCTCCCATCGACAGCTTTGTGACAGTCGTTTTATTCCATCGACAGGAAACTGTAACCCAGGTTCAAGTGGGTTTTATACAACCACAAGTTTCACTTGGCTTTTTTTTAGGCCCATGAAAATAAGATGGATGATATTAAAGCCTTCACATGCATAATCTTTTTTTTTCTTAATCTGTTAGTATATGTGATATCTACTTGCAGTGGCTTTTCAGTTAGTAAGATGAATAAACACAGGCAAGGATGATCGAGTAAAGCACTTCAACACTGGGGGTAACTAATGACAGTATTAATATAGCTAGTGGTTACACAAGTTCAAGGCAGTATTATCTTCAAACCAGTGATACACAAAACAGTATCTCTTTACAAAACAATGATCCTTGCCTGAGTCGGTGACCACGGTAATGGGTAATTTGGCTTTCATCCACCAGTGAGCATACAAATCTGAGCGGTACACCATGAAGCCAGATTGAGCTACTGTCAAACCCTTCTGCAATTTAGATAAGTCCTCGCTACGAGACCTCGACTTGCGCGTTTGCGTGCCAGCTTTCGCATCCATTTGCCTATATTCTTTGTCTAATACATGGCAATTGCGCGGGATGTTCTTACGGGACTGCCTTGCAGTAGTGTTACTATCAGGATTCTCCCTGTATATACGCATGTGATAATGCAAACTCGGTTTTGTGCGCTCAGTAATATTCAGGGTACTCCACTGGCACGGTATCGGTTGACGAACGTTTTTAGGGATTTCCAAGTGGGTACTAGGTTGCCGGTAAACTCGCGGCGGAGGATCCGGCTTCAGTTTAATTTCTGGCACGTATCGTTCGACGTTCCTCCGTATAGAAGTCCGTTTAATTTGTGGTGAAGATACCGGCGGATTTGCAGCAAATGTAGATGTAACGTTAGTGTTAGATGAATCCATGACATCAAGACTATTCTCTGAAGTCACACTGGTAACACAAGATGTTCTAGCTGTGGAACCAAATGGAGATGTGCATCTACATTGATCTTCAAATGTAGCTGCCTCTATTTCGGACAGTGTTAGCTGCTTACGTCGATCAACATCAAAAGTGTCTTGTGACAAACTAGTCAGGGAATCTTTTAAATGATTGGAGCCCTTCTCGTGGCTATCCGAATCAATACCAGTATGCATAGGCAACTCTGGAGACGCCAAATTGCAACTCCCAACTACACCGGAATCTGAGGACCTGGGACTAGGACACAAAGACCTGTTACAGCACTCGCATTTTCTGTGAACTTTGTCATTTTCTGATTGAGAACTCATTCTTTGAACCCTAATATCGTCGCTTTTGTTAAAATTATCTGTCTCCACCATCGATCGCGATATAGATCGTCTGATTCTCTTATCAGAATTTAGGGAGTGTTTGCGAAATGGTATATTGGTATTAAGATTGACGTTTATCACTTTCATATCGTCATCCTCATTGCGGAACATTGGGGGTGGATCAATAATAATTGAATCAACGGGGTTATAATCGCGACATTGTTTTGGCGATGGTGGATCCAAATGTTCCAATACATCAGGGGAAACGAAGTTAATCTCATTCATTTCTTCACGAGAATAGTTCTCTTCGGTAGATTTCCAAGGTTTTGTGACAGAATCATTCTTTGCACTAAAGTTGGGATAACTACGCCTTGTAGGTATGAAATCGATTTCTTCGTTGCCAAGAGTGTCAATTTGTGTATTTTGATCCATATTAACTAAATCTTCACAGGCCATGTAAGGTCTAACTTCAAAGCTTGAATTGTCCGTACTTTCGGAATGTTGAACAGGCGGGCGTAGATTGCCGTCAAATACATGCGAATGATGTAGCAACTGCATATCATTATCCATTACATTGACAGTATTTTGAATGTTGCTGTTAGATATTGATTTAAATATATTCCTTGTACAATCCCCTTTAACGGAAGGTTGATTTAGATCCATATTTAAATCTGTGGAGTTATCGAAATATCTAACGTAACCAAAGTTACTGCCCCAGCTATTACACGAGGAAGATAAAGTACGCGGACTAGAGTTGTCCATAGCATTTTGCCTTAGTATCTTATTACAGCCGCTAAATTCTGCATCAGTACAGCTTGAACTAGCATAAGACTCTGTTGTATCGGTTTCTCTTTCGCTGTCACTATCAGAGTAATCTGTTTCAGTTGCAATCGTGCCATCATTTTCAACTTTTAGTCTAATGCGATTTTTATGTCTACGCATTACCGGCAGTCCCGTTAATTCAAATGCCTTCGCCCATGTTCTCTCGTGTAAAAGTTTGCGCAACATTTGTCTGGTTATTACTTTTTTCTTTACAAGTCTCGCGAAATATTTTGTTAGAGAGTAATAAGGCGATGCAGAAGGGTAACTAGACGGCGGTAGCGTCACGTGATAGAGGCTGCGGCGGCTAGAGTTGATGCTAGACAACGCCCCTTCGGAAGGAGATCGGGTCAGCTATGTAACAATATTATAAAAACCTTATTGTTGACTTATTTATAACATAAATATATTAAATTAAAATAATATAAAATAGATTGGTCGTAGAAAAATACTTACATGTGGCAATGATTGTGGTTGACCAGGTTCATGAGATGGACTACTATTATTGGAGTGTTTCTGCAACAAGCTGACCCAGTTGTCAGATTCAGCTCTTGTTTGGCATACCGCTACTATAGTGTCAATCATTGGTCCACTAATTTCAAATGCATTCTTTCTTGTATCAGTGTCATCTAGCTTGCAAACCGTTATACCGGTCAATGGAAGACAACCCTAAAATAATAATAATAAAATTCAGCTCGCTACGTATCACCGTTGCGGAGATACAGCATCTGAACATCGGACGGATATACAGACAAAAAAAACTAAGTAATATATCAATCAAAACTGTCATTGGGAAAATTCATAAATATTAAAAGTTATTCCGCAGCTGCAGCATAACTATTAATGCGAGAGCTATGATTGTTGTTAATACGTTGCAAATACAATAAAGTCAAAGTATTTTATTGCATATATGAGTACAGGGTCAATTTTTTTATACCACCAATACATTCTAAAGAATGCTATATGAATGATATCTCACCTCATAAACAAATGCGGAGACTCTTTTGCTAACTGACAAAAGGAGTAGTGCTGAGGGGAACAACACTAGATAGCGGTCTTGGTGCGAGGGGCCGACAGCAACGCTACCCATGTGCAGCACATCGCCAAGCGACGTCAGCTCGCCGCCGGGCCACCCACGAACTTCGCCTGTCACAACTTGCAGCTCCAACTCTTTTTGACGGCGCAACGCGGCACAACCGCTCTGCAACCAAAATTGTCATCAATTTGTTTATTAAAGAGCGCAAGCTAAAAGCTTTGAGAGGTTCATTAAATTTCATTATAGGTACTGATAATGAGGTTATGAAAATCCTTACAGCGATATCTTTATACACGACTGATGCTCGATGGGTGTCCCCTCTGTCTGGATGTGCTTCATGGACATGTCTGGCAAGCTCTTGCAACATTGCAGGGTATTTGCCGAGCCGACGGAATGGCTTGGACAAACCTGCTGTTAACACGAGCACCCCCGGACATACTGCGCCTGCATTTTCCATCCAGGTGTTCAATTCCTCTCTGCAAAATATTATATGGGTTACCAGGAGGTAATATGATATCATCAAAATAATCCTACTTCCGACTAATGTTACAAAGGAGAAACTTTGTATGTTTGTGAGGATTGGATGAAGTATGTACAGTGACAGCTTATATCCTGGAATAACATATACTTATGCTACTTTTTACCGCGGAAAGCTGTTTCCGCGGAAAAAACTTATTCCACGCGGGCAAAATCACGCGCAACAGCTAGTCCTTTATAATAACTTTTCACAGTCATTTAGCAGAATAATTTTATCTATTTTACTCACTTGTATTTATCAAGAATGCACACAGCTTTTGGATGACCAGCACAGTATGTTTGGTGTACAGCCTTAATCTTGGGGGCCCATTGCAAAAATAAGCCCCCTACACGTTGATCAGGGCCAGTTTTTATAGAACACTCTTCTAGCAAACTAAGAAACTGCTCATGAACTTGTAGCACCTCATTTATATTACCTGTTAATTGCTTGAATTCATCTCTTGTGAGCCTAAAAATAAAATAGAAACATTAACAATTAAGAACAAAGAAATTATGAATGACTTTTAAATTTTAATTTAAGTTTCAGAAATACATATAAAATTTTATAAAATACAATTGTCTATGTTACTCATACTGACGAAGAATAGATAGAACAGACAATTACATACATGTCACTTTTCTCTAATGGCTGCAAGAAGTTGCTGATGAGGCCCTGCATCTCAGCTACATGGGCCTTCTCGGAATCAATTATATCTTTAAGTACTACATTCCTAAAAGCTTGTATTTCTGACGCAGCTCTTATAGGTGATGTAGTTACGGAGCCAGATGGATCTGTTTGAAATAAAGGAATTTAACATAACACAGAATACTTAATAGAAGATATGGATTACACATTTAAATCTAAAGTTTGTTCATTCTTCTTTTCTGTATAATATGTTAATCCACCTGAAAGGTAATGGCCAGTGGAAAACTAATTTGATAAATAGCATAACCTCTCGAACGAAACCTGCCGGCTCCAGTATAATTCAAATTATTCTATATTTTTAAATGAAAAGAACTTTTAGTATTGCCAGAAGATAATAATAATTCATATCTGTTGTTACAGCATGGCACCTATGCAGCACTACAACCAAATACGTCACGTTCAGGCAGCGACATTTCCGCTGATCGATCGTAGGTAGAACTTATTGTTCCCGTGAGCAATAATATTATGCACATAAATGAGTAAACCCTTTTTCACATGCTCTAGTCCGGGTGTCTGACTGGATGGGAAATATGTCTGAGTTTCAAAGGTATTGTGCTCTGAATCTTGAGAACCAAATGGTTAAATGTTTGAAAAATAGAGTAGGTTTTTATGGTTGAGAGCATTACTGTCTAAATGTAATAGCCTATTTTTATAACTACCCTACATATTTTGGAGGTAAGGTGGTGGCATGTGGGCAAGGGGCAACCTAAAAAGTAGGTACCAGACCAGTCATCTATTGAATCCCTTAAATGGCGCCACCACCACCACCCCAGTGCCCTGAGTCTAAGTGTAGTTATAAAAAGTTTACCTTTAAATTCAGTCACATAGTTGCTAGGGAACCACCCTGTGGTCTCTCCTAAAGTTCCTTCCCACCATCCTCCCTCCTCTTTTTGGGTGACAGTTATTATATCACCCTTTTTAAAGCATAACTCATCATTATTCTTGCCTTTGAATGAATAAACTGCCTTCACCAAGCAATTTTCGGTGGTCATTTTAAATGAGTTATAGTACCATGATGTGATGTCTGGAAATAAATAATTAGCTCACTTATTATGTACATAGGTACAGCAACTAAATGGTTCGAATTTATAAGATTGAAAGGTTCAAGGGACACCTCCCACCCACCCACATCTATCCCACATAATTCCCTAGCACAAATCAAGCAAAGATAGTTTAATTCTATTGAAGAATACTTCAATTTGTCACTCTTAACACGAAACAAATTTAACAGATAGGATGTTCTAGTGGAATCCAGATACTTCTGACCTATTCTTGTGACAAATAACAGGAAGATGAGTGTTCAACAATGATCAGGAATGTATTGAGTCAAACTGTTGTTGAATGCAACCACAACCAGGATTTGAAAAGCAAATTAACATTATTTCACTTTTAGCACAATGATTTCTATTAAATTATGCACAGTACGTACAAAAAGTATAAAATTAAACCCGACTTCACGGACTTCCAAAAATAAACACTCGCTTGCTTGCTCGATCTTCGTTTTAGTTTTTTTTTCGATAATCTGGCTGGGCAAATGAAATAGTCATACAATACTGTACACTGTCGTATAGTTTGTATCCACAGCCAGCGGATTGAGCGGATGTATTGCTAGTACTTCTGTATTCTGTGGTATTGCTGAATTCTGTGGTATTATTATGTCTCAATCTGCCCTCTCAACTTCGTATTTTTTCACCTCTTGCAAAAAAACAATAGGTATATTTTTGAACGCTCTACGGCTGTATGAGCACCACCTTCGTTTGCCTTCAAAAAGAAAATAGCTAAAATCTGTCATCGTCGATTGACAGACAGACAGCTGTCTGCTGTCAATCAACGAACGAAGGAAGGATCGATCAATATAAATCAAAATAGAAAAGTTTTCTTTTTGTTATAACCTTGGTTGGTAAATTTATTTTTGTCTTGCCAATGCAAAGCTATTTAATATGTACTTTTTTTCGTCAGACTTTAGAAAGACACCGGAACACCTAACCTAACAGTAAAACAATTACAATTAGACAATGTAAAATTGTGCTAAATAATGGAAAAATCACTCGAAGGCAATTTATACCAAGCTGTGCTAGTAGAAGATCAGGAAGCCGTATTTCACCTGTTGTTACAAGGTAACTGGCACTAGTACAGTATATTATATTTTATTTCAGATATTAAATTTGGTCTGGTCGGACTTTTCCATGCAGATGTCCTGGAAGTGTTCTTTCCGTTTTGTTTCTTGTCAAAGTGTTGTGTTGCATTAAACATTAAATAAAATAATCTAATAACCTAATAACAAGCAACATGACTCCTGGCCTGGATCACATAATAAGTTATCACATAAATAGTTAATCTAGTTCGCAAGCCAGGACTTTGACTGTTTGTGTTTAAATTACATATTTTACTTATTATATGTTTACCTACCCACACACATTTTTAATGTATTAATTTAATACTTCACTTGTAGGAGCTAATCCAAATAAAACTATTGGCCATGGTAAAACATGCTTAGGTGAAGCGGCTTACATAGGCAACATTGGCATTGTTAAATTATTGATTGATGCTAGTAAAACAAGCAACGCAAATAAGACATGTGGTACTGGCAGAAAACGACACATGAAATCACACAAACGGAAACTCAGATATGAAGGACGACATGATGAAACTGTACTGAAATATAAAAACTTAAATGACAGAACATATGATAATTGCTATATGGTGCGCTGTGAAAATATTGGTCCAACAGTTGGAAGTTCTAGAGCAGACAAAAATCAGGGCTACTTTGAGTTTATCCATAGTGATGGTTCCAGCAGTGATGAGAGTAGAGTTCCCAGTTTAAAATCTCCTTTGAGTCCTCCATCTTTGACGCAATCACCACAAGCTGACTTAGAATGGGATGAAGAAATAGGAAATGTTGCACCAACCACAAGTGAAGACGAGACTTGGTCTTCTATGTACAAGTTAGTATTTATTATTACTGAACATGGTTCTGCTAGCAGTGTCTCTTGTGTAAATATTCCTAAACATAAAGATTGTTGCTGTACTGATATACCTGCTCTGATATACCTACTTAAATAATAATAAATACTTAAATATTATATTTAGAGGTGCTTATATAAACACATATCTAATAGCAAGACATTTTGTACAAATTAGACCAACATATACATACAAAGTGGTCTATCCACAGAATCAAACCAATGACCTCTGCTAGTTGAGTCCAATGACCAAGTCAAAAACCTATTAAGAAGGTTTGGTGGACTTTAATAACAATGTAAAAAGAAACACAATATTTGAAAAGATATCAAACTCTTGTATACCTTTATGGTTACAGGTGGTATGCTGCTATACTAGAATGTACAGGAGCAGCAATTGCATCGGCATCAGTGGTGACTTATGGGATGGATCAACAAGATGCATTTTTGAAGACAGCATTGCACTACGCAGCTTTGCAGGGTCATTCAATAATTGTTAAGATGTTGCTGACAGCAGGTAAATATAAGCGAGGATAAACATATATTGCTAGCTAATTATCAGCGGAGTTCTTAAGAGCAAAAGGATTGTTTGATATTATATTGAGTAGTTACCTACTTAACATGAAGTGTTTTCATTTCCAGAATGTAAAGTTGACCTCACAGCCGAGGATGGCCTAACCCCTCTACATGTAGCAGTAATAAGAAACCACCCAGAAGTTGTAGAAATGTTAATAATGGCCGGAAGTAATGTTAACTATAAAACACATGAAAAAATGACGCCTCTTCACTTTGCGGCGTCTAGAGGATACTTACATTTGGTGGGTAAAGTTTTGTTTTGCATAAAAGTTTAGATGGTTGTTTCTGCAGGTCATGTCCTATTTATATTTTTTCAGGTGAAAATTCTAGTCAACAATGGAGCTTATTTAGAAGCAAGGGATACAAATGAGCGTACAGCTTTATATTTAGCAGCTGGACAAGGTCATGTAGATGTTGTCAAGTACCTCATCTCCTCAGGCACTAATGTGAACGGTGAAGAAATACATGGTAATGAATTTTGACAACATTACATATATTATTTGGGATGAAAAATAAAACACGCCCACACATACACTCACCCTCATGCGCCTATATAGGTACATAATATTAATATGTATTTCAAATAATTTACAAAATAGTTTATCAACTAAATTAGGTAGCACTAAAAGTTTACTTTAGGCCCGACATTTTATTGTTTATTGATGTTTTATTTAATATATTTAGGTACTAAATAGTAAATTAATTGCAGAACATTGGATTCTTACACAGTTTTACCTACTCTAGTGTTTGTAATTTTTTTAGTACTAATAGCCTATATACCTTGGCTGTTATACCATGTATGTTTACTTAGGTACCTACTTACATACATACATACATATCTTCACGCTATGTCCCTGGCGGGGTAGGCAGAAAGACTACTTACTTAAATAAACTTTTTAAAGCGGATGAAGTCTCGAGTAATAAAACTGATTGTTATAGGTTACACGCCACTCTGTGAAGCTGTATGGCAAAGGTATGCAAAGGTTGTGCAGGTGTTATTGGAATCAGGTGCTCGGATAACACATTCTCATAAGCTTTTACATAATGCTATAATACAGCGACAGGTAAACATTTAATTTCAATTTCATCCATGAATTGATTAAGGTAGTTAATGAAGTCAAAACTATGCTTGACGGAAGTTGTTCATTTGTAGGTAGAGGTTGTAAAAATGCTGGCAACTCGTGGTGGTGGTATTAATTTACATAATGACAATGGTGACACCCCACTGCTTCTTGCGTCACGATTATCACAACCTGCTGTTGCACGAATATTACTTGAAAAAGGTAAATTCATCTATTTATTTATGCCTAATGTGTTCTATCTATGATTTTTGAAAATTAAATAAGAGTAGTTACCTATCTAGGCTGAGCAGGCGGTTATCGTAGTAAGGAGGTACCTATAGATATGGAGTTTGTAAAATAAATGTTTGATACATATAACATGGAGCTAGGATCTGTATGCTGGGCGCCCGCGCATAATATACATAAACACACGACGACGTGTCCAATCCCAAACTAGAATTTTGTCCTGTGTTATGGGAATGAGAGCAGAGCCAACTAGACCGGGACCATCGGTCTGTCTGTCGCTAGTGGAAATTTTAATTCAATGTTAATAAAGTTAATTTATTGTTAATTTCGAATTTTAATACCCACGACCTCTGGCGCTCCAGGTCAATGTCAAGTCACACTCAATCTTCTGTTCTCCAACACTACGCTTACCCAATCGTGGTTTACTCGAGAAGTCATGTGTGATGTGACCAACCCATTGCCACTTCAATGCACTAACTTTATGAGCTATTGTTCTCTGGCGGATCAGCTCCTTTCGTATGTAGGATATACTCAGAGAAACTCCGCTTTCCTAGCCCGTTCCGGATACCATACGAAATATTGATTGTTTTTACTTTACAGGTGCTTATGTTAATTCTTGTAACAGCATAACTGGCGCGAATGCACTTCACTTCGCTGTTGAGGCTGTGGAATGCCCTGAATATTTCGAGAAACTATTAATCTGTTTAATAGAATATAAGATCGATATGAATGCCACTGCTCTGACTGGAGACACGGCCTTAAATAGAGCTATGTTACTTCATAAGTAAGTATATTTTAAATTATTCAGAAGCCAAAACATTGAATCTGCATTGCAGAGCTGCAAAATGGCTGTAGTATAAATTGCGGTACCCAAGCTAAGCAGTTGCTTCTAGCGGCTCTTCCTAGCCGGAGCGCCGGGTCATGTTATGGTTGGGACTCAGATTTAGGAAAGCATCAATCGAGTACCCTATAACTTTTAAACGGCTGAAGTATACTAATAATTATAGTATGTACATTTCTTCAACATAGTCAGATTTCAAATCAGAGGCTGTGGCTCTGCCAAGATGACGCTTATTCCAGAATATAGTAGCTATTTTCCCAAACCAAGTCTAAAAATGTAGAAACAAAACCTGACTTCGTCGTTTGTTGATTGCCCTGCACTAGTGTTACCTACGCATATTCCATTCCAAATGTGGCGTACAGAACAACGCCAGCCAACGCGTCTTGAAAATAAATATATGTATACAGGTAGGTATAATAAATACATGAAATTTAACTTTGCAGTTTACTTCGGAACATCTTATTAAGTTTATTTTGTTTCCAAGACACAAATGCGTTTGTCGTATACCAGTGTGTTGGATGAGAGTTATGCAATCCCATTTTTGTTTAAATTGCAGAGACCATGCAGCTGTATTGCTGATTCGCTACGGAGCCGATGTCAACGCTTGGGATGTGCATATGAAGGCTTGCAGCCTGGACAACTTGGCCATAGCCAGCAGAAGGCACTCCTATACTCTTGCAAACTTGCTTCTGAAGGCTGGCCACCGCGCAGTTTTACCCGACCCAAGTGCAAATTGTCCATGTACTAACCCAGCGTGTGCAAGTTGGCCTTATATTGCGTGCAAACACCCCCTCAGTCTTTCAGATATCTGTAGGATTAAAATTAGACTTTTAAGTCGAGATAGGATCTTGTTTCGTTTCGTAGAATCATTACCTTTACCAAAGATCTTAAAAAGATTTTTGATGATGGAAGACTTAGGATCCTTTATAATATCATAATTTTTAAAGCACAAGTACCTATCTAGTCAACTAATCGCTAGTCTATAGTAATTATGTCTTTCGAGTTTATAATTGAACTAAGAGAACGAGTCTATTTATTTGAGCTATGTATGACAGAAATAATATTCTTGGTAATATATATAAAGAGATAAAAGTTTTAAAAGGTTTATTTGGTAAGTAAACAATTATACATTCATTGTACAAAGGTGAAAATACATTAAGTGAAAAATATAAAACTTTTTTCTGATAAGAAACCTAATGCTATGTGAAATATTGTAAGTAATTCATAAAAAATTTTACTACAAATGCATCTAAAATTACACCACTATATTTAAAACGTTATATTCACACGCACATTCTTTATTTGATTTTATTCATGCTACATTACACAAAACAATAAAAAGTTACCTCTATTGATATCGTTGTTCATCTTAAAAATACTGATACTAGTCTCCATTAAAATCACTTTCACTTCAAAAATTATAAAAGTAAACTATAAAATGCAAGAAAATAGAAAAATCCACACGAACAAGACTTGAACCTTCGACCGTCCTATCTGGGGTCATGCTCTAACAACTGAGCTATAGCGTATTGGTCGCAGCTTCAATTCTTGTTCGTGTGTTAATTTTTCATTCTTTAGTGTTCAATGTATGGCGGCGAATATATGCTGAAAAATAAAAATATATAAATGCAAAGAAATTATCCAGAACTTTAGTACTTGAAAAACATTGTGTATAGCCGTATTACATAGTTGCAACAAGACGAAATGCATGAAATAATGCCTAAGTATATCAATAATAATAAAAACACAGGGAGATGTATTACAAACTCAATAAAAAATGTTTTAAAACCAATTTTGGTGTAAGTATATGTGTTACAAACCCAACAAAATTTTACGTAATCTAATGGGTTCACTGGAAAAATCATATGTTAAAAAACTGGTCAACTTCGCCAAAGTTAAGTAAACTTAAGTTTTTTAACATATATTTTTAGGTATGTCTATCCTCCATTAAAATGTAAGTAATATAAATAATCAGCCACTGGCGTTGGTGTCACTCTTGCCAATTGCCATTACATAAGTATTATGATTATCTACAAAATAACTGTCCAATAAATTATATAATGTAAAAGTGTAAAAGGAATGCTAACATAACTTAAACATTTTAATAAAATTAACACAAACAAAATTCCCAAATACCTATACGTAAAAAAATATTCAATCACTTTTCACAGCAAGGTAACATAAAAGGTACTAAAATAACTTAGGTAACATTGATGGCCTGTGCACCGACAACAAAATACTTAGTAGGTACAGTCGAGTATATTGACATTTGAGTACCTTGGCGCTCTAATGTAATTATTTGCTTTTGACATTAGCGAATACACGAGTGACAAGGTACTAAAGTGATCAGTTATTAATGAACTCGACTGTACCATAAACTAAGCGTAGAGCGTATGCCTACAGCAGGCAGCAGCTTCAATATGCAAACGCAGGCCGCGCGTGTCTGAAGTCTCGCATACATTGCTTATGGAAACCGCAGGCCGCGTGTGTATGTGTACACAACAGTGTGAATTACCTTACTATTTTGAAGAAAATTCACTTGCAAGACGACCTTTGACATCCTTAATATGGGCGAGCCGTGGACATGCCTCAAGCAAAATATTGACCAAGTCAACTTTCTTGTTCTCCATTGCTTTGTGAAGAGCTGTCTGACCATCAATATCTTGCATATCAACCTGAGCACCAGACTGGATCAAAAACTTCACAGTGTTCAGCTTACCTAAAACCAAAAATATTTTTATTATTATTTAATTATGATGATCCTTTCTGCCTACCCCGCCAGGAACATAGCGTGAAGATATGTATGTATGTATGTAATTAGATATTTTATTAAAAAAAACAAATCAACAGCCTATTGACATGTCCCCACTGCTGGGGCTCAGGCCTACCCTCTCAACGAGGGCGTTCGGGCTATAGTCCACCACACTAGCACAGTGCGGGTTGGTGGACTTAACACGCGCCTAAGAATTTCTTCTTCAGCGTATGTAGGTTTCCTCACGATGTTTTCCTTCACTGTTTGAGAGCAGTAAATGTACTTAAGTTTCGTAACAAACCCATTGGTACATGGCCCCGCCGGGGATCGAACTCCGGACCTTTTGATATGATAGGCCGCGTCTTATCCCCGACGCCACTGACGCTCTCGTAAAAAAAATATTATTTTATTTTAATATTATTTTATCGTATCCTAATCGATTATGAATTATAAGCGGTGTGCACATCTTACGGACGATCTCAATACAAAGCGGCAGCGGATATGCCGCTCTACGATTCGGCGGCGCCTCTAGATAGATTGCGACAGCAGAGTTGACAGCATTCAAAATAATAATAGCTTGCCACCGCCGCCCCGGTCGGAGCAGCGCGTCCTATGGCCGCCGCGGTGCCCGTTTCGGCTGGCCGTTGTTGCATGTGCATCAATCGAAACATACAAAGCCATAGTATTTGAAATTTAGAGGACGATTCATTGTTTATAGATGGTGTGCTTATAACATTACCTGCAGCAGCAGCTTTATGCAATGGTGTGGCTTTTCCACTATTCGTCAGAGCGTCTATGTCTGCTCCATTATTCAATAACACCCTACAAATATCTAAATGTCCGTTACGTGCCGCATAGTGCAGTGCAGTGTAACCAGCATTATCTGGTCCATTCACAATTTCTTTGATATTCCTGGCCTTATCAATTAAAGTTTGAGTTCTTGCTTTATCCCCATCGAAAGCTGAAAATTAAAATGTCACTGGAATTAAGTTTCTACTAAGTATGCAATAGTGATCTACTTGTGTATAAATATTTACCTGCATTCCATAAGCCCCTTTCCCAATCCATTTCTGATAGTGTTTGACATACTGATTTATTTGCACTTGTGCAATTTGAATGACTGCAATTTTTTTTGTGATCCATCTTACTTAAATAGGCACATATAAACATTAACTAAAACATCTAAAACATCAAAACATTGAGTGACATTGACTTGTCACGATTCAAACGTCTCGCTGCAAGGTCCAAGTAATTTCTGTTTCCCCAGTACTTGAAATTATCTTATAACCAAGCTGTCCTAGTGAGTTTATGGCACCAAGAACATTAGTTTTAATGGTAACTCCGTTCACAACAGTTTGTCCTGTTCCTGGGTACTTCTTTGACAATGCTTTTATTTCTTCTTGTCCTAAACCGAATACAGAACAGTCATTAGCATATAGAGATCCTTTGATGGCAATATATACAACTTCATCTTCATGGATGGGGACTGTAGCCAAGTTGGCTGAAGACGGATTTTGACTGCCCTTAGTCTCCATAGTGTCCTATTTATTAATAATTTTGTATTTTATTATGTATATTTTGTTTAAACCTCGTCGTCCTTGGTGGGATGTTGATTGTTTCCAAAGTGCATAGCTTCCTTGTTGAAGTTACTAAAGTTATCCTGTTCTACAATAATGGAAGGTTCTGGTTCTGAAAATTCCTTTCTCATAGTCCACATGTACTCATTATAGTCTTGTTTGACTGCTGTTGAGCTGGAAGCTACAACTTTGTAACCCAATACCTGTAACAAAATGTGTTATTTATTATAAGTAGGTAAGTTGCTACCTCAGTGCCTTGATAGATATTATGTGATAGGGCTAGGGCTAAAAACTCCACTGAGGCTAACAATTCAAACAAATACTAAAATCCATGCTTTAATGTTAAACTAGTAAAAGAATTAATGAACATGGAAATGGATTCTGGTTAATGTGAAATAAATTGGCATTTGTGTGCGAGGTGGAGGTAGGGTACCTATGTACCTTTAAAATAATAACATCTAGCAGGAATACTTTTCTCATAGAATACTGGCTAACTTAGTTTTCTACAAGAAATAAGCGTACAGTATTTATATTCAAATCACCTACATTTACAACTACAATCATCAGTTAACAGACAGCTTAGAAAGTTTCATCAATTTTGTAGAGAAAATGGTCTGACCACAGCCCAGCCCCATTTAAACATATTGTATGGGTACTGTTTATTATCAGCAAGGTAGGTAAGATAACACATAACATCTAGTGTAGGTAACTCTTACCTCTAATGCACTGAGGATAACACAAGGATGTTGTAGATAGACTATAGTGGAATCGTCGCAGTATCCACCACATGCGAAACGTTTTAGTTGTTCAATATCACCGGCTACATGAAAAGGAAATCACATTAGGTATACTTACAATAGAAATATAAAATTAAGTAGGTCACAAAAACAACAGAAAGTAAGGTGGATAAGATACAACGCAATATCGTCAACATCTACCTTTCAAGCCGGATACCAAAACACGCCAAGGGTTTTTATGCCCGTATGATGCGAGATTACCTCTGATCAAAATGTAGGGCATTGATTACGGATATTAAAACACTCTATTGTATTATAAACGATCTAGTTTGGAGTCCAAAGCACACACCAATACAAATTACAAATTATATGTAGGTACCTACCTAGCGAAAGAGAACTATTTTTACTAAAGATTTGGTTTGTTTTGTTGGCTGCATTGAATGTCATTTAGGGTTTTTGGCAGCATTGAGTGTCATTGTCATTTTGGTTTGTTGGCTGCATTGAAAGTCAGAAAAGCATTTTGTAGGTAAAGGTATCTAGACCATACAGCCAAATCCGGTCCGTCCCGCTAGTCCCATAGTATCCCGGTTCTTTCATTGACGCCGGTTACACGGTCAGTTTGGTACGTTTGGTATTAGTCCGATCCATCAGTCTGGTAAGATTGATGCGAAATTGACTATCTAACTCACGGATTGATGGACTGATGCAGTTCTGAAAATTTTGATATATTTCGTCAGTCCATTAGTCTTCAAGTCGTAAAAGTTTTCTATATCAAAAATTATTATATATTTTTTTAAAAAAGATTCTGTTACTCTCTTTTTATCGCCCACACTCATTTTTTGAAAAAAATATAACAGACTCACTGTTTCTACTGCTTTAATTTAAGTATAGATGATTATGAAAGAACAAATTTTAAAGGCTATTATAGATACCTATCCCGGATTTCAGTAAATATACACCTACTAAGATTTTATAAAGTAAGTACCTACTTACTTACGTACTTATTGATAAACTTAGTAGGTACCTACTTAATGTAAATTGATGTGTATATTTTGATAAAATCTTTGGGTAGTTAATTCGTGATGTTACCTAACTACCGATAACATAAAGTGGGCAAGTAAAGTACCTACTTACACTTTTTATTGTTAGCGAAGTTATGTTCATACTCTACACGCTCTTAAGTGTGCGTTCAAGCAATTACAATAAAAGCTCACATACTCTCTAGGCAAAGAGCTCTCAAATCTCTTTTTCTGAAGTTCAGTGTAGCGATGAACGCGGTCTAAAAAATAAAACCAAGAATAAGATAGGTACTACACCATTTTTCACGCAGATTTCTGATGAGACAGTATGCACTTCCGAGCTTGCGGGGTAAAAAAGTATGTTTCGCATACGATGGTCTTCAGAGAGAAATGTATAAAACTTATACTATTAATTAATTAAGTACCTATTTCAACTGTTTGACACATTTCTCTTTGCAATAATATCTGATAGACCGCATTATATATAATACGCGGAACATTTTAACAAAACAAGAATGATGAGCTTTGAAAACTGACAAAACACGTTCTTTCCGTGGGCCCTTCATTCAATAGGTAAGTAGGATGGAAAATAAAGGCGGTAGTTGAAGAGGAAGTATATTGATGACGGCAAGTTTTACTGAAAGGAAACATTCCTTTATTTTCAAAAATAAGTACAACTGCATTAAAAAATTTTAAGCAATCACTTATTTTGTCCGGTTTGATTCCCGGCTCAGACAGGCTCGTTGGTTTAGTGGCTTCGTCATGGAATCGAGCTCCAGGAGTCGTGGGCTCGATTCCCACTGGGACAGACATATAATATATCTGTACAAAGTTGGTGCCGTTTTGGATGTTTTTTGTGAATTGTCCTATCCTTGTCTAATGCTCATACGGGAGAACATCATTCTTTGTGATTAGACAAGCGATATGTATACGTATATAAAAATGTGTAGACAAACTATTTATTACTGCTGTATGGGAAATACCTAAACGTTAGGAACTATTAAGTAATCTGTGCCTAAACGTAACCGGTTGAGTAACTATCACAGTGCGTAGTGGCAGAAGAAAGGGATCGTCTTGGAAATTATATTCCACGAACCCCATTTCCATCAATGGGGATTTGCAAAACGTACCTGGCGAGATAAAAAATAAAATTCAAGCTCGCTGTGTCAAAATTGACTAAAACAAGCAACTATTGAAACAAATTATCACGATGATTACCTACATAAAGGATATATATGCGATTGTAAGCTAATTATTATATAGAAGTCATGAATAAATACCTACTTAGTTATAAAAGGTTACCAACTGTTAGCGATTTTAGCTTAAAATAATATGGTGTCAAAGGCTCTTGAAAGATAGACAAACTCTATAGCGTGAGTAATGGGGATCCATTAGAGTCCTTCGGATACCGAACCCTAAAACGGATTTAGGGTAAGATTTAAGAATGAATAATGGCGCATAGAGTACTTTTTAACGACACTTTATCGGAGGTTCAGTGTAATCAAATCAGTATCATATTTACGGTTCTGTCAGTTTTTTTTAATTTCAGACGGCTTTTTTAGACTAGTACGGGTTAAAGTGATGCATGTGCCTAATCATAAATATTGATTTACCCACCCGGTACCTAATATGAGATTAAAGGATAAAAGACAGACCCAAACCCACTAGGAATCTACCCACACTGGCATTCGACGCAAACCCTCAAACCATTGAACTAGTCAAGACACACTCATAATCTTACCTAAATTCAATTGGATTGCTCTGATTCTGAAACGATTTTGGCTTTATTATTAAACTTAGTCTATTGTTTGAAATAACAAACTTCCTGAAAAGAACTTTATCCATAATTTTAAGGTTCAGAGATTCACAATGAAAAACGACGACTTAAAAAAATACCCACACGCACAAATAGGATGAGGAGTAGATTATTTATTAACTCTCATAATAAAGCTTGCTTGCATTGCATGCTTTGAATCCCTAACCATTTTTTACCTGATATTTTCTACGTTTAGGTCTAGATTGTATGGAGAGCCTGACATTTACAATCGGAGTTAATCCAACTTACCTATACCGGCCATGAAGATTTTTAAAAGTATTTGCTAGCTAGATTGTCCATTCCGAAATATCATTTTAAATGCAGACAAATTATAATATCAAGCATAATCAATTTTTACAAGAAGAAGCTGGACTCACTGACTGATCAATGTACAGCCCAAACCGCTGAGCCTAGAGACTTGAAATTTTGCACAAATTCCTCATTAGCTCTGACGTCCACAAAGAAAGGGTTTTTTGCGGGAAAATCTTTTTTAGGCGGACGAAGCTGCGGGAAACAGCTAGTTATTAATGAGAAAACAAGGTTTCACCCCCTCTGCCCACGAACCCAAATCACCATGGACGGACATGCTCAGAATATGAGGTATGCTTAATATTCATAGTAGGAGGCATATGGGCTCGTAAACGATCATGCGGCATGACATGCATTACGTGCTGTCACTCATGCATAACCGTTTAGCTGTAGTGATTGACGTGCATGACATGCAAACTACATACATGACATGCAAACTACGTGCTGGCCGTTGCTTTACTGTACTGATTGACAGCAAGCATGATGGTCCATCATGCAGCATGATAATTCACGTAAACGTTGCATGTCATGCAAGTATGATCGTTTAGAGACCATTATATAGGATCGTACCTGTCAGTCAACCTAAAAATTCCAATTCTACACGATTCTTTCAGATCGAGTAAAAATGCGTAATAAATTCTAGACCAATCATTACTTACATAATCATATTTTATGTTTCGACTTATGCAACATGCGAATGTACTTAAACATGCAATATACCATTTACCAATATTATTTTAACTATAAAACAAAGTATCTATTTGCCATACATAATTAAATTATAATCATCAAATTTCATCCTGAAATAAAAGTTCGGCTTGTTAAACTATTTTATGGACACAATGTAAACAACCTGCTTACTGCAAAGGTTCGTTCATGAGAGATGATGGTAGCTGTCTAAATCTTTCCATCAACAGTTTATATTGCCGCTCTGAATAAAGGTAGTTTGTTTAACAAAATGTTTTCAGCGTACAAAAGCACGCTATGTAAATTATCCTACATCTGCATATAATTATACAAGAGGTGTTCCATGAAGTAACTGAACGAAAATTAGAAAAGGTCTCCTTCTTTCATACATATTTACCTACTCGTATTTTTACAAAAAGCACACACGCATATCCCGTCCTAATTGGAGTTATTCCCAACGAATCATATGATCCGTTCGGGGTTGCATCTGATCACACAAAAAGTTCCCATCGGATCACATGCAACTAAGAAATTGTGATTATTTTTTCCCAACCGATCATTGATCCGTTGCAACTGTTTTTTGAATTAAATATTTTCCCAACGGATCACAGTTACCGGCAATGATTACCACAATAATAAATATGCTTAGTATAGTATAATATAGCATAGCATAGCATAGTATAGTATAGTATATCGTACTTTATAATAGGTACAGTTTATTATTTATTTTATTATACTTAATACAAGAATATATCTCGGCAATTGGACATAAAATAACTCTACTCAACACTCCTAACGTAATTGACAACTAAAGGATCACTTATTAGATATAGGTACTTAAACTAAGTTAATAACTACCTACTTTAAATTTAGTATGATTTACTGAAGAAAATTATCAGAAAGAACTGAATTTTAAAATGTTAAACCAGTAAAAATACAATTACACACGACTGTTTTCATTGGCACGTCTCGTAGTAATTTGGTGTCAGACAGCGGCGACGGATTATGGCTCTAATGAAATCAAGCTATTGTGTAACTACCCAAATGTTTTCATAGCATATATCACCGTATGTCTGTTTATTTTCTACATACTGAGATAAATTTAACTATACAAACCTGACTATTTTCTTCGGTGTATCCAAACCTTATGATTTTAATTAGATAAGATAAGATAGTTTTCATCATGAATCTACCGGTGTCCATTTTTGGACATAGGATTACCTCCATAATAGACCTACAGTTCCACTAATTAAACACAAATTGAAAATGAAAAAAAGAGAAGAGCATCAGAGACAGAAATACTACCTAAAGAATAATTATACATTTTCTAATTATTCCAATCAACTATGTCGGTGGCCTTTAATAGCTTTGGCTCGTTTTTAACTATCTTACGAAGGTGGTCGGATGGTGGAGGACAGAAAACCGGGTGTAGTAGTGGAAGGCTATGTCCAACAGTGAACATCGACAGAGTGTTAAGATGATGAGAAAGAACCTAAGCACAGAAGGTATTTTAAATTATATTAACTGTTTCCCGCGGCATCGCACGCGTTTTATAAGTTATTTCCGACTTTTTTCATTTTACTCGAAACTTACGGGTCGTAGCGTGATGTGAAATAGCGAGTTGGGCTATTAAATGCAAAAAGGAATTTTCAAATCCGACTGGCTGTTCCATAGATTAGAGTGTTAAAACAAACAAACAAACAGGCATAAACAAACAAACTAATATTCAGCTTTATTATATTGGTATCAAAAAACATTTCGGTGAAATAGTGCTTAGACATTGGAGAAGAAAAGTTTAGCGTATATTGTGATTTGTGAGTGAAATCGACTTTTTTACAAGTAATAACTATAAGTAGGTAATCTTAGTCAATAAATAAGTTCTGTCTCTAATGCTGTGGGGTAAAAATAGCTCTTCTGGTTATTTATGAATGGTTATCTGTTATTGTTTTCATGTCAAATGTGATCCATTTGATGATGGGGCCAGGATTATGCAGATCCTTTAATGATGATTGAGTAACAAGTATATTAAACAAACAGACTACGTTTCGGGGCTTATGTGGCTAATCCAGACTAAAGTACGTACCTACCAACCCTGCCCATAAATAATACAAAAAGATGGTCAAGTGTGAGTGAGTTACATAAATATACGCATCTTTGGGTTCTGTATCAGAAATACACCTAAACTTTATTATAATATTATAGACAATGCAAAGCCTTATAAGACTTATAAGACCAAAAAGCTTACACGTTTTTAAACGTAATTGTTTGAAAAAGCCACTGAACCGGCGGGCGCAGCGTGCAATTTGAAGTTTTAGAAAACTAATTTGATTTTTTTCATCCAATGCAATTTGAATAATTTCGCCACCAAGACTTTATTACGTTCATGTGGATATTCTTATTTATTTATTTATTTAAACTTTATTGCACATGTATTGCACAAGAGGCGAACTTAATGCCGGAGGCATTCTCTACCAGTTAACCTTTGGGTCGTGCTGATAGATTGTGGTAGGTGCGAAGACAATAACATATTAAAAGGGCATTTGAAATTAAACAAAAACTATAAAAGTATTAATATAAATATACCGTAATATATATTTGATATATAAATAAATACTACACAACATAATATATTACTAATACTATATAATACACTATAATATAATATAAATATATATTATATACTACACAAATATACACAGAAAACAGAAATATGTCAGGCAATGCATAGAATGGCATAGGAGGGACCTATTTCGTAGTGAGTAAATGCTCGCGTACTCGCTTCTTAAAAACGAACTGGTTGGGAGCCGTCCTAATGCTTTCCGTCCTAATTCTTCATTGCATCAACTAAACTAAATGCACCAATTTGGTCATTTTCAGAAAGAAGTTCATGAACTTCATGAAAGACAGAGTCTATTGAATAGACATGCCACTATTTTCGAACAAATCATCAAAATTCCAAACTATTTTTAACTAACATTTTGTTTTTACTGAACCCTAAACAATTTGTGCTTATAAAGTTAATTAATCCTTAAACCAACGTTAAAAAGTTATGGCAGGTAGGTATGGTTGAGTTTAGCGCTTCATCCATCCGGTGCGCGAATTTTTCAGTTTTAAAAACAGAGCGGCTAAATTAAGCCGATAATTTGGTGTATGTGTACATAGTTACCATTCATCGCAAGTGTACACGATATGAAACAGATTGCCTTTTATTTCAATGGAGGGTTTGGCGCACCCCTGAAGGGCGGCTGCACGGCTAGGCGGGTTTCGGTCGCGTTCAGTGTTCGTGCGAGCAGACTCCCGTTCGGTCGCCGCTCTCCGGGCGATGATAGCGCGACTCGCTGCCTACTAGTGCCGACCGACGAATCTACGGTCATTGATAAATTGTAAATGACAAATAAACTGAATATTGTCAACACTCTCACCTATGTGTATATACGATATCAATCCATGTGAATAAATTGGAACCCTTGAAATGGTTCAGAAGATAATGTAAAAAGTTTACAGAAGTTTATTTATGTTTATATAAGAGTCAAAGTAACGGCTTTAAAGGTAAGGATTATAAACAAAAGTTATTTCTAATATGCTTTATAGGTGTTACAATTTATTAGGTAGTATTCTACTTACATGTTTTTGAAATTTTGAATTTGTCAAGTTCAGTTAATAATAATAATAATACATTGTTTCCCCAAACACACATATCAATAATTTTGTCAAATGATGAAAAGCGTTGCCACTAAACTGGGTTGTTTGTAATACGACCATCCAGGCAAGTAAGCATCCCCTGAAAAGTCTAACCTAAGCCATATGACTAAATGTGTTTGAATAAGACCCATGACACGCACGCACCGGGTCCAGTATTCCCTACATCCTTCCTCCGTCGTAGTGGGGTGTGCAAACAAACTATATACGACTTGGGGTAGGGCGTTACATTTCAGTTAGGCGTGGCATAATGAATAACAGCACGCCAACTCACAGTAGACTGACATTCCGAGAATTGCAATCCAGATAAACGAAAGTATGAATAAAACCACTAAATAAAAGACCGAACATCAGCGAACATCAAAATGAATGATGTAGCCCAAACCACAGAATATATAATAGTAGCCCAAACACTGTGATGATAACTATTACGAGACTAGCAAGTAATGAATGTATACGTTGTAAGAACACAGATTTTAAAAGCGTCGTCACATAATCGGACGTTTAGTCTCGCTCCTCTACAATTATTTAGCTCGTAGAGAAGAAATACCTAACATCTCGTTTTCAATACAGTTGGTCGAAAAGGTGTTATTTCAATATACAATGCCTCGAAAGTTGATTAATACGCACGATTAATCATCAACTCGATTGTAAAACATATCAATATCGTATCATAAACTAGGTAGGTATAAACAAATACCACTAACCTAAAGCATTTTTACCCGACAGACACGCGACAGCAAAGGCAGGGTTAGGTTTTTTACGCGTATCAATGTAATTTACCCAACGGGGCACAGCCTACTCGATATCTTTTCCTACCTAAGTTATTTAGACGGACCATGTACCAAAAATTCTACGTGAATGAAATCCGAAGTTAAAAAATCAATATTCGGGTTTCATTTGTGTAAAAACTTTTCACCGCTTCGAATATACGTAATGTGCATTGGCTTTCTATATTTGCTTCAAAACCCGCCAGTGTTTATTTCATTTCATTTCGTTGTTTCCAAGCAATTCTCTTTTAATTTATTGGTGCGTTGGGGAAATTTGAAGTCTTCCCTGGTGTTATGAAAGTTCCAACTTTTCCCTATAATGCGAGTACGAGGTCACGAAATGCACCAGATGGTTCGACAAGATTACAGAAAATGCATTGAAGTTGCAAGATTGTTCAGGCCAGACCTGAGAATGACTTTCGCATCCTGTCAGTTCCATACTGATCGCATTTAGTTTACTAATATGAAATATCAGTAATATACTGGTAGTCTATTTTCGGGGCGGTTCAGAAGCTCGTTTCGCTTTCGCTTTTCGAACCGTGGCTCAGATTTTTTGACAACTCCGTTGGGAAATCTACTTGTTTACTTGGTACCCTATTAAAATTGTTTAAAAATAGCATCAGTGATCCTCTGCTCTAGTAGAAGGGAAATTGATGAAAATTTACTATTTAAAAGTACATCTATCTTGGGAAGGGCTTGAAAAGGGATCTAGAATGTTAACATCAAAATCAATGCATCTTCTGTAATCAAAATAGGATGTCAATGAAAATTGTGTCTACTGAGAACTTCGCTCTTGCGATTTAGTATAGTTGTATAGAGTTAGTCAACTACTTGCGAAATTGCAAAGTCATAAAAACAATATAAGTTTGGCAGGTCCCACATACTTTCTCGCTTCGCAATACCGCTTCCTGCTTTGCATGACAGCTTAGGGTGGTTAGGGGTAAAGCAATAAGTTGTGAGGAGTATTTCAGACTACAATTGCTGGTATTATGGATTTCGAGCTATGAACATCATAGTTACTGGTATAAAACTGAGCTCAAGATCAATAGTTATAGGTCTATACGTTCACGACTATTGGGTTCACTAATGACTCTTGGACTCATTTTGGGCTCACTTTTATTAAACGAAACACCCTACTGTATCGAATTGAAACTTAAAATTTAATTCGATTTAGAAAAAATGGCGGTAAAGACTGCGTTACGGCCCATAGGACAAGAGCACGAGGAAAGGCGGATACTTTACAACCGTTGTTACGTACGAACTAAACAATCTGCGGTTTCCATCAATCTTATTTCTGGAATCCCCGGAAGTTTAAGTGTGTAACGGAGCGATAACAAGTTTCACAAACTTTTCTAGCATAGCGTTGGTTTCAGAATGTTTTATCCATTTCGTAGAATGGCACCTTTGGGTGGTGGGACAACAGCTTCCGCCTCCTTGTACAGTCGACCAGACGTCAGTGGGTTCACTTTGACCTTGAGCTATCCTAGCGTATTAGGGAGTTTCAATACTATGACAGACCAGTTTAATAGGGTTTTTTCTCACTGACGTGCGGTGACATGAGGTAAAATTTATTTGACATAGATACTAGATACTTACTGTATTTTTTAACTGTACAATTTTCAACATACAAAATTTGTTGCATTGTTTTCTCTTCAATAGCTTTGTCGTTTTCTATCTAAATAGTTGTGCCTCTCATTACAGAGATTGAAGGGAGGAAACATCTAAAATCTAATATCGTTTGTCACCTTTATTTCCGTTCTGACGGAATCCTATTTCGTTATATGAAGGGAAGGATTGCAGCGGTTTATTGAACTTCCTGTACAAATAAGATGCTATTCTTCACCCCTGATAAGGTGTAGATCCCTCTGGGAAGTCGGGAAAGCGAAAGTACTGTCTCTAGACAAGTGATCTCTGACTTTATTTTGATAAATGGATGGAAGTTTGGAACTATATTTATTTGTTTTTTTGTTTACATTCCAGAGGTTCAAATCACGTCGTCGTGACAAAAATTTTCTCTGATACCTTACGCTACGACACATAGTTGTTGTTGTTTGAGCTTCCCTGGAGGTCGTACTTTGTCCACAAAGAAAATATTGCGCACATGCCTTCGAAATCGAATTTCTCCCAAAGAATGAGAAACATTCGCTATAAAGATAATGAGAAAAAAGGATCCGCTAATGGCGCAGATGCTTTCTACTTATCTACTTACTTTAAGCCTCGGGTGGTGGCATAGTTTCAGCTTAGTTCTTAATTTTAGCTTTGAAGCTCGAGGAACAGTTGCGCCGTTTGTTAACCGGATCAAGATAAAAAGAGACAAGTACGAGTAGGACTCGTCCGAGGGTTGCGTACAAAATTAACTATTAGTGTCTATGTATGTAGATCATCGTCCATGTAAATTCGTAATCGCAAAAAAAACGGACTTTTTTCTTACATAACGTTGTTTCTTGTCATAATTATTTCATGATTGCGTTGATCAACATGAAAGTACCATAAAGGTTTTGATTTTAAAGTTTTGACAGGTAGACGGACAGACGAAGTGATCCTAAGGGTTAAGTTTTTCCGTGTGAGGTACGGAACCCAAAAACTTAGTTGCTTAACTCACTTGCAAGTTTTGTGAGATTAATACTATTTGAAAATGCACTTTGTATCACGGTTGACGGTGTAGTGTTTATAAACCTAGATTTTACCTAAATCCTCAATTCCGGTAGAGAGCAGCATGCGACCACAATTCGTAAGAGCTGCAAGTTTGCCTGAATTTGTGTTACCACACAGGAGTGTAGGTGTGTCACTATCTAAATCTACTGCATAGATATTACAGCCAGAACTTAACATCTCTTCAGTTAGGTAAGCATGGAATTTTGATCAATATTGTTTCTTTCTTCCCAACCTGAAGTATTTTTGTTTGGTGTATGTAGGCATAGTTCATGTTCTCGAAACTTTGTACCTACCTTTGAATACTCGTAGAGTTGTAATGATTGAAAAATGTGACAGCTTGCGATGCCAAATTCTAAATGTTTGTTCTTACTTCAAAGGAATACTAAAATCAAATATCCGTGACCAAAACGATTTGTAATTGCGAGGAAATTATATTGAATTCAGGATTAGCCTCATCCATCGTGGTAACATTTAAAATTGTTTTAGCCGACAATAGAAGAAAGAATTTCTCATTTTATTATTACTAAATCGGTATCGATCGAAGGTGTTTACCGGTAGGTAACCTTTAATCAATCAATTACAGAATTATCATCTTTGTAAATTATCTGTGATTCATCAGATCATTGTCAGTCTGTAACTTTTTTCTGTACGCCTCATTGGCCTAGTGGCTTGCTTGAGCGCCAGAAGCCGTAGACGTATGTTCAATTTCCACGGGAACTGAAAACAAAGTAAAATGTCTATTCGATTACGCTTCAAAGCATGGAATGTACCAATGAGCTTTTTTATTACTCCTCATCACACAAAGAAGCAAATTGACAATGTTATTAATAATTAATCAGTAACTATTATCATTATCCCATGTGGCTACTGTATAGGTACGACCTGTAACGTTTTTATAATTCTTTATGCAGGAATGATCAAGTTCCCCGCGAGCACCCACCAAAGAGATCCTAACTCTATGATTTAATGTTACTACGTTTCTTATGATACATTGGTAATTTCGGCCCCGCAGTCAACTCAGCTCAACTGAGGTCGCGTAATGACTAGGCCAATAGTCTATGTTGACTACAAAAATGGCCGGAATGTGGGCTGAGTTGAATATGGTACCGTAATTTCGTTCACATTAACTGTAGAGTTAATTTGGGTCTAATACGGCAGCGGCGATTTCAATTTTAAACCATCGAGAACGACCCAAATTACGGAAATAAATATTCTAATTTATTTCCAATTCATTTCCGGTCACTGTAGCTTCCGACGAGTTGTGATTAACGCGATGCCGGATATAGATTTTCATTTAAAACTTCTTCTCATGTTTTTGGTAGCGACTGTTAGGTACCTACCTACGTGACCGTAGGTACTTACGTGCACATAGGTAGGTGTGTGTAGGTGGGATACTTAAGAGATAATTATCACCGATACAGCTCAGTAGTAACTAATATTTATTGAAAAAGATAATACTTTTTGCTGTTTGAAACCAACCAATTGACAATTCAATAATAGGATTGTCGCCGTTTTGATGATTATTCCGCATTAGGTACTGTTTGTTTGTGAATCATCCTAATATGTTAAGTGAAAATAAACTATACATGATAGGAGGTAAGGAAAAGAAAAAGCAACGCCACTCAAGAAAAAAAATATCGACACTACATCAATCATCCTTCATCTTTGCAAATATTATAGCAATTGAAGGTACTGGGCAAGTAAGATGAGAGTCCATTTAAGGACATCAAGAAATCAAATATTTATTATTACGTTCAAATACCTTTCAGTTTGGATAGGTTTTTAGCTATGCCAAAGTTTTTAATATAAGATATTGGGGATAGAAGATATTATTAGGATATTTCCTGAATTGATATAAGTACTGTATTGTGATCGTGTTTCCCGTTATTATTTCATACATCACAGAGCTGAGTTAATGGGTTTAAGATGAGACCAGCGATGAGACTAAGTTTTGAGCTTAACAGTGTTATATAGAAAAAAATCCGCCAACATAACTATAATATTATACGAGTAGGTACATAGGCTGTTTCTTACACTATAGCCCGGTGTGAGAGGGACGTGACCCTAGCTAGTAAAACATCCAGTCCATCATAGTTCTATTGCAATCTGTTCAACAAAAATATTATAACAACGTAAATGGCTTCGTATGATTGTGTCAAACAACGGCAAATTAAATTGAAGAGAGGTATTTGGTATATTTGATTGTCTGTCTTGTTTTGTTCGGCATTCGGCCAGTAGGTACCTACAAATCGCGCCGTTTACCAAGATCATATCAGCCTACAGACGTCCACTGCTGGACAAAGGCCTCCAAGATATCTCATTTAATTTGTTTATTGTTGCTTAATTTCGCCACAACCTTGTACTTTATATAATCTGTGCCATAACGGCTGTACGGATTTAGAAGAAATTGTCGGGTTCTTTTATACGACGACGAAGTCGCGGGGCGTCCGCTATAGTAAATAAACAAAGCATCACTTTATCCTAAAAAGTATATTGAAAGTGTGAATGGGTTCTGAATCTTGTTTATTTACCTCATCCATCAGTTCTGTTACAAAGATGTAAATGTATGATGTTCTTTGCACTAGTCTTTCTATTAACCTACCTATATCATCTTGATAATCAGTAAATACTTAGTTATTATATGTAAGGTATAAGTAATGTTGGAATTACATGACGCCTCTCTTCAGACTCTATTTATTTGACGAATCACATGCTATTTACCTACCCAAAACACGCCGCCTGTAATGCTAACTATGATGTAACTTTTGACTGTTGAAGACGGTGAAAGCTTTTCACCCGATGCTTTTGTCCCCTTTATAAAAACGAGCAAAATGATAAACTCGTATCGCGACGTCGGCGGCCCTTCAGAGGGCGTATGTTGGTTCACGGCCCTTGAAAATAAAAGAGAACAAATGGGTATAATAAATTTTGTAGACACCTAATTTTTTGGTGTGTTTGAATACAATATTTTTACATGTGGTGCAACACCGTTGTATGATTAACGAGTCAAAGCACGAGTGTCACCATTTACTTATACATCTCTAGTCTATAAAGTTGACTACATTAAAACATAATTAATGCAATAAATTAAGCGATTTCACAGACCAATGAGCATTTTGCATTCACCAACCATCATTCTTACTTTGCGTATACGTACGTGCGACCTACGACTCGTCGACAATACAATGACTTTATATTATATTGTATGTATTATAAACATTATAGTGCTGTTAAATTTTAAATATGGGACTTCAGAATTGGACCTACTGAAATAAGTAAGTATCTAGTGGACAGGCACTGTATTTTCTGGTTAAGTAAAAAATATACATAACGTACTTGTGTTTACTTAAAATAGAGTTACCATTCAGTGGGCACTCCTAATGGGGCTGTTGGGAGTTAGGTGGGTTTCTTTTTGATGCATTGTAAGTTGCGTAGGTTGTTGAATTATATAAAAAAAGTTATATGTACTATTCCAGAGCGGGCACACTTGGGGTAGTAACAAGTTTTGAAGGAAAACTTCAGTTTAAGTACACTAAGCAAATGTTTTTCTGCGACCTTTTTACGACTTCAAAAAATAGATTTTTTACGAGTTTTCCTAACATAAATTGTAGGCGTAACTCGTTCAAGTCGCGGTTCAATGCAGCCTCACAAAAAAGTGGACAAAGAATCTGCGAGTCCTCTTCCATTTGACTGCGTGCCTGTGTACATTTCAAATTAATGGTTTGTGAAACAGCGAGCTATTTTCTTCGGCCATTAGAACAGTTTATTTTTCTTCTGCGTTGTTTATCCATGACTATGATAGCATATGGCTTTTTCATTTAATGCAGCTGAGAGTTTACGATAAAACACACGAGTAAGTTTAATTTGCTTATATGTTTAGTTAAAGGTAGGTACCTACATAACAATTTCAACCACTTTCCTAATTGCGGAAGTGTGAGAAAGGATAAAATTTGCGAAGGTCAAACAAATTTCTATTGATCAAACTTTCGTTTAAATAACGAGACCTTTGTCACAAAACCAAATAAATGCACTCTGGATAAATAAAAATGTATGTCTGTCCAATAAATAAACAGTAGTACAACTTCACAATATAATTTTTAAAAGGTCTCACAAATAACTGAAAAGTAATTATGTATAAAGCAAATTGGACTTTCTTGACATTGTAAAAACTAATTATAATGTGGCCGAAGCTCCGACGCCTAGGTAATGAATTATCGCCAAACTTATAATTTATTGCCTGATGCCTACGCCATACCTACTGTATGTAATACCGACCGGGCACATACCTACCTCGTGATGTTTACGTAATTTTAATTTCATGAATGAAATATAATGTACCTACGTGTGTACTTGTAATGGCGCGGCGGAATGGTGGCTAAAATTAACTTTCCGATAGGTATAACATTCACAGACGATCGGCACTCACTATTATTTCTAGTTTGTCAGACATACCAACTCGTAGCAGGAATTCTAAGACTTTACAGCCGCGTGAAATGCATGAGAAAGTAGTTTGCGGAAGTGGTTGAGAAAAGTTATTTCTTTTGAGCAAAACTGTTTGAGGTTTTCCTCAGGGATACGAGTATGTATGACTTACCTACTAACATACCTATAGGTATTTAAAGAGTGTGTAAGTAAAAATACTGACTGCTCTTAAACGGTGAAGGAAAACATGGTGAGGAAACCTGCATACTCCAAAGAAGAATTTCTTAGGCGCATGTGAAGTCCACCAATCCGCACTGGGCTAGCGTAGCGCACTGGACTATAGCCCGAACACCCTCGTTTAGAGGGTAGGCCTGAGCCCCAGCAGTGGGGACATGATTATAGGCTGTTGATGATGAAGTATAAATATAGTTACCTATACTTACGTAAACTAGTAATTCTGTGAGAACAGTAGACCTCGCCAGCCCATATAAACCAAACCTAAAAGAAACGAACAGAAGTCAACTTTGCAGTTGGAGATTCAGTACTAAAGTGACAAAAATTAGCATTATAAAGCTTAATATTTCGCAAACGGATCGATAAATCGAAAAATGTTTTCCATACACCCGCGATATTTTTGAAAGACCTATCCAACGATACTTAACACCATGGAATTCACGCGAAAAAAAATCATTCCCATTTTACGTATGCAGTTCTATGAACATAATTTAATTTTTCGACTTTCTTAAGTTAATCGACTATTACTCAAAAACTAATAGAACCTTCTTATCTGTTATAGTTTTCCCTTTAACTACGTTATATATGCTACTGCCGTGAATTTTTTCACATTTGCAGAAGCAACCGTTTAGCTGGCAGAGGGGGGGGGGGACCCGTGACTTTAACAAAAATTACCGCTTTAAAGCTTAATATTTCGCCAACGGATCCCTAAATCGAAAAAACGGTTTTCACACACCAGTAATATTTTTGAAAGACCTATCCGACGATACCCCACACTATGGGATTCGCAAGAAAAAAAAGGACACTCCCACTTTGCGAGTATGGTAGGTACTCAAAAAAAATGTTTTTCAAAATTTTATTCTACGCATTTTGTTGGCTTAATTAATTTATACCCATGCCAAATTTTCGTCAAAATCGTTTGAAAATGCGATTTGTAGAAAATTACAGACAGAAAGACAGAAGGACAGAAAGACAGAAGGACAGAAAGACAGAAGGACAGACGGACAATAACATTTTTGGCCAATCTCGAAACATAGACGCTTCGCTCGCTCGGTCAATTAACCAAAATATGGATCCAGTCACAGTGATAGAAGACCTATACTAACATTACCTAAACGACCAGAATTAGGTACCTACTGCGAGTTTATAGGTGCGATTTGTTTTTATTTTCACTAATGCTTGCCCATAACATATGGTCGTATTTACAAAGACAATAACTAAAGTTGGGGAGACAGAACTGTGGTGACGACATGTTTTGCTGCTTTTAAACAAATTGGCGACTAACTAGAGTAAACTGTTTGTTAAGATGGGCATTTATAATTATTTTATTAAAGTTGAAAGGGTCAGAGCGTTAAGAAGGTATATTATTAGGTAGATACATACATAACACGCATAAAGTAGTTGTAAGTACATATCAAGCTGATATACTAAATTAATGTTACCCACGATGCGCATAGGATATGAGATTCTCCGTCATAAAAGTCGACGTGGATGGAGGCCAGATAATTTACAACCGACTCTGTCAAAGTTGAAAAGTTTCAGAAAAAAAGAGGCGTGGCAATGTTTTTGATGTTTAATATTAATGGTAGATTAAGGTCATGCAGAATGAATTTACATATAACTTGGCCTCAAAATTATATAATTCATGCCTTTAATAATAACCATCTAATAGATTAATTAAATATTAAGCCCACTGCTTGACCATTGCTG
Organism: Metalampra italica; assembly: GCA_949699065.1. NCBI lineage: Eukaryota > Metazoa > Arthropoda > Insecta > Lepidoptera > Oecophoridae > Metalampra > Metalampra italica. Next base: position 7,032,448 of record OX452970.1, on the reverse strand, counting down.
GCTCGTCCGAAATAATGGGAGATTTACTTACCTAATACTGGGTAGATGGGTTGGAAGATCGCAAATATTTTCAAGTAAATAAGGTAGGTATAACAACATTTACAAATATTGCACAGGACTTTAAGAATTATTTTAAAGTTATTAGGTAGCTATTTGCGGTGTAGTTATGAAGAAAGTTCTAGCTTACTAAAGTAATACATAGTAGTTCGATTCAATCAGTGAGGCAACGTAAATCCTCTGAGACTCGCGGTATCAAGATTACACTTAATGGTCGCCGTTGCATATCTATGCACTTAGTTTATTGGTTTTAGTCACTGGGTTTTTGAACGAAAAAATCGATTACTTATTTGTATGATTTGGAGTACCTACCTAACCAGCACCTAAGTAAATATACCTGCCTATGAATGTTCTTAAAACACCAAATTTATAAGTTGTAAATATTTACTACTAGTAGGTACTTATCTGATTAAAATTGTTAGATTACCTCTAGGACTACTTTTACTCGGACTAACCCAGCTAGTTATAATGGTACTATTCCTTCACAGGCTGGAGCTGAAAAGTATCACCAGCCGATTATTCTATGTATATTATAAAGACTAGTGTTTCGGTGGGTGCCGCGGCCCGCAAGCGGACCGCGGAGGTCGGCTGTGTTGATCTTTTCTTTTGACAGGAATCCTAAAAAAAAATTTTTTTTTATGAGTTTCGACGTTTTAGTTTTTGGCCGGAAACCAAATCTTCAGTGGGGGCACCTATAAGCCGCAAAACAAACTTTCATGACTTTCGTGATTGCAGTGTTGTGAGCTGTTTTTTGACGGGAACCGGAATCTGATTTGGAGCACCTCAAACCCGTGAATACAAATTTACTATCAGACCCCCGCGACCTCATTCGCGTTAAAAGACTACTATTTGAGCTGTTCTTTATTTCTTTCAATACTTCAGACCAAACAACCAACAATACCGCGAAGGAACGCGCGAACAAACGCGCGAAGCGCGCTAATAAACCAACCAAATAACCAACCAACCAACCAACCCGCGAACAAACGCGCGAAACGCGAGAACAACGCGCGAAACGCGCGAACAAACCAACCAACCAACCCGCGATCAAACGCGCGAAACGCGCGAACAAACGCGCGAAACGCGCGGACAAACCAACCAACCTGCGAACAAACGCGCGAAACGCGCGAACAAACGCGCGAAACGCGCGAACAAACGCGCGAAACGCGCAAACAAACGCGCGAAACGCGCGAACAAACCAACCAAATAACCAACCAACCAACCCGTGAACAAACGCGCGAAACGCGCGAACAAACCAACCAACCAATCCGCGAACAAACGCGCGAACAAACCAACCAAATAACCAACCCGCGAACAAACGCGCGAAACGCGCAAACAAACGCGCGAAGCGCGCGAACAAACCAACCAAATAACCAACCCGCGAATAAACGCACAAACAATCGCGCGGAACGCGCGAACAAACCAATCAACCAACCCGCGAACAAACGCGCGAAGCGCGCGAACAAATCAACCAAATAACCACCAACCAACCCGCGAACCCGCGAACAAACGCGCGAAACGCGCAAACAAACGCGCGAAACGCGCGAACAAACGCGCAAACAAACCAACCAACCCGCGAACAAACGCGCGAAGCGCGCGAACAAACCAACCAAATAACCAACCAACCCGTGAACAAACGCGCGAAACGCGCGAACAAACCAACCAACCAATCAATCCGCGAACAAACGCGCGAACAAACCAACCAAATAACCAACCCGCGAACAAACGCGCGAAGCGCGCGAACAAACCAACCAAATAACCAACCCGCGTACAAACGCGCGAAACGCGCAAACAAACGCGCGAAGCGCGCGAACAAACCAACCAAATAACCAACCCGCGAATAAACGCACAAACAATCGCGCGAAACGCGCGAACAAACCAATCAACCAACCCGCGAACAAACGTGCGAAGCGCGCGAACAAACCAACCAAATAACCAACCAACCAACCCGCGAACAAACGTGGTATAATTTATTTTTGGCCATAAAAAAAGCCGTAAAATTTTGAAAAGGTCGCCATTTTGAAAAAAAAAATGACATCACCAAATTGCCTAAGATTCTGAAAAATATTAGTTCCAGCTCGGTCCAGCTATCTGGCACCGTTTCTGCGGGCCGTTGACCCAACAGCTGAAGATGACCATAATCTCCACATTTCAGAGTTTTAATCTAATCGCCAGAAAAGACTGCGCACATTATAAAAATTTCAGCGCAATCGGAGAGTAAAATTTATTTTTGGCTATTAAAAAAAGCCGTATAATTATGAAAAAGTCGCCATTTTGAAAAAAAAAATGACATCACCAAATTGCCCAAGATTCTGAAAAATATTAGCTTGAGCTCGGCCCAGCTATCTGTCACCGTTTCTGCGGGCCGTTGACCCAAGAGCTGAAGATGACCATAATCTCCAGGTTTCAGAGTTTTAATCTGCTCACCAGAAAAGACTGCGCACATCATAAAAAAATCAGCGCAATCGGAGAGTAAAATTTATTTTTAGCCATAAAAAAAAGCCGTAAAATTTTGAAAAATCGCCATTTTGTAAAAAAAATATGACATAACTAAATTGCCTAAGATTCTGAAAAATGTTAGTTCCAGCTCGGTCCAGCTATCTGGCACCGTTTCTGCGGGCCGTTGACCCAACAGCTGAAGATGACCATAGTTTCCAAGTTTCAGAGTTTTAATTTGCTCACCAGAAAAGACTGCGCACATTATAAAAAATTCAGCGCCATCAGAGAGTAAAATTTATTTTTGGCCAAAAAAATGCCGTAAAATTTTGAAAAAGTCGCCATTTTGTAAAAAAAATAGAACATCACGAAATTGCCTAAGATTCTGAAAAATATTAGTTCTAGCTCGGTCCACCTATCTGGCACCGTTTCTGCGGGCCGTTGACCCAACAGCTGAAGATGACCATAGTTTCCAAGTTTCAGAGTTTTAATCTGCTCACCAGAAAAGACTGCAAACATTATAAAAAATTCAGCGCAATGGGAGAGTAAAATTTATTTTCGGCAATAAAAAAGCCGTAAAATTTTGAAAAAGTCGCCATTTTGAAAAAAGATAGTATGTATGGAGATCGAAAATCAAAAGAAAAAAAAGTTCGCTCGTTTCGCTTTGCTCGCGGTGCTCGCTTCGCTCGTAAATAATTGTATTCAGGAGCACTTAGAACCCCTACATACAAATTTTCAGCGCAATCGGAGAGTAAAATTTATTTTCAGCCATATAAACAGCCGCATAATTATCAAATTAATCTAAAAAAAACACAACAACAACCTGTAATTTGAATTTGTATAGAATGATGGCCTGTGCGATGTAAAGCAGCCACACACGTAACTACAACAAATTATAAGTTATTTTGGCTGGCGTATGACGGGTCCGTGTATGTATGCTTTACATTTTTTCTTTTCTTTTTGAAGTGGCCAGTGCGTTGTAAAGCAGGCATTCACTACAATATTAACTACTTATAATTTGTGGTAGTGTATTTTGAAAAAGTCGCCTTTTTGAAAAAAAAAAAAAGACATCATGAATTTACCAAGATTCTGAACAATATTAGTTCCAGCTCGGTCCAGCTATCTGGCACCGTTTCTGCGGGCCGTTGACCCAACAGCTGAAGATGACCAGAATCTCCAAGTTTCATATTTTTCCTCTACTCACCAGAAGAGACTGTGCACATTTTAAAATATATGACGTCGCCAAAGGTCCTAGGGTTCTGTACAATTTTAGTCCGAAGTCAGTCCAAATATCGGTTTCCGACTCCACGGGCCGTGGACCTGAAGGGTGAAGATGACCAAAATCTCCAAATGTCAGAATTTTCCCATATACTACGGGGTATGGGCTACCATCCATCCCTATACCACTTTGGTCCATGACCACTCTTTCCGGGAGATCAATTCGGGTAAAGTTTCTCGAAAAAACGGCGCTCCGCCATCTTGAAAACGCCGCCATTTTGAAAAAAAAAAGTGACGTCATCAATGATCCCAGGATTCTGGACAACTTTAGTTCAAGGTCACCCCAGCTATCTGGCACCGTTTCCGCGGGCCGTTGACACGATAGCTGAAGATGGACAGAATCTCCAAGTTTCGGACTTTTCCTCTACTCATCAGAGGAGGCTGCGTACTTTACTCCTACATCACTTTGGCCCACGGTCACTCCTTCTGGGAGAACTACTATGTCAATGAGTGAGTCAGTCAGTCAGTGGTAGTCGAGCTTTATAGTATATAATAATAACTAGTGTTTCGGTGGGTGCCGCGGCCCGCAAGCGGACCGCGGAGGTCGGCTGTGTTGATCTTTTCTTTTGACAGGAATCCTAAAAAAAATTTTTTTTTATGAGTTTCGACGTTTTAGTTTTTGGCCGGAAACCAAATCTTCAGTGGGGGCACCTAAAAGCCGCAAAACAAACTTTCATGACTTTCGTGATTGCAGTGTTGTGAGCTGTTTTTTGACGGGAACCTGAATCTGATTTGGAGCACCTCAAACCCGTAAATACAAATTTACTATAAGACCCCCGCGACCTCATTCGCGTTAAAAGACTACTATTTGAGCTGTTCTTTATTTCTTTCACTACTTCAGACCAAACAACCAACAATACCGCGAACAAACGCTAATAAACCAACCTATAACCAACCAACCCGCGAATAAACGCGCGAAACGCGCGAACAAACCAACCAACCAACCCGCGAACAAACGCGCGAAACGCGCGAACAAACCAACCAACCAACCAACCCGCGAACAAACGCGCGAACAAACCAACCAACCCGCGAACAAACGCGCGAAACGCGCGAACAAACTAACCAACCAACCCGCGAACAAACGCGCGAAGCGCGCGAACCAACCAACCAAATAACCAACCAACCATCCCGCAAACAAACGCGCGAAACGCGCAAACAAACGCGCGAAACGCGCGAACAAACGCGCAAACAAACCAACCAACCATCCCGCAAACAAACGCGCGAAACGCGCAAAAAAAAGGCGCGAAACGCGCGAACAAACGCGCCAACAAACCAACCAACCAACCCGCGAACAAACGCGCGAAACGCGCGAACAAACGCGCGAAGCGCGCGAACAAACCAACCAAATAACCAACCAACCAACCCGCGAACAAACGCGCGAAACGCGCTAACAAACCAAATAACCAACCCGCGAACAAACGCGCGAGACGCGCGAACAAACCCGCGAAGCGCGCGAACAAACCAACCAAATAACCAACCCGCGAACAAACGCGCGAAACGCGCAAACAAACGCGCGAAGCGCGCGAACAAACCAACCAACCAACCCGCTAACAAACGCGCGAAGCGCGCGAACATACCAACCAAATAACCAACCAACCAACCAACCCGCGAACAAACGCGCGAAACGCGCGAACAAACCAACCAACCCGCGAACAAACCAGCGAAACGCGCGAACAAACGCGCGAAACGCGCGAACAAACGCGCAAAAAAACGCGCGAACAAACGCGCAAACAAACCAAGCAACCAACCCGCGAACAAACGCGCGAAGCACGCGAACAAACCAACCAAATAACCAACCAACCAACCCGCGAACAAACGCGCGAAACGCGCGAACAAACCAACCAACCCGTGAACAAACGCGCGAAACGCGCAAACAAACGCGCGAAGCGGGCGATCAAACCAACCACATAACCAACCCGCGAATAAACGCGCAAACAAACGCGCGAAACGCGCGAACAAACCAACCAACTAACCCGCGAACAAACGCGCGAAGCGCGCTAACAAACCAACGAACCATCCCGCGAACAAACGTGGTATAATTTAATTTTGGCCATAAAAAAAAGCCGTAAAATTTTAAAAAAGTCGCCATTTTGAAAAAAAAAATGACATCACCAAATTGCCTAAGATTCTGAAAAATTAGTTCCAGCTCGGTCCAGCTATCTGGCACCGTTTCTGCGGGCCGTTGACCCAACAGCTGAAGATGACCATAATCTCCACGTTTCAGAGTTTTAATCTAATCGTCAGAAAAGACTGCGCACATTATAAAAATTTCAGGGCAATCGGAGAGTAAAATTTATTTTTGGCTATTAAAAAAAAGCCGTATAATTTTGAAAACGTCACCATTTTGAAAAAAAAAAAATGACGTCACCAAATTGCCTAAGATTCTGAAAAATATTAGTTCCAGCTCGGTCCAGCTATCTGGCACCGTTTCTGCGGGCCGTTGACCCAACAGCTGAAGATGACCATAATCTCCAGGTTTTAGAGTTTTAATCTGCTCACCAGAAAAGATTGCAAACATTATAAAAAATTCAGCGCAATTGGAGAGAAAAATTTATTTTCGGCAATAAAAAAGCCGCAAAATTTAAAAAAAAGATAGTATGTATGGAGATCGAAAATCAAAAGAAAAAAAAGTTCGCTCGTTTCGCTTTGCTCGCGGTGCTCGCTTCGCTCGTAAATAATTGTATTCAGGAGCACTTAGAACCCCTACATACAAATTTTCAGCGCAATCGGAGAGTAAAATTTATTTTCAGCCATATAAAAAAGCCGCATAATTATCAAATTATTCAAAAAAAAACACAACAACAAACTGTAATTTGAATTTGTATAGAATGATGGCCTGTGCGATGTAAAGCAGCCACACACGTAAGTTATTTTGGCTGGTGTATGACAGGTCCGTGTATGTATGCTTTACATATATTTTTTTCTTTTTGAAGTGGCCAGTGCGTTGTAAAGCAGGCATTCACTACAATATTAACTACTTATAATTTGTGGTAGTGTATTTTAAAAAAGTCGCCTTTTTGAAAAAAAAAAAAAGACATCATGAATTTACCAAGATTCTGAACAATATTAGTTCCAGCTCGGTCCAGCTATCTGGCACCGTTTCTGCGGGCCGTTGACCCAACAGCTGAAGATGACCAGAATCTCAAGTTTCATATTTTTACTCTGCTCACCAGAAGAGACTGCGCACATTATAAAATATATGACGTCACCAAAGGTCCTAGGGTTCTGTACAACTTTAGTTCGAAGTCAGTCCAAATATCGGTTTCTGACTCCACGAGCCGTGGACCTGAAGGGTGAAGATGACCAAAATCTCCAAATGTCAGAATTTTCCCATATACTACAGGGTATGGGCTATACTCCATCCCTATACCACTTTGGTCCATGAGCACTCCTTCCGGGAGATCAATTCGGGTAAAGTTTCTCGAAAAAACGGCGCTCCACCATCTTGAAAACGCCGCCATTTTGAAAAAAAAAAGTGACGTCATCAATGATCCCAAGATTCTGGACAACTTTAGTTCAAGGTCACCCCAGCTATCTGGCACCGTTTCCGCGGGACGTTGACGCGATAGCTGAAGATGGACAGAATCTTCAAGTTTCGGACTTTTTCTCTACTCATCAGAGGAGGCTGCGTATTTGTTTCCTACATTACTTTGGTCCACAATCACTCCTTCTGGGAGAACTACTATGTCAATCAGTCAGTCAGTCAGTGAGTGGTAGTCGAGCTTTATAGTATATAACTAGTATTTCGGTGGGTGCCGCGGCCCGCAAGCGGACCGCGGAGGTCGGCTGTGTTGAGCTTTTCTTTTGACAGGAATCCTAAATTTTTTTTTTTTGATGAGTTTCGACGTTTTAGTTTTTGGCCGGAAACCAAATCTTCAGTGGGGGCACCTAAAAGCCGCAAAACAAACTTTCGTGATTGCAGTGTTGTGAGCTGTTTTTTGACGGGAACCGGAATCTGATTTGGAGCACCTTAAACCCGTGAATACAAATTTACTATCAGACCCCCGCGACCTCATTCGCGTTAAAAGACTACTATTTGAGCTGTTCTTTATTTCTTTCAATACTTCAGACCAAACAACCAACAATACCGCGAACGAACGCGCGAACAAACACGCGAAGCGCGCTAATAAACCAACCAAATAACCAACCAACCAACCCGCGAACAAACGCGCGAAACGCGAGAACAACGCGCGAAACGCGCGAACAAACCAACCAACCCGCAAACAAACGCGCGAAACGCGCGAACAAACCAACCAACCCGCGAACAAACGCGCGAAACGCGCGAACAAACTAACCAACCAACCCGCGAACAAAAGCGCGAAGCGCGCGAACCAACCAACCAAATAACCAACCAACCATCCCGCGAACAAACGCGCGAAACGCGCAAACAAACAAACCAACCAACCAACCAACCCGTGAACAAACGCGCGAACAAACGAACCAAATAACCAACCAACCAACGCGCGAAACGCGCTTACAAACCAAATAACCAACCCGCGAACAAACGCGCGAAACGCGCGAACAAACCCGCGAACCGCGCGAACAAACCAACGAAACCAACGAAACGCGCGAAACGCGCGAACTAACGCGCAAACAACCCAACCAACCAACCCGCGAACAAACACGCGAAGCGCGCGAACAAACCAACCAAATAACCAACCAACCAACCCGCGAACAAACGCGCGAATCGCGCGAACAAACCAACCAACGAACCCGTGAACAAACGCGCGAAGCGCTCGAACAAACCAACCAAATAACCAACCAATCATCCCGCGAACAAACCCGCGAAACGCGCGAACAAACGCGCAAACAAACCAACCAACCAACCAACCAACCCGTGAACAAACGCGCGAAGCGCGCGAACAAACCAACCAAATAACCAACCAACCAACCCGCGAACAAACGCGCGAAACGCGCGAAGAAACCAACCAACCAACCCGTGAACTAACGCGCGAAGCGCGCGAACAAACCAATCAAATAACCAACCCGCGAACAAACGCGCGAAACGCGCAAACAAACGCGCGAAGCGCGCCATCAAACCAACCAAATAACCAACCCGCGAATAAACGCGCAAACAAACGCGCGAAACGCGCGAACAAACCAACCAACTAACCCGCGAACAAACGCGCGAAGCGCGCGAACAAACCAACGAACCAACCTGCAAACAAACGTGGTATAATTTATTTTTGGCCATAAAAAATAGCCGTAAAATTTTTAAAAAGTCGTCATTTTGAAAAAAAAAATGACATCACCAAATTGCCTAAGATTCTGAAAAATATTAGTTCCAGCTCGGTCCAGCTATCTGGCACCGTTTCTGCGGGCCGTTGACCCAAGAGCTGAAGATGACCATAATCTCCAGGTTTCAGAGTTTTAATCTGCTCACCAGAAAAGACTGCGCACATTATAAAAAATTCAGCGCCATCAGAGAGTAAAATTTATTTTTAGCAATAAAAAAAAGCCGTAAAATTTTTAAAAAGTCGCCATTTTGTAAAAAAAATATGACATACCAAATTGCCTAAGATTCTGAAAAATATTAGTTCCAGCTCGGTCCAGCTATCTGGCACCGTTTCTGCGGGCTGTTGACCCAACAGCTGAAGATGACCATAGTTTCCAAGTTTCAGAGTTTTAATCTGCTCACCAGAAAAGACTGCGCACATTATAAAAAATTCAGCGCCATCAGAGTAAAATTCATTTTTGCCCATAAAAAAAAGCCGTAAATTTTTGAAAAAGTCGCCATTTTGTAAAAAAAATATGACATCACCAAATTGCCTAAGATTCTGAAAAATATTAGTTCCAGCTCGGTCCAGCTATCTGGCACCGTTTCTGCGGGCCGTTGACTCGACAGCTGAAGATGACCATAGTTTCCAAGTTTCAGTTTTAATCTGCTCACCAGAAAAGACTGCAAACATTATAAAAAATTCAGCGCAATCGGAGAGTAAAACTTATTTTCGGCAATAAAAAAGCCGCAAAATTTTGAAAAAAGATAGTATGCATGGAGATCGAAAATCAAAAGAAAAAAAAGTTCGCTCGTTTCGCTTTGCTCGCGGTGCTCGCTTCGCTCATAAATAATTGTATTCAGGAGCACTTAGAACCCCTACATACAAATTTTCAGCGCAATCGGAGAGTAATATTTATTTTCAGCCATATAAAAAAGCCACATAATTATCAAATCAATCTAAAAAAAACACGACAACAAACTGTAATTTGAATTTGTATAGAATGATGGCCTGTGCGATGTAAAGCAGCCACACACGTAACTACAACAAATTATAAGTTATTTTGGCTGGTGTATGTATGCTTTACATATTTTCTTTTCTTTTTGAAGTGGCCAGTGCGTTGTAATGCAGGCATACACTACAATAATATCTACTTATAATTTGTGGTAGTGTATTTTGAAAAAGTCGCCATTTTGAAAAAAAAAAAAAGGTATCATGAATTTTTCAAGATTCTGAACAATATTAGTTCCAGCTCGGTCCAGCTATCTGGCACCGTTTCTGCGGGCCGTTGACCCAACAGCTGAAGATGACCATAATCTCCAAGTTTTATATTTTTACTCTGCTCACCAGAAGAGACTGCACACATTAGAAAAAATATGACGTCACCAAAGGTCCTAGGGTTCTGTACAACTTTAGTTCGAAGTCAGTCAAAATATCGGTTTCCGACTCCACGGGCCGTGGACCTGAAGGGTGAACATGACCAAAATCTCCAAGTTTCAGACTTTTCCCATATACTACGGGGTATGAGCTACACTCCCTCCCTAGACCACTTTGGTCCATGACCACTCCTTCCGGGAGATCAATTCGGGTAAAGTTTCTCGAAAAAACGGCGCTCCGCCATCTTGAAAACGCCGCCATTTTGAAAAAAAAAAGTGACGTCATCAATGATCCCAAGATTCTGGACAACTTTAGTTCAAGGTCACCCCAGCTATCTGGCACCGTTTCCGCGGGACGTTGACGCGATAGCTGAAGATGGACAGAATCTTCAAGTTTCGGACTTTTTCTCTACTCATCAGAGGAGGCTGCGTATTTGTTTCCTACATCACTTTGGTCCACAATCACTCCTTCTGGGAGAACTACTATGTCAATCAGTCAGTCAGTCAGTGAGTGGTAGTCGAGCTTTATAGTATATAATAACTAGTGTTTCGGTGGGTGCCGCGGCCCGCAAGCGGACCGCGGAGGTCGGCTGTGTTGATCTTTTCTTTTGACAGGAATCCTAAAAAAAATTTTGTTTTATGAGTTTCGACGTTTTAGTTTATGGCCGGAAACCAAATCTTCAGTGGGGGCACCTAAAAGCCGCAAAACAAACTTTCATGACTTTCGTGATTGCAGTGTTGTGAGCTGTTTTTTGACGGGAACCGGAATCTGATTTGGAGCACCTCAAACCCGTGAATACAAATTTACTAGCAGACACCCGCGACCCATTCGCGTTAAAAGACTACTATTTGAGCTGTTCTTTATTTCTTTCAATACTTCAGACCAAACAACCAACCAAACCGCGAACGAACGCGCGAACAAACGCGCGAAGCGCGCTAATAAACCAACCAAATAACCAACCAACCAACCCGCGAACAAACGCGCGAAACGCGCGAACAAACCAACCAACCAACTCGCGAACAAACGCGCGAAACGCGCGAACAAACCAACCAACCAACCAACCCGCGAACAAACGCGCGAAACGCGCGAACAAACCAACCAACCAACCCGCGAACAAACGCGCGACGCGCGCGAACAAACCAACCAAATAACCAACCAACCAACCAACCCGCGAACAAACGCGCGAACAAACCAACCAACCAACCCGCAAACAAACGCGCGAAACGCGCGAACAAACGCGCGAAACGCGCAAACAAACGCGCGAAACGCGCGAACAAACGCGCAAACAAACCAACCCGCGAACAAACGCGCGAAGCGCCCGAACAAACCAACCAAATAACCAACCAACCAACCAACCCGCGAACAAACGCGCGAAACGCGCGAACAAACCAACCAACCAACCCGCGAACAAACGCGCGAAGCGCGCGAACAAACCAACCAAATAACCAACCAACGCGCGAACAATCGCGCGAAACGCGCAAACAAACGCGCGAAACGCGCGAACAAACGCGCAAACAAACCAACGCGCGAACAAACGCGCGAAGCGCCCGAAAAAACCAATCAAATAACCAACCAACCAACCCGCGAACTAACGCGCGAAACGCGCGAACAAACCAACCAAATAACCAACCAGCGAACAAACGCGCGAAACGCGCAAACATACGCGCGAAGCGCGCGAACAAACCAACCAAATAACCAACCCGCGAATAAACGCGCAAACAAACGCGCGAAACGCGCGAACAAACCAACCAACCAACCCGCGAACAAACGCACGAAGCGCGCGAACAAACCTACCGAATAACCAACCAACCAACCCGCGAACAAACGTGGTATAATTTATTTTTGACCATTAAAAAATTCGTAAAATTTTGAAAAAGTCGCCATTTTGAAAAAAATATATAACATAACCAAATTGCCTAAGATTCTGAAAAATATTAGTTCCAGCTCGGTCCAGCTATCTGGCACCGTTTCTGCGGGCCGTTGACCCAACAGCTGAAGATGAACATAATCTCCACGTTTCAGAGTTTTAATCTAATCGCCAGAAAAGACTGCGCACATTATAAAAATTTCAGCGCAATCGGAGAGTAAAATTTATTTTTGGCTATTAAAAAAAAGCCGTATAATTTTGAAAAAGTCGCCATTTTGAAAAAAAAAATGACATCACCAAATTGCCCAAGATTCTGAAAAATATTAGTTTGAGCTCGGCCCAGCTATCTGTCACCGTTTCTGCGGGCCGTTGACCCAAGAGCTGAAGATGACCATAATCTCCAGGTTTCAGAGTTTTAATCTGCTCACCAGAAAAGACTGCGCATATTATGAAAAAATCAGCGCAATCGGAGTGTAAAATTTGTTTTTAGCCATAAAGAAAAGCCGTAAAATTTTGAAAAAGTCGCCATTTTGAAAAAAAAATATGACGTCACCAAATTGCCTAAGATTCTGAAAAATATTAGTTTCTGCTCGGTCCAGCTATCTGGCACCGTTTCTGCGGGCCGTTGACCCAACAGCTGAAGATGACCATAGTTTCCAAGTTTTAGAGTTTTAATCTGCTCACCAGAAAAGACTGCAAACATTATAAAAAAATTCAGCGCAATCGGAGAGTAAAATTTATTATCAGCCATATAAAAAAGCCGCAAAATTTCGAAAAAGTCGCCATTTTGAAAAAAGATAGTATTGAGATCTAAAATCAAAAGAAAAAAAAGTTCGCTCGTTTCGCTTTGCTCGCGGTGCTCGCTTCGCTCGTAAATAATTGTATTCAGGAGCACTTAGAACCCCTACATACAAATTTTCAGCGCAATCGGAGAATTTTTTTTTATTATCAGCCATATAAACCCGCATATAAAGCCGCATAATTATCAAATTAATCTAAAAAAAACACAACAACAAACTGTAATTTGAATTTGTATAGAATGATGGCCTGTGCGATGTAAAAGCAGCCACACACGTAACTACAACAAATTATAAGTTATTTTGGCTGGCGTATGACGGGTCCGTGTATGTATGCTTTACTTATTTTCTTTTCTTTTTGAAGTGGCCAGTGCGTTGTAAAGCAGGCATTCACTACAATATTAACTACTTATAATTTATGGTAGTGTATTTTGAAAAAGTCGCCTTTTTGAAAAAAAAAAAAAGACATCATGAATTTACCAAGATTCTGAACAATATTAGTTCCAGCTCGGTCCAGCTATCTGGCACCGTTTCTGCGGGCCGTTGACCCAACAGCTGAAGATGACCAAAATCTCCGAGTTTCATATTTTTACTCTACTCACCAGAAGAAGCTGTGCACATTTTAAAATATATGACGTCACAAAAGGTCCTAGGGTTCTGTACAACTTTAGTTCGAAGTCAGTCAAAATATCGGTTTCCGACTCCACGGGCCGTGGACCTGAAGGGTGAAGATGACCAAAATCTCCAAATGTCAGAATTTTCCCATATACTACGGGGTATGGGCTACACTCATCCCTATACCACTTTGGTCCATGACCACTCCTTCCGGGAGATCAATTCGGGTAAAGTTTCTCGAAAAAACGGCGCTTCGCCATCTTGAAAACGCCGCCATTTTGAAAAAAAAAAGTGACGTCATCAATGATCCCAGGATTATGGACAACTTTAGTTCAAGGTCACCCCAGCTATCTGGCACCGTTTCCGCGGGCCGTTGACACGATAGCTGATGATGGACAGAATCTGCAAGTTTCGGACTTTTCCTCTACTCATCAGAGTGGACTGCGTACTTCACCCCTACATCGTTTTGGTCCACAATCACTCCTTCTGGGAGAACTACTATGTCAGTCAGTGAGTGAGTGGTAGTCGAGCTTTATAGTATATAATATCCAAAAAATTTAAACTGATTTATTTACTAACTGAGATGCTAAAGGATGTAATAAGTAACTTTTAAAAATCTCATTAAAAGTACCAGAACAAACGTGTTTTTTTCCAATAAGGTCTAATTTCTTTCGCTAATCAAAAGCCTTAAATATTTTATCATTTACTTAAAAGGTTATGTACTTCAATGTCGAAATTCAATTAAATAAATTAAGGGAAATATATTTGAAGCTGAACATGACAATGCTACCTGCAAACATATCAGTGTCTGGCTTTCTTCCCCTTGTCAAAAGTGATAATGCTATTATTTAATTTGACTTTATAGTTTATTAGTTCCGAGTAAATAAATTAACCTTTATTTTCCGTTCCACCTGTGATATAAATTTTACCGGGGCGATTTATTTTAAAATAAGTAGGGAAGTAATTATGCATTTCGTACTTCTTCATTTAAATGTTTAATCTCAGTAGTGAAATGAGTTCAGAGCGACTTCTTTCAGGTTTAATTTAGTTATTTAAGTTATCTACTAGCCAAGACTCCGTCTGTAACCGGCCGGGGTGAAGGGTGGGCACCCTCCGCCTCAACGATTTTGAATCATTTATTGTAATCTATTGTCTGGAGACAGGGATGATACAAAACAACAACATAAACTTCGGATTATGTCCCCGTTAGTGATAGAAGGATCTATCTATCTCGGTGTGAACTATGTAACTTTATGGTATGAACTTTCGTTCATTTATTGCCAATGCCGATGGCGAGAGTTGTTAAAACTGTTTGGTGTTATGTAATAGTATGTGTGTGTGAGTGTGTGTGGTAGCCGTGCCCGGTAATAGGTTTCCCAAAGTAGTAGCTGATAATGGAGATAACTGGTGGCATTTGCATATCTACTGCAAACAGCGTCCATAGCAACTACTGAATTTGCGCTTCGTCCAAAACCAAATATTCGTGTACGAGTTACACAAGTTTTAAATAATTTCATATTTGCTATTTAAACACAAATTATAAAAATTATTTGATAAAACACCTGAAACCATTTTGTTAATCTTAGTAGGTACCTACCTTTAATGACGCACTGTTATGATGTGGTCTGTTAGGTAAAATGATTAAGAACTAGTTTTTGTCCTCGATATTACCCGAGATTAATTTTTTTTCCCATGTAAAAGGCTTATTATTATTATTATGAGTGTCTATCTACGGTTCGACTCATAAAGCATGGACTTAGGACTACTTTATTTGTTTGGTGCTCAACCACGCGATAACGACTTAGCGGATTTTGTTGAAACTAAACAGTTGAGTAATAGTACGATTGACTGCACGTCAGTGGAAATAAAACCAGTATAATCTGATTTTTCATAGTATTGAAACTCCCTAATAGGCTAGGCCAGCTCAAGGTCAAAGTGTTCCACTGACGTGCGACCGACTGTACCTTTCAACAAACATATTATTATATGACAACGTATACGCAAGATATCATTTTACACCCTGTATGGAACTGACGTAGGTAAATATTTACTTGGTACCTAGTTTTAATTGTAATATCAAAAGCATTCATCAAACAATTTTATTAAAATAAAATTACAGCTTCCTACCTAAAGGAAAGGTATTCTGTAATGTCAACTTTCAACTTTAATGATGTCGTCGCCGGTGTTTCAAAGCTCTAGTTTGCGCGTGTGATAGACAGCATGAAAGAAACGGTACGTCATCAAAATAATACCAGAGTGCGACGTGAAAAGTTTTAATAGACAAGTAAATTGAGTTTCGTTACAAAATTCAAATTTATCAAGGCCTTACTCCCCTACAAATTATTCAAACAGAAATTCTAAAAATCTAATTATATACCTATATAGGTGTAGGTATGTATGTTTAAACGGGAGGAAGTAGGTAGGTAAAATAATTGCTTGGCAACGTTGGTTTTTAGAAAATCAATTAAAATGGAATTCAGAAAAAAAATCCGACCTGGAGTAACAGAGTTAATATTACTCTTTTTCTCACCTACACCTATAACAAACAAAGAAATCGATTTAATTCAGTTTATGTAAATGTTTTCAAAAACAAAATTAATTATTGCAGCTGGCTAAACTGTAAACTTAGATGGTATGTAGACATAGTTATGGTAGGGTATTTGGGTACTTCATGAATATTATAATATAGGTAATATTAATTTATTAAGTATTAATATAATACAGAATAATAATAGTATTATTATTTCTTTATTTCAGGCAACACCGTGCATGACACATTAGTATCACAAAAATAATAGGATAAGGTTATATTCGGAGCGTTCTTCGTTAAACGGGAGGAAGTAGGTAGGTAAAATAATTGCTTGGCAACGTTGGTTTTTAGAAAATCAATTAAAATGGAATTCAGAAAAAAAATCCGACCTGGAAACTAAGAAGTTACTGACGGAATCCGCACGGTGTGTATGTACGAGTACAGTCAGTGTGCTATGCCTCTAATAAATAACCAAGTTTATTCTAATTTGAACTTTATCATCACTACGAATAAGGTGCTATGAATGCTGGTCCCTTCATTCGGAATGTGAATGTAGGTATACTTGGCTGCCTTTTTTCGTTTATTTTTACTTTGGCTGCGGAATGCTAGAGACGGTATTGTGTTTACCGCAGTAGGTAATAAATACAGGTGGAAATAAAGATACGGCTACACTACAACGCACACTTTCTCACTCGCTCAATAATCGACAATGAACATTTTTTTTATGGAGAAACAGAGTTAATATTACTCTTTTTCTCACCTACACCTATAACAAACAAAGAAATCGATTTAATTCAGTTTATGTAAATGTTTTCAAAAACGAAATTAATTATTGCAGCTGGCTAAACTGTAAACTTAGATGGTATGTAGACATAGTTATGGTAGGGTATTTGGGTACTTCATGAATATTATAATATAGGTAATATTAATTTATTAAGTATTAATATAATACAGAATAATAATAGTATTATGAAGAGCGTCAGTGGCACTGGGGATAAGACGCGGCCTATCATATCGAAAGGTCCGGAGTTCGATCCCCGGCTGGGCCATGTACCAGTGGGTTTTTCTCGAAACTTAAGTACATTTACTGACTGCTCTCAAACGGTGAAGGAAAACATCGTGAGGAAACCTGCATACGCCGAAGAAGAAACTCTTAGGCGCATGTGAAGTCTACCAACCCGCACTGGGCTAGCGTGGTGGACTATAGCCCGAACACCCTCGTTGAGAGGGTAGGCCTGAGCCCCAGCAGTGGGGAGATTAATAGGCTGTTGATGATGAATAGTATTATTATTTCTTTATTTCAGGCAACATCGTGCATGACACATTAGTATCACAAAAATAATAGGATAAGGTTATATTCGGAGCGTTCTAATTAATCGACGACATGAGATCAATTACCAATATATTATTATTTCTCAAAATAGATATGTACTACGTAGAGCGTCAGTGGCGTCGGGGATAAGACGCGGCCTACCATATCGAAAGGTACGAAGTTCGATGCCCGGGTGGGCCATGTATGCCATGTATGCCAATGGGTTTTTTCTCGAAACCTACTTATTAATATGAATTTGCACTCCACACCTCAACTAGTTTGTTGCAAAAGAAAAAGTGCAAGTTTAACCAGCTTATGTAAGACGTAACAACCAATTAGTCCTAGGACCTTACTCCGTGCCTAATAGGACCATCAAAAACGACCCTATACACAAAAGTTTCTGCAGACAGGCCCCCACAATATTATGATATAACAAATTGGCTCTTCAAATACTTACTACTCGTTTATTAAATTTCCGTTCTCGAGCTTGGCTCGGAAACGAAAACCTATAGGTTTCGCTACGCCGTCTGTCCGTCCGTCCGATCTTCAGAGAGCTGTATCTCCGCAACGGTGATACGTAGCGAACTGAAATTTTCACAAAAGACGCGTACCTGCGGCGCATTCAACGACAAATACTTATACATTTATGTATATGTTGTATACAGTCTGTGACCACTTAGAAAAGGAATGAAGTTTCGAATTATGATGATGACCCGTCCGACTCGCACTTGCCGTCTTTTTTATTACTGTTTGCTTTATTGTGTGTATTATGTAAATATAACCACAGCTAAACTCGTGTTTACCCCAACTAGTAAACAAATGTTCAACTAGCAAAACTAGTTCAAATTAAAAATTAGAAATGTTGAAACCAGTTGAAATATTGCAAATAGATAAGCAGAATTAGTTCTGTGTTGTTTGCCAAATATCAGGACAATAAAGGGGATGTCATGTCTTGGCAACGGCAGGCACGCTCTCACATCGATCGATGAAAGTAAAAATTTCGACTTAAAAGTGGTAAGGTATATATTTTAAAAAAATGTTTTAGATAGATGTACTCGTTCAGTTGCTACTACTTGCTGAATTTTTTTGTAGAATAAGGTATCTTGATAAAATCCCTTTTTGCGGAACATTGTGCATTAGAAAAGGAAAACTAACCGCCGCCGGACATATTCTAGCATTATTTTCAGAATTTAAATAATTCTTTGATCAGAGCCGCGCGCGGTCCTTGACAAATGTGCTACGTTGCGTATAGCGCAGCTTGTTTTGTTTTAAAAAACATTTTGGGCTGTGTGTTCACAAACTGTTCAAATTAATTTTCCTATCTCCTTTCCACCACTGGACTTCACTCATCTGCACGAAACATTTCGCTTCTTCATTTACTAAGCGGACGGTCTTTTTAGGATTTTTCGTAGCTTTGTGTTACATTTTACAATTTGAATCTCTATTAACTATTGTATATATACCCAGGTACACTTAGTTATTCTCTGTAAGCACGTGTCTTCTTTTACCCCACTGTCGTGCCTATTACATCAGATCAAATCAAGTTCGGACATAAAGCCTTATTTTAAACATATGTACATTACTTATTATGTAACAAGTTTCGGGTAGGTAGGCATACCTTTTTGTACAATGAAGTTCATTAATATACCTCTTTACATTTTCCCACCTTGTCGCACTAATATTATTATAATTTGACGCATTTGCTTTTGACATTAGCAAATACATTAGAATGACAAAGTACGAAACTTCTCAGTCAAATTAATGAACTCGACTGCACCTACCATATTTTTTTGTCAAAAACACACATTATACATTCTGAAGGGTCAAGAAGCTCTTGAGTACCTCTCTACATAAATTATAATTTTATTTTCACACATGTATTATTCTGTAAGAAGACGAAGATTAACCTCCAGCGAACGAGAGGACGACCTCATTGTGTTAGATAAAGCTGCCCATCCTCTATTACTACCCAGTTTATTTAGGTTAGCCAACGTGTGTCACGTATTGACGAGCCCTTCAAAATGGCTGATCATTTTTATGGAGGCAACAAGTCTCAAAAGGGAATTTATAACTTGTATAAGTGTTGTACAATCGGCGACTTAATGCCGAAAGCATTTTTAGCAGATAACCTTTGGGTTGTGCTAATAGTTTGTGGTAGGTGCGAAGATTATTAACGTAACAAAAACACTACAAATAGGTGGGTACTAATATTACTACTTACCTAAAATTTTATAAGACATTTAATTAAATCTACTTACATTTTATAGTAAACTAAAAACTCTAAGAAGGGAACTATAAATAGTAATAAATTAAGAAATAGCTATAAATGTTGTTGTAGATTGTGCAGGAAATGTTATTTTTTTATAAATTTTTGTAGCGACCCAATCGTGTCGTGTCGTGGTTTGAGTCATTTTACAAAACTTTAATTATCTCGCATACTAATTGCCGCGATAGGTATATTTTGATTTGGAACGCCAAATATAATAATGTGTATGTAGGTAGTAGGTACACAGCGCGAAAGTCCACTATGATTGTTGGACTTTTCAACATCGAGGGATTTGCAGGTGTTGCGCGTCACTATTTCAATAACACCTACCATGAGTATCATGTGCACAGGCACTCTGTCTCTCTCAGTACTACACTCCTTGATGATATTTATTTATTTAATTAAATATCTCCTACCCCGAGTTCGTAAGTAAACAATAAATATCACTGACATTATCTTATCCTTTCAAAGTTTCAACTGGAATACCGCATGCTTTCATTGCTGTATTTATTGTATTGACTGCAAAAATAGGTAGGTCCCTCCCTATGTAGATACCTTTCATATTATGGACTACACTACAGGTAGGTAGTAGTACTACTTAAGTATTACTATTTTGTTTATGCTTTATGTATGTTATTGGATATTATAATCGATTTGAGTGATATGCTCTACATTCTACATTACAATAATTGTTCTGGCGAATGGGAATGCGATGGGTAGGTAATTATTTTAAATATACGTATTACTATCTATACGATGTATCTCCTTCCTAGTTTGCCACGTAGCTTTCATTTCATTTCTGTAGGTACTTACTAATACAATATTTTAAAACTTGCTTTATCACAAAATATGCAAATCACAAACGTGATACTAATATAAGTACAAGGAAAGCCTTGTCGTTCTCAACGATTTATTCTTGGGATCCCTTAGGCGCTTTACCTTATACCCCTATCTCTTCCTTGTCTCCTTTATGTAATTTTTACGGTTTATTTATTTTAGATTCGTAACATGTTTTTTTATTGGAATTGCAATCTCCTATCTTAATCTATTTAGGTAAGTCGTCGTTATTGAGTTAAGAACTTTCATTTCATCACTAAGGTTAAATTTTTCAGTTTAGTCTGTGTTAAATAAATGCTAGTGTGATAATGTGCTCAAAATTAAAATTTTGTCTGATTCTTAGTAAACGATTTTAAAACTTCATAGGTAAGTACTTACGAAGCGGACTATAGTTTTATGTGCGTTTCTAAAAATTAAAAAGAGTCTCATTAAATCTCTCGTACTTCTTACATAGGTACACTTTGTTAGTATACCTAATAGTAGAGTGGAGATTCAGAAACTTCGGCGGATATTGTTCCTTAGGAACCTTATACTTCTGTTTATAATTCAAATGTCCATTTAGTAACGAAATCTTTATTGTTTATACATATTTTTCTTATTTCCAGCAAAACCTGGCGCGTGTTTCGCTAACACCAACTAAAATTAGAGTTTTATGCCCGTAATGAAATCAGTTTGATGCTGAAGATAAAAATAGTGAAAATTGTGTTGAGTTTAGTTAAACTATACGCGAGTAATTACACCTGTTCTCGAGAACCGCTTGTTATTTAACGCTTAGGTATCTCCTGGCACCTGTATTTTCAATAATTACAGGAAATATAGGTGATTTGTTAATCCCAATTCCCCGATAACATGGTCTATCTATGTTATTGAAGATAAGGACCAAAAATTAATGACATAGATATGGATCAGGCAATTTTTGTAATCAATAATATATTATGGTTATAAATACACATAAGTGGTTCGATCTATTTCTGGAATACCATGGAACCTTAAATTATACTCATATAAAAATACTGTGTTATCTTATCTTTTATAACCATGAATCTATTATGTAGGTAGGTATAATACCAACATACCAAAAACTTTTTATGTTAAACATTTTTCACATTCTATTTATTGTATAGATAGGTACCTAATTCGTTTATTAGAAAATCGTCGTAAAATTCAGGTGTGATTGATATGACAGCATAACCGCTATAATAGGTGTGTGTGCTTACCATAGAGTTAGTAACAACTCTCTGGTGCTTACACACAAGACAGTAAAAATCACTGTCACTATACGTAAACATTACTAACATAGTTTTCAAACATGTCTGTCCGCTTATTTATACGAGTAGCTCCTACTCGAGACCGCTTGACAAATATTCAGTCACTATGTCATGTAGAAGGATTTTAGATAAAGGCATGAAGTAACTGTTAATTACATCCCCTAATAAATGTTTTTAAAGCCATCAAGCCACAAGATGGAAGAGAGTCGGAAAACAAGTAGGTAGAATTGGATGTCCGCA
This sequence comes from Metalampra italica, assembly GCA_949699065.1. Lineage (NCBI taxonomy): Eukaryota > Metazoa > Arthropoda > Insecta > Lepidoptera > Oecophoridae > Metalampra > Metalampra italica. The sequence continues at coordinate 7,010,355 of OX452970.1, read as the reverse complement.
TCTTTGATAAAGCGGGCGAAACTGAGGGTAGAACCTAGTCTTACTTAAATTTAATGGTCTCTTGTTCTTCTTTAATGTTCCATGAAGGAAATGTGACGTGACGTATGGAGCGGTAGGCAATTCGTATGGAAATTGAAACCATTACCCGGTCACTCGCATAATTCGGGTTTATAAGACGGAAGATGACCAGAAGTTTCCATACAAGCCGTTTCTCGCGGCTTCGACCGCTTAGTATAGTTTTCTCGCAGGAACATATTTTAGGAGGTATCTATAGCATATATGTGTTATTTTGGTGTATAATCTGTATACTACTGTAAAGTTTCATCAAAATCTGTTCCATAGTATTTGCATGAAAGATGAAAAAGAGAAATTGTTGCTTTCGTCGATTCGCCCGTGACTTATACGAAGCAAAGCGCAAAATTTCTCAAATGTAATATAAATATTTTATTTTTGTTGCAGGAAATGGGTGACGACAAAGTGTATTGCATATTGAGGCGATATAGAAAATAGACCACGAAAGCTGTCTCCCGCTGACAGTATTCTAAAAAATATGTATGGCATAAAGTTACTCATCGCCTCCAGTCTGAAACCAAACAACGTGTTGGAAGCAAACAATGTGACAGAAGCCCATAACATTATAGAAAATACTGTCAATGTAACAAAAACAAATGTCAGCGGCTATCTATTACAAGATGACGAATATATATTTGATAGAACTGATGTTAGAGCTATATTTATCACATTATATACGCTTGTGTTTTGCTGCTGTTTCTTTGGTGAGTACCTATAAATAGGATTTACCTATTACTTATCATGTTTAGTAAATTATATCCTGTTTGTTTTAAGATTGCTCATAGACTTTTATAACTAACATCACAGATTATAGGGTAATAGTGTCGTATCGTATCGTATAACATCAGTCATGATGGCGTGACAGAGTGTGCGGTGTTTGACAGTTTTCATAGAGTGAGAACTGTCTAGTTTGAAAAAGTCGTGATCACCGCGTCGGTCGCGATGGCGCGGGCGGCTGGGCGGGCGGGCGGCTAATAGCGACATAACTGCGACATTGAAATATATTTTCAAGTGCCTACTTGCTTAGATAGGGCCACGATAGGGATTATTATCGTTTGGAAACAACAGGGCCTTAAATACAGTTTTGTGATTGTAATTATAAACAATTTATGAATAGACCAAAGTAAAGCAAACTAAAGTACCTACTGATCGAACGGGGCTAAAGTTTCTATGAAGAGCGCTTTTGTAAACATTATTAGATTAAGATTTGATCATGATTTTTGGCTACTGCAAACATTGTCTGTTGTGAGAAAACCTAGTTGTTAGTTCACTTATTATTTTTCAAGTCTAAAACCTCCATATACCTACATAAATATACTCTCTGCATACCCGAATATTCGTAAACTTTTTAACAATGACACACTCACACTCTTTAAATAACAATTAATAAGTTTTTATCTCAATGTAAGTAGGTACTTAGGTACGTAATATAAAGCATTACCGTGTGTTATATATAATATAAAATACTAATTACTACCTATTTACCCGACATTTGGTGCGCATTATAGCTATAAAGGGAATAAAAATAATGGAAAAATGTAACGAGTTTAAATAAAGAATTCCCAATGTTCAAATTAAATCAGAACTTTGTTCCTATATGAACAATTCGGCTAACTCATGTAAATATGAAAGTAGGTTAGTATAGGCATTTATAGTACATTGTGCAATAAGGGCAGTAAGTAGGATATTACTAACGAGAGTCTGTTAGAAGCCCGATGCCGAAGGCGGAGGGATTTTAATGACTTGAGTTTGCAATACCCTTACTGCCCGTGATGCACACAATGTTTTTCATCACATTTTCGAGGAAATAAATACCTACGACACAAGGGAACACAGGAGAATGCCGGAAAGTGGGCTATTGTTGCGTCCTCACCATTTAGACATCAATAATTTTCTCCTGAATTATGATCTTACGTGTATTTTTATAAACCTCATAGAACATGGGGTTTAGAAGTTCATTTTTAAAAAAGACTGTAAATTACAACCTTTTGATTCTCTGCTTGGTGAGCACAACTGAGAATAGAGACATCAGTGAAGATATTGACATTAGGGCCATCTACAGAAGATTTACTGCACTATTGATACAAGCATTCGGCCGCAGGTTTATATTTGTTCCAACTTCCAGTCCATCACACTTACTACAAAATAATTGGCCAATAATAATTGGTTTCACCGATATTGCGTCTTATTTATAGATAAAACTGATGGCCAACTATTTTCAATTCAATTCAATTCAATACACTTTATTGCACGTTTAAAAATTACAGACAAAAACAAAAACAGATACAGTAATGTACATCTAGGCGGTCTTATCGCTAAGAGCAATTTCTTCCAGACAACCTTTGGGTAGAGAATTTACAGCAAATTAGAAGGTAGGTTGTGCAATTTTAGGCATATTTTAAAAATCTACATACACTAAATACATAGGTATACAAAAAAATATATATACATACACACATACATGCATACAATATACATACATACATAAATACATACATACATACAGTGTAATCGATAACAACAAAGTTCTAAGCAGGTGAAGGAAAGAGGGAAGTGAAGTGATCAGACACAGTCGGTAAGAAAAAGTCCCTTGACTTGTTGCTTGAAAGCAACTAAGGATTTGGCGTGCCTGATCGGGACAGGAAGGGAGTTCCAAAGACGAATGGCATGGAGTGTGAAGGATTTATCGTAGAATTTAGAGGAGTGAGGAGGGACATGAAGACGAAGGTTTTCGGAGGAACAAAGAGGAAAATCGTGAGTGGAAGAAAGGAATTGGAAACGTTCTTTAAGATAGAGAGGAGTAGTTGGGTTAAAAAGGACAGAATAAAGGAGAGAAAGAATATTTTATCGATCATTGTGCTGAATCAAAGAAGAAATGCCATTTTCTGCTGATTTTACTGTTCTGTCATATTAATGTTACTATTTTGTCTTGTTAATTTTCCTAAAAGTAAATAAATTAATTCATTATAAAAAAATTATCGGATTAATAAATAAATAAGAAATAGTGACATCTAGTGCAAATTCAACGAACTGTCCTGATTTCTATTCCTAGATTAGAACCTCATCATGGAACTAATATGTCGCAGTACATATTAGTTCCATGAACCTCATACAAAAGAAAGATTTTTTTTTAACTCGTCCAGTGTTGGACAAGAAAAAGTCATAGGCCATACAGCCAAGTCATATTTTGTTCAATTAAATACCTAACCTAACCTCAAAACACCTAAAATAAATTCAAATTACTCAAAACTCCCACTTAATATTCTATTGAATTTTTTTTACGTAATCCAGATTAATTTTCCTATTCTTTGTCATTGATTTAGTTAGGACGCATGATGACGCAAATATGGCCCAACTCCCATAGAAAAATCGGCATTCTCCTTTATTTTCTTTGACTTAGCTGATATTATTTAAGTTTATTAAATTAATTTAGTTAAATTAAGTTAGATTAAAGTCAGTCGAGTACAGGCGAGTACAGGCGAGTACCAGTCGAGTTTAGTCGAGATAAGTCAAGTTAACTACTCAATTTAACTTAATTTTTAACTTAATTAATTTAATTAACCAGTTCAGTACAGCCAGCTACACATTAGTCCCTAGGGGTAATAATATTGTACTGATTTTCATTATTCTCCCGTGGGTGTATATAGGCCATTGTGTTTCTTTAGGAACGCATATAATAAGACCCATAACGAGCAAGTGTGATGAAAAATATATTACATTTTAAAAACCCTATACACATCTACCTACCAATTATAATCCTTAAGTGAATTCTGGAACCGATGCAATGCGAGTTCTCTACCTACTTTGTTTGCGTAATAAAATAAAGAAAAAAAAACACCCGGGCGGACATGCATTAAGGGTTTCTTCTATTTACTACGGAACCCTAAAACGCGGACGAAGTCTAGTCTTAGTATTATGAATAAATGAACATACCTATAAAGCTATTTCTTACAAAGTGAATAGGTAACCATAAGTAAATGAAATACTTATGGAAATAAGTACAATAATGATCGTGTTTGTCTCCCTAACGTATTTTGTATTCGCAACCTACATCTTCATTGGAAATGAAACTACTAAAGAGCAACAAAGGTACCTTAGAAATACATATAAATAACACGGCACGAGGCACGACACGACTGTTCAGATAAGGTTTATTACTTGTTCAGCTTTGCGAAACGCTTCATATTCCTGCCAATATAATATGCAGACTGTACAAGAGACATTTACCCACCGACGACGCTGAGTACAGCCTCCAGCTTTTATTTATTGTGTTGCTTTACATCTGATCATCAAATTGTACCTGCTTTACTTATTTCCCTGGGGAATATGGCTTTGTGGCTGTTGTCTCCAAGTTATCTTAGTATGTATGAGACTAAGAATAATACGAGTATACATGTTACGGCCTTTTAAGTACCTATTTACTTTTGTCTTCAGACATATTATGTATGTTTTGCGACTTCTATTAAACTTCGTTACGGATCCTTATCTCTAATCTTGTATTTATTATGCACTAGCTGTTGCCCGCGACTTCGTCCGCGTGGATTTTGGAAGTAGGTACCTATCTCTGCTATGTACAGACATACATCGTCTAGTTTCCAATGGTAAAATGGATCATTCTAAGTACCTTCACCATAATTTAAGGTATACCATACCTTCAGGAACAAACTCTGAACACCGTATCCAATTTGGTGAAGACAGATAAAAATTTAAAAAATTGTTGTTTTCACTTCTATTGCTCATAAGACTTCTCATATCAATTTTTATTATACGTGTGTATTTTTTAACTAATACAGTATGGGCAAAACCAAAACCATAGGAGATACAGGGAAACTGTCTTAGGAACCTTTAGGTATTTTTTCGTGATAACAATTTTGACATCGTAATCGGAGCAGCTGGAGTTCAGGTGGCATGCATGAATAAGTAGTAAGTTCCTAAGTACATTGCACAGTCTGTTTTATAAGAAAACATTTTATTAAATTTGACTAACTTCTGCTGCTTGGATTTTTTTCTTCCGATACAATAAAATGATTCTAACATGAAACTAAGTCGATACGCATTTTTTTAAAAATAATAAAAATTATTTTTCACTGGCGTTCTATGAGAAAACATTTTATTGAATTTGACTAACTTCTGCTGCTCAGATTTTTTTCTTTCGATATAATGAAGTGATCCCTACATGAAACTGAGTCGAACCGCATTAAAAAAAATATGTGCAAATTGTCTCATTTTTAAGGACAACACACGCTTGACCAAAAAATTTCTATGTCATAAGACACTTTCCCTGCATCTCCTATGGTTTCGGACTTGCCTATACTGTCCCAGTTAAAAAAAACACTGATATCTCCTATGTCTATGACATCGTCTTGTTACGTTAAATGATTTATCTGTAAATGACGATAACTTTTTTCGCTGTCATTCGATTTCAATGAAACAAAGCCTATAAGTTGCGCCAGGCTGTGCTTAATCTACCTGTGAAAACCGCAAGAAAATCCGTTCAGTAGTTTCGGAGATTAGCGATTACAGACAGACAGAAAGACAGAAAGACAGACAGACAGAAAGACAGAAAGACAAAAAAATTTGAAAATGCTTTTTTGTGTTCTGTTACTCTTTTTTATCGTCCACACTCATTTTTTTATAAATTTATTCAAAGTACAGACACACGGTTTCTACAGATTTATTATAATTAATCATATATATACACACCCATCTACGTGATAGACGAAGTAGGTATCTATAATTATTGTTTTATTTGTGTGTATTTGAGATCTCTAGACGTATCCTCGGATTTTAATAACAAATCTCCAAATTGCGTGTCCTTGCAATAAAGAATTCAATCTGTTTCCAAACTTTACAAACTTCCCTTATAAACAGTGCGTTACCTTTCTTATATAAATTATACTTAATCTACAATACATCGAGCTCAATATATAAATAAATTGGCTGTAATTCAAACCGGCGTTAGGAGTTGAAGTAAAAGCAACTGACCGTAAATAATGTGTTTAGTATAAAGATAAAATTAAAAACAAGGCATGAGAGGTCATTGATAATTGGAAATTGGTTTTTAAAGGAAATCCCTGAATTTTTAAAAATTATTTTTTCAATTAAAGTAAAGATTTCAACATTATCGATACCTATTAAAAATGTTAATCTTTAGGTATCAAAAAAAGATATCATAGATAGTTAATTGTAGGTGTCCTAAAGTACTTAGGTACTTGTTCCCTAGGAGAACTAGAGAAAAATAACCAATTGTATTTTTTAGGTTTATGTACTTTTACTAGGGATCTCGTTTTCGTTTGTGCACTTTATCTTTATGACTGTGCAGCCTGTATGGACTAAATCTATTAATTTAATCTATCTAAATCTATTAATTGGACCATTGGTAAATCCGGCATCAGATGCAAGGCAGTGACAGTCTGATGGATGACAGACGGAAATGACGAAATGTAAGGGGTTTCTCTAAAAATGTGAGAGGAGATTTCCGGAAGCGAGAACGCGATTTAGTTCGGTAGGTCTCGCTCAACTTTGGCAAACTTTAACAGCTGTCTTTGAAGTCAGTAACTGGAATCTTCATGTGGAAGTGTTGAATTTCAGTATTCAAGAGACCTGTTATACCCCTACCATGAGTTTTTTTTAAACCTTATACTCGCTAGCGACTAACGTAAAAATGTAAAAGTGCTGTTTCTTTTCGACTAATTACGAAAGACAGAGAGATATAGATAAAGTTTTTATGTAGTCGCTAGCGACTTTTGACGTTGTATATTCATGGTATCGAAACTAGAATCATATTCATGGTATCGAAGTAGACTGGAATCGAAAGTAGTTACTAGAATCGTATTAACTCTATTCCGAAGAAATAAATGACACTCACGTTTAACATGTAGGTAACCCGCATTCCTATACCTGTGGGGTAGTCAGTTTTTATTTGTCGCAAAGATAATAAACTTAGGTGGATAATTATTATTCTTTTACCATTTACTGATACGAGAAAATAAAGTTAATTTTAATTTGATTAACTAAAATAAATTAAAACTTTTTTTCTAATTAATGTACCGTGACTACATTTATAGATAGGTACTTACTAGTATTTTGTTCTACCGGGGCGTCGTCTAATTCATTTAGTTTTAAAGGGCAAAATCCGCAAAGATAATATACGATTGTACTGTGTATGTAGGTAGACTCGGTAATACGCCCCACTTGACAAAACGCCCCACTCACCTAGCACGCACACTAACAAAGCTACGCAGCACACGAATAGAAACGCAAGTAGCCGTACAACGTAGTAGACAACTTTTCGGGCGACTGACGGCTACTTGCGTTTCTATTCCAGTGCTGCGTAACTTTAGTGTGCGTGCTAGGTGAGTGGGGCGATTTGTCAAGTGGGGCGTATTACCGAGTTTTATATTTATGTTTATATTTATGTTTAAGTACCTGTATAAAAAGTATGTACAGTCAATTTTCAAGTTTATTTTACGAGAAATATTTAGAGTTTATTCATCGAAGTTATGCCCAAACCAGAAAGTATTAGGTATACTTTACTTAACATTTAAAATGACAGAAATTATTTCTACAAAATACGGCTCCAATATTCCGAGCCTACGAATTCTTTCAACTTGGAAGAGCTTCTGTGATGCAAAATATTTTTCGAGTGAATCCGGATTCACCTAATCAATAACAAAAGCGGTCAAGAGCGAGTCAGACCTCGCTTTTTGAGAGTAGGTACTTGATATAAAATCCAGAAGTCCGTACTTAACTCCAACATAAATTGGCTGATACTTTTCTCTAAAATACTCCATGCAGCACTCATACATAGCAATATAATGTTGGCCGCCTTCTCTATTTGCGCTTTAAATGTGATCAGTCCAAGTTTATCCATCAGGTGACTTTACACAAATACTATTGAAACAACACAAATGACATCTAAGTCAAGTTAAAATTGTTTATCTTAACTTTTCAATAATACTTCAAACCAATTTCAAATTACCTTACCGTAAGTTTGCAAAGGAATACAGAAATTATATCGTACTTATTAAAAATAGAGATTAAAAATTATTTATCCATTTGGGAATTCCCAACTTTGCACTTTGAAGCGATCCCAAATTTGGGATCGCTTCAATTTTTATCAGGCAGGACCTGAGTGTAATATGATAACATTGTTTGCGGGCAATAGCAGTTAATTAATTAAATTTTATCATTAACTGTTTAATATATAAATACCTTCACTCAATCAGCTTTATCAATTTATTTGATGGTACCGCCCCGCCGCCGATGCCTATCCGGTTCGGCAGCCTGTTAGAATTACTTATAAGCGTTGGTATCTATAGATACAAAATGCATATGAAAGTTCGTAAGTTCTCATAAGTTTGCTCATTGACCATAGCGTAATGTCGCATGCAAACTAAAGGGCTATTATGTTCAAGTCGTCATTATCTCGCGGCACGGTGGCGTAGTAGATAATGCATTGTGTTTTGTATGATGTCCAATCATCTATTCAGGATATGCAAATATGGCTAACACCATTTTGTACTGCCGTTGTTGTACTGCCGTTTCATAAAAAGTATTTATACAATTTCCAGAGCTACGAGTATTACGTTCATGTATTATAAGTTTTAACGGTTATCGTAGAAGTTTACCATCTCCCTTCATTTTGTTCTTAATTTATAGGTATAGACAGATACGCTTGTAGGTACGATTAAGGATATTATAGGTACATTGTGTAAAAAACTTATATACTTATGTAATTATTTTTGCTCCACAGGAAATTTGCTCGTGATCCTGGTAGTGACCTTGTCGAGGCGGCTCAGGTCAATAACCAATTTTTTTTTGGCGAATTTGGCAGTGGCAGATTTATGCGTCGGCGTGTTTTGCGTCTTCCAAAATTTGACGATTTATCTTATACCGAGGTAAGTAAATCTGTGTAAAATAAACAAGTATAAGTATGCGTATGCAAATAGAGTGTATATTTGGCAACAGCGTCTGGTTTGCTCAGAGGAAATGTTTCCCGGAGGTACCTACATAGGAAATCGTTCACGATTAATTCAGCGCTCGACTAATCTTGATACATGTCTGAAAGTACCTACGTATGGCACCTCTACTATACGTTCGTAAGTTGCTGCTTGATTTAGGTATTTATCTACCTTTACAGCTTATGCGATTATACCAACAAAACATTTGACATTTCTATTTATCGTAAACCTCACCCGCAGTAGGTAAATAATTGAAGGGCCCGCAGCTGACCCTCTGATTTGTTAACCTCGACAATGTCAGCGCGGGTGTTCAATTATACAGGGTGGAAATTTCTTAATAGGGTCCAGAGTCTGGACAAGTCAGCAACACCCTTTCCTTTGTTCCTACTTCCTGAGGAATTTTGATGTTTGGGTCTATTCAACCGATTTTGAAGAATTTGAGAATGTTATTAGAAAGTTCTGTCGTGATCTAAACATACTCCTAACTACACCCCACCCTAAACTTGTCATACTGAGCAGTGTAGAGACAAGATTGATAAAGTTAGATTAATTGTTTATATAGCTATTCTGTCATCATTTTCTTTGTAAAATGTATCTTACTTTTGTAGGACCTTAATGAGTCAAAATAGCAAGGTGATGTTTGTTTAATTAATCCCAAGGGAACGTCATGTTGACGCAGCCGCTTGATAATGGCATTGTCGTTATCTTTTATACGTACATACGTTCACCATTGATTTCCCATTTACGAGGCCCATTTCCCTAAACACGACGAAAACATTGATCTGATTGAACAGGCGTTAACTCTAAAGCCGAGTTTTGGCCGAAATTGTTTAAAAGTTTACACCACACTATAGATTAATCGATTCATTTTATCTTTCACTCATCTCTCTTTTATTGTAACTTGATAATTTACACAGCAAAAACCGTTGGAAATCTGTTTTGCGGTTCTCGAGTTTTAAACAAACTGGGGGCCAATCGCGCTAATTCTGAACGATATTACCAAATCCAAACCATAACCAATACGTTATGCTCATGTACACGTTTCGCAAACCTTTACAAACGCAAACAGGGGTTTGGCTTGCGTTTGTAAAGGTTAGCCAAACGTGTACATGCAGCATAACGTTTTTGGTTATGGTTCGAATTTGGTAATGTCGTTCAGAATTAACGCGATTGGCCCCCAGATAGACATATCTCTAGTAATATGATGCAGGCATTAATTGACGGACCATAATCGGTCGGCTTGTCGTCAAATTCATATCACGTAATACAATTTTTAGGTAACCACAAAAAACCTATTGTTTCGCTATGCCGTCTGTTCGTCCGTCTGTCTGTCCGTCCGTCCGATGTTCAGAGAGCTGTATCTCTGCAACGGTGATACGTAGCAAGCTGAAATTGTCACAAAAGACGCGTACCTGCGGCGCATCCAACGACAAATACTCAAAATAAGTCAAAATTGTAAATAAAACAATGTTCATACTGATCTGTTAATTATTTGTCAGTTGGGTGTTCGGCGACTTCCTGTGCAAGATGTACCAGTTCGTCCACTCGCTGAGCTACACTGCCTCCATATTCATACTGGTGGTGATCTGCACCGAGAGGTACTTCGCTATCATACACCCCATCACGTGCAAACAAATACTTACTTCTACCAGGCTCAGGGTAAGTTAATGTGCTACATTTACCAACTGCGTGTGACCAGAGTGAACGAGAGTGCGGAAACTCCGAACAAGCACACTAAAACGCACGCACACAAGCGTAGTGTTCACTTACACTAGCCCACAGAGATAAGCCCGCGGAAGGAGTACTTGGCCATAGCTTCGCGATGCGCTTCGTTCACTCTGGTGTGACTGTACGCTCTCGTAGCCGTTCCTACGACTAGACGACCTTTTAATTGTATAGACACAGAAATATTGGAAGTGGGTGAAATTTTGAAAAAAACAACTCACACATTTTGTAAATAAGTTCGTAGTCTCTGGTCGTGCCTCGTGCTCCACCTGAGTTCTCCACCTTGTTAGAGCACAAGGAAGTGTACGTCCTCGTGCTTGGAGCACAAGGGCGTACACTAAGGTTGAGTATCTGTCCAGTAAAAAAGGTCATTTCTATCTATCGTGCTCAATCTGCGTAGAAGGGTAAACATTTCCTAATCTATGATGTAAAGCAACAATGACAAACTTTTCGAAAACGAGAAGTGAAAAAAACAGTTTTACATATAAGCATTTACAGGTTTAGTATATAAATCAGGCGGTAGTGGTAAAGTACCAATTAAGATCCTGTTTATGTAGGCTTTATTGTTTCCTTCCTGGCACTTGAGTATATTCAGATTCTAATTAAGCATCCTTTAGACATTAAACTCCAAGAACGAAATTCTAATGAATAAATTAACTTATACTTTGGTGTTGTGGTTTAAGATGCTTGGTGTAATTCAGGAGGACGCGGGGTCGATTCTCTCCAAGTTCAATATTAAATTTCGTTTATTAAAAATTTCTGTTTAGTTGCCCAGATCAACAAATTTAATAAGGCTCAACTTACACCATAATTGTTTTATAATAGGAGCCTCATTTCTGTTCCACATTTTGAAATTCTAGTCACGTCTGATGAAAGCTTTGGGTATTGTTAAGTGGTACTTACCACGTACTTACATATAAAAAGGCTCTCTTATTAAAAATAAAACTTTTAGTTTTTTTTAAACCGCCCTTTTAATGACAAACGTTCAGCAAGCAGATGCTTTCCAGATTTCTTTAACTTTCCGCCACACGTTAGTATAATTTTAAGAGCCTTAAGTGGTGCCTACACGATCATGCTGCATGACATGCATTACGTGCTGTCACTTATGCATGACCGTCTAGTTGTAGCGATTGACGCAAATGACATGCAAACTTCGTGCATGACATGCAAACTACGTGCTGGCCGTTGCTTCACTGTACTAAGTGATTGATAGTAAGCATGAGGGTCCATCATGCAGCATGATAATTCACGTAAACGTAACGCACTTCATGCTGCATGATAATTTAGGGACCGCTTTATTTAGGTTAGGTTAGGACATAGTACAGTCAAGGGTAAAAATATGTATACATACATAAGTATTATACAAAATATTCTTCGTCAGCTTCATTTCAAGCTTTCGAAAGAATCGTATCATGAATGACACATTGTTGTTAACACTGTGTGTATGCATATTTTGTCTCCGACTGTACTACTAGTAAATTAAACTAAAATAAAATATTTTGGCGAGAGTTCCACGTACCATGGAAAGTTAGCAAGGTGATTTACAGATTTCATTGTAAAGGAAGAAGTGGGGCATATTTCGAAATTTCCATTTTATTACCGGCTTTAGTAGAGGGTAAGGTTAGTGCTCTATCTTGCTTGCCTCACCATTTTTAACATTCATTTGCATTATTCGGCCGTCTTACCGGCTACCATCCTGGCTTTATTCTTTTTTGGGGTAACATAAAGTAGCGGTTACAAGACCAACTAAAATGTTTCGACTTATTGACTGGAAGAAACTGATTCGTTTTCGGCTGATCGCACACATTCAATACATTTCATTCATTCTACATAATTACCTGCGTATGTAACAAGAGTATAGCACAGACCTGATGATTAGACAAATTGTAGAGTCCATAATGTATTCTAGAAATTTTAAAAAACTGGCTTATTCCACTCTGGCTCCTCTGGGCGTAATAGAAACTGACCGTGGTTAGTAGGTACCTTTTAAATTATACATGTACCTATGTCGCTTTTACTTTCTCTATATAGTTACTTTTCTTCAAAATGTTTAAAAAGTTTTTGGTAACTAGATTGTCTTTATGAAGCGTGATTTGTCTTTATTTCTTTCTTGTTTGCTTTCTTTATTTCATTGTCAGTTTCATTTAATGTCATGCTACTTACATCATGATGTATGGAGAGCCGGAAGTTTGAATGTAACCGTAAACCGCCTTTGCAAGCCGGGTACATAATACTCTCTTCAGGTCCAAAATGTCCCCTTTTACAAAATGTGTACTTTCCCAAAATGTCCACATCCCTAGATTTCCACCTTCCCAAAATGTCCACTTACCCAAAATTTCCACTTCCCAAAATGTCCACTTACCCAAAATTTCCACTTCCCAAAATGGGAAAGTGGTTCCCAAATTCAATTATGTGTTGTTTTCAGATGGTAATAATGGGTGTGTGGATAACAAGTGCGGCTTACAGCGCGCCAAAGTTCATCTGGGTGGAGACGATAACGAACAACCTGGGCGATGGCCACATGGAGACCATTTGCATCCAGCACCGCATGAAGTACAACTCGGAAATATTCGACATGGTCAACTTCGGACTGCTCTACGTGACGCCTCTGTGTGTGATGACGGTAAGCAATATTCTACAGGTGTCCAGTAAATAATGGATCGGTAGGTAACTATTTTCATGACTATAAGGATATGTTAAATTAATTGACCTTAATGAGAAAATCTCACCTTTTTTATAATACATTATCATTTTTCAACCGACGAAAAAAAAAGAGGCGGAGGTTCTCGACTGGACCGGTATATTTTTATTTTTTTATCTATAACTTTTACAGAGCGCTCCGATTTTTTCCAATAAATCTTGGAAGTACGATAGCTTTATAAAAAAATTGAAGAATAATACGAATTGAAGAGTTACCTAATGAAAAAGCAATAACATCCATCAATATCTCGAAAACGAGGTTTTTACTCGGGTTATCCATTACTTACCGGACATTTATATTTACGTACGTATTGGACGTCCACCGTCTTCTGCTCAACCCATTATAAATAAGTCGGTGTCCGATATAAATGGTAGCGTGAGACCGTGACCTCGTCTCCAGACCGTGACCTCGTCTGCCCACTGCCATTCCTGCATGAATGACGTGTCCTTCGTTCTTCATCAAATCCAGGTTTACAACGAATTGGTTGCATAAAAGGACCTTGTGAGGTCATTTCATTGAAGTTAAATTGTTTTTGAAAACGGTTGGATGAGAAAAGAAGGAACGGATGTGGTCGTGCACTTTATGAAGCTCTGCTCGTCCGAATTTTCATACAAAAAGCGCCAAAGTTTCTCTACCCCTCCCCAACCTCTTCTCTTACCTACAACTATTTTCAATGCTTTTAGAAAATGTATCATAGACATTTATGTCGATATATAGGTATATCAATGTGTTGTAACTTTGTCGATATTGAGTCTAGACCGAGTATTTGAATTGAAAACGGGACATCCTATCAACATAAGTTAATACCCGTAACCAAGAAGGTTTTAACCGAGGGTATAACTAACGATTAGAAGTAAAATTTAGAAATTCGGTGATAGTTTATGAAACAAAAAATGATTCCTAACGAAATTCCTTCAAACTGTTACTTTTGCAGAACTAGGATATATCAGGTAAGCGGCAGTAAGATGGCAGATGTTTATTGAAATACTTTCTTTCAATTCAATACACTTTATTGCACATTTAAAAATTGCAGACAAAAAAAGAGAAAAACAGATACAGTAATGTCTAGTCTACAGTGTACATCTAGGCGGTCTTATCGCTAAGAGCGATTTCTTCCAGACAACCTTTTACTTTCTTATCTTATTATTTGCCGCGGCAGCAGGTCTCACTGGCCTCCTCCCTTAGAGCTAAAAGCGCATTCCTGCCTTGTTAAACGTTCCCCCGATTCGCTGCAGGCGACAGAGTGACGGTATACCGGTATACCCATCATTAAAATAAATTAAAAACTCTACCTGCAAAAAAGCATAACGAATAACAAAAATCTCCGCCTCTCATACAAACATAAGCGCGCTCGGCAGATAAATTAAGAAGGGAAGGTAAATGTTTTTATATTTCATCGTTTAAATTTTACATTTTATCTATCTTTGTTATCTTTATTTGTACCTACATACATACTAGACTATCACGTATGTATGCGAGAGTAGATAACATCCCCTAAAAGGTTTGCGGTCAACGCGAGGTGACTCTATTTAAGTAGGTAGGTATGTACGATGTGTAAGTGTTAGATAATGGGCCAGTGGTTTTCAGGTCAAGAGCTTTTATTGTGCTTTCATACCCATAAGTAAAAAACATAGTGTGGCATGAAACGAAAATAGTAACGGCTGTAGAATAGGTACTGTAAATCAATGAACGAAAGTTAAAAGAGCAAACCAACTGCCCTCTCAACACTTTTACCCTACCTCACCCATGTTGTATTCATATTTAGTCTCGTGTCACGAAAAGTTTATTTTTTTAGGATCCTGTAAGAAAGCAAGCGGCCTTAACTGAGGTGTACCTACCTGCTTTTAATTCTAAAACTACATATTCATTTATTCATATAGCAATTTTCATTGTGTCGTAAGTGTGCAGTAATACAACAATAATAAAATATGTAATCAATTACAATAGAAAATGTCAATAAGACAAAGTACTGGATAACAAAATTAATTAATGTTCAATAATCCATAATGTCAAGTAAAGTAATTGATTAATTCCAGAAACTTATCAATGGACCGAATACGAGACCGAAAGAGCTGATTTTTATTTCAGTAGACTTCTTCATGTCAGTCTATATTACAGTAATACAACTAAGAAACTTATCAATGGACCGACTACAAGACCAAAAGAGCTGAAAATTTGAGACAGTGATGTTTTTATTTCAGTAGACTTATTTAGGTCATATACTTAGTCTATTATTATTTTAATTACAATATTCACTAATAAAATTAAAATAATTAGAATGTTGGAGTGAGCACTTTTACGAGAAATTAATCATTCTTTCTCGTAAAAGTGCTCACTCCAACATTTTTCTTATTATTTTCATGCATCTAATAAAGTGAATATTGTATTTAAAACTAATATATTCACTATAAATTTTTAATATTAAGGATGCACGGCCGCCATACTCGTATATTTTAAAGGCTACAACTTACTTGCCATTATATCCTATTTAGTCCAATAATTTATTAGTATAATGACGATGGTATAACTAGGCGTCGATTAGGATCATCCGTCGTCGGATAGGTCCCAAACAACAAATGCAGGACTCATAATCAGAGATAGGAATTCCTGTCGCAATTTTGAAACAGGGCTAAATATATTATTCACATGGCTTTTTACTCACAATATACAAATTAATTAACTTAGTTAAATTCAGAAACCGCACGCCTCGCGGGTCGAGCCGGATGGACGTGCGTTGCTCGTGCGACGAGATTACATAAAATGTAAGCACTTGGGTCATTTATATTTAATTCATTTACGGAAAACTAATGCAAGTCCGTGTCAAATGTCAAGTCTCAACGCAGTGAACTTTAATAAGTAGGTGCTTATTAAAGTTCGCTGTCTCAACGTTATTTATTTCAACAGTAAAGAAAATGATATGTATTTATTCAGAGGACGATTTTGAAGACTACTGCCGTTACGTAATTTTTGATTATAGTTATACGTAGGTATACAGGGTGTATAGCCTTTTCTAATTACTCTAGCTAAATTCATAATTTTTGGAGAAAGTCAACAAAAATATTTATTTAGCCCTGTTTGAAAATTGCGACGAGAATTCCTATATATCTCTGCACATATTATGGGTCATATAATTTTTAAATAATCATACAATACATCTATTGGGAAAAAGTAATAGTATTACCCATCTCTCTGTTACTGCTGCACGTATAGCATACCTAACTATATACCTACCTACGTGCCGTATCAGAGTGGGTACGTACTCGCATTTATTTTCTCCGGCGTAACTCAATATATTACATACTTCTAGTCAGATTTTTTTACTGCTCTGTCGGAATATTAAATTTATTGTTACATATATGTTACCTACGTAATATAAATTTTAGTAACACTTTAGCCGCGGTTTTGTCTTTTATTGAGCTCGAAACATTTATTTTGACGCAGGTATGAAAACTTATTCGCAAGAGAATCTTCTGTGAAAGCTTTAAAGCACGCAAAGTGTAGTAGGTACATTAATATTTCAGTGTTTTCTTCGAAGATAATTGATCTAAGTAGTAGTATTTAACTAGTAGTTCCGTGAGAACAGTAGACCTCGCCAGCCCTTATAAACCAAACCTAAAAGAAACCAACAAAAGTCAACTTTGGAAACAGAAAAAGTACCTACTAAAGTGACAAAAATTAGCACTTTAAAGCTTAATATTTCGCAAACGGATCCCTGAATCGAAAAATGTTTATCACACACCCGCGATATTTTTGAAAGACCCATCCAACGATACCCCACACCATGGATATCACGCGGAAAAAAATAATTTTCCATTTTACGTATGCAGTTCTATGAACATAATTTATTTTTTCAACTTTCTTAAGTCGATCCACTATTACTCAAAAACTAATAGAACCTACTTAGCCGTAATAGTTTTCCTTGTAACTACGTTATATATGCTACTGCCATGAATTTTTTCACATTTCCAGAAGCAACCGTTTAGCTGGCAGGGGGGGGGACACGTGACTCTAACAAAAATTACCGCTTTAAAGCTTAATATTTCGCCAACGGATCCCTAAATCGAAAAAATGGTATTCACACACCAGCAATATTTTTGAAAGACCTATCCAACGATATCCCACACTATGGGATTCACAAGAAAAAAAAAGTTCACTCCCACTTTGCGAGTATGGTAGGTACTCTAAAAAAAATGTTTTTCAAAATTTTATTCTACTCATTTTGTAGGTTTAATTAATTTATACATATGCCAAATTTTCGTCAAAATCGGTTGAAAAATGCGACCTGTAGAGAATTACAGACAGACAGACAGACAGACAGACAGCCGGACAAGAGCATTTTTGGCCAGTCTCGAAACGTAGACGCTTCGCTCGCTTCGCTCGCTCGGTCAATTACAATATCAAAAAATATGTATTAAAATAATGAAACTGTTTCATAGACGAAAAAATAAACATATAATTAACACGTAACACGTTATTAATAATACACGTTGTCTGCCTTCATTAATACTTAAATTTTCTCTCTCACGGGTTTGCTGGAAGAAATCTCTTCGAGAGATAAGTTCGCCCTTTGTACCTACTTATTTTTCCCTGTATTATTTTGTAAATGTTTTTTCTATGTGTGTGCAATAAAGTGTTAAATAAATAAATAAATAATTTACTAGGTATTTCAATGCCGAATTTAAGGTATACTTACCTATTTAACTTAGGTGTACAACGACCTGTTTGAGCTTACGTATTTTGACTCGTTTTAGACTGGTAGATTCTACGAGTAGGTATGGTTATACCTACAGGTGTACATTTAAACATACAAAGAATTTTGAGTGCTAAGATATGATGAAGTTGGTATACGTAATAGAAAAGATTTATTATAGGTAATAAATAACTCAGGTCCAGCTAAACTATTAAAAGTTTCAGAACAATATTTCATACAATTTCATTTTGTTTAGTTGAAAATTACCTTTCTTATTGTGAAATAATAACCCATTGTCATTTGGTCCCAAGTGATAGCAGCCGACAAACTCCGATCTCAGTGTAAATACAAATCAGCGATTTGTGGCCGGTCGTAGCCAAATAAAATGCCCCCACTGGAAATCATGGGATCCCGCACTATAAGTAAATGAAATCATGTCCGTCCAAGGGATTTAGGGAATTGACTGTGAATCGTGTGAAGGTCAGCTATACGATGGGAGTCTAAACTACTTACTTTTATCGTATATTTATGTATTTGGGTTGTAGATACGAGCTCATTCATGATCATCCATGACAAATCTCGAGAAGTCCATGATAGTTAATTATACTTACTAGAACTACAGCGGAAATAATAATTACTATCGTCTAGAACTTTCCTTTGAGTCAGTTTTGTTTTATGGTGGACGCCTACGTTTGTGTTAGGTTAAGCCTTTTTTTAGGTTAACCTACTCCTTTCATTATACTTCTTATTATATTTTTCTCGGAAGATCGAAACTATATTTAGATAAAATCATAAAAGATATAGTAGATTCCCAATATCTTCTGAATAAGTGTGTTCTCGTCACGGTATGTTTTTCTATCTCGAGTTTCCGCTAGCGTGCCTATAGTTTTTCTCCTTTCATTATACTTCTTAATAATATTTTTCTCGGAAGATCGAAACTATATTTGGATAAAATCTTAATAGATGTAGTAGATTCTCAATATCTTCTGAATAAGTGTGTTCTCGTCACGGTTTGTTTTTCTATCTCGAGTTTCCGCTAGCGTGCCTATAGTTTTTAGGGATATTTAGACCATAGAGTAACTTAAATATTTAGGGCCTCTTACACCGGTTGCTGATAAAGTCCCAGATACCCTATATGAAGGTTATCTACCAGATATCCGTTTTTTTCTTTTTCACCGGTATCTGATTGCCTTATCTGTCAGATATACCGCCTTTTAAACTAACAGATTTATCTGATAGATTAGGTTATCTGGCCGTTATCTATCTGTAACAATATCAGCAACCGGTGTAAGAGGCCCTTAGAGTAGAAAACAATTCACTGGATCCAAACAATCAATGACATGACGGTGGTAGATAAAAATTTAGGAAGTACCCAGTGTACCTACTCATCTATTACTAACTAATAAACCTGAAGTTTTTTTGTTTGTTTGTATATTCTTTGAACGACTTAGTACCTTGTCACTCTAATGTAAGTATTTGCTAATGTCAGGAGCGAATGCGTCAATTACATTAGAGCGACAAAGGTACGAAAATGTATACATCATTTTTAATGAAGTCGACCGTACCAGTGCCCAGTGGGCTTTGAAAAATTATTTTACATTAGTCCAATTCTTGAGGAATCTAAGTTATTTAACATCACGCTACGACCCTTAGGAGCCGAGCAAAAAGAAAAAATCAAAAATCTTAAACAGCTCGTATGCAATAAAATATTTTGACAACACAGGGCCTATACTGTGATTTTGTACTTAGATATAAGACTGACTTGACATGGTCTGTTGGCTTAGTTGGTAGTGACCCTGCCTACTACGCCAGAGGTCGTGGGCTCGATTCCCACCCGGGACCAACATTTGTGTGATGAGCATAATATATATAGCTGTAAAAATATATAGAGAACATTATTTGATTTGAAAAAAAAAGTGTGACAACGAGTCCGCCCTCGAAATAAACTGTACATGACTTTGACCTCACTTATTATTAATGTAGAGGGACTGGTGCAGCGAATTATAAATGAAAATCAGCATAATTGGTATTTCAGCATAATTGTTATTCCAAGAGGGTTCCGGTGGTTGAAAATAAAACCTAATGGAATCAATTCCGCGGATCCCAAGTGTTATTCGGACAAGACCATAATTTAAGACTGTGGGTAGTTAATAGTTTGAGCCTTTATTGTTCCCTTATTTTAATTGGAATCGATTATTTCTTTTTACTGTGCAGAAGGTAATGTTTTTCAGAGCTTAAATTTTTCTCAACAATACAAATTCAAATTTCAATTTTACTTATTAGGAATGGCAACGAACAAGTGCTCCTAGCAAAACAGGCAGTTCATGGATGGCGTTCCTATTAATTGTTTACCTACCATAGTATTGGTACCTTCATATAAAAGAAAAATGTTACCATCAATTGGAGAGTGTATTCTGATCAAAGATTGGACTTTACTCTGACTACCTACTACCCCTAGGTGTATGGAACCAAAATGGGCAGGCGCGACATTGTTATAGCCTTTCGTCTTCGTTTTGGACATTTTCCATTGAACAACTTTGGTCACTTGATGTGTATAAGTAAGAATTTGGTATTTATTGGTGGCCGATAGCAACACCTAACTGTACCGAATGTGAAGTGGTTGAACATGCTATCACATTATCATTATTAAGATATCCTATTGGATGCGTCCCAAACGGGACTGAAAGGATACGTTTTTTGTTTCTGTCAACTTTTAGTTGCTGAATAAAACAGCGGATAACAGACATATAATTATTAATCTTTTGTGCCTGTGAAGTGATTCACTGAATAATGATGATGGCCTAAGCACCAACGCTGCCAGCAACGCACTCATTATTACAGTCCGCGGCAGTAATATACTGTAACTGCATAAAAGACTTTACGTCTATGACGAGAAAAGTTTTAGGCTGAAATCTACTTGGATTCGTCTTGGACTTTAAGATTACTTAGATGAAACTTGCGTCTACATTGGGGAAATCCACCCCAAGTAAGTGGATAGGACATTTCTTACTGAGAAAGTTGTGCGACCATAATTTATGAGTAAGCACTCATACTTATATCGTATTTAATTGCTTTAAAATAAAATTTAATTAAATGACTGCATCTCTAAACTTCATGCATAACGGCATAGAGACAACCTGTAAGTGTCTGTTGCATTTAAAGATACATAATTTATAAATAACAAGCGCTGAACGCGGGCGTAATAAACGACGATGTAAACAGAAACCCTCTGAGCCACTAGAATACTGACGTCTAGGTATTTGATAAATTCAGAAACTTTAATAGTGGCACGTTTGTTAAGTGAACTTAATTGTTGGGTGTAGAGCTACAAAGACTCAATTTAATCTCATTGCAAGTCCGGCTGTTTAGTCCCGAAACTTGTACATGGCTACTCAACAACTGATAAACATACATTATATACTTTAGAGCGTCTCAGTGGCGTCGGGGATAAGACGCGGCCTCGCTCATATCGGAAGGTCCGAAGTTCATCCCCGGCTGGGCCATGTACCAAAGGGTTTTTTCTCAAAAACTTAAGTACATTTACTGATTGCTCTTAAACGGTGAAGAAAAGCATCGTGAGGAAACCTGCATACGCCGAAGACGAAATTCTTAGGCGCATGTGAAGTCCACCAACCCGCACTGTGCTAGCGTGGTGGACTATAGCCCGAACGTCCTCGTTGAGAGGGTAGGCCTGAGCCCCAGCAGTGGGGACTAGTTAATAGGCTGATGATGATATACTTTAAATAAATACTTAAATACATACAAACACCCAGAATCCGAAAACCAACAGATATGCTCATGAGTCATCACACAAATGTTGGTCCCGGGTGGGAATCGAACCCACTACTAACTACGCCAACAGGCCAGTCAAAAATTAATACCTTTATCTTACTTGGCTTGCGCTTGTGTCCATTAACTATCAGCATTCACAACTAGTAACGCCAAATAAATTGAGAACAAAAGGCGGACTTTTCAAGCCGGAAAATTGGATTACAAATTCAATTTGGACATACTCGTACGCATGAAATCATTTGAGGATATGTCCTACGGGGCATGTGTGTAGGTTCGATGCCAATAGGGTTACGTTGTTTTATTACGCATGCGAATGTGAACTAACCAGATTGCGACGAAAATAAATGTTCTATCGTGTAGGTGTTCAGTATATTGCTGATCATAAGTACCTAACAAAATTAAGTTACTTATATATAAAGTAAAACCAGGTCATAGAGGGTTTATTTGGAATTTGTAAAAGCTGTAAGTATGATGAATATGTAACAGTTTTCCCGATCCTTTAATTCCATCTTTGTACCTCTAATGCCTCGTCCAAAACAAACAGCTGTCCGACCAATGGCATCGTCCCAGTATTCTCATTATTATAAGCTGGTAAATGAAGCAAAACTTCCTCGAGCCTTGCGCTCAAAAACGGGCCAACTATACTTTAAGTATACCTTTGTTAAAATATATTAAACACCTATATCAATATACCTATACTCAATTATTACGTAAAGTTAAATTAATGTGTAGAAATACCTAATTTCCATATTTCCCTGCGACGTATACAAATGTACTTATCCTTTAGAGCTGCAGGGTCCACATCAGCCTGTTGGCTTTCCCGATGAGCGCCACCACACTAGGTTCTTTTCAGGTTTTTGATCCATCTGGCCAACGTTCGTTGCACATTTCACAATGTCTGACCCTATTTCTGCAATATTCCACGTTTCCCATAATATTTTGCTTCACCAAAAGAATCCCATTACTACTAGTATTCATGATCGCAGTTACGGACCCTTTAAGAACGCGAGGCGAGCACACTGCCAACTATATACACAGTTAGTACTGAGCTAGTGCTATCACGTTTTTATAAGTACTTATAATAATATTTTTGCATCAGGTTTTGTACACGAGGATCGCAGTGGGACTTTGGCAGAGTTCCCGTGGGCTGCAGCACATAGGGCGCGTGCAGTGTTGCGCGACGCAGTGCCCGCGCATCGACAAACCAGCGCCGGCGCCCGCGCCGCTCGACCCCTACGAGCCGCAACGCACCTTCATAGGCACCACTGAGGCTAAGGTTGGTCATATTTTCACTACAAATGTACCTATTAGTAACAATAATAGTGCCAATGGATAGTCTCAGACCATCAATACCAGTTTTCTTATTGAAGCAACAATAATATGACCGCCGTAGACCAAATGCTACTCTCTTCATTGTTGAATTATATTTCGTTGACTTCAGGAATTTATATCGCAGAAGACGACGAATGGTGTCAAAAGCGGTGGAAAGAAGAAGGGATGTCGACACACGGAGACTAGCGACTGTCGCCATTTGAGCCACCTGTCGCGCAACGTGCTGCGCGCGCGCCGCGGCGTCGTGCGGATGCTCATCGTGGTCGTGCTCACCTTCGCCGTGTGCAACCTGCCGTTCCACGCCCGAAAGATGTGGCAGTACTGGTCCAGCGGCTACGAAGGCACCAGCGATTTCAGCGCTCTGCTCACACCACTCACTTTCCTCATCACCTATTTCAACTCGGGCATCAATCCCTTGCTGTACGCTTTCCTGTCCAAAAATTTCAGGAAAGGAATGAGAGAGCTACTGTTATGTAATTTTCACGGGAAAAGGAAAAGCGATAATCTGATATTGTTGAACCCGGTGGGTGGGATGGCGCTGCGCAGAAGTTCGACGAGGTCCACACGCGCCAACTGCAGCACGGTGACGGTCGCGCCCAACGGAGAGTCATGAGATTTGCGCCGGCGCAGGTTCCTCTACAAGGTGGAAAACATAGATATTTCCTGATTAACGGAGAGCACGGAGGAGGTGACCGACAGCAGTGGCATTTACACCATATCTACCATATCGAAACGGGATCTATATGACTAAGGACCAATTCATAGGGAAGTGTCTCGGTCGTCTCATTCTGCTTATAATAAATGTGAAAGCTAACTGTTTGAACTTAAAGTGATCTCATGAGCTTAAGTGAATGTTGTGATTGAGTTAATTACCATAAAGTGTGTCCTTCATTTCTGTTTGATCTTGTCTAAGTAAGTTCTTGTATAAACTGTACATACCTATATTGTAAGAAGTAAATCGTAATTGTAAAAGTTCTACCCCGGTTCTACCATTACAATCTTATTAAAGCTCTAAAATGTGAAGGTAGGTAATTTTGTAAATTATGCCAAAATTTTGAAAGCATTAGGTAATTAATTCCGTCATACTCGAGGGCAAAACGCCAAAGTCATGGCACGGAGGTGTGGTGGTGCTCTTCTTCAAAAAGGGAGATAACACCCGGCTGAAGAACTACCGACCCATCACACTTCTGAGCCATGTCTATAAGCTGTTTTCGAGAGTCATTACGAATCGTCTCGCGCGCAGGTTCGACGACTTCCAGCCTCCCGAACAAGCCGGTTTCCGTAAAGGTTTCAGTACCATAGACCACATTCATGCGCTGCGGCAGGTTATACAGAAGACCGAAGAGTATAACCAGCCACTATGCTTAGCGTTCGTGGACTATGAGAAAGCCTTCGATTCGATTGAGACCTGGGCTGTGCTACAGTCTCTCCAGCGGTGCCAAGTTGACTATCGGTACATCGAAGTGATGAAGTGCTTATACGAAAACGCCACCATGTCAGTCCGTCTCCAGGACCAGAACTCGAAACCTATCCAACTGCAGCGAGGTGTGAGGCAGGGAGATGTCATATCTCCGAAACTGTTCACCGCTGCACTGGAAGACGTCTTCAAGCTTCTGGACTGGAACGGACTGGGCATCAACATAAACGGCGAGTATGTCACTCATCTTAGATTTGCCGATGATATCGTGGTCATGGCTGAGACCCTGGAGGACCTAGGCACAATGCTCAATGGCCTCAGTAGAGTCTCTCAACAAGTGGGTCTAAAAATGAACATGGACAAGACGAAAATTATGTCGAATACCCGTGTTGTACCCACTCCTCTGAAGGTTGGAGACTCTACGCTCGAAGTTGTAGACGATTATATATACCTGGGACAAACGGTCCAGTTAGGTAGGTCCAACTTCGAGAAAGAGGTCAATCGTCGAATCCAACTCGGCTGGGCAGCGTTCAGGAAGCTACGCAACATCTTCTCGTCCCAAATACCGCAGTGTCTCAAGACGAAAGTCTTCGACCAGTGTGTGTTGCCAGTGATGACATATGGTACCGAGACGTGGTCCCTCACTATGGGCCTCATAAGAAGGCTCAAGGTCACCCAGAGGGCAATGGAGAGAGCTATGCTCGGAGTTTCCCTGCGAGATCGAATCAGAAATGAGGAGATCCGCAGGAGAACCAAGGTCACCGACATAGCTCAAAGAATTGCGAAGCTGAAGTGGCAGTGGGCTGGGCACATCGCTCGTAGAACTGACGGCCGTTGGGGCAGAAAGGTTCTCGAGTGGCGACCACGTATCGGAAGACGCAGTGTAGGCAGGCCTCCCACAAGGTGGACCGACGATCTGGTGAAGGTCGCGGGACCCAGCTGGATGAGGTTAGCGCAGGACCGGTCGTCGTGGAGATCCTTGGGGGAGGCCTTTGTCCAGCAGTGGACGTCTACAGGCTGATATGATGATGATGATGAGGTAAACAAGTTGGTTAATATTATAATGTTAACTGTTAAAATTATTAAATAGGTAGTTTATTTACCGTGCTGGAATTTGCCAGTATTGATCCTTTGCACGATTCATGTTAAATTGTGGTTGTTTCGTTATAATTTCATCTTAACAAAGATAAATCTATTTATCCGTCCGTGCGTTTAGGGAATTAACTCGAAAACTACTGGGCTGAAATTTGAAGCTTAATGATTATTAAAAGATAAATCATGAACGTGGGGATCCGCTCATTGTTTTGCCATTGCCAGACTTGGTTTCGTTTCTTCATCTATTACAACATATTATTTTGGTCGACAAATCATTTAAAAAGAGATATTGGTTTTAAAGTCGCAAATAAAAAAAATACGTTGAGTTAGCACCCAGTATACTGAATGACTGTGCAAAAGACCAAAACAGGTCTTTGTGTTACTACTGATTGTTATTTATCATACCGGTTTCAGACTCATTCGTAGGGAATGGGATCTTAAGTGTTTCCTATACGTGAGTTAAGGTTCCAAAGTACATAGGAGTAGGTATACGAGTTAGGTATGTAAAGCGCAGTAAGGAACGCGAACAATTCTCATGTTTGAAGAAAGCTCGCGTAGGTAGGTATTTATTTTATCGGTACGACTACACTGAAGCTTTACCCTCGAGGCTGCTTCGCAGGAAAATTGAGTTTCAATTTTATTAGTAGCAGACGAACGCCAAATATTAAATTTAAATTTCGATTTCCAAAATTCATATACGGGTGAGGAAATAAGAACATTTATTCATCAGATCAAAGTATTATATTATTTATGTGTAGATTTCTAGTCGTTTGTACAGTGTGTTTAAATATTTTCCGAATTTTATATACTTACATAAACTAGATGTACTAAAATAAAAATAAAATGTGACATATTACGTTTTATAAAAATAATTAAATTAATGAAAATCATAATAGCAACATACTTAGGTACCTGCTACTCACTTCGGGTGCGTAATTGGGCAGACCACGAACTTCATCTCCGGGTGATTACGACGATGTTTTTCTTCACCGTAAAGCCTATGTAGTAATGTATATTATATACCCATTTAGGTATACGTAGTTTACGCTGGTGTCCATCCTTTCTTAGAAATAACTACCTATTAACAATTCAAGAGGGGGTATAGTCGCTGTATTAACCTACAGTCGCACTAAAATAGCAAAAGCCCTTATTTAGTCTCAATTCCTACTAATACGAGTTAATTTCCCAGGAATTAGTCTGGGTGATTTAACATTATTCCGAATTCTGTTGCTTTGGGGTTGGTGCGGGGTGGAAGTGTCTCATAAACTCGCTCCGCGCTCGCTTTTTGTACAAATGAGGCGTAACCTGGAAGTTTAAGATGTTTATATTAACCCGGCAAGTGCCGCATTGTATCCAGGAGTGGGTAAACACAATAATACACAGACATTACATTAGGTATAGAAAGCGCTACTTTGATCATATATGCTGTCATCTTGTGCTGTTTGATCCCATAACAAGTCGAATGTGGAAAGGAATACGGACGCTTATTTTAATGGAGAATGATTATAGAAATAAGATTTGCAAAAAGAGTGGAAATTCCAAAGGGTGTAAGTATCAATTGCAATAGGACAAAATTTTAAATCATCAAAGTCTAAAAACCTATCAGACAAATGAAAAGAAAGACGAACAAAAAGTTTTTCTATTGCAATTTTCAATTGTTTTTTTCAGGCCGGTGAATGCTTGGATTGGGTCGACGTTCAGCGGTCAGCAATTTGGACAATCCACGTATTCATTTTAAAATCCCAAAGATGTGGTGTCTATCCGACACGATTCAGAATAGGGCAAACCTTGTCATATTAAGTTCCGCATTAAATATATTATGTAAAAAGTACATAAAAAGTATCTCCTGTAAAAAGTTTGAGTTTCGCCGTCGCCGCTACAGCCATTTTCTTTCCTGTCTCTTGGCTTTTGGTATTTTTCCTGCAACAAAACAATTATTGCTCATGTACCTAGTTACTTAGTATAGCATTTTCCAAAAAAATATATACGTAAATAATCTAGGTCTGTGTAAATAAACAATAAATTCCGAATTCATTATACGTTAATGTAGATATGGAGATAATCTCTCTCTCTCCCTCCCTACCATTTGCAGGTAGGTAGGACACAACTTACGTATGCATACACATTCTATTTAGGTACATAATATATGTACATAGGTGTTATGTATGTCGTTGCTGACCATACCTCCATATGTATACCATACCTCTACTTTTTATAATTGTCAATGTTTGTTTAAATACCTAGATATGTGTAAAATAAAATGTGAATATTGCAACAAAGTTACCTATAATAAAAGGGATATATCGTGTTGTTTTTCAATTAATATAGAGAGCTAGGTACTGTTGCAAAACCCTATCTGACCACGGATACCTGAGTGAGAAACAAGGGGGAGCAATAGGTATAGATAGATCGAGTAATAAATTACGTTTTCTTGCTGACTGTACCAATTGTTGTACCTTTAGGTACCTACTGGATACGTTTAAAATTTTTTCGTTTGGTTAGAAAAAAAAAAGATAATCAATTCCACCGAACAGATTAAGAATGAAAAATGTTCAACACAATGTTGCAATCTCACTTAGATTTATTGTACGTACAGTAAGGTTCATAAGAGCAGTAGCACGCTAAGAGTCATTTTTCTGTGCAACGGTGCACACGACAACACGAAAACCAATTAGATTTATCTGACCACATAAGTCAATAGTGTGTTAAATATATTTTCATAGCAAGAAGGCATCAATTCATCGTATCTCAATCTATAACTGACCACTACCACTAAACTGCCACTGCACTTATGAACCTTGACTGTACAGTAATAATAATTTGTATATAATAGGTATGTTATAGAAAATGTCATTTAAGATACGAACACATATAATTGTAGATATTTATACATCCATCCATCAATTCACTTAAGCACTAAAATATTTTTGATTTTGTTTCTTGCTGAAAATTTGTAAAATGATTTCAAACTGTTGGAAATAAATAATGATTCTATCCAATTTTATGTTTGATTAACCTTTTTACCGCTATAATAATATATGAAGCCTAAGTAGTGTTTACTTAGTGTATTCAAGTTGGTATCTTTCTGTAGATGATGGCTGGCGGCCTCGTCTGTCCATTAAACTGGATTCTGCAATTATAATATTTTAGGGCCTATAGAATACTTAGTCGCTCGAACGTAAATAAAACCGGACAAGTGCGAGTGGAACTCGCGTCCTAAGGGTTCCGTACAAACTTAATTAAACAATTATTTCGAAAATCGTTAATAAAAGAACGAATTGGCGAGCTCCCATATCAATTTTCATAACCTCTGACTTAGCTGTATGGACAATTTCCTTTGTCTTTCCCGTAAGGGATAAATAAAGCGAATGAAAAAAAAAGTACTTAAGTCCTGTGCAAAAAAGAATTTTTGGCGGGATTTTGTCGGAGACGGTTGTCTATTTTATTTAGTTTTCCTAAAAAATGTATATTGTAAGCTTTGGTGTGTATCTGTGATAGTTTTATATGCAACAAGTGCCTATTAAACTGTATATTGTGCGGGATAGTTATGTAACGACTCTACCGAATTGTTCCAAATTGTCCCTTATTAAATCGACACTAAACCTACTAGTTTCCAATTGGCCGTTAAACCATTAAAAAAAAGATCAAGTCCTGCCATTTATGTCATCTATCATTTATGTGTGTAAATCACGTTATTGGTCAAAATATGTTATTCATTTTTAAGTGATTTTATTTCCAGACCTTTATACTAAAGAAGACAAGACAAATTATACTAAAGGTCCATCCTTTAGTATAATTTGTGAAATCTTACGAAATTATTTAATATAGATTTGTAATGATGAAATTTCTATTTTCTTCATTGTACTAATTTATAAGGGTGGCTTGCTCATACGCAAAGTTAAGTTTGTTGGTACTTTTGTACAAAGAAATTTTTGTGATGTAAATATAAATTTACGGTTTTCGGATTTTTTCCTTTACTTGTGCTATGAGACCTTGCTTCTTGCCACATTTCAATATTCTAGGTGAACGGGAAGTACCCCATAGGTTTTGGTTACCAAGATACTCAAAAATGCGGCGAAATCGGCAATATCTATTAACTGCGATGAGTTAGAAGTCTGATTTATTCACGACAGCAAGGGACTGCAGACTTGAGTATTTGATATTAATTTCAACTTGATACCTCCACGCGTTCCTGAGAAAAATGGTCTTGACAGACGTACAGACGGACAACCGAGTGATCCTATAAGGGTTCCTTTTTTCCTCTTTTGAGGTTCGGAACCCTAAAAAAAAGGCATTGGCCTCACATGTCGACATCAATGACATTGTGTAGAATCGATTAAACAGAGGTGTAGGTAAATGTGGTTTTTGAGTATATATATATACTTATATATTTATATTCCATATTCAAAATCTGGTAAGCAAGCTAAGTTAATTGAAAAATAGCTACTGAAATGGATATAAGACATTGTTGTTATTTTAGGCGAATAAACAATTCTCTTTCTTCAAGAACCTGTGTTTGTTTCACCCTATTATTCCAACTTCCTTCCTGGTTTTAATGTAATTGAATACGTAGGTATAATAATTAATAACGTGTCTTGATAACGTGCCTCACCACATAAACCCCTGGATGTGAAAGATCATTTCGAATCATGAATAATACATTATTATTTCTATTACGTTCAGGTACCGATTTAACTAGAGGCAGCAAGAGGCTGTATTTGATCTTAATACGGACAATTTAAAATTTAAGGTGATTTATTAAGGACCCAATGAAAATAGCAGTGTTGTAATATAATTATTTCAATAAACTAGTAACTATAATTCTATTTTATAGGTAAGTATGTAGATAATATAGAGTAAGTTTTTTTCTATATATTGTGATCTTCTTACGTCCTCATTGACGTAGCGTGAAAATATGCACGTATGTAGGTATTATAAGTGCATAATATATATATATATAGGTATATACTAAGGTGTATATATAACCGCCTTATTTGTATACGTATAGAACATCGTATAATCAAGTTTTAAAGGGTATCCCAAAAGTGTCAACCCATCACATTAATGAAAGTTAACACATAAAGAAAACATTTTGTGAATTTTAATCCCGTGATGAAAGTAAAGCCTGGCTAACATCACCAGTATCCCTATCTCAGCGGTAATAAATCATAATAAATGGGAGCTTACCACAGTACGGGTACTCCCGCCAGACTACCTCTACAGGTATTGTTTTAACATTTAAATTTTGATTTTAACATAATTAAACGTTCGTTTTAGTTTGAGCCACAAGATTGATGCTTTTGAACTTACCCCAAACTGAAACTCTAATTATTATATAATGGGTACTTAATATTATTGATTACACAAAGCTTAAAATCAAATAACACTAAAGTAGACCTTAGGCCTTTAATTTTGACAAATGGAAGCTTTTGACGAATTCTAAGCCGAATATTTTAGTCGTTGATTTTCAACAATCGTTACCACAGATATAGATATACCATCTATATCTGTGTTCGTTACACTTTAAAAATTAACTTGGGAATTTCACTCTTCTTTTTGAATTTTACTCTTTAGGTCACTTATCTTACATCAGAACCTGCAATATAGGTAGATATCTTCTGCATTTATTATTATCAAAAACTTCTGCATTCTCATTTAAGTGAACGAAACAAGCGATATTTCATTATTTCCGCAGATTGGAAGCTTCTGAATCCGCTGCAGATTGATTTTGCTGTACATTTTCTGTTAATTAGGATCTCTTTGGGGGGCGGCCAGGCCCCCTATCCCATCAAAGAGATCCTAATTCTATGGTTTATAACGACCACAACAGTATCAGTTTCGTATTTACTTACTCGAATTTAGATTTTATGTTCCCGGAAATGACAAGACATTCTCTGTCGGCTTTTACTGAAGGCAGCTGAGCAGGTGCGATTCAGTAGCTCAATATTACTAACAATATTTCTTAAACATGGTATTATTGTATCAAATATTTTTATTCGAAAACTTTTAGGTACGGTAAAAAGTTCGACAGCAGGCATTCTGGTAATACTCCTCAGGGTAGAGAAAGTTGCAAATGAAATTTTTCGCGACATACTCCTAAGTCAGAACTGCAATTTAGAATAATTATTATAATTTATGAACACCTGGTAACGTAATGGCGCGCATTGTGTACGCACGTCGACACAGCGAAGCCGAAGTAATTTGAATTACCCATAGACTTAATATTAATGTTAAGTCTATGGGCTTTATATGCTTTTGATGTCTCCCATCCTCTATATACCTCATTGGTCCCACCGCGAACCTGCGAGCTATAAAATAGTTGAAATATATTCGATAAAAAATATTACCCTAACGAACGTACCGAGATGATACCGAATGTTCTGTCCATTTTCCTTTATACATAAATAATGCCTGAAAGTGTGCCAAATTGGACTGGACCCTTGTTTACCGCGTTTGCAATACTTACAAACTTATTTACAACTAGCTGTTGCCCGCGACTTCGTCCGCGTGGATTTTGGAAGTAGGTACCTATCTCTGCTATGTACAGACATACGTCGTCTAGTTATAATTTTCCAATGGTAAAATGGATCATTCTAAGTACCTTCACCATAATTTAAGGTATACCATACCTTCAGGAACAAACTATGAACACCGTATCCAATTTGGTGAAGACAGATAAAAATTTTAAAAATTGTTGTTTTCACTTCTATTGCTCATAAGACTTCTCATATCAATTTTTATTATACGTGTGTATTTTTTAACTTGTACAGTATGGGCAAAACCAAAACCATAGGAGATACAGGGAAACTGTCTTAGGAACCTTTAGGTATTTTTTCGTGATAACAATTTTGACATAGTAATCGGAGCAGCTGGAGTTCGGGTGGCATGCATGAATAAGTAGTAAGTTCCTAAGTACATTGCACAGTCTGTTTTATAAGAAAACATTTTATTAAATTTGACTAACTTCTGCTGCTTGGATTTTTTTCTTCCGATACAATAAAATGATTCTAACATGAAACTAAGTCGATACGCATTTTTTAAAAATAATAAAAATTATTTTTCACTGGCGTTCTATGAGAAAACATTTTATTGAATTTGACTAACTTCTGCTGCTCAGATTTTTTTCTTCCGATATAATGAAGTGATCCCTATATGAAACTGAGTCGAACCGCATTAAAAAAAATATGTGCAAATTGTCTCATTTTTATGGACAACACACGCTTGACCAAAAAATTTCTATGTCATAAGACACTTTCCCTGCATCTCCTATGGTT
The DNA here is from genome assembly GCA_949699065.1 of Metalampra italica. Taxonomy (NCBI): domain Eukaryota; kingdom Metazoa; phylum Arthropoda; class Insecta; order Lepidoptera; family Oecophoridae; genus Metalampra; species Metalampra italica. Next base: position 6,977,294 of record OX452970.1, on the reverse strand, counting down.
TCGGACTTGCCTATACTGTCCCATTTAAAAAAAACACTGATATCTCCTATGTCTATGACATCGTCTTGTTACGTTAAATGATTTATCTGTAAATGACGATAACTTTTTTCGCTGTCATCCGATTTCAATGAAACAAAGCCTATAAGTTGCGCCAGGCTGTGCTTAACCTACCTGTGAAAACCGCAAGAAAATCCGTTCAGTAGTTTCGGAGATTAGCGATTACAGACAGACAGAAAGACAGAAAGACAGACAGACAGAAAGACAGAAAGACAAAAAAATTTAAAAACGCTTTTTTGTGTTCTGTTACTCTTTTTTTATCGTCCACACTCATTTTTTTATAAATTTATTCAAAGTACAGACACACGGTTTCTACAGATTTATTATAAGTATAGATGGCATAGAGTTTTTTCTAAGTAGGTAATATCTACGTACACCCTACAGTGAGTCAGTGAGACTTTGATAATTTTGTACACGGTTCCGCTTCCTGGTTTTCTTACACAGGATGCACATTTAGCCAACTGCAATAAATAATTAACGAGATGATTCTGACGCGGCTAAAAAGGGTTGAAACGCTGCATGTTAATTGTAAAGATAACCTTAGATTTAAACACCAAGTAAAAATTGGCCTTGACATTTTTTGGGGTCTCAGTATTTAAAATTATTTGCATTGTTTAATTATTACAGGTGACTAAATGTACACCTGTTTGTTTATGCAGACAAAACTACGCTGAGCTACGCGTGCTACGCCGTAGCAATCGTCCATAGAAGAATGAATTTATAATAATAATTAATGAAATTTGAATTTATATTAATTACATAGACAAACTAGCCAGGATCACATTTAAATAAATATTGTAGGTACCTACAATATTTGTTTAAATGTGATCCTGGCTAGTTCGTCTATGTAAATAAGCCATAGAAAATAAACCTAAGTCTTCAAGAATAATTAACTAAGTACTGTATTTACAAATGGAGTATACCTACTATGCAAATGTAATTGGGCGAAGCAAGAGTTACTTATTTTGTAAGTGTTTAATCAAACTCCAGTGTCAAGGGCTCACGGGCTTTTACGGCTCCTTAAGAATTGTATTACGTAACTTAGTAGGGCGTAAAAGGAAAATGTTAGTACTAATACTAAATTTTCATTTTTTTGTTCCCCAACTTTTCTAGCTAATATACTTTAAGTGAATGATATCTTAACGAGCTTTTAGCTGCGGTGGGTCTTAATTTTATAAAGTTTTTTTCAGAATTATACAGAAAAGATTTAAAAAAAGAATAAAAATTTTTTTATTATTATTTGCTACACTTGTTATTACTTTGTTTTATCTGTATTTCTCTTTTTATGTTTTTACCTATGTATCACGCTGAAAGAAAGAAAGTCCCATTACAACAATTTATAAATTGTCGTAACGGGACTTACATCATCACACATAGGCCTGGCTAGCTGGACATGACAAAATTTCCGAAACGCGAACAATTTAAGCGAAATGCTTTATTCCGGTTAAAATGGGCTTAAAAACCGGTTGTCGCGACGCGTCGTGGAGATCCCAGGGGAAGCTTTTGTCCAGCAGTGGATCTATTTCGGCTGATATGCTAATGACGATGATGAGGTTTGAAAACTGCCTGTGCATTCGATTCAATGTCAACTAATTTATGCAAGTCAATACAGCTAACTGCAGATTTACAAAACTTATGCAAATTCTCTCTACATTTTCAGTTCGACTTGTAATTTGAATTATTAATTCACATTTTCAAACTATTTTAATGCTGCAAATACCGAATAGACTTTAGAATACTGCCTATACTTACCCGACCTAAACTTTTTCTTTAATCGTTTAATAACTATTTAGGTCCTACCCACTCGTCCTACCTATTTAAGATAATGGATTGGAACTTTGAAACTTTTAACTGCCGATCAATTCCAACATTATAAATGGGAACGTCTCAGTTTGTTATTTGAGTGTTATAATAAGCTTTCACTGCTAGGCTAATAACCGATCTTGCATTATTATGATTGATGATTATTGCATATAAAAATCCAGTGTATAAATAAAAATAGACCCTTTGTTGATTATAGTCTTTTTGTTAAATTAAAATGCGTCCTTTGATGCAAAAGTTTGGTCCAGTCAACGCTTTGTGCATGTTATCACTGACTTCGTTATCCAACTTTCGTTATACTGCCGATAAAGCGCTTTATATGCCGACGTAATCGGTTTACTGGACTAACTTTATTCATGTTTTAATAAAGGAGGTACTTACAATGTTTTTGCTGCAGTCTCGTTAATGAAGCATCGTTGCCCGCCGGCTGAGTCAAGCACTATAATTTATCTAGACAGGCTGTTCCAGCTTTAAATTAACTACGATTGGTTAGTTAGTAGGTTAGTCGAGATCGAATTAAGTAGGTAATCAATAGTGGGTGGGCCCCGACTGAAATAATGATTGTTAAAAACATTTATATTGTAGGTACCTATACTATCCCTTTACGACACACGAGGAAGGCAGAGGAGTGTGCTTAGTGGTGTTAATTTGGAAAGGCTATTATAATATCTAATAGGAATCCTAATAGGAGTCCTAATAGGAGTCCTAATAGGAGTCTAATAGGAGTCTAATAGGAGGAAGGAAGTATTGTGATCGTTAATAATTATCATTTCTCTTTTAATCCCATTTTGAAACTAAGGTTAATGAGTGATAGTTAGGGCTCTGAGTACTGAAAAATGGCGGTTATTTTTTTTCTGAAAATGGTATGGATATTGAAACTGCTGGTCTTATTTTGTCAGAAACTGTTGACGAGGAGTAGCGGCCATCAGTGCTTATTTGGTACTGTGATTGGTAACTTAACACACAGCAGCGTTGGCAAGTCCAGCAGTGGACGTTTGTTTACAGGCTGATTGATGGTCTAAATACACCGCTAGGGAGCAGCGCCCTAATGAGGCTCCATGGTAACTCCGCATCGCACAAAAACTAATACAACAAAGGGTGAGTGATGTATCACATTTGCGGCAGGCTTGCCAGCTCCCTAAGCTCACATCAAAGGGTATCCGTCCTTCCTGAGAGAGAACTTTCTAAAATACCTCATTTCCAAAAAAAAGTCTACAAAGTAATCACACTCTGTACCAAATATAAAATATTATATCTGCTTAAAAACTTAATATATTTAAGACTAGCTGTTGCCCGCGACTTCGTCCGCGTGGATTTTGGAAGTAGATACCTAGGTATCTCTGCTATGTACAGACATCGTCTAGTTAAAATTTTCCAATGATAAAATGGATCATTCTAATTAGGTATATATTATTCACCATATTTTAAAGTATACCTTCAGGAACAAACTATGAACACCGTATCGAATTTGGTGAAAATAAGTAGTACTTATGTACTTTGCACGGTCTGTTTTATAACAAAAACATTTTATTAAATTTGACTAACTTCTGCAGCTTGGATTTTTCTCTTCCGATAATAACATGATTCTAACATGAAACTAAGTCGATACACATTTTTAAAAAATCATCAAAATTATTTTGCACTGGCGTTGTATGAGAAAACATTTTATTGAATTTGACTAACTTCTGCTGCTCAGTTTTTTTTCTTCCGATTTAATGAAGTGATCCTTACATGAAATTGAGTCGAACCGCATTAAAAATTTTTTTGTATAAATTGTCTCATTTTTATGGACAACACACGCTTGACCAAAAAAATTTATATGTCATAAGACACTTTCCCTGCATCTCCTATGGTTTCGGACTTGCCTATACTGTCCCAGTTAAAAAAAACACTGTATATCTCCTATGTCTATGACATCGTCTTGTTACCTTATATGATTTATCTGTAAATGACGATAACTTTTTTCGCTGTCATCCGATTTCAATGAAACAAAGCCTATAAGTTGCTTTAGGCTGTGCTTAATCTATCTGTGAAAACTGCAAGAAAATCCGTTCAGTGGTTTCGGAGATTAGCGATTACATACAGACAGACAGAAAGACAAAAAAATTTAAAAAAAACTTTTTTGTGTTCTGTTACTCTTTTTTTATCGCCCACACTCATTTTTTTTTTAATTTGTTCAAAGTACAGACACACGATTTCTCATCATCATCATCATCATATCAGCCTGTAGACGTTCACTGCTGGACAAAGGCCTCCCCCAAGGATCTCCACGACGACCGGTCCTGCGCTAACCTTATCCAGCTGGGTCCCGCGACCTTCACCAGATCGTCGGTCCACCTTGTGGGAGGCCTGCCTACACTGCGTCTTCCGATACGTGGTCGCCACTCGAGAACCTTTCTGCCCCAACGGCCGTCAGTTCTACGAGCGATGTGCCCAGCCCACTGCCACACGATTTCTACTCCTTTATTATAAGTAGTATATAGAAGTACCTAATAAGTGGCAGTTTAAATCAAAACAAAGTATTGCAATGCTAATGACAATGATGCAGTTGATATAATTTCGTCCTAAAAATTCTCCGCGAAATTTAAATATTATTTCTATGTCAGTCTTAAATGTGGTTAGGTAGGTATACCTACTTAGCAAGGAATTAAAAAATGTTTCCATTTATTTATCAAGCATATTTTTCGGATTAACATATGCCGGAGAACCGATAACCGCTGGGGTAGACGAGTTCTCGAGTGGAGATCACGACTGGGCAAGCGTATTGTAGGACGCCCCCCGGCTAAATGGAGCAACGACATGCGTAAGGCGGCTGGTAGACTAAATGCGGAGAACCGAGGTTCGGGTACAGTGGCGCGCATTGGGGAAGGTCTATGTCCAGCAGTGGACTAGCAAATGATGATTATAAAGAAGATTTTTGCATACACTTGTTAATTAAACAGAAATTATATTAAAACGGTGTGAACGGTTATATTAAAATTTGCTTGTAATTAGCGTTACATTAAGTGAAACAGTTTTTAATTTTAGACACATAAACTCTCTAGATATTATTAAGGCTTTTAAATCATTAAAACTAAAATCTTCTGAAGATCTATGGGGAATGTCTGTTAAAGTAGTTAACTCAGTCATAACGATTATTGCGCCTTACTTAGCTTTTATATTTAACATGAGTATTAATCAAGGTATTTTCCCTGACCTAATGAAGCAAAGTAAAATCATACCACTGTTTAAATCTGGTGACAAACTAGATCCCAGTAATTTTAGACCAGTGTCAGTTCTCCCCGTGCTTAGTAAGATTTTCGAAAAGATCATACTGAATCAACTGCTTTGTCATTTCAATCTCAAACAACTTCTTCACGATCGTCAGTTCGGATTTACTAAGGGACGATCAACCACCGACGCAGGAGTCATGCTTGTTAAGCATATTTTTGATGCTTGGGAAGCTTCACATGTTGCAATAGGCATCTTCTGCGATCTCTCCAAAGCATTTGATTGCGTTAATCACGAAACCTTGCTACTCAAATTAAAACATTATGGCGTGAAAGACAGAGCATTCGAATTACTTAAATCTTACCTTGAAAATAGAGTACAAAAAGTTGATATAAATGGAGTTAAATCATCTGGTTCAGTTGTGAAAATGGGGGTGCCCCAGGGCTCAGTTCTGGGTCCTTTTCTTTTTCTTGTATATATAAATGACTTGCCATTTTTAATACAAAACATGTCACTTCTCTGATTTTTAAAATTAGCAGAAGAGCTTGTGATCTTCCTGAGGTAAACAATACTCTCACACAAGTACTTAACTGGTTCAGCATTAATAATCTAGCATTAAATACAACAAAAACTAAATGTATTAAATTTTGCCTACCAAATGTAAGACATGTAGTTAATAATGTAACTTTAGGTACAGAAAGATTAGAATTTATCAAAAGCACGGTGTTCCTAGGTATAACTATAGACTCATCTCTTCAATGGGGGCCCCACATAGCTTCACTAGCTGGCAGACTAAGCTCGGCCGCCTACGCCGTTAGGAAAATTAGACAATTAACAGATATTGCTACTGCGAGATTAATCTATTTCAGCTACTTCCACAGCATCATGTCATACGGCATCCTACTGTGGGGTCAAGCGGCAGATATAGAAACCATCTTTATTTTGCAAAAGAGAGCTGTTAGGGCGATCTATAATCTACGTTGTAGAGAATCATTAAGAGAAAAGTTTAAAGAAATTAATATATTAACCGTTGCCAGTCAATACATTTTTGAGAATATTTTGTATGTCCGCAAAAATATATCTCTCTTTTTGAGGCACTGTGATATGAACACAGCTTATGTTACAAGAAACAAAAACAAACTTGTACCACCACAGTTAAGGCTTAGTAAGGTCAGTAAATCATTCACGGGGCAATGTATACGCTTCTACAATAAACTACCAGAAGAAATCTTAAATATGAATGACAGAAAATTTAAGACTCACATTAAACAACAACTTTGTAAGAAAGCTTATTATAAAACAGTCGATTATCTAAATGACAAAGATGCCTGGTGTTAATGTTACTTCAGCCTCGCACAATCTTTACAAAATAATGTTATGTACAAACTTGATTTTAAAAGATGTGTTGCGGAAGTTTGTTGCGCCGCTTCTTCTTCCCAGCTCTATATAACACCTTGGAGGCGGTGGTAGATAAAAAATTGACGTTGTATAAATGTACCTAGTGTACTTACATGCAATAAAATACTTTTGAATTTTGAATTTTGAAATTTTTGTATTTTGAGGTAACTCTCGACTAAGGGAAGTAAATAAATGAAATAAACAACTATTAATCTTATTCTGTGTTTGGCGTGTCACAGTGAAGGGCGGCACGATATGGTCTCGTCGATTTCGACTGTCTCCGGGCGGGCTTGGGCTTCTATTACTTCCTCTGTGGCTTCGGTCTCGTCAGAGAGAATTAGATTTTGTAAGGCCTGTTTTTGTCCATAAAATGAGTGAAGGTTCTTGAATTTTCTTGAAGGTTTCTGTTCCGGTCCATCAAAAATTTTATTAAAAAATCAGGGCTGTAGAATAATTCTTTTATTTTCTATCAATTTTTTTGGCTTTTTACAGACTAATTACAACCTATTTAACAATATGATTAAGTACTGACTTAATAATAAAAAATAACTATTAAAAAAAACATAAACACCAATTTGGTATATAGAGTAAGAACCACGTCACAGTATTTGGTAGGAGGAAGGTAGGTTTGCCACCTTGAGAACTCACTTGCTTTTTTACCTTTCAAATCAGAACACAGCAATGCAGGGGCAAGTTAAAACCAAAAATGCAGTGTTTTTACAAGGACAAGAGAGGTCAAGATTTAAAAATTCAACAAAGTATCTGCCGCTAGTGCGGAGGGTACGGTACGACCGACCCGCTGTCACGTTTACTACAGACAAATTTATTTGATTCGTCGTCTTATAGAATTAGTTACCAAAGGGAACCTAAACAGATATATTGTATTGACGTGCTTCGCTTAGAAAATACTATTTACCTGCACAAAATAACATTTAAAGAGAGACAGATAGGCTGACAAGAAAGTTAAACTTTCTCAGAATTAAACCGTTTGATATCTCTGTATACTTGCAAGAAAGAGTTCGAAACCGTGCTATTTTATACAAAGTGTATATTATTAATTTTTTGTCTGATAAATAAGTACCTAACCTTCTTCTATATCAGAGTTTCACTATTCTATTCTTTTCTAATTTTTCAGGCGTGGTAACCTATCTCAGCCAAACTCTCACGTACTCTAAAATTCTTCTTCTGCCCAAATGTCTAATTCAAAATTAAGATATTCACTGACACTATAGGAATTGGACACGTATAGGAGAATTCACTAAGACATCTAAACCAGGAGCAACATGTCCAAATTTAAATCATTAGTAGGAATCGAACCCAGAACCTCTGGCGATCGAGTCTAAGCCTGGAGGCAAAAGAAACGGTGTTTGTCAATTTCCTTGTTTTATTGATGTCATAAACTCATCATCTTAAGTACCTCAATATTGATTACCGCACTTGGCGGCCGAGATGGGAAGGGGGCGAGATGGGACTAAACCGTCTTAGCTACGGCGTTTTTTTTTTTTTTCACAAAATCCACATTTCGATTTGTGGCTGCGTTTTGTTTTTTGTTTGTTTGTTGGTTTGTTTGGACGCGCTAATCTCTGGAACTATACCAGTCAGAAAAATACTTTTTGGATTTGATACCACTGATTGGGCCATGTACCAATGGGGTTTTTTCGAAACTTAAGTACATGTACTGACTGCTCTCAAACGGTGAAGGAAAACATCGTGAGGAAACCTGCATACGCCGAAGAAGAAATTCTTAGGCGCATGTAAAGTCCACCAACCCGCACTGGGCTATCGTGGTGGACTATAGCCCGCACGCCCTTGTTGAGAGGGTAGGCCTGAGCCCCAGCAGTGGGGAGATTAATAGGATGTTGATGATAGCCCAAAAATTCTTGAAGAAGGTTTTAAGTTATTTTAAATCATCACGCTACGACCCTTAGGAGCCTAGAAAAAGAAAAAAAAATCAGAAATAACTTATTAAACGCGGGCGAGGCTGCGGGAAACAGCTAGTATTATATTTAACCACTATAACCAATTAAATATGCGTGTTACGAAAACTTCTGCGAAGCAATAAGTTTCGAAGTGATTTAATCAATCCCAAATGAAAGTGATGAGATGAGTAGATGACACTTCGAAAACAAATAAGCTAGCTGGTTAGGGTCTGGGTTTTTAATTAGTTTATATCTCATTGGCTTTGTATTGTTTGGAGGGTCGTCGATCTTAAATGTCAGTCAAGAAAGGATACAGATTGCTCTGTTAATGTCAAACATAAATTGACTTGAAAATAAATGTGATTTTAGCAAAAATATTTTATTCCGATGTACCTATATCCTATAATATAGTGGATATAATTCCTCAGGTATATATATTGTTTACTGCCTGATTGCCCGCCTTATTAAAAGAAAATGTACCTTTTATTATTACTCACATTTTAAAATTTTCAGCCCTGCACGTCATTGCCAGTCGTCACACGTTTTTAGTAACAGTTTAAATTTATAACACAGTTTAAATTAATAGTACGTCCCTTTTGGCGCCACTTTGCACTTTGCCACTTTGCGTGCAGTGGACCGGTGGGTCCACCATATTCACCATGATGCAGGCCCTGTCCCTGGCCAACACTCTACGGGTTGACTGTTGTTGACTGTACATAGGTAAGCTAGATAGGTATCGTTTAAATTTATTGCAATGTGTTGCTTTGTGTGTGCTAAATAAATTTCTATTCTATTCTAATCAACAAAACACTATTTTACAACAAGTGAAGTGTGGATGTTTGTTGCTCAATCACGCCATGACGGACGGCTGGTACAAGATACAGTGATGGTAACGTGAATGGTTCCTAAGGGACCGTATCTCTGCTCCATCATTGTTATCTCTCGACACTTGAAAATGGCTAAGATTTTTCTTTACGGTCTTAAATGACAAACTAACAGGCAGCTGTCACCTAACACCTGCAGCATTTGGACCTCTGCTGCGTGTGAATACTCGAGGGCTTCGTGCGACCAGTACTTTCCCACCCTGAGGTTGGATGAAATTCGTGTGAACGTAAGTCTGGTTCTTCTAGCCTTCCCTGAACACAATTTAACAAAGCTAACACTGCTGTTCGGCGGCAGAAATAGGTAAGTAGAGCCGTAATCTTAGAGCCCCTATACCACTTATTTGACTTTATCCGCATGGACGAAGTTGCGGGTAAAAGCTAGGCTTTTTGTCTCTAAAAATAATTATATATATCATCCTTGAAAGTACATGAGCCTATCTACTCAGATCCACTGTAAAGTAAAGTACCTTCAAAATAAGGCATGTGCCATATAATTTGTGGAGATAAGAGCAGCTTTATTGTCTTATTCATTTTCAACAACAAAACATCTGAATTCTCGTGATATTACGATTTTATACTTGACGGTCTTTAAAGAAAATTTGAATAAGGAGGGAGAAAGATTATTTATAAAAAAAGCAATCTCTAGTCTCTTTGTGTTGTATATGTATGGTTCAAATGAGACGGGAGTACCGATAGGTATAATAATTGATAATAATACGGTGCAAGTAAATAAACATTTAAAAATACACATGAGTAAGTAATACCTATTTGTATAACATCCTGAGTCCTGGGAGAAGTGAATGAGTTGTTTAATATCAAATGCGACAATCGGAGTTTTAGCTGTCAAAAACTCATTTGTGGAAAAGCGACAGTTTGCCGACTTGGTTATAATAACTAGTAATTCAAGCAAAAACAAGAACTATTTATCACTAGAATGAAGCTAGAATACATCTCCATCGGCTCTCGTCTGTGGGGGTGGCATGGTGGGTACCCGTATATACCCATATACCCGTATATACCCGTTCCACAGATTAATAATTGTTAGGTAGGCATATAAATAGTTTACAAGCAGACATAGAAGTTTCTATAATATACGAATGAAATGTTCTTAGTGATTATGCTGTATTTTATCGACTATCGAAAAAGACTGTCTTGTCGTATTTAGATGTCATGTTTCATTTTCTATACAGGAAGGAACAGATCAGATAGTTAATATCGTAATAGTATGCACTAAAGGACAGGGATCTCCACGACGACCGGTACTGCGCTAACCTCATCCAGCCGGGTCCCGCGACCTTTACCAGATCGTCGGTCCACCTTGTAGGAGGTCTGCCTACGCTGCGTCTTCCAATACGTGGTCGCCACTCGAGAACCTTTCTGCCCCAACGGCCGTCAGTTCTACGAGCGATGTGCCCAGCCCACTGCCACTTCAGCTTCGCAATTCCTTAAGCTATGTCGGTATCACATGCCTGTATTGTTGACTAAACTAAAGTAAGGTGTAGTACTCATCTAATTGCATGCGGTAAAATTTTATTTGAAAATAAAACCTTGTGTGCTTCGAACCAAATCTTTGATTTAGGAACATTATAAAAAAAGACTTTTGTTAAAATTGTGAGCTAAAGTAATCTTTTTTTAAACAAAAAAATTAAATTAAACATATTATAGTTCCACATGGTCCAGTTCTAATAGTACTACTGGGAACGGGAACGAATCCACTAAATAGGCATTTGTCTGTACACGGTGTTGACAGTTTACTAAAACCTTGAAGGAAAATAAAAGCTATAGGGGGCGCAGACGCCCACCAAAGAGATCCTAACTCTATGACTAAAACTGATTACTTACTGGTCGAAAATAATAGTTTATACCTATTACTAAACGGTAATTAGTTTTGCAAGATACATATTTTCTGATTTTAAAAAACCATTTAATTAACAGAGCGCAGTATTGTGTTGTTATTTTGGTGACGAAAACGACGAGTCAGTGTGACAAAATTGCACTGACGAGTTACAATCTCGCTCGCTCAATTCTAATCAAAACTTCACAAGGTGAAAGAAGGCTTATTGCGCTACAATACAGTTGAGTTTAAAGGGTTTTGCTAGAATTTGCTCACAATAACACGGTAACAGCTTTGAAAGATTCTATCACCGTATTAGACGTATTAATATCACATAGTTAGGTGAATCTACCCTACTTATCGATAATTTTAGAGTCGACAAGAAAGCACTAGAAATATTTTGTTCGTGAAACCAAATAAAACTTCTATGTCTGATTACAAATACAGGTAAACCCTTCATTCAGCCTAGCCCCGCCAATTTATAGGTAGGACCAATATAAACACAATCTCAACCTACGCATAGCGCAACCTACCTTAACTTTTACTTGGAAAATTATGTTTTGAGAAGCAATAGTTTTCAGGAAATATAGAGAGTACTTAAATTTTAATTTCCATTCACGCACCAGACGACAGAGCTAGATACAAGTGCGGATATTACGCGGCCAAAGAAAAAGTTCATAGGAAAAGTAGTGGGTTGGGTACCTACATACTTTCAACTCGACTCCATTGAAAATCAAATGAAAAAAGTTAGTGAGAGCTGCATAGAGAGCAGGGCGAGTGTTTGCATATGGCGGCGCGGGCGGACGCAATGCGGGTGCCGCTCTTGCTTCATGAGGAATTTGCTCCTATAAGCCAGTCTTGACCCATACTAGAGGACCACGATAAGAGGCACGTTGGAACAGTCGATTGAAAATGGAACAATGTGCGAATTCGTTAATACTTTATTCAGGAATGTTCAGAATGGACCACATTTTGAACATTAATTCATAAATTAAATTTTAATTATTTTGAATAAAATATTAAATTTCATGATCTTCCTTTCAATTATGATGCTACCTATGTTATTTAGGAAAAAGTAATCCTCATGATTAACGGGTGGTGGTAATACATGTGGTTTGATTTTTTCAAATTTGGCGGGTTCGATTCCCGGTTGAGGCAGGCGATTTAAAAAAATCTGTGAATGCAGTTCTATTATGTCTTCTCTCAGTAAAATATCCTATAATCAATATTTAATGTATATACTTTCCCTCCTTAAGTGGCATCGCCGTGGGACACTCTGTATACCGTGAACAACAACTTTTGGGAATTCGAGAAATATATTTTTACAAGTACGAAAAGTTAAAATAACTAAAAAGAATGTGGTTACTATAGGCAAACCACATAACTCGCGGGACGCCCGCGGGGCAAGAGGTAGGTGGGGGTGGGTATCGATACACACGTAATTACTTGTTCCGAGATAAATCCAGAGATATATTACTCGAGTGCAAAAGAAGATAATGAACTTTGTCATTTCATTTCATACTAGCAGAGCCCCGCGACCTCATTCGCTTTTAAAAAAAGGCTACACATGACATACTATTGAGCTGTGCATGCAATACTTCAAACCAACCAACCAACTTACCAACCAAAACAACCAACCAACGAAACCCGCAAACAAACCCGCAAAAAAACCCGCAAACAAACAAACAATCAAACAAACAATTAGGAACACAACAAAAAATAAACTGAGATTCAGCACCCCCGAGAACCTAGAAAATGGTATAACATCAATGCGTTGCCCGGACTTGCCCGTGATAGTACATACCACCAGATCAAATGGCTTCGAATCTTCTTGTGTTATACACTTTGCTAAAAAATAAATAAAGTCTTCTACTTTTTACATGAAATCTTTTTCTTCATATGGAAAGTCAGTTGCCGATTTGCGTGCATTTTGGTTGCAATGGAGATATTTCTTGTTGAAAGAAAGAATAAACGTTGTATATTAATTGTTTGGCTGGCTTGTTAATTTTCTTAGAAAAAATTTTGGACCGTCCATCTTCAGCGTTCATCTTGGGAAATATCTCTGGAAAATTCGTGTAGATTTTGTTCCGAGCGTCCGTAATCAAAAAGCCGACTGCACGCCGCGGGAGCCGCTAGCGTACTGAGTGAGGAACGTCACTTGTGCTCCCTGCCGCGCGCGCGCGCCTTCACCTCCGAAACGCCTGAGAGTTCCTCCGCCTCCACCTACTTCTTGCCCCGCGGGCGTCCCGCGAGTTAAATGGTTTGCCTATAGGTAGGTACATAAACAAGGTTCTTTTGTCCGTGAGACTGGCTAAGAAAATATTAGTGTTTTCTCATGGACCTACTCTTTATCCTATGAATAAGATCACAAAATGTAACTTATATCGCGTCGTACTGCTTTTATGAATGAAACATTTTTAATGTCTATACCCTCTATTTTATGAAGGCGATTTTATCCCGGCTCAACATAGTAAAGTTGACTAAAGGGGAATCCCCGCCTGACCAGAATGTCGAATCGTATTTAAAGCCCCGATAGTGCAAATCATACTTGTATTGTAATTAAATGATTTAGGGGAACCACCTAGTATACAGGGGTAGGCAAATTTTTTATAATATAATAGAAGTAAGACGACGAAAAAGAAGTGGATAAAAATTGATAGGGAAAAAAAGTGGGTCCATAGGTACTTAATTCCGTAATCCACATGCCCTCGTCGTTTCATCGTCGTATTTGACGGCATGACACAAAAAGGTACAAACACAAACACACGAAGCCAAATAGAAGAACCTAAGTAAATAACTGAAATCTTGACGACGACGAATTTGATATACTCTCCCCTCAATTCGTGTGCCGTTTGCGGTTTGCTTTGATTTAAATAATTAACAAATAATTAGATTTGAAAAAGGAAAATTTGAAAGTGTAAAAAACCAGGCAAAGCAAAGTTTCATGCGTGGAATAACCTTCTGAAACCGCTTTCCACAACTTGAGGTTCTTGTCGTGATATGGATGGTGACGGCGAAAGACGAATAATTGAAGTGAAGGGTTAAACCATAGAAAAGTAAGGAGGAAAAGTACGTACGAGCTATGTGCGTTTCGAGTTATGCGGAATGAGAGGAGCTACGTTTAGGCGTCATGATGAGCGACTCATGTTTATCTATTGCAGAAGACCTCCATATATAATAGGCTTGATTATAGTCTGATCCCTCTGTGGAAAACATCAACTTTGTAATGTATCTACCATAGGTTTTGTTGCTGATGGTTTACCATGTCATGGTCAATTTTCAAGATGTTTTATAGAGTATACTTATATGGCACTATCAATATAACAAAAATTCGTGAAAACAGAACACAGACAGATTAAAATAAAAAATAGGCCTCTCTGAATCGTCGTGTGGTACACTCTGACCGATTTTATTACTTTCTAGTTCTACAGTTAAAGTATAGTAGGCACCTACCTAGCTATACTGTATAGAAAACGATAATAAAGTTAGACGTAGCTTGTAAACAGTAGATATTTTCAAGTTGGAAAATTCAGAAGTAGAGATAACTTTAGCTACCCGTAGCTGTCCCACCGTGCTCCTCAGAGTACGTTTTCCTCAAGTATAAGTTTTGTAAGTTCTATAAAGTAGTCAACGAAAAAGTATCGCAAAATTTACGAGACTGGCTGTGGGGGGATGGCAGTCACAACTCCCACATTCGTAGCACAAAAGTCCCACTGTGTCAATATTATCACCACCATCTAAGAATAGAATATAAATTATATCTGACTAACAATATAGGGGTACCAACTCAGCATAATGTCCAATATATACGCATTATACCTACGTATATGGCTCTGGTTCGTTTTAAGCCTGTTGGTTGGTGTGTTCTCCCGGCCCTTTATCATAATATCAATAGAGTGAATTTTACTTCAGATTATTACTCACTATGGAACCTATGTATATACTTACATAAATCTAAAACAATAGTAAGAGATCGCGCTGAAATCGTCCTAAAATTCCACGTAAATTTTACCTGCGACAATTGAATATCTCTATACTAACTCGTTTTATTTTAAGCATCATTGTAACCACGTTAGTTAAATTGCTTTAAAATGCCCACTAAAACATGACTCCGTGACAGAAAACGTGATGTGATAAATAATTTTAGCGCAACACTGGTAGAGAGTAATAGGTTTATTAGAAAAATACCCTTGCATCCTGCGATCATGTATACCTACTATGATCGCAGCTTGCAACAAAATAAAATGAAAAAATCTCAGTTAAAGTAAGTAGGTGGTAAGTAATATTGGTCTATAGATTAGATTAGATTCATTTATTACACATCACAAATACAATATAACATAAAAGAAGTAGTAATTTTACGTAGTCGACATTTCCCAACATAGACTTTCAGCGTACCTATTAGGTAATGGCCGCCCGACCCATAATTTTCATGTATTCAAAATATGTAAAAACCAGTGTAAAATAAACCGGTCTCATATAGGTATAGTAATAAACTCCCTATAGGCTAGGCCAGCACAAGGTCAAAGTGTTTCCACTAACGTGTCGTCGATTGTACTAAGGTACATAACATTATTTGTTGACCATGCGAGCATTTCAATTTGTATGGCAAGTCAAAAATTGTTGTGAGAATTTATAAGTCATTGCAAAAGTTGCTTTCTAGGCGACACTGAATGACACACAATGGTGTCGATTCGGATGTTGCATTCTTTAATTTTTTTTACTTGAAAAATAAGAAAAAGATGGCATGAACTTAGAACTATTATGTAAACTGCAAAGTGGCCGAGAACTGGTGACTTGATCCACAGATCGCTCGCGATTTAGTTCGAGCACCAGTCTCCTGCAATCTCAGTAGTCTAAAGTTGTACATGTACCTTTGTTTGTACCCTATTACTGTAAGCTTGTGGGAGAAAATAAATGACTATTTGATTTTATATCGTGACCAGGATTATACATTTTATGGATAAATTAAGGTTCATCATATCAGCCTGTAGACGTCCACTGCTGGACAAAGGCCAGGCTGATATGATGAACCTTAATTTATCCATTATTCAAGGTTCCTAGAAAGAAAATGTCAGCAAAGCAATATGCGGGTACCGTCTTTTTTTTGTTTAGTATATCTTTAAAATATTTTTCCGTAAATTTTCATATTTTTTCTGTCATTGCCAGACTTGCCAGACAATTAGTTACTAAGAATGTGTATTTAAAAATTTCGCTCAATCGGTCTAGTTACTATGGAAACTTTTTGTCTCCCGGATAATATCACATCTGCTGGAGTCTAGCAGATCTGGGAGACAAAAAGCTTCCCTTTAGTTAAAACTAAAGGGAAGCTTTTTGCAACTAAAGTTGCAAAACTCTTCAAAAAATCACTCAAAATGTTTAAAATTTTCCCATCATTGTTGTCGGGTATAATTTACCCGAAGTTTAAAAACTTTGTTTCAGCTCAAGCGGTTCAGGGTCCAGTATAGATTTAAATTTATCCGAGGGACAGAGAGACATAAAAAAATCTTAGCTATGGAGTACCCATAATGACGGGTTGAGCATATCAAGTCTACGTACTTCTATGTACCTACCTACCTGTTAGCAGTTTGAAATTACCTAGTTGCGGTCTACACTCAGATCATAAAAAGGGTCACGTCATGTTTAGTTACGCACGTAAACGCTATAAATAATGACCGGCCAATTTTATCTGATCCGTTGCTGAGATTTATATATTTACAATATCAAGTGCTATAGTCCTTTTAATATAGGTACAATATAATATACACATATAAATACATCCATATTATATATTAAGTACTTAGGTGCATATTATTATTAGTACCAAACAGATTGATAGTGAGTTTTTTCGTTTTGTCCAATCATACATACTTTTGATACTCGTCTTACGGCAAAAAATGTGCACTCGGGTTAATTATAGGCACTTTTAATACTTCTTCATTGACATAATAAATTAATAGGTATACGTAAGGTATTCTCGAACGTACGAACCCTCTTCCCGTAGATAATGTCAGACCTCAGACACGAGTTAAGTATGCATTATAAGTACTTCCAACCCAAGTCTATTTTCATTTCACCTAGTGTTTGCGTAGCATATCGCCTTCTAATCTGCAACAACAATGTAAGACCAATTTTCTTAGACCGTGAACAAATTGCCATGAGTAGTGAATAGATGCCTAGGTCATCGAGCTGAAAGACAAGACTCGCTAAACAAAACAATGATTTATTACTTACTTTAAAAAGTAATACAAGCCCCAGTATATACTTATTTGTTTGTACTCCTAAAGATATATTATATATCGGGTGGTAAGCAAAAAAATACAGAACAACTTTTTAAATCTAACGGGGACTGTTGGAAAATCGCAAAAGATAATTACTTTTTTTTAGGAATGTCAAAAGGAATTCCAATCGCAATACACAGAGTTTAGGTTGCCGAATGCCGCCGCAGGATTTTGTTACTTTGGGACAATAAATTCTAGTACCTACTTACTGTCATCGGATAAACTTAGTACCTACATGTTTGATAACAATATTTAACACTCACATAACACCACGCCTAAGGGTAATTCTGGGAGAAAAATAAAAACAAGATTTTTCTGGATAAAGTATTGTCGCTCGCTTCGCTTCCTTCATGGTCCCCGCACAGATCACCACAGAATTTCTGTGATCAGTGGTCACCAGCAATATTATTTTTCAGAAAACAATTTGACATTAAAGTTAAGCTATTTCATGTTAAAATAAGAAATTACATTCGCACTAGGTATACCTAGTGCGAATATACCCATATACCCATTACCATCAAAGTATATATTTCGCAATGATGAAAAACATTATACATTACAAGCAGTCTACTGTGTTACAAGTCTTTCTTTACCTATAAACTCGACACACTCATACCCCATTAGGTAGACCCACCTCCCTGTTTCGCGGGTGGCTTATACAAAACAATCACAAACAAGACCCGAGAACAAGCATTTACTTATCGGTCAGATAAATACTTCGATGATTGCCTGATTCGAACCCGGGACTTCGTGCACAGCAGGAAGAATCACTACCATCTGGGCTACGGAGCGGAGCGCAGGCGAAATAATTTGTATCGCGGGTTTTCCTATTTGAATCAAATAATCATTTTGTGTTGCAACATACCTTTGATACATACTTAAATCAACGAAACCGATAATACTTACCTACTTTACAAACGCGTAATTATAGAAATCATTCTATAAAAGCTGGAACCTTTCTGAACGGTATTGATTGTTTACAATTGATTATACCTAGGTAGATAATCGATTTCACTACGCTCTTGTTCAAAGGAATGATCTCGATACAGTAGATCGCTTGACGGATCGATAACGTATGCTGTAAGAAAAATGGTCGTGTGTTGTATACTAACCGGCATTTTAATGCGTTTAGTTGATAACCGCGGGCCGCGCGCGACGCACGCGCCGCCAGGAAGCACGACCAGACCTACCACCATCGCATTCACATCGCTTCTTATCATCAGCTGACCGGTCATCGCACTCTCAAATAGTTTGACGACACCTGCTAAGCCTGCTTAGCTTAAACAGCACTTAGATGCAATAGAATCACGCGTGTGAGTGTAACATTAATTGTACCTAAACTTCGTGCACAACTTACAAGGGATTGGACAAGCATTGGCGTTAACAATTGATTCAAGGTAGGTATACAATCTCAAGTAAATTTCAATAATAAAATAATATTGGAATAGGTTTACCATTTGATATTTAAATGGATTGCTAGGTAGATACTAAGGACGATGCATTGGGTACTAACTGTTACAGAAATTTCATAGATAGGTAAATTATTATGAATGCACTATACACGTAGACGTACCTTCAATTAATTATACATATCGACTGTTTTGCAACTTTTCGCGTAAGGCTTCAAAAAACAGTTGCAATAAAAATGATAAGCTCTATATAAGCTTAGATAAGGTGTTATGATCAAACGTGATAAAGGCTATAACACCAGCCTGTATAGATTACTTAAGTGGTCAAATTGTACTAGAAAAACTAGAGATAAAGATGGCTTCAATACCTATAATTACAAAAACTTCAAAGATATTCTAAGAATGATCATTTTCCTTGAAATTCACAAAACATACTTTCAACAAAAACTTTGCTAAATATTTTTTTATATTTTGAACATGGATTTAATGTTTATCAACAACTACGTTAGATTAGTCATTTAGACTTCTTACCTAGGAACTAGGTAGATACGAATTTAACGTAAATAGTGTCGGCATTGTAAAAATAAAAGCATTCTATGATGACGCACGTAAAATAAAATTAGTAAAAAAAAGTTAAAATGTATAACGCTAGGACAATTTGACGAATTTCTGCGTAGGTACCTATTGGTACTTAATTTGTTTATCGTTTATTTCAAAGAAATTGTCATACCTATATGTTTATTATATTGTGAGTACCTAGCTTTGTGCTGTATTCAGAAAGGTTTCCGATGTAGATACTAAGGATTGTTACTTGAAAGACCGTTCAACAATTATTAATCATTAGTCACAGAATGACAGCCTTCGTATACATAATTATTAATTAAACTTCACAAGGCACCTGCAAATTGAATCAAAATCGCTTTAAGTTGACTTCTGTTTGCTTATTGCGTAAAAGATAAGGATATTACATAACCAATAAACATTAATTAAAGCTATTAAGTCGAAACAACGGTGTCCTTTGGGAGAGATTTGTAACTCCTTGTTGATCTATATATTTGCCCCATAAACCCTTTGCGAGTTGCGAGGAAGGTCAAATAATTCTTAGGTAGATAGATACGTATGTTATGAATCATAACATAAGAACAACGTGCTTTGCCTCAGAACAAGATTTTCATCCAATTTTGTCTATATGGGCTTAAAACATAAAATGACAAATTTTTGTTTTACGATAGGTAGGATTTATTAAGTAGGAGATAAAAGCGACTGATGACAGCAAGTATGTGCGGGATTTTGATTTAATTTTCACTTATAAAGAGGAGGTGTGTACACGCGGAACTCTAGATCTCCTTCAACCATACTCTGGAGAGCCACCATCACATCTCACGCAAACCGTTCTCTGATGGAGATCCAAGTGCTCAAAGTGAACTCGAATACATGAAAAAAATCCCTGGACGTTATTTATTTTTGAGTAATAGTTATAGCATACTCTTCAAGTTTTAATTAGGACTTTGCTATTATCCTACGACACATCCTTTTTTTGAAAAAAATTTGAACATAACCGAAATGGTGTTCCATCTAAGCCCCACCACGCAAACTTATAAGGTATATCTGTGAAGGGGGAACCTATTATACACAGGCCTGGATCAAGACGGTCAAGTTCGTGGAAGTCGAAAGTTTGAAGGCACCTGCGCGTGTGATTATAAGCAGTAGGTAGTTTGTATTAAAAACGCCTATAAATCTAGTAATTGGCACTAAGTTTGTTTTAGCCTAAATCCTACTTGGTAGTCATTATTGTGTGTACCTATACTTAGGTATACAATGGTTTGGCAATATGGTTTTAATAAAGAAAATTTTGATAAAAACAAACATAATAAACCTCAAAGGGCAAAATTCGCGTATGCCAATGGGTATATAGCTTCAGGGTACTGGCTGGTAGGGAGGGAGTGACATAAAGCGTGGAGAGATTTAAATGGGTATAACCGTATAAGTATACTCAAGTCGGTATCTGTTTGTATTTTATATAGAACTGTGATCAAATTATATAATTGTAGGCAGTTTATTTATAAAGAAGTTGACAAAATATTTGCTATTTACTACATTAAAGTTCGGTGGTTCAGACTATTTAATTGCTTTTAAGGGTAGGTACTGTACTTACGGACTAATAAATAATATGGATATAAATTAAATATACTGATAATAAGAAATAACTCACATATATATAGAAAAGTACAACTTCACAAACAAACATAAAGATGAAAAAAGGAAAAAAATATTTTAATAATACACTAAACAGAAGAAAATAGAAAATCACTGTAATGAATTAACTTAAAGAAGTGGTCTTAACATTCATATAACAATTCTTGGTCTGTTAGTTACCAGTTCCTATTCTCAAGAAAAGTGAGATTAAATTTGACAAAATTCGTCGTACATATGTAACAGACGGAAGACGAGCCAGGAACTGAGTTAATGAAACCCAAAATCCAACATTATCAAACTAGTGAGCAGTGGCTAGAATTCTCAATCAAAGTGCAGCAAAATGTACAGGTAAATTAAGGAAGTTCCAGCGTTAAAGTTAACTAAGAAACATTAAAACTTAATTAGTTCGTAGACAGTTCGTGCTAAGTGGGAGCAAATCGCTGAAGACGAAGTAAAAGTGTAACAAGGTAGATACTTAATCTGGAGCAAAGGCCGAGGAATGCTTTTGAGTTAATGCCGAAAGATTCCTATTCAAACAGATGACGCAAGTAAAATTTCATGGTGAGTAGAGATTTAGAGTAGGTGTACAGTCGGCCTGGAGAAGTGATTCGTTAACTAAAGGGCGACAGTCGCATGCGCGGCGCTGATTTCACACAGGCGCTCGTACAGGTTTATTCAGGAAATTTGGTTCAGGATTTCAGCCTTTACTCCCAGGCGTTGAATGTCATTGTCAAACTGTATTTTCAAATTGTTATAAATATAATTGTTAACTGAATATTCAAACATTAGTGCCTATATTGGTACCTACGTACTAAAATATTGTTTTGTCTCCGTGACGGTTATTCGCTCACACAATGTCTAGAGCGCGTTCCGACCCCGTTTACTGAATATGACGGCTAAGTCGAGATGGACTCATTACCAACACACTGATGCCCAAAATTAGTATAAGCACGCCAAACTTTTTGTTGCTATTGTACGAGTTGATTTGCATAGTAATACAAGTCGATGCTCAATATGAAAAGCGATATTTTAACCTTTTTGCAGTATTCATAAAATAGTAATAAACTAGTTACAGTGGGTCTAAACACGAACTATACCTACATCGTTTATTATAAAAATAATTAATATTATAAAAACTGAGTATATTTAAAAACCAAGCACTATAATTGTGTTTATTACAATACCACGTGAAAATTATATCATTCGAGCTATATAGTTGTTAGTATAGTTTTTTGGTTTGTAGTTACAGATAAAAAGAGTCATTCTTATAAATGGGACAATGGGCACTTTTTAAACCACTTACTCTCGTGTTTGAATGTCACCTATCCAATGTCATTCTTCCTTATTTTGCAAATTTAAGTAAAACTGAATAAATATATAACAAGCGTGATTTTTTTCTAAAAATTATAAAAGTTTTGTAAAGTTGGTAAAATTTTAAGAAACAATTCACACATTTTTCTCAAATTTTGACACGTTTTACGTTAAATTAAAAAATTACTAAGGAATGTCCTCAAACATGAGATTGCTGTTTAAAAGTGTCCAACTACTCGTATCTCACTTAAAAGAATGAGCCTGTATATTACCAGCTATCCTTCAACTTAAAGTTAGTAGGAAGCCATTGAAAATCTTTTAATACTCTTCAAAATAAGGAAAATCTGGCCCGCGGGAACGGGTCGGCTACCAGAGCTAATAGAGGCAAGCGTACGGAACACGGATGGATGACCATCGGAAATGAAGGAACGAAAAATAATGGCGAGTTTCCGTACATTCCTCGTGGACCCGTGGGTCAAAGTTGTCAGACCATGATGAAGCATATTTTTCACGATTACATTATTAAAGAAATGTGAAAAGCAGTGATATGGGTCTCACACTCTCTCATTGAATGCCCAGAAAATTCAAAAGATCAAAAGTGTAATAAAACATAGATGTTTGTTTTATGTTGTTTTTATTGTTTGATGTAGAGATGACTGTCGTGTAATTACCAAATTTAGACATTAAAAGTTATGGAATATACAAGGTCTTGGACAAATGGGGACGTTGCACACTGAGTCATGCTGTGAGGCTGAGGACGTGCAAGTGAACTTGGATTAGCAGTCCATACACGTAACGCCCAAATAGGTACACGTACGCCCATATAGTCGCTTGATACATACATACACTCTATAAGTACAGTGTTTCTATTACAAATACAATTTTACTGGGTTAATTATATATATACTTTAATCAGATATTAGACATTTTAATTATTGCAAAACTTTCGTTATTAAAGTATATCATTTCAAATTTAATATCGACTGACGAACTGAAGATGGATTGTTAAAAGGACTGTGGCACTAACTGTGGTCTCTTCTAACCTCTTATTAGCCTAAACTTATGTATAGGGTTCATAATTATTTTCCTACCGCACCTCAACTTTAACTTCACAAAACAAATAAACTTTGGTAATTGATATTACAAAATACAAACGCAAAGTACTTTAGGAAATATTACAGAAGAGTAGGTATAGATATATGTATACTATACTCAATTGTAAAATTGGTTAAGTATGAGTGTAACTTGCAAGCGGAGGGTTCTGTTTTCAATTCAGCATGCAATCAATTTTCCAGTAAGTACTTAACGAGATTTGCGCAACCAGCGTATTTTGAACGGGGTCCGAGGATAACATAATGCTTTTATCAGAACTAACCACTACTCTCAAAATGGAATTAGTTTGTCAAGTATTTAGAAAAGCCATTGAGACCAATTAAAAATATTTTTATTTTGAGCTCTGGAGCTCAAGGACCTAAGCGCTCCTAAACCGTAGGGTTTTAAAATAAGTATTAGTATTTTCTTCGCCGATTTCTAAAGAAGACAAAAATATCAGGTGAGTCGTACTCTACATGCCATGAATGTTGATGACGGACCTGACCAGGGTAATGATTTACCTATTGAGACATGAGTATTTGTCATAATACGAGCATATTAATCTAAAATTCCAATCTGTTTCTTCCTTGGCCATTCGTTCCAGATGTATCCGAGTGTGACGAACTAGACGGATAGATGGATGTACACCGAGTCGAACGATGGATGTTAGTGTTAGTACGGAACCCTAATAATATGCATAATTCAATACATATGGTATGAATACCGTTAATTACACCATATAAACATAAAAGAATAGGAAAGGTAAGTATATAGACAGTAGAATGAAAGTATTATTTATTCGGTGGCGGTGCCAATAGCTTGGTTAAACCTATGCGCAATGACTAATTTAAATGTGAAATCCGGTTTTTTTTTCGTGTTTTTTATATTATATTTGATTTCATCAGTAATATCATATCAGCCCCTCAAGGTCCACTGGTGCACCAATATAATTTTAATTAACTGTAATTATTTTATTTCATTTAATAATTATACGTAATGTTTTCACGAAATTCAAGATCTATCTTTCAAGTAAATATTACTCTACGTAGGTAGGTAGGTACATTAAGTTAACATAAATACTTATTTAAATTCTAAAATGTGCACCAATTCCTTATTAATAGGTACTTCATCAAAAAGTTTTATAGCAGAAAAATTATAAAAACAAGAAATGAATTGGGACGCGATGTTTTAATGCAAATGAGACTCATTCCGCCAGTAGTGAGATTTCTTTGTCTCCATAAATTATTTAATGGGTGCTTACTTTTGAGAATTCTTTCCGTAACTTCTGGCTCATAAGTTCGATATTTAAGATTCAAATTTTCATGCAAAAGAAAACAATTAAATATTTTAAAAAATATTCGGCCAACGCGGCCGGAGGGGGTGTTTTTCACGTTCAAGTATAACTTTCAGATAAACGTCTGAGAATTCTTTCTGTAACTTCTGGCTCATAAGTTCAATATTTAAGATTCAAATTTTAATGTTAAAGAAAACATTTAAATATTTTAAAAAATATTCGGACAACGCGGCAGGAGGGGATGTTTTTCACGTTCAAGTAAAACTTTCAGATAAACGTCTTAGAATCTGTATAGCTTTCTTATAAACGCCACACTCCTCACTATTGGGCGCAGTCTATCCTCACAAGAAGGATGTGGTGGCTTTGGTACTAATTTATTATTTTATATAACTTGTATTAATTGAATACTATAAATGAGAAAGTGTATACACTGTCTGTTTGTTACCTTTTCGCGCCTGGACGGATTTTGATGAAATATGGTGCGAAGATACATCGAACCCTGGAGCAGGACTAACGGACGTAGGTCTTTATACCGCGATTAACTGTTATCGTGGGAAAATTCTTATCCTACGCGGGCGAAGCCGCGGGCAACAGATAGTAAACTTATAAAACGCGTGCAAAGCCGCTGGCAATAACTAGTGGGCTATAAATGAGTAGCTACTTGATGAGGTTCTTCTTCATACTTAATTGGCAAATAAAAACAGTACATTGT
This sequence comes from Metalampra italica, assembly GCA_949699065.1. Classification (NCBI taxonomy): domain Eukaryota; kingdom Metazoa; phylum Arthropoda; class Insecta; order Lepidoptera; family Oecophoridae; genus Metalampra; species Metalampra italica. The sequence continues at coordinate 6,951,876 of OX452970.1, read as the reverse complement.
TCATTGATTGATTCCTTTACAAATAAAATTGATGCTAACTGTAATTTGAACGTGAATGGTTTGATTATTTAGAGTAGGTATGTTGATTTCGGGAACTACCACTCGGATTTGAAAAATTCTTTGATATCCCAAATTTGATAGCCCAATTCTTGAGGAAGGCTAAGCTATATAACATCACGCTACGACCCTTTGGAGCCGAGCTAAAGGAAAAAAAAACAGAAATAGCTTATGAAAAGCGTGCGAGGCCGCGCGAAACAGCTAGTAATATATGAGGTAGAGTTACAAAAATATTTTTAAGTAAAAAAAACTTAAATTGCTTTTGACTTTTTACTGCAGTTCGTAGTTAGAGGAGAAACAGTACTAAAAGAGTATCGAAGCGGAACAACAAACACACTTGGCGTTAAATCGGTTTACTTTTGCAAGGGGAACACAAGTAACTTGTGTGCGGTTGCGGTTGTGATTTTTCTGGAATGCATGCTATTCTATGTGCAACGGAATATCAGAGGAAAAATTTGAATTTTTACAAAAAATACAACTAACTAAATTCTTTGTAAAAATGGTTTTCTTTTTTTATATATTTTACCCATATTTAATATTTAAAGTTTTAAACCCATCATTTTTTCTATTTGAAAGGGCTTTATTTCGAGCACCCTCGAAATAAAGCCAATAGTCAAATTGAGAACCTCCTCATTTTTAAGGTGGTTAAAAATCGTGCCCATCTGCACGTTCGGTATAACTAGGTAGATGTTCCATCGATGTCCAAGTAACTGATTTCAGCTTGACCGTGCTCACCGATTTGGGGTTTATTCATCAACAGCCTATGTTGTGTTGTCAACAGCAACATGTCCCCACTGCTGGGGCTCAGGCCTACCCTCTCAACGAGGGCATTCGGGCGTAGTCCACCACGCTAGCCCAGTGCGGGTTGGTAGACTTCACATGCGCCTATGAATTTCTTCTTCGGCGTATGCAAGTTTCCTCACGATGTTTTCCTTCACCGTTTGAGAGCAGTCAGTAAATGTACTTAAGTTTCGAGAAAAAATCCATTGGTACATGGCTCAGCTGGGGATCGAACTCTGGACCTTTCTATATGATAGGCCGCGTCTTATCCCCTACGCCACTGACGCTCAATGGGGTTTATTATTTCAAACTAATACCTACTATATAAAAATCAAATCAAATCAACAGCCTATTAACATGTCCCCACTGCTGGGGCTCAGGTCTACCCTCTCAATGAGGGCGTTCGGGCTATAGTCCACCACGCTAGCCCAGTGCGGGTCGGTGGAATTCACACGCGCCTAAGAATTTCTTCTTCGGCGTAGGTTTCCTTACGATGTTTTCCTTCACCGTTTGAGAGCAGTCAGTAAATGTATTTAAGTTTCGAGAGAAAATCCATTGTTAGATACATGGCCCAGCCGGGGCTCGAACTACGGACCTTTCGATATGGCCGAGTCTTATCCCCGACGCCACTGACGCTCTTAATACTAGGTAGGTACTATGTATTTTATTTCGGGTTTCACCATTGATTATTAGCCCGTTTCCCCAGGAAGGTATAACCTTATTGACCGAGCGAGCGAAGCGAGCGAAGCGTCTACGTTTCGAGACTGGCCAAAAATGCTCTTGTCCGGCTGTCTGTCTGTCTGTCTGTCTGTCTGTCTGTAATTCTCTACAGGTCGCATTTTTCAACCGATTTTGACGAAAATTTGGCATATGTATAAATTAATTAAACCTACAAAATGAGTAGAATAAAATTTTGAAAAACATTTTTTTTAGAGTACCTACCATACTCGCAAAGTGGGAGTGAACTTTTTTTTTCTTGTGAATCCCATAGTGTGGGATATCGTTGGATAGGTCTTTCAAAAATATTGCTGGTGTGTGAATACCATTTTTTCGATTTAGGGATCCGTTGGCGAAATATTAAGCTTTAAAGCGGTAATTTTTGTTAGAGTCACGTGTCCCCCCCCCCTGCCAGCTAAACGGTTGCTTCTGGAAATGTGAAAAAATTCATGGCAGTAGCATATATAACGTAGTTACAAGGAAAACTATTACGGCTAAGTAGGTTCTATTAGTTTTTGAGTAATAGTGGATCGACTTGAGAAAGTTGAAAAAATAAATTATGTTCATAGAACTGCATACGTAAAATGGAAAATTATTTTTTTCCGCGTGATATCCATGGTGTGGGGTATCGTTGGATGGGTCTTTCAAAAATATCGCGGGTGTGTGATAAACATTTTTCGATTCAGGGATCCGTTTGCGAAATATTAAGCTTTAAAGTGCTAATTTTTGTCACTTTAGTAGGTACTTTTTCTGTTTCCAAAGTTGACTTTTGTTGGTTTCTTTTAGGTTTGGTTTATAAGGGCTGGCGAGGTCTACTGTTCTCACGGAACTACTAGTATACAAATACTAAACCATTTGCGGGTCCGGGGTGGTTAGCACTGTAGTATAAGACGATAAACGAAAGCGAAAAAGAGTGTCTAAAAAAAGCACTCGACTTATTTATTGGTTGTCTGCGATCTGCGATGGATATTGGTCTTGTGAAGCACCACCTCCATTGTTACTTTCGATACTTTAGGCCGTGGAACTCTTATGAAAGTAATATAATTTATTTAGCTCACTTATGTAGTGAAAATCAAACACGAACGCGAACGGACGAGCGACGCGACGAAGACGCGATCATAATATCACGAACATCACGCGAGCAATCCCTTTTTCTATTTGGAAGTTTTGCGAAATGTTCATTTCGCATACCTAGTTGGACATATTGCGATTTGAACGCTTTGCTGCTAGGACGTTTTGCATTTTGGTCAATCTACCGGGTTGGACTTTCTGCTTAATAGGCAACCAGACACCGAGCCTCGGCGACGATGGCGGAAGCGGAAATGAGGATTTTTTTGTGGACCAAAGTTGTCAGATAAAATTAATTACGGACCTTAGTGGGAGTTTAAAATAGGGACTCTCTGGTGAGCATTTCAGAGTTAATGGAGTCATAAAATGATCATCTTTTGTGAGATTTAGTTCTCATTTGTACTCTGTACTGTGGGTCTGTATCTACCTTACCTACCTACACACGAGGATCAGGATCATCAATTTAATAAGATTAAAAATAAATATATACAGTCCACGTCTCGGTAATGTACCTACCTGATATATTGTACTGTTTTTACTCAATATAAAGTAGGCCCTGATTTAACACGTTAACACCAATTTTAGACTGACAGATGGAAGCTACTAGACTGTGATTGAAGTACCTTTAATCTTTAAAAGTAGTAAGTACGTATAAAGACGAGACGGCATAAGAAACTCAACCATACTCAACTGACTGCTTGTCTGGCGTTCGACGCAAATACCCCTGTATAAATAGGCAATAATAAAAGCTCTATTCATTAGCCTGGAAAATTGTTCAATGAAACCAAGAAGGGAAGAAATACAGCTAAATGAGAAATTAACGCCTTAATTTTAAAATTATAACAAACGCAAATTTCCCACAGCGATAAAAAAACTTATATTCATTTTCATGGACACAGTAGGTACCAAAATTTACGTAGGTATCAAAATTTTAATAGTAGAACCAAATCTAGAACCAATAGAATAGGTAGGTACTAAGTAATAGAACCGTGACAGGGGACGGAACAAGTGACTAACAAATATAACCACTTTAAAGCTTAATATTTCGCAAACGGATTCTTAAATCGAAAATAATTTAAACACACCCGCAATATTTTTGTAAGACCTATCCAACGATACCCCACACCATGGGATTCATGAGAAAAAAATCATTCCAACTTTAGGTGTATTGTATGTACTCTAAAAAAATATTTTTCAAGATTTTATTTTACCCACTTTGTCGGCGTGATTAACTATATACCCATGCCAAATTTTCGACAAAATCAGTTGAAAGATGCGACCTGTAGCGGATTACACAGACAGATGGACAAAAGCATTTTTGGACCATCTCGAAACGCTTCGCTCGCTCGGTCAATAGGATTTGAATTACTTTACTACGAACTACTAGTTGCCTTATTCCTTCTGATAAGTTATAATAGAACTACAATTATGTAGCATAGCGTAAAATATCAACTTTGATTTTTTAGGCCCCTATGTCAAACCTTTCCTATAGACACACGCCACTGTGCGGCGGCGCGGGCGTGCGCTAAGCCCCGTTTACCACTGGCATTGATTTTTACTTGGTCACAGTCATATTATGCCTAATACCTACCCAAAGTCCCAAAGTTTTTAATCCTATATCCAACCAAGCCCACAAGATTTTAATTACGATACAAAGCCAATCGCACAGGTACACAAGATTACATCAGATTGGAAACTTTTACTAACTAGAAGTTAAACATTATTGTTTTGGGCGCATGAAAATTTGCAGTGACAAGGGTTTTAGGGCCTGTTCGAGCGCCATCAGGCCCTGTTTTGCATAAGTACATGACCACCTACAGAATATGTACCTGGTCTATCGCGTATTATAGTAGTTGCTTTTGTCGCACGACAAAAAAAATCAAAAGAGATTTCTAAAATTATATTATAAAAAACTAAAACCGTACTATGATTTCGTACAATCCAAGTATGGGTACATATGAATTAGAAAAGCCCACCACAATTATTATTCTTATGTATAAGAAAGATACAAGATGTCCTAACAGGTTTTTTATTAAGATGTGATAACAAGTTTTTTATATAATTAAGTATTTCTGTTTAGATTAGTGTGTTCTTTATAATAATGTATCTATAACTTGTACAAAATCGTAAAAAATAATGACTACTTATAAAAATAATACACTTTTAAAAAGTTGCTACCATTTAATATATATAATGAATGACCATCAAAATTTAAACCCCAACTCTAAGTCAGTTCAGTTTCTATGTCAATTTCTGGGACCTGTAGCTTGCTTCCCTCGCTCTATGGTCACCAGCAATATTAATATTTTTTTAGGAAACAAACTTCAGAGTTAGGAAGTATTCAAATTTAAAATTAAAATAAAATATCTTTATTGCAAGCAACATTAGGCTCATATTTAAAAAAAACAGTTTTGAATGCATGTGGTCATCGCTGTGACACACATGCCGTAGCATGTCTGTCACAGCAATGATCACAAACTAAATAGTATGCTACGCATGCAATGATCAATATATTGGCAGTCGAGCCTGCCAGCTTATCATGGCGAGGAGGCTAACCATGAACTTTAAAGCTAAACTTTTAAAAGTGTGATCTATTATGGTTATAGTTCATTTTTCAGCGCAATCGGCCCACTACAACTATGACTTTTCAAAACTTGAAATTATTTTTTTGTTTATAACCCTTGAGTCAATAGGTACCTAATCAATTTGTCTTTCCAAGTGTTCTGAATACCTATCGCAACACAGATTGTAGAGATTAGACCTTGTTAATTTGCATACTCTATTTTGGTTGAATATCCACTTACTTAAGTCAAAAGCGACTTAAATCTGCTTATCTCCCTACCTACCTAGCCTAACAACAACAACAGAAAAGCGTAGACAAACATGGGATAGATAGATATATATATACAAACAAGGAGATTTAATTTTAGATTAGCGTGAATTTGTAGAAATCGGGAATATGATGAGCCGCAAAAACTGTGTACATTTTAAGTCATAATTATCTCGTATTTTTGACATAAACTAATGATATCATACTATATTTCTATATAAAAAAATCTATGTTCGAAAAGTACTCACCTAATCAAATATATCCCTACCCTACCTAACACAAGTTAGCGAAATGGCTAGCAAAGTAAGTCTTTCAGCGTATAACAAGGCAAACTTGTTTTTTATTTTATTCAAAAGTAAGTAAAGACTTGTTAGTTACTTAAATTATGTACTTACCGTTTATTATCATGAAAATACCTTGCTGTAGTCAGACGACTACTCTTATCTTTCGTCATATTAAAAAGTAAGTATATTTATTTTGTCTCATTTTACTTTGAACTTTGTAATTTAATGTGTTTTCTGTGGGCTATATTGGCCTAAACTAAAAAAAGGTTTAACTTAATTTAAATTTAATATAAAATTCGTAGCTTAAATTGAGTAGAGGGATTCCGAAAATACCCTAGCTAAAGTTGACAACATATCACCAAAGTAACTTTGTTGCCCTGCTAATTTTCAGCGATCGTTTCAATCAATAACCATCTTATGCTAACAATAAAGTAATTTATTCCTAAATCACCGAATCCTAAAGGCCAACGAAATTGATAACCAATTAACTTTATCCATTGGCAATATAATAAAAACTCTGACGGTATTCACACCACTAACCACGCAGCGGAAGCACGTTTTTATCATTTTCCTCAGTAACAGTAAAATTTAATTTAATTTAATTACGAGAGCTGGAACCAAGGATATTTTACAGGGAGCAGAGGCGAAGTCAAGTAGGACCTGCGTATGCAAAAAATAAATCGTAACGTTACTTTGGTCGGATATTAGCTTTGTGGTACCTAAAGTTTGTGTAGAGAATTTTGGACGTCCGTTTAAATTTGTCAAATTCATAATCGAGGTCCACTGAGGGACAAAGGCCGTTGCCAATCCCCTTTAGCTGTTTTCGGCCAACTGTATCAGGCTGTCGGCTCATTCATCATCTGATGGCAGGGAGGCGTTGCCCTGACGGCCTTTGCTTCTGCAGCAGATCTGGAGTGACCACTGCCAGGGTTGCCGTCGCTCTTCGTCGTGTCCTCATTTAATAACTTTGTAAAATACTGTTTATGTCATTGACATAGTTCCGCTCGGTTTGTGCACGTTGGTTGCTATCGCTCGCTTCGTGAGACCGATACGGCGCGGCGGGCGCGTCGCACCAGCTTCCGTTTACGAGCTCCTGCGCCAGCCAAGCCCGCCTGCGCGCGCGCATAAACAAACAACAAAGAAAAGTTCCGAATGTCTGATGATAATTTTAGAAATATTTTGATGATGTCTTTATAACACCGTAGCTAGGTATTACCTACCAACTGTTCGGAATTTGTTTACACGCTTCATCAAAAAACTACGTTTACATAAAAAAACTATGTGTGAAATGAAAATGTAAAGGAAATAAAATTTTATGTGCAACTAAGAAAAAGTTTCTTTGTAAATACCTTTGTATGTACTATATGTATACATTGCATGTGTAGGGCTCACATCAAAAGTAGAAGATGAGGAATGTCTTCGACGCATGTTTCGAAGTGGAACTACCTATTAATCGGTCACCGTTAATACTCTCGAGTATTTGTAAAAACTGTTTAATAGGTAAAAAAAGCTGATTGCCTGTAATATTTCACAATGTTATTGAACCCAAGGTTTTAAATGAACCCAAGGGTTTTAATAATCAATTCAGTTTTATAGATATTTTGCTTGCCTATTACTTAATGATATTGACAACACAACGACAAAAATGTAATTTAATTGTCGTTTTGTTACTTACGAGCCACATTCAGGATCGTGCACACGGACCGGACATGGACACGAGTAAAACGTTCAATCCCTATGCATTTTAATTTTTGCCATGAAAATTCCGGGCCCTGGTATTGACCTACTTTCAGCGCAGAGCATGTGATTAATTAAAAATAATTTAGTACATTGTGACTAGCTCGGCTCTCGGATTCTCTTGCGTGCCTTCTTCAATTGGCGGACCAGGTACTCAGCGAACTTGTGTATGGATTAAACTATGTCTTTGACTATTCATTTGAATATCAATAAGATTAGTTGCAAACTCTTCTTGTCCCTACACCCGCTTGGAATGCCTGCAGAACTTGCTTTCGTTCGACACCAAGATTACGCATTCACTCCTATTTCCCCTTATTGACTACTAGCTTTTTCCCGCGGCTTCGCCCGCGTAGAAAAGTTTTTCCCGTGTACATTGTAAAACAGCGCCCTCTATGTAGATGTTTTGTTACTTTGGGGGTATTAGCGGACGCCCCGCGACTTTGTCCGCGTTAAAAAGTAGCCTATATGTTATTCCAGGATATAAGCTATCACTGTGCCAAGTGTCATCAAAATCTGTTCGGTAGTTTTTGCGTGAAAGAGTAACAAACATCTTCACATCCTCACATCCTTACAAACTTTCGCCTTTATAATATTAGTAGGATAGCGACATAGTTATCCTTGATCCTACCGTCGAATTGGTCTACTAACCCGAGCGCCTGCAAAACCTATGTAAGTATCAACTATTGTTTGTTCTCCGCAAGTTTGAGCTTGTCTCGGAGTTTCGGCAGCAGTTGAACTGGATCCCGATATGATGATATGACATATCTTCACGCTATGTCCCTGGCGGGGTAGGCAGAAAGAACGGAGCGCCAAGTATCGCGATCCTGACACACCTCTTTCGCTTCGCTCAGTCTCATACAATGTGCTATATTTCCCTTAGAGCATAGTCGTTCGACAGTAAAAGTGGTCAGTTTCTATACTATAGTGTACAAACATTTTGTAACGCCCTATACAGTAGGTAGGTAGGTTTGTAATATTATTAATCACTAGCGGCCTCTAAATTAATCGACTTTTACACGTAAGCTGATCCCCAACAGTATATAAACGAGGTACAACTTTTTAATCAGAGTCGTTAATGGAGCAAAAGGCGACGAAACGCTGAAGAGCCGCATTTTCCTGTTACTTCGGTGTTTCCGCTTTTCCACAGATAGCGGCGCGGGCGGCCACTCAAAAAAAGCGCCAATTTGACCTTAAAAGCCTTTTAATGTTTTGGGGTTGCTGCTATTTCACTTTATTATATTACGGTTTATAAACTTCCCAAAAATATTGTTTCTTGCTCAGGTATAGTGTTGCAGAAATTTCTGAATATTTATTTATTTAAATACTTACCAAAGTAATTAATAAACAATAAATAATATATTAAGAACAATTTCAATCACTCACGTTTCATGGACATTTATCGGAATTAAAAGCTTATTTAATAAAGAATGAAAATATAATATTTAATACCTATATAATTAATAAAGGAGAATATAAAAAATTAGATACAACTTATGAATTTATTCATTTATAATGTTTAAATTAAACAAAGTTAAGTAAGTACTACCTAATACTTTATTGTTTTGTATTAACAAATATAATTACCTATTGTACGCGACCCGCACTAAACTTTCTCGCCATCTAAAAAGAAAGAGTAAACTGATGCAGCTTCGTCATTTTCCTAACAATTTTCATACAATTTTGTATTTATTGATTTGGATTATGGATGATTTGGATATTTGGACCTACGAATATCTATTGTATGTATGTATCAGATCAGAACGCTCTATCTACTCTATTACTTGAATAGGGTGCCGGTCGGTGGCTGGATTGATGGCTCGGGATGGGAAGAATTGAATAAATTCCTACATACCTACTCCCCTTCGAGGGGTAATTACAGGGACTCCAACGAATTAACATAAAAAGGATAGTTCCTTTCCCACCAGTTCCATCAACAACAGATTTATACTGTTTCATGGATTACTTAACTCAAGCTACATATCAGATCCTAATTCTATGAATAAATAGCTGTCTGTGTACACCTTGGAATATACCATTTGTTTGACACAACTTGATTATAACATAGGACATAGGTCGGCGCGTCAGTCATCTATTAGTGGGTATACGTCATTATAAAATGTTAAGAGTCGGTTATTTTCCAACCCAGCATTCGAGCTCACTACAATACCCCCACTTAATTTGTTTACTTACTGTCTTTTCCTGGTATGACTTACTCAGAATTACGATATGTCTTCATGATCATATCTGTTTACCTACATCGATTACTGTACGGTCCCAAATCCCAAATTGTCATGAAAGTGTCTTATAATTAAGATTTAGGAGGCATAGTTATTCTCAAGGGTCCATATAACTATTGTTAGTTATATCTGTTATAGGTACTTGCAAAGTTTTGGGAGATAATTAAGATGTTTGAAATGCCTTTGACCTTCGCTTCGACCTCTTACAAAGAGAATTCGCGCTTTATCGTGACTATTTAATTCTTTATACCTATTGGTTGGTCAGCCGCTTTCTTCTCCCTAGGTCATTAACTCATTAATTTCCTTGAAGACATTAAAAAAGTATTAAGGGTCTAATTAATTTGCTCAGTCATTAGAGACAAATTCGGTATTCTAATAAATGTCTGACCACACTCTCAAACAAAGTCGTACGAGCAGGAAGAAATCGCCGCACTAAATATTTCAAATAGCAAAAAGATTTCAGTGTATAATTTACAAGGCTATTTGAACGATTACGACAGTGCTGTGCCTTTTCTATGTATAAGTGTATGAATGCAAGAGCAGTGACCTGAGCGCTCCGTGATGAGCCGCGACAATCACTACAGAAGTGGTTCGAGTGACTCCAGCGACAGCGATGACGAGCTGCGCATCATTCGAGAGTTCAAAAATAAACATCAGGTACCTACACTAGGTATAGCTGTTGTATGTAACATACGCGTATACATATGACGCGATTGGTTCGATTAATGTTCATAATTGATTTGTGCGACGCGTTGCGCTTCGACGCTCTCTAAATATTTAGCTGTAAGAATTTGATTGAGCCGCTGCCAAGTTATAACTTATTGTAGTTCATGTCTTATTTATAGGTTAGATGCAAAATTGTAAAGTGCGGCACCATAGCAGTAACACAATAAGACATTACATTGGATCATAAATGTCACCCGTTGCGCGCAGGGGGTGTGGTAATTGCCTGCGGTTATTTCATTTATCTTGACATATGTCCTACTAATATTGCAAATGCGAAGTGTGAATACTTATTTGTTCGTTTGTTGCTCCAGTCACGCTACAATTGGTTACACAGTAACAGATTATATCCCGGATTAAGATACAGGATACTTTTTAACGCAGACGAAGTCGAGGGGCGCTCGCTTATTAAAAAATATCACCAACATTATTAATCATGCTATAATTCATTTCCAAGTCCAATGTTCAACGCCTGTTGCCGAGGAAAAGTATAGGTACCTATTTAGTATATTTAAGTACCTACTAAGGCCGCATCAGGGATTATTTTGATTATCCACCTACCTAATTGATGAAGGCTACATGTCGCACTCATTTTTATGCGGATTTAGCCTTACAACAAAACATTGGGTCGTAGGCATCATAAAATGAATTGATCCTAAATTGACCTTGGGTCTGAACGGCTAGTAAATTGTGAATTATGGTTTTACAATAGGAATATGGCTTGAAGTTGAACTATGATCGTCACGTGAAAGAAAATACCACATCAACATTATGAGAGTATAGGTTTGGTACCTACTGATATTTTGTTTCAAGGGATTGAAAATAGTTAATCACGTTTGTTGAGATGTTATCACAATTTTTAAAAGCAACAGTAGGTATTTGTAAGCAGTCTAGACGCCCCAATATAGTCGTTCCTATAAATAGTACATAAGTAGAGATACCTACTAATGATTGCTATGTCATTATGTGTAGATAAAGAGAATACAGCCTGGGTCGTGCGCTGCCGACATTTCCATTTAATGTTCTACAAAGTTTCCGTCTCTCTTTTTGTCATGTAGATGTTGCGCTATGTTACAATACGCGCCATTGTTAGTAATTTGCTTTAGGTCATGAACAAGCCCTGCACTATCAGATATTCTTTTGAATAGGTACAACCTAGTAGTTCTAGGTACGTATAAATATGAGTATTTGGGTACTTTTATGCGCGTAATCCCACGCCTAAATTCTATTTGTTTATGCTCATCCACACGCGATAATATTGCGATGAAGCGGCTGCCACAAGCAGCCAGCTTTGATATTGTAATGTATCGCCCTGAATAATATTTCCATGCATATTTATGTTCACTCCTATTAATTGCACTAAACTCAAACGTCTGGCAATCAGAATTATGCAGAATTCAATTTCACAGTGGCTGGTTTCCATCCTTTACTACGAGTAAGTATGAATAGTAAAATGTAATTTTAGTTCCTTAATACCTTTATAATCAAGTAGATTTTCTTTAATTCGGTAAGTGCCTATACCGTAACTTACGCGGTGCTGATGCACATTTTTGTGTTAGTTCTTTACAAAGTAAGTAGGTAGGTATAGTGATAAACCTACGCCTACGCGCCTGTTAGAAGAGAGAGGGTCTCTTATCATTACACTAACGCATAAATACCTGACTGGCATATAACGGGGCAAAGCCCTTGGCCTGTTAAACGGTCTCGGAGCGTCGCATTCCGAATGTTGTTTATTGATTTTGTTTAGAAAATACAAAGTTAAGATCAAGAGGTATAGCTCTCAACTTTCTTTGTAAGAATACGTTTTAATTTACAATGGTAGGTATTCAAATTGCTTAATTGTTTTGCCTTAATTGGTTTAAAACGGTGAATTTCGACCTTGTTCAGTTAATTAATTAAATGTTGTCTGGAAGAAATGGCTTATAGTGATAAGATCGCCTAAATTTACTATCTGCAAAGTATAGTAACGGTTTTAAGTTTTATTTCTGCGTGAAATTATATCATATTGTAAGTACAATAATAATGCTTTGACCGTTTCGTTAAATCTTGTTTGACAAGGTACCTAGGTAGGTAATGCTTGCATCCCGAGCTTGCAACCCATCCGCGGTTTTGTTGGTTTTTGTTAGTTTTCAAATTGTCTCATGGCTTACAGAGATATAGGCGGATTACTTGATTTTTATTCCAACACACTATTTAAAGTTTCTCGCTCCAATGATTAATGAAAGTGTCTACATAACCCTGCGATCAAGAATACTATTCACGATCGCCGACATAACCGCACTAGTATAATAAACACTAAGAACGTGAACCCTATGTACGGGTGATAAATCGCTTGCGGAAAGCTTTGCTGCAGCGTCGAGCCAACTATGTTAATACCTAGATATCTAGTTTCCAAATTGCTATTGCAGCCTAGCGTGCAGATTGTCGGGCTCCAACTCTGCCGTGTCAGCTGCTCTCAGCTGTATTGGATTTCTTTTTAGAACAGTCAGCTGCCAGATGTTACTAATGAAAGTTGTAAAGTCATTTTAAAGGCCGGAAGGTATTTTGTTCGGTACGTGCAGGTTTGTACGTGCAGATCATCGTTAGCTTAGCTCTGCCGACGTCTACAACAATGACCGCTACTTTATTTATTTAGTACTGCAATCTGTGTCAACCCCTCAAATAAACTGATGAAATTTGGGCACAATTTCATTTAAGCTGAGACCTTCTACACCATCAAGTTACAAGCAATAACCATTATACACTAACTTGAATATGTAACATCCTTACCCTATGTAGTACAATGTGAGTACAGTTTATGTAGACGCGTTAACTAATGTGACAAAAAGTTACTGGAGCGAGCCTAATTGGGAAATATTATTTGGGCTGTAGGTACATTAAAGGTTATTCCACAAATCCCCATTGACTTTCATCAGTACTGATCACAAATGAGGCCATTTCATGGTTTATTAGTTTTTACATCATTATCCGCTATCGTATAATATCAGCATACGTATCACTGATAACAGCTTAACAACATCGCGATAAGTGGCCATTAGTCAGGACAAATAGCGCTGAACAGTTCAACTTTGTTAGTCGGATTCAGTGTTTGATGAGATTATCAGATTAAAAACTACAGAATAGGTTTTGTGAACCGTGTCGCATGTAACGACAGCCATGCACGATGCACGATAATTACAAACTATGATAGTTATTTTATGTAACTTACACTTAACTTTGATTACCAAGAGAGACTATTAATTCCTCTGTGACCAAGATTCTAAAAAAAAGGCAAAAACGGCCATATCCTTATAACTGCGTTAACTTAGAAATTTTTTTACAGCTCTAAAGAGGACTGCAGACCTGAGTACATAATTGATACCAATTTCAAGTTTATACCTCAACGCGTTCCCGAGAAAAAGGCTCTTGACAGACAGACAGACAGACAGACGGACAACAAAGTGATCCTATAAGGGTTCCTTTTTTCTTTTTGAGGTACGGAACCCTAAAAATGGTAGTGGTGACAGATTGGAAGGAAAGCTAGGGAGACTTTTGTCGAGTGGCAATATTTCCTCATGCACCTAACAGTCATTTCATTAGGTATTCTGTTAGCAGGGCCTACAACGTAGCATTGAAGTGTTTATTAACATTGCCAACGTACCGTACGCACGCCGCGGCCTTCTGAGCCGCAGATTGCAACGTGTGGCTCGACCCTAAGCACATGCAGCATACCAAACCCCATGTAATGACACCATATCCTACATTTATTCTAAAGTTTATTGAAACTATACGAATCGAATGTAGGTAACGATTGTGATAAAATTCACAGAATAAGGATTGTCTGAATATATCAAAATATAGTGACATTTATTGAGTTATTTCCACTGGACAGGGTGGTACAATTTGAATATCTGGGCCACGTCTTAACGCCTAACCTCAAAGACGATGTAGACATCGAACGGGAACGGAGGGCGCTGTCTATAAGAGCTAATATGATTGCCCGCAGGTTTGCACGGTGCTCGAAGGAAGTGAAAATAACACTGTTTAGAGCATATTGCACTTCGCTATACACGTGCAGCCTGTGGGCAAACTACACTCGGAAGGCATACAGCGCCCTCCGTGTTCAATTCAATAATGCGTTTAGGGCGGTGATGGGGCTGCCGCGCCACTGCAGCGCCTCTGGCATGTTCGCGGCGGCGCGCACAGACTGTTTCCACACCACGATGCGCAAGCGCGCCGCCTCGCTGGTGCGCCGGGTGCGCGGCAGCGCCAACACCGCCCTCGCCATGATAGCTGGCAGGCTCGACTGCCAATATATTAGTCATTGCTGTGACAGACATGCTACGGCATGTGTGTCACAGCGATGACTACATGCATTTGAAAACTGTTTTTTATATGAGCCTAATGTTGCTTGCAATAAAGATATTTTATTTATTTCCCTGTAGGTGAAGCGTCTCAGTTTCGAGTTTGCCAAAAATGCTTTTGTCCGTCTGTCTTTCTGTCCGTTTTTCTGTCTGTAATTCTCTACAGGTTGCATTCTTCAACCGATTTTGACGAAAATTTGGCATGGGTATAAATAAATTAATCACGCCGACAAAATGAGTAGAATAAAATCTTGAAAAATATATTTTTTAGAGTACGTAACATACATAAAACATAATGTAACAACATAAAGTGGGAGTGATTTTTTTTTCTTGTGAATCCCATAGTGTGGGGTATCGTTGGATAGGTCTTTTAAAATTATTGCGTGTGTGCGAAAATCATTTTTCATTTTTCGGATCCCGTTTGCGAAATATTAAGCTTTAATCACATCTAGGTACCTAGTTACTTTAAAACCATGAAGAGAAAAGTGTTTATCTTCACGTTTGAAACTATAATATAGTTATGTACTTTAAATAGAATAAATTATTATTATGCAAGTGAGAGATTTTCGTAAAACGAGCAATATGTAGTTAACAAGGGAAATTCTAATAAAATTCGCTGTTGTGTTCGTGTCGAGAGTCTTTGTTTATTGACTGTGTTGTATGCCTACTCTTATAAAGATTCAAGAGCTTTGTGAATTTGTAAGTAGGGTCTATACCCTACGATCAGGCTTGAAATAAATATACTACCTCTATGACTTTGCTGAATATCAAGTATCATTTACAAAATTCAAGATCGGTACTTTTAGGTACCTACCTACAAAACCCATTGAACGTGAACCATTCGATCAATCTCAGATTCCATCGCGGTATGTAGCTTGCAATTTGTCTATGCCCCTCTACCTCCGTAACAAAATAGATTTCGGTTTACAACGCAGCCCTTTTTGAGAATTCTTGTAAAATTGTATTCGACCTACGATATAGTAGATTACCTATTGTATAGAGAGAGATGTAGGTATTCTACCACCAAAGAAGATTTCTATATTTCTATGAATGTAACTTATAAAGGTCACTCCCGAGTCCCGAACACAAATATAAAACTAGTTTTCTCAAATAACTAAAACACAGCAAACACTTGGTACGGCCTGCCATCACCCAGACGGACCAGCATCTAAATGACATGATTTGTATAAGTTGAAAATTATTTCCAAAGTTTGTCAAGCGATTGTTGCCAGTAAAAGCGAATCCCGCCCATGATTTCGGTATTCAGGTCGGCATTGGCTTCAGCGGCAATGAAATTTTATAGGTATACTATATCTCCTATTCTGTCCTAGCAGCACGAGAAGTTGGTAATAAGTAACGTATGTATACCTGGGTGTTAAATAAATATCCTTACGTTTATTGTTCCTCGTTGAATATGTGATCAAGTTATTGGAGACGTGGGAGTCTGTACTCATTTATTGTTGCCGTCTATCTCTATTACGAGCTCTGAGAAAGATAGTATGATATCGCAGAACAATGAGTATCTTACTAACCTCTAATTTAGATTTTCACGAAAATATGATAGAAAAGCATCAAGTTTCACAAGTCCAATATCCGTGCGTTTTTCCTCAGTCCATCTTTTTCCATTATTATAAATTTTATCTAGGCACCTAATACTACACTATGCTTATTTTAGAAAATTAGAACAAAATATACAGATTTTACACAAAAATATTATATTTGTACTATGCATGTGACCCTTGTATGTTTTTAAATTTAAGTAAAGTAAACATTTAGAAATTTGTAGAAATGAGGAGATCCGCAGGAGATAAGAACCAAAGTCACCGACATATTGTAAAGGTATACAACACTGAATTATAAATTAAGTTACCTTTATGTGCTTTTCCTAAGCCTAGTTACGAGCCCGGTTGAATATGCGAGCGAAAACACCCAAGAACTACCAACCACCCAGCAACCGAGTCAAAGCATCCCAGGTATAGGTGCGAGAACTTCGAGAAGCGAAGCGACGAGCTGTTTGGTAGATAGTTATTGAACATGATAGAAATTATTATTGTTCTGAGATTCGAGGAAACAAAGAAAATAGAGCAAGTTAATTAAGATCGTACAATTATTTGGAGATTAAACTAACGCGCCCTGACTTCGCAAAAGGTTAAATTCCACAACCTTAGGAAAAGTTCCCCGAAGTCACAATTGTAATGTAATTCTCAGACTTGCTGTTGTTGCCTTACTGCGATCAAAATAAAGTTAACATTGCCACAAAAATGTACCTATAAGTACATAGCTTGACCTGATCTTGAATGAAAGGGACACTAGCAGCAGAAACAAGTTATTACCACCGTAGCAGGCCTTAATACTTCGGAACACTATCTATGAATTTTTTCGGGTTGTTTGATTGCTTTGTAATTTTATTTGGAATTTGTGTTGATGCCAGTAATCTATAGGCTGCCTATAGGCAGACATACTCGATTGTAATCGATCCATAGATTCGAAATCGGATCTACTAAAAAAGACAACCGCTATAGCTAGTTACCAGCTAGCTGCCGCTAGCTATCAAAACCGTTAGCTAGGTACCGCTTCAATAGGTCATTATCTTGTTTGTATACTGAAAACAAAACATAACAGTCAAACTGTCTTATTTTTGCAGCCTCTTTCCTCTTTGGATCGATATGTTTACCAAATTTCATGCAAATCCCAATGCCGTTAAAGCGTCTAAGAATAACAAACTCTTACGACTATTAATATTGTTTTTCTGGGAACCGGGACAAATTAAAGTCAGCTTTGATTGAATGCGATTGTGCATCGCACAGAACTTTATTTCATGCATGACAGACAACGATTCGCATTCGCATTCGAAACACAGTAGTTTTAGTTTTAGACAGAATTGACGTCAAAAAGAGAATAATTGTATTCCAATTTTGAATAAACGAATTTTGAATTTCGCGTAGTCACGTGACTTGTGTCTAATAGGTATGTGTAGGACCGCCTTGTGCTCGGGTACTGTGGTTCAGTGATGCATGTTGCCAAAACCAACTGAACTGTCAATGTCAACCGTCCCCGATACTTTAAAGTTACAAGTACAAATAGCGTAATCTTTCACAGTGTCAACGCGGGGATCGTGTGAATAGGCCTTAATTAGTCAGACACAGCGGCTTCTGTGCCCAGACAAACACTGCCGATCGCTCATTAGCACAGTTAATGAGCACACATTGTAGGTTTACAAGTGTTTTTCTTCATCTACCTATACTGAGGTGTGAAGTTAATTTAGTAATTTAGCATTCATGAATATTAGGTACGGCCACACTGCACAACTCACTCTAATCGAATTAAAAAATATTACTGCAAAAATTACATAAAGGTAAGTAATAACACAAACAAAGAAATCTATTTAATTCTTTTAGTGCAGGCTGTTAGCTTCAAAAAAGGGCGCAATAGTTCACTTTTCTTCACGCCAAATTTCTATCTAAAAACCGTCGGGACCCCACCTGAGAAATGCCTGAATCCGGAGATATCGGCATCAAAATAGAGACCGCCGTATTTTGAAAATTGCGAATAATTCTGATTCTATGAACCCTTCACACATGTGTGGGGTGTCAAATAAAAGGGAAATAAGTGTTCTATTGCTATAATACACAACATCAGCTGAGTAGTACAGTTACGAAAATATTTTAAATTACATTGGAAACCATCTTCTCTTATAAAAAAAAGGCAAAGTCCTGACTCTCTCTTCCGTGCCTGACATCATCGCAAAACCAAAACCATTGAACCCAGAAGGCTGAAATTTTCCACAGAGGTAAAAGCAACTAAGTAAAACATATTTCGTGATTTTCCAAAAATCAACTCCTGAAGGGGTGAAATTGGGTAAATCTGTACGCAAACGTGTGGAGCAGGGGTTTGGCTTGCGTTTGTAAAGGTTTGC
Organism: Metalampra italica; assembly: GCA_949699065.1. NCBI lineage: Eukaryota > Metazoa > Arthropoda > Insecta > Lepidoptera > Oecophoridae > Metalampra > Metalampra italica. The sequence continues at coordinate 6,933,184 of OX452970.1, read as the reverse complement.
CAAACGTGTACATGCAGCATAACGTTTTTGAGCTAAGGTTTGGATTTGGTAATATCATTCAGAATTAGCGCGATTTGCCTCCTGGTAGGAACCCCTCATACTTAAAAGAGGTATAGGAATGTTGCTAAGGTATTGATTGGAAAATTAGTAAAATTAGGAAGAAATACATATATTTTTGAGATACCGTGAAACAGGGTACCTTAGCTAGCTTATGTATACTCTAAGCTACCTACCTATTGAGGTAATTAAGGGGCAGGCTGTCCGATATAGTTATTACAACGAATAAAATATACTCGTTTAAATACTGAATGATGGTTCGTATTTGGTCTTACTATATTCTTATTCATTTTATTCCCGGAACCAATATTTATTTATAACTTGTCCCTATATTACCTCATGTCCCATGATTCCATCGTCTAACCGATTAACCGGTTTAAGTAAAAGGAAAAAAGCGAAACCCGCATAATTATTGGACGAACATTAAATCGAATCAATTAGGAACCACATGCTGTAGGTAAGGTAGGTAAAGCATCTGTAAATTTCGTTTTTTCCGTCTCAGATAAATGAAACGTTATCTTACTATACTTTTATACTTACCTACTGTCTAAATCGGATGTATACAATAACATTCTTCTGTTTCTCTATAGGTAAGCAGTGAACGATAATTTAAATCAATACCATTATCTGCAAATTAGCTCGAAGTAATATCCTAATAAATACGTACCTACTAAATATTTTGCTCTATACACTTACAAAGGCCTCCCCCTGGGTACCTTTGTCCAGCAGTGGAAGTCCAGGCTGATAATTAAACATTTACAAGCTTTTATCCGCGACAAAGATGCACTTACCTCATAAACTGATGTGATAAGAATAAATAGGTATCCCAAATAAAGCTTTGGCGAAAATAAATATTAAGTAGGTGTAGGCGAGGGTTTTTTTTATTTATTATTTATTTGTAAGTTTAGTTTTAGTTTTATATAATAAGTTTTTTTGGTGTAAACCTACATACTTAAAACATTTTTAAACCAAGTTTGAAAGTCTAATGTAACGTTCGTTTTCATGTAAAAACGGCGAATCTTAAACACTAACATTTGTCTGACGTTATTGTCATTAAGTAGGTACCTATTAAGTAGGTATAGTTACGTACATTACATAAGAATCGTCCGTTTGTTATGGGCTTTTACATAAAACCTAAGCAGGCATAAAATAACCTGTTTATAAAAAATAATTTCAGATAGGGCCACTCACAGACTTGAGATGGCAGCTGGGTCGGACAAGAAGTACGGAACCGAAGAACATCGCAATACACGTCACTCCACCAGATGGCGAGGAAGATGACGAATTGGCGCCGCCGCCGCCGACGCTCCGGCCGCGCCGGCGCAAGCTCAGCACGCCGCTCAGCGCGCTGCCCGGCAGCGGCGGCGCCGACGGGCTCATGGGCCTGCCGAACAAAGGTACCCATTCAATTAAGATTAAGTCAATGATAGCGCTCCTATTAATTTAGTCGGATTGTAGATAAAGGCCATGAGGGTGCTATTGTTGTCGCAGAGAAATCTTGAAATATCTAGATTATAGTTAACCTATACCTACTTATAGTAGTGTCGTAGGTAGGTACTGTATAATTATCACAAGAGCTTAGTGAGCTTTTTAGTCACGCTTGCTTGATTTTTGGAACCTACCATATCCAAAATACATAAGCATAAAACTTATAATTGAGCGTTCAGATTTGCCTTTCAACAAAGTAATTTTAACATTTCAAAAACAGAAATACTGACATTACTCTGGGACACTATAGGTAGGTACATTTTGTTGCTTGCAATTTACAATTCAGTCACGTAACAGCAGTCCGGCAAAAGTTAACCTCATAAAAGTCATGGGCATGGGACACGCAGTACCTACATGTTATTGATTTACGCGATCGATCGTCTCATCGCAAAGTATTACCGAGTACGGTTATTCGACTTAATCACATGAGTATGTTTACGTATACCCTGCACCTGCAGATGTCCAGCGGGCGTCGCTGTCGCCGTCGCTATCGCCGCTGGACCGCACCAAGCGGCGGTTCAGCACGATGGTGTCGAGCGCGGCCGCCGCCGCCGTGTCGCGCCGCCTCTCTGCTACTATCGGCTGGTGTCTGGCCGCGCCCACGCAAGTCAAGCCGCACATAGTCCGCCAGGGACGCGCTCTGTGTCTGCAGTATATTAGAACACACATCCGGAGGTCGGGTCTAGCCAAGAAGGTACGATGACAAGCAAAATGTATAAGGCTCCGTGCACCGTCCTTAGCGTCTGGAAGCAAATTGTCAGCTCTGTTTCAAATCACAAAACCTACGATCTTCTACCATTACCAATATCTTCGCTATTTTAACCTTTATTATTCTGAGCGTGTGAAACGTCGAGTGCCGCTGCCGCTTTGAATAGAGTGGATTACACTGCAGATCGTCCACAGGATGTGCATGGAGCCTAAACGTAGGTCTATGCACGATTCAAGATGACAAAATCTAAATTAGACCATGTTTATGTAACAGCAAATCATAATGAAACGGCTACAACGAATGGTGGAGACAGAGTGTGGGGAGGAGGCCACAAGTAATTCTGAGATCGGCGTGCTGGCGGCTATGAGGGTGCTGTGTGCGGCCCTCGAGAGGAAGAGACCCGATGCGTTCCGCCACGTGGCGCGGCAGGCGACGCGCGCGCCCACCGCCATGCTGCGCTCCGACACCGCGCTGGCTGAGCTCGCGCTGGCGCTCGGCCGGCGCATCACCACAGATAACATCACATGGGCTAAGGTAACTACTTAGCTTACATGGCTTACATTCACATTTAATAAGGGATTTTCGGTACTTCAGATTTCATTTGTGTCGATAAATATCAAACGCCAAGCAGTATGGCCACCGCAGACAACATTTAAAAATGATTGTTAATGCTGCTTTGAATATGGTTCTTATCTCCTTTCCACTTATCAAGGTTATACTGAGGTTTGATATTTATCGACACATTTTGCAATACCATATGCGTGGTGTGGTTTTATCCACTCTAATCCCAAACACAGCGGAAAACAGGCGTAACAGGAGCCCTATTTTTGAATCGCTCTCCTCGCTTCGAGCGGTCGAATCTACTATATTTTCCTTCGACATCTGATACAAAAACAGTAGAATCGACCTCGAAGCGCGGAGAGAGATTCAAAAATAGAGCTCCAGGACGCGCAATCGCACCGTCATCAGTCAGTAGTCAAAGTAAGTAGGTACCCAACTACCTACTCAGTTTATTTATTGCCTCTCCATTTAAATAACTAAGTAGGGATCCGACGGACGAAATTTCTGATCTGTACTGATCCTTAAATAATGCATGCATGATCAGTACACTACGATCATTAACACGTTAACAAGCAAATATAATAGGAAGTCGGTTTGAACTAAGTATTTATAGCATTTTAAAGTCATCGTGAGTCAACGGATTATTAATCTGTGAGCACCCATTACGCAAACGTAGATTTAACGCTAGCTTAATCCAATGTTTATAAGGTATTTAAATAATACGAACTATGAATAAACAGATTGACTTCCACACAAATCTAAATACTTTGATGATTCTGTGAACAACTAATACGGTCTTTGAAAATCAAGGTCTTTCGAAATTAACTACACAAACTTTTAGGCAATTTAAATATCGTGGTAGCCGGCAAACTTCTTGAACATTGAGTGACGTAGTAGGGGAAAGTTCGCGCATGTAGTCGGATCTACAATAGGTATAGGTACTCGATTCGGTCGCGCCCCGCGTCTACTATACCTCATGTGCTAGGTAGTTGTAACAATCAAAGAACAATGGTAATTGTCTAGACCACCACCCCCGTTTAGAAATAAGGTTACTGTACAGATAGCTGCGGTATTCTGCGTGTGCGGAGCGCTAGCGCGGGAGGCGGCCGAGGCGGCGGACGGGGAGCCCTCTCTGGAGCTGGTGTCGGCGCCGGCGGCCGCGCTAGCAGACCTCCTGCACGAAGAGCCTGGCTCCTGGATCGCTGACCACGGCGGATGGGTACGAAAGCAACAGAGAACCGATTATAACTTAAGGATCGATTCCTCCTAAGTAACATAGTACTAGTCTAGTACCTACCTATCTTAAATTAAAGAAAGCCCATGACATTTTAAATGATGTCCAGGAAAATAAATATAGTTTTTTTCCATTTTCACTCAATTTTCCAATTAAAAATGGCATTTGGTTCACCGAAACCGTAAAGAAAAACGCTCTTTATCTCACTGAGTAAGAGTTTTATTTTAAAAAGTTATTGATGCATTTTACTCTCATATCTCTTTTAAACCTGGGCAAAATTTTAGCGATTACCTTCTGTATAGGTACTTTGATTTCCTTATAAAATCGTCCGTCACATCACAACGCACACAGGTTTAAGGCCGGCTACAAGTGGCTACAACTAAGATGTTTACAGATGGGCCTGGTGGAGCGGCTGCGGGCCAGCGAGCGCGACCAGCGCACCGAGAACACCCTGAGAGTCATGGTCACGTTTTTCGTCGTCGCGTTCTTCGCCCTCCTGCTACTGCGATGCGTGCTCCACGCCCACCCTGGCCCCACGATTAATTCTTAAATCTGTACCTATATATTAGATTACATTAAATTTATTATTTGAAGAGTACAGGGAAAGATTAATTTTAAGCTTTTTGTTCCCGCTGAGCCGATATATTAGCGACATCTTGGTGTCGCATTTCAGATCTGACTAGGTACTAGATACCTATGCAGAAACAAGTCACAAAATCCATAGATTTTAAATCATTTTGTCACAATATACGAAATATTATTGTAACAATCGCAATTTGAATTTGGAGTTAATTGATTTTGTGACCTATATCGTTCTTCCCATGTACTCTTCATTTGTAGTTAATAGTTTTATTGTACCTATCTATTAGTTGTATTTATTGCGTCTAAATATCTGTAACGGTTTGTTCCTATAGGCTACTATTATCTATTCTGTGCTATAGGTACATAACGACATTACTTAAGTTTAATAAAGTGATCCTATCTACTTGAAAGGTTACACGGTTTCTAGGCTTTTCATGAAGCTTTATCAAGTTTTGCTATTGATAGTGGATCTCTATTAAGGGTACGTAATAGTTAGATACCAAAATATGAGGATAAACTACTATATTAAAATTAGATCAAAGTAAATAAATATATCCATAAAATCTCAGAAGATTCCATTCTGTTTCAGATATATTTTTATTACGGATATTATTTTGGGTCAACAATCACTATAAAAAGATAAAGAACATTAAAGTCATTCGGGTAACTACTTACCTACAAATGAAATGTAGGTACATAACATTTTGGGTACTATTTTAGGGTTCCGTCAAAAGAATTACACCCTTAGAGCTAAGCACTTTTGTCTGTCGGTGTGTCTGTAAATTGTCTAATGACCTTTTTATTATTAAATATACCTATTTATGTACAGTGTAAACGGTTTTTAATTGTCATACGTAAACATTCCTGTTTATTCCTGTGTTTTATAAACTACTTATTAATTGAAATTGTTGGAAGTTACTGGAAAGAAGTCCATAGTTCGATCCCCGGCTGGGCCGCTAATCCTCCGTAGCACAGCACTACTGCGTTGCACTACCAGTAGTGCCATGGGTGATTTTTAGGTTTCCGTTCTCGGGCTTGGCTCGGCAACGAAAACCTAGGTATTGCTTTCGCTACGCCGTCTGTCTGGCTGTCCGTCGGTCCGTCCGATGTTCAGAGGGCTGTATCTTCGCAACGGTGATAGGTACGTAGCAAGCTGAAATTGTCACAAAAAACGCGTACCTGCGGTACATTTAACGACAAATACTCAAAATTAAAAAAGTCCAAATCTAAGGAACCTATTTTATTTTATTATTATTTTATGACTTTGGGGAGCTTACAGCTACATTACAAAATAACCAGTCAACTTAGAAACTAAACGCCAATGACAAGCTTCCACATTTAAAAAGCAAGAGAAAAGTTGAATTGACTCGAAAAACAACTCACAGAATACACACCAATCAATACACTACTTATAAGAATAATATTGTAAGTACTTCCTACTTATATAATAAGTAGTACTTATAAATAGATATTACTCCCCACCTATTACTACCGCATACAAGGAACCAAAATTATGCAACATTTCGTTTACACTTACTTACTTACTTACATACTTACTTACTTACTTATTTACTTACTTTATTTTTTATTTATTTTATTTATTTTCTTTTTGGGGTACTTACAGACTAATTACAACTTAAATAACAATATGTATATAAATATGCTGATAACAAGTACTCACATATAAAATATATATTGTAAGTACTTCCTACTTATATAATAAGTAGCACTTATAACTGAGCAGCTAACGACTGAACGGATTTTGATGAAACTTGGTACCTACAGTAAAAGCTTTATCCTGGATTAACATATAGGCCCTTGGTTAGGAATACTGAGCTAAATGGCACTACTTAGTTACTAAACTGGGCTAAATTTGTCTGAACTGGGATAAACTGGACCAAACTAAACTAAAGCGAACCTATTAAATGGGCTAAATTTGGACCAAACTGAATAAACTGTACCAAACTGTAAATACTGGACTAAACTGGACCAACATAATAAACTGGGGCTAAACTGTATTAACTGCGGACTAACGCCCTATGAGAATTTGTACCTGTGTGTCTACGAGAAATAAGTCTCCCTCGTGGTCGCACCCAGTGGGACAAATTAGCGGACCCAGATAATACAATAACTTAATTTCATATTGACATTCCAGTGGGTACTGGATACTGGATTCTACCTACATAACAGTTGCTTTTGTTAGCAAGATGGCGCTGTATTAATCTCAAAATGTTAGTCGCGGAGGGAAAGTTCGTAATTAGGTATATTTATAGCTTCAATAAAACAATACATACGTACTCTAACTCTAGTTGTTTTGGAAATAAAATGCAAAATCTTTTATTAGGTACCTAATTTTTATGCCTAGAACACTTTCTTACGTTTATCAACTACAAAGAGATCGCAACACTTCGAGAAACCCATCAAAATGTTTGTACCTAGTACATAAAGAATTTTAGGAATCTTTGCCACATCTATGATCTTTCATTCTCGCCACTATCACACATAGATATGGTCCCTTGATGATACAGTCAGTGCCATCTATCGAGTTTTCTAAAACTATCATTTTTTTGTTGATTTGTCCTCTATTGAGGACGGGCAAGGGAAGCTACGTCCATATAGCCCTGTCTTATTTAAAGTATTATTTCTTATATTTATTTAAACCGGCGGTTACAGCACGGCCTCCACAAAAACAGAGCACGACTAGAGTTAGTCGCCGATTTTCAATAAAACCGCAGCACGGCCCCCACGAGGGCACAACTAGTGCCATTCGGTGATCCACACTGCAGGTTCATGTCCGCATTAAACCGATAGTAGATTTAATGAAGAATAACAAGGGACATTTTGGAACGATCCGGTAAAGTCGTTACACGCTTTTATTTAACTATCCCGCACAATATACACTTTAATAATTAAAATGGCACTTGTTGCATATAAAACTATCGCAGATATACACCAAAACCTACAATATACATTTTTCAGGAAAACGGACAACCGTCTCCGACAAAATCCCGCCAAAAAGCACAGAGGAAGTAATAGTGCAAAAAGCCCCATTTTCTATAATGTAATCTTTTGACTGATCCTAGCCCTTTAAGCGGTCCCTAAACGATCATGGGGCATGACATGCGTTACGTTTGTACGTGAATTATCATGCTGCATGATGGACCATCATGTTTGCTGTCAATCACTTATATAGAACCTCGAACAGTGAAGAGTGCGATTGTCAATCAACGGCGAGCACGTAATTTGCATGTCATTCGCGTCAACCACTACTTAAACTAGACGGTCATGCATGAGTGACAGCACGTAATGCATGTCATGCCGCATGATCATGTAGGGACCGCTTTATTTATAAGAAATGTTGTCCCATTTGGTTTTAAGCACATTGACACAGGCTCATAAGGACTTTGTTTCTAGAGCCATACAAAACTTAATAAGAAACCATTTTTCATAAAAACTGGCAACCCATTATTGTAGTGTCATGTCGGACGGAAGAAAGAAATTGAAACAATTGAAAGAACTAAGTAAGCAAAAGCCACTGTAAACATTCTGAAGGTGTTAATTTTGTGATTGGAGCTGTTGGAAATCATCTCACTACGCGTAAGCTAATCTCCTAACTATTTACTTCATTACATAAAATAGGATTCCGCTTTTGATACAGTCCTATGAAATAAAATCAGAAAAGGATGTCAAAATGTGGATTGGCGCTGATGTTTACGAGGTTTGTCACGGGTGGAAGAGAGAGGTCATAACATTTTACATGTCAGCCGCCCCGACATTCTTATTTTTTGTGATTGTTTCATGATGAGAGCAAAGTAGATGCCTACCTTAAAAACCTACTTACATTTTCATTTTTAAACGAAAACATTGATATCCAGTCTTGGTTTATTGGATTGTGACAGGTATCAGAATAATTACTTCAAGTAGTTAGATAATGTATATTCATCTCTGTACTTCATCATATTTACATACACCTGCTCATTTCTTGTCTCACTACATATAATTCTTGTTTCAGATGTTAGGAGAGTCACAATGAGGTGTTATTCCTGCTGTAAATGAATTCGTAGTCAAATCAAACTCAATAGTTGTCTAGTGTTTGTATTGGATGAAACTGTTGCAGCAATGATGAAAAGTACGCTACCTAAGGATAAACCTGGCAAGATGAGAATCCGGGCTTTTCCTGTAAGTTTATATTATTAGTACCACACAACTAGTTTTAAGTATATATCAAGCCTTATTTTATTAGACTTAAATATCTGATGGAAAACGATAAAAATTGAAAAGAGATCCTTACTTAGACCTTGCTATACAAAATTTGATAAATAATAAAATCTCTATTCTGGATATTTCTTACTGTGCTTTTTATTAAGCTTGTCCTTAATATGTCCATGTAATGGAAAATGCACTCCTTTGTGCAGCTGAAGTTTAAATAGTTGAGTTTCAACATTAGAAAAGACAACTTTAACTCTTTGGCTTGCGAGATTCAGAGTGCCATACCTTTGAAACTCAGATGTATGTCGCGTCAGTCAGGCACTGACAATGTCACCCAAAAAACTTCCATTTTTCCTAGGTCAAGGACAATGTATGACAAAGTCAGGATAATATGACATATTACCTGGCAGAATAACTAGCTAGGTGTCAACCTACTACATGTAGTAGGCTGAAGTCAAAGAATTAAGAGTAGGAATACTAACTACCTAATAAGTAATTCTTAGAGTTTAACAGAATTGAAACTTAAAGTGATTTGCATTGTTTGTAGGATTACTGAGGCCAAGGCTCATAGGTTTTCTTGAGAATAATATTTGTTGAAGTAAATATCTATGAATTTATTCTAGTCCTGAATCAGCATTTATTTAAAAATGGTATAGAAACTATTTTTATCGACTGTCAATTATTTTAGTAACAACATGATTTGTTTGGCAATCCCTAGTTTCACTCATTTCCATTTCTTGTCACATTTAATTTAAAAATGGAAACACATTCATTTCAGTTTGGAACAAAATTTTTGTAAGTTTTTAATATGTCATATCATGACTATATTTGACAAGAGTGAAAACCATTCAAAAGCTAAACATAATATTATTTTTGTAGTATTGTTATTTAATGTTTTGCTATTTCTGTTTTGATTTTGTACAATGGTTGTGTAACTTTAAAAATAGTTAAAAGGAATACAATATGACCAGAAAATTTCAAGTGTGGAACTACTCGGAACCATATTTCCAAATGTTTCCCGATACATGGGTTTGTAATTCTCATTAGTATACAAAGACAATTATTCATTGATTCTACTTGTGCATCCTCTTTTTACACTCAAAAGGTTGTTGGCCAACGAAATTGATTAAAACACATGTTATTTGTTATCTTCCTCTAAGAATTAATACATACATTGATTTATGCATGTATTATGATGTTATATGATGCATCGGTTATTCAATGAGTTAATACATTCAGTAATAAACATTCTTTGGTAGTAATACAAAGAATTGGCAAGGTTTAGTTTCTGCAATTACTTGTTTCAGATGACGATGGATGAGAAGTATGTGGAGAGCATATGGAGCTTACTGAAGAATGCAATACAAGAAATTCAGAAGAAAAACAATTCTGGGCTGTCTTTTGAAGAGCTCTATCGTAATGCATACACCATGGTCCTCCATAAACATGGTGAAAGATTGTATACTGGCTTAAAAGAAGTGGTCACTCATCATCTGGAGACTAAAGTATAATCATTATCACTGGATGTTATATTTATAAGGTCTATTTATTCTGTAATCAATTCCTAAAAGTAGTTTTACATTGTAGGTCAGAGAGGATGTCTTACACTCATTACACAATGGATTCTTGCAAACTCTGAACAATGCTTGGACTGACCACCAAACAAGTATGGTCATGATTCGTGATATACTAATGTATATGGACAGGGTATATGTACAACAAAATGAAGTGGACAATGTGTACAATCTTGGACTCATAATTTTTAGAGATCAGGTATGTAATGTCTGATATAGATAGATTGTTTAATTTATTTCATTTGCATCAAGCTGTGCAGTGTAGTCCAATTTTTTTGTACCTCCGCCAAACTTCCCGCCTTACCACCTTAAGGTTTATTATTGCGTGCGGTAACTAAGCTCGAAGTGACCGTCTGCTGAGGCCACTGTCCTCGCTAAACAATAGAATAGCGAGCGAAGAGGACTTAGCTACGATCGCCACATGCAAGCAACAAAAATTTAAAATTGATAGGGCGAGAAGTTTGTTGATAGTACCTATTATATGTTTTTAGTATAATCTTGGAAACTACTGAACAGAATTTGACAGGGTTTTTCACTGATTAATAGCTTAAGGTAACTTAAGGGCACAATCTAGTAACTTTTTATCTCGATTGATATCAGTGAGCTTGCGTGAGCTTTCACTATGAAATATTTAACTCTTTATTGCACAAAAAATAAAAACAGAACACAATAATACAGTAGATTTAGGTGGTACATCTCGGCGGTCCTATCGCTAAAAGCGATTTCTTCCAGACAACCTTTTATCAATTCATTCATTTTTATATAATACATCGGTGGATATGGACCTACTTACCTTTTTCCTTTGCTATCACTCCCTTAGCCTCATGCTTTCCCTAAATCTCTACTTATTTATATGAATTTGCATTTCACATTAAATTGTTTAACTAAATTTACTTGAAATTTTGCTTTGTGGTTTCGTTAAATATCTTTGTCAGTTTGTCTATTATATCAGGGTATATATTATTATTAGGTACTATTATGATTTGTTAGGAGAGGATTTAGCATTAGTAAAGAAGAAAATTAATGCTAAAAGTTTTTCTGTTGTACCTTTTAATCCAAATAAATAAAAACATCCTCTTTTTCGGCTTCGTCGCAACCCGGTAATAAAATATAAAACACTGAAAAGTATAGGGGAATACCCCAACCTTACCAAGTCTAAGTTGGGGAATTCCTTCATACTTTCCAGTATTATATTTTACTACATACTTACTACTTTAGTGTCACCATTCCAATCATTTTTATTTTTTGATTATTGATTTGCAGGTGGTCCGCTACGGTTGCATCCGCGACCACCTGCGGCAGACCCTACTGGAGCTAGTGGCGCGCGAGCGGCGCGGCGAGGTGGTGGACCGGCTAGCCATCCGCAACGCGTGCCAAATGCTAATGGTGCTCGGCATCAACTCGCGCTCCGTCTACGAGGAGGACTTCGAGAAACCCTTCCTGCATCAATCAGCTGAATTCTATAGGGCAAGTTATAGAACAATTAAAATTGTGATACAACGATATGATGCAAAATTGTGGATCGCACCACACTTTCTCAGAAAATCTGAATTTAAAAAGTAACAATTTAAGCTTATAGCTTGGATTAAAACAATAGTTTTTTTTTAACACGAGAAATCTGATCGTAGGGTATATAATTATGACCAATTTATTAATGTTTACCATTTTTGTGTAGATGGAATCTCAGAAATTCCTAGGCGAGAACAGTGCGGCGGTGTACATTGCGCGCGTGGAGGCGCGCATCGGCGAGGAGGCGGAGCGCGCGCGGCACTACCTGGAGGAGAGCACGGAGCCGCGCGTGGTGGCCGTGCTGGAGCACGAGCTCATCGAGCGGCACATGAAGACCATCGTAGAGGTAACGCGTGCACTCACTCGTAGCGCTCCCACATCAGCGAGGAGGCGAAGCGCGCGCGGCACTACCTGGAGGAGACCACGGAACCGCGCATGCAATAATTCGCTGGCATTGTTTGTTTCCTACACGAACGCGTGTTATTTATTCTCAGATGGAGAACTCTGGCGTGGTGCACATGCTGCTGCACACGCGCACTGTGGAGCTGGCGTGCGTGTACAAGCTGCTGTCGCGCGTCAACGAGGGGCTGCGCACGGTGGCCGACGCGGTGTCCGCGCACCTGCGCGAGCAGGGCCGCGCGCTCGTCACCGACACGCACCACAATACCAACGCCATCGCCTTCGTGCAGGTACACACACACCAGCGTGGCCGGATTTATTTTCAGGCAAAACGGGATTTTGAAACTTCTCGAGTAAAAAAAGCGGGATTCTTTCGTCAAAAGCGGTACATACAGTAAAATTACATAATCAATAGTTTTTAACTACATAATTGAGTTGCAAATTGGTGTTAAAGATATTTTTTTTAAGATCTTACTTCTCAAACCGAAACGCGACTTATCGATTTACAAGATCCTTGGTATCGTCTTCAAAGTCGTGTTGTTATTAGTTATTCATAAATAATATCTGAATAAATGAATTTGATTATGATTTTAATAATAGAAATTGTCGCTCATGAACACACTATATAACTGTAAACCTTTGACATTTTGTTTCAGAACTTACTTGATCTAAAAGACAGATTTGACCACTTCCTTCACAACTCGTTCAACAATGATAAGATATTTAAACACATGATCGCGTCGGACTTCGAGTACTTCCTAAACCTCAACAACAAGTCGCCAGAGTTCTTGTCGCTGTTCATAGACGGAAAACTTAAGAAGGGCGAGAAAGGCGTAAGTATTCGCCTGTACCCATCAATTCAATTTCAATGCCTTTAACTGAAAAACAGTACATATTTTTCCTTCTGTACAATGTATACTATATTATATATTAAATTAAATTAATAAAAATTAAAAAATTAAATTATTCTAGTAGCTAAAGTTACACATCGGACACCGCCCCAGTTGTCCTTCCAGTTAGCTTGTCTTGAGATACCCATACGTCATATACGTATCAAATAGAAAATGGTCGCTTAATGTTTTGCAGATGAGCGAGCAAGAGATCGAGGCAGTGTTGGACAAGACGATGGTGCTGTTCCGTTTCCTGCAAGAGAAGGACGTGTTCGAGCGCTACTACAAGCAGCACCTGGCCAAGCGGCTGCTGCTCAATAAGTCCGTCTCTGACGACAGCGAAAAGAATATGATCTCCAAACTGAAGGTCAGACGCTCTCTCGCTATTCACACCTCTGCGTACTATACCTAGTACTTTTAGTATTCACGGAATTTCTTGACGGCTAAATTAATATAGTCACAAATTGTTTGCACATCGCTGACAGTGTCTACAGTCTATGTGTGCTTATGCGGAATAGTTTGCTACATAGAGATGTCCAAAAACTTTAACCAAAGTTTGATTTGGTGAATCGATTCAATGAACTATTTCTTGATATTGATTGAGCGTCTCTAGTGACCAGCACAGCTCCTCTTTGACACGTAAAATTAGTCATTGCGCAGAAATCAGCCAATTTCACACAGCCGCCATTAAACTCCACGGGGCGGGGACTATAACTCTTACTTTTTCTGTGACTACTAGCGCCTAACGCGGGTGAAGCCGCAGGGCGCCCGCCCTGCGGCTTCACCCGCGTTAGGCTGCGTTGTATAAATTTCCCGTGCGGCCTATAAACCTCTTTCCCTCTCTATTCTCTCTCCTGCTTGCTTAGATAGAATTGAATTTACTTTATTGCACACCAGTAATACATAAAATATACAGAAAATGAACAAGTACGCTCTTAGCGATTTCTTCCGGGTATCCCGTTTTCTAGTTAATTTTACGGAAGAGTTGAGCTGCGGGTGCAAAAATATAATTTCGATATGCTACCTAGGAAGAAGTGGTGGATAAAATAGTTACGTGTAAAAAATACAAAAGTTCCCAGAGAGAAGCCACACATGGTTTGGGTAGGTATCATGTACAAATTCTCAAAGGATTTTGTTTTAACCTTCCCCAGAAAGAAGGATTGTTAAAGGATGTGGAACCGCGAGACTTTCACTGTATAATCGGTGATGTTTCACAAATAGAACATTCCATAAGCGATTAGTGGTCCGTCCTTCCGCGTCTTCCGTCTCGTTCCATCCTAACCAAACATTTCTGCAAAATTCTTTACTGTTGGGCCTGGACATTTTCTCGTAAGTGTCCCAAGCCTATTTCAAATGATCTAGTACTGTTTCCCTTTGAGAAAAATCCTGCTTAAAGTCTTGGAATTTTTTTCATTCTTTGCTTTGTTGCCACTTTTAATATTCACTCTTAAAAAATGTTTTTCCTAATAAATTTAATAATAACAAGTAAAGAATTTTGCAGTGAAAATTGAGACTTTAAGCATGGTTTAGATAATGGTATTCATAGTTGGTATATTTCCATAATACGATAGTATAGAATTTATACCTATGTTATGGTAATTATATCAATGTAGTAATAGTGAATAAAATGTAATATAATTTATTAGATAGTAATGTTGTAGTAATTATATTTAACCATATCTAACTGTACCTAACATTTTTTTATTTATTTTCACAAAATCCACAGCACATAAGAAATCATGGAATGGATTTAATTGCAGATTAATTGTTTAAGTACAAAAATACGTTAATAGAACTTCAAATATATTATACAGGTTGGGACAGAACAACTCACTCCTAAGAGTCGTATATTTCGTACATTTTCAGCAAAGTGGGTCGTTGTGTTCCACCCTATACGCGATGCGTCTCATTTTTTTTAATAAATATTTTTGACAAATGTTGCCTTTTAACTTAGCCACCCTTCAATTTAACTGTAAATTGCCAGGAAATTATGTGTTAATTATATTATTAATGTAAATGTTTGTTTGCAGACTGAATGCGGTTGTCAGTTCACATCAAAACTAGAAGGCATGTTCAAGGACATGACGGTCTCCAACACCATCATGGAGGAATTCAAGGAGCATGTGATGTCATCCGGGGTGAGTTTGGTTGCCCACGGCATCGAAATGAGTAAAACAAGCGGTAGAAGGGTGACGTTCTTATATTACGTACTCTAGAAATGAATCCGATTTAATCTATAAAGATACCAACTGAGAGAGACTCGTGGCTTAATTTATGAGGTCCGTTCGCTAGAGGAAAGTAATCAATCTATGCTTGTTTTTCTTATATCGATGGCATATTGTATCGATTCGGCTTTTGCATGCTTTAACTTAATTTCAGTCTCTTGTGATCTTTTTCTAACTATATAAATGAGAAAGAGATGGCATGAATTTTAGTACTGTCAAACGTTTCTGAAATATTAAAAAAATTCAATATCGATAGCTATCATTGACTGCCTTAGATTTGTCATATCTTTCCAACTTCCCACGCGACAAACTGAGTGCCGTGTGAGAGTCGACTTTTCTGTTTGATGAAAAGGTTAAATGATTCGTTTTGTTTGTACTATCCACAGACCAATCTTCATGGTGTAGACCTGTCGGTCCGCGTGCTCACGACGGGATTCTGGCCGACGCAGAGTGCCACGCCCAAATGCAACATACCTACTGCGCCGAGGAATGCATTCGATGTTTTCCGGAGGTACAGTTTCTTAATGCAGCCAACCATTACATGCCGTGAAAAGAAATAATATGTCAGACCGACTTGCCGTCTTCCTATATTCAAATCCCGACATAGTAGACGGCCACGTAATTTTATCAATCCTATCCGAAATTTCATTTTGCTACAACTAGAGCGGTTTGAGCTGTGCATAGACGAGTTGATAGATATCTTTTATATGTGTAGATGTAAACTTATTACTACAAGGTACTTCCTGTTGACATACCTATAGAAACAACACAAGATCTAAAGGTCTTCTGAGTCTTAGCTCAAGGGAATAATCCGAAAGACAAAAAATGTAGATGATCATAAATAATCAACGAACTTAATCTAATCTGTGAATTTAATTGCTATAATTCTTACCAATTTTTTTTCCGGCTAAAGCGGAAACGGATGAAAAAGCAATCCCGTTATCGTCATAAAAAAAACTAGAGGTATAATTTATTTGACGAAAGTGTCGTTTGTTTGTAGAAGAGAGAGGATATATTGTGCTTATTAGTCGATTTCATGTGTAAACTTTTGTTGTGCAGTTTCTACTTAGCGAAGCACTCTGGGCGGCAGCTGTCCCTGCAGCCGCAGCTGGGTAGCGCGGACCTGCACGCGACGTTCCGCGCGAGCGCGGGCGGCGCGGCGGGCGGCGCGGGCGCCGGTGCGGGGGGCTCGTCCCCGCCGCGCTCCCCGCCCGCCGCCGCGCCCGCGCCGCGCCGGCACATCATACAGGTGTCCAGCTTCCAGATGTGCGTGCTGCTGCTGTTCAACAAGCGAGAACGGCTCACTTATGAGGTCAGTTTTTAGTTTTTCAGCCTACTTTTTCAGAAACGAGGTTTTTAAATTCGATTGTTTTTTATGTCTGTTACCTCATAACTCTATAAAGCGATCTAGAAAATTCTATTTTTATTTGACAGGATTGGTCGCATTTCAATTTGAAAAAAAAACGCCTCTAAGAGTGGAAATTTTGAAAAATTAGGTGATCAGTCGTTGGTGTACAAAAGTCATAATTTTTTACAAAGGAGTCGTTTTATTAGTGGTTGCATTTCAATTTGAAAACAATATTTTACCTATAAGGGAGGAGAATTAAAAAAAATGGGAATCAACAAGACGTCGTCGATACTTTACACATAAATTATTTTGCAAAGAAATCGGTTTTATTTTATGAAAAGAGTCAAATTATCAAATATCAGCTTGAATGCGTTGTCAACGACGCATCACTAAGCCGAGCCGGCCGGGCTAGGCCCCCTATACCTCTTGTATTCCTTGTATGTAGCATATAATATGTAAGTATTTGTTTTAAACAGGAAATACTCAACGAGACTGATATCCCCGAGAAGGACCTGGTGCGCGCGCTGCAGTCGCTGGCGATGGGCAAGCCCACACAGAGGGTGCTCATCAAGCACCCCAAGACTAAGGAGATCGAGTCCTCACACCAGTTCTACGTTAATGATGCCTTCACTTCTAAGTTACATAGGTATGTCACATTTATCACCTGTTTTTATCAAGTATTAGGTATTGCCCGCGGCGTCGCCCGCATGGGATAAGCATCTATAAACCATCCGGAAGAAATTATCTGAATGATAGTATGCAAACCGCATAAAAATCCGTTGCGTAGTTTATAAGATCTAAGCGAACAGACGCTGGAAGCGACTTTGTTTTTTTATACTATGTAAGGATTTACTGGCTTGTTGGCTTTAGTTGGTAGTGACCCTGACTTCTACGCCGGAGGTCGTGGGTTCGATTCACACCCGTGCGATGCATATCTATTGGTTCTCGGAGTCCGGGTTTTTTGTATGTATTTAAATATTTACTTAAAAGTATATAATATGTATGTTTATCAGTACACATAGCACAAGCTTCGGCTTAATTTGGGACTTCGGTTTTAATTGTCCGTTGTCTCCATTAGTTACTGTCACTTCAGTGAGGACACGAATCTTTTGAACATTTTTGACAAAATCTAATAGTGCCCTGTTTTTGTGGAGGCCGTGTTGTATGTAACCGCCGATTTTTTGTATATGAATATTTTAAAACTATTATGGGCCTAAAATGTCTTTGTTTCCAGGTTTCGTAAAACCCAGTAAAGAAACTAAAGATTGTGTTTGTTTGGTGCAGAGTTAAGATACAAACGGTAGCTGCCAAGGGCGAGTCGGAGCCGGAGCGCCGCGAGACGCGCAACAAGGTGGACGAGGACCGCAAGCACGAGATCGAGGCCGCCATCGTGCGCATCATGAAGGCCAGGAAGAAGATGACGGTACGTACCTACCATGCTGCCGATAACTATTTACATGCATGCCGTATACAGACTACAAATGCAATGCTATGCCTTTATTTATGGATGACCGCACTTATTAGAAATTAAACCAGTACAAACTTATCTCTCATAGTATTGAAACTCCCTAATAGACTAGGCCAGCTCAAGGTCAGTGTTTCCTATGACGTGCCGTCAACTTATTTTAAGCAGACGTTGAGAATATTCCCGTTCACATGGCATGACTCCGTGACACAGGCTGTATATATGGAAAATTTCATGTAGGTCGTTTAGCTGTGATAGCTTAACAAACAAATAACTCTCTTTTACATGATATAGAAGTTCTAGCTCCATAAAGCATGTCTTAGGCTCTGATCAGGTTCACGTGTTTGTTATGTAAATAACGAAAATATCGCCCGGGCACACCGTGTGTGTATAATTGTCATCTCAAACAGCGCAGCCTACATTTTCTAAACGTAACATCTTCTACTATCTTATCTGAATGAAATCGCTGAATGCGATAAGACCGCCTAAATTATACTATCTGCAAACTGTATTTGCTTTTAATTTTATAATTGTGCTATATAAAGTATACAGTATTGTATGGTATCCACCCCGTACATGAGTAGTAAGGTGTTGGTTGTTTGGTTGCAGCACCCACTGCTGGTGGCGGAGGTGACGGAGCAGCTGCGCGTGCGGTTCCTGCCGTCCCCGGTGGTGATCAAGAAGCGCATCGAGGGCCTCATCGAGCGGGAGTACCTCGCGCGCTCGCCCGACGACCGCAAAGTGTACACATACGTCGCATAGGTTCGTAGCGACCACTACCACTATCTATGATGTATCCCCCCGTCGTCCCGCTCATACTCGGCTCGCTCCAGTGAATGAATACACACTTTAGTTATGTCAACACTTATTTGTTACTATTATAACTTCATAGTTATCTGTACTGATAGATCGCAGTTCGATCTTTTAATTGATGTGTAAAAATAATGTAAATAGGAGTGGTAATGTTAGATTGATTCTTTCAAAGTGTATTTTGATTGTTCCTCAATTCACGAATACACAGATAATTATATTAAAGACCTCTCTTTATAAAGTCTGTTTTATTGAATACTTTGTTACCTTTGTGACTCGCAATTGGAACAAGTTCCACTGTTGCTTAGAATGAGTCTAAAACGGGTTTTATTTTCAGGCCATCTCAGACTTCATTAAGGGTGGATGCCAAGTTAGAAGTGATAGAAGTAACAAAAGTATTTAAATTATTTCAAAATAAAAATTATTAGTTATTATCAAGAGTTATTTTATTTGATGAATATTGCTGCGGCAATACAGGCACATAATATCACACACGCATTATATTTGTGGGCACAACACACATTGGAAGGAAAAGGGAAGAAAAAGTCCTTGGGCAAATGAAAATTCAATTGCGGACCTCTAGCATACTCATACACACTGGGTTTTGTTTCATCTATGAAGATAGTATCTATAGTAACGACTGTAGACATGTCTTCAGCAGTGAAGGATACATTGCTCGTCGCAACACCAACATGTGCACTTAAAATCTTGTTCTTCCTTTTAGAAACCACATCACTCGTATCAGCGAATGTAAAAATCAATGAAATTCTTGTTACTAAATTATGACAGTACAACTTGGAATGTTGAGTATCAAATCCTCCATAGACCGGTCCTTCAGTTATGCCAATTTGCATAGGAAGCCAATCTTCATCTATCAACCCTTCAGGATTGCCGTAAGGAGAAATCACAACTTTACTGCTTATTCCCAATAACTGGTTAATGTCATTCTGAATTCTATTACACGCATCTGTAATAGTGGTTTCATTGTGTAATCCTGTTGTATGCTGATGAACATATCGACATCTTACTCTCATATTAGATCCAAACAACACAAAACTTTCTGTAATATTAGACAATACACAGATGCCATTTTCATTTAAAGGGTATGACAAATGTTTCTTACTATTTGCAGTGTTGTGGAAAAAATAATTTGTGTGATTGCTCTCCTTGAATGACACAACAACAGGCAACCCGCTGAGGTATCCTGGATTCCCGCTGAATTCAACAATTTGGTCAACTGACTTATTAGCGATTATAAAATTTACTTTTATCTCTTGTGTCATGAAGGGTACAGTAAGATATACCTTTTTGGTATATAATTTTATAGTAGCGTTTATAATCTTGGACTCGTGATAATAAAAAATGTAGTTGATTTTCAGTGAAAGATGTGTGCAAACATTTTCTGTGCACAATGGATCATGCATGCTTCTATTATACTTCGTGCAAGTGGTTTCGTCACAAACAATTATAGACCAATTTGTGCAGTGAAGAGTAGAACAATTCTGCAAAGCCATGTTATTTTAAATTAATAGTTTGAATCATTCAATGACAAATTAATTAATTTTTATATTGTATGTACTCTGTACCAAAGCTGAAATGTTGACGGAGTTTTCTGTGGCGCTTATCAATGGAGTTTCGTCCAAAGTACTTAGAATATTAAACATTTCCAAGTCTGTTAGCTTCACAATGCAATTAACTTTTTCTTCTATCAAAAATTTGATGGGTTTTCTACCAGTGCAGTAATTATTCATCAACTTCGATGGTAAATCTGCAACAATTGAGAAATTATTATTTTTCGTAGTAACAGTAACAGTATCCTTTCAAAATGTATCGATGCATTAAGGCCGGCTTTCCTGTCACGCGTATTTACGCCCGCGTGCGGCCGCGGCGCGCAGCGGGCCGCCAATTTCATACAAGGGACACGCGGGCGGCGCGCATGAGAGGAAAGGGTTGTATGAAAGGACTGGATTGACGGGAAAGCCGGCTTATTGGTTTCATTCATATTTATCAGTTTTAGGGTTCCACAAAACAGGTCTATTATTATTATTTGAGGTGGGGCTCTTTCAAGGCTTATCTAGCCTTGTATCACTGCGACCATTGCTGATCTATTGTGATCGCCGCCTTTACTATAGTTCAGTGTTAAGCTTTGCATCCGTTAGGAACTTCAGCAAGCTTTTGGCACTAATTAGTTTTACTTCATCGGGTTGAAGTATGTAGTTGCCCAGATGGACGCTTCTTTTACGCATCAGTGGGCCACATTCACACAGTAGGTGCAATGGTGTTTCCTCTGCCTCTTGGCAGAATCTGCAAACTATAGTGTCTCGGAGATTGAGGTTGAACATGTGTTTGTTCAGGCCGCAATGTCCGGTGAGTGCTCTCACTAGTATGCGTAAATTCTTCCTGCTTAGCGCTAATGCCTCATTCGCAGTTTTGCGGTTGAAGGCTTTGATTAGCGCTTTGGAATGATTTAAGCCTGGCCCGTTGGTCCAGTTTTGTAAGCATTGTGCTTGACATAGATTCCTGAGTTTAAGGCGCGCCAGGCTGGCCAAACAGGTCTAACTCTTGGTTGACATAGTACGGAACCCCTAAATGCGCGAGCCGGACACGCACTTGGCCCAATTATGTTACTCACCAACATTATAAACAGATCCATTTTTAAGAAGCCATACAGGATCACCATATTTGTAAGGTTTTCTTGTAAACTGTTCATATGTCTTCATAATCCTACTTGAATGCCACTTCAAATGTTTACTTATTACTGAAGGATCATGCTAAAAAGAATAGTTATTTATAGCAACTGTATCACAAAGAAGGGTACCTAATCCTGTATTTTATTTGATAGACAGACGAACAAAATGTCTAAACTAATAGGGTTTTGTTAGGGGTAAAATATGGAAATTGAAAAAGAAACTATCGAGATATAATTGGGATTAAGAAATAAAAAAAATTTAAAAAAGGGAATGCAAATATTTAGAGTAGGAAAAATAAATTTCAGAAAATATATAGCCACACTCGTAATTAAAATAACGACCTACCTTATTATGATTTATATTTCTTTTCTCAGGCAAATTAGTTTTTGCAACACAGAAGAGATTGTCAAAACTGGATTCGACTTTGTTGTTGCTATAGAAAAAAATAGGAGAATAGCAGAAACTTGCGCTTTGCTTATTATTGTGGTTATCTTCAATGCAGTTCACGAATAGTTTCTGTTCAGAGTCTGTGCAGTCACTATCACAACAGCAATTGATGTCGCATACTTTGTACTAAAACGAAATATTATACCTACAATTAAAATTTAGTTGGCATTAAATAAATGTATCAAATATAATTTATAAACACTCACTAGTAAGTTGCAGTTGCAATCTTTATCAATGCCTCTCCTAGGAGGTATGCTAGGTTTAATGGTAGTATCATTCCTTTTATTAAAAAAGGTAATCTCTGTTATATTTTCAAAGTCAGTTGTTGGAAACATTGCCTCTGCCTCAGTAGTATATGCAACCTCAGTTACTGAAGTGTTGTCATCAAACAGCACATCAAATATAGTACTTGAAAGCTCTGTAGAAGTTTCCAATGAACTTTGTGGTAAAGATGCATTACTGTGTTGTTTTACAGATTCAGATATATTCTGATTAACCATTTGTTTATTGGTATGGGTGCGGTAGTAAAGTGCATGAGGCTTTTGAGTGAAGTCTTTCAATATGTCATTCAAACGTTTCTTTTGACTAGTTGCATTGGTACCAACAGGTTTATTATCTATCTGAGTCTTCCCTTGTATGAAATCCATAACACAGAACTGAATTATTATGGATAACAAAGTGAAAGCAAGATATGTTATAACTCTCATTTTTACTTATATTCTACTCCGAATTGACTAAAATTTCTTAGGACTATATCAATTTCTAAATTAATGTCGCCTTTTGACTGAGTATTTAATTTGAACCTGTGAAAAAAAGAACAATACTTCAAGAACAATCTCAAATCAAAAGTAAAATATCATCTAGCATCTAATTTTTTAAATTCATTAATAACTATGGCAACTTACCTATCTGTTCCTAGATTAACAATATCAATTTGCACTAATTGATGAGATCCACCAAGAAAATACTGTCGAAGTCTATCAGTGAGCGTAGTCGCAGCGGGCGCCCAACAAGGGACTAGAACGCTGTGGTGGCCCGGGACAGCAGGCAGGCTGCAGCAGCTGTATCCTACTGTCCACGAGCGCCCGATTGAATCGAGGCAACTCACTTGCAACACCAGTTTTGGCCAACCTACAAATAATAGAAATAACAACCGATCTCCATTAAATTTTATTTATGCAAAGGCATAATGTCCCAAATAAAAATAAAATACTTAAAGGCATATAAGTAGGTATTTTGCCAGGGGAAAAAAATCCTACAGGAAACAAAATTATTCCATGCTAGTAGATAACAGCTGGTTACAATTAAGAACTCTTTCGTACAAGTATAAATAGGTATAGTTATAGGTATACCTACCTTGAATCCCTTTTGTTACGTAATGAATATCCAGTGGATGAGCCCAAACAACTGAGTTGTTGTGGTCTAGTTTACCTGACACTGTCTGCCCCTCGGGGCATCCGGATATAACTGTCCAATTTCGACCTTAAATTTTAAAAAATTAACTATTATGATAAACAATTAATGTTGAGTGTAAGTAGCTAGGTACCTACGTTTTAATTATGCCCACCTACCAGATTGGAACGAGTACCGGCAGAACAGTGCAGATGAGTCCTGAAAGTGTGATACGCCTTGTATTTGCCCAAGTATGTGCAATTCTGCCATGAAAGCGAAACAGTAGGTAGGTAAGTATTTACTATGTACTAATCACAAAATATGGTTTTTATATAACAACAAAGCCAACGGAAACTTACATTTGTGTTGTTATGAGTCGTTGCCATGGTTACAAATTATTTGCGAATGCGGAAGGAAAACGTAAACGGACGGAACCCGCACGTATTTTAAAATACCGTTGATTGATTATTTCTCACAGAGGAACGCTAAATCAATAGTATCCCTCTGTGGTCTGTGATCAATGGTATGGTCTTGTCTTATAAATAAATATTTCATGGATTGATAAAAGATGGAAAGACAACAATATCGATTCGATTGATTGATTGACAAGCATGTGAAGAAAAGTTTTATTGTAGGACCTTTTTGGCGGGAACCGATGTGGCCTGGTCTTTCTTTTCTATATAGTGTTAAATAGATAAATCATTTTGTGGATTCAACACATCAAACAAAACAAACAACTATGTAGGTATACAATTAGAAGAATTAAAAAACAAATTAAAATTAGCTGGCATATGTCGCAGCAACGAAATGGGGCGCTGGCTGGCTCAGCTTGTTGCTGTAGCACACTACTCCCTAAACAAGATTCCGGTTCCCGTCAAAAACCAAATCACAACACTGCAACCACGAAAAACATGAAAGTTTGTATTGTCTACTTATAGTACATTTTTGCTTAGCATAATAACAACAAGCCAAAACCCACAAATACCTACACTTTTTAGAAAAGTTCAATAGTTTTAGAAGTATTTAATATGGCCTGTTACACCAAAAAGTTAAAACAATAAAAGATTCTATAGGCAGGTAGGTATATCGTATTGCATCTTTTTGGATGAATTATTTGGACATCGCAATAACAGGCCACTTTAAACAAAAAAATCTGAAGTAAAAGCCATTTAAAAATTAATGAAACATTTTTTTTCTTTTTAAAGTGATTGGCCAGTGCGTTGTAAAGCAGGCATACACTACAGCAAAATAACTGGATTCTACTTAAAATTTATTGTAGTGTATGCCTGCTTTACAACGCACTGGCCATCATTTTATAAACAAATTCAAATTACAATTTGTTGTAGTGTATGCCTGCTTTACAACGTTATTCCTATATAGTTTGTGGTACTGGCCAATCACTTTGAAAAGAAAAAAGTTTCATTATTTTTAATGGCTTTTACTTCAGATTTTTTTGTTTAAAGTGGCCTGTTATTGCGTTGTCCAAATAATTCATCCAAAAAGATGCAATACGATCAGATTTTATTGTACATTTCAAAAAAAAATTTTTTTGGGATTCCTGTCAAAAGAAAAGCTTAACACAGCCGACCTCCGCGGGCTGCGGCACCCACCGAAATACTATACACTACACTTCAACTTACGACTGTGATGTAAGAGAAATATTTACTATTGGGTCTATACTATATCTAGGCAAACCATTTATCTCGCGGGACGCCCGCGGGGCAAGAAGTAGGTGGAGGCGGAGGAACTCTCAGGCGTTTCGGAGGTGAAGGCGCGCGCGCGCGGCATGGGAGCACAAGTGACGTTCCTCACTCAGTACGCTAGCGGCTCCCGCGGCGTGCAGTCGGCTTTTTGATTACGGACGCTCGGAACAAAATCTACACGAGATTAATTTTCCAGAGATATTTCCCAAGATGAACGCTGAAGATGGACGGTCCAAAATTTTTTCTAAGAAAATTAACAAGCCAGCCAAACAATTAATATACAACGTTTATTCTTTCTTTCAACAAGAAAAATCTCCATGGCAACCAAAATGCACGCAAATCGGCAACTGACTTTCCATATGAAGAAAAAGATTTCATGTAAAAAGTAGAAGACTTTATTTATTATTTAGCAAAGAGTATACACAAGAAGATTCGATGCCATTTTAACTGGTGGTACTATCACGGGCAATGCATTGATGTTATACCATTTTCTAGGTTCTCGGGGGTGCTGAATCTCAGTTTATTTTTTGTTGTGTTCCTAATTGTTTGTTTGCCGGTTTGTTTGCGGGTTTTTTTGCGGGTTTGTTTGATTGGTTTGAAATATTGCATGCACAGCTCAATAATATGTCATGTGTAGCCTTTTTTTTAAAGCGAATGTGGTCGCGTGGCTCTGCTAGTATGAAATGAAATGACAAAGTTCATTATCTTCTTTTGCATTAGAGTAATATATCTCTGGATTTATCTCGGAACAAGTAATTACGTGTGTATCGATACCCACCCCCACCTACCTCTTGCCCCGTGGGCGTCTCGCGAGTTATGTGGTTTGCCTATAGTTCTATCAATGATTTACAAATAAAAATTCCCCTTCTTCAGAACACTACTTTAGTAAAAATTACGCAGGCGCCCCAAACGGCATTGGAAACAAAAAATCTCACGTTCTGTTAGAAGTTCTAACAGATTAGTTCGACATAGAACCAATGAGCTAGGCCATAAAAATCTCACATGACATGCTACACTATTTGTACATGTTCAGTGTGTTTTCTGAGTTATTTAAATTACAATCGCTTGGTTTACGCTATGCGCTAGTGGAGCCACCTGGCAGTGAGTTTTACCTCCTATATTGACCTTGACTGGCCTGTTGGCGTAGTGGTAGTGACCCTCCCTACTGCGCCAAAGGTCGTGGGTTCGATTCCCACCCGGGACCAATATTTGTGTGATGAGCATAACTGTTGGTTTCCGGATTCTGGGTATTTAGGTATTTATTAAAAAAGTGTATATATATAAGTATGTTTATTAGTTGTTGAGTACCCATTTACAAGTTTCGGCTTAGTTTGGGACTAAACAGCCGTGTGTAAATTTGTTCAAATAGTGGACGTCTACAGGCTGATATGATGATGAACATTTTCAAGCTATCAATGACGTCATTAAGTTATGAAAAGAAAATCTAAATTGGTAACCTTTATTAATTTCACTTAACACAACAAATCACGTATAGCACAATGGTTTACAAATAAGGCTGCCAGCCGGGATATAGTCGACAGAGATTGGCGGGATCGGTCGCGGTGTGGATCAGCCGAGCCACCTGGCCGGGGACCGCGACCCCGCCGGCCACACCGCCCTCAGTGCCGTTCAACTTGCTGCTGACCATCAGGAGCGTTCGCTTGGCGAGACTGCCGTCAGTTGCAGTTTCTGAAAAAAAATCGAGTTGGTCATACAAGTGGTAACTAAACTTATTACAAATATGCATGACCTAAGTAGGGAGTAATGTTAATATAATAATAATTTGTTTATTTGTTTCTCCACAGTACAATATTTACAATAAAAAGACAAAGCAATAAGACAAAGCAAAATCAAAGACATAAAGTGACTGTGGAGACTGATGCCTGATCTAGGTGAGCCTGTTTCTCAGGTCACCAGGTCTTCACCTCCGGACTAATGTTGATGCGAGAGCGTCAGTGGCTTGTGGATATGACGCGGCCTATCATATCGAAAGGTCCGAAGTTCCATCCCCGGCTGGGCCTTGTACCAATGGTTTTTTTCCCGAAACTTGAGTACATTTACTGACTGCTCTCAAACGGTGAAGGAAAACATCGTGAGGAAACCTGCATACGCCGAAGAAGAAATTCTTAGGCGCATGTGAAGTCCACCAACCCGCACTGGGCAACCCGAACGCTCTCGTTGAGGGTAGGCCGGACTGAGCCCCAGCAGTGGGGACATGTTAATAGGCTGTGGATTTGATTTTGATTTCATAGCGATAGTCTATCGACAGTATCGTGATATTGAAAATATTAATCGTGGCCTTGAAAATCAGTCAATAGTATCAGTACAAACACTATCGATGGTATCGATACTATCGTTAGAATGCGTGTCGATAGTATATTTTCGACATGACTATTCGCGATATCGACTGTTTTTCAAGGTCAACTATCGATAGAGAAACTATCGCTATTGCAACAACGCTAGTAGGGATACAGCTCAGAGTACGCCATACAAAACAAATACATTTAGTTAGAGGTAAATTAATTAATTTATAAAAATGTTATACTAGTTGTAATGGAAGATAACCTCAGTAACTCTGCTGATGAATAAATTTATTTCTTTTTAATATTCAAATTAACTAATTCGCATCAGTCCTGTTGTAACATCTCGACTGGATGTATTGTATTAGGTACCTATGCCTCATCATACTTTAATGTAATGAATGTTGTGACATAGAACCATAGAGAAAAATGTATTTTATCTCTGGCTCCCTATATCTGTCTCTTTTCCTTTCCGTGTGTGTCGAATTGTTAATGTCTGATAGTAAAAATCAATCGTAAATAATCTAATAAATAATCCATTATATTTGTTGTGTCTAATGTGAAATTAAACGCAGCAATATAGAACAGCAGTATATTATTTGGATTGTCGCCGTACCACTACGTTCATCTCTGCCAATAAGTCCGACACGTGGCATTGTCACAACACGTGAAATGTTGTGACAACCACCAATCCTCGAAATAAAATAGAAAAGAACTACTCACGGATCACCGTTGTGTCCCTAGAAGGAGCAGTGGTTACATTCTGCTGCTTGGATGTAACCGTCCACGTGTACAGCGGGTCGCAGAGCAACACCTCCAATATTGTGAGCAACGTCTCTTGGTTGTCGCGAAGTAGTTGCATCGTTTTCTCGCAGCACCTGTACGTAAAAGAAAGAAAGAAAATTTATTTGGCAAACATGAGTTTAAATATTCAGATGTCAGAACTCTGACATTTTTGATTAAAACATGAAGATACTATGCTAAACTTAGCATAGTATCTTCATGTTTTACCTTGCGGCGTACAAATTTTAAAATAATAATAATATAAAATGTCACCAAATAAATTAAAGTCGAAAATAAATATGACGTATTAATGAACATTGAAAAGCCGTGGTAGCCTAGTTGGTTATGCACTCGCCACACGTTCATGAGGTCGTGGGTTCGATCCTGGCCCGTACCAATAAGTTTTTCGAAACTTAAGTACGGTTTATTATAATACCACAGGTTTTTTGGTGAAGGAAAACATCGTGAGGAAACCTGCATACGTCAAAGAGTGGTTATTTACTATTGCTTATATGCCTTAGCGCATGTGAAGTCCACCAAAAAACGGATTGGGGCACCGTTTGGCGGACAGGGGTTTGGCACAACAGATCATATAGGGTCGAAGTGTCGCCAGGTAAGAAGATAAGATAATGAACATTGAAGTTTTGAAGTCAAGCTCCACTAGTCAGCCGCCATAATGCAAATGCGTGTCGCCTAGTGGAGCTTCATAACCTACCTTCTAAATATTCCTTCCACACCACTGGATCCAAAACCAGAAATAATGTCCTGTGTTAAACGGAATGGTACAGTCTCTGGCGTTGGTAATGTCTTAGCTTGATCAAATGCGATACCTAAAATATTTCACAAAAAAATAAATTAATAAAAAAGAAGTATGAAACTATGATATGAAGAAAATATAACATACTCACCAAAATCTATATGAACCACTTCAGCGGTCCTTTTGTCGATTAGAATGTTTTGTAAATGCCTGTCGCCGAGTCCCATTATATATCCCACCATCGATGAGGTAGCAACACTAAGAAAAAAAAACATTGGTTTTCTTCTCTCGCTCGATAGAATAGAAATAGTTGGTTTTACAATACAATGTACTGTAGCACACAAGCTGGGAATGATTACCTTTTCGTATAAGCCAAACGGCGCTCGTACCAAGTGACTGGGTCCAAATAGTGTTCAGTGAAGAAATAGTGGAACACAGGTCTGAAATCCTTCAATACCTTCAAATAGGCCACCAACTTTTCCTGGTTAGATTTTCTCTTTTCATGGAGAGCCGCCAGTTTCGTACGAGCAGCAACGTGTGTAATGTCCTGGAAACGAATAAAATATTAAGATTTAGGCTCAAAAGATTATTTTCACAAAAGAGAGCAATTTTGAATGTTTTGGTGAATACGACGGCTACTGTATCAACGGAACAGATGGAGGGGTACATAATAAAACTGCGTATCTGCATGGCCATATAGGGATCTGACATGCCTACCGTGGCCTTTGCTAACGTAGCCCAGACTCAAACGTTTATGGGCGTAATGACCAACTGTCAAAACATCCATGGTTTAAAATGTCCAAATGACCAATGTTAATAACAATTAGTTTACCTAAAGAACCTAATCATAGAGCATTATTCAAGAGATCTTATGCGTAATGCCCGACTTGTTCGACAATTGGACGGTTGGTTTTTTTTTTAACATATTGATAATTGGACATACGACCATAAACGGATTCAACCCCCCTTTCTCCCCAACGTAGCGTATACCTTTATACTCGCATACCTTTGGGCGATATCGCACGTGGGCTCCATTGGCGCCTATCAAATACAAGCCTATGGGCATTGTGCCTTCGCACCACTCCAATACTCCAGATCTGCGTGACATGGGCACCACCTGAAAGTATAAAAATTAATTAATTGAAGAAGATTAGGCAAATAAAACGCATAAATACTCTTGTTGCTCAACAAATTCTTGCGCCGCGTGTTTGTACCAGCAATATAATGGAATATTAAAATAGCAAATGGCGCATAACAATCTTACAATATGTTATCATTATTAACTAACAAACGCCCCGCGACTTCATTCGCGATAAAATACTACAGACTCCTCCCCCTCCCCCAATTCAAATGTCAACTTACTAACGCCTAACGTCTCTAAGAAATGTTGATGAATTCCTGATATATTCGCCGACTTACTTGATTTTAACACATTTTGTGGCCGCTCCTTTTCATAAAACCCAATAGCCTATGTTCACCACACAGAGTATTAACTATCCAACAGCGAAATAATTTTTGAGATCGGTTCTGTAGTTACAAAGATTACTTCAATCACACATCCATCAAAACATCCAAACAAACTTTACCTCTTTATTATTGGTATAGATATTATTAGTACAATATGTTACTTTTGGACCTGACCAAAAATAATGCTACAATATTGATAAAATAATGATACCTTATACGTGCGAATTAGAAGTTTGTTTCGACTGGTGACCGGGTTATTCTCGAGCAGAGTGTTAACAATGTTAAAAACTTGTTGCATCACAGCGTCCTGTCTTAGGTCGTCTTCGCCCTACAAATATATCATACATTAGGATAAGGATTTGTTTATTATAGAGTATTTACTCTATATTAAACATGAGCAGTCTTATTGGATATCACAACAATAAGATCAATCACATAGATTTATTGCATGTGTACATAAGTACATATATACATACGGGTAAGTTCATACAACGTAAATTTTTTATCTACCACCGCTTCCTAGGTGATAGCTAAATTAAATTAATAAAAGAAAAATGCCCTATTTATTTTGGGATTTCAACATTTTGAAAAATCTACTTTTAAGGAAGGCAATGTTACGGACCAGAAGGTTCCATACAATCCCATATATCCTAATTAGCCGTTACCATTGCGGTAGGTTTATTACTTCATCATACTTATGTAATTAACAACTCACTCACCTTGATTAAAAGAATTTTATTTTTTCCATCAGAACTTCTGCATATAATTTTCTTGGGACAGTTGATTCCTCCTACTAGCTCGAAGTAGTTTTCGAATGAATGTAGAGCTAAACGGAAAAAAAATTGATTAATTTATTAATGGATGGTATTTGATAATTAATATCCAGAGAAACAGGAAGTCACGTTGCTACACGCTCAATCTTGCTTGCGCAAATTCTAGGTTTGCACAAGCATGTACATTAAGACGAGCAAAACGGTGCCTGTGCTTGTGCAAACCTGGAATTTGCGCAAGATTGAGCGCATAGCCGGGCCCTATGACAATATAGTAGGCGGCGTCTGTTCTATTGCGACACCGATGTTCACGCCATGGGAGCTTCCAAGTACATACTCCGATTGATTTTGACCAGTTTTTGACCTCTTAAAAAGCTGACGGGAGCCTAACAGATAGCTTTTGGCTTCTGATATTGGTTACGCTCACTCAAATTTAACTTTTATACCACTTACTAGGCAGGTAGGAGTATTTGCAATCGTTGCTGATCGGTATTGTATCCGTAGGTATAGGTATGGCGTCCAAATTCTTCAGTTTTTGGATTAATTCCGCTGCTGGTATTTTTTGTCTCTGTTCTTTCGTCTTAGGTACGTAGTTCGCAAAACTTATTGTTGCTGCGAAGTAGAGTATTGATTAATAAATAAACAACTAAATTAAGTCCGGTCAATAGTTGTTTTGCAAGTGCAAAGTTGTTAAGGTTACAGGGGTATTCAATACTGGTTAAACTGCGATCATCTGATCGCATGATCGCAGTGGTTAAAGAACAAACGACAACGAAATTGTACAAAACTTGTAAACTAATCGACACCAAACGAAAGTGTTTAGTTGGTTGGTTAATAATTGATGGATTTTGGTTTTCTACAAGGAACATGCCGATTTTTTCCTCATTGCCTATGTGACTGTCAAGGCTATACACAATGTTGTACATGAAACAAATCTATACTGACCGTCACAAATTTTCTCCATCTGCGATATAATGGCGGCCAACGAGCTATTTTCTCGCGCGAGTTCCGCCACTAGCGCCTCCGCGGCGGCCACTCGGGGCTCCTGCGGCCGCGACCGCGGCGTGGACCCGCCACCCTTCTCGCTGGCGTTCAATATCGTCTTGTCCTTCTCAGAGTTCTTCAGACTGAACAGTGTGGGCAGCGTGTGGTGAGGGTGCTCCATCGCACACCGCTCTGTGAAAGCAAGTTAAACAAACTTTATTCCACAGAGATAGATATACCTATCTGTGCTTTATTCACTTACAAAGTTACATGATATATCGAAGTTTAGGTCGCAGGTTCCAATTCTACTCGCACATGGAGATTTTTTAAAACTCTTTCTTTATCATCATCATCATATCAGCCGGAAGACGTCCACTATTGGACAAAAGTCAAAGATCTCGATAAAGACCGGTCCTGCGCTGTTCGCATTCAGTTATTTCGCGCAACTTTGACCAGATCGTCAGTCCACTGGACTGGACAACAGTCTGCATAGTAAGTAAGTCATAAGTGTTTAAAAATAGATATACTTATTATTTTTCTCAAGTTTTCAGCGAAAGGAGTTTTCTCGTTGGTCAGTCTTGGCCCCAACTGTGGCAGAGCAGTCACGTATTTCCGAGAGGGTATCGCGTGCAGCAGATCTTGGAAGGACTCCCGGGCGCAGTCTGCCAGCTCCAGACTGGGGTTGTCGAGCCACAGGGATATCACTCGGAACACAGACAAGTTGTTCCCATCGCCTTGCTTCAGCGAGAGTAGGTAATATCTAAGACACACACTAACATTACCCTCGATATAACAGCTCGATTACACGGACAAAAGTAAAATCTTGTTTGTAAATTTTCCTATATTATAACCCACGATATTTTTTAAGTAACCGAGGTGACGATGCGTCGAACAAATTGCCAGAGAAAGTTATAACATCTCAAAACATAAACAAATTTAAAAACTTATAAAGTGATGTGAAAGTGTAAAAATTTGGATATAAGCACAATCAGTTGTTCCACTGCCTGCTTGTGCTTATTGAACTATAAATAAAATAAAATTTAGCCGATATAGCGTGATGAGCAACAAACAAACAAGCTTTCGTATTTATATAGTAGTGGGATAATGATTAAGGGTTAATCTCCACTGTAGCGCGCCGCGGCACTTTGCACAGTCATACAAAACGCGTGTTTTGTATGGCCAAAGTGCGGCGCGGCGCTACAGTGATGTTTGGCCCTAATTATACCTCATGGCTAAATGCAAAAAGCTTTCCTTTTCAGCCCTTGTGCTAGCAATTTCGGCTTCATCGATTTGGCCAAATTTGTCGTTTGTGACCAGAGCTTTTCTTTCGTCCCTATTCAAGGACTGTTGCGTTGCTCTTAGAGAGCATACCGTGTCCTTCATCGTTTCTATACACCTCATTTTCTTTTCAAATATTGAAGAGTTCATATAAGCCACCACCTGGAAATAAAAGTTAATAATAAGTCTACATTTTTACTATGTAAGTACGTATAAATGATAAACTTTATTTTTATAATTAACGTACCTGTTTGTATTCAGCATCGGCAAATTTTGCTATATCATTGTATACTTTCAACCTCGTTTCCTCGTGATCATTTTGCCGCAACACTTCTAAGCTCTTTTTTAGATATTTGTTTATTATATCTCTGGTATTGTCACATTTAGACTCTGCCATCCACATACCATATTGCCTTGAAATATAGAAACATATTTCACTGGTTTGGTTTAATCAGAAATTGAAGTGAACCAAAAGAAATTTAATTATCAGAATAACACTGAAGTCGCTACAAGTGGAGTTGATGCATGCAATTTAGGTTAAACCTAATAATAAATATTTATTTATACCTTAATGACATAGCAGTCAGTTTTACATCTGGTGATGGGCTGGATACAATGTTCCTGAGCAGAGAAAGGGCGATATCTTTATGTCCCTTAGCCCAAGATATTTGGCTGTCCGCCAACGCAACCTCGGGCGATGTATGCAGCTTCTTTGCTACAGCCAATAACCGTTGTGCCATTTGTACTCTTTGGTTAGACAAACTCAGCTCTGCAATGAATGATAATGTTAAATAAACAAACGTGTTTTAAATAAAATTTGCAGGCAAAATCTAAATAAACTCACCAGCATATTGTAATTGCAATGAGACTATGTCTTTCAATGATCCATTGAAAACTTTAGCAGCGTGTTCCAGTATCAAACTGCGCTGAGATATCATCGCCTCAAGATGTTTAAAGTCATGAAAAGTCGGCAACGTCTCGACTCGCCAACGATTTAACAGTTGCTGTATCGACAACTTATCAGATCTCACAGAAAAATATTCTTCAATGTCACTGAATAGGTGTAATTTTGACAGAACTTTGTAAATACTTTGACAATTCTCCATGTTCAGATTCTGGCACAGTCTAGCCACGGCTAGTTTCGCTCGGTTCAAAGGTAGTACCAGTTTTTTTTCAAAGTCCGGTGTCGTTTGAAGATTGAGGCAGTCTTTGAGGCAGGAGTAGCGGTAAGCTTTTATGACCGAATGGGAGTTGAAATTGGCCTGTTTAGACTTCTCCTCAAGATCGCGCGTATCCACGAAATCGGTCCAATCGCCTGAAATAATAAAATTTAAATATCTTTACTATAATAATATAATATATTTTCAGTATTTTACTAAAACTAAAATCGGCTTCGGATATTGGACATAGGCCTTCTCTGTTTCGAACGCTACGGCCACCGCCCTCGATCATTTGCAAGGCAAAGTTAGCAACACAAACAGTCGTAAATCACAAAACTGCAAATCAGATTCGTCTCGGATCTCACCTAAGAAAGACAAGCACTCATATTTTATATCATTAAGTTCATCGCTTTCCGGGAGCGATTTAATGTATTGCAACGCCAGGTGGTGCATGCCAGACTTATGGAGGGACTTCACGGCTCCATACTGCAACTCCTGGTCGACTTGCCCCGCGCACGAGAGGGCTATGTCATGCAGCAGCAACGCGTCCGAGAACTGCCCCGTGTTGATGAGATGCTTCCGTTTCTCGTCCTCGCTCGTCAGGTGAGCGGTGCCGCAGCCGTCTAGAGCATCGATTTCTCCTATTGACACGAAGCACTGGAATTAAATAAAGTGTTTCAGGCACTTGTGTGCTAATACTGTTATGAAGCTAAACATCAAATCAACAGCTTAGTAAGATGTCCCCTCTCAACAAGGGCGTAAGGGCTTATAGTCCACCATGCTAGCCCAGTCCGGGTTGGTGGATTGCTCGTTCGGCGTACGCAGATTTCCTCATGATGTTTTTCTTCACCGTTAGAGAGCAGTCAGTAAATATACTTAAGTTTCGAGAAAAACTCATTGGTCATTGACACAACCGGGAATCTAACACGGACCTCTCGACGTAACAGGCCGCGTGTTCCCCACTACGCCACCGACGCTATCAAGTCAAACATGCTTTTAAATAATAAAAATATTTCAATAATAATTACCACTTCTCTAATCTATTATTATAAGTGTATTAAAAAAGATAGGTACAAATTGTACAAAGTTGTACGTAAATCGATTCCAGCTCACTTTTCTATATATCCGTTGTACATTTTCCCCGCCAGCCAGCTGTGTAGTGGCCTCGGGCGATGACGGAGGCACCCCATCGTTTTGTGCTGTAGTCCAAAGCTCGCCATAGAATATTGCGGACACGTTCTGATCAGCCACCGTCGCCGCCCACGCCACTTTGTCATACTCCAACCTCAGGTAGTTCAACGTTTCGACCGTACGATCAAGACTGTAAAGGACAAGTTTCATTGGGTTAAGGACGCAAAGAAGTGTCTCCAATGACCAAATGTGACGCGACTCGCAATCCTGCCTGCGCCGGCCAGTCCAAGCACCCGTACACGGGGATCATGCTTTTGTAGTAGTTGTTATGAACCAAGAGTAAAAAATGTATAGACAGACAGAAGCCGCAGGCAGCGGTCGTATCATAGTACATTTAAAGCCGTCCGTGTATATGCAAAAATACCTAGACTAGGTGCATAATTAAGACCTAAAAGAACCAAACGAAAGTGATAAATCAGGTAGGTACTTTACCGAGGTTTGTAGTGGTGTCTTTGTAAACGGACAAAGTCTACAATATCGATCATGTATTGGACGATCATTTTGTGATCTTGATCAAACACATATGATGTCTTTCTATACGCATTACTATCATTACTGCTTTCCACCCTTTCGTCAAAGTTTATATCCCACGTGTGTTTGAAGAATTGGTTTATTTGGTCACTTATTTTACTGACGTGTTCTTCGGAGGCACAATCAAGTAATAAACCCACCAGTGGTGGTAAAATACTTCGGCACATGCTGGGCTGAGAAAAAAAAACTTTATTTATTGACTTACTTATAAACAGGTATATTTTAAAATTAAAATGTGTTGTTTACCCTCGAAACGCAAACTGCACGTAATGTAGACAAATAATTTGCTGACGAAGCCAATATGTCCAAGAGACCAACTGTCATCCGTGTCAGCCACACAGTGTGATTCTCGTTTTCGTTCGGTACCCAGACTCCTGGGGCACGCAGAGAATTAAATTTCACCTCATTGATTTTAAAATCTGCGAAGGCGTTGCCGTCCACCGATGAAAATGGTCTCAACATTTGCTTATCAACTTCTTCTAAATCTGAAATTGTAAAATACATTGCAGGTAAGAGTGGACTAGACTATTTTTAAAAGAAATGAAGTAGGTCGACTGCCAATACGGAAGCAGCTATAAGCTGCCTTTAAGATTGAAATAAGGAAATAATCTAATTCATAAATTTTAAATATAAAACACTATTTGAAAACCCACATAATTCAGGTTGATAGAATATTTTCTGTACACGACGACGTCCCTGGTTCGAATTTCGGGCGTGTAAATATTGTGATCAACATGACCTCATCACCTTGGAAGCCAGGACGACCTGGCGACAATTCTACTTTTTCAGGTCCACCAACGGGGCATTCCGTTTTTCGGTGGACTTCACAATTCACATAAAATATACACAAAATATACATAGAATAGAAATTATAATCTTTGGCGTATGCAGGTTTCCTCGCGATGTTTTCCTTCATTGAAAAGCCTGTGGTATTATAATAAACCGTGCTAAGTTCCGAAAAACTCCTTGGTATGGGCGAGGGTTTGTATCCACGGCCTTATGAACGTGAGGCAAGTGCGCAACTTACAAGGCTACCATGGCTCTTATGTTCAACTATCATCACATCAACATATCAGCCTTTTAGCGTCCACTGCTGGACATAGGCCTTACCCAACGAACGCCACCACAGCTGGTCCTCCGCTCTCCGTATCCACCCACCTTCTATGTTCAACTGGTAGTAATAAATAGCTTTTAGTAAAAGGATGAAATCAACTTATACCTAATGCATCCTTGCCCTCGCGATATTTTAAGACACGTTTTAAAGTCTTTGCAGCCAAGTTGGTGACTATCGGACTTTTATCAAAAAGTATGTCCGAAAGTGATGAAATGACGACAATAGCGAAATACTGCCTTGGCCTCACGTCTATCAGTTTGTGCGTTTTGGGTGGCGGTACTGTCACCATGGTTTTTAAATCGTAATTTCCAATTTCAGCAAGACAATTGCAGGCTTCAATCAAAGTCTGAAACAGTTTAAAACATAGTCTAGTTAGAAACATAGTATTTGCGAGCGTCGCGTTGTATACTATAACGACAGTTTATAAATAAGTAAACAAACAAATAAGCCACCCACTTAATTCAAATTCGGTATAATAATCACCTTTTTATCACATGCTGATTTCAAAGTATTACTTAAAGCATGGATGATTTGATGAACGGGGCTTGTCCCACAGTCGTCAGAGAATCCTTTCGAATCCAATTCTTCACATAATTCAGGTACAAATTCTTTATTCATTTTCAAATACTGACGCATATTCAACAATGTTTCGTGGCTGAAATAAAATAAATAATGTAAATATAACTTGCAATATTTAAAAAGGCCTGAATATTAAATGTAAATTATTGTAATTAATGTATGTAAGTAACCGTAAATGGATATATATAAAATTACCTCGGGCATACTAAACTCTTCTCGTATGTCTTAAGTTTTTTCAGAAATTCAATTTTGGTCGAACAAACCGTGCTCTCTACAACACCTTGGGACATCGTACTAACAAAATCAATTACGTCTTCAGTCTCTTTTAGGTAATCCTTCATGTCGATAATTAAATAGCTCAGTAGCGAAGCACATTCATCACCAAAACCCTCTTCTTTTTTTATCATCAAAATGGATAAAATTTGAGACACCGAATTGCGCAACATATCAATTTTTGCAGGCAAATATCTTTCCAAAACAATTTTCAATGCTTTTAACAAAACAGTGACATCCTTCTTGCTTTGCGCATCCTTAATCGCATGAATGAGACTGTTGCATACAAAATTGCATACAAATGCATCCGAAGAGTGTCCCAATGGAACACTTTCTATGAAAGTAATGTAAGTGTGAAGGGCCAAAACTTTGAATTCGAATATGTTTTCATCAATAACGTTTTTCCATAATTGAAACAATGTTTTAAATATCACAAGAGGCTGATTATTGCATAGATACTCCATTATATTTTCATCAATGAGTACCTGTAATAAAACAGCTGGTAAGGCAACGAACTAGTACAAGGGATCAGCAAAAAAACTTAACCTACCTTTAAGAAATTTGAAGTAGGTAACACTTAAGAAGTGTAACTTGTTTGAAAGTTAAATAAGCTTCAAAGTAAAAAAAAAATTCGTGCTGCCCCTGAATGTTAAAATGATCACATGCCTCATGCCACTGAAATCATGGAAGCGCCGCGGAAATATGCGTGAAAATTATACTAAGTACATTAAGTTTTTTTATGCTTTCAACTCTCTGAATAATAATGCCTACTGTACTCACACCTATATATTTGAGTATTGCTGAAAACACTTCCTTTGAATAGTGACAGCCATTGGTTTGCTGCGGCACATTCACTTGAAACAGTTTCTTTGCGTCGTCATGATCCCGTAAATGAGTTGCAGTAAGTAACATCAGTTCGCTCATGTTTTCTACGAACAGACAACTCCATTTCTCGTCGCCCAATATTTGTCTCGACGACTGGAACATTTTATGCGCGTTTCGGTTCCGTTCCGGATTGCCAAGGTCAGAGTAACTTAGCTTATACATTTCAGTCACAACGTAGGGTAAACATAATATTATTATGTTGCAAATGGATGCCTGCAATAAAAAATTAACTAATTATAAATCAATAAACGGATTATAAAGTCTAATGACAAACCTTAATACGGCACAAGTTGTGTCGGAGTGAACGAGAGTGCGGCAACTTGATACAAGCGCTCGGAAAGCGCAGTGTTTACCTACATTAGCACACAGACAAAAGCGCGTCGCCAAGCTACGGGCAAGTACTCCATCCGCGCTAACACCCAGGTGAACACTACTACACGCTAGTTAGCGGGCCTAGGGTGCGGGAATTCGCACGGAAGTATCGGTTTCTTTAAAGGCAGTAACTTGAAAATTGTAAATGTAAAGTTTCTTGATATTTATTTCGTGAATATATATATTTATACAGAGTGTTTTTTTAATTGAGAAAATTGGGGAATAAAACCGAAACCATAGGAGATACAGGGAAACTGTCTTAGTAACCATTTGGTATTTTTTGTGAAATCAATTTTAGGATAGAAAATTTTTGTCCAAGATTGTCTCAGTAAAAAAACACTGTATACGAGTATAGGTACGTACCTCAATAATTTTTTCCACAGATTTTCCAGTTTTAGTTTGAATGTGTTTTAAGATGTGACTGTCTTTTACAACTCCTCCCTGTCGCCACAGTATGTCTGCGGCAATCAACCAATTGACATGTTCTTCAATGAAGGAATCCAGTTGTTCAAATCCAAATAAATGCAATGGCAACTGCTCTATGGTGTTATTTTTTGAAAACCAATAATCAAGTATGGTCAAAATGTTCTTATTTAAATACACATCAATATTTTGTGTATTAACTTTGTTTGTGATCTTGTTCAAAACTTTTTTCATTAAGCATTCGTTCAGTGACTTTTCCTTTTGAATTTGTATTGCTTCTGTTAGAATCATATGGACAAATGTATTCTTTGTCTGAGTTAGAGCGTAAAAACTATGAAGCACTGTCAAAGTTCTATTTTTTAATTCGTCTTTCAATATTACTTCTTTTTTCTCTGATACCTGAAATAACATGATAAAAACATGAAAATAGATACATAGTGTATAAATTATACTTACAGCTCATGTTAAAACCATCTATCCTACTAATATTAAAAAGGCGAAAGTTTGTAAGGATGTTTGTAATTTTTGAAGATGTTTGTTACTTTTTTACGCTGTTACGGCTTAACGGATTTTGATGAAAATTGATATAGTGATAGCTTATATCCTGGAATAGCATATAGGATACTTTTTAACGCGGACGAAGTCGCGGGGCGTCCGCTAATACCCCCTAAATGTCAGGTGAAGTAATAACACGCGTAAGCGCCGCGATATCCACGGCGGCGCTTGCGACATTTTGGCTGACTCTATGCGCGGGTCTTTGTTAATAAGGCAGGGCAAACGGTACAGAGCTACATAACATATTATACATTATAATTATTACGATCATACCTTTATTATAAATATATCCATTAAGCTTGCTAAGTAAGTTTCAATTTCAACTCCAGACAGATGAATTACGACAAGTTTAAGCAAATAACAGCAGTACATGCGAATGCTATGAGTGTCTCCATGAATTTGGTTTAATAAAGTCTCCAAGAAATTATTGTCCACGTCACGGTTGTTTTCAAGATTCAATGCAGCTATTTTCGCTGCACATTCGTATATTACCGTCGCCAGATGTGGGGGATAGTACAGTTTCTCACATCGCTGTAGGTAACCCTTCACCATAATAAAACAATTCTGCCTCATACTACTGTCATGAGCCCAAATTCGGTCAAGCATCTGCACCAAAATTTTGAGCAATTTAAATGACGAATCCGAGTTTCTGTACAAGTCTTTACATATGTTCTGCATAAGTGTGAATATTAATTCTGAAAAGATAACCAATAATAAAGCAAATGCCAATCGGCAATGTAGCTACATTGCTATTATCACTATAAAAAAAGATTACCCAGCGGTTGATCTTCCACTTTAGGATGATTGAGCAACTCTATACATTCAAATGCCGAAGTAATGTCCCATGAAATGGTGAAATTGTATAAATTCGGGTCCAATATTAACTTCAATATCTCGTCCCTGTATTCCTCATGTTTCCTACAATAAGCTGCTAGTAGGCAGATGCAATTATGTTTTAAAACATATGGGTTCACTTCTGATTCATCTTCTCCTTCATAAAAGCATTCGTCATCATCAATGGAGACTTCACGGTGCATAATATTATTAATGCAATGGAAAAAATCATTTTTAATATTCGCACGCACAGCAGAGCTGAGTAATGGATCATAATTTGCCTTTAGTATTTCTTGAATACATTGCAATAATTTAGAACACTCTGGAGTGCTTTTATTACTTTTTAAATTATTGGTTAACGACAAATACATAATTCGGAGTGCCGTTTTTAGTAGGCAAATCGTCTGATCTTGAATTTGGTCGCTTCGTGCTGAAGTGTATTTCAATAATATATCAAGATACACAAGTACAATGCTGATAAACTTTACGTACTCTATAAGCGCAAGATCCTGTGATTTCACTCTATCGATATATTCCAAGAGTTTCCCTTGTAAATATTCATTTACTTGCTTGTTTGATTCTGCATGTATTTCAATATTTTCAGCTGCTTCGTCTTGTAATACATGTGGGTTGGGAATTTCAAGTTCAAATTCGCTGAATACGATAAAATTTTCAATCGAATTAAATAGTATATCGTGACGATTTTCGTATTCTGATTTATCATCACAGGGCTGCATCAGAGTCATGTTTTCACTAGATAATAGTCTCAAAAGAAACTCTTTTACATTAGCAAGACTAATAGAAGTGATTTGTCCATGAGTCAACCAAGCAAAACATTTCATTCTGGTTTCGAAATCATTGCATTTGCTAAAAAACTTGTGCAAAATTTGCGTTAATGTCTTTAAACTGTCGTCAGTTACTGGCACGCCTTTTTCAAAATAAATTTTAATTAGAGGCTGCACATTAGTATATACCAAAGCGTCTAATGTCAGTAATAACTGCATAATCCCATGTAAGGCTCTATGAGCAACTGTCACCATTGTAGCAGTTCTGAAAGCAACACACCAGGTAACCAAATAATATAGCTGACCCGACAGACGTCATTCTGTCAAAAGCAAGTAGCTACATTTCCAATTTTCAAGTTACTGCCTTTAAAGAAACCGATACTCCCGTGCAAAATTGAAGCGAAATTGAAATTTGGCGATTTTTTTTTGCAAAAAGTCGGATAATTGGAATGTAAGAATGAATTTCGTTATCATCCAAGCTGTTTTTAGGATTTATGCAAAAAATCGAGTTTGTTTAGGACGATTGGAAATTTAAACGCTGATTGGCTAATCTACGAGTCGATTCGTGCATCTGTCAATGCGTAATGTATAAAGCAGCCAATCAGCGCTCATGACTTACGAAACATGAGCCATTTTTCGCTATAAAATTTGCCGATTTTTTGCAAGGGTCCTGAAAATAGCTGGGATAATAACGAAATTAATTCTTACATTTCAATTATCCGGCTTTTTGCAAAAATCCTAGGATTTCGCAAAGATCCGAATTTCCGATTGTCATACGACAGATACATCATTATAAAACTCAATTCAATTGGCACTTGTAGACCATAGTAGCTCATCATCATGACTCACCTCACACATGAATTCCACAATGATATTAAAACTGCATCGTACTTGCTCTTTGCGTCAGAGCGAGACACCACCTTCTTAATAATCATACTCGTCATTTCTTCCAAAACAATCCAATTCAAATGGGTGTTGTTGGTAATAAGAGATTCTATGACTCCTAATAACATTAAATAGTCAGATGTTGATATAGTCTCACTATAGTTTGTTATGTACATGTGCGCTATTTCGAGCCTAAAAAGTAAAATAAAATATTTTCTAAATGAACACAGCAGCATTCTTGGTATAAAAACCCTTCAGGTAGGACCAATTCTTTAACAATCGTCAATTTATTTCCTAAAACTAAACTGAATTGGCATGCAATTAAACAAGGTTGAGAATCTCCTACTATCTACTATATATCGAAAGTGCAAATTCGATCCGAGAGTGGAAAAAGGATTAAAGTCATAATTTAAATGTGCTAGAATATGAATAATGCCCAGATTAAGGTGGTAGTTAGATATCAGAAATTCCTTTAATTTAAGATACTTTGTTACATAAAAAGAATTGATTCTGTTGATTAACACTTTCGATCGGTATCATAAAAATACAGGTGCGTTTTTTTCCACATTTGTCCGGTTCGATTCCCGGCTCAGACAGATGGTTTCTTAAAATCTTAAAATACAGTTCTACTTAATTTTGAATATAAAGGAATCCCTTCAGTAAAATTTGCTAT
This sequence comes from Metalampra italica, assembly GCA_949699065.1. NCBI lineage: Eukaryota > Metazoa > Arthropoda > Insecta > Lepidoptera > Oecophoridae > Metalampra > Metalampra italica. Next base: position 6,889,293 of record OX452970.1, on the reverse strand, counting down.
CATCAATATTTAGGGTAATTTGCCTCCAACTACCGCCTATAATTTCCAACCTGTTTAAATGATAAAGATGTAAAGATGATGCGGCATTGTTTATTTAAACTTCACGCCAGAGCAAATAGCAAATTAGGTGAATAAAATTTGGCAAACTGCCATTTTCTTAATCTTAATTATGTATATAGTTATTTACGGGTCTTACACACGAACAAGTTTTATTTACCTTTGCCCGACGTTTCGACCAGGTTACGCTGGCCGTGGTCACGAGCTGACTGGCCAGTGTAACCTGGTCGAAAGGTCGGGCAAAGGTAAATAAAACTTGTTCGTGTATAAGACCCGTAAATAATTATATAATTATGAATACAAAGCGCAAAAGTCTAAAATGTGCCATTTTCTTGCCTATTTACCATATCATGTGAAACTGTCTAAGTTCTTCTATAAGATCTCTAAAACATTTGTTTTTGTTAAATGTTACCCTTTGCCTCTTAGACGAATTTCCAATTTCAGCTTCCTCTGTCTGGGCCGATTTATTGAAAATCTATAATAAAAAGTTAAAAATTAATTTTAGATTGTCAATATTTTGACATATTTTGGCAGCGTGGAACGCCCTCCGCCAGGTGGACCGACGACCTAAACAATTCGGCGGGCGAAGTACCGGGTGTGATGGGGTTCATTGGGGATGGCCACAGATATATAAAAGCAAGCTTTTTCTGTGTTCTGTGGGGATGGTCTATGTCCAGCAGTGGACGTTGAATGGCCGACATGATGATGATGATGAATATTTTGATAAAAAAAGGCTATTGTCAAACAAGTGAAATTCGCTGAAAAATACTGTAAAGCAAGTTCCTAAAATCAAGAAAAAGCTTAAATTAGTTTACCCCAAATAACAATTTATCTGCCTCATGAAATTTTTACTAAACCCTTTTTCAAAACACTTTAGTAGGTACACACACACAATTATTACATTAGTCATGGGTTAATAGAATATTGAACTTACCTGAAAATATACTGATGCAGCCAAACAATAGTAATCAGTGGTATGTTTCAGGAATTTATCATTTTGTTTATTAAGTTTCTGCAAATTTGTTCCTTCTAAACATACTATTTCCAAAATACCATTTAGCTGTTTGTTCCAAAGGCTCCAGTCATTTGCATGGCTTCCATTTTCATTTTGCAATGCTCCTCTTGGATGATGAACCATCACTGACAGATGTAGTAACTTGAACAGTGATGCCTGAAAACATAATTTAAAAATTTTGTAACTTAGCAAGACATACAACATTATTGTAACAAGTATAATCCCCATAGAGTTTTTGGCAGCTGTGTGAAGTTGGATGATTTTTGCGAATGACTAATTTTAGGTGTGAAAGGGAAGCTGTGCGGGGACTTCACTAGAGAGAAAAAATTCTACGGGGAGTGTAGATACGACTCTACAATGTACACATACCTTCTTCCTTTGATCAATATTTTGATCATAAAATTTTAAAACTGGTGATAAAAGACTTTCTGTAAATTCGCAAACTGTTAATCGACATTCTGGGGACAGCTGTGAATAAATAAAATAATGTAATACAACAAATTTATGATAAAATTAATTATGTATTTAATATTATTAATATGACCTGTACCGTTTCTAATAATAAAATCATGATTTCTAGCACAATTCCCTGCATCTTTTTGTCTTCTAAAATTCCAAGAAAACACTTTTTCAAGTTTGGTAACAAATCTCGCAATGGGATAGTAAACTGGCAGCAGTTTTTTCCATTTTTCATAACAAGATAAAGTAGTCTCATCTTTGTGAAAGCATCCAATTTACAGTGCTTTGAAATACATGTGGAAAGACATACATTGAGCAGTTCTGAAAAAAAAAAGTTTCAGAAAACATTACGGCTAAAAATAGTTCAGTTCTAATAGCACAGAGGAAATAATAGTCTAATAGTTCACTAAGTTTTTTTTATAGGTAGGTACCAGGAAAAAAATAACAGTCATACAGGTTATTTTACCAAACTGTTTTTTTATTATTTTTGCAATAAAATATATTTTATTATATTTAACCATTAAATAAATATGGTAAATATATCCATGAAAAAACTAAAAACTTACCCTCCCATGCGGTTGGTGTGATGTAGCTCAAGTAATAATTACAGGGCATGACATGTTTATAGAGAAGGCTTAAATAAGCATCCCCAATTGCTTTTGTTAAGCGAACATCTTTTAATATGTACAGGCAAGCATCAATAATCTTATCACATTTGATGTATGCTTTACCTGTAATGTAATTTTAAGTGATTTTATTTAGTCATATAAATTTTACAATTAAAAATAAGTAATAAGTACAACAAAATTAAATAATGTATATATATATATATAGTATAAATAGTACGCACATACTACCTTGTACATAGACCTTTAATAATAATAGCATTTATTTTAGAAAAATATGTTGATAAATATATAATTAAAACTCTTTTCAGACTGCCATGTTTGATGAAATTCTTGTTTTATTATTTCCGGCGTCAAATCCATATCTTCATCATATGAAATTATATTTTTTTGTGAAAATATGTTCTGAACCAGAAAACTTGCATTCCAACCTTTTCTCTTTTAAAGGGTTTTAACTTTTCTCGCGCGTTGACCAATTCGATTTTAAAATTAAAATTGTTTTATACAGTACAGTAAGTTTTTCACCTGAATATAGGGAAACGTATGGGCTCTATTCAATATGAGAGAAGCAGGTCATCATCATCATCATCATCATATCAGCCTGTAGACGTCCACTGCTGGACAAAGGCCTCCCCCAAGGATCTCCACGACAACCGGTCCTGCGCTAACCTCATCCAGCTGGGTCCCGCGACCTTCACCAGATCGTCGGTCCACCTTGTGGGAGGCCTGCCTATACTGCGTCTTCCGATACGTGGTCGCCACTCGAGAACCTTTCTGCCCCAACGGCCGTCAGTAGAAGAGAAGAAGAGTCAGGAGAAGCAGGTAATTCTGTGATAATAAATACAAATCCAGACAGTTACATACCTTTGTTAGAACCAGAAACACATAAATGAAGTAAGTTGGAGCAAAGTGGCCTTGTCACAGTATCAAAAGTTTTAGAAGATTCATATTTTTCGGTTTCCTGGAAAAATATAATCATAGATTACTTTTGGTGACAAGTTGGTTCCGATTACTATAAGCAAAACCTGACCAAACTTCTGAAAAGAAAATATTGCTTTAAAAATATAACCTTTAGTATAAATTCATTGATGTCATCAAATACTTCGTTCCAAGTATATCCTTTCTTTTTAGTGGTATTATCAGATAGCAACGAAGGTACGGCATTTCTTGTGAGGAATTCCTTTAGAATTTCGGCGTTCTTCTTTCGTTCTGTAGCGCGAACGGAAGTAAGACCACCGCTACATTCCCTTACGGAACACTCCAAAGTCATTATTCGTCAAATCTAGACATGTAACCCAGGCAAAGTATGGATCGTCTTAAAGAGGATATTTATAACAATCAGTTTGATCGTATTATAATCATTTCCTAAAGGTACTGTCTTCGAAAAATGAACTAATACAAAACGTAGTAGGTAAGCGGAGAGGTAGTATCACAAACGGTAGTATCTAGGCACCACAGAACAGACTAAAGAAGATACTACACTACACACTACGTATCATACGACCAACATAAATACTAAGAGGTTGTGGAATCTGTGGGCGGGGAAAAAAGAATTTGACATTAATATTTTTTTTTAACTGATGGCAATTGGCAATGACAATCTGGCCATTCGGCCACGTATAGTCGCCTAAATGTAGACCACTCGCCGCTCTGATTTCCCTTTATTCATGTTGTATTGTTATTTAATATTATAAAGGATAATTAAAAAAAATATATATATTTATTTTATTTTATTTCTTTAGAGCTTTTCCTGCATGTTCGGTTTGTATGTACACAATTATCAGTAGATCTTGAATCTTTGATGATGATCCTTCATCATCACAATAGGTGCGGTCCATGGAACAGATGGTGCGGTCAGAGTGCCTTTTCCTGGTAGGTTGCTCACACTTATTTTCTGAAACAACAACAATACTTTTAATATGTGCAATCATCATCAATCAATCCAATCTATTAGAGAGTCATTTCTCATCACATATTGGAAACAAATGTAGAAATGCGTCCTTTCGCTTTTTATTGCAGTTACTAACACAGCACTTTACACTTTTGTGTCCGCATTATTATCATACTTAGATAAACAACAAAAACACATTGATTGCATTCAAATTCAAAAGACAAAGTCAAGAGAAGAGTCTAAGTCAACAATGACAGAACAAAGATGATGTATGGCTACATTATCGCTCGCGGGGTAGAGGTGCTGCGCGGAGTGGCCGCAGTTCTAAAAAACCCCGTTGCTCTATCCTCCTGGGACCCCACGGCCGCGCTTGAGGACTTATACATTAAAAATAAAACATAGTTTAGCTATGTTAATAAAAAAATATTAATCATAAAATAATTGAATTTTTAGACGTTCACTCAGCGTTCACTTCTTTTGAGGACTAAAAATACAAAATAATAAAAACTCAAAACAGAAAAATAGAAATAAATAAATAAAAATTCGTTGACTTCTCCCAGGACTCAGGAGGCTATGCCGAGCGTTCTATGTATGGAAGTGAAACAGGTGATTACAGGCACATTACCGCACGTGAAATATCCGCACGTTTTGCCATTCTACCTTCGAGTCCCTAGTAAGTGACGCACGTCGACAATATAGTAATTTTCTCAAATAATGCGCGGAAATTCAAACAATATCAAAACATAGAAGTTTTATTTAGATTTTGAACTGCCTTTGTTTTATATATCACCGCAGTGCGCGTACTGGAAAATCACGGATTTTTCCGTAGTGGATTTAAAAACGCACCGCAACTCGCCGGACCGCTGCTGTGAGGGACGTATACTATACGTGCGTTTTTAAATCCGTATAGGTACTATACATATAATTTGTGGCTGTGCGCGCTTAGCCGACAAACAAAATATAGATACCTACGTACATACATACATAACTTTACGCTATATCCCTGGCGGGGTAGGCAGAAAGAACGGAATAACGATAGATACCTACGTCCAAAGAGAATATAATACTCCTACGGAATACGTATTAGATCTATTATTAAATAGGAATTATATTTTTTCATAAATTGACATTACTTCAATGTTAGGTACCTATTAACGTTAGTAAACTTTACAAAAATATTATTCATTTATCACATACGAGTTTTGCTAATTACATCTACAAGTATTTTTAAAAGCTGATAGGTAGGTAGTTAAATAACGTAATTTTTAACAAGTTTTTTATAATGTCATTGCCTTGGCATATTCCTTTAGAAGCTGCGCCTTGCTTTAGAGAACATAGTGCGGCTCCTCAACCATCGCTCATAAAACACTATTGCCATCTGAATATTCATGAAAATCCATGCGAGGAACTGCAAACTGGTTTAATGTGTGATATCGGTGTTAACAATCGAGAACCTGCTACGATACAAAGATTAATAGCCGCTGGTATGACAATAGCTCGCCTTAACTTGCGAGACTTGGAACCAGATGCATGTGCGCAACTGATTCAAAGTGTGAGGCAAGCTGTATATAATTACAGCGCGGAATTAGAGTATGTATACCCTCTGGCAGTTATTGTAGATGTAAGGGGTCCTGACATCATCACAGGGGATCTTAAAGGTGGATCACGAGCAACTGTCGAAATTATTGAAAACGAAACGATAAGATTGACTACCGATACCAGTTGGCGTGAAAGTGGCACAGCCGACTGCTTATACGTCGGTTACGATAACCTAACAGATTTACACCAAGGTGATATAATATTTATTGACAGTTTGACACCTGGAAAAATAAAAGCAGTCGTTTCAGAAGTCGGAGACGATTCAGTTGAATGTACAGTAGCCGTTGGAGGCACAATTGGGGCAAAGATGACTGTCCGAATCTCTCAAGTGCCCCGTGAAGTTGATAATGCAGAGAATGGACACGGTGACAGTATTGATTCGATATCGTGCAGTGATTCATCACAGTTGGCATTTGAACATATGGAACAACAAATAGCTTGGGCAGTTGGTTCCGATGTGGATGGTGTGCTTGTCCCCAATTCACAAAATATACATGACATCCGAGGAGTAAAGGATATTCTTGCTGAAAAAGGAAAACATATCCTCGTTTTTGCTTGCATTGATACTACATTAGGTTTTGATAACATTGATGAAATATTGTCTGAAGCTGATGGTATATATGTCGATCGATGCGTCTTGAGTACAGATTTACCAGTAGAAAAAATATGCATAGCACAAAAAATTATTCTGGCAAAATGTAACGATGTAGGGAAGCCTTGCATATTTAAAGCAGTTATAAATGAACAAATTCCCACATTATGTGTTACAGACATAGCCAATCTAGCTCTTGATGGTGCAGATGTTCTTGCATTAGAATTGCATTATGATTCGCCTTTGAAGAAACTGGCACACGATGCAGTGCGTATGGCTGAGCATTGCTTAGTTGCTGCTGCTGTGGTATGTAGACATGCTGAGCGGGTAGTGTGGCAACCACGGATTTATGGAAATATGGAATTAATGCAAAACCCTTTGGATGAACCGACTAAAGCTGTCTGTGTCAGTGCTGTGGAGCTGGCTATGCGCTCTCGATCTGTCGTTCTTATATGCCTCACGAATTCTGGCCGCACTGCCAAAATTCTATCCCATGCAAGACCTCCTTGTCCAATAGTAGCTGTCACAAGAGCATGCCATACAGCAAGGCAGTTGCGATTCTGGCGTGGAGTGAGGGCAATGCATTACTTCGAAGTCGCCAGAGGAAGTTGGGTTTCTGAAGTGGAAGCTAGAATCCACGCAGCACTCGATTACTGCAAGGCAAAGCGTATTTTACGTGCAGGAGATCCCTATGTGATAGTAACAGGTTCACGTCGAGGCGTAGGATATTGTGATGCTGTGAGACTGCTGTTTGCAAGTGCACGAGATACGGTACTTGTAGAATAGATAAAACCATTAACTCGGTATTTTACTTGGTCGTCACCAATATACAGGGTGGAAAGTTCAGACGACACCTAACCTGGAGGGAAAGTAAAATAATGAAGATAGCAAACATTACTTAAGGGAAACTTTCGATAAATATCAAAATAAGGTAAAATTGCTTTCAAAGATGTTTTAAGAAACCACCTATCTGAGTCGGGAATCAAACCGGACAAATGTGGAATATAATTTTGTAAATTTCTTTGGATGCAGTTTAGGTTTTTGCCATGTTTTTTTCTAGGAATGTTTCCTGTGAGTAAAATAAGTTTGCTATCTTCAATAATTCCATCAAATCTTTTGATTCGTTATTTACGTCAAGACGACAAGTGTTACAACAAAATAATAAGCATTAAAAGCGGCCAAAAAACTTCCTATTTTTTATTGAAAATATATTCTTCTGATGGCGGCGCTACACGTTTGACAAACCTCGACAAACTTAAACAAACGCAAACGTGTGGCGCCCACGCGCTATAATGAGGCAATTGTTATGTTGCATTTTTATTATAGACGATTTAGTGCTTGTTTATTGAAAATCAAATCATGTAAATCTGGTGCATTTTGAGATTTGTTTAGTGCGCAGACATCCAAAGGGGTTGCCAACATTGGAGCGTTTGCGGCAAATGTGTGGTTTGTGGCCCAAGTGTAGTTTATAAGTTACTCTGGAATTTCATAGTTAAATGTAATAGCACTAAGCACTACAGCTGGATTTTGAGCGCTGATATCTATAAAAATGCACTAGATTTAGATCCGAAAGCAATAGGTTGGCCACACTGATAAACGCCAGGAAACTTCCTTTGATTTGTGCCAAATGCTAAAAACCGACAAAGATTGGAGCGGGCGGCCGAAAACCTACACAAACCTATGCAAACGCAGGCACCACACGTTTGCGTTTGTATAGGTTTGCCGAAGCTTGCCAAACATGTAGCGCCGCCAATAGCAAGCGTGTTTCCAACCTGGTGACTAATCTCTAACATATTCAGAGTATACCTCTAAATCTATTGAAAACCGACTCCACTGTATGATTTTAGCAACCTTTGCCTTACAATTACAAAAATAATTTATGAAATTATGACCAGCAAGGACAATGTTTTTATTTTACAACATTTTTCCCCGTCTTGGCCATATAATGTTTTATAAATTCGATTGTGACGACGAAATCAACAAACAAAAATAACTGGTTTTGGTTCAATCGATAGTTTCAATCAGTCTTATAGCCCTTGGAAGATCCAGCTGTATGATCTTAGCAACCTTTGCCTTAACTTTATGAAAAAGAAATACAACGAACGAGCGAGCGAGCGAGTTTGCGTGACTGCGTGTCACATCACATTTTATCCTTCGTTTACAATAAATATAATGCGTTCTAATTATTTCTCAGTGTTTCAATAATCACATTATTAAGTGTAATAAATGTTACAGTGTTATAAAAGAAAATGCAGTGAAAGATTACATTTAAGTTAAACAACAACATTTTCGTGTACCTACCTAAAACATTTTGTACTGTGCAGTGCGACCATGAAGGTTGAGAATGTTACGTCATTTTCCCTCTAGTGTGTGATATGAACTTATTTCGCATCTGTACGACGAAGTGCTTTTCATTCAAGCGATTATATTGTGAGTACTCGTTTGCGTTGGTGTAAAATTTAATTTAGATGAGTCCATACTCTGTTACACCGGCTGCTACGAGGATGCCGCCATGTTATTTAATGTCGTCAACCACTGATCGCGCCTGCTTAAACTTAGATTATTTGTTATTTGAAGAAGTGCAAGTAAACCACTCCTACCTCTTGACGTAAAACCGACAGATTTTATCGTTATGCTTAGAATATGATAATATCCGATGAACTTGTAACTGACAGTGAAGAGAAAATTGTATTGTTTACCGCGGTTTATTGACAGCCAATGTAATGACGTCATTGTATGCGAGCAGTATTGTATCAAAGAAAAATAGAAGAATGTATCTAACATCTAAGCTTGAAATTCCATACTAAATGTAAATTTACTACATACTATTATAGTGGAGTGGTTGCAATCTTCGGTGCATTGCTGTGTGAAATTATGTTTCAAGGTTTCTATCATAGCCTTCACCTGAGAGGTTATTTTTTGTTCCCTCAGTTCCACTAACAATCACCTCTATCTCAGTGGTGAAATAGGTGCTTGTTGTCATCAAATTAAGAGTGGAGTATCAACAATGGGGCTATTGGGGCCCAATGTAAAAAAAAACTTCTAATTAATTATTTATTATTTTATTTTATTTCTGAGTTTCACAAAAACAAATAAAAAGACTATGTTGCTAAGATTAGATCAACAAGCATGTTTGGTTGTTTGAGACTTCAGCACGTGAGCCTAGCAAGAGAAGAGCTACAACCAAACTCTTTTTTATTAATTTGCAGTCTCATTTTCTTAGTTCCCATTACCTACACAAGGGTCGGCTTGACCAAATTAGGGTACATTTGTCCTGGTTGCAGGCCTTTAATTGTTAATTAAATTATAAATTTATTGTTTTTCTGTCGCAAGTTCACAACATGTAGGCAGTTTTATAGATGATGTGCTTCTTAGACTTTTCTGCTAGGTAGGTATGTAAGTATATAGTATTTGGTATTTAAATTGTCTGTTTTTTTGCCTGAATTACAGTGCATGAGAGCTTATTCTGGGGTTGGGCGACAAACAGTTATAATAAATAAAAGAGGTATGTGGTGTTAATTTTTCATTTGGAGTTTGCCTATAGGCTATCTAACATCACTCTATGACCCTAAGGAGCTGAGCAAAACGAAACGGGTTAGAAACATGACAGGAAGTCATCCATATATTATAATTTGGTCCTATATATTTTTCCTTTCCATACCCAGTGTACCTCATTACGTCGAACTGACATTTCTTTTCCAAATATGAGTCTATTCTTTTTATACTATTTAATTTTTGCTGACTACACCACTAATGCAATTATTTCAGTTGACAATTCTGAGGAACTGGAAACTAAAAAATTCATTTCTCATTCAGCCATAAGTGTGAATTTTGTCTGAAATTTGCCTGAATACTAGTAAAACAAACGTAAACTGCCAGGGCCAGGGAAACTCTAGATAGGTATTAATTTTAACAATGAAAATATAGTGATTGTATGTAGGTAGAGTCACTTTAGTTCTTAGGTTCACTTAGATGCATACCATAACCGGAAGGATGAATTGCACAAAATCGACAGTAGGCTTAGTTTTGCTAGTTACACCCTAAGGAGTGTTCTGGTAAACATAATAATAATAAATCATTTTATTTCATTTCATAATCTTAACTACTATTTACTTGTTTGTTGTTTTGTCCAGGTTTTGTTAGTACCTAATTAGTTTTAGTATTTTGAAGTTAATCTCCTTTGGGTATAAGCCTCCACCATCTTTTTCCATTTCTCTTTGTCTGTACTGTCACTACTAAATCTAGCCAGCAGTTTGAATTTATCGTCTGCCCACCGTTTATTTGGTCTGCTGACTTTTCTTTTGTCCTATGGTCCAGGCCACGTTTTACCTTGTGATGTGGCCGGCCCATTGCCACTTCAGCTTGAGGGCATGCTTAAGAGCGTCTGTCAGGTTTGTCTTCTCCTTAATACTTCACTTTTAACTTTATCTATTTTTCTCAGTTTCAGGATGCTTCTTTTCATCTTTTCATTTTTTTTTTCGCGTTTGTTGTTATTTACTTGTTTACTTGCGTCTGACGTCACACATGGCATATTATTATGACCAGCTCCATTACAGAAACAGCGTTTATGGCGCGGTTTTAGAAATGTAGATTTCAACATTGATTTTTATTAATAATTTTAAGGTTCAATTTTGTTTCATTTATTAAATACCAACTCTTAACTAGTATTGTGCGGTGGCGGGGGAGGGCGGTCAGAAGGGAGCGGGTCGTGCGTGAGACGACATGCGGCGTACGGCTAAAAGGGTTGAAAGGCAGTGATTATTTTATGACGGGCCTTACCTAGAGATCAAAAAGCTATGGATATTGAATTGAGACGATTTTTCTAAACCGAAGTTTAACATATAGGGACTATCGTCAGCCTATCGCCGTCCGCTGCTGGATGTAGACCTTCCCCAATGCGCGCCATCACACCCGGTCCTAAGCCCCATCCGTCGCACTTGTTTTTTAAATTGAATATTTTCCCAACGGATCACGGTTAGGGAATAACCCGCTTCGGGTACCTTTTTTAAAATTGTCGGGCCATCTGGCTGGCGTGGTATCCATTTCAGAACTCATCTGCCCCGTCAGTTGTCGGCCACTCTTAAATTAGTGGAGAAATTAAAAGAAATCAAGTTCGTGTCGGACCACGCGCTGTGTAGGGTTCCGTAGTCTAGTTCAACAACGAACAACAACAACGGGAACATTTAATAAGCTACTAGATAATGTGAAGATGAGTAATTACCTACTAAATATTATTACTTTTGTTACTTACCAGTAATCGCGAACTGGAGACACATGCACCCTTACAATAATATATAACCTATTTCCACTTTTAACGCTTTCTTATCTGACACACAATACATTGCACTATAGGTACGCACTTTCACTACACTCGCATACTCCTACAGACACACACTTAAAATATTTATCCTCACGCGTCCTCATCATCATCATCAACAGCCTATTAATCTCCCCACTGCTGGGGTTCAGGTACCCTCTCAACGAGGGCGTTCGGGCTATAGTCCACCACGGTAGCCAAGTGCGGGTTGGTGGACTTCACATGCGCCTAAGAATTTCTCCGGCGTATGCAGGTTTCCTCACGATGTTTTTCCTTCACCGTTTTGAGAGCAGTCAGTACATGTACTTATGTTTCGAGAAAAAACCATGTACCAACCAAACCCACTTGTACTATTTTCTACTACCTTGAGTAAAAAGTTCTATACTCGAAATCAGTTTCGAAAATCGAACATTCTGGACCCCGGTGCGAAATGACTTTCGGGTCGGTCGTGACGAAATGTATGAAATGTTTCGTACTCGGTAAGGTTCTTTTTGATGCAAGTTTGTCCTTTTTGCCCAGCCATTCGAAATTATCTCGCCGCCCCGTAGTTGGCAAAATGTTACTGGCCACTATGACTTAGCGCCGGGCCGCGCCGCGGGGCGAGGTAAAAGACCTAATAGAAGAAAAATTAGAATTTGGCGAGAAAACATGGCGAATTTTTCTGAAAGTGATTCTGCTCTGATATGTAGTTATTTTAAGGGTTCCGTACCCCAAAAGAAAAAAAGAACCCTTATAGGATCACTTCGTTGTCCGTCTGTCTGTCATCCAATGTAAGTTGGTTGGTATACTTAGGTGATAAGTACAAATACAAATTTAGATCACAAAATGTAGACCTATTGATAAAGTACTAAAAGACTCGAAAAAAAAAAGTTCGTACGGAGCCCTCGGGGCGCGAGTCCTACTCGCACTTGTCCGGTTTTTTTTGTAGTAATGTATCAGGCTTTCAGGTAAGTAGTAGAAAAAGTATCGTACGTACCGAGAAGGTACAAAATAGCTTTTCTTACCTTTGGATTAAGCGTTAGTTTCATAGACCTAGCTTCATCCCTCAGGTAAGATAAAGCCTCATTTTGTTTGTACATACTATTTTGAAATATACTATTATTGACAGCGACACCCGCCTGGCCGTACCTTTTATTTATTTTATGCACATAAAATTAGCATAATGTATTCCTTGCTTAAATGCTCTCCCCGAACAGGGGGCCAATCGCGCTAATTCTGAAAGATATTACCAAATTCATACCATAACCAAAAGCGTTATGCTGCATCTACATGTTTGCCAAACCTTTACAAACGTAAACCAAACCCATGCTTCACCCCGCTTCCTAACGGCCCACTCCACCCGTTTGCCTTTGTAAAGGTTTGCCAAACATGTCGATGCAGCATATCGTTTTTGATTATAGTTTGGTAATATCGTTCAGAATTAGCGCGATTGGCCCCAGGCGGGCTTCCTTACGACTTAACAAATAGGTTTTCAAATAGCAAATTCATAATTAACTTTTTGGCAGTTATTTTGGAGTTGGTTTTTGTTGAATTTTAATTTTGTTGAGGTTTATGTTTAAACTTTCGCTTAGCGCCCACCTGCAGCATCAATAGACTTGTTTTTGTTACAGGTCGCATATTTTTGTAGAAGTCTGCACCTGATTCCACATCGCCACGGAGCATCAGAACCAGGCGCTCCTTGGCGCCACTCATCTCAATGATCCATTTATGCCAGTTTTGGCTACTGAAAATGCAAGGTCAGTAAAAATTCCATCCATGAATAACTTAATTTAATTAAATATTTATATCTTACTATTACTATGTTATTAATTTTAATTGCGAAAGTTATTTAGTTCAATTGCTACCTAAATAAGTACGGGGTGTACATTGTATTGGCGCTATAACGTTTTAATCGGAATAATTAAGATTTCATACAATATTTCAAAACAATCCTAAGCGATTAATAGGGTTAATCAATCGCGATCTGTATAGATATTCAAACGCGGTTCTGACTTGTTAGGGTTCCATAGTCCGACAAGGAACCCTTTTAAGATGGTCCAGTTCATTCGCCTGTTCGTCCATATCAATCTGTGTCAGCGTCATCGTCATTAATTTTACACTAAACGAAATACTATAGGATGCGCAATGACAACACAGCGAGATAATTTACAAAATTGAAAAAGAAGAGACATAGGTATTTAGAGCTCAATTTAAAAATAAACTGCGTTTTAGGGGTACCTCCCTCCCCAAGATTTACTTGTATATAGTTGTACTTGAGAATTTCCTTTCCAATAGCATGTGTTGCGATATAGTAGATTGATTGAAAATACAAATACATTTTTCATAAAATATATACTTGTGCAAATTATGTAATTATGATGGGCAAATACGATACACATTAGAAATAGAACGCTAACGAACGTCGCGGAGTTATTGGATTGGCGCCGTTATCATGGCGACCCTGCGTCGACGGCAGCAGCGAGCGACAGGCGGTCTCCATGGCGACACTGGAGGCTCCGCATGCCTTCGACAGAGGAGTATGGGTAACGAGCGATCAATTACGAGCGGAGGAAACCCGCACCCGCCGCCGCCGCCGCCTCCGCCTCCGCCCGTCGCGCCGTTTACGCCGCCCTCGCGCACTTTTATCGCGCACTGCGCATAACTTCGGCCCTCAGAAGATTCATCTTTGAACAAAAACAAAAATAATAGGCTCGTATTATTTAACATGAACTTTTTTCTTCAAATACTTGCTTAAAGTAAAATTTTTGCGACGACGATGCTCTTTTGCAGTTTGCATTGAACACTGACTTAAGTATAGTTAATATTATTTACAAATATCCAACTTGTCGTTAAGGTTTACCAAGCTTTCTTTTTGTAATATCGCGAGAGTTGCGTTACATCTTTTAGCTAATAATTGTCTTTTTTTGTTATTTTATTTGCGTACCTACCTAGTTTTTAGGGTTCCGAAGTCCTTATTAGTTCTCCGAAGTACCTACCATTTTTCTTGTATTCGCCTATACTCCTTCGTGTAGGGTATCGTTGAATAAGTTTTTTAAATATTGAGGGTATATGTATCACATACACAGATCCGATTAACATTACAAGATTTAGGGCCTCTTACACCGCTTGCTGATAAAGTCCCAGATACCCTATCTGCAGGTTATCTGACAGATAGCCTGTTTTTTTGGTTTCACAAGTATCTGATTGCCTATATCTTATATATTTTATATAGTCTATCACAGACATTTATCTGATAGATTAGTTTATCACTAAGATTACTATCTGTAACAATATCAGGAAGTGGTGAAAGAAGCCCTTAAAGTGGTAATTTTTTGTTCTTTAGGTATACTGAATCGGTTGACTATTTAAAATATGTTTACTGTTGTTTTACTAGAGCAGATAGATTTTAAAAATCCTGTAAATGGGGAGAAATTAAGAAAAATTACGGTAACGGAAAACCGATGTTCTAAAGTCAATAAGTATTCTCAATTTTATTTTATGATGATGATTTACACGTAGGATTATTTATTGTCTACTTAATTATTGTATTAAAATCATACAGGTAGGTAGGTAATCATATTTCCATCGTACCCTGAAAAAATAATGTTGACTGAAATTCAACATTTACAGTTGGAAATGGTATACTGTGTGTGTACACATACACCAATATTTCAGTGGGAAGGAGCGTGACCTTGACCCCAGAGTATAGGCCTAACCTGCCCCAAAAGCGCTCAGTTAAAAGTTAGCGGTCGATATGAGAGAGGATCGAGTCGCCGCGCACGCGCTAGCACCAGCTAGCACCGCCAGCCGCCCGATCGATCCGCTCGCCCACGTGACGCAACGCATTTGCGGGGATTCTTTGCGGATTCTCCTTATTTGCCATCACTTTTGTTCTTTGCCAACAGGTATTCTAACGCTGCATACGTATATCACAGAGTACCTACCTTCTCTTAGATCTGAGATTTGATTAGCGTAAAAAAATTAAAAATCACCTTATGATTTAATATTACCCATTAAAATTTATTCAAATCTTATTTTGAATGATTTGGTTTTTGTTTGTCAAGCATTACCGCAACTTTTTAATTCAGATTCTAACAAAATGCCTTTATCTGGTCCATTTCAGAGGCATTAGTTGTCGAATATTGAAGAACTTAGCTAGATGCTGATTAATAGGAATGTACCATGACTGTTCCGTAGTTAGTAGGATTTCTTTGACTATACAATTGAAATCATACCGTAAATAAACTTGTCTTACGCCGCTACGCCAGACAAAAGATATATAGTACTTACATCGATAGTAATAAATAATCAATGTGGCTTCGTAGTGTTTAAAATGAACTACCATACATACGACAACAAGAAATCACAAACGAGAACGGTGAAACACCATTATATTACTTAACTACGATGTTAATGTAGGGAGTGAAATGTTTGATAAGGAGCAAGCGCTAACAAAACGTAAAATTAATTATGCAGAAATCCGCTCTTACTTTTTCACACAACGTCGATACTAGTGGTTCCGAGAGAACAGTAGACCTCGCCAGCCCATATAAACCAAACCTAAAAGAAACGAACAGAAGTTAACTTTATAGTTGGAGACAGAATAAGTACTAAAGTGCCAAAAATTAGCACTTTAAAGCTTAATATTTCGCAAACGGATCCCTGAATCGAAAAATATTTTCCACACACCCGCAATATTTTTGAAAGACCCATCCAACGATGCCCCACACCATGGAATTATATTATGTAGGTAGTTAGATAAAGACGTTATAGTTCTTATAGTTTAGTTTATCGCAAAATAATTTTATTGAATTGTGGGCAGTGGAATCTGACGTGTCTTAAATTGTTTATAGTTAAGCTCATCTATTTAAAATGGAATGACACTGCACTGCAATAAATGAGTACTTTTTAGACTTTCGCTTTGTACCTTAGAGTATACATAAGCTAGCTGATTATTAGTAATGTCATCTAAGCTTACTAGCATACTATATACTACTACTATACTACTAGCATACTACATATTACTAGCATACTATAGCTTATGTATACTCTAAGCTTTGTACACATCAGCTATACTAAATAATACTAATTTAATAAATCTAAAAAGTTTGTTTTTTGTTTGTTTGTACGTGGTACAAACGTACGTGGTCTGGAATTACCAGTCAAATTTGAGAAATTCTTTATGAATTTGATAAATTTTTATAGCCCAATTCTTGAGCATAGGCTATTTAACATCACGCTACGATGCGACCCTATAGTACCACCCTACCACCCTTAGTAGCCAAGCAAAAAGATATAAACTAATACATAACAATAAATCATACTACTAAATAGTCAGAAATAATTACCTTTACCGGACGTTTGGACCAGGTTAGACTAGTCTTAGATAATGATTTTCAGAATGTACGAGTATGTTGCCATAAAATACCTAAATACTAAGTAAACGTAAAGTTAATTATTGATAGGATACCATGTGACACTGAATCGGGCCGCTCGGTCCCCAACCAATATATTACGCCATTTATATTCTCATTACTTGTTTCATTTGATCAGATTACTTACACTCCCTTGAGATAAATAGCTCATCATTTCTTGTCAACATGATATTAGCAGGGTTTCATTTAAAATTAACCGAGTGTAAGATTGTTTAAATTAGAAAGTTAACGTTACACAATATAAGGAATAAATTAAATTTACCAAATAGGAACTACATACTACTAGTACATATATAGAGTTCAATATCTAAATCAAATTATCATCCTACATTATGTCACAGAATACATAATAGTAGATTATGTCCCAGTGTTAGTCAAGGCCTACCTTCACAACGAGGGCGAGAAATAGTCCACGTCTGGGCCCATCTCTAGTTTCAATTTAAACTAATCCGTTTTGAAATAAAATCAGTCACTCGTTCCCGTATAAACATATTTACAAGATCTACCTGCAACTAATTTTAAGAGCTTGTTATTTAATTTCATAATAGACAATGTGTTTTACTCAGTTGATGACTTTTTAAATTATAAATTTAGATGACATTACTAATAATATTAACAATCTTGGACATTATGTTATTTCTATTAATGTATTTCCTATTTTACTTTTGCATGCCATTAATTATGGTAAAACATGTAGAACTTTAATAATTATAAACATCTGTATACAACCATGTTTTCCGGGAATAAATATTAATTACTTACTAAAATAGGATTAATTTGCCAGTATTTTTTTTTAACAGACGTATCATGAATAACGTTCGCCTGCCTATCTAGAACTAACTTTCTTGTGCTTACCATTAGTTTACATACTATTGTCATATCTTTTATCAAAAGTAACTTGTACTTTAAAACGGAAACAATCCGGAATAAGGACCAAATACAACCACAAACATTTAAATTATATTGCTGTCGACGCATTTATAAGAACGATACATTGGTGTCCATTACTATTATTATAACATATGAACAATTAGACGCATTTAACGGAATTATTTGCTTCGCATCGCATTTTGAAGATAGCTATATTGTTGTTGTAACAGCCATGTAACAGCACGGCTACCAAACACGTAGTTTCAGTACCACGCGAAAGTCATGAGTCAGCGGGAATGAAAGTGATTCAGTGAGCGATTTTCTTCTCAAGAAGAAGTAGCTGCAATGTGGTGCCTAGTTTCAAAAGAAATTAAAGACGAAGAGTTTTAGATAGATAGAGCAAGACATGAGAAAAATACCCCACGAAAGTGTCACCTTTTTAATTATATAGGTACTTACCTACTTAGGTACTTTAATATTGCGGTGCAAACCATCAAGAAGTAAATCAAATAACCCACATTTAATTGAGATAGAGGATAATATATTTTAAGAAATGCAAACTCTGCAATTTATTTAGACAAGAGTTTCTGGTGAAAAACCATTAGATAATGTTAGAGCTATATTCATTCTCAGGATCATGATTAATAATGAACTAAAAATTCCTTGATGAAGTAAAAACCCCAAACCACTTGTCTCATTTAGTTGAAATTGAGACGACTAATTCTCTATGTGAATTATTTCAGTAGGTCAATGTCACTACGATAAGGTAACTTCGCGGTCTATGCAACTGGTTTGACTGTGACTTTTTCACTTAAATAAATTAAGTGGACGGTCTTGACGTATGGCAGACTGATTTAGCAGTAAACACATTTGGTCATAAATAGCTGGCCACAACGAAGACACCGGCAAAGCGGAATTAGAATGAAGTGCGCGCTGCGACTCGCTGCGGCCGTGTGCCACGTCATTGCCGTGACCCACTGACATAGTTCCGCGGGGCCGCCTGCACCGATATCTGCACGCGCCGCGCCGCGTTCTTCCTCTACTGCCCCTTTACTCTTTTTTTTACAAATATTTACTGGTGTAAATCCTACATTAGTATAGGTACCTATATTGTAGTATTAAGCCAAGACAGCTCTAATCTTTATCGTGTGTATCTATCATATTTATATTTAATCTGCTTTGAGCTTTTTCTCTAAAGTACCTCATATGCATCTGTGACATTGCATGCACTCACGTTATGCACATTAGAATCAAATTATTCTATCTTTGAGTTATGCAATAAATGACCTTGTGAACTAAATCGTGCACTTGACACAATTGCTGCTCCATTTCACTTTCATGTACCTACCTAGTGGTACGCATGACACGACACGGAGCGCTGCTGCCTAGTAGAATTGGACATTTTGGTGTTGGCTACAGGTACCCAATCGATTAGTTTAACAACATTGACATTTATATTATCATTAGGAGGTTTATAATTAAAAAATAAAGTCCTATTTAGTTTAACTGAATTCTTAATTCCGAGGCTAATGATATTAGTGTAAGTATTTATTTATTGTCTTAATTTTATGTAGGTAGGTACCTAAGTATTTTAGTACTTAGTTTCGTAACAAGTGGATGGTATAAAACGTAATTTTTTGTCTCTATTTATCCGATGCGATTATTCGTTTATGGTCGGCTTTATTCGACTACGTCGTTTGTGTGTCGTGTTGGTGAGCGAGATCGCGAGAGAATTTAGCAACGCAAGGACGACATTGGTGTGACTGCAGCAGATATATGGCTCAGTCAATCCGTCTGGGTTCGCCCGCTCTGCCCGCAGCCGCTGCGACTTCGTGCGCCGTGTCGCCCGCCAGTGTTGATAATTTGTGAGGCGGAGAGTGAAAAGGATGTATGTATATGTATGTCTCGTCTTTCAGTTGACTTTCATCGTCGTTTTGTAGCGAACGTTTCGCACGGATATTGATAGGAAATTGCACTATCGCTACGTAATAAAATTATTGCATGTTTTTCTCAAGATACATTTCAGAGACGTAATAGAAACTATCGCAAGTGATTTGAGCCTGTTCTCAATTTTAGTACCTACTCCGTATTTGTCTAGATTTTTGAAAACCTGACAAAAAACAGCGTCGCGGCAAGCGTGGTGCAATGCAGTGTGTGTTTGGATGCGGATACAATCAGTGTGGTTTGGAGTTAATCCAGGTAGACGTTCCTCCTTCAAGCGGCGGCATTGAACACACGTGGAATGTACTATAACCATGCTGCCTATGGTGCAAGCGGAACCCTTGCTCTTCAACTGCGGGGGCCACTCCGTCGAAGAGGCGACCACTGCGTCGGCCGCTTTGCCTCCCTTGTTCACACCAGATTCTGATGTCGATGAGCTAGTAGACATCTTTTTTGATGTTGACGTAGCTGTCAACACATTTCCAAGGTAATTTAAATGCCGCCTGGGTGAATCATTGTCGGACCGAGTGGTACCTTATATAAATTCTCAGTAGGTACATCAGCAGTGAAAACAGGCTCCTTGTGGGTGCAAAATGTTTTAAAAAGTTAAGCAGTTCGCATTGCGTAATGGAAAAATGCAGGGATTCAATATAAAATGAACACGTCGTTCGTAGCTATGTATATAGTACTTCAGTACAAACATACCCACTTATATACTTGATGTGGAATTTATAGATCTGCATAATAAATTTGCATCAATAACAACACTTAAGACCCAGAATGATGTGGGTCACATAAGTTACAGATAAAATAAATAGTGAACGATAAGAGCTGAATTAAACAAACATATAATTCATTAAACCTTGGGATTTATATTTTTACATGTTATCATCATACCTACACATACATTTTATCCAATTAACAAAAAGATGATAGTTGCACAATATACGTAATTGAATTGACAGCAACATTAACTATTTTGCCACCTAACTGTCTCAGCCGCATGTGAACTGTGCACTTTTGTACCCACCTACTAGTGCTCCTAAAACGTAAAAACAGAATATTTAAAATATATCATCAAGCCTGCACGAACATTATAGGACCTTCCTAGTATGATTTGTTGATCAAGCAAGATGTCTCTTCAATTCCAGATGAGAAGAATATTCTTACTATTTGAGGGTCCTTTGTGTATATGTTTTCGCGGAAAAATATATTAATTACCATACCAAAGTTCAATTAGAATATTGTCATGTAAGAATAAAAAAAAAGAAAACAAGTTTATAACGGGTGACAAAATGATGGGGGAAGTGCCAAAATTACGTCATCAGAGCATCACTTTCATGACCGAAACGCACATTGGTAGGTAGCACCTTCTAGATTTCGGGCATTGAAATCTATCTAGATTACAAAAATACACACATCTATTTACTAAGTGCGAACAAGATTTTCTTTTCTTTGCTAGACCGACGCTACATTATTGGTCGTGGTCACGTCAGTGACTGAATGGTGCGGCGAAATGTCAATGTTACAAGACACGGTTCGTTTTAACTACCCACCCTTTGTCTTGTGGCAAACGTGAATCGCTGGACACGTAAAATCTTCATTCATCAATCATTGAGCTGTATGATGCTTTTAGGGTAGATGGATTAACAACCTCGGTTTGTGAATATTCTAATACATCAATTTATTGATAATCTTTACTATTGATAATTTATCATAGTCTCTACTAGAGTTAATTTACGGTACCTAGCAGAGCTATAGTTATTACTTATTACAAAAACACAATATATTACGACGAATATACCTATAGCCTCCATAACACGATTTTGATATGCCGTTATTGTTAATTCATTGATATTAAGTTGCATACAGCAGAAAATTAGTAGACTAGAAATCGCATGTTCACATCCATAGGTATCCCTTCTTTGTGATCTTAATACCTATAGGTATCCCTTCTTTGTGATGTATGAGAGTCAATTGCAAATTTTTGACGCCGCTGCCGCCAGTTGTACATTTTTATCACATTTACGGGCACATAATTCTGAGCATCTATAAAACGCGCCCATGTTTGCGAGAGGTCAAGCAAGAAGCAAGCCACAGTGATATTCGTTAATAGCTCACGGGCCGCGAACGGGCCGTGACATTCCGAAGGCCACACGGCGATACAGTGGGATAACGCTAGGGTTAGTGTGTTTAAATGATTCAGAACACATTCAGAATGATATTTCCTCTTACATTTGTTATATTCTTACTTGCTAAATACTAGTTGTTCAAATTGCAAAGACTACAATAAAATTGCTAGTGCAGAATATAATAGAGTGTGAAACCTGGATTCGAAGCTCTGACTGAATTCTGACCATATTTGTTGAGTGTTGGTTTTTATAAGCGAGATTAATGTCTGAATAGGTCACTATGAACTACCTATCAGTAGTTTGTTTTTACAAGCACTAGTTGGTGATCCCTAGGGATCTGCTCTACACCGCTGCCCACATTGGAATTTCATTAACATTCCCTAGATGACTTGTGGATGTGGAACAAAGCAATATCCGACTCATTTAAAATCAGCAGAACTATTTTATTATTAATAGAACATAAAATTACACATTATTTTAACATTCCCGCATCGGTTAGCCATTAATTGATTTGTCATAACACTACTTGTTTCAATATATTTTATTATCTGACCAAGAGTTTGCTTTTGACGTCCACCATTGACTGTGTATACCTATAGGGTGTATTTTAAAGGTTTCTTTTTAGATTGCCGACACTCTTTCTAGTAATGATAGTAGAGACACAGAGGATTATAATAGTTTCCAAGTAGAGAGCGTCAGTGGCTTCGGGGATAAGACGCGATCTATCATATCGAAAGGTCCGAAGTTCGATCCCCGGCTGGGCCATGTACCATTGGGTTTTTCTCGAAACTTAAGTACATTTACTGACTGCTCTTAAACGGTGAAGGAAAACATCGCGAGGCACAGGCCGAAGAAGACATTTTTAGGCGCATGTGAAGTCCACCGACCCGCACTGGGCTAGCGTGGCGGACTATAGCCCGTACGCCCTCGTTGAGAGGGTAGGCCTAAGCCCCAGCAGTGGGGGGGACATGTTAATAGGCTGGATGATAGTTAATTTGATAGTTTTAGATGATTTGTGCTTAGTATGCTCTGCCTTTTCACCATGAACAAACTTACTCCAGAACAACGCTTACAAACTGTTATTCGAAAAACTATGGCTCGTTTTCGCACCACGTACACTCTGGTTGATAGTGTGCATCCACATGGACGCCGTGCAGTGCGCGCTGATGAAGTTGCTACTCCTGTGGAGCGTAGTGTCGAGGAGGGCCCAAATGAGTCGACTCGTCATCGTGCTCAGCAAAAGATGTGCCCATCCACTATATGGAATATTTTGCGAAAACATCTTGGTTTACGAGCTTACAAGATCCAGCTTGTCCAAGAATTGCAGCCGCGTGACCATTATATGCGCCGTACGTTCGGTGAATTCGCCGAAAACAATATTGAGCTTGTTCCTCTTATTCATGGCAAAATTTTGTTCAGCGATGAGGCTCATTTTTGGTTGAACGATATTTTATATGTCGTAACCAGTCAGTTGATGGACCAGAGTTCACTATGATTGGACGGGTAGCCCGTTCATTAAATGCCGATCGAACTCAAAGGTCTCATAATGCCCCGAGCAGAGCTATGTAAGTTGGTTTAGCCATCTTCTCAATCAAAATCGGACTTTGCCGAAATTACTCTATTGCCGCGCCAGCAAATTTTGAGATAGGAAATCGATTATTGGAATGAGGCGCTTCGAAATTACGTAATAATAAAAGTAATGTAATTTGGAAGCGACTCATAGCCAAGTTGTTATTTTGGAATTAGCCGAAATACTAAATCTGTGAACTGGTCTCGAAAGGATCTTCACATTCTTAAAAGACAATAAATTCAACATTTTGTTCCTGAGCGAAAAAAACATCACTACATGTTCTACTTCCTACTTAACTAATGTTATAAACGCGACTATAGATAGACCGTATTCCCAGGTTGAGACGTTAGGTCGCAAGTTAAAATCACATTTGATAAAAATATGTCAACCCAATCATTAATTCAAAATTTTTACTACCAAAATCTGATCTCTCTGCTACCATAGATCTGAATTCTGATGTGTTCGTTCTGCATTTTGGATATATAATAGCGAAAATTATTTTTATCAATGGAATACGTGTTGCAATCTAGAGTTGAATGTTTGCAATAGAGCTGCACCATTGTTATGGTTACACTACGAGCTATGCTATATGCTATCAAGTTAATATGTCTGGAGAACAATGTTCTTGCGTATAGAGTCGATATTGTAATTAATATTCAGGATGACTCACGAGTTTACGAGTTTAGAAATGCGCATATTTAAACTATTTACTGCATTCATTTGATTAGTTTTACAGAGTCGATTAAACATTCTCAAACACCTGAAGCGTCAAATGGTCAAGAGCATGTCCAGCCATGTAATAGGTATTCAGGGGGGAAATTTAAGACCATCGTCGGTCGGTGGAGAGAAAGTACCCACCTAAATATTGATTTTTCGCTTGCCTCAGCGGAGAATTTCAAAATCTTATTTGCGATCGAGACCAGTAGAACATTTCAGTTGGTCCACGGGTACCCTTTCAAATTAACGCTATCATGTATATTGCGTACATGTAAAATGTGTAACGATCTTCCTCCCGTATGAAGTTTTCCCACAGCAGCGCTACGATATCGATGTGGGGTTCTTTAAAAGAAGCGTAATTCAAGGTCTGCAAGTCACTTGCGATTCCCCTGGTGTTGAAGATGTTTATGGGCAGCGGTGGTCACTTCTCATCGGATGGACCGTCTGCTCGTTTGACCCATTGTATTAAATCATCGAGTTTAATACAACGCAACCAGACCATCACCTCTCAATCTTTATGATTTACGATAATAATGTCCAATCTGAAAAATGTCCAACCGTTGCAAAATGACCAATCTGAAAAACGTCCAATCTGAAAAACGTCCAATCTCAAAAATGTCCAATCTGGAACATTTTACACTACAGAACCTTAAAAACCGCTATTTATTTATTTTTCAGATTTGTCATTTTTCAGGTTGGACGTTTTTTAGAGTGTACACTTTTTTTAGATTGGACGTTTTTCAGATTGGACATTATTCATTGGACATTTTTCAGTTCGAGCATGGTCGTCGGACATTTTTCAGATTTGACATTACTACAGTAAATCATCTTTATTAAGTCAAGTCGCATTTTTGCTTGCCACATTCAAGAAATTTTCCAATGAGTAAATAGGTTTTTATTCATATTCATTTGTATAAAATGTGTCAGTATTGGGCTCTTCGTTCTCTCTACCTACCCCGTAAGTGACGTAGCGTGAAGATAATGTATTTAGGTTTATTTGTATAGTACATGTTTTAAGCTATGCCTCTGTTTAAATGTAATCCGGAATCACGCGTCTAACTCTAGTGTTATATATTTATCGTCACTAGCACAATGTTATAATCTCATGTTACTTAATTTTAACATCCTCTCGGCGATTATTTTTGCAATCTGTTTACATAAAGAGAGTTGTCGCGGATGACGAATACCAACCTGTTGAGTAACAATTGAAAAAGCGAAACCTTCGACTGCGAAACGTTTACCAATTACAATACTTCAACTTTCACCTATTTGGATTCAAGTGTCAACTAAATGGACATTTTAGTTATTTACATGATACAAAATTGTAAATAGACAAATAATACACGACTAAGTATATCGTGACCAGTTCATCATTTCCGGCGTTAGATATAGGTAGTGACACTACACGACAGCTTTAAAACATTCAATAGAACGTTCCACAATCTGACAGGATATAAGAGGGTCTAGTTAAAGGAGGCTTCACATTTTTGAGAATTATTTTTATTATAGTATTTGTGGTCACGCTTATGGCGCGTTGTTGTTATTCCGAACATTATTATTTCAAGGTTGCGCGGCCGTCGCAGTGAGGTTGCGTAGTGGGGCTCCTCGGTAGGCGTCGCGTCGCTCAACTGGTATCTCCGTCCCT
The DNA here is from genome assembly GCA_949699065.1 of Metalampra italica. NCBI lineage: Eukaryota > Metazoa > Arthropoda > Insecta > Lepidoptera > Oecophoridae > Metalampra > Metalampra italica. The sequence continues at coordinate 6,863,448 of OX452970.1, read as the reverse complement.
TTTTCGCATTAAGCCTCAGTTTGCTCTGTACTTGGCATTTGATATGAGTGAATCGCGTCAATGTGCACACAATATATTCCTTGGTATTCGTTTCATATGATTGGAATATAAATAAACACACGGTTGTATTTTGATTATGTGTTGATTGATGCTATTCTTGAAAAACCTGTATAAATACAATAAAACATAACCATTTTATTCAGGTGCGATACCTATTATGAATCATGCGTTTGCACAATAATAATCACAACCGATTTGGAATTCGCTAAGATAATGTTCCCTTTGTTAACAATCAAGTAGGTAATTAGGTAAATGAAATAGTTAACTTCGCCACATGGTTGCACTTTACTCTATACTTTTAATTATGTAGGTGGGGGGGATACCTGGGGGATAACCATCCCACAGACTTGTTAACAAGTTTAATACCACTGTATTTAACCGTGCAATAGAGACACAATAGTGTAACACCTTCTATGTTGCGCTAAATTCAAACCGTGTAAAGTACAGTCCAGCACTAGACGGCGTTAGGTTGTGATGATTAGTTCAAATCAAAATCAAATCAACACCTATTAACATGTACCCACTGCTGGGGCTCAGGCCTACCCTCTCAACGTGGGCGTTAGGGCTATAGTCCACCACACTAGCACAGTGCGGGTTGGTGAACTTGTGCGCCTAAGAATTTCTTCTTCGGCGTATGCAGGTTTCCTCACGATGTTTTCCTTCATTGTTTTTTTGACAGCAGTCGGTAAATGTACCTACTCAAGTTTCGAGAAAAAACCCTTTGGTACATGGCCCAACCGGGGATCCAACTTCGGACCTTTCGATATGATTGGCCGCGTCTTATCCCCGACACTCTTATGATGATTACTTAATTTAATTAAATACAAACAAACATATAAATAAATACTAAATGTAGATCAGGAATTTATTATTTTGATACATATAAATACAAATACACACATATACCTAACTAAAGCGTTAAGTCACAACTACTGTTTTGTTGAACTCAAGGTTTAGGACATTTAGCTGCACTTCGTAGGTCGCGGGTTCGATTCCAGCCAGACGGCCGCAATATGTGGAAGTGATCATTTTGTTTAATTAAAGCACAGGACATTAACCAACCGCCGAAGTATTTGTCTGATAATAAGGAATATTATCTGTAGATACAAAAAATTAGGTACAAAAGAGTTATAATAGATAAGTAAAGTTTTAATTCAAATCTTTACTGGGTAATTTTCTTATAAGAAAATCGTTATTTATTATTGTACTTACTATCAATTTATCCTGAATGGAGCATAATAACACTTATAGTGTTATTGTTACATAGTGAAAGAAAGAACCCTAAATATAACATACTTTCTCTTAGTAAACCATAGTTAAACAGATATATACGGTTAATAATTCATTGAAAAGAAAACACACATCCATTAAAACAAAAAAATCTTTGCTTTGTCGCGGCTTAAATTTCATGAATAATATCATTATTACTATTTAATTTAAATGTCACGAGTCATTTCATTGCCATAATAGAATATTAAATAGTTATTTACTGTTTCTGTAGAATCGAATCCTGTGAACTCCAACTGGGAGACACATGGAGGGGGATGCAAGGCAAGATGAGCGTGACAGCGCCGGTAAAGAAGATAAGAAAAAAGTCAGAAAATAAGCCACAATCTCAAATGTACGTATGATGCACTTGTTAAATGTTTAAAACAATTTTTTTTATATAATTTTGGACAGACTTATCTCTCACGACTGCTTACATGATAGCTGTTTTCAATCAATGTTACGCTACTGTTATTTTGTTAGGTTTAGTTTAGTTATTTAAACAGCAGCCAATCTATAAACATAAATTTTGAGCGTAAATAAATACTATGAAAGTTAATTAAAATTACCATTTGTGCATGGTTTCTAATACCTTTCGACACGTACATGGGATTGGTATTCGTATTCACTTAAGGCGCGGATTGCTTCGCCTAGCTCACATAAATGTTTTCAAACATAAATCTATATTTGATTGAATGTATTGTTAAAAGGAGCTAAGTGTTATGCAATTGCAAAATACTTGATGCAATGAAATTTAATCATCTAATTATTAGAGTAGCCTAGTAACCTGGTGATTTAAAACCTAACAATAAAAGTCAGATACTTTGATAAACTTTACCAAATAGTCCAAGATTTTGTATATATATATATATCTTAAGTAAGGTTTATTACGTATATACAAACGGACATACCTCATAGTTTGCATTTCATTGCACACCACCAAAGTGAGAACTTAAAAACATTTATTGGGAACATAAATGGCTAAATGAGTCAGAGCATGACAAATCATTAGCCGAAGGGATATGCTAAATCATTGTCATTCCATGAGAATATGGCAAATCATACACAAAGAAAGACTACGATGTGATGCAACTCATGATCAAGAATCAACTACCTACCTTAATATTGACTACTGACGGAATGTTGCGAAGTGATGTGATTACGCTAGATATCAGTCTTTCGAACTGCAGATATGCTCATATGAAGAATTGTACTGACGCAATTATAATGGAAATGACTTCTTTACATTTTATATTCATTTTCTTTTGCAATAGTTTCCTTTAATAATATTCTATACAGAAAAATCTTTCAAAATTCCAGAAACAAGTGTCACAACGAGAAGAAACGTCGGGAGCTCGAGAACGAGACGATTAACCAGCTAGAGGAGCTTCTCGGTACTTGTTTAGCTGAGGTGAAGCAGCCGGACAAGAACGGCATCGTCCGCGAGGCCACCCGCCAGATCCAGGAGGTGCTCAAGCGGCGGCGCGAGTGCCCCGGCGAGTGTCCCCTGCGCGCGCTCAGCCGGCCGCCCGTGCAGGCCGGCGAGGTCAGCTCCACGCAGCCGCAGCCGCTCGCATCCGGCCTGCACTACTCGGAGCTCACCACGCTCATTGAGGTAACATTCCGCTACATACATTATCTCACGCAAAAGTTTCATATATTTAAAGCTGGAATTATAATTTTACTCTTTTTATTCTCAATTTGGCCCCGGCACATACATATGGTGTGGAGAAAACAAACTCTATACAGGGATAGTCTCTTAGATATTGAAGATAACAAATTTTAGTTGAAGGCGACTTTATTTTAAAAACTTGCATAATTTTTACAAAAAAATATGTTAAATTCAGTTTTTTAAAATGAAATAATGTCATCTTTGGAAAAAAATGCTATCATCAGTGGTTAAATAAATGATGATTAACGTCTATATTTCGTAATCTCAGTTATTTAATAATGTCAGGTCCACCAATCCCACGCCCTGTTGACCAACAAAGCAGCGACCGAATACTGGCGATATAATTATCACAATTAGTTTAGGCCACAAATGCACCAACCAGTGTCGCGCTGCAGCGCATCTGGCGCGTATAAGGACCATGATGAAATTAAATATGGTCGTTAACAGGTTGATAAAAATAATTAATCCGCATGAGAGTTAAACAGGTGTAGTCCCTGACAACGGCAACTAAATTGACATATCAATTATTGGGTTGACTTGATTGTTTGATCAGTATCCGGTCAGATCGATATTTAGAATCCTTTTATATGTAGATGGAAATTTATCGCAACGACTATCGTTCTACCTGCGTAAGCGCGATCTCGCGATAGGAGGCGCGATATCACACGCTATGCTCGCTTGTTGCTGAGAAAGCTGTGGCTGCGATAGTCATTTTTGAAATGTCATAAAATAATAGTTGTTCTTTATTTACAGGCGCTGAAACATTACACCAACAACCTGGGTTGGGTTCTGTTGGAAATCAATTCGAAAGGTGAAATCGAATGTGTGACCGAAAATATCAAGGATCTCATTCTGCAGGACAGAACTGAGTTGTACAAAAAGTCTATTTTCTCGTTGTTGCACGCCAACGATCACGAGAAGCTTAGACCCTTGTTGCGGAATATCCAAACGTTCGGGTGGGGCGCCGCCGGAGAGATCGACAAGTTTCAAGCTATACAGGCCCGATTTGTTACCAAGAACCCTAATGGGAGTGACGGTGTCGGGTACGTATTATATATTAAACACTTTTGCAGTTGCACTGTTTGTGATTCTTGCACAACTTATAGAAATTGAGTTGAGGACATGATTCAGCAGTTTCGTTCACCAAATTGTGGCGGTGACACACTTCATCGATTTGTTTTATAACTGTAATGTAACCTATGATATGTTGACATATTTTGCGATTTCATTATGATAGGCGATCGAGACAGACGAACGATAAGAGGACGATTACACCTGCGCTAGGTAAATGAAAACTGGAATTGTTTTGCATAAAAGAAATTCCTTATCGTACGATAATACGATTTCGTTACAAATATATATTTAGCAGTTTTATATCATAGTGTAACTTTTATAGATCATGAACTCTCCAGCCTTTTTGTTTCATTATGTACATATTTGTGATTGTCACAATTCCACTTAAATCACTAGACTTCATCTATTAACGGCAGCAGTCTAACCATTTACAATAATGACCATAATGCCCTAAATTACGCCAAAACAATTAGCACAACTGGAATTGGAAAATCATTCAGGGACAAGTATCGTTGTTTGGGAGCTGAGTGTGTGATTGTTGGTTGCAGATACGTGGAGTCAGTAATTCACGCTGCGGCGGTGCGCGGCGCGTCGGCGGAGGAGGCCGGCTCCGTCATGTGCGTCATCCGGCGCTGCCAGGACGCGTCGGCCGCACTCCTCCCCGTCGACGGTGGCCGCCCGCCCCCGCCCGCCCTCGCAGCTATCCCCCCCAGCCACGCCAGCCACGCAGACCACATCGTCTTCAGACTAGACAGCAGCTTCAAAATTTTGAGTATGTATTCCTAACTTGCACGCCACATAACAGCGATAAACGAACTTTTCAGCTAAGAATTAACGCGAGGCTATACTTTTTAAGAACGAATTCAATAGAATATGCATATAATTGATTTTGACTTATTCTTGTTTCAGCTTGTGATTTGAGTGGAGTGGAAAACTATATAAACTCTCCTTTATCTCTCGCGGGTGCGCGTTATTTGGAACTAGTTGAGAACAGTGACCGTGTCCGCGTCGCCACGCACCTGCAGCAGGCGCTGTGCCACCCGGCGCCGCCCGCCCTCAGCGAGCCGTTTCGGCTGCGCGTCGCGGCCGACAAGCCCTGGATCCGAGTGTGCGCTCACTCGCGCCTCTTCGCCAACCCGACCACCGGAGAGTCGGACTTCATCATGTCGACGCACACCGTGCTCGGCGACGACGACGTCGACATGCTCGACGGCGGCGCGCACCACGCGCCGCGACCGCCCGTCGGCGGGCCGCTCATGCCGTCCGTCGCCAACGGCGAGTCTTCCTGCGAGCCGCGGTATCGCCCCATGAGCCCCGCCGAGACTCCGTTTTTGATAAACGAATTCGACTTAGACACGTGGACTTCCCCGTTTCAACTGGGCGAGATGTCCAGCGAGGAATCCAAAGAACGGAAGGAGAGCGTAGAAGTGCCACCACCACGCACGCCGTCCTCTGCGCCCATGGAGGTGCCGTCACCGACCCCGCCCGAGGAGCCCAACCGGCTACGCTCGCTGCTGAGCAAGAAGCCTGAAAACAATATATTGAAAGACCTCCTGAAACAAGAGGATGAGGATGCGACGTCTAGCGAGACGTCCGCGCCGCACACGCCACACACGCCGCACACTCCCCACACGCCGCACACGCCGGCGGCGGCGCTCTCCCCGTTGCACTCTGCGCAGGCGCACGCACGGCCCCCGCCGCACCCGCCGCACGCGCCGCATGCATCCGCCGCACAACATATTCAACACCAGCCTCATCATAACAATTCAGACGTATTATTGAAGGTAATTATTGTTCATTTATAACGTATAAATTATAAGTAAAGTTGTATCCGAAGAAAATAGCAGCACTCCCAGTTTTCCTGTGGATGTCGTTCACGGTGACTAAAGGATAAATGTAGATGACGGGCAGCAACATCATCTGTGCATTCAACTTCATGGTAGATCTGGTCCAGTGGTGGACTATTTAACCTATCCTGCTAGCCTATATATAACTGCGAAAGTTTGGAAGTTTGTTGCTAAATCACATGCTTAATGTTAGCGCGATTTTACCATTCCATCACCGTTTGATGTTTTTTTTTTTGTTTTTAGATTTTAAATGACAAATCTGACGAAGATGGCGAAGACAGTAGGAGGAACTCTGTTCTGTCTCAGCTACTATCTAGCAGCAACGGACCGTCGGGCAATGGCCGGGCCCAGGACCACAGCGATAACTATCTGGAGAGAATGACGGGCGGCGGCGTCAAACGGAAGTTTGACGAAGCCAAATCGCAACCCGGCACTATAAAAAGATCCACACCTGAAAACCAACAGGTAAAATTACCCCTGACTAACTGATCTATCAAGACAAACCTCAAACCAGACATATTTACAAAGATTCGTCCAATGTGGACCCCACTAAGAAATGGTTGTTTGAACTACATTCATGGGGATTTAAATTCAACACACTATGTTGCAGGCAACTACTAGTATTATATATTTTAACCGGGAAATGATATGTGTTATTCTGAATTAGGTTAGTTCAAGTGCCGTGTCCGTGGCATCGTCGACGGCGTCGTCGACGGCCACAAGCCCGTCGGCGAGCGGCTCCGGCATGAGCCCGCTGTGCCAGAAGAACCAGATCCTGGTGTCGCTGCTGGCGCGGCAGCAGACCACGCCCACGACGCCGCTGCCGCTGCCCAACCCCATCTTGCGCGCGTACGCGCCCGGCCCGCGCCCGCGGCACCCGCAGCCGCCGCATCCGCAGGCGCAGCCGCACAGGCACCACCACTCCACGCTCTCCAATATACTCACGGCGCAGTAAGTGCTATTGCATTTTTAACCACTCTTACATAGGTACTATATATTTGCTTATTAAACATACCGGATGAAACTTAAATACTTTTTCTTTTTCTATAAGGAAAGAAAGCAAATGCGCAGACACCGGGAGTTATATTCCCACCATCCTTACCATCATTCGTACAAACGCATTGTGACTACAAACCATTGTCGGGCTTGTAGACCTCAGAGCACCATAGAGAGAAGTTTATCTCCTCTGTTATGTCATAATAATAAAGTATACTAGATGATGAAAAGTATGTTTTGTGTCAGCAGTCGTGCTAGTAACGTGAACGGCGTGGTGTCGAGCGCGCCGAGCGTGGAGTGCAGCACGGTGAGCATGGCGAGCGCGCAGAGCCACCTGCAGATGGTGCTGCAGGGCGGTGCGGGCGCGCGCGGCGCGTACCCGCCCCCGCCTGCGGCGCCTACCGCGATGCACTACGCCAACACGCCGCCACACCATGTCTACAACAACCAGCCGGCGTAAGTGCACCACCACAACGTGACTGGTTGAACAAGAGAATTCGTTAATGATGTAGTAGAGTAACCGATCCACAAACCGTCTACTTAAATAAATTGAAAGTAAATTCTAAAAAGAAGAAAGAAAGAAAACAAGAATTCTCTTTAAAAAAAAACTTCTAAAAAAAATTTCTTTCTTTCTAAAAAAAAACAAGAATTACGCGATTTTCTAAAATGTTTAACCCTGGAGCAGCGCAACAGCGCGCGAACACGGGCGGGGCCCGTGACGCAAGCGCTAGCCTCTGATTGGTTGTTGGGGGCTCAGCGACCGCGCGCCCAGTCGCGCACTTCGCACAGCTGATTTTGAGAGATCAAATCAGAGTCTGGTTAAAAATGTAGAATTGATCTCGTTGATTGAAAAAAAAATTAAGGTGTTTTTTTTTTCAGTACCTATGGAAGGGACTTCGGCTTTTCATTCAACTCCATAAACTAGCTAAATATGATCCAATACATTAATGCGACGCTAACTATATTAGCATGGCAGTCAACTTCTGAACACCATCTATTGTTTATTTTGTTAAAATAAGATAAGATATTGAAACAGACGTTATTCGGTATGTTATTGCTGCATCACGGTGAGCATGCACTGTTTGTCATACCCCATATCAGTTGCCAAACTTTTGCCCTAATGGGAGGTTTATGCAATCGACACGCTGGGCGTGGGTTTGTGATCTCAACGTCGCAAAATGTCTGATTTCCATGTTCCAAAATAAGTCAGCTGTTAGGGTTCGATATGATGAACTAAAACCATATTAGACATTTTGTTTGATTAAAGAAATCAACTAATTTATGTTTTTTTATACATTTTCATGGTTAATTAATTTTACTTGATTTTTATGTTCTTTTTTTTTAATAATTAATGTAATGACATTGATTTGAATATAATGATGCATAACAAAAGTTATCAATAAATATATGTCTATGTCAGTGCTTTAAGATGCTTCGTTTGTACCGTAGCGGCAGTACCCGGGCGCCAGGCGGTAACGGCGGCGGCGGCGACGTGGAGGCGCCCAGCGACCAGACGCTGTCCGACATCCTGGACGAGGTGATCGACAACATGCCCGACGCGGACCGGCCCGCGCCCGACGTCAGCGTGCTCTGCGACCTGGAGAACAGCCGCCAGCTGAGACATGATTATGCGGTTGGCATGGTAATAGATCATCCTCAGTACACAGTACATCTTACAAGCCATGTCTTATGTACATACTAATATAATAAAGAGAATTTGTTTGATTGTTTGAAGGCGCTTATCTTTGAAACTACCAGTCGGGTTTGAAAAAAATCTTGAGTCGTATAATATCGAAGGTCGCAATCTGACTTTCAATGACAGTTGAACTTTCAACTTACTTTAAAGACTAGGCAAAACATACAGATTGCCGCCTTTGATACTATACGACTAGTTTAATCTACCGCGACATCAGACAGTGTTAACGCTGTGATAAAACGCGACGCAAGTAACTTCCAGCAGCACAACTTAGATTCTTGTATATTCTGAATTCTGTCCTCTGTCGTCGCTTTCTAATCGCCAGGTTACTAAATCGTTGTCATTTTATCTAATAAGGAGTTGATATCTATTGCCGTTTTTTTGTTACAGGGAGTGAAAGAAGAAAAAAAGAATGCTATGATAAACGCGATAAGACAGAGTCTAATGCAATGCGAGACAGTTACCAAAATTCCAGTGTCATCAAGCTCAAGCGCCTCACAAGTTTATTCTATTCAAAGTCCGGTAATATATATTGACATTACAATTTCAATTTTTCTGTAAAATTTCATGTGTGTTTTGTCAATATTGTACATCACGTCTTTAATAAACGAAGCGATGATTTGTTGAATGGAAGAAATATTATAACTAAGTTATTGGATTATTGTACCGATTGTGCAGGGAACATGCCACATGGGCGCCGGCGGCGGCGGCGCGGTGTACGGGCTGGCGGCGAGCGGCGACACGGCGCGGGCGCGCGCGCTCGTCGAGCAGCAGCGGGTGCGCCTGCTGCAGATGCAGCGCTCGCAGCATCTGCTCGTCTCGCCGGAGGTAACCCTACGGGCCAAAACACAAAGCTGCGAATCGGCGCGATACTAATTCGCAACGGAGAAAAACGCGACGCGAATTGCTGCGATTTTCTTCGCGTTTTTTTGCGTTGCGCAGAAAAAGGAAGATATAGGGAATAAAAACAAAGAAGACGTAACATCGCTAATGCATATCAATGCTAATCAATTCGCAAGATCTTGCGATGCGTTGTGCGAGCTCGTAGATTTCGACGATGCGACGTTGCATCGTAGTTTTATGTATTGTTTTATGCGAAAAGCACTAATTAGTTTACGTGAGCCAACTGCTTAACATTCAAAGTCCACGGTCGCGAACAAACGTACTTCAACAACAATTTAACGAACTTCTGTGGAGATTTCGTCGAAATCGTGTGTAAAATATGTAAATCCATATTTAACATCTTTGCAGTACGTATTTTTATGTACAAACTTGATTTTAAAAGATGTGTTGCGGAAGTTTGTTGCGCCGCTTCTTCTTCCCAGCTCTATATAACACCTTGGAGGCGGTGGTAGATAAAAAATTGACGTTGTATAAATGTACCCAGTGTACTTACATGCAATAAAATACTTTTTAATTTTGAATTTTGAATTTTTGCAGGCAGCAGAACAGCCGCAGGCCGACCTGGGGTCCACTATCAACGCCCTTGTATCAGCGACGCCGCCCAATGTAGCGTTGACGCGCACCGACTATCATCACTTATATCACCCATCCAGTAAGTAACACACAAACTACTACACATACACTCAGAATTTTCTCATTTGCTATGGGAATTAGAAAAGGACAGGGCAATTCACAAATGTAATACCCAGACCGGGATCAACTTGTACAAAACTGTCTGTCCTCAATGGGAGTCGAACCCATGACCGCTCTCGGTCGAGCTCACTCACCGTCACTACTCACCACTAACCCAGCAACTACTTGTTTATTGACATACGATTGTTTAAGTAAATATTAATATATTTTTTAACTTTACAGATCAAATGGGTCCCAATTATGGTACAAATAAAATCACTTCGCCGCAGCAAAATCCGATGTTGAGTCGGCAGCTAAGCGTAAGTAATTTATTCCGTTTCCGTGCGTTCCAGGGTCCACTTTATTATATATAAAATATTCTAAATGCATGGTAAACATCTAACATTCCTATTTTTCTCAAGGGTGATGATGAGAATAGTGCTAAACAGTTTGTTACGGATTCAGTGATGAGACACGGTATAAATTGTAATATTAGAGCAAAGTGGTAAAAAAAAACCGGACAAGTGCGAGTGGAACACGCGCCCTGACGGTTCCGTACAAACTTAATTAAACAATTATTTCGAAAATCGTTAATAAAAGAACGAATTGGCAAGCTCCCATATCAATTTTCATAACCTCTGACTTGGCTGTATGGACAATTTCCTTTGTCTTTCCCGTAAGGGACAAATAAAGTGAACGAAAAAAAATTTCTCAAGTCCTGTGCAAAAAAGAATTTTTGGCGGGATTTTGTCGGAGACGGTTGTCTATTTTATTTAGTTTTCCTAAAAGTTTTGGTGTGTATCTGTGATAGTTTTATATGCAACAAGTGCCTATTAAACTGTATATTGTGCGGGATAGTTAAATAAAAGCGTGTAACGACTCTACCGAATTGTTCCAAATTGTCCCATATTAAATCGACACTAAACTTACTAGTTTTCAATTGGCCGTTAAACCATTAAAAAAAGATCAAGTCCTGGCATTTATGTCAAATGCTAAATCACGTTAATGGTCATAATATGTTATTCATTCTTTAAATGATTTTGTTTCCAGACCTAGATAGACCTTTAGTATAATTTGTAAAATCTTACGAAATTATTTAATATAGATTTGTAATGATGAAATTTCTATTTTCTTCGGTACTAATTACGTCATTGTACTAATTTATAAGGGTGGCTTGCTCATACGCAAAGTTAAGTTTGTTGGTACTTTTGTACAAAGAAATTTTTGTGATGTAAATACAAATTTACGGTTTTCGGATTTTTTCCTTTACTTGTGCTATAAGACCTTGCTTCTTGCCAAATTTCAAGATTCTAGGTGAACGGGAAGTACCCCATAGGTTTTGGTTACCAAGATACTCAAAAATGCGGCGAAATCGGCAATATCTTTTAACTGCGATGACTTAGAAGTCTGATTTTTTCACGACAGCAAGGGACTGCAGACCTGAGTATTTGATATTAATTTCAACTTGATACCTCCACGCGTTTCTGAGAAAAATGGTCTTGACAGACGGACAGACAGACGGACAACCGAGTGATCCTATAAGGGTTCGTTTTTTCCTCTTTTGAGGTTCGGAACCTTAAAAATGTGGTCTAATTTTAACTTTGTGCCCACAGCATCGGGCCTAATATTGTGGTAATGGTGAAAGTGTTTCACTATGTTATAAAATATGGTTACAGGGCTCTGGAGCGGGCGGCTACACGCACGGCGCGGGCGCCGCGCACTCTGCGGCGGCGCTGCACACGCCTATGACGCCGCAGCCGTACCACCGCGCGCCGCGGCCACAGCTCGGTACATATCACATTAACTTTCATTTGAAACTTTCAATACAATATTTTGGGCTCTGAAGTAGGTTTATCGTTTATATTAAAGAATACGAGCCTAATATAATTCTATTTGACAAATTTGTATATATAGTTTATTCAAATTGCGTTGTGTTCCCCTGTTAATAATATGATTACTAAGTTATTTTTCGGTTTTGAAATTACATGAGGCACAGGGGTATGTATGGTATTGTCTAAATAAATGGTTGATTTATATATTATGTTGTATAATGGTGACAATGGTGCTGTCTTCTACTTGAAGAGATACATTTGGTGTTATTAATTAGATATATTACGTTCAGTCTGATCCAACGGTTTCTACCTATGCTTTTTATTTAAATGAATACTAAAATTTTCTTTTGAGGTAGACATAGACTAGATATTGGCAATCGATTTTATTTTACGTCGAAGCATGACTTTTATGCGAATACATTCTTCAGCATGCTCTGTAGAGTATAGAAATAGCGTATATATTTGACGGGTTCGGGATCCATTTTCCCGGAGTCATTTATTAAATTTTAAACTAATTGCATGTCCCATAGCTTTCTGTTCCAATCTTTTTTAAATGGAAGAATTAGAATAAGTAGATAATTATTGATTCCCTTCGGCTGCTCTGGTTAGTGCACCTTTTATTAACAATGAATACCCAAGTATCCTTGCCAGAAGGTTCGGAAAAGTAATAGTGTTACGAACGAGTGAACTTCGGTCGCGGATCTGCACTTCGTTCGCGATTTAACAGCGTGGCGGTAGTCAAATAAATCTACGTGACTTACATTTACTTTGCGAGGCGGGAGGTACCTACGTGAATTAGGTAGGTGTCAGTCATAGGATAGTCAGGCCCGAACTATATCGCGGCGTGTGTGGCAGTGGGCGGATACTACGAGGAGGGAGGTGCGAGCGCGGGCTACTGCGGCGAGTTCGCGCGGCGGCCGCACGCGCATCCCACGCACACGGCGCACCCGCCGCACCCCGCGCACCCGCCGCACCCCGCGCACCCCGGCCATCAGCCGTCCCACGACCAACTCTCATGTGAGTACTCAACCCGCATACGGGGAACAATGGGAACTGTATGTTGTGAATAACTCCGCCCATATAACCTGTGTATTCCTGGATGCAAATGCGTGCAACATATACGCTGCTTTGTACAAACGAAGATGTTCCCGGAGGCGACTTGCACGTAACCTTGCGCGCTACGTAACTTCGAAAACGGTGGATATGCACTATCATCGACTGGGATCGCAGTTATTTTTATCGATTTTCCAGTAAGGTTTATTCCGAACAGGTCTTTTTCGGCTGTAATATTGATGGCTAGCTCTAATGTGTATATTAAAAGCTTCTTCGGTATCGTTTCCAGTTCTCAGCATAATTAATTAACATAAAATAAGTATGCAGATCGCGGATTTTCCTGAAATTTTATTAAAATGTATAATCACTTGTGTTTCACTGCTCAACCAATTTTGAAGAGATTTTCATGCCCTTTTGGTTCGAATAAGGTAAGCTAAGAAGTAGAATTTTACAAATGGTGGTTGTGAATTACCACGTGCCCTCTAACTATCGCTCTGCATGATTTTATCTGTGCTTTCTGCGCTTGAAGTGATTCTCGCTTTTTCCTACTGATATAATTATATACTTTAATATGTATGTATGATAGTGTGTCGTTCGATACATTATATTATTTATCAGTTTGGATCAGTCTGTTATATAGCAATAAGTACTTCTCTAATGAGCTTTAGGACATCTTTAAAGAAACAAATGTGTATGTATCTCACAAATAAAAATTGTATTGGGACAGGCGTATAATCTATAGTATTTAGCTTGGGCTAAATTGTTGTATTGTGTGTAGGTGCAGGTAACGGCGGTGTCGGCGCGGGTGGTGGCGGGGGCGGCGGCGGCGCGGGGAGCGGCACGTCGGAGTACGTGCGCAACGAGCTGCGCGCCGTGGTGGGCGCGCGCTCGCGGCCGGACCTGCACCCGCAGCTGCAGCCAGACCTCGACCCACTCATCACTTTCGACATGCCGCCCACGCCCGGTTGGTACCCGTCTCTTCACTCACGCACAAACACTTACGTTCACAGTATCAGCGGTTTGGTATCAAAATGTGGCAAACACAGGCCTATTTGGGCCTATTAGACTCGGTATCAAGTCTGTCTCTCTAAGACTGCTTAACTAAGACCGAATAACAGGCGTACTCTTATACCTCTTATAGACTTGATACCGGTCTAATAGGCCCTTTGAAGTACTATTTATACAACAACCTTGTTTTTATTAATTTATTTGAAAAGGTATGTGGCTTATATTGTGGATTTGACCGTTTTTGATACAAATCCCTCGTACAATCTTTTTCAAAGGATGGTGCGCTGTGTAGGGCACGTCTTGCTAGTTTCACAGGTTAATAACTGGTCTGATTAGGTCATTCCATTGAATTAATTTCGGTTTATAGTTCGTTAGCAAAGTTTTGTATTGGTCTAGGTTCAAAATATCGCAAATAGACGAGAAATGTCTAAATAAATGGTCGTGTCACGCGCACCATCTTACGAGAAAAACGGTACACAATGTTAAACTTTAGTTTTATCTGTGGTAATAATAATAATCACAAATCGACAATACTCCTGCGTTTTTCTATAGGATAAGAAAATATATTCGAACTATGTAACAAATTACAATTTAATTTTATGGTTAGTAACTAATTTCGTCAGTGCAGGATTTAGTCGGTATAATTCAAATTTTATACTCTACTATCTATAAGCTTTCATTCGTATCGGATTTTTTAATTTATTGAAAGGGGCTGAAATAATTTTATTGTATGTTGAAAGCTGGTTGAAAGTGAATTTTATTGGCGATTTTGATTGGTAAATGATCAACAAAATATATGCACAGTTTTGCCAAAAACCTCGGTGATACTATTTCATAAAGCTACTACGTCAATCTGATTTTAAAGCGTAACTATGAGGACCGTATTAACTGTATTGCAAAACTGAACTTAACTACAAGCTATAGCAACATTTAAGTAATGTTCAATTGTTTTTTAAATAAATAAAGTAAATTCCAAACTAATTTTCCTTACTTTTAGTTGAACTACAAGTAGGCGTTAGTAACTTGTAACTATAGTTTCAAGTAAGTACAAGTCCATGAGCATTCAGAATAGGATTCGGGGTCGGGTAAAATCGGTTATTTTCGTATTTTAGAAAAGATCACGGCAGATCACGGCAAATGTCAATCTTTTTGAAATCAGTATTATTTAAACTCTCGAGAAGTGCAGTCGCTTTCATCGCTTTGGAAGTATATAGAGCAGATAATACCCGATTATTTTATTGGATTAAATATTTCAAATGAAAATGTTCACTGAGAATTTTGCACCATTTTTATGGTACCGTACCTCAAAAGAGGAAAAAGGATCACTCGTTGTCCGTCTGTCGGTCTGTCTGTCCGTCCGTCCGTCTGTCAAAACTATTTTTCTCAAGAACGCGTGGGGGGTATCAAGTTGAAATTAATATCAAATACTCAGGTCTTCAGTCATTAAAGCTGTGAAAAAATCAAACTTCTAAATCAACGCAATCAGAAGATATGGCCGATTTTGCCGCATTTTTTAATATCTTGGTCATCAAAACCTATGGGGTACTTCTGGTTGACCTAGAATCTTGAAATTTTGGCAATAAGCAAGGTGTTAAAGCACAAGCAAAGGAAAAAATCCGAAAACCGTAAATTTGTAGTTACATTACAAAAAAATCAATTTTTTTCTTGTACCAACAAACTTAATTTTGCGTATGAAATTCCATTAACGAATATCTAATTATTTCTTTAATTACATTTGTGCGGAACCCTCAGGGCGCGAGTCCTACTCGCACTTGTCCGGTTTTTTGACATGAATTCAATGAACGTCTTCTTTGTCGTCCCGGCGGCGCGGCGGGCATTTCGGAAAAATTGCATAACGAAAAACATGTTTGAAAGCTTCATACTTAATACTAAATAAAACAAAAAGCATAGTTATTTAATTATGCCGCTAAAACGAAAATAGGGAGCGTCAATCGCTCCCTCCACATACAGCGGGAGTAAGCAAGTTGCGCGGGCGTCGCTCAGTATAACTAGTGATAATATAATTTGAGTACCTACAATGGAAACAATCGAATTCACGAAAAAAATTGCAGTAGTAGCCCGACTTCTACCCGCCTCGATTTTTTATTGTCTAATGGTAGTTCACAGCTCTGTATCGGCTGTCTATGCTCGGTAAACAAATAAATGAAGGTCAAGATTTACTTTATTTGAATTATCAGTGCAATGGTGTGGGGCATATTTTGTATTGATTTAACTTTGACTTAACTTTTTACAATAGTTGTAAAAAGTTTATGCAGAGCAGTAGGAGTAATATTATATTATTTACGTGCCTCAGGCAATAACCGAAGCCTACTTTAAGACCCGAATCCTATTGTGAATGCTCACGGACTGTACGTCAATCAATGTCAATTGCAACATGCAATGAATCACAAACTTGATGATAATTGATGTAAATACCAAATAAGTAAAAAAATCTAAAAGTTCTTTTCAAAGCTACGCTGTAGCTAACTACTAACTTAAACTTAGTACCTAGATAAGTATGCCCCACTCTGCTGTGATGTCAGTGACGGTACACAAGTAGTGAGCTAAGTGCTTAGCGTGCTGGGCCGGGCGCGCGCTAATGTTTGACATTTAGTCGAACATTGCCAGCACGGTAGGGGTTGGTCACTGCCAATGTATACGTGTGTACGTATGTAGGTGGCGGCAGTGTGGTGGGCCGAGCGGCCCCGGCGGCCGCGGGCTCGTGGGAGTCGCAACAGAGCACCCCGGTAAGCTTGGGACGCGACCAGCGACAACCAATCATTAGTCACTCCACTACTTTTGTATCGGTTTTCATTATTTTTGTAGACATACCTATGATTATTGCGTATTGAGTCTGCTCTTCTGCGTGTGTTGTCGAGTCGATCGTCTTGATACTTAGACGCTGAACTAGAGAAGTGTGCCAAAGTTTAGCCATAATCGTACATCTCATGGCATTTATAATTATTGCAGAAATCGTTTGCTCATTGTAAATATTGTTTTCGACGAGTACTTTTATAGATAAGCTGTTGTTTTATGATGCGGTTAAATAATGGTACATTTCTAGAAATAATTAAAAAGCTTTTGTGATGTGATGTCTAATATTTCTATACTAGAAAAATTATACTTGCTGCGATAATGTGTTGTTGTTTTATGTGGATTTGAATATATTTTTAATAATCTATCTTCTGTACTAAGCACTGCCAACAGAAAAGCTCTATTTCAAGAAAATAATTTTATAAGATCTTGCTTAACTTTTGGAGTTGAGCCAAACCGCATTTGCCGATCTATTTTGTTTGAATGTTTTTTATATGGACCACAACTCTACAAATAAAATACTTCATAGCGCCAACTGAAGTTGCAGTTCTTGTTTTGAGTTTTTTTTGTTTTTTTTACATTTAAACAATGACACATTTATTGCACAGAGTGTATTTCATTAATATCTAAGTACATACATACATCTTTAGATATTAAGATTAATAATTGAGAGTATACAATGAAATCACTTGCTTTTAGGATCTTTAAACAAATATACAAGCTTCTTTTAAAAGTTGGGGAGTCGCATGCCCAGACTAGTAGGTACTGGTGAAGGTTTTGTGATGTTGTATGAGAACAACGATGATTTTATTACCTATGTTTTTGCAATAGATTGCTTATTGTTTGCTGCTGAAAGTTTGTTATAGCGTACAAATTATTTCGTTAAGTAACGTAGACTTTCAACAAAATGATTGCATGGTGGTATTCCAGAACTTTTAGTAGGTTTTAAAACTAAACGATTTGTACAAGGGTGCGCTAAAAGTAATATAAACGTCTGGGTAATTCCAGCTCGTATAGATTTATGAATGAAGATTCTTTTTATGTTTATTGCCAAGTAGCCACTAATATATATAAAAAAGGTTAACCAAAACATTTGTCACTGTTTATTATAACAGTAAATTTATGTTACTTTCTAGTCTCCCTAGCGTGCGAGATTACATAATTTTCCTTCTTTATGCAATATTTACTGTTAAAATACTTTTCTTTAAACAAGGCGGTTAAGTACACGGTATTGTAATTTGTACTACATGGACAACTATTCGGAAATTGTTTAAAAAATAATTCCAAAATTAATGAAATTTACTAATCTTAAGCATTTATTAATAATTATTTAAAGTCAACAATAAAATAGTAACAATATCAATTCAATTATATGTCAGCAATAAATAAATTAATGATAATTGATTAAAATAATGTAGTTTAAATAAGAAATTGGCATATTTTAATACATATATTATTAATCGAATTATGAACAAAGAGGAAAAGAGGCTTTTGACAGCTGTCAGGAACATATTGATTTGTTCTCATGTACAGTCGAGGCATGAGTTCATTACAAATATGATTAACTACAAATCTGCGCGACCATACAAGAATAAATAGTAAATAATAATAATTGAATCGTGCATTATTAAGTAAAATATTATATTGTATTTATTAATATTTAAAAAGTTAATCTCTTACGATTCTGTTCTTATCTGGTCTATGAAAACATGCTGCTTGCTTTCTTTAAACAATCTTATCGTCTTCTAAGATAAACTATGAGACTATGCGTTGATATGATATGCGCAATGAAAGTTTTTTCAGTTTGTATAGTCGCGCTATCACGTAGCGTTGGACGATAGAAGCTGGTGTTGTTGACTTGTGCTTTGTATGGTGCAGAATACTACGGAGGCGGGCTCGGCGGAGGCGGCGTCGGCGGCGGGCGGTGATGAGACGCGGCCGGCGGGCGGGGCGGCGGCGGCGGCGGGCCCTGCGGCGGCGGGCTCGGCGGCGGCGGCTAAGGCCTCGCTGCTGCAGAAGCTACTCTCGCAGTGACTGCCGCCCGCGTCAGCACCGCTCGCTCGCGCGCCCCGCCCCGACTCTCGCTGAAGTTTGCATTTATTATTTACTCGCTGTTTTGAATGGACGATAACCGACGATACTTAGATTCCAAAGTAACGAACATCGTCGTTTCGAGTTACGTTCTACGTGGTACCTCTGCGGCTGTAAACCTCACAACTGTGAGCGTAATTTAGTATATGTATTTATAAAATGTCATGTGTAATAATAATAATGCGTCGATATTGTAGTCTATAGCTTTGACATTTAACAGATATTGTACCCGAGTTATGGCTACGGTAAGTTATGTATGTATGACAGCGCGATAATGTTGCACCGTGCGACCATATTTCTTGCGTACTGTCTGATAAATGCCGAATATATAGTAGTGCTAGTGATATTTCGAGTTGTATAAATTGTTTTGTTGATATGTTCTTGTCTTAAGTTCTTTGAGAACAATGTTTAAGCTAATTTTTTCTTTGTCTATTGTATAGTCTTTTAAACGAGATAATTATATGGATCGATACGAAAATACGACGATAGCTTCCTGATACGAAAAACCGCATGTGATGTACTACAATATAATAATTGACTCAAGCGCCTAGTATACTACAACTACATAATGTACAATAGGAATATATACCACGTGCAATATTGTATAGAAATAAACACATACATATTTTGGCGTTGTGAACGTTATGTATTATAATATGAAAGTCAGATGTTACCTGTTATGACAAAGTAATTTGTATTATAGTATATGGTGAGATGTGGAGTGAAATGGTTTCTCAAAACGAGGATTATGTTTACGCGTGTAAATAATGTGTTGTTAAATTATAGCTGTTGCTTTATTGTAAATATTTTGTTATAATATTTCATTGTGTTACGTCTACGGTATAATTTTATAAGTTTAAAAACATTTATGATATTGATTAAAGCCATTTCATTGCTTATTTTTCAATTTCATGTTTTTTTATTGTATTTTGCCATCGAGCTATATTTTTGTTAATAGGTGCTCTAGCACGCAGTCGGTTAATTTTGAAGTTCGAAACAGACCATACTCATAGTGTGAAAGAATATTTTATTCAAAATTATATTTAGGTATAAAAAGTTATTCTTGGCAATGATATAATCATACGCGCACCTTTATGACGTTTTAAAGAAATATTTACGATGCCTGGCTTGCTGAAGTCAGTGACGTGGTCGAGAACAAATTTAATGTGAATTTTTAAACTTCTCGTTTCGGATTTTTATTCGGAAAATTATTTCATGCAATAGTTACAGGATCGTACTTAATTTGTTTTCTAGCGATTCTTATTATTGGAATTGTTACAAAATTACCCAATAATTCATTGATAACATTGAATTGTCATACGATTCGATTATTTTAAATGTCCGGTTTGTTACGTGACATATAGGTACCCCTTGTACCGTGTAAGTTTGCTAGGGAACTCTTGTTATTGTCGCTGCGAATGACCTCATGCATATTTGAGGTTTTGATGTCTGAGAATAGTGTAACCCCCATTTAAATTATCTACCTGTATTTTATGACATTAGGTGTTTGACGTACATATACATGTCTGGCTCAAATACAAATATACACTCTAGATACGAGTTACGCAAACGAGTATATGAGGGTTACGTGGACTTAGCTGTAAGATTAGCGATAAGGTCGTAAAAGATCTTGAATCGAGTTGGCAATGAACGATATAAAAGCGAAGTAATTTTATCTTAACGGCATTAATGTAGGTAGTTGCATGGACCGAATGCGACCGAATGGGGGTGGCTGGCTATTGACGATCGGGCTACGGCCGACCTTATATACTACCGTCACTTCTGTCGGTTGGAGATGTAATGATAGGCATCTTTGTTAATTGATGTAATGTTTAATGGAATCCTCGGCTAGCATATGAAAAATGGATCTACTTTTGGATACTAAAAGTGTTACATGTCGTCAATACCTCTCCAGAAGTAGACGTTACGCGTGACGATATGTGCAGATTTGAATAGCATCAATGTTATATATGTCATAAAACTAATTAGGCATCAAAATTGTCAATGTTAACAAGGCTATTTCAGGCAGTAACAATCATAACTAACAAACGAAACAGGATGCTTCGGCATAATTTTCAATTATCGTAAAAATAGTACATACTTGGCTCACTTCGTTGCTTAGATTCAGTTACCGAATTAATTTACGCGGTCAGTTTTATTTTTGCCTTTATTATTCCTGCCTGGAAAACTGAGTACATTGGCATATATACAATTTAAGAAAATTAATTAGTATTGCACAATGTAATTATTATGTGTGAACTTAAATAATGAATGACTAAGATCTTATGCGTGTGGTGTGTATTCTACACTTTAAGCGGAATTTAATTCACGTTTAAAATATAGACCTATTTGTTGATGCTATTTATACCCCCAAATGTCCATTCGGGACCATAACCCAGGCGTTAAAGATCGAATTCAGCGAACACAATAATATAGTGTGTCATTGACGTGAATCCGCGCGCCAGGTCAGTGCAGGCAGACGAAACGTGATGTGACGACAGTACATTTAGGTTTGACGAAATGTACGTTACTTGCGTCTGTTTAGTACCTACCTTTGTTAAGTGTCTGCCTGTATATTGTAAGACCATTACTCTTAAGTTTTGCGCAAACGTGGCGCGTGGATTAATTGTTAACAATTTTTGAAAAATTTCTCATTAGCTATTATATGGAGTCGATTATTCTTGGACAAAAATCGCAGTGAAAAACCATAAAATAAACGCATTACATATTATAAATTTTTGGGGTATGCTAGTTTATGGCGTGTTAAATTTAAGTCTCCCAGTATCCATTATCTTTTGTAAAGTCAATATTCTCACAAAACACCAACCAATAGAGATGTAGCAAGTAGATGTTACACAAGTGAATTGTGATGTGTTGTAATTACCTACCTAATGATGAGCGTACAAAGTAATATTATAGAGGATCGATCCACCAAATCATTTAAACGAGTAATCTGTGTAGGATACAATATAAAAATATTTTTATACCATTATGGAATAAATAGTTCAGATGTGTAGGCCACTGACCAATTTCATTTAAAACGTTATTTGTTATAAATAAATTGAGAGAACGTTTCGCCTCAATTCGTGTTATTCTTAGTGAGATAAATCTTTATTAACCGTCAATCATAACAATATCTCATTCCATATGCTTTGTTATTGAAAGACAAGCTAAATATGTTATCCAATAGAGAAATCAATTAAAGTACAAGTGAGGGCCTTGTTACGTGGTGTCACGTTTACAGCTAATTGTGGTTTAGTTAAGCCTATATAAATTGTCAAAAATCTATTTACTAAACCACAATACAGACCACCTAACATTTTAAACATGTGTGCATGTATTTTAAAAAATACACAGAAGCTATATTTTTCGCAGATTTACCAAATCATATTTATGCAACTGAAACTCGAGTTAAAACACGTCCATGCATGCATTGAAATTGGTTTTCCACAAATTGTATATAAATAAAACCGTAATAATGCATAGGTGCCTGAAACTATAGATAAAAAGTATTTTTTCAATGCCATCAATAAAAGAATTAAAATAATTATAACAAAATATATTGTAATACATTCATAGATTATTCTAGCTACGTAATGAAAATGTCACTGTAAATAACCCTACATCGAAATGATAATGGATTTGCTAATAGGTGATACAAAATAAAAAGTAAAATTATGAGATTTATACTTCTAAAATATTAAATTTAAATCTACGCTGAATTTATCTTGTGCATTAATTCAAAACAATTTCAATGTCTCCAAAATCGTCGAGTAATTTGAGAATCTACTGATTTACGAAATAACGTCAAATAGTCTTCCAGTACTGACATGTAATCGGTGAACGGATAAAAATGTCTTATTTGCGTTCACTATGGAAAGAATAAAATAATTGACAGTGACTGTTGATCAATCTACATTATTGGCATCGCCGCATCAAGTACCTACGTGTTAAAACATTTTATAGATTGGGGTTTTCTTTATAAAGTAGGTACCTACTTATGTAAAATTTCAACGAAAAGTTATTCCTAAAAAATAACACATATTTTTCATATTTTGATATGTGGACATTGTTAACGTCGTCGGCTTTATAAAGTTATATTAATCAAATAAAAATTGTCTTAATAATTAATATGGAAAAATAAAAACTGTAATTGGAGAATTATTAACTTGTTGTAATTGATTTTGGACTTACATTACACCGCAATTTTTAAAAATAGGTATCATTCATAGTTACTGGATTGTTTGTAAAACTAACTGATTTTAAAACACATATTTTTATTTTCAAAGTGTGCCCTATAGTTGATTATAAAACTGTTGTAGGAATTATGAACCCTCGGACCATATTCATATATGAAATATAATAATTAGGACATGATAGATTTTACGATATTTTACATCTCTGAAAAAATTGGTCTATATTGAAATGTTATATTATATGGAATTTTATCTAAGATGATAAAAATACGGAAGTTTTTTTTAATTTGTCGTTAGTCCATTAACACAGAGTAAATTTTCAAAAATGTTAATTAATAGGGTCCAAAGTGTCCATCCAATATTACAGAAATAACTTAACATGGACTGTAAAATTATTGTGATACGTCTATGTGTAATAGAAAATGTAATTTTTGACATAAATCAGATTTACTCTGTGGAAAAAGGGACTTAACAATCACTTGGCATTTGTTTATGGAAACATTGATGTGTACGGGAATCTTTGTTTCAAAGGAAAACATAATTAGTTTTACTTAATTCTGTTTTTCAAAAGTTCTGCGATAAAAAGGACATTTTCTTTAAATCTAACCTACACTTTTCTGGAAATTCCCTGTACAAGACAAAGTGTGATAAATATATATATATTATAGTAAGATGACAGTTGCTAACACAACGAGGTATTAATCCCGTACATTAGTGATTTTATTTTTTGTATAAAATCCTACCTCTTGTCTTGGCCTGTCGTCTGTAAGGTATTTTTTTTATAATTATGTGTGTATATTTCTTAGACATGACACCCTGTTAACGTTAACGATGTTATTTACGAAATTAATTATGTTTTTCTAGGACAACGCAAAGTGATTTTAGATATTGGTCAACGCAGAAAGGATCTTTGCCAATGTATGCTGCTTTACTGGTGTGTGAGCAATTTTATAGCTCTATTCAATTTAATCTGAGAAAGCCAAGTGTCGTGTGTGATGGTTTCCACAATAGATTGGAGCATTATCAGTTTACGGTATTGAGAAGTAGCAAACGTTTGAACAGACACATCGTACATGTTGAATAGAAAATAGAACTAGTCTTTGCTTGAGCAATCATCTTTTTTGCGTGTGGCCGTTAAGTCTGTGTTATTTAGTTCATCAGATGTTAGATAAGGCCTCTTGTGTTGCTGTGCATTTTTAAGCATTGTATGTATGTATGTTTATATATTGTAAATAGCTAAAATACATATATTTTTACGAGTAGAATACACAACCAAAGTTGTTAAAAAGTGATGGTTGATTAAATAATAAATTTAATATAGGTCGTTATGTTTATTTTTTAAGAAAGAATACAAATAAACGGTACACCTGTATTGGTACATCCAATGTCTTGTCGAAGCCTTTACACAACCGCCCTGATATTAGTAAAATCGAATTTATTATTTTTGGTATAAAATTCGGATATTGCAAAAAGGAATATAAAATAGGGTACTCCTATATCGCTGAGTGGGTGTGGCTTACGCTCCTTTTGTTCCTAGTAGCTTATTCCGGATCATTTACCATTTGGTATTTGTCAATTAACGAAACCGACACTATGTACTGATATCCTAAAGGTATTTGAATTGTAATGTTTTATTCTTTGATGAAAACAGGCGTTTCGAGTACATTAAATTTAAGTTGTATTTTTTGTACATTTTAGATTCGAAAATATATTAATATCTAAATAATAGTTGGTTTCATTGGTCCTATATTGATTTGCAATTGTTAGGTACGGTCTACCGCACGCATGTGGAAACAAATCTATTTGAAACTCCCTAATAGGCTAGGCCAGCTCAAGGTCAGTGTTTCCACTGACGTGCGGTGAACTGTACTATACAATGTGATGGTGATGCAAGTTTTTCTAGTTACTCTTTAAAAATGAAAGGTAAATATGTACTATACTATTTCGAATGGTAAAGTGGATTCTAATTGTTTTTAATTTATTTGACCTCTTGGATGGCAAGTTCAAATATCGGGTCTGTGTTGCTCATTTAACACAGTGTTAATTTGAATTAACAGCAGTTCGTGGTAGTCCTATTTCAGTAATAGACGCGTACACCATTCATTTTTAGGTTTGAGTGTGTAAGGGTAGTTTGTACCTATGTTTACGAATCACCGCCTCTCTCGACTTTCACGCGAAACTACTGAAAGTAGATGTGCCAGGCCGTGACATTGTATTATGTTGATATCAACAGTTAGCGTTATTCTAACTGAGGATTGTTACCTTTATTTGATGGTAGTTCTATTAACTGTAATAAGTGCTGTGTTGCTGTATAGTGTTGTGAACAATATGAGTCGCTGGTGGTGTCGCAGAAAGAAGTGTCAATTGGAACAAGTAAGTACATTTTTAGAATGCTTATATTTTTTGCATATTAGAGTTAACTATCTATAATCTGCGTTGTAGATAGTCGTTCGTAAATATATATATTTTTAAATAAATACCATTACCTAGCCGTAGCCAGTCACATTTTTGATAATATTTTGTGTGTAAGGTACGCAAATAATGCCATAATAATATGTATTTACAATACAAGAAATAAAAACCAGCTTGTATCTACGCAGTTAGGACTTAAGTAGATCGGTAAATTGGTAATTGGGTAATCTATACGCTTTTAGAAAAAACTACCTGAAGATATCTTGATTAGAAAAGAGAGAAATTTTAAGAATTATGGTACTAAAACACCTTAATTGTAATAAAATATTCTACTTGCGATTTTTATATGACTTTTGATGACGGCTGCACGCTAGCTTATTTTAATTTTGTATGTATTTTTTTCTTAATAATCACGTCAGCTTTCAAACAAACAAAAAACCGCATCAAAATTGGTCTATCCGTTTGGGAGCTATGATGTAAGACAGGTACATAGTTATACTTATAATATACCTCTCTTTTTTCGTGGGGGCGGGCGGGGGGAATATACTATGATGCGAGTGTATGGAAAACACTATTTAGATTGAAAGCGCGCCGCCGCCGCCGCCCGCTGCTGCTCTCCCGCGGCAGCGGCACTCGGTCCCCAGACCCCCAGTCGACCGCCGAATTCAACGGTCCGCACGATTTTTATCCTCTCAAAATTTTCGCATCGACTACGATTTCCAAAAAGAACGCTTACGTATTTAGGTACCTAACGCCATCTATTGAATGCAAAAATACCTACTGGAAAACTCATTGGAAGAATTACCTAATTAACTACTAACTGTTCTGTGGTTATAATAGTTACATGCGGATGCCTACACCTTATTTTGGGTCGTTCCTCGCGATTCCACCAGTGGGACATGATGGTGGGACTACTCTTTGATAACACATTGAAATTTTCAGGGAATTAACGGTGCTATAAATTTTGACCTCCGGAGTTACTAAAACGGACGTTAATTCGGCCTAATGAACGGATTCACCGCCGCGCCGCCGATAAGGCAAATTAATCGACGAGGTCAGTTGAAATAGCATGTAAATTGTTCTGAACTAACCCGGATGAACTACAATTGAAGAATAGGGTACACTGTGCATTGCGACTAGACATAGACATAATTTATTGATAATATTCATTACAGGTCATAAATTTTATAAACATTCTTACTTAATTGTAATTGTAATAATGTCAAATTAATAAAATGTCAAATAAAATAAAATAATCTTAATCTAAATGTCACGGTTATATTTACATTACTAGCTCTAGAAGCTAAAAATTCATTGTATGTGTAGAATGCCTGCTCGACAAGCCACTTTTTTAATTTTGTCTTAAAAATGGCGTCACTGGACGCCTCTGTTATGGTCCCTGGGAGCTTGTTGTATACCGTGGGGCCCATGGCGCGGACGTGCGGCACGCCTTCTCCAGGGTGTGCGGGACCGAACAGAGTTTAGTGGCGCTACGCAGGTTGTACCTGTGGTGGTCGCCGCGCCTCCCGTACATGTTCAGGTTCTGACGCGCATATATGGCCACATGGAATACCAACAGACATGGGAGTGTCATTATTCCAAGGGCCATAAAATGTGGTCTGGCAGAGTCGTCAGACGGGATCCGTGCAATCGCTCGGATGGCGCGTTTCTGCATTCTGAAGACGCGCTCCCATTCGGCAGCGCGTCCCCAGAACTCGAGGCCATACTGTAGGAGCGACTGCACGGTGGCAAAGTAACATGTACGGACGGTCTCCTTC
Source organism: Metalampra italica (assembly GCA_949699065.1). Lineage (NCBI taxonomy): Eukaryota > Metazoa > Arthropoda > Insecta > Lepidoptera > Oecophoridae > Metalampra > Metalampra italica. The sequence continues at coordinate 6,836,078 of OX452970.1, read as the reverse complement.
GGGAGTGTCGAAGCCAAGCGACTCAACGCGAAACATGCCTTACCAAGTTTTCCACAGAGTTTGTCGATGTGTGCTTCCCACGTTAGGGCCTGGTCTAATTGAAAACCTAGGAAGGGCGTCGAGTGCACTTGCTCAATCGTCACTCCCGTGACTTCCACCACAAGTGGCCTACGTTTGCGAACTGACAGGTCGAATTGGAGGAATTGTGTTTTGGAGAGATTTAGTATTAATCCGTTTTGTTTCAACCAGCTCGATAATTGGCTGGCGACAGAGTTCAATTTTATCTCTAGGGCATCGATCGTCGAGGCTGTTATGACAGCTGCCACGTCGTCTGCGTACATAAAGGTTTGGGCTTCAGTTATAGTGCGGGTAGATCGTTATGTAGCAGTGAAACTAATGGAAAAAAGTAACGTGTTTCGGTTTAAAGGGTACCTAGGTAAAGATCGCCAGTGTACCTAACCTACGTAATCGCAGAATATTTAGCATTCAATCAAAATCTGCATGATGCCAACGCAGTTTGTAGCGTACCTATTTGTAGGCCAGGCTGAATTCAACGCATAATGCCGATAAAATGACGAAGTTGATAAGTTTTCTCTCTCTTTCTATAAAAAATAAAATAAAGAAGAAATTGCGAGAAACTTTAGTGCGGGTCGCCGTACAATTAATTTTACTTACAATCAAAAAGCTGTTTAATCTTCAAAGGTATACCTAGATCCTAGTACAGTCAAGGTCAAAGATATGTATACACCACAGAGTTTCAAAAAGCGTAGTCATCTAAATGGTCATAAATTTAGCAACATATAAAAGGCCATAAATAAGTATACATAGTTTTAGAGATAACTATGTATACAACAGTTGCAATAATATGTCCTCATTTATTAAACCATAATCTTAGAAACACCACAAAGTTCAAAAATATATATACATTATTAACTTTGATGTTGAATAAATGATTTTTCTTTCTTTCATAATAATATAGTGTTTTTTTTAACTGGGACACTTAGGCTAAAACCGAAACGAGGAGATACAGGGAAACTGTCTTAGGAACCATTTGGTCTTTTTTGTGATAACAATTTTAGCATAGAAATTTTTTTGGTCAAGCGTGTGTTGTCTATAATAGTTAGACATTTTGATCAAATTTTTTTATATACGGATATATTGATGCTAGACTACTAGTTTGTAAAGAGAAATGATAGATCTCGATGAAGTCTTCATTTCAGATCACAGCTGTCAAATTTATAACCGCTGTAACTCGGAAACCATTGATCCTAGACTACTAGTTTGTACAGAGAAATGGTAGATCTCGTCGAGATCTTTATTTCGGATGCCAGTTTTAATTTTGATAGCTGTCATCTGAAATGAAGAAATCATTGAGATCTATCTTTTCTCTTTACAAACTAGTAGTCTAGCATCAATTGTTTCCGAATTACAGCGGTTTTAAATTTGACAGCTGTCATCCGAAATGAAGATCTCGACGAGATCTACCTTTTCTCTTTACAAACAAGTAGTCTAGGATCTATGGTTTCCGAGTTATAGCCGTTTCAAGTTTGACAGCTGTCATCGGATATGAAGATCTCGACGAGTTATATCATTTTTCTTTAGAAACTAATGGTCTAGGATTAATAGTTTTCGAGTTAAATCAAGTGTTTAAGTGTTTCAAGTGTTTAAATCGAGTGTCTAAGATTTTCGCGGATTTATATTTTTTATAAATATTTTTATAGCAGTTACCTACTGAATCTTTATTTAATGACATAAACATGACTACAATATTTTGCATCACTTGCAGGATACTAATTATGTTAATTTTGATTGTATACAAGTTTTTGAACTTGCCTTATACATATTTATGTGGCCATTGAAGTTTACATATTTATTAGTATTTGGATGAGTACATATCTTTTGAACTTTGTATGATTACTTTTATTGTTTCACATTACTTGTATATATATTTTTGTCCTTGACTGTACCTATTCTCCTATTCTGAATATTGTATTTCATACTTAACACGATTTTTTTCTTGGATAGTCTTCAAACTTATTATTATAGGTACTTACCAAAGTAACTTTAGTTTTATTTTAGTCTATCAATTATCTTTGTATTATAATAATTTTATGACTTTAATGTTAATTATTAATTTCATAGGTATTAAATTATAATTTTGTTTAGCTTGGTAGGTATTTAAAGTTATGTTAAATTAGTTATTGTGTATTTTAAAAGTACACTAAGATATAAGTGCTGTAATTTTCAAAGCGCACGTATGTCATACGACGTTTTATAACATATTTGCGAGGAAATAAATAAAACTCGGAGAACGAATAAATGTTTAATTACTTGTTAAAGCAGTTATAAAAATTAGAACAATTTTTAAAATTGAATAATTTTACTTGTTCACAAGCGAATCACAGCGATGCGCGCGCATCAGCGCTTTTTTTTTAAAAGGCAAAGGCACAAAAAACAGCCAGTATTACTTAAAAAGTAAATTAATATTTTTGTGTTTTTGTTACAGATAAATGGTAGAACGTTATATTTAATAAAATAAAATAAAACTAAATTATAATAATATACAACTACTTACAAACTGAAATAAATTAAACTAAAAACAAACAAAATTCCTACTTAAAAAAAGCATAAAAAATTTTGCCCCCGCGGCAGGGTGCCCATCACGCTGGCAGCATTCCCGCGCTGTATGGCTATGCTTAGCCTCTGAGCGAGAAAGCTGCCAGCGCGAGGGTCGCCCGTCGCCTCCCTGAGCCGCTTGCTGAGCTCCCTGAAGAGCCCGTGTGCGCCCGGACCCCACGGACCAAGTGTCTCCACGCCAAATGCGACAAAGTCGTATTGAGCGCCGAGACACCTGTACTTATTCACCTTCTGGCGCTCGCGGACTTCCGCCGCTGCGCCAGCTCGCCTAACCGTCGCTGGAAGATAGGTCGATGCCAGTGTGTCGGAGCACGTGGCATCCCACACTAGCGCACGGCCCATCTTCCAGGGAATCAATGACATTCCGTCAGGCCGCTAATGGTTGTAATTTATTGTCAAAATTAATTTAAAGATTAAATATTTATTTATTTTATCTCCTAAAGTTAATTTTATTCATAAAAATGTTGACCATTTTTCTGACACGAAAACTCTTTGCTAATCGTTCGTTTTTAGACGGAGCATCTTGATAAACTGTGCGTTTTACTTTATAATAACGCACAAGCGCGTAATGAAATACAATACGATATTGAAATTGGTGAAATAAGTGACCATTTACGAGCAAATATGTTATAAAATAAATTAACTTAATACATACTTATTTAAGTAACTTATTTCGAACATATATGTAGGCAGGTAGTACATTAAATTAAATTAAAATGTAGTTGCCTTCGTTAGGTCTGTGGTTAGGTTTAGTCGTTACACCATAAACTGTTGTCGAGGTAGGTACTTACATATTTGCTCGCCATTCAGCAAACGTTCGTGTCCCGGGCTGACGGCGCGGCGGGCGCTCCGGCTCGGCGGGGGGCGTGCGCCCGAAAGTCGGCATGAAAGTATCTGCTGGGTAGGCCCGTAGTCCCGACGACGAAGTCCCGACCGTCCCGACCATTCCCGGCCCGCCCGACCCGACTGCTTAGTGCCGAGCCGCGCGCCTCGCCGTACGCACGCATGCGTACGCTTCCTTACCCTGTTGCACGCATAACATACCGAACACCCATTCGCAACTTACAATAAAAAATCTTCCGGGAGGAATGCACGATGCGTAACAGAATACGATCCGTGCAGTATGAATTTCGAAAGCGTCATTGTCGTATTTTATCTAAACCCTTAGGGTTAAGGTACACAGTGGTGTGAAAGAGTTATGTGGAGAGGTCAGCAGCGGTGCAAAGACCGATCGTAATATCAGAAGCATGCCCTGGAGCTGCCCGTGGTCGCGCGACCGTCAGCGCCCACTTACGGTCAGCCCACCTCTGCATTTATTGTTGCAGGTTTGTAAAACTTTAATTCAAAGAAAGAAAGAAAAAACAAATTAGGTCCTACTAATATTATAAACGCGAAAGTTTGTAAGGATGTTTAGATGTTTGTTAGGTAAGTAATTAATGAAACTTTACAGTAATATAGATTATAACTTCAGAATAACACTTATAATAGGCTATAGACCTCGGGAAAAGCTGTTCCCACCTGAAGAACTTTTCTATGCAGGCAAAGCCGCGGGAAACAGCTAGTTATTCGTTAAGGTATGCTGAAAACCCAAAACATACAAATTTTAACTTTGACGTTTTTGGAATTATGTGCCTACTTATATATGTAGTTTCTCGTTTGTTTACCTTTAACTATCATTTCTGTGTTATCCTTGACTAAATACTCCTTGACTCGACTAAATAGACTAAAAGTTCTCTTTGGTGGGCGACCGTTCGAACCTTCCTGGTATTACCAAGTGAACTGCAGGCATTCAAGTTACGATGTGACCGCCCACACAGGGTGGTAACTTTCTTTGGCTGTCAAGGGAATCTAAATAAGTTCACACGCGGCTCTACTTTTTTATGGGAAGAATTCAAAGATAGGGATAGTCAACGAACCCATTACAAAATGTATAAGTGACGGCCTGCATGTGCTGCCTGCTTTACCGATTTGAAAGTTATAGCGGGACAATCGCTCCATGATAATGTTGGTAGCCACACATAATCCGTGAGATTTGGTTTAATGCATTCGGAGCGTTTTGTACAGTTTTATAATATCCATAAAAGTGCTAGGTACTTTCTTACCTTTAACTACTTAGAATAAAAATAAGTACCTATATGTTGCGTCAGCGCTTTTTAATTTAAAATAAAATGATCATTATTTTCAGAAATACCTACTACTTACATACGTAGTAGTACCAACTTACCGTACTTTAAGTAAGTAGGTAGTAAGTTACTTACTTAGGTACTACTCTGAATATTTCTTGACAAAAAATAAACTTGTAAGCTGCCATTTTTGAACGCTTGATGATGGATGGTAACAAATGAAACTAATTGTGAAGGTTCAGCGCGGCAATCGGTGCGTGCCGGAAGGACCGAAATGGACATCTTATAAATTACCAGTTACGGTTTTGTTTGAGAAAACGAATTGTTTCAGTAGAGCCTTGATGGTTGGAGGTTTCCACCTAGCTTTAGAACTGCAAAACTGTGTCTCATGCTGTGATGTGATTAGCAATGATGAGAGTGGATCAGCTGGTGCTTGAGAGCGCGGCTGCCGGCTGGGGGCGGCTCAGTCAGTCTTGTGGAGCCCGTGCCCCCGGCCGCGCGCACTTCGACCGATGCCGACATTCGGACACGCTCGCTACCTAGGTACCTCACAAAATATGCCCCACTTGGAAAATGCCGGCGTTTCGAATAATCCCAAAAATTCAAAACTAAAAAACCTTCTCCATGCATCAGGAGGAATTAATGTGACTTATCAGTAAAGACTAGTATAGCATTGTTTTACTAAAATCCGATTATATGTGATATTGTTACGTAGACAAAAAGTCAAATAAACAACATCCCGTGATTAAAAATGAGATATAATGCCTTGGAACTGTCTCTGGGGATACCAAGCTCCGGCACCGGTTTGCAGAGTTAGTGGCCCGCTACATTTAATACTGCAGGTAATACTTAAGCATGTTAATGTACCTATCTAGTTAAGATGAATGAGTCTAATAATAGGTACCTACACAAGCATTTAATAGCTTTTCCTGTCGCGAAACTGTATGTCGACAAGTTGTGGTATATAACTCATAAAACCGCCTTTTCGCACCAGTTTATCGTGACTTCATCGCAGTTTTAATTTTCCATTTTTTTTTTCATGTGTGTCATTTGTTTTTTAATGAGATTGTGCAGGAGGTCAAAATATATCTTTGGTATATATACCTATCTTCAGTAGACAAACGAAAAATTCACTGAAAAGCTAATTTCCAATGACATTTCTCTTCAACGGGCTTAGATTTTCTTTTTTTATAATTAGTATGGAATTTAAAGGTTGAATACTGCGATCATTGACGATCGCCGGTTGAATATCATCGTAGCAGATCCTGAATTTCAGGGCCAACTTGGTTGCACGACCTACTGAACTACTTTTCACTAGGTAGGTATAGGTAGATACCTCCTTTGGCGACATGCCAAAACTTCTATTGAATGATTCTAAAATGCACATAGAGTCTAAAATCTACCAAACTGTGACAGATATTCCGTACACACTATTACCAATCTAACAACTTGCTAACAACAATACAACACGACAATTTATAAATGTGTGTAGGTTTGAGGAGTCATGTTCCTCCGAGGCGTAGATATAATTTGACAATAAAATTTTACAGGATCGTCCCGGTTAAAAAGTATTCTAATACCGTATGTCATTCTAGGAAGCTATAACCTAGGTAACCGTACGAAGTTTCATCAAAATCCAAACTTTCGCATTAAACAGGTGTAAAAGTCTTCTGCAATAGTAAACAATGCATAGAATTTTGAGCCATATAATTGTTCAATGCTCATTTGTAACTTGGTGTAGGTCACAGATTTAATAAAACCATAGCCGCTGGGAGCGTAGCGAGCTTTTTCTGTATTCTGTGGTGTAGGTATATACCTAAGCCTACTACGATTATCACCGCACACATGGCCAGCCCCCGTCCGTCTGCCCTCTCCCACCGCCGTACAAGACTAGCTAGGGTTAATTTTTAATAAAATAAATACTCTTTAAAACTAGTAGTTCCGTGAGAACAGTAGACCTCGCCAGCCCTTATAAACCAAACCTAAAAGAAACCAACAAAAGTCAACTTTGGAAACAGAAAAAGTACCTACTAAAGTGACAAAAATTAGCACTTTAAAGCTTAATATTTCGCAAACGGATCCCTGAATCGAAAAATGTTTTTCACACACCCGCGATATTTTTGAAAGACCCATCCAACGATACCCCACACCATGGATATCACGCGGAAAAAAATAATTTTCCATTTTGCGTATGCAGTTCTATGAACATAATTTATTTTTTCAACTTTCTTAAGTCGATCCACTATTACTCAAAAACTAATAGAACCTACTTAGCCGTAATAGTTTTCCTTGTAACTACGTTATATATGCTACTGCCATGAATTTTTTCACATTTCCAGAAGCAACCGTTTAGCTGGCAGGGGGGGGGGACACGTGACTCTAACAAAAATTACCGCCTTAAAGCTTAATATTTCGCCAACGGATCCCTAAATCGAAAAAATGGTATTCACACACCAGCAATATTTTTGAAAGACCTATCCAACGATATCCCACACTATGGGATTCACAAGAAAAAAAAAGTTCACTCCCACTTTGCGAGTATGGTAGGTACTCTAAAAAAAATGTTTTTCAAAATTTTATTCTACTCATTTTGTAGGTTTAATTAATTTATACATATGCCAAATTTTCGTCAAAATCGGTAATGCGACCTGTAGAGAATTACAGACAGACAGACAGACAGACAGACAGACAGACAGCCGGACAAGAGCATTTTTGGCCAGTCTCGAAACGTAGACGCTTCGCTCGCTTCGCTCGCTCGGTCAATTAAGGTAATTTTAGATTGTAACTAAGTGTATACCTACAAGCTGTAAAGTGGGATTAATTATTATTTTCACTTGCTATCCTTCGTCGGCAAGGATTGGTGACACGAGAGGATATCCCTTGTTTCCCACGGGCCGCGCATCGCACACTAATGAGTACAATAAGTCGTAATTGGTGCATCAGAGGCAGAGCCGCGCTCACCACGGCACGGGGGCGATCAAACGCATTTTTACGCTGCACTTTTCTAAGAGCTACTGATAGAGTGGGGTAATAAAACAGAAATGGAGGAATGGAAACCTAAATACAATATCATCTTCTCGTAAACTTTAGTAGCAATAACTAGTCTTGCCTCTACATTATTAGTTTAAAGTTCAAGTAGATATTGTAAACTCTATCGAAACTTCTACCTATCTGCCTAATGGAGAGATTTTATCCTAATTATTAATATTAAAAATGCTGAAGTTTGGATATTTGTTACTCAATCACGCTACGGCAGCTTGTATCCTGGATTTAACATAATTGGGGGCGGGGGTAGGTGACATGACGTGAGAAGTTCATTTTACATAGAAACTGTAGGTACATATACTTACTAGTAGGTATGGGTACCAAATATACTAGGCAGCAAGAATGTTGTAATGCAGAAGCCGTAGGTCACCGGTCGTGGGACTAGCTGCGATGTTATCATCAGGAGTATACGTGTGAACAGCGGGCGAGACGTTGCCGGCATAGAAAACCAATTCGTCGCTAATTTTGCAAAAGGGCCTATCTCAAAAGAAAAAGTACTGAGATAGGCCCTTTTGCAAAATCAGCGACGAATTGTTACTTACGTATTGCTTTTCTGACTTCCTATAAAATATGATTGTATGTAAGAAAATAATGAGGTAACTGTAGCAGCGGACAATTAATTGATAAAATGCTGGCGATAGCGTAGGTCCATTATCTACCCACATGTGTTACGTAATATTTGTATGTCGTGGCAGGATAAGCCGGGATTTTAGCGACTCAAAACGAATTTAGTTCGATAAACTTGAATTAGATGATTAATTTTTATATAAATAAAGGTGGTGGCTTGTAATACATTATAAGTATGTATATAAATAGGCACCATAATATTGTTGTCTATTGTTTTGTATGTATGACACGGTTAGGTTGCCTCGTCAAGTAGCTAGTAGAGTTAACGGTAGAATGCTAATGTGTGGAAGCGCGTTCGTAGCGTTGTCGCATGCGCACACGCCGGCCTTAACTTCCCAAATAGTTGCGCAAGAGCAAGTAGGTACATGCGCCGCCCACGGTCCACCTCTGCAGGCCAAACATCACCTCAAGTTCATTGTCACTTAATCCAACTTCATACAATCTCATAGGCATTAGAGATATTTCTCTTTTTGATCTACAATCTATATTAGACTGTTCAATATCAGTATTATTTTGATGATCGATCCACTGATCGCATTTAAATTCACCATTCATATAAATAATCGTTCTGCGTGCGTATGTATTTATATTCATAGTAGGTACCTATAAGATAGTGTAACAAAATAAACAGTGTGTAGGTACCTACTCTTGGAAGACACTGTATGTAACTAACAACTAAAATGAAGTCATTGTGATGGTGTATTCATTCGTGTCTTATCTATCTAGCGTTTATAAGTTAATTAGGACCGTATGTGGAGTTGCGCGTGCGCCACTGAGCGGACAATAAAGCCTTTCAGCGGGCGGTGCTTTTGACGAGTCCCCATAATTAACTCGACCATGTATCGGCTCTTATTGTCCGACTCTACACAATTGCTGTGGGATCTAAATAAGTTTACTCTCCTCGATTTAAATATCAAGCAGTGGCCCATGAATGGTACATTTTACTTCTTAGTATACCTCACCTTTATGAAATGTTTCATTATTAATTTTCATTCCTGTTTTCCTGATAAGTTAGGCTTTACTAGGCCTCTCACCGCGGTGATATGCTGTCCATCGTCCTTTGGGTAGGTTTTTATTGTAAACGGAAAGGCAGCTTATTGTATAGCTGATGCTTCCATATTATGCAGCAGTCGACTTGCATGGGTTACAGTTTGTTTGAATTTTAGTACAGATTTTGTTCAGTATGGCCTCATCAGTTAGTAAGCAAGTTGAGTTGAGTGAAATGAGGTTGGTATTTGATGTTATTGCGCTCATATACACCACATACCTAAATAAGAAGCATTTAGCGAAAAGTAAAACACTCTGTTCGCTAAGCTATACCTTATTGTCAGTTGGACAATAGTGAGAGAAGTCTACTGATGAGGAGTCTTGACCTAGTTCTTGCGGGAATGTCAGGGCGAATTTCTAGACACATGACTACTCTAGTTTTATTTGCTGTACTGAGGGTGCTGCATTAGTTGACTGTATGTACCTGTATTTATTTTACGAGTATGCGAACAACGTTAATATTTTCTATAATGGCAGTATACGGTATAAGGGTCGGGGCAGACCGAGCGGAAATTTGCCCGCGCACTTTTTGACGTCATGTCAAATGAACCATATCACTATAGCCTAAATAACAAAATCGTATGAATGACCTCGAGCGCGAGGCGACGCCGACGTGCAGAAGTCATTTTACCATTTTGTTCTTTAGGCTGTAGTGATATGGTTCATTTGACAATGACGTCAAAAAGTGCGCAGGCAAATTTCCGCTTGGTTTGCGCAGTCCTTAACTACTTATTTGCTATTACCTACTTGCATATCCTGCTATATCGATAGCAGGTTAAATTGCTTTTCTTTTCGTCAAATTGCTATCCGATTGTAGTAAATAGGTAGATTTGCGTTTGTTGTTTACGATGCGACATCATTAGTACGCTTCACTTGTGCAAGGCGTCTGAACGAAATAAATGAGTGGGTGTTTTCACTCGTTACATAAAGAATAGGCGATGTTCCTTAGTAGACAACATTTCACTTGATCTTTGTGACGAATCGATTGGGCCGCGACTAAGGTCGTGCGTGGCCTGTGTGGCCCGGTTCCCGGTGGCTCCGTCCGGTGCCGTATACAGGAAACGTTCATTATGCAAATTCCCTTGACAGTTGAAAGTATGTTTACAGAGTGTTTACGGTAGTTTTTGAATGAGTAAACAACAATAGAATGAATTACCATTCTTAAAAAATACCTACTGTAAATTGTAGTTCTTACATACTTTTAAGTTTTAGGTATTTACCTATGATGATGACCTACTTACTGTAACTATGTACTGTTACCGTGTAAGTTTCATTTTTAAATTAACCAGTTTCTTATTAAATCTGTATGTCAGTCACCCCTAAAACATTTGGGTGTAAGTATTAATTCAATTTTATTAATAGTGTTACACCGTGTGTAGTATATATTAGTAACTCTTCTAAATAACTCCGTTTTTGACGATTTATATGCGTTACTCAGCAGAAGTATAAATTCAATGGCAGATGTAACTTATGAAGCAAAAGGCGTAGGCTTTATTGACCGAGCGAGCGAAGCGAGCGAAGCGTCTACGTTTCGAGACTGGCCAAAAATGCTCTTGTCCGGCTGTCTGTCTGTCTGTCTGTCTGTCTGTCTGTCTGTCTGTAATTCTCTACAGGTCGCATTTTTCAACCGATTTTGACGAAAATTTGGCATATGTATAAATTAATTAAACCTACAAAATGAGTAGAATAAAATTTTGAAAAACATTTTTTTTAGAGTACCTACCATACTCGCAAAGTGGGAGTGAACTTTTTTTTTCTTGTGAATCCCATAGTGTGGGATATCGTTGGATAGGTCTTTCAAAAATATTGCTGGTGTGTGAATACCATTTTTTCGATTTAGGGATCCGTTGGCGAAATATTAAGCTTTAAAGCGGTAATTTTTGTTAGAGTCACGTGTCCCCCCCCCCCCCTGCCAGCTAAACGGTTGCTTCTGGAAATGTGAAAAAATTCATGGCAGTAGCATATATAACGTAGTTACAAGGAAAACTATTACGGCTAAGTAGGTTCTATTAGTTTTTGAGTAATAGTGGATCGACTTAAGAAAGTTGAAAAAATAAATTATGTTCATAGAACTGCATACGTAAAATGGAAAATTATTTTTTTCCGCGTGATATCCATGGTGTGGGGTATCGTTGGATGGGTCTTTCAAAAATATCGCGGGTGTGTGATAAACATTTTTCGATTCAGGGATCCGTTTGCGAAATATTAAGCTTTAAAGTGCTAATTTTTGTCACTTCAGTAGGTACTTTTTCTGTTTCCAAAGTTGACTTTTGTTGGTTTCTTTTAGGTTTGGTTTATAAGGGCTGGCGAGGTCTACTGTTCTCACGGAACTACTAGTTTTATTTACTCTAGTCTTCATCAGTTACATTTTCAGTTACACGTTACAGTTCACGAAATGTTCCAAGTTCTTTTTTACCGAACGTTACGAAACATAGTCTGGTTTCAAATGTCGCCACAACCGACAGTAGACGGTGAAATGATTGACATCACGTTCACGCCGCTTTCCGGACACGGTCTTGCACCAGTGCGTGCCATTCGAGTACCAAATCTCTTGCAGAGGTATATAGGTAGGTATATACATAAGAGCAATAAAAAATATTTAGCGCCTTGGGATATCCGATACCAATTTGACTATCAGTTTTCGGCCAATCTTTGTTGTCATCATAGGTTGGTGTATTCTTTATGAGATCATTTTTTTCCATTCAACAGTCACATTATTATTATTAGTATTTGACGTCCACAAATTAATTAAATATTATCATATTATCGTTTTTAAATATTATCATGCTGTGAAATTAAATAAAAATAAATTAAATTAATACTTAGTTGCTTCTAATATTTAACGCACACTTTATGGTCCAGTTACTTTGTTGGTGTCGTAGTTCTCGTTGGTATGATGTGGGTCTAGTGGTGTGATGTTATACCGCGACGACGACGGTGATCGGTGGATAGGCGCGGGCGCAACGGACTCTCTACGATGATTTACGACGCATTCCTGTGGGGAGCGCAGCGAGGACCTTCGCTCGCGCCTGCGCACGGCGATGGGAACGAGATTATTTCACATTCGACTGATGACAGACAAAGCTCTTTGTCACACCATTGTTCGAATGCGACTCGAACGTCTAGTAAAGCCGTTTTAGGAGGAGATTAGTCACCGTCTCCCTCAAATGGATATGACGCAATTGGAAAGAAGTACACTACAAAGTGGAACTGTTCAAAAAATAAAAACATGTGTCTCGATCTCGATTTATTTGAAGTGTGTATGTGTGTGTAGGTACTTATTAATTTTCAGTAAACGGAGTACCCTCCCTAAACGAGTCCGTCGAGGACGTGACAATTTTCAAAATGAACAAGAGAATAAAATATGCGTAATTGAGACTGCGTCGCGAACGGATATTGCGTAACGTGGAACTGCCCAAAGCGTTATTGACCGGAAGTGCGGGACCGGGGGCACCGGGGGCACCGGGGGCACCGGGCAGTGAGCGTCCAGGCCATAGGTACAGTCGACCGCACATCACTTTCACCGTCAGCTGGCCTAACCTATTAGGGAGTTTCAATACTATGAGAGATCAGTGAGTTTTGTTTCCACTAACGTGCGGTCGACCGTACCTGCAGTCATACATAATACTACATCACGGCACCACAGAATATACATACACAGCGATGGCACTAATACATGTAGCATGCGCCACTATAAGTAGTCCTTCAGTAGTTATCGGCAGTTAAATTACTTAGAGCGGTGTGTAATTTGGGTAAACCTGCATGAACCATTTTATATTATGTGAACTGTATAAATACAAGTTCATTTTATTTTGTACTTAGATCTAATTATTTAATTTGTTTAATGCCTACCCAACTTAGTAATTATTATCTCTAACAAATCCGTATTCATTTACATTATGACGAACGAGAATACTTAATTAACTATTTATGTAGCAACGCAAGTAATTATTTCCTAGAGATCATCTCTGAATAGATACCGAGTAAGGATACAGTTACCCGGATTAGGTTTCGTTACTGAAATTAAAACAGTGCTCGTGCAAAAACACCAGGCCCCGCAAAAAATATCACGCTCCGTGGAACATGCTCGCCAGCTGTCCCTAGTGAGGTGAGTCGTCGACGCTTTCTGGCAAGATACAACTTCATTCCTCATAATATTGATGGAGGTTTAACAACAATCTCTATTTCCGCCGCCTGGCAACGTACATACTTGACAATAAACGTTCTGAACAACAAACTGCTCCTTAGCCTTGCCATGAATCAAACGGCGTATGAATGGGAGTCGTAAATAAATTTTATTCCTTATTGGAGCATAAACAGTGGCACAAAAATAGCTCCGGCCACCTGGTACTACACTCTCTCCCAACGTCCCAACTTAATTTATGAAACGTTAGTCGACACAATGCAACCGCAGAAATAACCCTTAACTATTTATTCTATTGAACAAATTGTCCCTGCATTACTATTTCAAGTGGCAAACGATTTTCTCGAACTAACTAAATGGAACATTATACGCGTATTGATAGTAACCCCTATGTTGGCCTGTAGAGGCGAACACATGGTGGCAATAAATTAATTTATCATGGGTAGGATAGGGATTGTGTCTAAACAACGTTTTGTTAATAATCTCCTTTGGAATGTTGTGAAGTGAGCAAGCAGAATTAGGTAAGTATGTTTTTTCGCTCGATTTTTGGTTCTATTATTAGCGATTCTTTCGGTCCGGCGGGGTTAGTTATTACAGTTTCACGCGGTAACTTTTATTTTCTCACATTTATAATATTACGTTACAAATATAATAAATCTAACTCCTGTGATCACATTTGAGGCCCAATTTTACCATGTTTGCACCTATCCTGTGAAAGACTTAATGGTCAATTGTAGCCATAATTTATTCACGGTTCAATGGAGGCCAATTACCCAAAATAACCGTCTCTATAGTGGATAGTGGGTAGGTTACGTACGTTATAGACGATGACTCTGACCGAAGAGACAGCCACGTGGGAGGTCCTTAAAGATACATATCGACTTCCAGGTGAATTAAATTGATCGATTATTCCAAGAGATGCTTATCTTTCTATTTCACTAAGTAGGTATGTAGGTAACAATAACCACCGATGGTAAGGGTAAAAACTGAAAAATAAAAAGATCCTATGAAACTTTTATTAAATAGGTTACGACGGCTCCAGTACTTACTGCTAACCAAAAAGTCGTCGTAAAAGTAAACCACATGGAAAATAAATACAATAGGAATTATACACCACAGTACCTACATACAATTGAGAAACTTTAACTTTACCTTTTTACTTTCAAAAAGTTGTATTTGCCTATTTTGATAAATCGATGTTGATGTGTTGCCATCTACAATCAATCTGGTTATTCGTATTCGTTCCATTCCATACCATAATGTGTGCCTTTCTGGGATAAAAAATATTTGTCTACTGATTTTTTTAAAATCCTTCTGACCCAAATACCTGCGCGCTTCTAGTCGCTTCGAACCTCTCCGAATCCGGATGTAACGTTGTGTGGCTACACGTGGAGCATTTTACACCAAAATGTTTGCATTGACCTTCCTCAGCAGTGTTAGTAACTTGTTTTAATTTGAGAGCAGTGGTCTATGGTATTTTTAATTACTTCACGGCTCATATACTTCATGAAATAGCTTAAAGATCTAGCTTAAGATAACGTCTATAGCAATATAATTATAAAATGGAAAAACCCGCGCGGTCTGCTAGCTAAAAATGTAGGTATTGCTATTACTTACGAGTATTCTGAGTTTTGAAAGTTGATCTTGTGGAGATAAGACGAAATGATTAGCTAGTGCGTGCCGCCCGGCGGTGCTCGTGTCTGACAACATGACGAGACGTATGGTGTGACGGACGGTATGCTGGACGCTCCCCTCGTCATTTCTTTCTCGCGTCGGCCGCTGACACTTTATGCAATTAAGTTGTCACTGAGATACCGGTATAGGTAGTATAAAAGTAAATAGCAGATAAGTATCCAAAGTGCTAAAGAAATGGAGGTGTTGAAAGAGCTGATACATTTATTCACAAGTTCACAACGCTCGCGCTCCCAACGCTGCAACTAGCAACTAATGAATAGGTATATCTAAATAAGTTTTCACTAAGGTACTTTAAGATGATCTCGGAAGATTTGTCTTTTTTTCTTTGGAAGGAATCTTTGGGAAATCTAACGCTTCATCATAATATAATCAGTACCTACATAATTTTCTTATAATTACTCTTGTCTGACTCTATATTTCCATAGGCATGTCCGTCCGTATACTAGATTTAACTTATTTGGCCTAACGAGCCAGCGACTTCCAAATATAGGTACTTTTACAGAGTTTTTAGAGAAGACGTTTTGCTTCTCTTTTCACAACATCTCATTTCAGCACTTTACCTAATTCAATTCAATATTTGTATTGTGGCATTGCATCGAGTCCACGGTTGTTCTGCCACTGTCCACGTAACGAACGGTATTTTATTAGTAAACATAATAGATACTTACTGATACTTTGAATAAGTAGTTGTTGTTAGTTGTCTACACATGGTAATGGTATGGGTATTAGACGTTGTCGTAAAGACTGCTGCAGCGACGATGTATGTACAGTCGACCGCACGTCTATTGAAACACTGACCTTGAGGTGGCCTAGTCTATTAGGGAGTTTTAATTTAATACTATGAGAGACTAGTATAGACTGGTTTTGTTTCCACTGACGTGCGGTCGACCGTACGTACATACATAATTTATTGTAACATGTATATATGTGAAGTTTCGGCAAATTTTCTATAGGACTATACCCATAAACTACCCATGTGCTGCAATTACGATGCCGCGGCATGATTGTTTGACCGTTTATGGTGTGGGTTGTTTAATATATTCATGTTTTGCTCATGCATGGAGTTTTATTTAAGAATATGCATTACATAAATGTAAATAAATAATAGTTATTTGTTATGCAAGGCTGCAAAGTTGGTTATTTTGTGCGAGTACTAGTATTGAAAACTGAGCAAGCGAAGGGTTCTAGGATTGAACAACGAGCGAAGCGAGTGGTTCAAAGATAGAATCCTGAGCGTAGCGAGGGTTTCAAGGTACGAGACACAAAATAACTTTGCTGCCGAGCGCAACACACAATTTTTCACCTCACTACAGCGAGGAAAATACTAGGTGAATTGAATCCTTTCGGCGGTTTAGAACCACAAATAATAATAACCACAATTAGAATTGACACTTCTTTAAATGTCCACCTTCTACAAATTAGAATAAAAGTTTTAAAAAGATTTTTTCCAGGTGCCATTTTTTCCACGCAGATTTCGAATGAGAATAATGAATACCCTTCCGAGCTTGTGAGGTGAAGAATAAATTACCTACTGATACTTGTTCAAATTATAGTTATTTTTTATAGATTTGGTACAAAATGTGTGGTTGATTGATGTGTTGGCGTCGTAGCCCTAAGAGAATATAGGTACCTAGTCGAGGTTGTAAACAATATGCCTGAAATTGTAGTTGGCCGTAATTTCAAGTAACGTTGCGCAAGTCATCTGGGTGTACAACGGCGTACTACATCATGTACACACGTGACGTCACAGTGGTTTCAACACTGAACAAACAAAGCTGCAAGCCAGACTCTCGCACACAGGCATTTCGTGCTCATTTCCAGGGCAAACAATAAATATGATTTTGGGCTTTAAATTTACATTTTGTCAGTATCTTTTCCCTTTGTTTACAAATACGGCGAGAGTAATATGAAATTGACCCTTGTTAAACCCCTTATATTAAATCTCGGTCTTTTTTCACTTGGCCCGTATGGAAGAATCAACATTTAATTTAATTGATGGCTGCCATAAGTATTCCCAGGCACTTAATGGAGATAAATAGAATTTTGATTAGATAAATCTATGGCATGAAAAGTGTTTTAATTTAATTAAATGCACGTGTACCTACTATATAATATAGCATTTATGTTCATCAATATAGGTTCCTACAGGTTGGAAATTAAAAGGCGTGAAAATGCAGAAACATAGGTAATAAAATAATAGGTATAGGTACCCTATGTAGTCTATATAGGCTAATGTAACAAAACTGCTACTTCAGGAATGGAAATTGTATACCGTTCAGAAATATGTTTGTACTAGCTTTTTCCCGCGGCTTCGCCCGCGTATAAAAGTTTTTCCCGTGTACATTGTGAAACATCGCCCTCTATGTAGGTGTTGGGGTATTAGCGGACGCCTCGCGACTTTGTCCGCGTTAAAAAGTAGCCTATATGTTATTCCAGGATAAAAGCTATCATTGTACCAAGTTTCATTAAAATCTGTTCTGTAGTTTTTACGTGAAAGAGTAACAAACATCCTCACATCTAAACATCCTTACAAACATTCGCCTGCATAATATTAGTACGATACGGAGTAGGATAGGATTTTTTTTTTAAATCTGTTTATTTCTTTTTTTTAGGGGCTTTTTACAATTAATAATGACAGCCCCATCATAGCCGGATAGGATTTTCAGGTTGACTCTTGACTTGACTCAGATTCTGTGTGGGTCGAGGGTTGGTGAAGTCTCTGCCAAGGCCAACAATGTATCATTCACAATAACACTAGTAACTACGTGCGCGTGCGCGTGCGTAGCTTTGCCAGCAATTATCGCAGTTTTCTATTGCCTGCCTCTCCTACAATGTAATCAAAATATTATTAAATGGACTTTCTTTTAGGCGATTCATTTGACAAGTCATTGTTGGTTTTCTTTTATGGTTAATTTAGTTGATTTTATTGAGTATACCTACCTTACGCGTTTATTTTTGTCTGCATGGACATTGTAATTATTTATTTGCATTAGTATTTTTTTACAAATTATTTCCAACACAATGTCATTTATCCTAGGTAGGTACTTGTAGAAGTCAAAGACCACAAATGTAGAGTTACCTACCTAGGTACATTTATGCATATGTTTTGTCGATACTTACAATTGAAAACTTAAGTGAGAAATCGTGCATGAATTTTTATGATGCATGAGGATGTTTACCGCCGACATCGGTCGGTTGTATAAGTTTTGTGTGTAATTGCCGTATTCATTGAATAGTGCGCGCGTGAGGCGCGAGACAGGAAGGAGGGGTCGGGGGGCGGGCGCGGCGCGAGCGCACCCAGCGGGACGACGGCGGCGGCGGGTCGCAGGTCGCCCGCCGCGGGTCGGCATATTTCACTTTGCGCCATCCACTCACGTTATTCAAACCAAGCCGTATAAGTTACCGGCACAAATATGAGTTACTCGACATTGCACGATTATCCACAGTGTGGGTGGTCTCCCAGAATCGGCAGGAATACTGAGAAACCGTCAATTAAGAAATTATAAACCGGTCGAGTGTTCCAGATCGATACTTGCGGCACATCTGTTGCTCTGCTCTCTGATGTGGGAACATGGGAAACACAGAGCCACTTTAACATCAAAGGTGATGCAAGGCCAGATGTGTCATGCTGTCTTACCATTGGCATTTTGATTCGAACATAATACGCCAATCCGTACACCACGGCACTTAGGGTATTACAACCCCCTGGGTTTCATGACTGTTCACATTGTTGTCTGAAGCTGAGATCGACAAGATCATAACGACATTACTCTATTCACAAATAACTAGACCGTACAGTATCAGCCTACTTGATATAGCGCTTATGGCACGAGCGTGATTCTAACTTTCTCCCTCTAACCTTACATGGTTGTAACGAGTCACATGATGCATACATGACTATTTCAAGTCATTCATAATTTAAAGCAGTTTTCTAAGTGCCAACTAATAATTTCCAAGTCAAAAACATTCGCTTTTAGACGACTCAAGTACCTATATTTAATATTTAAAAATATTATAACAAAATGCTAGTGTTTTTATAGAGTAAAATCTTATTGGTAAAATTAATACAAATATTTATTAGATAGGTCCTGGCCATTTATGCAGAAAAAAGATTTGGAATGCCAATTATTAAAACGAACAAAACATTTCTTTTTAACATCGCGCGTGGCTTTCATAATATTTTTCTATGAAAAAAATGCCAGTGTGCGGATAGTGTGAGAAATAAAATCTTTTTGGTAAAATTAAATCCTAGTAATATTACGAACGTGAAAGTTTGTAAGAATGTTTCAAAGAGGTTTTAAATTTATGACACCGACCGCCGCCAGAGGCGCCCCTCGCGGCGATGCCCGCGCATGCGCTTTCTGTGCTCTGTGGGATGTTTGGATATTTCTGAGTTTTGATGTTTGTTACTCTTTCACGCAAAAACTACGGAACAGATTTTGATGAAACATCTTCGGGAAAAGCTGTTCCCGCGGGAAATACTTTTCTACGCAGGCGAGGCCGCGGGAAACTGCTAGTTTACATTAAATTACCTACTCATGGAATTAAAAAGAAACGCCAATGATTAAGAAGAACAATTTTCATTGTTATTAAACCTCATTATTATTAAATCTCCTTCCAATAAGTTTGCATTCTCTTCAGTTACTTGTCTGAGTTATTCCAGTGTTATGCATTGGTAAATGAAACAATTATAGTATTTGTGATGACGAATTTTTTTACACCGCGACTGTATATAGGTATCACCTAAAGTACCTGCACAATCATTATTTATGATGATGATCATAGCCATACGTGGGTCTGGGTACGTAATTTGATAATATAATGCGTTTTGTTTGAGTAGGGCGAGTTGGCGCGTGCACGCATGCCGCCCGCCCGCCGCCACCGCCTGGCGCACATTCACTATTAATATTAAGTAGTTGTTTTGAGCCAGCCAGTAATGAAATAGATAATTGCATTATTACTTAGGTAGGTACCTACGTAAATGAAGTCAGACTTTGATAATCGGTTCACAAGTTTATCAAAACTTAATCAAAAAGTTATATACGCCATTATTCATTGTTGTTGTTAATTTATCTAATCAGAAGTTGCGTAAGTAACATCAGTTTCACCTTTCCGTGCGTGTCCATTACTTAACTGCCCCTACACTAACACCGAGGGACGAACCCCTCGTATCCTCACCGTAAAGCAAGGGAGTGTCCCATCACCATGATCATCAGTCAACTGCGGGGGGCGAAGAAATATTAGTTTACAGCCATATTTCCACATGCAATCATAAATCTTTAACTGCATTTTCTGTACTCACGAAACTTTTCATTTACTAACGAAATCGATTTTTGTAAACAAACATTACTGCTGCTGCAAATGGCTTAGAAAAACAAACATCGATTTATATTTATATCGAAATAGTTACCGGAAATGTATTTCATTATTTAAGTAAACATAAATTATTTTGATAGCTTGTTTGTATTTTTAAACTAGCATATGCCCCGCGACTTCGTTCGCATTAAAAGTATCATTTAAGTTATTAACTGTTGCTCGTGGCATGTAAATTTGGTCTGTAAATTTTTGTTTCCATGCAAACCATATAAACCCTTTTCACCCCTTTAGGGTTGAAAGTTGAAAAATCCAAGTACACCAGATTTTAAGTCAGACAGACCACATGCTTTCAAACAAAAAAAACGCGGTTCAAATCGGACCAGTAGTTTTAGGGCGATGCCGGTTCAAACAGACAAACAAGAAATTTTTTGAAGTGTTTTGGGGTCAGTTAAGCCAAAATAACGTATTCCTATAGGTTTTTTTTTGTTAAATCCCTTCAATGTAGGTACTATCAACAAACTTCTCGCCCTAACAATTTTTAATTTTTGTTGCTTGCATGTGGCGATCGTAGCTAAGCCCTCTTCGCTCGCTATTCTATTGTTTAGCGAGGACAGTGGCCTCAGCAGACGGTCACTCGGAGCTTAGTAGCCGCACGCAATATTAAACTTTAAGGTGGTACGGCGGGAAGTTTGTACAGAAATACTCCAGTTACAATTTTATAATAAGTAGTATAGATAAAAGAAAAAAAATTTTTTAGCAGAGCGTGGTTTCGATCCACGGACCTCTGGGTTATGGGCCCAGCACGCTTCCACTGCGCCACTCTGCTCTGGCTGCACCTCGCGAAATTGGTCACCCATTTCTTACGATGTCCCATTTGCTGAAGTAATGCATCCCGTTTGTTGGTGAAGAAAGAGATTGGTGTTATAGTTGGTATGGGTTAATTCATATTGCTTATATATATCTAGTATTTGTACGCGGCTTTGACTGCGTGAAATTAGATACCTAACGAGTACTTGTCAACTTTTTGTAAGGAATCCCATTGAGTAAATAGCAAGTAATTGAAGACTAGAGGAAAATCACACATACGCCGGGATTTACAAAAGTTTGTGGTTAGTGATTATGGTTCACTAACTGAACACATTATGGTATAATGTAAAAGATACCAAAAAGTTCTAATTAGGTACCTATACCTAGTAACTTAATTTTTTTTGCTGTAAAAACTGTTCTGCTTCAGTCGAAAAGTGAGTGCGATGGCTGGAACGACCCACGACCGTAACGTAGCTCGTTTAAAAGGGTCCGGCTTTAATTCCAACTTTGTAATTAATTAAAGTGATTAACCGAATAACGGGCGTCTATTGTTCGAAACATTCATTCTAGGTTGTCGGTTTGAAACAAAATTCTTGAAAATATGTACCTACTATGAAGCATTCTAAGGATCTAAAATTAAGATGAGAAGGCACCGCCGCACAGTGGAACGTGCCTATACATTGGGTCGGTCGTTGGGGCACTATTATTTCCTCTGTGCTGCGGTTGGGGTCCAATCGTTAATGTGTCAAAATACATATAAAACCTTAAGTTATGGACTGATACCGTTTAATTCAGTCAATAACTAATATAGCTGTGATAGCCACAGAACACGGAAAAAGCTCGCTACGCTCCCAGACGGCCGCGCAACCTTGAAATAATAATGTTCGGAATCACAGAACACGGAAAAAGCTCGCTACGCTCCCGCTCGCTACGCTCCCAGGTGATAGCAACATGGAGACAAGCAATATTTACCTACAACAAAATTTGAATTTACTCACTTTACAGATTTATTTATACAATTAAGATTGCTTATGCCATAGGGGCCGTCCATTAATCACGTGATCTTTTTTTAAGCATTTTTTAACCCCCCCTCCCCCTTGGTGATACATGGTGAGGTTTAAGACTACCCCCCACCCCCCACCCAACATCACGTGTATTTTTAATATCTACAAAAAATCTTAAATTTTATAGAATAATCTTAAATACAGGTATATAGTTTAATCTTATTTTATTCTGAAATTAAGGATCATGATAAAAATGTCTAGACGGAAAGGTTACAGGTTGTTTTTGATAGGCATAAAAATAATAATAAACGAATGGTGTAATCATGCGAAAAACATATATTGTACTTAGCAACGGCGAGTCAAGTTCACACTACAAGCCGCTTTTCGATTAAAAAATCGCGCGTTTGAAAAAATAATGAAAAAATAAATACACGTGATATTTTACTACACCCCCCCTTCCCCCTTGTGACATTTCGTGATTTTTGTCAAATCCCCTCCCCCCCCTTTCAAGCCTCACGTGATTAATGGACGGCCCCATAGCTTCGCACCACGTGTTTACATTAGATATACATGTTACCTATACGTACTTATTGCCCTATATTTGAAATCCGTTCGTTCGTCCGCCCGCCCGTCTACCAGCCATACATCTATCCATCTCTAGTTTTAATAACGCTATGTTGGTTGTGAGTATTATGGTCCCATGTCCCTAAGCAATAGCTGTCGTTGTTTACGCGTGACACAATTTTACGAGTGAAGTATTCGCGATACTCCTCGCCTCCATATTAAACGGATGTCACGTACCTTCCTATGCCGCTTGAGAAAGCGCCCATAACTAAAAAGAGGCTTTGGGTGTGGTGGGCCCTCTAAATTTTTGAGTCGAATGAAACGAGACTCGACACGTAGGCAGGTATCACTCCTTCTAGCATTGTGAGTATAATACCTCTTGGAAATATTATAGATAAGGGCCGTCGTCGGCGTGACGATTCACAAATCCTTGCCACGTGTGAGCTTAGCTTACGTAAGTAGCTTTGTTGTACGCTTGTCGTACGGTTGGGGATAGATAACGTTAAAAATGGGACATTGACATAATACTTTGCTGCGATTTCGTCGCTTATCAGCAGATTTGTCGTAATTTTTATGGTGTTTCACGTGTGATGGGAGTTGTATTGGCTTGCCACCATTTCAAATAATTACACTATAAATACGCATTAAATAAATTAATCATTAAATACTAGTGATTCTCAAAATCAAGTTTATTTCAATTTTTATATTATAATATTAAAAAAATGATATAGGTAGATACATCTAATCTCTGGATCGATAATATAGCACCTTATAGTTATCATTAAACTAAAACTATATCGAGACAGCTCTCGTTGTGTAATACACAATTTGTAAGAAGATAAATAATCCCTACAGAGTAAAATCACTACAGTACAAAACAATGAAGATTATAGTATCAATCGCGTGCCGCTTCCGTTGATTTATCGGCGTTCCGACAGAGCCCTTTGTTCCTCGACAGTCAGTCACATGTCCCTCGATCAAAACCCTCGGCTCCGTCACGAATATTAATTTTTCTTTGGATTAAAGCTTCAATCTCAATTTACCATTTCCTTTACCTTTACTTCGATAAATAAATACTTGAGTAAAGAACATCTAATACCTATTGTTCTGATACTAATTTTAAGTATAGAAAGAAGATTGGTTTGAGCAGCGAGTGACCATGGTACCGACGACGATGAGTCTTTGTTTTTTAGTTAAGATTTACCTAGGTACCTAGTTGTGAGAGTGTGTTGGAGGGTCCTCGGAAGGCATAACTCACTCCTTAACAAACGTCTTTACTTTTTCAAAAAGGTTGTTGTTACAAAAAACTGAGCCGGAAAGCCAGTCCTCACATAAAGTAACATTAATCTTTCTTAAAAAAGCAGTACAGTGTTATTAGCGTTTTAGTTGTGTTGTGTTTCTCTATTCTTTGTTATTTAATAAAACAAACTATGTAGGTATACTTCCTCTCAATTGCATGTTGCCATCATTTAGTTTAAATTTAGTTAGGTTCGTATAATGTTTCTGTTATAGGTACATTGTTTAGATGTACCCAAAGCCAGCCGCAGCCTTCCGCAATTTACCGCAGGGGACTTATCGAATTAACTAGCTCACAGAGAAATTCCGAGAAATAGGGCCGACTTGCAGTCTTTGGCAGTTCCATTGTGCCGAACCTCGGTTCACCAACCTACGACTATTACGAAACTGGACACCGACCGGCTTCCCATTGTGATTGATTGCAACCAGTGATACATAAATGCTAGTTTTAAAAGCTACATTGATTTACAAATGCTCGATCGCTATCGATATGTGAATAGAGATATCGATTTGTCCGGACATTTGTATACCTCATTGTTTGATTTTTGACAAACCAGATGTTCAATGTGTGTAATTTGATTCAGTTTGTTAATGGAGCGTGTGTGATGGCTTAATGTCAATCTGCCCTATATGGCTACTGCGCACCTATAGGAAAGTTTTTGTTGTTTCGTTCGGCGCGGGGCGGCTCGGCGGCCTTCTGCGTGTGCGCAGGGCAGGTGCACAAAACTGCGCCTCGTGCGTGCGTGCGTGCAGCGGGCGTGATGTGATTTGTTACAAAGTTGGTTGGAAGCACATTCTAAACATTTTTTTCGGAATCCAGTTAACGAAACTTGTTTGAAAGACATTTAGAAATCAAAAAGCTGTTATTTCCTTCAAACTAAAGTAAGTATACAGCCGGCGAACTTTCTTTAGGTTTGTTTACGAGTAACATGCTTATAATAATGTATACTGTTATCTTAATGAATAATATGCAGTAGTTTAAATATTTGAACTTACAACTATGTATGTAATACGAAATTCAAACTTTGTATAGGTACTGAGCTTTTATATAGATACAATTCCCTGCCATTATAATGATATATACTGGTTCTGGCAGTCTCCTGAGTAATTGCGTTAAAAGCACTTGAATGCACGGTGGTTGAACGGTGGTAGATAAGTAAGACAGTGGAGTGATTTATTTCGGGCGATTTCAGAGTACGGAGCGTCTATCGATCATGTGCGCACCAGCGGCGGGCGCCACTGCCGCGCCGTCGGCGCCGGCGCCTGTGCACAAACCTGTGACGTCATAGCCCTTAGTTGGAGTCTGGAACACATTTCACATTATACAAAGGCTGTATTCTCCCCAGCAAATTGCACATGTGATTATTACAGGGTAACTTACACAGGTCTGTGTTTACCAATTAGAGTGAGCCCAGTTAGAAATAGTATAGCTTACTTCCTCCCTCGATTCAAACCAGATACGTAGTATAGGTACTTACTTACCTACCTAACAAGATCTGATTTATAGTTGTCAGTTACAATTTGCTAACGAGTGTAAAACATGTCAGGGCTTTAGTTGATAAAGATCATGGCCCGCGAGCGGTATTATTGAATGCAAATTCAAATAGGAGCGATCAAGCTAGTGCTTGTGCTGGAGTTTAACTGAATATGTGTACCTACCTATGCTTATTATTTACTCTCGTATTGTACTGTCAACGGCTGTCGCCTCGTGTTAGTAAACAGAGAAAATCCTGCTCAACAACTGAGATAAGTAATATAAACAAAATAAGTACTAACTTCATTGTAGGTACTTACTTACTGAAAGACTGATACAATGGTGTTTTATGAAACGTTAGTAGGTTGGTAGGTACAAACAATATAAAGTTTTAAGCTGAAACTAGAGATGTGTTAAGAGAATGAATTCTCTTCTAACCCCAACTTTTCTCGACTAACCCCAAACTTACAAAGTCCATAAGTGTTCCCTGTATTTTGTAAACTTGCTTTTAACTAAATAAATTTTAAAAAAGTGTGGCGTATAGAGTTTTAATAACTGAAAAAAAAGTACCAGGTAGGACTTGCCGAGCGCGTGCTTTCGAGTTGAATGGGCTCGCCTCCCACCGCTTCGGTCCATTGTGCGGCCGGCTAACGAAGGACTATGCCACACCACGCGCCGCAGGTATATGTGCCTAGATAGTTGACCGGTGGTCGTGCCACTACAACCATGCACTCGGCTCAATATTTTAAATTGTTACTTACCTCATATAAAGACGACCTCGATTCCGGCTCTAAAAATATAAGTACAATGGATTTAACAGTTTACGATATACCTATAGGAAAACTCTAATATGCTATTGTTTTCTCAACTTCTACGAGAATTAATAAAAAATGTCGTATTTTCTTTGTTTACCGCAGAAGGAGGGGGTTGCGCAGACGCACGCTTTCCGCAGCAAGTCGTTCCGGAAACCGCGGCCCTGCCACTGGTGCCACCAGCCGGTCCACAACCAGGGCTCCTGCTGCAGAGGTATACCTCTACCTCGTCTTTTTTGTCAAGAATACTTGTAAAATGTAGCCTAGTTATTTAGAAGTAATAGGACATCTCATGTCTAATATAACAATTAGTCAGGATTCTTAGGGCTTCTTACACCAGTTGCTGATAAAGTCCCAGATACCCTATATGAAGGTTATCTACCAGATATCCGTTTTTTTCTTTTTCACAGGTATCTGATTGCCTTATCTGTCCGATATACCGTCTTATAAACTTACAGCCAGATCAAGGGGCTGTTATTTCTTTATCTGTCGGATATGGATTGTTTTTTTTTTCGAATTTAACGCGGTAATACTTCAGTTTTGTGTTAACTTTTTATGATATATGGATTTATCACTGTTTCATTTATAAATAGTACATTACTGCCGCGGCCCGCAACAGAGGCATTGATGGATGAGCGTGTGAATGTAGGCCGAGGCGAAGCCGAGGCACACATACGTGAGTCCATCAATGCCTGGTTGGGGCCAAGGCTTGTTTAATGCTATTCTCAAATAATGCGCGGAAATCCAAAAAATATCAAGTTTTATTAAAATTGTGAACCGTCTGAACTGAAACATCACGACATAGGGTTGTCACAATACTATCGGCAAATCAAAATACTTTTGGCCATATCTCCGGAACGGCTAGTGCTAGAACCATGTTCATGTAGGTACTCAAATGAAAAGTCTCGACGAGATCTATCTGAATAAAATATATAAAAAAACACCCTGTATATTCATATAAAATTGTATATACTGGGTGTTTTTATTTTATATTATATTCAACTAGATCTCGTCGAGACCTTTCATTTGAGTACAAACACGAGGGGTCTAGCACTAGCCGTTCCGGAGATATGGCCAAATCAAAAAAAAACATTCTTTTGGCCATATCTCCGGAACGACTGGTGCTAGACCCTGGTTCATGGTACTCAAATGAAAGGGCCCGATGAGATCTATCTGAATATAATATAAAAAAACACCCTGTATATATAATTTTTTATTAAACAATTTCCCCGCATTATTTGAGAAAAGTGCTATACAAGCCTGCAATCAATGTAATTTCATGCATCATTCGAAATTTAAATAAAACTTTTGCTATGTTACCTCCGTGGTTGCCATGGTTACACGACAGATATGAATTAATATGGTCATTATTTGACCGCTAGGCACGACAGATATGGATTTTCATTCAAATTATTTGCCCGCCTGCTCTCATTTATTTGACCAGTACAGCATTCACGATTTAACTCGAAGAAGGTTGTCAAAATAATGTTCACATTTCCATCCAAGCATGTTTGAGAAAAAACAATAAACGTTGAACCATAGACGATGAGAACAGAAGTCTGCTTTGCTTCGTTAAACGCAATAAACGTAGTTACTTTTTATTTTATTTTAAAGGATAAATTACAAAAAACGGACTCAAAAATGTGTTTTCTGTATTTTATACATAAATACATAATTTATGGGTATTTCTGAATACTTTTTTAAAATAAAATTTAAGTTATTAATTTATAAATATGATACTTTTCGATGCTCAAAAATGCTTATAGAAACGCAACAATGAATTGAACTGAAGAACTGAATTGAATGAACGGAATGTTCCAACTCCCCGGTAAATCGCTGACAGTTTAGCTGCCCGATATTTTAACAGAGACTTGAGTGGTGAAAACGGAAAATATTATCCGACAGCTTTATCCGATAGATTACGTTATCTGTCCGTTTTCTATCTGTAACAATATCAGCAACTGGTGTAAGAAGCCCGTCAAAATAGGACCTCAGTAAAAAGTCGTTAGGTAATATGGTATAGAAATATATAGGTGGTTGAATGTTAATTTTGGGGTATAAGTTGACTTCAAAACTTGCTCCTACTAAGAGAAATTATTATGAAAGCAATAAAGTGAACTAAGTATAATTTTTAAAATATAATAAGATAATACCTTGGTATATGGTAATGAGTTTCTTAAGTCGTTTTTTTTTAGTGGTAATTTATTTAATTAATTACAATACAAAAAACATGTCACCTTATAAATAAAATATTTTCTCCAAAGCGTCACAACGGGGCAGTGTGCCTAAAATGCTGGCGGCTTTTACATTTCTATCTGAAATTGTATAAAGTGTTAAGTACCTACTTAACATTCATTTTGTTTATTTCATCGGGTTGGCATTCAAAGGTCATTGACGACTGACGAACATTATTATATCTTTACCAGGTAGAACTGAAGACGAAATGTTTAATTTAAATGTCACGTTCTAAAAATCGATTGCTTGACTGTGATTTGACATCAAACAACTTGAGAAATGTTCCCACCGATCGACAAATACCACGGTTAACGAACTCGTCGCATTCTTACATCGAACGAGAATCGCATTCTAAATCATAAATCCCTAGTTGTTATTATTACAGTATTCCTAGTTATTTAATTCAAAATATATAGTTAGGTAGGTTCTGGGTATAGGTTCTACACTCCGTTTATTTTAGCGACTGACTGCCTCCATCGGAGACACCATTCATTTTTACCTTCATGCCACGACCGTAATTTAGTATACAATTTTTCAGTAATGTGTAGGTAGGAGTACCTACCTCTATTAATGTTTATTATTTGTACAAATTCATTTCACACACGGCTGTTTCCCAGACTAAGCCGAAGGTTGTGGAGATGTGTATTTCATCATCATCAGCCTGTGCTAGACCACTGCTGGACATAGGCCTCCCCCAAGGCGCGCCACTGAACGCAATCCTCGGTTCTCCGCATCCAGTCGTACGCAGGTCGTCGCTCTATCTAGCCGGGGGGCGTCCCACACTACGCTTGCCAAGCCGTGGTCTCCACTCGAGAACTCGTCTACCCCAGCGGTTATCGGTTCTCCGACAGATGTGACCAGCCCACTGCCACATCAACGTGCTAACCCTCTGAGCTATGTCGAAGGCTTTGGTCCGTAGGAATTATTATCTAATCTGTGCTTTGGTTCTCTGGCGGATCACCTCGTTTCGGATCCTATCTCTCAGAGGAACTCCGAGCATAGCTCCTGGGTATTTAATTGTATGTATTTACATAGCCTATGATGTGCGACCGACATTATTATATTATTTTGTTTGTTTCAGTGTGCAAATATGTCTGTCACACGGCTTGCGAGACTAAGGTATGTAACTAGCTATAAACTAAGTACTCAATTCTATTGTTATTAAGATATGCAAATAAATTATCTACGTTGATTAGTTGAACGTCGCTTGGTGGTATTTATGTGTAACAAGGCATAGTACCTACTTAATGAATATTACATAATTATGTGTAATTGTAGTTGGTTTGTTTGTATATTTTAAATGTCAGTAACTTCCGCAAAAATGGAACGATGGATATGAATGATAGTTTGAGTTGCCGGAAATAAATGACTTACCTACTTAGGGACTTATACCAGTAGGTAAGTACTTAATTGTTTAGTGATGTCTTTTTAGTGATGATTTATTGTTAATATTAATATTGATACAACCCTCATATTGCTGTGCCCTTGCAGGGCGTCACATGTACTGGCTTATTTGTACCTTGACAACATGTGGCTTTGCAATAAAGTTTGAATCTTGAATCTTGAAATCTTAGTGAGTTCAGAGATCACGTGATAGGAGCATCGATATTGATAATACTTTTCGCATTTTGTATTTAAATGTACATGTAATCATGATTTAACATGCATGGTAATGTTGGCAATGCAATTTGAGACATTTGCCGAACATTTCAAAACCGACCATATTCTGGCCATTTCCTATTCAGTCTAGACAAACGTAACATCTAGTTTGCCAGCATTGTAATTATTATTACGTGATATGTAATCGGATTACGAATTTATTGTGAACTGGCGGACGGAGCCCTCTATCGTCACACGCAGAAGTTTCTTATATCAATGGACAGTGTGTCACAGCAGGCGCACACGCATACGCGCTGCGTGTGTTCCTACTTCCAATTTGTCACACCGACCGCTAGGTGGCGTTAACTTAGGAACACACGGAAAACTCAGAACAAAAGGTACAGCTCCTTTTCTTTTACTGTGGTACAGTCCATAAATCGAACAAAATAAAAATATATCCATATCTGAATTTCCTTGAAAATATGGTCGTTCACGTTATGACTTCCGGCCGACCACAAAACGTAATGGGTTCCCATAATCGTGGATGATCGTGTCGTGACACAAACTTTTGCGACCTTATCCGCTCTTACTCAAATTTATTCATACAACAGATAGTAGTCCGGGTGTACTAGCCCATGTAAAGCAACAAGGAGCCTGATGCCAATCAGCAGCCGTCGCCGGTCACGCGTCCATTGTTCGCCAGCTTTCCTAAATTGGACACTTTACACAAACAATACTGACAATATTTTATGACAAATTGGGATAACACAAGATTGTAGCAACAGGGTTACTGAAATAATTATCATAGTAACATGCTACCTACCTACTAATATCATTTTGAAATTTAAATGTGGACAAATTTTCAACAAAAATAAACAGTTCGTTTCTCTTTAATTATCATTCATGGGGTTTCATTTCCGGAGCGTCAGTAAATTTATACAAGAGGTTGAATTGTTATTTTTAGACTGTTTTTATTAGGTACCTACTTATATATATACATAGGTAAGTCATTTAGGTAAAGTATAGTCATAGAACTACCGTACCGAATTTGTCGAATCAGTTATAATTGTGAGTTTTAACGAACTAAATTGAACGATTGAGCGCGAACCTGAGCTAAGTTAGGACGTCAATATGTCTAGTGCGATCGAATCTGTAGCGGTGCTCGTAACGCCTAATAAGGCTGATGATGAATAAACCCGCTCCCGCTGCGCTGCAGCCTCCCGTTATTACCATATCCCATCCCGTATTCCAACTACACATAGCCATGGTATGTACCGTATCAAATCAACAGCCTATTAACATGTCCCCACTGCTGGGGCTCAGGCCTACCCTCTCAACGATGGCGTTCATGCTATAGTCCACCACGCTAGCCCAGTGCGGGTTGGTGGACTTCACATGCGCTTAAGAATTCTTCTTCGGCGTAGGTATGCAAGTTTCCTCACGATGTTTTTCTTCACCATTCGAGACCTGTCAGTAAGTGTACTTAAGTTTCTTCGGACCTTTCGATATGACAGTCCGCGTCTTATCCCCGACTAACGCTCCTTATCTTAAATAGAACATCTAGATGTAACTTTCTCCTTTCATGTCATATTATGATCTAATTGTCATATTGTCAAATCTGTCTGATCCTTGCGAATTTTAACCAAATTTCAAAGATCAAATCAAGATTTAAAACCGCTTTGGGACTATTTCGTTGACGTAGATGGCCCGAGTCTTTGCCAAACGATAGAGGTTTTGAGTTCGACTCCCAGTTATTCTTTAGAAGTTTGATTTTCTTTTCTTTTAATGACACACGCATGTGAAAAAAAATTCACTGATAATTGGAGTTCACATGTGTAAATAAGTCTTGAATTATGTAATTAGGTAGGTCGGTAAGCAATAAATTCGGTGTAGTGACAAACCGCCATATCGGTGCTATCATCACCTCAGCTGACACCACTATCAGTACGCCCTGACCGACCGCGAGACCGAGCCGGTCCCAGTGTTGTCAAAAAACGGGAAAGTGTTATTTTAGTGAGTGATGTGAGTGACGTACCTAGGCATTGATCTAGGTTGCTATTATCAAATCGAAGATTTATAAAAATAACTTTCTAAACACAAAAGATGGTATACATATTTATGTAGGCATGTTAAATTATTATTTTTAGCATTACCATTGATCCATTAAAAATGTCTATTTACACAAATATGATGTAGGTCGCGACAAATGAAGGTCGCGACTTAATCTACTTTTAAGTTTTGTGTTTAAAAAATAAGTAAATATCGTTTACAAATTGAACACCTAGACAAGGTTGGTTTTCCAAAGGTGATTTATTCACCACTGACTAATATTTGGCCAATATGAAATATAGGGTTCTGATCGGAATACCTACTCTTATACAAACCCTCAAAAATACATTTTGGACAGTTTGGATTTGCGTGGAAGACCATAAAATGTTAGGTAATTCATTGTTGTGACTAAGTACGATAAGTAGGAACCCACTTTGTTCCCGAATACTGACTTCACTTAAACATATAAACCGTTACTTGCTTTTAAAATGTAAATTAAATCGTAAAATGTTCATAAATTTTACTGCGGAGCGTAGGAGTGCGGGCACGCGAACGGATACTGGAACAAAAAGCCTGAACAGTCTTCGAAATTCGTGAGCTGATAAACAGTCACAAAGAATGACAACAATAAACGATAAAACATATAATTTATTATTAGGTGTGTTATTAGGGCGTAATCGGCTGTAGAGGTATTTTATTTACCTATACGGGTTGTATTTTCATGACATTTCAGTCTTCCTTTGACTTACTTGATACTATCGAAGAAATTAATTCTTTTGATTGACCCTTTCGATCAATATCATAAAAATATATTTTTTCCACATTTTGTCCAGTTCGATTCCCGGCTCAGACAGGTAGTTTCTTAAAAATCTTTAAATGCAGTTCTATTTATTCTTGAAAATAAAGGAATGTTTCCTTTCAGTGAAAATTGGTATCAAAAATATTTACATTAATACTTACATACTTTTCTCTACAACCACGGATCAAAATATCCAGCCTGTATGGTATATATTAAATCCTACCTGTTTGCTTTGATGAAGTTAAATTATAACTTAGTGAAGGATTAATACTTAGTTTTTCAGTGGAACAGACAGATTTTTAAATGTTTTTGTATTTAATCAAGGGCAATGCGGTTTGACAGTTGACACCCACCGGAACATCGATTTCATGTATCATACATTTTAATGAACACTTTGGGAGTGTTGCAACGAGAGTGGTAAATATTCATGAATACCTTGGTTACATTTCTTTATTTTTTGCCGAATCCCAAATGGAATAATATATTATAATGTGTATATAAATTACTATAAATAACTCAAGTTTCGTACGCTGTTGTAGCTGACTGAGACTTGGGACCCATTTGGATGAAAATAAGTCTAGAAGAGGAAATTCCAAGGGTTTAATAAAATTAGACCCAAATACGACTCGGGAAAAATTTGAAAAAGGAAAGAGTTCATTTCCTCTGAACGTTTTCTTGTGTGACAACGACCTTTCCTCGTTTAATGAAGAATACAACAGGTACTAGGGTTTTTTTATTATATCAAAAGCAATAACTGTTACATCATTGAAAAATAAATTAAAAACTTGATACGACGACGGCGGTAGTTTACAATAATTGACGACAAAACAAATTGAAATAAGGGTGTCATTGTACTAGTACCGTTATAAGTCGAAGTCAATGGTCCGCTTGTGAGGAGTGACGTCATCTCCCATTTAAGCACTTGGTTAGGCGAATACCTATTCCATGCTACGGCCACTGCCATAAGTAGTCTGCTTCACAAGTTCTTGATAATGTGAAAATGTACCTCCCGTAAGAACAGTACAGAATAGGCTTGATTAAGAACACTATTGTTGTACAATACACTTCTCAAAATAATCAAGTAACGAAATGGAAAAAAATTATGAGTAGAAGAAGCATTGGTACAATCTATAAAGTCGATTCATGAGGATCACAAGATAGAGTCCGTTTCTAAAGAAGAGGTATTGTGACATTCAAAACAAAATAGATATGTATGGCTTTGGAAGTACTCCTGCCCATTTTTTTACCGGGGTGGAACGACATTCAATGTTCAAATGTTAAATGTTCATTTTACTTTCGTTTCATTTGGATCCCTTTAAATTTTTGTAGTTTTTTAATCGTTACAGTATTTTAGTGTCACTGACCCCGACCAGCTGATTAGCGTAGAATTTTTTTCTTAAACTTTGACGAGTTCTAACTTGACAAATCTTAAAAATATTAATACTGTCCCCCCCGCCCATTTCCTTCACCCCCTTCGCCCCCACCCAGTTTATAAACGAAACACGATAAGTTGAAAGTTGCAATCAAGATTAATTGACGACCCTAGAACTCTGAAACCGATACTGGCAAAGTGACAGCAAGTTGTGCGAGAGAAACCCACGGTCGGTACGGAAGCAGCATGCAAATGAAGTGGTTCGCATCCACCGCTCGCTGACGCTGCTTCGCCGATTTCCAGGGAGCTTCGATTATTGTGCACGTTGATAATTATATTTCAGTTAAAATTTTGTACATAAACCTATAGAGCAACAGATTTTCTTCATGGTGAATTATTGTCGTAGGTAGA
Organism: Metalampra italica; assembly: GCA_949699065.1. Taxonomy (NCBI): domain Eukaryota; kingdom Metazoa; phylum Arthropoda; class Insecta; order Lepidoptera; family Oecophoridae; genus Metalampra; species Metalampra italica. The sequence goes on along the minus strand of OX452970.1, from coordinate 6,801,022 downwards.
TTGACAAATACTGCGCTTGCAGGAGTTGCAGGTCCAGAATCATAGAAGACAGGACGAAGCAAAGTTTAAATTCGACGGCTAGGTTACTAATGTTACAAAAACTTAGATGATTGGATTACAATTCGAAGTAAAAATTTGATCTGGTGTTGCATCTATGACTTATAGATCGGCTTCCCGTTGATACAAAGCAAATTATAAGAAGTCTTGTGTTGTACTGAACTGACCACCCTTCTGATGTTGCAGTTTTAATACGTGTTTATTGTATAAGGCAAGCTCAATAGTACTGGGAAGTAACGTGAGTAAGACGCGTGTCGGTATGCGAGTGAGGTCGGGATTGCATCTCCCGTGATACCTGGAAGCTGCAGGCGGGTGCCGCGGGAGCCGGGCGCGGCCGGTCAGGTGCAAGTGCAACGCACGCGGCGCGCGCGCACCGCTGCGCGGTGCGGGCAGTGCCGCCGCGAGCGCCGCCAGGCCCACGCGCACGCCAAATTATTCGCGAATCGCGACACCCATCCGCCAAAAGTAAACAGCATCCCATTTTAAAGCATAATCCTTTTATAGTCAAGCTTTGGCTGCTCTATAAATAGCGCCATCTGGCGAACCGGGACCTACGCGCTTGCTAAATCTGTGCAATATTAACTTGAGATGCCTATTACAAGTTTTAAATCAAATAAGTTACAAAGTTCAAGTTTCGAGTGATTATGCCAATACTTTTGTATTTTATAAGAAATCGGAATTGCGGTAGGTATTAGGTACCTACTTTTTATGTGTTCAATACTCACTTTATTGCAATATTAGTCGCTTTTTAGATATGATTATTATTATCATGGGTATCATGTTATATGAAATGAGTAAGTAACTAATATAATACTCATTTAAAATGTAATAATTTTAAATATATAGAAGCATTGGCTGGTTATAAAGGTTAGCAACAGTGGGGATTTTTTTGGTTACAGTAAAGTTATTAAAACCTTGCGAGATTCTATCCGACAAATTCCGTATCTATAACCGGTCCATGCTGTTCTTTAATCGTTATCTAAATTTATATTAATACTTACAATTTATCAAAAACAACGTTCAAGGTGACAGCGATTTTATTTATCGTAGAAAAATAGAGCCACGGATATTACTGCCAATGACGATTGTGAGCGATAACTTTGTTATGTTTCAGTCTTATCAATAAACCACCTGACTGACTCACGTATGCCAGCCATTACTCAATGGGAACACAGGTGTAATAGAATGTAATGATTTTAGTTGAACGATTTATAGGAACTAAACGAATAAAAGGGTTGGTTAAACTAAGTTGGCTAAACTAAGGTTGCCTGGAAGAAATCGCTGAAAGCGATAAGGCCGCCTTTTGATTGTACACAGTTTAGTAAATTATTATAAAGCAAACTTTTGATATAATTTGGTGCTCAATAAAGTATATTTGATTTGATTTGATAAAATTTTAAATGCCTAGGTAGGCATTAAAAGACGGTAAATGGAGGGAAAGTATTGATGATGGCAAATTTTACTAAAAGGTATCAATCATTTATTTTCGAAAATAAAAAAACTGCATTTAAAGATTCTTGAGAAACCCACTGTCTGAGTCGGGAATCGAACTGGACGAATGTGAAAAAACACCTCTATTTTTATGATACCAATCGAAATGGTCAGGAATCAGGATCAATTCCTTATATTTAACATAGTATCTTAAAGTAAGGGAAGACCATGGAATTTAATTTAATAATAAAAACCACCATAACTATGAAGGAAACCACTCATTTCGACTCCTAGTTAAGAATAGGGATAACCTTGTTGCAAATGACCAACCCAATTTCAAGGAGTGGGTTGAAGTTACTGTCACCGCATTTAAAAAATTTTCTCCTACCGTCGAATGTCTATCGACCTAACGACCTTTTTATAATTGATCTAAAGCGCTAACTATTGATCCAAGTGACGATATAACTGATGTATTCGTACAGGTGAGGAATCTCTCTATCTCTCCTAATATATCTCGATTATCGCCGAATACTTGTAGTAATTCACGAGCAGCGAACTTTAATAAGTATAGAAATACACTACTAAGCCTTAAAAATGATGACACCAAAAGAGTCGCCACAATGGGGTGAGTAGAGTAGGTATGAGTATCAAAATGTATTAAGTAGAATTCAATACAAGCAAATGTATACTTCTATAAATATCTTACACGCTTTGTTACTCAGACTAACATAATTGCATTAAAATTTGTTTTTATTCGATTCTCACAATTTAAAATAAATTTGTATGAACTAATAAGTTCGCTGTTCACGGGTAGCTTTAGAAAGTTCGTCACAGGTTCTTTGCATTTAAGTTTCACTAATATGCATTGAAACACAATATACCTAACAATAGCTTAGGTATGGTTAGTCATAAAGTTGCATCTCTAAAAAGCCCAGGATTCATTACGCAAATCGTGTCGTAAGAGAAGTAGCGCGAGCTACGAGTAGTTAGCTAACGTGAAGGTCTATTCTCGAGGTGTCTAGTGCCTAGTCATTTGAAATAATGCGTGTTGGTAATGCTACACTAACGCGTGTTAAGTGAAGAAAGCTGAACTAATACGGCATTTGTTCTAAGATAATGTGAAGTGTCTCACCGGAGTTTCGAAAATGAACTATTGACAAATCTACAGTTTGTTGAAATGTACCACAATCACAATGGACGCCTGGGCAGCAGTAGCAGCACCTCGACTTCATCAGGAGGCTCTGATTTGCGGGTAAATATCTAGCAAGTTGAAACTGCCAAACTGCCGCACAGTGGGAGCGATGTAGATTTAGCCGTTGGAAATTATTTCAAAATCGTTTAGTATAGTATAGTTTTGTAATATTGATTATACAAAAATAATGTAAAAGTGTGTAGTTTGTTCAGTTCAGGTTAAAATGTAATAGAATAGGTACTGAAATAAATAAAAAAATGTAAAGAACTTATGGACAGATTCTAAAGATAGTAGGAACAGAGTTTCCAACGGCTTTAATCTTTGTCGACTCGACTACCTATTTCTGACTGTCGAATGAACAGCAGTGAGTTCGCTCACTCAGTTCAATACACTACACTACACAATACACGACATCACTCACACTGCACACAGCTGAGGTATTCACCCGAAGGGGAACAAATAAACAAATGAAATCGCAAGACCACGACTTGCCTTTGAGACGCACGGTTCAAATGACACTGACACTGGTGTCAGATGGGGATTCTCCAGTCATCTGCCCATCGCTGAACGATGCACGTATACTTACCTGTAAGTATATTTATATTACACACATACAATGTATATTTAGTACTAACGCTCATGTGTTTTGACTCACTAGTCACTACTATTGTGTGTTACTCCCATGTTACTTCAAAAAGGATAGCATATAAAATGGAGTGCAAATATCAGGAAGTTTGTTTTTTCATATATGGCAAGATTTTACAAAGATTACAATATTCTTAGTTAATAATCAAACATTAAAATGCGATTTATTATATTCCAACTAATCGAATACTTAGGCAGCTACTTTAAAGGTAAAAAAAGAAAAGAATGAAATCTATGTTTTTTCTAAGTCGAGATTATTTTGAATGCAAATTCTAATATATCGAATTAACGCAGCATAAACTAAAAATAACTAACAACGAGTTATGTCCGCGCCCGACGCTAATGAGAACAGCCAGTCAAATCCATATATATAATCAGAAATGGAAACTGTGATTCAGATAAATATTCTGCATTGCAGGACTGCAAGGAATGCGCCGGCGCAGTCCCGATCGTCGCTCGCGGCGGCGCGCCGCCGTGAACCGACCCACTCGACCGACGCTAAACGTCCCTATATCATATTATAATTATAACATTATTCACCGCTAAGCTAATGATCGGTTCAGCTAACAATTTGAATAAGTAATTATTAGCTTTCAAAACGGCTAAATTCCGTTGTGCATTTTGCTGACTACGATAACTAGATTTTAGAGTTTGCAGTAAAGATTAGTAGTTAAATATATTGAAATGTTGTAGTCATCGTTCAGTTTTCAGAGGAAGTATGTCCCTATAAAGACAAAATGCCTAATGTGCACAGTTTATATGGGTACAGTTATACCGGACACATCAATTTCGCAAAATTGATCCTCTCGTTTGCCAAACCGGTCCCTTGCTCCATTAATTTGGCATGTAATCACAATTTGTTTTGACTAAATCTATACCTACGTTGCTTGTTAACTCACTGTCTGTCATTTACGATTTAGACTGTCTTATTGGGAACAAATTGTACAAACAATTCGAACGTGGCTGTGAATAAGCATAAATCTTAACTTTCCTCGTCTAACATCGTAAAAGCAAATGCGGTACTTGTCAATAAAATTTCCTAAGCCTTACTTCTATCTAATTATCTTTCATGTCGTTCATGTAAGAGATTCTGCAATACGCGTGCATCGAATCGTATTGACATGTTGCAGCCAGCTGGCATTCCGAACGACTGCTCTATCTGATGTCGATAGCAAACCTATTAAGTTGCACACTGGTTAGCCATTATCGCAGATATACGACGTATTCACTATGACACTCAAATTATGTCGTAGATTATCCGCAAGCCGCGTTCGCGAGACATTTATTATGTCACCGCGGAATTGTATCAGGGAGTGGTGACTCCAATACGAATATCCCTTCCGGTAGGTAGGTCGATATTTTAAATGTCACCCAGTTTCCGGGTCCGTTGCCTTCTCTCCGACACCCGTCCCCGGCGAGTGTCGACCGGTCTCTAGCCGAGGTATGCGTTCAGTACAAGATCTAGTCTAGTTTAATGCCTTCGCCATGGACATGGATGTTGTTTGGTCCATCTGCTATATTATTATGCATTTGTATCAGAAAACTAAATCGTTAATTACTTTTTAAGCACACATCTGATCATTTTTATGGAATTTGCTACCCTCAGACTTTTAACATAGGGTGGGACCGAGCAACCCACTTTCCCGCAAGGACAGAACTAATTTGTGGGATCGTTTTATTAATTACGATTAAAATGCTTAAAAGTTTTCACCATACCTGTTTGAACTTTATCGATTGCAATATTGTCGACACTAAATCTCTATGAAAATTTTATTGTTACTAGAGAAACTTCTAAGACTTGAGACTGGATACGAGCAATATTTTTTAACTGTTATTAAATAACAATCCTATTCTAAGGAAACTTTATTTAACAACTCCGTTTACCTCACTTCGGTACGTCGCAATTCGCAATTAAACGTAGGTACACCACACCTGGCACTCTAAACCACATTCATACATGAATCCTGACTTACCGCTGCTTGCTTTGATTTTATCCTACTTACATAAAGATAGACTGTATTCAACCCTTTAGGGAACAGCTAGATCTACTTGAGGAGCCTGGCGATCAGGTTCTTGATCACAATTAAGACATCAAATAGGTATCACAGAAAACACCTACAATGAACTGCTGAAGTCAACCCCCAAACCCAGTCTTTTTGTTACACTATTGTAACATGCTGCAAATATTAAGTATGTTTGTTAGTCAGAACAAGCCCAACGTATCGCAAGATAAACGCACAAAATCCCGAAGAGACAACAGCGTTTTATTTATATCTGCCGCTATACTTTACGGGCGTCTGTGGTATTCGTCGATTGTATTAGTTTTGTTTGTATGTTTTGAATATCTGTATGTTCGGTCCTATTAAAAAAGCACAATATGTGCTATAATAAATCTTCTTTTTCAGATATTACTCTTCCAGGTAGTTACTAATGACAGGGAGAGTATTTTAGACCCGAGAACTATAAAATTTTTCAATGTTACTTTTATTATCATAATTGGACCGTTTTATTGGCTTTTCGCATACCAGTTATTAGATAATTTTAGATCTCAAGCTTTCAGAGAAAGCTGTACTGTTTAGTTAGGTATGCTAATTACATTTCGCTTAAGTTGATATTGTGTATATGCAGATTAAGTAAAGCTATTTCATCTTTATTAACCAATACTTAGTCTTGTGTGTTACAAATAAGAGTTTCTCCAACGTATTTTAAGCAGGGGTAAAAACAAAATGTGATGGTTCCCTCTTTGAATGAATCTGATCACGTTATTTATTTTACATGTATGTACATTGTACATACAACAAACGAACGCTGCTCTAGCTTGTGGTTTAATTACAATGAGATATACAATACATTAAAAAATCAATGAACGCCGACTGACCCGGAACCTGGTAGTCAATCACATCTGCCGAATTCAATCCGAATTGAAACGTCCACGGAATACCTATGTTCAAAAGAAACATCTCGTGCCATTCTGGTTGGACGTGCGCTAATCGCCTTATGACCGGCAGATTTTTTGCTCCGTTAAATCATGATTTCGACGCGATAAACATAGATCGAAGAAACGTGATAATCGATTTCTTGTTAGCGAATTTCTAGAGAGCGTGTGCTTTAAAACTAATCTGAGTTTATGAACAGAACATTTTGATAACTTATAGGAGGTCGCTTTTGTTCTATCAGAATATTAAGATATTGAAAATACCCCAATTAAGTCTGTAAAGAGCGTCAGTGGCGTCGGGGATAAGACGCGTTCATCGTATGAAAAGGTCCGAAGTTTGATCCCCGGCTGGGCCATGTACTATGGGTTTTTCTCGAAACTTACCTAATTACATTTAAGACTGCTCTCAAACGGTGAAGGAAAACATCGTAAGGAAACCTGCATACGCCGAAGAAGAAATTCTTAGGCGCATGTTAAGTCCACCAACCCGCACTGTACTAGCGTGGTGGACTATAGCTTGAACTGGCATCATTATGCTGCATACAGATCATTATAATATAAATAACAACATATTTACTAAAATGTAGCTAGGATAGGGACCGTAAAATCAACATTAGGCGAAGCACCAGAGCGTAACAAAATGAGTACCTACTTACATAAATATGAAATGAAAATGACAATAGAATTACATATAGGGTCGAGGTGTTTCTCATGACATGACAGCAATTTACGACTTTCATCATTATAATTACCGTAAGAAAATATATGATTAACACGAAACACATATAACATAAGAGATGTAGGTAGGTAGGTAAGTTTATTTTACTAGAATATATAGGTAGGTACTAGAAGTGGTTGACCTCTAGATGGTTACATTGTATACTTAAAAGAATATTAAATACAAACACATTCTATTAATTTTAGATACAAGGATTCTTAGCAAGATTTACTCCTTACAACCTATACACAATCAATATCCATAATAATAAAAATTCAAAAAAGTCCGGGTCACCGGGTTCGATTCCCGAGTAGTGTATGAGTTTTTTTAATCTATGAATACAATTTTCCTTATTTTTAAAATAGACGACATGATTCCTTAGATCATATTTTTCTATCTCTTAAGTTTCGGACTTCCCTCTACTATTGACCCATCTCAATGTGCCATCTTGGCATATGTATTTGTATAAGTAATATACACATGTGCATACGATGTCGATGCCGTGTCATGTTTCCCTAAATTTATTTCGGCGTTTTTCTGTTACCGATCGGTATCGTATCGGTTGACCACTTCGTACGAGCGACACCGCGGAACCAAAAGAATATGTAATTGAGCGATACTTTCGGAAATTTATTGCAACGAGCACATAACTTATCACCACATTTAGTTATAAACACAGGGTGTAACAAAATTAGTGTCGTAGGTACGCAACGGATTAACATTATCCTGATTGTAGTATTTTTAAATATGATAATCTAAGTATTTTTATGTTTATTTGTTGCCTAATAGATATCTCCTGTACGCAGAATGAATGACGCTGTGACAGATTGGGACGGAGAGACGGATTGGACGATATTAATAATTAACGTAACATAGCTATACCCTGCAGCATGATCAATAAATTATTTTATTTTTATTTTCATATAAATGTAGGTAGGTACTTATAATTTAAGGGTTTCTTGTAGCGGTAAATAAAAATTGACGTATTTTAAAATACCCAATACTCATTCATATATGCAATAAAATATGTTGAATTTGAAATTCGTCGGACTTCGGAACTAAAACATAGTGAACAAAGTTTGGTTGAATTTAAGACTTGTAAAAGTATAATATATTTTGAATTATATGTAAGTAGGTACTTACTTATTAATTTAAGTTATTTACGCTTTCGGATCCGTCATTACTGGTTACATACTGTATTATAGCGAGTGTGAACGTACGTACGCATCAGACACGACACGCACCGATATCATCTCTCAGAATTGAGACGTCCGTTGCGGCGGCGGCGGCGGCGGGCAAACTGCACGCAATATGACGTAAATACTTTCAATTTTTCGTTTAAATGAAGTTATAAACGTAATAACAGACTTTTGTTGACGATTACTGTATTAAGCCGTTTTAACGTACTTCAGAACAGACACAAACACTTGTGCAAATATAATGGGAATAGAGGTTATCTTATCAATAACTAAGTACCTACTTTACATAAGTTACCTACAATCAGTACCTACTTATTATACGTTAGTATATTATAGAAAAAGAAAAAAAGACTAACAATTAATTAATGACAGAAGGTCATACAAAAATGGTATATGTAACTGTACCTATAGAGATGTTTAAAACCAAAATTTTAAATAAGTATCTATAGAGGAATCCTCGTGCTCTTTTGTAAATTATATTTCGAAACCAAAATAAGGTGTTGGAAAGTACCTACCATTCTCAAAAACCGCTACACGCGCGGAGACCACCCGACCGGTCGCACTGCGCCAAGCCATAATTATAAAAATTAATAACGACATGCTCACAAATTGTACTTTAACTGGGAGCGATTTGCCGGTAAACACTGAAATTATCCGTCGGCCAGACTCTGATTGACATTGAATGAATTTATAAATATTAAAATTAGCTTCAATCGTGTAGGTATGTAGTTACTACATTACGGACATGGGCTACTTTGCCCTATTAAAACTTACTTAGATGCGTAGGTACAGTCGGGCGCACGTCGGTGAAAACACTTTGACTTTGAAGTATTTAATTGTATCAGGCGTTACTTTGCGGAAATCCATTATATAGCAATATTGTGGTTATTATTTTGCTTTTCCCGCGAATAAAAAACGCGGGAAAAGCAAATTAATAACCACAATATTGTTACTTTGACTTTGAGCTGGCTTAGCCTATTAGGGAGTTTCAATACTATGAGAGACCAGTTCATACTGGTTTTGTTTCCACTACCGTGCGGCCGACCGTACATAATCTGTTGGTCGAGTCGAGATAGTCTTTGATTCGTCACTCATCAACTGAGTTCTAAATTAAAATTGCTCCCGTGCAACCGCAGAACATCTTAAAGATTAAGGAACTATGAAAATAAACTATGGGCTAAGATCGCGATTTCCTGATCGACCTAATAAACATGGTTGCCCATTTGCCCGAGTGGGGGCCTGCAGTCCATCAGCCGACAAAATGGGGCCGATTGCCGTCTCTGCCGGCAGCGGCCGATGGAAACGGTGCCTGACGATTATTTTTATAGCATCGCAGCATATGAAGTGACAGACTCAAGCAGTTAAAAGAGCAATACAGATGAATGAATGAATGTAGTTTAAAGTATGTTTTGTGTAAAAACACTGGGTTGTATTAGGATATGACAGACGATACATTGTTTAAACTCAAAACAGTCTTATTAGAACGTACTTGCAAAAACATGTAATACAAAAATAGAGTTATAGCACAGAAGCTGTATAAAGTGTCAAAACTATATACGTTTTACTAAGAATGGTTCCATATGCACATTCGAATAACAGTTCATAGAAATAAGGGTGCTAGTTCGGCGAAATTGTAAACTGATGTAATTATCAGAGAAAATAATGTTTTTCACTCTATTGTAGGTAGGTTGGTATACCTAATAAAAATGACAGAGAATTCATGTTAATTTTTATAAAGTGTTATGAAAATATAAAAATTTCAAAAAGAAAACACAAGTTTATCAAACAATAATTAAACAACCTCATACCTACTACTTATGTGATAGATTTTAAAGCGGCTATATAGCAAAGCTTTTGTCTGTATTCTGTCTCGTTGTCAGTCCGGCGAATAATATAAATCTAAAACTACACCAATTTTGTGTTGTCCAATGATAACACAACGAAATGATTTACTCTAATAATGTTTTCTCTTGCATTGAATAAACAAAACCTATATACGATGTCGCGATTACCGTAGCAAGTCTCACTTAACAATAGCGTCTGCCTGCATAGGTAATCAACGTTATTTTTCACACCTGGCTGGTGGTAGGTGTAGCACAATTCTACGTAGGTAATGGATACAGATGCGCGGTGTAACAAATCTCATTAGCTGTATGAGAGAGTAATGCGCGAGCGCCGCACGCCGGCCGCTGACCGATGTCCGGCAATATGTTATCCCGCAAAGACCGGCCCGGGCTTTTTCCACATTATTTACCTTAGAACACGAGTAGGTACATAAAATAACATTTCCAGATTATTTTTAGTTAATATGAATGAATCTCTTGATTTTAATTAGTGGAACTGTAGGTCTATTAGTGCCATAGTATAGTTTCCAAAGTAGTTTGTGACTGTCTGTTTCCCGAAAAAAAAACTCACATAAGTTTCAATCCTAAAACAAACCATAATAAAACAAAAAGATACGTACCTACCTCTTGATCTATTGCAACTTTTACTTCTGTACCTATTAAGTATATTGAATATATATTATATTTATATTTAAGCGCATCACAGCGAAGCGAGAGCTTTTTTAAGCCCAGTTTAAAACACGGAAACCCTTCGTTCGTTCTAAGTTAAACTCTACTATACCATATTGTGGTAAAAAGTGTGGTAAATTCATACCTACGTTAATTATATTATGTTTTTAATGGTATGATTTTTGTGATTTCTACCATTGCGTAAGACGTTTGATTCATTAACAATGCATGATAAACAACTTTACATCGGTCTCTATTACTAGAACTAGAGCAACTCTTTATTGCAAATAACAAACAACAAGGGAAAAAGAAAGAGTACTATGTAATGAGTGCTCGTGCAGTGTACTATTAGGTAAGTGCTACTCGTGATAAAATTTAATTCCGAAAGTTGTCACTTGTTTTAAACAGATCCAGTTTAATCAGATAATTTATCACACTGCCATAAGTCCAACCACGTAATATCGTCGATAATACATTTTTAAAATCAAAAATTTCAACTTAAAAAAAAAGGGGTCAAAATGTGCAAGTTTTTTTTTCGAAATAGCTTTTCTGTAATTTCCTGAACAGAATATCATGAAATTCTAAGAATCGTTCTAATCTAAAAGACATTTTCGCATCAATATCATTCCGTGGACTTTTGATATATTTACGTACCGATTCATATTATAAGTACCTACCTTATTTAAACCTAAAGTATGTTCCGTAATATCGATGGGTTTAAGTAATAATGCGTAAAGAATGGGGTGCCAACATTCTGAGATGAGTTTTATATTGCATTATCGGCACCCTTTCGTCGTGTACGCAGATTGTGTTGTCAAGTCGGTGTCCCTATAATTATTGCACTGGTGGGCCGGTCCATGCTGCATGAAATATTACGTGTTGCTTGCAGTTTTCTCCGCTTCATCCATCATTATATCATTAGTGGTGAGAGTCTTAAAACTTTGAGTATTTTCAAGGAAAACAATTACATAAGTAGACGTGGTAAGAATTACAATACCTACTAGCTACTATTTATGATATATTATTATACTAACAACAATAACAACCCTAATTATCATTCGTTTCCTAGTGTTCTTACCTGTGATGTAAGTACCTTTTATAGAAAATTCTTTTGGGGGCGGGCGTAGATATAAATAAATACAATACAAGGTTAACTATTGCACTGATTTACTTGAAACACAACAGAGTGTTTTATTCGATTTCATTTCATACCTCCTTATTTCATTTTCAGACTGTCTTGTGATAGACAAGTAAACTCTCATCTATCTTACAGGATAGTGTAGAGGTACCTACCTATGTTTACCATAATCTTTCCGATACGAAGGTAACAATATGTTATTGTGAATTTTCCCAAGTTTCTCTGGCGCACCATATGCAAAGTAATGGTAGTGAATAAGTCCTGAGCACTAGCAAATACTATAATTTACTTTGAATACTGCGACTCTATGGGACGCTACGTATTGAAGATAATTTTACTGTAGATATGTTTACAAGCCGGCTAAAATATAGACAACATAATACTGCTCTTGGTCGCAGTCTGATTAGGTATTTCTTTCACGAGTCACGCGATACAAAGTACTGCTTCTTGTTTAGTGTCCGCAAAAACATTACTTATAGAGGTCGAATAGAGGATAGTGATTTATAGAATTCAAATATTACTGTAAAGGCATGATCGCAACAAATGCATGCATGGCGTGTACCGCGCCGGGAGACACGTCGTCGCGTGGCAGCTCCGTTGTAATGTATGAGACTATATGGGAGACGTCGCACCGGCTGCGTAGCAACAGACACCGACCGGTGTGCGACGTCTCCCATACAATAATTGAGCTGCCATGATCGCGAGCAGAGCACATACGAATTAGGTGCGTTCCGGCTTTGAATGGAGAACATAAGAAAACTAACAGATCTCACAGACATATCCTGCATAAAGTATTACCTATACGTGAGGGAAGGTGTGTGTGTATTGTCATTATAATAACCATAGAGCACCGTACGAATGCGGAGAGATATCGCGGTGGAAGACAATAACCGCAAATTGTTGCCCTTGGGCGGAGCTGCGCCACCGCTCTGCTATAGTGTACACGTAAACGGATAAAACCACTTTTACGTCTCCGTTTGTGCACTACTTTATCACTTTCACTAGACTTTACACCAAAGTTGTTTAACCGATAAATGCAGGAAATAAGTAAATAAATTTTCAACAATTTCGGGGGCACCGTGAGATAGTCTCTGTCGTTACATTTCGCTTAATTAAACGACGTTCGGCATCTTCGTCATAATAATAATATGACTATTTTAATTAGTTTTAGCACAGAATACATGTTTTAGATTCCGAATTAGTAGGTATGCAATATATTTTATGGTTTTTTTTTCGGGTAGGATTTCCTTACCTACTATATATCTTATATGTGTTAGATTCTTAGTTTGATTGTAGATAGGTACATTGTATAATAGAGATAGAGAAGTTTTGGCAACATAATGTCGCAATCGCAAACACGTATAGACACAAGGTCAGTCGACAGGGTTAGGTGTTCTTTCTTGGTCGTTTGTGTAGGTAGGCATGTAGGTAGGTTGTGTAGATCGGCATTCCGATTCTGACACAGAAAGTCATCTTAATGCCAACTTATACCTACGTGTAGCGAGGTTTCTTTTGTTTTTAACTTTAATGACTTGCGGAAAATCGTAAAATGATAGAATACGTAATGTTGATACATTTATTTGTTAATTTAATTTATTTAATAATCTTACACAGCATTACAGAAAAATCCAAAGCGCCATGAGATACAATTTGCAAATAATATAAATATTACATTGTCAACATTAAATTAAACAAAATTTAAAAAAAGAAAAAAATTATAAAAATTTAAGTTTAAAACCATCAAGATAGAGATTAGGTTTATGTACTTACTTACAACGCTGTCAACTTAGTGCTTAATTATAAGTACGTACCTACCTATAACAATAAATATGTTTTTGTTTTAAATTAATAATTATTATCTTCAGGGTTCAAACTGTTCTGCAGATTTTGAAATATCTAGTGCAAAACCACTACGTCAATATTTACGATTTTTTTATCTGAGGGTTGTTAAAAAACGTTTTCCAATTAATTCACTTACAAACCCATTGCCAAACCCTACGCAATAGCTGTAATTATCGAAGTAGAATTCACCGTAGCCGAAGTCGTAGAGTCAATAAAAGTAAAACATAGACAGTCGCATTTCTGCGCAGTCCGCACTCCTCCCCGGGACCAATTGACCTACTTATAGAGCGTGTTTGTTTCAGGTGTCTGCCGCGGTGGAGCTCTCCGACCCAGCCAACACCGCCCAGCTATTAGCTCGTTTACAAAATTCCGTAAGTACCCGACTATAACCTTTTTTAATTGCTTTAAGAATAGCTCCCTTCAACCAATAAATCTCAGCGCCTCTGTCATAAATACTAATCTGAAGTATAAAAATCCTTAGCAGTATTAATAACTCAAAACAAAACATTATCACCCACCACTAATTAAATATTATAATTATATAGGTGCAACCATATTGCGTAAAACGAACCAATCCGTTTAAGGTAGATAAAAAAGTCGTTTAAACGATAATTGCAGGAAATATTGTAATATAAATGAATTTACTACAATTTCGGAGGCACCGTCAAAGAGTCTCGGTCGTTAACTTTCGCATATCGACGTTGAGGGCATCTTCGCGGGACGAGCCGAGAGATACGGTTGATATAGGGGGCTCTTTGCAGCTGGAAATTGCTGATATTACTTCCCATTATGATTATGGGAGGTACAAGAAAGTGGCACGACCAGTGACGGGTCAGAACGTGGCTCACGCCGCCATCAATTTAATTTTCACACCATTTGGCGAATTTTGGGGTCAGGAAGGCTGTTCTCAGCTATTTTCGTCATGCAGCAGTTGCGTCACGACTATATGATAATGACGTCATCAAGACGACTACAGCAATGTTATGTAAAACTGCTTTTGTTCTGCATGTGATTTATATTTTATTTTTACTCTTTTTAATACTAACGAAGTTCAGGAATTATTTGGAAATGACAAAATTTCATAACGAACCCTAATCAAATCAATCAATTTGATTAGATAGATCGACCTACGATCAATTTAATTAGATGGATGTCGAATTGGGAGCTTAGAGTTAAATACGCTGTTAAAGTTAAGTTTTGTTAGAAAAGGTAACACTAAAACCCAAAAAATATCTAAGACTTATATTTGCATTAGGTACATAGGTATCTAGCCTTATTTGTTCATACGGAATATGATGGCAATCGACCTTGTCATGTACAATTCGTGTGTATGTGAGAATCTCTTGAAAAGTGAACAGTCTTATATTCCAGCTACTACCTTGCGTTACTAAACTCATACAGCAAGCAAGGATTTAGAAAGCGCTAACAACAATCCAAACATTGACTGGTTCCACTAACATAGTGATACATTCCTGACTGCATAGAATAGACTCTCTTCCTGTTTGAATCTTATACAAACACTGACAGTTATTATGAATGTTTATTCTTACGAAGTATGTACCTAATGAATCTAGAGTCGCAGTATTAATCAATTGTAAAAATATGTATTTCTAAAATATACTGAAACGTACTTAGTTACCTCATTTCAATTTCAAAACGGTTATCCCGTTATTTGCACTGTTAATTTATAAGTGGAATAAACGGCTGACATCGCTTCGAGTCTCGGCTCTTGCAATCAATTACACTTTATTGCTCACAATGAAAGATTTGCGAAGGTTGCACAAATGTCAATCTGCCGCCCGCCGCCGCCGCCCCGCCGCGTCGGGTTGCCCCAATGTATGCAAAGTTGTAGAGCGCTTATTGTATTGTACGGAGATCTCGCAAGGCTTGTTGATTATTAGTACTTATCATTGACTATATATAATTATTATGGTGACTTTTTGACATGTCATCTATGCTAACCTATCTAACCACATAGCTAGACTGATCATTGCAGGCCTTTATTATAATGTAGGTAGTTATACTTACCTACATTACAGTCAATGTTGGGCATCATCATAGACCTACCAAACAATGGTTTATATTGATAGGCATCATTTATTGACAAAAAAAAAATTATATGTAGGTAAAACATTATAATATCATGGTAGAGTATAGTCAATAACCAATCCAATTAGCCGATATTCAAAGCACGTTCCATTCTATGTAATTGACATGTGTCAAACGCAAACCGACTCTAGCCGGTCCAATTTTAGAACAATGTTTATGGCTACAACGGATGCTGTGTGCCTTGCTAATGCAGCGCTGCACTCGTGCGCAATTGACTCTCCCAATAAGGGAAATGAAATCTGACACTTCGAATAGTTTCAGTTCGACCTACGACTATTAAATACCTACTCTGTGCCTACGTCCAGTTGTAGTCGGGTAAAAGTTATCGATAATCATATAAAATAATTGTTTTTATTTCTTATCAAAATTAAAATCGTATTAAAAAAAGTTCAATTATATAAAATGAAAAAATATAGAGATGGATAGTAATAGACGTCATGTCCATTACTTTCTTTATGAGTTTGATAGACATTTTACTTTTAAGTAGTAAGTAGGTATCTATTTCTATTATGCTAACTTTCATCAACCGGCTATTAATATATCCCCACTGCTGACATGCCTACCCTCTCACGAGGGCAATGAAATAGTTTCAAACTGATAGAATCGCTCAGATCCTCCAGTTGTCCGGATACCATAATATTATGTCTAGTCTCAAAACGCCCAATGGTACGACAAATTGATAAAAAAGTTCTCTTTAAGGATATACAATACTTATGTAAATACAAGTAAGTACCATTCAAAGTCGTAAAAGCATTCAAAAAAAGCCGTAACGTCGTGAATTTGTGGAGCATGTAGGTATTATGGTTTTTTTGTGAAATAGCTCCATTTATGAAAGATTAACTGTATTGAAGGTGATTTATGGTCATAAATATTGGGGGCGGGTTTGTTGATGTCTGATGTGATGTCTCGTGGTGTGAAGGTGAGGCTTGGCGCGGCGACGGCGCCGCGCGGCCGGCCCGCCGGGCACAGTGCGCGGCGGGCGCGCGAGCCGAGCGCACAGCACGCAGTCGCAGGCCCACCTGCGAGCATGCGCGACGGTTACGGCCTCGCGTGTGTAAACTTGACCAACCCCGCAAAGAAAGGCAGTTTCCGCGATTTTCTAAAGAAATCGCGTCTAACTCGCCGGAAGTGTCCAAAAGTTTAAAGTGTCAACTTTAGCCTTTGATCTGTCAAAGACTAAATTGTTATATCATGGTTATAGAGTTTTACCAGAATATGTGACCGAAGTTGTTTGCCTCAAGAAGAAATAATGAGGTTCCTCGTGTGAGAAGAGAGGCGACATTTGCGCAGCGCCGGCGGCGGCCACGGCTCAAAGATGAAGTTGTTCAAGAGGAGGCTGTCGTTCAGCGGAGATAAACAGAAACGGGTTTCCCACACAAACGATCCCTTTGAGAACGAGGTACCACGGCCCACACCTCCCGACAATATCGGCCTCGCTCTACAATATGGCACGAGCACTTTCTACTTTGATAAACATGTCATTTCACCGGTGCATTTTTAAAATCAACGCGATTTGGCTGTTGTACAAAACTTCCATATACACATTATAATTTACTCCCAGCGTTATGTAATAACCCTCCTTAAACATTGATTAGCGAACCGGAAACACGAAACCAAACTTAAAACAGTGCTTGTGCTTCGCTATAAATGTTTATTTAAAGTTACAGTTTCCGCGTAACGTCAGCAGCTGATAAGCATTTATTGGAGTAGGTTCGCCTAGCTGGAGTAGACTACATTGCTTATTCGCTTCGCAAAGTAAATTGGAAGGCAAGGTTATCTTATCAGAGGAGAGGCCGGGCGTACCTATACCGCTCGCTCGAGCTCCGTGAATTAGCGCTAGCCAAATACAATTCTGCGAGCAAACATTCCAGCGACTTCTGCCTCTAACGGTGTATCTGTAGTAGTACCTACCATATTTTCAGCATATCAGAGATTAACAATTTTAATTGTACCTACCTAAATAGCTAGGTACTACTATTCTTAATTAAAATGATTTTATACTATTATATATTTACAAGAAATGACTAATCTTTAGACGTTGTACCTTGTAGATAGAGTATGTCCTTAGTATGTCACATGTTTATCTAAACACTGTATAAACATAAAATTTGGTGCTGAATGGTTCATCCATCATCTCACCTTCCGCTTAAAACCTTGACTCTAGAATGACCTTCCATGAAGTTTATGCACTCTTATTTACAACAAACGGTTTAATTTTTGGTACCTACTTGACTCTCTAAACGCAAATTCGTATATGATTTTTGCCTCGTTCGTTCCGTTAAAAGCAGTAAGGTATTTACAATTCTGGCAAAACCATGGGCTTTAAGTCTTTACATATTGGTCGATGGTCAATATCAAAATTGAACGAGTCTGATATTTCTGTTATTTATTTAGCTAAACATACACGACTGCCCCATACTTCGCAATGGTCTGCGTAATAAGCCTTTAACTGTATCGCTAGCAAGGCAAAGAGTAAACACGACCTACTATTCTATGACACGACATAAAAGGATATAAAGGGGAACCGAACAGACGAGTAGCGAAAACACAAGGTCCGGAACGATTGGTATCTCTACATGATCTCTACACGTAATCGGCTTGCTAATGCGCGCTGACCGACCGACGCGGACCGTACGTCCTTGGCCCTCGTTTATTTAGTTACTTGCACGACACCACAGAATATTTAATGACGACACTATCTTGTGATTCGAGTTAAACTCACACCTCCCTCACACATATAAAATATTTTCTACTTTAAAAAATATGTGTTTAAAATGAAGAACGTATGCGTCTCGTCCGTTCGCGTTAATTCTTCAATTACGAAGTACACAAATTTTGTTTAACTTTCTTTATTTCAATACTTTTTGACACCCTTTAATTGATAAATCCGAATAAAAAGCTAGCTAATGTTTGAATGGAACGGACATACAACAGTGAAAGAATTTTAGCATAATTTTTTTTAAATGTATTTTGATCTAAGATATAAGTGTACATTTACATGTTGTGATATTGATAATATGTATTTACTTACCAACTTAAACTCGGTAATAAAAGTGTATACCTAACACTTCTTCGGTTTATTAATAGTCAATTCACACTTTATTGAGTGGCGGTTCAATTGTAATGTCTTATGGGTCTGTTTTCATCACATTCTTATTACTTCTCACGCCGACTGTTCCCGTACCTGGCGATAAAGTTAAGAACCTACATCTTTCATTACCACACGTATTCAAGCCTTCTGTATAATTGTTTGATTGTACGTACATTTTATTGTAGTAATATGATCCTACAGTGAACCTCGACCGATTATTGACGGTTGACAATAACTTTTACAAAGTACACTATCAAGAATAGGTGCAAACGACAAAAGTATTAGAACTCATGCTCTCTCTAGAGAACATACGATTTCACCACAAAAGAAAGCAAGCTAAACACACTCGTAGGGGGATTGAATATACCAAATACCGATCAAAAACTTTCATTGTTACCTATTTTTTTAAACGTTTCTCATTTTGGCGACTAAGGGCTAATTTCTACATTTAACTGATGTACCTCAATCAATTTCAGTTGGTATGTTTAAGTGTTACCTATATATTAATCTACAAAACTACAAATCACACATCACAATTTTCTACATTTTTAATGTTCTGGACATAAGCCAAAACAAAGAGCCATAAATATTTGCGAAAGTTTATTCAAAAGTACTTTCCTATTCTTATGGTGGAACTAAGTAACTTGTAAAAAAATAATTTCTCAAAAAGTACTTTTGTATGGCGACAAAGTCGTGTCTGTTTCTACTTGTTGGGTTACCGTCGACCGTACCAAATTAAATTTAACCGTATCAAAGAGCAGCGTGCTGGTGTGGTGTGGATAACTTTATTAATTCCTAGAGTTGCTTATCTGGGCGATACGTGTCGAAAGTAGTAACGAAGTGTTAGATGCATGCGCCCACGCGCGCAGCTGATTACCGACGATGTACCGAGGCCGCTGCATTTGACTGCGAGGGCCCACGTGGGATGTTTGTTATCTAATCTTCTTGCTAGTTGATCCAGTGTGCTATTTTCACACAATGTAGAACAAAGGTTTTGAAATGTATTTACTGTTCCTAATTCAAAAACAGTGTACCTTCGAGTACTGCGACGTTTCTCTGGACGTAGTTCTCAGTAACATGTTTATGCCTATACACTTGATCGACGTTTGTTCAGTCTTTGTTTGATTGTGGTATTTATAAAGTCACAATACATGAATGAATTATTTGATGAATGAGTTAGTCATTCAGTTTTGCTGTGTTTATTTTTTTATGTTTAATAATAGCGGCTACATTTTTATTAAAAGTTTGTGATTATTTTGCCTTTTAGGGATATTCCATTTTTGGATTGGACATTAATCTTGTATAATTTTTACGTCAGAAACGACGCCATCAACCTCTTACGATATCGATCCAATCATTATTCAATTTTGTCCAAATTATATTGATAGTATCTTGGTGTTTAATATGTAGGTACGAGAATGCACTTAAAAGAGTATTTTCCGCGGAGCCTCGTAACAGATTCAAATTATCGCCTAGTCTGAATTAGACCTATATAGGAAACAGGGCTGAAGCAAGCACTGGCATACGTTATTAGTAGGTGATCCTCGAAGTGTAACCTCGCTGAGTGTCTACATCTACACCAACTGTGTCATTGGGTTACCTAGTCGCGGTGTGACTAGCGCCTTTTTCGATGAGTTATAGCCAATATCCTGTGCTACTGCGGTTTGTATTACAAAGAAGTCCAGCTGAGAAGCTTCCGACGTGACCAGAAAGTTAAACCAGCTCTGAGACTATCGATCTGCGGTCGTGACACAAGACCGTTTAGAGGTACTCCTCATAAGCGAAGTCGATGCTTTCAAGCTGCGACAGAATAAAAATTGCGTGTCTAACTCTTGAATAAAGAACAGGAACTCTGCAGAATAGTAGACATATTCAAATCATTTCAACCCGGATCTGAAAACCTTTGTTAACTGATGAGCCTTTTCGAATCGCCCGCTGCAACATCCACCTGCTAATGGCATATGGCATGACACACTTTGTTTTTTACTCTAATTCAATTTGCAACGGTTACCTTATTACGTTTGCGTTCAATTTTATGGTTTCATTTCTTTGCTTTCGGCAATAATAGTAATAAATGGTCACAATAACGGAAAGTGTTCCTCAGGGTTCAATTCTAAGCTCAATTTTCTTCTTATTATTTTATTTTATAGGGGTTCGTTAAACTTACTGAATACATCCATTTTTAAGTATTTTATAGGAGTTGATTTTATAAGACTAGTTTTGTATTTACTTTCATAATAACACCGTTTCGAAAATGTTTATTAAAATACTTTGCGCGGGATAACCTGCAGAGCCGCAGTGTTTTACTTTAGGTTATGTATAACTAAAGCTTCTTTTTCGTCTTTAACAGGACCGAGCACGGTTTTCGGACACGAGTTGGCAGATTCATCGTACCTGGGCTAGGAATGGCGACCCGCTCTCACTGTCGCCCCCTGCGGTCCGCACGCCGCCCGCGGAGCCGCCCGCTGCGGCCGTCACCACCACCGCACCCCAGCTCCGCTCGTCAGACCAGCATGGAATCTATGACACCATCGCGGTAAGTACATAGAACTAACATATCACGTTCTTATTCTTAAATGGAAGTGGCGAGCCCTGGAGAGACTCCACCATATCACATAAGCACATATTTTTTCGTTTTAGGAAAATATTATTTAGTAAGCACAAGAATTGCAACAATTCCACGTTCATTTTATGTAGGTACTAGTAAGTAGGTAGTAGTAGGATCGATATTTCTGAGTTAGAATCTAGTTACATTTACCTATGCTATATGTATAGCTTAAACCTACCTTCGTCGTGTCATTCGTGTAGTTGGTCTAGGAAATTTTCTATTCATAAATCAAGCATTGGCACGTTTACTACACGTTTGTTTTGACACCATGATTTTACAGCTAATAAGCAATATATCGACTTACATTGATGGATGCTTTGGCAAGTTGAAAACACTTTAGAAAATTGAATCAAACGAGCGGTTACGGCGACGCGGGACGTGGTATTAACCCGTCGAGCTGCAACACGGCGCGCGCGCACCTACGACGGAACGGATATAGAAACCGAACCCTTTCGAACTATAGATTTGCATTAACGGCTCATAAATCATAATCCGCCGGTCCAGGACTCGGGCTAGAGCTGTAGAGGCGTACCTCACAGTCGCTAGTTCCTGTTGTTTCGCTGGTAACCCTTTGTGCGCGCACGCTGCTCGTAAACTCAGGGTTAGTGGCCGGACTGGCACGTTGTCACTGAACCGTGTTTAAGAGTATTTGTAGGAAGAACTGGACATGTCGTGGATCATAATATTTGTTTTTAAGGTTCCGTACCTCAAAAGAGGAAAAAAGGAACCCTTATAGGATCACTTCGTTGTCCGTCTGTCCGTCCGTCTGTCAAGACCATTTTTCTCAGGAACGCGTGGAGGTATCAAGTTGAAATTAATATCAAATACTCAGTCTGCAGTCCCTTAAAGCTGTGAAAAAGTCAAACTACTAAGTCAACGCAGTCTGAAGATATGGCCGATTTTGCCCCATTTTTTAGTATCTTGGTCATCAAAACCTATGGGGTACTTCCGGTTGACCTAGAATCTTGAAATTTGACAATAAGCAAGGTCTTATAGCACAAGTAAAGGAAAAAATCCGAAAACCGTAAATTTGTATTTACGTCACAAAAAAAATCTTAATTTTCTTGTACCAACAAACTTAACTTTGCAGATGAAATTTTATTTCCGATTTTCTAGTTATTTCTTTAATTAAGTTTGTACGGAACCCTCAGGGCGCGAGTCCTACTCGCACTTGTCCGGTTTTTTTAAAATAATTAATATCTACATTTTCGTGCTTTGCAAACTTTATCATAATAATGTTTGGGGGTTTTGCAAGTGAATATTTTTGTTTGCCGACCAGGTTACACTGGCCGTGGCCACCGTGAGTCAAATTGCTTTTTAGGGAATATTTTAAAATTACTGTCTGTACAAAAATAACATTATTATTCCATGACACTGGCAATTTACGTTTTAGAGTAATTGTTACTCAGTAATAAAACAAAACAGTATAGTTAAACGCAAAAAGTCGATAGTCGGAGAACCTGACTTTAGTCTATAACTAAGCTATCCCACAGTGACAAATGTGAGTAAGCAAACAGTTGACAGTGTCAAACGAAAGAGCCGGAAGTATGGAGGCCATTTATATTGACTCTCTCGGATACCAAGATACCATTGCATTGACCATTAGTTTCTACTCGTAGGAATGGACTACGCGATGGCGGCGCCTACGCACCCTAGCCTAGTTTAAAATAATTTTCACTGTGCCTCAACATCTCTATGCTAACATAACGGCAAATATTTTAATTACTTACGCTACTTAAGTCTACCAAGTCCACTACTACGTAATGTCATAAACATTTATGTCACCACACCGTGGTCTAATTCTATTGGTTAGACGAAATGGTGTTTCGACATTAATCTTGAAACTTGCATACGTATTATCGTTAATAATAATAATATTTTAATTTATATTAGACTTAGAGCCCTATTCGGCCGATGAAGTCATTTTGTCTACAGTGACTTTATCTCCATTAATTTCTAGGTTAAAGACGGAAATGGTATGTAATTTTATCATCGAATAACTCGTTTTGTAATCTTAAGGCAAATTGCATGTTACCTGCAAATTACCTATGATTGGATTAGGTATTTATTTTTTGAATTGTTCATAGCGTTTCAAATAAAAGAGATTTATAAATGTTGTCGGAAGTTTTAAGTCGATGGTAATCATTGGTACTGAAAGCACCCCCAACAGTCGTTATAAATGATGTTTCCGACGGCCACGGGGGCGACCGCTCGTTCGACGCCACTATTCGCTACTCAGCCCCTTCTACTGTAATGACGTAATTGACACCCAGAATAATTGATGGCCCGATTGACACCTATTTCCGACGTGTTAATGCTTAGACCGTCTATATTCGCTTATTACAAGTGGTCCCACTACCTATGATAGACCTATACAAAGCTGTTTGACATTAACTCCTAATACAGCTTATTTCGTAGCAACATTTACATTAGAAAGGATTCTGAGTTTTTTTTTACAAAAAGTCGCAACTTCTCCATTTGTGACCGGATTGAAATATAATAAGTGTTTTCGAGATCAAGATCAACACAGTCAACACAAGTTATTGGTGCAGTTTGATTAAAAAATATCGCAAAGTAATTTTAAGATTAGAAGACTCTAGTAAAGGAAAAGTAACACACACCTGACCAAAAAATTTTCTGTGCTAAAATTGTTTTCACAAAAAAAGACCAAATGGTTCCTAAGACAGTTTCCCTGTATCGCCTATGGTTTCGGTTTTAGCCCAGTCCCAGTTTTTTTTAAGTGTCCCAGTTAAAAAAAACTCTGTATAGTAAGAGGACATGTTATTTCGATTTAATAAATGTTAAAAATAAATTGATACATTTTTAAATAATGTAGGCTACCTACGTACATAATTATTTGAGGTAATTTTCGAAAATAATCTCTGCATAGAATGTATTAAAACTGTAAAATCATTTTTAGTAAGTACTATATGAAATGGAAAAAAATGTATTCGCAGTTACTTACTAGGTACGTGTTGTTGGTGAGCACGGTATGATGAGTTTTCAGTGAGTATTTTACCCTTTATAGAATTAAATTGCGAAGAAAATCACGCAAGTTTCATGAATAATACATGTGTTCGAAGAAAAGGATACGCAGATGAGACCGTATTTTAGCTCCTGAAGTCAGGAATGAATAATTTAGAATACCGAAGGACGGGGCGTGTAGATGGCGCGTTACGATATCGCCAGACCTTTGTGTTCCTTTTTTACTACAATCCATTCGAATGAACAACGAGATACGAAATACTGAGAAAGCGTTCGTAAACCCGAATAAGCTATTCTAATAAAAACACTGAACGGATATTGGCCAAATGTTATGTACATATGTGGCATGATATTGTGTTTTCCAGGATGGAACTTTACTGAAAGAAAACATTTCTTTGTTTTAGAAAATAAGTAGAACTTCATTCAAAGATTTTTAGGAGACCGCCTTTCTGATCCGAGAATCGAAATAAAAAAACATATATTTTCACGATAATACCGATCGGCCAATCATACGAATCAATTCCTTAAAATAACAAATTAATTAATATATTAAATTAAAGGAACACCATGAAAGTTAACATTTATTATTGACAAAACGAGTCTTCCTAAAAGTGAAGTATTTTTCTGAACAACATTTTAAATTAAATGTTGAACTCAGAACGCAGACGGGTGGTTTCTTAAAAAATATTTGAAAGCAGTCAGTTCTAATTATTTTTGAAAATAAAAAATGTTTCCTCTCAGTAAAAGTGATCATCGACATCAATATTATCTGCATACTTTCCTTTCAACCACTGCGTTTAATTTCCACCCTATATGTACAAATTGTGTTTTTTGTTTGCGCTGTTGGATCGAAGAGATTCAATTCAATTCAATATCGAAAGTAGGTACCTACCAGCCGTGTACATGTTCCAATTATAAAGAAAGAGGGCTACAAAACCAGCCAGCAACGTATATTTCTCAGACGTAGGTATACATACCTATAATATCGCCTCTGTGAAATTCTGTAATTGAATTGCTATTTGCAATACGAAATGAATACTGCCATATTTAGGGCTTCTTACACCAGTTGCTGGTATTGTTACAGATAGAAAACCGACAGATAACGTAATCTATCGGATAACACTGTCGGATAATATTTTCCGTTTTCACCACTCAAGTCTCTGTTAAAATAACGGGCAGCTAAACTGTCAGCGATTTACCGGGGAGTCGGAACATTCCGTTCATTCAGTTCATTCTTCAGTTCAGTTCATTTGTTGCGTTTCTATTTATGCATTTTTGGGAATCGAAAAATATCATATTTGTAAATTAATATCTTAAATTTTATTTAAAAAAATTATTCATAAATATCCATAGATTATGTATTTATGTTAAAATACAGAAAGTACATTATTGAGTCCGTTTTTTTGTAATTATTCTTGAGAATAAAATAAAAAATACCTACGTTTATTGCGTATAACGAAGCGAAGCAGACTTCTGTATATATCGGATTATACCGTCTGTGGTTCATGTTTATTGTATTTGTGGTGTATAGCGAAGCTTTTATATGGATTTTAGTGGTTATTTAATGATTGTACAAGTATTTGAAGTGTTTTATAAAAATACTGGGGGCATCCGCAGGCAGGATATCTTATTATGACGGTCATTGGTGTCCATATCGGAAGTCAAGTTTCGGAGCCAGATGCCTGGTCGGTGGAGCAGTCCTCATATACCCACCCCTCTCTCTTCGTGCTGATTGATGGTCTAGTGGTGGATGGTCAGGGACATGTGGCATTCCCATTTAGACAAAGTGATTGGGAGAATAGAAAAAGATGGTGAGAAAATAAATTTCGCATCATGCGATTGTTTCCCTATCAAAAGTAACAAACAATAAGATAATAATTATATAGGACGGCGGGTACAAACTGGCATAGGTATTTAATTTCAGTTTCTACAGAGCTTCAAGCTTGCCAGGGGTTCTGGGTTCTATCGATGGCACCCATGTAATCAATGTTTTTTTGTATTCACAATTCATTTTGAATGCAAATGTAGGTATGACATGTAATTAATAAATTTAGCATGTTTTTGTTTTTGTAGATGTGCAATTTTGATATAAATATCATGGGCGAGTAGTCAAGTCTGTTAACCATGATCAACACATGATAGTAAAGTGTGAAGACAACCTGTTGAAAGGTGTCATTGAGATGCTGTATAAAGAGAACCAAAGAAGATCCGAGTGTGGTGTCAGTGAAATATTCTACATGGGATGGGTACCTAACATTGCAATAAAGAAAAATAACAAAACACATTTAAAAACATTTTCATTTATATTATTGTATGTACTTATTCTATTTCACATTTTCCCTGTGGAACTACTGCTTGGCACTGCATTTTAATAATCTTCGTCCTCGGAAAACGATGGCTGTAATAAAATAATAGTAATATAGTATTAAAATAGATATTAGAGGACTGGGTGTGGTGATGTTCATTGGGGAATTCCTATGTCCAACAGTCGATGTTGAAGGGCTGGCATGATGAAGTATTGGAGTGGGAAGATTGTGTTAAAGAGAACCAAAGCCTTTGACATAGCTCAAAAAGTTTGTAGGTTGAAATGGCAATGGGCTGGTGATATTTGTCAGAACCGATAACCGCTGGTAGATGAGTCCGACTACTGGGCAAGTGTAGTGTGGGACGCCCCCCGGGTTGATGGACGATCTGCATAAGACGACTGGCAGCAGTGACTGTAAAGGTAGCATTTAGATCGGATCCGATGCAGGCGGCCGGGCAGCGCGGCACAGCCGCCTGCATCGGACGGTTCTCCATACAAATCCATATAGAGACGTACGGCCGTCACTGCTCGGCCGCGACTGCCGGGCAGCGATTGCTCAAATCCGAATGCTACCTTAACATGTAAATAAAATGTATGGTATGATCAATTTATTAATTTTTTAATTTATTTTTATATGGCCGCACTGTTGATGCACAGGCCCACCATTAGACAAGGGTGTAGGGCTCATAGTCCACCGAGCAGACCCAGAGTGGGTTGGTGGACCATATGCATGTTTCCTTCACCTCAAAGCCAAATACATATAGGTACTAACTTTGTCCCTCTCTCTAAGGAATCTGACGAAAAGTGGTCTCAGGTTTTGCTATGCTTCGGACACTTGATATAATTCTAGATGCTGACGCTGTGCCTACACCACTCAGATCTCCGGCTGAAGTCAGAAACGATCCAGTCGCATAATAGCGCAATGTTTGGTAACAGTAATCTATTCATTGGAGATATTGCAGCGTTACTGAAACAATGAAGTAGCAATATAACTTTAAAAAATCGCTAGTGTGGGCCCATTACTTGATCAAAGTATATGTGATTGGTACTTACATATTGGTACAGTATTGGTTGTTGTTATTGTGCCATCTTCTGTGTAAGAAAGCAGATAATTAACTGCTTTTTTGTTAGCCCATATCTATCCCTAAACGCCCCATCACTATATTTTGTAAAATTATCTTCTCTGTCCCTGACTGCGGGACGTGTCCGTGGGCGCGATAAACGGTCATGAAATTCTTCGAATTTGTCTTCTAAATAGTCAGATAAGTCAATTTTTTAAAAGAAACAGTGATAAATCCATAAATAAAATAAAATTAACACAAAACTGAAGTATTACCGCGTCAAATTCGAAAAAAAAAACAATCCATATCCGACAGATATAGAAATAACAGCCCCTTGATCTGGCTGTAAGTTTATAAGGCGGTTTACCGGACAGATAAGGCAATCAGATACCTGTGAAAAAGAAAAAAACGGGTATCTGGTAGATAACCTGCATATAGGGTATCTGGGGCTTTACCAGCAACTGGTGTAAGAAGCCCTTATTGTTGTAAAACATTTTGTAGGTAGTATGCAAGCGTTGTTGAGTATTACGCAACGTAGTATATATTTACCTATTCCACGCGAGAACAACTGCCAGTTGGTAAGCCAGTAACGTGAGGAGTTTATGGAATTTTAATGCTCCTTTGAGCATTTGCCTTGGGCATGTCTTGGGTCACCGTGTGAGGTCATACTTAGCATTGTAAATTGTAATGATCTAATCGGGGCGCTAAATGACAGCGTGAATAAATGACATTACTTTATACAATTTTTTCATATGCTGTACTTGTACAAATAAATAAGTACGTACGTGCAGCATAATGTTTTAGGCAAGTTAACCTTGGCGTCAAAATTTTTGTCAACGGGAGATTTGGTACCTAAATTAATTTTTTAGTTATATTTAAATGTGGCTTGTTTAATTAAATTGCGGATACGATCTTAAGATTTATTATACCGAGAACCTCTTTGATTTTAAGATACCACAGTGTGGAGGTAATAATCCTTGACTCATTATAAACCCATAACGGTCTAAAAATTCGCAAACAACCACTATAACTAAATTAACCGCCGACCGCGTCATTAGCCAGGCATCTTGTAAGATTTTATTTGCTCAATGATGTCATTGTAACTCGTTTTATAAAATGGCATAGGCACACGTGTCACTTATTACTGTTTGTACAGCGGTAGTTGGTACTGTTTTATTCAACGTTATAGCAAATTGTAATGAAGACCGGTTATTTAAATATAAAAATTATTCACTGTGAATTATTCATAATTCTTAGGTGTCCCTCGGGTTGGACTAACAGTTTGTAGTCCAACCCGAAGGACACCTCGGAATTATGATAGCAGGTTACTGGAAGCTTTTGATCTTATCTGATACCATCATAATTATGCACCGTTGTTTTATTAAGTGTATGTAAATCAAGTGCCTTGCTGGTCCGAGTAAAGAGGACCAGACCACCCGCCGATGAGAGATAGCCATCAGCGCAACAACGGCGGTGTCAGGTGCATATTGGACGTCACCATAAATAAATTTCGACACTTTGACAATGGATATCGCGCCTGACCAGCCTCCGGTAGATGGGCCGATAGCACCCCCCACCGGCAACCACAGAGTGAGAGAACACGTTCGAGTTGCTGCTTGTAACTTGTAACATAATACCTTACGAAGCTTGCGTGTTCTGGGACAAAGCCGGCATCAATTTATCAAAATAATTGATTTAGGTTTACTCAAATTGAATCCCGATCGCTCGATGCCGTCGGGATAAAGTGTAATTAATACAAATCGCTTGTGGCCATAGCCGGCTGTCAAAGAGACCGCAGGGTCGGGGATTAATGTTAGATAACCGAGTGATTGGACGGCGGGCGATCATGAGGCGATCGCGAAACTTTCTCACGATAGCCGTGGCGATACCGCAGCCCCGGGCCCTAGGCGTCGCGCCTTCCCGACTAGAGGTACAGAGAAATATTACACACCGGTTGCCCGAGCGCGGGTAAATTAAACCATAAATCACGCAAATATTTAGAAAATAATATACACCCCCTGAAGTATCAGATTATGTAATTCGGATTCTAATTTCTGAATAAATACCAATCTATAAGTACTTAACATAAATAAGAAACACAAACACATACTTACATTAGGTCCTACATAAGTACACATTAAGAGAATTTGCTTAGGTAGGTACAATAATTTTATTAATATAAAATAAATTTGTCAAAGAAAAGCAAAAATCTTCCTTCTAAATTTTTGCACGAAAATCCTTCACTCTTCAAGATGATTGATTATCTAACTTGAATATAAAATCGCCCTCGCGAGACGAGAGGGCAAATTTATAAAATAAAATTCATCTATTCGGAAATGAGAGTAGAAGGAGGCTCACCCGCACCTGGAGTTTGTTGTAATATCAATGACACGTTTTCAGTATCAATGCGTTTATAAAATTTAGGGCTTCTTTCACCACTTCCTGATATTGTTACAGATAGTAATCTTAGTGATAAAGTAATCTATCAGATAAATCTGTGTGATAGACTATATAAAATGTATAAGATATAGGCAATCAGATACCTGTGAAACCAAAAAAATAGGCTATCTGTCAGATAACCTGCAGATAGGGTATCTGTGATTTTATCAGCAAGGGGTGTAAGAGGCCCTTACTATCGTAAAACACTTTTATCACCTTAACTTTAATGAATATACTCGTATACCTACATTTGACGTATTTCAGTGTTTTAAAATAACTTAAAATAACACATTGCCGAGATAGAAAGTTTATTCCTTAGAATTGTAATGTAAATATGAGGTCTCTGTGTAAACATTGGGGCACCGAGTTGTTGTCGGACGTTACGCTTACATTGGTGCCTTTAAAAGAATATTTATTTTACCGTACACTTTCAAAAGGCTTGTTGTGGTTCCACAATCAAATGTATGGATTTAGTCACCACCCATTTAGCTTTACCATTTCTTAAATTACACTAATCCATTTAAACTCAAGTTTGTCCAAACGTTTAAAAAGTCTGAATGGTTTGACTCTATACTACTCATATAGCGCATTGATCACTGACCAAAACAAATATAATACCTACCTACATTGTTTAGTTACATTGTAACTCTCGCGTAGTATTATTAGCTGGTAGTTTTGCGCTGTTAGAGCGTCCGACTCTCTACGGTGTACTAACGCTCAACATGCTTCATTAGCGTTTTGCCACACAGTTACCTTTAGTAAATATGATTTGACGTTTATCGGTAGGGCTCGCAGGAGGGCCGGGCCGGCGCGCCGGCGGCGGATCATCGGACGTGATTGGCATGCACGAGTTGGCCCTTTGCGGCAGTCGACAGGTGCCGTGAGAACCACCATTGTGACCACCACACATTTTAGTGAGGAAATCGTCGTGATCTTATTTTACCTTCTAAATAATAATACAAAAATAATATATTTCCCAAACTTTAGTCTGCCTACAGTCAAATCATCAACAGATGTCAGACGCTATAACATCTAAATTCGAAATGTTACATATTAAGTAGATTACGAGTAAGCTAAAAGGAACCAACTTTTAAAAACCTACTATTTACCAATATTTATGTTATGAGTCCATAATATGAGTCACTTAAATAATCCTGGTCACGAAATAAGAACCGCGTCTTTGACAATCATCTCCCAATTAACGTCTTACCTACTATTTACGAAATAAAAAAATAAGCTTGAAATAATCAGCTCATTTGTGTGACCTACCTGACCATCCTACCTACTTTACTATTATAGGGTAGATAGTTGACCGCATCATTTGGATATTACGCCTAGGTCTTAGGGACTGCTACCACCACAGTACCTAGTTGGAATCGACTCTCGCACTGAGGACAGTGTCAAAGAATTATATGTTACTAACGTAACACAGTGTACAAATGGTTCTATTAACTGCAAAATTCGCATAATACAAGGAAAAGAATCCAAGTCTCGGGTGAGTTGAGATATATCGGAGTGTTATTTGACAATGCAGCACTTCATAACGAAACCTACAACTGATAATTCAAATATAATGTTTATGATAAAATATTATCTATTCTGAGTTATCAATACAATAGTACAAATATCACGTAAAATAAAATAGATGCCATTATTTGATGCAGCAGGAAGACAATATTTCGGTCGATACGGGGCAGGCGATAGTCGTAAAGCTGCGTTTATCGCGACGCAGTCTGTGGCGTGTTCGGGCCGGGCGGCGGGCGTCTCCGTCACCGCGTCGACCGACGCGCGACGCAGTGGCGCGCGCGTTTGTTTACGGAAGTGCATGCGTCGCGCCGCCCTCCCCCCGCCCGCCCTAGCGCGCCGACAGTTAGCTTTTTTACGCACAGTGATTACATGAATGAAAAGAATGGCGAATGCGTGATGGAACCAGCCAGTTTGATTGGATATTATTTTCTGGTAGAAACTGTATTTCATTCTTAAAGGTAAAAATTTGTTGGTGTCACATGGCGGCTGTATGGAGCCAGTATCGTTGCTTGAATATTTATTTGTATTAACTTCTCAACACCTTCAAGGAGAAATCAACTATAATTATTATAGGTTGTTTTGTTTATAATTTTATTACCCAGGTATTCAGTTTATGTTAATTTTAATATAAATTATTTTGAACACCTGCGCTTATTTTCGGAACAATTTACTAATATGAGCACACTCAGTTCATGTAAATTTTAAAAACAGAAATAGGTAGTTCTGTGATATTACTTTACAGTCAAAGTTACATTAAGTTTCTGTTTTGACGTTCGATAGGTACTATATAAATCACATACGGTGGTATAAATCAACAGTGGTGATTGGAAATGTGACGTAAAAGGAAATGTGGCGCAGCTGGGTATAGGGTACACTGCTCCCGATCCCGAGCCTATGTCGCTTTTCAGTTTTGAATTTGATCATTTATTTATGTTCGCACAAATCGACTTCTGCTGACTTAGGTACCTACCTAAGTAAATAATACATACATCCACAGATCTAGATATACATACATCGGTGTTTTTCTATGTTTTGTTGTGACTCGAAAAATAACAAATATTTTCGGTACGTGCGTGCATTGTTAGTTGTTGTGTACCTACTCTATGAGTCATCTATCTCATCTGGCAGTAGTAGTGCGCTTGGGTTGCTAAGCAACGCGTCGTCGCCAGAGCGGCGAGCGCCAGGACGCTGCGGCGAGCGGCGCCGCCAGTGCCCGTCGCGGCGCCGCGCGCGTAACCGCCGCCCTGCCTTCCGTCCTCACCACAATCTTACAAAACTTTGCCAAAGTACACGCATTCCTCACAATTTTTTTAGGCAGTGTTAAAATTGAAAGTGCAAGAAGTTTTTACTATTGCCACTCGGGCATTAATTGGTTCACCGATTAATTACCGTGAGAAAAACTATCACACATACATTTTGAATTTGGAACAAGCGTGAATATAATATGTACAAATTAAATACATTAAATAAAACGTACTGGCTGGCTGCTTGGAAATAGCGCAATTTAAATTAAGAAAAATAACCGCAAATTTTCGGTAGCTTTTAATTGTTGCCTGTCATTGAGAGGTATACTGTTTTTTTCTCGCAGTCAATAATAAAAAGTAGAGTAGGTACACTCGTGAACAAAAATCATCTTGGCTCTTGATCCCTCGCTCCACGGCTTGTCTTATTATTTATTCTGTGGCTCCACTCAGGATTCTACTTTAGAATCTCGGGATCCAACTAACTAGTTCCTCGAATGAATTTTCTTATTTTCACTTCGTGTTAAGTAATTATTAGATTATTGGGTGTTTATTGGATAAGTGAATCATGTTAACAGGGAAACGAGGCGCGGAAGAAGAAAAGTAGCGGAAAATGTTACACGTTCTGAAATGCGGTAATTTAACTGCGTGAGTTTCAATCTACTGAATGTTACCTATTGTATCTTTAATAGATAAGTAGAGTAAATGGATAGTAATTATTCATACTTACAACGATTAGATAAAGAGGCACTATAATTATAAGGCTAGCACTATACGTTATCAAAGTACCAACAATATATTCTTCCGCAATTATGATAAAATTAAGTTACAAGTTTGACGTTTTACAGATGCTATTAACATACAAAAACATGCAAATACTTAACTACAATATGTAATGGATACTTTCCTAAGTAATTATATCAGACAGTAGAATTTTAACATTGTGAAGAAGTTTTAATTCTCTTTCATCATTCGTAAGTAAGGACTCTGCATAATATTTTCTGGAATTAATGTGGACTTACTGTGGCACACTACAGTTGCATTGAAAAGAAATCATGAAGGTATAAAACCAGCTACTTTCATATTGGAATGAAAGGACGTCTCGACTGTCGGCAGTCGGTGACCGGCCCGTCTCCGTGTACATGTGACGATCTTTTATTTAGATGAGGCTCACCCCCGCCCCGAGGTTATTCACCCTCGCGCGTTCTGAACGCTTTTTATTACGGGGAAGGTCAGGGTTATGGCTGTGGTACAGTCGACCGCACACCAGTGGCAACACTTTGACCTTGAGCTGGCCTAGCCTATTATGGAGTTTCAATACTATGAGAAACCAGTTTATACTGGTTTTGTTTTCACTGACGTGCGGCCGGCCGACCGTATTATGGTGCTACTGCAACACCCGCGGCAAGATGCATTTGCAGCGCGGTCATTTGTAAAAGTTAATTTCGTCTAGTTCCCGAAGTATGTACGTATATTATGTCATTTAGTTGGTTCCTAGTAAAAACTTAATTTGATCCGTTTCGGGGGAAAAAATCTTAATACGCATACAGGATGAAAACCGAAAACGATAAGTGATCTCACTTGATTATTTAACTTTAAAAGTATTGTAAAACTTTTTGCTGATATGGGAACTGTCACTAGCTGTATAAATTTCATATTAAAAACTATTTTAAAAAATTCTCATCGCGATATTTTGATCAGCTAGGTGCGAGGATTTTATGCACTTGATAATTTTATTCTTTCATCATCATCATCATATAAGCCTGTAGACGTCCACTGCTGGACAAAGGCCTCCCCCAAGGATCTCCACGACGACCGGTTAATCACTTTATTAATTTTAATTTAGTAAGTAAGTAATTATTTGAAAATCGTAGGCATGGAATAAGCGAGTGAGGTCACTTATCGTTTTCACCCTGTATATGTGGTGTGTTGACAAACTTCATTGATGTGTGAGATGCCGCAGTGCGGGCGGAGCGCATGCCTCCAGGCGGGCGGCGCGCCGCCATCCAGCGGGCAGGACCCTCTACTCCATTCCTTCATTCTTGTGGTTTCTCCGCTTTTGGGACGAATGCCCTCGTTTATTTTTATTGACATATTCATTTATTCGTACTGACCATACTCGTCAATATTGTGATACAATTCATCATTCGTAATAAAATAAAATATATTCGTACAAAGTCAAAATAAAAATGTCAGAATACGTAGTTGAAATGTCTCATTGCTGTTCTACATGACTGTTGGCTCAGCAGCAGCGTCAACGTATTTCAGCTCTAGGCCCTGTGATTTGACTCTGACTACGCCATTGTTTCTCACGACCAATTTTAAACACATTGATTAGGTAGCTATAATCTATATACTTATGTAATGTTGGTAATCATTCAAAAGTTTTTCGTGATATATTATCTCATCTTATTAAAAGGGGCCAGGATTCACCCAGTCGTAAGGTTTCGACCCCGGACCCTATAAAATCTTTTCTGAAGCCTCGTGCTCATGTGTTCTCTGCATAAGAGCTATTAAGCAGCTAAAGGAAGAAACGAAAGGAGCAGCTTATTACTTTTAAAATATGAGTAGGTATATATCCTAAACATGAAAGTGTCTAAACAAATTAAATTAGCGCTGGTGATGTGCAATTATCATCAATAAGTAAATAGAAAGTGAATATCGTATGGAGAGTACCGGCGGGTGTGGAACTCTGCGAGGATGCGCGGGCGGGCGGCGGCGGTGCGGGCGCGCGCGGGCGGCGCGGGCGGCGACGCGGCGCGCGCGCTGCACCGGCTCGCGTTTGCGCTGTGGCGAGCCGTGTTCTACTTGCAGCGCGGGCAGACCGCGAAGACGCTGCGAAGCACGCGCTCCCGGAGCCTGGCTGTTGGGCCACGGAAACCTCCATCGGTGTGTTATTTATTATCTAGTTAAATACCTCGGCTGGGTTGGACACAACGAGCCACTTTCCAGATTGTGTTGCCTTTATACTAAGTGTATCCTAAAGGAATTAATGTTACTTACCATTTTAGCCGTTTTCAAGTTACAGCTCCTCAAAGTTTCAAATATCTATTTAGTGTAAAAATTCTACCGTAACCTGTTGATCGGTCAGGGACAATGATAATACGGTAACGTTTAAAAATTGTAAAAACTGAACGATAATAAATTAAATTTTTGAAATTTAATTAAATATATAAATATAAATAAGTTAGGTCTAATTATTAAAAAACGATTTAAACGATATCATATCTAGAGTAATTGGACTCTTTCACCTGTAGGTGGTAAAATAACTAAACTTAGAAATTACGTTATCTATAGGTAGGTATCATAGGATCACCTGAATGTCGTCTAGTAAGGCCTCACAACGATTCGATCTCAGCAATAGACACTGTATTCACAACAATACACACTCTATTCCATTGACTTGGCATATCGGAAATAAAAATAAATAATAATAATAATTAAGCCAGCTGGGCTAAAGAGGGCCATCGAAATGCGACCTTATTACCCCCCGTTAACTTAAACGGCCGCCTAAGTTACTCTAAGTAATAACGGCGCAGCTAATAGCTATTAACAGGCGGAGGAAGAGGAACCGCGGCAAAGCTGCAGTAATCACTTAAGCCACACCTACATACAGGGTGCTCGTTTATCAGCCTTATTGGTCTCGATCCGTCCCGGCCGTCCGTTCGGCCGGCCGGCCCTCAACGCCTGTCAGATTCAGGAAATCAGAACTGCGGTGCTTGTAGTTTGACCACAGAAATAATAATAATACTACGTTTGACAAACTATATTAAGGTACACTCAATATCTATAGCACAAAAGTAGTTATGTTATCCCTAAAACTTTATCATAGATCTCTTACGTATTATGGTACCGGTCAAACATGCCAACTTTACCTTTTATTGACCGAGCGAGCGAAGCGAGCGAAGCGTCTACGTTTCGAGACTGGCCAAAAATGCTCTTGTCCGTCTGTCTGTCTGTCTGTCTGTCTGTCTGTCTGTAATTCTCTACAGGTCGCATTTTTCAACCGATTTTGACGAAAATTTGGCATATGTATAAATTAATTAAACCTACAAAATGAGTAGAATAAAATTTTGAAAAACATTTTTTTTAGAGTACCTACCATACTCGCAAAGTGGGAGTGAACTTTTTTTTTCTTGTGAATCCCATAGTGTGGGATATCGTTGGATAGGTCTTTCAAAAATATTGCTGGTGTGTGAATACCATTTTTTCGATTTAGGGATCCGTTGGCGAAATATTAAGCTTTAAAGCGGTAATTTTTGTTAGAGTCACGTGTCCCCCCCCCCTGCCAGCTAAACGGTTGCTTCTGGAAATGTGAAAAAATTCATGGCAGTAGCATATATAACGTAGTTACAAGGAAAACTATTACGGCTAAGTAGGTTCTATTAGTTTTTGAGTAATAGTGGATCGACTTAAGAAAGTTGAAAAAATAAATTATGTTCATAGAACTGCATACGTAAAATGGAAAATTATTTTTTTCCGCGTGATATCCATGGTGTGGGGTATCGTTGGATGGGTCTTTCAAAAATATCGCGGGTGTGTGATAAACATTTTTCGATTCAGGGATCCGTTTGCGAAATATTAAGCTTTAAAGTGCTAATTTTTGTCACTTTAGTAGGTACTTTTTCTGTTTCCAAAGTTGACTTTTGTTGGTTTCTTTTAGGTTTGGTTTATAAGGGCTGGCGAGGTCTACTGTTCTCACGGAACTACTAGTGTTATCTTTGCCATACTCCACTTTCGTCTCAAATTAAGTATTTCCTAACGGCATTAATAAAATTAGAATGCAGAATTAGAACAGTAGTTTGGTAGGATTCATAAATAATTGATGGCAACACTACTTTTTCAAGGTTGTAAATTGTCAAAATATGTCGATTTTCTTTTAGGAGCGAGAAAAGTTGCTGTGTTTGACGGTATTGTTTGTTCCATAGTCAGTCAAGTAATTTTTGCCTTTAATATTTCGTGTTTTTTAATATGTAACTTGAAGATAATTATATGATACGATATTCACTATCAAATTCCTTTCTCAATGCTACGCGCTTCAATACAAGTAATTATATCTGTGAAATGAAATACATATCTCCTGTCAGCTCTGAGCACCGACGACGTTGAGAAAAAATGACGAGAATTAAATTACAACTTTTGATTTCATTTTAATGACAAGACTGACCTTGCGTGTGCCTCTTAGACATAAAGTTTGCAAGCAGCAGTAAACACGTTGCAAGTTTTGCAATGATTTTGTCGTGATCTGGTGACAGCCCATATTTTCACTTGTGTAGTCTTTAACCTTGTGGTGTTCAAAAGACATAACTATATACTACAAGTATATAGTATAAGTATATACTATATAGTGTATATACTATAAGTATATAGTATATACTCGTACGCACCGTTATTATATCCCGAATAGTGCAGAATGCTTCTAAATCAATTTGAATTTTTTAAACCGTTCAATTTATAGTTACCTACGTATCCGGTTAAAAGTCGGTCATATCTTCTATTTTGTGTTCATATTTTTTTGATTCCTTTTTGCGATTACAAAATTGGTTTGAATATTTACTCGTATTATGTAACGATCTGGTCGATTCAAATGTGTCTAAGCCGAAAAATTACCGAGCAGGCGCGCGCGGGGTAACGCTGACGTCTGTGTTGATATTCATACCTATGTATACCTACATAATACGTTATCTTCACGCTATGTCCCTGACGGGGTAGAGAGAAAGAACAGGGCGCCAAGTATTGCGCCATACCTATGTATGGTACTATGATATTGTTCATTTGACGTAAAAAAAGTGCGCGAGGGTTTTCCCATTCTGTCTGCGCCGAACCTTACAAATTCTTTGACGGATGATTTAATAGTACATTGTGCAATAAGTTGTGTGCATGACGGGTAGTAAGGGTATTACAAACTCGAGTCATTAAAATCCCTCCGCCTTCGGCATCGGGCTTCTAACAGACTCTCGTTAGTAATATCCTACTTACTACCCGTCATGCACACAATGTTTTTCATCACATTTGCGAGGAAATTAATACCTACGACACAAGGGAACAAATTTATTTTCTTTGACTTTGCTGAATTTATTTAAGTTTATTAAATTAATTAAGTTAAATTAAGTTAAAATTTACCTTAATATAACTCAAGTCAAGTTTTGTCAAGTTTAGTCAAGTTTAGTCAAGTTTAGTCAAGTTTAGTCAAGTTAAGTCAAGTTAAGTCAAATTAAGTCAATTCAGTCAATTCAGTCTATTCAGTCAATTTATTCAAATCTAGTCAAATTAGTCAAGTTTAGCCAAGTTTAGTCAAGTTAACTACTTAATTTAACTTAATGTACAGCCAGCTACACATTACAGCCCTAGGGGTATAATATTGTACTGATTTTCATTATTCTCCCTCGGGTATATATAGGCCATTGTGTTTCTTTTGGCACTCATATAATACGACCCTTAACGAGCAATTGTGATGAAAAAATTTTAATTTGTTTCAGGCCCGGGCGGTTAGTGCGCCGGCCACTCCAGCCGCCCCTTTCGGAAGGAGTCAGGTAAGCATTAGTTGATTTGATGTAGGTATGTAATTTAAGGAGGTTTTGGCTTGGTATACCATTCCTTTATGCCATATCTTATTTAAAATATGAAGTCATATTTCATATTTAGTAAACCTGCGGTTACAGCAAGGCAGTCCCACAAATATACGGCACAAAGAGCTAGTTGGCGATTTGCACAAAGGCTGTATATCCTCACTAAAGTGTTATTAGCTTTAAATGGAGATTTATAACGGATACAACTTTGTAACGAACTGGAGGAGTTGTTACATGCTTTATCGATTAGCTATTTTAGTTTACCGCACAGTAACACAACCAAACGCCTTTTAGTGTATACTATCACAAATTATACATTACACGCAATATACATTTTTAGGGAAAATATAATAGAAGAGACAAACATGACACTTTACTCCCGTCAAAAGAGTCCTTTAAGATTTGATTATCTTATCCTATAGGTACA
Organism: Metalampra italica; assembly: GCA_949699065.1. NCBI lineage: Eukaryota > Metazoa > Arthropoda > Insecta > Lepidoptera > Oecophoridae > Metalampra > Metalampra italica. The sequence goes on along the minus strand of OX452970.1, from coordinate 6,760,990 downwards.
GTCGGCATGAGAAGTGGTGAGTAGGTACGCCACCGCGGTAGGTATAGTGGTAGGTAGGACGGCAGTCGATGGGGCGCACGCATGAAGTGTCGAGAGAGTTTTTCAAGGTTTTTACAATTATAACAGTAAATGCATTATTTTTGATTTGATTATGATCATTATGTAGGTAATTGATAATTGTCAGGAAAAACTATTTTTATGCTTTGATTTGAAATTACTCACATAATAGATTTCGATCCTTTCTTGTGTTGCTACTTGCTTGCGGTTACCGTATTAATCACTTCCGTTTAATTACGTAATGCAACCGACAGGTAATTAAATGATCAGATGTAATATTGATCGAGCAACCGGAACAAAGTTAATTAGCTGTGCTTAATACCACACACTTAAACTTAAAACAAGACGTTACGGTTGTCATTAAAAGTAAGTTATGATTTCCTTCAATTATGAAAGAAACGAGGCTATAATACTGGTAAACCATAAATATCAAATTTCAAATCATTTTAAAAATAAAATTACTGATTCAGGGGCGACCTGCCGAACTCCTGTTGTGTTGGTATCTAATTCAGGCATAATTATGAGCAATCAATAATTTAAGAACCTTCGAGACTGTTTGTAATTCTCAAGCATTTGCTGTAACGGCTTACGACAAACTACCTCCGTCTGAGCGTTTGCCCTTCGTACTCGTTAGTACTTCGTTAGACTGCAATTATTCATACAAATGTCTGGCATTGGCCGTGTAAGTATAAAAACTACAAGAGTAAATTTAAACTAAGTTTAAACTCATCGCAATTATATTTTAAAATAGCCATGACCATCTAAATAAGCGTATATAAGCATAGTATAGTAAATTCACGCAGTACAAGCGTAAATGTTGGCTAGGCTAATCGGATTAAACGTATCGCAGGCAAAGCTCGAGGCGTCGCTTTATAAGTATTCCTGCGCCTACGCACCGCTCGAGTCACTTTCACGGAGCTGTGTCGCGCCTACGAACTTGCGTGTTTGATCTGACATATGTAACATAGCGCAGGGCTATTCGAGGGCTTTTCACTCATTAACGTGTCACCTTTCGAATTCTTGTTTACGGATAGTTTGCGTAGAAACGCCATTGCCTAAATAAGCGTAATCGCTTAACCTACCTTAGAAACAAACATCGTTTTGTTCTGTCTGACGAATAAATTAATTTTTTCTTATTGGTTTTGCTGCGGTATTTTTGCGGTTGTAGTATTGTCAGTCTTCATACGTATTTCTAATTTTTGTCAGGATATCATAAACCACCGGTAGTTTTCTTTATATAATGTTGGTAGGTACTAGCCGACACCCCGCAAATAACTGTTACAAGTTTCATCAAAATCCGTTTAGCCAATAAAGCGTGATTGGGCGAGCAACTCAAGAAACCTCCAATTTTATAAATATCCAAACTTTCGCGTTAATAATATTAATGGGATTAGTGAACTGCATTCATTTAATTTACGATCCAGAATCCGATGTCTTAGATAAAAGTTATACGTAGCCCTTAGGATTAATTTTTTACACAATAAATGTATAATCAGATGTTTCTGTAAACACATTTGGTTAACGTCAGATTGTGTTGTGGGGAACATGTCCCGATGTTGAACACTTACGTCACTCTGATTTATTACTTAATTTAGAACATGTTTAGAACACCTCGTATAACGTCAGTGAACACCGTGGATTCCTAATGTAGAGGTAGAAGTCGTGGGGTAATTTGAAACAATAATAATAAATAAACCTCAAGGTTTACAGTCGGCCAAGTACTAGCACGTGGTCTGATCACCACTTAACGGAGGGGTCCAGAAATAACCGCTGCCGGTAGTCTGCAATCGCATAAAACGTACACGGCGTTTGACCTTGGAACTTTATCCGCCGCAACTTTTTACCTTACGACGGATGAGTTTTACCAGTTTTAAGAGGCTCGTAAAAACGAGTGGTAATATTGTGCGAGTGAAAAGAGCACTTTGATTGTTTGATTAAATTTTTAGAGCTTAAGTTATGTAACTTCAACTTAACATTGAATAGGCTTAGAATAGATAATTAAATAAACTTACAAGCCCCGTGATTAATTTTTATTAAGAATTTTACAATATTCTCTATTCTATACACATTTACAAAATTCTGTTAATAAATTATCCAAACACATTTAAATGTGTAAAAAATAGTGTGTGTCTTTGACAAGACAAATACAATTAAAATGCTGTCAAATTCCTACTTTGTTGGCTTCTGAATCGGTCCCACATCTACATAGGTACCTATACCTAGTTAATCTCATTTCCTGCTAAGCTTTTAAGCACCGATGTATCACAAGCATACATGGAATTAATAAGTAAACAACTAGTACATATTAGTTCCATGCAAGCATACTATGATTTTGATGTTTGATTTACGACCCAGCGCAGAGCTGCGATTCCAATTTCAAAATTTCCTTATTACGACAAAGTTCCTGTCCCTTCTGATTATGATCGGATGATAATACCTACAAAGACAAATGTTGATTTGTTTCCAGGCTGGCCCCCGGTCGGCGAGCTACGCGGGCGCGGCGGCGGCGGCGGGCTCCCGGCTGGACCTGTGCTACGTGGCGGAGCGCATGCTGGCCCTGCACCTGCCGGAGAGAGACGCCCACGCGGAGGCCCAGGCCGCCCATATGCTCAGCAACAAACACGGAGAGCATTTCATGGTAAACGCATCTTTAGCTGTGCCCGCGACTTCGTGACCAAACTGCTGTTTTAGTTGAACGTACAAAATGTTTTTAATTCCAAAAAATCTCTAGCAGAAACATTCAAGGCTGGCTTTTAATTTTTTTTATAATCACTAAATGTACCAACCCACATGTATATGAGCTGGTATGAGCAGATTTGACTTTAACAGTTGGTTATCTCTTAATGGGAAAGTGTTGGTTGAATCATTTCTGCATAACTCTGCTTAATGTCATGGACTATTTCCCAGGTATTCGAAGTGAGCAGCGGCGACGGGCGCGCGGCCCGCGGCGTGTTCGGGCGCGCGCGCTCGCTGGGCTGGGCGGGCGACCTGGCGCCGCCGCTCGAGCGGCTCTGCGCCGCCTGCAAGCACATAGAGAGCTGGCTCGCGGCGCATCCCAAGAATGTCGCCATACTACTCGCATGGTAAACAACCACCTCGTTGACTTACTTGCTTGGTCATTGGACTCGAACGCCAGAGCTCCTAGATTCGATTCCTATACTGAGGACAGTTTAATTTGTACAAGTTGGTCAAAAATGAATGTCAGATCAAATCAGCCTATTAATAAATAAGTCCCCACTGTTGGGGTTGAAGCCCAGGCCTACCGTCTGAACGAGGGCGTACAGGCTATAGTCCACTAATTTAGCCCAAAGGGGGTTTGAAGGACTTACATAATGCGCCTAAGAAGGTTTCCTCACGATGTTTTCCTTCACCGTTTGAGAGCAGTCAGTAAATGTACTTACGTTTCGAGTAGATTTAGATTTTTTTATTTCACTGACACAGCATAAGACAATATACAACATTATAATAAAGTTTTATCTGTAAAAGGGTTTAATCTGTAAAACTCATTGGCACGTCCGGGGATCGAATTCGGATCTCTCGACATGACAGGCCGCGTTTTCCCCACTACGCCATCGTCATTTTCCCATGGATGTTATATTTGTTAATTTTACTATTCTATAAAATACAACCTTCGAAATGAATTCCACATCATTAGTCATTAAATACTCGTAGGTAAGAAAATAATTCTTGATTTGAAATCTTTTTAATTATTGTTCAATAACTTCATGTTAACGTGGTATAAGAAAGACTGTTGACTCTTCTCAGCGCTAACACCTAGGACTACTACCCAGTGTACACGCAATAAAAGGTTTTGACATTGACTTTGTATTTTTTGCAGGGGCAGCCGGGAGCGGCTGGGCGTGCTGGTGGCGGCGTACATGCACTACTCGGCGATATGCGGCGCGCCCGAGCACGCGCTCGACCGGTACGCGATGCGCCGCTACCTCGACGACCGCGTGCCCATCTTCCGACTACCCTCCAACAAACGGTAACTTTTACAATACTAACTAATTGTTATTTACGGTCCGAAGTTGGGTTGTGAAAAATATTTAGAAAATACTGAAGGGTAGTTGTACGAAGGGGAAAGAAAATGACTGTTTTCCGTCGTCGAACTCGTGGCGGAAGTAAATTGTTGATCTCCCGAAAGTTTGTACGGAACCCTCAGGACGCAGGTCCTACTCGCACTTCCCCGGTTTTTTTTAAATAAGGGTTTACGTTTGTCAACAGATACATCGATACATTTGCGGGTCTACTGGCCGGCCAGATTCGCGTGAACGCGGCGCCTCTGCACCTGACGCACGTCAGCGTGGCCGGCTCCCTGGTGGCGTCCCCCGCCGCGCCCACCATAGCATTCCTCAAGATCTACGAGAACTTAGTCTGCGTTTATACATCAGGTTAGTTCACTACCAGCTGTTCCAAGGCAGATACATTGTTTGGCCGCGCTTTGGTCCTTCCTAGCTAGCTATTGTATTCTTTCGCACCACTGAAATTATTCAGCTCGCTTTTCTAGACGTTACAAATAATAAAGTTTTGACTTATGTAGGTACATTTTACTCTTGATAAATACTCTCTTCCACTAAGTTAGGTAGTTTCACCATACGGATTAGAAATAATGGCCCAATGGCCAACGAAACGAAACTGGATACCTATCCAGGTATTGTTTTCGGTAACCTAATTAAACAATGGGAGATAAAACATTCACTGCTCATGCGGCGCCACTAGCGCATGGCTAAACAAATGTAAAATAATTTTACTAAAAGCTCGACTCGGATGGCGCATGGCATGGCGCCGACCAACCGAGTCAATTCAATCAGTAAATATTTTTTTGTAATTTAATTTTCTACCAAAAATTGTTTATAGCATGTTGTTTTGTGTGATCAGGTTTATACATGGTGAGCGGCGGCGGGTGGACTGTGGGCGTGGGGCGGCTGGCGCTGCGCGGCGACGTGCTGGTGCGCGCGTACCGGCGGCCGGCGCCCGCGCGCGCCGCGCCCGCGCCCGCGCCCGCGCCCGCGCCCAGGCACCTCGTGTTCGCGTGCCAGTTCCACACGTGCGCCGTCGCTGACCACACGCTGTCTTTCACTAAGCAACAGCTCGACCACGCTGCGCACGGTAATCTATGCTGCAACTCCTGGGCACTTCAGTCTAACTGACCTGCTTCCTTGACCATTAATCTTTCGATTTACGATAATAATGTCCAGCCGTTGAAAAGTGTGCAAACTGAAAATCGTTCAATTTTAAAATCGACCAGTCTGAAAAACGATCAATTTGAAACTTTGTTTAAGTAGTGCTAGCTAAGTTATTACATGGTTTTAGGGGCTTGCGAGTTCTACTGTTCTCACAGAACCACTAGTTTATTTACTTATTACTTAACGTAAATCAATCTTGCATGATGTTCTCTGCATGAAAGCTCATACCTAGACAGGCCATACCACAGACTAAGTACCCAATCTTCCCATTCAAAAATGAAATGTCAACTTTAAAAGAGCCTACTATCAACTTTTAAATATTATATGACACAAATAATTCCTGTTCCTGTAATATAAATTGAACATTTCAACATTGAACATTTTGCTCATTATACCCGATTGCATGACTTTGAACGGTGCAGCAACAAATTGATCACAGTTACACCACCGAACCATAGTGTAACTATTGTAATTTATTTCTTACACTGTGACCGAACCTCATGTGATCTCCTTGCACCACAGACCCGTCGTTCCCGTCGGACGGCGCGGTGGAGCTGGTGTTCGCGCGCGGCGAGGGCGCGGGGGGCGCCGCGCCCGCGCCCACCCCCGCCGCCCCGCTGCGCGCCGCCCCCGATGCGCTCGCGCGCGCTGACTCCCTCGAACACTTGAGGCCCCTGTCCACACTCACTGACGACGACCCTGGTAAGTTTAGCTCAGATAACTTCAGTATCATCAACTTTGATCACTAAAGCTGGAAACAAACTATCGGACGCGTCTTTCAGCCGCGGCTTATTCGTATCTGGACGCAGTACAAATACACTACGCTGTGCAAACAATGGGCGTAAGTCGTGGACGTGAACTTGAGCCATCCCTGAGCGTTCGGACATCCGAATAGAATCTGGCAGGCGGACGTTCGAACAACCATGCACACTACTCAACTCAGTCGGCTCAGGCCTGAAATATCCGTTTTCCTAAAACGTATTTTTTCGCAAAATGTCTGCTATTCCAGACTGTGAGCACGTCTTTCGCAAAATGTCAGCTTTTCAATATGACATTATGCAAAAGACGTGCTAACATTCTGGAATAGCAGACATTTTGCGAAAAAATACATTTTAGGAAAACGGATATTTCAGGCCTGAGCCACTCAGTCGTGTCCGTCAGCCGCGACTTACGGAACGGACGCGTCCGATAGTTTGTTTGCAGCTTCATAAGTTAACAACCCGCTCGGCCAGCTTGGTGGTTAAGGCATATCAACCTCCCATTGTTTAAGAGAAAGGCGTAGCAGTAAAATAAGTGCAATGTTAATCATCTGGATACCTTTAGGAATAATACCTACATGAATGTTAATAAACGATATCTGCTGTACCTACCCCACATGAAGGAATGCGCTAAAAATAAATAAATCACCCACTGAATACATAAGAGTACATGTTTCAATCTCCACTTTACATGTATGGGAAGGAAAAGCGAAAATTTAGGGACTACAAATAGCTAACACCTAGGAAGCGGTGATAAATATACATTTAGATGGGTCAGTATGGGGAAGTCGAAGACGAAACTTTAAGAGATAGAAAAATATGCTCCGAGGAACCGTCGATTTTAAAGATATGAAGAACTGCATTCATAGAATTAAAGAAAACATACACTACTCGGAAATCGAACCTGGGCATTGTGAAAAAAAACTTCTATTATTTTATTATGGATATTGGTTGTGTATGTTATAAGCAGTAAATGTTACTTGGATACCTTGTATCTAAAATTAATAGAATGTGATGTAAATAATTATTTTATGCAATTTCGGATAAAATGTATTGGTACAAACGGCCCCATCAAATGGTCCGCGAAATCACCCGATTTAACTCCACTAGATTATTGTGGGGTTAAATATGAAGTCCACAACACAAGCTTGGACATCTAATAGCAGCCAGAGGCCATTCTAACACAATTACACACAAAACGCAATAACAAAATCGTTACGAGTTGATTAATTCGAATATTTAGCTATTATACGTAAATAATTAGAGGAATATTAAATACAAGACATTCTATTAATTAAAGATGCAAAGTTTATTAGCAACATTTACTCCTTACAACCTATACAATCAATAGCCATAATAAAATAACGTACTTAATTTTTTTTTTTAAGTGTCCAGTTTACCGGGTTCGATTCCCGAGTAGTGTATGAGTTTTTTTTAAATCTATGAATGCAGTTTTTCTTTTTACTAAAATCGATGACATGGTTCCTGAGAACAGATCTTCGTATCTCCTATAGTTTCGGACTTCCCCGTACTGACCCATCCAAATGTTACACCCTGTATAGGTATACCCAATACGAGTATTCTTAAATGCAATAAAATATATTGACTTTGACAAGTAAATAGCGCATATCTTCAGGTATCGCCTTCCGATTTCCATATTATTCGGAAACACACACGAATCAATAAACTTGTCTTGGAAACATTTACAAATGGTAGCTTATAATAGTCTCGGTTAATGCTAGCAGAACATCCGGCGCGCGCCCGCCGCCGCCGGCGCACATTTTCGCAACACATGAAGTAAAGTACCCAGCTCACGCTACAAACTTGCGTAATGGCCTATTGACGGCAACTACAAGTAACTTCCAACTCACCACATCCGCCTGCATACATTTTCAGTTAACAATTCATACAACATTGTATTTAGGTACCTAGCTACGGTAAGAAAACCTTTAGGGCGATATATGCGCTATTCAGATATATTTCGCTACCACACACAGCTTGCGTAATAACTTGGCCGAGACCTCATGAAATGGTCATAATTCGTTTTTACGACAGTGTTTTTATAGAAGACTAGCTTCTTCCCACAGCTTCGCCCGCGTAGAAAAATTTTTTTCCAGTAGAACAGCTTTTCCCGAGGTATCTATAGCCTATTAAAGGATACAAAGGTGACATTGTGAAACAGCGCCATCTTCTAGTTTAATGAGATTAATCTATGTATTTCCTATATTCAGTGCCATCTGTGGCAATCTGTTCTAACTATTTGGTTCGAAAGTTTACATGAAAGCAGTATCCATATTATGGTTTCAGCACTGGCATTAAATTTGGTTCTAGTATAGTATTATTAGTAGGATTTTGAAGATCTATTCCATAAACTAGATTAAATTTGGGCAGCTATAAAAAAACGTGTTAATTATTTTTCACTACTCCACATTACTTAGAATAATTCAAATCGGGGCCGGACACTTGGGCAGCACATTTTCTTATTATTCTTAACTTTTAACTGTCATAACTTAATTTATTATATTTTACTTCATACACGGGCCTTACCACTAATAATAAGTTAAAAATGCAAATGTGGACAAAGCGCGAAATTTCTCAAATGAGTTCTAAAATTTGATTAAACAGATCTCAGCCATTAAGTTACTCTTACATTTACATGTGTCAATAACAATAATCGACAACGCGTTAGTTAGCACAGAGGTCGCGGTTTATCTGTCACGATGCAGGTGTGGGGCTATTTTAGTGCCGTAGACTGGTAGATCCGCCGCCCGCGGCCGCCCGCGCCGCCCGTCCGGCCGCCGCCGCCCGCCGCCGCCCGCCGCCCAACAGTCGCCGCCCGCCCCGTGGCGCCGGCACGTGTTGCCAGCACTTACCCGTGCCGTACACATGTTATCTAAAACATCTATTTAGTAACACAAACGCATCCCAGATAGGTAGAAAGTTTACCAGTTTTAAACGGAATTAGGTACTTGTGAACTCAACTAGTGACCGACATCACAATTGAGGTGAGTACTGCGACAATATAAGTTTGCACTTGGTAACTCTTCTCCACATCTAACGCCCACGCAACTTCATTAACGCTTGACGATTATCTTATACTACTCGTAATGATGTCAGAGATAACGTTTAGAAACTAAAATTAATTGTTGTTAAAATGATATTTCTTTCGAAATTGGTGTCGTAATTTGATCAAGAATCGCATTTTTTAAATACTGACCAATCGGTTTGCATAACTCCTACATAATATTATTTAAAATGCTTGGTTTTATTTTTCTTTAAACTATAATAAAGTTACCTTGTAACCTTGTTTATCACCTATTGTTGGTGTGTAGTTGTTTGTTACACTAAATAGGTACTCACGCTCAATACCTACCTGTATTTGTAATTTAAGTAACATAATTAGTTTCCAGTTTTTGTTTCCATGTCGTATGGTTTTGAAAAGGTGATTAATCACAATAAATACGAGACTAATTTATACAGATGAATTTAGTCACCTGCAATAATTAACTAGATTATTCTGACCAGTGTATAACATATCAATAAAAAATATCTTAATTAAGAAGTTAATTTTTGTGCAACCCTCGCTAATATCCTATCCCAAACGTTGTCTGAAAGAAATCGCTTTTAGCGATAAGACCGCCCAGATGTTCTAATGTAATCTATTGTATTAATGTATCCTGTTATTTAATTGTGCAATAAAGAGTATTGAATTGAATTGAATCTTGTGGGGTAGGGTGGATGGACGGGGGCGAAGCTGCAGCGCGCAGTTAATAGGGTTGAAACGCTGTTTGTTAATCGTAAAATGGTCCCTACGCGATCATGCGGCATGACATGCATTACGTGCTGTCACTCATGCATGACCGTCTAGTTGTATTGATTGCATGACATGCAAACTATGTGCTGACCGTTGCTTCACTGTACTATGTGATTGATAGCAAGCATGAGGGTCCATCATGCAACATGATAATTCACGTAATCGTAATGCATGTCATGCCGCATGATCGTTTAGGGTGCCCATAAGCTTCATTATGCTTAGATTTATACCACCAAGTAAATTTTTTGTGGTCTTACCGTCTTATCGTGTAGTGGTATTGCAGCCTAGGTGTCTGTATTGGAATATTACTGTACATTTCAAATATAGGTTAAGTGGGTGCGAGCTTAATTTTGGTTCCGCTGCGACGTCTGCTTCGGCGAGGCGGGCGCCTGCCCACTAATTGACCGGTGTGGTGAATCGCTGATGTATGTCTACAGTGGACGTGACAGAGCCGCACAGTGAATCGGTCATTCCAGTGGTCAAATGGTTGGCCAGACTTGACCACCGGGATTTTTCATTCCCGTTGTTCAGATTTATTTGACAGTTAAGTTTTTGACCGAATCTCAATATAAAAAGTACTACAATCACAGTTATGCTGCAGTTTGCTATACCTACTAATTCAATTCTAGTCCAGGTTTTTTTTCGTGGAACAAACTAAGCAGACGCGATTTTTTTTTCTTCAAAATAACTCCAGCTAGGTACTTAGTTAGTTCTTTATTAAATAAAAAAATATAGTATTATTAGCAGTGATCAGAATAGTTAGGTAGAGTTTTAAAAAGAAAAAAAAGGTCAACTTGACCACGAAATCTGAACTTTGTTTGATTATGATTGATGATTCTTTTTAATAAGACATAGTAAGTACCTTTGTGGTGGTCTTACAAGTGATTCGTGCAGATTTCGGACAATGTTGTGATATACACATAATAGATAGAATAAATTAAATGGAAATTAATCGATTCAGTAAAAAACAAAAAAAAAAACATAGCAAGTGAATCGATTGTAGAAAAAAGTAGGTAAGTAGGTAATTATATTATTTTAGTCGACGCTTTAAATACCGAAATAATGATACCGCAAAGAACGTGGAATGCAAGTAGATAATTGACGCCTACTTTGAATGCTCACTACTTATACTTTTATCAATAATATGTTATGTAATTAGTATTATGTACATTTTTGGAGTCAATCAATACATTAAATTTTCTATTTATGTGACATTTTGTTATTTAATTGGCTTTTTCTTCGTCTAATTAGGCCCTAATTTTTAGGGCCAACGCGCCACCATTAGCCACAGCACTGGGCACCATTCGTCACACTTCAACTTGATTCCCTTCGAACGAAGCGAGACCGATCATGACTCACGCCGGCCGCCGCCGCCGCCGTCGCATGAGCACCGTGTAGCGTCCGTGAAATAAAAACTGGAACACCGCGGCGGAGCTGCACATTAAATTATATCACGGCAAATTTAATTGCGGCTGTTAATTTATAAGTAGAACCATATCGACGGTGGAAACGACGGGTCCAACCACCAATAGTGGTTGATCCCTTTTGCCCCGACGGACGGTAGAAGATATACAGATTACCCCGTCATAGATTGCACAAACGAAACAACCAAAAAAAAATTGCATATAAATTTTTACGATAAATGATAGTAGGTACTTACATATAGATACTATCCTTTCTCTTCATTTTTGCAGTTTTTGACAGAGCATCCTGTATTCCAATCCAATAGTTACTATTAGATAGTACAACTTTAACATAAAATATAAAAATTTTGAGCAATAATTACGAGAACAGCTGTAATTTTCCTAATAAGATTACTAACGTGGTCTGGCTTCTACTAGTTTTACGTTTACGCAAGTTTTAACGCAAATGGCGCATACCATATAATTTATAACCTCACCTAATAATTATCAAATTAATGTACCTACCTATTTTATACATAGGATGTTTAACACGGCTTTAGAATAATTTTTACCCTTATCCAATTATTTGGAGCCAGTGTGAATCATCAAGGTATCAATGGTGTAAATGAACTAATTAATCAATCCAACGTGGCGCGTGTTTACCGAGATGTAACTAAGGAGATGCTGTGCTAAATGAGTTGCGAGCCCACCCAACTTCTGCCGAGTAATTATTTAATACGTAATAAGTATGTAGGTATTAACAATTTGTAACGCGATACTGGCGTGGGAACCTACGACTATTATCTATTCTGTGCCTACGACCAATATTACAATCATAATGCTATAAAGTGAATTGAAATGAATTTTACCAAAACTTTAGGGTAGGTAGGTATAGATACTTATATAATTTTCTAGGTTGATTAGCGAAGTAACCATATAGGTAAGTACCTATAGTTGTACGAGAGTGCATTCAGCATTTATCGTCGGAGCTTTCTGTCAGTTGGGCGATGGGCGGGCAGTCAATACCTCAGGTGCACTTGTTGTGGACGTGTAGTTTTGCTCATGTTCTGTTTGTTAAGTGACGGTATTAAATGCATTCTCAAGTTTTCTCCACGTCAAATATAAGTACGTATTAATTATTTTTATCGAAATGTGAACATTACCTATACTTACTAATATTTCATTAAGCATTTTACGTAGGTAAGACAGATTGATAGATATGCTGCAGTTTTAACTTTAATATTAGCATGCGTGACAAACTTATCATATAACCGAAAATATATCTAGGTACTATAGTACGTACCCACGACGGCCCACAGACAACGTCTATATTCTTACAAACAACCGGCAAAAATAATAAATATCGTTGCAAAAAGAGCAAAACAGAGAGATAAAGCCCCAAACTGGTTACAAAATTTGGATGTAACGTCGAAAAACGAACGAAGATAGCGAGCGTGTTAGTTGAATAATAAAAGCGAGCTTAGGTTCTGAGAAACACTACGTAGAGGCTGGACCGCCCGCGGCGGTGGCGGCCGGGGGCGGCCGGGGGCGGCCGGGCCGGCCGGGCCGCCCGATGACATCATTGCGAGCGTCCGACCCGACACGCGTTCACCTTCGCACGAGATCGCGTAACTTTGTTACGACTTAAAATATGAATTAACCGTGACTTTATGTCTTTATGCCGATTAATAAGCTTTAACTTTGATTAAGTTACGTCTTAGGTTGAAACAATAATAATATAGACTTTTCCTTTCTAACATTATGGAAGTAGTTTGCGCAAACGTTACAATCATTTTTCCTTTAGATTTCCCCTGTCGATGTATTTACCTAATTACATTGTAGTACCTATAGTTGTAGTTAGGCAATATATCTACCTACAACCACGTAGAAGATATTGTGTATTTTGAAGACTCTTTCTGTGATATTTCGTAAGTAGTTCCCCATTGATGGTGTGGTGGGCGTGACACGTGCGTGTCGGATTCAACACATCGCAGTATTGGTATCACGGTCACGCTCATTTTCATTAGTTAACGAACTAAAAGCCTGTCGCCCGCCGGCTCGTGGATAAATCATTGTGACGTCCCATTGACACCATAATAATATGTCACTTTTACTATTGTATGTTGCTCAGATGTATCTTTTGTACGCCAGTGTAATATACAAAACTGGAAATGTAATCGGTAATGTGCAAAGAACAAACATTTATTTACATTACCCGGATCTGTGCGAAGAATATTTTTATTGCTGGTAATGTAACTCGGTAATGTACGAGTAACAAGCGTATTTTTTTACCGACTTCTCTATATTTTCAATAAAAATTTTTAAAAAATAATAGGTAAGTACCTATAATAAGGGGTTAGTTTTCTTGTCAAAGTCGCACATTTTAAATGATTGCATTACTTTCATGTAAGTACCAAAAGTGCCCGGAATCTTTTATTGATTGACACAAGTTGACACAACGGTATTGGTGGACGCGGTGGCTGGCGGGCGGGCGTAGGGCGCGCATGCTCTTCCTGCGCGCGGGCGGCGGCGCGGCGCGGGCGCACGTTTCGTAACAGTAGCCCTCACCCGAGCGCGTTATTTTCGTTGACATCACAGAAATAACCGCATCTTCCTTAACAGCCGACGGCGACGGTCACCAGACGCTGACGTTGATATGTTTACACTAATTGCGTTATTGACAACATCACTTTTAGTTCGCTTTCGAAATCGAACAACACAATATTTACGGATCAGTCTCAGACTGTCCAAACGGGCGGGGTTAGTGGCGCTTCTCTACGTAGAAGCTATAATATTTTGCTAGCTTGTTACTAACCTTTTGACGCTTATTATACTTACTACCAGAAATGCAAATTATACCTACTAATACGCAGATGATCAGAATTTCATTTCGCAAATGACCGAATACTTACTCAAATTACCAGACCAATCAATCTACGCATAGTGCCAGAAACGCTACGCAGATGACCATGACTGTATACGCATATTACCGGCTATACGCAGACCAGAAATTGTATTTGAGAAACTTGTTATAAATGATAAGAGCTAAATACTCTTTACAATATTTCAGTAGATAGCTTATTATGAGTTACTGTCATCATACAGTTCATTAAATTCGACACTCGAACAAGTGTTCCAATGGTATAAATAGAAGTGCATTGGTCGAGACGCTCAGGTGCCGTGAGTTCGATTCCAGCAAGAAACTTGTCTTTTTCTTATTTTAATTTACGATCCAGAAATTTAGGACTGATTTGTTTGTCGTTAAAAGCAGGTGTACAGAATTTGCACGATCACTTCATCATTTATTTGTTTCGAGGAAGGACCTCAGTTCTTCAAATTGTGGTTGTGTAATTACCGACATTATTGTGATTATAATACCGACATATTGTGCGTGAAGTCATTGCAAGTAACTTCTTTTTATAACTTTTCTTTGTGTGGTGGGTTTTGCTATCCGAAAAGGGGTAAGTTGTAACAGTAGCAATCACATAACAATCAAGAGGATGTTCTTTTTTAGTAGACAATTAATAGAGCCTTAATTGTTTTAGCCTAACGACATGCCCTTTAATTTTGGATGAACATTAATTGACCTTCACATCCTGATTTGCAACTGTATGTAAAGGGACCCTGAGCTGCTAGCCGGGCATACATGGTTTTGGCAGAGTTCCGCTCATCAAAAACTCTCCTGGCGTCCAACACTTCATCTAGTTTAAGTCACTAACACTTTAGAATAATAAATATCTTTAAGCTTCCATGTGCGTTTTATATTGATTGCCAAGTCAACCCATAACAATGACGCCCAACGTTAAAAATGTGGCTGTGGCTTGGTAACTGTTTGATGAACTAATTATAACATTACATAATAATAATTTCTGCAATTGAGGGCCTTGTGTTTTAAATACCGACCATTCTTAAAACAAACAAAATAACTAAAATTGTCGCAACTGTAACTAACCAACAATAGTATTGTTTAAATATTTTTTAATGTTTACCTTTAGATAATTTCCTAAATCACTACATTTATAGTTTACGAACTGCACAGTTTTATATAAATGTGTATTGGGCGTACAATTATGTAACATTATATGTGTATTTCATCGGAGTAAATGACTAATTCCGACCCACACCACATCCAGTAAGTACTATTAATTGTTCGTAAAGAAGCAGGTAGATTTGTGGTGGCGATCTGTCAGTACACCGGCCGGCCGAGAGCACGTGGTGGATTGCGCGCGCGGTACCGGTTCGCGCCTGGCACGGGACACTTGAAGTAGTGACACCATCATTTGAGTAGGACAAAATAATATTTTGTGGGATGACCATGTTGTTGTTCGGACATAGTCAGGACCTCTTCTAGGATGTAGTTATTGGTTACCACATGTATTATAATACCTTGTTTATTTTTTTATATCTGCTCACTTTACTACTTATTAATTTGGTTTCCATATAAGGTTAACTTTAGTCTGTTAAGTTAAACTTCTTGCAACATTATTCCGTCATAGGACCCTCTTTATGCACCTACTTTTAACGACATATTTTTAGTTTTATAATTTTGTGTTTTTCCCTCGAAATGGATCCAAACTATTTGCTCAAGGAGGAACTGGAATTCGAACTGGCATCACGTGGTGTTCATGTCAAGGCACTAGCCTCTATTTTGAAAAAATTACTTAAAGAACTTTTATTGAGTGAACAGTCGGGCGAAGTATCTTATACAATAAAAGCCCCAAAACAGTCTTTTGAGACACCTACACAGGAATTGGCTATTTGTGCCTCCAAATTGGATGTCCTTTCGACATATATCACAGAAATCACTGACAAACCGGACAGACATCTATTCAGACGCTTAGTCTCTCGCTTATATCATGTGAAAACTCGTCTTGATTTTGTCGTACCTATGGAAGAGACAGATATCCAACTCAAAGACTGTCTGTCGCTAAAAAGTGAAAACTTGTTAGCCATTTTGGAACAGAAAGATGAGGTTGAGGATGAAGAGGTATTACCAAATGAAATAAAACAAGTTTTACAGGAAACATTTGGTGAATTTGGTGAAAAACTTATAAATAAAATAGAAGGAAATTCCGCTAAAATAAATAACGAAATGAATTCAGCGACTTCGAATGATGACATTGACAATAACAAACACGTCAACTTCATTCCACACGAGGCTTTAGAGATTTCCGATATACCAAAAACTAAAGACAAAACTGCAAAATTATTCCGTACTTCTACCGTTGATGAAGACCCACCTAAACGTAAACTCGTGCCAATCAGTCAGTGGGGGGTACAGTTTTCAGGAGACAACAGTTTCAGCGTTAATGCTTTTCTGGAGCGAGTCAATGAACTTAAAGGTGCCCGCAACGCTACAGAGGAAGATTTGTTTCGTTATGCAATTGATTTTTTTAAGGGTGACGTTTTGATCTGGTATAGAGCTAATAAAGAATATGTAACAAATTGGGATGAGCTCGTATTACTATTAAAGCGCACATTTCAGTCTCCCTACTATCAAGAAGATTTGCTCACCGAGATAAAGGCGAGAACTCAAGGTAAGGATGAGTCCGTAATTATTTATATTTCCACGATGCAAAACATGTTTAACAGATTACCCAAAAAGATTTCTGAAAATGAAAAGGTGATGATTATATTAAAAAACCTTCAACCTTACTATCAAAGAGCGGTCTGCAGGGATGTATACACTTCTACTGCTGATCTGATAAACGTTTTGAGAATCGTAGAAAGGACCAAAATTAACTGTGAAAACTTTGAAGAACCAAAGAACTATAAAACAAAATTGGAACCAGATTTAGCTTATAAAGTCAATCCAAATCTACCGACATCTAAACACATTTGCGAAATAGAGCAAACTTCGGCTGATAAAAAGGCGACTGTGAATAATAAACGTTGTTGGAATTGCCGGGAAATAGGACATTTATTCAGAGCATGCTCGTTGTCAAAACAACGCCTATTTTGTTACAAATGTGGACGCTTCGGAGTAGTCTCTAAAGATTGTGCATGTAAGGGAAACGCTGCCGGGGAAAGTGCAAGCCCTGCCCAATAACCTTTCCCCTAGACAGACAAAGTAAAGAATGGCAGGACTGGCTGAAAACAATTAACAATTTTATGATACATGGTGAATTGAGTCCTTTGGTGTTTGAAAAAGAAAATGATAACAGGCCCTATGTATTGTTAGATATTCTAGACTATACTTGTGCAGGATTACTAGATTCCGGTGCAAATCGTACAGTAATTAATTCAGAATTTTCTAACATTTTGAAATCTCTTGGTTTGAAGGGTCATAAACCTATTTCAACTCAAGTTTATACTGCAGATGGTTCTAATCACAATATTTCTGAAATTTTTGATGTACCCGTAAAATTTGACACACAGTTTCACGTTGTTTCCATGCTGGTAATGCCAAATTTAAACCAACGTTTAATATTGGGTAAAGATTTTTTCGATAACTTTGGAATTACTATAAAGTTCAAAGGTGATCTTGGTAATAATAAGACTGTAGTTAATTCAATAAGTGCTCATCAGCCTGTTGTTATTTCTAGGGATGACCTTAATGAAGCACAAGAGATACAATTATCTGCTTTAATTAGTGAATTGAAGCAATCTATTGGCACGGGGTTAGGTAGAACACGAATTCTAAAACACAGCATCGATACAGGCAATAGCAAACCCATACATCAAAAACAATATAATTTTTCACCAACTGTAAAGACAGAGATTGAACGAGAATTAGATGATATGATCGTTAAAGGCGTCGTTGAGCCGTCACATAGTTCTTGGTGTTCGCCTGTTTTAATTGTAAAGAAACCAAATGGAGATAACAGATTGTGTTTGGATAGTAGACAGTTAAATAAAGTCACCAAAAGGGACACTTATCCTTTACCGAGAGTTTCTTCTATCATAGACAATTTACGTAACGCCAAATTCTTAAGCACCATAGATCTTAAATCAGCTTTTTGGCAAATTGAGTTAGATGATACAAGTAAAGAAAAAACAGCATTTGCTGTACCTGGTCGTGGGTTGTATCAATTTAGTGTAATGCCGTTCGGTCTTGTGAATGCATCGCAGTGTCAGCAAAGGCTAATGGATATATTGTTTCATCCATTAGATGGTAAAGTCTGGGCCTATTTGGATGACATCGTCATTTGTACACAAACTTTTGAGGAACATATTGAAATTTTGAAACAAGTCATGTTCATACTAAGAAATGCAAATCTGACGATTAATGTAGATAAATGTAAATTTGCTAGACCCAGCTTAAGGTTCCTGGGATATGTAGTCGACAAAGATGGCCTGAGAACTGACCCGGATAAGGTAGCTGCAATTATTAATTTCCCTAGACCTAGAAATCTGACTGAATTAAAAAGATTCATCGGTATCGCGAGTTGGTACAGGCGATTTGTCAAAAACTTTTCATTAGTTGCAGCGCCATTGCACAATCTTACTAAAGGCAAAAGAAATAAACCTTTTGTTTGGTCTGGTGAAGCAGAACAGGCATTTGTGGAACTTAAAACTTTACTGACAAGCACTCCTGTTATTGCATGTCCTGATTACACTAAGCCCTTTTTGATTCAGTGTGATGCTTCTGGCAAGGGCATCGGTGCAGTTCTATGCCAAAAGGTTGATGGTTCCGACCAAGCTGTTGCATATTTAAGCCGCAAGCTAAATGACCGCGAAAGACAATACTCCACTTCTGAAAGGGAACTATTGAGTGTAGTATATGCTATAGAAAAATTCAGGCCTTACATTGATGGTGTGCACTTTACTGTAGTAACGGATCATAGTGCTCTACTATGGTTGCACAAAATGAAAGATCCCCATGGGAGATTGGCAAGATGGGCTATGAAATTACAACAATTTGACTTTGACATAGTTCATAGACCGGGGAAATGTAATGTGGTGCCAGACGCCTTGTCTAGATCAGTCAATGCACTACTTGAAATTAATCAGCTGGAAATATTAGAAAAGCACAAAGACACCTGGTATAAACGTAAGGTAGAAAGAATTTTACATGGAAAAGAACATGATCAAAACTGGGCATTGAATGAAGGGTTACTATTCAGACATATACCTTTAAAGCAGTTCCCTAATAAGGAAAATAATTGGAAACTTTACGTTCCAGAGTGTCTCAGAAAAATTGTGTTAAAACAATGTCATGATGAGGCAATAGCTGGTCATTTTGGCACCCGTAAAACATTTTTTAGGGTAAAGCAGACTTACTATTGGCCAAAAATGTTAAACGATATTAAAAACTACGTCAGAAACTGTGAAACTTGTGCAAAATTTAAAGTTTCCCAGCAACTACCTCTTGGTCAGATGGGCCAACATAGAGAGGTCACCGGTCCCTGGCAACTAATAGCATTGGATTTAATGGGACCTTTTCCAAAAAGTAAATCGGGTAATACAATGTTATTGGTCGTCACATGCTGTTTCAGTAAATTTTCTTTACTGTTTTCATTGAGAACTGGCAAAGCAGAAAAGATATGTGAAATTTTGGAAAATCAATATCTATTATTCGGTGTCCCTAGTACCATAATTTGTGATAACGGCAAGCAATTCGAATCACATTTATTTAAAGACCTAGCTCGAAAATATAATATTAATATTTGGTATACCCCTAACTATCATCCACAAAGTAATCCAACAGAACGGGTTAACCGTGTGATTGGCACCATGATTTCGTCTTATACAACGTCTAAGAAACATAATGAATGGGATGTTCACTTACAGGAAATAGGGCATGCAATAAGAACATCAGTTCATGAGACTACCGGTTACACCCCCTCATTTCTGTTTTTCGGCAGAGAAACCTCCTGGCCCGGATATAATGTTTCAGGTGAAATTTTTCAGGACACTAATCCCCCAATTTTTAACACGAACCATTTCGTTGCGGCATTGAAGGACAGAGACCGTTTATACTTAGAGGTACAGGCCAAGTTAAAACAAGCACATGATAGTAGCTCCAAAATTTATAATCTGAAACGTAGACCGGCTACCTTTAATATTGGTGACGTGGTATGGAAAAGGACAAAATATCTGTCCAATGCGTACAACAAGTTTATGGCCAAACTGGCACCGAAATTTGAAAAGGCAATAATAACACAAAAGTTGTCTACCAATGTTTTTCGACTAAATAATGTTTACGGCAAGGACATTGGAGTATGGCAAGCTAAAGACTTGAAGCCTTACCGTGTAACATAGAAAAATATATATCAAATAAGATATTATGATATATATTTTTTGGTGGTTGAGGGAATATATTATGAGTTACTGTCATCATACAGTTCATTAAATTCGACACTCGAACAAGTGTTCCAATGGTATAAATAGAAGTGCATTGGTCGAGACGCTCAGGTGCCGTGAGTTCGATTCCAGCAAGAAACTTGTCTTTTTCTTATTTTAATTTACGATCCAGAAATTTAGGACTGATTTGTTTGTCGTTAAAAGCAGGTGTACAGAATTTGCACGATCACTTCATCATTTATTTGTTTCGAGGAAGGACCTCAGTTC
Source organism: Metalampra italica (assembly GCA_949699065.1). Lineage (NCBI taxonomy): Eukaryota > Metazoa > Arthropoda > Insecta > Lepidoptera > Oecophoridae > Metalampra > Metalampra italica. The sequence continues at coordinate 6,740,256 of OX452970.1, read as the reverse complement.
TTCAAATTGTGGTTGTGTAATTACCGACATTATTGTGATTATAATACCGACATATTGTGCGTGAAGTCATTGCAAGTAACTTCTTTTTATAACTTTTCTTTGTGTGGTGGGTTTTGCTATCCGAAAAGGGGTAAGTTGTAACAGTAGCAATCACATAACAATCAAGAGGATGTTCTTTTTTAGTAGACAATTAATAGAGCCTTAATTGTTTTAGCCTAACGACATGCCCTTTAATTTTGGATGAACATTAATTGACCTTCACATCCTGATTTGCAACTGTATGTAAAGGGACCCTGAGCTGCTAGCCGGGCATACATGGTTTTGGCAGAGTTCCGCTCATCAAAAACTCTCCTGGCGTCCAACACTTCATCTAGTTTAAGTCACTAACACTTTAGAATAATAAATATCTTTAAGCTTCCATGTGCGTTTTATATTGATTGCCAAGTCAACCCATAACAAGCTATTTAATTACTGTCCGTAACTGGCTCACTTCATCGAACTGCAACCGTAAGAGAGGAAAATGAAAAGAATTTACGTCTGCGAATAAGACGAACTCATTATGCAAATGAGAGTTGAACAGATGGAGTCACTCTTCCTTATTTGCATTCAGTATTTGTTCGTCTGACAGTTTCAAACATCGTTAAGATGCTTGTTCCGCCGAAATGTTTTAAGTTTTAACGTATATGGCGTTAGCGCCTTCGCCAGTGAAGTTAAATCTAATCATTAACGAATTGGTAGATACTTTGAAGGTCATTTACGTACCTAATGTACAAATCTATCTACTTACACCTACTAATAAGATACTTATTAGTAGGTGTAGATAGATATTACTATTATAGTTTACTATAAGTAAACTATAAAAACTATAAATAAGTATCTACATCATCATCATCATATCACCATATCTATCTAGTTTATGATACGATTTTGGTAAGTAGGTTTTTACAATCGAGTTGACCCAGGCTATTACATATTCTGTGCCCAGGCTCGGGTTTATAATCGTCACGAGGTTGAAAAAACCTTACCAACCGAGTACCATACGATGTTTTTCAATACACTTGCGAGAAAACAAATATTTAATTTATGACTTGACTTATGATTTAATTTTCGATTTTTATTTCATTTATGTCGATTTAATTTTTATGTAAACTATGAAACTTGTTTTTCGAAATAAAAGAATTTAACTAAATTAATTAAAATAAAAATCGTTAGCCAATGACTTTGGCCGCAGTTCATTTTGAAAATGCCTCAAACTCAAATTGTCTAAGTTGTAAAACGTCTAAAAATCAAATTGGCTAAGTAGTAAAATGCCTAAAACCTAGAATACCTAAATTGTAAAACGTCTAAAAAGCAAATTGACATATGGCATTTGACATTTTGCACTTTAGAAGTTTAGACGTTTTGCCAATTAGACATTTTACGTTGTTTGCTTAAGCAAAGTAGACATTATGCGTTTAAGTCAAATTGATTACTTAATAGTCAATTTGCTTTTTAGACATTTTGATAATAAGACATTGTACGTTTTAGGCATTTTGTCATATAGGTAAATTGCTTTTTAGACGATACGATCATAACCCAAACTTTGTACTAGCCATGCGAGTAAAGTATCATGTACGCTTGCAGGCCACTTCCTTAGTTAGGTGCTGTCGCCTTGAACCGCCAACCTCAGTTACGTATTCTGCTATTAGTACGTCTATTTGACAATATCGAGGCCAGTCATCTTGCGTCATGCTTTTCTGCTTATCTCGTTTATCGAAGTTTGATAGATCATTCATTACGGCCAGGAGCCTCGGTTCGCAGTTAATCTTCAACATAAGTACCTATTATACCTATATTGAATCTCTTATTTCGAGAATGTCATCCATCATAATATTTGGTGTGTCCTACTCAAACCCCGTTGAAGGAATAATATGAGAATACAAAAATCCAATGCACATGCGAAACCCCAAAGATTTTTTTACGCAACAGGATTGTATCCAGATTCCAGATGGAACAATTTGCCGGAATCTGTTATATCGGCAACATCAATAAACAGTTTAAGAACAGTCTAGACCAATTTTTTAAAATAAACAGGTCGACTGCTGAGATGCATCAGCTACAAGCTGCCTTTAAAATCAAATAAATAAAAATACTTATATCGGCGCTCTTTTTACACCGTCCGGTGACGAAGCTTCAACACGAACAAATGAGTTTTTTACTATATACCACAAAACTTACGGAGAAGAAATCCACGAGAAAACATGCATAAGTTGGAAATAGTTCATTGTGCATTAAGGGATGTAAGTCCTTCGGCGTCGGGCTTCTAACACCGAGAGTGTTAGAAGCCCGACGCCGAAGGCGGAGGGATTTTAATGTCTCGAGTTTGTAATACCCTTACTTCCCGTGATGCACACAATGTTTTTCATCACGTTTGCGAGGAAATTAATACCTACGACACAAGGGAACAAATCTATTTTCTTTAGACTTTGCTGGTAACAAATTTTCACTAAGCAACTGAGCCGCATTCACTCTATCCGGAGGTGTTAATATTGTTGTTGCAATTTCAGACTCGGATTCTTCACATGACATAGACATATTTTAAGTTTGTTTCTCTCTTTATTTATACTAATAGGTCACAACTACAGGTAGTTAATAAAATAGTTTTGTTGTCAACTTTGTCAATGGAGCTTCAAGTTTTTTTCATATGTAGTTTTACGGCCAATTGTTCTTAAGCTCTTAAGCCCAAATCGTAGATCGTAGTTTATAATCACGAACACATAAAACCGTATAAAGTTCTTTGCCTTCGAGTGAACGCCATTTTTTAAAACTACACATTATAGTCCCTATGGGTATAATATTGTACTGATTTTCATTACTCCCGCGGGTGTATATAGGCCATTGTGTTTCTGTATGCATGCATTATAATAATCCACATAACGGAGTAAGGGTAGTAGGCCTCCGCTCAAATCGTCCTCTTTAATCTATCCCATTCCTGTTTTTTTTTGTGTTTATTTATTTTTAGGGGCTTTTTTTACAATACTTAATATCAGAGAATAAATGAGAAAAAATAATCTCACTAGATCCATCATGGATTTAGCCAGCGGATCTACGAGAACGATCGTGTTTATCAAAGGTCATTAAATCATAATCCTGTAAATTCTAATTGTAGAGCCGTGTTCATACAACTTTTAATTTTTGCCGCACATTCATTTGCGCAATAAATAGCCGTACTATTCTCCTTAGAACGGAGACTGACTCCTCGGCATTCCATCAAGCAACGGTGACATCCCGCTGCCGGGGTAACGGGAAGCGAACTTACCCCTTTTAAGGATGTGGTCAGATCGGACCGCCGCGATCACCCCGGTCACAGAGTGCCGCTACTGGTACACAAAACAAACGGTTATAATGAGCAACAATAAAATAGTTCACTTCCCCGTAGAATAAGTATTCCTATAATTTAATATAATTTGTGTTCTATCACAGAATAGGCACAGGTTCTATCTACCAAAGAATGTTTGTGAAAACCCCCTCTCTCCTTTATCATGCAACAGAAATTTAAGCGCTACTTATTATATGTGACAATATTTATTAGCTACTTAAATAAAATGCTACTTTCTTTTTTGTTTGAATTTTTTTTTTAGCAATAAAATAAGTTAAACTTAGATACAAAGGCGAATATTCAATTCCTATTAAACCCCATGCTACCTAGAATTATCAGAAAGAAAGAAAGAAAAAAGAAAGAAATCATTTATTCGACAATCACAACAAAAATAAATAAAAATCGATAAAATTAAATTAATTAATTACATTATCTAAACCTAATCCTACCTAGGTGGTGGACGATGGTGTGATTGTGAAAGGGTCCCCACCTCAGCATAGTGCTGGACCCGGGAGGCGCAGCGCTGGTATTCTGCTGAAAAAGATTATAATTTAATACTAAGTAACTATTGATAGTACCTAATCCATCAGGTACTTACTGAGTAATTATGCAATTAAAAATCTTGCTTCTTACGTCAATTATAGAGAAACATATAAGATTGCTCGACGCAGAGCTCGTGACCAGGCTCGTCTAGTTTATTGGAGCGTATCAGATCCAATTTAAAAGCTATTTGTAACTAAACACGTCGTGTTGCCTCGAGACGACACCCATGGGCGCATCGATCGCAATTACCCCACCTTAAACTTAATGACCTTATTGAATTGCAAATGTGATCCATTAATTAGGCGCCTCTTCCTTTAACATGTGCGTACCTGGGTATCGTCTGTATTGGCAACCTTGGAGTAACATTGGACCGATTTACCTACTTGAAAATATTTACGTTTTATGTTCATATACTTAAAAAGCATCTGCCTGCAAAAATTGTCCCAAATTTTTTTTTCGACAGTCTGTCTCGACTTTCGATTTTAACAACACAAATAATTCTGTGGCCTTGGTTAGCGATGGGTGTGATTGGTGTGTAGAATGTAAAAATTAGTAGGTACTCTTTTTTCTTAGTGGTTCATTTTTGATGCAGGTGAGAACAACGGCAGCGCAGAGGGCTCGGGCTCCGGCGGGGAGGCCGGCGAGGGGGCCGAGGCTGCGCACACGTTCGGTCCCCTCGACGGGTCCATCTACGCGACGGTAGTGCGCGCGGGCGGCGGGCCCGCCTCGCCGCTGAGTGCATCCATGGACTCGGGCATCTCGTCGGCGGGCCGGCGCGCCGCCCCCAGCCCGCCCGACGAGCTCGACGCGCTGCTGGGCGACATGCTGCGCACCGTGAGCGCGCTGCCCGACCCGCCGCCCGCGCCTGCGCCGGCGCACGCGCAGTCGCACGCCGACCGAGCCCCCGACATACCGTATCACGCGCGCGCCGACTCCGCGCCTTTTACTTACGGCGCTCCCGGCCTGAGGCCCGGCATGCTGCGCGCGCCGAACCGCCTCGCCAGCCCTGAGCTGGTGCGGCGCGCCCTCGGCGCCGACCGCGGCTACCGGCCCATAGAGGACGACGACGACGAGTGCACCGCCACCCCCGACCCCTCGCCCCGCACGCCCCTCTCGCCGCGAACGCTCCGCAAGCTCACGCACGAGGATGTCACCACCACCACCAATGCGGCGGCGGCACCACCGGCGTCATCCCCTCTGAGAAATGGCCGGTAAGTGATTTTAAATAATGGAGATAAGATTAATATACCTACACTTGAGTGTCCTGGACACTATGGACTTAAGCCGTATAGATTACCAGGACCTTTGATTAAATTAAATTAACTTATTCACATAAATAAGTTACCTAACAGAACCAGTTTATTTGCATGCAAAATGTTTGTAGTGCAATTGAGATTGTTTTGTTTATTTACATTTACATTGGCATAAATGTTGTGAGTCCAAGGAGAAAATGTCGTACTAATTAAAAATTAAATATATAGTAGGTATTGGTAATCGATTTCAAGGTAAAATTTAGACTATAAAATATGTTTCAAGGGATCTTTCGAACGTTTCTTTCAAGTATACGGGAACGGATTTAATATAAGTCGTGATTAATTAGATAAACGTAGGGGATCTGGTGGCAGATGTATAAACATGTGTTCCTGTGTTGTAGGCGTGGAGGCCGCCACCTACACCGCTCTCGCCTTATGTTATGTTTATATTGACAGCCTCACTAATAATTTACACACTGTTTTTTAACAAAATCAACTATTTCTTTCAAATTACCCAAACTACAGAATCTAAATCCATACTAATAGATGTAGCACATCTGAGTACTTACTTAAATATTTGCGAAACCACTTGTGCAAACGTTTACTTCAGTACTGTCTCATAGGAACAAAGAAGTAAATACATTTTGTAGGTACCTACCTATAACAGCTGTCTACACAATTAACAGATAACTGGACAATACTGACAACAAACAAAGAAGCAACAAAGCGTCGGTGGAAGTATCTTAACTTATTAAACCGCGTTCCGGCTGACCCACTTTACTCGCTGTGAATGAAGAAGGCTCATAAAATATACCATAACCGATCTCCGTCATTACACCACGAGCCCATTCTATTATCTTTATAGCCTCGTAATTGGAATTTTATATTACTCCAGACCAAACCACTGAATTGCTTAGAGCTAATGTAATGGAAGATCACTCTCATCGTATAAAAAATTTAAAAGAAGTAATTTAGAAAAAGTGGCCGATAGGTAGTCATAAGGAGATCGCTTTACAAATTCCAATGTTACTAACGATAGGTTAAGTAAAGTTGTGTGGATATCAAGAGATTTGGAATGAAAACATACCAATCACGAATCATGTGATGTCTGATAAACAACACAAGTCTTGAAGTTTACGCAATTTCTCCAAGAGTAACATTAGAAATACAGTATCCCGAAATAAATAACGCATGAGAACTAGTAGGTATTAGTAGGGCATCTATAATTGTTTTATGAATCCCGAAGAAGACATACCTACTTAAACAAAGAAAACAAAAGATAAAACCCAATACTGACAAGTAAGAGACAGTTTGAACTATTCGACAAATTTTCCAAAAGTATCCAACAAAATTGCAAGTAAGGTACTTGCAAGTAAACAGAATCGGATAAAAGCGGAATTTTCTTAGGTACCTACTTCCTTTAAAGTAAATTCGAGTACGATCTAGTTGATTACTAAATGATACGTGAATTAACTGCGTGGGACCCGCGAGACTGCGATCCTGTGGGTGTTTAATTGACTAACCAACTGAACACAGTAAAAAACTGTGTCTTTGTCAAGGTGTTAAATCAAAAATACTCAAAATAATGCTTTCCGGTACATACTTATATATACATACTTATCAAATGCAATCAAATTCTCTACAAGTCGCATCTTTCAACCGATTTACACGAAAATTTGGCATGGGTATAAATTAATCACGCCGATAAAATGAGTAGAATGAAATTTTGAAAAACATTTTTTTTAGAGTACGTAAATACGTACCATACTCGCATAGTGAGAGTCATTTTTTTCTTGTGAATCCCATATCGTTGGATAGGTCTTTCAAAAATATTGCGGGTGCGTAAAAACTATTTTTCGATTTAGGGATCCGTTTGCGAAATATTAAGTTTTATAGCGGTAATTTTTGTTAGAGTCACGTTTTCTCGATTTCATGAGATTTCACGAGTCTCGATTTCTACGCGGGCGAAGCCGGGGGAAACAGCTAGGTATATACCTACTGTGCAATCATGAAGACGTGTGTCAACCAACAACTGTAACAAGGAGAGCAAATTGATGTTATTATTCCCGAGATCATGAGTGAATGACGGTGATCTAACTAATGCCTCTCCTTCAGTTGCTACGAGTATCTGCGCCTTTGTGCGGAGCATTATGGATGCTTCGCGTCGCGGGTTATGCAATGCATACCTCCGTAACAACACGCATTCTTATTATGACTATTAGGTACGGTGTTATAGGTAGTTAGTATTCAATTGGTGTCATTATGAACTAAAGTGTAATTTCAATTCGCAGCTTTCGTAGATTTGTTGTTATTATTAGGTAAGTGTGAAAATAGAGTGCCAATGTGAAGAGAAATTACTCGTAGAGCAGTAACTTATACTTATACTCTACACCTGCACATCTGTTATGACAGATAGTGAAATAGGGCTGGCATTGTTAAACTATGTTATCGGCGCGCTTGGTAAAATAATTTTGTCAAGATAGTTGTTCTAGTAATTAAATTCCTTAAAGTATTTTATCATGATCCTTAGCAATAAAGAACGAATCCAGCGACAGATGTGAGGAGAGTGACTGAAACTATTCGCACACCCATATACGATTTACTGTTATAATGTCCAATCTGAAAACTTCCAATCCGAAAAACGTATCTAAAGGAATTCCGAAGTAATGCAACGCAACTCACCGAACTATGGAGAGTTTTTTTCGAAGTTTCTTTGAAGGATATGATCCACAATGATGAGATCCGACGAAGAACTAAGGTTACCGACATAGCTGAAAAGTTGGAGCAGACGAGTTCTGAAGCCGAGGTCGTGAACCGGTACGCATGGGACGCCCCGCCGTCAGGTGGACTGATGACCTGAAGAAGGTGGCCGGAAGCGGTTGGATGCGGAGGGCGGAGGACAGGGGTAGTAGCGTTCATAGTTCTGGGAAAACGTACATAGACGTCAGATAGTTATGTGCCAATGTATGAATGAATTTATTGTTGTAATGCTCAAATCAAATAAGCTAGTAGGACACTTATGTGTTTGTAGATGCATAAGTGTGTATGAACAGCACTACATTAGCACTCTGTACAAGGTAAACAACGCCATATGTCGTACACATACCTAGGTGCGCGCATAACACTCGTACTTACTGTACACGTCGATCGTGATCGACATGAAGATAAATGGCGTGATAGCGATATCTTACTTGTCAATCAAGTCGACGGACGCTATGTAATCGTAGCACTTTTGTGAATGTACCTTCGTAAAAGCTCTGCATTCCATGTTATAGGTACCTATATTGTCGAATTTGACATAAATTTAATTTATTTATATTTTAAATATGTATCGATTAGAAGCAGAAAAACAATAGAACAAAACCCTATAAACCCACAATCAAACGGAAGTGAACAACTTCCATAATTGAGTCGGGCGATTAAGCGTGGGCTGGGATCGAACCGCGTACCTACCTAGTCGTAAGCCACGGCCGAGTCGTTCCGCAACATTACACGTCGCACATGCGCTATTATAAATTGCCTATTGCGAATTATTTATGTGGCGCCCGTTGAATGATGGCTTCTAAAGTTTCTAGCTAACTCACTGACTTGGCATGTCCATTCTAGGAATTAACTTTAGCTCAACAGTTTATTTTATTACTCATAAACTGTGGTCGAAAAAACCGCTCAGATCTAAATTCTAACCACATTTGGTCGTGAATTGCTTTAAAATTTGATGTGTTATCGTCTTAGAGCATTGATTTTTGTGTTACCCAATAAACGTATAGTTACCTACATATGCCCCATCCCATACATGGGATGTGAATGAGGCTTTCGTTGAAAGGCAAAGTCGACTCGCGATTCTGGAATTGATTTGGAGCGATGGTGTGTGATTGCGTCGCCGCCGTGACCCAAACAAGTTGCTATTTCGAGATAAACATCGCCATAAACGGCCGCCCGTCACCGGGCCACGAGTCGCGCTCGCCACTGTCAACATGCGCGCACCATACGCTTTCTAATAAATTCTGCTTTGTTACGTAAATTCCCCTGCAATTGAAAGGACAAGTAAAATCCATAACCTGCGCTCACTTTTCTCAAACTAAATAGATATACTTAATAAATACCATATAATTATGTATGTAAACGAGATACAGCCACGCCGCCGCTGTAAAGCAATTAAGCTATTGAAATACTTGTGACATTCCAAACGATTAACACGGAAGATGATAAATATGCAAAGTATTTAATCGATTATACAATGTGGGTTATCCTCGTTGGCCGCCTACGTTAGATACGTAGATATGCGCACACTGCATACGAGACTGCACAACACTAAAGTAGGTACGCTCTACCCATGAGCCTACGCGCGATAACAGCAAAAACCCGATAAGTATAAGGCACCTGGACAAATAGTCACAAGCAAAAACATGTTCCTTTTACATACAAGTACCTCCCACCTACCCGCTAAAAAATCCAAACATTAACATTATAAATATACGGCAACAATATTTATAATAATTTTCGTGTTGTCATAGATGGCTGAATGGCGACGCCGCCGAGTGGGCGGACCGGCCATCGAGCGGTGCGCGAAAAATTGTGCCGGAAAATGGAAGCTGGCGGTCTAACAGTGCCCTGGGCTGGCAGGAGAGCGCGCGGCTGAGGGAGCCGCGGCGCTCCGAGAGCGGCACCGAGAGCTCGGGCCTCACCTGGCTGCAGCGGCAGCAACAGAAGCTCCGAGAGAGGAGGGAAGCGAGGGAGAGGGTGGCTCGACTGCCGCTAGAGTGGGAAGCGCCTTCCCGCCATGTACGGCGATCGGCCAGCCATCGGTAATACTTATGTTTAAAGAATTTATTAAAAGAAGTAGACTGATACAAGATTACATTTTATAAAAAATGCCACTAAATACTAGTTGAAAATTACCTATTTGTATAAGTAATTATTAAACTTTAATGCACATGAATACGGAAGAAATCTCTAAAGTCCGTCTGAATATAATATAAACTATAGTGCATTTTGCACTATAGATATATTGCAAAATGTACAACTACCCTATTTTTCTTTTATAATATGTGCATTAAAGTGTATTGTTATTGTATTTTATTCTCGACATGAATAAGAAACTGAAGGTTCAATTTGTTAACAGAATTGACGGATACACGAGTGACACGACGGCGTTCGCCGACGACGACGACGACTTCGCCGTGCCACTGCACGTCAACACGCGAACTGCTCTCAGAACTGACAGCATCAGCCCTCAAGCTCCAGACAGGTACAACGTTCGCCCGCGTTTATAAGTTATTTCCACAGATTTTTTTTTTGTTTGGCTCCCAAAGATCGTAGCGTGATGTTAAATAGCCCATGCCCTTCCTCAAGAATTGGGCTATCAATTGCAAAAGAATTTTTCAAACAAATCAGACTGGTAGTTCCAGAGATTAGCACGTTCAGACATACAAACAAAAAACAAACTCTTCACCTTTATTATATTATCTAGCATAGTTAATTTTTTGCTACTTCCCCACAGATCCTCATCTAAGAAATTCATGTACGAGAAGATGACGATGCGTGAATGGAGTGCGAGCAGCACACCGACGAGCGCTCCCACGCTAGGCCTGCTGTCCCTCGCAGACAACGACACCATTAGTGTAAGTTTCATCGTCAACAAACAACGAAGGAGCTACATCTTCTTTGGCGCCTAGCGAATACCGCTATGGAGCTATTTCGGAAGCTTTTATCCGATACTTTTATGTAAGAGAGTCGGTACATAAATGTAGGTCTGCTCAACATAGACATAGCTTCACCGCGAGTACTTGAACTTAAGTTTCGTAAAATGGCTTCGAATCCTCTAAACGAAAACAAGTGCAAAGAAAGTAAATTTACATGAGTTTTTTTCAATTTTGCTCGACTTTGTTTCTAAGGGTCTAGGGGTTGGTTTCTCTATGTTTCTTCTCTATAGCTGGTAGGCTATGTCCACGTTTCAGATCCGCGAGCGCTCCGAGAGCTGGTCGCGGGAGTCCCGCGCGGGCACGCCCTTGTTCCCCACGCACCCGCGCACCCCCTACCCGCCCACGCCCACGCCGTCGTTGAACGCCCGCCCGCCGCGCTCGCCGCCAGTAACCAGGTAACTTGGTTACATAGAAGCTCATCCAATGCAACCATGAATGCAAATTTTCAAAAAGATATGGTTCTTATATCAGTTTAAAGTTTTATACTTATATCTTTTAAATTAACAAAATATCGGCTGGACACTTGCATTTCCACCCTGTACTTATTGATATAGTTAGTACCGTATACCAACTAACAAGCAATACGTGTATGACAACAGGAAAGAGCGCGAAGGCAGTCCCGAGTCGGAGTACCGCACGTACAACGGCAGCTGCGGGTCGCGGCGCTCGAGCGTCGGCGGCGGCGGCGGCGTGGAGCCGCAGCACGTGGCGCCGGACCGCGAGCGGTTCGCGCGGGACACCAGCCACTACTGGTACAAGCCCAACATCACCCGCGACGACGGTCAGTACCTACACCTCCTTAGTTACTCTTCTGCTTGAGAATGCCTTCGGTACAGTAAGGTTCATAAGTGCAGTAGCACGATAAGAGTCATTTTCCTGTACAACGGTGCGAACGAAGACACGAAAACCAATGAGACTTAACTGAACAAATTATCTTGAGGTTATTTCACAAATCCCCATTGACACAGTGGGGATAGTTATGGATCAATGGGGATTTTTGGACTTTTGTGCACGTGTCTTTAGTGTGTCCTGTTTGTTCGCAGCGATAGCAGCGCTTCAGCCACTAGAAGAGGGTTCTTTCATCGTGCGCGACTCAAACTCTTTCCCGGGCGCGTTCGGGCTGGCGGTGCGGGCGGGCGGCGGGGGCGGCGTGCGGCACTTCCTAGTGGAGCCGGCGGCGCGCGGCGTGCGCCTGCGCGGGTGCCCCGACGAGCCGGTGTTCAGCTCGCTCTCCGCGCTCGTCTACCAGCACACGGTCACTCCGCTCGCCCTACCAGTGCCACTGAGGTTGCCAGACAGGTAACTCCACTTATTAGGCAACGTTGCAGACAAACAATAACAATTGAAACAGAACTCAATAAAATAACTCATGTTTCGAAAAACGGTAGCGGTCGTATTTCTATACCTCTTAATTGGAAGTCTCAGCCATGCTTGTTTAAGGGGCGTTCATTAATTACGTGATGAGTTTTTTTTTCAAAATTTGTATAAGTACCTACAATTTGTGTAGGAAATTTACCCCATAAATGGAATTTGGTGAGGTTTTGCTTGACGGGGGGTAAAAAGCAGTTGATTTCACGTAACTAATTAATGGACGTCCAGAAAGTGAATTTATTGTTCTTCACTAAAATTGTCGCAGGGATCCGTGGACGGGGGGCAACGCGAACGCGGCTGCGCGCGCGCTGCTGGCGTCGGGCGCGGCGTGCCACGTGCTGCTGCTGGGGTCAGAGAACACCGAAGCGTTGACGGGGCCCGCCGCCGTCAAGAGGGCGGTGCACAACATCTTGCACAAAAAGGTGATGCCAATATGTATCTATTGTTTGATGTTTTTACGATGTTATTTTAATTGTTATTCTGAGTTCATACTGAGAGGTTTCCTTTGCAGGAAATTATATATGTATATCAAAAATTGACAAGTAAATCACGTGGGGGTTTGAAGTGTTTGGCTTATCCACCGTCGGCCATTTATATTTCATAATGGTAGCCAATGTTTATTCTTATAAAAATTGGTACAGTCACCTGCGGATAAACCGCACCGCTCACTTTACAACACTCACTATACTTAGACAACCCCAATACAAACAAGAATTTTATTATTTGATAAAAGTCCGTAAAGTGTCACGTTTCGAAGATAGTTATAATTGTATCAAAGAGGGCCAGATAGGCAACCATTTGTTTTAGTCGTTCTAATAGTAAATAATGCCTCTCCTCTCCGACTTTGGTTGCTTTACCAATTTTTATAAGAACTATGCTTAGCCGCCATTTTGAAAAAAAAAGCGGAGGTAAGCCAGCCTCCATTATAACAATCTTCAAACCTTTCTTACTCATAGAACTACTTCCGAATGCCACAGATTGAAAAGAAAACCTCATTAATAATAGTATTTGTGTCAGGCGGGCGCGCACGTGGTGCACTTCAAGGTGTTCGGCGGCGGCATCACGCTGACGGACTCGGCGCGCAAGCTATTCTTCCGCCGGCACTACCCGGCGTCCGGCGTGTCGTACGCGGGGGTCGACCCCGACGAGCGGCGATACGTCTACCTCAACAACGGCACACAAACGGAAAAGTAAGTGGTCCCATTGAAATTATCGTGGCAGCTCCTAGTGTATATGCATATATATAAATATAGTAATTAGGTATATCAATAGTTGTTTTTTATATAAAAAAGGGGTTTATGTAACTTGCACGGGAACAAACTTAAAGTTGTCCACCTTAAATTTATCTTGGTTTGAGTGTTACTGTCCTTGTATGGGCTGGGACTCCCGGGATTTGACTGTTTATGATGATGTAGTACCGTGAAATTATCTATGTACTTATATATAATAACTTATTGTTATTATTAATAATAAGCCTATACCTATCTATTATTTTACAGGCGCATATTCGCGTTCGTGGCGCGTGCGTCGTCGGGCGCAGACAACCAGTGCCACGTGTTCGCGGAACTGGAGCCCGAGCAGCCGGCCACAGCCATCGTTAACTTCGTCAACAAGGTACATACACACACACACACACACACACACACAAACAAATAAACAAACTTCGTCAAAGTCAAAATATTTTATTGCATACGAGTACACTGGGTACATTTATACGTGTAATTTTTTATCTATACCACGTTGACATTGACAAACTAAAGTTTTAAACAACAACATCGAAGTGTCAAACATGTAAATGTGTTGTTTTATTTGTTCCTAGCAGTTGCCCGCGGCTTCGGCCGTTTGGAATAAGTTTTTCCCTCGGGAACAGTCTACCGCGTTAAAAAGTAGCCTATATATTATTATCCCAGGATATAAGCTATCACTGCACCAAGTTTCATCAAAATCCATTCAGCCGTTACAGCGTGAAAGAGTAACAAACATCCTCACATCCAAACATCCTCTTAAACATCTAAACATCCTTACAAACTTTTGCCTTTATAATACTAGTAAGAAGTAGGATAATAGAAAAGCTCAACAAGTGGGTCTAAAAATGAACATGGACAAGACGAAAATCATGTCGAACACCCGTGTTGTACCCACTCCTCTGAAGGTTGGAGACTCTACGCTCGAAGTTGTAGACGATTATATATACCTGGGACAAACCGTCCAGTTAGGTAGGTCCAACTTCGAGAAAGAGGTCAATCGTCGAATCCAACTCAGCTGGGCAGCGTTCAGGAAGCTACGCAACATCTTCTCGTCCCAAATACCGCAGTGTCTCAAGACGAAAGTCTTCGACCAGTGTGTGTTGCCAGTGATGACATATGGTACCGAGACGTGGTCCCTCACTATGGGCCTCATAAGAAGGCTCAAGGTCACCCAGAGGGCAATGGAGAGAGCTATGCTCGGAGTTTCCCTGCGAGATCGAATCAGAAATGAGGAGATCCGCAGGAGAACCAAGGTCACCGACATAGCTCAAAGAATTGCGAAGCTGAAGTGGCAGTGGGCTGGGCACATCGCTCGTAGAATTGACGGCCGTTGGGGCAGAAAAGTTCTCGAGTGGCGACCACGTATCGGAAGACGCAGTGTAGGCAGGCCTCCCACAAGGTGGACCGACGATCTGGTGAAGGTCGCGGGACCCAGCTGGATGAGGTTAGCGCAGGACCGGTCGTCGTGGAGATCCTTGGGGGAGGCCTTTGTCCAGCAGTGGACGTCTACAGGCTGATATGATGATGATGATGAGAAAAGCTTACGATTTTGACACAAGTTTAGACGTACCTAGTGACTTTTGAAAAATAAGTAGGTAACTAAGTCAGGTTATTGTGAAATTTAGAACAGTAAATAATTTTGGAACTTAATTTTGACGTTGACTGTACCTATAGTTGAACTTTATTATACTACTTTTTGCCCGACTGTGGCAAATCCAAATGGAGGGTAATGTTTTTCACTATCACGTCTGTCCGTTGTCCCGTAGTTACAATACTGATTTGTTACTTTTACTGTATTTCTTGTTTTTTAAATGCTCGAAACTTTTTTTCAGGCTCTTCTTGGCAACTCACAGAAGAAGGACATCATATAACAAGCTATAGTTTAGAATCTTTGAGTGTACCCACATTCATCCAAATGAATAGCATGGCCTTTTTTCAGAAAACAAATACTCATTTTCTAGAAAAGTGTAAAACACGCTAACGATCATAACGTAAGGCATCATGCACGGGGGAGTACAGATATTTTCTATAAAAAATAAAATTCTAAAAATTCTATTGAACTTGGTTATTATGAACTTTTTAATCTTACAAATAAGTTATTTTATTTTTAAAGATTTTCTTTCCAATACGCTTCATTTTCACCAAGTACAATTAACCAATTGTGTGTATTTTAAGACAACTTACGTTTAATATAAATATTATATTAATACATTAGCATAGGGAAGGAACTAACTAGTCTCATTATTATTTTAATAATAGTTTAGTGATATCATGCGTGCCT
Source organism: Metalampra italica (assembly GCA_949699065.1). Classification (NCBI taxonomy): domain Eukaryota; kingdom Metazoa; phylum Arthropoda; class Insecta; order Lepidoptera; family Oecophoridae; genus Metalampra; species Metalampra italica. Next base: position 6,724,501 of record OX452970.1, on the reverse strand, counting down.
AATTTTCTATAAGTTTATATTTAATAGGTACAGATAGCTTATGGATAGATAGTTAATTAACTAAGTAGATTCATTTTATATGTTTCATTTTGTTCAACTCACCATATTGGTGGTCCAAAACCCATAACAGTCAATTAATTCCCATCACGAGTAACTCCGAGGATGGCAGAGCTAATATAGTACAATAATAACCAGTGCAACGAAATAAGAAACAAGTAGGTAGGTAGGTAGGTATAGTCGGTCAAGAAAGAGATCTATCAGTTTTGACAAAACTTATTAGCGACTAAAATTTCGCTAATGTCTATCCTTTCGAATTCGATTAAAATACTGAAAGAAAGATATTGTAGTAACGACATGATGACAGTAACTTAAAAACACGAAAGTTATGTATTTAACTAATGAAACCTGAGTCATGGATCATGGATTACACAAAACATGTATTTTTTATTATTATTAAGAGCGAGATCGATTATTATTTAAAAAAATTAAACTACCTACAAAATACGACAATCCGCCATGAACTTCAATCACAAATATGTTTATATGTTTCATTCAATTCAAATATGTTGAACTTCAATCACAGGAAATTAGGAAATTACGTCTGAGTAAACAAACGTCAAACGAATACGACCACTTGTTTGTATGTTTTATGACGTCCAAACGAATTTCCATCTTAGGGTGGTAGACCACTTTTTTGCCGACTGTACTATCAAACAAAGTTAATATATAAGTTTTAACGATAAATTCTATTGTTGCCCGATGCGATGTTTAAATAATGAATAAAATGTCCCGCAGTCAATATTATGCTGAATTCTTTTTATGTACCTAGTTGTAACCTGGGCTATGTGCTGGGCCAGGAGTAGCTGCTAGCGCGATAAAAGGTATTCGATCATAATTCGCTTAGGTAGGTAGTACACATGTTGATATACAGGGTTATTTTTAGTCAGTTACCTAATTTTATATACTTTACTACAGCAAGTAAATATACCTACCTACTATAATTTTACAGGTTATGGAAACTAGATAGGTACCTGTTTTTTAAATGGAAAAATAATTGCACACATAACTTTGTTCACTTTGCCATTTTGAAACGAAATGGCCGAAACATTATATGGCATTAGTCTACATTATAGATAGATGTATATTCTTTATGATTTGGGTGTTTCCAATCGTAAAATGCTATTCATGCTCTTATTTTTTGGTAATAGGATGAAAGTGTCCAGCACCAGACGTTGTCCATTACTGGTGCCACCACGTTAACGATATAAATTGGGTGACATAAATTTGGTAACCGACTAAAAATAACTTGTATACATACTTACGTACCACAGTTAATAAGATGTGTACCTACCTAAGAAAAACGCATTGCCTTATTTTAACAACGATAAATGTGAAAATGTAAGGTTTTACGTCATCATGTGAATACATAGATACTTTAATATTTAATGTTACGTACGGTTTAAAAGCCACAGATAAAATGCCTTAACAGTGATCTAAAATTTAGGTAGGTAGTAATATCGACAACCCAGTATATGATGAAATAATGTAAAATGTAACACTTTAGTGTATTAAATAACTGTTGTAAAATGTATTTATTGGTTATATTCATTAAAATATTGACGAATATTAATTTTTTTTTCTTTGACCCTCATAAATAGGACAAAAAAATAAAATACGTTCAACAAGTAGTAGGTATATTTAATTAAGTAAGTAATTGGTAAGACAAATATCTATCACAAATATATTATATTTGGTTCTGAACGTGAAATATCAAACCAGCCATTGATATTTCACACCCACAAAGCTCTATAGTCAGTACCTTAATCCTTAGTAAAAAAATCATTTCATTGCACATCGAAGTCATTTTCCATATTTAAATATACATTAAAAGGTAGTTTACACGAGCAACCGTTGCCTACGTTTGTGAGAGCGGCGGCGAGGTCTGAGAGATGGGCGTCAATCGTCAGAGCGACCGAACCTCAGATGTCCGTAGTCGTCGAAGGCGTCGTCGCCGCGCGCCACCCGGCTGCGGATCAGGCCGTACTCTCTGTAGAGGCGGTGGGGCCTGGAGTCGTCCTCGTCCTCGGGCGGGGGCTGCCCGCGCAGGCCGGCCCCCTCGCAGCAACGAGCGAACATCGTCAGCGCCACGGTCAGCGCCAGCGCCACAACTGTTATGATGCGCATTTTGTCGTTAGGTAGGTACCCTGAACAGAATAAATAAAAACAAACTATGATTATGCTTAGAAAAGAAAACAGCAAAACCAGAAGGAGAGTACAATGATTCATGATTGTTGTGCTGCGCAAATACCTAGGTAAGTATCCAAAAACAAAACTCCTAAATTATGGTACTTACTACGTAGGTACCGGGCAGGTACCTACTACATTTTTTCGTATAATAATGCCAAGGCGGCAATCTAAAGTTTTACCCCGGTTTGCCCTCAGAACAATTACAACCTTATTCTGAGGTTTTTCCCTTGAATGAAAAAAATTACCTACCTAAGAGCTCATATCACCAAAGAGATCATATCTCGATGGTATTGCCAAAAATAAATTCATAAGTTGGTCTCGGTGTATAATGAGATGAAAGTTGAAAGTTCAATGACAGTGGAAAGTCAAATTGTCGCCTTTGATATTAAGTATACGATTCATTTCAAAATGTATCGTTCATTTAGGAGCAAGTCTTATATAGTTGAAATCCCAAAATGTATACTATCCCAGAACGTCACAAAGTCAACGTTGTGGGAATTCAACTTTTAACTATTTCAACTTATGAAGGATTCAACATTTTGCGAAACTAAAAAAATTCCATATTCTGGGAAGTAAACATTTTGGGATTTCAACATTTTAGAAATTCAACTTCCCGTTCCTAAATGGTATCGTTTGATCACTAAAATTGTTTACAAACACAATACAAAAGGCCATTATTTAAATAAATAAAAATTGATTACTTACCTACTTAGGGCAAGGAGAGCTGGAAGAATGAATCTCTGAGACAATACCCAGCCTTTTATATGTAGTCGGTCCACCCTGTCTGTGGAAAAACATCACTCCCCCTTCTTTAATATTCCCCTCGCAGTGTTCTCTTGTACTGTAAATATGAAGCGTGATGAAAATTGACATATTTCAATTATTTTAAACCACTTACAAATTGATTCTAAGCAGCTGCAAATTATTTTTGTTAAGATTATTAGATTATACGTTGTATTTGTGGCTATTTTTATTTTTCGAGAAAGTTTATAAGTAGGTTAGGTACCTACGGTACGTAAGTATAACAGCGCAATTTTCTTATTTTTGCTTAGGCATAATGACAATAATATCTTCAATTCAATTCAATACTCTTTATTGCACATAATAACAAAAAACAGAACAAAATAATACAGTAGACTAAGAAGGTACATCCAGGCGGTCTTATCGCTAAAAGCGATTTCTTCCAGACAACCTTTGGTTACAGGATATTAAAGAAGAGAAAGGTAGGTTGTGCAGCTAGATAAAATATATATATAATTATGTATTTTAAAAACTCTATACACTATAATATATACATAAATACATACATACATAATAACAATAACGATGACAACTGAACAAAGGTTCTAAATAATATGTAATGGAAAAAGGGAGTGGAATGATCAGGTAGCGAGAAACAGTTGCTTAACTTGTCTCTTGAACACATTTAGACATTTCGCGTGTCTGATCGGGACAGGTAAGGAGTTCCAAAGACGGATCGCGTGAAGTGTGAAGGAGTGATCATAGAATTTAGAGGAGTGAGGAGGGACATGAAGGCGAAGGTTTTCTGCGGAACGAAGAGGACGGTCGTGAGTAGAAGAAAGGAATTGAAAACGTTCTTTAAGATAGCTAGGAGTTGTTGGATTGAAAAGGACAGAATAGAGAAGAGAAAGAATATGAGCATCCCTGCGACGACGAATTGGTAGCCACATCAGCTGGTTACGAAAGTCGGAAACGTGATCATACTTGCGCAGACCGAAAATAAATCTAATGGCAAAGTTTTGGAGACGCTCAAGTTTGTTGAGCTGATCCACCGTGATATCAGGGTAGCAAGCGTCGGCGTAGTCTAGGATGGGTAAAAGTAAGGATTGTGCAAGTGAAATTTTGGTAGCAGTGGGCAGGAAATTACGCAGTCGTTTAAGCGACCCCGAAGCTGCAAACATCTTCCTACTGACCTCAGTAATCTGTTTGTTCCAGGACAGTGTTTCGTCGAAGTAAATGCCAAGATTCTTGACCGTCGTACTAAACGGTAGGCTAATACCATCAAATACGACAGGCGGCAGAAGTGAACAATCTGTCCTGGAAATATAGTGCGAGCTACCAATAACTATGACCTGCGTTTTATTGGGGTTGACTTTGAGGCCAAAGGAGTAGCACCAATCAATGATTTGAGCCAGGTCCGTATTTATTGTGCTGATAGCTATTGGTAGATCGCCTGGACTAGCTTGTGAATAAATTTGGAGATCGTCTGCATACAGATGGTAGGAGGAAGACAGTTGGTGAGTTATGCTGTTGATGAATATCGAAAATAAGAGAGGAGATAATACGCCACCCTGCGGTACGCCAGCGACAGTATCACACCACGAAGAGAAGGAGTCTTCAATTCGTATGCGCTGCCGACGCCCATACAGATAACTACGAAACCAGTCAATCACTGTCGGAGATATGTTAAGAGAAAGTAGCACACCTAGCAGTATGTCAAAATCAACAGTATTAAAAGCGTTACTGAAATCTAGTAACACAAGAACTGTCATCCGTTGATTTTCCATACCAAAACGAATGTCGTCGGATATTTTGGCTAGCGCTGTAGCCGTACTATGACCAGGACGAAAACCAGATTGGAATGGATTTAGAAGGTTGTTTCGTGTTAGAAATTGGTTAAGTTGCCGGTGGACGAGACGCTCAAGGACTTTGGATAGGAAAGGTAGTATAGAAATAGGACGGTAATCGGAAAACGAGGCAGGATTAGATTTTTTCGGCAAAGGTATGATTTGAGCGTTCTTCCAAGTGGTAGGAAAGGTGCTAAGGGAGATAGAGCTATTAAGGATCTTGGTGATAATAGGAGAAAGGACATCAATTAGAGGAATGATCATCTTACGGCTGACGCAGTCAATTCCGACGGCATTAGAAGCAATGGAGAGAATATTCTTCTTAACATCACAATCAGCAAATTGACTAAAAACGAAAGGTGAGAAGTCGGGAGTTGGCAATGTTGAAAGCTGAGACAGGGTATTTACTTTAGTATTGTTATCAATAGTAGGAGAAGTAGAAAAATGCATATTAAGCTGATCGAGATTTAAGTCCTTAGGAATAATATTGTTGCGAAGTTTACCAACTCCCATTGATTTAAGGAACTTCCAGACCTTAGCTGGATCCCCGTTTTCAACAGATTGATGGATGTGGCGGCGTTGTGCGTCCCTGCATACTGTATTGCAACGATTCCTTAGAAGATGGTATTTGTCGCGATTTTTTTCTGAAGAGGCCAGTTTGTACTTGGCTTTGGCACGATCCCTCTTCTTCATCAGAGACTTAATGTCATCAGTCAACCAGGGAGCAGGAAGATGCTTAACTTTGACGGGGCGAATAGGTGCATGGATGTCATACAGTTGTGTCAATAAGTGGTTAAAAATATCAATTTTTTCATCAACTGTATTGGCTGCGTCAATGGCCGACCAGTTAATGGCTTGGGCGTCCGCCTGCAGGCGATCCAGGTCAATACCACCAAAATTACGCTGCATAAGAATTTTTGGTTTGGCTTTAGGTGGGCGGATTTTGTAGGAAAGATAAATCAAATCATGGTACGAAAAGGCATCCGCGGTGAACTGGCCATGTTTAGCAACATGATTGAGAGAAGAAACGATAATTAGATCAAGAAGAGAAGGAGTACAGTTTGGGGAGAAATGGGTGGCATTGAGGGGAAGAATATGCAAATTACATGCATTGATTAGAGAATTTAGACTGTAGGAGCGCGAATCTTTTTTGAGCAAGCAAGTGTTAAAGTCACCCATAATTATAGTATGCTCGTATGAAGGAGATAGATCTTCTATGAGCTTTTCAAAAGAGGAGAAGTAATTAATTTGGAGATTGGGGCTATAGTATACACCAAGAAGGATTTTTGAGTGGGATAGAGTGACCTCCAAGAAGAGGTGTTCTGGAGTATTACTAGGAGGAGGCTGCGCCGACTTGCTAACGATGGAGAAGGGAATGTGGCTACGGAGGTAGATAGCGACTCCACCATATGAAGAGTTGGTGCGATCATTGCGGATTAGAACGAAACCAGGAAGAGAGTAAGAAGTGGAAGGCATACACGGCTGTAGGAAGGATTCAGACACAAGAATTGCATGTATATTCTTATTAACGAAGGTTGCCAACATAGCAGGGTAATGAGCATGAATACTCTGGGCATTAATATGGATTACATTGAAATTTTTGGAGACATCAGATAATTCAGAAGCAAGAGAATCTTCAAGAGAAGGAATACTTTGAAAGCTGTCGTCACTGCTCAAATTCTCGGAGGATGAGGAGAAGGACAGATAGTGTTCCCTTTGGTCGTCATCATACATTTGTTACAATTATAAATAATAAACTCTAAATAAATAAAAATATATAATAGAGATACAATATATTACGATATACTTTATAAGGCTATACTCAATATCTACCAGCCAGCAGTGTGGGAAGGAATATAAAACTATTTAATATTAATGTACGAACAAACTAGCTAAAGTTCCAACTATTGTTGGCAATTATACGAATATAATTGATATTTTACAACAACGAAAAATGACATATCAGCACAAACAAATAAAATTATAAAAATATGATGTCATACTAGGCTGTATAATCTAGATACCCATTGTCTTTCAATGGAAAAGTGACAGCTGGTTATGTAAGATTGACGTTGACATATTAAAGATATTGTGACTTGACAAATGAGTGAATAGTGAAAATATGTTAATGACAAAGTAGGTAACAAGAAAAATAATTGGATAAAGTGGATGTAAACAGACGGCTGAACTGAAATAATATAGTGCACTACACACAAACATATTAGGTACCCAGTAGAATGAAACAACAAATAAAACAACTAAACACGGACACCAACAGCATGAGAAGTGATCACTTCTTTGCCGGCACGCGCCTCTTCGGTCTGTCCTGGACTGGGTTTACGGGAGCAGCCGCAGCAGCACTCGAGCCTGAGCTACCCGCACCCGCCCTGGAGGCGGGCTGCAGGGCATCGAGGTCGGCCAGGCTGGCGACCGGCTTGCGCGACCCGTCGGGCCTCACCACAAACACATTGCCCTCCCGCGTCCAGCACTTGGTCACTCCGCAGCGGTGACGCGCCTCCATAAATAGCTCGTGACGTGCCCTTGTGAGGAACTCAGACACCGTCACCCCAGTGCCTTTCAGTTTGGTTTTGGAAAACCACACTTCGTCGCGGACTGCCGTGTCGGAGAACCGGACTAGGATGGGCCTCGGCTTGTCCCCACCTGCACGACCCATCCGATGGCAGCTGCTGATGTTGGTCTTGCACACATCTGCGAGCACGAGTCGATCAACCGCAACACGTACAACAGCCTCTGTTGTGTCCTCGTCCTTCCCTTCTTTGACGCCGTGCACCAGAAGCATGTTGCGGCGGCTCCGCATCTCCTGCCTGTCCACATCATGGGCCAACAGGTCTATCTGTTGCTGCAGGCTGCTCAGCGACTCGGACACAAACACTTTGAAGGCTGCAAAATCTGAAGCCAGCGATGATGTAGATGCAGCTGCATCAGGATTCGCCTTTTGCTTATCCTCAAATGCTGTCATTCTTGTGCGAAGCTCATCAGACAGTTCGTTGAGAGATTTCTTAACAAAATCCATTGTGCAACAATGTGTTGTAAAAAAAAACAAAAAAAAACTGTGTTGTTTGTTGTTCAAGTAAGGAGACTTTTACTGCTGGTAGGTATTTATCACATATATATTGTATTCATCAAGTAATAGTGACGAAAAATTAAAGATTTATAATTTTTTAGATAAATTAAAACAGAGCTACAAAATACATGTGCTTGCACTTTCGCGCCTACCCGCAAAAAAAAAAAAAAAAACCCAACCGTCAACCCAATAAAAAAAAAGTTTCCCGCTCTTTTTCTTTTGGTTTTTCATTAGTTTCTAAGTAATTCTTTCTTAGTTTTTGAACTTAAATTAGCGTTGTTGTTAAAATGAGTGTCAACACAACAGAATTTGAATCATTTGAGCAACAAGTTTTGAAGCTTATTGTTGAAAATCAAACCATCGCTGTGAGTAAAAACTTATCATAAATATTTTCCTAGAAAATTGGATGAGATGTTTTGAATTAGGTAGTACATACCTACACCTATCATCAATTTTATGTCCAGCCGTGAGTGGACGTCGCAAGAATGATGATTAGGTTAGGTACCTACATAAATATAAGTACATTACCTCCATACCTATACTACTGATAATAATACGGGAAGGATAGCACAATTTCATAGATATTAGACCGATACAAATTGTAATTATATAGTTAGGTACCTACATACAAAGTTGTTGGAATCCATCTTTGGTGCTCAGTGCTGGGAGTAGGTACGATCGCGAGTGTTCGAGGCGGTCGAAGTGTACCTATCTGTGATACTGTTGGGGTACCAGTCGTCGGAGAGTCGTCTCCGTGACGCCGTGCGAGATGAGTCTACGCGCGCCGCGGCCGCGGAGGCATCCCGCGACGCGGCCGCGCGCGCCGCCGCCGAGGCCCGCGCGGCCGCCGCCGCCGCCGCCGCCGGCGCCGCACACTCCGCCGCCATCATCGTCAAGCTTCAGGACGAGCTGGCCGCTACTAAGATGCAGTTCGAACTCGCGGTAGATATATATATAATTACCCACTTGCGGTTTTCTTTCTCAAAATTACACACTTTAAAAATACATTTCTGCATCAGTTTCGGTTTTCCAATAATACACTCTGTACAGGTTCGAAGCGATTAGCGTGTTCAGCCGATTATTTTGTTAATTTAAAAGATATTACAAAAGTTTAAATTGATACTTATAAATAGAAAGTAATAGGTATCATACTTATGTGAGTATTAATAATCTATCGTTTGCCTGTCGTAACATCTATACCAGGCATGGCCAGGTCTTGGACTTCGGCAGACTCCTCCGTGTTGCTTTAAATTGAAGGTAAACAGAATGTAGTAGGTACACTATACTTTGTAGGAACGCCATCGCGTAGTTCTAGAAGAGAAGTGTTCGGAGACGGCACCCCAATTAGAATCCTTAACCAGAGAGTTACAACAGCTGCGGCCATTGCCAACAGCCCTCGCCAATCTACAGCGACAATACACGGAGCTGCAAGAACGCATTCACAATGCCACTCGTGATGCTCGCAGGTAAACAAAATTAAATAATAATTTCAAACAAAAGCCATTACATATAACGAGAAACACCTCTTATTAATAGAAACAATACAACAAACAAACAATATCCAAATGGGAGATCAAATCTTTTGCACAGGACTTAGGGCAAATGCACCAAAATGTAGCCAAAAAGGACATTACGAAATTGAAATGCTTCTTAAACTGCTCGTAGAGAAACTTCTCGCTTAGAATCTGAACTCCGCCGAGTAGAAAAATGCGCTAGTGGTGGAGCGGAACTGCGAGACCGCGCCCGGCTGGCGGCGGCCGCGCACGTGCGCGAGCGGCGCCTCGCAGGGGCAGAGCTGCAGCATACTAGCCATGAGCTGCATCATGCCAAAGGTAGGTACCCACCTATTAGTTATTTGCAACTGGATCAATACTGGAGGTTCATCTAGACAAATAGCAAGAGCAATACATACAATCGTCAGTAAATCGAATTAACTTCGTTTTCAAGCTATTATAATGTATTTCATACCATAGGTTTTTTACGGTTTAGCGCAGTAGTGGCAAAGGACAGAAGCCCGCCTGATGGTAAGCGGTCACTATCACCCATATACCTGCAGCCCAAAGCACCACAAGCCACCATAAGGATGTCTCGTGCGTGTCCTGTAAGTATTCTGGCTCTCCTACCATTCAAACCTGACATCACGGCAGATAGCATTGCGATTTTCATTATAGGTACCTACCTATTTAAACAAAAAACCTTTTTTGTTTTGCGGATTTCTTGTTATAGCGGAGTTGACCAGACTTGGAGCACTTGTAACGGAGCTGCAATGCCGTTTGTCAGATTACGGTAAAGAACAATTAACCAAAACACATATCGCGTCAGACCCGAGTTCAGAAGCTTTGGCAGAAGCACGTGCGGCTTTGGAAGCCGAGCGGAGCGGCGCGGCACGACTGGAGCGGGCTCTAGCAGCGGCCTTAGCAGATAACGCTTCGTTGGCATCTTGCCTGCACTCATCTGACAATGCCGCCACATCGCAGACGATGTCACCGCGGAATTCTGCTTCAGTTACTACTACCATCTGTCCAATAGACTCCTTTCTCGCAGAATGAATAAGCATTTATTATTTTATTACCTAAATTTGCCGTTATTTCTTCTGTACCTCAGTTTTTTTAAGTTCTCAGAGTAAACATTTAACAAAAACTCCGCCTATTTGATTTCATCATCATTTTTAGTGCGTCACTTGCTACCTTTATGTACATTCGTCATCCATAGCGAGAGTGATTTATCTAGAAAATATCGCGTCATTTCACACCATACAAGTTATTCTAAAACAATGATGTGGGAGAACCTGTCGATGCGCACGTTTGTGTCTTTAATATTCCTAAAACAGGTTTAGGAGTCGCAACCTGCATGTCTGTATTTCGTCTGGCAAAGGTCATTCCGATATTACTATAAATTATTTATGCAATTTATGGTATATACCATGAGTTCAGGTAGGTTTGTACGCTTGTTCACCATTGCAGTTTCGTAAGGTTTATTGACACCGGCAACAGTCATTGAGTAAGCCCTGGTACTGTGACCAATGGGCCATTCTAGTGCATTGTGCTAAAACACGTTCTATGGAATGCACCGCGCTGCGCGCTCGCCCGAGGCGTTCCAGTGGCCGTCTCGAAGCATCACCTAATATTGAATCTAAGATTTGCACTAAGATATAAGACAACTAGTTTGTATTTAAATTAAAGTTATACTTATGGTAGGTAATTAAAGTCGTATTCTAAATGACAAACAAAAAATTAAGTAGATACCTACTCCTACCAGAGTAACTACCTGTAAATAGACGACAATCGCTAGGTCATCGTTAAAGTCGCGGTCATTGCTGAATATTTCTGCACCTATTTAATTACTTAAGTTCTCGTCACTTAACTACAACTCTAATCTGCAGTGAAAAAACGACAACGTAAAAGAGTTCACAATACTAGATGAGAACTCATTTACGCTCAATCGGGATAACTGTACGTGAGGGTACTTTGTGTAGATAGAAGTTAACATTAGCATTTTGTCCAATGACCTCAAAAATTATAAAATTAACGAACACATTACGAGTGTGAGCGAGTATGATTTATATTTACATAAGCAGCACTTTAGACATTTCCTGAAAAGACTTTGAAACTCGTCTACCCTGACCAATAAAATTCCGTTTAGCAGGGTAGGCAGCGCACCACATTTCCCACACGCTCCGGCGACAGACTTCGCGAGATGTAGGTGGGTGCATCGGGCACGGTCAGTGGCGGCGGATTTTCGCAAGGCTTCGCGGCGCCCCACCTGTACTCGGCCTGCGTAGGCGCCGCCGCCCGCCGCGCCGCACTCGGCTGACTCAGTTCCACTGCACATCGCGCAGCCTCCGTGCGTACCCACACGCCGCCGCCGTACAAACTTGCACATAACTATGTGCACCCGATTGAAACGATCTGTGATATAGTGTTAAGTTACAGTAAAGTTAAGTGTAAGTGTGAATTATTCGACGAGTGGAATCGACACTACATTGTGATGTGAGCGAGTTATTTATTTTAGAATTAAAATTTAAGTCGAGAATTTGTTTTATATAGGTACACAATTTGTGCATGTTTAAACCGATGCAGTAAAACAATACAGCTTACAAATACATATAATAGATATCACCTAGCAGTTTGTTTCAGCTGGAGGTTTATTTGGACGTAGTAAAGCATTGTACAAAGTCACGATCTCCGATGCAGCGATTGTTATGTTGCCTGAAGGAGGTAAACACTACCTCTCGCAACAAACGTGCGTGTCTAGAGAAAGTTCTTTACCATTGTGGTACACATTGGAGCCTTTTATCGTATACGATAGAGAAGTCTCTACAGTGAAACTTTTTGAAAAATTACGGCCGTTTCTAAATGGTAAAAAAATTGGTATAGCTTTTGTGAAAGCTACACATATCTTTTCATTATAGACACGTAGTAATTAATTGAAGGAAATAAGTATGTAGGAAACTCATTCGAGGGTTTATTTTCAAAAGTTTACCTTAAACTAAAGTGCAAATAAGGCTGTTCCGCCGACGCTACAAATGTTGACACAGTGAGTCACGTAGGTAAGCTGGGACACAAGGACAGTGAGCTCAATATGGCAAACATGTGAATTCAATACATACTCGTAATAACCCACCCACGACAAGGTGAGATTAAACAACCATACGACACTACGAAGCATTACCAACAAACAATGTCTACCTTGACATTTTGTGGACAAAAAGTTCCTGAACTACATAATTACAACAGACCCTTTCCTAACTACTGACTTATGTAAACAAATTACGTAAATTTACCTCTAAAATTATTTTCAAAAAATTTAAATGAAATTTTGAATACAGATAAAAATATACCTACTTACTAACAATACTATAACAAAATTTTATATTCAAGTTGCGTGGGCCATTAATAGCCGTTACACTAACACGACCATTCAAAAGGTTTCCTTTTGTGGTAAAATTAACAGCCATTTATTGCACAAACTAATTGCAAATGTGGATTGAAAAAATCACTAATTATAACTCTATGATCTAATCTCAGATATAAAGGCGATGATAGATGTTTGATTCTTTTCATTACAGAATGATGACTCACACAATAAGGCTACAGTGCTTCATTGTGGTCTTGATTGCCCCGGCTGTCATACAGTGGTAGGTTTCATTATAATTAGTTATTACTAATTACCTTGGCTATGTTTTATTTTATAATTCAATTAAGTGGCGGGGTTGGCGCTGATTACAAATGGGTATGCATTAGGTTATTGTGTCAGTCAGTGGCAAAGAAATATTATATTACTAACGTACAGCAAGGAATAGAAGAGAAACATAATTACATAAGGCTCATATCATAATAAATAACACTTTATAGCAGCATTTTGACACTGAGACAGAAGTACATAGTAAAGACACAGAGTTCCGTAGCAACATTTATTCCCTAATATAATCTACACTCAATTTTTGTAATAAAATAACATAATTTCTTAATTTATCTGCATGGCCCAAAGGTCAGCTGGTAGAGAATGCCATTGGCATTAAGTTCGCCTTTTGTATAAATTAGTGCAATAAAGTTTTAAATAAATAAATAATAAATAAATTACTTTTTATTAATAACCGGGTTCGATTCCCGAGTCGCCTAGAGTTTTTCAGAAAATCTAAGAATGCAGTTTCTCTCATTTTTCGAATCGACGTCGTCGTGGTTCCTTAGAACAAAATTTTCTATCTCTTATAGTTTCAAACATCCCCACACTGAGCGGTATTTTATGCTCCACAAGGAAATGCTATTTCATCTTGAAAACAGATATTCATTTTGATATTTTTATTGTATACCTACTCGTTGATGTCTTTTACATAAGCATTAAAGTTTCTCTCAATTACGGTGCATAACGAAACACGTTTCTATTTCGATAAATAGTTAATTTTAAAGTAAAATATATTCCGGATTTTTTTTCGGGTATGAAAAAAAATCATGCTTTAGTTCCGAGTTCCGAGAAGGGCAATCATTAATCAATACCGCGTTGCTTCCTTAGCATATCGGTAGTAGGACCACGGGTCCTTCGGCCTTTTGGCTCTTACCGGGTGGCGGTCGGCGGCGACTCTCGCGCACACGCGCTCTATGTGGCCGTCGAGGGCCGGCGCGCCAACGGCGAGCAGTTCACGCAGGGCCGGGAGCTGCAGGTGCCGGCCGCGCAGTCCAGGCTTCTAGACCTCGACGTGAGTATATGCATCCGTTGATTAACATCATGCCATTAGGTACGTCACCTTGACAAATCATCAAGCTCAAAGTCAAGACTATATGTTGTAGCAACTTTTGCAATGAGTTTTAGGGCATTTCATTTTTATTTAGACCCGTCCACGTAGTTCGCACACTCGTGCACGGGTACTACATTTCTTTAGTTATGTGATTCGCGTGTAATATAACTTAAATAACAACCTGATGTAACGATCTAATAACGCTTCCATATTACCGATTCGATTAATTATATGTAATCCGATATAATTATATGTTGCGTAGATCGGGGACCCGGGCCCCGGGCAATACAGTTTGGTGGCGCGATCTACTTCCGGCCCGCTGTTCTCATCAGCAGCACCGCTCGTCTACCGCCCGCGCAGCTTCTGTATCTTCGTGCAGACCGACAAGCGCGTCTACCAGCCCGGAGACACCATTAGTTTCAGGGTCATCGCCTTGGACAAGTGAGACTCGTTCCGCTACCTCGTAACACTACCTGTTACTTAATCGACACCGTTTCACACTATAAAGACGCACTTTCGATTTCGATACCATCGCCAATACAAGAGAGTTCGTGCGCGTAAGATTACGTATGATTACTACGCGGTTGTTAACCCCGACTTGCGCTCGCGCAGGTACTTGCTGCCGTTGTCCGGGACTGTGGACGTGAGCGTATTGGACGCAGGAGGGTCACCGGTGCGACAGTGGGCCTCGACCTCGCTGGATCGAGGAATACTCACTGACGAGTTGCTGCTCGCCGACGAACCGGCGTTAGGAGAATGGACAATACAGGTGAGAAGGATGTTGTATAATTATTACGAATAACTTAAATAACGAATTCCGCCCACTCTATGATGACCTCAGCAGATTTCGATTTATGTACTCATGTATGTTGAAATAAAAAATGTATTGGCCAACAGGTGGAGGCGCGTGGGCAGACGTACTCGCGGCAGATTCTGGTAGCCGACTATGTGATGCCCAAGTTCCAAATGGACATCGAAATGCCAAAAGAGATACTGTTCAGCGAAGGCCGTTTCACTATCAACGTCAACGCCAAGTAATTACCTAATATAATATTATTATAACTTACATGTTCTATTAGAAATATTTTGTTGGACTTTTCACTAACAATAAGATATTTTTCACTTAAAAAATCTTCTTACGGATTAGAAAAGCTCTTGAAGATTGACAGGTATTACGCTTGGAAAACCTTCGTGTTCCAACAAATTATGTTTGATAAAATAATAAGCAAATACAACAAGAAATACCACCGCTAATTTCACACCGCTTCTGCGAACAAAGGGATTTTCTCAGAGAGAGCTGTCTATTCTCATAATGTTGAATGATGAAGGAAACTCATTTCAATAGAATGAAATAGACTTTTCGAATATAATTATGTGTGAATGACGCAAAAAGCGAGAATCGTTTGGAGACCTTGTTCTTGTGTTTTTTATAACCTGATAAATGCAATGGCATTGTAGGTAATATTTTTGTAGCTAAACTAAACTTATACGTGTCTGAAATTAGGTAGAATTCATTAATTTTTTTTAAAAAAGTTGGTTTTAAGTTCTGCTGCGATATTTTTTCCAGACACTTCAATGGTCTACCGGTTCGCGGTGAGTTGACAATAACTGCATACGCCGTATTCTTCTCCGGGTTGCTGCAACCCGTGTTCTCGTCACCTGCCCGAAAGGTCATTGACTTCAACGGTCATGCCGACGTGACATACGACCTCAAAACTGACCTTGACCTAGCAGAGGACGCAGCGAGGCCACTGGTCGTTGAGGCTGTGTTGGAAGAAAAAGATACCCTCATTAAGCAAAACGTTTCTTCGAGGATACTCCTGTTAAGAACACCGTATAGATTGAAGGTTTCAGCACCTGATCATTTTAAGCCTATGTTGCCCTATAATGTCCAGGTAACGATTAACATTATTTTGTTCAATATTTCTAGTAAATTGAAAGTGTGTTTTTTTTCTACAGATAAATATTTCTGATCTATGTTTGTAGATCGAGGTAGTAGATTCATCCGGACAAGTAATGGATATCAACGAAGATGTCACCGTAGAGAGACTATGGGACGACGGAGCTCCCGTCAATCAGACAACTATCTCATTGAAGAAAGGCCAGGCGACATACACTTTAGTTTCAGACGCGGCGCACACCAACTCTACACTCAACTTAGTGGTACCTACCTACTCAATATTTTTGTTTCTAATACACAAGTAAACCGAAACTTAATTAGTTATACACAATTTTCAGATAAAATACAAGGAAGTATCAGAACGTGTGGTAAACGTACAAAGGAATGCGGCATCTGATGGCCAGTTCCTAACGATTGATCTGTTGACTCGCGGGTCATCAGCCGGAGACGAGATGAGGGCGCGGATCTCTGCTACAGAGCCCATGGATTTGGTGCATTATACTGTCGTTGGTCGCGGTGATATTCTACTTGCTAAAACTGTTGAGGTACGTTAAATCATCTCACAAAATGGGTACCCTATCTACTTTATGAATTGTTATCCTTTTCACATTGTTTTTTTCCGTCTAGTTAAGTCCAGCTCGCCGCAGCGTGGACATCAGCATCCCAGTGACGTCGGGCATGGCCCCCGGGTGCGTGTTGCTGGCGTGGTACCCGCGCCTCGACCCAGTCCATAACACCCTACTCTCAGCTGCTATTTACGCACCAATACGCAACTTACTCCAACATAAAGTAAGGAGTCTACGTCCAAATTGAAATTGGTTCAAAGTGAAAAATACGTCCGTATGTCCATATGTTCAATTTGAATTAGGTTCAATAGGAAAAACGTACAATTTTATTTACATACGTAGACTCACGTTCAGATCCTTTAAAATCTTGACCATTTTTGCAGACTTTTCTTGGCGCGTACAAATATTCTAACAAATTCAGGTGTCAGTAACGCCGGTTTCTGCAACGTCTGCTGAGTACCGTCCCAATGGATTGGTGGAGCTCCGAGTGACCGGCGAGCCGGGGGCGACCGCGGCACTGCTTGGCGTCGATGCTAACGCGATCGTCGCAAAACTCTCCGGGAACGACGGACTTGGGAGCGGACTAGACATGCATACGGTAAGTCGAGTATATAAGATCAACACTGGATCAATAGTAATTTAAGGTAAAAAGGTTAGAAGCTAAAAGGCATTTGTAAGCTGTTAATGAAAACAAAATCAATTCGTTGCAGATCGAACGAGAAGTGGAAAGCTTCAGTGGCTTAAAGCATTCATTTTTCAAGAACGAAGACCATGTTCCTGAAATGGGATTAGATTTGGGAGGGTATACCTCCACAGATGTATTTAGAGTAAGTACACGTACCTACATACATATAGCTTTAACTGTTCTGCTCACTGATTGACGGCTTTCTCTACTTTATACACATTTAAACAAATGCTTGTAAGTAGGTAACTAACTACATAAATGTTAAATGTTTGTTTTAGAATGCTGGTGTTGTGATTTTGACCGAGGGCGTGGAAGCAGATGCTATTAATAGAGGTAATATTTGAATAAGAAAACTTCATCATTCATCAACAGCCTATTAAGATCTCCCCACTGCTGGGGCTCAGGCCTATCCTCTCAGCGAGGGTGTTCGGGCTATAGTCCACCACGCTAGCCCAGTGCGGGTTGGTGGACTTCACATGCGCCTAAGAATTACTTCTTCGCCGTATGCAGGTTTCCTCACGATGTTTTCCTTCACCGTTTAAGAGCAGTCAGTAAATGTACATAAGTAGAAAAAACCCATCGGTACATGACCCAGCTGGGGATCGAACTCCGGACCTTTCGATATGATAGGCCGTGTCTTATCCCCGACGTCACTGGCGCTCTTAAGAAAAGCATAAAATATGTTTGTGATGTGTAAAATATCTGATAACGCGAAGTTCGAAGGTTCGATCGAATAATCGAAAAAATCTTTGCATTGTTTATTTTTTGCAGGTGACTTAATGTACACCTGTATAGTCGAATTTTTTTATCGTATTGTACGTGTCTACAAAAAAAATCTCAATAACTGCAACGTGTCTACGATTTGCTTGCATGTGGTAAATACAGTACCTACCATAGATTACTATTAGCGAGCGGGAGCGTAGCGAGCTTTTTCCGTGTTCTGGGGTACCTACCTACTTATGTAAGCCCATTGGTCCGGGAAGAATGGGTAATGCATACCCTAAAAAAAAAAGATGCGATTCAAACAGAAAAAGAAAATAATTGTTTATAATGATGTATTTGTTTATCAGTCGAGTCGTCGAGTGAACCCCCGGAGGCGGGCACCCGGCCGCCGCTGGCCGGCCCGTACGCGTTCAGCCGCCTGCCGCCGCCGCCCGCGCCGCGCTACTACCTCACAGTCGCGCCGCAATCCACGTGGATGCTCACCAACTTTACACTTGGGTAAACAATGCGTTCTAATATAACAAGTAAACAAGGCTGCCAACAACATCGCGGTGAATCATTATGACTAACGAAATTAAAAAAACAAAACAGTTCCACAAAGTTTTAAGTAATAATTATCATCATAATTTCAGCCGGAGGACTCTTGGACAATAGATCTCCTGGATATCCATAAAGACCGGCCGTGTGCTGTACGCGTCCAGTTAGTTACCGTGACTTTGACCAGATCGTCGATCTGTCTTGTGGGAGGCCGGTCCGTAATCGCCACTCGAGAACCTTTCTGCCCCCAACGGCCATCGGTTCTGCGAGCGATTTACCCTGCCCATTACCACTCAAGCTTGGCAATTCTTCGAACCATGTCGGCCATTGTCGGCTACTTTGGTTCTCCTGCGGATCCCCTCATCCCTGATTCGATCACGCAGAGAAACTCCGAGCATAGCTCTCTCCATTGCCCTTTGGGTGACTTTGAGCTTTTTATAAGGTCCATGGTGAGCGACCACGTCTCAGTGCCGTTGTCATCACTTTGTAACATACACTGGTCAAAGACTTTCGTCATGAGACACTGCGGTATTATGTAATAAATAATAATAGTGCAGGTAATAGGTATAATACTTTACATGTTACAGTAATGACGGCAAAGGCAGTGGAGAGCGCTGGTCACCTATGAACCCTGGCGAATGGTTGGTGGGAGCTTTCGCGGTCCACCCGTCACTGGGCCTAGGTCTGGCTCCACCACAGAAGTTCACCACCAGCGTACCGCTGGCCATCAGCGCAGAACTACCAGATACTTTACAACGAGGGGAAACTTTAGCTGCCGTCATAATACTGAAAAGCACTCTCACAGTGGATACGTCGCTTGAAATCACCTTCCACAATTCCGACCAGTACTATGAGTTTGAACCTCTGGAGAACAGCATCGACTCCACTAAAAGTAAGACTTGTTTAATCGTTTGTTAGGTTTAACATCAATCAACAACTTTTCCGACTTAATTTAGACCAAGACTTGCCGCAGAATTGCTTTATAGGTAAAAAACCGACCTTATTTATTCACATGTGTGTTTTCTGTTCAGAAATTGAGCTGTTCCGGCGTGTGAGGCTGACGGTGCCGGCGCGCGGGTCCGCCAGCACGGCGTTCCTGGTGACGGCCGTGCGCGGCGGCGACGCGCCCGTCATCGTGGAGGCGAGCGGCAACGGCGTGTCCGCTTCTCTTTTCCGGACCATTGATGTCAAAGTAATAACCACTATTCTAGATGTTATCCAATTCTTCTTTACTTTAAATTTCGTTGAACCTAAACTTAGATTAAGACGACGCTTGGAAGTTTTTTCTCCCTATTGGTTATATACCTACTTTAAAATGTTCTAGGACGGATACGAAGAGGAGCTATGGACGTGGGGTTTACTGGACGCTCGGCGCGGCGTTGCGCGCAGTAATGTCACCCTGGAACCCACAGCTGGGACTCGCGTGGGCCAGGTCTCGCTGGTGGGCGCGGGCTCCCTACTGGCGGGGGCTCTGCAGACGACCCGCAGCCCCCCCGCTGCGGCCGCAGACCCAGCTTACGCTCTGCGCCCCCTCGCCGTGGCTACGGTCCTACTAGACTACTTGCAGGTCACTATTTGTAATTTTAGACCCACCAAACCTGCCAGTGTTCAGATTATTTACCATGTTAATTATTTATCTTCTAAAACTTAAATCGTTAGATATCCGAGATAACATTGTTGTGTTTACAGACAGTGGACCCAGACGACACGACAATAACGCAACAGGCGCGCGCGCAAGTAGCTGCTGGCTTCCAACGACTCATGGCGTACAGACGACCGGATGGCTCGTTTGCTGCGGAAATCGGCGACGATGCCGAGGGTGATGTTTTGTTAGTAAAAAAGGTTTTTTCTACACAATTAACTATGGACCATGGTCCATGTACGACTACCTACCTCTTTAATGTAAACTAAAAACCAAGAAACCTATATATTACAAAAATTCGAAACAAGACAAAAAACTTTAAATGTCCAAAAATTGGTAAGTACCATAACCACCCTAAGCTTGACATTCGTTTGTACGTCATAATAAAACTATATGGTCCATTTTCACTGTCTTCACAATTGCAAATCATTTGACAAACTTGTCAAAATATGATATGACCCATTTTCGGCCGACTACTTCGCCGAGTTATAACCCCGCCCCGGCCGAACCACTGCAGCAAATCAATCCCATCGGCAGCATGACAGCGGTGGCAACGCGTTGGCTGTCCCGGTCGGCGCGCTACGTGTCGGTGTCGCCGGCGGCGGCGGGCGCGGCGGCGCGCTGGCTGGCCGGCCGACAGCGGCCGGACGGCGCGTGGGCGGCCCCCGCGGCCGCGCGCCGCCACAACCCGCGCGCGCAGGCGCCGCTGCCGCTCGCCGCGCACGCGCTGCTCGCGCTACAACAGCTCAAGGTACCGGCACTAACCGTAACAGTAACTATTATAATCCTCTGTGCCGTAACGCCGCGCCGCGCCGCCTTCCCACCACTAGTATTTGTTACTTAATTATTATCAATTTGATGCAATATGACTTACTGATTGTGAGTCATACCATACACACATCACGCGGTCGCGGTTTTTCTGCATAATGTAGATTTGGTTTAGGACGCAAATTACTGGTTGAATCGGAGTCATGATAGGACATGAGGTAATAAAGGGACAAGCTATTAATTAAAATATGGGTGCCGATAGTTGAGAATGAAACTTTGGAAGCTCCATTTTATTCACCCCCTAGGGTTATGAACACTTCTTAAACATGTGCAGCATCATTTATTTTATTTCTGCAAAACTTCGAGTTGATAACACTATATGCTGCTCTAATAGTTTTCTCCATACAAATTTTGAATATTCGTCGCTCGTTTTCAAAATTAAATTTCTAGTCTATCGGCGGTTTGGACGATACTGTGCGTTGAAGATTACCCCGATTCATCCTATCATTTAAATTTAATTTCGAAATCATTCAATAAAATGGGTAATTGAATGAAGAATGGCCCGTTGGCGTAGTAGTAGTGACCCTGCCTACTGAGCCAAAGGTCGTGGGTTCGATTCTCACCCGGGACCAACATTTGTGTGATGAGCATAACTGTTGGTTTTCGGATTCTGGGTGTTTGTATGTATTTAAGTATTTATTTAAAAGTATTTATGTACGTTTATCAGTTGTGCAGTACCCATTTACAAGCTTCGGCTTAGTTTGGGACTAAACAGCCGGGTGTAAATTTGTCGAAATATTATTATTAATTATTTTTTCCAGGGCGGTGACATTCTGTATAAGAACACAATGAACAAGGCCATAGACTACATAGCGCGCGGCGTGTCGCCTGGTCTGGACGCGTACACGCTGGCCGTGGCGGGGAGCGCGCTGGCCGGCGCAAGGCACCCGCTGGCCTCGCAGGCGCTGCAACTCATGGATAACTACGGGAACACAACCGGTAACTGCCTCCACCACATTTCTATCGCTAAAGAGTGTCGTCAACTGTAGGAATCACATTCATATGCCGATGTATACGTTTCTATTCTCGTTATGTGAAAGAGGCGCATTATTAACTACCATAGAGCTGAGAGTGTACGCTTGCGGGCTACAATCTCATGTTTGTTTGCTTTTATACGTTTCAATCTCATGTTTTATATTTTTTTACCTTTTATAAACACAGGAATTTCCTAGTTATGACCAAAGTCTCAAGTATCCTTTGAAAACAGGTAGGTATTTCTTTGGGTTTTGATTACACCTGTACGATCAACGTAATATCGATGCCATGATCAACGTCGATCAAGACAGTGCTTGCGACCAAACTAAGCCGACTGTTTTCATCGATTAATCGGCAATGATTGATAGGGCACGATCGACAGTTCAGCAGATCGATCTCATTGATTGGCAGTTCGGTTTGGTGCACACCCCTTATAACTATTAGTTATTTTAAGACTGAAAGTCAAAACTCTGAAATAACTAATGCTTATTATTTTATTTGTTCAGGTTCCACACTATTCTGGTCCCGCAAGGTGACCGGCTCTGAGTGGCGCAACCCGTGGCTGAAGGGCAACAGCCTGGAGACTTCCACCGCGGCCTGGGGGCTGCGCGGCATGCTCGCCACTAACCTGGTCGAGGAGGCTACTCCAGTGGCCAGATATTTGCTGCAATACTACAAGCCTAACGACCAAGATCCTGATGTGGTACGAACTTTATGTTTATTCTAGTATATGTCATCGAAAAAAACCGAGAAGTGCGAGTAGAACTCGCGCCCTAAGGGTTCCGTACAATTATGTATAATCGTAATTGCCAAAATATTTTTTATGTGTTAATTAACTACAAATACTGCTTGTGCTGTGAGACCTTGCATCTTGCCACGTTTCTTCATTCTAGGTCAACGGGAAATATCCTTTATGTTTTGATTCGTTTGCAAGCATCAAAAAATTGTGGGCTGGCTGAGAGTTCGGATATCAATATCCATAATACGAGCAACAAGTATATGCATTCGCGGCACCCGCCATAAATGGATGCCCGCTGCCAAACTACTCGGTTTCGACGATGGGGCAGCGCTTCTGCCCGTTGATTAATTTTGTTTAAATCCTTTAATGATTGCCTATACACGTATCCATCATTCCACAATAAATGTTATCTGTTCTTTAAAATGTGAATATAAATGGCCGTTTCTTTTGATTGCGTTCACTTAGATGCTTGTATTTTTTAAACTCCCAAGGGACCGTAGACTTTAGTATTTGATATTAACTTGAGAAAGTGATCCTATTTTCAGAGTTCCGTTATTTCCGTTTGATGTACCAGTGTAGGAATCATAAAAATAAGTTTTAATTGCATAGTATCTTCGTGCAGTATAAAATTATGGGTTTACAACTGTAAAACTAACTGAAACTGAGGCGGTGTGAATGTAAGTAAACATCTGTTTGCATTATGTTTCAGCTGGATGCCCTAGCACAATATGCAGAGGCAACAAAATCATCAACTAAGTTGCGGGTGTCGGTCAACGTAACAGGCTTCGAAGAGCCGCGGCAGTTCACCATTGACGACGACAACGCACTTATTATTCAAACACAGCTGGTAATACACGTTTCTTTTACATATCGATTGTTTTTCAAATCAATATTGTTGTAAATCTACCATTAACTATGTTCACAGATTCGCAACGCCCGATCAGCTTTCGCCGTGACCGAAGGCAGAGGTCAAGCAGTTGTGGGTCTATCTGCGAAAGGTAGCACCAACGTGACCGCTGCATGGCCGAGATACACGCTCGATCCTAGAGTCGATCAGGTATCTACCAAGAACAGGCTTCAACTCTCCATTTGCGTCGGGTAAGGGTTTTACTGTTTAGATGAAATCAACAATGTAACTTTACGCTTATACTTGCAAATAATATTGTCACGAAAATCTATTTTGCAGATTCGTGCCGCAAGGTAACGATACAGATAGCGGGTTGACACTTCTCACGGTGCAGTTGCCATCTGGTTACTTAGCCGACATCAACACTCTTACTGAGCTTACGGTAAGAACGTTTTGTCACGCCTTGTCTTTGCCCAGTATATTTTGTAGCCGCCTACCCCGCAAGGTATAACATATGCTTTTGGTGTCAGGCGGCCCGCCACGTGGTGTCGGCGCGGCTGCAGCAGGGCGGGGCCCGCGTGCTGGCGTGGCTGCGCGCGCGCATCGCCGAGAGCTGCGCCACCCTGGCCGCGCCCCGCGCGCTGCCCACCGCCCGCCAGCGCGCCGGCTGGGCCACGCTGCAGGATCTCTATGACTCCAGTAAGTGTTCTATTGACTTTCTTGGCAAAATCGTTCGGCCAAATGTTCTATATAACTTATTGATTCATACTGCTCGATTCATAGAGATGATAATTATTACCTCTATAAATGTTTTTCTTTTTCAACGAGCTAATCTCTATCACTCCAACAAGTGTCCGTCAGTACAGTCCATCTAACTAATTCTGAAGTCGTTTTGACAAAAAGTTTCGCCAATGTTTTGTGCACCATGAGCTGATGAAAACATATTTCTTCTCAGGCTGTATCTTGACATAATGAAAATACGATTACCATCAATATAGGATCAACTTGGTAAAAATGCAAATGCGACAGTCAAAGTCAAAATATTTTATTGCATTGAGTACACTGGGTGCGGCGATCGAGAAGACTGGGTGGGTACATTTATACACATCAATTTTCGAACGAAAAACCCTAATCCTAATGCATCAAAGGATTTTTTTTATGGATACCAGGAATTTCGACTTTTAAATTGTCTCTTGACCATTTTCATTTCGTCGCATTTGCCCAAGTTGATTATACTGGTTGTATCGCAGGTCACCGCGCGCGCGTGTTCTTCCAACCGATACCGAGCACGGCGTGCGACGCGTGCCGCGAGTGGGAGTCGTGCTCGCGCGCGTGCGGCGCCACCGCTCGCCAGCGGGCGACCGACAACGCGGGCGGCGGCGCGGGCGCGGGCGCGGCCGGACACCAACCGTCGCCGGATCACGCGACGACGGTGGCGCTGCCATCCACTGCCGCACTACTGGCTGCTGCCATACTAGCGATGCGATAGCACTTGTGGTATTTCCATACTGTTGTTTGTTGATTTACAAAACAACAACTTTGATATTTAACCTTTTTAAACCTGTTGCTGTAAAACAGACGTCATACTGATGGCGTCGATGCTAAAATATATTCTAATCAAATTCCAATCCCATAAGTGATCGTTACTTTGACTTGTATTATTTACTAGCTGACCCGACAGACTTCGTTCTGTCAAAAGCAAGTAACTAAAATTCCAATTTTTCACCCCCGTTTTCTCCCCCCCCCTCTCCCTTTTCTTAAAAATGTGAAAATATAAAACCCGTCACTATTTATATAAGATAGCTGTAGCCCGTGGCTTCGTCCGCGTTCTTCCGTCTTCGTTCAGCCGTTCTTGAGTTATAAGTGTTCACCCCGTCCCACCCTCCCCCTCACCCTTAAAATTTAAATCCAAAAACCCGTCATTATGTATTTATGATACATTTTCATTTTCAAGTTAATGCCTTTAAAGAAACCTGTACTCCCGTGCAAATTTTCACACCCCCCCCCCCATCTCCACTCCCCCCCCACCCCTCACTCCCGCCCCCAATACAAAATCCCGTCATTATATGTTTATATCCGGGAATAAGTATGGGTTATTTTTTTATACAATTTTTTTTTATCACTATACAAAGTTTCATCAAAATTAAGTTTTTTCCCAGCGGGAATATCCAAAAATCTATCATCATTTTTTTATGATATCGTGAGAATGAGTGGACGTCGTAGGGCCACAAAGGGGAATCAAGGTTACTTACTGATTGTTGGGATTTTCTCGACGTACGGGCCCGTTGATTTCTTCTATAGGTGGCCTAACCAGTGTAACCCGTGGCTAGGACAAATTCACATAATGGTTTTTCACAGCACAAAATCGTGTCGTGTTCGCTCGCGGTTCGGAGTGCACTGCGGCGTCGAGGCCGCGCTCGCCGGAGTACGGGAAAAGTGGGTAGTTGGAGATTAGCATGGAATTGTAGGTAGTGGGCAACCACTCATTGTCACAATACAATTCCAATTTTCAAGTTACTTAAAAGAAAGCCTTTAAAGAAACCGATACTCCCGAGAAAATTTTCATCCATTCCCCAAAGGACAGGTACAGTTTGACTTGTCTACAACTTGGGTCGAGTAGTTGACGCCACGGTGAAAGAGATGGCGCCACTTTGTACTTGAATTGAAGCTATGACAAATAAACTGAGTTTCCCATGTTATCGAATAGTTGACGCCACGGCGAAAGAGATGGCGCCACTTTGTACTTGAAATGAATTGAGTTTTCCGTGGGAACAGTTTACCGCGGTAAAAAGTAGCCTATATGTTATTCCGGGCTATAAGCTATCCCTGTACCAAGTTTCATCAAAATTCGTGCAGCCGTTCTCGAGTTATAAGTGTTGTAACAAACACGACTTTCTTTTATATATATAGATTGTCGCAGAAGTGCTGACTCCCCAGGGTGACAGCGGGTTTCAAGGTTATTATTTAATTTTGTGATTAGTGGCAGCTTTTAATGAAGCATAAGACGATAACTGGATTAATAATAGGCAATTAAAATCCGTATATTTCGTTTTAAAAAATTCTCATCAAAACTATTCAAGAAATTTTTGAATCTATTTAATTATGCCGTAAATACAATCTAATTTAAAAACTAATTCTCACGTTCACGGTCAAGTTAAGGTCCAAGTTATAATAAAGTAATTTTTTTGAATCAATAGTGTGAATGTGAAATTATACTTATGCCAGCATTTTTGTAGCAGCCTCCCAGTATAATCCCTACCCAATGAGTAAAAATTTTAAATATATACTCAGTGTAACAATTTGTAAAATTCAAAATAAATAAGACCAATTAAAAATGAACGGAAGTGTACTTGAGTGATGGATGATTAAAGATATTATTATAGTATTAAAGGTACCTTGATGTTTGTATAATTTATTAGATATATACCTATACTAATAGGGTTTAATCAATCCATTAATGTGATATAGATTAATTAATGTATTGTGGAAAATAGATTTCGATTTTCTATATTGCAAAGTCATTTAATAGTTTACGTAACATGTATTGCTTATAATTGGTCAGAACTATGTAAATTCGATAGCTTTAAGATTTTGTAAATAACCTATGTTAGCTAAATTAACAGTAGTATTTTATGCAATAATATTTAAAACATTTTAAAAAACATACAACTAGACTTTCATTTATATCAACATAAAAGTAAAAACAAACCTACGACGCATATAAATATTAGAATCTCTTACGCATTAAATTTCCATTTTCTTCATCATCCAGTGAAAAAACCCCAATATTGAGAATGACATTGTCAGAGGCACGGCAGACGCCTTGATCCACGCCCAAAGACTGTAAACAATAATAATTAAATTATATCCTTTATCCTTAGGATCTACAGAAATATAATAAAGCGGAAGAGTTTGATCGAACGCGCTAATCTCTGTAGGTAACTAATTACAAATAGAATGAGAAGATAGTTCAATTCTTGAGGAAGGTTATAGGCTCACGCAACAACCCTTAGGAGCCGAGCAAAAAGAAAAAAAAACCGAAATAATTTACAAAACGCGGGTGAGGCCGCGGGAAACAGATAATAAAATCTATTCGTGGTTGAATTTATGAAATCAGAAAGTCACAATGTCCATAGTTATTGTACAAAATATGAGACAATGACGCGATCATCTAATGGAGGAATAAATTAATTTTCTCAAATATTAAACCCGCTTAATGTGTTCGACGTGCATTTTGTTGACTTGTCTTTAACGATTCACATACCATGAGAACCCAATCAATATCGGCTGTTTAAAAATACAAAACTTACTCGTACGGGTCATCCGAGATGTAGTAGGGTTGCGGCGTGGGCACCAGCCCGCAGTCTGCGACGTACACGCGGCGCGTGGGTCGATCTTCTACGTCGGTAGACGTGTGCTCTAACATGTGGACCACATTCTGCCCCTCCACCACCTAACAACAACAATCAGTGTTAACTTTAAACTCTGCATGTTATCCGGCACTGTTGGACGCAATGCCCTTGGCTACACAGACGTGGTTGTACCAAGCGTGCACCGAAGCCGTTTCTCTTCGTTACTTGTTAGAATACTTACACCGCCATTGTCAAGTCGTCCAGTCTTGTATCTTGTCTAGCATTGTTATCCATTACCAGGTACAGTTACCGACGTGATATAACAATGTTTCGCGCGAATCTGAGATGTGTGGGTTTCCTAGCGATGTTTCCATTCACCGTTTGAGAGCAGTCAGTAAATGATGTATAAACATTGGTAGTTATGACCGCGAATCGAACTTGGACCGCTTAACGGTCCACCATATACAGGTGAGGTTGACATCTGTTGACGTATTGAATCGCCTTGTCACTTCTTTACTACAACTCTGAAAGTGTTTGTGAATCTTACCTTCCCTATTACAGTGTGCAAGCCATCCAACCATGGTGTTCCAGTTGTTGTGATAATAAATTGACAGCCATTTGTATTTGCTCCTGAAAAGTTATCAAAGTCAAAAGTTGAATTATGTTATCATTAAATTTATGTTGAATTAAAGTGACTGGAATGAATGAAGGTTTACATTATACACTTCATTATTGACACTGTCGCAATTTTAATTAGATTAACAAAATGCAATGACTTTGTAAGATGCAACACTGGCGTAAGTTACATCACATCATATCAGCCTGTAGACGTCCACTGCTGGACCAAGGCCTCACGTTAGGGGTTATTTATTACCTTTATTTGCCATTGATACAAATCCTGCGATGCTATGCTGGGTGTCTAAGTTTTCGTCTTCAAAAGTCTCGCCATATAGACTGATCGATCCCATTCCATCGTCCGACACCACATCGCCACCTGAAATTTTTATATTGAACTAAATCTCAATAACAAGTTATGAATATGCACATATATACCTAGGTACTGTAATTAAAATTGCAAAATGTTTACCTTGTACCATAAACCTCTTGATAATACGATTGAAGCTAGTTCCTTTGTACGATTTTCCTTTGATTCCTTTAGTAGAGAGAACGATAAAGTTTTTGACAGCGTTTGGCGCTAAATCACCAAACAACCCTATCACGACCCTTCCTAAAAGTTTATCTTCGCTGTGAATATCTAAGTAGACCTGGTCAGTGATTCGAAATTGTCGGCCCTGAAATTTTTTTTTAATTTTTAATTTTTAAACACTAAGAAGCTAGACAGGTAAGTTAATATGTAATGAATGCAATGCACTTAACAGTTTTTTTACTTAGATAGAGATTATTTGTTAGTCACTCACATCAGCAAACTGTAGGCATTTTGACAAATACAGCAGGAGAGTCCAGGCTTTTAAAAAATACATTCTAATTTACCTATGAATTTAGTTTAACTTGGCAATTTTGTCTGTATCTTGCTGTCACAATCAACACTGCCTACCTACTATTTACTACCATATATGCTATACCTAATTAGATTATGAACTTACCACTCGCAATGAAGCCTCATAGGTGCAAAATGGTAGGCATATTATACTTTAGGTTACCACAAATACCTGTAGAATACAAATACTCAGCAAAACTACAAAGAGTACCTATCTAATGGGTAAGAAGTGTCCAAATCTTTATTCTAATGTATCACATATGTCTCCAGTTTCTAAAGGTACAATGCAGATCTCCATAGTGCCCCCCTCTTTATCTAATAATCTGTGCTGTTCTCTCTGGTGAAGCTTCAAGGATTTAGCGTGTGACTTTATATGTTCTTTAAACTTATCCCTGCGGCTGAATTCCTTGGTGCAGTCAGTAATATCATGGAACGGACATTTGAAAAGTTTTCTCAATTGATGCGATTTCATGTGCCTTTGAAGCACATCCTTCCGTTTGAACACATACTTGCAAACATCACACACATACTGGTTTTCGCTGTGCTTCAGCATGTGTGACATCAAGGTCTTCTTCATACGGAAAGTAGCACTACAAATATTGCATTGATGTGACTCAGATTTGTTATGCGTCTGCAAATGCATTCGCAGTCTCTTATCACTGATAAATGTCTTATTGCAATGTATGCAAACTTTATTGTGGCTCTCTGTCAGCATGTGCAAAGATAAATTCTCTTGTTTTCTAAAAGTGGCATCACATCGTGAACATTTAAACTGAATAATTTTATTACCACTTATATTCAAGCTCCAATGGTTTTGATGATGGATTGCTATATTTTTCAGACAATGGAATGACATCTTGCATAAGTGACATGTGTATTTGGGAGTAACGTGAGCAGCTGAGACATGAGTAAGTAAGTTTTCAACAGTCTCAAAAAAGCATTTGCAGTCACCTTGTATACACTTGAATTTCTTTAGTGACGAGTGAATGTTCAAGTGCGCCCTGAACTGGAAGTAGTTGGAAAGCACAGAGTCACAATATGAGCATGAGTAACTGGACAGATCTGCATCTGGAGTTTTGGGTGTTGTTTCATGCACTCCGTTGGGCCAAACTTTGTGAGTTGCGATATGTCTTTTCAAATGTGAACTATTTTCAAAACATCTACCGCAGACAAGACATTGAGTGGGTTTCTCATGTGACTTTATGTGACCATGTAAACATTTCAAACTCCTGAATTGTTTTTTACATATCGTACAGAAAATGTCACTGACTGCAATTTCCATTTTATTATTAACGGGCAGCTGAGCCTCACAGCTTCCTAAATTTGCTGAAAGTGATGATGTAATGTTTACATCTTGAAGGTTCCTTTCTTCTTTTCTACATTGTGAGTTCTTGTGGTCGAGGAACAATTGCAATGAATTATAAACCAATTTACAATGCCCGCAAACAAAAATATCCTCATCAGAATCAAGTACAATGACATGGGCCATCGTAATTCGTAATTTTCGTTTTACTACGAGTGATCGTAATGACGTTGGTACTTAATTTAAGCTCAAAACCTTAATTATGTACCCGAAACAGTATCTTCTTAGTAGTCTGTGACCGATAACAAGTATTTCGGCAGCCTTTCAGAACACTCACAGACAGAACAAAACACCAAAAACACTCTAGTTAGGTCTCAGAGTAGAACTAGAGAGTGTACTAAAATGACTCTGATTGATAAAGCGAGTTAGCAAGATACCAAACCCATGAGTAAAAGTAAGACAAACTTCATGTTTTTTGTCTTTGTCGCCGTGGCCGGTTTTATTGTTTGTCAAAAACACGAGATGACAGGAGGTGACTAAGAATCTTGACAAGCAATGTCTGGCGTTTGATAATTTCGGAGTTTTTTAATGTTTTGTGTGTGTTTGAGACAGATTCTTGTTGTTAGTTAGTTTATAAAGTGTAAGTGTAATGGTGGGTTGTGGTATTTTAGGCTGCAAAAGCCGCAGTGAGCGAAAAATTGACGGAATAACATTTCACTCGTAAGTAGATAGAAATGTGTTTTAGTTGGATTTATAATGTATTGAGATGATCAATCGTGTTTTTTTACGGCGAGATTGAATGTTTCTTGCTTAGAATATTGTATTTTTTATGTATTTTTGTTGATTTCCGTAACTTAACCTAAAACTATAATGTTGCCATGTTGGGAATTTCATTTACCCAAGTATCATTCTGACAATTAATTTTTTTTAGAAAAGTAACCACAGCAAGGTATTATTACCAACGATTTTTTACCATTTCAGGTTTCCGCCCAATGCTCAAATCAAAGCAAGATGGCTTCTCGCCACTGGAAGGCAAAATTGGCAACCAACAAAATATTCCAAAATTTGCTCTGTTCATTTTACTAAAGAGTCATTCTGTTATATAAAAAAAGGGTAGAATTAAATCCATATTCGGTTCCGACAATACATTTACCTGTAAGTACTAATTGCTTACTTTACTATAATTCTCCTACATAAAAAAGGCGATAAACGTCAGATTAATAACTATCGCCCCATTAGCCTGATGACGAATATATATAAAGTATTTTCAAAAGTTATACTAGGGCGACTAACAAAAACACTAGAAGAAAATCAGGCGAAAGAACAAGCTGGCTTCCGTAGCAATTTTTCGACAATAGACCAGATTCTTGTAATAAAACAAATAATAGAAAAATACAAAGAATATGGGAAATATTATTATATAGCATTCATCGACTATAATAAAGCATTCGACTCACTCAAGCATAACGAAATTTGGAAAGCCCTTAACAAACAAGGGGTACAAAAGAAATACATCAGAATTATAAAAGAAATATATACAAACAGCAAAGCAAAAATACAACTAGAGAAAACGGGAGAAGAATTCGAAGTGAAACGAGGAGTTCGACAAGGCGATCCCTTATCGCCTAAAATATTCTCGGCTGTTCTAGAAAATGTATTCAGACAACTTGAATGGGAAGAATTCGGCTTGCAAATTAATGGCGTACGACTTAATCATCTGCGGTTTGCTGATGACCTAATACTCTTGGCGGAAAACCCGGAAACATTACAACGCATGTTACGGGATCTGGTTGAAGAAAGCAAAATTGTTGGACTCACCATGAACACAACTAAAACAAAATTAATGACTAATAGCACAAAAGATACAATTACGGTAAACAATAAGGAAATAGAATATGTCAAGGAATACGACTACTTAGGTCAAATAATATCACCAGACGACCAAACAGATAAAGAAGTAGAAAAAAGAGTCGACAGTGCATGGAAAAGATTCTGGTCACTCGCAGAAGTTATGAAAGCCAAAGAAATACCAAACAAGGAAAAATTCAAAGTCTTAAATATGTGCGTCATGCCTGTAATGACCTATGGTTGCCAGACTTGGGCCCTAACAAAAAAGAATTTCAGAAAACTAGAAGTGTGCCAAAACAATATGGAAAGAAGCATACTAAACATAAAACTTAAAGATAGAGTCAAACTAAGTACAATAAAAAAGAAGTCAAAAATGATTAAGGTTTCAGAGATAGTTAAACAACAGAAATGGAGATGGACAGGACACATGATTAGAGAAAAGATAGAAAAATGGACTAGGGATATAGTAGAATGGTACCCCAGAGATGGAAAAAGGAAGAGAGGTAGACAACACTATAGATGGGAAGATGACATGAAAAGGGTTGCAGGAGGAGTATGGATGCAAAAAGCAAGGAACAGAACTGATTGGAAAGCTCTGGAAGAGGCTTATGTCGCAAGACAAGCAGAAATATAGAATTAAAGTTATTTAGAATTAAGAATATTATTGTAAATTTCTGCAATAAATAGCTATAATAAAAAAACTAATTGCTTTACTTCTATCTTATTTTGTATTTATGCCAGCTTTTCTATGCTGTGGCCTTCTTTTTACAAGAAGTGCAACTATCAACCGAAGAAGCTATGTTTGGTAAGCATTTTAACTAATACGTGATTAACCAACTTCATTTCAGGCGGCTTCGTATACTGTAGATGACATCACCTCACCGGGTCCTCAACGACCATCAACGTCAACTCCTTGCAAGGAAAAACAACTCGAAAACCTGTTGCTGAAAGAGAAAACAAAATCAAGTAGTCGGCTCAAATAATTTTTTGCTGTGCCTGAATCTAACCGAAGATTATTTTTAAATGTTTCAGATTGAGAGTTCAACAGTCCGGGAAAATATTTCATTGACACATCCATCAACAAGCCAAATAAATATTCAAAAATCTGCAGCGAATGTTATTACTACTACCAAAAAAAAATGGAAAGTATTTTACAAGTCCAAAATACTTTACGGAAGAAGCCATGTTTGGTAAGCATACCTAATGCAATAGATGGGTCAGGGTATTCAGAAGTTAACACACAAATTTTTGCAGACCTGTGCGATCATATTAATGAACAAAGTCCGTTGGACAATCACATTTCTTTACTAATCAAAGCAATCTCTTTAAGATATTTTGAAGTCAGGATTCATTTTATTATGAAATCACTGTCTCAACGAGAAGACAGAATTAGAAACCTGCATACCAAGTTAGTTTTATTTAAGGGACAGTAAACTCAATGTTTTAATATATAAATATTATAGTATTTATATTATATACTAGCTTTTTCCTGCGGCTTCGCCCACGTAGAAAAGTTTTTTTTCCCGGTGGGAGCAGCTTTTCCTGTTAGCCCATTAGTGGAATACAAAGGTGACATTGTGAAACAGCGCCATCTATGTATTTTTTCTGTATCAGCCAGCACCATCTGTTGTGTTAATTTTTTCTAAATAAATGAATTAATTTACTGCTATCTAGAGTCGTATTTATTTCTTCCTTACCTCACACAGTAATACAAATAGGAATAAAAACTACAAAGGCTTGTCCTTTTTACCCAACATACTAGGGAAATTTCGTTAACCTGGCAACATTAGAAAATACTATTGCTGTTTCTTGTGCGGCCACGCCATGGATCTATCTACAGGTGCTTTATCTGAGAGTTAGGTTATAATTTTTTTTATATAGTTTATTAACGGCCAAATGCCAATTGGAAACAAGTCCTTATAGGCCAAATCGTAGTTTAAAACCACATAAAGATAAAACCGCAGCACGGCTTCCGGTAACTAGTGCCATTTTTTGATCCACACTGCAGCTAACAACGCACTAAAGTGATAGTAGGTTAGTGTCGATTTAACTAGGGACAATTTGGAACAATCCAGTAGAGTCGTTAACACGCTTATTCAACTATCCCGCACAATATACACTTTAATAGACACTTGTTGCCTCAGATTAGGTATTTAATCTGAGCTTGTTGCATATAACACTGTCACTGATAAACATCAAAACCTACATAATACATTTCTTTAACTAAAAAGACAACCGTCTTCGACAAAATCCCGCCAAAAAGCCCAAAATTTCAATTTCAATTGCTTTTTTTTGTTGTTGTTGAGTTTGTCCAATGATGGACAGGCAAAAGTGATAGACCATACAGCCAAGTTATATTTTGTTTGTTATTCTTCAAAAACCGGCGGTTACAGCGCGGCCGGCCTCCACAAAAACAGGGCACGACTAGAGTTAGTCGGCGATATTCATTAAGGTTCAATTCCTTACTAAATCGATAGCAACTATAATCAATTCCTTACTAAATTCGCATTGGACAATTTTGGTACGAGCTGAAAGAGTTGTTACACGCTTTTAGTATAATTTCCCGCACAATATGCACAACCGTTTATAAAACTATCACAAATAAACATTAAAACCCGCAAAATACATAATTTAAGAAATTAAGTATGTCAGTGGCGTCGGGGATATAAGACGCGGCCTATCATATCGAAAGGTCAAAAGTTCGATCCCCAGCTGGCGTACAGTAGGACCCGAACTTACGTGGTGGGGTCATGGACATTCTATGCACCAATGATTTTTTTCTCGAAACTTAAGCTGTGAGGCTGTGACGTAGAACCAGGAAGGTTCGAATCTATTTGGTGACGCGCGCGCAAGTTTTTTAGATTCATGGCCCCCAACAGTGTTGATTTTGTTTTGAAGAAAATAAAATAGAAGAGACGACCATAATTCGACGTAATTCCTTCCAGGCCCCAAATGCAAGTCCCTGATAATGCTCGGAATACTAACTCAACATGACCTATTTCAAGTAAATTGTAATATACAAATTAAAACGATCGTCTGGCGCTTCTAGTGGTGTCCGTTGTTGAAGAAAAATTATAATAACTCGCTTGTTCATTAACTGATTGCAATTTTAAAAATAGCTATGTGTAGCTTTTATGCATGAGCCTGTATTATCTTAGAACATTATTATTGCTCCCTACAAAGTTGATAAAAATTAAAAACTTTTTTTTTGTTTTTACTTAACATAAACTTGAATTAGGGTTCCTTTTTTTCCTTTTTTGAGGAAAAAATAGTAAAATTCCTTAAAAATGAGCAATCAAGTGGAAATGTATAAAACAACAAATAGGAATAACTTTTTCGACGATCAACAGTATACTTTATTTATAAACATTTACACAAGAATAAACAAAAAATATATTGCTTACATATAATACTGCCATTCATAGATCAATCTTAATTATCCAGCTGTCATGAAGGGGGATGGCTGCTTGAGATGAGAATGTCATGGATTTATTTTACACAATGTTCATAGGTATATAAATATAAATTCATTAATAATAATAAATTCAGTGTCTGTAATGTAAAAGATTGATCTGGGACACAAACGATTAAACACAGATAAATGTGCATGACAAATCAAAATTCAAGTCTCTGAATCGTTTCAATGACTAAAATTACATTAAATTTTGTATGTAGAGATTTATGAAAAATATAGAAAAGCACCTACTATTGAGCTATATTTTGTAATTTGAAAAAGAATCATTTTTGAGCAATTTCTTTATGCATAATTGAGAATGAGAGAATACCCTACATGAATGGTATGTATAGGTCATTACTAATTAGGTACTGAGTTAAAGTATGTACCCACTGATAGGAATCAATAAAATCATTGAACTTAAAAATACCAGTAACTAAAATTAAGGTCATACAATAAATTTTCACATTATTGTTAAGAGGTTTACAAGGTGAATTTACAAAAAAAAATTACATAACTTAAGATAAATAAAATATAAACAGGCATTCTTCTAATAATTAACACTTATTTAATATATATACTTACATAGTGATCAGATCAGCAATCGTAAACAATGACCCACAATCCCTAAATAACAAACAACACCCAACATTACGTAAAATAATGAATGACCATTAAAAAAGCAAAATAAATAAATGCATTTTCTAATTTAATATTCAAGATAGATCAAATTGAATTAATGAGCAATTAATTTTCTTAGTATAACACCTTTAAAGCTCTTAGATACCTGATCTATATTTGATAATGACACATGTAAGTATTTATTACAATATGTACAAAGTTAAACAATTGGAATGTGATTTGGACTGATTCATACCTGCGATAATAAGGTATAATTTATATTAACTGATTATGTATAATTTTAAAGTAGTTATAACAATATCAGTACTCGCTTATATTATTAGTTAATTATATCTAAACTTAAAATCAAACATGACCCTACTTAAATGTCGAGTAATTGATCAATCCATTTACACAATACTGCTGATATCTAAAGTTATGAATGAGCAAGTAACATAATAACCACAGGGTCCGCAGACCTGGTGCTTCAAGAGTTTTATTGCGAAATATAAATTTCCAATTAATCATAGGCAGCATATTTGAGCCCAACTATATGCATATATATAGTAGCTTATATATGTCAGCAAATTATGGTGAAATCAGGTTTTACATCAAAATCTTAATCAAATCAAATGAACACTGGATTTCATCATAATCTTAAACAAATCTAGGATTTTGATCAAAAACCTAAACTAATTTAGTGTTATGATGAAATAAGAGTGATATGGGAGAGGGTTTCATGGTTTTGGTTTTTCACTTCCCCCTCCCATCGCCAACCTTAAAAATAGGTATGGGGCGCGAGCGGCGGGAGCGATCCTCATAAAACCTCAAACCAGGAATATATATACGCTTCCCTCTTCCTATCACTCTTAATTTATCATAATCCTGCGACATATTTTATCTAATTTTGAGATTAAATTATGTTGATCACTTGAATTTTCGTATAATTAATTAGGAACTTCCCTCATTTATAGCACTTCTAAGAGTTACAACTTTTATTGGGGAAATAATTATCCTAAAAACCAACAGGAGATCACGGATATGAAATTCACGTTTTTTAAATACCACAGTGCATGACGTCACATGCGAGTGCTTGATTTGCTGAATTCGACTGGTCATTTAGACTTGCTGGGTACAATCAAATTTATAAATATTATATAGGTAAACACTTTATGGATTTAATTGCACAGTCCACTGTATTAAGTTATGGTCAAAAGTATTTAATTGTATCAGGAGTTACTTTGCGGAAATCCATTATATAACAATATTGTGGTTATTAATTTGCTTTTCCCGCGAATAAACTTTATGTTGTTATATATAGTAAGTAATACAGAAATTAAATTACAATTCTAATCATAAGTAAAAATAAATTTTACAAGTCTAAATTTATAAATAATATCATGCAAATTACTATTCTAAACAAAATGTTTTGGTCAAAATTTACTAATTTATAAATTACAAAATAATAATAATACTAGCGAAAAATATACTGTATAAAACAATATAAAATCGACACGTGTTTGTGACATACGAGCAGTCACTCGGTCGTAAGCTGCCGTTCTGTCAACATCCTGAGGATGCCTCGTAGAGAGGTGAAACACGTGTCGATTTTATATTATTTTATGTTGTTTTATACAGTATATTTTTCGCTAGTATTATTATTATTTTGTAATTTATAAATTAGTAAATTTTGACCAACCTTTATGTTTCAACACCTTTATTTTTACTTAATATTAGAATTGTAATTAAATTTCTGTATTACTTACTATATATAACAACATAAAGTTTATTCGCGGGAAAAGCAAATTAATAACCACAATATTGTTATGGTCAAAAGTATATACTTTATTTATTTAATTGTAATATTGGATTATGAACTTTAATGTAGACACTATCTTTATGGCTGAATATAAGATGAACATAATGTCCCCCGAAAGGTATATGCTCTGATTATAGGCGGAGTAAAGAAATAGGTATTAATAAAGCTGCCTTATTAAAAAGTTGACCGAAGTGACATAACGTCGCCTTATGTAGGTTTATCAGAATATAAATAATATATTTCTGGGTGTTATATTTGTAACTGTACTACGCATGTATTCCTAAACTACAGGGAATCCCTAGTTTGTGATTAGGTCAAGTGAAAGATTTATATTATTCGTAGAGTTTCAAATGTTTGTATTTTCAAAAGATGGGAACCTCCTAATAGTGAAATTCAGATCACAAACGTTTGGGATTAAAAATAAAAATATTTTTCAAATAAAGTACCTAGGTATATAAAAACAGAAATATATATTTTTTATATAATTTAGATAGATATAGGTTTTAATACAGGACTTTGAAGGCATTTTCCGTACTGGCCGCACAGAAGCGAAGCGGTAACACACTTTCCGCCGCCCCGCACCGCCACACGGTCGGTGTGGAAATAGCCTAATATCCATAATAATAGTTATGCAATTCACCCTTTGTTAGCTGTTAGCTACACAGCTGCCCGAATTACCATAAGCAATCATGATCACATCTTTCAATGAGATTCATTATTAAAACAATATAAATATTTATACGTAATTAATTAAATATTGCACTTTTATCAACCCGCGAATTTCTACACAAGAGAAAAGGGGTAAATTGAAATATTTTCAATATACACATGCTGCTGCCTCGCTTAAATTATCAATTCCAAATAAAAATTCACAGTAAATTCAAGACGACATACTTTTTTCATTTTATACATATTAGTTGTAATTTTATAGTATAGATGTATACTATTAAAAAATAATATAACTTTTCCAACATTACGCAATAAATTTTTGAATCTGCTACTATTCGCTATTCACAACCAGCGCAAGATATGCGCTCAATTTTGTTACCCTTGGCTCGGCACACTCAATTCGAACAGTACTAGTTATAGCTAAGTCGCATCACCTAATATCAAGCAACGCAAAATACCAGATCTTTGACACAAATTGTATAAGTGGAGACCAATTCACCACCTCACTAAAAATTATGTTATTAAATAACACTTTACCTAAAAATAAAATACATGACAAAATGGACCAGCATAGCAATGAATTGCGTTACGTTACAATTCATCTTTACCACTAATTGCACAAATAAAATATTTTTTTATGACACCAATAAGGTTAACCAGCCCACTATCCTATAAGACTGTGTTACATGCCCCATAAGGTGAGTAAAAAAATTATTTCTAAAATAAAATTCATTACTATGTAGTGGATTAAAACAATAAAAGATTCAAAATACAACAGATATTTGTGAAGTTGTCACACACCGCAATAGTATATCGTAAATTACCATTAGACATTCATTTAACTCTTAAGACCTAAATGGTAATTAGCATGCTACCTTCAGAGACTGATTTACAGAAAAATATTAGTACAGTTAAAATGTATGATGTCATACAGTTATTTTTGAGTAGTGTAAACATTTTGATAATCTATAACCTTTTTTTGATGCAGTTATTTTGCGTACCAGTATTTATTCCGGTACCGGTATGGGTTTTAAATAATATCAAATTTTGGCCTCAAGCTTTGCGAACGACTAATGCGTGCGTTTCTCTCCTGACCCACACCTCGCATCGCTCGAGACGACATCTTTTCAGTAGGCACATGAATAAATATGGGTTGAATTAACTGTTTTGATACTTAAATGTTTATAGGTTCAGTATAATATTGTTAGATTCTGAACAACCGTATAGAATTTAGCGTAATAGAATGTTGATATTGAAATAGTGATATATCATTATAATACGTAAATACGAGTACATTAAAATACGAGTAAATTCATGCCGGTATAAGTCCCTACCTAAATTTTATACACGTTTTCTTCATCAGGCATGGTATCCGGATGTGTCATGCGGCTCGTAAAAACACCCGCTTCTCGTCCACACGTAAAAGCATCCATTGACATCCCACATATCATAAAATGGCATTCGGTTATTAATAATTATTATGACGAAACACGTAATGAACTACTCACGAAAACTGGTACTAATACTATGCTTACTAACAGTTATTGATTATCGCGAATACGTTAGAATAAAATGTGTTAACTACTGTTTATGGTAAGAAAAGAAACAGGAAGGTCGAAACTTTTGGTAAAGGGAAACACTATAGAGCGATCAGATTCTTACATGAATTATATAGCACTTAGTTTAGGTACAGTTTATGGCGTGAGTGTGTATCTATGGCCATCGCACGCGAGTGCCTTTGTATATTACCGGCTGCCACCGCGGTTTACACGATGTATCATCAAGACCGATCAGTATGGGGAAGTCAGAAACGATTAGAGATAGAGTAGGTAACTTATCGGTATTCCTTTTATGAATTAAATTTGCAAGTTAGGTTAGGTTATATAGGTAATTTTTCTAAGACTTTTCAAATCAATTGTTCTGAGTCGTGGTGAGTTCTTCTGAAATCTAACAAAACTCTGAACTCGTCGTCCCTTATTAGACCAAATTACTCCATCTATTATAGTTTCTGACTTACCTATACTGACCAGTCTTGATGATACACCTGGTATATCATATGCAAGAAAAGGTATGGTCCGTAGGAGACGTCGCCGCTGATGTAGTGGAATGGTTCGGGCCTGACCATGGAACGCATCGACTCGCAGTTGTCGGCGACGTTACGGCATCTGGATACAAGCACACAGCAAAAGCGCGTCGTCAAGCTATGGCCAAGTACTCCTTCCGCGCGCTTATCTCTGTGTGCCAGTGTAGGTGAACACTCCCGTTCACTCTGACATTACGTTGTAGCGTATATTGCATGGAGTCTTACCGCGGCGGTGGCGGCTACGAGCGGTAATATGGTGCGTGGGGGTGCAGCGGGCGGCACGGGCGAGGACGCGGGCGCAGCG
Organism: Metalampra italica; assembly: GCA_949699065.1. Taxonomy (NCBI): domain Eukaryota; kingdom Metazoa; phylum Arthropoda; class Insecta; order Lepidoptera; family Oecophoridae; genus Metalampra; species Metalampra italica. The sequence goes on along the minus strand of OX452970.1, from coordinate 6,682,953 downwards.
CGTGCGTGCGCGCGACCAGCACCAGCGACGACGCCAACGCCATCCGGACCGGCGCGCGCGCCCCGCCAGGCAACCTGCGTGCAACAAACTTTACTAACTAGCCTATTTTCTTTTCGAGAACTTTAAAGAATGAACAAAGCAAAAATTAATAGAATATATTGTACGGCGGCCCGCACTAAGCTTTCTCGCCATTTCCTTTTTATTTTATTTCTAAAGAAAGAAAGATTAACTTTTTCTTCTTTCTATTTTTTTTAAATACAATAATTGTTTTGTACGGGAAAAAATTACATAAAGTGATTATTATATATCGCGAATAATCACAATAATTAGGGAGAGACATGCATAGTATGTCCATACATAACAGTGATGAATTCATGTTGTATGACCTACATAATCGTAATACAATGACAATTCAATAGCTCCAACCATTTGTGAGCAAATCGCAAGTTTCAATTTCATATATACAGGGGAACCAAACAAACTAGATTTTTCCCAGACCAATGTGTATTAGACAAAAATAAGCAAATATCACGTGCAAAGTTTTATCAAAATCGTTGAGCCGTTTACAATAGAGGAAAAAAACACTTTTTTTGTATGACAGCTACTCCTTGGTTTGACGGTACGAAGAAACTGTTGATAATGATTCGATAAAATAATTTAAAAGGTCCAAATTTGGTCCCAATCGGAGCAAAGGTTCAGCCTCCAGAGCCAAGCGTGACGGACGTTAAGTGTTACCGTTATGGAACACATTTTCGCGAAAAATGGAACTTTTTCTTTCGTGATTACAATCCTTCCTCTACCCTTAATAGCTACAGTACTGAGGTCGAGAAAGTAAAAATGGACAACCATCGTTGTTCCCCTGGACCCTTGTAGCACCACTGTTACTGTCGGTGGGTAGGTGTTACCTGACGAGTACGGAGGTGACGGCGGCGTGGCCGTCGCTGGTGGGCTCCATGGCGATGGGGCGCACCTCCGGCGCGCGCCGCCGCCGCACACCGATCGCTGCGCCCATCGTGCAGTCCAGCATCACAGTCACCGCCGCGAAAGGACGCTTCGCCATGTGCAGCATCTGCATATACATTGACGTTTTATAAATGTACCGCGTAGTGTACTACTTACAGTGACTAATGTAGGTGATATTTGCTATTTATAATATTGTAACGGCAGCATTTCTGTACATGAAGGGATTTTTAAAAAATCTATCGGAATACGTTACGTTATTTAGGCTTAAAACAGAGCAAAAACGCTTTTCAAAAAATGTTGTCTGTCTGTCTCTTAAATCCGCATCACGCTCAAACTACTGGTCCGATTTGAATCGGACACCAAATTGGATGCGGTTTTCACAGTTGTGTTCCTGAAGGTCTATTTAAAATCTGGTGTATGCTTTTTATAGGTTACTAGGTTTATGTGTGACTCCCCCGGTCCAACCGGTAGGGCGGCTCGACAGGTCCTAGGGTTCAATATTTAATTCGTCAATCGTACGTGATCATTCAGGCAGGTGCGTATGCAATAAAGAAAACAAATGTGAAAGCTGACCTCAACAACATGTCTCCTCCTCGCCCGGCGGACGTCGGCCGCCTGCTTTGTCTTCCAAGCGACGACGCACGCCGCGAGGAACAGGAAGAAACACGAGAAGAACACGGAGAAAAAGACGAACAGATCGATGTGGAGCTGGTCTTGTCGGAAGAACACGAGGCCGAAGCTCGCGGCGTCGTCGCTCGCGCGCGCGCGGATTATGATGTAGAACTTGGTGTGCGTCAGATCGTGGGCCGTGTTGGGGAGGGTGATGACGAGACGGTTGCGGAGCCGCCACACTCGCTGCAGGAACGGCCTTCTATTTATGTTAACATAGGTGACCAGGTCTGCCGCCACTTGGTCGGCGAGGTACTGTTCGGAGTCGTCATAGTACCACACGTGGCTGCGTTTTCTGAAGGAGTCGTCCAGGGGCGGCATGTTCCGCCGCACCGAGTCGTGCTTCCGGTTGGTGGGGTCGAGCTCCACCATGTGCATGCCGCTGGTGCCGTTCACCGCCACCACGAACGAGCTGTCGTTCGGGCTGATGAACAGGTCCACGACGCCCTGCGTCACGTCCACTATCACCCGGATGTCCACGTTCATGTATCGAGGGTTGACGGCCACGAACACCGTTTGGCCGGGGTACAGCGGGCGCGGTTTTATCTTGCACTCATCTGTAAATATTCGGTCAAAATTCCCTTGAACGTAATATTGCAAGTTTTAATTGATGCAGCTATATTTGACTTAACATACAAACACACAATCTAACATTGCAAGTTAAATAAAAGCTTTTAATAAGGTTGTCTTTAAAAAAAAGTTGGCGCCATGAGCATTATGTCGCGTTTACACAGTGACATTAGTTTTATCAAAAATTGCGCGTATCACAAAACTGTTTCAATGTCATGAAATTAATGCATGCTTTGTAAAACTTGACGTTTACACGTGAAATTAAAGTAATGAAACTATTTCTATGCCACTAATCTCGTAATAATAATGTTCTCTCCTTCTGGATCTTCCAACGTTGCGGTTATGAGGGCCAAATCGCACCGGTACTCGCCAGAGGCTGTTTCCCGGTGCAATTCTCCTACTATTTAACTCTTCGTTAACTCGCGTGACTTTACAGCACACTAATTCGTAATGTAAATTCTTGAGGGCACGTACCTATAGACTTGCCGTCAAAGCACAGCTTGTTCTCTATATTGATGGTCTTGTAGCACTGGTGGCCGTTGCGCGGGTCGCCCATGTACAGGTCCCTGCACTTGACGCACTGGTAGCGCCAGCACTCCTGCGCGGAGTTCTTGCTCGAGCTCGACGTCTGGCATGACACGTCGCTCTCCGTGTTGTTGCCGCAGTTGCACTTCTCGCCGGTGACCGGGTCGCACGTGTCGCCGTGGCCGTGGCATTCGCATCTACAGTGACATTGCAATCATTCATTATCAACACATCTTACTTACTTACCATTGTAGGCGACTGTCAAAAATGTATAACAATATGATTTTTTACAATTAATAAAACCGGCTTCTTCGTAATTACTGGTAAATAATTTTGATACCGACGACTTATTAATCACCAAATTTTTTTAAAATAAATGGGAGGGATATTGAGTCAAATAAAATAGAATTTTCCAAATCGGTTTATAAATCAACAGCCTATTTTATGTTATCTATGTTTGTGTTAAATGTTTGTTACCTCAGAATTCCATCATTTATAAATGTTTTCAATTGAGAAACTTCTACCTTTTTTTGAAGCCGGTTGAAAATGGATAAAGAAAAGGTTCCACCAAATGGACGTGTATGTTACATTTCTCACATGTACTATTCCATTCTAATTTGTGGCTAGCGTAGTGGATTATAACCCACGACGACGACGATATAAAAGGGAGTGCCGTGCATATGAGCAGTCACTCGGTCGTAAGCTGCCGTTCTGTCAACATCCGTGTTTCACCTCCTCGTAGAGAGGTGAAACACGTGTCGATTTAATATTATTTTATGTTGTTTTATACAGTATATTTTTCGCTAGTATTATTATTATTTTGTAATTTATAAATTAGTAAATTTTGACCAAAACATTTTGTTTAGAATAGTAATTTGCATGATATTATTTATAAATTTAGACTTGTAAAATTTATTTTTACTTAATATTAGAATTGTAATTTAATTTCTGTATTACTTACTATATATAACAACATAAAGTTTATTCGCGGGAAAAGCAAATTATTAACCACAATATTGATTATAACCCATATGCTCCTGTTGAAGGGGTAGGCCTGAGCCCCGCCAGTGCCGAAATATTAATAGGCTGTTGGTTTGAAACAAAAGGTGTCGTAAATAGAAATCTTACGGTCTGCACGGATCTCGAAGCTCCTCCGACCCTCGGAAGTACCCCTCGATGCACCGCTCGCAGCGCGGCCCGTCCGTGTTGTTGGCGCAGCGCACGCACCGCGCCCGCGCCGACGCCCCGGCCTCCCGGTAGTAGTCCTCCAGGTCGGCGCCGCTGGCGTCGCGCGACATCGGCGACGCCTCCGACACGTCGTTGGTGCAGATGCTCGTGTGCCCGTGGCAGTGGACCGAGCATGGGATACACTGCCCGTTGTCGGTTGGGTCGCCCACGAAATTCGGCTTGCATTTTTCACACTGGTTGCCCTGCAAAGGCAAATGTGCAGTCGACGTTACCGTATTGATATCACAATACTGAACTGAAGACCAATTTGGAGTTTGACTTATAGTTTCGGACTTCCCAATACTGAGCAATCTCGTTGTGCCATCAAAACTGAGGTCACATCATCATCATATCAGCTTATAGACGTCCACTGCTGGACAAAGGCCTCCCCCAAGGATCTCCACGACGACCGGTCCTGCGCTAACCTCATCCAGCCGCATATGAGGTCACATATTCCATAAGAAAAATAAGCAAAAAAAAGTTGATAATGGCTTGAGTGTATACAGACAGACCATGGTGTTGTTGTGGCACTCGATGCACTGGTCGAGCTTGTCGGGTCCCTCGCAGTGCGCGTGCCCGTTGCACTGGCACTGGATGGTGCAGTTGGCGCCCACGTAGCCGAAGTCGCAGCGGCACACGTCGGGCTGCACGCACGCGCCGCGCACGCACCCGCGCGCGCACACCGCCGCGCACGCGCCGCCCGCGCCGGCCGCGCGCCGGTGCCCCGCGCCGCACGCGCACTCGTACCCCTCCGGCAAGTCGTGGCACACCTGGAAACGACGAAGAATGACAGAAATGAGTTAGTGCCGAATCAGAAGGAATACCATTTTTATTTTTACACATGATGTTAGTTCGATCGTTGACCTAGTGCACACGCGCGCCAGAGATCGTGGATTCGATTCTGATTAGGGATAAACAACTTTGTGGAGAGCGTCAGTGGCCTCGGGGATAAGACGCGACCTATCATATCGAAAGGTCCGAGGTTCGATCCCCAGTTGGGCCATGTACCAATGGGTTTTTTCTCGAAACTTAAGTACATGTACTGACTGCTCTGAAACGGTGAAAGAAAACTTCGTGAGGAAACCTACATACGCCGAAGAAGAAATTCTTAGGCGCATGTGAAGTCCACCACCCCGCACTGCGTGGTGGACTATAGCCCGAACGCCCTCGTCGAGAGGGTAGGCCTGAGCCCCAGCAGGGGAGATTAATAGGCTGTTGATGATGATGAACTTTGTACAATTTGGTGCTGGTCTGCATGATACATTTGTGTATTACCCTGTTCTTGCCTCATTTACATTATACAGGAGAAATCCTATTTGTGATTAGACAAAGACAAGTGTTTATTATTTAGTCAATTATAGTGAAGGAATGCCCATCTATATGTGCATGCTGTAAATATAAAACTATACAAGCACAATAAAATCACATCACGTTCTTTTGCATTCGCCAGTCTGTCCACTAAACAGTACCTATACGATTATCCATTACAAGCAGAAAAATGAAAATTAAAACTCACCTCAGATTCCGCTTTACATTGATGATGGTTGTTCTCGCACTCATTCTCGGGCGGGCATCGCGTGTAGTGCCACGAGAACGTGTCGTTAGTGCTGTTAGTTTGGTGCGCGCCCTCGTACACGGCGGCGCACGTGGTGCGGGCCGAGTAGTCCAGCGGCGAGTCTATCGACCCCTCGGTGCACACGCCCTCCCCGTTGGCGCCCCCCACGGCGCACCAGCCGCAGTGCGAGTGGTGCAGGCACTCCGAACACTGCTCGAAAGTGTCGCACGGCGCTGGGCACTTGCTCTTATCCGCTTTGGTCAAAACCAGGCCGCACACTCCACCCGCGCAGTAAACGGGCTGATAGGCAGGCGATATACATTTCCCGAGGTGTGTGGCCCAGTGGCACTCCGAGAATCCTCCCTCGGCTCCGTCCGTACTCAAGCACGATTGGCAGTCGTCGAACATATGGCATCGGCTGGGACATTCCTCCTTGGGTCTGGCGCGTAGACTCGCTCGACCTGGCTCTTCCACGGCCGCACAAGTCCAGTTGAACAGTTCCAATGGGTCTTCTGATATCCTTGTCAATTGACCTAATATGAAAAAAATTGAAATGAAGTATAAAACATTGAAATATTCGTAATAAATGTTGGTTATGAACATACCTTCTCTATTAGCCAGTCTAGTCCAAGTGCATTGGTTAGATACGCATTTCTCGCAGTCGGAGGCCGCACATCTCAGTTCTGGACACTGGTCCACGTCGCTAATGTAAGTGGTGCCCGCGTTACACTTTATACTGGTGCATGATTCATCCGTGGGAACGCATTCACCTAAAAACAAATGTCGATAACCAACCGATAAAAACCCGAATTACGAGTTGTAAAGAATAAGTTAAGCTACGAGAGCGCTGGCTGACCTGTAGCGGCTGCGCAGGATTCGCACCAGCGGCAAACCGGCTTCTCCTCCGGGTACATGGGCCAGGCGGCGAGGCACGACGAGCACGCAGTGAAGTTCTCGCACGAGCGCCGCGCCAGCAGCTCGGCGTCGCACGCCGTGCCCGAGTTAGTCGACACCATGTCGCTGCCCTCGCACCCCGGCTTCTCCACCGAATAGCACTTCGTATAATTTCCAGTGCTACAGAAGCTGCAGCCCATGTGACTGCGACATTCAAGTTTACTCGAACTCCACAGCGAGCAGAGATCCTCGGGCAAGGATATGCGCGTAGCTTGGCAGTGCGCACTGCCGGTCCATCCGCCGATTATGTAGATGTACCCGTCGTTTTCTGTCTCCACATCGATGGCCATCGCGTGCGCTATGGTCGGCGGTGGTGGATGACCGACTATGCTGACGCCTGAAAAATTATATTTATTTATTCACAAAATCAATACACCTACTTCACACCAAACAGATTTGAAAACTAACCTTTTGCAAGTTTAACCCACTGGTTGCAGCCGTAGACGTAAGCGAGAAGAGATTCAGATCTAAGATACGGATCAGTTTTGCCTCCAAAGACTATCATATATTCGTTGGTAGTAACTGCAGAGTGTAAATAAGTTGCTATTGGCTGGTTTATAAAATTATTCAGATGCGGAAAAGTAGGCAGCTCGCTCCATTTCTTGGTAGGGTAGTGGAATGAAAACAGCTTGTTAGATAGCGCTGTTCCATTGTAGGCATATACAATCCCTCCATATATGTACAGGCTCTGGGATGGTGCGTGATATACAGTGCTATGTCCAATGATGCCGACCGGTTTTGCACCTAGACAGTGTAATTTGATCCATTTATCATTATCGAGATCGAATTCCCATATGTCAGACATAAAACCTTCTTCTAAAGAAAATCCACCGATTAATACCAAACTCTCGTAATCCTGATACTTTTGTAATGTCAACGTGTGTCCGGCGAGAGACGGCGGTTGCTCCTCTTTATTTTTAATGATACTCCATCTCTGATCTTTCAAACTGAATTGCCAGAAATCATCGAGTGTTTTATTAAGACCACTTTTCTCTTGCAAACTTAGACCACCATAAATATAAATATTTTGCTTGGAATGGTAGATTTCTGCGGCATGGAAATATCGACCTTCTGGCATTTTTGCGTCAGGTGTTGCTTCCACAGTGACTTGCATCCAGGTATTATTCTTGGTATCAAAAAACCTTATGTCATTCAAGGGTCCATGCGATAGAGAGTATCCGCCAAACATCCACAGTCCGCGTCTATCTGCAACCAAGCTGTGTCCGAATCTCGGTAGCGTCTTCCTCAAGTGATCTAGTCCGTCGTTCAAATATTCGGAGTTAAAAAGTTCTGTGAACACAAGCTGCGTTTTGTCCAATTTAATGGAGCAGTCGTCACCACCAAAGCCCTCGTTACAAAGGCACCTGCCGTAACTCATGTCGCACACTCCTGCATTACTCGTCATGCTACAGTTGTTGCGACAGATTTCTACCTCACAGTCTGGTCCACCATAGCCTTCCCGACATGCACAGTGTCTTTTGTTGCATACTCTCGGCCAAGTGCAGTGACCTTCACACGCCAAAACCTTATAAACTCCTTCGAAGCCTTGTTCTGGATGTCCCTGTTTATAGTGGACGGTCAAGTTCCCGCTACGAGCTTCCACTACCCCTGAGGCGCCGTTGCAAAATACTCCAAGCAGCTGGCTCTGCTGGTTGTTGCTAACGTCCGGCACTCCCCCCAGACCATCGTAAACGTAGACCGCGTTTTCATCGCAAGGCACGTCAAAATGAGCAGAGTTTATCGAGAACTGTATCGTAGCATCTTTTATTTCATCGGCCGATATAATCCACAGACATTCCTTTGACGGTCCGACAGATTTGATATTAGGATCGGTCATATACGAGCCAATTCCTTCTGTCTCTGTCGCGTTTAACATTCCTCGTGGTTCGCATTGGTAATAGCATCTACCGCCGTGCCGTGGATCGCCATAAAATTTTGGTCTGCAGCGTTCGCAATTTTGCCCCTGCGTGTTGTCCTTGCAGATGCACTCGCCAGTACTGACGTCGCAGACGCCGCGCGTCTCGTCCCCGTGGTCGTTGCAGTCGCAGCGCCGGCACCCTTGGCCCGTAGTGGCGTTACCATGGCTGCCGGGCTTGCACGACTCACAGAACTCGCCTTCGGTCCAGTCCTGACACTCGTCGCAGCGTCCCACACCCGTCCTACACGTCGAGTGATTGTGGCAACCGCAGTTTATTGAACAGTCCGCACCCGTCCAACCCAGATCACAGTGACACTTGTATTGCGGTGCCCCGAGGCAGTATCCATGGATACAGTTATTATAGCAGGTTCGCATGCAACTCTTCTTGCCGTCGCCGATGTATCCCTGCTTGCACTTGCATGTGTAGGAGCCGTGCGTGTTGTTGCAGACGGCGTGCTCGTGACAGTCGTGCAGGCCGAGACCGCACTCATCGACGTCGGGACACTGCGCGTACGCCCAGCCCGCGTCCGCCACGGTCACGTTCAGCAGCGAGGAACAGGCGACGTGCGACCGCGTGAAATCACCTTCAGTGCATGCGCCATTGATGGGATTTTCGTAAGAATGGCACCAACCGCAGCCCATACTACGCAGGCACGTAGAGCACTGCGTGTGCGCTTGGCAGGACTTGCACTGGCCAGCCTTGCGCGCCGCCTCGTCTGTTGTGGGCGCGGAGGCACGGTCGAGCCATTCGCGGCACAGACCGAATTGATATTCACTAGTATAAACGCTGAAGCTGAAGCACTGGCGAGTGGCCTCGCACCACACACAGCGGCCCCGCTCATCGAGGCAGTGCTCGCAGTCGAGGCGCAGGCGGCACGGCGCGGGGCACTCGGTGGCGTCCACGATAGCCCCGCTGGCGCGCCCGCGACGAGCGCATCGCGCTTCATCGGCCCACCACTCGCAGTAGTTCCCGCCCACACAGCGTTCGCAGCTGATGTAATTGGAGCAGTTGGGACATGCCGCCGGCTGCAGAGTCAGGTACCTCCACTCGCCGTCGGCGGTGCAGACTGTCTGCTCGTCGGTGTTCCGAGGCTCGCATCGGTTGGTCAGCTCGCACCACCCGCACGCGGCGTCGGACAGGCACAGCACGCAGTTGTCGTAGTTGGAGCATTGACCGTCCGAGTATGGTTCCAAAAATTCAAATGTAAATACCTGCAATCGACGAACAAATCAGAGAGGAAGACATGGTGAGTAAATGACATAATTTATTACCGACACCCAAAGTCAGGCGGGTACAACAAATATTTACCTTGGCACTTTCTAGGGATTTGTTGTGTAGCAATTCCATTTTGGCGTGGTGATGAGATGGATACAAGCCCGTATGTAGCGAGTCGTTTGCATGCAAGTCGACAGAGAGACGGCCCGGGAACAGCGCCGGCCAGTTGACGAGCGAACAGTCCGAAGGCTGCGCGGTTAGATTGGCCACAGATTCCTTGCTGTCTCCTAACATTAATGATATATTTGAGTAGCCCGCGCAAACGTGTAACGTTTCTCCCGTCCCATTCCAATATTGTGGTATGTGCAACCAACCCCTCAATCTCGCTTCGCTTGCACCACTAAAAATATGGTTACTCCCACCTCCGGTGCCCCAATCCACCGTAGTGGCGTTCACTACCGACACTCCATCTGGGTGGTTCCAGTCGGCAGGCTGTTGGTATCTGAGGAAAGTCAACCCAGGCCGTTTGTCTAAAACTTTACATTCTTCAGGTGTCGTTACTTCTGTGCCAGTAGTACCCCACCATCCTGGATTTTCGGAAGGAGTATCTTCCCCGCAAACGCCATAATTGTCTGAAAAGTGGACATGAATTCATAAATTCACAGTCAGAAACTAAAATCCTGTCATTAATTTCATGTAGTTAAATTACCATCTTTGTGATGACAGCGCGCATTTTGTACACACCAACTGCACTGGTACAAGCCTAGCTTAGTACTGACGGAGGGCAGCGCGGTTCGCGTGCTGTTGGCCTTGCCGAGCGGCGGTCCGTGGATGAGGCACGAGTGGCAGTCGCCGAGCGCGGGGCAGATGCCGCCGCAGCGAATCGACTGCAAATTGGTTGTGCAGTTCGAACCTATTGTTCTCCCATAGCAGATCTGTAAATCAATACGAATTGGATTCACTTATACATTCGGTATCAATGTGAATAGGGATCAGTTATCAAAGCTCTTATTGTACCACAAAGTGAATAATTATATCGTAAAATTATGAGTAAGAATGAGTTATTGAAAAGGATGCATTACGTCGTCAGCGGAACACCAGCCGCACTCTGGGTCAGCGAGGCACTCCGGCTGCGTGTGATGGCGCGGACATGCAGACTCGGGGTCGGAGTTGGTGATGCCTGCCTGCCAACTAGGCACCACATAGGCGAGAAGGTCCCCTGGACAAAATTTATTCATATGAATTATCAGCAACACAATGTCATCAAGTTAAATAAAAGCGAGAACGCTTTATAAAAGCAATTATTGCTATTTACTTAATCTCAGCATTGTGTTCTTGGTCACAGTGCCTGAAGGTTAACAAAACAACTTTCAGATGGCCATTTATATTAATACAGTTCTTTAAAACACTAGCGTAAATTAAAAATACACAGGTTTCTTTCTTTGGTGTTTCTCTTCTTACCATTGACGTTTCCGTGATATCCCCCGGCGATAAGCAAAGTAGAAGGCGGTTTTAAGGCGGCGGCGTGAGCGAAAACCCCTTGTTTCTTTGGATAATTCTTTTTCGCTTTGCCCAACACGTCTAGAGGGATCCATGAGTGACATCCGAGATGGTAAAGGTACATTTGGCCATCATAGCAGATCTCCTCTCTATTGTGGCGATGAGAGTAACCGCCGAAAACAACTAGGTAATTACCTTAAAGCGAATAAATGCAATTTAGGATAATTAAATTCTATCACGTGTATATATGCCAGGTATAATTTTGTTACTAATCCTATTCCAAAAACTCTTTTACTGTTGGCTATGTGGTATTCTCCGTTCAGATATCTAAGCTAACTTTCACAGGGAAATATCTGTGCCCGCCGGAAATTTGAATAGCTGAGCAAAGCCGCGGGACAGATGCTAGTTATTCATAAAATGTAAAATGTTTGTAAATATTAAAATTACCTATCACTGTGGATGTATGGAAAGCTCTCTCCCTTGGAACGTAAGTGTCACGTAAATGCGCTCTAGGGTAATGTATTTCACTCCAGTGCTTGTAGTCAATATCGAAAGCGAACATTCTGTCGGACAACTTCGAAAACCTGCACAAATTAAATAGAAGAAAATGTGAACTATATAACTGATTTGTAGGTCAGAAAAAATTAAGCTTAACTTTGCCTTCAGGCATTTTAACAGTAAGTAGACAAAATTACAATGATATTAAAACAATAATAAGAATAAAATTGTGTATAAGAGCGAACTAATCCCACTTAGGCATATCTCACACATTTGGTAACTGGGTTGCCTGTTTACGAATTATATTAGCTTTTAGCGTTATTGATACGTTTAAGGTATAGAGAAATTTTTATTTTTTTTGTTTACCCATGCTCTAGTGGCGCCGCCTAGCAAGGAGCACTGGCAGTTTTACCTCACATTACAGACAAATACAGGAATGTCCGACTGACCTGGCGACGCTGGCGACCACGCCTCCGTACACCAGGATGGAGTTGGAGTGGGCGTGGTACACGGCCGTGTGCGCCACCACGCGCACGTCCAGCTCCTTGCCCCCGCGCACCGGCACGCGCTCCCACGCCTCACCACTCACATCGCTTAACTGTATCTTGTACATACTGAAATCAAACTACATCTTTGACCTACATACATTCGAAATATTAACTACTACTACTACTCGACACGATTAACACTAGTTGGTAGTGACCCTGCATACTACGCCAGAGGTCGTGGGTTCGATTCCCACTCGGGACTAACATTGGTGTGATGAGCATGTATGTTGGTTTTCGGATTCTGGGTGTTTATAATGTATTTATTTAAAAAGTATATTATGTATGTTTATCAGTTGTTGAGTGCATTTACAAGCTTCGGATTAGTTGAGGACTAAACAGCCGTGTGTCAATTTGTGCAAACATTGTTAAATTATTATTATATTGTATTACAATATCTTCATTATGTACTACTGTACCAGCAACGCGAAGGTAAAAATTAGTTCGGCGAATATCATTATTAAAGTTGAACGAAAATAACTCTTAAAGGCACCATGTTACCAACTGATTTCCGCTTTGTCCATTAGGGCGGCGCATCAAACTAACTTTTACCTTCATGGGTTAACATATTTACCTAGAAGAAAACTCTCCATCAACTGTACTTCCACCAAAAAGGTACAATTCATCCTTCACAGCTGTCAATGTATGTCGAGTCAATCCAGGTGGAATGAGGGTTGAGTTCACAGCCCGTAATGTCCAACGATCCAACATGGCATCATAAAACCACAGCTCTGAAGACAGACTCCCGTCTGACAATTTTCCACCATACAATACAAAACCATTACCATAGGCGCAGGCAGAATGACCGTATCTCGGTTCCGGTTTTGTTGAATTAAACTTCATTACTGAGCTGAGCATCTCGGGCCGGTCGGTAAAGTGTAAATAACTTTCGGAATATGGCGTTGGGGAATGGGAATACATAAGGGGTAATGTCGTTTTGTCATGGTGCGAAACTGATGACAAAATATAATTAAACAATGTGCTTCTGTTTCCTATCTGCCAGCTGCCATCGATGTTGCCCTGTAACAAAGATAAAAGATAAAATTTGCTTAACAGGAAATAATCGAACTTGACCTCAACCTCAATGAAACACTGAATAGTGCAAAGGGCATAAAAAACATAGCTTCAATTATCTGAACAACCTTGATTATCTGTGTGGTTTGTAATCAGAATGTTTACCTTTGAAATGGATTAAGGCTTGCCAATGTGTCTCATTGATTTTACACAGTATTATAATTTAAATTCACTCTAAGAAATAAACATCTGCTCACCTTAGTAAAGAGAGCCAGCAATGACTTATCAATTTCCTCATTAGTTGGATACCTACGTAAAACTTTTCCATTCTCATCATGCCATTGACTAGTAGAAAACCTGCAAAAACAATATTAAAAATTAAAATCTATACAGAATGAATTAAATATTACCTTAATTTTAAACACTCATTCAAGCCAGCTTAATTCATCTATCTATCCATCTACTATTTGTAGGTTTACAGTCTACTAGGTGTCTGTGTCTTTTAACGCGAATAAAGTAGCGAGGCGTTGCTAGTTAATTAATATATTTATTTATAGTATTGAAATAAATAATTTTGACACAATTTCAAAAACAAAATATGTAGGTAAGGTAACGAATATGAAAATAACTTACTTATAAATCTCCAATAAACCTAACACCTTATTCAGATCATATCCTCCAAACACATACAGAGAGTCAGTTTGGTTGACATACACGGCCGAGTGGGCGGCCCTCCTTGTCATACCACTCTCTGTGTGAGAGAGCCAGTGCCAACTATTCCCTTCTTTGTCAAACTCCTTTAGGGAGCAGGATTCTCCAGAGTAACTAAAAAATAACTTTTTTGAAGACATACATGTATACACATAATATTACAAATTCAGTTTTTAACTCAAAATATTAGCTGAAATTATAGAATTTTTGTCTTTCATTTTATGAAGCAATACTTGAGCAAATCTTTAGTGTGTAACTAGCCATGACAATCTGTTAGGCAATTTGAAGCTGAAATGAAAATGTATAAAAAAATACATTATTTTCATTACCCTTTCTTGCATAAACATCTATCTCTACATTGCCCATTGTTTGAGCATAAGTTTGGGCACAGCTCCACACTGCAATCCTGCCCTCCCCAGTTGCCTACACAGAAGCACTTGTTGGACATGCACAGACCTCGCCCTGTGCAGTTGTTGGGGCAGTTGTGGATAGCATATGAGGCTCGGAATCCATCTAGTACATAGTTTGTGTCACTGTACAGCAGTATTAACATCTAGAACCAAACACAGATAAAATAAGCACCTGTTCAGGTTGTCCCTTCAACCAATCATTCTAGAAGTATCAATCACTTACGTATCCACTAGATGCAGTAACATTTTGTGGTTCAGTTTTGCCACTGAAACTACCCAACAGCGGTGCATCAAAGGAATCACCATCATACACAAAAACATAGTCATAGGAACATTCTGTACCCATACGAATAAAACTAAGAGTTATGTGTTGACTCTTATTCGCTGCTTTGATAAGCCATTCGCAATGAGAGTCCTAGAAAAGAGGTATTTGGTTAGAAATTGACAACGAAAACAGCTGTGATACTAGTAGTGGGTGTCGCGTAGACCGAACTGACTTGTGTGTAGTTGGAGTTGGTGGGTCCATCGGTGATGATGCCGCTCTGGTCGGTGAACACCCTGCGCGTCTTGTCGCAGGGCGCCGTGGACGCGGCGCACAGCACGGCCAGCCATGTCCAGCTGAGCACTACTAAACCTGCACCTTTCTCCCGAATACGTGGGTAAGACATGCCTCTTCCGATTTGCAGTAAAACATAAGTCAAATAGCAAAGCCATATAACCGTGAATTCGCGACTAATATTACTAAAATGTAAAATAAACAACACTCATATAAGTTAATAGGTGACATCCACTTCAAGGCTAACTACTTCGCGTGATTATTGCCACAATGACTCGTAATACTTCTATATTTATTTGATTGAGATACAGCTTCTGTGTGATATTCTCACAATTTAAATAATTTTAATGCATTATTATTATCTTCTATTGAAATTTTTTTCTTACAAACAAACAATTCACAAATCCATCACAGTATTTTGACATTTGTCGAAAAGTCGATTGTTTTGCGTTGTTGTTGTTGTTGTTGATTTGTCCTCTATTGAGGACGGGCAAGGGAAGCTTTAGCCATACAGCCCTGTCTGAAGCGTATATTTCAAATTTTGTTTTCTAGATAACTTTTTTAAATTTATTTTATGGCCCTGGAAACAAAGTAATTTTAAAATAATCATAATACAAGAAATCGGGGTGGTTACATGCTGTAACTTACAGCACAGCCTCTACAAAAACAGGGCACGGTGGAGCTCAGACCCGGCGCCGCGCCGCTGCCTTCAAGAACGGTTCCATATATAGGTGCCTTTCCGAGACGGGCTGCAGACTACAGCCGCAAATGAGTAATGACACTGTGGCCTGCGACTGCTGTCGACTGCAGTGCGGCCTGAAGCCGCGGACGCCTCTATTCCACAAACTATATAGTATGCTAACGCACTCTATTCTAGTGCGGCGACTGCGGCTAGGCTGCAGGCAGCCTTTTGAAAGCGATGGGTCACTGGTTTTTGTACACTGAGCTACTATGGTGCTGCTGTCTGCGGCCGGTGCGCGCCGCGGCCGCTAATTGCATGCAGTGGCCGCGGACTGCATCGCATGTCGCCGCACTTTCTTAGAATTTCATAGAAACCAACATATTTAGTGTCGCTTGCAGCCTTTGGCTGCAGTCTGCGAGCCCGTCTTGGACTTGCACCTTAAGTCTATGCATTTAAACGCGCCGTGCCCGCGTCGCCCGCGCCGCCCGCTGACCTTGACCTTATAGATAGGTACTCGCACTTACTCTAGAATAATCTGTTTAATATAGTAGTTTATGACCTATATACGTATACTTAGTTACTTAGGTACCTTAGTTACTAACTTTATAGTACGTTGATGGAGGCAATTTTATTAAGACCTCATAGGACGTATTGTTTATACGTGGGTATTATGCATGAATCAAAAAAAATTGCCACTCCCATAAGGATGAGTAATAAAAGCATTCTATGGGTGTCAAAATCGTGTCAAAATAATCACAAAATTATGACTCCACTCACACATTCTCATTTTCAAATTCAATTGTGAAAGATACTTCCACTTCCTCCCGCTATTCCGCTTCCTTATTGCCCGCACCCCCCCCCCCCCCCCCTGTAAATGACACCATAGGTTCCGATACTAAGCAAGATGCGATCTCCACAGGGAGCGCGCGCGCGACCAAAGAGATTTGAGACTTCTTGGTATTATGCATTACCAATATTTAGTTGCTTGCTGGCATTACTTGCGCTCTCATTTGTATGAACGCCGATACAAATCAGAGTTCAATTTACGTGACGCTAACTACGAGTAGGTAGTAGAATTTAAAAGATAAAGTTAAACGTTCTTTCTTTTTAGATTTTAAAATTAAAATATTGTTCTGTTACAATGTTATTTATCACATCGATATTGTTTGCTACACGAAAGCAAGCAAGGTCACGGTTGATTGATTAAACACATACGTATATAGTACCTATACCTACCTACCTAAAGAAGCGCTGATAGAAACAGGATGTAAGAACACGATTCTAGGCTGTCATACCTACCTACTTAGGACAGGTCTGGGTGTACCTACCATCATTTGGTAAAATAATCATAATATTATACAGGCTATACCTACAGAATGTTTGGAAGGCAGCAGATCCAAAGCCTTGCGAAGGTGACTTCTGATACCTACATTTTCTTAAAATTAAAAATTAGGTAACTAGGTAAGCAAAATATCTAAAAAAGCCTAAGATTTTGTAGGTATACTTACCTGCTCTACTACTCTAACGCCATGTAACCACACGGCCACCTATTACGGTGTTGTGTCAGACCAGATTATAATTTAAACATAAACAATAAATATGTATAAGTAAAACAGTTAATTAAGTATCAACATAAAGTTAGCAATCTTACTGAGTTGTTTAAAAATCAACTTAACAGTAAACTGATGTTTATTTTGCAAGAACAAAAGGGTGTATACGGCGGCGGCGGCGGGCGCGGCGTACTCGTGTAGTGCGAGTAGGCAGGAGTGGCATCGATCGGGCGCGCTGCTGACTCGGCACTGGGGGCTCTCAGCGGGGCTCGGGAGCACCCAGCCAGCGGTGCCCGCCGAGCACGGATCACGATCATTATCACCTCATAAAGTCTTACCTACTTATAACTAATTATTCATGATATCAGGTAGGTACCTACTCTTAGTTCAAAAATACCTACTTTTGACACTATTTGCTATTTTTTTATAGGTAGGTAGGTATATGATATAATTTAGAGGTTTTGGTTACAAGTCGTAAAAAGTTTTACATTTAGGTACCTAGTAGATAAATTTCAATCAGACCATTCGTAGTTGATGAATACCAATAGAATGGCAATAGCCATCGTCGGTACGTACTTCGAGAGCTCATTATGCGGGCGTGTACCATATTTTACGGAGGTGAAAATTAATAAATCATTAAAGTGCACGTGAGAGATGCGGAGGGCTGTTGAAGTTTTTTCACCCGGAATGAAGTGATAACCGCTAATGACGCTTGAATCGCCGACTCACCCACGACGGCTCGTCGAGCCGCCCGGCTGCCTGCCTGCCGCCGTCTAAATTAAATGAAACGACTTTAATAACACGCCTTGAGACGTTCACTTCAAGCTGTGACTGAAGATTAGCATAACTTCATAATTGTGATAAGTATACTTAGTTGGTGATATGGATGCATGGAAGCTGTGGACTTACCTACAATGGCAGCAGGAGGTCGCCCAGAGTGCCGGCCACATTATATTCGGAAAGGTGCTACACGATCAAAATTGCTTGTTCAAATTTTTACGTAAGTAGTTGACAATCATGATTCTTGGATGACTTTAAAGTCACAACAGACTTGTATAATTCTCTGTTCTATTGTATTGTTTTTATTTTCTGTGTGTACAATAAAGTATTAAATAAATAAACTCGTAGTTCCGTGAGAACAGTAGACCTCGCCAGCCCATATAAACCAAACCTAAAAGAAACGAACAGAAGTCAATTTTGCAGTTGGAGACAGATTAAAAACTAATGTGACAAAAATTAGCACTTTAAATCTTAATATTTCGCAAACGAATCCCTGAATCGAAAAATTATTTTTTTCATTACTCATACTCTGAAAGTAGGCCTGAAGTTGCCTGAGTAGCGGGTTGAAAGTAATACATCTCAGCCCTAGGGAGAATCGCTTTCAACTGACAGCTGTCAAATTATATAAAAAAATACTAGTACTATTTTGACATTTCTATTGGACCATGTTCCAACTATCTATACAGCCACTCAATTACAGCGCGATGTAAAATTGAAATAACATAAAGTTATGTAATAATTAAAGAATATGTTTTTTTAAATGACTATTATAATTATTACTGTCAACTATTTCTTTAAAATAACATAGTTTTGGGAAAAATATTTATCATTTTTTCAATTATGAAATGAAAATTATTGGCAGAATAGCTGGCCGGCCAAAAAAAAAACCAAAATAGACGGGAAAACGGCAATCCGATCTTCATTTGTTTTTTCGAGTTGTACAGTTTTGTTTATACTTCCGTATAGCAGAGATTTGTATTAACACTCATTTTATGTTTTGGTTTTTACTTTCAGTGTATTCTTAATGAAAAACACAGTGTTTCCCTCGGGTTCAAGACTTATTTAGAGGTCCCTCGAACTGTTGGCGCCCTCGCTACGCGTCGGGCGCCAAACCCCGTCTCGGGACTTAAATAAGTTACTTTCACCCCTGGGGTAACAATGTACTATTACACACCCGCGGTATTTTTGAAAGACCTATCCAACGATACCCCACACCATCGAATTCACGCGAAAAAAATTATTTCCCATTTTTCGTATGCAGTTCTATGAACATAATTAAAATTTTCGACTTTCTTAAGTTAATTGACTAACTCAAAAACTAATAGAACCTAAATTTTCGACTTTCTTAAGTTAATTGACTATTACTCAAAGACTAATAGAACCTACTTAGCTGTCATAGTTTTCCTTTTAACTACGTTATATATGCTACTGCCGTGAATTTTTTCACATTTCCAGAAGCAACCGTTTAGCTGGCAGGGGGGGGGGACACGTGACTCTAACAAAAATTACCGATTTAAAGCTTAATATTTCGCCAACGGATCCCTAAATCGAAAAAATGGTATTCACACACCAGCAATATTTTTGAAAGACCTATCCAACGATATCCCACACTATGGGATTCACAAGAAAAAAAAAGTTCACTCCCACTTTGCGAGTATGGTAGGTACTCTAAAAAAATGTTTTTCAAAATTTTATTCTACTCATTTTGTAGGTTTAATTAATTTATACCTATGCCAAATTTTCGTCAAAATCGGTTGAAAAATGCGACCTGTAGAGAATTACAGACAGAAAGACAGAAGGACAGAAAGACAGAAGGACAGACGGACATTAGCATTTTTGGTCAATCTCGAAACTTAGACGCTTCGCTCGCTCGGTCAATAAATAAACAAACAGAGTCGCCATATCGCAGTTTCGTAATATATATTTTCATCAAGAGCACTTTTTAATTATCAGACCTAAGATAATTAACAATGATGGAAGAAGGCAATCCCATTAGTTGTTAATAGGAGTAACCAATAAATCAAAAGTGAATGGGAGGTAGGTAGTAATTCCAATATAATCAGCATCCTTGACTTTAAGCCCTGTCTGCATTTGAGGATATTTATATCTACTTGACACAGGTTACATTATCACTATTATCAGACATGTGTTCCGACTTAAAATACAAAATGTGGCGATACAATGCCCTAGTGCGGCCTGTCCTTTCGTCTTGCGGACGAGCGCGCGTGACGGTCCATTCTAAGCGCATGTTTACAATGTAAATTAACTGACCGCCACTGCTCATTTTTTCAACACAAACACAAATATTGTCGCCGCTGTTTACATTATCGCCCTGTTTTATTCGCACCGGTCGTGTGGTCCGGTGGCCGGGCTCGCCAGGTTTTCTCGTTCCTTTTTGCTTTTTGCTCTTTCCTAATCTCCAACGTACAGACGGAGAGTTTATGAATGCAATGAACCAAAGAATTTGCAATTTCATTGACAAAATATTGTACAGAGCAGTATACGAGTAACATACCTAACCTACTTCAATCCTTAGAAAGAACAAATACCTATTAGTTATATTACTAGTAGTTCCGTGAGAACAGTAGACCTCGCCAGCCCTTATAAACCAAACCTAAAAGAAACCAACAAAAGTCAACTTTGGAAACAGAAAAAGTACCTACTAAAGTGACAAAAATTAGCACTTTAAAGCTTAATATTTCGCAAACGGATCCCTGAATCGAAAAATGTTTATCACACACCCGCGATATTTTTGAAAGACCCATCCAACGATACCCCACACCATGGATATCACGCGGAAAAAAATAATTTTCCATTTTACGTATGCAGTTCTATGAACATAATTTATTTTTTCAACTTTCTTAAGTCTATCCACTATTACTCAAAAAGTAATAGAACCTACTTAGCCGTAATAGTTTTCCTTGTAACTACGTTATATATGCTACTGCCATGAATTTTTTCACATTTCCAGAAGCAACCGTTTAGCTGGCAGGGGGGGGGGGACACGTGACTCTAACAAAAATTACCGCTTTAAAGCTTAATATTTCGCCAACGGATCCCTAAATCGAAAAAATGGTATTCACACACCAGCAATATTTTTGAAAGACCTATCCAACGATATCCCACACTATGGGATTCACAAGAAAAAAAAAGTTCACTCCCACTTTGCGAGTATGGTAGGTACTCTAAAAAAAATGTTTTTCAAAATTTTATTCTACTCATTTTGTAGGTTTAATTAATTTATACATATGCCAAATTTTCGTCAAAATCGGTTGAAAAATGCGACCTGTAGAGAATTACAGACAGACAGACAGACAGACAGACAGACAGACAGACAGACAGACAGACAGACAGACAGACAGCCGGACAAGAGCATTTTTGGCCAGTCTCGAAACGTAGACGCTTCGCTCGCTTCGCTCGCTCGGTCAAAAATCAAAAGATTGGGAATAAACTGATTCGACTCTTTACCGCGATCGATCGAATTCATTTTTGGTTTCACTATACCATGCACCACGCGTCGCGTCGGTTGGCTGCTGGTCTGTCTGTGTATGTCCGCTGGGTGCTCAACTCAAAAACTATTAATCTAATTGAGCTTCAATTTGGAACGATAACTAACTTGTATGTATAAGTACCTTTATGTAATTTAGGAAATTCGTAAAAATAGCAAGTATTTTCAGGTAAAGTAAAAGAGAGTGCCTTCTAAACGTCACTTGCTATTAACTACCTCCGACATGTCACCAGCAGCATTTGCGGCTGCGTTACTTCCACGCGACGACATTTCGGAGGCCGAGGGAGCGCCCACTCGCCGCTCGCCGCTCGCCGGTCGCCGCTCGCCGGCATCAGCGACCGGCATCATCATACAAATGGCACATTAGCGCCCCGCGCGGCCGGACGCACCTTATCTGCCTCTCAACTATATTTGTTCTGCGCCGGATTACCACAGATTTACCACGGTCACCGGCTAACGGCCGATTAAGCGTCCTCTGCAAAGAGGAGTTCAATTTAATGCGAGTAGAGTCTGCCCCACATGCATTTAAAACATGAGTAGGTATAGTACCTACGAGTAGGAAGGTTAATTTTAATAAAATCCTCGTTCCAGATCCACCGAATCAATTTAATTTAATCAGGAATTAAGGCACCCTTATTTAATGCTTAACGAGATAGGTACGACATGTAGTCGGGAACAAAAAGTGTTCATCACGTTACTTCTCATTATACTGTACTATTACCGACCGTATATCTCCATTCTCCTTCCTTATACAGGCACAGAATAAATTATAGTACGGTCGACCGCACGTCAGTGGAAACAAAAATAAGTACTTAGGTAGTATAAACTGGTCTCACATAGTATTGAAACTCCCCAATAGACTAGGCCTGCATAAGGTCAAAGTGTTTCCACTGACGTGCGGTCGACTGTACAAGTAAATACAGGGTGACCACCATAATTATGCATATCACTCGATTATTCCTAAACTATAAAAGATATTGTAAATTTTTACTCATATTGAAACTACGTCACTTACCTAAAAAACAGAAACTGATGGATATGTCCAAAATTTTGATATTTCCTATACTAGGTATATTTCCTTTAATGTAAATGGCATGGATGATGAATCAGCAATCTTGTTGCTTTCAAACCTTAAAAATGTGTAAAAGTGTGTTGGCAAGCCTGACCCTCGGCGATAGTTTAAATGAGAGAACATTGGAAGAGGCGCGGCGACTGGTAGCTGAATAACGCAGAGACCGCGGGTGCGATAACGGACCTCCGCGATAAATCAGAGGTCTGTCGATGCGGGGACGCCCCATTGCAGCTCGCGACTTGATTTGTCGCGTCCACCGTATACCGATGTATGACCACTAGGGTTGCGTCGCCAAACATTAACTATAATATCGATAAAGTGTAGTAGGTACGGAGAAAGATACATTACTTACTCTATGATGGTCTCGAGTTGAACCTCTTGGTTGGCCAATAGTGTGGTGTTTCATTTTCTTTCCATGTGAAAAATAAACAAAGGTTGTCTGAAGGAAATCGCTTATACCTATAAGACCGCCTATATTGTAAATACAAAACTCCATACTTGTAACTAAATTACATTTTTCGAAGGCTTTCCCCCATTGTTATGGACATTAAACAAGGACAGGGCAACACATCCGGACCGGGACGAACTTGTATAAATTGTACAAACTCGTCTGTCACCAGGGGAATTGAATCTACAACCAAGGCGCACGAGTTCAATTACCAAGTCACTGAGCCAACAGGCTCCGCACACGGTCTTTTTAGGGTTTCGTTCCCCAAAAGGAAATAAGGAACCCTTATAGGATCACTTCGTTGTCCGGCTGTCAAGACCATATTTTTTAATTATATTAATTTCGTCCTTTCCTATATCCATATAGAGGCATTAACTTTAACTTAATATCGATACACTATCGATCGAAATTTTCTCAGCACTGAGGCATTGATAGTCAACCAATAAAGCGCGCAGCTCAGTAAAACTCGTCCCCACACGGTCAAGAATATCTTAACTACTACTATTGTGGCCCGCTTGCATAATCACTGCCGTTTCACGACGTAAATACTTGGCCAATCGATCGTTGTTAGTTTGTTTTCTTCCCTATTCGTACCGGGTCTTCAGCTCGGTCCATGCCATCATTATGTGTATGTCAAATCAAGCTAAGGATCCATTATTTTTAAAGGTTATTCCCATGGAGCAGAAACAAAATCCCATTTATTTATTTAAATACGAAAATAATAAAGGTACTTACCTACATAATTTATTTTCTGTAGAATTTATTTTACAACTTGACACAAAATTACTATTTATAGGTATATTAGAGTAGAGTATCATTACATAATACAATTTATAATACATGTCGATTAAAGGTACCTACAGTAAAGAAGCAGTGGTAGCCTTGCCGGGATCTTAATAAAGTTGACATTTCCACAAAAGTGTACAACTTGATCTGAGCTTGGACTGTACCTAATACCATATTAAGATTTTTGAAGTCTTAAAAATAGATAACTATGTCTTTTAAATTAATGTCAATGAAACACGAGGCGAACACTGACCCTTGCTTTACACTACGGCGGGCGTTAGCTGCGACCTAATTTCAGATTAATACGCTTAAGCGGAAACCTCACTAAGCAGGTTCAAACGGCACGGAACACCGGCTGCCATAATACGGCGCTAACGACTTACAAACGAGCTAATAGCTCCATGTTTGTATTACTTTCTTGATTCTTCTCCATTACGCAAGTTTCGCGACTAAGTAGATTTATAGTTTCCTCCCCTTTCATTATCCGTATTGAGCGAGAAGCAGTCGCAGCCTCCGGACGCGTGGCATAAATCTGAATGTAGCGTAGGAGATGGCTCCGGCACGCCAACTTGGCCCAACTTTGACATAAGTTTGAGAAGTTTGCTGCCAACTTTTATAAGAATGTCGGAACTGCAGACAGAAAATGGCCGTGTAAGTAGGTAGGTAAGCTAATTGATGAGTGCACTTGTTCCTACCAGTAGGACCTATACCTCTAATTGGAACTGATTTAACCTTTAAGCACTATAATGATTTAAAATAAAAAGCCGTGGTTGGAAGGAAAGTACCATAACTATACCTATCATGATAGCAAATTTTACTAAAAGGAAACATTAATTTAATTTAAAAAAAAAAGAACTGCATTCAAAGATTTTTATGAAACTGACGAAAATGACAAAATATCCTGTATTCTTATGATAACCATCGAAACGATCAATCATAAGAATCGATTCCTTCTAAGTAACATAGCACCTATTCATAAGTTAATAGAAGACCATAAAATTTAATATTTTTGTTCAGAAATTCAGGCCACTTTTGTTCAGTCATTTAATTTTAATCGCTCTTAGTCCACAGCCAAAATGTTATTAAAATTATTTAGCTAATTTATTCGACCACTGTCCTAGCTACCCCAAAATAAAACTAAAAGAAATATAGCGGAAACCATAACCCGTTCTGTGACCAATTCACATGGCACCCGCTTCCCGAATATATTCAGTTTTTCTCTGTGTTGGCATTTTTTCATGTAGTTAAGAAAAACAAGAGCGCCATAACTCTCGTGCCGGTTGATCAGATAGCTCCGTAATGGCAGTAATGGATCCTGGTCAGTGGCCCGCATGCAAATAAATCTGCGGCCCGATGCAATGATGTGTGGAAAATGGGGCTCACCCCTTGCTTGCTTGACCACCGACCGGCCCGCCCGCGCCCGCGCCCGCGCCGCCGACCTACACAATAAAATAAACTACACCATTTGCTTGCAAATAATTTTTTCGTCAATCCTATCAGGACATCGAATGAATGGAATTGGTTTTATTGTGTACGTGACTTGTAATAAATCAAAATGAAATGTGAAATCCCGCGTCTATCTAATAGAACTTCATATTGTGAAACACATTCATAGGGTTAGAACAAACCCTTACTTTACAAATAAATTGCAAAATTAATTTTATAGCTATAACAAATGGTGGTGAATTTTAAAATATAGTGAGAATGTTCAAGCTATACCTTATCTTAATATAGCTGGTCTGGTTTTTGCAGGTATTATGCAGTATAGGAGGAGGATACATGAAATGTATTAACTTATTATTCATTTAATTAAGTATAGGTAATTAATATAATTTTATACTTACCTTTATAATTACTAGGATTTACCCCATGTACCTACTATGTAAAAAAGGATAGAATAATTTTCAAATACAATATTTAGGCCGGGACCAAACCTGTACACAGTTAAATTGCTTTGTACTGAGTCATGGGAATTAACCCACGTCCTTTGGCGCTCGAATGTAATGACCGAAACACTAAGCCAACGAGGTGGTCAAAGTGTAGATAATAATCATTTTCTTGGACCTCTACCTGCCGTTGTTTTATCCGGAAAGTGGATAGCGATAAAAGTCAGAGCAAATGACTGTCAATAAAATAAATAGCTATGGCAGGGTGTTCTGTAAATAAGTCGGTACCGCCGCCGCCGGGCCCGGGGCGGCGATCGCCTTTTTTATTGGCGCCTCGATAGCTCTCGAAACAAGGAGAGTGAACGAGGCCGGGCGGCAGCGCATATTGCAGCTCTGAGCTGACGCGGCAGATTATACACCAGATTAGGAACGGAATTCCCGTTGTGTTGTGCCATTGTCTGCAGCAAAACACTTGATAAAAAGCTCCACGCGAAGTGTCACATCGAAAACCGATTCAAATGTCACTTTTTATTTATTTATTTAAAGAAGATTACAACTTTTATAGCCTACTAGGAAATGACTTTTTCTTGAAAGGTAAACTTCCGTTTATGCATGCCCATATTGAATTCTTAAATAAAATAAGCTCTCTAGTCACGAGTAATGTCTATAATAAATCAATAATTTATATAATTAGGTAGGTACCTATTTAAAAATCAGGAAAAAACCTTAAATATACATCGTACATCATAGTACATCTAATATAAGTAATATGTATAATTATACATACTATAGTACATGTCTTAGGTACCGAACACTACAGGAGATATATAGGTACTATTTCTTAAGAAATATGGAAGCAACTTATAAAATTGTACTTGTTTGTAAATTGTAATTGTACTCTCTACTTTATTACTTGCAAAAGTATCAACTTTTGCAAGTAATAAGAATATACCTACATATACCTATATAGAGAAGTATACCTACAATCTTTTTGCGCACCCTTCTCAAAAACGCTCAATGTCAATAGCTTCATTCTGAAAGAATTGTTTTAGAAAAGGATAATATAGTATTCTGTGCGTAACGCGGCGGTCGCGGCGCGTCTCCGATATGTATTAATTTGTAGGAATTTGTCGTCGGCCCCTCGCTCCAGCCGTCGCCCCACGCCGCCCGTGCTGCGCGCATTCCAATCACGCACAACAAGCTCCGTAATTGCACCTAATCATTTCTTTAAATAGGCTCACTACCACTGGACACTAGCGAAGTCCGTAGCTACTGGACAACTAGATTAGATTTATAGCCATAAAAAACATACTTTACGATGTAAGTTTGAGAAGATGCAGTAAAAAAGAGGGCAGTTTCATTTGGAATTTTACGAGGTCGGATGGTACAGTACGCTTTATTTGTTTGGCAGCACGGTGTTATTAGCGTGGCCGTGTCAGTCCGGGCGGGCGGCGGCGCGGCGTCGCCATGGGCCGGTCCCGCGGGGCTCGTCAGCACAAGACGACTCTAATCCAATCACGACTATTCACGACCGTTGGCAGTTGCACACGCCTACGTCGCTGCTATTACCTTCGATGTAGTTTCGACTATTATTAGTACCTACCTATACTCACATAATGTTGTATTGGAGAGTTTTTGCAGCAATCGACAGTGAACGTAATATTATTACGGTTTACGGCTTATACTTAGGTACTCGTACGATAGATTCATTCGGCCTCAACTTAAATATTAAAATATTTGGGCGGAAATTACAACTATTATTAATTTATCGATTTAAACCTGTTACTTACACCCTATTGTTTTCAGACGAAAAATTAGAAATATTTGAAAAGCAATTTTTTTTTGTTAAAAATAATAAAAAACACAATTATTTTTATATCGCCTACGCCCGATCGCCTGACTACTATTTTGTTGTTAGTAAGTAAATATCATGTTACTTACTGACAACAAAATAGTAGTCAGGCGATCGGGCGTAGGCGGGGGACGCATGCCTACGCGTGGCGGTGGGCGGCTCTCTCTACGCGCTACGAAGCGTAGAGCGTCGTAGAAGGAGCGTTCGGTTAATTTTCCTAAGCATCTTACCGCTATCTGTGTCGCGCCCGCGGCCGCGCCCAGATTATGCTAATGAATACTTGTAATTCTCTTATCACGCTTTGTCTACCTGCAGCTGCGACACAGTGCGTTACCCAGTACATAGTTATGATAGGCGGAAACAGTAAGTTTCAGTTAGACAATAATATTAGGCGAAAAGAAAAGACTAAAGTAGGGATTTATGTAAATTATAATATGGGGTAATAGGCGAGGAGCAATGTGCTGGTATGCCTATATGTGGGCAGTTGTGTTGAAAGTATTTTAAGTTTAAAGAGTCACTTCACGTAACACTGTTGCTCACCGAGGGGGCAGTAGCATCCTGCAGTAGGTAGTTCTATAAGTCAAAGTCAGGCGATTGGTAAACGGTGCCAATAAGCGCGAATCTACGACGCCTACGCGCAATTAGTCACGAAACGAATAGTGGTGCGTTAAAGGAACCACGAGATGTATGAAGGTGCGCGTCCCTCCGGCCCGCGGCGGCTAATGGGCGCGACCGGGGACCGGGGCCCGGGGCCATAAGTCACCGGCCCCGGCCGATAGCGGTGAATCAATGACCGCCCGACTATATGATACATGGGATTAACCGCCGTTTATAGTTTTAGCTACGGCAACGAATTAATACTGCGGAAATATCTCGTATACATTTTTATGGGTGGACCATTATAAATATCAATTTAACTATCGATGTTCTAACTAACAAACTTTAATGACAAACTTATATGTTTGTTGTTTACAGACTTTTAGTACTTAAGAAGTTGGTGAAAAGATCACATTTCGCTGGGCCAAACTTACAGATGATGACGATGGTGAAAAAGAAAAATAATTCGATTTTAGGCTCTTTGAGACGAAAAACTCTCACAATAGAAATATTGTAGAACCTCACAATTTGATTATTTACTGAATAAAATCTTTAGTGGACAGCTGTCAATAGCATTGTCCTCGCCCGTGTCTCAGTGTGGGGCTCCGCTAAGGGCCGCGGCGCGGGCGGCGGGCGGCGGGCGCGCGCGCGACGCGGGCTTGTTAGCGCGAACGTGCCGCGGCGCCGCCGGTAAACACGCGGGTAGATAACAATCTATTTGGATTGCCTCTATATTTCATTTTTCCCCGTGTGCCCCGCGCTAACTAGATAGAGGCGCCGAATCACACGGAGGAAAAGGAAATACGGGTCTATTTGAGATGGAATTGATTTTGTTTTTATTCAGAAAAATATATAAGTATGGGGCGATCAAAACCCATCTCGACTACAATGCAAATGCGTTTGCAAAAAAACAACCAAAAAGTAATTGACTGTATGAACTTTACCTTTTCTATAGGTAGGGTAAGTAAAAAGAAAACATTTCAAAAAGTCAATATTGGCCAGTATGATTAGCGAGCGGGTCAGAAACTGTCTGTATTTATTTACTGTCATTCAAGTTCCCCTGTGAAAACGAAAACGATAGGCTTCTTGTCTTCGTTTTTCAAATGAAAAGAGATCGTTTTTTTTTTTTTAAATTAGACTGACTTTTCTATGGAACCTGTGGGAAGTATCCTAGGTATACAGTATACACCTACGATCCTTCCGTGGTGTGTTTGAAGGTGTGAAATGACGGTTAGTTAGGTAATGTTTACAATGTGGGTGTTCTGGTCAGCTGATAACTTGTGCACACACACACGGCACCCCGTCGCGGTGATGTAATGCAATCACAGGCGCGGGCTGGCGGGACTCTACGCGGCCTGCATACATACGTCCCTCTGGGTTCTTAAAGCTAATAAAGCTACTTAATACATATCCAGTTTCACTCGTGGAAGGATTTACAGCCTCAGAATGCTGGTTAACAGCGATTGCTATAAATAAAGATGCTAGCCCAAACTGGTTACGATTAAGTTTGATATTAAGTGGTCACGAGCTGACTGGAGAGGAGAGCTGCCAGTGTGGAACGTTGCGTCTCCACTCCAACTACCCACTGTCGGTCTTGTATTATTGGAACATCTCGGCACGCAACACGGTCTCAGTGGAAGTAGATCTAAGGATTTACTATAATAATGTCCAATCTGAAAAATGTCCAACGACCATGCTCGAACTGAAAAGTGTCCAAACTGAATAATATCCAATCTGAAAAACGTCCAATCTGAAAAACGTCCAACTTGAAAAATGTCCAATCTGAAAAATAAATAAATAGAAGCTAATAAACAAGCATTTCGACACCTTATTCGCCCACCTCGTCCACCCCCCTACAACAGCCCATGTACAACACTAGCTATTTGTAAAATAATAAAATAAACAAAAATCTCCAAAATTAAAGGTGCATTTACCTATTATTATTTTATTCACATGTCATTTAGTCACCCAGTAAATTATTGCAGGTTACGTGGGCATGGGGTATACGACGGAAATGCTTTAGTTTATAGAGAGCAATTCAGTTTGAAGTTCGTTGCGTACATCGTGCATGGCACAAAGCTCGGCTCGCCCGGGAGCGGGACGCACCGCTCTCGCGATAGATACCCGTTCAAGGGGTTTTATTATATTTAAAGTGCACGCTCGTTTGCACGCGAATGGGCCACTTAACCACGCAGACAGACGCCCGATTTCCATCCCGTACTAGCTGCTAGGTATTTATGCCAATGATAATAGTTCGGCCACGCTTTTTACATGTTCTCCAGTTTTGATTGTAAAGCGTTGGTGCTTCAATCTAAAGGCAAATAGGTACTTACTCGATAAAGCCATAATCTCCTTTGTCGCAACAAAACAACGTTCCGTCGTTAACGCGTTCGTAAAACGGACACGACGGGTTTATGAGAGCGATTGATACGCGGCGGACCAATCGGCTCGCGCTCGTTACCAGCTCCCTGTGTGGAGCAGAGAGAGCTACGGTAGACAGAGGATCGGACGTGACTCGGGACGTGACCGGCGTGACGAGTTGTGTGACCCACGCCGCACGCCCAACAGTGCACAAGTCCATTGTCATTCGGTAATTAGCTACGAAACTCCGGCTTCGTAGACGGCCGAAGGGGTTCCCACACCACAATACAGGGTGTCTACGAGCGTCGGACTTCTAGACTGATTTTGCTTCTCAAACAGAACAACTTTTGTTTTACGATTTCGAACATCTTAATTTTCTTGACATGCATTTCTCGAACTTTTTGGTGAAATCAGTCATGAAATTTTTATCTTTAAATAATATTTTGCTTCAGATAACTGTATATTTAACGATGGGATATTTGCCCAAAAACCTTTATTTTAGAAAAAAGAATACTTATTTTAGCTTTATTAAAGTTTTATTTTGAAAGAAAGTGTTTAAAAAAATTAATTAGGTAGTGCAAAGTTTAAAATTTCGATTGTTAATATGGACCACATTAGCCATAGGTAGGTATTAGTCATGTTATTTTTATAACGCAGTGTAATGCGAACGTAGTCGAACGTAGTATCAGAATGCGTTACCTCTTTGAATATAAGTATTTTCGCTTGTCAAATTCACTGCGCCCTCCATCCGAACTATCAGTGAGTTACCGTCGAAGCCGAACCCCTGTCTGCATCATTCAATGTTTTTGTTCCAAATTCATAAAATATTACGTCTATGATATTTCATTTCAAACCATAAAAATATTTTACTGAAATATATTTATAAATGAAGTATTTTAGTAACTATCTGTATATTTGTAACCCCTAAACGCTAGCAATAATTGTTATGGTTTAATTTGTATTTATAAACCGTTACAATGCGAGTCGTACTGGTAGCGGGTTTACTAATTTGCAACCCCTCTGGCGCGGCCGCAAGTGCGGTGTGAACGAGCGTACGCATTTGATTCTTATTCATGGCGCGGGCGGGGGTCGCGGTCGCGGGGCCTAACGATTTGATAATGTATTCACTTGATAAAGCGGAAGGTGGTACTTCGCGCGAGTGCCGCATTAAAAAACCAATTACAGCGTGACTAAATCGCGCCGCCGCTCCCGCCTATTTGTCAGACTCCACAGGGATAAAAATTGTATATTCTAAATTTAATTTCACGCAATTTAAAAACTGGGGGACATTCGGAAACATTATTTTTTATTGGGGTTATGAAGTTTTATTAATCTGATAATAAGCGGGTTGAACTTGTTAAAATAAAGGGAATTAAGATAAAATACTATTTCGATTGAAATATTTAAATTGAACTTTTGTAGAATTTTTGGTAGATTTATGTGATTTCCATCAGATTTGTTACACATGTAAATGGTACCTTACGTGCGTTTCTAAGTCCCCAGAGATAAGTCCCCTACTTAATATGATGCACTTACGATGTTTCGGTTTTAGTAATAGTTAGAGTCATTAGTAAGTTGTCTCATTCATTACATTTTAGTCATTTTAATTTAATGCTATTAGATAAGATGCTATAGCTAGCTCTATAGCCCCGCATCTTATCATTCTCTAATGATAAGCAAAATGAAGCATCATGTTTGGAGGTCCTTGTTATTATTAATTTTTTTCGGTTCTCAAACGTCCCATGTCCTATAAACTATATCTGAAAATATTATGGAAATAGGTACGTATGGAAAGTATTTATTTTACAAGAAAGTTAAAAGTAATTAATTAACACAGAAAAAGTCACGCCCTCCCTAGCTATATTTAAATTTGGCCGATGTTAACTTTTCCGAGCAAGTTTGATTACAGAAAATTAACCGCAAATGCATTTTTTTAAACACAAGCTTGTCCATTGAAGGGCGCACTAGGGCGGGCGGTGTAGGTACATACGAGTAGCAAACAGCCGCCCTAATACAATAACGGCCGGAACAAACTGCGCTATAAAATATCACCAGTGAATAAATCAGTTCGCCGTGATGCGCCACCCACCCCTGCAGCCTCCACCTTCCCAACTATTAAAGATTTATGATCATACAATATTATATTACACATAAAATATTAATTGTCTACTCATAAAACAATGTCCGGTTTGATTTTATTTTTAAATTTTCTAATCCAACTAAGTTAGTAAGGCTTAGTAAGGTCAGTAAATCATTCACGGGGCAATGTATACGCTTCTACAACAAACTACCAGAAGAAATCTTAAATATGAATGACAGAAAATTTAAGACCTACATTAAACAACAACTTTGTAAGAAAGCTTATTATAGGACAGTGGATTATCTAAATGACAAAGATGCCTGGTGTTAATGTTACTTCAGCCTCGCACAATCTTTACAAAATAATGTTATGTACAAACTTGATTTTAAAAGATGTGTTGCGGAAATTTGTTGCGCCGCTTCTTCTTCCCAGCTCTATATAACACCTTGGAGGCGGTGGTAGATAAAAAATTGACGTTGTATAAATGTACCCAGTGTACTTACATGCAATAAAATACTTTTGAATTTGAATTTATTTATAAATGCGAAAGTATGGTTGTTTGTTTCTTACCCCTTCACGCCTTAACTAGGCCTACGGTTTTGGATGGAACTTGATACCTAAGTGATAGCTTATATTCTGGAATATCTATACTTAAACGCGAACGAAGTCGCAGGACTAATATAAACGATTTTAACGCATAACGCATTTAACCCTTGTGTACCTATAATCAATCTTGCATTACCCAGCACATGGTTAAAACTAATGCCGAGTCCCGTAACTGGCCTCTGCTACTTAACTAACTTCGCCTCTAATTTCAAATAAGTTGAAATTTCTTGAATATTTAAAGGACAGACTGCGCTTAAACATACAAGAAAAGTACTTAGTATTTAGTAGTTTTGTACAAAATGTGTTTTTTGTAAAAGGTATTTTTTGTGAAAGATAAAAGTGAATCGTAAGAGTATGACATGCTCATTGAGCACTCAGCATGAAGGCGTGCGTGAGGGTGCACGAGTGAGGCGCGAGCGCAGAACGCGGCATCAGTATTCCGGGCAGCGAGCGTGAAACAGCTCCCTGGTCACAGAACACCGCACCAGCGCCCCCCGGCACTGATTGAGCCGCGACAAGTTAAACGATTTGAAACAATTTAATAGAGATCAAAAATTCAGAGCCCCGCCAACGCCCGCACTAACTTTTGAAGTTTTTCCCTCGCTAAAGGGATTATCGGCGAGCGGAATATTGGGGGAGATATTTTATCGGTTTTGTGGATATTTTGTTTTTTCAGTTTTCTCAATCTTGGAACTCGTTAATAGATTTTGTTAGGAATGTGTTGCTGTTTCCATAACTGAAAAAATATAAGCATTAAAATATATTTGAATCTAAACAACGATTATAGGTACCTACAGATAAGTGCTGGGGTAGCTAATAGTAAGTTAATTGTTATTCTGATCATCTTCATATTAAGTTTTAGGTATAGGTAATAGGTAGTTACATTTATGTATATGTATACTTATTTTATTTGAATACAAAAATATAATCAACCTTTACAACACATCTCTTCGTATTTTATTTTTCTATAACTTACCTGCATAGGTTGTCACATTTACTGAAGGAATAACGAGGGCTTTACATTATTATGGTCCTCGATCGAGTTCACGTATCTACTTCACTTCTTTGCTGGAAGGCTATCAACGTAAATATCTGCAGATTTCCGCCAGTATCCGGCCACACGGTTCTATCTGAACTGATGTTTGGAATTCCATCCTAGTGCGAGTTGCGTAGGGTTGGATTCTTGTGGCGGTGCGAGCTGGAACCTTGTCGCTATGCCGGGGGCGGTATGCGATTGCGTTATGATAGGATCGGGGTTCGCCGGAGCGTGCCCCGTGGCTCCGCGGCCCAACTGCTCCCGAACACGTCCCTCTTTGACGTTAATGTCGTTTTAAACGAGGAGAGCTCTTTGTGCCTTCAACAATTTGTAGTAATAGTGATTGACTTAGGCAGAACAAAATACTTAGGACCTACACACAAATTCTGAAGGAACAATTAAACATTAAATGATTTACGATAATAATGTCTAATCTGAAAAATGTCCAACCGTTGAAAAATGTCCAATCTGAAAAACGTGCAATCTGAAAAGTGTCCAATCTGAAAAATGTCCAATCTGAAAAACGCCCAACCTGAAAAATGTCCAACCTGAAAAATGTCCAATCTGAATAATGTCCAATCTAAAATATTTTACACTACAGAACCTTTAAAACCGCTATTTATTTATTTTTCAGGTTGGACGTTTTTCAGATTGGAAATTTTTCAGATTGGACGTTTTTCAGATTGGACATTTTTCAGACTGGACGTTTTTCAGATTGGACATTTTTCAGATTGGACATTATTACAGTAAATCATTTCACATCTCTGTTTAGTAACTGGGATAAATGCGAACTTTATTTCTGACCATGACGACGGTATCATGGACTATGTATTAGATAACTTGATTGATTGCAGAGAAAAACGTTATGCCACTTACGATGCAAGACATGACAAGAAACTTTTCAGAAACTTGAAATAGAAACACACTTGATTTGGATCTCCAGCAAACGTGTGTGTCAAACGATCGCATAATCTTCATAGTTTGAAAGTGCACGTACGACTCGAAGGTATGTTGGAGCGAATGCACGCTACCCTGAGGATTACTGCGGAGCATAATGGAGCAGAACGGCATCTTCCCCAATCGGCTCATCCGATAAGCACAACCGACCGGAACGAGTCCCCGCCCGCGTATTCACTGCATCAATCCAACTATCGATTGTCGCTCTAAAGTTATGGCAGATTTTTATTTGAAACCAATCCTTGTCTCAGACTTTACTAATAGTAGGTACTAGGTAGGTAATACCTGCCTTCTGTGCAAGTCTTTCGATTTGAACTCAATGTACTCAATAAGGTACAGCTGAATATACCTAGGATTGCCTAGAAAATTAACTAAATAATGTATAAGTAGCGAACGTAGAAATGAAATGAAGTGTGGATATTCCAAACGGGTGCAAGGTCTTTCTTTTTATTTTTCTCATAAGTTGTCATACTTGGATAATTTAAAAACAGACTCTATTGCAATTGGCATTATCTGCCCCCTTTGGAAGTTTGACTCTTCAGAATGCTCTATGTCTGGTACCTACGTTTCTTTTAGTTTAAACAGAAGGCTGTGTCTGCTGCAGCTGCGAGTCCTAGTTATCAGAATCACGAACATTTATCACAAACATATACAAAGATACAGGTTTATATAAACAGTAACGGTGCACCAACAAAAGCAATACGGTGAATCGTGTTGTTATTCGTCGAAGGTAGTATCGTGTAGCATTACGCGAGTCAGCATTCTGCAAGTTTCCTGTCGCGCACACCGGCAACCGTTTCTTGTCCTGTCTCGGTGCATATTAGGTATTTATGACTTAATTTTATATAAATGTAGTTTTTGGCCGTGACTTCGCTTGCGAAGTTAAGCGCAATTCATACATTTTGTTCAACCTCATAACGTCGTTTATCGAGAGTTACCTTAAGAATTCGAGACAATTAAAAGATTGCAAACCCTATTTGGGTCAGTTAAGGATGGACACTACTTATTAAGCATTGTGAAATCTTACCATAATCCGTCCAGCAGTTTCTACGTGATATTTGTAAGAATAAACATCAGAATTGATTACATTTTGTAAAATTGTCCCCAAAATCTTCAAATGTAATTTCCGTCATCATTCCTTAATATGTGTAGATGCATCAACTGACATTAACTAGATAGGTACCTATAGATACCTATCATAAAATATTATTTTAATGATAGTTAAATAATCCCTCAGATTAATTTCCAAGAACGTCTACTAAACCCCAAGAAAATCCTTCAAAGTTCGATGCGTCTTGTAATGAAATGACCGCCTTTGACGAATCTCAATCCTTTTCAACGTTTCCTCAAGAAGATGAAGGTTTCCCTTTCAGTCCACGTATTAAACTCTGCAAGGGATTATATTTTTATAGTACGACACAAACCCAATCATGACTAATCGGATCTTGGCAAATGGCCGGTCATTTGGGCGAACGATCGGAGTCCGAGAATGTCCCGGTGACTATCTAAAGTATTGAGATAATAGGTGCGGGGGTGCGAGCACCGGGGCCCGGGGACTGGGGCGCCCAGGGCAAGCAAGCAAGGGGGGTATATGTAAGTGTCCAGGGCGACATTTGCACCGAACTGCCGACGACCTCCCGCTCTTACTTATGCGGTTTTTAATATTTTTATTGTAATGGCTGTGGCCGTGGTCAGTCTAGAGCAGAAGTGACATGGAATCGTCTTTATTAGCAGGTTCATATACATATTTATACTAGCTTATGCCCCGCGACTTCGTTCGCATTAAAAAGTATCGTATAAGTACTTACTAACTGTTGCCCGGGGCATGTAAATTTTTGTTCCAATACATACCATAATATCCCTTTTCACCACATCGTCGTATTACGCACTCACGGGTAAGAGATATTTATTAGATTCCTGAATATTAGGTAAGTTACTTAGTTAATAAAAAGATAAGTACAATAAAAATAAATTATACCTAAAACTAAAACCTATATAAAAACTAAAATAACCTAAAACATCGTCGTAGTTATTAATTGAGTATATAGGTAGGTACTCAACTAATGGTGAGTAGTAAACAATATATTACACAATCAAAAAAAATATTGTAGCATAAAAAAACAACTTTAACGTCGACGAAGGAATAGCGCTCTTCTACTTCTAGCAT
This sequence comes from Metalampra italica, assembly GCA_949699065.1. Lineage (NCBI taxonomy): Eukaryota > Metazoa > Arthropoda > Insecta > Lepidoptera > Oecophoridae > Metalampra > Metalampra italica. The sequence continues at coordinate 6,645,754 of OX452970.1, read as the reverse complement.
ATATAAGTATTTAACAAAACACATTGAAGACGTCTCCTAAGTTTTCTGTAATTTCTCCGATACGAGGTAGATAAAGGTTGTAGGAGAACGTGTAAAAAACAGCTGCGGCATGTCCCCTGATGGTCGGAGGCCGGCGGCGGCGACACCCTCGCTGTGACCGCCGTGCGGCGGCCGTAAAACTGCCCATAAACTACCAGCGGCCACCGCCGGCGCCGGCGCCGATACATATCTCCGCACTTATTGAAACTTTCCATTTCCGACTCAAAACAATAATTTCTCATGAATGAGCTCTGTCTGGATAACTTTGTTACGAATACCTTATTACCTAGTTGTTAATTACCTAGTTGTAGTTTTGCTATTCCTATGCGATATGTTTGGTTTGTTTGGCACATAATTAATGTATTTACTTAAATATAGGTAATACCATTACTTAAATTATTACATACGGACTTTTGATTTCGTTTACAACAGCGATGTCATTCAATCCACCTGTTTTGACTTTCAAAATAAGCAGGTACCTACCTATATGTATAGGTAAGCTAATTTTCTTTAAAAAAATTGAGGTAAAACATTAAGTATTAATAAAACCTACACATGCGCGACTGGGTGTAATATATGGGCTGAAATAAAATCTGTCAGTGACCATTTATAGCGAAGGAGTCCTGTTATTAAAATGTAGCGGAGCGACAGAGGCCGGGAGCCCGGCGACTCGACTCCGCGCCGGCTGGCGGCCGCGACACCATCTGATTTATGTCCGAACCAGCAGTATTTTATTCGGTGGGCGCCTCAAGAAAACTATAAGTTTCCGTTCGGCAGGACCAGGGGAGTAGCCCAGTAAATATTGTCTCCGCTCGCTGCATCAATACAGACAGATATCTATATTTATTGCGCTCCTTTGTAAGATAATTTGGTAATGGATTGGAGTCATTAGACTCTTACTATTTGCTCTCGGTTTACTATGTAGGTAAGTATATTAATTGTTAGCGGTCAAAAAATATAATAAACCATTAGTTATCGTATGGTTTTCACAAATTGGGTTTGGTCACTGACTGTCATCATAATATTGATATGATCAACGAGTCATTCAGTGTAAGTATATTGATCTTGTCAAGTAAGAAACGATTTGTGGGAGACGGTGAAAATATAAAATAAACCCTAGATTTAGCTATTTATTTATTCAATTGAAATAGTTATTGATTAATGTATGTATAATCATAATGCATATTGTCACACAGACTAAGATTTAACTGAAATTAAAATTGTAACCTTATTGTTCACTTCTGCATTTCCCATTTTTAATGATCTATACCATAAAGCTAGGATCTTTTTGGTGGGCGCCCGCGCCCTCACGCAAGGAGTAGCTAAATTCGATCCTTCCCGTTCCTGAACTAGGTATACCATCTATACTTTACCTACTACAAACTTTAAAAAGTGATGATTTACTTTCAAAAAAGGCACATTTTTTTTATACTTAGCATCTTTCAGAGTGTCACCTTGCCACGTCAGACGACACTGGCACCAGCACCAAACGATGCCAATTTGTCCGTCCCGCTGGCTGCCGCCCGCGCCGCGCCGTAAGCCGGAGGCGACGCGACTACGTAGCTGTCTAACTACTGAGTTCACCCTTACTGCAGTTATAAATCTACCTACCTATTTACTAAGTGTTTCTTAAAATAACTTAATTGACCGAGCGAGCGAAGCGTCTAAGTTTCGAGATTGACCAAAAATGCTAATGTCCGTCTGTCCTTCTGTCTTTCTGTCCTTCTGTCTTTCTGTCTGTAATTCTCTACAGGTCGCATTTTTCAACCGATTTTGACGAAAATTTGGCATAGGTATAAATTAATTAAACCTACAAAATGAGTAGAATAAAATTTTGAAAAACATTTTTTTTAGAGTACCTACCATACTCGCAAAGTGCGAGTGAACTTTTTTTTCTTGTGAATCCCATAGTGTGGGATATCGTTGGATAGGTCTTTCAAAAATATTGCTGGTGTGTGAATACCATTTTTTCGATTTAGGGATCCGTTGGCGAAATATTAAGATTTAAATCGGTAATTTTTGTTAGAGTCACGTGTCCCCCCCCCCCCTCCCTGTCAGCTAAACGGTTGCTTCTGGAAATGTGAAAAAATTCATGGCAGTAGCATATATAACGTAGTTACAAGGAAAACTATTACGGCTAAGTAGGTTCTATTAGTTTTTGAGTAATAGTGGATCGACTTATGAAAGTTGAAAAAATTAATTATGTTCATAGAACTGCATACGTAAAATGGAAAAATATTTTTTTCCGCGTGATATCCATGGTATGGGGTATCGTTGGATGGGTCTTTCAAAAATATCGCGGGTGTGTGAAAAACATTTTTCGATTCAGGGATCCGTTTGCGAAATATTAAGCTTTAAAGTGCTAATTTTTGTCACTATAGTACTGAATCTCCAACTGCAAAGTTGACTTCAGATCGTTTCTTTTAGGTTTGGTTTATAAGGGCTGGCGAGGTCTACTGTTCTCACAGAACCACTAGTGTTAAAATTATATACTATTTATGCATGGATAGAAATCACGCGAGGTTTGTATTGCAATTTTTTCGAAACGCCAGACTCAAAACACCCCATCAGAAACGAAAGTTCCAGTCACGCTTATCTCACGTAGATATATAAAATATTCGTTTATTTATTGACCGAGCGAGCGAAGCGAGCAAAGCGTCTAAGTTTCGAGATTGGCCAAAAATGCTAATGTCTGTCTGTCCTTCTGTCTTTCTGTCTGTCTGTCTGTAATTCTCTACAGGTCGCATTTTTCAACCGATTTTGACGAAAATTTGGCATGGGTATAAATAAATTAAATCGACAAAATGAGTAGAATAAAATTTTGAAAAACATTTTTTTAGAGTACCTACCATACTCGCAAAGTGGGAGTGAACTTTTTTTTTCTTGTGAATCCCTTAGTGTGGGATATCGTTGGATAGGTATTTTAAAAATATTGCTGGTGTGTGAATACCATTTTTTCGATTTAGGGATCCGTTGGCGAAATATTAAGCTTTAAAGTATGGCTTCTGAACAGAAAAACCCTACAAAAAACCAGGGCTTGTCCTTACAGGGCGAGCAACAGGCTTCTCTCCTAGTGGGGAGAGGAGCACACCGCGAACTAGCTTCGCAAAGGGGGGCCGCCCATGCACGGGGAGGCTCCAGTTCAATGTCTCTGGGACGTGGGAACCCTAACCTTAGGGGGACCGCCGCACCGAGCAGAGGACGGGGGGCCTACCCGGGCAGGGGGGGTCCTACTGATAGGGGGTCTCGCACTGATGGTGCGGGGAAGCGCGGAGACACCAAAACGGATGCTCCTACGGACGGTGAACTCCCAACGGGAGGGAACCCCGAGGCGGGTCCGGCTGGGGTCGAAGCAATTCCCCAGAACCTGAGGAGCGAGACCGGGAAAAGGCTCGGTGGCTCCCAGAGGAGGAAGAGGAGGAAGGAGCTACTGAGGCAACAAGCTTTGGCGGGGGGACCAGTGGAGATGCCGCCGAAGAGACAGAGGGAGGTCAGCGATGAGGCCACTGACCCGGCTGGTGACGCCAAGAGGGTGAAAACCCAGGGCAGCTACAAGGAAGCACTAGCTGGAATCAAGATGGCCATCGTTGCTGACAACCATCCGGGGACTATACTGGAAGAGGGGATGCTGGGGCTGATTCAGGACGCAGTCTGTGACCGCTTGATTGCCACTCCGGATCCCCTCCCCGTAGTTTATGTCAACCACATTGTTTCGGGGGCTGTGCATGTCACCTGCATGGGCGACGACGCAGTCAAATGGCTTCACGGACTCAGCGAAACAACAGTTGGGGAGGTGAAGATAAAGGTCGTGCACGCCAAGGACCTTCCAAAGCCGGTGAAGATGGCATGGAAGAGCAAGTACGGGCGAAAAGACGACAAGACGATGCTGACACTCCTTCAGCGCCTGAACCCTTCGCTAAGAACCAATGAGTGGAAAGTGGTGGACTCACAATTCGAGGAGAAGAGCGTCAGGCGCATTGTGTACATGGACAGGGTGTCAGCAGACCATATAAAGGAGCGGGGGTACGCGCTGCCGGGTGGTATCGACAGGTGCACCTTTAAACTCCTCGCAGATTATGAGGAAGGAAAAAGGAAGCCTGCTGCTACCGCCACGGTAGTTTCGGACCCCCCCACAAACACCCGGGGAGCACTGGACGAAGCGGTGGCGACAGCTGGCGCAGCGTCCAGTGCATCGTTACTAAGGATCGACCCAGCGGAAGAACTGGCCCTGTCACAACCAACGTCAACGGGGACAGATGATCTGCTGGACATGGTCGATCTGGCTCTCTCGTCCCCCGACGTGGGGGGGGAGGCTATGGAGGATGAAGGGGGCGGCCAGTAAGGGTTGCCCCAAACCCACCATCTCCAAGATCTACAAATGGCGGGAATAAGGTGTGTACAAATAAATCTACATCACTGTAAGGCAGCTATGGCCCTTCTGGACCGTAAGCTGCAGCAAAACAAATTTGACATTGCCCTAATACAAGAACCGTATCTATATCGGGGAAAAGTAACGGGCTTGGGTAGGACGGGGGGTACAATCTTTTACAACTGTCCTACTAACGACACAAGGACTTGCATCTATGTCAGAAATGGCATAGACGCGATGCCCTTGCGTAATTTCTGTTGCAGGGATCTTACCACGGTGATGATCCATACAGGAGGACGTGATGGGAGGAGGGCGACTCTACTGTCCTCAGCCTATCTCCCTCATCCGGACAAGGAACCGGCCACTCCAGCGCTCAGGAGCCTTGTCGACCACAGCAGCCGGGAGAACCTGGACCTTATCGTGGGCTGTGACGCAAACGCCCACCACGTGGTCTGGGGGAGCTCGGATGTCAACCAAAGGGGAGAGAAGTTACTGGAATATCTGGTGAGTTCATCTCTACAATTACTTAATAAAGGCTGTAGGCCCACCTTTGTGGACCGGCGGAGGGCAGAGGTTATTGACATCACGTTGGCAACTAACAGGGCAAGCAAACAGATCGGTAACTGGCACGTGTCTGATGAGATCACCCTCTCGGATCACAACTACTTATGCTTCACGTACAGTGGAATAACACCAACCGAAAATGCTCGCAAAAGGAACCCCAGGAACACCGACTGGACCTCCTTCAGGTGGGACTTGAAGGCAGAACTGGGTAAGTCTAAAGGTCAGCTAAATTCTGTAATAGATATTGAGTTTGAAGCGAACACAATCGTCAGTGCCCTAAACACGGCATGGACGGGTAACTGCCCGGAGAGGAAAAATCTGGGGAAAAGGGTACCATGGTGGACTACGGAGCTGGCTGGACTGCGTCAGGAGGCGCGACGTGCCTTCAACGCAGCCAGGGCCAGCAAGGACTATAGTGAGTATGCAGGCACCCTGACAAAATACAACAGAGCGGTGCGGAAGGCGAAACGGAAATCATGGAGAGACCACTGTCAGGCCATCAGTACGATTCCTGAGGGTATGAGGCTCTCCAAAGCCATTTCAACATCAAAGGCTAACCCACTATCAACAGTTAAGGATAGTACTGGTAAGCTCACGGAAACTGGGGCAGAGACATTAGCAATAATGCTAAGCACTCACTTTCCAGGCTGCAGAATCACCCAGCAGAGTCAGGATGACTCAATCAGCCTAGAAGAGCAGGAGGCTCGTACCACCAAGGCAGACTGGGACATAGCAAAGAAGGTAGTGGACGAGCCGAAGGTTAAATGGGCAATGAGCAGCTTTAAGCCGTTCAAATCCCCAGGACCTGATGGCATATATCCAATCCTTCTTAAAGAAAGTACGGCGGTTATACTACCGCACTTATGTAGGCTATACAGAGCATGTATCGCTTTTGGCTTCATTCCCCACGTTTGGAGGCGGGTGAAGGTCATTTACATACCAAAATCGGGTAAGGCAGACTACGAAGAGGCAAAATCGTATAGGCCTATAAGTCTGTCTTCCTTCTGTCTAAAGACGCTAGAGAAGTTGGTGGACAGACATATCAGAGGGGGCCCCCTGAGGGATAAGCCTCTTCATAGAATGCAATGTGCCTATCAGCCTGGCAAGTCGACTGAAACGGCGCTACATTATGTAGTAACCAGGGCTGAGAATGCACTAGAGAACAAGGAAGTCTGTGTCGGGGCATTCCTAGATATAGAGGGAGCCTTCGACCGCACGACTTTTGAGGCCATTAAAGAAGCTGCAATCAGACACAACATAGCACCAACACTATGTAAGTGGATAGACTGCATGCTTAAAGGCAGAATCATCAAATCCGAACTGCTAGGAGACGAAATATGCGCGATCACCACGAAAGGCTGCCCACAAGGAGGAGTGTTACCAATCCTCTGGTGCCTGGTGGTAGATTCGCTCATAAGCGAACTCAATACAGGACCGTACTTCACGGTTGGTTACGCGGATGACCTGGTCATCATGATCAATGGCAAGTTTCCAGGAACTGTATCCGGACTCATGCAGCAGGCTCTGGACATAGTAGAGGAGTGGTGCAATAACACTCATCTCTCTATCAACCCGAGCAAAACAACGGTAATACCCTTTACAAGGAAAAGGGACCTAACGGGTCTAAAAGAACTAACCATGTATGGCACAAGGATAGAATGGTCCACCCACGTCAAGTATCTGGGCATTATGCTGGATAAAGAACTAAGGTGGAGCCTACATGAGGAACAGACTATCTCTAAAGCACTACGGGTGTTCGGTATGTGTCGTTCCTCGTACGGAAAAACCTGGGGTCTCAAACCACAGGTAATCAAATGGATATACACCATGATGGTGGTACCCATACTTACGTATGGAAGCATCGTCTGGTGGACTCGAACAAAACTGGCAACATGCAAAGTGGCACTATCGAAAGTGCAACGCTATGCATGTTTGGCCATAACAGGGGCTTTTAAAACCACGCCCACAGCTGCAATGGAGAAGCTGCTCAACCTCAAGCCACTGCACATCAGCATACAGGTTGAAGCCATGAAGGCACTCCACAGGCTATCAACCAGTGGTCTAAAGGGCAACGCCCACACGACCACTGGACATGCTAAGATGGAGATATCGAAATATCTCGATGGGATCATGAGCATGAACTGTGACAAAACACAGCCAGTGTTCGTCTTCCATAAAAGGTATAAAATATATGTCCCCACCAGGGACGAATGGAAGGAAGGACTGCGACCTCCTGAAAAGGACAGTCTAATATGGTATACAGACGGATCCAAGATGGCGATGGGAACGGGAGCCGGGGTGTACAACAAAGACTGTAGCATAAGTCAGAGTATGGGACTAAATGCAACAGTCTTCCAGGCGGAGACATACGCAATAATTGCGTGCGCATGGGAGATTATGGATAGAAATATCAAGGATAAAACTATCTATATACTCAGCGACAGCCAGGCAGCGCTCAAAGCCCTGAAGTCCTGTCGAGTGGACTCCAAACTAGTCTTAAATTGTGTGCAAGCACTAAATAAGCTGGGGGGTACAAACACAGTGCGACTGGTATGGGTACCAGGGCACGAAGGCATTCGAGGAAACGAGAACGCAGACGAACTGGCCAGAAAAGGGTCAGAACGGGCCCTGATCGGACCAGAACCATTTGTGGGACTCTCCTCGAGCACCATTAAGATGGCCTTAAAGGCTTATGCCGACGAACAACACCTAGCGGAGTGGAGGGCTCTTCCGGAGCTGGCGCACGCTAAAGAGTTCATTGGCACGACTGACACAGGCTCCAAAGTCAACATCCTAAGATATGACAAGAAAACCGTACGCCTTATTGTAGGAGTTTTCGCTGGTCACTTCGGTGTAAGGGACCTCCTGCATAAGATGGGACTATCGGAGACTTGCATATGCAGAGCCTGTGGAGAGGACAGAGAGACGATGATAATTATGAAATATTAAGCTATAAAGTGCTAATTTTTGTCACATTAGTTTTTAATCTGTCTCCAACTGCAAAATTGACTTCTGTTCGTTTCTTTTAGGTTTGGTTTATATGGGCTGGCGAGGTCTACTGTTCTCACGGAACTACTAGTTTTAGTTTTACAGCCCTGCTATTCTGTAAGCGTATTTGTGCAACTCGATCCTGAATCCGCAGTGAGATCGGTCCCTAACTCAATGATTCACAGTTCAATACTCATGCACTTTACTTCGCAAGTTGTGTAGCTTGTATTTGTTTACACAATGCGACATTAAGGTCTTTCATGATCGGATGCGAAGTGAAGTAAGTGACTTGCGATGTGATGGTCGAGTTTTAATTCGTACCTACTTTACAGAATCACACAGCAGGATACCGCGGCCGAGCCGATAGGTTGAATGGATTTGTGTGTGTAAACCTAATATTACGTACCTACTTACTTACGTATTTAACATAATCTACTCATCATTGCTATTCTAAATGGAGTTGAAATAACAAATCTCTGGCGGGTATAATGAGGCAGCCCGTCACCGCCGCCGCGCCGCCCCGCCCGCGCACAAATCACCATCAGCGCTGATTGACAACACGGCCTTTATCCCTCTAATTTATCTAATTTATTTATAACAGTGGAATGGAGACAAGGTGATGCTTTTATTAGTTCACTTAATAGTACAAGGCGTTTATACATTCAGTTATTGTTTTTATGTTAAGGTAACGGCTGTAGGTACCTTACAAACATAATGTAACTACTTTTATAACATATTTGCTCGTAAAGGGTTCACCAATTTCAATATCGTATTGTATCTCATTACGCACTTGTGCGTTATTATAAAGTAAAACGCACAGTTTATCAAGATGTTCCGTCTAAAAATGAACGATTAGCAAAGAGTTTTTATGTAAGAATAAAAGTGGTCAACATTTTATGAATAAAATTAACTTTAGGAGATAAAATAAATAAATATAATCTTTAAATTAATTTTGTCAATAAATTACAACCATTTATCTTTAACAAAAACACAAAAATATTAATTTACTTTATAAGTAATACTGGCTGTTTTTGTGCCTTTGCCTAAAAAAAAGCGCTGATGCGCGCGCATCGCTAATTTGTGAACAAGTAAAATTATTCCATTTTTAAAATTGTTCAAATTTTTATAACTGCTTTAACAAGTAATTAAACATTTATTCGTTTTCCGAGTTTTATTTATTTCCTCGCAAATATGTTATAAAACGTCGTATGACATACATGCGCTTTGAAAATTACAGCCTCTGCTTCCTTATGGCCCTCGCCTACGGCTCGGGCTAGCAATATCGCCTCGGCTGTAATTTTCAACTTACCGTACTTATATCATAATGTACTATTACACTTTTTACGAAGTTCAAATGGGCGTCAATTTATGTTTTAGTTGATAAGTCACTCCTTCTTCTTTTGTTATCGTTCAAGACATATGACTTCAATGTCGCCCCTAGTGAGGTGCAGTGTTGTATGGTTGAAAAGTTTTAAAAAGATTCGAGAGGACCCTTTCTCGGATGATCTGGCCAGTGGAGCTGTTATTAAATATTTAATGCAACGCATTTTTTTAACTGCACAAGGTGCTGAATTACATTTGGTTATTTGGTACCTATTAAATAGTGTCTGCCTCTGTAACTATTATGAAAACCAAAGCAGTCTTTATGATGTTACCCGTCACAAGTAAATTATTTTGAAATTTTGTTTTAAGCTAAATGTAGTACGAACACGTGAGAGGCAACAATGCTCGTCAGAAGTGAGGAGATATGGAATAGCATTCCGTAAAACAATGTCGTCGGCGTGATCGGGTTGCACAAACCCAAGGTGAACGTTTCATAACATCGATGCCACTGGAATCCATTCGTATTTACAATGCATGTAATTGAATATTAAAATGTACTGTGACCATTTGTAAGTTCGTAGTTTATAGAGATTATAAACCCGAGTCCATTGTTAAAATGATGTAAGGATTGAAGACTTAGAGAAAGAAGCTTAGACGCATGTTTAAATCCGGCATGAGGAGTGCATGGAGTTGTTTTTTAAATACAGCAATTGATTTTGAATAAAATAATGCCTAAGTAGGTGTATAGATCCTACCGAAATATATCGCTAGTCGTTACCCAGTGTTTTAGAATACTTCTTCTAATTGTACCTACTGAGAATAATTTAATATTTAAAAAGAATAAACTCTACAATTAATTAAGAAATAGAAATATTTATAAATATCTGACTGAAACTAACTAGAAAAATATGTAACGAACTATATTGCATTATAATTATATGAACACCAACATATTCCTAACAAGAAATAACCACACTCACATTTACTTTGGTTTTATCTAATTTTAGTGTGACTATGAATGATACAAAGCTAAAGCGATTAAACAATTTTGACCAAGTGATTAATGATGGCGAAACAAGTGTTCAATCAGCGTGCGGTCGACGACGCAGGGCGCACTATACCCAGCGTAATCGCAGGGCAAGGTTCACGGGTAAACGGTGTCGTCGCTCAAAACAATCGGCCTTAATGACCCGACCCCCAAACTATGCATGTGATGGGGAACAATGTTACACGATAGGATATTTTATGACTGCCTACAAGAATCTGTCTTAATATTTACTAACTTATGCCCCGCGACATCGTTCGCATTAATAAGTACTGTATATGTTACTTACTAATAGTTGCCCGCGGCATGTAAATTTGATTTGTAAATATTTGTTCCGGGTATAGACTTCCCCAACCTTAACCTCCCTTTTCACCACTTTTGCTTGGAATTTTAAAAATCCAAGTACACCAGATTAGAAGACCAGATACTTTAAAACAAAAAAAACGGTTCAAATCGGACCAGTAGTTTTAGCGTGATGCGGGTTCAAACAGACAGACAAGAAGTTTTTTGAAGTGTTTTGGGGTCAGATAAGCCTAATAGCACAGAGTAAGTAATAGTCTCTAATAGTCCAGTCAATAAGGGATTGTAGAGTGCGTGAGCAGGGACCTAAGCAATTTCTTCAGAAACTTGGGGGGTGGTTGCAGTCTAATTTTGTGGAAACACATGAAAGCTATTGCAAAAATCATGTTAGGTACTTGAAAAAATTAAATTGTAATTATTTTAAAGATGTTAAATTTAAGTTACAATAATAAGTTACCTACCTAAATAATTTTATTGATTTCAATCTCATTCTCACTCTCAATAACTCTTAAACTTTCTCTGGATTCACGTTTTCATCCTCTTTGACCGTAAGGGCACGCCGTTCGCCCGTTGAGGCATTTCCCTTGGCACCACTGCCAACGGAAACGGCACGTATGCATTTATTTTAAAATTAAAACTAGTTAGTCTAGCTAACTGAATGACTGACAAGTGTGGCTAATTAAGCCACTCTAATTAAGTCAGTCATTCTAGTTAGACACCCTAAGTAGATAAGCTAGTTAGTCACGCTATTTAGTCGCACTAGTTAGTTATCCTAAACCGTCACCCTAAATAGTTAAACTAGTTAGTCTAGCTAGCTAATCACGCCATTTAGTCAACATTGTTAGTCATTCTAGTTAGACACCCTAAGTAGATAAGCTAGTTAGTTACGCTATTTAGTCACCATTGTTAGTCATTCTAGTTAGACACCCTAAGTAGATAAGCTAGTCAGCCAAGCTAGCTAATCACGCTATTTAGACACCCTTGTTAGACACCCAAAGTAGATAAGCTAGTTATTCACGCTATTTAGACACCCTTGCTAGACACCCTAAGTAGATTAGCTAGTTAGTCACGCTATTTAGACACCCTTGTTAGTCATTCTAGTTAGACACCCTAAGTAGAAAAGCTAGCTAGTCACGCTATTTAGTCGCATTTGTTATCCTAAACCGTCACCCTAAATAGTTAAAGTAGTTAGTTAAGCTAGCTAGTCACGCTATTTAGTCACTGTTGTTAGTATTTCTAGTTAGACACCCTAAGTAAGATAAGCTAGTTAGTCACGCTATTTAGTCGCACTAGTTAGTTATCCTAAACCGTCACCCTAAATAGGTAAACTACACTACTACTACATCTTAAAATCACACCGATTTTAAGATGTTTGGAAAATTTTGTCATTACTTTACTTTTTTATATATTTTGTCATAACTTTAACCCGGTGTAGAAATTGATATACTCGTATGTATATTTTTGAAGGGAATTCAACTCTCTACAACTACATATTTGGAATTTTTTTATCTGATGAATAGTTTAGACGATATGAAGAAAAGTTTGATGGGAATTGGGAGGTAAAAATCATTTTTTCGAAAATTTTCACTTTTCAATTTTGACTTTTCTTGGTAAACAAGATAGATGTTCGAAAGGTCGATGCAAACCTTTCGACGCATAAAACCATATACGCGAAACACCACCTATAAGATAGGTACGTAAAAACAGTTACTGCACCTTATAACGTAGGGCGGGTAGGTATTTTAATTAGTCATATAGTAAGTGCTACTTATAATGTTACACAATAATATATAGGTAAGTACCTATGCCTTATGTACTTTACGTATATTTACGGGTATATAAGTAATTTGATAAGTTGAAATCCGTGTGAAAACAATGTTGTTATCAGTTTATATTAGAAACTTACATTGAGCGTATAACGTTACGGCGACATCCTGTTATACCTGCAGTTCCTAGAAGACCGGGTAGACCGTGTTATCGACATGCATAGGTACAGGAATCAGCAGCCCTGCCACTGTGCCGGTAGTCATAACATCTTGCTCTATGCTGACATCTTCGTATTAATCGTAAGTTGTTAGAGCGAGCCATCAACGTCCACCCCAAACCTGTCGGGACAGTAAAGAAATGGAGATACCTAGCATAATTTTTGTACTAGGTATTAAATTATGTTTTGCAAGACGGCTATTTCAGTTAAACCGTAACGAATCTTAGCGTACAATACATACTCCAATATTTTTAATGTAAATTCTTTATATATGTAAAATTGGTGGTGCATAATCTTGAATCAAATAATTTAGGGAGCGCGCGCGCGACCAAAGAGATTTGAAACTTCTCGTGCTATAATTTCGACTTTAATTGTTTTTCATTATATGTCCTAATGAATATACATGGAAAAACGCCAAAATTCGTACCCTGTATAGCACAGATCACGGAATCACGGCGATTCCAAACTATGTGCCTAGTTAGTAAGATTTGTGATACATTTGATGTGAATTCTATGAACGTCTTCCTCGTCGTTCCGGGGCGCGTCGGCCATTCCGGAAAACAGCCGTTTTGTTTACACACCTACACGTCACATTCATGTAAATAGTTAGAGCAACGCATGTCCATCGTACGGTTGCTTTATGTGTAAATAGAATAACACGTGACTTGTCATGTCATCGGACCTGCATCGGATAGATTGAAACTGTGCTTGACGTGACAAATACCGTGCTGGCCGCCTTCGGTACGCGCGGCGCGGGCGGGCTGGGGCGGGCGCGGGCGGTGGCGCAGCGCACGACAACGGAGGCGCGGCGGCGCGGGCGCCGACACGAGTTGCGTAAAATAGCAACAACAATCGTGTTTGTCTTATACAATGATGCGACACGTTCGGTCGAGATTTGATGTTTACAAATTATAATATACCTACTTAATCGTGCCTAATTGTCATCTTTTTATCTAAAAAGCCTTTTCCCGCGTCTTTGCTCGCGCGGTTTCAGTGATTTCTCAGATTATGAAACCTCGTTCTGTCGTCGCATCGAGATAAAATATACCTCAGGTCCATTGACCCTGATTGATACAGTAGCGAAAACCCCATCAAAATCCGCCAAATATTTTTGCGTGATTTCCGTTTTTGACACAAATAGAGTGGTAAAGTGGATAATGGTCGGAAATTAGTTTGCTAAATGCATAAGCATGTGAGGGAACTGAAGTGTAGTGGAAGCCGTGGGAGCGTTGGCTTAAAGTCATTACCCGGTGAATGAATAACGCCAAGTCCAATTACCTGATTGGATTAGCCACCGGTCGCGATGGCTCAACGCCTACCTGTGTCTATACGTACATACTAGCATAGTATTTAAATGAACATTATCTTACTAATAAAATACTTACGTATGAAATAAATATCTGGTTAAGGTACTTAACCTTAACAAATTTAAAGTTATGTTTATGTATCAAACAGGATTTTTCTGTACTGCTAGATTGATGGTTATCAAACTTGGTTTTGTACGCCGCTGAAGTGACAAACATCGTGGGGATAGCAGGTATCGAAAGTCCACCGACGAAAGCGTTAAGTCCACCAAGCCACACTGAGGTAGCGTTAAACTTTGAACCAGAAGGACTCTTTGAGACGGCAGTTCTTCAGAGTGAACCATAAATATAAGATTACTTATTGATGTAACTCGGTACAGTAGGTACTAGCCTAAAGACCTAAAGACTACTTTTTACCGCGGTAAACTTTTCCCGCGGGAAAATTTGTTAATTTTGATGAAACTTGGTACAGTGATAGCTTAAAGTTATTATTTTTCGGATAAAGATTAATATATGTAGGATAGTGTAATATAAAACATTAGCATTATTTATTTGATTTAATTTGTTACAGAAACTGAAATATGTAGGTACCGATGTTATGTGTAGGTATCGATGTTACCGATGGTATCGATGGTAGGTACCTACACTTACACACAGACAAGGAAAAAAAGTCAAAGACCTCAAATAATACGGATTATTATGAAGTGTTTATAACTGAGGTAAATGCCCTCAGGGACATATTTACCTACTTAACAAATTAATTGTTTGCTAAATCATCATTCAAATTATTGCGAAGTGTCACTGCGAACGTTGCCTTTTCTTCATAACTGCTGTTGTTGCTACAAAAGATATATCAATAATTGAAATTATTGGTATTTTATGGCTGTTTATATAAGTGCACGAAATTGTTGTATCATTTTAATAAAAAATAACTTTGGTCTCAATTAAAAAGTATTGTAATCATCTAATCATAATTCCAAAAAAGAATGTTGCTGGATGAGGGTCGCGTATGGTGCATGGCGGCAATCGTTCGACTGGTGATGATTATGAAGATGTATAGGTTGATAGACGAGTATGTTTGGCAAATACTTCAAAAATGCGAAGTGCCGAATGTATAGGTGGTTCCATCGCTTGCGAGAGGAGGCAGGTGTCGCGTAACAGCATGCGATGCCGGTTCGTTTGCACACAATCGCGTTTGCGGTGGAACCCCGCGGCGCTCGGCGCTCCACGCCCGTCGCTCACTTGCATATCGGGACAGCCTAAATATGGAGTCAGACTTCCATAATTATTAAAAACTAACTGTTGCCCGCGGCTTCGCCCGCGTGTAATCAATTTTTCCCGCGGGAACAGTTTACCGCGGTAAAAGTAGCCTTTATTGTTATTCCAGAAAATTAAGGTACCTATCACTATACCGTCATCAAAATAGTTTCATCAAAATCCGTTCAGCTGTAACAGCGTGGAAGAGTAACAAACATCCTTACAAACTTTCGCCTGAAAAATAATAATAGGGTAAAAAATCTATTAGATATAATTATAATCTAAGCTCAACTGACTGGCAGGTCTTTCATTGCACTTACCTGCTCAATCCGTTTGGTCTAGAAAATTTCAGGGCAACTGACGTAGACAGGTAGGCATGAGTCGGTTCCCATCATGAAGGAAAAAAAAACTCCGCCCACCAAAGAGATCCTAGCTCTATGATTCAAACGGGGAAAGCTTTTGCCTCACCGTAGGTACTCGGTATAGACTACCTACTAATTAGATGAATAGATTCTGCCAGTTTTTCCTCCAGTTGCGGTGCCCGTCATTTAGCGGACGTAATACAGTGGTGAATGACGTCACTAGAACGTTGTCCATGTAATCAAATTGGCGCGGTTACCTAGAGAGCGGTCGTCGTTTAGTCCATTTGTTCTAGTGACGTCATTCACCGCTGTATTACGTCCGCTAAATGACGGCACCGCTACTCTAGGAAACCCAAGCTTTAGCAGTAAAATTAACCAAAAAGAAAATCAGAAATTTAATATCTAGGTACTTGCATTAGCGGAAGATTGTAACAAAAGAATACCATCTGTAACATAGAAACGAAAACTATTTCTTCGTTACGACGACACAACTTTTTTTAAATCAGCGACAAACGATTCCATATTTTTCAGCAGTGTCACAAAGCAGCGCCTTTGATGCGTCTCCTGCGATGCGTTAAACGAGAGCCTAGAGAGCGGGCGGGGGCCGCCACCGCCGCCGCGATCGAGGGCGGCATAATTCACTTAAATCACTCTTAAATCATAGCCCTTGACGCTTCACGGCTTCAGTATGACGCCTCGCACACCTAATACCATCCTTTTCAGTCGAAAGTACCCACGAAAAGTAACGCTTTTACCATGTTTAGGTAGAGGTCTATTATACACATCAGATAGAAATACATAGGTAGGTGTTAATAAGTTTTAATTACGAATTACATACTTTTCTTTTCACCTAACTTATATAATTTAAAACATTATTGTACCATATTGCCCTTTTGTTCTTTATGTTTATTTTTCTTTCTACTCGGGAAAAAATATACAATATCAGAATACAAGTACTGTATATAAGTAGGTATACGTTTATTTTTATTGATGTTAGATATACCTAGGTATGCACACGCACAAGTCAAATGTTAACAATAAAACGTCATAAGCAAGAGAACTTATTGTCGATCAAATTGAAAGGACAAGAGCGTAATCTAAAAATCCGGCAAATAAAAATCCAATGGGAACGAAATGACATATTCGGTTTGCACAAATCCTTAAAACGTCATCCAGATATCCATTACATGTCTATTAAATCTTACGACATATATTTGTGGGGCTCAGTCAGCAGAGCTCCCCTCGCAAACACGGCGCCGATTACAGGCTCGGCCGACCGGAGTAAACGAATATAAAACACATGCGGGAAGACGAATGCAAAACGTACTCGTCAAGATTTTGCATAGGCAAACAGTAGACGCGCCCCTTTTGCGGGTTATAGACTCACATCAAGCATTCATATAACATCATCTCATCTCTTTTCAAAATTAAGTTTCAACATCTATAGGGCTTAAATTTTAGAATGTACATATGGAAACATTTTGGCGGGATTTTGTCGGAGAAGGTTGTCTTTTTATTAAGTTTTCCTAAAAAATGTATATTGTAGGTTTTGGTGTATATCTATGATAGTTTTATATGCAACAAGTGCCTACTATAGTGTATATTGTGCGGGATAGTTAAATAAAAGCGTGTAAACGACTCTACCAGATCGTTCCAAAATGTCCCTTGTTATTCTTCATTAAACCTACTATCGGTTTAATGCGGAATGAACCGTGAACTAACTCTAGTCGTGCTCTGTTTTTGTGGAGGCCTTGCTGTAACCGCCGGTTTAAGTAAATATAAGAAATAATACTTTAAATAAGACAGGGCTGTATGGACGAAGCTTCCCTTGCCCGTCCTCAATAGAGGACAAATAAATAAATAAAATAAAATAAGGACAGTGGTTTTATAATCGGTTTTGCCGTCATTCACCATCAGGTAATTTTGAAAGGCATGACAAAACCACCAAAAGTTACGGCTACGGCTACGCTGCACAACTTTCTCACTCAATCGCTACTTAGTCTTAACAATTTTTTACCGGAACAAAACAGAGAAATATTACAATCTATTAGTACGGTAGATACGGAAGATAGACAGATTACAATACATCCCTATGGGTTGCTTGGGAGAGGTCCGCAATGAAGCTGCGTCTTTGTACTGTCGACCGCACGTCAGTGGAAATAAAACCAGTTTAAACATGACTCTCATTGCATTGAAACTCCCTAATAGGCTAGGCCAGCTCAAGGTCAAAGTGTTTCCACTGATGTGCGGTAGACGTACAGCTAGCCAACACACACAGATATATGTATATGCATGTAGGAGTGTGTATTTAGTATCGACTTTATTAATTGTGTAAGAATCGAAGATAGATTTTTTTTTAAAGTTGCACCTACCTACTGTATCAAATTAGGCACTCGTTGAAATCTTTTGTACCAACTACATTAAACATTCTCGCAAAAGACTTCAACGAGGCCCTCATGTCAAAACTTCGGTGTGGGTAATTTACAGTTGCCTCCGTATCTTTGATGTTGAACGTACAACGATACAGCTGATAGCACCTAAACATCTCTCGCATACCTCTAGGTAACATACCGTTATGTAGAGGATCGCACACCCTCTATAAATGTCCAAGCTTACTATATAAGTATATGTAGGTGCTTGGGAAAATCGACAAAGACCTGATAACACCAATAATTAATACTGCCCAGAACTAACTTGTAAAAAGTTGTATATTCCCAGTAAGAATCAACCCATGACTAAGCTGAACCGCTAGGTCAAAAACCGACGTCAAATTATGGCGACATAGACTCTGAACATTACATGAAAATTTCGTTGGAGGTACCAAAAGACAGAAGAGAAATAGGACCCTACCCCCGTTACAAATGCCGCAGGTGGTCGTAGCTTGCAAAATCGCACTCCTAGCGTGATCGTGTCAACAACACCACGTGGAGTTGGCGAAAACCTGACCTACAAAGCTAATTTGAAGGACATCGAGAAAAGGAGAGTGACCTGACGTAGCAGCATCTAAAGTGATGAGTCGCGCGTGGCGTGGCCGGCGGCGGCTGGCGGCGGCGGCTGGCGGCGGTGGCGGCCGGGGCGCGAGCGGCCGGCGGCGGCCGGGGCGCGAGCGGCGGCGCGGCTCCGAGCTCCGCTCAAGTAACGACCTATCGATTGGCAATAGTGCTTAGTTAGCGATCCTCGGTCTCCCCGCGCCGCCCGTGCCGCCCCCCGCCCTGCCCGCCGCTCTCCACCTAGATCTCACTGAACTCTCTGCCATTCGATATGGAATTTATTCATGGCTTCATATCATTGTTTTATTATGAAGAAAGCTATTGTTTTACGAAGAAATTTACCTATGACATTATGAGCAGGTCTGGATTTTTCAGTGTCGCTAAGCGTGATGCGAGGCGCAATATAAATGCGAAAAATTTGATTAAACCGACATGCCTCCTGTTTATAGCTACATATTTATTTCTTTTTTATGAAATTCTAGCATTTGCATTTGTCGGCAGGTGTCAAAATTTGTTTAGTTCACATATGAGCTAATTTTGAAATTCGATCCGGCATAGTTTCTAGGATTTATTCGAAGAAAAAGGTCTGAAGAAGTTGAACAAACGCAAGTATGGGTAAAAATAGTTTTGCCGTCATTTTATGAAGAAAATGAAACCTCCAATGTTTGCTATTTAATTTTGGAACAGTGGTGCACTGCACAAAATAAACGACTAAAAATGGGGTTAAAATAATCCAGCTAATATTATCTAACATAATCTTTCGAGAAAGTGGATCGTTGTGTCCATGAATCTAGGTTCCGATACTAAATATGCAAGATGCGATCTCCACAGGGAGCGCGCACGCGACCAAAGAGATCTGAAACTTCTTGGTTGTGTCCGACCATAGAGTTAGTATACTAGCTATAGAGCGCGCGCATCGCTCATTGCCCATTGTGCCAAGTGTAAGCAGGTGTTCTATTTAGATGGACGCTTCTATTTAGATTTTTTCTAGATCGTTCTTTCCCGTGAATCGTATTTACAGCTTGGCACTGCACATTTCACCATGATTACTGGTTGTGACTAGTAGCGTCGCCCCGAAATTTTCGAGACTGTTCAGACCCGTGCTTACAGTTCAGACTTGCTAACGCGCGCTCTATGTATACTAACAACTCTCTGTGTCCCACCTTGTAAGATAGAGACAAAAACTTAATATTTATTCATTCCATACTTCTAATATCTAGACCTACTAAGACAATGTGCAGCCCTTGGATTACAAGAATCTCATCACAAGTATCGCAGTAGGTTACCAAAAACGATTCTGCAGCATTTCCGAATCCCGCGCCTCGTCAGCCCCAGTCAGCTCCCGTCAGCAGCGCCCCGCCCGCCCGCGCCCGCCCGCCCGTGCAAGCTCACCCCTCAGCTGTTTCTCTGACTTTCACTTGATCCACGAATGTCATTTTACTTATAGGCATTTTACGAAACATGAGAATTTATGTTTGTTTCTCTGTTACAACCTCAATTATACGAAAATTAATGAATGGTAAAATAAAAACTACGATGGCTAAAAGTGACTAAAACGATTACCATTTGATGTGCATTATCATTAAAACTACTAATACATTACAGCTATATTACTTGCTTGCACTTAAACAAACATACGCGTTAAACACATAACCCTGCTTTTGGGCTTCGCCGCAGTCGGGTAAAAGTTGTATACTTTACTAAAACATCAAAAAATATAAGTAAGTCATTGAGACTAAGTAGTAGATATACAACGTATATCATTACATTGTAAATCAATGTATTACCTACTCGTTCGGAGAAAGACGAGACGAGCGAAGCGAAAGACGTGTGTCCGGATCGCGATACTTGGTGCTCCGTTCTTTCTGCCTACCAGTTCATGGACTAGCTGACTAGATGGACTAGCATGGATGGATAGCGTGAAGGCACCTAATATATGTACATATGTACCAGTTTAGTATAACAATGGGCCAGAACCTTTTGTAACTAAGGCAAAATGGTAGCACATTAAGGTTGGTGCATATAATTACAACTAGTATTTCGGTGGGTGCCGCGGCCCGCAAGCGGACCGCGGATGTCGGCTGTGTTGAGCTTTTCTTTTGACAGGAAGCCGAAAAAAAATTTTTTTTTTTTTTGAGATTCGACGTTTTGGTTTTTGGCCGGAGACCAAATCTTAAGTGGTAACCTAAAAGCCGCAAAACAAACTTTCATGATTTTCGTGATTGCAGTGTTGTGATTTGGTTTTTGACGCTCGTTTCGCTCCCTTCACTCGGCTCAGGCGCTAGAGCGCGACGCTCGCTGAGCTCGCTACGCACTAGAGCTTCGCGCGGCACACTCGCTTCGCTCGTAAATAATTGTATTCATGAGTACTTAAAACCCCTACATACAAATTTTTTGCTCAATTGGAGAGTAAAATTTATTTTCAGCCATATAAAAAGCCGCAAATTATCAAATTATTCAATTCCATATGTTTATCTTATTGCATCTCTTTGGTTATGTTTATTTGGACAAGGTAATAGCAGGCCACTTTGTACAAAAAAATCTGAAGTAAAAGCCATAAATTAAACTAATGAAACATTTTTTTGTTTTTAAAGTGATTGGCCAGTGCGTTATAAAGCAGGCATACACTACAACAAATTGTAACTTGAAATTGTTTTTAAAATGATGGCCAGTGCGTTATAAAGCCGGCATAAAGTATGGTAGTGTATGAACATATTGCGTTGTCCAAATAATGCCCAAAGAGATGCGATTGATATACCTACCTATAGAATCTTTTATTTTTTTTAACTTTTTGGTGTAACAGGCCACATCTAAACTTCCAAATCTATCCAGATTTTTGGCAGGAACTCCTACCTGCTACCTATTGAATTTTTCTAAAAAGTGTATTTGTGGGTTTTGGCTTGTTGATAGTATGCGAAACAAAAATGTACTGTAGGTACTAGGCAATGCAAACTTTCATGTTTTGTGTACTGTTCGGTGTCCACCCGCGCCGGGGGTATCGACCCCTCCGCGCTGGCGATGTGCTGGCTCAGCTGCGAGTAAGCGATCCGCTTCCATGCCATCAGCTTTTTATGCTTCCTAACACAAAACCTAATGGATCTGTATCTGTAGATATTTTAGCAACAAGATAAGGTGAAAAATAGAATAGGAATAGGTTTTATATTTAAATTTATTATCTTCTCCAAAATCCCGAAAAAACCGATCGTTGTTTTTTATCGTACCTTGGATAAGAACCAACTACTTATTCAAGTCGTTTCAGTTACCTTGGAAAAATACCGACTACCTGTTCTAGTCGTATCAGTTTACTTGGAAAAGAACCGACTACTTGTCTAGTCATTTCAGTTACCTTGGAAAAGAACCGACTACCTGTTCTAGTCGTATTAGTTACCTTGGAAACGAACCGACTACCTGATCTAGTCGTATTAGTTACCTTGGAAAAGAACTGACCAGATATCTGTTCTAGTCGTATCATTACCTTGGAAAAGAACCGACTACCTGTTCTAGTCGTTTCAGTTACCTTGGAAAATGGAAAGTAGAGTGTAATGGTGACGTCACCGCTGGCAGCCGACCTTGCCACTAGAAAAATGTGCCGCGTCGCTGGCGGGGGACGGGCGGGCGGCGGGCGGCGGGCGGGCGGCGCTGCTGGCTCATCACTACGCCGTACTACGCCCGCTCCGGCGGCCATCGCACCCTCGCCTCACAACAACCTCACCATTTAGTTTTGTACTTTTACTTTGGATTCACAGGGCTATTTTTAATTTATGGTATTATAACGAAAAGCTTATATTGACCATAGCTTATAATTTATGAGTGCATTCTGACAAACGGACATTTTGTCTAAAGTATATTGTACATTTTGACACTCGTGCTATCGTGTTGGTATCAGAACTGATACTGACATATACTGATACATTATGACATGTTGTCAGTTTGAACCCGCCGCTTAGAAAAAGAATGAACCATAGAACCTTAATCTTTTACCCCAATAATTTGAGAAGACGCTTCATAAATGGCGCGGTCAAACTGAACAAACACTATCTATGTATTTCATATTTTATATTCACATAAAATTCACATACGTAGATAGAGATAGAAGATATTATACCTGTCTGTAATAAGTATTGTAATAAGTGTGTCCCTCTCTGATTATTATTGTTATTGTTATTTTAGCAGCAGCCCTGCTATTCTGTAAGCGTATTTGTGCAACTCGATCCTGAATCCGCAGTGAGATCGGTCCCTAACTCAATGATTCACAGTTCAATACTCATGCACTTTACTTCGCAAGTTGTGTAGCTTGTATTTGTTTACACAATGCGACATCAAGGTCTTTCATGATCGGATGCGGAGTGAAGTAAGTGACTTGCGATGTGATGGTCGAGTTTTAATTCGTACTTTACAGAATCACGCAGCTGTTCTATGGGATCCTTGTTCTTAGACCCGCCGTCATATAATGAGAATGCAGACTTTAGGAGAAAATGACATTTTAGGAAGCAGACATGTTGCTTGAACCTGAGCGCGATTTTGATGTGATACATGCAATCAGTTAGTAGGTACCTACCTATCTTAATTTTTAATGTTGGGCTTTATTAAGGATTATTTGTAATTTTTTATTATATAGAAGAATTTGCGAGTACCTACTACTTTATATTTAATAAATATAGAATCTGCCCCAATAATTATGCTAAAATTGTAATCCTACCCAAAGTGGTGATTTTGTCACACTCTATTTATAACAATAATGTTCTTATAACTCAAATTTATAGTCCCAAATTAAGCCGAAGCTTGTGGACTCAACAACTGATAAACAATCATATTATACATACAATGTATATATTTTTTAATAAATACTTAAATATACATTATATTTATGAGAGTGTGGCTGTCAGATTTTGGTTTTTGAAAAAGAATTCTATCTAGACTTTACATAAGTCTAGTACCTATTTGAACTACATTTTGAGACCCGATCGGGTCTCTTAACACTCTTTAAGGCACCTACTAACGCTAATTAGCACTGCAATAGTTATGTAAGTATGAATGTATGTTATATGCACGCAAGAGAGAAAACTCTTCTGTGGTTGTAAGTAAATTATAGTAATGTAAGTAGGTACTTATACTTATATTCTAAATTTTACATCAGTTGTGACCATATTTCGGCAAATAATGACCTATCTGAGCGCTACGCGGGCGCTACGCCGATAATGCTACGCACGGAAAAAATGTTTTTTTCCGTAGTGCTAACTATACAGTGCGGCGTGCGTATTTGGATCTATTTAGATCACTAGTTACTTGTGAATTTAGGTCAGAATAGAGATTTCCATACAATTTAGCTCTCTCCCATTCACATGGAACCGGGGTGGACAATTTCTCTATGTAGATTAACATAATCCTGGCCAGTAATGCAGTCCAATAGCACAGTAAATAATAATTGGCCCATATATTATTATGATGTACGCCTACAAAATGGGCCAT
This sequence comes from Metalampra italica, assembly GCA_949699065.1. Classification (NCBI taxonomy): domain Eukaryota; kingdom Metazoa; phylum Arthropoda; class Insecta; order Lepidoptera; family Oecophoridae; genus Metalampra; species Metalampra italica. The sequence goes on along the minus strand of OX452970.1, from coordinate 6,621,760 downwards.
TACAGCGCCCGGCCCTCGCTAACAATGCCCATAATTCTCGTAGACTTCATTACCAGGCCTCCATTTGCATGACAACCTCGACGTATGCACAACTATAGTTCACAACAAGTACCTATAGCATGGTTGAGAAGAGAGGAGCAGACTCCGGTACGAAGTAAATTGACACTCGAAATGAATGTTTCACTACAATTTGAGCCGTATATCCGAGCGATACGGGAGTAGAGGATGTTGGTGGAGGGAGAACTTATGTTGGTGGTACCGGTGGTACCGGTAGGCGGCGCTAGCGTCGTCTCGTTCCTCTGGCGGGGCGTGGCGCGGGCGGGCACGCCCCTCGCCTCCCTCCCTCCGCCACGCAGCCGGCCGCACAATATCGACAAGGCTCTTTATGACGAAAAAAATCATTTACTTAATTCAGGTCATCTTTTGATTTATGATTTTTAATTTAATTAAATTAAAAACACAGAGTAAGTTGTTAAAAACATGAAACTTGTTTTTCGAAATAAAAGAATTTAATTTAGTTTAATGACTTTTAGACCTAAATCATTGGAATCATTTTTATTTTCACAAAATAACAGCACTTGAAAACAATGATATTGTAGGTCATTATTCTTTAGGTACTACATTTTACTGACTGCTCTCAAACGGTGAAGGAAAACATCGTGAGGAAACCTGCATACCTACGCCGAAGAAGAAATTCTTAGGCGCATGTGAAGTCCCCGACCCGCACTGGGCTAGCGTGGTGGACAGGGTATAGGACTCAGCCCCACAGTTTTTTAATTAAATGAATAAACTTAATTTATTTATTTTAATTCTATTTAGGTATAAAATTATAATAAATTAATTAATTTAATTAAAATATATATATTCTTTTATTATTATTAATTTAATAACATCCGATCAAAATAAGTATGGTCACTTGTTTTCTGAAATATGTAGGTTAGTCAACTTGTCAGCTTCTGGAAATTAAAAGTATATTGAAAAGAGTTTTTGAGTTAAATTTAAGTTCTTTATTAACAAAGTTCATAGTTTTATTATGCTTAACTAACTGTTTTCCGCGGCCTCGCTCGCGTTTTATAGTTAGGTACTTCTGACTTTTGCCCGACTGCGGCGAAGCCCAAAGGAGTGTTATGTGTTGAACGCGTATGTTTTATTTATTATTATTCGGCTCCTAGGGATCGTGGTGATAGGGGATGATGTTATATAGCCTATAGGTAGTCTTCCTAAAGAACTGGGATACAAAAAATAAGATTTTTTCAAACATGACTGGTAGTTCCTGAGATTAGCGTTTCAACAAACACACAAAAAACAAACAAACAAAGAAAGAAACAAAAAAACAAACTGTTCAGCTTTATGTATATTACTAGTATAGATTAAATAGGTATACCTAGTACCTACCTAGGTAGTACCTATTTCAATGTTACTGTTTAGGTACTTCAACGATCTACCTTGACTAGTAGTCACGACTTCAAGATGCGACCACGACATATCTAAAGATTTTGATACTCAGCTGTTGAAATTGTTGACAGGTATATATATACTCCTGGAGATCGCTGTTTTTAAAACATAAACATAGTACCTACCTACCTAAATATTTTAACCTTAAATACCATAAAATGGTAGGTACAAAGGTAAGGTTGGTAAAGGTAGGTGCAGTAGGTACCTACTGCATTTTATAAGTAACCTTCCAGGTAGTATATCAACGAACATGAGACGAGTTGAAAACAGTCGTATTAAATTACGGTTGCAGACATCATTGTAATAAAACTACATTGCATGCAGGACAGTCGGTCTGAGAAATAGCACGTCACTTTAAGGGCGACATCAGCATGAAAATTACACTGACAATAGGCAAATGAATTCACACTTTCTGATAATCATAATATGAATATCCATATATACCATTAACGTTGTTGCTTAAAATTTTCATCAAATCAACAGCCTATTAATTATGTCCCCATTGTTGGGGCACAGTCCTACCCACACAACGAGGCGTACGGGCTATAATGATAGTCCACCACGCTAGCCCAGTATGGGTTGGTGGACTTCACATGCGCTTAAGAATTTCTTCTTCGCCCTATGCAGGTTTCCTCACGCACGATGTTTTTCTTCATCGTTTCAGAGCAGTCAATAATTGTACTTCAGTTTCGAGAAATAACCTATTGGTACATGGCACGATCGGGGATCGAACTCGGACGTCTCGACATTGACAGGCCGCGTCACCATCGAGCGCCACCGACGCTCTCTATATTTATCTTAAGCACTAATAAATTAATTGTTGTTGATTAGATTTTCTAAGTGACCGATATATTAATAATTCAGTTTGTAAGTTTGCTATTTTTAGAATCTTTAACACAGTATTTTTTCCGACACCAAATCTTATAAGTACCTCATCATCATCATCATATCAGCCTGTAGACGTCCACTGCTGGACAAAGGCCTCCCCCAAGGATCTCCACGACGAATAAGTACCTACCTAAAGGTATTTTAGAAGGAAGCAGATTAGAGCGGTTACTTACTGCAAATTGTAACTGAATTTCCTCATTAGGAAAGTATCTAACGCAAGGTACCTCCTGTTACAATAGAATGTGACTTGTTGTTGACGAACCATTTTTTTCGGCGACCGTACATTAAACTAAACACCTAATTAGGTGCGATAAACGTTATGTAAGTATGCCTATTGGGTAGCTATATCAGTGCAACAATGTATGTTTCCTGTTTATTTAATTTAAGCATTAGATACATAATATCAATTACCTCTGTACCCGACTTGATATATTATAATTTACTATACTTACGCATGTTAGATAACAGAACACGAATATTAGTCATTGCAAGTTTGATTTGTAGTGGAAACTTGATAGATACAAGCGTGAGAAATATGTAGATATATAGCGGACACATCCAACTGAACTATAAGTATAATAATAAGTTTAGATACGTACGTTGATAAATTTTCTTACTTGAGTAGGTACATTTACTTACTTTGTAGAAATTGAAGGAAGAACTTACAGATCACTTTTATAATAAAGGACTTCTTGTCTTTATTTAAAGAAAAGTTTCACGTTGCCTTCAAAAAAGCTAATGAAAATCTAAAGAATTTCTTTTTTAATTACAAAATTGAAATTATTTACAGATAAGTATCAGAAAAATGGGGATTCCTACCGGCTTCATTATAATTGGATTAATATTAGCATTTGCCAATAAATAAATAAATAAATGGCTGATTTCATTTCCGTTTTTGGTCGTTTCCTTTCCTGAAAAGGCTGCCTGGCTGGAAAGGCCTTACTTACATTATATTCCGGGCCAATCGGACACAAGTAGCCAACAATAAAGCATCTAATTTATTAACCTAGTACATACTTTTAATGACAAAATTGTATTTTGAGTTACTTCTTTCAAACATCTATAATTTTGTTATTATTATTAGTTATATTTATGTATGTACCTAGGTAGGTATATAAGTACCTACGTAAAGGTGACCTCGTTTCCCTGCAACTCTTGAGCAATCGTGATCGATGTTGATGTCAACTTGCAACATTGCACAATCAACAAGTCATTGGACTCGATTCCCAATAAACTACCTTCAATACCTACCTACGTTAAGAATAATATGAGCATTATTATTTTTACAACCGGCTGTCAGATAAAAAAACTGGAACTAACTCAGTTGTCTATAAGGAATTAAATTTCCAATTTTATGGAAGCCTTTGTTGTTACGGTAAAGTAAAAATTACGATTGTAGGCGGTAACTGGTATAGTTCACCGGTATAGGTACGGGAAGGTTCGGGTATTGTTATATGATATTATTTAAAGGCTATAACGAAACCAAAACATATTCTCTTCTTCTTCTTATAATGCTGGCAGGGTGTAAATCTGCATTCTTGCCATGTTCTCAGAGACATAGTAAGTAACGTTACAAATTAATATAAAGATAATTTAGAAACTCCCATGTTTAAAGTCTTTAAACAACAATTTTAAGGAAACATGGTTTTGGAATGCAGATAAGTTTAAACCAATTTTATCTAATTCGCATATTCTGGGAAAAGACCGAAGCCCCCTTCGGAATCCCCATTCCTTGGAAATTTTCTTCAGGAATTGCGAGAAATTTGAGAAAGTATGATATTGAAAGTGAATTTTTAAATTTGTCAAATTTTATTTATTTGTGTTCAGTATTAGCAGTATATTTACCTCCGGGAATTTACCAGCGATGCAAATTTACTTATGTAGTGTAACTATAAAGGTCCAAGTTCTTAGAGCATTCTTTACGTAACCATTAATATTTTTTTTTAAAGTCGGGGTTATGTAGATCGGTACCTAGGACGAATAAGTATGCATTTTTCCATTTTTGTCTGTCTGTTCAGGCATCACGCAAAAACCACTGAACGGATTTTGACGAAACTTTATATACCTAGTCATAGTTTGTATTCCTAGGCTATATAATTCACTGGCCTGTTGGCGTAGTTGATAGTGACCCTGCGTACTGCGCCAGAGGGTCGTGGGTTCCATTCCCACCCGGGAATATAAGTGATGGGCATATCTGTTGGTTTTCGGATTCTGTGTGTTTGTATACATGTATTTATTTAAAAGTATTTTAGTACCTATATGTTTATCAGTTGTTGAGTACCCATTTACAAGTTTCGGCTTAGTTTGGAACTAAACGGCCGTGTGTAAATTCGTATAGGGCCGGTGATTTACCTAAAGCCAATGAAAATACTGACCCTAAAAATGAATTATGTAGGTTGATATAAATTATAGGCAGGTACATACTCCAAATACACAATATTTTTTGCAATATTGGTTCAAAGCAAAAGTTAGTGTTATGTTAGAATTTTAGATGACTAGTTGCTAAAATCCGAAATATGTGTTACTTCAAATTGGTAATACCACAGAATAGATAATAGGTAATACAAAACACTTGAGTGTGGCTCAGTTAATGACAAATAGTATACGTTAACTCAGTTGTTAAAATTAGCTGGCTTTAATTATCGTTAATTTTCTAATAAAACAAATAATTAAATTCCCGAAGTGTGGTTACCGTTCATTCAATGTCTAACTGTCATACTGTCACTCGATGTTATCAATGTCAGTTGTTACTTATCGATATCAATAAGAGACACCATCTTAAACATAAAAAATAGGATAATTTAAAACTTTAAAAAAGATACTTTCGGTCATTATAAAAGCATGAGAATTAGTGGAGGGCTTAGTTTAGGGAAGCTGTGTGTAAAACATTGATTTTGTATTACCAATTTGAAGTCACCCTGTATATCATTGATTAAAAGATAGAAATTAACACGGGAGTTGGATTTGTTTTGAAATTATAAATTGTTGAACTTTCCATTATAAGAATAGTATAAAGTATAGCATAAAACAAGGCATATTTTATAGAATATTTTATTAAGAAAACGCAGACCCTAAAGATAATATTCGTCATTTAATTTTATGTATCTATTTACAATTATCCGATTAATCAGTTGGGTCATTAAACGTATAAGTAGTATATATTTTAATTACATTTATGTAACGAAGCTATGCATATCTTACGACACAACCATACATTTAACACGGTGTTCGAGTAGCCGGTCCCGTCAGGAATAACGACCAAATTGTTCCACCATAATAAAAACTATAAAACTGGAACCGATGATAATTAAATTTAAAACTTAACAAAAGCACGAGAGAAGTGAGGGCGCCGGAGGCCGGAGGGTGGTGCCGGGTGCTCAGTAGCGCTGCCAGGCGCAGGCGGAGGCCGGGGCGGAGGCGCCGCCGGCGCGCGGCGCCGCGCCTTGCCGTCACAGCTCCGAGAAGAACTCCGGCGAGGAGTGCGGCGTGGGCGGCGCGTGGTGCGGCACGTGGTGCTCGCGGCCAGCCAGCGCCAGCCGCTGGCGCAGCACGTCGCGCTCGTGCGTCACGCGCGCCACCTGCAGCTGCAGCACGTGCAGCTCGTCCTGCAGCGACCGGTTCGTCAGCTCCAGCTCCTGGCGCTGCTGCAGGCGCTTGCTGCGACAGTTCTGCGCGTAGCCACGGTTCTTGAGAGTGCGACGCTTCTGCTTCAGTCGAGTCACGTCGTCCCGAGGGAAACCGTGCAGTCGTTTGTTGAGTTCGCGCACGCTCAGCGTCATCAGTAGGTCGTCGCTGAGGAGATCGTCGCCGCACGACGACGACTGGTACTGATGCAGGCCGGTGCGGGGCGACATGGCGGAGCAGGAGCTGGCCGGCCGCAGCGCGAGCTGCTGCATGTGGTGGTGGTCGGGGTCGCGCCACTCGCGCCGGTCCCACTCCTCGTAGTTGCCGCACTGGACGGTGCGCATGTCGAGCGGCTCCCGCATGTTGGGCAGCCACAGCACGTCGTCGACGACGGCGGCGCGGCACGGGCTGCGGCCCACGCCCGCCGGGGGGGTCTCCGGAGGGGTGCTCGGGTCCACGGCGATGGCCACGTGCGGCTGCGGGTAGGGCCCCGCGTCCGGCCAGGGCCGGCAGGCGCGCGCGCACGCCGGGGGCGCCTCGGTGAGCTCGTGCCATCCCGTGCGGTGCGGCTCGCGCTTCACGAGCTGGTGGTCCTCGAGGTGGTCGAGCTCGAAGTTCTGTACGTACTCGTCGGCGAGCTGGTCGTCGTCCTCGCGGTGCGGCTGCGGCGGCAGGGTCTGCATGGCGCTCGCCTGAGAGCAGTCCACGAGCGCGTGCTCCACCATGGGGCCGTGCGGGGCGCGCGCCGGCCGGATACAGACTGACGCGGCGGCGCTGGCCGGCTGGGCGGCGCGAGACCCCGCCCTCCGGCCCAATGACGTGTCGCGACGCGCGCACGGGTGTACGTGTGCAAGCAAGCAACCATCATATCCGCGATCATAAGTTCGCCAGGAAATCAAAACATAAACATAACATGGCACATATTTAATTTACAAGTACTTACATTGCATCGCGGGTGAAGTTCTTTCTGCCTACGCCGTCACGGACATAGCATGAAGATATGTGTCAAGGGCCAGCCTTATTTCGGGATGTACTGAAATAAATAGGTATGACCTCTACCTAGGTACGTTATCAGATCACGTGGTAAATACCCGACACGTATCTATCTAAAATTACAATATTTTCTTCGTGCAAAATATGTATAAGTATTATAAATTTAAATGCACAAATAAAATTAAAACAGACAATTTACAGATATTAAAACTTATTATAATTTCGTATTAACACGAGTCGAAAAAAGTATTAATTACCTACTTTTGATATCAATTATTTTTTCAATTGTACCTACTCTTGTAGCACTATGGCTACGAGCCGCGTAGACCATCTACGCGTTCCGGCATTTAATTCGGGGTTTGGCAAAACGGTACAGAATCCAGACAATATAGATTTATTGGTGGTGCAAAGAGATTATTTGAAGTTTGTACACACACATCCACATACGAGTGGCTCAAAGAGATCATACATGAAAACCTCGAAAACATTTCATCTCCACTTACAAAAATTTACGCATATACTTGATGGTACCACAGAATAAGTAATAATAGTTTCTATCGGTGCGTGGTACAAAATCTGTATGTGTTCTTGATTGTCGTCACTTATTTCTCATATCTGCAGAATATTCGGGTCAGCTGGAAGAGATTTCTTAGAAATAAGCTCAACCCTTTTATCATTTTCTGTTTTTGTATTGTCACTTGAACATAACTTGACCGTAACTTCTTACCATGTTTCGGCGAGTAAATGCATTTCATATTCAAATTAATTTCATATTTATCTATATTTATGTTTAAATTTATATTTTTGTGTGTAGGTACAATAAATTATTAAATAAGTATCGGTAGAAATTTAATTAGTGCATAAATTAATTATGAAAATTTGAGCCTTCCAAAAAAAATTACGCTTAAAAATCATTAAATACCTAGGTGGTGCAAAGCCACACGTGAATTTGGCAAATGTGTAAATTTATACAAATGAAAAAAAAAACAAAGTTAATCAGTAATAAATCAAATAATTAACTCGATGATGGTAATCAACGAAAAATTCATTACTTATCAATAAAACTACTAATTTTGTAGCTTATTTTTTATTACTTAACGTTTATTTATTTATTTAGAGACAATCTCGGGCGGCGCGCGGCGAAGAGTTACAACGCTGTTTGTTAATTTTAGGAAAAAATCCTTCAGACTAGCTTAGAATTAAACACCAAGTCAGAAATCAAAGTTATCTGCGTTGTTTAAAATAATAAGCGCGGTTTAAATACGGTCGACCGCATGTCAGTGGAAACAAAACCAGTATAAACTGGTCTATCATAGTATTGAAACTCCATAATAGGCCAGGCCAGCTCGAGGTCAAAGTGTTTGCACTGACGTGCGGTCGACTGTACATACGTACGGCAGCGAGAAGGCAACAGCAGAACAAAGTGATTTCACGCGCCGCCGACCAGGAGGGGTTCACAGTTCTGCACAACCCGCGGTTACACTTAATCACCGACCTCGGCCCACGGCCACTTCAAACATCTAACCCTTCCTTATTATCCCCAAATAATTGAAATGGCTCGCCTATTACTGCAATAATAATTAATGAATTATGATTCTAATTTAAATCGTAGCAGGTTGAATGTAAGGTTTGCAGCCAAACTTTAATGCCTGAGTAAATCGATGATCCCGTAGGTACCTACTTAGTTCTTTTCTTACCTACCAAGACTGTCCACGAACTCTGTTTAAACCATAATAGGTATATTATAGAACATTGGATCGTAGGTAATAGGTACTTACCTATTACTATAGGTATGTACGGTCAACCGCACGTTAGTGGAAACAAAACCAGTATAAACTGGTCTCTCATTGTTTTAAAACTATAATAGGCTAGGCCAGCTCAAAGTCAGTGTTTCCACTGACGTGAGGTCGACTGTAGGTACCTACTCTTGTCCTTGCTTCGGCAGTACATATACTAAAATTGGAACGATACAGAGAAGATTAGCATGGCCCCTCGTCCTGTTCTTATTGGAAACGCTTTGACATTGAGCTGGACTAGACCAGTATATACTGGTTTTGTTTCCACTGACCTGCGGTCGGCATACTTATAATACAAGGGCGTGCGTGTAATAGCGTTTTCTTTATTATTATAACTTAAACTTACCTTTGAACTTAAAACTTAAGTACAATCAAGTCCTTCAAAATCCGTAGCTTCTTATCTTTTAGTAGGTACCTACTCGCTGGAGTGAATTATTCAATCAGTTAGTAGCAAGTGTAACTCTGGTACAGTAGCCATCATATCAACGGAGCATAAGTGTAGGTACGTTTAACTACCAAGTACTACCGCTTTATGGTGCATGGGGTGTCGTAGCTTACGTGCGGCCTACAGTACACAGATAGGGTTGCGATGCGGCGGGCCGTGGGCTGACGCAGCCGCCGCTGTTTGCTCATCTCGGTCAACATTGTTAGCGGCGCCCGGTGCGGCGCGGCGCGGGCGGCTACCCCCGCCCCGCTCGCACACCCACCCATAGCGCAAATGTTATTACATCATTAACCCTAACCATCACCTACACCAGGAAGTAGATAAAACCACTGTAAACTGGTCTCTCATAGTATTGAAACTCCAGCTCGAGGTCAAAGTGTTTCCAGTAACGTGCGGTCGACTGTACACACTCACTTCTGTTTGACTTCGCTTTGTTAATTACTCAAACTATGCATTATTTGAGGCTCACTTAATGGATAATGATGATACTTTAGTGTTGATACAGTCGACCGCACATCAGTGGAAACGCTTTGACCTTGAGCTGACCGATCCTACCTAGGGAGTTTCAGTAGTATGTGATAGTATGAGAGACCAGTTTATACTGGTTTTGTTTCCACGGACGTGAGGTCGACCGTACACTACATTAATTATATCTTCCCACTGCTATTCAGGTGTACATTCATAGTCATCTGCAATAATTAAACAATGCAAATAATTTTGAGTGCTAAAACCACCGCAAGTTGTTCAATGCTCATATTTGTTACGTTGATTACCAACCAACGTTTGATGGGAAATACCTATGTACGTGTTTTCGGGTTTCTTTATTTTTTAAGTGCTAAATACTAAACCTACCTACTAGATCTGATGCTTACCTACAAGAGTGCGAAGATTGCTGCTTAATGTACTAAAAATAGATATCTACCTATGCGTAATACTTGTCTCTAAAAGTGAATCGATTAAAACATTATACAACGCATTTTAAAGGTATTATTTAATGCGATAACTCAGCTATACGCGTGCTATGTGCGGTTGTAACCGTACTGATACCAAAGTCCCTGCTTTGTAAAAAATGTGCCCTCAATATTGTTATTGTTCAATAAACAATATAAAGTGGGACTAGGGACAATTGTGCGCGGGGCTGATGCTGAGAGGGCATCAGGCGGCCGCGGCCGGAGGCGGATCACGTTCGCCCGCTATCGGAGGCTCTTCATCAATCGATTCGGCCGCGGCCTCATCATGCGGCCGTCGATCCTCGCACTCAACTGGTTGCACTCTCGCCTACATTCAAATAATATATCTCGACCGGAGAGATCGTTATCTAAGTCACTTAAAATAAAGAAAGACTCCAAATGCCAAAACTATACACTTTACACTGCTAAATTTAATAATGTAATAAGTGTTATGTATGAATAATTCTTTCTATAACAGTCAATAGTGCACCATGACACAGAGGAATTAATAGTCTTCCATGATAGATAATCGTGTAGGCACTTGTTTACATTGAAATGACCTTCAAACTGATCAGATAACCGTTCATCAGCCCCTACACACGCTATAAATGTCGAGTTAGAGGTTGCACGCTCTAGTTTATTTTGTAAACTTACCCTTCTTTGCGCCGAAATTTTCACGGAATAGTGAATAATAGGCTTTTCCCGTTCTTAGCTCCAGGTACGTGACAGTGAAATGCAGTGATATGAAGCCAATTTTGATCCTTAACCACAGAATAGTTAATAGGACAAGCCTAAACTTGGAAACTATTATATACTTTGCCTAAACTCCGCGTGTTTCACACCTACGAACCGTTTTGTTATGTGAACAGGCGGAAAAAATGTCATAAACTACGATAATGAGATATGGAAAGTAATATATTCAGTCAACATTTAAAACTACTTATGTTGGATTGGATTGACATCCGATAAACATTTTATTAATCTAGTTTTAGAAAGTGTCGTAAATCATCTAAGTACTTACTCGTACCAACAGATAATATACAATGTCCATAGTTCAGTTAGTGTCCACAGATCAAATTCGATAACCCTAACCATCAGGTAGGCAAGTACTTTATGTAACTTATACATTTTCATTGTTTTGACAATGCCCACGTTTGTAACTTATATTTTCAGTTGGTCATACTCATATGGCTTAAAAATTCAGTTATACTGTGTCCTCAAAATCGGATCATCTGATTTATGATGTTACAATTCAGACAATCAAACATCCACTTCGATCGTATAAACCTACCGACGATCGGTGACCGGAAATTAGACATCATAATTCCGTTCACCCCCTGTAAACGATTCGCATTCATATTGTGGGGTTGCAAACAAGAAAAAATATAAATAATAATTAAAATACTTTTTATATTCATTCAATATAAAATTTGTTATAAATAATATTTTATGCTATTGTGGTTTTGTTACAAAACAAGTCTTCATAAAAAAGATTTTAATTTAAAACTATGACTATAAAATTTTATCATTGGAGTTTGTACCTTTGAAATGTAGGTAAACATAAGTACTTACACATAAATTGTATTAATTCTTTTTAGTATGAATTATTGCTATAACAAATACATTTGATCCAACTAATTAACAATTAACATGACCACTTAATTTATCCAACCCTGTTTGATCACTGATCAAACACTGATAAAATCTATTAATAATAAAAACAACGGCAATCCACCATAAATTAACAATCAAACATAAAATTCATATAAAAAATCTTTATGCCCAGTCGCCGTCTCGGTAAAGTATACCATCTGTCACAATCTAAAGTTGACCTCAACGTGCATTTTGACTGCATTTTCGGTAGAGGTATGTTTACTAGACGGCGACTGTACCTTTCTTTCATCAGTAAATAGCTTCGATCACCATTGATCGAAGGTAAATAGTAAAATATATCAAATATAATGAAATTATTGTTTCATTTAAACTTTAATGGCATGGCATAGCTATCACATTAATATTATGCATAAAGGCACTAAATTGTACAATTCAGTCTTGCTCATTATTCTTTTATAATTATTAATATTGAATAAAAACATTTTTAAACTGTTACGAAATGGCATATTAATTTGCATGTATAAAAATATAGCGTTTATTTTTTTAACATGCATATCCAAAAATTACTACCTAACCTACGTTAGGCAGGCACAGACAGACACGATATTTGATCTTTATAGTAAGTATATTAATAAATTATATAATCTCTGTAGAAAAATATCAGTAATGCCATTGCAGTCCCCTGTGTTCATTTAATTTTACTCATAATAATATATTACACCTAGTACCCTATGACATTAAGGTCTATAAAATTAATATAACATGATCTACCACCACATAAATATAAAGCTATCACTATGCTAGAGCATCTTTAACCATAAAATAAATATTTGGTACATTTCATTTCTTTTGAACTGTAATAACCAACATGAAAAAAAATGCAATTTTGTTGTACCTACCCTTTGTCATGCCATGACTAGTCTATGCATATAATTAATAAAACATATCTACCTATTAAATTCATATTATTTTGTACTTAAATAGAAGTAATATTAAACCAATAAATGCAAACTTTGCTTTGTTTCACAGTAGGTACATTTGTTTTTGCACTATTTCAATTCAACATAATTATATTACATAAATATTTGTGGCGATACTTAAGTATTAAAATAAAAGATTGTAAAAAAAATCATCTCCGCGAACAAAGAGCGATCAACGTAAACTTTTCAAAAGATTTAGAATAAATGGAATCTTACGACGATATAATTTACGATTGAGCCTAACTTATTTTAAATCGTTTACACAGCCAGGACAGTTTTCTAAATAACATAATCAATGGAGTTAATATTGCATACGGACATTTGTAATTCACAGGTTACTTTGATAGGTACTTAGTTTTAGCACAAAGAGCGTTTCAACAAGGTATCTCTTTGACTTCTGACTTTTTAAATCTGTGTAATAAATTAATCATTGTTTGGGTGTAAAATGTGCCACGGCATAGTCGTGGTAGTACATCATGATCGCCAGAGGTTGGCCCAGGATCAAAGCGCTCCAGACGATCAGGTTACCCCACCGAGGACCGAGCTTCACTTCCGCAAACCGAGATATAACCGACAAGGGAGGCTGGGCCATCATCCCCAGGAATGCCCAGATCCTGAACATTTGAAGCGGTACGCTCACCTGTAAAAAATAATGTCACCTGTAAGATTATTCAGACCGAAAGGATATTTATTAAATACAAGAATAATACTAAACCAAAAAATATTATTCTAAGACATATTGGTCTGTACTTGTGTATTATTCTGGACATATTCGTCTGTACTTGTACTACCATGAAGGTAAGAACCTTTTAGGCGGCGCTGCTCTCGTAGGGAACCGTGATTTTGTTCCTCTCATGGCATCTTTTAAAAATCCGCGTATGCGACCGTGTTTGCATCATCATCATCATATATCAGCCTGTGGACGTCCACTTCTGGACAAAGGCCTCCCCCAGGGATCTCCATGACGACCGGTCCTGCGCTAACCTCATCCAGTGTTTGCATAATAAGTGGAATTTGGTAATTCTTGCTAAAACGTAACTCCCATACAAACACCCAAACGTAATAGAGTTCGATAGAATTCTAAGCTATAAAAAATACTACGTCGCAAATTAAATAAAATAAATAAACAAATACATAGCAAAGCAAATCAACGCGTCTAGAATAATCAGGCTGTACGGATTTCAGCCACTGTTAGACTTTTGCGATACTAGGTGCTAACCACGACCTAAGGTGGCAGGAAGCGGCTGGATGCGGAGGGCAGAGGAGCGGGTGTGGTGGCGTGCATGTATCGCCCACCATCGTCCAGCAGTGAACGTTAAACAGCTGATATGGATAAAAAAGAGTACTAACCAAATACTCATGGAAGAACGCTGATATGCCGAACACAACGATACTGGCGACCGCTTTGCTGTAGCCCTTGGACGTGATGGGCACGTACACGTGTCTCACCGCCCAGCGGTGCACGGGCAGGTTCCACGAGCTCCAGAACACGGCGATGTTGTTCGCGTTCCACCAGTCGCCGTAGAACTTGCGGTCGGCGAACTGAAGCAGCTCACCCATGAGGTTCAAGAACGAATGGAAGCTTAGGTAGAAGAAGCAAAGCCACATTAAATGATTTGGTACCTGCAACAAACAACAAATATTCAAAAAGGTAAATTAAGTAACTTGTAAAAAAACGTTTTGTTTTGTAAAATTGTTCTATTCACCAAATTTACATTACCAATGTGTTGTACATTATAATTTAAATTCAAATTCAAAAGTATTTTATTTGCATGTAAGTACACTGGGTACATTTATACAACGTCAATTTTTTATCTACCCCGTCTATGAGTCGTATATAACAAAGGCGGCCATCTGTCGTTCCGTCAAAAATGAGTTGTACTTACAATGAGAAGTTGAAAGTTCAATTACAGTTGACAGATTGCCGCCTTTGATATTAAACGACTCACTTAATAACATAGGATAAAAGAAAGCAGTGCCCGAGTCCCATCAATCGGCAGAGCGAGTAGCTTGTATACCCTGGTGTAAAAGCAAAAAATGTTCTGTTTATATTGTAGTTTTTCATAATATATTAGAATATTTAATTTTACTCACAGCTAGTTTCAGTAATCGCTCGGTAACCCTGACTAGACCCATTTCGTAGAATGTGTCCACGGAATTAGTGACTGAAGGTATCATCCATTGCTGGAATAGCGCCAGAACGAGGTTCACTCCGAATACCAATTCAAGAATTCTCTTTATGAGGAAAACTTTTCTGATGCTGAAAAAAATTGCAATATTTAGAAAGAAACGGAACATAATTCGCTGCTTGAATGATTTGTATTGTACTAACTCCTCCAAGGATAATTCAACTATTTACATTTAAAGTCGGAGGTATTCATGAGTTAGTACAAAACCATATTTATGCAACGAATAATTTCAATTAATTTAGATTGCACAAAACCCTTTTGCTCGTCTTACTGCGAAGTACGCACGTAAGTATTTTATGAGGAAACCAGTAATATTATGTGGGTTTATGTGACGAAGGATCGATTATAATCAATAATCCACGAAGTGCGAATTGGTACGCTTCACAAATGTTTCTCCAACGTATGAACTTATGAAGGTTTTGGCACAAAATTTTATTCTTTCACATTAGTAGGCCACCACGAAGCAAGAAATTATTATGAATTTCCTCTGACCCTAAAAATCGAATCATACATCGTGCAAGACTAACCGTACGGTACGAGGGAAGTTCAACTCATAGCAGAGGGTGGGCGCCAGCAGGAAGTAAAACAGGTCTTTGAGGTACAGGTTGTCGGGGTACTTGACCAGACCGGCCGCCTTCGCGTCCTCGCTCAACTCCTCCTCCACGGTCTCTGCAGCCAAATTGGGTCATGCTAACTCTAGGAAGTTGTCAAGTATCGATGGAAGCAAGCCGAGGTGCATACATACACTACAGTAGGTACATTAGAAGCATAAAATATAATTCAAGCTAAAAAGGGACTTGTTGGGTTACTAGAAGCTTTTTGTCCGTCTGAGGGTCTGTCTGCCTGTCTGATTGAGCTGAAATTAGGAACATATTATATTATGTAAAATTGACCGTAACAAATGACGTAATAGATGACGTAAAAAATATGGTAAAAACGGGCAAACGAATCTTTTCTGAGATAATAAACATAAAGTTAATAAAAAGTTATGGGTGGTTAAACATTAAAAAACAAATTATACAGGTTGACTTGCGAACCACATCCATTTTTTCGTCGGTTATAAAATAAAGATTGACGGAATCCGACGTACACTTTGCTGTCTTATATGTAATTTTAGTCACGGAAAACCATTGCATAACATTTGCAATACATAGCAAAAAAAGTGCAGAAACTATTAACTGGCTGCTAGGAAGTACGCAGTTCCTTGTAAAAAGCTTCACACAAATCAACCACCGACAGCGTTACAAAGTAAAACAACAACCATACAAATGAAGGCGCAGTGTAAAGTACGGTCAGCTGTAGGTAAATATTTTTGCTTTTCGTTTACATAATTATTTTTTTGTAACTGATATAAATATAAATGTATGGAAAAACTAATTTCAGGTCTGGAAAGCCCAATTCATTCAAATTAATCTCTACAGTGCTAAAACTAATACCTATGGATCGAGAGCTCTCTCCTTTATTTATTAGATGCACACTCTTACTTTACACCAAAGATGATTTGAAGTAACAGTCGCGAAATGCTCAGTCATGTCAAAATATGCTGTAATTAGTCCCAGCGAGAGATCCTGGTCCGAAAAGTGCGCAAGGTTACGCTATACTTATGAACTACATAATAATGAAAGTGAAAGCAACTTCTACAATGCTAATAAAAAAGTGAATCAGAAGATAAAAGAATAAAGTGCAACACACAAAGCTCCAGTACATAGACCCAGTCCAGTGTTTGACTTACGCTCCTGTGTAGCGTTAACAAGTTGATCTGAAATTGTAATAACAATTTAAAGAATTACTTTGTATTCTCCTATTAGTGTAAAATGTATTATTAAAGAACGAAATTAGGTGAGTACTGCAGGAATTGTTCAAATTGTTTCTGTTCCTAAATAACGTAAATAGATAGGAAAACATGTGTCTGGCCAGAGCAGATTGGTTAACCCCACATACATCATAACATCTCACCTAGCGCAAAATTCTATTAAGTAGGTATACTTCATAACCTGCATAATATAAATTCTTCATGTCAATTTATATCTGCCCGTGTCTGAATCCTTGATCGCAAGTATGTAAAAAGTATACTTGTTGGCACAGATATGTACAGGCTACTCCGACGGTCTAAAAAGGGGGCCGGAAGCGGCCGGATGCGGAAAGCAAAGGACCGGGTGTGGTAGCCCAGCAGTGGATCTTGAAGGGCTGAATTGATGATGACTCCGATGGTCATTATCTGGCCGTGTGAAATTATACTAAGAGCAGGTAGGTAACCGACATATCAATTGTGATTTTCAAAACTATGTATATTAAAGATATGAGTTTACTTACTCCAGTTAGGTGCTGACAAGCTCTGTCTCCTCAATTTATTGTTGACAAATTTCGCCTTCATTCCACTGCGGCACCAATGATTCGTTTGAACATAGCTCCATAGTTTTAAGAACAGTACGAGATATATCATGCAAACGGATGTTATTCCCACTGAAAGAACAAATAATTGACTGATTAATTATTCTTATAAACAAAGCAATCGTGACTTTATCTTACACAAAAACAGTACCTTACATACTTAGTAAGCCGACCGGAAGACTTGCCAAATGAACAACAATATACAAGTGTGGCGTGACATAATATCAATATTAAGCGAGAGCGCCCGCGTCTTAGTCCGCATTATAAAACTTATAAAGTATCCTTTCAGTTATTCCGAGACATAAGCTGCCACTGTACCAAGTTTTATCAAAATCCGTTTAGCCGTGATTGAGATACTAGCTGTTTCCCGCGGCTTCGCCTGCATAGAAAAGTTTTTTCCGATGGGAACAGATTTTCACGAGGTATCTATAGTCTATGTGTTATACTGATGTATAATCTATATTACTGTAAAGTTTCATCAGAATTTATTCCGAGTTTTTGCGTGAAAGAGTAACAGTCATACACAATCCTTACAAACTTTCGCGTTTATAATATTAGTAGAATAGTAGTGGGATGTAAAAGGATGAGTGGATTTCCTGAATTCCTCAAATGACTTGACGCAGACAACCAAAAATACAGGGTTTTTCTAAATTGCTAAGGGTCTAAACAAAATTCTTCAAACCTCTTTCAACGTTAAACGAGGCGTGAATTAATCCAATAATGAATATCAAAATATAATTACCAAAACTGAACTGTTCACCCTTGAAATGCAGAACGGCTACGGGCAGTGATATCACAAACATTATGTTCGACACTTGCAGTGACATGCCAATCTTCTCAGAAAATATGTTCTGTAACATTTTACATAGATTTGATAAATGAGTACCTACTGTACTTATGTACATTATATTTTTATTTGCCTATATTCCACTTACCACAGCAATAGCTTTCTCAATCAGCAAACTAATGACAACCGGAACTACTGAAACTGTAAATGCAAAATTTTTTAAATCTCACTCCAGGAATGTAGGTATGGGGACCTACATGAAAATAATAAGGGAGTAGAAAAATATAACAATTTCTCTACCAACCTTATTGATGCTTGTGCATATCAACGAAACTAATATATTAAATAATACTCTCTAATTGAATTAAATTGCTTTTTTCAACTCCTCACCCCATTCACCTTTGAACCTAGCTTTTTTGTAGAGCTGTGGCTTATTATTAAAAAAAACATGCAGTTTCATTTTTCCTCAAATGGGATCATAATACATTTTCAATGCTAAAACAATAATATTAATATAATATACTTACATATTAATAAGACAATGCTAGGATACTGATGATGGCTTCCTTCATTATACCCAGTTAGTACAATAAACCACTCAATTGGGTTCACACGGAATCCATATCTGTAAATATTGCATGTTTATTAAAAAGTTGTACATAAATGACTTTAAAGGTTTGCACTTAAAAAATAATAAACCTTTAAAATTGTTAACATAGTTATAGACTATTAAAATTTAAACCCTAACTTTTAATTTTAGGTCATTGTCAGGGTTAAGTCATCAGCAACCTACAATTTAGATTATTTACATTATCACTAAGGAAAAAATCAAAAAGTAACAAATGTTTCTTCGATTTTTCCCTAACATATAAATAGTACCTTGCACCTTGAATCATTGTGTCAGCTTTCTATGCATACTCACTTTATGAAATTTTCAAGACATAGCCGCACACCTCCTATAGAGAGCATCAGGAAACCCCAGTTCACCAGGCCTGTGAAGTTTGTGAACTCTGAGCTCCATGAGAACAGAGAATCTCTCGGCTTGTGACATCTGAAGACATTAAATAAATATAGATAGTGCTCCGTCAGTGTGGCGCAAAAGGGGGCGCAATGAAAAAAACTTAGAAAAATTTCACTTTTTTGGAATCCGACGCAGATTTTCTTCGGCGCCCACTCTTGTCCACTCCAACCAGTATACGAGACTATTTATTGCGGACGAAGTCGCGGGGCTTAGGCTAGTTTAAGTGCATTAGAACTTGAAGGCCACATGAGTGAGGCGAAGGTATAACTTACAATCGTACTCACGGTTTATCAAGCTGTAATTTCCGAACCTTCTGTTCCTTTTCCGTTATTTCCTCCGCTCTTGTCACACTCTGAGCCCTTCTGTATCGCAAAGCCTTCTCTTCTGCGTCTGTTGTCATACTTACACCACAAAACAGCCGCCTCAGACAGCACCTAAAGTTACAAAGACCCTACCTCTGTAACAAGTGTGACCGTCTTATCAAGTTCATAGTATAGTATGATACTGATAAGAACCATGAAATTATGTACACTGGGTTCAGCCACAAACTGTAACCAAACAATCTGCTAATATTTACCTTCTAAAATAATTAACTTCTAGACTACTTTACTTTTATTCAAAAGGTCTTGATCGATTTTAAATAGTAGGTACTTAGTAATGTGCAGAGAGAAGTTATTACCACAAACTATATAGTATGGATAATACCTAACCTACGGAGAGTAAATGTGTAAACCTACCTAGGAAAATAAAACTAACTTTTTTTTGTGTTGTTGTTGATTTGTCCTCTACTGAGGACGGGCAATGGAAGCTTCGTCCATACAGCCCTGTCTTATTTAAAGTATTATTTCTTATATATATTTAAACCGGCGGTTACAGCACGGCCTCCACAAAAACAGAGCACGACTAGAGTTAGTCGGCGATTTTCAACAAAACCGCAGCACGGCCCCCACAAGGGCACAAGCAGTGCCACTCGGCGATCCACACTTCCTTTTTTTTTTGTTCATTTGTCCCCGGTTTGTCCCATAGAAATTTATGAACTATAAAACCGTAATTAGCGTATAGCATGAAATAGCAATAGTCTTTTACCCCAATAATTTGAGAAGACGCTTCTTATATGGCGGGGTCAAACTGAACAAACACTATCTATTTTAGTCGGGTTGTGGTTTGTTGGTCCCACAAAAAATTTTCATACGTAGATATAGAAGATTTTTTACCTGTCTTGCTTACTCTTACCACTTTTGTAATAAGTGTGTCCCTCTCTGATTATTATTGTTATTTTAGCAGCTGTTCTATGGGATGTTTGTTCAATGATTTGTCCTCTATTGGGGACGGGCAAAGGAAGCTTCGTCCATACAGCCCTTAATTAAAGTATTATTTCTTATATTTATTTAAACCGGCGGTTACAGCACGGCATCCACAAAAACAGGGCACGACTATTAGTCGGCGATTTTCAATAAAAACCGCAGCACGGCTTCCACGAAAGCACAACTAGTGCCATTCGGTGATCCACACTGCAGTTCACGTCCGCATTAAACTGATGGTAGGTTTAATGAAGATTTAACAACGGACATTTTGGGACGAGCTGGTAGAGTCGTTTATACGCTTTTATTTAACTATCCCGCACAATATACACTATAATAGGCACTTATAATTATATAATTATATAATTATTTACGGGTCTTACACACGAAACAGTTTACCTTGCCCGACGGACGTTTCGACCAGGTTACACTCTGGCCGTGGTCACGAGCTGACTGGAGAGGCAGGCGAGCTGTCATTGTTGATTGCTGTGAGTATACTGCTTCATGTTGTAAGACCCGTAAATAATTATATAATTATGAATACAAAGCGCGAAAGACTAAAATGTATAATATGCACTTGTTGCATAAAAAACTATCACAGATATACACCAAAACCTACATTTTTTCAGACAAAATCCCGCCAAAAAGCATCAAACAGATCTATGTATTGTAACGTCATCTAATTGCCAACATCAGCAAATCGAAGAAGACATTGCCAGTAGGAAAAAATTAAAACAAGGGAAAAACTATTTTGATTAGCGAGAATGAAGTAGCACTATGCCACTCTGTATGTCGTTGTCTCTGTTCATCGTATCTTTTTGGTCATAGTTCACAATTAAACGCCCGATGCGTCAAAAGAAATTAATCAATTTATTTTATTTCCTTTTCATTCATGGATGTGGAGTTGAATCGATGTAGTGCCCAACGTAATGTGAGATTATAAGAAAACTATTGGAAATCAAACGAGATAAGTATTATCTCTGAATTTGGCAGGAAAGTAGAATCGAAATAGAACATAACATGAAGATTTGGACATCGGAACACACATTTAAGTGAGTACAATATGACGCAACCCTTGATGTTTGAAAACTTTATTACTTGTAAGTAATTAAATGTATTTTGTTCTTGTTTGGTGTAGCCACTCATGGGAAACTGTAGCTCAGGCAGCATGGCGAAAATATCCCAATCCTATGAACCCAGCCGTCATAGGAACAGATGTAGTTGAAAGGAAAGTTGTGGATGGAGTGTTGGTTACACACAGGCTTGTTAGTTCAAAGTGGTTTTTCCCGAGATGGGCCCAAGCTGTAAGTATCCATTTAATTTTCCACTCTCTTTTTTACATTTGGCTTCGCACTCTGCATTGGCCATTCCCGAAGCCCACTGTGGAATCTATATTTTTGTTGGAAACGTCACAGAAACCACCTACACTATTTTTACAGATTATCGGCTCCGCGAAAATATGCTACGCAAGTGAAAAATCGGAAGTGAACCCCACACAGCGGCTAATGACACTAAAGACATCTAACTTAACATTTTGTCATTACATAGCAGTGGATGAAACTGTTAAATACACACCACATCCTTCAGACCCATCGAAAACTCTGCTGACTCAAGAGGCTGTAGTCACTGTACAGGTAAATATTATATCTTTCTTTCTATTGTGAATTAGTTTTAACCTGTAGAACTAATATGATCATAATCCAACATGTGATCAAGGTTTCAGCTACTGTTTTGGTTATGAAATAAAAACCTATGTTTACACCTTTGATTGATTTGATAAAAATAAAACTAGCCTTGTGAAACAAGTTTTCAAAAGCATTGATTTATGAAAGGTCAACTGAAACAAAGGTGATATTCCATTTTATATGGCCGATTGCATACACTGTGCAATACCTACATTACTGTTGCATTAAGAAACAAAGCTTTTGTTTGGAGTGCCCTATGATATGTGACAATGTTTGTTCTAATTTTAATAATATGTGCTAAGACTCACTTGAGTTGGAATATGATTGGAATTCATTGTATTGTATATAATTAAATAAGTGGCATTTTCAGTCTGTACATTCAGCATTAAATACTTGAAAGCTGTTGACGCTAAAATATCTAAAAAGTATGGTGCTGTATACCCAACGGAGCAGAAAGACATGTGATGTTATAAAATTTACCAAGTACATGGTGCTGTTAGTGTAATTTTAAAATGGAAGGCATATCTATAAATGTTTTTCGGACGGTCAAGTTCATTGTAGTCCAAATGAGTTAGCAAAAATGATAGGTGTACCTACTCCATCAATATCTATCACTGATAATGCTAAACATCACATTTTATTGTGAATGTGTGACGTCACAGCCTATTGTGTAATATACAAGACTGATTCTAGTGTACTATGGTTCTTTGTTCTAATAATTAAGTCTATTTAAATTTAACCTATTCCAAATGTCTGCTCGAGACCTTGACGTGACGTCAAATACGCTGTTGTCATTCCTCGCGGCTTGCGTCACACGACGCGCGCCGCACGTGTAGTTGATAACTGGACTCCGGACTTTTCCGCGTGACGACATGATTACCTATACTGTTGCCAGTTGGACGACTTAAATTATTTATTACATCGTTGCCATTGCCAGTTCCAATTTCCGACTATTTTACAACACTCAAACTTACAGACCCTCGATCCCTAGTCTCGATCTTAGTCATCAATAGTCACATGTAAGCTATGTGACTATTGATGACTAAAAACAATTAAGTTACAAAAGATTTTTTCTTTATTTACAGGGTGTGCCTCTAAGTAGTTACATGGAAGACTTATTAGCCAATAAGATATCATTGAATGCTGGAAAAGGCCGTCAGGCTATTGAATGGGTGATAGGCAAGATTGATACAGAAATTAAAGAACTAGCAAGTTCAGCTTGTAAGAGCACAGATGAGCTTTTGTCACAAACGAAAAAATCATTGGATGATATCACTTCTACTGCACGACGATCTATGGAAGACATGTCATCTAAAGCAAAGAGATCACTTGATGATATAGAAAAATTCACAAAGGCAAATGCTAATCAACGGAGCTGAAAAGAGGAGTGATTGTATAGGTTATTTCAACTACTTGTGTAGAGATTTGTTACCACCAACAGTATGGATCCATTCAGAACTGTAATCAGTTTAATAATGAGATAAAGTTTAATTACCTATTTATTTAGTATCCATCACTTTATGAAATGTAATTGATAATTCTTATTTGTGTGGTAGTATCACACTCACACTATAATAGTAACTAAAATGGTGAACTCTTGGTTACAAGTATTATAGGACATTTTCCTTCGGAAAAATATCTGATTTCATGTGTACATACATTACTTTAAATAATACTTTAATGTCTTGTCAATGGAGTGTCATATGGACTGAACTGTTACATATTTCTCCTCAAGCCTGTACGTACGTACTGTGAGCCTATTATAATAAGCACTACCCACTATTAAATCACTACATTTTGAGTTGTTCTGTGAGTTTTGTGTATGTTGATTGAAAGTCGATACCTAGTATTATTTGGTTCACTATGTGATTACAATGAGCATGCTAAATTAAACCATTGTATAGTAAAGAACTTTAATTAATATAAATACATGACAGGTACTATTTTATTATTTAGATTAGTCTATTTTCAAGTGATTACCCTGCATCAAAATCAAATGTCTAACAATCAATATTTTTTATACAAGCTTAATTATCACTTGAAAATAGTTTTTTTTATTACATTGTGATACAAGACAGACAAAACCAAATTATTGATTGTTTAGCCATCAGCTTACAATTTTTATTTATGATAAATTAGATTCATGTTAGTTTAATAAATTCTTGTTTAATCAAACAGTATTTTTTAATTAAGTTTCATTTTAGTACTACCATAAAAGAACATTTATTCTTTTCATTATAGAAATCAGTAGTGAAGTTTAGGTCACTCCGAAAATTGTTTATTTAAGGCTGCATTATAATAGGCGGTGGCCGCCCAGTGACGAGTTTAGTATGGGATCTATAGGCGGCACCAACGCTGCCTAAATAATTCATCTGATACTAATTCATGTAATCTCGCACAGAGCGGCAGCGCCGCCGCGGTGGGACCACCTATTATAATACAGCCCTTAGCAACAATAAACATTACTAACAACAGCACAAAACATAGGAAGAATATTAATATCATGTACTCGTTCCAGAGGAAGTCATGTTGCCATTAGGCATATTTACTGGCACAGTCCTGGTGGCTGCTAAGTGTGAGGCCTTTAGTCGATCTAGCTCATTGACCCATGATCTAACATGCTCTAATCTATGCCAAGCCATCTGCAATACCTTTTGGGAAGCATATCCTGACCCTTCATGAGGTTGGCCAGTCGAAACCTGGGTCAAATAGTTGATTTGGTCACTCAGCTTTGTTTCCACTTGACTTAGAGTCCTCAAAAATTGTGAAGTATTGGTTTCTGCTTGTTTCTGACTTGATTTTTCTTTACTTAGCTCAAGGAGAGCCTGTGCTGTAAATGGACATGTTAAGATTTATACACAAGCTAAGAAATATAAAGATAAGACGGCTAAATCAAGGTGATGGGCAGCAAAATCATGTATAGTGCAGGCTGTCATGTAAGTTGGTAGGATTCATTATTACTTTACAATCTATATTGCGGTCATCAAACCAACCGCCTGCCCTCCACATTCTTTTGGGAGAGGCCAGTCAAGTAGCGGACATTTACCTTGTCCTACTAGTACTTTGTTGGTTGTTAATAATTTGAACAGAGGTGTTATTTACCTGCACACTGTAGACATGTTATTATATCCTTCTCAATATCATCAAGAACTTGAATCCTTTCCATAGGTCCAGCCATTCTTTATTATTTAAGATAAACTCAACACAATACAGCACAAATACAGTGAACTGAGATTTTGCTGGTCTGAAAATCAATAAAAACTTCTTGACCGAAACAAAGATTTGCCGAGGTTTGCCAAATGCCGGCGCCACACGTTTGCCGCAAACCTCCGCAAACGCAAATGCAATCCATGAGGCCAATGCAAACATCAGTGTGGCCAACTCCCTTGGATGTTTGAGCACTAAACGAATCTAAAAAAGCACCAGATTTACAGGATTTTCAACAAATGAGCACTAGATTTTTAAAACAAAAAAAAACGTAACAATTTATATGTGTAAAGGAATTTAGAAACTAAACATCAATTTAGTTACCTTACAAAATAAAATCAAAGTCGCCGAGCACAGATAATAAATATAATTTTCATCGCGCGACAGAAAAGAAAACAGTATTGCCTGCCTCGATCGATTTGAAATTGGCGCGACGATTTCATAGAAAATGTGAACGATGAATGAAATTTTCTACAGAAGCAGTGATTATTCCAGATTTCATATTTCATACATGAATTCGGATTTCGGACACGCGCTCGCTCGTCGCTTGGTACTTTTTACGATATTTACGATACTACTACGATATATTATGATTTAACGTGGTGACTGAAAATGCACTAAAAAGGGCACTAGGCACTAAAATTAAAATTTGAGCGCTAACATCTCTAAAAATGCACCAGATCTAGTGCCGAAAGCACTAAGTTGGCCACATTGGCAAACATCCACAAACCCCTAGTCAACACCACAGACTAATAAGAAAGAAAAGAAGGATTCAACATATAGTTTGTGGATTAAACACGTTTGCCGCAAACGCTCCCAGTGTTGCCAACCCCCCAAAAAGCACCAGATTTACAGGATTTTCATTAAACAAGCAATAAGTCGTTTATAATAAAAATGCAACAATACAAACGAGTCAATAAATGTATTTAGAAATAAAATATCGAGACTCTTATTTTACAAGATATGCCTCCCTACGAGGGTTTGGACGGCGTCCACCATCTGTAAATATGTAGTAATTAGTAGTTTTAAGTTTTTAGAATTGTTTAATACCTAAGTACTTAGATACTATTAAAGTCTGAAAGTTTAATAAATATCCTTGTGCCCAACGTTGTATAAGAGTTACTCAGGAATTTCGTAGATAAATGGAGTAGATAAATTAGCATTAGGCACTAAAGTTGGATTTTGAGCGCTGACATCTAAAAAAATGCATTAGATTTAGTTCCGAAAGCAATAGGTTGGCCACACTGACAAATGTGCGAAAAATTGACAAATGAGGGGCGGCGGCGGCAAACCTACGTAAACGCAGGCACCACACGTTTGCGTTTGCATAGGTTTGCCCCGTGGGTTTGCCAAACGTATAGCGCCGCCATATAGGCGTAAGTTTATAATGCCGGCGCCACACGTTTGCCGCAAACCTCCGCAAACGCAAACACAAATGCAGGCAAACCAAATCTCTAGTCCACACGTTTGCCTCAAACCCAAATGCAGGCTCCCACTTGACTGTTTGCCAACCCCCTTTGACAAACATGTGGATGAAACTCAAACTTCCTTTGATTTGTGCCTAAAACCTTTTAGGTTAGGCACAAATCAAATGTCTGCTTGTATTTGCGTTTGCGTTAAACAGGTGGCGCGACCTTAATGTTTGGCAGATTTTAGCAGATTTTCAGCTATTGAGTTTGAGTGTGTGGCAGATTCTCTATTTTCCCAATGGTCACACTGTCGGGTGACTCTTTTTTTCTTTCTTTCATTCCATTCCAAACGAACCGAAGGAAGTCCATTTTGTTGCGGCTGTCATCAGATTATGGTTAGTTGTTGAATTTATTTTTTCATCTTCAAATTTATGTATCATCTTATATAAATTATTGAATATTTGACGGTAATTTAGATAATTATTGATTAAATTAGTTATTTTTTAATATATTTTGGATAGCCACATTTTTAACGTGGTTATCCACATTTTTGAACCTAAAGCAAATGATGATCAACCAATTTACGCAATTACACGGTTAGAACCTGAATCCATGTGAAGATTATACTAGGGCGGACTGATGCTATCTGTTGGCTCCGTTTTCCAATTTTCGCAATGTCCATAGTTTTGGCTTACTAATTGTTCGTTTCAGTCGCACAGGAAATTCTCGGCACCCCGTCATGGGTCGATGGGATTCTACCCCAAGAAGAGGTCCCGCCGTCATCGTGGAAAGGTGAAGGCGTTCCCGAAAGATGATGCTAGCAAGCCTGTGCATCTTACAGCGTTCATTGGCTACAAAGCTGGTATGACCCATGTGGTCCGTGAACCTGACCGTCCTGGTTCAAGTAAGTATCGTTAGGCAACCATAAAGATTATGTAGGTACTTAAACAGTCATAGAGCCTTGCCTTCCAGTCAGGCAAACATTAATTTTCCATGTTTTATAAATACCTAGGTATGTATAACCCTATATTGTATATTTCAGAGATCAACAAGAAAGAGATTGTAGAGGCAGTAACAATCATTGAAACGCCACCGATGGTGTGCGTCGGAGTGGTGGGTTACATTGAAACGCCACACGGTCTCCGGGCTCTACTTACTGTCTGGGCCGAGCACATGTCTGAGGACTGCCGTCGCCGCTTCTACAAGAACTGGTAATTTCACATTACACTGCACTAACTAGGATGCTCCCCGGCCCATTCTGGCGATGACACTGCTGTATAGGTTAGGATATAGATGCTTGATTTTTATTCAACAGAATCAATAGGTACATATAATAAAACTAAATAGTATAGGCTATAAAACATTTCAAAAATAAGCCAAGAACCTACTTAACTAAAATGCACGCGTACAAAGTCGCGGGCAACAGCTAGTGTCTTAATAAGATGAGGAAAGACTGTTAAGAGAGAATTCCTGCTAAATAGCTTGTATGTACCTATTTTTGAACAAAGAATTTGAAAGTATCTGATTCAAACTTCATTGTAATAAAAAAATAGCTACAGTACAGCTAATACTCAGCTGCTGCTAGAAGATGATAGTAGTTAAAAAGTTATCTCTAGCTTGTTTGAAAGATTTTATTGATTGCACCTACTGCCAATAACTCGTATTTATGTATACTTAATTTTTGTGGAATATTCAAATAAACTAATGTATGTGAATAGCTCTCCTCTCGCAGGATGAGAGTAAATTGAAATATGCTGTGTGCATATTACTACCAAGTGGTCTCCGCTCAACGATGAGGCTGCCTGGTTTCTCTTACAGCATCCTCCAACTTTGTGATTAAATCAGGTACAAGTGCAAGAAGAAGGCTTTCACAAAGGCCAGCAAGAAGTGGCAAGATGAGCTTGGCCGCAAGTCCATCGAGAAAGATTTCAAGAAAATGATCCGATACTGCAGCGTTGTGAGAATCATTGCTCACACTCAAATGAAACTGCTAAAACAACGCCAAAAGAAGGCACACATCATGGAGATCCAAGTGAACGGTGGAACTATTGAAGATAAAGTAAAATGGGCCAGGGAACATCTTGAGAAACCTATTCCAATTGACTCTGTGTTTGCACAGGATGAGATGATTGATTGTATAGGAGTGACCAAGGGCAAGGGATACAAAGGTAATTGTTTTATTTTCTATTGAATTACTTGCATTTGCTGACTTTATAATAACAATAAAATTCTTTATTTCAGACAAAAAATAGGCCCATACGAAATAAAATACACAACGCACTAGTTTCTATGCACTAGTTTTTTTACAAATGTTAATTGTCAGGGTATTCAGACAGTTTATAGGCACTTAAATGGTCAGATTCTGAAAGTATAACCATTTGCAGAAACGTCTTTTCTCACTTTTCATTAGGATGTATGGACTATGTATGGGAGTGTACAGTCAGTACAGTTCAAGTATTTCACACCTATACCACATTTTCAGTTCGTCTTAGCATGCGTTCCTTCATAATTGCGACATTAAATTATATAATAATATACTAAACCAACTTGGTTTTCTAAAAGAAAAACTAAAAAATTCCAGGTGTGACCTCCCGTTGGCACACGAAGAAGTTGCCG
Source organism: Metalampra italica (assembly GCA_949699065.1). Taxonomy (NCBI): domain Eukaryota; kingdom Metazoa; phylum Arthropoda; class Insecta; order Lepidoptera; family Oecophoridae; genus Metalampra; species Metalampra italica. The sequence continues at coordinate 6,592,409 of OX452970.1, read as the reverse complement.
CGCAAGACGCACAAGGGTCTACGTAAGGTGGCTTGTATCGGAGCATGGCATCCTTCAAGAGTATCTTTCACCGTCGCTCGTGCTGGTCAGAAGGGCTACCATCACCGCACTGAGATGAACAAAAAGATCTACCGAATTGGACAAGGTTTGTTTATATTTATAACAGCATATTCAATGTACAGACACACGATTTCTACTGCTTTATTATAAGTATAGATTTATCCACAGCCCCTAATGTGTAAAATAATATACCTAGATTCTATTTCTATTTAAAAGTTTAAAACTCAATTTACTAAAGTTGTACCTTACCAGTTTCCTTTAATATTAATAATGTTTGAACAAATTTACATGAATCAGAAATGAGGAGATCCGCAGGAGAACCAAGGTCACCGACATAGCTCAAAGAATTGCGAAGCTTAAGTGGCAGTGGGCTGGGCACATCGCTCGTAGAACTGACGGCCGTTGGGGCAGAAAGGTTCTCGAGTGGCGACCACATATCGGAAGACGCAGTGTAGGCAGGCCTCCCACAAGGTGGACCGACGATCTGGTGAAGGTCGCGGGACCCAGCTGGATGAGGTTAGCGCAGAACCGGTCGTCGTGGAGATCCTTGAGGGAGGCCTTTGTCCAGCAGTGGACGTCTACAGGCTGATATGATGATGAATAAACTTACAATGGACGGTTAGTCCCAAACTAAGCCAAAGCTTGTAAATGGGTACTCAACAACTGATTGTTGCAAAAATGATTTTCAACAAACTTCCAACAAAAAGAATAAGATTAACACATTGCGTCTGTACATATTTTTAAAATCTTGTAATACTAGTGTTTCCAAATACTAATAATTTAATCTAATACCTATCTCTGTACAGGCATCCACACTAAGGATGGAAAGGTCATCAAGAACAATGCTTGCACTGAGTATGATCTGTCTGAAAAGTCCATCACACCAATGGGTGGCTTCCCGCATTATGGAGAGGTCAACAATGATTTCGTTATGATCAAGGGATGCTGTATGGGACCAAAGAAGCGAATCATTACTTTGAGGAAAGTAAGTATTACAAAATCCATACTTCATTTTAAAACCACTAACCAGATGCGAAGCAAGTAGAGTGGTGTCAAACTAACGTGACATGTGAAAGACATTCTAGGCTTAGTGCAACCATATACAGACGAAAGAAAAAACATTATCAACAGGACAAAGCTCTAGTAAATAAACTTCACTTAATTCTAAAGCTCATAATTGTCAGTTACCATATCACTAACGTATACGCATTCCAGAATAAGGGAGGGAGACGTTGCGCAACATCAAAAATGTTGCTTGTGTATTAACTTTCATATATTTATTTTCAGTCCCTGCGCGTGCACACTAAGAGAGCAGCCCTCGAGAAGGTGAACCTAAAGTTCATCGACACGGCGTCCAAGTTCGGCCACGGCCGCTTCCAGACGCCGGCCGACAAGGCCGCCTTCATGGGCACGCTCAAGAAGGACCGCATCCGCGAGGAGGCCGCTGCCGTCACCACGCCGGCTGCCACCCAACAGTCCTAAGCACATCACCATTTTATGGACTAAGAATAAAATGTTAATAAAACCAGTTTTTTTATTTCGAACTTCCAAATTTTCGCTGCAGGATATCTGTACCAGAACAACCGATGGCAGGGCGAGTTATGATCCTTGTGCCGACTTTTAAGGTATCTATAGCCTATGAGTTATTCTAATGTTTATTCTATACTAGCTGTTGCCCGCGACTTCGTCCGCGTGAATTTTGGAAGTAGGTACCTATCTCTGCTATGTACAGACATACATCGTCTAGTTATAATTTTCCAATGGTAAAATGGATCATTCTAACTAAGTACCTTCACCATAATTTAAGGTATACCATACCTTCAGGAACAAACTATGAACACCGTATCCAATTTCGTGAAGACAGATAAAAATTTAAAAAATTGTTGTTTTCACTTCTATTGCTCATAAGACTTCTCATATCAATTTTTATTATACGTGTGTATTTTTTAACTAATACAGTATGGGCAAAACCATAGAATATACAGGGAAACTGTCTTAGGAACCTCTAGGTATTTTTTCGTGATAACAATTTTGACATAGTAATTGGAGCAGCTGGAGTTCGGGTGGCATGCATGAATAAGTAGTAAGTTCCTAAGTACATTGCACAGTCTGTTTTATAAGAAGACATTTTATTAAATTTGACTAACTTCTGCTGCTTGGATTTTTTTCTTCCGGTACAATAAAATGATTCTAACATGGAACTAAGTCGATACGCATTTTTTAAAAATAATAAAAATTATTTTTCACTGGCGTTCTATGAGAAAACATTTTATTGAATTTGACTAACTTCTGCTGCTCAGATTTTTTTCTTCCGATATAATGAAGTGATCCCTGCATGAAACTGAGTCGAACCGCATTAAAAAAAATATGTGCAAATTGTCTCATTTTTATGGACAACACACGCTTGACCAAAAAATTTCTATGTCATAAGACACTTTCCCTGCATCTTCTATGGTTTCGGACTTGCCTATACTGTCCCAGTTAAAAAAAACACTGATATCTCCTATGTCTATGACATCGTCTTGTTACGTTAAATGATTTATCTGTAAATGACGATAACTTTTTTCGCTGTCATCCGATTTCAATGAAACTAAGCCTATAAGTTGCGCCAGGCTGTGCTTAATCTACCTGTGAAAACCGCAAGAAAATCCGTTCAGTAGTTTCGGAGATTAGCGATTACAGACAGACAGAAAGACAGACAGACAGAAAGACAAAAAAAATTAAAAACGCTTTTTTGTGTTCTGTTACTCTTTTTTTATCGTCCACACTCATTTTTTTATAAATTTATTCAAAGTACAGACACACGGTTTCTACAGATTTATTATAAGTATAGATTACTTACTGTGAAAAAGTTGCGTCAAAATCTGTTCCGTAGTTTTTGTGTGAAAGAGAATGTAACAAACGTCCTCACAAACTCGATGTAGATCAAGATAGCCGTACCGAATTCTAAACTTCATCAGCCTATAAAAATATTGGGGATGTGTTCCACGCATAGATTAGTAATGTTTTGGGTTCCACTCGTAACATAATGTACCTATTAGGTATTGTGGGAAGTGCGGTGCACTTTTTATAGACTAGCTGTTGCCCCGAGAAATAAGTTTCATAGTTTACCGCGGTAAAAAGTAGCATATGTTATTCTAGGATATAAGCTAACACTGCACCAAGTTTCATCAAAATCGTTCAGCAGTTGCATATAACAATAATACGGCGTGAGAGTAACAAAAATTCTCACAAACATCCTTACAAACTTTCGCCTATATTATTTTGATTAATGGATAAAGTTTAGGATTACGGGTTTATCCACCTAGTTACTATTAGTTATCCTTTAATGGTAACTAAAACATGCAATTGCAATGATAAAAGAATTGTAACTGTTACTACGGATCAGTAAGATAAGGCAAATAAGTTTTTGCCGCTGGCCTCACTGGTATTTATAGTTACATCTAAAAATATACCTGCTAAATCGTAGTTTTGTTGTGTTCTACAAACTGTTTCTTCAGTTTCTATCCTGCCATCAATTTTAAATTAATTTTGTGATCAGTGTTATCTACTGGTTAGGTAATTATAAGTCCGTATTTTAGTGTGATTGGTAGGTTGGTAATTCATAACATACGGATCTACTCAATAGGTAAGTATACTATTTATATTTATAAATTATGGATCATGTTTCAAAAAAAAACAAATTTTGTTACGATTCTTATTTCAATGCTTGTTTGCATGATCGGCGTAGTCTCGTTCATCCCAAGAAAGTTGCATCAAAAACGGTTCTGTTAACTCGCTATCAGACATTGAGAGAAAAATTAAAAGTTGAACTTACCCTTTCTTTTATGGAAACACAAAAAATAACTATTATCTGTTCTCTACAAGCTACTTTAAGGGTACCTAACTACGTAGGTATACCAGTCTACATTGTTGTTTTGTATCAGAAAACCCAGCGCGACCGCCACCGGCCGGTCAAGGTGAGCGTCATCCTGGCATGGCCACCATCACAAGTCAAGCATTATCTTGAGAGGTCTGGTCCTGCAGTGGACTGTAAAAAAGACTGATAAGGTAGGTAGGTAGGTACTTTTAATTCTATATTAGTACTTAAATAGTTTTTTTCCTTCCGGCCATATTCGCAACCACGTTTCGTAACCAGTTGCCTTAGAAGAATTTTATTTCTTTAATCGCATCTAGTAATAGTTTCCCCCGTAACTTTCCCACGCAACTAGATGCGAATAGAGAAATAAAATTCTTCTTTCGCAACTAGTTGCGAACAATGACATGTACTTCTTCCACGGCAACTGGTTACGAAACTTGGTTACAAATATGGCCGGAAGGTTATTTTTATTAAAAGGTACTAGTCAAAATCCAACTTGCATATTTTTCCCATTCTTATACGTACCTACCTACCCATCACGGTTTTATTACAGGTACCCACAGTGAAAATGTCGAGACATAAACAACCTCAGAAGCTGGAACAATTATCCCTTAGCAGACTCGGGGATTGGGTGGCGCTCCAGGCCAAGTATCAGATGAAACCGATAGCAGTCCTCGCTCAAAAAAACGTGGAGGGAGCGCAATCAACGCTTGCACAAATTGTGAACAGCATCCGCTCCCACTTGGAATACAATGTACCGTGGATGCTGCACGACCTGCTAGCTACAGAAACTGTTAGAGCGTTAACACAGCTTTTAGAAGAAACCAAGCACTCATTAGGTTTTCGTGGGTCTATGGGAAAATTTGTGAGTCAAATGAATGTTATTGTAAAAATGGCAGAAGTATTATTTACTAAAAATATAACCATTATTTCCATGGATAGTATTCCCAAAATGTTACGGTCTGCTTTTTACCTAAAATTAAATATGCTTACTGGGCTAGTTTACCTAAATCTAGGTTCACTTTCAGGAGGTTGGAAAACGGCCGACATGGAAATTTCTGTTATTCTTGCGTTGAAAGAGCTGCATTGTCTTAAATTTCTCTTCATAAATTATGACTGTACCGATAACATATTAGATTGCATTGTGAAAAACTGTAAGAAGTTGGAAAAATTAGATGTTTCCTGTTCGAAATCCGTGACAAATGAAAGTATAAACATTGTTACTAAGTTAAAGAACCTAAGAAGCGTGCAGTTGTATAGGACATTTGTGACGTTGGAAGGATTTGCCAAGTTGCTAGTAAATTGCTTAACTCTAGAAGACGTGGGTAGGTGCGACGATATTGGGCGTGTGTTAGAATACATAGACTTGACTAATTCCGAAGCTGCGCCGTTACAATTAAAAAGCTATGTCAGCCGATATGGCACAAGTACACAATTACAGTTGGCAGTAGAAATGTGTCCATATGTAAGAAGTATGACAGTATTTCATCATTCTCTGCAAGATGACCTTATGGTACTGATAGGGCTTAAGGATTTATGTGAACTGAAGTTATTGTCGTGCGATTTTTATGCCGATCAAGTGAAACAGGTGCTTCAGGTAAAAGGTTGTAACATTATAAATTTGCACCTCGAACACGTGGACCAAATAGATTTGAATGCCCTAATGTATATCAGTCAAATGTGCCCTCTTCTTGAAACTTTCACGCTTTATAATTGTACATTGATACAGCATACATCTTTACATACGAAGAAGTTGGAGATTTTACCATTCAGAAACATAAAAAAGTTTACTTGTGTGGCTACTTGTACCGATGAACAACTATTATTTCTACTGACGAATTGTCTTAATGTTGAATTTGTTCACATCGGCACGGCTGTTCAGCTCACAGATGATTTTGTGTTTAAACTATTGGACAAAAATCCTCTTATACATCTAAGAGAACTACGCGTAATGCAATCAGATTTTTTAACAATGTCGTCCATAGAAAGACTTATTGAAAGTTGTATGAGTCTAGAGGTACTAATAGAGTTGGAGAGTTGGTCTCTGCTGGCGGAAGGTGACCGTGAATATATCCGGAATTATATAAAAGTCAATAATCTCAACATAAACACCGCTCCTATCAGAAGGTATGATGCATGATCTTGATATTTCGCGACACGCGTTAAATCGCGGCGATACCTACTAAGTATGTATTCTGAAGTAAAGCGTACTTTGAATATAGTTTTACCTATTTTATTAATCTTGTAGGCCATAGTTGCAACATTACCGCACTTCTACTTAGGTCACTCAATTTTTAGCAGAGCTAGCCCTAAATAAAATCAGCGTCGAATTATTATATATAAATATTTATTTGTTTGTTTTTAATTATTGCAAGCTTTCTGCATACGAAAACAGCAAAACACTTTATTTTTGGACAGCAAGCAATTTAAAATTAGTACCTAGATTTGAGCATATTATTAAGGTTTAAATTGCATTTTTACGCTATGTAATTTAATAAAATATAAATGTGACAGAATTCAAATTTCATTTGGCGGCATAGTATAACCAGAACTTAATAAATATTTGACTTTATAATAACTATTGACTTTAGGAAACCTTTTTTATATTAACCAGGGCGGTGGACTATGGCTAGTACGCCCATATGGATAGCCCACTGTCCAACAGTGGGCGTGGGACGTGTTATGCGATGACGATTTGGTTTAGCAATTTTCATCACCGCTCACAAAGCATATCATTTATAGAAAAAAACAGCTACCTTTAATAATTGTGCGGATTCCGCTCTATTTGTTCAATGGGATTTCGTCAATTTCTTTTGTATTCCTGGAATATTTCGAAAAATAAACTTTTTTTTTGAAATTTCCATAAGTTTCCTCAAGTCTCTTCAGGTAAATTCACGGGGTAAATCGGTCCAGTATTCTGACTTAATCTGACGTAATATTAAATTGTAATAAACTTGTTTGTTAATATTTCTGTGGTTATGACAATGTATTAATTTATGCATTAAACTTTCAGAGTGCAATACCCAAATCCAAATACTCTGAAATATAAGCCATCCTCCCAATCTCTAGAAGAAAACCATTAATAGTAATGGTAAAGTTATATGTAGCTAAATATTTTTTCAAACAGGAGAGTTGTTTTGTAGGAGCTTGTTTGTGCTGGGTAATAATTACAATGAAAGTTATGAGAAAAGATATAAAAGTAACATTATTAACTTTTACTTATCATTAGTATCAAAATAGTTATGCTTAACAATATGTCTAATACATTGAAGGACTGTATTACGTTCATGTTGAATTTCTTTGTGTAATAATTTTTGAAGAAGTGTAGACGGTAATTTGCGGTTGACTCTCGTACTAAAATTTCTGTTTTTGTGCTGATTATTAATTTCATTTCTTTTACCTTTTTTATGAGATACACAATTATTTTGTCCTGCGTGTTCTGTGGGTTTGTCCATTTCAGAACTTGTTTCTTTTATTACTTTTACTTCCTCAGGTCCACTATCATCATCAATGTTGTTATTGTCATTCATATCCCCATTTATGGTAATCACATGTGGTGGAGTATTTGGTTGACAATGATTATTTTCTGGGAGACTTTTGTTGTTGTAGTTTTGTATAGCATTCACTTCTTTCTTAGGGTGAATTGGTAAGTCAGCTTCATCATCAGAAGATCCATAATTACATATAAGTGATGACAGGGCACCACATATAGACAATTCTTTAGCAGGGATAATTGATTGCTGAATATCTTCCTCATCTTCAATTAAATCATCATGAGGGTCTTGTTCTATTTTGTCATCCACATCATAATCCATGTCCAAGTCTCGAATTCCAGTAAATGGTTTCAATTTCTTGTCATCAGCCAAAGGTGGTATAATAAAAAGATTTCTCTTTGTGGATGGTTTCTTGTCAGTGATGTTTGTGTTTATGTTCCGTTTCAGCTTTCTTTCTTTGTGATGATCCTCGCTGGCAAAAGGCTGTTTTCGTTTTGTACTTACAACTGTAAAAAAGCATTTACTTGTGTTTATTATTACCATTAAATAGCTTAGAAAAAATATCAATAACACAGTTCTCTCCTCTTGAATGGGAGAATTGTACATTCTGTGTATTAAAACATTGATTGATAGGCCAACAGTGGACATTTAAAAGCTAATGACGAAGGTATGCTTTGTAATGTAGCTAGTAGAATAAAACAATATATACCTGGTTCAGAGTTTCTTTTTATTCTCTCATGTCTAAGCCCCATTTTTTCACCTCTTTCTACTTTTGCTTTGATTTCTGCAGCTTTTTTTTCTACATTTTGTTTTGTAGGGTATTTGTTCTTTCTCTCTTCTAACCATTTCTTAATGTCTTCTGGATGGGTGAGGTTGCCTATTTTTTTAAAAAGGCCTGAGGAATGCTGCATTTGAATGTGTTTTGTTATCACTTTAGGATGTGCAATAAATTGACAACCATCAATATTGCATTTCTAAAACAAACATTTGAAAGATATAATACAAGGAGGAACAAAGGAATGCAGGGTTTAAATAAATATTGCCAATTTAAGGGCTGTATATGCATATGTAAAACATGCATGTTTAAAAATTAAAAAATCTGGAATATGATCATTACTTTTTTTTTAAATTAATTCATTCCAAAAAAAACAAAAAATGTGGATCTCAATGTGACCCTATTAAAATTAAATAAGTTGCATAAAATATTAGCTGTACCAACTACTATTGTGCCTTAAAATGAACACGTCAAATTCAGGGTTCAGGTCCTGTATACAAGGAGGAAGAGTACTTTTAATATTGAAGATAGCAAATTCTACTCAAAGGAGAATACATCTGTCGGAGAACTGATTACCACTGGAGAAGAAAAGTTCCCAAGTAGAGACCATGACTAGGCAAGGCAAGCATAGTGTGGCTAGATGGAGCAACCATCTGCGTAGTTGGCAGTCACAGGATGCGGAGATCCGAATCTGGTTCAGTGGCGTTCCTTGGGAGAGGCCTATGTCCAGCAGTGTACTAGTGCAGGCTGATGATTATGTTAACTCAAAGGAGAGTATATTATTTTTTAAAATTAAATGTAAAAAGTTGTCTGTCCCCGAGTGGGAAAACAATCTTCGTTAATGTCGATGTTTCGTTGATACCACCCACCTGATGTTGCATATTATGTCTTTCGAGCATACCCATATTTGGAAACCCTCTGTCGCATGTTTCACACCAGTACTCTTCATTGTGATTCTCTGTCAAAAGAGGTGTGTTTCTCCAGTAGCAGGTCTCCCGTTGTTGGTAACCTTGAAACCCTCGTGGTCCACGCGACTGGAAGTACGCTGATGATGGCGGCTGACTGTAAGGTATCTCGTGGAGTCGATGCATGGCCAGTTTCTTTTAACGGTTTACAAATTTTACAATTGTTTATTTCTACTTAAGTATGTATTGGTTTTGTATTCACAATGAATGATAACACTTCAATCAATCCGTCTGCGGCAGGCAGCGGGTCAATCAATCAATCATCAATCAATGTCATGTCAGTCCAGCCATTTTTTTTTGTTTGTCCTCTATTGAGGACAGGCAAGGGAAGCTTTGTCCATACAGCCCTATCTAATTTAAAGTATTATTTATTATATTTAATTAAACCGGCGGTTACAGCACGGCCTGCACAAAAACAAAGCACGACTAGAGTTAGTCGGCGATTTTCAATTAAACCGCAGCACGGCCTCCACGAGGGCATAACCAGTGCCATTCGGTGATCCACACTGCAGGTTCATGTCCGCATTAAACCGATAGTAGGTTTAATGAAGAATAACAAGGGACATTTTAGAACAATCTGGTAGTCGTTAAACACGCGTTTATTTAACTATCCCGCACAATATACACTTTAATAGGCACTTGTTGCATATAAAAAACAATATCAAAACGCACCGGAGCGCGAATAAAAAGTAGTTTATTTATTTAGTGACAGATTGAGATTGTTTTAATTTTATCTTAATAATTTTAATTTTACAGTTTTAATCTCAATTTTAATTATTTGTGCATCATTTTTTATTAGTAGGTACTTTTATTTATTTTATTTTAATTTGTGTATTCAGTTAAGGGATTGTAAATTTTCCTGAAATAAAGATTTATTTATTTATTATATAAAACTATCACAAATATACACCAAAACCTACAATATACATTTTTTGGAAAACTAAACAAAAACGACAACCATCTCTGACAAAATCCCATCAAAAAGCCGTTTGTTTTTTTTGTTGAATTCCTCTAATGATGGACAGACAAAAACCGCTATTCTATACAGGCCAAGTCATATTCGTGTAAGTTTTTTCTTAGTTTAATATTTATTAAGGCCGAACGACATGAACCTGCAGTGTGGATCACCGAATGACACTAGTTGTGCCCTCGTGGAGGCCGTGCTGCGGTGCATGAAAATCGCTGACTAACTCTAGTCGTGCTCTGTCTGTTTTTGTGGAGGCCGGGTTGGAGGTCCACTCTGACGCTAGCAACGCCAGGGCAGCGTCGGATTCCAAAAAAGTGAATTTTTTCTGAGTTTTTTTCATTGCGCCCCCTTTTGTCCACACTGACCGGAGGCCGTGCTGTAACCGCTGGTTTCGATAAATATAAGAAATAATACTTTAAATAAGACAGGGCTGTATGGACAAAGCTCCCTTGCCCGTCCTCAATAGAGGACAAAAAAACAGCTGACTGATTGACAACCATTGATTCATTTTTGTTTTCTAGATTCGTTTGAATTTTGTTTTGTTTGTGATTTTAGTATTGTATTGTGTTGTAGGTAGGGTGTACGCAATATGAATACCTAGGCCGGCAAGATAAGAGAAATACAAGTTCTTGCACACATATTTCAGGGGAACCAGCACTAACCTACCTGAAATGAATAATTCAGCGGCTAAGGTATACTACACTATTCCTACCTACCTTCTTGCTCGCCTACTTGTTAACACTCCTATCCGGGCAATTTTTCTTTCATTTCTTTGATTCTCAACATACAACCTTTCACAGGTTGGAGAGATATTCACAGAGGCTGGAGCTGCCTTCAACAAGTTAGCAGAGCTAACCATGTTGCTTCACCCAATGGCAGAACAGTTACCTGGGTAGGTTACACTTAAATTTATTTATCCACAAATGAAGAAGTGATTATCAGAATGGAGTATAGGAAATGGTAGCACTGTGAAAGTATACATAGAAAAATTTCACTAATGATACCTCATTAAAATCCGTCCAGTTCTTTGGTTGTTATGATATGAGGGAATAAATAATCCCAGATACATGCATGCATCTAACCCACAGGCCGCCGCTGCCCCAGTATGGTTCATTGAAAATTAAAGCTAAATTTTTTCATTGTTTGCTATCTAACTTTGCAGTTGCTTTGAGTTGTTCATGTGAGTATAAAGCACCTATGGTGAACTGGAAGAAAATTAACATTCACATTTATTAAATAATGTTTCACAATAATAGGTACCTTAAAAAATCTACCTGTTGTCTTATCTTCCAGTCTACCTAATTCCCTAATAAATATTTTCATGATTTTTAGAAATTCCTATTTCTTAGGTTGAGGTACGGACCTCAAAAGAGGAAAAAGGAACCCTTATAGGATCACTTTGTTGTCCGTCTATCTGTCTGTCAAGGCCCTTTTTCTCAAGAATGCGTGAGGTATCAAGTTAAATTTACTATCCAATACTGAGATCTGCAGTCCCTTATAGCTGTGAAAAAATCAAACTTCTAAGTCAACTCAGTCGGAAGATATGGCCGATTTTGCCGCATTTTTAGGTAATCAAAATGGAGTACTTCTTGACCAAATCATATAACGATTTTCGAATATTTTTAAAATTAAGATTGTACGGCGCGAGACCTACTCGCACTTGTCCGGTTTTTAAAATAAAAAATATTTCAATGTGCCAATACATCTGTTCTAGCTCTCAATCAAAAACACCTGTGAAGAGGAAGGTGGTAGAGGAGAGAATAGTGACGACAGGCAACAGTGCAGTAGGCCAGGTTCAGCATAGCACACACACGGCGCCAATTTCGCAACAGGTGAAGTTTGCAACTGGTTTCCATAGGGTTAAAATTATACCCTTAAAGCAGACGTTTTTGTCCGCCTATCTATCCAAGGAGTAACTCTTAACTGGACTTATTGACTGGAGACATGGACTTTTTAAAATTTTAATGAAATATACTACAGTTTTGAGTTTTTACCCGACTGGAAAAAAAGGTTATTTTTAAACAGAAACTGCACATTGATAATTTGTTATGTATGTATAGGTAGACAGGAACCTATGTGAATGATACCTAATTTATTTTATTCTCCTTATTCAAACATTGATTTCATGAGGATTTAAATAAAATTGCAATTCAGGTATTATTTCCAAATTCCAGCACAGAAAGCTAGTTCATTCTGCTCTCTCATTTTACATTTTAATAATCTCTAATTTTTGTGTTATTTCAGGTAACACTTAACATGCTAAATGCTCAGGAAACTGAGATGGATGCGGAAGGCCTCAGCAATGAGGTAAAGTTGGAGTTTGAGTCTAGCACAGAAGAAGTGGCAACGTAGAAATCTACCGTATTTTTGGTTATTTAAATACATATAAGTAAAGAAATAATTAACTCGTAAGCCAGACAACAAAGTAATTAAAATATTTTTTTACTACTTATTATCAAATTAAAATCAATTACCTATATTAAAAATAAAAATGTCTGTTGAAATCAAGTTAGCATGGATCTGGTAGATATAAAAATGTAAGTGGAACATTAAACTAGTAAGTTATTTATTGATAATTTTTTTATATACTTATATATATATCTTTCCTGCAAGCACTAGGTCCACAGGGAATACGTGTTTTAATTTTAGGCTACCTGTTGCCCCCGCGACTTCTTTGCTTGGACAAAGTACTTTATTTCATACGGAGATGAGAGCCCCTATAACCCGTCACTACAAGTTTGTTACACCCTCAGGTCGGGTCAGTTTATTTTATAATCAAATATGACACTATATAGGTGGATAGTCCTATTTTTTGAACTGGAAGCACCTGTAGCATTTTCAATAAAAATCAGTCTACTCTGAAATGCAATTTCATACAAAGTTAGGAAATGAAGGATTTTTATTGCAGGTTCTTATTTCTCTGCCAATTTTCGAGATGTTAGTTTAATACAGTATTGATAAGCAGTTTTGTCGAAATCTGTTCAGCTGATTTTTGCGTGGCGTCTGAATAGACAAACAAAAATGAAAAAAAAAAACATGTTCGTAAGATAGGTAGTAGAAAATTTTAATGTTGACAACTTTTCTACAGTTATACATTTTGTATAGATATTGTAGTTTTAAAGTTTCATATCAAATGTTTGCCTGTCCATGTTCAATCCAGACAGCCCACTCAAATTCCTAATGACCTTAGATCTTTTTTAAATGGTTTTTCAAAGATAATTCAATTATCTTTCAATGAAACTGAGCCCCTTACACAGTTATCCATGCAAGTTCCTATTAAGAATGAAGTCTTTGAAAACTTTGGATTCTTCTTTTCCATGAGGAAATAAGAGACTCATAAACTTTTGTATGAGTAATTTCAGTTAAAATATTTTCTATTACATTTTCAATGTTACTTTTTATTTTCAAAGATTCATAAAAGGGGAAAGTGTTACCAGATTTCTTTATTCTTCTTTGAGCATTCCTATAGCAGTGCCATGGTTGTGGTTCCACAATTATAGTGTTAGAAATGGTTTTGGTATATCTCAAGAATTCTTTCAGACCGTCATCACCATTGTTGATATGAATCCACATAGTTACTGAAAAGCAAAATGTTATATCAAAGTGTTTCTTCTCATGAGAATCCAAATACTTTTTCATAAGTGCTTGATCGCTGTCTGCCATTACATCGGCAGCTTTGAATGTAATGTTGGAATTGCCATATGTTTCTTGAGCTCGTATAATCAATACTGGATCAATGTCAATAGCTAACATATGAATGTTAAGTTTAGGATAGAGTACAGATTTCATATATGAATATAACTCTTGTGATAGCTCTCCGGTGTTGCACCCAATATCTAAACAAAGTACTGGTCCATCTGCAAGGTGTGGAAACATTTGTGCATGAAGGTTGTCGGTCCTTTGTTTCGCACTATGAAATGAGTAATAATTTATGAAGTTTCCGTATTTTACTGCGCCAGGATCACTTTGCAGGAAAGTAAGGTCTTCTGGTTTCATGTTGCATTCGTTTATAGGTACCTACCTACCTATGTTGGACATCAAATACGTTAAGTATTTGAATGCAGCTGAAAAGAAATGTAACTAGGTATAGTTAAATAAAATACAAGTTCCTACCTACCTAACCTCAAAGCAGGTAGATCAGAAAAAAGGAAATACCTAAAAATACCTATACAGTTCGAAGCTCCAATAAAACATTATGTGGGTAAGTAATCAATCTTTTAATATATAGTATTTAGTGTAAATACCTAGTTTAGATCGGTTTAAGTGGCATAATATAGGAAAATACTGCATTTTATATATAGATCGCTTACCTACACTGCTTAGAATTGATCGGATATTGAAAATAATGAATTCAACAACTTCAAGTCGTCAAGATTTTTCAAGATTTTTTGACTTACTTGTCAATTTTATGACATTTTGTTAGCCACTCACTCAGTCACTCATTAATGCACAATCCCAACCAAACTTCAATTAGCAGTCACTGGTGGCGTGCTGGTCGTGAACTTTGTAGATAAACCATAGTTTATTGATTAGTTCACATTTGGCCATCTGCACGAATAAGTTTGTCGAGCAATCTTGCAAGTTTTGATTGACAGTTAGTTTACTAAGAGTAAGTACAGAGGGCGCTGCTTTGAATTTGCGCTCCGATTTTTGCAAATCGAATCGAGTCTTCAAAATTACGATTCGGGTCTTTTGCAACTTACATTAACTTTTATTTTTTATTATTTTGCTGGTTGTGGCTTCAATCGTCTTTACGATGACGACTGGTTCTGCCAATGTCAAGTGTTTAGAGAGACACGGTGGAGATGGCTTGATGATCGGTGGTTTTTGATATATTTTCTTCCTTGAGTTTTTACCATGCACCATCTAAACCAAGAACGTCACATTTGAGACATCACAAAACAAAGGCCAAAAAACTTTACTTAATAATTAAAGAATATAAAGCGAGGAGGTATGGTTATAATTTTATATTATTTGTTAGAATATAATTGCATAAATATTTTATATAAGGAGAAGTTAGAGTTATTAAATAGTTTATATTAAGGGGGCGGGGGATTTTAGAGGGTAGTACATCATAGAGAGAAACTGGGTATTTTGGGCAGTTGAAAAAGATATGGTCGGGGGTACCCTCGTCCAAGCCACACTCGCATAACGAACTGTCTTTAATACGTAGCTTGTTTAGAAAAACTGGTGTACAGGAGTGACCGAGAAAGACCGTAGGCGAGAAATCACCGATATAGCAAGTTTGTCACAGGCTTTGTGTTTAAAACTTACATTAACCTTCACTTTTAGCTTTTGACGGTAGACGTGTGCCTTTCTCGAGGCTGCTCGAGGCTCGCTTACTTCTCGCTGGCCTCTACTCGAAAACTCATTCCAACGGTTTATACCTACAGAGGTTGGAAAAAATAACCCGTGATTGGAGGGAAAGTATCTACCCTAAATATTGATGGCAGGCAATTTTACTTGAAAGGAAAAAATCCTTCAAAAATAAGTAGGTAGAACCACAGAATAGATAATAGTGTAGAACTGCATTTAAAGATTAGGTACCTATTAAACATTATAAACGCCGAGCAAACGCAAAAAAATAATTATTAGTGTGTAAGACCCGTGAGTCCTAATATTATAAAGGCGAAAGTTTGTAAGGATGCTTGGATGTTTGTGCGGATGGATGTTTGTTACTCTTTCACACAAATACTACGGATCAGCTTATAATGAAACTTTACAGTAATATAGATTATGAATGATTATTACATAGATATTCATAAAGATAATGTGTAAATCCAAAGTATAGGTACTGATTTCATGTAAACTTACAAACCAAATAGAACCAGGAAGGTTCGAAATTCCCCCGCAACCAAAGAGATCGTAACTCTATGGTTAGAACAGATTGCCAGAGATGACGCTAAATACAAATAATATATAGATTAAAATTCACTACAAGATGGCGCTGTTTCACAAAGGCTATAGATACCTCGGGAAATGCTGTTCCCACGGGAAAACCTTTTCTACGCGGAGCACGAAGCCGCAGGAAAAAGCTATAATATATAATTTAATAATGCATTTAATGATTTTTAAGAAACCACCTGTCTGAGCCGAAAATCGAACTGGACAAATGCGGTAGCGGCAACATACAGTGGTGGACAGCTAATTAGAAACATAGTATGATAGCTTTTAGTTTCAATCAAATTAACCAAATAAATAATATTTCAAATATCAGAAAGGGCTAATATTTTATGTAATGTACCCACTCTTTATCGTGTTGATTTGCTGAGTATTCAAATACTAAACAACACTTGTAGTTAGAATAATTTATGAAACAATATGCAAGAAGTCGACATTTTACAGTACATCATGGTGGACAACTAATTAGAAACAGAAAAATATTATGACAAAACATGAACAAATTTTATATTAACAAGAAATAATATGGTCTGATAATACAAATGCTTTATCCACAGACGATTAGTACTTGGTTGGATAACCACTGTTTTTGATTACAGCTCTACACCGACGTGGCAATGATTCTATAAATTTTCCACACCTTTCTACAGAAATACATCTCCAAGCTTCTGCAAAAGTACCATAAAGTTCATGAATATTGGTGATACGTTCATCTGACGATGATTTCTTCACAGTGTGCCACTAATTCTCAATTGGGTTGAGATCCGGACTATTTGCTGGCCGCTCTAACACAGACACCAATTTGGTCTCTAAGAAATGCTTTAACACTGTTAGCTGTGTGCTTCGGATCATTATCATGTTGAAATATCCAAGTAACTGTTAAATATTCGTCAGTGTATGGAATCGCCATTACCAATATATTTTTGTACTAAAACTGATCCAACATGCCTTCAATCATTCTCACAGGACCAACCCCCCGTGTCCAGAAAAACATCCCCATACTTTTCATCATTCAAACATTTCCATCGCCATGTTTAACTGTCTTTTTCGTGTACTTGTTATTAATGCCTCATTGATTGGGCGACGTACGTACCTTTTGCCATCAGAATTTATCAAATTAATCTTAGTTTCGTCAGAAAACAATACTTTTTTCCATTGGTGGACTGTCCAACTGCCATACTTTCTAGCGAATGTTTGTTTGTATGAATTTCCCTATGTTGCCTAGTAAGAAGTGGCACCTTCCTAGCAACTCTTCCAAATAAATTTGCTTCTAGCAGCCGTCTGCGGACTAGCCTTGCATTTACGTTGGAAAGATCATGTCGACAAAACACTTCCTTCCGAATTTCATTTGAGCCTTTTAAAGGGTCTGCCTTAGCTAAACGAATCATAGGTCTGTCCTCACGAGACGTGGTCTTCCTTCGCCGTAAATTTCTAGGTACGTTGTTAGTTGTCCCGTATTGTTTATAATGTGCAATGGCATTAAAACTATCTTTATGGCACACTCCAAATGATTGGCGATCTTTCTGTACGTCCGATTTCGATTACAATGCAAGTTCACTATAATTTTTCTGATCGATGCATCACAACCTTGTTTTTACCCATTTTAACAATAAAATTAGACGAAATAATTTAAAAATGGCAGCAAAACTCCTAACATTACAGCTAACTTAGCTATAATGTTGAGCTAAGGCGAAATTTTATTTTAAATTTCAACTATAAAACATTAACCATACTCTGTTTCTAATTAGTTGTCCAGCGGCCAGTACTAAGGCAATTGGTATTTATTGAGATGTACAGACTTTTTATTTAAAATATTAAATGACCATCATAAAATGTTG
This sequence comes from Metalampra italica, assembly GCA_949699065.1. Lineage (NCBI taxonomy): Eukaryota > Metazoa > Arthropoda > Insecta > Lepidoptera > Oecophoridae > Metalampra > Metalampra italica. Next base: position 6,574,550 of record OX452970.1, on the reverse strand, counting down.
TTTGTTTTAAAACTAAGAACATGCAGTACATTGTGACGAAATAAATAGTCCATGATCGCTGATGAATTGCAGTAAAAATATTGATTACATTTACAACATACATAGTCGTACTATCTGTTTCTAATTAGCTGTCCACCACTGTACATGCCGTCATAAAATATTTTCTTTCATTAATTTATAAATATGGCTCGTCTTTAGAACACGACACGTTAGATACCGAGTTCATAATTTTTTTATACATAGTACTTGATGGGAGGTTTAACATACCTAAAGCGCTACTTACGAAAATTAGTATTTTTAAAGATTAGGTATGTTAAACCTACCATCAAGTACTATCTATAAAAAAATTATGAACTCGGTATCTAACGTGTCGTGTTCTAAAGAGCTTCCATAAATATTTTAAAAAATTGGCAAGATCGTTATATTTATTAAACTTATTACTAACTAAAAACGTTTTATCGGTTAAAGGGTTAAAGTGCAAATTGACTAGGTACAAAATAAATTGCAAGGAATGCATGTCAAATGCCAATGTCAAAATTTTTTTAGACGTTTCACATATTAACCTAGAATGGTTTTAGGTATTTTACTACTTAGGAAATTTGATTTTTAGACGTTTTACAACTTAGGCAATTTGAGTTTAAGGCATTTTACAATTTAGAAATAGATTTTATAGGCGGATTCCTTTAAAGGCGGATTGTTTTTTAGACGATACGATCATAATTCATAACCCACTAATTTATGCTTGCAATATTTGATTATTCTGTACATAGCGCGAAAGTCTAAAATGGATCTTTTTCATACACTATCATGCACGACGACGCACCCGCTGATGATAATTATTTGGAATTATTCTATTTTATGGAAGAATTGTGCACGTGCTATAATATTATGGCGTCATGCATACGACAGACTAGCCGACCGATAGCTTCCAGGCCAACGCACTCGTGGACTGATGCGTACCTATGTAATAAAATCTGAATTACTGGCATTGAATGCATTTCATCCTCGCTCTCGCAACGCATTTCATTAATATCATCACGATCATCCTATCCTACTATCTGATGAATTTAGGCCTCTCCTAAGGCGTGCCACTGAACCCTCATAATATCAGCGGTTCTCCGCGTCCATTCAACGCAACGCAATGTCGCACGATGTTTGGATTGTTGCACGAAGCAATACCTACGAAGCTTGCCGCAACTAATTGGTGACAGAAATTATCGTCAGAGAGGCCTGTTTGACGCTTCAGATCTTGAAACATTTCAATATAAATAACATTCATTGCGTTCCAACGGAGTCTTCAAACATGCAACAATCCAGAGGTTTCAAGTGGTGGCTATAGTAGGTAGCTAGCCGCTTACTAGGGCAGTCCGCCCATATTAGCAGAAGTAGCTTCATATTGTACAAAAAAATATGTAGATGCCGCATCATCATATGAGCCGGAAGAAGTCCACTGTTGGACAAAGGCCTCCCCTAAACATCTCCATAATGACCAGTCCTGCGCATCTAGTTAGTTCCTGCGACTTTGAGCAGATTGTCGGTCCATCTTGTGGGAGACCTGCCTACAGTCCTCCGGTGCGTGGTCGCCATTCAAGAACCTTTCTGCTCCAACGGCCATCGGTTCTGCCCAATGCCACTTTAGCTTGGCAATTCTTCTAGTACCTTCTCTTGTACTTTTCGAGCTAGGTTCTCCTGCGGATCTCCTCATTCCTGATTCTATCACGCAGTGCACGCAGAGCATAGCTCTCTCCATTATCCTTTGGGTGTTCTTAAGCTTTTCCATAAGCACATAGTGAGCGACCACGTCTCATTGCCGTTGTCATCCATCACGCGCTGGTCAAAGACGTCCGTCTTGAGACACTGCGGGTATTATATATGCCACATACTTAACTTTATTCGCAAATTGTATTGTGCCCATTATGGCCAGGCTGTCTCTATGGCCATACAATATGAAAGCAAAACTACGGTTCACCTGGAACAGTGGCGGTCTTATCCAACCCGGAAGAAACAATCTTCTTAAGGCCAAATTGTAGAGACGCGTGTGGCCGCCATTAATCTGTGTTTTGCTATACTTATTTTTAATGTATGTATCAATAATACCAGAGCAGCATCGCGTTTTTCTATATGGAAAGTGTAAATGTATAGATAAATTAGTCACGAACAGCCTACGTAGTCCAGAAGAAACAGAGCGAGTAAACATTTCTGCCATCTCCGGTTTGAGAATGAGCTTAGAAACTGGGTTTCCACCTTTTCTCTACACAAGGCTCTACCTACTAGAGTTTATGGCTGTTTAGGATGAGATGAGGGTACATTTCCACTGACAAAATACGAAGTACCTACATATACTCATTAATTAGCTCATAAAGTTATAGGCCTGTGCCAATTTAACTAGTTAAGTCCCTCTGTACCGAGGCTTATAAAGCGAAATAACGAAGTAGCCGAAACGTCGCAAATTATAAAGCAAACACTGTAGCCGCTATTATAGTCAGGCGTTCCCCTCTGCCAAAAGGTATGTCCTGGTCATGCGCCGCATCGATGTATCGCTGTGTACGACTGGTTATGAATGTGTTGTTCGATTTATTCCGTGTATGGTGTGGGTTTCGGAGCGACAGCGTATAAGTGCGCATGTGTGCGTGGATTCCCTACGGGTCGTGCCAGTGGTTGTGTCGTTCTAAGGATCACATTAAGTAACGCCAAAGAATTCGAATAATTATGCCTGATAGCTACTTACTTGCTCTTGATTGCTTCTAACTTCGATCGTGTGACATGGACCTATTATACTTTACTGTTATTATGAACCAATTAATATATTATGTGTAATCCACCGACATGGTTGGGTACATACCGCTTTTACTTTCCTTATACACAGTTCCTTATATGCTTATGCATGTTAGTTACTTACAGTTATCTACGTCCTCCGACACGCCATCCATCCGTCCGTAGGCAGCGCTGGCAGCCCCGCCCTATGTCGCTGCACCGTCGCAAGCCGACCTTGCACCCTGCGCACGCGCCGATAAAGGCTCAAATAATATTGAACATTCGCAGACAGCTGAAATCGGTAGTCCGTAAGTGAAACGAAAGACTGAATGGTCCTCGCAGCGCACGCAAAGTCATCTGTAATTACAATTTTTCACACACGAACACACACACTTAAACATCGTGTATGCACACGGCATAATTGGAAACATATATATGTCTTGGTTTTTACCGTGCATTTTATCGGAGAAATTCACTTGGAAAATGGTTCTCGATCATGTTCAAGTTCAGTTACATAAGTGCGCGTGCTGGAGAATTGGTGCGGAATAGCGGATGTTTGGTGGTGCTCGACGACGGAGCGGCGCGCTGTTATAAGCTCACACCCGCTGCGCCGGCCATCAGTTGCCGCTAGACCCTCGGGCACGTCGATTATTAGTTTATAGTGCAGTGTGTGGAACTTGAATCAAAATGTGCACCGCATTCCGGATAGCCGTCGTATCAGCAATCTGTGTGGCCGTCACATCCGGTCATGTGCACGGACCTAGGAGATCCCGCAGGATGGACGTTGAGGATTACGCACAGAATGAAGTCGACAGTGGAAGAGCCGAAGAGAGCTGGTGGCCCTCGGCGGAGTTCGCAGTTCTACAGAAAGTTTATGATGACTGCAGTGCGCAGAAACATTTGACGATGTGCCTGAAGGGCAAGGCCCTTTCAGCGCTCACGAGGGCAGTCGAACAGGTGAAGCCGTGTGATTGATGCCTAGTGTTATAAGTGGGTGCTGAGTGGAAGTGGTAGTGTTTTATAATAGTTTTCTTATTATTCAGGAGAGCGTACAGCTCGCCGACGGACTGACGCTGGTGAAGCAGGCTGACGCACCCGCGGCGGTCGCGGAGCCTCGCTTCTTCCCCGGCATGTCGATAGAAGATAAACTAGATACCATGTTGAGCGCCAAATTCGAGCAGCTGATGAACACGCACACCGTTTCTATGGATCTTGCCTCGGAGGGCAGAGGCAGAGGTTCGTGTTCTTTATAACAGCATGTAATGTTTTTAATCTTTCTACAATCAAGTCAAATTTAAATCTACATTAATTGTTTATCCAGGTAAGAAAGTGCTGCCGTACCTGCTGCTCGGTGTTTTCACCACCGTGAGCATAGTGGGAGGCATGGCCCTGAAGACGCTGGCCGCCATCGCCGGCAAAGCTCTCATCGCCAGTAAAGTGGCGCTCACCATCGCTGGTATCATCGCTCTCAAAAAGCTTTTCAGTCACGACGGTGCCACCGGTGAGACTACCTTCCAGGTGCACGCAGATGGACATCATAGGTGAGTCCGACATCTATCTACAAAATATTAATTATGTAGTTTAAGTATATGAATCATTGAGTTTAGTAACTTAGGATTTAATGATAATAATAAGTTCCTGTTTGAATTGTATAATTGCAATGCATGCATGTTTTAATTCTAAATATTTTAATTCTAGTCTTTAATTCGAAGGCGGAATCTGTACGTGGTGAGGCCGGCGAAAGGAGCCGAGGTGGATCCTTACCGATACTACGCCGAGCAGACGACGACGAGCGCGTAGCCACGTGCGCCCGCGCAGCGCGCACCCGCCATCGCCGCGCCGCCGTCAACCCAACCCTGTCGCGCCGAAACCCACACAAATAACCTCAAACCAAAGTACCGTCCATGTCGTGGACAACCTACTTAGGAAATAGGTCGTCCACCTTCATTCTCAAATCTATGTCAGTAAATTATTTAATGTAATTTATTTATTTGTGACTACGGTTATATTAATATGTTTAATTTAAATTAATTTATTAAGTGATGTAAGAGTTAATAAAAAAATGTCACAAGGAATCGAGTTTTATTTTCCGGAAATGAAATCGACTTTTAGAGGAACGGAAAGAAGAGTTGAATAAAATTATGTGAGAATGAGAATTAGAATCCGGAAGTACTGATATTGTACTGATTACTAAAATGCTGTCAAACCTTCATCATAACAAGTACAGTTTTAGCGCCAGACTGTGAGAAGAACCGTTAGTGATTTTTGTTGACGGTTATCGATTTGATTAAGTCATCATTGTCATTAGTTATAATATAATACAGTAAAAATCGTAGCGATATAAATATTAATTTCGTTACTTTCAAGTGGGTCTAGCCTATTTTAATTTAGTCGGAAAAAAGTAATATTGCTTACAGTATCGAAATGACTCTAAACTGTTTTACTAAATAAATAATAGGTACCTAGTGATGAAATTATGTCACTAATTTGTCTCTTCCGACAAAAGGCGCTTATAGGTATAATTTAATATTATTAGCATTTTTGTGCATAATTTTTGTTGTTTTTCAACACTATATCGACTGATTTATTATCGTATTTGACGTTAATTCCATTAAATAGTTGATGATGATTTCATTACAGCTGTAACCCGCTTTCTTTGCCCGCTCTAGTGGAGAGCAGTCCGAGAAATGTGTCGAGATTTTCCGTTAATGTGGGTGCAGTGGCTATGAACGTGGAAAGTAGAAAGTCTTAATCGATTCACTGCACATGCACGCATGCAGTTAGAGTACACGGCTTGTTATCATCTTTTATGCTTTATTACATATCGGGGTAATGTGGATTATAAAATAAACATTTCCAACTTTTCATGGTTTTCAAGTAGGTAATGTAAGTACCTTCATACTTATAGCTTCTGCTTTGTTACAATACCATACTATACACTGACAAAAATCTTATGAATCGACATTTGGTAGATTTAGGTCTTGAATTTCTTTACAATAAGAAAATGTTAAAGTTTACTTTGAAGACAGGCAGTTATAGTTAGTCATTTTGAGTATTTTACTGATGATTACAATGAGCCAGGTTTAGCCTGCCTGGCTCTAACAATTTTCCGGCTCCGGGCGGCGGTGGCATGTGCGGTGCGTTTGTTCGGCTGCGGATGCGGAAGGTCAGCGCGTTGATTAGCCGTGCGCCGGTAAAGGCCGACCACAGCGCGCGTTTGTGCTTTCGGACGCTGTTTATAATGCAGATATGTGTTTGCCCAATCGCTGTACGGTACGCTGGCTATATGGCATCGTTAATGCGGCTGGCGTCTCTTTGCATACGCAAATATAGGGCGGGCGGGCCGGCGCTGATTAAGCGGTGCGCTGGCGGTAGCTTTGGCTTCTTTCTGCTCTAGATTAACGGTTGCCTACGGTTTGAATTTTGCTATAGAAATGAGTAAGGTTGTTTATTTCATGTCATCGAACTATTTATATTTAATAATGTTACTAGCTGTAGCGCAGGACAGACAGTGGTCGGTAGGTAATGGTGCATCTTGCTTACCACCTGTCAATTTGTTCCGGCTTATATGTGACGACAGGCCATGGAATCCCGCGGGACCGCCCGTCTGACGCGTTGCTAATATTACTAGCAGCGCAGCGTCAGCGGCTCAGGCGTCAATGGCCAATGCGGCATCTTCAATACTTGATGTTCTAAGTCTAGAATCAATCCACGATACTCTCTAGTGGTTTAGTAATGATAATGGCGGCTGATGTATAATTCAGTCTGTTTGGGAAGGTACCTATTTATGGGCTGCAAATATTATCGAGGCTGATGAATTACTAACTACCTACTCGTAGCATATGATAAATTGATTAAGCAGGTACAGTACAAGGTATATACGAAGTTTGCTATGGAAACAGCACTGTTGACTGATGCATATTCAACAAACTACATACTTAAGATAGATAGATTTATGTACCTACATGTAAGTATTTTTATAACATACACGAAAGTAGGATATGAGGCTGCGGGCGTCACTCGTAGAGCAAAGTTACTTTACGGGCGAATGGTCAAAGTATCCGACATAAACCTATTTTGTTCTCTTCTTATATTGGATGTACGCTCCCTTCTTCGCCCGCCGCACCCGCGCCGCCCGCGCCGCCGCCGTCCGCTGTCCTTTGTACTAGGGCTGCCTAAGGGCTTCATTGAAATCACTTATTAAATATTAAAACTTTAATTACATTGGTCTTTTAGATTAGATAAAAAGAAACGTTGTAGGTCAAGGTAGACGAACAATTCGTTGGTTCGATTCAAATGATTCCAGTTTATTAAACAAATGAAAGAAGTTAAAAGAAACAGCTTAAGCTGTGGTATTTACTTACCTTAACTTTTTGTAAAAGCCAATATTTAATGAAACGTAAGGCAATTTGTGAATGACATTAAAAGCACGATAAAGCACGACTGAGTTGGCTAAAACAAATCATGTATGGACAAAATCCAGACTAATGTGGCTTAGGACTGTGATGCAAAATAAAATGGGAACAGATTGTAGGTTAGTTAGGTACCCTATAAATAGAGTTAGAACGAGAAATAAATATTGTTATAATTTTAACTTATTAAACTAACAATTTATTATTTGATTATATTTTCATAAGATGTTTATAAGAACCTGCAATAAAGAATTAATAATTAGTAGGTGCCCCATTTCTTTTGTTGATGGACGCAGCCCTGTCGGTGGGCGGGGGAGGGGGGCTCTGCGAGGAAGTTTTGCCGGGAATTATGTTGGTACGTGCCAAAGCCATTATTGCTGCGAGAAAAGTTCATCAATTTCATTTCTAGCTCGGCACACGTCTGCCGCCGCCCGCCGCCCGCCGCCCGCCTCGCCCGCGCCCTCGGACTCACATACGCTGTAATACCCGTGCTCCATGTCTTTTCCTGGTGTTTTATACCCACCCGTTGTAAGATGATGTATAAGTACAAAATATAATAATATCTGGTAAGTGCGGAGTCCTTCTCCAATGGTACCATTCTTTTACCTATTTCTGCTGCATAATCTAACAATAATGAATGTGAACAAATGAACTAAGTGAATACTTTGTCTCCGTTGGAAAAGTGTAAGCAATGAAGTGAAAGTAACTAACTGCATGGGCAGCGCACGCTTCCATTTGTAATGGAATTATAGCAATAAATTGCATTTCCAATCCAATAGTACACGGCACTACACATTTCCCGTTTCCTCGTTTTTACACAGCGTATACACAATCATAACTACCTAAGTTGAAGTTTTTTTATCTTATCTACTCAAGTGTCGGTGTCCCGGCCCCGGGACGGTAGAAAAACCGCTTCAAGTGTCGGTGTGACGGCCCCGGGACGCTTACGTCACGCGCATTGTTCTTTATTTATTTAATTGTCTAAGGGTGTTTTTTCAACAACCAACCCCTGACAGCGACACTTTAGGTATTTCTAGATTTTTGACAGCGGCACTAGATTGAAGATTTTAACAATAAAATTACAAGTGAGTAGAATATGTATTGTTACTTTGCGTGAATAGGTGGCTACCATAGAAATAGAGTAGCGAGCGGGAGCGTAGCGAGCTTTTTCCGTGTTCTGTGGTGGCTACTGATAGCAAGGAAAAAGTCAAGACAGTTTAGTTAGTATGTGCCTTTCGTGCGAATCTAGTCCTCAAATCTGGGCTCATAACACATAACAAGGCTGCTTTTCTGCGGAGGAAAGACTATATAAAAAAAGCGGGTCTGCGCCATATCCGAGTTGATTTCATGGCACGGGAGCAAGGTACTTACCTACAAAGTGGACAAAATATAAACCGCATAACGGTCCAGCGTATGTACAGGCATCATAGCATGTAACTCGATAATTATATGTTATTTGTAGTTGCGCGCACGCATGTTATAAACCGGAGCAGTGGGGCAGGAACTCGTGCGCGCCGCAAGATAGTGTGCGGTGCACCGCACTCATGCGTGCGCATCCTCTCAGCTATGCAGTTTTTTTTAATGCGAATAACAGCCAATGTCATACCTATGTATAGGTAGAGGCGCCGTGTCAGAGCGCGTACAGCACTCTCAGCTAATTTCAGTATGGAACATGCCGCTATAAATGTCGCGGGTCCGCGGGCGGGCTCGCTAGTCGTTCCCCGCCGCGCTTTCCGGCCGGTCAAGTCATTGTATAATTTATAAACTTAGGGCCTCTTACACCGCTTGCTGATAAAGTCCCAGATACCCTATTCGTAGGTTATCTGACAGATAGCCTGTTTTTTTGGTTTCACAGGTATCTGATTGCCTATATCTTATATATTTTATATAGTCTATCACACAGATTTATCTGATAGATTAGTTTATCACTAAGATTACTATCTGTAACAATATCAGGAAGTGGTGAAAGAAGCCCTTACTTTCTCAAATATAACTGGACTTAATGTCAAATCGTTTTCATTAGATAAAATACTCCCTGTAGTACGATACTATAGGTTAGTCTCCAAGGCCATTAAATAGCCTTACAGACTAGCTGTAAATCAAACCATGGGTGGAAAAGAGAAGTAAATCATATTTCTTATTCAATCGGATGTCTCTAATTCTCTTATACCCAATCACCCTGTAACTTTTTATGTTACCCAGGTAACTTATTCGAAGATTTCAATATAAAGTCATTCATTAACCTTTTAACCGCCGCCGTCTTATAAATATGACATAGAATTCGTACGATATCAAACCTTAATACACTATATTTAGAATGGCATTTTGATCACGTCAATCGATGACGCTGGCGGTTAAAAGGTTAATTGTTTTCAAGATCACAATAAAACTCACGAGTTTTCAATTCACAGTACCTATGTAGGTACGAGCCGTTGGTATCGCAATTTTCGACTCATCCCACTTCACTACACGAGATCTCCCAGATGTTAGAAAGTGGGAATGTGACTTATAAGTCTATAAAATATCAAATATTGTGTTGCGTTACGTATAGGCAGCACCAATTAGCTGTGGCTGGGGCGGTCAGGTAGCGCGATGGTCGCGACTGTACCCGCTGAGCAAGACCTCCCAGGAAGGGGTAACTAGCAGACCTTGACTGATGTCCATTGTATACCCTCCGAACTGTGATCCTAAGCATTAGAGCCTACATTTCTTTATTACGGGTGTATTGTTAACTTGGCAGGGTTTCCACCCCCGGTCGCTAGTCCGGCCATCATTATGTGTCATTAGTTTTGCGACACTGACCAAATGACTGGTCTGCTATATCGAATGACTCATTCCGCTCGTGATTAGTCTCTCTGGTTTTCTCCATGTTCATGTTGAAGTAATTTTGTTGCGTGTGTTGTGCTCCGCTGATTTACTTCTTATTTATAGTGTAGGTGTCTAATGATCTAATCTAACTAATTTAAGTATACTAATAATAATTATACATTATTTTTCCTTAAATATGAATACACCATCTGTAATCTTACATGCGTTCCGTCCAGCACTGTATAGGCCCAAACAAATATACGACACCTTATGTGCTGAGCAAGCTATCTGCCGTACTAATTATGCCATAAATTTCACTTAGTAAGATCAATGAGATGTTATTGGAAATTTGCCATTAGGTCCGTCTGGCCTGGACTTAAATTATCGCGGACAAAGACCCTTCCGAAAATTGCTTTTGGAAAATTGACTGCGCTTTTAGGTATGTAGGTACCTAAACTACATAATATTATGTTGGTTTATTTGTCAAATATTATTTGTCTGCCGTGGATTGTTAAAGATGTATTAAACCGGCATGGGTAAAGGTAAGTTATCACAAATGTCACAATTTTCTCAGGTGATCAGGTAACGACTTTCGCGTCTATGAGAAAATAGTTTTAAGTGTTTTTGTGTTGTTTAAAATTTTTGGTGGTTAAATTTTTAACCAGCAACGAAATTAGATTTGGCATTATATCTAATCAGAGTGGAGTCTGGAAACAAAGTAGCCAATTACACGCACGGCTTACGGGAGCGGGTGGCGGGCAGCCGTGAATTTATACGGTAGAGCCTTCCCGGCGAGCAATGTAAAATGTATCTGAAGGAAAACGCTTCATTCCCGCCGGAATATAATCGTCCGGTCGTAATTTATATTGTCTGCTGCAGAGGCGAGTCCCGCTGCACATTCATTTATTTTATGTGCCATTTACAATTGTCGGTCGATGGTCAAGGGAGCGGGCGAGGGCGGCGGCGGGCGGCGGGCGGCGGGCGCGGGCGGCGGGGCGGCGGCGGGGGCGGCCGGACGACGCTGCCTTCGCATTATAAAACCGTGCGGTCATCTGCGAACTCCGTAATGGTATTTGTAATAGGAGCGGGCCGCATGAATTGTGACGGCCGCCGCCGAACACATGGGTCTGATGGTTTATTTATAAGATTAATTTAGGACGGATCGGTCACCGGAACTCTCGGTAAACCGTTTCCTCCATGGAATGAGTTATTGTGATCGTCCATGAGATCGAACAAAAGATTGTGCTAGGTATAGGTATATGGATGGAATAATAAAAGTATACCTACAGGGTGGGACATAACGACGCTCTTTCCTGCCCGATAGAGTCGTTATACATACCTATATTGATTAATAGAGAGTAATTAGATAAAAGAATATAATCTTTGATTAAATTTGAATAAATGCAAATTTTAACGTTTTAACTTTTATTTTTGAGATAGTTATTTTATGTCAAAAGTAAACAAATAATAGAGCGACTTTATTTTACAGCCCGTAAAAGAGGTAAGATACAAAGTGTTGAGAGTTAGGTACACGAAAGTCTCGTGTTTCATCATTTTTGGGGCGGGCGGGCGGCGCGGGCGGCGCGGGCGGGTCTTCCTCTCGTACCATGTCACCTCATAAGAAACACAAGTACTTACTTTCGCCTAAATGGCGTTAAATGTAATTAAATTACATAATGTAATTACATTATTATTACATTAATGTAATAAAATACCAAATATTTCTTACGCATCTAGGTATAGGTACTTACTCTTTTTTTTTAACAAATTGCCTCTTGTATTGTGTTTAGGTCACAATAGTTCCGCCAATTTCACATAGTGGAAAATACACAATGGGACAAATTGATCGGTTTCTATGTGAACACCTTTTTTGTTGAGATTATTGCTCGGTACCAAAACTATATATCGATTACATACACATTTTACATTTTTCTACTTGCTGCCTAACTTAGATTGTCAGTTGTTGCATTTTTCGGATAAAAGTGGAAAGGACGCGACGCGCCGGGCGGGCGGCGGCGGCGGCGGCGGCGGCGGCGGCGGCGGCGGCGGCGGCGGCTCGGGCGGTCAAGAGGCTGAGTAGCTTTGTATTCTTTTGTTTTTTAATTATAATGCCGGCGGCGGCGGTGGGGACTCCCCCTGCCAAGTTTCAGTGGAGGTGCTTTCTTGTTAAGCGCGGCGGGCGCGGGCGCCGGGCGCTCGCTCGCCTCCTACGTGCCTCGGCCATTCATTTCGAAGAAACTTATAACCTGACCCGCGTACTTATGAGCGTCGCCAATAAACATAGCAATGACCGGAGGCGAGCGCGACCATCTCTGTCGGGAGCGCGGGAGGTGCTTCGTGGAGAGTGGGACAGGAGAGTGGTCGGTGGCCGCCGTCCGCCGCGGCTGGGCATTGTTAGCTAAATATCGAGGTGGTCAGTCGGGCGGGCGGGGGCGGGTGGCACAAGACGGGCGGGCGGCGGGGGCGGACGTGCGGGCCCGGCGCCCGGCGTCCGGCGCCCGGCGCCCGGCTCCCGGCGCCGGACGATGTATTGAGCGCGTATTGCAGACGCGGTCACGCGCTGCAATATTGCGTTCGCTCTGCGATATTGCCCCACGGTAACTCTATTTGATAAATTGTGTGCTATTATATAGACGCAGTACACTTTAACTGAATAATATTTTAAGAAAAGTTCACGTGATTAACAAAAATACACAGCTATGTTAAATTTGGGTATACCTACAGGGTGCAACAGCACCAGCCGATTTATTCCTCTTATATAAATATATTTTAAAAAGGTGATATTACGGCTATATTGTGGTCTGACGCTAAAAAAGATCACTAACACACAGATCAGTAACTGAAAAAAACCATGAAGCAAGGATCTCTTTGGTGGGCGCCCGCGCATACAAAAAAGTATGAGAACAAAAATTAAGTGTTTGAACGCATAGGCTCCTTTCCGAAATAAATTCCGTATCAGCCATGTGTACACTGGTGTGTATAATGTCGTAGGATAATCGGAAAATTCAGAGTTTTGCAAAAATCTGGCTTATTTTAGGATAATAGCGAAAACTGCTCACTTTTCATAAGTCGTGAGCGCTGATTGGCTGCTGTTAAACGTTACACATTGACAGATGCGCAATGGTATAAATCGACTCATAGATTAGCCAATCAGCGTTCAAGTTTCCAATCGTCCTAATCAAACTCAGTTAAATTTTTTTGCAAAGATCCTGAAAATATGTAGCTCGGATAGTATCTAACGAAATTCATTTTAACATTCCAAATTTCCGGCTTTTTGCAAAAATCGTAGGATTCTCGCAAAGATCCGGTATTTTCAATTATCCTACGACATATTAAACACTATGATGTCCTAAGTTGAAATTCGAAAATAATTTTATAATTTTTTAACTGCTACGTTGTTTAACGTCATTTATACAGTAGGTATGATTATTATGGGATATAGAGGGCCTCTTACACCGCTTGCTGATAAGTCCCAGATACCCTATCTGCAGGTTATCTGACAGATAGCCTATTTTTTTGGTTTCACAGGTATCTGATTGCCTATATCTTATATATTTTATATAGTCTATCACACAGATTTATCTGATAGATTATTTTATCACTAAGATTACTATCTGTAACAATATCAGGAAGTGGTGAAAGAAGCCCTCAAGGTACCTAAATAAGGTTCTTAGTGACAAGTTGATGTAAATTATCTTAGCAGTTTTACATTAAAATTTTATCCGAAGATATAGGGTGGAACACAGCGATCCACTTTCCTGAAAATATCAGAATTACACAAATATTGTAAAATATTGTAACGATTAAAAAATTAATTAAAAACGATTGCCCATCTATTATAATACGACGCTTACGCGAAAGTGGGTATGTATTATAAATAAATAATAAATAGCTGTTCTACTGCCGCCAGCGCGATCCGTAGCGCGTTGCGTGTGTGTCCGCGGCTTCAGCGCCGAGAAAATGATTTATATTGTTTGTGTAGCGGCGGCGGCCGATGGGGGCCCCCGCGCCCCCCCACCGCCCCCCCCGTCCACCCGGCCCCCCGGGGCGGCCGCTTTCTCAAGCAGATCCAGTCCACTGCAGATATGGACGAGTATTATTATTGATCCAGCTGGCGGCGGTCGGCGGTCGGCATTTCCTACCGCTCATACTCGGACCGAGGCGAGCGGGGGGCATATACGGACGTAAAACTTATTAGGTATAACGACGCAGGCCGTCTACGGTGCACTAACCTTTAATGAGGAAAAGGGAGCGCGGGACGAGGGCCGCTCGCCCTACGGCTTCGGCCAATCCCCGCGCGATATGATATTATATCAACTCATACAGCCAATCGCAGCGCGTTATGATATTGTAGGCGGGCGGCGCTCAGTGCAAGCGTCAGTTTTTCCTCGTTGGGCGGGCGGGATTATGATATTCTGTTATGATTATAATGTGGTAGGAGGGATGTCTGCTCCAATCATAATCCTTTATTATCTTATGTTTTGTTTTAATATGATTTATTGATTTGTGGGCTTATTTAATTTAGTTTTGTTCTACTGCGATCTGACTGCGATGTACACGGACGAGCAACAATAAGACGTGTAGCCATTATAAATGTTGATATTTCCTAAACTAGTCAAGATAGCGTGTTGAAGTAAAAAGTAACATTGAAGTATGTAATAAAATATAATAGCTTTTTCATTCATTCTCTGAAAGTAGGTCTGAAGTTGCCTAAGGAGCGGGTTGAAAGTAATACATCTCAGCAAGAGGGAGAATCGTTTTCAACTGACAGCTGTCAAATTATTGAAAAAAAAACTAGTACTATTTTCACCACAGAACACGGAAAAGCTCGCTACGCTCCCGCTCGCTACTATGATTTTCACATTTCTATTGGACCATGTTCCAACTTTCTATACAGCCACTCAATTACAGCGCGATGTAAAATTGAAAATAAAGTTACGTAATAATTAAAGAATATATAGTTTTAAATGACTTTATATAATTATTACTGTCAACTATTTCTTTAAAATAGCATAGATTTGGGCAAAATATTTACCATTTTTTCAGTGATGGAAATGAAAAATAATGGCAGAATAGCTGACTGGCCGGCCACAGAAAAACAAAACAGACGGGAACGCTGCAATCCAATCTTCATTTGTTTTTTCGAGTCGTAGGGTTTTGTTTATACTTATTACACTCATTTTATCTTTAGCTAATTCATGTTTTTATTTTTACTTTCAATGTATTCGCAATGAAAAGCACAGTGTTTCCCTCGGGTTCAAGACTTATTTAGAGTCCCTCGAACTATTGGGTCTCGGGACTAAATAGGTTACTTTCACCCCTGGGGTAACAATGTACTATTTTTGATTCCTTACTTTACATTACATATTATCAAAATAATATGTAGTATTATACATTACGTAGGTATTTCATTACGCATAACAAAACAGCACTTAATAAAAGAAGACTACATTTATTTTTTGTATAGACTTTTTTTCTTACATAGGTATAAACTGACGTTGTATGTCCTATTCATACCTACTTATTTTTAATACATGACAATTCAATAGCTCCAACCATTTGTGAGTAAATCGCAAATTTCTATTTCATTTGTAAGGGAACCATACAAACTAGATTTTTCACAGAACAATGGGTATTACTATGTCATAGACAAACTTAGGCAACGACGACGTGCAAAGTTTCATGAAAATCGTTAGAACCATTTTTGAGAAAAAAATCTGTTTTTGTTGTATGGCAGCTCTACTCTTCGGTTTGACGGTACGAAGAAAATTGATAATCCTTCAATAAAATAATTAATAGTACATTATTGCAAAGGCAGCGAAATAGGCAATTGCAGGCCGAGTATGAGTTTGAAGGCCGAGCCGCAGGCGAGGACTTCAATGATACGAGACAGGCAATTGCCATTTCGGCCGAGGCATATATAGTGCTTTTCTTAAAAAAATGCAAGGAAATAAAAAAGTGCCTTTTACATAATAAATTTAATTAATATTAAAAGTTATATTGCTCATGTTAGGACAATTATTAAACGAAAATGTTATTGTTTTTCCAGGCACATTTATGTTCGTTTGTTGTATTTCTGACGTTTGCGGCTGGGAATTTGATACTTGGTCAGTGGTAGGTGGCTGGAAACTTAATTGCTGTTTAGAAGTGGATGGCTGTGGACTTGATAATTGGCAAGAGGTGAGTGGGTAAGATGTTGTTTCCGAATCATTAACAGGTCGCAATTTGATGTTTTGGTTAATTTTATTGGTTATCTCAGTTTTATTTTCAACAGAGTCTTCGATGTAGCCTTCAGCCACTTTATTGGACTTCCAACCTCCGTGTCTTTTTAGAGTAGTTAAATTCGCTCCCGAATCAGCAAGAAGAGTGGCTGAAGATCTGCGGAAACAATGTCCAGTGTAACATTCAGGATTTGTCAAGTTTAAATAAAAACGCATCTGTGGCTATACAGCCACGAGAACGCAATGTGTACGATAGATGAAAGAGTTCTAAATTCAAACAGCACACCGTTTCATACAACATTGCCGGCGCGCTCTTCGTTCCAAATTCAAAGAACGCGCCGGGAAGTGATTTTGGTTTTTCAGTCTACGTAAATATGATACTTCGCGTGTTCTTTATTCAAAAGTAATGACAATATTTCCGCGCATGTTTAAGAAAAAACTTTTAAGTTCCAATTTCGGTCCCACCCAATCGTTTAGCCTCCAGAGCCAAACGTTACGGACGGACGGACGGAATTGAAATATTTGGTTTTTTGGGTATGTGTTATCGATATAGAAAACATTTTCCTTTACCCTGAGTACTTACCTACGTACGGGGGTCGAGAAAGTATAAAAAAAGCAATACTTATCCCTAAATTTTTCTCTGACTGCTTTCTAAAGATGTAGCAAAGAACAGGTGATTCTTGAATATATTTTCGCGATTTCGACAACCGAATGTCGCCGTAACTATCACATTTTCCGTCTCGGCGACTGAGCGGCACAATTTTATTTTCGTCGATTTTGCGCAATCGTGACCTGAACCTGAGATGAGGATTGGAAGCGCAACTTTCATGAGGAAACATTTTGATTTAAGTTTTAGATATCTTGAAAGTTCGTTAACTTATTAAATTACATTAGATACTTAAATAAATACTTAAAACAAACACCAATCCGAAAACCATACAGCTGCGCTAATCACACAAATGTTTTCCCCGGGAATCTAACCCACGACCTGTAGCTCAGTAGGCAGGGTCACTACCAACTAAGCCAACTATAAGTGAATGTATGGTCCTTTGTAATACATGTTGCGCCAAACTTTCGCAAATTAATGGGAACCAACTCATTTTGCGCGCGTTGAGGAATTGGTGACATAAAAAGCGTATTGAATTAAACGACGTTCTTGTTCGGCAAATGAGTTGATAATGAAAGGATAATAAACAAGCGCCTTTGTAACAAACTATAACAGATCGGTAATTGCTTCCACGATGCCTCCTCGCGTTATTACGCCTTTTACGACGCCGTATGGGGTGAATAAAACATTTTTACGAGCGGCCATGTTGCTATATTACATACACCTACAGGTACACCTAACATATGACTAAAGGTAATAAACTATATAAAAATGTGTGTACGTGGGTAGGTCCGTACCATGCTTACATTGGTTTAACTACATTTATAACCTAAACTGTTACTTTCATTTTCGTATGAGAGAGGCAGAAGAAATCTCGCTTGCGCCTAGTTCAGTAATAGATGCTCAATCACTTGGCGATAATTATAATTAGGTAGGTATAAGAATCATGTCTCATGTATTTTAATACTTCCTGAATAAAATAAATTCTTATTTTTAATGCCAGCTAGGGCATCACAATGTCGAACTAATATCTGATTCGTTTATTGAATAATCGTGCCACCAGACAAATTTTTCAAAGGTAACAAATAATGTTTATTTATTAATGAAAGAGAAACAATTATCAAATTGTAGTACCTACTTACTCTTGCTATTTGCCATTTGATATTATTTTTAAACTGCGTCTGATAAAAATGGGTGTTATTACACAAGACCACAATCTAGGTCTGTGCACAACACACATACATACCCCAAGGGTGAAAATAACTTATAATAGTTCGAGGAACTCTAAATAAGTCTTGAACCCGAGGGAAACACTGTGCTTCTCATTACGAATACAATAAAAGTAAAAAAAATAAAAACATGAATTAGCTAAAGATAAAATGAGTGTTAATACAAATCTCTGCTATACGGAAGTATAAACAAAACTCTACAACTTGAAAAAACAAATGAAGATCGGATTGCCGCTTTCCCGTTTTTTTTTTTCTGTGGCCGGCCGGCTATTCTGATATTATTTTTCATTTCCATCATTAAAAATACCGACTAAAACCACGCAGCACGACCGAGACTAGGTTTTTATTAGCGCAGATTAAATTATGATTATGTTAGTACGTTAATAAAAAGTTTACAAAATGGAACTCTGTTATTGGCTAATGCACAATTTATATTTTAATAGATTAAAATATTCTGTAACTTGCTTTAGATTTGAGAACGAATAAAAAAAAAGTAATAAACTGTCGCATTTATAATGGTAGTTGAATAAACAGCTGAGAAATACTTTAATAAAATAAAAATGTTTAAAGAACGTACCTACCTAACCTCTTGGCAAAGAGAATTCAACATGCAGCATTTACTACATTTGAGTTGATTTAATCGATTTGGACATTGATCTACAAGTCGTAAATCGTGATGAAGTAAAAGGCTTTGACGGTTCGTGTAATCCTAGATTGATATTTATTTTACACCCAATGTCGAACGGGCGGAAGTATTGTCGGTTTCTCGATAGCGGCCAGCCGCCTAGCCGGTGCGTAGGGTGGTTCGCGGGTAGACGCGACACATGGCGGGGCTCGGGGTCACTCAAATAGATTGCGTCATAGCGCAGTGCCGCTCCCGAGCGCAAAACAATTATAGGACAAAATGAATAAAGTATCAGCCAGCTTCCTTCGCTCCCGTTTCATCTTGGGATATTTTTTCTTTGTCATGCGCCGCCGTACACATGTAACGCAACATTCGCCGAACGAAGATACAATATATATTTTTTTTATTTTTTACTCTGGGGACACTTTTTCGACCCTCGTCCGAGCGGCCTCTTTGAAAAGTGGACATCGGAACGCGAGGGAAGGAGCCCCCGAGGACACCGGACAGAAAATGCGTTGTAAACATTGCGACTACATTCAATTTCCCGTCATTTTTCAAACTGATAAATAATTCTGTCATCGAACGCTCGGACAGGGGTCGCTATGAAGTGATTGTCGACGGAAGGACGCCGTAAAAAATAGCGACCGATGAGCCTCGGCCCGGCCACTGGCGGCTACAGCGTGTGCGATAAATTTCTTTTTTATTATCAGATATCGAGGGACTCGGGAATCGAATAAAGCGCTCATATTTAATTCATAAGATACCGGCCATACAGCACTACGCCGACTATTTTATTTAAGATGTTCAAGATTACGGACATTGGGTTCGTAGTTCGTAGGTTCGTAGCTACATATTTGGAGTAGATCTGCTTATAGAATCTACTTTCTTGCAGATACGGAAGAAATCAAATAAAGAGCAAGAGGTATAAGGTTCGCCGAATCTCATTTATACGGCAAATGAAAAATGAAAAATCCGGCAAGTGCGAGTCGGACTCGCCCACTCGTTTCCGTTCCGCAGCCACACGAGTTTACGGCGGTAAAAAGTAGCCTATATGTTATTCCAGGATATAAGCTATCACTGTGCCAAGTTTCATCAAAATTAAATATTTTTCCCGCGGGAAAAGTTTACCGCGGTAAAAAGTTGCCCATATGTCATCCCAAGATATACGCTGTCACTGTACCTTGGAACGGAAACCTAAAAATCTAGAACTATTGGTATATATATAGACTATTGGTATATACTATGAATTGTAACATTTTAACTTTTATCTTTGATAGGGTATTGCCAAATTATTTAGAGATACGAATCCATCTATAAGACTTACAAATCGTAATTCACAACATTTTAAATAAATATCTACCTACAGTATACCTATATTATCTATCCCTACTCGTAAGTTACGATTAAATTATTTAATTTATTGCATCGGGCTCGCGTCTCCACTGTCCGGCAGATGTGTTCAATACATTTACGGCGTCCGCGCAAGAACACAGGCTGAGGGTCACTCGCAGTATTAAATAACTCTCCGACAGCTAAATGAGTAGGGGACTCGAATAACGCCCAGCGGCTATTCCGAAACGCGCGTAATATCTCTCGCGGTATACACTTCGCTCGCATAATGTTTTAGTCATAATTTCATTTGGCATAAAAATTTAATAATTTTTAATACTTTTACTAATACTTTTGCATAGGTATTCGTCACTTGGCATACTGTTTAGTTTGGTCTATAATATTTAGCTCTACTTTTGTAAATAATTCAAGGTTTATTGCATGTCAATTATAATAAGTCAATATACCTTGAATTTTAAATCTGAAAAAAATAAAAATTGGTATTCTATTGAATATAACTTGGATACTACACTGTGACAGTAGATTAAGGTAGTAAGGTAGTAAGGCGAACATGTTTATTAAAAGCATGAAAACTGTGTGAAAACTGAGTCTAATTGAGGTTAAAGAAAAATATTTTAATAAAAGTCAGATTTAGTGAGACATAGATGTAATACATAGGTTTGACCGCAAGCGAGTTAACTCCATTTAGGATGTCAACTTTGCAGTATGAATCTTATGATAATTATAGGTACTTACTAGATAATATAAATATTTATTAGTTAGTGGTGTTAAAATCAGAACTACATAAATAAACAGGAATAGGTGTACACCATTGAACATTAATTTATGTAAATATCTCGAGAAGCTGGATGTCGTACAACGATTTGGCGATTGCGAATAGGTTTCAGAATAAGACCCTTGGATTTGTCGCGGTAAGGAACAATAAAGAAAATTACAATGCCTATCTACTTACCTACTACGAGGGATATTTATTGCTCGCAGGTTAGGTACACGTAAAACCATCACAATAATCTGATGCCAAATGATCCGGAAAAAAGAATTCCGGAAAAAAAATACCTTAGACAACTTCGAGTGTTTCAAATGTCAACTCACCAACAGGCTAGCCCATATAATGCCTCAGACGAGATGTAAATAGGACAGATAAAAATTAAATGTTATTTTTTCTTCAATGGCATTTTTATTAAGACATTTTTTGAAAAGTGTTTTGGGATCAGATAAGCCTTTTCCAATAGTTTTTTTTAAATCCCTTCAATGTACAGAAATACTCCCGTTACAATTTTATAATATGTAGTATTAGTAGATTAATGATTATTACTGTGGCAGTGCCTTCGGTGCGACAAATTTTACATTTTCCTTCGAATGATTTATTAAAACTAATGGTACGTATTTTTCTGAGATTTATTAATAATCCAAGCAGCCGAAGACATTGTCTATTGATTGATTGGTACATTTTACTGCTGCTAAAGCCTTCCAACCTTTGGAAATAGCGTCTCGATCTCGATGACTTGTGACTCTGTATGCTAAAAAAAGAGAAATAAAAGGATATTTTCCGAAATCCGACACGACGATCGCAGCGAACACGGCTGATAGAGCTCAGTTTATATTTTATTCATACATTGTATTGTTGGAATATCAATTGCCTCGCCCGCCGGTAGGTAAAGGGTACATTTCCAATCCGCACGGGATTCACTTAGATTTGAAGGAAAATAGATTTCGATTTCCAAAGCTGCGACAAAGCAATCCGATATATTTTTCAGACAGATATTGCTAGCGATTTCTTTTGAGCTTTGAAATATAAGGGAGGGAATTTAAAAAGATTTCGTGTATTTTCTTTTTGTATTTATGTGGTGCTCAGCAATTTTTTTTTTCAGAAACGTTAGCGTTGTTACAAATTCTGGCAAGTTATTGTACTATTTTGAAATAAATTCTGTTATGATTTACAACTTTATTTATTTAAATTTTGATTTAACCCCACTTCTTTTTACAAAATATGTACTTGACGGAATGTTGAATGTTTTTGCTTGAAAATAAAGACGACGGGTGGTTTACTTTTTTTTAATTCGGCAGGCAGACTGCACTAAAGGAAAACATTAAAGGGGAGAGCAACCCCACTTTCGGCGTGATTAATTTATTATGTTCTTTGTTACGGGTCTGATTTTGGTAACTTAAAATCATTCATTATCATAGAGTTGAAATACGAAGTTGTAGCTGAATACCATAGGTAGGGCAGTATACATTCAGAATAGAAAGGTCAAATTGGAAACTTTTTAAAAAGCAAACTAAAAATAAGGATATTTAAATAAAATTAACTAGGAAATTACTATTAAACCAATATTATAGTATGTGTTTACTATCCTGAAAGCTATAGCTGTAGAATATATGTATGTGTATGGACATGGATCCTGCCGAAGTATCACTGGTGCAATATAAAAGTTAACGACACAAGAAAAAGCGTTTTCCACAACATTAAAGATAACAACAATACGGGGGCGAGTGAGTGTAGAGCCTCCCGCGAGGGGGGCGCGGGCGGGCGGGGGTCGAGAAAAATTCAATATTAATATGAAGGAGGTGCGAGCGAGAGCTCGCTGCGGTCCCCCTCGCGCGGCCAATGGCGAGCCCCGCTGCTGCTGGGATATGATGAATTTATGGATGTAATAAAAGCGAGGTGCGCGATTGGAGGAGCGGTCAGGGCGAGCTTATTTTCTTTATTTTCATATTTGGAATGTCGGTCTTAAGTCATTTGCCTTAGCTTCGTGGATGTGTAACGTTTCAATACTAGGGTTATGGCATGTAAGTAACGTGTGATGCACACATAACCGACTCATATTACGACATACAAAATGTACATACGAGTAATACAAATTAAAGGTTTGAAAACGTTTTGGGTTTCGTTGAGTATTTGTGGCACTGTGGAGCCACTTGTCGTACAAAGGCTTGTAACTGGCAGTTGATTGAGGCGTGAACGACGCTCGACCGCCGGGCCGAGTTTCTTTCTTGATTTGCTACTCGAGTGGCCGAAAACGACACTTCTATTTGCATGAGCTGATTTTGGAGTTTCCTTTCACGTTCCAACTTAACTAGCTGGGACCGTTTCACGATTGCAGACAACGTAAACTAATATTCTTTATTTATCTTTAATTTCCCTATCCTTGATAGTTAATAATATTAATAGGTAAGTGGTAATACCTATACTAATACTAAATAAATCCGATAGTGTGTGTGTTATGTTTTCACGGTTCGAATATTCAATCGATCTCCATGATTTTGCATACATGTGTTAAGGAAACATACGACCGTAACCAGAATTTTTATCATCTGTTTTTTTTCCCGCGGAAAACAAAAACTTACTCCACGCGGCCGGAAAAAAACTACGTTAATATATAGGTTTGCCAAAAATATCATGTCACGTTATTTACATCATCGTCCTCCGTGGTCGTCCACCGTTAGACATAGGAATCGTGGACTTATTCGTCTTAATTGACCGCCTCGTTGGATTTGGATTAGTGGCTTGGTCATTGGACCCGAGCGCCAGGCGTAGTGGGTTCTATTCCCTCTCGGGACAGACAACTAGTCGTTTGTTCAATTTGAAAGGCGAACAGAACTAAGTAGTAACGGGAAAAATCCTTCTTTGGGATTATACAAGTGGTGTATAATGTGTACCATGATGTACCTATGTAATGCTTATTAAAAAAAATAAGTGGTTCAAATTAAAGTAATACTTACCTTGTAAGTCTGATTTTTATCGCTTGTTTTCGTCTTGATAGCAGCAAATAGAAGTGTTATGCTGGGTGACCCGCCTACGGGAGCGCTACGGAGCGGGCACGCTGGCTGCAGCGCCGCGGCGCGGCGGAGCGCCTGGGGCTCCGCCACCTGCGATATAATTGGACTTCAAAACTCGCTCGTCGTGACTCGTGGCAGATCCCCAATACTTCCGCCTCGCCGGCCGCCGCACACCGCCGCACACCGCCGCCCTCCTATTTATTTTGTCTGCGTTGTCTTTGCCGCTGTCACGGCTCTGCCTTTTGAACGGTTTTCTATCCCAAGCATTATATTGATGCCATCAATTGCCTTTACATAAAGTGGATCCGTGTATTAGACTGTTAGGTGAAGTTACGGCTTCACTATTTTTTTCAACTTTGTTTTCTTTTCATAAGACAACTTATCAGGCGGTTTTGCTCTCTTAAATCTTGTTCTCATAATGTTTTGGTTCGTTGATGATCAGGTGTATGACGCAGGATTCGGCGAAAGTATGGTGAGACTCAGTTACATGAGCTTATCTTACACGAGTCTTGTAAGTAGGTATCATTTATTTAACGCTCAGGTTCAAAATGTTAAAATGCTAAAAAGTCCAGTGATATGATAAAAAGAAAACTAAAGAAAATCACGAGAAACTTGATCTTTATAATAAACTTTTTTATTTGAAATATAAAAAAATTTGATTTTGATCATTGCCTAGCATGTGGAAATTTGATTTTGATCATTGCAGGCGATCGAGCAAACGGATAAACGCACCGAGGTTCCTTCGATTTGTGTTTTCGACATAACCAAAGCGTTGAGATTGGTTGTTTGCACAATGTTATATTATTATTACATTATAATATTTACCTATTATTTACTAATTACCTATATAATATTTAATTTCTATACCTATTATTTATCTGCTTTTTTAACATTCAATTAACTTACATATAATACTTAAGTTTTACAGAATCACAATTCTTTCGATTTGTGTCACTTTTTACCATGTCCTTGCAGGAGAGGCCAAAATCAAAAGTCAACATATTATGTAAAGGTGGAAACAGCGTAGTTTTGAAGAGAATAGGTATTGTATACCAATTTTGAATAAATAAATTTTCGTTTCATTTCATTAATTATTATTTTAAGTATAGGCTAACATCATCGTCAAATTATTTTGAAACATCAAAACGTTTTTCCACTGCCACTGTAAGTTGCAAGTTGTATTTATAGCAGGTATTTTACCCAGCCTTTGTAGGTTATGTTATAAACGCAAGCACTTCACCGAAGCTTTCCAGTATATTCGAGCACCAAAGGCGAACTTTTCCCCGCAGCGAGATTCCTTTTTCTTTGTTTGGTGTATTTATTGTAAATCTACTCATAGCAGCCGCCGCGCCGCCGCCCGCCCGTTAAAAGTATTCCAACATAACTTTTGGCTCGAGCACCTTACTCGGAGGTACTGTCGGTAACATTCCCTCGGCTTTTTAATGCAATATCAAATAGAATTGTTGCCCGTACAAACGGAAGCAAATTTTACAGAAAATATAGATTTATATTATGTGCTAATTGATTCTCTAATAACAATGTAATAATACTGATAATTATTATCGGTTCTAATGGAGTTTAAAGATGCTTTATAAAGCAAGGTTTAAAACCTTACAAGATAAGAGTTAGTAAGTACAAGTGACAAGATCGAAGATCACTTGCACTAACACAATATTAAATATTTTTGGGTAGGTACTAAAAATACCTAAAAAACCTAACCTAACCTACATATATTATATAAAAAAAAGTAAAGGAAGTATCTTCTTTTTTCTGAAAATATAGAAATTTTGTGGTTTTAGAATTTTATACTTAAGTAAGGCTTGCGAAATTGTTTACGTACCCAATTACGTCGGGTTTAGAAGTCACATTTAAACATTATTTGACGGTATTTCATAGATTTTAAAATAGTAGGTAATAATCCCAAAATGCAAATGGTATCTGCAAATACCAAATAACCTAGTAACGTTACTTCTTTCACGTTAAACTTGTATTTATGCATGTCACGGTCTTTTAAGGTAAGTAATTATATTTCCCATGGAATGTAGTTTTGGAAGGGAATATTGCGCTACAGAGAGATGCAGTGCAGATGCGCTCCGAGTGCTCGTTAATACGATTTGCCTGCTGTGCCACGCCGCCGCCGCTCGCTCGTGACATTTCACTAACTTCATAAACCAACCCTGCGAATCTACTTATCACTGCTTGTGATAGCCATAACGTCCTATATTGTAACAAAAATATGTCAACTACGTTCCTATGTAATTGCTTTACATTATAATAACTTTCCTCGCAAAATAATAAAGGGCCATTAAAGTCCGATGCGGCCGCGGGAAGTGCTACAGAAGACGTGTAGTGGGCAGGGGGCGGTGGAGGTCCAGTCTTGAAGATACTTAAGGGGGTGACCCCCCGGCCCCCCGGCCGCCCGCCCGCGCCCGCCGGCGCCGGACGACTTGCTTATTCTATCAAGCGTGGGCCCACACGCGCGCGGCCGTGCACCGACGCGGCGCACACACGCGCGCCGCATTATACGGCCGGCCACCACTCCACTATGTCAATACAATACTCTCTCTTCAGCTGGACTTAGATTATTTAGAAAGCACTTGTAACGCTCATATAAGAAGCGCCACGGAAGACGTATTCCACGTCACAATGGCCAGTACGTGTTCGCTGGGGATAAGGCGGGATACGCTAAAAAAGATTACTGTCCTAAGAAAACAGTCCAGTCGCGAATATACCTGATATTCTTTCCGAAACTTATTTAGCTTCACGAAATGGAGGTTTAGAGTTTCACCCATTTTTGGTCAGAGTGTTTGAAGAGAACCTTCAGAAATTCAGAGCAGACTAGGTACCTACTCTTCACTTCCCCTAAGTGAATGAAACTGTATTCCATCATGTCAACATTTTTTTATGTTCTTTACCAATTATTATCAAAACAAAACCAAAATATTATCAAAAATTAAATGTATTTGTTTATTATTTTAATGGGTAGATCTTTTTTTAACATGCTGAAAAAATAATACCAAAAGAAATAAAATCTGCATAAAGTACTTAATGTATTAGTGTAAAGCTGTGTGATTATTATTAAACATTTATGCGGGGCCGACGAATGCATTAAACATGACAGGGAAATACCATCAGAGTCATATCAGCGGCTACGACAGGAGGCGTGAGACTACGCGCCGCTGGACTCGGATTAGCCGCTACGCGCGCGCCTACGATGTAGCGCTGCTACGAGCGTAGCATTACCACAGTTGAAGATTTCTATCTCAATATGACGACTTACGTCACGATATTTTCACTGTCTTAATATGCCTTCGAGGCTTTCAAAACTTATCTTTATGTCGATAGAAGCGTAAATATTCAATCTAAGCCGAAACTTCTACAAATAGTTACGGAGGTTTACTAATTGACTAGCAAAATTTATCCAGGCCGCTGAAATTAATGGTCCTTTAAATTAATAAGTGTCAAAGTTTAGCGACGTTGCCGAAGGTGTGTCGGTGTGAGTTCACGACACGTGTATCTGCATTGCGCGGGTGCATGTGTGCGCGCGGAGACATCGACTCATGTGTGGGTACTTTCATAAATCTGTTGGGAGATATATGAGAGCGCAATTTCCGGTATCCGGCCATTAGCGCCGAGCTTTTATAAGCTTAAAGCTTAGGTTAAAGATTTTCTGGGTAGTTTAATGCGAATCTTGTAATAGGTACGATAAATTTTCTATAAAGTATGTGATTGCTTATTAAGAGTCGATTCGGGAACTTTTAATGTGTGTAACTTGGCCTAATGTCTGTTTATTCTACCTACACGGGATACATTACTTGTTCGTGGTGTCAATATACCTAAGCGTGCGGGGATTCCATTTGAAACATAAAGCATCAAGGCACCTGTTTTGAACATGGTGGCTACAAAAATTCATTACTTTGTTTTCTGACATTTCGAAATACCCGTAAATGAAAAACGCAACGAACAAGAAATGAACGGTGTCCGTGAGTGGGCGGTTGGTCAGGGGGATGTGCTCCGTCTGCAGGGTGGTGGGGGAAGGGGGGACGGGGCGCAACGACTTATTATTTTTATCGACCGTAAAAAGGTGCCGGACCTTGTGTGGACCCTTCCACGACGCCTCCACTGGAGAGATTCCAATTATTTACGGATATTTTGTTCCAAATCCCCAAAAATACTGACCGGTAAAAGGGAGGTGGTACCTACCTATTTATACTTACTTGCTTGATTAAAGTATATACGTTTATGTTGAGAACATACCATAGAAGAGAAAACATATGTAAGTCTATGGGTTTTTTAAGCCTGAAATAAAACATTTATTATTATTATATTAAAATTATTAAATTTTTATTGTTTATTTCAAAATTAAAATCTCAATTTTAAAAATAAAATTCTCAAATTTGAGTATGGCTGCATCTGCGTGATTAATTACACTGTGTTATTGTTTCTAACATTATTAAAATGTTCAATGATTATTAATTTAGCGGGTAATGAGTAAAAATTGGGGCCATTTGTTCCGCTTGTCGGCGTAGAGTGCGCTGTGTGATGCCCGACAGTGACGGCGGGCATGGTGCAGCTGCGACCCACTCAATAATGCAACAATGCAACCCATTGTCTCCGCGATTGACATGACGAGTGTAAACAGTACAGGGTGCCCCGTCATAAAGTGCACTAACGAAAAGGAGGGATTGTATATCTTAATTTGTCATAAAATATACCAAAAAAATGTAGAATTTTTGGTGGATTTTTCAATTTTTTTTTATATTTTTTTATGAGCGTAATAATTTTGAATAATCGTATATTCGTTCTACCATATCCTCAAGTGTATGTGGAGGTAGAGTTGGCACAAGGATGTAACCTCTATATTCATTAGAATGTGGCTATCAGATTTTGGTTTTTGAAATACGAACTCTATCGCTAGACTTCACATAAGTCTAGTATTTGAACTTGTTTTTTGGGTCGCAAAACCCGTTTTAACACTCTGAGGGTTATAAACTTCTTGGATGTAACTAATGAGTTGCCGGGGCGGGGTTATTGAGTTGAAATAAAAGCAACAGTAAATAACAATGTTTTACGAAGATTAAATAAAAAAAAACAAAGCATGGGAGTACATTATTCGTTTCGTTTGTGCAATTTATGACGGGGCGCCCTCTATAGGGCAACTTGTCATTGGACGCTTTAATATCCTATCTAGTATGTTTTGTAAGCCTATTATAAAATTTACATCCAGCACAGGAAAAATCTTTTCTCAATTAAGGGTACAATCTTCATAAATCAATTTCCCCCGAATTGAATGTCAATAAGTAGGGACGGTTGTTAAACGACGCGACGTGAAATAAAACTTTCCGGAGGGCGGAAAGTTCCGGGAAAAAAGAATATTTACATTAATTCTCTTCATTATGTTTTGAAGAATAATCATGGGCACCGTTCCCGTTCCACTCTCTCGATTGAGTTTTTTATTTGAATATTTTTTGCGTCGCCCCCGGAGTTCGTCTCTGTGCCACAAAAGGAAGTTTTTATTAGCATCTTAATGATTTTACGGGGAGTCCCCGGTTACAACAGCCTTTATGTCGACAGATTTTCTTAAGTATTTTTTGTCGACTTTTTTGCATCTTACATTATTAAAGTTTTCATTCCGTCGCTTAATGAAGCTCATTTCTTCTGTTCGCTCGGGCCTTGATTGCCTCTGTTTTGCATAAATGCAAGATTTTCTATAGGTTTCTTTCTAGAAAATCGAGTGAGTTCGAAGGCGAAATTTGTTTCTTGGAAAAAGCAATTAATTGTTTCTTCCGCTCTATAGCTGCATTCTGTTCAGGTACCTATCAGGACTAGCTTTGCTAAGTACATTGTTTGAATTTAAATTATGTAATAGTGAAAATGAGTATAACCGGACGTACCTTACATCGGGTACAATGTATTATTTAATTTTATACTGTAAGCAGACTGTGAGCAATTCTGTGGTTCTTTCAAAAATGCGTAATGGGTGGATTATCAATTGGATCTTGTAGAGGTGGCAAGGAATAGCAAACGCCAGTGATCCGATTTGTCGCGTCCGGCGGTAATTACATTCATCTCTGCTCCAGACTGATTTATGCCGCGTCGTGCGCCGCCGTCAGCCTCCACTCGGCCATTAACTACTTTTCCGGGTCCGTCTTACGCACCACAAAATAATAATTGTCCGGAAAATCGACGGAGGCTGTATGTAATGTTATGAGAGGAAGGCCTGTCGTTTCTCTCGGGTCGCAATCGAGTCCGAGGTCTTGGTTTCTTTTTAATTTCCCTGCGGCCTCCTAATGATGTCCCAGTGGCTCCGCGGAGCGCCGTTATCTATGATATTCTTGAGGTTGATGCTTATTGTGCGTGTCACTGATGGCTTCCCTTTTATTATCCTCTCGAACACAATTCAGCGGCCGCCCAAATGAGTTCTTCTCATTTGCTTTGCTCTCTTTATTTCTCTAGGCGGCAGTTTGTCTTGTGTCACGACTTAACTTCTTTTAATTTCATTGGAACGACCACTAAGTGTGGTGAGCTTGGACTTTTCTTGTGTTACTTACTTTCTACTCGAATTACACATCTAATTCATTACTTAATAACCAGTAGCATCATTCGAGTTTCGTAATAATAGTAACATTTGTAGTATCACTATCGCAAAGCTAACAAAGAATAATGTCGACTCGTAGCAAAGTAAGCTTACAAATCACACGACTCCTCCTCCACTTATCTATTAAAATGAGAGATTATTGTCGGCTCAAATGTACACCCAATGGTCGGGTGTTATTTTCACTGGATTGTCCAATATTGTCACAATCCCTATAGAAGGGCAATTAGAGATGTGTCGCGCGTGACGCGCACGTGGCGCCGCGCCGCCGGCCCTCGGCCCGCCGCCCGCCGCCGCCGCGGCGCGGGAGCCGGCGCACGCGCTGCCCTCATTACGTTGCAATGTTTATACTGTGCACGACACGAGTTGACGCTTCGATAACGATATGTTTAAATAATATTCCACGAAATATTATCGCTTAGAAAATCTTTAAATTAACATGACTCTACATTAGACGGAATTACCACGACAATAAATTATTCCGAACTTAATACCCTACGATTTATGGTTAAAATATTAAGAGTTACCTACCCAAAGTGACAAATGTTTTCTCGACACCCCAACACGATTAAAGAGGACCTTGCTGAATTAATAAATGGAATTGCATCTGAAAAATTTGGGTATCAAGGAAATCCCCTTCAAGGAATTCACTTCATTTAAATATCGCATTTTTCTTGAAGATTATACCTTACGACAGCCATAAAAGAAAACAGGAGACCCGCCCCTCGATAATGCGACGAGCCCGAGGAATTTTTATTCCGCTCAAATCTCTCCTGACATAGGTATATTTTGCGAGATCGCCTGGAGATTTTAATACCCGATTTTATTTAAATTCGTTTAGGCGGTGCGGGTGACTGCGCCCTTAGACATTTATCGCGGGGGCGTGATTGTATTTATAATGTAAATGTAATTTTACACCGTCGACAGTGACAGTCGAGCAGGCTGAGAACGTGGAGCTTCTGTAAGTTTAATGATTTTAATTACTAGATTATTTCCATTCAGGTATTCGATTAAATATTTCCACCTATTAGATTGATTAAGAGCGTTATAATCTATGCAATTTCGAAGGAATAAATTTGTTTTTTTTTGAGCTCATCCATCTTAGTGAGAAGACATGCGATAATGTGACGTCCGCCGCCGCCCCCGACATTATTATCATCAGGCACTTTCCTTTTAGAAACAATTTTATAGTGACCAAGGCTTTACATCTTTTTGTTGCTTTTGGTATAAAATTTACCAACTACCTACTAAAAAGGGGTTGCCACAAACAGATTTTTTATTATTATTTTAAAAGGATAATTTTAATAGAAAAAATTATAGTTTATTCTTATTAAGTATTAATATTTATTTCTAGTTTAGTGTATGAGGGTTGTAAATTTTCCAACAAGTCATCATCATATCAGCCTGTAGACGTCCACTGCTGGACGAAGGCCTCCCCCAAGGATCTCCACGACGACCGGTCCTGCGCTAACCTCATCCAGCTGGGTCCCGCGACCTTTACCAGATCGTCGGTCCACCTTGTGGGAGGCCTGCCTACACTGCGTCTTCCGATTCGTGGTCGCCACTCGAGAACCTTTCTGCCCCAACGGCCGTCAGTTCTACGAGCGATGTGCCCTGCCCACTGCCACTTCAGCTTCGCAATTCTTTGAGCTATGTCGGTGACTTTGGTTCTCCTGCGGATCTCCTCATTTCTGATTCGATCTCGCATGGAAACTCTGGGCGTAGCTCTCTCCATTGCCCTCTGGGTGACCTTGAGCCTTCTTATGAGGCCCATAGTGAGGGACCACGTCTCGGTACCATATGTCATCACTGGCAACACACACTGGTCGAAGACTTTCCTCTTGAGACACTGCGGTATTTGGGACGAGAAGATGTTGCGTAGCTTCCTGAACGCTGCCCTACAAGTAAATAAATAAAAATAAATAGTATACTTATTCACTAAACTGCGCATGCTGTGTACGGCATACACTTTACATTTTTTGTTAAAATATCTAAATCATTGCTTTTGTGCATTTTCCGACAGTTACTCCATAAAGCATTTTAGTTCTTTCCATTACATTTTCCCCAAGGGTCTTTCTTTATCAAATATCTTAAAAAGTGTATTGGTTTCGAAGTATCATCATTCACTTAGTGCGACGTGTCATACCGTCGGCTGCACCACCCCGCCGGCCCGCCCCCGCCCGCTGCCATCCTATCGGTGCTGCAACGCGGTGATCATTCTTCATTTGCTGTCTACTGTCTCGATCATCTACTTGACCGCATACAGGGCGAGCGTTTTTACATCTACTATATCTGGTTAATTGTATCAATCATCCACGATCCATAAGTATATTTGCAATTTTAGTAGGTAGGTAACACTTTGAAATTCCCCGTAGCAGTCACAACCGGTAGGTACTTAGAGAAAATATTGCAGCAATTTTTCTCTACGTTGCTCCTTCCATCTCAATGAATTTCACCACCAAAATTTTCCTTGCCATTTGTTTCCATCGTGCAAGATCTTTTCGTATGAGGCGAGTTCTCTGTTAATATATGTGCCCGGAATACCGTGGCCATATATTACGCCGACCTCTGCCGGACCGGACATAACAATCCTCGATTTGCTATAATATCGGGCGTGCGTCCCTGTCGGGCTGGCGGGCGGCGCGCGCGTGCGAGCGGGCCGGCGGCGGGCGCGGCGGCGGCGCGGGCGGGCGGCGTACGTGCCGCGTATAATAAGCATTTCATGCACGGGGAGCGGGCGCGGGGTCCGGAGGTTACGTAGGTACCTATTTCCCGTAAGTCGTGTACCTAACCGGACCGTACATTACGAGCGGAGGGTCAGCGCGTCTCGCACGCCGCGCGCCGCCGTCTCTGTCCCGCCCGCCGAAGGAACGCGGCCCAAGTATAATTTCATGTGATATATTGTGGACGGCGGGGTCGACGTGATGGACCTCTATGAAAATAGTCTTGTGTCCGCTACTTCACGCACGGTGGCATTAGGAGAGAAAATAATGTTGTACATAATATATCCGACTCGGATTATTTTCGACTACCTTTGAATGTTCTAGATAGCCATTTACATAACATGCAAGGGGAATGTATTGGATATATCGATAGCGGTCGCTCTAGCGCTGAATTCATCTTCTATCTGTACGATTTATACACGAGGAGGCCGTAAAACGGAACAATAAAAACCCAAAACAGCAATAAATTTCGAGCAATAGACGCAAAGGTTCGAGCGCCTTATCAATCCCCTCCACGCGTGAGGCTCGAATCGCACAATAAACTTATGAATGACGCAGGCTCATTTTATTGTGAACTGAAAATAAAAGTAACCTTATTTAACTAACGTTCCAGTTTCAAACGATGGTTGTTGGATGTAAACAAATAGTGTTTACAGGTAATCAACACTTAGTGGACGGCCGAGTGGTAGGAGGGTCGCAGGTAGGATTCAAAACAAATAGTGGGCAAGTCCACTGTCCGCTGCGTCTCCACAGACGCAGGGAGGGTCTTCTAGGACGAGCGGCTGCGGCCGCCGGTGTGAAACCGCAAGGTGTTCTTTATGCATTAGTAATGTCATCTAATTGAAACCGTATTACGATGCTGACCACTGCTACTAATCTTGTATTCAGAGCAGCCGCTTTTAGAATCCCTTTTCGTACAAACCAACACGTTTACTACTGTAGAACATACATATATAAATCGTTGGTAATACGACGATGCTCAGTAGTATTTAAAAAAAATTAAGAATGCGGGAACCTCCACATGAAATTTTGTGCAAGGATACTATCAATAGGGTGTAGATTTAATCACCTGCAATAAGTAATGCAAAAAATTTTGAGTGCTAAGATCGCTAAAAAGTGTTCAATGCTCAGTGTTGTTATACTTGTTATTTAAATCTTAGCTATTTATCGATTGCAGTAGTATTTTTAAGTGAGGCTAATTAAATAATACTACATATTAAATACATATAAAGTATAATACTACATATTTTTATCAGCCGTACCATTTGCGAAATATAACAGTCTTAACAATATGTCCCCCTTCTCCCCTTGCAGTTTCTAAACTATTTTATCTAGAAACATGTAATCACCCATGTAAGGTCGTGATCCGAAATATCAATGAAAATTATTTAGCGTATGCTGTGATGAATGAACACTTCTCGAATCCAGGGGAAACTAAGAAATTCGGCAACTTCATAGGCAAGGACCTAACTCAACGATTTGGTTTACAAAAGATTTAAAAGACTTGACAGGCCCTGTCCTGAGTCCCTATGTATGACTGGGCAAAATGATCGCTATATTTTGTATGAAAATGTTATATGAAAATGAAAAATGTTTATTCTTTTCTAAGATAGATAGAAGATTTGAAAACAATGTAATATTCAAGAACAAAATCCGCATTATAATTATAATTTAATTTGGTTTAACATTGAAAGGAAAAATACAATTTGTCATCCCGAGAAGCAACATTCTCACTGGTCGATTTTATGTGGTTGTACAATATAAACCACCAACCGTACCCCAAGAAATATATTATTAAATACCTACCCCAAGACTTTAATACATAGTTAGATGGCGGGAAAGTCCAAGTATATCCACCGCTGTTAATAATTCGTGAGTGCGGTCCGGCGCACTTACAGCGCCGATTCATTATCGTTACAGCCCCGGCCAACGGAGATCTACGATATAGCTTCCTGATTGACCCCGCATTAAAAATTACATACAAACAGAAGGAACCGACCGACACTAATAACAGCCGTGTACTTTCTTTGTTTCGATTCGTTTCCGACACCAATCAAAAATTTATAGAGCAGTCGATCGATCGAGGTTGCGGCGAGCATTCATAACGTAACGGGCACAGATTGTACGTAAGACCGGCCCGGGTACAATTTAAAGGCTCCTTTGATTCGTTAGGTTAATTTCGTAGGGGCCGGGGCGGGCGAGTGCCGCAGTGGTCGCCGGAGGGTCGAATAAATATGTCCCAAAGAGTTAAGTGGGAGAGAAGTGTGAAGCGGAGACCGCGTCCGACGTTTGCTCTTCCACTCGTGTTGTTGCACCACTTATTACACACAAAGTTCTGTTAAAGTTTCCTCCGACACTCGAGCGCGAGTTTAATTTACTCGATAGTGTAAATAAAGCGGGCGGAGTGGGAAGTTTCGCGGCGAGCCAGCCCCTGGCGACGGCGACACCGGGCTGCGGTCCAGTGATAATAACGTCCCGCCGCCCACCCGGGACTTCCTTATTAATCGAGAACGACAAATTTTAACGACAAGAATTAATGAATCTCGTTACACGGGTTAATCCCCTACTCGTAAAGTGTGCGCTCGGCGGCAGTTAAGGTGCGCGGGGCGGCGGCGGCGGCGGCGGCGGCGGCGGCGCGGCCCACACCTTCTGCGCCTCACTCAACTACCTTCCTGTTCGTTTGTTTGCCGCGTAGCTAAATCATAATTGTTGTATTATTATTCCATATAACAAGTACTTTATTTTTTAAAGCGGTCTCCACGTTTAGTAGCGCGATGGAGTTTACCGGATACGGAATTACAAGACTTGATCTTAAGAGGACTAAATATTTTCTTGAGAAAATCTTTCTTTTTTTTGTTAAAAAAACATAGGTACGAGGTAAAAGGGTTAATTCAATTGTGCAAAAAAGTATAGGTGAGGTTGTATGTAGGTATCGAGGCAGTAGGATGAGTCGTGTGCGAAAGGCGACTTGACTGAGGGAATCCAAGATATATCGCCCAGTTAACGAGCATGTGCGAATGGAACTTTATTGTAATTGCCTTTTGTAAGATCGGGGCAGGGTCATTACTGACTGCGGACCGAGTTCAGGGAACGACCTCTGTTGTGCACAAATTTCGTTTGTGGTACTTTGTATTACATATTGCGTTATAACTTGGTATATTTTATGTTAATGTCTACATGGTACATGAAGTGACACAATGGAAAATGGGTATAGAACTTTAAGTGAACTGGAGCGAATGGGCGCTGATATTGAATTCTATCAAGGAATAATGCGTGTGTATTCATCAGGTGAAGAGGCGTGCGCCACATTAGGGGCTCAGCGGCCTCAAAGCCAGAAGACTGATTATGTCTATCCGCAATTTCTCTCAGGCCCTATTCTCGCGAGCGAAAACTAGCGAGTTTTCCACCGCGCTATTAAGCGGTCGCTTTTACATTTGTCCTTATAATGGAAAATGTGCTACTAATTAATTTAAAGCGAAACTCATTTATGTTGAAATGCGTGTCTATTAAGCGATGATGGGATGAACGCTTTTTGGGTTTACTCTTACACGTTTCGCTGTGAATAGTTTAATTGTTTCCAGATAAGTGGATTTAATAGGTAATGTTAGACTGCTCACTTTTGTAGTTTCGTATGTTTGTAAGTGTCAGCTCGGAGTGGTCAAAATTATACGCGGTCCGGTTACAAGCCCTCACCCCATTAAGTAGAGGCGAGCTCATTCTCGGTAAGACTAATCAAATAACATCTCCCCATCGGGCGCCCCTCGCCCCGCGGCGCCCCTCGCGCCCACTGGTCATCTCTCTTATCGATTGTGGTGGAATTCGTGCACAGAATGCGATATTTCCCAGCAAATTCTATACATTCTAAGATACAATACAAGGAAGAAATTTATTAACGTGGTTCCTTTGAGAAATTTTTTTGCGAGTGAAATGTTTTAGTTACAGGACTACATGTTACTGACATAGTTTTGAAAAATATTTAAGTATATTTGGTAAAAATAACTAGTTATGTAGGTATGTGAAATAACGTCAGTACTTACAACAGTTACGCGCCTGAGACAAATTTGATCGCATGGGCAGCTCTGCAATACTTGTGAGTTGGTTGCTAGTGTATCAGGCGTTTGGTGCAACGCCATTGCAGTTAGTTGCATTTTTTTGGTAGACACCAAAAAACATTTTGTCAAATGGTATTTTGGTGCAGAACTCTCCGATATATTTTCTAAGTCACGGTAGCCCTGCGGTCGGACGACTCACAAAGTAACTTAGTTAAAGTCCGATATCTGCTCGTACGCCGCTGGAACATGAATATTGATGCGTCCTAGTTTCCTTTGACGTCCTATTTTATTATTATTGTTTATTGTATACGTACCTTGTTCCAAAATAGCAAAAGATTTCGATTTATCGAGTTACCTACTTACATATAAACGTAAAACGAAGTGGAAATAATATTTCTGACACTATTTTGGATTGGACTCTTTTGGCATCTTCGTCTCTACTATTTTATTTTCCCAGAAAATGTTCTTTGCGGGTTTTAATGTATAATTGTGATAGTATTTTATACATCAAGTGCTTGTAGTTGTGTATATTGTGCGGGAAAATTAAATAAAAGCGTGTAACTAAGACTCTTTCAGTTTCTTCCAAAATTGTTCATTGAAGTTAGGTTATTGTTTTTGTGGAGACCGCGTCGTGCTGCAACATTACGGGCCTAAAAGGTATTTGTTTCGAAAGCCTTAAAACCCATATTAAAAACATTCTAGGTCTGGTCATCAAGATTCTAATGATGAAGCGAATATTCATTTGTGTGGAACGGTCCATCCATGGCAGTGCGGCCGCTCCGTTCCGGCATGTAATTCTAATGAGTATTAGTGTCGTCCGCCGGGCTCGCTCGTCCGCCCTGGCCCCGTCCGTCGTCCGAAACTACATCACATAAAGCACTCTCTAGTTTCGTCGATGGAAATACGGTTTATGTCGTTCACTAATGCAAATACAAAAGATTTGTGTGTAAGACGCGATCTTATGACGAGCTTACAGCCTTCATGACAAGATTTCGTATTTACACAAGCCAAAATAAATACGCACATCACCTGCATATTTCTTATTTCTGTTCGATTAATAAATTGCATATTTTTAGTAGTAGGTTAAGTCGGTAATGTTATGTTACTGTAAAAGTCCGATTCGGACTTTTGCGATCATTGACATTAGATAAATCTTAAAATTTACCGCGAAATCCAAGGGAAATTTTTGGTTTACCGTAATTCGAGAAGTTTTACGAACAGTTATACACGACAACACGGCCACCTGTTAGTAGTCCGGCTAAAGACCCAAGAGCTAGACTGACCCGGCACTATACCGAAGATATCCCGGACGTCAGCCTGTACGAGATTAGGATGGCTCTCAAACGGCTTAAAAACAACGAGGCACCGGGTGATGATGGAATTACGGCTGAGCTCCTGAAAGCCGGTGGAAGACCAGTACTAAAGGCTCTTCAGAGGCTATTCAATTCCGTCATACTCGAGGGCAAAACGCCAAAGTCATGGCACGGAGGTGTGGTGGTGCTCTTCTTCAAAAAGGGAGATAACACCCGGCTGAAGAACTACCGACCCATCACACTTCTGAGCCATGTCTATAAGCTGTTTTCGAGAGTCATTACGAATCGTCTCTCGCGTAGGTTCGACGACTTCCAGCCTCCCGAACAAGCCGGTTTCCGTAAAGGTTTCAGTACCATAGACCACATTCATGCGCTGCGGCAGGTTATACAGAAGACCGAAGAGTATAACCAGCCACTATGCTTAGCTTTCGTGGGCTATGAGAAAGCCTTCGATTCGATTGAGACCTGGGCTGTGCTACAGTCTCTCCAGCGGTGCCAAGTTGACTATCGGTACATCGAAGTGATGAAGTGTTTATACGAAAACGCCACCATGTCGGTTCGTCTCCAGGACCAGAACTCGAAACCTATCCAACTGCAGCGAGGTGTGAGGCAGGGAGATGTCATATCTCCGAAACTGTTCACCGCTGCACTGGAAGACGTCTTCAAGCTTCTGGACTTGAACGGACTGGGCATCAACATAAACGGCGAGTATGTCACTCATCTTAGATTTGCCGATGATATCGTGGTCATGGCTGAGACCCTGGAGGACCTTGGCACAATGCTCAATGGCCTCAGTAGAGTCTTTCAACTAGTGGGTCTAAAAATGTACATGGACAAGACGAAAATCATCTCAAACACCCGTGTTGTACCCACTCCTCTGAAGGTTGGAGACTCTACGCTCGAAGTTGTAGACGATTATATATACCTGGGACAAACGGTCCAGTTAGGTAGGTCCAACATCGAGAAAGAGGTCAATCGTCGAATCCAACTCGGCTGGACAGCGTTCGGGAAGCTACGCAACATCTTCTCGTCCCAAATACCGCAGTGTCTCAAGACGAAAGTCTTCGACCAGTGTGTGTTGCCAGTGATGACATACGGTACCGAGACGTGGTCGCTCACTATGGGCCTCATAAGAAGGCTCAAGGTCACGCAGAGGGCAATGGAGAGAGCTATGCTCGGAGTTTCCCTGCGAGATCGAATCAGAAATGAGGAGATCCGCAGGAGAACCAAGGTCACCGACATAGGTCAAAGAATTGCGAAGCTGAAGTGGCAGTGGGCTGGGCACATCGCCCGCAGAACTGACGGCCGTTGGGGCAGAAAGATTCTCGAGTGGCGGCCACGTATCGGAAGACGCAGTGTAGGCAGGCCTCCCACAAGGTGGACTGACGATCTGGTGAAGGTCGCGGGACCCGGCTGGATGAGGTTAGCGCAGGACCGGTCGTCGTGGAGATCCTTGGGGGAGGCCTTTGTCCAGCAGTGGACGTCTACAGGCTGATATGATGATGATGATGAATTCGGGGTTTTACTGTAGGTACCTAATAGATACCCACATTAAGTCGAGTATCATAGTGATTGCACTATTGAAAACCAAAGATACAGTGGAATGAAAGGCAACTAGATTGTAGTGATATTTAGGTACATACGCGGGCTCCCGTTGCCGCTGCCGACCGTACGTCGCTTCACTGGACTGTGAAAATGATTTTGATTTGTCCCTTTGAAGGGCGCCTCTACCGCAAAATTACATTTCCATCTCTGAATTTGCTTATTTACCTGACACTCCATTATACATACAGTAGTTTGTATGGGATTAATTAGTGAAGATAGACTTGTTTATTGAACCTGCCTAGAGATACTACTAGGTATAGAGATCTAGAGATATACTTATAGGTACTCGTAGTTAAAATGGGGCGAACGCAATGCCACGACTTTCTTATTATTAACGTTACAAAAAAAATTAATTTCATAAGGATGTACCTATATAGGTTTTAAGAGCGTTGTTTCGTTCTTTTAGACCTTAGAGTTGAAGGTAAAAAACAAATATATTCGCTTCCCATACCGCTAAAAGAAACTCAATTTCGATATTATGGGTGTCAGAGCGTAGGGGCTCTTTATCGCAAATGTGGTGACGTATAAGATAATTTTATTCGGAGAGTATCTCTTCTTACTGCTGATATATTCAACAGAATATTCCCATATGTGCGTAATTCTGCGGAATGGCAAAAAAGGTCTGTTTGAGGGGTGAAATATGTAAATTTATTGTCTTGGGCGGGTCCCGGCGGGCGGCGCGGGCGGCGCGGGCGGCGGCGGCGCAGCGCGCGGCACCCCCGTCATACGCCGACACGTAGGATAAAGGAAATGTTAATGCGCACCAATTTATGTGCTTTTCTATGATTTCGCTGAATCGGGCCCGTCGTTTTCCCCTTTATGGCTTAGCGGAGTGAGCATTCTGTTTATAAATGGAAGTATTTTCAATGTGCTGCTCGTTTGAAACGCTGAAAGCATTGAAAGTGAATATGATCGACTTTAATGTAAATACTGAATTTTCTTATAAATATTGAAAGATAATTTTTATTTTCGATCTAAAATCCGCACCACAATAAGTACTCAATTAAATGATTTAGTAGGTACTTAAGTATCAATCTCCACGAAAGTTTCATTGTAATTACTTATTTTTTAAAAGTATTACAATTACAAATAGCAATAAATGTCGTCACGGACAACAGCGACAAATACTCAATATACTCCCCTAGAGATATGCAGTGACTAATTCACAAAGGCCAAATGTGACATAATACCAGCATAATTCAATGTTTTGCTCACCATATTGTATTTTATTTATGAGTTATGCCCCGTTGAGTGCCGCTCCCCCGTCGGCGGCCGTCTGCAGGCCGAGTAGGGTGCTGTTTCGTCGCTGCGCGAGCGGATGGTTAAATAGTATGAGTTAACTTACACCGCATCCGCTGCGCGTCATTTAGGGGTGCTGTGGACGACTTTATGCACAACTGTCGATACGCACAAGTATACTTACATGATTATTTGAACGAAAATGATGTGTGACACAATCATTACAAACTATTGTTATGCAAACTTGATTTCAAAAGATGTGTTGCAGAAGTTTGTTGCGCCTCTTCTTAGAGCTAACACCTAGGATGCGGTTGTAGAATAAAAATTACGCGTATGAAATATCTACCTATGCCTAAAAGTTTTTAAACGTTTAAACAAAACAAGTTCATAATCATCAGCCTAGTCCCCACTGCTGGGGCACTGACCTACCCTTTCAACGAGGGCGTTTGGGCTATAGTCCACCACGCTAGCCCAGTGCGGGTTGGTGGAATTCACATGCGCCTAAGAATTTCTTTTTCAGCGTATATATATGCTGGTTTCCTCACGATGTTTTTCTTCAGCATTTGAGAGCAGTCAGTATCTAAACGTATATTTCGTTTTTCTTTAGCTGTCTTTTGAAAACAAACGCTATTTGCGTCTCGTCCACATGTGCATGCAAGCCACGCTAGCAGCAAAACAAGTTTGTATTACTAACCCTATAAACTTTGCATTTCACTAAGGAACATCGTCTATCGTACATTTTGCTTTCAGCCGCAAAAGCGTTTGTTTTCATACGACAGCCAAGGGAAAACGGAATATACTTAAGTTTCGAGAAAAATAAGCATTGTAACATGGCCCGACTGGGGATCGAATTCGGACCTCTCGACATGATAGGCCGCTTCTGCCCCACGACGCCACTGACGCTCGTGCAATGTTCAATTTTATTTATTTGTAAAAACTTGTGATGTTTCCAGAAGTGTAAAGAATCTGGCGCGCCCTATTTTGTTATTGCATAAACACATCTTGTAAAGCTACAGCCCAGTTCCATAAAGCCGTAAGTCCGATGAATGAATATGAAGGAACCGCGTTTTGGGTACCAGCATGGAAACATTTTTCAGGGATGCGCGCTCGTTTAATTTAGGAGGGGTCGGCTGTCGATATTTAAATTTTTAAACGTCGCCCAGACAGGGACACGCTGCACAACCAATTTGTTTGTCAGACAAAAGTAACCTGCTATCCTGCTATTGATTGCGATGCTTATTTATTCTGTGAACGTTAATGATTAATACTTAGTACCTACTTAGTAACATGGAAATTCAGTTCAATTGATATACCTAGTCGGCACCCATTTTTTTGATGAAACAAGAGAAGTTTTTTCAGTTAATAGTGTAGAGTACCTACTTACATTTCGCATCTGTGGTTTTTGCACAATTATAGGCAATTCTCATTATAAAGGATTAAAATCAAATACGTAAATACTCTATCGAATATAAACATACTTATTAACTTTTTCATTGTGTTAAGTTTTATCATACTTCTTAGTCAGCGAACAAAGTGTGTCGTTAACAAAGAATGTGGTTAGTAAACACGACAGATGATATAAACAAGCAAAATATATGTCGGCGTGGCCATATTTGTAATAAACTGATTAAATGTGACAAAACGGCGCGTTTAGCGGCGCGTGCGCCCCGCGGGGGACCGCGGATTTACTGCAGTCGGTGCACTGATAGCGATGGGGATTCACTCCACATGAATTATAATACTTAATACCTACATTTAGTTATATATACAATTTTTAGTACCTATTGTGAATTATGTAAAAAAATCATTAACATAACTTTAAAAAATCTTAATTTTTAGTGAACGTTCAATATCACAATAGTACACTTGTTTGTGGGATTAAGTTCTCGCTTTACCATCTTGGTAAATGATACAGGCAAAGTTTCAGCTACATGGCGAGCTCTTCACCTGTTCATGTAGTATGGTGTTCATGGTACGTACAATACTGGTACGTTGACTGTATGAACATATCGTGAAGTGTAGACGTGGCAATGAGACAGAAAGCGCCCCATCGGAGGGTGGTAATGCAAATGTGGCATTAGCGTTATGGCGGCCACTATCTGGCTATCACGGACTGGGATTTAACACGACATGATTTACCAACTGAGTGAACGTCATTTCATAAATGTATTTATGTAAATCTCGCTCCATTCCAACGCGAGATTTCCAACATGATTTTCCACAAGTCGAACTCGTAATAGGGAGGGCGGGCGGACGACAAACAGATACCCGTAGGTACAGTTAATGTATATCTAATAAATATCAACAATGTTTCTGCATAAATAAATAATTAAGGAAGTTGGTAAATAAGCGTGGCGGCCTCATTTATTATTCTTTATAAGGAAACAAAGGCGAGGGTTAGCCGTAATAAGGCTCCGCCACCTCGCCGGCTTATCTTTATTGCCTCCAACCCACGTAGAATAATAAATCGTTTTCATCAAAAACAAATACTCGACAGTTTTTGCCGAGTCGAGCGAGCAGGCGGAGGGTGGCAATTTTCCACCCCCATAATACAATATTTTCCGACATTTTCCACGGGAATACAGTTTCGAATCGCTCGCTCGCAACCGGCATGTTCCTTTAATGTGTATTTTTCGTCCAATCAGAGAGCGGCGAGAGTCTCGATATTACCTCAACTGTCACACATAAAGTGGAAAATATGGTCGGCAGATGTAGGGGGTTAGCGCGGGTGTGAGGCGAGCGCGTAGGGGGGCCGGGGGGGAGGCGGGAGGCTGCTTGCCAGTCGGCGCGCGTACGCGACGCTCCGGCGCGCCGGAAGAAACGCTCCGAACAGGTTTATAGCTTTTCTTTCAGCTCCACTCAGGTACGGGCCGTATCATAACAGGGAATAGC
Organism: Metalampra italica; assembly: GCA_949699065.1. Lineage (NCBI taxonomy): Eukaryota > Metazoa > Arthropoda > Insecta > Lepidoptera > Oecophoridae > Metalampra > Metalampra italica. The sequence continues at coordinate 6,530,345 of OX452970.1, read as the reverse complement.
GGCGCGTGATGTGAACCCGTGATAAAATAAACGTCGAGATAGGCTTATGTATTGTACTGTTTATCTTAATAATGGCCGCCGAGAGGAAAGTTTAGATTAAACTTTGGTTTTTTATGTAACTGCGCTCGTTGTCTTTTTCTTTTCAGATAAAAATAATGCGTAACAATGAAAGGTTTATTCTCTAATGGATTATACGATAGAATTAACTTTTTTAAAATCGCAGTACTTACCTACTTATGGAAGCTCATATTAAATGGAAGGTTATTAATATAAACATTGGAATAAACTCTTTATTATGGTTAATTGATTAAATTTATATTACGAATATAACGAGTATATTCATCGCGCTGCGCTCGCGTAGCCGTCATTAGGAAAGTAAGAGGCCCAACCACTGACGGAGGCGGTCTCACCGCGCGCCGCCGCCGCCGCCCGCCGCCGCCGCGGGCGGACGCGAATGCGGGAATTGCCAGGCGGATATAAATCGCGATTCATTTCTCATCGTAACTTTTTGTCGGTTCTTATCTGTTAGACTTCACTTTTCATCATCCGAGGGGATTTATGTAATGCCTAGTCATTTCTCGGCGTCGAGGCGAGGCTTATCGGCGGAGCGCGAGCTCGCTTGATTGATGAGCGCGCAAAAATAAATGTTCAGTTAAATTATTCGATAAGTTGGAAACGGAAGTTAAACGGGAATTATCTTTGTCTTGCCCCTGAAGATTTTACGGTTGTAACCGTTATGTCGGCAGTGATTGATTGATTGAAGTGGTTACTGACTTGTCTACCTCCAAGCCTTACGAGGGAGGGCAAGATGATTTCTTGAAGTAAACTAAACGACCCGAAGCTTTTCTGTCTTGTAAGCTGACTGTAGCAATCTATTTTCACATATGTAGTGCTGCGTATTTCACACAGTTGGGAGTGTGGTTTTATGGAAACTAAATATTACAGGCACAAAATAAATGACACAACTTTTTAATTAATGTTTATTTGTATTAGGGAAGTAGGTACTTGACCACACATTGAAGTCAGGGGAGGCATCGTAACAATTACTGTATAAAATTAGGCATGGCAGCTAATGCCATAATTGAAGGCAATCAGCACCCCTCCCGATGATTTATAGCAAGCGGCGCGCCCGCCGCCGCTCAGCTCTCGCCTCGCTCGCTCGCATTTACATCTTTACAACATTTGCTGCCATTGCTACATGTAGAGGTTGCATTAGGTAGGTACACTTCATAATGTCACTCGGTCGACAATGGTCATAAACAGTAATGATTGTAGACGACGCCTCAATTCAAGCACGTCTGCTCATTGTGAACACGTTTGTACACTTGCAGCCGCAGTAAGCGTTTACGGTTTTGTGTGCAGCTTTTACAGGTTACGTAATAGCCGAACTTGTGTTCTGGATTCTTAAATTGCACGTGGGACTGCAGCCGGTCCACTTAAAAAGAGCATTGTGGCTAATCTCCAGCGGACATATGTACAAACAAAGTTTAATTGTGAGCGGCGTCGCCCGCCCTGCCGCCCCACGCCGGCCCGGCCCCCGCCCGCCGCTCCGGGCAAAACCGATTACAGTCTTAGCGCTCACCTTCGATTCCTGCACCACCCCCACCCACACATATTCAATTCCAATCAATCCGGCCGCACATATTTATATGTGCACGTAGCGAGTGTTTTTATTGCGGACTGCATGGAATGACAGCCGCAAACATTGCATCCGCCTCCCTCGCTCGCGTTGGAAAAACCTTTTATTTTTAATTTCGATTTTGATTTTTTCCGGGCGCGCCGTGTCGTTCTAGTTTTATTTTGTTTCATTTCATAGCGCAGGGTGGGTGCGCGACAGATCGGAATTTCAGATATGTACAATTTAAAATGTGTAAGTACGGTCAGCGAGCGTGCGGGCGCACTGCGAGGGTAGCGTCGCTCCTGCTCGCTAGACTGACGCCTGTCGGTTTGTTTTCTTTGCTTTTTTACGAGTTCTATTTTCATTTGATTGCATTTGAATTTCCGCCGCCAATATCCGCTAACTAAACACGATTAATGCGGAGCGGAGATGGACAGAAGGCGGGGCGGCGGCGCGGGCGCGGCGGTGGGACGTGATGCTCACTGGGGTTTTGTCGTTTTATATTAGAAGCCAGCTAATTTATTGCAAACTGTAGCGCACAGGAGCTCCCTTAAAATATAGAAGAAACCACACAGTACAATTTTAGCCGTGTAGCAATCATGAAGTGTATTTGAACGTCTGTATTTGGACCTATTGGTTCATGTTTTTGATGATTTTTACAAATTACAGATAACTTTATGTCTAATTCATCGCTATATTATGTACTTCGGGCCTAATACTAGTAGGTATATGCTAAACTTAAGAGCAGGTGACTAAACTATATTTGTGTAAAGTGGTATTCATAGCTGGCCGTAGTACGTCTAAGCGTTTGTTTGAATTTGTTCTAATCTTAACCCCTTAGTAGCTATCGACGTCCTGAGTCATTAAAATAAAGTTGTATCTTCATTATTTGTACAAACACTTTAAAAAGGGCGTTTATTTAAACTTATTATCTATCCTAAACCTATGAAAGAACTGAATATTATACAAATACTAAGTACATTTTGAACTAACTACCTATACCCGAATCTACTTTTAGTCCAGGTTATGTTACAGGACTAGTTTAACATATGTTCAAATGAAAGTCCAGTTGTACTTACAGGTGTAGGTACAAATCAAAGTTCAGATTTAGGTTTCAATTAAGGTCTAACTCCAAGTTCAGGGCTAAGTTTGGGCCATTAACCGTAACATTAATAAACAGGCACTACAACTGTCGGCACTTATTAACACAATTATCTAGTTGACTTGCTTTATCTATGAGCATTGAGCGAAAGATTAGTTATAAGTAGATAATGTGTTGTGTGCGCAACAAACAGCATTATAATGCGAGAACAAGTCGGATCAGATCGATCACGGCGCTCCGTTATTGGCAAACTTCTCCACGACACGGCCCTTGATTAAAAGTATGCAAATGTTATTACATCTACAGGGTGCGCGGTGCGGGGCGCGCGGGGGGGGCGGCGGGGGCCGGCCGCGCCGCCATCGCTCCTCGCTCGCACTCCATCGGGGTCAACTAAATTTATATAATGTAATTTTACAAAACAAAGCGTAGCCGAGTTATTTTGTCAGAACATTTTAATTTTGGTCTTGTAGCAACATACATTTATAAAGTAAGTAATTAATTTGCAAACCTGCCTAACGAAGAACAGTTGAATAATTTTTTAAAATAAAATGATTTAATTGTAATTATTAATGTGAATGCATGTCGGAAGTTGGCATCGCCAGCCCACTATTGTTCTAGTACCTAGTACCTACTGTTTGAAATTGAGAGTGCAAGTAGTACGATAATAATAAAACAATTTGCTGTATGGTGGAAATCTGTACACAGACGATGTGAGACTGAGTCGATCAGGAGCTCTATTTTGAATCGCTCTCCTCGCTTCGAGTGGTCGATTCTACAATATTTTCTTCGACATCCGATACAAAAATCAGTAGAATCGACCGCTCGAAGCGAGGATAGCGATTCAAAAATAGAGCTCCAGACCTGCTCCCGCATAGGCGAACGTTACGGACATCCATCATTCCAAAGCATATAAAAAGCCATATTTGTAGAGCAGGTATACGAGTATCGACTGACGAAATACCATGTAAAAATAGATTGTTTTGCAGGCTGTATATCAATAACAGATAGGTATCGAGCCGCGTTTGTAATAAATAATTCGAACCAACGTGTAGTAGAGTGGGGTTTTGTTTATGTCAAATTGTAATTTATTGGTTACTCGACTCGACTTGGATATTACAACGGGAGCCCCGCCCCTTCCCCTTTTCACCCCCCACCGGCTCCAGTGCGATGAAAATTTTATATCGCCGTGTTGTCGTTACGTCATCCCGTTTTTTCTTGCCCGTGACCAGCTAAAGCGATCTTTTGATTAGATTAAGGGGATCAACCGGGAATTTTTACACTGATTGATAGGTTGACACAGCGTTTCTAGGAACATTGCCGGAATTTATATTGGCTATAAGTGATTGGGCGCAAATTTAGCTTTTGTATAATTTATACAGTTAATAAACATTAGCGTTGACTTTACTTCCATCAATCACGGGTACGGCTATTGCTTGCTATTATCTGCTGTATTAGGTTTACAAAACATAACAGCTACGGGTAGACTCACCTACACGTTTATATTGTGTTACTCCTTTAAGTATAATAAAAATATGTACATAATATTATTTAGGTAGGTATATATAAGTTACTCGTATAGTGTTTTCTAACCTTATGAAACCTCGCTTGGTAACTGCAGCAGCAGGCTTATTGTACTTGCAGAGTTTGTACATCTACGTATTTTTCTAAAGAAAAGTTGTATTGTATTGTATGATAAATATTTGTTTTAAGAGATCGCATAATAATCCGTGTTAGTTTAATTCATGTTGCTAACATAAATAAAAGATTGTCTGTTTGACCGGTAGCATTGGTAGTTGATACCCAAATATTTGGCCTGGGGGTCGCGACCCCTGTCACCCCAGCCCTGTTGGTAGTGTAAAAATACAATTAGGTACCCCAAGTAATCATTGCAAATTCTCGCCATTATGCACTTTAGTGATGTCATTCTGTGTCTAGGTTAGATAATACTTTGTATTTTAAGGTATTTATCTATATGGTCACCGACACAGCCGAAAGGATTAGCAAGCGGAATTGTGTGGGCAGGTTTCCATCTGTCGCAAAACAGACGAATTCTGGAGTGGAAACCTGGACCGCCCCCCCCGCCAGGTGGACCGACCATCCTAGAGAAGATGGCCGCAGCGATGGATGCCCTCCGCCTCCATCGCGGTGTGGAGGCGTTCATTGGGAATCAAATTGGCTGATATGATGATGATAATGATGTGATGTTTTGTAATCATTTTATATATCACATTACAATATTTGTAATTTATAGATTTTTGCGTACCTCTAATGCAAGTTATTTGGGTTGTGTGAAAAGAAATGCTGAAAAGTGTATTCCTATCGAGTTACTCTTAATTTACTACCAACAAGTGCCTATACATATAGCTTCAAACCGCTTATACTTAGGTACCTGTTATTTATTTACGTCGCGTCATGAACTGTTCCGCTGAAGTTAGTCGAAGCTCGCATAGTCAAACTACGGGCGGAATTTGTCGACTTAACCAATTTCACTCTCTAACTACTCTAACAACTTATAATAGAGTAAGTTTTCAGATTAATGTATTTGTGCATGACTTACCTTTAAGAGCGTTGATCAGTTAAACTTCTAATCATTAAAATCAGAACTAGTAGGATCTGACCCACGACCTCAATGAATTAAATTGTTTAATTTTTCGAATAATCCATCAAAAAGCTTGCATTAAATATGAAACTATAATTTATTGTTCGAGTTTCAACATTTCAGCCGCATATGCGTGTGTTGATGGCTTGTTACCTATATTTAATACTATTTACAACATATCTTATGGCACACCTAATACCTTAAAACTAAGGGATATAGGTAAAATAATCAGGCTGCCTCGTAATTCAATAATAAGTAATTTCGCAAAAAGTCACGAGGAAGTTGTTGCAAAAGCTGTTTGAGTGACTGAGACGACATTACTTTTTTATTCGAAGTGACCCGTGGGTCGGTACTCCCGCTGATAAGCAGTAAATTGCTTTTCTTTCCATTTCTTAAATAACCGACCCCCTCCCGCTGCCCACCTCTCTCACCCCGCTCTAAGGTACTCTCGCATCTCGCAATATTCTTTTACAACTCCAAGAAAAGTTTAATTACGGTACTACTAAAAAGAGCGAAGTCACGTTATGTTCTAATTATTGTACAACAATAAAAATACGCAAACGAGTGTATTATACAATTAGACACTCTCCCTGATCGTTAAAAGGGAAATTTAAATGGAATTTTTATGTTCAGCAATTAAGGATAACGTCGGCTGCTAGACATTTTTGTAATTACAAAAATAAGATTCTTGAAATGTAGCGTGAAAAAGAATTAGGGCGGAGATCGCGGGAAATACTTAGGACGCTACGGGCTGACGGATGGGATAAGTGCGAAATGTTAAAATTCGTTATTTAATTAATCTGGAAATGGCCTCTTCCGTTTCCTCGGTTGTCTTTTGTTTCTTAAAAACTTCACAATGTGACTTGTTGTGGACTTGTTGCAGTTGCTATGAAACGTCGTCGTGCTCAAGAATGGATGATGCTCGTTTGCTCTGTTACTCGGAGTATGATTCGCTATATACTTGCGAAAGTATAAGCTAATCATACTTGGTACTCGTGTAGGTAGTCGGCAGCGGCTCTCGCGGCGAGATGGTGTGTACATGAAGATGGAGAACGGTTGAGAAGCCCGAGGGAGCCGCGGATTTATCGCCGGCGAGCTGACGAGCCGCGCCGCCGCGCCCGCGCCGCCACTGATTTATACGGCGCAATCTCGCAAACTTACTTCACATTTAAATTTCCAAACTGTCTAAGCTGCTCTTAACGTCGACCATATTATCTCATTCGATCGCCAATAAATTTTACGAGCCTTTGTCGCATTTCAACTTCGATTTGAATTGGATAGTGCTTATAATTATATGTAGGGAAGATGGCCACGTTTTCTTACTGATTTCTTTTTCCTATTTTAAAACGTACAATTCCATTACCTATCTAACTAAATACAAGCTTAATAGGTAAATAAAAATACCTACGTCAATTTTAAATCTTTAGATTTTCCCGTAAGACTCTTGTGCTGGTGGTAACGGTTATTCCGCTGGGATTTATACGAAATGAGCAGATCCTCGGCGCCTGTTATGAATATGTAATCTAAATTTGGAATTCTCTGAGTGTGAGACCGATGTTTGTTGGCGCAACTGTCTCGAGCAAACATTCGGCGGTACCACGAGGCCGCGACTCGCGACGCCACGACACGCCGCTACTCCGGCGCGCCGCACATTCCGAGCGACGACATCCCTTTGATTAAATCTTTGCTCAATCTTGGTACGGAGACATCGGCGCAACCCCTCTCATAATTTAGTTTGAAACTTTTTAATTAGCTTTATATTTGTGTTTGCAGATTGAGACTTCGCCTCTCGGTTTGTCATTCTGGTGACTGTGGCTGAGAAGTTATATAATTTTAATAAAGCTATACTGGGTATACCTACATAATAGGAATAAATCGTTGGAAATACCAATAGAGCGCACCATCTAAAATAATATGACAGTAAAAAAACATTATAGGTTGACTTTGGATCCGCGCGTCAGTGACGCCGGAGTCGCTGCGTCATTGACGCTGCGACAGTGCGTCAGTATAAGTTACCATGAAAACTAATCCGGCGTTGGAGCAGCGCGACACTGACGCGCGCGTCAGTTCATACATTTATACAGCGTCAATGACACAGCGACTGACGCGCGGATCCAAAGTCTACCTTAAAGGGGCGACATGACAATCTTGCCTTAAATAAATCTGTATAAAGTAGGTTATTTGTTTTTATTCATTTCACGTGTTTTCCTACCTCGATACGAATTTTTATATTTGGATTGGACAATCTAGCAACAATATAATATTATTATGTCAGCACAAAATGCATTGTATTTTCTAGAAAAGACACATAAATGCTTATTAAAACTATCTAACTAATTGATCTATCACTCTGGATTTCATTAAGTAGCGATCTATTCTAATAAGTACTGGGTATGGAAGTAGAGGAAAGTGGTTGAAACCAAAACTAATCCAATTAATCAAGAAATGCGACCTGTATCTTGTTTCTGTGCATAAACTGATATCACGCTATAATTGATTGTCAATCGTTATTTAATTGAAATTGAATTGACAAGAATAGAATTTTATGGATAGGTATATACCTATATACCTATATTTCTTCCTTTTATTATTTAGTTTTGTATAACTGTTCTGCTTGTAAAACACAAGTGACATTTTCACAGGTCGTTAATATAACTTACCCTACGGGTGCTTAAAAAAAGGAATATTATAGTTAATGCTGTTAACACTTAATATATAGAAGTAAAATTTAGGGCTTGTTGTCCGATGCTGCTAAAGGAGATTAAGAACGGCTAATATTCGACAATTATCGTGTATAATCATAATACATATTTCGTTTGTTATTCCGGCACATGCAAGGTTTCCAATTTACAAGTAGGTACATGAAGTAATAACCCATTTGTAACTGAAAAAGTATTTAGTCCCAAGGAGAGGACGTATGTTGAATAAATTTGTATTTCAAGATACTTGAAGAGGCAGAAACTATCGCGCGTGGTACTGTTGTTCGAGTCCGTGGCACATGACTTGAATCCGATCAGACTAAACCAAATTTCATCGGTCAACAAATATACCTGTCCGTTCGTTACAGACGTAGGTAAATGTGATTTAAGACACCCAACACAAATATTGGATACGTCTTGTTGGTCTTGTAGGCTTCCAATCAGATAGGCTGAACAGTCAAACTGAATTGGACCAACGGCGCATATTAAACAATTATGTACCCCATGTACAAACGCTGAAATACTACCAATAAAGTTGGCATCGGAAGCTTTAGAAAATTATTTCATGGAAATATTCTAAACACCTGTGCCACTTCCAACATTTCTAAGGAGTATAGTTAAGTAAGTGAGTGCATATTTTATACTAGGTATGTTAGTACAGTACGTATACCCCAAGAATAACTATTGTGAACAATTGGCAATGTTTATGTTTGGGGTGCGAGGGTATCTCGTGTCGCTTCATGCACGAGCGCCGGTGTCAAACAAGTCGCGAGTTTGTCACCCACCGCCACCGCCGGAAACTTAGGTAGCTTTTGCTTACCTATACTACCTACATAGGTACTTACTTACTTCTCCCCATTTCATATTATATATGCAAAACATAGCTATCATATTTGTTATATTAGAGAAGAAAACATAACAAACAAATATATTCTTTGTATTGTACATTATACGTCTGTTTGTAAGCATTCCGTGAGTATTGGATGAAATTAATCGAACTTCGGATTACGGCAGCCACCGGGGCTTTAATCTGCTCCGTCGGTATCGGGGCGCGGACTTGTTATCTGTTTAATGTCTGGTAAACAACGGGATCAAGGGATAAGGAACGTCCTTTCATACGGTGCTGGCTGGCCCTCCGGCGCGGCGCGGGCGGTGCCTGGATTAGTGTGCCTTCCACGAACCAAGATTGCTGCTCACGTCCTGTCCTACATTTTACGGTTATATGCACAGTTGGCTACAAGCTAAAGTATACTTTTCGTTCTGAGTAAACCAAGAATAGTATTGAGATTCGCACATGAGAGGGCAGGGTTTATTATATAAATGACGGTATTATTTTCCACGACTACAAATAGCAAAGCCAAAAAGAGGATAACGTTTTCATTAAATTTTCATTTTTATATTTATTTCATTTTTTATTTTATTTTATTTTTTATTTCATAGAATTAATACATATTCCAATTATCAATTTAAATTCACTAATAGAGGTCCATTTGTATGTGAACTGTCAACTTTTAGTATCATTTACTATGAGCTAAGACACATGCGTGTTAAATAGGTCAAAAGTCACCCTATCTGTACAAAACTGACAACAATTCTTATAACTTTTGGTCGGTCCAAGATTGAAACAATGATGGATTAGTATCTAAACTATTAGGACGCGTAGATATCTCTCGTCGATATCTCGGAGCTCAACCCAGGCGGCTTAACTGCGTAATCGTTTCCCAACTGTTAGTGAACTCGTAATTGTCCACTGAGGAGACAGCTGAGCGCGCAGCGCGTCTCTATCGGTGTCGACTTAAGACTCCATGCAAATTCAATTTGGTGCCCTAGCAATCCCACACGTAAGGCCAACGGAACATATTATTGGTGGATTTATCTTTATTGCAGCCGTAGAACACTCGAACTAACTTCGACTGTCGAACTTGCGCCATTAGTGAAGACACCGAGATACAGGATTGTTTTGGTAGGGGCGGAGTTGTAAGTCTTATTGCTTTTAGTGCCGGCGAAGGGCTGAATGGTTTAATCTTAGGTGTGCATTCTAGGACATCCTTACTTGATTATACAGTTTTTAGGAAATTATGATAATTTAACAGAAACTGTAAATATAGTTTTCATTGATTTCTAACCGATCTTGATCTTGCTGTTCCGGCTTGGCCGAGCAGGTACTTACTTCTAATTTTTAGTAAGCTTCAATCTACAAATTATTAAAGTAGGTAGGTACTTACACAAAAAGGCAGGATGTTTACAGCCATGACATTGTCAACAAAGAATTCAATTTAAAATAAAATGCACGACAAAAAGCTCACGAGTGAGTGCATCAAGTACTTCTCTGTTATGACATAATACGCGCAATACCAACCATAATACTGTACCAACACAAAAAGACATAGCTGCCGGCCTATCAGGGCTTTGACAAAGTAGACGTCACAAGCTATTCCACCCGTAAAATGTCCCAAATCATTACAAAAAGTAGCTGACAAAAGTGTTGTTGTATAAACGTAAAATGAAATTTAATAAACATCCAACAATGGGGTGGATTGTAGATATTTTCGGGAAGATTCAGATAGTGAATGGGAGATAAGCTGGCAAAAGGTTTGCAGGCACCGCGTATGTTTGATGTCGCCTCTCGTCGCCGGAGCGTGAACGGTTTAAGAGCAAAATTGCACGAACGCTAGTGGCATCTGTTAACTGTGCACTCTGCGCAAATAGATACTTTTAATTCTACAGATGAAATGTCCTTGTGCGATAGGTAGCTTTTCAAAAACTAAACAATGCTTTGTATAGAATAGTCATACTATGCTCATACTATGCCTATGTACCGGGACAATTTGTCGTTGGCCCACAAGTTAATCAAAATCTCAAACCTCGGCAAGGTCGTACGGTGAAAATGTACGATATAGATTGTTACGACGAGGGTAATCTGAATTTTATTAAATAAAGTAATTAATTTTGTCGAAATCGCGCAATCATCCCAGAAGTGTATTAGGAGATAAGTATCAAACGTTTCTATTTAACTTCTCTCCCGAGCGGAAATTCCCCGAGCGCCATATTGAAATGTTTATAATTAAATTACATAAAGACGAAGAAAATTAATTTCACAGTGCGAAGTGGCGAGCGCCTCGCTGCCTCGCGCCCGCCGCGAGTACAAAAGCGGAAGCTCTGCTCAAAGGAGGCGCTGCCGTCGCTCAGCGAATTTAATTTTCTAGATGTTTTTGGAAATTGCCGAGGAGTTGAATAATCACGTTATAACTTAACGGTATTAAATTTTATACATTAAAGTGTTAATATTTCATTTTCAAGTTTAATTTAATTAATTCCAAAGTTAAGGTTTGGTGGAATGAATATTGCCTAAAAGTTTAAAGATAAATCTTGCGATTTCGGTGTGATTAATTTCTCAAATTAAAGGTTTAGTAAAGAGTACTAATGGTTTTCGCATTTTGATATGCATTGGGATTTTGTGAGGAACATGACTTTTCTAAACTTGCAATTACACATACAGGCAGCTGAATTGTTACTGTGCCATCGTGTTCTGTTTACATTAAATGATTTGTTTACCTTTACATGAAACATGCAGGACCAGTTCTATTCTATTCTAAATAATAATTCCAAGTATCTATTATAGATTATTGATACATAATCCAAAAAGTGTCCACTAATGACAAAAAAATAACAATAATAAAGCACTAAAACTATTGAAAAACCTACCCTAAGCGTAAGTAGGTGTGCAAGTAAAAAAATGCTAACCCCACATATATACCTTTAATAAGGGAGTTTCTTTAAATTAGTAGAAATGATCAAATGAAATTGCAGGGATGGTCGCCGCCTCCGATGCCTTGTGTAGCCGGCGAGTTTTGGAGGCGGCAGCTCGGCAGCGCTTCGCGCGACGAAACAAATTGATGTACCCAAATAATTATTAATGCCTCACGAAATTTAATTGGAAAAGTTGAATTTGTATCGCGCTCACGGCGTAGGTGAGCGATTCGAGTCGTCGCCGGAGCGCTCTGCGACTGTTTACGAGATAATTAATCTCAAAGTATTTACGGCTTTAATCGAGGCACTCCCGCCCGTGATGGGGAGCGAATAACTCGTATGTAATAACGGCGCCTACTACGTCGATACGCCTTTTCGTTGCACGGTTTAGGTTTAGGAGGCATAATGTTACTATTACAATTAATTATGTTATGTATGTACTCGTATACTTACACACCATAATTGTGATATCGACTAACATTAGGTATTTTGTTGTTGAGTTAAGATGTATGTGAGATAATGAGACGTGACCGTCACCGCAGCCCACCCATTTCTGACATTGTTAACATAAGAAAAAATACTTGCTCTCTTTAGAGGTGGCTATAACAACCCTTGAAACTTCTATCATCTATAGCAAGATGGTCAGAAATTCAGCAGCCGGTATATTTTATCTAGCATCGATTTCCTTCGCGCGGAAATAATATACGTACCTAATACCAGTCAAGTAATATTTCTGAGCAGGCAAACCATCCGCACTTTCGCATTTATAATATTAGTTTGATTAGTGTTTGTACATACGCCATCCGACCTCTACTGATGTCAAGGAACCAGAGTGTAAGTTGCACCAAAAAGAGCGTCGACAATAAACCTACCTATTCAAAATTCATATACCCAATTATTAAGTATTTAGTAGCACTATGGTATGAGGTTAATAACCTAGTCATTTATTATAAGGTTGTATTTAAATGGACTTTAAAATAATTAATTTGGCTTTTTAAAATAATAAATCCCACTTTATAGAAGTTATACGCATTTAAGAAATTATCGCCATAGTAAATGACCACAAAAATCACACCACAGCTCTTAGTCAATTTCTGCCGTCCTGTCACCAGCAACATTATTTTTCAATAAATATTATGCATTCTAGTTATGTATTAAAATGATGTGTGGGATCTATTATTTTTAAAGTTTACTTATATATACTTATTCCTTTATTATACATATATCACAATACGATGTTTTCAACAAAATATCTAGGTAATAACTACCTTAAAAGATACCTAAAAGTTCCCATGAAATCTTGACTACGTAAATGGTTTATCTATCCGATAACAGATGGCGCTACAAGTACGCTGTGAAGCTAAACATTCAGTAGTTCCGTTCGATGCCGCTGTGAAATAGCGCCGAACTTCAGAAAGAAAAACTTGAAATTGACAATTTGTTCTAATTTAAAACAAGGCACCCGTTTTTTTTAGTAAAAGCATGTAGTATCGCGCCCGGTATATGTAGCAGGTTTTGTTTGGCGTGGCATAGCGCATGGGCCGTTTAAGCTAATTAACAATAGATCGAATCCAACTGTAGCAACAATGAAAAACGAAGAATAAATGTCAATTCACAAACGACGAGGAGGGTTCGGCTTTAAATCGAATTCCGTTTAATAATAGTACCGCGTCTGAGTTGAATGCACTCATGATAGTGCGATAGTTTATTGTATTGTTGAAGTGAAGTAGTATTTATTATATTTGAATATTGAAAGTACTTTTTACTGGCATCAACTGCTGTTTGTAAGTACTTTTTTCCTTTATTTGTTTGTATTATAAAATTGGATTTGTGTTTGTTTTATGAAAAATCTTGACCTTTATATAACATGCATATATTGTAACCATCACTGATTGATTTGAGAACAGTGATACAGCTAAGGGGAAATACGGAATAAGTCTCAAGTGACTACCCGAATAAACGTTACCAATTAATAAACTTAAAATTTGATAGACTGAAATCGCCCGCTGTTTTATTTATTCGCACCTAGAAATAAAAGTAATGATTTAGCAACCTCTTGTCCTTATCTTCGTGTCCTTTGAAAATGTTAAAGAGACGTTCTAGAATTCCACACTGATTTCACGAAAAACGGTTTCCTAGAGAGCACCTCATTTTTAAAGGCTCTACCACACCACAAAATAAACCATCGGCTATTTAGCTCTCAAATAGAATCGGATGAGGCCCCTTGGCGTCCGCCCGATTAAGATCTCAGCGAATTCATTCATTTAAAGCATGAAATGAGACGGAATTGGCGAAAAAATACTTTAGGACGTGTGTAATGTTTGGGAACTCGAGCATACCTATTTATTGCGTTAACGATAATAATAATGTAAAAAGAAATTCTACTCTATTTTTGAAATCGATGATCGGTTAACTGGGTACAATTACTACATTGGTAGCATTGGATAGCTTCCAGTGCACATCTACTGTACATTTAAGTAGACTGAGCACAATAAATTCTTATCATACTCAAGTACCTACCATTAATTAAAATGCCAGGTCTCCTCCTAAATGACTTTCCAATATATTTTATTGTCTGGTCCAGACATATTCAGATAAAGTTCGAGTAAAAGGAATCTTAACACGGTGTAATACAACGAGAATAATTATCGGGGTCGGAGGGTAGTCGTGCGGCTCGTACGGACGAGACGGGCGAGTATGAGGAACGGCTGGCCGCCCCCCGCGCCCTGCCGACCCCCGCCGCTGACCACTACCCCCCTGTTACCTAGCAACCGACCGCCACCTAATCATCATAAACAGATAACCCGCCATCTTTGATAATGCATACGTTTCGTCTAGATTGTAGCAACTTTGAGTAAAGACGCTTAAAATTCTGAGACTTGACGAAGTTTATTCATTATAAGAGCCGAATATTGTTTCTAAATATTTGTTTACAACTGGGCTAAGTTAACGACACTTTCGAAGTAATGTAATCCTTTCACTTGAGCATTTAAGCCCCATCTGAAGTTTAAGCCAGATGAATTTTTAATAAATTTCAAAGAGATGTCAATCGCGTGTTTTATTTTGCATAGGGCTTAGCGTGGCGGGCGTTGGGGCGCGCGAGTACATTTCGGTGTACGTCACTTGTTTGTCTCCGAATGTGCGCCCTCCCTCCCTCTGCCTCAACCCCGCATAGTTATTGCACTTATTGTTGACAGAATATCAAATGATATTTTAATTGTTTGTATTCAACTTAGTGCAACACGCGAGGCGTTGTTATAAATCTTATGATTCAATGAATGAATGATAAAGACCTAAATAGTTTGTAAGGGATAAATTTAAATGAACTTTAAATTTTAATGGTTTGGACTTTAATTTAATACTTCTAGCTTTAAAATTTGTTCAATTGCCCTTTTGAAAAAACATATTGCTGGTTAATTAATTAGTAATAATGGTAAAAAAAATTTCAAGGTGTAAGCATTATTTTTAAAAGTAGGTTCTATTATTTTTAAAGTGCAATTTATTAATTTTAAAGTGAAAATACAATACTGTTTATGACAATGAATCTACTATAGCGTTGCGTTATTTTTTCAGAAATTGCAGTGAAAGGGGGAAGGGATATGTGGCTATTGATATAATTCCGAACATGTCATTGTTTTATCTCCTGTTATTTAAACTAACTCCATTTCAGAAACACAGATTTTTGATCCAACACCACATAAACGACCCTTTGCAGTCTGACGTATTGACCTAAGTTATTTTGATTTATTTTCCAAAGTAAAAATAAAAAGATTTTACGCGTATAATAAAGGCGAAAGGTGCCTGTAGCGATAGAAAGTGAATAGCAAACCGCTCCCATGCGTATGAAGTGAATAAACAGGAAGAATAAAGTAGGCCGCTGGGCCGCTAGGCCGGGAGAGCGCGGTCGCCGCCGATCAATCTAAATGTATAGCAATTTTCAGTGTGATATTTCTTATATCAGGCGCTATCTCATTTTGTAAAGAACGATAGAACTGATACTTTTTATCAACAACCTAATAAAACAATTTAAAAACTCGTACTTTATAAAACGGGTCGTACCTTTACCCGACGACGTTTCTACTAGCGATTTTGTGATCACAAGCAAAGTTAATATATCCAACTAATAATATTATAATGCGACAGTGACTTTGTTTTTTATTACTCTTTCTTTTATTCAACCCATCGTCATGAAATTTTGTATACCTACCGGATCAGTCCCAGAATGTCCAAATTTGTCGGAAAATTGTCCAAGTTTTAAAATGTTTAAGTCCCAAAATGTCCAATTGGCTCGCCTGTGTCATGGAAATGAACATATTTATGAAATAATAAAAGCTAAATCTCATCAGGTATCCATGTTGCCTATTGTTAGTTTTTTTGCCATGGAGAAGAATAACATATTTAAGTATGTTTTTTACAACTTTAATTTATTAATATTACCTACGTTAGAAGTGGTCTATGTTCAATGTTCTAATCAATATCTGAACGCAGCCGAGTCCGATGACACACAACAATTGAATTTTCTATTTGCTTTCCAATCGGTACCTCCTCGTAGATTGTTCACACTACTGAATAAAATTATTTCTTTCTCTTCTTTCATCGGAATTTGGAGTACACATGACCTGCGTGTCAGATATACAAAATGTAATGAGAATACTGTAACTGTAATCAAGTCCCATATCATTCATTATCGAACTATTCAAAGGGCAACGCAGTCAGTTACAGCCTTAAAAAGGGTAATAGATGCATGTCTTGTCGGCCATTGTCTTAGGGTAGGGTAATCGCTTCCGTGAGAGTTCGGCGAGCGTCGCGGCCATCGGGCGGGCGTCCGGCGCCGATCGTCCGATCTGACAGTTCCAATTTGTATGCCGACCACTAGCGGGACGACCACCCTTCGAGTTCTCACGCCATCTCTACATTTTACTTGACACAACAGCATATACTACTCATGCAACATACTCATGCATCCTTTTAATATTCCATTACTGCTTTAGGAATTCAATATTCAATTTAAATACATTAGCTGACTGCTGTCAACGGGGAAGGAAAACATCGTGAGGAAATCTGTATACGCCGAAGAAATTCTTAGGCGCATGTGAAGTCCACCAACCCGCACTGGGCTAGCGTGGTGGACTATAGCCCGAACGGGAACTCGTTGAGAGGGTATAGGCCTGAGCCGCAACAGTGGGGACATATTAATACGCTGTTGATTTTGTTTTTTTTACTGTCCTTCTAAAACTACCTACAGAAGTCCATCTGTCATTTGCTTATTAATTTATTATAAATGAGTAATTAGTATATATTAATATAACACGTCACTTTACGTAACTACTTAATAGTGTACTTACATGCAATAAAATAGTTATAACGTTTGACTTTGACTTTAACATTATATTAGTGTGTACAACGCGCGATATTTTTCTCGTTCTTGCTAAGTCCGTTGTCGGCTCTCGGTCGGTTTCATGAACGGCCAGTATACAAAAAAAGGCACAGTGCACGTAAACGATTCATCTTATAAGGCGCTCCACTCGACATGTCACATTATCGGCTATTATCATCTATTCACAAGAAATTTTTACAACCATTATTATTCCTGAAAATGGTTTGATAAAACCACTATGGTGTTAAAACAAGAGCGGTCGCCTTTTGAAAGGCATTCTAAAAAATCTGATAAATTAAGGGTGAACGAACAAACTTGTAAGTATACGGCCAGCTGCGAGGACGTACGTGGACGTGCCTTCGACACGGAACGGGCACGCTTCACCACCTCCTATTCAGGATGCGTTGGTTGTGGCGCACGCAGGTCTAATGATCGCATCCCCATTTGGAAGTACTTTGAAGCGCGACTTTTTGCCATTTTTCTTGCGCCATCTATGTCGATGTATTCGCGAACGGGACATCATATAACGGCGACAGCAAGTGAATGTTAAAATTCTATCTTTCTATTAATATCATCATCATTATTTTCTGTTACAGTCGGACATTATTATTTAATCTAAAATAGGTAGGTATTTATTTGAAAGGGGAAACATTGAGAGAACATCTTCGTCGTATAAACATAAATTTATTTATGTTCGTTAGGTTTAGATTCTGGTCAAAGTCGCGGGAACTAACTGGACAGCACATCAGGACCCGTCATTATGGCTGGCTATCATCGGGTTTCTCCAGGGGACGTCTGACGGCTACGATGATGAGGTTTAGATTACCAAAACTATTTAAAAGTCTCCATATATATAAAAAGAATAAAACAGGAATTTTGAGAACATAACAATTATAAAGTTTTTTTACGTAGGTAGTATTCACGTACGGACCAACTGACTGAACCTAAACCCTGAGAACATAATATTTTTCTTCAAGGCAATAACTAAACTTATTTAAGTGTCATCATCATCATCATATCAGCCTGTAGACGTCCACTGCTGGACAAAGGCCTCCCCTTATTTAAGTGTGCCATTAAATATTCCATTAGCTTACGCAACTACATAAATGTGAGTATATTGCGAGAATTACATTAGCGACATTAAAATCCTCTTGCATTCGTTACTGCAACTGTGTATGGCAAAATATGTGCGTCGACTCGCTCTTGCTTTTCGCTCCGTATGATTTTCAGAAATGGCTACGGCTTATAAGTAGTATTAAGGATACAATATTTTTATTGGGTTCGTTTTTCCTTAGTGGCTGTTTTTACGACCATTACCGTTTCTAAAGTAGGAAAATCGCTCGAGACGCTACATTCTAATGATGGCTCGGTGCGCGCGTGCGCTGCTACTTCCACACTGATCCTAGGGTTGCATTATTAAGTAATATATTATTTTATGTTACGCACTAGATTTTCCCGCGATTTTGCTGGCACTGTTTACAGAAATTAACGCATTGCTCGGCATCCTGTGCCACTGAGGTCGTTTCGAAATTTATCCCAAATTTTATTTGGGGCATTCGGCTCTTCAATAGCAAAACCCCATCAAAATTCATGAAATATAAACAAATAAACAGCAAGAAATAGAAACACAAAAAATCTTGTTATTATAAATAATTTGTTAGTTTAAATTAAATGATGATAGTAAGTAACCCTGACAGTCGCCGCACTTCGTAGATATAACAGGTACAGATACAAATGACGTTGGTACCGGAATGTAGTGGCATTAATCAATATTAATGTGACATAGTGTCTATACTTTGCGCCTTCGGCAGGCCTACACTTGCATGATATCCGTGTTTAACATTAGGGTGCGTCCGAATCCGGCATGCCGTGAAACCCAAACCACCTTTTGATTACCTACACCTTAAATATAGAGATGTAAGTAGGTACCGTCCTAATGTGTAAGATCAACAAAAATCAATTTTTTTACAAGATATAGGTAGGTACTAATAGGACCCTTAAGTATGCATTATAGGCATACACCTAGCGGTTCTCGAGTGGCGACCACGTATCGGAAGACGCAGTGTAGGCAGGCCTCCCACGAGGTGGACCGACGATGTGGTGAAGGTCGCGTGACACGGCTGGATGAGGTTAGCGCAGGACCGGTCGTCGTGGAGATCCTTGGGGGAGGCCTTTGTCCAGCAGTGGACGTCTACAGGCTGATATGATGATGATGACCTAGCGTTACACAACAAAACATTTATTTCAGAACTTTCATGTGAAAAAAGAAGTTATTCAAACCTTTTCTTATTCGCTTCAAAAAAGGATCACCAAGATACAAGACCAAAACAGTGAAAAAGCGTTTAGCGTGCTAATTTGAAGGAGTCAGTCGTAGTTTCACAGTGCGATGGCATCTTCACGGCTTACAATAGTAAACAAATGTGTCGCTCGGGCGCAATTACACCGCTGGCAGCGGCGGCGGCGGCGGCGCGGCGGCGCGGGCGCAGCGCCGGCAGCGGCGTGACGCCGAGCGCCCGCGAATCGCGCGCACATCACGCTCGCTCCGGACTTATGCTAATGGCCACCGTACCGCGTAAATTGGAGTGAGCTTGCTGCAAAGCAAAATGCATCTCCTTTTATCTTATTACTGCAGTGCCTTCCTGACTACAGTCGCCCATCTCACAGAAAGTAGATTTTAATTCTACGTACCGAGGACACGTTTTCACTCGCCGTACACCGTGAAGTTCAAGTCGCCAGTAAACCCGCTGCAGATTGCCAGACTGAAATTCGAATACAAAAACTAACGCGGGAACGAACGTGAAACCGATTAAAAGGCCGCATCACGATTTCGTATACACTTTGCACTCATTCGAGACCATCCATGTGGAAGGTGGCTATTTCATCTGATACTTTGATTTTCTGTGTAGTGTTTAAAGATTACGTAGTCAAAGGCGCTTTATAATTAAAGCGCTCTCGTAGAACTTTTTGAGCACCTTATCCTGCCAAGCTCCTTGCTTCTCCTGCCCGGTCATCGAAGTCTTTTATTAGAACATCTTTTGAATTGTAATTAAGTATGTAGCTTCAATTAAGTCTAATCATTGTAGGTAGTTTAATATACCCTATTACCAGTGTTCAGACACTAAACAGTGGAACGAAAGCTGTTTTTTACAACTGCGCAGTCCATCGAGTGGAAGTGGCTGATGATTGAATATTGATCCGTGGATCAACAATAATAGATCCCATCAGTAGCCGGTATGTGGCATCACATTTCATATAATAAGAGTTCAATACATCGCACCGTG
Organism: Metalampra italica; assembly: GCA_949699065.1. Lineage (NCBI taxonomy): Eukaryota > Metazoa > Arthropoda > Insecta > Lepidoptera > Oecophoridae > Metalampra > Metalampra italica. Next base: position 6,509,919 of record OX452970.1, on the reverse strand, counting down.
AAATGTTTCGATACAAAAACTTAACTAACTATAACCGCTAACGTGTGAATCGTATTAAAAATCTGTTTAGTCATTTTCCTTCATAAATAGGTGGCATTCGATTTGTCGTGATTAAATTTCGTCCATTAGGACACCGTTAGACTGATCGGTATAAGGTAAACGGATAATGGGTCTGATAATCCGACAAATAGAATTTCGGTGGCGATATCACTCACTGTTATCTGATAATAAATTTAATGAATCACAATCCTAAATAATTTAATTACAATTATTCTGTAGCGGCTCTTTGAGGTAATCGACATTACGGACATACTATAGTTAGAACTTGACATTGACATAAAAACACCGAAAATTATTTGATAAACTCTATACCTATGAACTTAGATGGTCTTAGCCGGCTATAATTGGTACCAAAACCCATAAGGTAATATAACCTCTTAGATTCTTATGGTCTTGGGAAATTCTTACTTTGTATTCGAAATTGACAGTATTTCTATCTTTTTTCCAATCTTCTTCCATTTCAGAAGTTTATTGATATAAGTACACTAATAAGTATTTCTAAGGAAGAGAAAAGTAAGTAAATAAACCGTTGTTGAAGTGACAGTAGTAGGTAGACCCGTTAAACTAAGTAATTTGGTTCAATTGTCTTGCGAAGTGCAGTCCGCCAATAAACAATCGGTCATATTGAATGAACGGAAATGTCCGTCTGGAAATTAGCTCGGAAACAAGAGAAAACCTTTTAAAGAGAGCCGTTTATTATATTAAAACGTTTTAAATTGAAAAAGCGGGACTAAAAAGTAGCGGACTAATGTATTTTACTTGTTCTTTATTGTCATTGCAGAACCACTTTCCTATTGTTATGATGTGAGTGCGTTGTACCATTCTTTAATGGCTGAGTATTGGCGGAAGGATTCTGTTTCCTAAGTAAAAAGTACCCAAGCTACAGTAAATTCTTTCGAATTAAATCATTAACAATCGTTCGCTAAAAATGATTCCCGGTAAACTCTCCCGACAATGACTGAATAATGAAGTGAATTTTCAACTCTCGCGGAATCTCCGCACACAAGAAATAAAAGTCAACTGAGAATCCTATTTCAAAACGCATTTCACATACAAATACCTAATTTCGAAGTAAAGTACGAACATTATACAGGCGGGCTCGCATTTAAATTATTCCACCGGATCGTTTATAGGCCATAACCGAATTTGGGAATTAGCTATAAAACAACATTTGATACGGGCAGGCGCGGGCGGTTTGCAAATTTGAATGTTTCGCCCGTTTCAGAACTCATTGGTTTGCGTGGCGCGTGCGGCGCGTTATTCGCGGCCATATTGCCACCTTGCCACCACCAGACCCAGCGCCAGCCAGCCAGCCCGCCAGGTGGCTGACACTCTTGCACCCCTTCCTCAGAGATCACCCTCCAATTCGAATTAATAAATACGTGTTACAGTGAAATAGTAGAAATGTAACGTTTACTCTCAATTTGTTATTTTAAAAGATTTTAATATTCTGCTAGAATGGCGAATGTAAAAAAATATTCTAGTAGTGTATCAAAATGTACTATCTATAGTCTATCAAAAATGTTGATCAATTTGTCGGAAAACAACGGTAATAGTATATTTTATACCTACAGCGTAAATTTGTGGTATTTTAAATATGACAATCAACACAACACCTCTGTCAGGGAATAAAACTGAGGCAATTCAATTATCACAAATAAATTAAAAATAAATAACACAAGTACAATTAATTTAAATTTATTTAAAAATCGTGACTACCTACGGGAAGAGTTCACAGTAATCGAGTCTGGAATGGTTTAAAGGAAGCTATCCTTTGCAGCAATTTAAATTCCATTACACTGAATATAAAAAGCCAATTTGAACTCTATATCGTCGTGGCTGTTGTGGTCACACAGATACTTTATATAATTTCTAATGTACCTACTAGTATTATACTAAGTTAAGTTAATTAATTACATTTCACCATGATCTTAATAAATGATTTAAACCCCAATAAATACGCATATTATAGGTACTTAGAATAAACAAAATTTTATATTATATAAAATTTTTATTAAAATATCAATACACTTTATATCATTAAACTGAGCATTATGCGTATATATTTGACTTGCTATTGACTAAACAATTACCAGCCGTCTATAGTGGTGCTTGTCGTTCAAAGAGGCGTTGTTAAGTACACGCCAATGGTCTTGCCATGTGAATAGCGAACCCCGTCATTATTGGAGCGAGCAATTTCGCAAATAAAACAATAATGTTGGGCCAGTTTCCTTTCTTTTGCCACGTGATCGTGAGCTCGCTCACACAGCACCGTTCTGATGATGTTTGTAGAGATCATCTCATCACTAGCTATTGCACTCACTGCACTGTCATTCTCTTTGAACTTGCAATAATCGGATACTACCACAGATCTGAAGATTCAAAGTGGAAACCCGTGCGGGTCACTTTTGGTATATTGATCTTGAGTTTTATGTTAAAAGTCATCTACCTTCCTTTACTCTATAAAAGTGTTGTAGGTCTATTTTACACCCTGTATCTGCCCTGTATAATAGACAAAAAGAAGTGAGGCCGCCGGCGACGTCAGTGTCCGCTGGGCAGCGTCCGACGTCCATCGCACGTCTGTTAGTTCTGCTCGTTGCACTTATTGCACAATTTGTTGCATTTGTTCCCTTGCTATCGTAACGATCCAAATTAGGACTGGAAATATCCTATTATGTATAAATTGTACAATTTAAGAGGTGAAGTTTGAGCTGTTGCAATGAAGGTGGAGAGTATTATGTTTAATTTGTCCAAGTTTTATGGCTCATAAGGTGAGATTTGTGTCGCAACTTAAGTACGACGTCAACCGACTTGTACCGCGGTGGAAAAGTACCGAATATAGTGAGGGCGAGCTATATGATTAATAAGAATAATAAGAATGATGATAATTAATGATGATAATGATTAATAAGAATACTATTTCCCAACCAAACAGGATTGCCACCACTTGTCTTATCATTATCACCTCAGTACGAGTAGGTAGGTACCGGACATGCAGGACCATGTGATGCAACGAAGTCGAGTCAGATGTATGAATTCAACATTGTAATCTATCTGTGATAATATTTATATGTCAACACGATTGTTAATTTGTTTCACAAGGCATTAAGATAATCCATGTTTCATAACTTTTAAATAAACTCACCTGCGAATGGAAAAGATATAAAGCGAGAATTTATTTCGTATTGTACCATTAGATTCCTTATACATTTCAAAGAGGTGACAGTACAAAATGTTAAAATTTTTATCCGTAACTCTGTTAGTGGTAGGTTTGTGCGGCGGGTCAATATTAAAAGGACCACCACATTCTCCAAATGAAGAATTAATTGCATTTGGTCTTTCTGAAAGATCAGATTTCTGGACAAAATGGGGCCCCGGAATTATGGAGTTTTTGGAGCTCATAGACATGGAGAAAATAATGGGAGTATTCATACAATACCTCAGCGACCCTGAAGTCCTTAGGTTTATGAGCTTTGTTGTTGGTCCCAAGTTTAAGGAAGTCGTTTGGGAGTTTGAATCGATGCCAGAGTTTAAAGAGGTACGTCGACATCGCTGAGTACTTTAATATTTGCCTTGAATGCCAGAAGTCATGACTTCGATACCCACTGTGTAGTGTGGACCGATGAATTTGTATAGTTATCTCAATTTGTACTTTGTGTAAGGTATGCCCTGGATGGTCTATATGTATATTTGTAATAATGATGTCCTATAGTGTGGTTTCCAGGTAATCCTAGTTTGGAATTAGGCAAGAACTAGTTTGTTGTTATACTTCACATTTCATTAATAAGGATCGTCGAAGGGGTAAGATATTTTGTCCGTCTGTCCGTATAACTGTCCGGCATAACCCGAAAACTACTGCACCTACATTGAGCTGAAACTTGGAACATATTATGTGTAAATTACCTGGTATTTGCGGCAGTAATGCTGGAAAATGATGTAAATTTCAGGAAGAAATATGTTTTGTCAGATTTTTCAGTAAAACTAGAATTTACAGAACTCGATAATGTGTTTGCCACACCACGTACGGTTTACTGATATTTTTATATTATTTTTAACAGGCTTACCAGTTCCTAGCCAAGAAAGGGTATGACGTTGAATTTGTAATGGATTTCATCAATTCCGGTTTGAACTTACCACCTTATGAAACCCCAAAAGAATTGTTAAGGAATGGAAAGGGAATGACAGGGTTCATTGAAGCTATTATTGCAACACTGCCATTAGAGGACATAAAGAATCTATTTGAGGACAAGTTAGAAAGTAACCCGGAATTAGCAGAACTATTTGATACAATCAGCTCTGAAGAATTTATGGACATTATGAAAAGGATGTCACAAAACCCCAAGTTTACCGAAATCAAGGACGTTTTCAAAAGTTATGGATTTGATCTAAAGTATTTTTGCGTTTTAGCTAAGGAGATATTCGGAGAATATTTTCAGAGCATTTTTTGTGATTAACAGATTTGGACTATAACTGATTGACTAAAATGTACAATAAATCTTGTTTCTTGGAATAATTTCAGTTTTGCGTATTGCGAATGAAAACATTATAATTGTCTTAAGTTGATACAATTTATCCAAATGAATAATTTTATTTTACTTATAATTTTAGAACTCAATTATTATTTAGTTAAGGTAGTATGTTACTGCCCGGTGCTTGCCGTCGGTATCATCTTCAGTTATTAACTTCCCTGCGGTAAATGATGAATTTTACGGCTCATAAACCACTTCACATAATATTATATTATGTAGCTTCGATGTGTCGTAAGACAATACAAGTTGTTACTTTTATAATACATACATTATACTATACCTATAGATACTTAAATAGGTTCAATTTTAATAATTGCCTGTCTAAGCATTTCCCCATACAGAACCAAGATATATTTGTAAATGTAATAAACTTTTAACTTCATTTCACTTTAACATTATTATAAAATTGTTAATGGGAAGTCTTACCTCAGTTTTGCTGATGTTATCGTAAGCAACAAACTAAAATGGTTCGGAAATTGGCTACCCATACTGTGTCCCTGACAGTTAGCGGAACTCATTACAGAAGTCGTTTATACAACACAGGTCCACACTCAGGGCCGCACGACACTCCTGATCCTCCGTTACAACATTGAAGCCTATAGGGTTCCGTACACGGTACACTGCAGTAAAATGTAACAAACGATATACTTAAATATCAAAATTCTGCTCATCCTACCTGACTGACGTTATGGTCTAGTAATACTGAGCTATGGTTTGGTTAGTTTAGATTATTTTTAATAAAATAATTTTAAAAACCGTTATTTTAAAATTTCTGAAAATAAGGATATACGTATGTATCTACCGAAAACATCATATTTATTTTTTACTGTAATTAATCTGCAAAACCGTACCACAAAATATATCGAAATTGTATCTAAAATTAATATACTTTTATTTTTACCTAGGAGCCGTTAAACACTAATTGTCAATTTAGTTACTAGGGAACTAGAGAAATAATGAAAGACATGATAAAACAACAAAGATATCTTGAATTTCTAGAGAAATCTAGACTTTTTAATCTCGAAATCCTCCCTTTCGTTTGTGCACTTTATCACCGGGCATCACCGTGTATACAATCAATCAATCTTGGTATTAGTAAAAAGCAGACTACAACCAGTCGAACATCCAACTCTAGTTAACGTTAACTATCTACTTATGTTGAAATACTAATAATTAACGAGGAACCCTAAATATATCTAACCAACACGAAACAAATTAATTTCGAGAACACGCGATGGAACCGCTGATTTAGTTTTAGAAATTGGTTAGACTTGATAAACCGCATTTCCTTTCATACCAATTTTAGGGCTCTTAAGTCATTTCTGATTAGATATTAAATTGTGTTGCCCCCTTTTGATACTATCTTAGTAAACCGCGTGTTCAAGTCACGAAGGTATCCACACACTTGTTTGTGAAATTACATGAATACTAAGAACCTTACATTGTCGGTGTAATGAAATGAAGTTTTATATGTTAGCTTATTATACCTAAGTATGTGCAGCACGAACTATTTTTTCTTATTAATATTCTCTGGTTCAACTACATCACTGCCAGTGTCATACTTTTCCTCGAAAAATCGTAAACTTATAAAAAAAAAACCGGACAAGTGCGAGTCTGACTCGCGCACCGAGGGTTCCGTACAAACTTGTAGGTACGGTCGACCGCACGTCAGTGGAAACAAAAAGAGTATAAACTGGTCTCTCCTAGTATTAAAACTCCCTAATAGGCTAGGCCAGCTCAATGTCAATGTGTTACCACTGACGTGCGGTCGACTGTACCTATGTAAATTAGTTCGTCGTTCACGGGAATCGAGTCAATGTCAAAATATTTTATTGCATTATGAGTAATTTATACACGTTATATTGTATCTACCACTGCTTTCAATATACAGGATGGAAATTTCAGACGCCACCTGGAGGCAAAGGTAGGTACCCTAAATATAACTGATTCCAAATTTTACTAAAAGGAATCATTCTTTTATTTTCAAAATTAAGTAAAACTGCATTCAAACATTTTAAAGAACCCACGAGTCTGAGTCGGGAATCGAATCTGACAATAATGTGGAAAAAATACATGCTATGTATCTTTATGACGCCGATCGAAAAGGTTAATCATCAGAATAACTTTTCCTCCATGTGGCGTCTGAAATTTCCACCCTGTACATATTGTTAGCTCTCGGGAAGTCTCGAAGATTTTTCTTGGAAATCAAAGTTCTCCTAAAAGTATACCTATTTATTAAATTTGACCCAGATTTGTAAATGGTGACTAAAAAAATGAAAAGTGCCGAATTGTATATTAAAATTGGAAAAAACATTATCTATAATTGTGTCAGTTCTTGTAGTGTTAGTACTAATATTAATGGTAACATATATGCCATGCATTCTATAGCAGTATTGGTTAGACATCGTGGCGACCTTTTTAGATTCAAAACCTTTCTTTTTAAATTTCGAACTGGCACGATAAAAAGAATGCGCCAATAAATGAATTTAAAAAATATGCTGAAATAAATTGACCAATAACAAGTCAAACAAGTCCTGTCATGTCAAATGCTAAATCACGTGTTTACGATAATGGTCAAATGTTATTCATTTTTTAAGTTTATTTCCAGACTTAGCTAAACCACGACGAGTATAATTTGTAAAACCTTACGAAATTATTTAATATAGATCTGTAATGATGAAATTTCTAGACGATAGGGAATTCTATCAACAATTTTTTATGTCATTGTACTAATTTATAACGGTAGCTTGCTCATACGCGAAGTTAAGTTTGTTGGTGTTTACGATAATGGTCAAATGTTATTCATTTTTTAAGTGATTTTATTTCCAGACTTAGCTAAACCTTTAGTATAATTTGTAAAACCTTACGAAATTATTTAATATAGATCTGTAATGATGAAATTTCTAGACGATAGGGAATTCTATCAACAATTTTTTACGTCATTGTACTAATTCATAACGGTAGCTTGCTCATACGCAAAGTTAAGTTTGTTGGTACTTTTGTACAAATAAATTTTTGGGATGTAAATACAAATTTACGGTTTTCGGATTTTTTCCTTTACTTGTGCTATAAGTCCTTGCTTCTTGCCAAATTTCAAGATTCTAGGTGAACGGGAAGTACCCCATAGGTTTTGGTTACCAAGATACTCAAAAATGCGGCGAAATCAGCAATATCTTTTAACTGCGATGACTTAGAAGTTTGATTTTTTCACGACACCAAGGGACTGCGGACCTGAGTATTTGATATTAATTTCAATTTGATACCTCCACGCGTTCTTGAGAAAAATGGTCTTGACAGACGGACAGACGGACAGACGGACAGACAGACGGACAACCGAGTGATCCTATAAGGGTTCCTTTTTTCCTCTTTTGAGGTTCGGAACCCTAAAAACAAGAAAAACTGTGAATAATTGTTTTAGTTTATTTATTTTTGGTGATTTAAAACTTTATTGCACTAATTTGTACGAAAGTCGAACTTAATGCCAATGGCATTCTTTACCAGCTGACCTTTGGGTCATGCAGATAAATCAGTGGTAGGCGCAAAATGAGAGATTGTTATAACTATAATTATTATAAAACAATATGATAATATTTAACAGTAATTATAATATGATAGATAACACTACAAATTGATAAATACAACAATAATAATAAAATATATTTATTTATAGTTCGATGACTGCAGTAGATTTTTCATAGTATTGAATATTGACAGTCATGGAAATGATATATTGCAAATTTATGGGCAATATTCACATTCCTGCTGGGATAAGTGACGGCAGCGTACACACCGGAAGTGGGCACGTTGGGCGCCATGCATCGCTTCCTATCGCCGAATGTCGTCACATCCGCTTCCGCACGATCATGTCTAGATACTCGACGCAGACCAGCACGCCCCTTTCGGCGTGATATTTTTCTAAGCACCGAGCTTTGATCTCGCAATTTATTTGCTTGTCAATTTCAGGAAAAGGCCACGCGTCTCTTACGGCGCTTGGGTCGAATCGGTTCAATAAATCAACAGTAATGTCTTGTGCTTTGAATGAAAAGTATTTGACTTATACACATTTGTCAATAAAATACAAATATTAACAAATTAAAATAAGCAATAATAGAAATTAATATTAACAGACAAATAAGAGAAATTTAGTATTCAATCACTATTGTGGATAAGAGGCGAAAATTGATTGCACTGGCTATAAATCCATTCACATTCAACAATACCATTAAAGTCTACTAATTTTTGCGAATAATTACCTACCCCTGTCAATAAACTAACTATGCACTTGATAAAAAGCAATAAGGCGGAACTTGTGAGACGAATAGGGCATGATAACGCGTGATACATTACAGAGTGTAACAGAAATGACAGGCGTGAAGATTATTAATTTGATACATTCGGTAGATAAGCTGATCAGCTGCACGACAAGTCGGGAGCGAGCGGCTGATCACCCAATGGGGTGTCCTGCCGAACATGTGGACAATCTTTCACGCTCATGTGTGGGCTCACCCTTTGGTCGGCCGAAGGGTGACGCGCTATCATTACGTGGATATTTCGTTCTGCGTTATGGGAGTTTGTAAACAAACCAGCGACGAATATTTATTATTATCAAATATTTAAATATCAAGTAAGAAACCTCTGTTTTGGATTTTATTAGGTGCTTACTCGTAATAAGTTTTAGTCACTCAATGTAACAATCCAATTGGGTTTATGTCACTTAGTAACTACCGAAATAAATATACAATAACATCTGCCCTTAATTGTTAATATTGGCTAACCTAACAGGATTGAATATCCTTAATAGTAGAGTCAAACTAAGCGGTCTGACATTTAACAAGAGTGATAAGATGCAATGGGCATTTGAACTCTTTCATTTAGTACCTAATTTAAATTATATCTAAAATTTTTACTTCCAGTTTGACCTTCAAACTTTAAATCGTTTTTAGACCTCGTGGTGAAGAATTATATTCCAACATCAGTCGTATCATGCTAATAGCAATATGAGGCATGTCCATACTAAGCTAGCGTTCTCGTTGATTAGAGCCGACGGTGGGGCACGGGGAAGAGAGCGTGAAATTGTCTGCTCACTTCTGTAAATATAATTTCGGCGACAAAAGGACTATAAATGATACACTCGGCGTCGCCGCCGGTGCAAGCGCGTGTCGCGGTACTTGTTACGAGAATATTTCGGATTATCCCCACCACAATGCCTTGCATACTGTTAAAAATTATCTTAAACCTTCTTAATATATTGTTATAGACCTATTTGTAACAAAACTGATACTAGTATCTCTCGAATATTTACCAATTTGATGGTTATTATGAGATACATGCTGGATATTATGACCTAGTAACTTTAAAAACCTACTAACTATAATAACATTTTAGTTCGTGACTACCTTAGTATACGTGTAAAGATATGTTCGTATGTTTGTTTGTTTAGTGTGTTTACTTTAGCCCATAAAAATATTGTCTACTTAGAATATTAAATACATACTCGTTTAAATACGTTACCTATGTACTAAGTACGTATTTTTTGTACGCAAAAAAATCAAATTAATGGAATGCCCGGGATACTTTGGGGCAGAAGCTGTTTTACTATATAGTAAAAGGTAAATGTGACATACAATGATTGAAAAATTTTCACCCTTTTAACACAGATCGACTGATCTTTAACGAAATCAAAACTATTTATAATCAATATAAGAACTTATTACTTAATTAATTGTAATTTCAAACTAAATTTTAAATTAATCATATTTTTTTTGATAATCCGAAAGTCGTGTAAATTGCATCGAACCTCTCTCTGCCAGTACCGGGGCACTTACGGTTTCTTTATTGAATTAATGCAATGCATTACACGTGACTAATGAAATCACGGAACAAATAAAATTAAAATGTAAATAGTAGATCCCGAAAGGCGAAATGCTAATAATAAATTTCTCCATTTTAATAACTGTAACTGTGAGCAGCAGGGGGAGCTTCTGGCCTGTTAAGTCAATATAACACTTCCATTACTCCAAATTAAATTCCTTGGGGAGAGAGATGAAGTTTTTATACTGCGCAGACAAAGCCAGGAAAAACTGCCCACGAGATAAGATGTAGTAGCATACGGTCTACTTCGCAGCACTATTGAACTTGGATTTTATGGATTTAGGTAGTAATCACCAACGTAGGTAACCTTCATGCCACTCAGACATGGTTATTTTTTAAACTTATTTTATGCAGTAACTTTTTTTAATCTGCGTTTCATAAAATATATAATTATAAACTATCATATTATAACATACCAATTTGCAGATGCGTCGAACTGAAGAGAAGCGTAATTTAATAGATGATGAAGCAAATATTACAAACATAAATTATGTAGGTAAAATAGTTCTTTTTTACTTCTAGCCTCCTACCTGGATGACGAACGTATTTATTTTTCGATCACCCACCAACCCTATACGTCAAAAAGACGACAAATCGTCGTAAACAAAAGCAAGTTTATTTTAATAAGCTTTATAGAAAGTCGCAAGTGTGCAGCGCTGGTGTGATGGGTATTAATATTTTACGGAATTAATCATTATAATCCTTCTGGCAAACAAGCCGCCCTCGGGACCTCGAACAATATAATGAAGTTGTCATTTTTTAGGCTGCACGGGGGAGGCTGGAGGAAATCCAAATTGAATCATGCGGCGAGGGAATTGTGCTATTATGTTATTAAACAGTGGAGGGCAGGACCCCGTGCGAGTTATTTTTTTGGCAGGAGGGCGTCGCGGAGACAGTTAACAGTTTTCACAATAGAATTATGATATAATTTGATGCAACAATGGGTACAGTCTCTTCTCTGCATGATGGGTTCTGCATTGACTAACCAGATTGTGACTATGTATACCTACATTAATTATCTTTTGTTTTTTAGACAGAAATTACAGTGAAATGATAAGAATAAGATACCTAGTCTAACAGTCTATACGAGTACCTACCAACCTATGATAAGTAAAGATACAGATCCCTACCGGTAGGGATACCTTGGTAGGGTAGGTGTACCAGGCGAATTTAAGTACCACTTACCAAATTTTTGTTGTTCAGTTTTGATTAGATGAAAAACAGCTTGACTAATGTAGGTAGGTAGGTTTATGTTAAAACTGTAGGTAAGTACAATTAAACTTTTAATGACCGCTTCGAATTGAGGTAACCACGCACAAATTATGATAGAACTTCACGTACAAGTTCGTACTGGCGTTAATTAATCATTGCTTATGTATCTAGAATATTATTTACTTGTTCATTAGTTTAGGTACGAATTAGGTGCAAAAATTGAACAAAGGGTACCTACTTATTAAAATGTCATGTTAGGTATACTTAGTAACTTTTTACGTTCATTTTTCAATTGTACCTATGCATGTAAGTGTTACACAGGCATCATATTACTTACTTATATTTTACTATAGATAAGTAAGTAACCTACGCGTCACACTCAAAAGAGCTAAGAGTGAAATGAAAGCTTTTATCCATATGTCAGGGCGAGTACTTACAGCGGCTTATTGTCACCCCCGCTGGAGAATTTGACAAAGCGTGTGCGAATATTAACAAAAGGAATATCTTGTTAAATTGATATTGCTAAGGATCACAAGCGAATCTCAACCCTTTGAACACGGCTAACACACGTACATGCAATATTATTGATTGCAGTAAATGTAGACGTTACGCCGTTTTGGAGGTTCCGGCGTGAAATTGTCTCCGTTGGAAAATGTATTTTAATTCAGAGGGGAAGATTAAAATATTATCCATGTTAAGTAAATATTCAAATGAATATTTTCCGTGTTAGACGTCAATGGGCGCTTACAAAGGGGAAGGTGCCGTAATTTGATAGATACCTATCTACAAAACGGTCTCTTCGTTAAGGGACCTCCCTGTTATTATAATTTATAAGAACGATTTGGGAATACTCAAATATTAAACGGTTCCCAGAGAAAATGGCGTAGGTCTGGCGTAGGTAGTTTAGTCTATATTTTGTTTAAATTAGATTATGTAGATAACTGGGTGTATACATACTAGACATTTTTAAGGGATCTAATAACTTGGACGTGAAGAAAAACGTCGAATCTGAAATCATAGGTATAATTATTTTAATGTGCAATTACATGGCAATATTATGTTTGTTTTCATAATACGGTCTAGCTACAAATACGATTATTTTAGATTTACCTAGCTATAAACCAATTGTTCTGTAAGTTTGTATGGTGTGAATAAACAAACAGTAAGTATATATGAGTTTGAGATAATTATTCATGTAGCGAGTGAGTGCTTTTGGCGACAATGTATCCTGTAAATTTGGCTCCCCCGCACGTAGCGGGCCGGCTCCGCTGGGATCTCCGCCTATTGTTATAATAAAATGCCATCGCGGAGTATGAGCGGTACAGTCACAGGACAACTTGGCAACAACCAATAGCGAAAATGTATGCCCAATGTTGATCGGTACTCAATCATATGAAGCTATAAAATATTGTGACTTGAATTTTGACTTTAGCATTGAGGATAGTCCACATTGCTCCTAAAGTACTTTAGGGCATGGTCTAATAAGATTTAAGGCTATTTGAGGGTATCCTTACAAAGTACATATAATAACAAAGTCGCTTCCCGCCTTTGTTTTGAAGTACGCAACGGATTTTGATGGGGTCTTCACTATCATTCAGATAATTTCTTTCGGATGGCATATAGGTACACAACCCCATGCGGGCGAAGCCGCGGGCAACAGCTAGTAGTTAATAATTCCGAAGAACACTATGGTGTCTCCGTTGAGGTTAAATGATCAATGTGTCAATGAAAGATTTCGAAGGAGTAAGTATTACGAATAAATTAGCGAGACTTATACTCGCTGTTTAATTTTAGATTGAACTTAACCGTACGGACACGTACGGACGACGTACAACAGGAGAAATCGATTTATTTAAAAATGTTCACAAAACCAAAGTTTTTAAGTGCTGATGTCTAAATAAATAAAATAAAATAAAAATAAAAATAGCCTTTATTATCGATAGTATACATTTTTTCCATGCAATTTTAATTTATATTTATTATTATCATTATTATTAAATTTATTTATTTATTTATATTTTCTATTGTATTTCTATCTGCCCTTTTTCGGGCAAAGGCCTCCCCCAATTTCTCCCACTCCTTCCTGTTCTTCGTTTTTCTGCTCCACGTTACTCCTTCTTCCTTTTCGATGTCATCTAGCCATCTTTTCTTTGGTCTTCCTTGTGTCCTTCTGTCTCCCCTGGGATACCACTCCGTTGTTCTCCTTGTCCATCTCTCGTCTAGCGTTCTCATTACGTGACCTGCCCATCTCCATTTTTGTTTGTGTATAAATTCTTCGGCATCTATTATTTTAGTTTTTTCTCTTATTTTTTCGCTGATGTCTAAAGTATCCCGAAACTTGTACGGTATTATACGGATTAGTATTTACGGCTTAGGGTATTTGATGAACCGCAATTTTCGCCATATACTTAATAAAAATATGTTCGTTGTATTATTGTAAACATATCGGCAGATCGTTTATGATGACATTTTAAAAGTTGAACAAGTTACGTAAATATTGTACAACGTGCCAAATGTGCCTGTGGGTGTACATGGTGAGGGTGTAACATGTTTATATGTTTATTTTAATACGCGTGTCGTGCGTATAATACGGAATTTATTACGGGCCAACCCTCCGACAGATTAATGCGATACGGAAGATTTGAATTCAGGGCATTAACTGGGATTGGTACATTCTGCCAAGTTCGGGAGACGGGTGGCGCGGGCCGCCTGCTAAGAGGACTTGAAGGTGATTTCGTAATCACAGCATAATTAGGACACAATTTTCTCAAACGGATCTAGTCAATCCTGTGGACCTCAGTGGATCTATAAAACCTTTTGGGATCAATTAGTGTAAAACAAGAGATGTGTAAAACAAGAGATGCGTAAAAGTATTTATTAGTTGAAAATTTGTACCACGTCCTCCTTATATATAGTTAGCCGATCATACTTACAGGCTGCTCTATGTTCTACTGCCACCTGTACGCCTACCATGAGTTGACAACGTCAAACTCGCTAGCGATTACGTAAATACTTAATAGTTTCTAGTCTCTTTTCGACTAATTACGAAAAACAGAGATATAGATAGTTTTTCACGTGCTCGCTAGCGATGACGTTGTCACCTCATGGTAGGCATACTGGTCTGACCATGACATTCATATCATTTATTCACTTCTATTTTCCAAATTTAATTTTCTGTATTTGTATTAGTTTCATTGTTAATTGTAATTAAAGTGTGCCCACGCCCTGCATACAATAAATAATTAATATTTTCTATCTTTTCTTTCTTACTTCTGGATTGTCACATGGCATAACAATCAATCTTATTGAGGTATGCAGTGCATATATATTTCAGTAGGTGTATATTTCAGTATCTACAGTGTTTGCATTAATATTTGTTAATTATTAAATCTTCATTTAAATAAAAACTTCAAAAAATCCATTATAACTTGCATTCGATTAAACAAAATACGAGTAAGTATATTTCAATCATTATTAAATTAAAATGTATCTTTAGAATACTCTTTTAGCTTTTCAATTATTTAAATATTTCTCAAGGTAGATTTATTCCTGTGGAGGCCTTGTTTGTTAGGTAAGTACTATTTTCTGCATTCTCAGCAGTGGTTGTTTGTATGTACAAAGTTGCTGAAAATGTTGATGTGATTAATAGGAACTTTCATATTATTTATAATATATCTTATGCAGAATCGCATGGGGGCTTCGCCCTCTTGGTCTTTTGTCCTCACATTTGCCTGTCAGCATTAGCTTGACGATATTGATGGTAGGTACTTCTCCGAGAAAGATTTTGAACCGTCATCATCATAATCATAAATAACAGTTAAATATCATTCGCAGGTTTGAATTGAATAGTATGTAATACAGTGATATTGGTTCGGGGAAAACTCATAAAGATGGAGCCGCTCAACTTAAATTTCGCAGAAATAGAAATTTTTACAAAGTCGTTCATATTACACGAGTCGCTGAATTGTTTCTAATTTACGGAAAGGGTAGTAAAAATACCGAAGTTGAATTCGCATAATAATTTTAAAAGACCCCAATGAGACCTAGAAAGGTTGAAATTTATCGTCGTTCTGTCTGGCTAGATAATGTTAACGATCACGGCGGACGGACGGACTATTATAAACAAGTAGTATTGTATTTAAGACAATGAACGGCAAGTGTGTTTGATTTTCTTTACCTCAGATCTAATTTTAAGGATCAGTTCGTTACGGGATGTACCATGATTTATAGCTACTAATAACGGGAAAAACTGGCTATAATCTATTTTCATTCGTATACAAATCGGTAGAACAGAAAACCATGAAACACCCCACACAAAGAATCTTTATGTAAACATAACAAACATAAAATGTGTTATATCTGTTGTTCTAAGTCATTTCGAAAGTCATTCATTACAAGCCATGTATCGGTTGCATTTGTGCCTATTATTGGATTTTATTACAAACATTTATTTGTACGTAAGTGGAAGTTCACATTTTGATTATGTGACATAGAAGATTTCTTAATAATCTTAAACTTGTAGAGCTTATGTCGGTATACTTACACAAACTACTATAAAATCAATTAAAAGGCAGTTTGGTGCGATGTTGTTTGTCCAAACAAATTTAATTAACACTGCCTTATTGCCGACTTGATCCGAGAAACACAAATTGTCTAAAGTAAAATTTATCTAACGAAATCAGATTCGATTTCGCCTTTGCATTTTTTACACGATTTTTGGGACAGGTTTGCTCAAAGTGGTACGAAAACAAAGTGGATATGGTATTGTAACTCGAAACAAACGGGACCAATATAAATATTAGGATATATTAAATAATTACTTAAACCAAGGTATATAGTCCCCGTAGAGTTTAATGGCAGCTGTGTGAAGTTGGCAGATTTTTGCGCAATGACTAAAATAAGGTGTCAAAGGTGGAGCTGTGCGGGGGTTCACTAGAGACGCTCATTCAATTTCAAGAAATGGTTCATTGATTCGACCAACCGAATCAAAATTTCAAGTTTTTGGACATCTCTATGTAGCACACTATCTCGCTTACGCACACATTATACATATGCGCACACATATACTATACACAATATAATAGTGTCAGCGATGCCGATGTGCAAACAAATTGTGACTACATTCATTCAGCCGTCAAGGAATTCTACGCGGACTATAAGCCTTGTTGTAAACGTAATATTAAAGAAAGAATGAATTAAACCGAAGCCGACTGAAAGAAATGAGTTTACTTGAGTTTGTGATTTGTAAAGTATTACTACGTATATCACTTAGGTACTTAAAATCTGAATTAGGTAATAAAGAATAACATTTTATCTTATTTTTGCACGAGAGATAACCGGAAAAAGGTAGAGCTTACAAAATGAGGAGGACAATAAATCGATTTTTACCTTTCTTTGTATGGATAATTTAATTAAATAAGTAGGTATTACAATTCGAGATTCGAGCTCAACAACGGCAAAAATACTTAAATACACAAAACTTCTAAACACCAAACATACAAATCGTTGTAATAGTTTAGGCCCCCTTATTTAGGTATTTCCCCCATTTTTACATGGGACCTACCTACGTAGTGTTTAATAACCCGATTTTCACATCAGACTATCAATTCAGTACATCTTAGTTCCCTTCCAGCGATCGACGCTCGGACTACTGCATTGTGTACATAACTTATAGTTTTAAGTATACCTGCCACTATGTATGTGTTTACAAATACTAGGTACCTTTCTACTTTTGTATAGTTAGATTTTACTTCGTAGTTATTTTATCGTGACAATTTGTCACATTACGCTGGTGTCCCTTTGTACCTCCTTTCAATCTTGTGAAATTTGTTTTCTTACGGGATTTTTCTAATCTTCTTTAGCATCGTTTATATTGATTATAGCGTTCCTCCCACCTAATTTATATTCAGCTAGTGTTTTTTCATCACGCCCTGTGCTTAATATCGCAATTTGTACCGTAGTTGGCGTAAGCCGAAGAGACCTGTCGCCGTTGCTGTCTTTCTCCAGAGAACACCTATTTTATTACTCACGCATAAAAATTGAGCTTTAGTGCTGTTTTACATCTACGATCGATATACTCTAATCTGCCATTCATTCATACTTATAGACCACCTATAGCTATATCAGTTTGAATATTTTGGATATCTTTATTAGTTAAGGAATAATCGACTAGTGATACTTTTCGGTTCCATCCTGTATAGGTGAATGTTGTGACCCACTGCTGGTAAAAGCACACACACACGCCTATATAGTCGCAAGATATTATTAAAAACTGTGGCGCCACAAACGACTTAGTTCCAAGTACTTAATAAGAAAACAAATATGCCTGTTATGAAAGGAATTCGACTGCCGGCAGATTTCTTTTGCTACATCAATCAAAATCATACTAATAATGAAATCATCATTTGGGTGGCCAATGGCCATAGAGAAGGCTTGTTCCGAGAATTTGGTCTCATAGCATACTGTCTGATGTCCTCTGCGCAGACGATGCATCGTCTTCATTAACACATTCCTGATTTATTAATCAGTTGATTAGAATCAAAAATAAACTAGTATAAAGACGACACAGTCTATAAGACTAAAGTCTTAGTGTGTACCACGTACCGGGGGTTCCGTCCATACAATTTTATGATAATGGTACTTAAATGAAATAACAAAGTAAACAATTTGGGGACACAATAGCCTTATTAATTGAGTCGTATAATATCAAAATCAAATAATTATCAAAGGTGACATTCTGTCGTTTTTCCAAAAATGAGTTTTTAATCTTGGTGCAATAACAAGAAAGTTGAAAGTTCAACTGTCATTGAAAGTCAGAACTAAATATGAATATAAAAATTATATTTGCGTTTTGTGTTGATCTCTGGTCTCGCGGAATCTCAGTTGTATGTTCGAATATGGCTGCATGGCGTATAAATAATTTCACTATAATACTTTTAGTTTAGCAAGTATGGCTAAATTTATGTAATATTTTAATCTACCATCGTTTCAGTTCTCATTAATAACGTTTATTAGTTTTGTACTAAAAAATAATTTTCAGCAACATTAATTCAGATTCAATTATGGATAAACGTACGCGCACATAACATTAGGCTGTTCAATGCAGACATGAATACCTTTCTGATCATAAACTTAAATCTATTATTACATTGCTTTACAATAATATATGGGGAAAAATTATCTTTATTGTGTAAGAATTTTCATCACTATTTATTGAATACACTTACAGTCTCAATTAATGATTTAATTATTATTAATTTTCTTAACAATATTCTTACAGCGAACATCTCCAGGAATATAAAGTTGCAAAAATCAATAAGTTATGGTAAGTTTATTATGTCGCGTAAAAATATGAGGCAGTATTAAAGTAACTACATAATTACTGATTACTTAATTATTACTTCTATTTGTAGCCACAGAAAAATCAATATTACGTTATGGCTTCCAATATACACAACTATGTCAGAATTTTGAAAAAGCTTTCCTTTGTGTACGAAAATGTTTAGATTTAAATTATGACGTAGCACATGCAGACAAAGACTGTAAGTGTATGTGTTACACCAAACCGTATAAAGCTGAATATACAGTTCCGAGAAAACAAACCAAAACAAGATATAAATTAGGCACTCCAACTACACAAAAACCGATTTGGGCACAGAAAGATACAAAAAAAATTGTAAAAACTACTGAAGTTGAAAATTTTGTAACTCCAGGAGGGGTTACAACTACATTAGAAAATAATGTTAATCCGGCCGGGGCGAATGTCACTGGTAGAGAAATCGCAAATCCAACTGGAGACAATGATAAAGGCGGAAATAATGCAAATATAACTGAAAGGGATGCCACAGGTAGTACTGACGCAAATCCAGCTGGGGGTAATGCTAAAGACGGCTATCACGCTAACCCAACTGAAGGAAATGCTACAGGTGGCAACAACGCTAATCCAGCTGGGGGAGATGGTATAGTTGACGATAAGTCAAATCCAGCTGAGGAAGATGATACAGGCGGCGATAACGCAAATCCGACTGGGGGAGATGGTACAGGCGGCGAAAACGCAAATACAGCTGGGGGGGATGTTACAGGCGAGGAAACCGCAAATACAGCTGGGGGGGATGTTACAGGTGAGGAAACCGCAGATCCAGCTGGGAAGGATGCTAAAGGTGGCGATAACGCTAATGATGCTGAGGGAGATGATACAGGTGGGGGCGCAAATGAGGACGAAACGCCTACTCAAGAAGGGGACAATTCAAATCCAGATGAAACAAAAGATCCAGATGAGGATGCTCCAAGTGACGGACGTCGAAAAGGGAATGCAAAATGATATACATAGACACCCGAACATGAGTTTATCTATGAAATCAGAACGTAATTAGATTTTTATTAAATAAACATTTTATCTTACCTACCAATAGGTAATTATAGGTAGGTTAACCTATTCATATGTTTATTTAAACACTAGCTGTTGCCTGCGACTTCGTCTGCGTGGATTATGGAAGTAGGTACCCTTATCTCTGATATGTTACGACATCATCTAGTTGTTATTTTCCTATGGGAAAAACCACCAGATTTTAAGTCAGACCATCAGGAACACAACAGTGAAAACCGCATCAAATTTGGTGCAGTAGTTTTTGCATGATGCCGGAACAAACACATAGACAGACAGACAGACAAAAAATCTAAAAATTATTGTTTTGTCTTCCATTCCACTCAATAAGACCCCTCATTTATTAATTTTCTTAAACATCTCCTATGTCTGTCTATGACATCGTCTACTTACAGTTAAATGATTTATCTGTAAATTATAAGAAACCGCGAGCACCCACCAAAGAGATCCTATCTCTATATATGACGATAACTTTTTATCTGATTTTAATGAAACAACCCCTATAATTAAGCTGTGCTTAATCTACCTCGCAAGAAAATCCATTCAGTAGTTTCGGAGATTAGCGGTTACATACAGACAGACAGACAGAAATACAAAAAAAATTAAAAATCCTTTTGTGTTCTTATACTTTTTTTTATCGTCCACACTCATTTTTTGATAAATTTAATGATAAAAATATTAAAACAATGTACCACTTTAATGGTAGTTGTTTATCTATCACAATACACATACCGCATTTAAATATGCATTAGCGCTGGATCGCATAAAACACATAGGTATCTAAATTAATACTTTATGAGAACGAGGAAGTGATTTCCCTAATGTGTCCGTTAAATAAAATATACTGACAATTATTTCAGTTAGTCTTCGTAAATATTCAACTCAGCACAAGGTACTCAGCTTTCTGGGAGTGGCAATGCGTAACCTTTATTTTTATTGCAGTACTTTTTATACTTACGTACATCTCTATAGAATTACCCTTCTAGTAGGTAAATGTAGTCAAATTAAATGTTTCATTAAACTGTAAAATGAATATGAAACTGGTACTTCCCTTATTCGTAGAGGTGGCTTACCGGCTTGTAATTTGCATTAGACATTATTCACTAAACAGAAAGTCGAAATTCAAAACAAGTGACTGGATCACACTTTGCCTATATTTACAAACAATTAAATGACTCCTTTGTATGAAAATGTTACATAGACGAATTCAATTCATTGCACACTGCGATTGCACAATAAAAATATAGAAAGAATTGACCTTTCGCTAGTATAGTAGTTTATGCGTCAGATTCTCGCACCATTTTGGCGCTGAAGACTAGCAACTAGTAACGTTAACTTAAAACGGTTTAGCTTAGTAAAAGCAACTTCAAAGTATCCTTCCACTAGCAAAGAAAAAAATATCTAAAATGAAATATCTAAATATATTACCTACGATGAAAATAAGTTCCTTCGAAACTTGAAAGTAAAAGGAAAGCATTGTCCGCCGACGACTTCACATAGTCCCAGAGGGCTATGCGGAGGGAGCTGTCGATATTCATATTTGTCGTGACGTCCCGTGATCGAGCGCACGCATGTGCGTACACATAGAGACTTGCTAAAAATGAATGATAACATTTGTCACAAAAGTACGTAGATCAGACGAAGAACAAGGAAGTAATACTACCTTGAAGGTTTACCAATAATGAATCGAAATATTTAATTGCCTATGCCTATTAAATAAATAATAGGGACAGCAACGCAAAGCTCAAAAGGCAAATGTAAAAACAAACGTTTAATTTTTTTATAATGGGTTTATTGCCAGAAAAAAGCAGTAAATTTTATTGTTAAAACATGTCATTTCGTTGCGTGTGATTGTATGACTTCAGTGATATGGCACCAATCTATTGCAAATCACGTAAGAATTGTCTATGGCTAAAAGATTCAACACGACTAACTGTCGAAGGCCTATACTAGTATGCAGCAACACGAAAACTTAAGCGATTCCCGAGAGGAATGTACGAGACTGACGTCTATGACGTATCACTAACATTTTTTTACTAACACTCTGAACATATTTTTGCTTTTATGTCAATATATCAATTTCTTTTGTACTAGTTGACAGTTTTTTGGCAAGCGCTCTTAGAAAGTGAGAGTGAATAAGGGACTCAAGTTAAAAACTGATTCAAGCTTAACTGGTAGGAAATGCCTTCGGCATTAAGTTGTATTGTATAACATTGGTAGAAAATGTTTAAGTAAGCAGTCTGTAGCAGCGATAGGTGCATTTGTCTCGACGGAGCCGGCGATGGACTCGCTTCTGATAGTTTTGATTGTTGGACATGAGGGCCGAGGGTGCAAGGGAATGGAGAACTTATAAATCTCGCGTTGACCCTCCTTTATGGCAAGCTGAGAGATGCACGCGATAGTGGGTCAGCAGGGGATGGACACAGTAATGGAAATTCGATTGTCGATATTTATTGAGCTTTGAACCCTCAAAGTTGAACAATATACTCGTACCTACCTACATAGAATTCACAAAACAGTGGGTCCGTTAATATTCCGATATGACAAAGAGTTTAAATTGTACTCGTAAGTTTTACATTTGGATGTAACTTAGGCGAAGACTTAGCTTATCTGGATATAATTCTGTTGGTACGGTTGTCTCTTAACGTATCTACCTTATATCTGCATTATATAATATTAATTTGAGTTGCATGTACAACTCAACTATGTACTCGAAATAATGAAAACTGGTCTTTTAAATAGTATTTAAAAAATAATAAAATTTTCTAAATATCTTAATCGCGACGGCCACATTCTTAATACTCGTATACGCCTATTTATTTTTAGCTACCTACGGCTACCTTCATAAATAATATTCCTGAATAGACTTCAAAGAAAGACGAAGCAAAAAGGAAGTCAGCTAATCCGAAAAGCATACATTGATTAAGGATTGATTTATTTCTAATAAAACGCTTCCTAGCTGTCTTTTATCTGTCTGCACACAATTATAGAGGGTGAAACAAGAGTGGCTGCAAACAATAAATCCTCCTAACATAAAAATTGCAACAACTTCGTTCATAATGCCGATGGAGGCATCATCAAAAGTTGGTTCGCTTCGCACCCTCGCGCCCATTCGTGCACAGATTACCAATAAATCCAATACGGGATAATTGCCCGGCTTAATTCTGTTCTATCTTTGTACTTAGTTCAGTCGTCAGAATGTGCCAGCTCGGGCCCCTTGGGAGAGTCCAGTAGAGACTACAAACAACTTGCCAAACAAAAATAGTATCTTCACTCTTCCTTTAGATACGTTTTTCTTTTGTCAAATATGAAACAGAAGGGCGCAATCAACGACAAATCAAGAAAGTAGCACCGTTAATGAGATATTTTTAGTTTTATACTTACGTTGTTATTTCTTATACCTAGTTTCATATACCTAGTTATTGTGAATACTTAAGTAGCAATTCCGATGTCAAGTGATGGAAATAGTCAAATACCTATAGGTGTAACTTTTCCCTGTCGATTAATGGATGTGAGTTATGGAGTTAAGGGGTGGCAGCGATTTGATATTCGCATCAGCCGCTGACCCTCGGGACTGCCGTGATGTGTGTGAGTTATTCAATTCCAGCACAGCCCCGCGATACAAGTTTTTATAAACATTCACTTTTGGGAAAATGCACCCGGGTAAATCGTGTCTGTGATTTCTAATATCCAAAGGTTCTTGAGATTTACTGTAGGTAAGTGTCCTCTTACACGATGCTAAGGAACTTTGACCACAAATAAAAGCAGACTGAAGTTTAATTGTGACGACATTTTATTACAAGGATTTACCAAAATTAGGTTATATTTTTGTGTTTGAAATAGTTCACATGGTTTGACATTTAAATAAAAATCAATGTTATTTTAGAATAATATTAATCTGTAATGTTTAGGAGTAGCAGTTTGTTTTGTAGTCAAGTGATAACTCAAAATAAGATTATGATTTGCGACGATTTAATTAAATAGTACCTACTACAATTTCGCTTGTAGGCTTGTATGTACCTACTGGAATAAAACTACATCTAGATATCTGTATCATACCAACTATATATACAAACAACTGTGCATTACTTTATACATATCTGTAACCCCAATGACGACGTAGAATTAAAACGTCAGTCAAAGTGGAAAAATCCTGTTCCAAAAAATTAGCCAACAAAATTCCAACAAATAATTAATCTGGAATAATCATTCAAAACGATGCGAGTGGGATGCTTGGCCATTATTACCATTCATTTGAAATGAACCGAGCGCGGGGTCGGGAGGGAGGGCGCCTCGTCGACCTGAATAAGCATACATTTTCCAATCAGGGCACGTATCATTTAACTCGCTATTAAATTCAACTTCTTCCCCTGAATTATTATCATGTCAAATGTGAGTTTAAGCTTAATATGGAAGAAAGCCGTTCACTTTCACATTTCAGTAGGTAGGAAAATTATCTTTTTATATTCTTTTATATTTTATTTTCCGCATAATTACTTATTACAAAAAATAAATTATAATTTACTATGTAGATGTCCAAACAAGGCGGAAGGACAAAATCGGCGGATTGCGAATATTCGTTTATGATCAATTAATCAAATCAATCATAAATTCTATATATGTGAAACTTCTAATTGTTTTTCGCATTGAATGTACAAGTATGTAATATACACTAAGTATGGTCAATCCAAATTCAGTTCAGTTCAGGTCAGTCAAATGGAACTCGGAAGGAAAAACGACATTTCCATCGCTTCCGTTAGAAAATCTCCTCAATAATTTTGAACGAAAGTAAGTTCCGTTAAATTAGAAATTATACAAAGGTATAAAAACATCTTTTCGGCGTAAAATTTGTTGTGTGGTAAGCATTCATGCCTTTTCAAAAGGTAAACTCGAGTAATCAGTTGTACAGCAGAATACTTTTCATAAACACCGTCATAACATTCATGCTTAAGACCTTTTACTGTAATTACTTGCTCTGTGAGAGTTGTGGGGTGAATTAGAGAATTAAAAGGTCTTGGTTTTTTCTTACAGCCTTTAAAATGGAAGTACCTACCTATATATACTCAATAAAAGATGCATTTTATAAGTTTGTATTATACATAACAAGTAAAAATTGTTCTACTAGTAGGTAGGGTGAAAATTTGATTAAACTACTCGTGCACGGTTCAGTCTTAGAGGAAGGCTCTGTTGATAATATTTATTATTACACCATAAATCTAAAGTTGTTCCTTTGTCCCTGTAAAGTCACGAGGCGGGCTGAACGTTGGGTTAGTCGTTTGTGCCACTTTAATACATAACAGTGTTTCTAGAATTGTCCGGTACAAAAATTAAATGCATGATCTGTCAAAAAACTATTGCCGCCTGTCATCGTCATGCATGATGTGTCGCATCACGCACACGAAAGTCCCCATTAAGGCGCCTGTTGCCGAACGTCACACACGTGACCGAGGCAGGAGACACCTGACACGGCGACACCCGACTTCCCCCACTTATTAAATTAATAACTTTGACACCGTCATTATCCGCCTAATTGGAGGGGCGAGCAGCTCCTCTTTTAACACATTACATAATTGTTTGTTTATCGTATGTTTTATTAACTGAATAATTAATACTTCCTACGGCTTCTGTATAGCTTCGCTTATTAAGTGATTTACATAATCACTACCTACTTTTGCACTCTCATAACATAATATAATCTACATCTGAAGTTAAAATACTACCTATTAAGTTGTAGGTATTGAATATACGTATAAATACTGTCTATAGATAGCGAATGAATGTAGGTACATATTATTCACATTTGTATAGGTATATCTATTTAATTGAAGGAAACATAATTTTGACAGCTACACCTTATTTAAGTTCAAATTGATACTAATCAACCGATCAAGCCTGTATCTCAAAGCTCGAGCAGACTTTTATCAAAAAGTATAATTTACGCCTAACGGTACATTTTCATTCTGTTTACAAACATATCATTTTGCTGCCCGGCAGTGCTTCGGGCTAAATTTTACTTAGAAATTTGAGAGATATAATTAAGAATTTTGCGAGAGCGCAATAATTTAGGGATCTTTTAATGAATTATATCAGATTCCAAGTAATTAATGCCGGCGGCAAATTGTTCTTATTAATTATAAATAAATGGGTACCTACCTATACTATTTGAGCGTGCATTACAGTAAACAATATGAAAATTACATAAAAAATTATTGTGAGCAACAAAAGCGAGTAAAAGACTTTCTAGAAGAACCTACCTACTTAATAAAAATACTTATTATGTAATTTCATTAATGTTTAGATTCTTGCAGTATAATTTTGTTTGAAATTTCCCTTCAGGTCCGTAACGTTGACTTCCTAAAATGTTCTGTGATGTGATTTTGATTGATAGATTTAATTCTTCTTCATTTAAGCTTTGCTCTTAAATAGATATTTACAATATCTCTATAATGCGTGTAGGCATTGCGGGATGACCTTGACGCGGTGCGTGTTATATCTATATACAGTTATACCTGCTTACCTGTTCTATACTTGCCAGGTAGTTGTGCGGGCGAGTAGTTGTCGAGGCCCTACAAACGCGAGCGTGATACAAATATACTTACACATTATTTTAATGCCGGGGGTGAAGCATTAAAAGTCAGGGATCAAATGCCTATAATACTTTATATGGAAACCATGGAGTTGCTATACATTGTTGTTGTGATTTTTTCTTTTGTAGCAAAAATACCTTAGAGCAGTTTCTTTATTGAGATTCATAATTGTAATATAATTAATTTCATGGCTGTTTTTGCCTTTAGATCGTTCAGATTTCTATATTATATCATAGACTTTAAACAGTACCTTACGTAATATAAAGTGAGTGTTAAATTCTACAGGTTTATTTCAAATTGGTAATACAAAACACTTGATTGTGGCTCAGTTAATGACAAATAGTATATTACGTTAACACAGTTGTTAAAATTAGCTGGCTTTAATTATCGTTAATTTTGTATTAAAAAAAATAATGAAAATCCCGAGGTGTGGTTACCCCACAAATATCTAACTGTCATACCTGTCGTGTAAAATATTGATTTTTTATTACCAATTTGAAGTCACCCTCCATACATAAATAGTAAAGTGAGCGGAATATCCTTTGTTTTAACTTAATCTTCTCTTCTTAATATATAAAACAAAGTCGTGTTAGTTAGACCACTTATAACTCAAGAACGGCTGAACGGATTTTGATGAAACTTGGTACAGGGATAGCTTATACCCTGGAATAACATATAGGCTACTTTTTACCGGGGTAAACGGTTCCCACGGGAAAAACTTATTTCACGCGGGCGAAGCCGCGGGGCAACAGCTAGTTTTATATAAAATAACTATATTATTTTGAAAAAAGGCACCGTGGAAGCTCTAAAGTTACACTTAAGTTTTGTAAAACAAATGTGTGAATGAAACTCCATCACTTTCCCGAACAAAAACACGGCTGAGGGTGCACGCGACGCGGACGGCGCAACACTCTCGCACTCACCTACCTACCTACTATATGTTACTTGCGGACTTACTTTAATCTCCATTCGTACATAATGTAAACGCTTTATAATACAAAAATTTAAAATAACAATAATAAATATACAGAGCACAGAATACGCATGCGCAGGCATCGCCGCGCGGCCTGCTACGGACGGCGGGCCGCTACCTAAGTACTCCAAACTCTTTTAATAGAAGTATAACTATGTATATGTTTGTATATCCCACTTAGGGATCTTGGCCAGTCTACCTTAAGAGTTAATTACTGACTCTGTGTAAATTTGCTGACTAAATATTCAATAATGGTTCTCATGGTAAGCCCGTATAGGCAGGATGGTTTCTATTCTTCTTGCGAACCTACCTCCATCGACTGTGCATCAAAATATCATGCATGAGCCATGAGTGTGAGTACAACCGAATGCGTATAGACATAGACAAGACTATTATCTATCATCAAATATTCAGTCTAAATCCGTTCATACATTGCGCATTCGTCAATAGGGTTTGAACCGTCGCACCCTTTTAATTTAGAGTTGGACGAGGGGTCATTAAACAATAAAGTGTTGATTAAAAGCCCCCATGCGCGGGCGACGGCGGCGGGCGGGGCGGCTGAGGGGAGACAGTGCGAATAACTGCGCTTCCTGCGCTCAGCCATTACTTTATCACCGATGATTGGCACTGCTGCGGCACTCGCCTCGAGAGGTCCGGCCTCGCCACACACCATCCACACAAAGCCAGCCGATATCTTGATCAACTACCATCGGTATATATCACACGCAAACTGTCAGTAACATTATGTTTGTATGATGAATAATTTCTCAACAAAATCCTTGGAACCCTGAGCTTACTGACCTGTCCGTCATCGTAGATGGGCTCACCTCCCAGTGTTGCGAGATACGAATACGAGACATGAGCAGATACTTATTTCAGATAAAGATAATGAAGCGTTGAACCGGACCTTATTATTGGATCAGTTTTCCTATTTCTATCGTACTTTTCTCCCTCACATCATTGTTCGCCTTCAGACCACATCAGCGGAGATGAGGGGTTAGCTTTATTCCTACGATTTCACCGACTCTACCCCTTATTACGTGGAATGCACACAGAGATAATCTGGAAAAACCATTTATGGAAATTGTGTAAACCAATCGTTAAAAAGAGGACTGTCCTGTTAACAGATTTTAAATCATTGCCGTCACCGGTCGCCATTGTAATGTCAAGTTAGTTCAAAAGCGGTCGTTCCAGTCGAACAAAATGATCTCCGTCGGATCGGAACGCTGGTTCCACACCTCGCGGATCAATAGATCTCATTCAAATAATAATAAGGAGTTATAGATCAGGAGCTGCGGGGCTGGCTGACAGCGTCAGAGCGGGGCAGGCGCTGATGCATCGGCCCTGCACACCCCTCCCGTAAACCGCTCACATTTGAGTATGGAAATGGATATTTATTTCTCGTCTCAGCACTCGGCAGCCCGCCGCAGCCGTCTGCGGTGATCGCCGAAGATGATAACGCCTCGATTTATATATTTCACTCGATGATCGGTAGCTGCTACTTCGCTCGCCATACAACTGCCAGCAATCGAAGCGTTTGCTTTATACAGGGCGTTAGGTAGGTAATATCCTTCCAAATGTGAACCGTTTCTATATCTTTAAGTTAAGTAACCTACTTATTAGTTGTTTTATTTTACTTCCAACAAACTGTCGTATCTAAGAATATTTTTCTTATAACTATGATGCAGATAAGGTATGTCGGTTACGGTGTGTACCTATAAGTATAGCTTATGTATGACATAAAGTAAGAAGAGGCGTTAATAGTGGAAGAGTTACCGCTCCAGGCGCTTAATTAACTAAAGGTTTGTTTAAAGTTTAAAGCAAAAAGTGTCAATAAGCTGGTCGTTCCTCCTGCTCCACTTGAAGCATGTATCCAAACTCCTGTTCATCATCAACAGCCTATTAATGTCCCCACTGCTGGGGCTCAGGCCTACCCTCTTAACGAGGGCGTTCGGGCTATAGTCCACCACGCTAGCCCAGTGCGGGTTGGTGGACTTCACATGCGCCTAAGAATTTCTTCTTCAGCGTATGCAGGTTTCCTCACGATGTTTTCCTTCACCGTTTAAGAGCAGTCAGTAAATGTACTTAAGTTTCGAGAAAAAACCCATTGGTACATGGCCCAGCCGGGTATCGAACTCCGGACCTTTCGATATGATAGGCCGCGTCTTATCCCCTACGCCTCCTAACTGTAAACTCTAAACTCCTGTTCATTGCGACATTATCTGAATTAGCAAAGACTGGGTGGGTACCTTTATGGAAGAACATTATTGGCAACTTAAGGTAATATTATTAAATAATACTTTAACAGCCTGTATTTAAAACTTCATATTATGTGCTTGTGCAAAATTTCGCAGTCGCCATAACTTAGTTGCGATGTGATTCGTTGCGAATAGTTGAAAGATCGTCGGCATAAAAGAAATTGCTCAAGCGTTGTCGCACTTTATATGGGACACATTGATTATTATTCACTAATGTAAAGTAGCCATAGTAAGTCGACGTATTTATCTGTTTTGCTTGCAATTCTTTTGATATTTCTTTTATTTCCCCTTAAAAATGTAGCTACAGAAACAGATTTAAAATTTATAACTTGGCTTTGTCACGTCTCAGGTTAATTAG
This sequence comes from Metalampra italica, assembly GCA_949699065.1. NCBI lineage: Eukaryota > Metazoa > Arthropoda > Insecta > Lepidoptera > Oecophoridae > Metalampra > Metalampra italica. The sequence continues at coordinate 6,479,688 of OX452970.1, read as the reverse complement.
GCGCGGCGTGAGAGCACCCGGGGCGAGGTATGCGACCGCTCTATTTTTATAGACTTACATATTTTACACTAGCAGACGTCCCGCGATTTCGTCCACATTAAAAAGTGCCTATAAATTAAAAAGTCAAAATGTTTTTAGAAATTTTCAAATAAAAAATGAAAATTGGTGAAGAAACTTCAAGAATATCTTCAAATTACTGAACAGATTTTTGCACCCTGTGAGTATAAATAATAAATATATAATAGTACCGTATATCATGTGTACCTATTAGAATTTGCTCTAAAAAAATACCATACCTAAAAGTAATAACGGAGTATGCAGCATGGCATGATAATTTAGACTAAATCTGATTTAATACTCGCGATAAAGGCCATAGTAGGTACGGTCGACCGCACGTCAGTGGAAACAAAACCAGTATAAACTGGTCTCGCATAGTATTGAAACTACCTAATAGGACAGGCCAGCCCAAGGTCAAAGTGTTACCACTGACGTGCGGTCGACTGTACGTGCGAGTATTTTATGAAAGGTTAATAAAACACGGCGGCGGCGTGGCGAGGCGCACACGCATACATATTTCCAACATTAATTGCAATATGGCGATAACTTGCGGAGAAGCGGCTTTACATCATTAAGATAATATGCAAATATCTGGAAGAAAAGCTAAAATAAATAAGTACTCGCGACAGACCAGGGGCTTGATTAATTCGCAAATGATAACATTGCTATAGCAATGTAATAGGTAGGTGCATACACTTTGATGGCTCAGAAAAACGAAGCGGGTCTTGGCTTAGACCTTAGTAGATACCTTATTAGATAGACGCCACAGCCCTCTTTCCTTCACCTTCTCGCACCTGTTGGTTGGCTGAACCTCGTTCTGGTGCTTGCTCCTCAAAAGGCTATATTAGTATACTGATGTACCTATTTGAAACACCTGTGGGAACTAGCTGCTAGCTGGTTGCACTTAGTTTGAAAACTTATGCTAGTCTATTTTATAATTATGTATTTCTAATCATTAGCTATTAGGTTTTCTAAAAAAACAATTGTGTTATTGTTATTTGTATAAAAATGTTATACAAGCCACTATCCGCAGCACAATGCGGCAGAGCGGGGTGCGCGGGGGCGGGGCGGCGGCGACGACCCCTGCGCCCGCGCAGCGAGTATTTACATCTCATTCGGCGCTAACTAGCACCACCTCAACCAATCTATTGTTCGGAAATGTCGGCCGGCGCACGAAACAATCCTATTTACCGTAATATCTGCATACAAATGTTTGGGAACTCCGTATGGTATGTGACTGTATACATATTTTGCTTTATTTGCTACCAGTTTCACGCGCCCGCCAATACGGATAGAAAGTTAGTCGAGAACTAAACATAAATAGAATAGAATGTTTATTTTCATTAATTAATTTAATGTTTTATAAATTGATTGCTTCATTTCATAATCATCCACCATTGAGTCTGGTCCATACCATCGTTGGTCAATTTGGCAGCAGGCTTACTTCGCCTCCTGGTGCGTTTCCTGTTATTCTGCGACAGATTATAAATACATTAAAATAAATGTATACTAAAATTTAAGAAAGGGAAAACAGGAGAAATAGGGCGCGTGTACAAAATTGCACATGTTAAGTCAACGTCGCCTCGCCTCCTGACAAAAACAGACAGAAGGCAAAATTTGTCATTGGAAAGCACGTAATGTAAATTCTATTATTACGGTCTTTTATTTTTCAATTACGAGCCCCCGGTCCCAGCGGCGCCTCGGGGTTAACTTTGCGAAACCAGTCGCATTCTATTATTTTCCTTGGTATTTTGCAAAGTTGGTCTGAAATTATGATAAATGCGAAAAATTTATTGTGCGCTCTGTCTAAGGTCCGTTAGCCACCCTGGGCTTAGCTCCAATGTTTAGTTTATCGCATATCATTAATTTATTTATGAATCGCAAATAAGATCAAGAAGTACAATACGATTGCATGGCTTTTTCTACCATTAAGACTGTACGATACCCGGGTTATATATTTGTTTTAAGATCTGCTGTAGACTTCAATTAATATCTTTCATACTTAATTGTACGGCCTTTGTCACCGATTAATCAAACACTAGTAACTTGAATCCGCTTGCATATGGTGTAAAATTGAAATATGACAAGTATCAGTGAGTGGTGTATTAGACAAGCACTCCATTAAGTCAACAGCGGCGGGTCACGCGATGGATGACGAACGATGGATGGCGGCGCTCCACGCCATAACCGCGGCTAACTACGCGCGCCCTCCTCGCCCGAAGCCACTCGGCCAACAAATTAAATCATTTCTATTTTGTGCGCGATTGTACGCACGCGATGTACCGAGTTGTCATAATGAGGATGGGTCTAGAAAGGATTTGATGGTTTCACTAATTGTTGTATGTTTTGATCGACGACGTCACGGTAGTTTGATCAGATGAAATGCAAAATTGCGCTTAATACTAAATGCAGGTGTTACTTGAACTTGCCTACTCTACATCCCTCCACTTAAAATTGACTTATAATTATAACATACATATAGGTACTGAAATTGACTCCATCGTCTGCTCGGCGCGTTTCATCTGATGGTATTCAGTGACTATACCGACGACAGCCTGATAGCATGTCATTTAGGTACTGTTTCGCTCATCAACTGTTATTCATTCTAAATACACATTAAAATTACATGGTGCATTTGATCTGCGTTTTAATCCCTCAAGACACAAAAACATCACACATGGGATTCTTTTTCAGGCGTAGCTCGTAGGTATCTACGTCAAAAAAACCATTTAGGCGGACAAAGTCCCGTTCGCGTAATGTCCCTTCATCATTTCGCAAAAGGTCCCTATCGCAAAATGTCCCTTTTGCAAAACGTCCCTGACTCAATTGAGGATCGACCAAACCGGTGTACTCAAAATACGGTTGAGTGAGTACCGGTGTGGTCGATCATTAATTGAGTCAGGGACGTTTTAAGAATAGGTACTGAAAATACGGTTGAGTACCGGTGTGGTCGATCCTTAATTGAGTCAGGGACGTTTTTAGGAAAGGGACATTTCGAGAAAGGGACGTTTTGAGAAAGGGACAATTTTGTCGGAGGGACGTTTTGCGAACGGGACATTGTCCGCCTAAATGAAAAAAACATTTGCAAAAATTCAAAAATTCCGATGCTAAATGCACATCTATCACATCTGCTATCGCTACAGCCACTTGGTTTTCGGTTGTCGGCCGCTGCCTCACTCGCAATATCTTGCCCCTTACGCTATCTGTGTCTATTTGTTCTGAAAAATCTTTTGACAAATCTTAGACCTAAGGTGAATGCTTATAGTGGTGGCAGCTTATCCACTTTGTCGTAAACGAAAAATGACAATATTTGTTATCAAAATGTAGCGTACACACTTCGTGTGGTTATTCTAGAAATTCACCGAGCTGTCGTGATAGCTGGCAATAAACGTTTTAATCGATACATTTTCCATTCTGTATAATAATTTGGGGGCACCAAACTGTTTGTAGGACTGATTACATGTAGTTTACTGATTTTATTGGGATTCAGCTATAAAGAAATCAGCTACAAAGGAATGCTGTAGAATGTAGAGACACTGAATAGATAAGTAGAGATCAAGCTGGAAAACAGATTAAAGCGTGATGTAAATCTAAACACAACGAGAGAACACAAAGTTATATTCAAAATCGACACTTATTTCTGATGTGTGTTATTTGTGCGTCGTGGAACTTCATAGCGTCGCGTCCGAGGCACGTACCCTCAAATCCACATTGAGAACATAAACTATTTACAAACTATTCAATATTCAATACGCGATTGCAAAATACGCCAAATTATTGCATTAGTAGCGAACAGGGATTCCCGATATTGTGGTTCAGCGATCGTAGTCGGCACGCCGCGATATGCGGCATAAATAATTTAATAATTCGCAATACGGAATTTACCATACGAACTGTCGTACCGTTCGTCTGCTTCGTATTCAATATGAGTATTTGATTCTCATACTGCTGTCGCATTGGGCAACATTCAAACAGTGTGTTTTGAACAAATGAAACGAAACCTTGCGGCCCTCACCTAAGGTTTAGTTTGGTAGAACACTGGAGTCTTGGCTGGGATCTTTTCATATGGCATGTGTTGATATGTAGGTGAATAAAGCACGTCTGTACATTTCAATATCGGGAACATCCGTGTTATACGCGTGACCTTGCAAATCACAGGCTGCTTTCCAAACGACTACACAGAATCGGCAGCAGCGCGAGCGCGGCTGGCGGCGACGGCCGGCGCAGGCGCAGCACACAGTGTGGACTTGAGAATATTTTATGACCTAGCTAGTTATTACCTGTCATCTAATACAAGGAAATTGTACAGTGTGGACATTTGTTGAATGTATTTGCAATGTTGCTTTCTTGCATATTAAGTAGGTATAGATATTATTACGATCGATTTACGATAATAATGGGCACAATCATCTCTATTACCAGTACCAAAATGCAATAAAAATGAAAGCACAGTGAAAATACATAATGATAAAAGTGGAAATACATTCATAGATTCGTCATAGTGTAACGGATCTGTAAGATCAGAGAGTCTGTAAAAATAATGAGGTTTCTTCTTCTTACCTTGTTCATGGATATTTTACACATTATTGTCATTACTTACATACTTGATAGAAGCAATTGATGTCCAATAGGAGCAGCTAATGTCGTTACGTGAAATAAATGTAAGCAGTTTGCTAGTTCATTGCTATTCAGAAATCATTGTATCGTTTGGGTTCAGGTCGACAATGTCTCCTTTGTGGAGACATGTCAGCAATTTAGCCGTTCCCAGGGCCGTGAAATAAATTGTGATAATATGGTAAGTGTGTGCCGGATTTGTAAGCGGTCCACTGCCGATAATTTCATTCTTTGCATTCTGATTCCGCGGATCGGCCGTAGTTTGGTGTTACCAAATTCCGCGGTGGCATGTTTGTGACGATGAGAAACTCTCCGCCCCGCGCCGCCGCCGCCGCCGCCGCGCCGTCGCGTCGCCGTCGTCGACTACCTTTCTTTATGAGACATTGTGTTCATTATTATGTTGTTTCCATTGCAGTTTTTATCAACGGAATCAGCGCATATGGCTTACGAGCTGCAATAGGTTGTAGGCTTATTTTGTAATCCATTTCATTTTGAAACGTTTAATTTACTCTCTCGTAGAGTTTACTTTTACGTAGCTTCTTTTGGATATCTACTTGGTACTTATTAATGGTTTCTTGTAACATTCCGTCCCCACAAAAATTATGAACATGAATAAGTATCACAGGGATAAAATCTCTAGCGTTAAAAGCCCAAATATAACTTCATATCTTAATTACTGCAATAAAAGTATACACTCTAAAACCCTCATAACTTCAGAGTAGGGCAAAATAGGTCGACAAAAAATGTTATAAAGGATAACAGAGGAGACAGCGGCCGACAAATTGACCAATGCTTACACGGCAGACAGCCGCTAGCGAGCCATCGCGACCCGCGCCTGCTCTACTGACGATAGCGTAACCTTTAATAATAAATTATACACTCTAACAGATTAAAAAAGTTTGTCCCTCCAACATGCCAGAGTAGGTCTTAAAGATGAAGTCAATTACACGTACATCGCAGAAAGAATATTGTTATCGTTTAACATGCTTATTTCAAGCAAGTTACTTCCAAGTGCCAACGATATTGCTTAATTGAATTATTATAAGAAAAAGTTTCACGTCGCCGTCGTGCCTAGCCTCTAACCCCGAAGAAAACAGTGGATAAAATAATCAACAGTCGTTGCTGGGAGCCCCGAGCAATTATGTGGAATCTTGACAAATACACGCTATATCGGTAAGGAGCGCGACAAGTGCGCAGGCGACGACGACGCTCGCGGGCGGCGCGGGCGCAGCCGGGCGCGGTGGTTCGGGCGTGCTCTCGCGGTGTCGCCTACCTAATGAGGCCGTTTGCTTCTTTTATTTATGTGACAAAATGTAAATTATTGGACTTCTGTTTGGAGAGAATCTTTTACGAATATTTAGTACGAGAACACTCAAGCAACAACACGCTGTGTGAATTTTAAATTACTTACGCACTTTTCTAAACAATGTTGCGAATACCTAATAGAATCTAGTTTAACTCGCGCCCGCCGCGGAGATGTAGTTTGAAGCGGTACCGATACATTTGCGTGAGATGTATTTTCTTTGGCAAAATATAATACGGTGAGTGTAGTTATCCGGGATAGTATTTATCGTTTACGAGCCAGCCGCATACATGTAGACGTGCATAGAGTTTACAAGTTTAGAGCGTGTATACTGAAATTTATGCTCCTAAGATTTGTTCGCCACAAATAAGGCTGTCAGCGACTCTTATCTACGGGATCGTTAATTAATTAGAGAAATTGAGCGGCCGCGGTGGTGCTCGGGGACCAATAACTCGCAACCCGCCTCGTATCATAGCTTCGGTCGCCTTTATTTATTTTTACCACTCACGTAAGCAAAATTGAATTCAAATAGGTAGCACAGGGATATGTCTATGTCAAAAATAACACGATGTATTAAAAAGCAAGAGATGTGTATTACATAATTATGAATACAAAGCGCGAAAGTCTAAAATGTACTATGTGTATTACCTATTTATTTATGTTTATATTATTTCTTTCTAATTTATCGTAATATTTGATATGAAATCTGTTTAAAAAATCGCTTAGCAGAATTTAGCTGCTGTAAATGTTATAATTATACTTCATATTTAAACAATAACAAGAAACTATAATTACATATCTATCTGGTTTAGATAGAAAATGACTCAATTTGCATAATCTGTTATCTTTATCTATTGACTTCTTATTTTTGTTTTGTTCGCTTTCTTAAAGATCTCTCTTATACTTTTTCACCTCTCCAGCAAGAAAAGGGTGCTTTTGGTGCGTAAAAAAGCTCTCAGTGAGCTCGTGATTCAATTCTAGTCTACATCGATAGCTCGTGATTTAAAATCGGCACGGACAGCAAAACATAACTTAGCTCACCTTTTGAAGAAAACTTAGTCATAATCAGTCAGAAAAAGGGGTGTGTGTACCTACTGGTACACCAGCCTAGGATACATTCGTTTGCATGTCATTAAACAATGAGGTATATTTTCACAAACTATTACTTACTAATATTGTCCATATTGCAAATTATTTCACAGCTCAAACTTGTTAAAACTGATACACCACTTTCTTGGTCTACGGTACGTCAATGTGTTGAAAAGATACGTAGAGATACTTTTGAGTTATTATATGTGATTTTGTTTACAAAATGTGCAACTCCCACGCATAGATATTAAAATAAATGTTATTTTAATGAAAAACGTATCAGCCAATACTAAACAAAGATAAAATTGCGACGTATTGTCGAATGCGTTTCCATTGAGCCCGAGGAGCGTCACCCGACACACTAGTGACATGGCGTGACAATACCGCCACTACCAGCTACAATGAAAATGCTAATTGACTTGTTTTATACATCGAAATTTATCATGTCGTCGCTTGTCCTCGCACTGAGTTATAGTCCCAAGGTAGTAGCCAGCCTAATCAGAAGTTAAATTGGTGTTACTTAACTATACAATAGCGAGTAAATAATTATACTTTAGTTTCTGACTGAAAAAATACAACACTTAGAAACAAACTTTATATACAAAATCGTAGGTATTCAAATACAATACAAATGACATTTTACCTTGATGCCTAAGTCTTAGAATATAATATTTTTTATTATTAATTTTAAGGAATTCGTTTTGATTATAATTAATTTATCTAATGACCAGGCTAAGGTTTTGATAGCAGGGTTTCTCCGTGTAACTATCTGTACAAGTGGCTAAGTGTTATTAGAAAATCGAGACGCAAATGATTTGGAGGACAATGTTTGATTGATTTAATGAAGATATAAACAAAGATGTGGTACAATCGAACAAGTCGTCACAGAGTCAACAGAATTGCCCAATAAACTAGTTGAGCATAGACAAAACGCTACAATAACATCAGAACGGGATCGAATCGCCAGTTTACGACACAGCGCAACGACCAAATGCTCTACAAATGAATAAGCCATCTGTTCTAATAGCTACAATTAAACATGGTCCGAGCTTCGGTCCAAGCCCTCTTTGCTCCACGTTCGGTTGTAAGAATCGATACTATGGTTTTTTAAATTATGTATTTTAAATGTCTGATAATGAATTTCAACACCCACTTCCAAACTGGGCCGCAAGCAGAATCAAATTCTAGAACGGGTAACATTGAAATTGCTGTAATTTTTTATAGAAATTGGTTATTTATTATGATTCGCTGGACCACACAATGTATGTAATGTAATAATTTCATGTCATGTTTTACTTAATTACTTAGAAGATTTAAGTTTATAAATTTGTCAAATGACAAAAATACTTTCACATTTATTTTGATTTTCTAATAAAAGTCGTTAACATCGACGTATCTAAGATAATGATCCATAAAGCTTTTTATCAGCTTCCAAGTTGCTGATGTATAGAAAACCCATGCAGGGCGGAACGAGCGGATGCTTGTTTTTTGAGTCCACTGTCCGCCGACGACGCGGCCAAGTAAAGCATTCATATATGGCGAACTGTCATAATTAAATACAATAATGAGGCTCCTTCGATTCGTTTTTGCCGATACGGCGAATCGTCATAACTTAATACCAAATTGACAAGACATGATGACTGAAATGATTAATACCACTTACACCCATATACAGAGAACGGCCTATTAAAATAAAATTACGGTGCAATTATACGAGTAAGCAGCAGGGAACTACTTATCTTATGATGTACCTATTATAAGAAATTTTAAAGTCGTTAAATGGAAAGTAAATAATTTACATGATAGATTGGGTTATTTCCCCATTTAAATTAATTAGGCCTATGCGAATCGGGATGTGTGTTTTGTATCTGATACCTGACTGTTAGAGTACGAGCTTGACTGGAAATGAAAGTCGTGCCTATAAGTACATAATTATTATCATTTACGAGTTAGATACAGCCTAAACAAAATTTTTATAAAATCGTTACTTTGCTGGTCACGAAATCTCCTATATAAAAGGAGAAACTGACTGACTCACTGATCAACGCACAGCCCAAACCGCTGAACCTAGAGACTTGAAATTTGGCGCAGAGGTTCCTCGCGGGTGAAGCCGCGGGCAACAGCTAGCCTTTAAAAAATGATACCTCCTGACGCCTGAAATCCATAAAAAATTCAACACCTGTCAAATGGTGAGTTGTCTAACAAACGGACAGACCGACCGAATTGACTCAGTAAAATTTTGTCACTTCGGATACCGAACCCTAAAAACTATATAACTTGCTCAAATAAAACTTTGTTTTCAGTTTACATACAATTTTGGTAACGAAATAATTAAGTATCTATAATACTTACGTCGAACCGAGTGCGAGACGAGATGCCGGCCGGCACGGCAGCGGGCGCCCGCGCCGGCAATAGCGGCAAGCACTGCGGCCGAGCCTGGGCTTGCTTGACCCGTAATTGCCAAGTATTTTATTGCACTATCTCAGAAGTTTTATGTCATTCAATCCACGACTCTTAATTGAATAAGCGACATGAAATTTACAACCGTCATACGTTTAACTCGTCCTAGTTAAAGGATGTTTGACCGCTCTAACGTTACGACTACTGTTGTAGTCGAGTATTAACTTATTTTATATATTATTTTATTTGACATTTTTGTGCAATCGATCTGCCAGTGTGGTCGTGAACAAATACATACTTTCTTCAATAATTTCATTAATCATTTTTCTGTTTCTGTAAACTGAAGTAAAAAATGTTTCCAAAGGCCTAGATGGTTACCAGAAAGGTGCTTTTCTTGGCGATGTCCGATCACATCCAAATAATAAATAAGTAATATCTATACCTATACCATAATTTACCCGTCTGGCTATATTTTGGTAATTTTACAAAAATAATAATATACCTCAAAAACGATCAGTTATACGTCATAAAGACAAAATACCTTCCAAATGACGCACTTATTCATCTTTTTCGTTTGGTCAAATATGGTAGACATTACGTTAACACCCTGTATATTAGCTGGATTATTGTCGAATGTTTAAGGATCGATATCTATTGCAATGTCAGACAAAAAAGTGCAACAGACGTAGTTCCAAGTGCAACCAACGCCTTATGGACACTCATCGGCAGTCGCCCGTTTTGGTACCAATTAATTTTTCACAGAATTTTTCCTCCCCATGATAGATGACTTCCTGCAATCCCATAGCGTCTCGTAGATTCTTGTCGGTCCGTTGAAATGTATGGCTATCTAGATTTTTCACGGCTTAACGTGGCTGTCATATTGTGATATGTTGTTATGTTATACATGTCCTCATTCTCTATACCTATCGACTCTACAGTCTACAGCAAATCGACTAGATACCTTATTTATTTTGATCGGTAATAATAGTTTGTTACATGACGAATTTGAACTTGGCACACATTACGCACCAAGTATCAGAGGATATTTCAAATGTCTGTCTGTTAACTGTTTACAATTTTAAAGATTTTAATGCATTTTTCACAATAAGGTACCCATACATGAACTGTCGAAGATTGTTTTGGTGTTTATACTGTGTAAAGTAACTGTGAATACCTAAGCCATTTAAAACTGACGGGGTACGGGGATCCATAAGATTACGCGGGCAGAAATGAAAGTAAAAGCTAGTAACTTAATAAAAAAATCTAATAAATACATTATAGATAACTGTACACACACACAAGGATAATGTAATTGATGGACCACGACGACTGACATCATTGACAGTGAAGAACTACGCTACACATCAAGGGGAAAATGTCAACCGCTTCTTATTTACTACATCTTTTAATAAGCCAATAAATATCTATATAATTTTAATTATGCGTCACCGCGGCTGCATTGACAGTCGCGTAAATGGCTGTGCTTTGACGCGATCAACCTCTCAACCATACCCTGACGTTTTGGCCTTCAATCCGGCAAGAAAGTTATATTTATGTTATAAGTACCCGTACCTACGAGTATAAAAGGTACATCGTTAAAGTAATAAAAGTTTGGTACAATGTTGTCAGTGGTAATATTTCCACCAAAAATAGATAGGTAGTTATTTATAAATCTTCCTATAGATAGCATAATGTACCAATCAAAAAAATATATAAGTAAGTACATTAAGAATAAGAAAAGAACACCTTACTGTGATTGCAGTTGGCATATGCGTTCCATTTTAATTTTCGGCTCCCAGTTCTAATAAGGTCCAACCCAAAATGAAAAGAGCAAACCGTTCTTGGCTCACCCAATTAAAGATGAATCTCCGCGAGCATCATGTGACAACAGGCCCTGATGAAATATAACCGACTGATGGCAAGCGACTCCAAATACCTTGATACTTTAGAAACCGTCAAATGTTAGGGTCACCTACCGTCATGCATGTATTATTCCGCGTAGAATTTAACTTGATATTTTATTTTTGCATCTTATAATAGATATTTATTAATTTTAGGTCTTGTTTTTTATCTCATAAATTCTACAAGTGTGTAATTTTTGATGAGTCAAAACATGGACTGATGAGGACTTGTACATGTATTATAATAACGGTTCATGTTCATGCAGAACCAAAAGACATAATAATATTATACCTATCTAAGTTTATCCCACTAATTTTAAAGTTCGTACTGGAAACCGCGAGTAGGTTAAATATTGACAGCAATTATCAAGATTATTCAATCGATTGTACTGGATTTAGTAACAGCCATAATGGGACTGACATCAAACATATTACCCAAACATTGTTGTATATTTCAGTATGAACTATAGTATTTTTATTATAATGAGCAATAAGAGTTGCTCCTGTGTCCCAAAAAGGTTGAATATTTGATGAGCCGTCTCATATTTTACTCTGATCTCGCAGTAGACATAATAAATCAAAGACATGTTCACGAACAGTCGACCGCTCCGCACGTCTCCGTAATTGCCGCAAAAACACGACTTGTGCGATTTTTGAAGACGTTGGCAAATTTCAGAATAATTGCAATGAGCGAAGAGATTCCTGTACCAATACGGATCAATATCCTGTCCGAAATTTTACGAAAATCGTGATTTTAAGTAAAATAACGCGTTTCCTCATTTTTAAAATTATTTTTTACAAAATATTGAATTGCTTTTTCTCTATCAAATACAAAAAGACATTGTATAAGGATATGTAACGAAAGAGCAAGAGAATAAGATGTGCCGATGCTATAGTTGAGTTACTGTTGCAGTGAGCGACTCTGATTAGCGACGCCTGCGCAGATCTCTCAACTGAATGGCACGCAGCGCCTGCTCTTGGGTGCGTCATAAATTTCCATTGATTGGATTAATCAGATTTGGATGTCAATTTTGCAACCAAGTAACAGTCTTTTTATAACAAAATAAAATAATGTCCCCTTGTAGCTTTATGTATTCTGTTCTCAATGCATATATTATAACGTTTATACGGATGTCTGTGTGTATTATGCAAAATCTATATTTTTTCCTGATACAATCGTTAACATAACAAAGAAGATTTATTTGTTCATCATTTTGTCTTATTAAAATGATAGCCTTCCTTATTTTTGGGGATTGTGAGTAGGATGCAAATTTTGGGTCTCTCAGATCGGTATTAAAGATATTCAATAGGTAATAGGTTACCGTGCCGATAATATTCTATATGTATAGTAGGTATAACGACAACACAGAAGGAGGGCTTTTAACGGAGATAACGTTGTAGATGACAAACACGGCATAAACGGTCTTATTCACTCTTTAGTGTTAACAGCTTTTTTTTGTCACAATTTTGCTAGTTGGGGTGGGTGTTATCAGGCTGATATGATGATGATCGTCAAGGATCTTATTTTCAACTATCTGTTGCCCGCGACTTTATACGAGTAGACTTTAGGTAAATAGGTAGGTACATATCTAATTAATTTAATGGAATTTAGCACTATAACTACGTACGTAGTTACAGGCTTAATTCCATAAAAATAATTTGTTACCAAACAAAGCAAGCCAAAACGTGCTACTACACTTATGAATGAACCTTACTGTACCTCCTGTTTCACAAGTCAATAAGTATTTTTAGTGAATTAGGTACTTAAATGTTTCCTAAACTCCCGTGACCGTGGTTCTTTTTAAACTAGGGTAAATATTATTATATTTCCTGGGTAAGCGTGTGTTACGTCTTCGATGCTCAATCAAGAGAATTAAGTGCATATGTACGGTCGACCGCACATCAGTGGTAACAAAACCAGTATAAACTGGTCTCGCGTAGTATTAAAACTCCCTAATAGGCTAGGCCAGCTCAAGGTCAAAGTGTTTCCACTGATGTGCGGTAGACGTACGCGCGCAAGTCCAACGTTATGAGAAACTTTTTATGTCAGCAAAGACTGAATACTAACAATAATTTTTTGAATAGGTGGATGTCTATTAACATAGCCTGCAAAAAGCGGAATATAGAAACAGGAAGCTAGTCTGTCGCATGTACCGTTTACATCCATTCCATGTGGACGTATGCAAGTTCTTCGCTGCACCCGCACTCGGGCACATACTATGCTACCTGTTCTCTTACATTAAGCCTTATGCGTGGCCAGTTATGATACTTAACATACCGCTTTTTATCGCATACAAGGAAACTTAGATACAAACTAATCCAATTTTTATTTAGATACAGGTCTGTCACATAACGGTACGCGCACGCAACAAATGCATTCAGGAATAATATGATTGAATTATGCATCCAAGTAGCGTAGTACCAGTTCAATAATTCATTGTAAAATTTATAGACACGAGCTGCGTACTCTCGGTCACAAACGAGCATATTTCCCACGTCAATTTTGATTGCGATATCATAGTAAACGATGACATTTGAGGAGCTACTATATAGCCATACGAAAGGGCATGCGAATATGTACCCTATCTGCTAACAGAGAAGCATGAGCTCTTTTATTTCTGATTAAGAAAGTCTATTTTTCAAGTGTTGAAAAGGTATTCGTACAATGCAGGTCTTAACGCTGACTTAACAAATCTACTATACATTGTATCAGCTCGCCCCAACTCTCCTTATTCAAAAGGAACATTGTCAAGAGTAACGTACGATTATTGTGGTATTCTCTTATGGATTGTGTTACGAAAGTATATAACTAACTCTAGAGGTCTGTACTATCGGCGATTTCATGTGGTTTATCAATTTGAACTGACCACTAGACATATTTGTTTCTTTGTGGTATCTATTCGTGCGTGCATTCATTAGATAATCTAGCTATAGATATACGAGTACTTACCACGATAATTTGAGTCAACTCTAGTACAGTCTTTGGCGGATTTGAGAACTGCTTTGTAAATATTAATTATGATAGATATTTCCCATACCCTAGAGTTCCCACAGCCCACTTGACTCACATCTTCAAATTCAGTCGCTATAAATTCTATAATCATAGTCGGTCATCTTTCTTTGTTATGATATCGAAGGGACGACATTCCATGGGCGTAATTATGCAAAAAGCTGGACTGTGGTCGCGGCGGCTGGCCTTTGACAACCGCATCATTATAGTTGACATAAACTAAGATTTATGCGATTGATTTATTAACTAATATGAATTATCTCCATCTATGTCTTGATAGATATTGCAATAGGAGCAAACGAAGTGACCACATTTGCAGACGATGCCTATGCTTTATAGGCACGGTAAACTTAGCTATCTTGAGTATCAGTGCGTGTAGGAAAAACATGTAGAATTTACTTAGATTAATAAAAAGATAAAAGAGACTTCCGTTGCCTAAACAAGAGCAAACGCATGCGTAATTCAGTGAACAGTGGTTAAATTAGCTGGCGATGCGGGCGTCTTTATAGTCTTTAAATTGGCAAAAAATCGAGACAAGCCCCGACTGACACCGATCGTGGAGGCATCAACGAAACAGGTGTTATCATAAACATACATTTTGTGATAAAAACAAAATAATTTTCATGAGTGGACGGTAGGCGCGAACTGTCGTCCGTGTCGCCGACACAATGGCGGTTTCGTTGTTTTTTTCGGTTCGTCGTCGGTGTAAAAGCCGACGATATTAAATTTAGTAAGCGGAGAGGTGTCCGAAATCTCACGCAGACGTGCGATCCGCCACACATATTTCCATCCGCACAAAAAGCGGAACTATAGCCATAAATATGTCCAAATAAACATTAGTCGCACAGGCTGCAGACTAACTGAATAGGGGTTCATAGGGTTCTGTTGAACAAAAATATTGTTCTCAAACATGCTTGGAAATGTGAGCATTATTTTGACAATCTTCTTCGAGATAAATCGGAAATGCTGTTACTGGTCAAATACATGCGAGCAGGCGGCCGGCAATTTTAGTATAAAAATCCATATCTGTCGTGGTTAGCGACCGAATACATTACTATGAAAGCTCATAACTGGTCGTGTAATTTGAAAATAGAACGATTTTTTTGCTCCGAAACATGGCAACCACGGAGGTAACTTAACAAGAGTTTTATTTAAATTTCGAACTGCCTTGCAAAATGCTGCTTTACAAATACCTTACAAAGTAACATTTTGGCGGGTGTGAAATTTGATCATTGATTTTGGAATTTAATAATAATAATTGTTGGTTTAATTGACAAAATGAGTTCAAGTGAAGAAGGTGAGTGTGATGTGATGACTGATAAAGCGTCAAAGTATGTTAATGTTAATATATTGACGCCACCTGAAATTTAAGAGGCGGCAAGAGCCGTAATAGAAAACTTGTTGCTGCCAAAATGTATGTATAATGTATCAAATAAAATGTTCTACATAGGTAATAGTTTGAGTTTCCGCGCATTTATTTGAGAAAGCTACTATACAGGCCTTGGCCACAATCAGGCATTGATGGACTCGCGTATGTGTGTGTCTCGGCTATTATTAAACATGCCTACTAAATGCGACTTAATATGTTATGATAGTTCTACAATGTCATCCATCAGTCATCGTTCATCACAACAAGTTCGACTTGGTCGCAGAACCAAAAAGTGATGTAGATTAAACATATCACACAATTCTATCGTAGATATAGTATTGAGGTAATGCCCTTTTATCTACTTCTTTCCAATGTCCCGGTTGTACCTTACAGTATTTACCTTAATTCAAAAATACAAAATATACGAGCAAGATATAGGTATACAAACGCGCACTACTTTGTTTTGTCCAGGCAGTGCACAGATGGTCCCACTAACAACCTTGCGCGGACGTCGTCTTCGCGTCGCCGCGTCGTCGGCGCGCGCGCAGCGAGCCCGCGCCGAGGTGACAGTCGCGCTGCGCAGGCGATAATATGTGTACATATGTAACATTAAACTGCACAAATAAACGATACTTTCACACTACATGGGTTCAAGAACAAGTTTTTCCATAACACAAAAGACGACACTGAATAGTTATAGCTGCTTCGCGGCCTCGCCGCATAATCCAATAAAACAATCCGCGGAATGTACCGTCAGGACAACAACGAGCCTATACTAGTACAACACAATGCTGCTATTCGTTAAATGTTAAATGTCAATTAATCAAAACTAGTGTTCTCATTGTCAACTGTCATTATAAGAAGGACAGAATGCTAAAAAAATAGAAGCTAATAATTATGGAAAAGGGCTGTAGACATCTATTCAAAATCTACTAAACTGAAACTATATAACATTTTTACCTTCTACGATTAACTATGTCTATGGCCTTTAGGCCTGTAGCGTAAGTAGTAACTACATGATGAAAATTATAAGCCGTGGTTAAAGGGTTTAACATTCAATTTAAAATTTAGTTTAGGGAATTAATTAATAGATTTTCCCTATGAATTAAGAAAACCTAATTGGTTAATTGATTACATGTTATGGCCTTCCTTAACCTCCAGACGACCTGAACGCTAGCAAACAGCCACGAGATAGACGGAGAAATTCAAAGGGGTGCTGGACATTTGGGAGGGGTGGTCATATCCAACAATGTAAAGACTGTACGTTTGTAGGTAACTTAAAAATATAAGTAAACGTGTGAATAACTTTTGGATATCTTAAATAATTTACTTGTAATAATGACAGACAAACAATAGATGAGGAAAGTGTTTGAATCAATTCGGTATTTACTTTATATTTATGATTTGCTGACGGTACAATTAAAATTGGCGACTGAATCTCAAAATATATGAATTTGATTCAATGGAAAGGCAAGCGGCTTCTCTTTCTGTTATTCCAAAGGGCTGCCACCGGAGTATTTGGTCGGGAATGGTTTTATTTTTAATATTATATATGGCTGCGTGCGGTTCGCCAATATATTCCGTCATATTTTGCTTTAACAATAACTCGGGATAAAATAAATATTAATGAGATGGCGTGGTACGAGACGAAACGCAATATGCCTAATATAAGAACACGCAGGGACATAAATAGGGAATGTCTCATTGTAGATGCCCAAGGTTCTCATTTATTTCAAAAAACAAACCCTTTTGTAAAGGCGTTACACAACAGACGAACTCTGCCAGTCAGCCTTATTAGTTTCATCATCAGCCTGTGCTAGTCCACTGCTGGACATAGGCCACCCTAAGGCGCGCCACTGAACCCGATCCTCGGTTCTCCGCATCCAGTCTCTGCCAGCCGCCTTATTCAAGTCGTCGCTCTATGTATCCGGGGGGGCCCACACTACTTATTAGATTAAATTAATATTAATTTGATAAAAAGACGTGTTAACAGTTGCGATTTATGCTGCTTGATTGTACCTGCTACATTATAGAAGACTTAAACAAATCGTACGTCATACAGCACTATTAAATATTCTGTGGTCTTACGCAAGTACAAGTTAGATCAGTTTAAAAAAAATTGTTTCCTGGAATTTCCATAATTTCCTCATCATGCCCGGCAATTTTACACACCTAGCTACCTATTCTCTATGTTCCAAACAGTATACCTGATATCACCGTACTAGACCTAGCAGTGCTGCCGTTGCTTGTCGCCGGTCTACAACATTAATGACATTTCTAGGTACTGCTACTGTTCATTTGTAAGGGCCTAGTCGTTTAGCCAGCACCGACCGTAACAGAAAATGGCCAGAAAGCGTCTAGAACATAATCTGTGCGGCAGAATTGACATATCCAAATAGACTAGAGTAACTAGGTAATTTAAAATAAAACAATAAAACTTTAAAATTAAAACCTTATGTCTTATCACGCTGCTTATTTTAGTAAATGAGTTCTATACTGACGCGAAATATTTCTCTTTTCCTGGTACTCTTTTAATTCGAACGCCTATGAACCCGAAGTCCATACGTTGTAAATGGCTCAGCATATATTCTGTTAGCAACGTGGCTATGATCTACTACTTACCCGGCGTGTAGTGTTATCTTTTTATTTATTTACTTTGTTAAGCCCCTCGCCGCATAGCCCTGAATCATCCATTATGCAAGTGGTCGCTAACACGTGTATCGACTCCCGCGCTACTCGCGACACCTTCGCCTTCGCCTACCTTTCCATAATTGTATCAATACTTGTATTTTCTGCTTACAATATTCAACTCACGATTTTATGCCTACTTTTAAATATCTTTGCTAGGCTCTTACTTATGTAAATGTATCTACAAAATTATTCCCTGCGTTTAGGTCACTTGCGGCGATCGTCAATACTACTTGCTATTATAGGTGATGTTGACTATTAGGTACATGAACCTATCGTGCCCAATCTTTCTATTTCGTTTGTTTGTTTGACATTTAGTTTCATATTTTGAGATTTTTTAAAAATATCTCTTGAGTTACACAACCCAGAACTAAATATGTAGTTAGTAACTAGTCCTTTCTGTAAATTTTTTGTAAATCAATCACCCTTACATTCACCTAATATTTTATGTGAAATTACTTTTCTATATATAGAAACAATACTTCTATATATATACGTCATATTTATGTAAAACTACTTACTTAAAATCGTAATACTTAATTTATATTCAAATTACGATGTGTATACAATGTGTACTTGGCTCTCACGAAAACCTGTCTAAAATGCTAAATCATAAAGGAGATCTCGTCCGAATCAAACACCAATTAATGTGTCCTTTAATGATTTCAGTCTTGAAGTCGTTTCACGGTCATTCCTTGAATCAAGACGGGTCTCGTCAGAAACGTGCACTTATCGAGGAGATTCCCGTCCAAGTGGTATATCTCAGATGGCTGGTTAATTGCTGAGTACGCAGTGCACGTACTGCCGGTGACATGTCACAAGACGTCTGCCACCGGCAGCGGCGATCCCTCAACGAATTCCAATCGGGAAGAGCGAAAAAGACACGAGCCGAGCATGCAACGAGCGGGTAAAAAGTTGCGCAGCCAGCGCTCGCCGCGGGAGGCACGGCGGCACCGCGCCGCGCCGCCGTCGCCTGCTTGCGCCCGCGCAGCCGGACCGACACCCCGCCGCCCCGCGCTGCCCATGTCTACGCAACTAAATCACGTGATTAAATCATACTCTACCGGCTACACGCATCTAACCAGCTTCTATCAATCTTATCAGAAGCCATTCATCTGCAGAACCTAACCTCTGTTACGAATAAGAATATTATAATCAATCAGTATTATGTGGATTTTGAATTAGGAATTAAATTATATTAAATATATTATCGGATAAGGTATGTATAGCAGACAAAATGTTCTTTAATAGTTCCCAGTATTGGCTGGGTGAATTTGAGGAACTGGCGAGGACTGGCGACGAGGAGCCGGTCGGCGCGCGCCCCGCCGCCGCCGCCGCGCGCAAAAACAAAGCTGTCTGGTGGTCGGGCGCGGCGCGCGCGCAACACCGCGGAGTCACACGCGCGCTGCGGTGCCACGGCGACGCGACGCACACGCACCCGCAGAATAATAACGCATTTCGGATTCTTACCTCTTCACGATGCAATTAATGCAACCTAATTTGTATAACATTGTAATCAATTCAACCTAATGCAATGCGATTAGGTTAGTAAGAATATGCAGAAAGTCGACTGACTTAGCAATTGACATGTCTGTAATCGCAGTGCTGGTACTACGTGCGTGCGTGCGTGCGTGCGTGCGTGCGTGCGTGCACCGCGCACACGCAGGCGTCATACGAATGACGCGATATAACGGATCGACCCGATTATTTCTGTCCATTTCACGACTGTTTAATAGCAATGTTAAACTCGACGAAAGCAAACATAGCCGCCCTGTTTATCGAATATTTTACGATCTTTACTGGATTCATTTTAAAATGCTAAGCTTTGAGGAAACAGCTGAAAGATTGTTTGATTCTAACATATGTTTCTAGTTTAACTATCTCAGATATTTATATTACAGTAAGTCATTTACCATTCTGATTTACCTGCATGTATGTTTATTCAGACTCAGGTGTTTATAATACACGAATACTTTATTTCAAATAAGATTTAGGGAGTGAGAAACGTATTGGCGTTGAAACATCTGCGGATCTGCTTATTTCATTCTTTCATTGCCTACCACTCCCTCCACACCTTCTTCGCAAGAGCAATGTCAACACAGAATACAAAGTAGTATTTCATAGACAAATGTGATGTAGGCATCTTTTTATCGTCAGACATTCAAATTTACTCATCAAAAATTAGTTTCTTGTCTTGTCTATAGTCTTTTCTACTCGTAGTTTTAATTTAATTCAATGTTAGTCTGGCAGTAGTGTAACGCTGCTAACGTTAACGTGTAACGTTAATATTGAGACATCCATTGCTTTGCCTCTTTAAATTATTTAATAAATACACTTGCATTAATGAAAGCTTCCTTATTCCCAACACTTCTGACACAAAATGGCTACTGATATCTATAGCGTATTATAATCGAGGTAACTGCCTAATGTAGTTTTTGTGTGCTGCCAGCAACGCTTCCGTTCAGGTGACGAATCGCGATAATATCTGAGGTCGGTTTACTTACACAGTTTGTCACTCTCCTGATGTTTGTTATATTTCAATACGTTGCGTATCCACGCCAGCATTGTGTCATGTTCTCATGGCTTTGAAATTAATAGCCAAATAGATAGCGGTGGGAGTCGCGCATACGTTTTGTTGTCATTTGCATAAAGGTGTTTATGGCGTCATTGTTTTTGTGTTCATAATGAATTTGTTTTCCTTATCATAGGAAGTGAATGCCCATAGCTTTGGGTTTTAACATTCAAGTTGTATAAGTACGTTACGTACGCAATACTTAGAGTATACTTACGAGTTACCTAAGTGCAATATGCCGTATATGCCTAAAATTGCTGTTTTGAATTAACAATGCCTATTTAATTTTTTAAATTTTATAAATTTACCTACTTACTTAACTTAGGGCTTACGTCCTACGTACGAGTATTGCATTAACTTCTGAAAATATATTTTTCCCATACTGTGATTTTTCATTAAATTCACACAATTTCGCATAAAAAATATTTAAAGGTCCAGTGCCTACCCAGTTTTCAAGCTATCCGAGGGACAGACGTACAATAGTACATTGTGCAATAAGGGAAGTAAGTAGGATATTACTAACGAGAGTGATAGAAGCCCGACGCCGAAGGCCGTGATGCACACAATGTTTTTCATCACATTTGCGAGGAAATTAATACCTACGACACAAGGGAACAAATCTATTTTCTTTAGACTTTGCTGGTAACAAATTTTCACTAAGCAACTGAGCCGCATTCACTCTATCCGGAGGTGTTTAATATTGTTGTTGCACTTTCAGACTCGGATTCTTTACATGACATAGACATATTTTAAGTTTGTTTCTCTCTTTATTTATACTAATAGGTCGCAACTATAGGTAGTTAATAAAATAGTTTTATTGTCAACTTTGTCAATGGAGCTTCAAGTTTTTTTCATATGTAGTTTTACGGCCAATTGGAAACAAGTTCTTAAGCCCAAATCATAGATCGTAGTTTATAATCACGAACACATAAAACCGCAGCACGGCCTCCAAGGCACAATCAGTGCCATTCGGTGGTCCACACTGCCACAGATAATGATAAAAAATGCATTTAGAAACTCCCAAAGGCGAAAGCCCATACAGCCAGTTTTTATTCAATTTAAAAAAAAAATTCACTGAAATAATTGCAAAGTAAACTAAAACATTTTTAAAATACAAAAAATAATACATTTAATTAAAGCGTAAATGTTTAAATTGCCATTTGTAGAAGTTTCGAAGACATAAAAAAACCATGTTTGATTTAAAATCTCCTTAGTGTGGAATGTCATACCTGTTTGCTATAAAGTTATTTGCCTTCGAGTGAACGCCATTTTTTAAAACTACACATTATAACCCCTAGGGGTATAATTTTGTACTGATTTTCATTACTCCCGCGGGTGTATATAGGCCATTGTGTTTCTGTATGCATGCATATAATAATCCACATAACGAGCAAGTGTGATGAAAAATATCTCCACTATTTAAGGGTATTCTTTTTGCCGGATCCCTAAAAGTCAACAAAGTGTACAAAATGCTCGTGTATTTCCGTAAATATTATTACCCACGTACTATACGTAATTAATTTTACTCGTAAGTACGTTGTTATATTTATACTTATTTGTTATGTTAGTATAGTGACTGAATCATAATATGGTACAATGCCATAAACAAGCAGCAGGTATATCTAGTATGTAATTATCATCGACCGTAACTTATGAGGACACGTTGATTAAATTTGTTTGAATAATTTACCTTCGCTCCGGAAATCCTAACAATAGTCTACCGTTTTATAAACGACGGTTTTTGTTATTTTTCCCTGATATTATTAAAAAAATATGCAAATCGATCGCATTGCGACAGGATGCTTGCTCATTTTTGTAATAATGTCGATGTATTTGCATGTAAATTAGGTTCGTATCCGCGGATGTTACAATTACAAATGTATAATATGCATCGCCGTAGTCATAAAATGCACTACAATAAAATTATGCGGGTTCTGTGCAGCTTCCGTCGTCATTTTATTACGATCGGAGCGGTGTAATTAAATTGAAATTATCCCAATTCTGATAAAATCGTAATTTTAAAACTTAATTCGCGTTCATCAAATAAATATAAATGAAAACAATACACGTAAATACACGTGGGATACACGCGCGCGGCTTTTTATTTTACTTCAATTTACTGCCATTGCTAGAGTTATTTTTTATTTGTCAAAGAAAAACATAGGAAAGCCCGGAAAATCCTTTCATGTCACGATCGCGCATTATATTATACCTATTTATATTAATTAATTCCATAGGTATTAAAATCATCGTCATACCTACCGTTTAACTATCAAAATGACAAAACCATCAAATAACACTTTTCATTCTTTTCAATTGTTTAGTTCCGCTATCTGCCGCTAGATGGCGCCACATGTCGTGCGTTCGAACAACAACATTGTGGCTTTCTTGTAAAACCAGCAGTTCTTAGTTTGCAGCTTAAATTAAAAACTGCGAATTTGTATTATATGCTAATTACTTTATGTAACTTAAAAAATAAATAGGTAAGTACATCGTTACTAAATTTGTAGCTAGTAATTACGGCATCACATCATACCCAATTGCCCTTACTTGACAGCTGTATGAGCCTGACACAGGACTGCCTTTGCCTCAGTCAGCGCAGTGTCCCGTGGCCGCGCACGACCGCACAGTGCAGTCGGTGGCAGGCCGAGTGCAAGGAAGGCGCAAGGCGGTCACGTGCTCGCTGCAGGCTGCGACTGCACGCCCCCGGCCCGCCCCACGCCCCCCTCCACTCCCCGCCCGACCGCTCGAGCCCGCGCCTCCCCCCCTGCTCCTACTACCTCACTCACTGGTTTGATGTAAGGTGGTAGTGGACAGTATGCAGAACTCATGCTTTGCTGACTTACTTGCTGGGAGTTTTATATCCGGTTATCCTTGTCGTTTTCACAAGGTCGCAGTCTTGAACTTGCTCTAACTTCTTTGGAAATGATAGGTATAGCTGTTTATTGTAAGTCTTCCCACGAAAACCAAATTCTGTTTGTCTGCAAGAGAAAAATATGCAATAACTTTTTTATTGACTTTGTTATAGAAAAGTAAAGTCGGATGAAGGAGTAATAACTCGTCTTTTCACTTTCTCCCAACATGGGTAAGAGGAAGTATGGAATCGCGAAAAAAAAGTTTTTCCAATTTTCGTGAAAATGTGTTCTTTAACACATACCGAAAAACCGAATCTGTCAATTCCGTCCGTATGCGTCCGTCCGTCACGCTTGGCTCTGGAGGCTAAACCTTTGGTCCGATTAGGACCAAAATTGGACTTCAGAGTTTAAGTTTATTTGATCGAAGGATTATCAACAGTTTCTTCGTACCTTCAAACCGAAGAATTATAGCTAACAAAAAGTGTTTTTTTTTTTCAAAAACGGCTCTAACGATTCTGATGAAACTGCACATTGTAGTTGCATAAGTTTGTCTATGACATAGTAATACCCATTGGTCTAGGAAAAATCTAGTTTGTATGGTTCCCCTAGAAATGACATTAAAACTTGCGATTGACTCACAAATGGTTGGAGCTATTGAATAGTCATGTATTACGAATAAGTACTTAGGTATTATATGGTCCTGCAACAAGACTTTATCAGTATAATATATACCTAACAATAAAAAACTTTTGTTGGAAAATGACGAAGCTGCATCAGTTTACTCATTCTTTTTGAATGGCGAGAACGTTTAGTGCGGGCCGCCGTACATTTTATTTGTATACAACTTACCTCATTTGTGCACTATGATCAGAATGCAGTACCTACAAACACGATTTTCTAGCAACATAGACATGCACACTTTCTCGTTTATAATATTAGTAAGATTTTTAATTACGTTTATTTTATTTATCGTGTTTGCATTTAGGGCTTTAATACGGTTGCCAAAGTTGCACTTTTATCATTTTCAAAGTGTGGGTTACCTCACGATGTTTTCCCTCACCGTTTGACAGCACTGCAGTTAGTAAATGGCTGTAAGATTTTGAAAAAAATAATATTGGTACTAAGAGGTATATAGCATATGACCGGGAATCGAACTCCAACCACTCGCCACGGTAGGCCGCGTCTTCCCCACTGATAGCCCCGCTATTGAATAAAATGAGCAAATCTTGAGTGACAACTTCAAAACTTTGCAAATGCAAAACAATCCGTGCGTGCTGTTTGTATACCTAGGTAAGATGACCCGGCACGCGTCCAACGTTTTTGTCCAGCACGGTTTCTAAAACTAGAAATTTTACTAAAAAGCTGATAGATTGATACCGATCTAACGGTTGAATAGTCGTGATTTAAGATTTTTAAGTTTTACGTATACTTACCTACAACATGAAGCGTCCGTTGCCTCTATACAGGACTATTTAAGCAGAAAAAAACTTGCATGGCCATTTTATTAGTTAAAAGAACAAAATATTATTTCATTTTATTTAAGACGGGCTTTCAAAAATTTTCTTTAACAAAATGCCAGTGTCTGAAAGGAATAAAATCTTATTGGTAACAATAACTTTAGGTAGTACTGACCATTTAAGCAGAAAAAAGATTTGCAATGCCAAATAATAAAACGAACAAAACATTTCTTTTTAACATCGCGCGTGGCTTTCACAACATTTTTCTATAAAGGAAAGTGCTAGTGTGTGAGGAATAAAATCTTCTTGGTAAAATTACCTCCTACTAATAAAAAACGCGAAAATTTTAAGGATGTTTGTTAGTCTTGTACTCAAAAACTACGAAACAGATTTTTCATTACTCATACTCTAAAAGTAGGTCTGAAGTTGCCTGAGGAGCGGGTTGAAAGTAATACATCTCAGCCCTAGGGAGAATCGCTTTCAACTGACAGCTGTCAAATTATATTAAAAAAACTAGTACTATTTTGACATTTCTATTGGACCATGTTCCAACTGTCTATACAGCCACTCTATTACAGCGCGATGTAAAATTGAAATAACATAAAGTTATGTAATAATTAGAGAATATATATTTTTAAATGACTTTATTATAATTATTACTGTCAACTATTTCTTTAAAATAAGATAGATTTGGGCAAAATATTTACAATTTTTTCAATGATGGAAATGGAAAATAATGTCAGAATAGCTGGCCGGTCACAGAAAAAAAACAAAGTAGACGTAAAAGCGGTAATCCGATCTTCATTTGTTTTTTCGAGTTGTAGAGTTTTGTTTATACTTCCGTATAGCAGAGATTTGTATTAACACTCATTTTATGTATTTGTTTTTACTTTCAGTGTATTCTTAATGAAAAGCACAGTGTTTCCCTCGGGTTCAAGACTTATTTGGAGGTCCCTCGAACTATTTCTGTCTGTATTTTCTTATTAGGTTTAAATAAGTTACTTTCACACCTAGGTTAACAATGTACTATTGATGAGACTATACGCAGCAACATAGAACATCAGAATAACACATAGGCTATAGATACACCGGGAAAACTGTTCCCATGGGAAACACATTTCTATGTGGGCGAAGCTGCGGGAAAAAGCTAGTTTTGTATAAACAGAAATACTTAAGTTTTTTTAATTTGGTTTCATCAAAATCAGTTGACTGAGATGTTATGATATGATTGAGCAACCAACTATTAGTATACTTTCGCATTTATAATATTATATAAATTACCCTTCTAATTGACCGAGCGAGCGAAGCGTCTAAGTTTCGAGATTGACCAAAAATGCTAATGTCCGTCTGTCCTTCTGTCTTTCTGTCTGTAATTCTCTACAGGTCGCATTTTTCAACCGATTTTGACGAAAATTTATTATAATATACATATATATTTAAATTAATTAAACCTACAAAATGAGTAGAACAAAATTTTGAAAAACATTTTTTTTAGAGTACCTACCATACTCGCAAAGTGGGAGTAAACTTTTTTTTTCTTGTGAATCCCATAGTGTGGGATATCGTTGGATAGGTCTTTCAAAAATATTGCTGGTGTGTGAATACCATTTTTTCGATTTAGGGATCCGTTGGCGAAATATTAAGCTTTAAAGCGGTAATTTTTGTTAGAGTCACGTGTCCCCCCCCCCCCCTGCCAGCTAAACGGTTGCTTCTGGAAATGTGAAAAAATTCATGGCAGTAGCATATATAACGTAGTTACAAGGAAAACTATTACGGCTAAGTAGGTTCTATTAGTTTTTGAGTAATAGTGGATCGACTTATGAAAGTTGAAAAAATAAATTATGTTCATAGAACTGCATACGTAAAATGGAAAATTATTTTTTTCCGCGTGATATCCATGGTGTGGGGGTATCGTTGGATGGGTCTTTCAAAAATATCGCGGGTGTGTGAAAAACATTTTTCGATTCAAGGATCCGTTTGCGAAATATTAAGCTTTAAAGTGCTAATTTTTGTCACTTTAGTAGATACTTTTTCTGTCTCCAACTACAAAGTTGACTTTTGTTGGTTTCTTTTAGGTTTGGTTTATAAGGGCTGGCGAGGTCTACTGTTCTCACGGAACTACTAGTTAGTAGTAAGGGTTAGGTATGTAAGTACCTACACTAAAACGGAACAAAGCTACGTAATGAAATCTAAACAGTATAAAAACCGGACAAGTGCGAATAGGACTCGCGCCATGAGGGTTCCGTACAAACTTAATTTTAAAATTTTTCGAAAATTGACATACAGGCCGTCCCAAAACTATGGGACATCAAGGGACAGTACCTTAAATATCGTAGATATGATATTTTGCTGAAACAAGACTTTATGTTATTTTTAAAAGTTAGTAATTCTGCATTTAATGATTTTCTAAGAATTACTTGCTTCGCCTGGGAATCGAACCGACTTAAATGTGAAAAAAACACCCCTATTTTTATGATGCCAATCGAAAGAATGGGCAAAAAATAATAATTCTTCGTAACATGGTATTGTAAGAGAAAAATGGTCTTGACACATAGACAGATAGACGGACAACGAAGAAGAAGGGTTCCTATTTTCCTCTTTTGAGGTAAGGAACCCTAAAAAGCAGCATAAAATCAGTTCTCAACTTCATGTAGGTAAGTACGTACGAGAGCGTCAGTGGCGTAGGGGATAAGACGCGGCCTATCATATCGAAAGGTCCGGAGTTCGATCCCCAGCTGGGCCATGTACCTATGGGTTTTTTCTCGAAACTTAAGTACATTTTACTGACTGCTCTCAAACGGTGAAGGAAAACATCGTGAGGAAACCTGCATACGCCGAAGAAGAAATTCTTAGGCGCATGTGAAGTCCACCAACCCGCACTGGGCTAAGCGTGGTGGACTATAGCCCGCTCGCCCTCGTTGAGAGGGTAGGCCTGAGCCCCAGCTGTGGGGAGATTAATAGGCTGTTGATGATGATGATGAAGTACGTACTTACCTACTTAATTAGGAAAACGATTCACCTTTATTTGATTTATTAAACTTGTCATATCAAAATCGAAGTCGGTCGTTCTGATTCGTCAGAAAAACTACAAATCGCTTTAGGCAGAACTAAACAGGAGCGTGCATGTACGGCGGATGTAGAATTATTAGTTTTTACAAAGGTAGGTATTATACGGGCAGACGGAGGCGGCGCGGGCGGCGGCGGCCCCGCGGGTGGTGCGGCCATGTTTCATAATTAGCCCTGTTATGAATTTCATACATGTTTCATGCGCACAGGCAGTCGACAATTATAATTAATTAACTCCTGCACTGCGCTCACATTAATTAACCTGACATGTCATGTCCATTAATCATACATTAAACATACAAGACCGCATTCTTTGCGCAATTTATGGATATTACTTTACCATTTAATAATTCAATCAAAATCAATTTTTTTCTGCATAAATTGGACCACCCTAAGAGTTATGTTTTAAAGCTTATAATTAATGCTTATGACTATTTTATTACAGTAAAATAGTGTTTGAATTGCCCTTCGAATAGAATTAGGTAATTGTTGGCTCACTTTATTGTCTATAATTTGAATTTAAGAACAAGCCAAAATATATAGCAGTTTATTAATAAGAGAATATTGTACCTATCATACCTATAAAAAAGCAATAATTACTAATTTAAATAGATAATAGAAACGCATAATAATGTGTTGTTAGCTTGTCAGCCGCGGCAGTATAGAGTTTTTTTTTACTTTCGCGTCATCAGGTAGGTATTTAGAAATGTATATTTATTACAAATTTAAATTATTTTTTTGAACCTGGCACAGAGGTTGACCATCGGCATTCAGCGCGGCAACGCCTAAGTGGCTCCGGAGGGCTGATGGACTAGGTTATGTTAGACAGGTATTTAAATATTTGTAAACTAATAGTCAGTATATTATTTATTTCACGTTTTGTTATTTATAATAATTTATTGAAGTTAGTACAATTATTTATATTTTAATTAAAAATCTCAGTGTTTATCTTTTGAAAATTTAAAAAAAAATATATTGCTTTAATAAAAGAACATTAATAATATTACAGTGGAATATTTCATTAAGACAAGAGACCACTAAGTTTTATAACTTAATTGCTTTCGCAAACTATAACAGGATCAGTTTTTATGGCATGCCCACAGTCGAAGGGCTCCCAAGAATCTCGACACAATCACTCATAATTCTTTATTTTTTGCCTCATAATTCCTTGCGATGAGAAATGAATCGCCCGCCAGTCATTTCTGCAGTCTTATTCCTTTTATTCTTTCGCTTCGTACAGTCAACATATGACGAGTAAGTAAGTCTATTAACTGTATGAAAACAAAACAATATAGGTCTCTAATATAGAAGCTGAAAAATGGATATAGATACCATGCATTGCATTGCTAGCTATAGCTAAAGAAAGATTACCAAAGATAGCCCGTTGACTCAGCAAGTAAGATCGGTCACAGGTTCAAATCCTAGACAGAAAATATTGTAGCTATAATGTCCAAATATTAAGGATCCCTTCCTCCCAAGGTCTGAAATTAGTATATTTTATGTATTATTTTATTATCTTCCAGATATTTAAAATGGACAAGCCTACTATTAAATAAGTTACTTATATTCAATTTCCAGTCGCTACTAAACATTCTTAATCACATTTTCTTCATCTACAAAGTATTTGAACGGCATGGAATATTGCAAATATGTGCTGGCTGGCGTATGCATCTGCATTTGCACCATGTAGGAAGGAATTATGAGAGGCCGCATTACTTATTTTGAAGAAGAAAAAATATGAACCGCATTATCTTAATATGTACCGTATTAAACTATTACGGTAGTACTTACTATTAATTATATACTGTGAGGGTGTCTGATGAGTTATTTTATCAACAAAATGGAGTGTTGTGCTTGCATAGGTAGACAAAGCGTGCGGTGAGCTTTCAAGCGTCTTAATTTGCTAACAAGCGGTCAGTCAGAAGGAAGTTATGTAGACAATTATGACGCCCGCTTAATTCACCAATAGATGGTCGGTCCTCGCACAAAATTTCTACTGAATTACTGGGTCCCTTTGAGACAAGATTTAATAACTTTTGCCCACGGTGACGGGCACAATAGGCAGGCCGACTGCAATGATAAGGTCCGCCCGCGGTGCGCCTGCGCCGGTCGCCCGTCGGCTCGTGATTGTCCGCCGATCCGCAGTGTGCTCATGATCTTATGTCGTACTCCTGATATGGCTGCATTGTCTTAGCTCAGGCCGATCATTCAATTTTATCATAACACGAAAACTTTGAAAACGTTTATACTTATGCGTAGGGCTTGAAATAGAGTTTACAGAAATGTTACTTGTTTTGAATGTTATAATTTTATTACCTCGGCAACTATTTACACATGTACTTAATTATTCCCATGTATAGACTACGACTGGGGTTCGACAAATTACAAATAGTATAGTTGGTATTATTACTACGTCCTTCAATAACACGTGAGAATGAATATGTCAGAGTTAACTTTCATCAAAGACATTTCATTTCAATTATTTTCTTTCATTAAATAGACATTTATTCACTGACACAACACAAACTCACAAACAAATAACAGATGACATATAGATATACAGATGACTTAAATTAACTGATCGTTTCGCGAGCACACAACGAGACGCATAGGACCACGGCATAGGACTCCTACCTGTTGTCTTGTCTAAAAGACGTTGCCACGTGGGGAGCCCGCGAGTGCGCAGGTAGCCGTGTGTGTGCCTGTGTGTCGTGCCAGGGGCTCTGACTCAGCATGTGCCGCAGCCAGCGGTGGGCTGCAACGCTGGTCATTCTGCCAGGGCCTAATGTTATTGTGTATTTGTTTTTATTTGATCTGCAAATAAATTGCCCGTAATAGTAGCTCCATGATCGAGATATTGAATCATCACTGTCCCTAGACCATCTCTGAAAAGGGCGCGCGTAATCTTGCTGCATTGGATGGAACTCTTTGAGTTTCTTGGAGGTTGGAGAGTCTTACGTCGTCTTATACTTATACCATCGTGCAACCGTAGAACTACGGCGGAGTTTTTTAGTCTAATGTCACTGGTAAATCATTAATTACCTGAACTGTAGTAAAAAAATCTGACAAAAATATTTAATTACAGTGACCGCGAAGTTCTTATTTTCTATTTTTGGCAATACAACAACAACCGCAAACAATTTAAAAAAAAAACAATAAATGACTAGCGGTTTTTTTCCAGCAAACATATACAAATTAGCTTATCTTGTTGTATTTAATTTTATTATTTCCAAGGAGTATGTAGTTACTTCATTGTCACTTTTTAACTCCATTCGTATTGCAAGTAAACGAGGATGTAACTTTAGATTTGTAGATAATAACAAAGTTTGCAAGCTATGCTAACTATGGTACCTTCAGAGCTCAATATAATAATAATACCTAGATACATTCACTCCTCGAATACTAGATAAGAGGGAAAATGCAGCCGAAAACAAAAAAAATAATTGAAGCGCCCGCTAAAGTTGCCTTCGTCTTGGCAATTAAAAAAGTTAAAAATGTTTTCATTATTTGCAAATAATGAATCTTCAGACAAAGTAGTAAGGGTCTAAAATAGCTTTGCAGAAAGAGCTATTTACATCCTTCGAGAGGCATAAGCATTTTGAAGTTAAGAAAGCCTTCTACCTATTCACTGAAAATAAAATGTACAAAACAAACGGATGTTTTAAAGAAAATTAAAAACAAGGAAGTTTTGCCGATCGCGCCCGTAATCTACTCTGCTGTGTAAAGAAGAAATTAAAACAACTTCTTGGATATTTATTACGCTACTTTTATTAGCTCTTATTTTTACCTTTCAAGACTGAATTTAAATAGAGAGAAGGGTTCGTTCTGATTAACGATTTGTTTTAACAGACATCGTTTTAGCTTACATTACCTATACCCTGATACATTTTTGTACTTTATAATAATATCGAACGTACCTAATCGTTACTCATATACTATAGATAATTATCTATTACTTAAGTGATTCACACATAAAGATACCGTTTTCGTTTCCTAAAGTTGATTTTAAATATCAATCGATCGGTTTTTGATATGCATCTTAAATATCCAAAGAAATTAACGCTATTTATGCATAATGCATTATTGCCACTAAGAATGTAGAACACCATAAAATAGTTATTTAAGACCTCCCAAGAAGGTTGTCAGCTGGTACTGGTACCGATGCTCGCGGAAACCTGCACCCGGTTTATCTCTGACATCTAAAATACAGATATATCAGAGTTATGCATAATAGCTTATTACCATTTTATATTATAGCGATCAGGTAATAAACGGGTGTTAAGACTGTAAGGTTATTGCCAACTTCCGTGCAGCATAGTTTTCACTCACGCGTCATTATAGCATGATTATTTCACGAACTGTGAAGACTATATAGAGTTGATTTAGTAGAGACTCCTGTTATTTTGAATTCTTTTGTTATTTTATAGGGCATAGATTAATCAAAGTACACTTACTATGGGCTAGTGACTTCAGCGTTTCTTCTTTCATTGAGACTTGCTTAAAGATACTAATTAAATTAAATGACTTTTAATCTAACTCATCCTGAAAACCATATGACTGAATGCTATAATACCACAAAATTATTATACCTACCCTGTGAAAACAAAATAAGTTTTTGTTTTGTTACGTTGTCAACATTTCTGATTATTTATCAAACCCAGAGAGTCATAAACTTAAAATGCCTTTAATATCAGATCATAAAACAAGTTCTTTGTTCCCGTGATAAAAATTCGAGATGATGGTCCTTTGAAAAGCTATAATGAGTATTGATTTAAATTGCCCGGATTAAAAAATCTGGGAAAAATTATAACAAGAGAGGATGCCGCCATTTGTTTAAATTCGATAGAAATATGGTGGACATACAGGATGTTCGGGAAAGGTGCAATAAATCTTAGCTGGGTGGTGTTACCACTGGTGTAGCGTGCGTGTTAAATCAATAGTGATTTTAATATACTGGACCTCTTAGTTTAGGTGCGGAACAAATGGTTTATGGTGGTTTTCGGGACAAAAGGAATTATACGACACACAGTAAAATGTATGATGGAACTCCAGTATATTTAATTATGTAGTTTTAAATTAAAATAAAAATACATACCTATGTCTAGCAATTCATAATATTATAAGAGCATTTTTATAAAACACACAATAAAATAAGTGTTATACCACAGCCTAGCGACTTATCCACAGTTTGGATGTCTTTAATTTTTTAAGAATAATGAAGCAGACATTTTTATAACAAAGGTCCTTGGCCGTGCATCTTGATCTTAATGTTATCTCTAATAGGTCAATAAATAAGGAGCAACGTGCGAGCTTCGGCGACACATACACGCCAAGGGTTTATTAAAACAAAAAATATATGAATACGATCGCCGTTCACAATATTACCGTGCCTTTTATTCATATTTTAATTCTTGACTCATTAATTTTTTATAACATGGTAGGTATGCACAGAATAAAATAAAGTTTTGGTAGTAACTGAAGAACAATCAGGAACAAAATTTTAGTTTCACTTTGGTGTATTTTTTCCATTCTGAAACTGGTATCTGAATCTTACCGTTGATGTATTATATTGACGTGCATTATGGTACCCTTGAATTTGTTATTTGTAATAATAATAATAATTATGGTAGGTACTTATATACAGTGGTGGACAGCTAATTAGAAACTGATAGTACGAATAAGAATGTTGTAAATGTAATCAATATTTCTACTGCAATTCATCAGAGATCATGGACTATTTATTTCGTCGCAATGTATTACATGTTCTTGGTTTTAAAACAAATAACATTTTATGATGATCATTTAAGACTTTAAATAAAAAACTCTGTTTATCTCAACAAATACCAAATTCCCTAGTACTGGCCGCTGGACAACTAATTAGAAACAGAGTATGGATTATATTTTAAATTTCAAATTTAAAATAAAACTAAGCCTTAGCTGTAATGTTAGGATTTTTGCGGCGGTTTTTAAATTGTTTCGTCTAATTTTATCGTTAAAATGGGTAAAAACAGGAGTTGTGATGCATCGACCAGAAAAATTATAGTGAATTTGCATCGCAATTGAAATTGGATGTACAGAAAGATCGCCAATCATTTGGAGTGTTCCGTGAAGAAAGTTTTTAATGCCATTGCACATTACAAACAACACGGGCCAACGAACAAGGTACTTACCTAGAAATTTACGGCCAAGGAAGACCACGTCTCGTGAGGACAGACTTATGATTCGTTTAGGCAGACTAAGGCAGACTCGTTTAAAGGTTCAAATGAAATTCGAAAGGAACTTTTTTGGCGACAAGATCCTTGCAACATATCTGCAAGGCTGGTCCGCAGGCGGCTGCTTGAAGCTTTGTTTGGAAGAATTGCCAGGAAAGTGCCATTTC
The DNA here is from genome assembly GCA_949699065.1 of Metalampra italica. Classification (NCBI taxonomy): domain Eukaryota; kingdom Metazoa; phylum Arthropoda; class Insecta; order Lepidoptera; family Oecophoridae; genus Metalampra; species Metalampra italica. Next base: position 6,444,928 of record OX452970.1, on the reverse strand, counting down.
TAACTAGCCAACATAGGTTTTCCCTATGTTGCCTAGTTAGAAGTGGCACTTTCCTAGCGTTTAGCCTTCGCTAGAAAGTATGGCAGTTGGACAGTCCACCAATGGAAAAAAGTATTGTTTTCTGACGAAACTAAGATAAATTTGATAAATTCTGATAGCAGAAGGTACGTACGTCGCCCAATTAATGAGGCATTAAATAACAAGTACACGAAAAAGACAGTTGAACATGGCGGTGGAAATGTTAAAGTATGGGGATGTTTTTCCGGATACGGGGTTGGTCCTGTGAGAATGATTGAAGGCATGTTGGATCAGTTTCAGTACAATAATATATTGGAGGAGACAATGATTCCATACGCTGACGATTATTTACCAGTTATTTGGATATTTCAAGGATAATGATCCGAAGCACACAGCTAACAGTGTTAAAGCATTTTTTAGAGATAAATTGGTGTCTGTGTTAGAGTGGCCAGCAAATAGTCCGGATCTCAATCCAATTGAGAATTTGTGGCACACTGTGAAGAAGACATTGTCAGATGAACGTATCACCAATATTCACGAACATTATGGCACTTTTGCAGAAGCTTGGAGATGTACTCCTGCGGAAAGTTGTGAAAAATTAATAGAATCAATGCCACGTCGGCGTAGAGCTGTAATCAAAAACAGCGGTTACACAAGCAAGTACTAATCGTCTGTGGATAAAGCATTTGTATTATCTAACCATATTATTTCTTGTTCATATAAAATTTGTTCATGTTTTGTCATAATATTTTTCTGTTTCTAATTAGTTGTCCACCATAATATACTGTAAAATGTCGACTTCTTGCATATTGTTTCATAAATTATTCTAACTACAAGTGTTGTTTGGTATTAGAACACCCAGCAAATCAACACGTGATAGAGCTGGTACATTAGATATAATTTTAGCCGTCTCTGATACTTAAAATATTATTTACTTGGTTAATTTGATTGAAACTAAAAGCTTTCACGATGTGTTTCTAATTAGCTGTCCACCACTGTAAGTAACAGAAACAAACTGTATCAATAAATAATTATTATATTATTATATCCCTATCTAAAATACATAGGTACATTAGAATTGTTAGAACTAGCGCTATTCGTTAGTGACACACACCTACGAACGCAAAATATTTTTCAAGGTGTTGGTTCTACATAGCTAAGGCACGAGACATACACTTTATACGTACTTTAAGCAACAATAACACCAGGCATCTTTGTCAGTTAAATAATCGACTATTTTATAAAGCATTCTTCCATTTGTTGTATAATGTGAACTATAGATATGAACCTACATATAACTGCATTGTTTAAGGTGTACCTACCGCGTATAGTTTTAACAGTCTACTTATTAAATTCCCGTATCGCAAAAATTAGCCCATAATCATACATAGCTCATTATTTGTATTAACTTTACGATGGGACTATCAAACTTGTGAATGAAATGTAAACAGTCATAATGAAATGATAGCAGGTTGAGGGCCGGGCGGGCGGCCGGGCGGCCGGGCACAATCTCTCCGCGGCATCTACGCTGGGTCTGGCTCTACCCGCTCACTTTATGATGTTTTTTATTTAGATATTTGTAGGAATCCTCATTTTTATCCAACCGAAATACATTATTATGCATAAATAAATACTCTTTTATTTTATTCCCATCGTTATTTTAATACGTTGAGTTTGTAAACCGACTTTGTCACCTCTCGGCTGCGCTCGCCGGCCGGTTGAGATGTGGCGACAATATTTAACAGATAGCGAGATAAGGTCTCTTTAGAGCGGTTTGATGTAACTCGATGCTTTTCTGTACAGGAATCATTTATATTTTATGTTATGTGCGATATTGTGTTAAATATTTTCATAAGTTAAATTTTAGTTAAAATAATAAGTAAGTAGTATATAAAATAGTGAAATACATATTGAAACCTTGATATTTTAATTAATTTCATAATAATATAATTATGTTATTTAGATCCTTGCTACTCGTATATGTTTAAATAAAAGTTAAGTGGTGCTGTTGTATACAATTTTTTTATAGAGTTCAAAGTAATTTATATGAAACCTAATGAAGTGATAGTGTGAATCGCCGAGTGGCACTAAATTGTGCCCTATTTAAGTCCGCGGTGTGTGCTACTTTTTAGAATTATGAATATTAAAACTACGATTGGCCTAAAAGGACTTTGTTTCCAGGGTCATAAAACCAAATAAAAAATACTGTCAGCATTTTTGATGAGTACAAGGTGTCGGTGGCAGTGGCAGGGGTCTGCCATAACAATTAGTTGGCATGGCGCGGGGGGCCCGGTAGCGGCCGCCCGCTGCGACCCCCGCCGGGCACGCGCCTCGCACCGACACGACACGCTTATCCTAATATTTTAATATCTTAATAACCGTTTAGGGTGTGTTAAATCTCTACTCCGAATAATTGTTACAAACGAAATTGTACATTTTTCTCATTAGACATGACAACTACAGGAGGAGGTCTGTGATGAGCGCCCTTTTTTAGAAGCGTGGACAATAGTCAAGGGATAAATAAGTTACTAATTCCTTTCTTCAGTACTCCAACATAACAGAGCGTAGTTTTCTGTACAATTAATAAATCTCAAGCTACCATAACATTTCATTTTGTATATACGAGTAGGTACTTACCTATATACCTACTTGTATGTCTACTTGTATTGACTACATTACTTCAGACCAGTGCAGTCCAGTACACTGAACAGAATTTGACAGGATTTCCACTGATTAATAGCTTAGGGATGTGATGGGAGCTCTCCCAGAAGATGATTTCTATTTCCTAACATTTATTTATATCGACGGGAAAGTGCTAACAACTCCTAACTTACATTTTTTTAAGAAAACGACAGGAGTTGTTAGCACTTCCCCGTCGATATGAATTTGCAGTTCAGAGATAGGTCTGATTGTAATTGAAAATTACAGTTTATCCACGAGAACGAAGTCGCAAGCAACAGCTCGTTTATATAATAAGAACTAGCTGTTTCCCGCGGCTTCGCCCGCATGGAATAAGTACCTTTATTTGTATAAACCATCCGGAAGAAATTATCTGAACGATAGTGAAAACTGCATAACAATTCGTTGAGTAGTTTTAAAGACCTAAGCGTCATACAGACTTTGTTGTATACTATGTAAGGATGATGCAAGCTAGCTGTTAGTCCTTATGGACTATTCTTGGGTGCTCAGGTAACATAAATTGAATTCAATAATGTAACTCAAGATTTCACTTTAGAGCAGTGACGTGACCCCGTCTAATGACAAATATTGGTCGTAGTCGTAAGGGGTCGTTAATGGGTGGAAAGTTGTGTGTCGGCGCGGCGCGGGCGACGCGGGCGGCGCGGGCGACGGTAAGTACGCAACTATATACGCACACAACAGTTATTGAGTGCGATTTGGGCAAGCCGTCTCAATACGGGTACATACGACTGATTTACGAGACGAGCGTGTGCCCTTTGTGCTCCGGCTGACTAATGGACGGACGCTCACGGACATTTATGTAGATTGATTGTATAAATTTTATTCACAATGTTCATACACTAACAGATTTAGATGTCATTTAGAAATGGCGCTCTAAAGTTGTGCAATTTAGGCCGTGAATAATGGATGACGAATGGTTAGTTTCTATACCGGGCCCGTGCGGCCGAGGCGAGGTGGGGCGGCGATTGTGATGTGTGCCCTGAATACGGCGCACGCGCAATGCATCTCGTGTCAACCCATTCTTATTGGAGTACCTCACTACACTGCCACACCACACTAGGCTACCACCACTATATACTATTATATGCTGGGAGTCTTCTTCAAAGGTAGATATGAACATGACTTACCTACTACTTACATTTATAAAGTCAATTAAAATTCACACCACCATAAGTACTTTGTCCAAGCGAACGAAGTCGCGGACAACGGCTAGTGTAATAATAAAGTCAAGGACAAGTAATTGAATATCCGAAACGAGTTGTAGGTATAACTTTTCTAACGCAAACCTCTTGGTGAAATCTTATTTCTGTAAACTGTCTGAAAGGAAAGCTGTAGATAAGTCTTATTGAAGCTAAGCTAAGGTTCCGGTATATGACGTAAAGTTGGACGCGTGGCCCACTGTACTACGTAGTGGTAATGAATGAATGACTGATGAACTAAGTACGGTGGGTCACGACTCGGTTTACCATTGCAATGTATTAGCGCTGAACAATGGTGCCGATTTGTATAGACGGGCGTGTTGGTCCACTGTACCTACCTTAGCTTATTACTGTGTCGGTTTTTGTTGAATTCCTATAAAAATATTACCTACCAATTTATTCAGATGTTATTGTAATAGAAAGCAAACAAGAGGACAAATTCAGGCTATTCTCTTTGAACTGAAGCATAAACAATTAAAAACCATCTCAGAATTTCCTCCGGAACCATGTATAAACCTACATTTATACATAAAAAAGCTAAACGCGCGACGAATAGAGAATTTAGAGAACATCTTTCTTTGAATTTGTTTGGAATTCGATTAAAAAGATTAATAATCGCATTCCATTTAATTTTATTCATCTACACGTTAAGTATAATAATAATGATTGGAAGATAATATTTTAATATCTGAAAGTAATAAAAAATATGATAGGTACAAAACATTTAGTTACGGCCCGAAGAAAAGGGACAATATAGAAGGACTTGCAGAGTCATCTTATCGACACGGATCAAACGTTGTTAATCAGAAATTTTAATGACCATAGTTCAGAAAATAATAACTTTTCTTCGCCTACCAATATACAAACGCGGTCTAAACAGTCTTGATAATTTTAGTGCCTCAGTTAATTCAGTTCGTAACTCTGTAAATTTTTTATAATCTGTATCGAATCGACTTGGATTAATATGAGAATTTTAATAGTGCTTGAAAAATTCAACTTTCATTACAAGGTGTGTTGTAGCAGGTAGGTTAGGTAGGTAAGAGTAAGTACAACATTATACTCGTAGATTGTAGTTGATCGAAACAGTTCGATACCTCTGGTAGTCAATTTGTATTCCTGATAATATCATAAAAGTCGTTTTCAGTTTGCTTCTAGTATACCTACACATATTCTAGAAAACTGAAAGATATACATGTGAGTTTTTCATGTTAAAGTTAAGTTACATGAGTTCTACAAATTATTCAATTCCTACAATTAAAAAAAAATAAAAAAATCCTACAATTAAAGGCCGGTGCGTATCAAATTTATAGTTGAAATTACTGTGCTGCGCTAAGATTTGTTTGCGTAAACATTGTTGCTTTTTAACTGCCACCCCGGTATCAAAACCCTATACGCGCCACAGCCTTAAGCATCAAGAGTCTATGGCCCTGACTGGTCACGGTGCGTAGCGTGAGCGTCGCGAGACAGTTCGGCATCTAAGTCATTGTGCAGCGTTATATGAACTCCGTCTCGGTCTCGACTCGCCCGACGTCCGTCAACCAGCCATCATCTCGCTACTACGTGCTGCTGTTTATGCAGGTCATGCCCACACGGCTTCTCATTCACTCCTAAACATTCCTTTGGGCTCAAAACGCCTTAACCAGCTACATTTTCTCCAAATAATGACAGAAGATATTACATATTTTGGAATAAAAATATTGGTTTTGGAGTTTGACTTAGACAATTTGTATGTTACTATCTTTTAGGATAGTGAAGTATAATTATTGTAGGTTAATTTGTTTTTACATACTTACGTATGTATATTTCCTTTTAGGCATGTACTTACCTAAATCGCAGTTTCATTTTATTAAATAGCCTAGCTAATTCATAAAATGGACAGTTACTTTATTCAAGGCAAATGATAAGTACCTAATAAAACTTGGTAATCTAAATGTTTTAATAAAACTATGATGAAGATTATAATGGATACAATTAAATTTTTAGCATCTATAATCAAAGGAAATGACCAAGTCATGGCCGGTTCAATGAATACGAATATCGTCGAAAACGCTACCAAAGTGAACTTAACTCCCTCACATTAAAGTCGATGGACATGGTGTATGATGGTATGGTAATGTTAAGGGTGCATGCTTTATTATGTGCATCTCGCTGCCCGGTAGCGCAATTAATCGATTGGCCACGGGCCGATATCGCTGCGTTCGATTATGCCGTATGGACCACTAAAGAAGAACCTAATTTGAAGTGATGGATATGTTCATTTATTTATTTCAACGTACCTAGAGGGTTCGTTAACTTACAACAAGATGCTTAAATGAATACCTATACATGCTTACTTTAATCATTTACAGTTATATAGGTGTACTTAGATATCCAATAATGTAACAATATAGGTAGTGTATTTCCAAGAAATTCTGTAAAAGTTGCTCAAAGAAAAGTTCTGTGGATGGATGACACGGGCCGATTTGAGTAGTGTACCTGTTTGATCAGAATATCATCACGCAGAGAGATCGCTGCGCTCACGCACCGAGCTGTTAGTTAAAAAAAGATTGTCACGTAGTCCACGAATTATATGGACAAGCTAAACGGACATTACTTGTGATTGTAAAGAGTTGCCCATCTAACTAAAAAGAATATCGAAAGGTAAGATCGTGAGGTATCTATCATTTTATTGTAGGTAGGTATAGCTAACCTATATTATACCTCTGCCATTTGGGCGCTACTCATTGTCAATCACTAAATGCTGAAATTAATTACGCTCTGCTCTTTAGAAATTACTATTGACTACTTAATAAAATAGTGTTCACGACAAACTCGGAAATATTGGCTGGCAATCTCATTCTAAATATGAACTTGAACTTTTTGTATGTCCGCAAAAATATATCTCTCTTTTTGAGGCACTGTGACATGAACACAGCTTATGTTACAAGAAACAAAAACAAACTTGTACCACCACAGTTAAGGCTTAGTAAGGTCAGTAAATCATTCACGGGGCAATGTATACGCTTCTACAACAAACTACCAGAAGAAATCTTAAATATGAATGACAGAAAATTTAAGACCCACATTAAACAACAACTTTGTAAGAAAGCTTATTATAGAACAGTCGATTATCTAAATGACAAAGATGCCTGGTGTTAATGTTACTTCAGCCTCGCACAATCTTTACAAAATAATGTTATGTACAAACTTGATTTTAAAAGATGTGTTGCGGAAGTTTGTTGCGCCGCTTCTTCTTCCCAGCTCTATATAACACCTTGGAGGCGGTGGTAGATAAAAAATTGACGTTGTATAAATGTACCTAGTGTACTTACATGCAATAAAATACTTTTGAATTTGAATTGAATTTGACTTGCATTTTAAGTAATGGCATAAATTAAGTATGAAACACGATAAGGATGTTTACTTATTGACACACAAGAGTATTTAAACAAGTAGAGTACCTACCTAATATTATATTTCAAAGAGTAAGCTTATAAATCTACTAGATTTTGTTTAACGTTGAATTAAATTAAAGTAAATAAATAGAACATTAGCTGGATATAGGTACTCGTATAATTGGAATGTACAAATTGGTATTGATATATCGTCAAAATGGTAGCGGGCGCGGCGGCGGCGCGCTTCGCTGCAGCTCTCATTGTGCTTCTATAATAAATGGCAACAACAGGTGAATAACTAATTTCACTCATAAAATTAGCCCTCCATGGGTGGAGTGCAATATTTATCTGTCGACAACATCCGCCTATTTATATACAACATTACCGTGACAGATACAACGACGTATTGAATCTAAATGCGTGCCGGCTCTATTGTAGTTCGGAGCACACTACGACAGACAATTTATAATAATTTTTGTAAAGTGTTTCCATACTTAGTTATTCTAATGAAATGTTTGAACTCATTAGGTACCGTTCACTATTTAATTATGGAAAATAAACGGCAGCCATGACGGAAACGGGGGAATCGAACAGGCTGTAAAAATATTCCCCGACATTGTTTTTGTCACTATTAAATATGCAAAACTCGGAATGAAATATTTGATGCGGCCGATGCCATTATATAAATGGAATTATTCATGGACGCAGACGCCGGAAAAAGCCAGTGAAATTCCACAATTCATTGTGCTGCTGCTGTGGCTTCAATGACGTTTGATTGCATACCTTATTAAATAATTCAGTAGTTTTCATTTTGATAATTAAGTTTCTGTGACATATAGTAACAAGTTGAATTTATAGCTTTCACAAACTGTATAAATGGCTCTAACTATAAAGAAGCATTTAATTAAATGAAAACTGTTGCCATAAAGCGAGTAATTAATTTATGAAGAATATATCACTAAAGCTATGCTAATAACGGAGTAGCACACACTTCCTCATATGTAAAGTAGGTAGGTATGTAGGTGTATCTATCTACTCCGCGCGCCCCACAAGTGTACAAAGCGGGAAGCGACTAGTCAACCCTTTGCCGCTCACTCGCTCGTGAAATCACTCAAATACTGAATATTTTAATCTGAGCAGATAACGAGCTCGCAATTCTATTAGATGAAACATAGCTGGGTGAGGTTAAGCACAGGCGCAACCCCCAGTCACAAACTTATGTCTATAACATTCGTGTAATAAAATTAGTCACTTTGATGTAGTGTATAGGGCATGAGCATGACGGTTGCCATTACAACACTATGTACACTGTGTACGTTTCAAAACATATGATATAAGTACTTACTTACCTGCATTACCTGTTAAGAAGAGAAACCTTTAGGTAAGTGTCAACATTACAAATGGTTAATGTCAGAAATTAGAAATGCTTAAGTCCTACGATTGAACTTTCAAAGAGGAATTGAAAGAGATAAAACCCGTTTGCACTGTAACCAAATGTAATAATAGAGTTTGACAAACCTATCCAAACCCCATGCGGTATTGAGTGTTTCGAAGTTCACTTCGTTTTAAAAGCATGTATAAATATATCACGTGGAGCAATAAAGCTATCAAATATTTACTAATCTGAGCGGTGAGAGCGTCGCGCGAACCCCTTCTGCGCCCGGACTCATAAAATAAATTGAAATAGTCGCGCCGCCCCCAAATTAAAATATTCAAATGGGACGCACGCGCAAGAAAATTGAAAATTGTCGTCTATCGCCCGCAAATGAAACCTATAACTCCTCAAATACACTGGCAGACAAATAAACGAACTTTATTTTAATTTTATTAATGATTTATAAATGTATGCGTTATTGTGTATACTGTGGCGTAGTTAGAATATTAAATTATAGGACTATTAACCTCTAAAATAAAATACGTATCATGCACATTCCATTTCATCTTCATTGTTATGGTACTTACACCTATGATAATGAAAATAACAGTAGGTACTTATACTTTACAACAAAAAAAGCTTATGGAAAATAAGTTTGGAAAAATAATGTTTGATAGCTAACATGTCAACTTTATAATAATTGTACTTAAAATATACAAGAAATTCTATGTCTTTTGATGTGACCTAAGAATAAAAAGCCGAGATTTTTAAAATTTAAGTCAGTGAAGTGTATGAAAAACTTCACCAATTTTCAGGAATACAATAGATTCTCATTCAGAATACTTTGTTATTACTTCCGGTGGCAGTAGGTATAATATTTTCTAAACGGATTAAGCGGAAACAGTCATGATATCAATCGTATTGAATAGGTATTTCCATACAAAACTTAAAGGTTCACCCCGCAGACTTAACTTTTTTATTTATCTAAAAGTTATTATGATTTTAAAATTCTTTTATAAAGTAATAAAAAGTCCCAGGTTCATTTATTTCATAAGCATGATATTATATTCTGTACGTATAGGTAGTACAGATTCGATTGCACGGCAGTGTACCTCAATATAGAAAGCGCCTGTTTCGATATGCCTCCGAATAATGCCATAAATGGTCTTCACTTTTATTACTGTAATTTGGCTCAGATCCATGAATTACTCGTAGTATTCGGTATTTGTTTTATGCACAGTAGATTTATTAGCTTTGGGTTCATAATGAATACAAACTTTTTATCTAAATAGGTATCAAGTCTAAATATTTATAACTCATTTGCAGGGCTACAATTAATATTGAAAAACACTTTCAAGATATTTATCTCTCGCAGGTCATCCATATAATGGGCCACCCTGGCCCATATATCTAATGTACCTACGCCTTCTAAATGTCTTCTCTAGCGTATGCTGGCCGCAGGTTTTCATTCGTTGACTTTACCAGTAGGTATAACAAAAATCTATGTCTAAGGGCTTCTTTCACCGCTTGCTGATAAAGTACCAGATACCCTATCTGCAGATTATCTGACAGATACCCAATTTTTTTTGTTTCACAGGTATCCGATTGCCTTATCTGTCGGATAAACTAACAGAAAGATCAATCGGCTGTTATTTTTTATCTGTCAGATATTTTAATAGAGACTAGAGGTGTGCAACACGAAAATATAATCAGACAGATTTATCTGATAGATAAGTTTATCTGTCAGCTTACTATCTGTAACAATGTCAGCAAGTCGTGAAAGAGGCCCTAAGTATTCTTGCAAACTACAAAACAATAACTAGCAACTTGTATGTACAATACACCAGTGAACGTCTTTCGGCTGATATGATGACGACACGATCGGGGATCATATTTGGACAACTCAACATGACAGGCCGCGTCATCCCCACTGCGCCACCGAGGACGCTGATGAGAGCTTAAACTTACGTACCTGGCAAGTTAATATAATAAGTCACAGTACTTATGCGTGAGAGCGTAGGCGAGCTTCGGTAGTGGCTTCCGTTGTTTGCGGCCAACGCTGATTTTGTGGTTTCATTTCGCGTAACATGATAGAGTCGAGTTCCTGCACATCCTTATACAAGTTGACCACGGGACTAGTGATGGACATTGTCGATGTCGCCAGACGATCGCTTAAATCGCCTGTTTACAAACAGCCTACCTCGCGAAGTTTTACAAATAGATACAAAATGGGTTTAAGTAAAATAAACGATTTACTGTAATAATGTCTAATCTAGGAAATCTAGTAAGACAATTTTCTGTTACTTATTCAACTAAATCAATCGATGTAGGTTCGATAAATTCGAGTTATATTACCCACTCATAAAAAAATCGAACATTTCATAGGTTCTATGCTAATAGTAGATAATAAGGTACAAGTGCCAGGCCATTGGGGGATAAAGTCGAGAAATGACGAGAATTTGATGTAGCTAACCTACTTTATTTTTCATCAACTTTTTAATTGAAGAAGGTAATGCAAAAATAATTGATCATGTGATTTATCGGCATGCGATGCGATGCGACGGTACTAGCCGGCACGAGTGGTGCACTGTGCGAGGAGCGTCCGGTGATTGTGCACATGATACCCTGGGAACCGACCGCCTTCCGTCGGCCAGGGGGCGCCCGCGTCCCTCGCCGCCGGGACCCCGTCCGCCCTGCGTCATGCACTCGCCATCACCTTCGACAAACCGTTTCATCCCATAATGCCAACTTCGCAAAATGTCAACTGTATGCAAAACGGCAACTTCTCGAAGTGTCAACTTCTCACAATGACAACTTTTTTGACAATTTTGGAACTAATAAACGTTGTAACTATATATGAGAAGTTCTCACTTTGCGAAATTCACACTTTCCGAAATTGGCATTTTGCAAAGTTGACATTATGAGATGAATGAACGTGATACACAAGGTCGTATAAGGCCTCAGAATGCAGCGCCAGGAGCCCTGCACCAAGCCCCAATGCTACTTATTACTTTTAGCACTTTCCATTTACATCGCGCCGATCTCATTCGCCATTTCGAAAACACTTTTATTCATTTCTACCATTTAAAGATTTAAAACGTTTGCTTCCATTCATAAAATTATTAATGTGATCGTAAAATTGGGCAAATTTTATTGTCTCGAAGGCATAATGGGAAACTAATGTAGCGTGTTATTAATTCAGATCGGTTGTAGCCGTAAAATACGAGTATTTGTGCCTGAGATCCGTCGACGACGACTATGCGGCGGACTGTGTTCCCAAGCCATCAGCGGAAGTCCCCTCTGCTATTTGAATATCAAATATTATTCGGTCATATTTCATTGGAACAGTTATGATATTTTTCCTTTACGATTCTTTCGTACGTGTATTCAATGCTAACAAAAATATGTTAATTCGTAGGGTCAAAGTTTTTTTAAATTGGACTCGCTCTGCGCTTCCTTAAATTTAAATATAATTTTAATGTAGTTACCTATGTATGCAAATGAACCATTACCTCTGACTATTCTATATTTGGAAATATACCTACTTAGGATGGCCAATCTTTTTTCGTTTTCTCGCTCGATAAGCTGATACAAATAAATGATAGATTCAAAAATTCATTTGCGAGCACGATTTGAACCTGCGACCTGGCCATTCCGGGTCCTGCTCTTATACCAACCGATCTATCATAACAAGTACTACTACGAGTGAATTTGTCAACTACTGATCGAGTACCTACCGTCTGAAGGGACGTTTGGCGTCATCGATCATACCTATAGTATATGTACCTAGTATCAATAATGTCTTTGATCGTACTACATTCAGTAATGTCAATAACGATTCCATTTCTGGCTGGCGATGTCTCAGGTTCAAATCCCGCTCGCGAATGAATTTGGGTTTTCCAATTTATCAATTTTTGTTTTTCCCTGACATGGAGTTACAAGTAACTCGTACTAACGGATTTTGATGTAACTTGTACTGTACAGTGATAACATAAATCCTGGAAAATTACATAGGATATTTTTAACTCGAACTAAATCGCGGGGTTAGTTATGAATATACGCAATACTCTACATACTGTATGTAAATAAATATACTTCAGCAGTTCCCTAATCTGACCTCTATCGCGGCGGTGGTCGTAATATGGAATGATTTATCGGTTTATGAGTAAATAAGGCTGTTGGATCGTGGTCGGCGGCGTGATGGCAATCAGGAGGTTCACAGAAGTGCACAGAGAGCCATTTGTTCGGCACATTACGGCCAGTGAGCGCGGCGCCGCTCCTGATATGAAATTATCATTAGAAACAGATGATCTTACAAGGAATCAGTCGGGTCCCGGTCCCACGTCCTTACTGAAACGCATTGTCACTCGCGCCCGGCACGCAAAGTCGGTGGTTCTTTAATGTCCCCTTATGAAATAAATCGCGATAAAAAATTTGCGAGATACGGCATGTAAATGTTCGAATTATTGAAGGTATTTTTAAAGCTAAAGAGTCTCCATGAGTACATGTGCATCCCGTTAGTAATTGGAACCTAAATACGCGAGGTCGCCGAAGTATTTGGACACGAATAATAAATATTAATAAAACAGTACGACTCTGCCTTTCTTTTTCGTGAGAAAATACGCCAGGGAAGGAGGAGACAATATGCTTTTGTTTTTCTTTATTGTTATTGCAGTAAAACATTTAGCGGGCGGCGTTGGCGATAAAACACGTTATTTTGTGTGACAAAACGTCGGGCTTCATGAGAAATTATTGACCCGCAGATAGCGGAATAAACGAATTATTGGTGACTCTCGCAACGAAACGGAACCAATAAGTCAAACTAAACTATTGAGTTTAGTCATGTGTTGCTTTTTGAACACTAAGAATTTTACTTCAATAACCATTTACATAGTGAGATTTTTATACACACGTATGTACAGTTAGTTGACTGAGAATCTAAAAAAAATTGTAAATATAAGTCGTTACAGCTACCTATATGTAGGTAAGTATAATATTTACGTTTCAAACTTTCTATACTCGTACATTATAGCTCGCCTTCTGGATATATACATGGCTACTTACGACGGAAATGGCGATAAAACTTGAATAACCGCAGGGCAAAAAGTTAATAAAACAAATACCAACCTATAAATGAACAAACTTTTCTTTTCATAAAGCGGCGTGGCCCTTTCTAGCATCATGCCGTCCGTATGATAATGTGACGAACGATAAATTGGCCACTAATAAGATAATTGGGCGCGCTCTATAGCCACGTAAATCAACTTCTTAACAGCTGTGCCCGGTCAAAGGAGACTCCTGGACTTGATCGTGTGGCCAAATATCAGAGCGCCGCGGCGGAACTTTATTGCGATGTCTACTTTATAAATGGGAATAGTTTCCACCCAGAACACCCAAAAACGATATTGATTCGTATCTGATATAGTCTAGTTTTGTCCTGGGTTTCACAAGATAAGTCACAGCTTTATGATATGGTTTTCAGTTTACTTGTCTCATCTGTGATCATCTTCAGCCTCTGTATGTCCATTTCATAGTAAACAAAAACAAAGGAAAACTAATTCATTCAAGTTCATCAATTCATAAAAGTGTATGTTTGTTTGTATTTAAGTATTTATTTAAAAGTATTTAAGTATGTTTATCAGTTGTTGAGTACCCATTTACAAGCTTCGGCTTAGTTGGGACTAAACAGCCGTGTGTAAATTTGTCCAAAAGATTAATATTTTTTATTTTTATTTTTACTTGTCATTTGTCATATGAATTATGGTACACCCATAGACAAGCATCAAGCATCTTTTCACAAATTTAACTTGTATGGCTTCCTGACTCTTCGCATTACAGTTTAAGATATTAAATAGCTGTAAGCTTTCAAGAAAACTTATCCCTGTCAAACCTGTTAAACTAAAAGTGTAATTTCAGAATTGGAGCCATTGCAGGTTTTATTATATGTTTTAGTTGGTGATTATATTTTGATCAATCATGATCATGCATATAAAATGCTACAAAATCAACAACAACAGGAAATTATTGTGAAATTAGAAAAAGTTGCTGCTTCGCTTACCTATTGGCATGCACCTGTAATGTGTACCTAAGTCCGGTTTTATGGGCACCCTACAGATAGTATGATTCACTTTATTGTTGCAAGTTTTGGAGCGATTTGAAGTAAACAATCAATTAGACTTGAATTACAGCACGGCCAGCAATAGTGGATATTTATCGACATTGAAGTATTTTATAACCGTTCACTTATTTAATTGATGTTGATAAGGTTTATTGGTAGCTGTGTGGGTTGGTAGCGTAGTAGTGACACATTCAAGTCATTGTTTCAAAATATATCGATAGTTTCATACAATAAGCGATGTCATTGGATGTCATCGTACATCATCTATTGTTTGAATGTCAATCGTCTATTGTTTAATTATTAAAAAATTAAACATTAAGCCCAACAAAATAAACGATATCTGTTGAAAACGGTACATAGTAAGTGAAAGTCATGTCAGTTTATAACTTTAGTGAAGAAAACTATTACTATACTTGTCATTTGTCATATGTATTATGATACACCCATAGATTTAAGCGTAGCGAAAAATTTTTAAGTCTATGGGTACACCTATGATAATGAAAATAACATTCTTATACATAACAACAACAAAAAAACTTTATTATGTAATTAATTAAATACACTAAACTATGACTATACTTACGTATTAGTTGCCTGACGATTCCCACTGATGCACCGATAGTATCGCTATTATTTGTCAACGGTTGACTGCGCGACACAAATGCTTTTTGGGTCAACTGACGATTGGGAAATGATCTGTCCATGTAGTAAAATATAAATAATTTGTAACGAACGAAATGAGGGCCATTTAGAAACATGAGGGTAATAAAACTAGTGCGTGTCGTGTAAACTCGGTCGCAGGTATACTGATGAAGCACCCAGTCGGTGAGATCTCTAGGTGTTGGTCCGACGACCCGCCTGGCTTCCATTGCATGAAGAGATGGGGGAGCAGGGTAGGTCTCGTTGTGGTCATATCACGAATTCGTGCGTCGATATCTGCGGACAAACAAACGTAACGAGTTATTAGCATTCTATACGTAGTGGACGAACCGTACGTGCGGTGCGGGTAGCACCCACAATATAGTAATAACATCCTTGTTTGCATCATGTATTAGTTATTGTATTGCATTTGTTAGAAAGTCAATAGAATGGTTACATTACATAATCTACTGTATTTCATTACAACAAAACCAATCTCTAAGAGTCTTTGAATGAAAAGTGTGTAGATAAATAAGAATTCTACATGCAATTTACTAACTAAAGAGTTCCTAGGTCCGTTTTAAGTACTTTACTTTAATAAATCTTCCTGCAGCCGTACGTCATTGTCTATGCATTCCGGCGCTAATTAATTTAACGCCTTCTTTTTCATAGCTAACAGGGGGGAGTGAATGAAATTCCAAAAAAGCGTAAACGAACGTGTAGCGTATAAGTTATCGCAGTGCTCATTAAACACATTCCCGACGTGGCTTCATAAGCGCCATGACGGCGCGGCGCGGGCGCTGCGGCCGCCGCGCGAATACAGGACGCTGCTATAACACCTCAGTTGCAGTCGTTGCGACGTTAAGGACGGGTTGTACTGTTTCTATTAGAAGTTTCCAATTGTGTAAACTAAGCACTTGGTCATCAATTCATCGCTGTGTAAAATTATTCCACAATCACGAAGATAGCGGTCCATATAGCGGTGTACTCTGATATTGTTTTAATTTTAACATCATTTGTGGCTCCATCACTGTTATCAGGTGCCAATAATTATTGTTTACATGTATGAAATCTTTGAAGAACACGAGTTTATACGTTGTTGAGATAGTCAATAAAATCGTTCTCTTGCAGAACTTGAACCTGCGACTGCCCTAACATATCAGATACTGCTGCGCGTGTCATAGGGACGTCTCTAAGTCACTCTAAAGTAGTTATCTCTCCAATCGAGTAGATACCTTAACTCTCTAACTGTAGGTACTAAGTACGCAATATTTATATTCTGGAGAACAGCTCATAAACTTCTTGCATATTGTAGTTACATATATTTAGCCAGAACAAAAAGATGTGGATTCAGTCCATTGCGCCTCAAACGATGAGGATGGCGCGATTCTATGGTATTCCTACAGGATAACCGCATATTTATCATAGGAAAGCAGTACCAGTACCATGAGGCAATGATAGTTATTATGGTAAGGTAATGGATCACCCTGTGCATACTATGACATAACTGTCGTATGATGTATGCCCGAGCTACGCTCGCGGTGGTACTACGTACGGCGGCGGCGTCCGTCATCTCATGATATACTCGACACATTGTGTGGTAATTTCCCTCGCCATTTAATTGCCGTTCCACTGTGGTCTGACAGTAGAGAGATTAATTTATTGAGCCACCTCGAGTGACCACGTTTTAGACAATAATTTATCATCATTAAAGAGGAACAAGTCATACATTTTGACATAAATGTAGCCAAGCGAACGTCTTTATATTTTCATTGTGGTTACTTTAGACGTAGATGTAGATGTATGCAGAGATGCGATTTATTTGAAATACTTCTATTTAAAATGCAAATACAAAATGCAAAATACTTATTTTGCATATAAATGCCTTTTAGTAAAAAACATTTTGTATTTTATTTGAAATACCTTTCGAGATGTATTTTGCATTTTTAATATTCATTTCAAAATGCAAAATACTTTGTGATTAAGTTTAGCTAACATCGGCAACATTACCAGTCAAACAAAATGAAATGAACGAATGACGCTTATATTTCCGAATTTGACCGATAGAGACTGATAAATATGACCAATGTGTCATGCATAAGGTGCCATGTTATTAGACGTTTTTGTTCGGCTCGGCATTGTGTCTCTATTTCTCATGATAAATACCTAAAATAAATAAAAATATCTGAGATTTGGCCAGAAGGTATTTTATTTTGAAAAAGTATTTTGAAAATACTTATTTTGCATTTAGCATTTGAAATACAAAACGCAAAGCTATTTGGTATTTTGCATTTGAAATAGTAAATCTGAAAAGTATTTTGTATTTAAATGCTTTTTTAAAACCATTTTGTACATCTCTGGATGTATACTATCTGTATGTAAAGGTTATCTTTTGATTTATAAACAAGTAGGCAAGACGAGTTTATTTAATTTTCTTTCTAGATATTTTTGGCAAACAAGCTTACTTCTGCTATGTAACTTTAAAGTTACAATTTAATGCTCTAAAATGTAATTTAGATAATCCATTAACTCTGCTCCAGCAGAGTGAACTTGTTGTATCAGTTTCAAACTCGTTATTTCCGTCAACTATGTATGATCAAATTAATCCATTATTTTGCCAGCCTGTTGAAGCCAACTGCTGGAAGACAAGACCTTTCCCAATGAACGCCATTTCTTCCATCAATTAACGCCAACAATAGATAGATTAAGATAGAAAATGGTACGCAACATGAGATATAGCGTTCATAAGCCACGTGATTTCATTTTGACCGCCATAACCCCCTTCGCGAATTCTTATTGAATCTAGAATACATAAGCTAACAGTGAAAGTTGTCATTGTTGAATATCTGTTTTAAATAAGTGTAGTATGACTTTACGGGTTGTTAAATATTGCATGAATTACCCGGGACTCCTTGTTAAGAAGAACGAAAACTTTTTCGAGCAATGCCGTGAAAAATATTTCTTACTCGAGTCTTTTAAGCCGATCTCATAAATTATGTTATAAAATTAAGTGGCGTCGGACAACAAAAGTCGTCTCAAATATGAAATGAGTTAAATCGCAGTTAACAATATAATGCGTGGCGTGCTTTTAGATTTTTTGTTGACATGACACGCGACGACCGACGACGCGACGCTACGGTATTTCCTGCTACCGTATGCGTAACAACACCGGGATACGATCCTTATCCCTTTCATATTTAGGTTGAAATTTACTAATACAGGCTTAATGAAAAAATCCGCATCAGTTAAGCGGTGATTAATTTGTGATTTAAAGACTTTTATATGTGTGTTGTTATTCTCTGTCTCGCCATTTTAGAGATGCCACATTATAATGATTCTTTAGAATGGAATGCCGATGGGCATTTTAGGTCTTAAGTTCTGTATTTTATTTAGTTATCCAATATCAAAACATTATACAGTCCTTGTCACAAGTAATTGGTGAAAGTACAGTCAAGGGCAAAAACATATACAGACACTGCTAACAAAAACTAAAATATGCAAAATTTTATATAAGTTAATAAATTGAGAAAGCAAAAATCTTGCATTCGTTCATAGGAATTGACAGAACAAGCAAAAAAACTGTCACATTTTACTGCAAACTACTTCCTCAAACATTGCATTGTTTTTATGAAATGAGATGCACTGTACGTATTTGTTTGTGTTCCTTTCATAATAAATCTAATATAGTGTTTATTGCACATTTATTATTATTATTATTTCATTTAAAGCCTTCCTGTCATGAACATTAATAAAATTATTAACATCATACGCGTTAATACCTACCTATGCTTCAATTATCGCTATATGATTTGACCTCTTATATGTTTCCATTCGAATGTTTAACGTTGACGGAGACATTTTATGAGACTGTGGAGTATAAGTACATATTTTTTTCCTTGACTATACCACAAGGCGTTTATTCATATAAATAAGTAAAGGGGGACAATATGTGTAGGTACAGAGTAGGTAGTGTCCAATTAAGCAAAGCTTGGGCATCGTATGCGATAATTCCGCGAGCTCAATTGATTCCACGTCTGCAGATACAGCGGGATGTTGTCTTGCGGCATATTATCAGATCAACGTGCGGCTGTCGCCACTCACCACCGCCACCCACCACCCACCGTCCGCCACGTGGGAACCTCTACAGGAAATATGTATAAACGTGTTAGTATTACATGTATTACCTACATTATACATCTATATAGACATATACCTATATTTTCAAATCTTGTTTATACTATGTTGATAACTGAGTTTAGGAGTTAAAAGTAGAGTAGATTCCGATAGGTATAAATACATATACTTATAAGTATAACAATATACCGACCTACTTAAACAAAGACTTTTTAGATTACACCATCACATAATTTGTATTTACTACCAGAAACATTCAATAATGCTAATGTTTATGGCTATTTACGGTACGAATCACCTTAAAAGTCATATAAAGTTGCGCTTTAAGTTCATATTTTACAAGCATAAAAAACGTATATGGAGTAATATGTGCATAAATGTCAATATTTATCTGGCAAGTACGAGCGGCCAAGCGCGACGCTCGATTTATATGAGACATTTAGGTCCTAAGCAGCGGCGGCGGCGGCGGGCGGCGGGCGCGCGCACAGCGGTATACCTCGCGTTATAACGTCCAGCATCGTAATTGTCGATTAATTATCTCGCTTTCAATAAAACATACGCCTTACACATAAAATTGTATAATTTTAAACGATAAACCGCCACCAATAAGGTATAACTACCGCCGCGTCCGGCATGGATTCTTGTACTTCATACTCGTAAAAACGCAACTTGTAAACGAATTATGGTCTCAAAATATTTAACGTAATGCGAATACGTGATCGAGAAAGGTCTAGTAAACGGGTACTAATGACAATATTAGAATCTATGGAGTACGTGAAAGTGTGCATGGATGGTGTATATACCTAGGTGTAGTGAGGTAAGTTATATTTATGTGTTAATTAATGCAGGCGTCCGTTAATAACGATGCATCACGTCCTCGGTTCACAAGCCACCAGGATCAGCCCACACATTTAAATTCTGTCAGGTTCGTTGTAGCGTTTAGATTTGGATTATATTTGGTCATTGTTATTCAGCTAAAGGTGCAAGTTGTTTGTTTCATTTGGAAACAATAATAGAGTCATTTATACACTTAATTAACATGTTCATGAAATAAAACGCTGAGAATGTTCACAAAACATTTTAACTTAACGACAATAGCTATATACGAACTTTTTAAATATGTTACACTTCATTTACATCGCTGTGGAGTGAAGCAAAAAGTCACTCAAGGCATATAAAAATACCTCCGGAGCTTATGAGATTCACTAAATACCTAGGTACATTCATACAATAAACAGCATTACGGTCTATAAATAATGGTAATACAATTTGACAATTATACCGACACCTCAAATTAGTCATCAAAGAAGAAGATGAGGACCATTCCAATGTTAATAAGTCCGCATTTGTGGGCAAAACGACAAAAGGACATTAAAGTGGAATGAGAACAAATGACAAATTATGATAATAGAGCACACCTGCTATTCTTTTGATCCGACATTTCTCTCATTTATGACGTTAATCGAGCGGAATGCTCTCGTGTTAACATACTCAGTTGTCCCCAACAAAGCACCGCACTCAGACAATGCACGTACACTTTACTAATATTTTTTGTATCAAACATAAATTCTCTTTCATCTCACTTAATTTTAGACCAAGCTATAGTTCTTACATTTAGATCACGTCATTATTGTCTCTGTTGACTATCGTGGATGAAGTTATAGCGTCATTAATAACATATAGAGTTGAAACATTTTCGACTTTAAAACGGTGCATGCAAGGTTTAGTATCGGCTATAGCAGATGGAGAACTTAAGCTCGATAGTGTTATTATTGTAGACAGATAAATAATAAGCGGCATTGCTTACAGGCCTGTGTATGTATGTATGGATGTCGCGTGAACGTTTAGGCCGCGCGTCGCGGGTCGAATTAGTGGATTGTTGTATGGTTAGGCGCAGGCGGCAGGTTTTGTCTATACCAGCCGCGCTCGGCCTCTCTCGCTATTAATCTCGCCAGCCGAGATGAAGCGATATGCATTTGTCATCGTGTCCGCGATTAACTCGGAGAGAAACTCTTTCTATTGTTATGAATCAATTGGATAATGATTTAAATAGCGATATTAAGGAAGGCGATATTGTAAGAAATATAAGTTAATTATAGACTTTACGTAATAAAATACGCTTTAAAACAAATTTCTTATACAAAAGATTTCGTACAAAGGGGCAATTAAGGATTTTCCCACACTTTCTTCGGAATGAATCGATGATATGTGGGGTGAATCGAATAAATTAGTCAGTCGTTAGGCGGTCGGCAAATATCTCAGAAATATTATGTGCATGAATAGCGCTCCGTATGATGGACAGCAGAAAGGGCTGCCCTTATACTTACCTCGTATTATTTTGTCATTATTAAATTCCCCTGTCACCGGCTTGTTCTCATTTCTCCCTAAGAAAATATTGTATGCAAAATTATATGACATTTGAATGAGCATAAAAGGTCGTATTGAAATTTGTTTACCATCAGGTTTCAAAGAACATTTGTTTATTGTATCCGAATAATAATCTTGATAATGTTTACATGATCATCTTACTACCTACTTAAATACCTACAGAAATATATTCACAAATGAATAGACAAATACATAATTCGATAAGCCCTAACACAATCAATGAATCAATTGCTAATCCAGATGAGGCCCTCGAATTACCGATGACTCGAACGTAATAACGGAAAATGTGTGAAATGTAGTGTGAGATAAGAGCAACAACACAAAGCGTCCTCGAGGAGGCAATCAGCCTCGTAGCGGTGCCTCGGTGCGTTATCGAGGAGCCTCAACAAGCCGCAAAATGAAATTTCTCGACGCCGTCAATCATTTTCCCCTCAACCGAGGTCGCGTCGTCAGCTTACTGCTCTATGGCATAAGACTCGAGAGATTATGATTGTATAATTAACCTACACTAATAATTAAGTATTTACCTCCCTAATAATCACCATATTATCGAATCTTTCTGGAGATAGAACAACGACCGTATAATTGTTTAAACTAGAAGCAATTGCCATCACAGATGATCAGTGGCGATACGAGACGCCTGATTGTCTGTTTTGACACTGTGAAAGGAAAGGTTGATGATAAGGGTGGCATTATAGACAGCGGCGCCGCCGCTACGGTGGGCGGCGACGCCGCTACTCTGTGAGATTTGACAAGCGACGCCGCCGCTGCTTAATAGGTATAATCTCAAACAAACTCATGTGATCTCGTAAGAGCGGCAGTTCCGCGCCGCGCGACGGTCCATACCACCCTAAAACATCATTTTCAATTTCTCTCACACCGTCTCGTCTTCATTATGAAGCTCATATCGTCACTAAAATTCTAAAACCACAAATGTGTAATTTTGAATAAATGAAAAATGAACTTACCTATAGTAATGAAGAAATGAATTCTTTAGTTTGAATATCTTGCACATTATAGTCTAATTATAGTGGTGTTTTTAATTTCTATAGTGTCGATATTTCTATTAGAAAGATGTCAACGCTATCGCTCGACCTTTAGACCACGGCCGTAGAGTAATCGAGACATTATTCCAGTGAGTAGGCCCCGTCCACCCGGCGCAGGAGATGTACGTGGAAAACTACTCTTATGACGTCTTGTTTTTGCTCGCACGGTAGCTGGAACTTAATGAATAGTGAGTGATAGATACAATAGAGCCAAAATGATGTAATTAACACAAGTGTAGTACCTAATAAGCACGCACGTACCTATTTATTACTATTATTAGTCATTTTTGCGTATTTGACATTAGGCGTGTGGACGTTATTTAAGTTTAATCTACTACAAAATCAATAATACCTGCCTTAGGTTAATTATTACTGAACCAGTTTTCTTCAAAGAACAGACGATACTTATCTATAAAATTGTTTTCTAGTGTCTATGAATCAGAATCCAATTTCTATTCAAAGCTTAATTTCCAATCATGTTTATGTGTACCTACCTATCTTGTAAATCATAAACAAGTTAGAAGATACATACTTTAAAAACTTACAATTTTTAAAAATTTAGTTCCTATTTTAGACTCACTGCAAAAGTAAACGGAATACCAACATCCCGCCGCAGACGGAAAAATATTCCAGAATTGAGATTGATGTCGCACGCATGTGCAGACGGGTTGTCTGTATGCAAAACAACGTGCAGCTAAATATAGATATAATTTATGTTCATACTCCGCGATTATAGATAAAAATAACTGACATTACTCCCGCTACTCAAACTCATTATTTATTTCGTACTTAAACACTCCTGTAATAGATTGTCGTCAAAGGAAAACATTTTTGGGAATATGTAACACTAATTAAGCAAACTTAATGGGCAGAGAATTGTCAATAAACAATTAAAATAAATCCCATTTCAGGGGAGGCTCCCACGCGATAAGAGGTGTTATTTATACACCCTCATCTCACAAAGGAACCGCTGCCGAATATCACCCATAAATATTGGACTGAGGTGTAATTTTTCACATACCACGTCTCTCGAGCGTCGCACCTTTAAAATAAATGCAAACAAAATTTAATAGGGAGAGATGCACGGCATCGCGGGCTTCAGGTAAAAATAAACGATAGAGTCGACCGATCGCTGGGAGATGTCTTGAGAAAGTATTCTACTAAATCAGGGGATGAGTTTATTTGTTATGAATATCATCAACTTGATACTCGAGCGAATACAAAGCAGGTCTTGATGTAACTTCTTGCGAATAATACTTATCTACTTGCACGTTTAGATCCCTCGAGTAAACAAAGGGTGTATCGGAAGTAAGTTCGCGCGATTCTCGCGTATAATTTCGCTGACATACGATATGGAGGTAGCACTGGTTAGGCGCGGCTCTGAATTTATTTACGATTATTGGTTATGGACAGTTGAGCGGCGGACGGGCTCCCGAGAGCCTCGTAACGCCTCGGACTTCGGTCGCGCGAACCGAGGGTGCCGCGTCCGACGGATATATCCGTCTTCGGGGAATACGCGGCCGTTTGCAAAATTATGAATTGCTAACTCGTGTTTGTCTTATACAGAAAATCTCACTAGTTTATACAATACCTTTAAACCGACACAACATTCCAAGTCGCCGATGTAACAAAGAGCTAGGTATATCCTACTAAAACTATTCCAGTTTCAGAGATAGATAATATCTTAATCTAGGGCAGGACTGGCACTGTGCTGTACACCATGTTTTTATTAGAGCACCCGTTATTGCGTTATTGAGCAACAAACATACAAAAAACCTGTAGATAGACCTGTGTAAACAAACATCCACAGCATGAGACGGTCATACGCATTTGTCAAAAACTAATCTAAATTCCATCAAATAATTCGGTGGCAATAAAAAACTGATAGAGACATTGCACGCATTTGTAATAAAAGTCTCACCATAAATAACGATCATGAAATATAATACACCTGCAATCTTCGGAAAATGGGAAAATCATTTTCCGAGGGCGGCGGGCGGTCGCGGTCCGGCGTAATATTGTTATAAATGTACTCTTCTAGGGGCATAAATAATAATGCCGAGCCAGTGGGCGCGCGCGGCCGGACTAGATACCTCACGCACGCTCCACATGGATAAAGATTATAATGCCTTTTACTTTACTTTGCATTCACCACTCATCTCCTAAAATTAATCAGTCAGTCCTCAATTATTTCAATGAATTCCTTTTCGGTGCCTAAAAATATTTGTATTTATTTGTTGTCTTCAGGGTTCAGTAAAATGCGATTTTATTCATTGTTATCTCGCAACAAAAGCTGCCTGTTCGAGCTGCTGAGGTGAAAAATGTATTCTCTCACTCAGTGAGGGAAAGAGCCTTTTTCCACAGTAATGGTGTACAAATGCTCCTTTTCAAGTGGCAATGATCATAGTACATTGTGCAATAAGGGCAGTAAGTAGGATATTACTAACGAGAGTCTGTTAGAAGCCCGACGCCGAAGGCGGAGGGATTTTAATGACTCGAGTTTGTAATACCCTTACTGCCCGTGATTCACACTACGTTTTTCATCACATTTGCGAGGAAATAAATACCTACGACACAAGGGAACAAATTTATTATCTTTGACTTTGCTGATATTATTTAAGTTTATTAAATTAATTTAGTTAAGTTAAATTGAGTTAAATTTAGTTAAATTTAATTACCTTAATATAACTCAAGTTAACTCAGTTTATCTCAAGTCGAGTCAAATCGAGTACAGTCGAGTACAGGCGAGTACAGTCGAGTACAGTCGAGTACAGGCGAGTACAGTCGAGTACAGTGGAGTACAGTCGAGTTTAGTCGAGATAAGTCAAGTTAACTACTCAATTTAACTTAATTTTTAACTTAATTAATTTAATAAACCAGTTCAGTACAGCCAGCTACACATTATAGTCCCTAGGGGTATAATATTGTAATGATTTTCATTATACTCCCGCGGGTATATATAGGCCAATTTGTTTCTTTAGGTACGCATATAATCAGACCCTTCACGAGCAAGTGTGATGAAAATGTTATTACTTAGCAAATTCGCAACTTTGACACGGATGTACAAGGAGTCCAGCCAATTGTCAGTAGCACAGTTGTCCCCTGCAAGCGAGCAGCGGTGCGGCGAGGAGTCGCGGCCGCCTCGGGGAGTCATTCCGCCCCGACAGCCTGTAAATTCTCCATTACGGGATATGAAATATGCCGCCCCGCGCCGCGCTCCGTTTACGACCGCTGCTATGATTTCTGTTCCGCCGACTGATGCCTATTCTTCTCTTAAGGGTCTGTCTGACACCATACAGCTTTCATTTGCGTGACAGCGTGTGATAAAATAACAAACGAAAGCTTAAGACAGGTGAGGATTTGTGTTTAAATGTAACGAGAAAACCAATGCCCTCATTTCAGCCGAATGCGTCAACTAAATGATTGTACCTCTACCTTGTGATCTCGCATTACAATATTTTGCGGTTTCAACACGAAATTCAGCTTTTGTTGTCGAGACCGTGTAATGTGTTTAAGCGGCCACTAACGCGATATTATTTCAATTAAGAGGCTGATTTAGAGGCGCCGGAAAAACTCAAAACAATGAGGTGTCAACAATTGTCTCGAGAAATAAAGCGCAATGAAAAGTCAGATTTGTGTGTGTAGTACACAACTGATTTCGACGTTGTTTTTTAAAGTTCAATATACACACATACAAACAGCTTTGATGCGCTGTGATGAGCATTAAGCTATATTAGGTAGTAGGGCAACTATATTTAAAAAAAGGTCGTCGCTAGAGAGCTATATGGCTAACAATACCGCTTATGTAACTAATATTTTAAGTTTTTTTTGTTAATATACATATGTATATTATACAATATGTATACTATGCAATTTTGATCTGTGCTTTAATTTAATATTAGACTAGTATAGTTATGAACCTATGAAACAACAGGTAGCTAAATGTTTAAAATAAAAAATTTCATTGTAAATCACATCCATTTTCAAAGTTCAAAGTTTAAGTACTTACTTGGTGACATCGCTATCTAATGCATAACGAACACATGTGCATAACTGATATAGTTATGTATTGTGATTTGGAGGTAAATGCAATACAGGTTGGTTTTCAAATTTACACTTACGGTTGTTTTACATTGGGTGAGCAACTACTCGCTATAGAAATAGCAATTATCCATCCAAATAGCCACCTAAAAGTGGAACTGACATTTGTTCTTCTGATGTGTACTTACCGAATTAATTGATTTGTGCTTTGGGCTGTAAATTGATAACACATGAAATAGTTTCGACTAAGAATAGATAACGGCAAAGGAGTCACGTCTTAACAATTAAACACGTCGTCGCTTGTCTTGTAGGACATCAAAATAAAATGACGACTATTTATGTATCTGAGAGCGTATTAACGGCACGCACCGTACTCTTATAATGTAATAAATCGTCTGGAAAATATAACCGTCAGCGCTGTGTCATACGCGTGTCGGCCGATGCGCCGGCGCAGCGCGCTGCGGCCGCTCCCCCCTCGCTGCAGCCAACAAACATCATGCATCCATACACCATAAATTAGTGCGAACGTAAATAAAATGTGGCGTTCCATATTTTAAATCCTTATTTTAATAGCCCACTACTCAACGAGAAATTAAGACGTGTTTATTAGCTAAACGCTCGTAATGCATACAAGTCCCTCCTTCATGAGTTACTTACCTACTCTGTTTCTTCCCGTCATAAATCTGTATTCACAACAACATCAACTATTAATGTTGGTAGAGAAGAAAATTACGCTCAGGAACAAAATGTCGCCAATTCAGTCTTGCTCATTTTAAAGCAGATCGAATATCTCTGCGGCCATAATTTTAAAAACTTCATATCTATTATTATCTATCTATCTTCATATCTATTAATATTAACTTTAAATCGTTTCCGGCCAATTTCCAAATGTCAGCTCTATCGATCGGTACTACAGTACATAGTTTAATATTTTAATCCTATTTGTCTATCCGCCGCCTGATAACTCTTTAGCTAAGCATTTTAACATCCGCATCTTTTTTGACGGAACCATAAAACAATCTTAAAGACAAGAAAGTAAGATTAATCGAGAG
This sequence comes from Metalampra italica, assembly GCA_949699065.1. NCBI lineage: Eukaryota > Metazoa > Arthropoda > Insecta > Lepidoptera > Oecophoridae > Metalampra > Metalampra italica. The sequence continues at coordinate 6,416,844 of OX452970.1, read as the reverse complement.
GTTAAGTAAGCTCAAAAAGTTACTGTGCTGAAGTGTCAGTTGGGCTGGTCGGTCACATCTGACGGGGAACCGATATCCGCTGGGATAGAGTGTGGGATGCCCACTGATGGCCAGACGGGCGACGATCTGCGTAATGCGGTTGGCAGTGACTGGTTCGTGTCCAGACACGGAGAACCGAGGATTGGGTCCAGTGGCCCGCCTCAGTCGCCTACGTCCAGCCGTGGACTTGTGATGATGAATGAGAAAAATATTTTATTAAAAGTTTAAAATAACATTACAATAAATCTCATTGTTTTCATTCTCGAATAAACTAACATATCAGAATGGCCCAATATTTCTTTTACTTGGTAAAACAATCTGTCGAAAATTGTCTATATCTGTGCAAATGCTAATCTCGGCACGAATTTATGTTTCGGAAGAAGTGTATGGATAAAGTTTTCGTCGAAAACATATTTATAACCGGAAATATCATCATAGATACGTGTGCTGCTATGATTCCGTTCGTGTTTAGGGTTCCCTCAATAGTTTACCCATCTGTTCGTCTTTCTGCCGGATAACTCAAAACTTTTGAACCAATCACAACATAATAAGCAAAATTGTCCAGCAATGATGGGAAAGATGTGGTCGGGAAAGTTGTTTTCCGTGCTAGGAAATGGCTATAGACGATACCCGCATATTGTAGGGAAGTATCTATACTGTGTACAATCTGCTGACTTTGTTTTATTACACTACAACATACTTACCAGATGTTACCAGCAGTATGTAATCTACACTAAAATAATATAGTTTTTTTTTCATGTAACGCAAAAGAAGTAAGTCAGTTAGGTTTATCCAACACAGTGCGATGTTAACTCCAAAATAACGGAACCGATTTTAAAAATAAATTTCTCGTGCAAATGAAGATTTGTTCTAAATAGACATATAGGTAGGCTACTTTTTATCCAAAAATATTACTTATATTCCACTGGGAACGTCGAATAACGGTCATGGGCGACGTAGTCACTAGAAGTCAATATACAATTTTGTGTGTTGATTTAATCATATAGGTACCTACTTTTGTTGGAATATCTATTAGAATTAGTTTTTAACAGCGACGATTAATACTGAAATTATGCTAAGTGGCCGCAGAAAAGCCCCAACAGCTGTCCTACTAATCAATTATGTGTCGTCATATGACTCTCGTCTCGAAGACTATAAAATTGCCGCACATAAAATTTTTCCGGTGCCAAAAATCAACATCATCTCGCCCGGAATGTTAACAACACAATATTTTTCAACGTGATCTTAAGCTCAACAAATTGCTGAAAATGAAAATATTTAATAGTGCGCATGTAAAAGCGAGAATGTTCCTGATCTACATCAACTGACACGAGAAGCACATTCGTTATTTTGACGACCATTCTAGAAAACAATAGACGAAATGTTAAGTCGCAGCTATAAGTAATTAATTTGACTCTTTGACTCGCTGCCAGAGTGACTAATTCGCGCTAAAATGTCGGGATTCTCGTTTATTACGATTTTTTTTTTCAATTGTTAGGATTCAAGGAAAAATAGATTTAATGCTAAGATAATGGACAGCTGTAGCACTCAATTATTTATAAGAAAGGTGGGTGGTCACTATCAACATCTGCTCTATTTAGCAAATTCAATACCTACCACGTTATTTTTCGACCTTGTTACGAACAACACGAAATTGTTGTTCAAACAAGAAGCTGAAGTAAACGAACAAACATACCCCCATGTTGGTGCACGGTCACTATACAGGGTGAAAACGATAAGTGATCTCACTCGATTATTCGTAAACACCCATAATATTGCATAACTTTTACTTACTGGTACTTAAGAGAATTTACGCACTTGTCAATTTCGAGAAAAATCATAAAACTAACTAATAACTTTAATTTACATAATAATTTAGTTTATTAAATAATTATTTGAAGTTATTTTTACACATCTGTCTTGTAGATGGTAGGTAAGTAGGTATATGACATGCCATAGTAAATGTGAGTAGGATAAATCAACATTTGTACGTATGTAGTTTCATTAAGTTTTAATTGTAGTTTAATTTAATGGAGTGACGCAGTTCAATAACAGTCCAAAAGGCGAGGCGGCAAGTCAAAGTTTTGTAAAATTATGTTCCGACGAAAAACTCTAGAGGGATCTTCATTAAATGAGAAACATTTACGTGAGCGAAAGCAATACAACACTTTATTGGCAAATTTCCAAAAGTTAGTCAGACCAAGCGGTAATTAACAATTACAATAACAATTAACCTTCGACTTCAGTCCAGACATATTAATTAAAAATATATCTGTACCTAACGAATTATAGGACTAAAAATTCCACATAAATATGTCTAAATAAACTACAGACATTAGTAGGTACTTGTCTATCAAAATCTATAAACCCCCAATATTTGCATATAAAACTTGTTGCCTTATAAAGTGTCAACTTTACCCCACATAATACGACTATACACCTGTTAGCGAAGCCGCAGAGTGTCAGACACGCACGGCGGCAGGCGACACCGGGCAACACCGAGCGACATTGGGCGACAACCATAATACCTACACTACACCAGCGACATGCAACATTCGCGACATTCCAACGACACGTAATAAAATTTTATAAAACCACGGTTATCGTAAACAGAACAAATAGCAAACTTTACGAGCCATTCGTTGCGGTTTTCCATTTGCATGATAACAGTATGCCATAGGAAATACAACAGCCCGACGAGGTTATGACCACATCTCAACTTCTCATTTATAATGATTTATCTAACATAATAAATTTGTTTATGTTGAAGCAACGTAATGTGTATATGTATTATTATAATAGACAATCTGTCGTATATATTCGATTGATTACATACATACAAAGCTAATAGCATAGCTACCTACTTTACTTTTGCTGAATCCAACCGGCGTAGAAGTGTTACATTTTCAAATAGTCAAAAGTCAGGAAACTTATAAGTTAAAGCATAATTATTACGTGATTATGTCTATCCATAGGAATCACACAAATTGGCGCTAGTTTCACTATATGAGAGCCTACTGCAAACTAACCAATTTAAATTCAAGTCAATATAAAATTCAAAAGCAGCCTTAGGCCAATGGAAATAGAATGTTTAATTTTAGTCCTGTAGGAACTTCGTAAATGGTCTTACGAGTATTTAAAGATGTTAAAGTCTAAGAAAAAACGCCAACGCCCGTTGCGCCACTTGAACTTATCATTTTTAACGTATTTAGAACTGTCGGAGCTTCTTTACAAAAACGGTTTTAACAAAAGCCCATTAAAAACTGGAGTCATAACAGGAAACGTGATACAGTGGCCGGCGCGTTTAAGGATCACCTCTTTCATCATAAAGGCGCGGTGAGCGGCAGCTGGCGCTTCCATTTTATGTGGTTTCTGAACGGCTCCTCTATAATAATCTGTTTATTTTCGACAGTGGAACACACATAACATGAGGATGCTTACGAAGATGTGTCACTGACAAAAATAATACAATTTATTTTTCACAATCATGTAAGTACCAAGTACAGTAACATCGGTAAGATGACGTGACCAAGAATGTTTGTCAGGCGATAAGAAAGTAATTGTTTTGAGAAGTGTTTTTAGCGACACATTGCAAATCATAACTGTTTAAACTGGCATTAGCAAAATAGTCTTAAACCAACTGTAGGATAGGTACGCAGCTCACCTAGCATGTAATCCTAATAAAATTAGAAATTTCTAAATGTTAGCTATTATTATCAATTTAATGACTTATAACACGCTGTGTAGTAATTGAACTAATTTGTATGTGATGTACCTACTATTTTATTCTGTGGTGATGTACCGAAGTAGTGGTTGGTATACGAGTATGTCTCGTTTGCTGATTCAGCCAATATTTCAAGATGGGTGCGAAGAGCGTCTATGCGATCTAGTATCATTCACATAGAAGTAAGGAAGTAAGTAGGTACCTAATTAGTTTTTCCAAACTTAATCCTTGTCTTACACTCTCAGCCACCTATTCTTTAAATAAAACTACTATACCTACTGTATCACAAATAGTTGTACGCGTATATAAGACCAAGGCACAAAGGTAAACTGTAGCAAACGTATCTAATAAGCGCGTGTACAGAGAGGAACAGTAAGCAATAAGCCTTCTCGTCAGCTAATAACAACAGTGGCATGCCGGAGATATCTCAATATTGTAGGTGCCAGGTTAATTAACACATGACGCTTGTCGTGGAAATAGAATTCCTGTAAGCTAGAGCGGGGTGCGCGCGCGCCCCGGGGCACGCCGCCCGCGCCCCCCGCCGCCACACTCCCCGCTCCGCTGTTTATTTACAAGCAACGAGACTTCATTACGCCGCTGGCTAATGTATTCAGCTTCAGCCTCCACGTTAACAGCGACACTTCTCGGAATCAATATGCTCCTTGTATGTTTTGATTGGTTGGCGCCCGTCAGCGCCCCTCGATTGTGCACCCAAGTACGTAACGAATAAGACACGATTTCCCTTAACGGCACCATCCAACTTTAATGACAACGAACGGATTTCTGTTAATACTCACGAGAGATCAATTTCCCATAGTGGTAACGACCTCTGCATTGAACTTGTCCATTTTTAGGGTTAAAGCGCATTAATTTGTTTTATTAACTGCGTTAAACGTTTAACCGTTTCCTGTCTTAACCAGAAGACTGTTCTGCTTTGTCTCATTACAATTGTTGCTACTCTTATACAAACCAAACGATTTTGTCGTACTTATTCTTTATTTCATATCATTGAAAACAAACTATAACATAACCACAAAACAAATCCGTAGTCGGCTGAAATAAGTAGACAGTGACATCGCTAAATCCATCGAAGTAACTTCTGATCCCGAGCGCCCCCAAAAATAATAATGTTTCATCTTATAAAAATATTTCCCTTACGACTGTCGCTCTGTATATCACGGTATTTGTCACAGAGGATCACCCTTTATGTTCGTTTCCAGTCAAACCCCTTAGATAAGCGAGCCTTTTATATGCCAAATATAATATATTATGGTTTACAATTCTTGCTAAAAGTTTATTGTGGACATGTCCTACAAAAGTATTAAACTTATTATTGCTTAAAAATTTCTGCATCGTGCATTTGTCAGAGACGGGAGCCAACGGGAGCCTCCAAGCTGTATCAGATTTTGAGAGAAGAATTTGGTGAAACGTACTTACTTATCAACAAATGACTCGGTAAGCGTAAGTGGCAGTGGGTGGAGAGGCAAAATCTTCTGTATAACCGATGCTCGTAGCCATAGAATAAATTGAAATGAAAAAGCACAGGGAGTTTTCCCTATCAGATAAACCACAAACCAATAACATTTCGTCAGCAGTGGCGTGACGACCTGAGAGAATGCAAGATAACTTATGAAACCAAACAAAATGTTTAAAACCGATGATATTAGATTTCTTATGTATTTAATTTCACAAAGGTGAATATGGTTGCATATCCACATTAAGCGAATTCGTACGAGCCATTACTTCCGACATATGAGCAACGCAAAAATATCAGCGTATTATGGGTTATCAGAGGCAAAGTCGCGTCTCCGAGACTCCGGCCGCCATTCATAGCTCGCTCGTTTAATGGATTGCTCGCATTCATATTCCGAAACGTACACAATGTTTGCGCTCCTATGATCAGGGATCTAGTGATTTACCGCCTTATACTTTTCTGTTACATTTCATCCACAGACATTGGAATGAATCTGCTTACCCATTGACTCATCTTTTTTTGGAGACCGCTAGAATAAAATTTACGTATGATAGTAAAAGCATTTTCCAATACAAGATCTGTGGAGTGCGGTGAAGTTTGCACCCATTTGTTTGCACGTCTATAGCTCCCCTTTCATATGAAAGACGAAAACAAACAGAGAATGTGCCAAATAGCAAACAATATTATACGGAATGCACAATAATATCAGTTCCGACGCCGTGGGTGCCGTGCCGCGCTGGCCGTGGCGTGGGGTTGTTTGCTTCCGCGAATAAATATGAAATTCGAAGACGCTCTCGCCTCAGACGAGCAAATATTATGGGAGGTTTGCTTTGGTAAAATGATAACTGCCAAGATTGAATATTTGGATTTAGACGTGGGGTAAGGAAATAGTCAAGGTTATTTCGTGAAATAGTTCCTATTTGGCAAAAAACAAAATTGATAGGGTTATTTACAGTAGTAACAAACAACCAAGCATCTGGTGTCTTAATTTTGACCTTAGTATATCATGTTTTCGAACGTATTATAAAAAGACACGATGTCCGATAGGGAAAAGTATACATCTCAACTCTACATGAAAGAGTCACTGCAGGCTGACGAACCCCATTCTTATCATCCCGTGATAATAATTCCTATATTTATGTGGCACTGACACGTGAAACTTTATATCATGCTTCGTTATGTTACCATGTAGAGTATGGGTAAGCCCACATACTTAGTGCATCATACAAGTCTCCTTTAAACAGTTCTTATCACTATGTATTAATATCAAAATGAATCATTGAAATAGCATGACTTGAAAATATATTAGTAGTCAGGTAATTTAAAATCAATTGCGTGAATAGTTTTGTATTTTTGAAACTAAATCTAATTAAATCATATTCAATTTAAATTAATGTTGACCTATTGCATATTTTATTACACATTGTATTGTTTTCCGATATGATCAGGTGACTTAAATATATAAGCATTTTAATGTTAACATTAACACGTCAAAGTTTTAAAAACAAAATTGCCATTTAGAACGCTATGGTATCAAAAGATAATGCAATTTGCACGGTACAACACATAGAGGTGTAATAAGGCTGCATTAGAGCCGACAACGTGGATATAGGTACTTACATACTCAGGTTTCTAATACCTTAGGTTACGAAAACAGACATAACCTGAAAGCGGGGGACAATATACGAAACTTAAGATAAGGGTGTTTATTTACAAGCGAAGGGTTGAAGTGAACTGAAGTCGTAGGTATACCTTTAGTTCATCGATGATGTGAATCGAAAATATGTAATGTTAGAGCAATCTCGACGACCCCAAGGTGAGGGCTCGAGCCGAGTGGACGATAATAGAGAATGCCTTTACGAGTGCGGCACACGTCAACACAACATCGACCAGCCGCCCGCGCCGCCGCGGCCCTCGCGCGAGCCGCCCCCGGTGTGTTGTGTGACGGCCCTACTGTGACTATCACTTACTGTGGGCTCACGTTATAATAATAATAAGTAATAAATAACAATATAACAGATACTGAATAAATATTGTTACCTTATTAATAATATTTTCTTAAATAAACGCATATTTTGTTCTCGCATAAAAAGAGAACAGATGTGGATGTCAATGGCCTCATTGATTTTACACAATTCGTTCACAAACCTATAATAAATGGTAACGTTCGTGATGATGTAATGGAACTTGATTGAGTGACATTCGGCACTGGGACTTAGCTTTCCTACTCAATTCGTGTCAACACATTATAACGCCGGCTCAGATTTGGGGGAGTAACAGCTCTGTAAGATCCAAAGGACACCCGCCACTTTCTGCAATGTCATCGCTGCATATAAAAAGTTATGACCACTGGCAATATTTCCGAGAGGCGGTTGAGCTCTCGCCGAGGAAACGATATGCAGTAAACGGTCGGGCGTGCGGTCCCACAGGGCCGGCTCACCCCGCGTGCCCGCGCTGACCCGCCCGAGGCCCGATTTTATGCCAATTTTCATAAAAATAAATCTGACTCTCGTTGATTGAACCAGTCGCCGCCGCCCCGCGTCCGTGATCGCCTTTCTATTTTATTGTTATTAGTTCAGTCGTGCAAGGGTACGAGTTATTGTTTTGCCATTTGTTCGCGAAAAAATAGACATGTGTACGGGTAAGACAGAACTTTATGAGGATCAATACGGTTTGACGATTTTCGCAAATGCAATTATGTACCTATGTCTTCAGTTGCGTAACCTCTTGAAACTATTATCTAGAAATACCTATGCCCTGTATAAGTTGGCCACGGTCTTACAATGAAAACAGCAAAACTGCAATGTAAATAGAAAAAATATGTATGAATTCACATTCAGTTAGACGACGAAGGTATTCTGGTGTCGAACCACAAAAACAATCTACTGTGGCAAAAAAATGCCACTCTGGCTGAAAAAAACTGCCACATAAGACATGAATGGATCATTCGTTGGGTTAATAAACGTCCCGCCAAAGGTTGACGAGATCGCGCGCCCGCTATCGCCGGCACCATCTGATGGAACAAGTGTTATGGCATCGTCGGCTGCCATATACGAGTCTTAGCGCATTCGCCAAGATATCCAGATGGCTATCACAGACGGCCACACACGACACGGCAGCCTAACAACTAGCATGTGCACCTAACTGGTTCACGCTCCCCATCAATTTGCGACACTTTTACGCTCATCGTAGCATTTTATACCTTTTAAGGTACTGCGATGCCTGTATAAAACATACCGAATACCACTTACCTATCTTAGTAGAAATAATAAGTAGTATTTACGTGAGAGTCCTTAAATATTGCATTTACAAAATGAGGGATAAGAATATATCAGGACAAAAGTGCAGAGTGTAGTCAAAGATCATGGCGGGCGATCGTGATTTATCGTCGGCCGCTTTTGAATATTAAATAATCTTTAATGGGAGCGCATGATCGGCCCATTAGCCGACGTCGCTCCTTTCACGTTTAATAAAGAGTCATTTATAAGCCAGCGACGCTTTTCCCTTATCTGGACGAAGTATGTCCAGCGTCTGAGAGGTGCCGCCTTATCAGGATTAATTCATAATTTTTCCTCGCTGGTATATTTAGTGTTCATGGAATATATTAACACGGTACACATAAATGATATCCCTAATTGCCCTTATTATTATTCAAGCCAACCAGGAACAAAATTAATTCTAAACGCAATACTCAGATACTAATGTCCTTTTACTAACAGAGTCGCTTCGGTATAACGGCCATTGCAGTAACGTTTAGAGGGCCAAGTGTAACAGGTATTGGTTCGATTCCCACGGCGGGTAACTAGCACCTCATTGAACCATTAGGAAATTACCCCGTTTCCTCACCGGCGACGACTGATCGCTTCTAAATGTCGCTCCTTAAGACCTCACAGTTCCGACAGAAATGTCTCGCAAGAGCTATGAGAACTGCCTACTTACATTAAATAATACAGGTACTGAAATTGTTTTTGACGGAGCATTTTTTCGCTACGTAACTGATATTATCTAGATTCATTCATATATTGATAAAATTAAAAAATCATATAAAACGACAACCGCTCAACATAGGAAGCCACCTTATACTTCACCTTATACTTTATTTAACCTTTAATTTATTAAATAAATAAACCATAAGTATAAACTCAAACCCAACAAAAACTCTCGCTACAAAGTTACGTTATAGCAATGTTAGTTATTACGTGTAATTGTGAAGATTCATCTCCGTGTTAACATTACTTAAGGGTAAACTCGTCGGTTACGACTTCCTAATGACACTTCGATCGCGTCCGCTGCTCATTATCGCAAAACATTCGATCGGTCTCGAGTTATTCCTCTTAATATCTCGGCGGCGCGGCGGCGCGGGGCGGCCGCGGGCTGAGCGGCCGGGATATCGTCACGTATGCGAAGCCCACCGCCATAATTATATCGACGCAATTAAAGACCAACTAATATATTATAATCGTTCTGTTAGCAAGCATGGTTTTTACCAGAGCGCAAGGAGCCGACGCGCTTGCCCGCGTTCACACAGTCCCGCCGTAACACCCCATTACGATTGAAGTCGATTGACCGACGTGATTGGAAACGTTCTAGGAATAGCACTATAATCTATTATGTACTGCAATTCTTACTTCGTACTTTAAGTACAGCCTAAGTATACCCACTGTTATACAATATAATAATTAACTTAGTACCATGTAGTACCTAAGTATATTGTGTTTATTGTCATTTGTATTCTTAGGTAAGCTACTCTACCTAATGACGACGGGACGATATACCTGAATACGCAGATTTTTGGTTTTGGGCTCAGTCATTAATTTTATAAAATGTTATGTTTTAGATTCATTCCAAGTTTATGCTGGATAAGTAGATACTCTACGCCGCTTCTATTTACTTATCTAGCTATGAATCGATCAATATCCATCCAGTTATAAATAAACTTAAAACATATAGCTACATAAGCTTATTGGTAACATTTTTCAGATTAGACATTATTACAGTAAATCCTTAAATCACATACTTACTTTTATAGGTACAATTTTGCAACAAATACAATGCTCGCTTCAAGCCCTGTTTCAAGTGACGGTCGATTTAAAACGTGCACGTTTACATCTTGGCTGGCACACCTTATCGGATTTGCCTCAACAATGTGACTACTTAATAAAAGGGTAGTTTGATTTCCTTGTGTATCTTGAGAAAATTATGCTGGAAATTGTTCCTGCTGTCGAAGCCGAGCCGGAGCGCGTCCGACGGATAAGAATAATTACTTGCAATGATTGAACCCTTATAATCCGAGTTTTATTTAATAGTCGACAGATGTTAATCGGTGCACCATAATTACGATTCGATTTCTGACGAGAAAAACGCTAACGTTCGCGTCTATCCGCAGACCCACGGATAGCGCCGATTACTGCAGCGATATTAACTTACCTTACGCTATTTTTTTGAATTGGAGTGTATAGATTTGTATCATTGCTAAAGCTTATCGACATTTTCACTAGACAAGACTCTTTTTAAAAAGTATAGTAACTACAAGTTTAGAAGTGTCTGAGAAAGTACCATTTCGGCCGCATGGATCGATGCTCGGACGTTCCGATACCCCTATTTTTCATATATGATATCATAAGTTAATTCGTTATGATGGTGAAAGTTTGCTTGTGAGTTTGTTTGTTCCTCCTTGACGCATTGACTATGCACTTCATTCACTATTTCGAAAAAGGATACATTGATAAATTTCTGCTTTCTTGTTCCCTGAATTGCGAGCTGAGTTCGAATCGAACCTATGATTTGGCAACTCCGGAGCCTGCTCGCCTCTCTCTCTCTCTTTACATTTCTTTTTAATATACAAAAGTTACGAAGTTATTGTTGGTTAAACTACGAGACAGAAGTAATAATATTAGGGACACCACACACTGTATCGTATAAAGAGCAAAGTTTCCTACAATACGTACCGATATGTTTCCGATCTGGATTTTACTACTTTCATAAGTATTTATGTCATAAAATAAACAAATAAGAAATTTAACTGCAGCTATATAATGAGTTAGTACTCTCTGAACTGTGCATAACATTATTTATTAGACAGCTCCATGTTTCTAGCAAGAGTTTTATGATGCAACAAATTTACAAACCATTCACAGGTTATAAATTTACAACAGCATGCGATGGAAACAAAACGACATAAACTGACATAGCGGTTTTAATTAGCAGTCATAGGAACGTGTCTGTTACCCGACTTTTTTTTATATTTTTTCCATTGTATGTAAATCAGCGGTGGAGTTCATCCATCACTTCATATTCGCGGCTCGCCGTCGGCACTTGAACCGCCTGCCCCGTGCCGCCCTACTGCCCATACACACGCTAATTGGGATCAACATTAAAAAATATAGGTACATCATTGTCATACAGAAACAAATTACCGAAACTTCTGGCTAATGTGAATTATGCATAAACATGACCTCTGTCACACTGCTCTGAAGCTGAGCTCGAAGATGATATCAACGCGGCATTGCATTGGTCTAATATCGGAGAGACAACTTTTCAAACTGCATAATTGTAAAATCAGCCATACGCTTCCTAGCATTCATCAAGTCAATGGGCCAAAGCCAGTATCAATGTTTTTGAAACCTCTGAGATATATAGAAGTGTTACTCATATTAATTCAACCAACAAAAATGGCCCAGCGTGGTCTACTCTGGTCCACAAGCGACTTTTGAGGGCCGTTTTGAGAATATTCCCCTATCCAATAGTGGGCGTACATTACAGAGGCCAATAATTGAAGCTAATCTACATCAATAACCTAGGTACTTAAAGCAAGCGTTATGAAGTAGGTAAGCACTTGTATGGATTATTCCCAAAAGTCAAAAGTAGCCTGTGTTGTTCAGCAATTAGTCCCATTTTAAATGCTGGTTTTGAGGAAATTTTTATTCGTTTATGGAGTAATGTACAGTTTTGTGTCATGTAATCATAATAAATGTATAAAAAATAAGTAATGCAAGCTCGGCATACCGTCAGCGCTCTGGATATGCGCATTTAAATATGAAAGTCATAAATGCCATACACGTGCTATGTTAGCTCTCGCATGTAAATTCTAATCCTTGTTGCATTTAGAACGGGCGGCCTAGTAATTATGTGCTTTCATTTGTCTGTTTCTCGGAACAAACGAGCGAGCCCCGCCGTGTAAGCCCGCTCCATGTAAAGCAGTTAGCAGTACTCTAATCTCGCACTGCCATTAATTTAAAGAATACGTCTGCGTAACCGACTTTACCAACATCGTCGAAACACAATTCTCCTTCACATTTTCTTATTTGCATATTAAAATAATTTCGAGTAAACGCAATACGTAAAGTCGCCTTCCACCCGCTTTTGGAGTATTTCTAAAATGGCGTAGACGCCGTTTCCTCGCCGCTTCAAAATAAGCTCTGGCTATAGTAATTTGTAACGCAATATTATTTGTAAATATTTTAATCATGGACTTGTTTGTTAGTCAAACATGGGAGAACGATGACAGATAAAGGCGGGCTGTGCGCCCAAATAGATAAACTAGTGTGGAAATTAATGTCTACATTTACTGGTGCATGAAGCTTGTAGTTAATTATAGGTTAGTAGCTATTCAGTTTTTAAATGTGAATTAGTACCACAAAGGGTAACCATTATCATTTTTAAAGGAAGTGTATAAATTATTCCACAGTAAGCAATGGCTTATCATAGCGGCACTAGGTAGGTATCTATATCATTTATCAAAATAAATGGCCCAAGTTTTTGGAGCATGAAATTCGAGTGACAAGTAGAATTCTTTTCTCCACGAGATCCATAAGTTCATGAAATTTTTTTAATGATTCCATATACTACCTAAGTAAATTACCTCCCTATTATAAAATGGCATTTAAATTATGTTTTATGTGCGATTTAAGACGCGTACTACAGTGCCAATCTGATACATATTGAACTAATTAACCTGTAACTTATTTGAATTGTAAAATAGAATTCCTCGCTCATCATTACATTTATAGTTATGACACGATAAGCTCTGTTTTGATTGGTGTAAGTGTGTAATGTAAGCAGTTAATCGGGGGAGCGCGCGCCGCCTGTGCACCCACCGTGGTGTCAGCCAGTTGCTTTATGAACAAATTAATAATTACAGGTCAAGTTAACACTCCCACTGATATGCCATCTAAAAACAACTGCCTATTATGAATTACTAATTTTATTATGTTTGTTTTATAGTATAATTTCATGTTTCGTTAACTTAACAACTTCACACATTAACTTAAGTATGTAGGTATTAGCAGCTAGGTACTTTGAGGATAGCTTAGTACTTTTTAACATATTTTATGGATTAAGAGGAGCGTCTTTGGTTTGATTGGGTGGTCATGTAGGGATGCGGAAGGACTTTATAATAAATGCCCGAATTCGAGCTCAATAATTATTTTTATGTATAGCTGTTGCCCTATAGTTTAATCCCGCGGGAAAAGTTTGTCGCGAAAAATTTTTTTTATAAATATTGTTGTTTACAACTATGTACATCTATAAAAATACGCTTTCGGGACTCCTTGTTCTATGTTGCACCGCTACAAATTCATTGTCAGTCCCATTGTGTATTGTCATATTTTTACAGCTGACCCGAAGACTGGGCCAAGGTGCACACTCATCATACAACTTCGAGTTCTGTCTGGGTCTAAAAACAATGATAGAAGATTATTAAGTGCTACGATTGACCTATTTTGAGCTAGGTTTTATTACTTTTACACGCACTATGAACCCAATAGCGTTTAATGTGTACGTTTTGAAACCTTTCCCCTTCAATGCAACCCTACGTGGCGTGTTTAACACTTCACCGGTTTTTAACGTTTGTAGTATCAATTAATTAAAGAATGATGGGGGAGCACTATCGAGTAGATAAGTGTAATGCAGTCGATATCAGCGTAAAATTAGTTACGTCAAAACGTTACTGAGTCGAATGGGCAATGAATTATAAGTTATTATCTGTGGAGCGGGTGAATTTTTCACACATTCCTTGGAGGCGATGTGGCGCGACGAGGTGGGGGGTGGGGCGGGTAGGGGGCGCTGGCACCCGCCGGGAGCCGCTCGAGCGTGAAATTATTATCATATAATACCCGGGCTTGGAACACAGCGCGATTATTCAAATGCTCATAGCGCTGCGCTCGTCTTCAACTCGCACCCGGCTTTCGTACAGACATTCTCAAATACTCCACACCACCACCGCTTCCACGTTGTACTGAAGTTTATCAAATATATTCATGTATAATGCGCGAGAGTTGTCATGTGAACGATAAGCAAATGACAGAAAATGTTATGTAAATTTAAAGTGGCTATAATCCTTAGCAAACACCTCCTGCAATGCCGTGGGGGATAATGGTGAGAGCGTGAATTATTCTTGCAGATAAGAAATGCTTTTGTCTAAAGAATGAGCTATATTTATGTTTTAAGTAAGTACTTGAAGCAGTTTAATAGACTATTGTCTTATTATTTACCGACATAAAATTTGTGCGGTTTACCTACACACTCTACTAAACGAAATGAAAACACTTCGCTTTATATTGTAGCGCAGGTATGTCGGATGAATAGACGTGACAGATTGTTATTATACCAACTGAATGATATTCACTGATTTTTGTCTGAAACCGTTCATGCGTGGGAGAAGCCCTCGTCCGATCCGATATCATAACGGAAAACGATCGCTCCATTGACTGTAACGTCGCCTCTAAAATACTGTCATATTTGTTTTGTAACGTCATCTCCCTCCGTTTTCCTTGTCACGTCTGGTATTTAACAAAAAATGTATAATAATTTGTCACTCAATTTAGACTCAGAATTATAATAGACAACTCTAAGTTTGTTTTCTAGTACCTACTTGCCTACCTAGGTAGGTAAGGTAAAAGTACTGCCTGATTGCAAATTGCTTACGAAAGGTTACATTATCTGATAGACTGTTTTATAAACATTTGTTACAGGTATACGACGACCCAGCAATACCATCAATCTGTCCAAATGTGAGCTACGCAAGCACGTTCTCCATTGTTGTTCGACCTACGCAAATATCAAAGAGTCTTGAAACCAAAATGTGTGTATACACACATTTATCTATAATAGGAAATGATTCTAATTTCAGTCTATATACAGTCAGCTTCCGTGAAGGCATTGTTTTGCCTTTAATGAAAATTAAATTACGCAAAATATTAAACAAAACATTTACTGGTGACATTTTGTTAATAAACACCGAAGGTACCGTAACTTGCTCCCTGACTTCATTATAAACTGGCAATTCAATTATAAAATAATACTGAAGTTAACAAACTCGTGGAGTTGACCCTTCCCGCGCCTCCGTCCTAAACTTGGCAAGTGGAAAACGCCCCGGGACGTAAAGTAAGCGTTATCTACGAGTATATTTTGCTTTGGACTCTTTATGAGTTTCAAACGAGATCCGTCACGCGACGTTAACTCGGAATAGAAGTGATAAAGTGCCCGCTAATCTGTCCTATTCGGGTCACACTTAGTACACTTTATTAATCACAAAGCGTACAAATTACACTATACTTCCTGCAGCGTGACACCTCGCTTTGGAGTATGTTAATTTTATTGTTGACTCTATTGGACAATTTGGACACCGTTACAACATTTTTGGGGGTTGATTGTACTGGAATTATACTGGTCTTACAAATTGTGAGAGGGTAGACGAACTTGGGCAAACAAACATATTTTCTTTATGACTAGTCCATATTCATATAAAAAAATATTGAAGCAATTACACTTGTAAATGTAACAATGGTCTAAATGTAACATTGCACACTATAACCTGCGATCATACTAGTACTTAAAGTACGAACGTAATCCGCGTGTTATGATTTATTTCGAAGTAATGCAGATTATTTATTATTTATTTATTATTATTAGGTAACCCATATTGCAATGAAACAAAACACGCACGCCGCACGCGACCGCAGCGCGGGACGCACACTACTCAACTGATTACAAACCAAGGCTTAGAGTATATTAAGCATTAGTTTGTCATGCTACTATTTGAACACTTCTGGGGTAATCTAGTATTCTGATCGCAGACATACTCTGATATAAGTTCAGACTTAAATGTTGTTAACTCGGTTGCGATGGGAACATCACACGGTTATTTTACTTCACACCTCTAAGGACATAATCGTAATATAAAATAAGGACACCTTGAATCGACCTTCCACTAATGTTAGCATTACGTAGCTCACTTATTATTCTTATCGAACTCGGTTTTGTTATTCACATTTATGCACAATTTTATGCTTTTAATCGCAAAATTTACACTTTAAACGTGGGGTAGGTACTCGCGGCATGACGCCTTATGCAAAGCAGGTGCTACCTGATACGTACGGCCAGGGAGAGCCCCGGACTCGAAATGTTCCAACTACCAAACATGATAAACAAAATTACTTTACAATATTACATTGCTGCGAAACATCTTAAGGTTGGTTTTCTTTTTGACTCGCAGTAATGTAAAATTGGATTGTGACAGAGTAATGGTGTCAAGGTAATTCTATTTTACGTGCTGAGCACCTAAGTCACATTTCCGTTAACTTTTCCGCGGCGGTATGTTACTGCTATCTGTTATCAGGTACTTTACGTGTAACGCCATCATAAAATAGTCATATCACGGTGGAAATTTACTAAACAGGGGGAAAATAAAATACGTAGGTAGGTAGTACTTGTACTTATTAGTATTTGGAGATAAAATGAAGTTGGCCCGCTTTGGGCAATTTATTGGGGTAAGTTATGGGCGGCGCGCGGGCTGGAGCAGCTAATTTATTCGCCGTGCACATAAATTACTTGATTATGAATTCAAGTTAACTCCACTGAATTGTTTGTCTGTTGTTGTGAGCAACGCTTTTGTGTAACAAACAAGAATATTACATTTTACCCCATTATTCCTAGGCACTAGGTAACCTTTTCGATTCATAAATAAATAACAATTCATATATTGAGTGAGCATCTCTGAACAAGACTATAAAAATGATGTACAGGATTCTTAGCGTGATGACATTTTGTATAAAATAGGTAGGTACCTACCTAAATAAAACTATCTCCTACATTTTAAGAATCATCAAAGAAAAGAAAACGGTTAATACATATCGCAAAGGCTTCGATGGCTACCATTAAATCTAAAAGGGAGAACCTAATGGGCGGCAAAAGAGACAAGTGAGGAGCGAAAGTAGAGGCAATCTCATAAAAAGCAATAGTAGGGATTATGTAGAACACCGATGGTAATGTGGAGTTGTTTTCCGGGCGGCACTAACGCGCCGCAAGTCGCTGCAGCGCGGAATAATCGCGGATACACATAAAAGATGTAATTTCAGATAAGCTGAAACAGACGAGCCCCGCCCCCACCCACCCGCGCACTCCCACCGCCCCCTCTCCCTCGCTACCTACTTTCTAATGACTAATTATTATGCTGTGCGTTCCAAGCTTTAACGTCAGCGTGGAGCCTACCTGCTTACACTCAACTCCACTGTGGCAGGTCATCCGTCTATAGGGGAGTATCTTGCTTCAGCGATTTCCTTGATAAAGTTTCCTTGCAACTTTATTTAACGAGTAGACTACAAAGCAAATATATAGGTATAGCAGTCGTGGGTATAATATAATAAATATTAATAATGTTTGGACAAATTTACACACGGCTGTTTAGTCCCAAACTAAGCCGAAGCTTGTAAATGGGTACTTAAATACATACAAACACCCAGAATCCGAAAACCAACAGATATGCTCATCCTACAAATATTGGTCCCGGGTGGGAATCGAACCCACGACCTCTATCGCAGTAGGCAGGGTCACTACCAGCTACGCCAACAGGCCAGTCAGGTATAAAAGTAACTTTTACTCTATAGTATGAATGTCAAATGTCAAAAGGTCGTAAACTGAGGACATTAACAGAATATTTTGTAATGTTCCAAGATTGTATAATGTCTGGAAGTTAGCCGACGGGGTTGCGCGTGCGCACCCGATGAGCGGCGGCGCCTCGGTTCGCGATGACGCCGATAGGGGGCTCGGGCGGGCGGGGCGCCTGCGCGACGCGTCGATGTGTGATACTGCATTACCATACCGCTCGCATACTGCACATTGCGCTATCTCCATCACAAATATCTTGTTCATAGAATGCGGTGACACAATGATATTTTTCATACCTAGACGCAACTTAGCCACTTCTGACTCCAAGCAGCTTTGCTGAGATCCGGTGTTTAAAGAGTAGGCGAGAGAGCCGATATAGGTACACGAAGCATTCGATGTTTGATGGTAACTTAGTAACTCCACTTGCAGCATTTGGATCATTGGACATCAATATAGCTGAAGTCCAAATGTTCATAGACAATTAAGCAAGCCGCTTATGTCATTGTCTTCCTGTTCGCCGCTTCACATAGTAAAACAACTAAGGTTTGTCTTCGGTTTCGCCCGCAATAGTATAATTTTTAGTCTTTAGCAATAGGTTATATAGAAATAGAGGAATATGACGCAAACCCACGGAGCAATCCATCCGAATTATACAAATAGCCTTTGCCTAACTGCACCAACATATTGGCATATGTTCGTGACTAGTTTACGAGTGCTACGACATTGCATATTAATTGGTGTCGCTATCGAGCTGCGCATCGGCTACGACCTAGCTTCCATGCCACATTCACAAATATACATACATTTATGTGCAATTATGTATGGGTGAATATTCCAGTAGCTTTCTATCCTTTACTGACTGTTCATGGGCAGAAGGCAGCGCCATGAAATACCAGGTCAAAGGACGCTATTAAAGGTTGACTTTAGTGTTTGGTGTCTATCGAACTTTACTACTTATACCTATAATTCAAACGTTTTCAGAGATAAAGGATCGTAGTAATTCTTTTTATGATCCTGAACTATTCGGGTAGGTATTACTGGACAAGTACACATCCCAGATATGAAAAATTTTAAACAACTTTTCGAATACTTCCTTAAAAGAATATGAATTGTTCCTCTATAAAAATTCAATTATAATATCATTATAATTATCATAATCGGATAAAATCACAATAGTGGAAAAGTTTCCACTAATTGTTTTTTTGTTATCTCAAAACCTCATTTTTCCAGTAAGTATTGATTTTTTTTCCGGGGCAGAATTATAAAAAAAATCATTTATATATACTTGGTAAACCCGTTCATTTCGTACTAATTTTTATGAATATAAAGTTAATGTGTAAGGTATGAATAATTCACGTTTTATTGTTTTTCCCGAAGTTTTCAAAAATGAAAAAGTGAGCTTTTGTTTATTTCCTCCTCTATTTGTAACTCAATGTATTTATCTCTTTAAATGGCCAGTGGGTAGATAGTACCTCCTACTGGAACTTCCGTGCAATGTTCAATCCAACGTGATGCGACTCATGCGACAGACAGAGTGAGCGCATTCTAATATGCAAATGTATTTAAATGCTGAGCCCTCTTCATTACCTCGGTATCGATCTTAGATACACAATTTGTAACTAGATAGGTGCCTTCTCTCTCTACTTGCAACTCTAATCCGAATTTGCATTATTAACACTCAGCGTGATCAGTGCCTATTAAGTAATTTTATGTTACTTTTCGGTACAAACAAGATATCAGTCATGTCCAATTTATATGTTGACCTGGCTGGTCACCGTGGTTATATCGATAATCTATGTTATTCAAGAATAGGTCTGTCTACCTGGCGGGTCTGCATGCAGGAAACAGACAAATATGTCATGTAAATGAAATTCTCTGTCCAATAGAGGATGTTGACAATCTCAAAGAGGTAGCCAGAAGCTCCTTGATGAATAAATATGAATTGCTGGGGGGATGGGTACGATTTTGGTTTTCAATGTTGGATATTTCGTTTCTTAGGCTAGATTTTAGACTGCGCGGGTAAGTTATTCAATGCAGACCGAGCCACGGGCAACAGCTAGTAATAAATTCTATTAGAAATTATATATTCAATGTATGGTAAAGAAATTTCGAGTAGGAAAACTCATAAATTTGGACATATCCAGTTTCTTTTTTAAATAGTTTTAAATATCAATTTACGTTGTTCTAATGTCACCTAAAAGTTTTATAATATCTCGAACAGTTTAGGATAATAAATAAAGATCACTTATCGTATTTACCTTGTATGGCTTAAAGATACGACAAACACAAACGCTTTTAATTAAAATGTCCGTCTTCAAATTAAGGTTACAGGGTGTTATAACAACGTGATATGGCACAGCACTTAAATACAGTTCTACAATACTGCCGAATGGAGCCGGCCGGCCGTCCGTCCTTAGTGCTCGTTAGTATTCTAACGAAGCGAGTCCCTAATCTGATTAATCTTAAATATTTATTGCACATAGTCCAATGGTGCTGGTAAATTAGTATGACGATGGATACGCTGATGGTGGAGAAAATGGTGGCCATTTGCATCGTCGACAGACGTGGGTGGGCTGCCAGCCGCTGATTAAGACTAGATGAATACTAACCCACCCGTCCTATCCAACCAGCGCATATGATGTGTAACATAAAAGTGTTCTACCTACATAAGTGAATCGATAGATAAATATTATAGATGTGTTCGACAGTTTGTTTCGCCGTTTCTTCTCAGCACTAACGCCTGGGAAGCGGTGGTAGATAAAAAGTAGTTACCCAGTGTACTAATAATGCAATAAAATATTTTGACTTTGAAGACAACAAAGGGACTGAGTTTTCATTACACGAGTCCTTCAGAATTCAAATGGTATTCAAGTTTCGTATAGATCTGTGTGTGCTAGATAAGTTATAAGTGTATAGATTTTGATGAACACAACATGCATTTTATTTGAAAGACGATTGAATAATAGTTGCAGCCAGCAGTGACTAGATAGTAGATGCAAGACATTATGAAACTAATAAAAACAGCACTTCCCCTTCCGTATCGAGAATCGATTAGTTGCCGGTTAATCCGTAACCTACAGCGAAGCTAAAAAGTACAAGAAAAAAGTGCTCCACCTGTCGAATCTGATAAAAGTGTTTTATTTAAATTTCTTTGCTTGCCGAGTCAAAAACGAGCAGAAAGTGTATTTGTGTCTTATTAAAAGAAATTTATAGTTGGGTATAGTTGCTGATTGACCTCGGTCATTGTAAGGATAACAGGATCGTTCCAATGCAAAAAATGAGTCCCTCAACGTGACGCACGATGTCTCTATAAGCCAGTATTTGCACAGTATTATTATTAGTATCAATCAGTATTAGTATTGTCCAATATAAAACTCAGTGATACAATAGCCTACCATATATAATATTGTACCAGTACATCTGGGTAGTCCTATTATTTGTTCCACGCGTATGTGTGTGTATTCTATATTATAATCTAATGATTTACTGTAATAATGTCCAATCTGAATCACTCACTTCAAAATTTTCGTACATCGATTATATCTGTATAAATTGAGTAAATGTCAAAAAAGTTAAAATGACGTCATAAATAAAGTAACTTTAACATAAACGGGTAAAAGAAGCACTAGGTATGGGGAGGCAGTACAATTAAATAAATGCGTAAAAGTAAAATAAAGTGATAAAGATAATAGGTACGCTAAGAATAATAAAATACTGTTGAATTTGTAGTGAGACACAAGTAACGTGGCGCAAGGTGCGCGCACGCACGTGCCCGCGGCCCGGGGCTCCACAACAATATCTGTTCCCAATTCAAATTAATGTCATACATCTTTATGCTTAACTTATACAAAATATATGTAAACTGGACCGTATAGGGCCTCGCATAAAGACGATTTGAATAATAATGATAAAGGAAATGGATATTCAAAATAATATCACCTCGGGGTTAACGATTACCGGTGCGCGCATGCGCCACAGATGGCAGGATAAACCGACGTTTGTTTCCGCAGTGATATCTGAATTAATGGCGATACGAAATGGTCGAAAGGTGCTCATTACCATGATTTATGCAAGATATATTTCTTATGCCGTCCCTATTGTACTGATTAACGTTACAAATTATACGGGGGCCCGGAATTATGATCAACTTTTTGTTTAAAGCGTATACATAATGTTATGAAAATGCATGTGACATGGTGTTAAAGGCGCATCCCCGTTGTGTATGTTCGTGAGTTCATACTGTAAGGCTGAGCACAGACCTACCGATTCTGTTCTGTTCTTGAAGAAGCTGCCTGTTGAGAGTATGTCATATAAATAAAATTTATATTTCTATCTGACCGAACGTTCTGACCGGGCGGAGATGGCCATTATCATGTTGACGCGGGCATTCTTGCCGATTGGGGTCGGTATGTGTGTCACGAATGAATGGTATTTTATTGCATTCTAGCCTCCCGAAGAACAGAATAGTACAGAACAGAATCGGTAGGTCTGTGCACGGCCTGTGTGGTGTGGTGCATGGCCGGGCTATCCTGCGAGGATGGCCCGCCGCCCGCCGCCCGCCGCCCGCCGCCGCCGTCCATCTCGTGGCTCGCTCGCTCACTGAGTACATTCCCGTGTAAGTTTTTACACCTATTATTTTATGTGTCGGCGAGTAAAGTTCGGTACGTGAGTTATAAACTCACTCGCGCCTCTCTCGCCCCTACTTTATAGGTATTAACGACTTGTCCGAGAGTTTTCTTATAAATAAATTTGAAGGGTAACAAGGCTCGCTTTTGTCGGATTAGTAGAGTGGATCTTGTTTCACTTTGTTGCGCAGCCTCTCTAGCTTTTTGTGGGACGGAAAGTCATGAGAAACGAGTACTTTCAGTGTGAAAAAATTAGGTTTCCACTACTAAGGATAATACAATTTTGTACTTGCATATATTGTACAGGGTTACTTGTAATTTGACGTATTCCTCCCAGGTTATTATATAAGGGGCAGCAAATTTTCTTCTTAAAATAACTGTCACTGTTATTGGTTTATTTTGAACTGTTTAATAAGTGCGTCTGTTCAATTCAATGCAATGGGGTTATCAGTTTTATTTATATAAGAACGAAATGTGAAAAATGGTTTTTTTGGTAAAAAAAACTTTAAATTCCTTATACCTACCTCGAAAAATATTGAATTTCGGCCTTACATAATATATGGGGGATTTAAATTTGCATTTGGGCCGCCTGCTGCGAATAGCCTGATCCAATACATAGAGTAAAATTTAATTTGAACAGAAGATGTTTCTTGTATGCCCAGAAATATCAATTGCTTTCTTCATTGTCAGCCGTTCGAGGTCAAACAGATTGAAATTTGGCAAATAAGTAGGTACTTAACACATTTTGTATTTAATATTTTACACATTTTACATTAAAATAGGTAAGTCTCGAAATAAGACGCTGAAATCAGAGTATCACGTGACATTAGCCCATAACGCGTAGAGCGAACTATAAAAGCGGGGCATATATGTAAGTTAAGAGCACTACCTGCGAAATATCAGAGCAATAAAGTAAATGCAGTAGCGGCCGCGAGGACGTGCCTTCGTTACCGAATGTCTGAACAGCTCCATCATACCTACCGGTACAAGAGGCGGATCCTTTTATAATGATGGTAGTACGTTCTAAGTAGAGCTACATAATAAAAAGCTGAAAATAAAATGTATCGAAACTTGATAAGTATAAAAGAGAACGTTCTCACTGTGTCCAGAGTCGACTATATACAAAATATTTAAATGAATAGGTATGTTAAGCTGCGACGGTGTCTATTAACAATAGATATTCTTAGCTCATGTAGTACATTACAAACAAAAGTGAATTTATGAGTGCACTCCCGAGGTTTCAAATATCCCTAATGGAGCACGAGTGAGCCGTTTTACATCTTCCCCCACAAACTGCATTATAATGCCGCCGAAAATAACCGCACATAAATATAAAACAATGTGAAACCACTTAAAGCGAATAAAATACACGTCGACTTCAACTCAGTAAAATGAATTTATTAATAACGGAGACAATGAAAGGCCTGAAACAAACGTTTCACTTTTTGTATTTTTAATTGTGCTCCGGCCGACAGCGAAGACGCATTAGAAGAACGAAAATAAACTCCCGATCATATTCGACACACGCCGCACCGTAGGTACTTACATCCATCGCACGCATCACGCTCGGGATGCCGGTGACAGACAAACCGACAAACTCTTACTTACTAAGTATTCTCCTTAATATTATTAGCGTCCGTGTTCTTCGAAGCCAATAAAAATTATTGAATTGTCGCACCGGGTATAGAGTGCAGTTCTTAGATGATATCTTCGGCGTAATTAAAAATCTTGTCGTGACATTCAGGGGCCCGTCCCGCCTCCGCACTCCGCTGCCTCCTTCAATATTGTTGGCGATTGAATCGCAATTAAATGTAACGAATCAAACTACACTTTATTAGAGGGGCTGATAGCTCAGAATGGTGGTTAAATCGCTCGGCGGAATCGAACGTGCTCCCGTCGAAATGCCAACCATTTTATTTATTCGCCTTAATTATGTATCTTGTCTTAATTTACGATTGGATCATACGATAATCCAAAGCTTAATTTATTATGGCTGTCTAGGTATTCCATTCCAGTCGTTTCCATAACGAGATTTAGGATTACAGCGATGATGTTGCACTCGGCGTAGCGATTAAATATTATCGACATTCGTTCGCATTTTGCAATTAAGTAGACCCCTGCCCCGGATAGCGCAGCGCAGCCGGCCGGCCAGAAGCGAGCAGCCGACGGATTCTGCACTCGATGCGTGCGCTTTGATAGCGTCATCGCATTTAATTTCGTTGTGTGTCGACGACGACATGACAGCCGACATCTCGATACGGCCACTGTCCGCAGATAGGTAGCTCTTAATGAAAGTAATGGAGGTTTATTAGCGATACATCGACAGCAAC
This sequence comes from Metalampra italica, assembly GCA_949699065.1. Taxonomy (NCBI): domain Eukaryota; kingdom Metazoa; phylum Arthropoda; class Insecta; order Lepidoptera; family Oecophoridae; genus Metalampra; species Metalampra italica. The sequence goes on along the minus strand of OX452970.1, from coordinate 6,391,767 downwards.
CATTGCAAGTGTACTCGTACAGTAATAGATGCGAAGCAAATCGTGCGAGCGAGAACAAAGAAAGCCACATTTGCTAATTGCGGTTTTGCTCGTGTCGTGCGCGCGGCACGGAGGCTGGGTCGTGAGCTCCCGAGATATGACGATAACACATTCATAAATAATTAGAGCGAAATTTTCTCATTTGTAAAACTGCAGTCATGATATTTGGCCGCGGAGTGCTCTGTTCTCGGAACACTTGCATCTAGATAAGTGTTGTACGACACGCTGGCTCTCCGCTTGTTGCGCTGCGCCGACGAAGACGCGAGATGCATTAACGACAGTACCTACTCACTTGGTATACACACGCGTGGACCCGATCGTCAGCAAATTGTAAATATTACGACGCCCAGTGAACAAAGTAGTGTAACCACGTTATTTGCGGTTAGAATAGATACCAAGAACCGAGTTGAACTACAAGTCAAGTAGGTAGGTCTAATTTCCACTCAGTCTATTGAAACAGAGAACAATGTAAAAAGCAAACGTGAGGCGATGTCTATAAAACATTTGTGGGTTCAGTCACGGTCGGAGCCTCGCCATGCCAGGGTTCAAATTTCCACTTCCGCCCGATCCACGAACAATCGATATTGTTATCGCTGCCTCTTCATTATAAACCAACAAAAACAAATTAAGAATTATACGAAACTCTAGAGCGGAGCGACCGAAAAAAAGTTTAGACAACTAGGTATTCACATTTCGAATAACGAGAACATCGACCACAATTAGAAATGTTTCATTTCCTCAAACCATAAAACCTGAATGTTATTGAAATGTCGTAAATCATCCGGAAGATAAAAGGATTTAATTGAAAGAAAAAATCCGCAGTACGCTGCGCGGTTCTTGCTTCGTCACTCTCCGTAGATTAGAATTTCAAGCGTATCCAATCGTCGTTGTGTAGTTATAACATTTATTAGTTTCGGATATCAGCGAAATTTTGTGCTAATTTGATACATATGCTCAATCAATCAATCAGTTCATTTGATAGTAGGTAGCTGGTAGGTAGGGAATCTTCTGCAAATCAACACATTATTAGTACTCTGAAATAATATGTACAATCCAATTCTTACCTTCCGAGTATTTTCGATTTGACAGATGTCAGTCAACACAAAAATATATAAAGTTCCTTATTTTAAACCCCATAAAGTTCAAAATAGGTTGTTTTGTCTATATTTAAATTATTTATGTTCTGTGGTTCAAGCCAAAACTATTGTTATAACTATTTGAAATAAGGTAGATTTTCATTAAATAAAAGTTCTAAGCATTTGACCGGCAAAATATTTCGCAACTTCAGGGATCTACGGGTATTGCAGTCATTTTTAGGCGAAAATCACATAGAAACAAACAATTTCAAGCGTGTAAATTAAAATTTCCGCTTGTCGATAGATGGTAGTGGCAAATCAAGCGTAAATATGAGTGAGGGAGAGATGAATGCCAAACAATCAATGGGTAATACTGTGATGATGCAAGCATATACAATCATCACGATTATTTGCATGTTTTATTATATGATAAGAAGTAATATTTTACTTTAATTAAAAGGCTTACTTAGGTACTATACGTAGAATAATTTTATTGTGGGATAATAAGTTCAAGCGGGAAACTTTCCACAACTGGTTCAAATAACTAGGTATTAATAATAAATAAACTGAATATCAAAATAATGTTGCCCTGTTTTTTGTTATCGTTAAGAATCTCATTCATTGTGCCAATAAAACTCACTTCGGTCGGAATTATCTTGAACATAAATATTTTAAACAGTTAATCAATACACACAAATAAATACAAAGTGTATACGAGTTGATAATAAGTAAAGCAGCATCGAGTTTCAATTACTTTAGAACACGTCATATTCATTTTAAATGCACTTTCCTGATTAGAGGAATGCTCTTTAAGGCCCACGTGCCATCGAAATAAACCATCCGAAACAATTTGAAGTGTTAAGTGACTGGTGGCTATCAAAAATTACGAGATAAGCCGTGACAATGCCCGACTTGTGACTTATGAAGTGATTAAAGAAAGTAGAGTCAGCAACAACAGAAAGTATTTCGACTGAAATATGTCGATATACTTATACCAAATGTTGGTGAACGTCAAATAAATAGATTTTATTATTATTATCAAATACCTACATTTAATTTACATAATATTTTGTTCAGACCGTCCTACATAAACTACTGGATTAATCTGTAGGATGGTATATCTAACTAAAAGCGTGTAATAGTGCCTAAGTAGTTTTTGGCAGATTTAAATAACATTTCTAAAATCAACGTCGGTATCTATAGGTACAATGTTGATTTAGAACCACCACTGAGCAGATTTTCATTAAATTTTCACTAATAGGGGTTTAGTAATTAACTTAACTAGCTGCAACAATAAGGAGTCGAACAGTACTGACAAGGTCGGAATCACTACACTCGCGCTGGACATGTCCAAGATGACAGCATTATAATGTCTAATAAAAAAGACTGTTTAATAATTAGACACAAAATAGAACCTTTTGTCCCCCTGTATTTAGAAAAACTGTGGCCTATTTCCCTTGTTCCACGTCTAATCAAAAAGTACAGTCAAATAGTACTCAATTTAGACACAGTGGCCCAGTTCCAAAAAATATAACGCCTTTGAAAATTAACTTCTATTTTAAGTACCTAAATATCTTTGTAATTGTTTCTTTTTATCTTGTTTTGTGTTCATGACACTTATAGTAAAATTAAATTCCTTAAAAAATGGCAAGTCCTTAAAATTAAATGTGCGTGTCGTATATGCTCCTTAGTTGTGCAGGTTTTATGTTTCTGTGCGTGTTTTAATGTAAGGATTGTTTAAACCTAATAAATAAATAAAATAAAATATAGCCTCCTATAAGTTCTCCTTTATCGCTTTGGATATTTATCTGTAATGTTAATGTTTGTAAATAAAAATATACAATACAATAAAAAAGTTGACACCTGAGACATAGTATGTAACTATGTACGCAAGTGTGAACGCAACGCAGCAGTGCGCACCGCTCACGGTATCTCTCGCGGCAACTTTACGCGCGCCCTATTACGCCGGCCGATAGCCACAATCAGGTAACAGCCGCCGTGACATCTTTATGATGTTTCAAAAACCATTACTAACGACACCTTTTTAGTTACACGCGATACGAGCCCACCAATACAGCTCGAACAAAACGTTTTGGAGTCATCGGTACTAGACATTCTCGGTTGGTGGTTGCTCTGTAGGTGCGAGTAAGTATCTACTCATTGTAGTTTAGAAGTGTAAGCTGTGTAAGATTAGTCTACCTAAGACGTTGTCGATTAAACATCCCTCTTTCATAAAACGTATTTTTCCATCAATGTCTCCTGAAATCTAGTTAGGTACATCGACTCGTGAAATCTTATTTTGTAAATTTATAATTTGGTACCTACACATTTTATGCTCAGTATAATAATAGTGGGTGTAACAATATCTTTTCATAATATCTCTATGACGATGACGCAATGCTTCGAAAGGTCATCGACATAACTTGTAATATTTAGAAATACATCAAATATATAGGTATCAAATTACATATATTAATCAGACATTAATTTTACTAAAACAAATGATAAGTATCAGTTTCGAATTAAGAATTCATATAGTTTCATTACGATAATACGAATAATGTAAAAATTACACAGTCAATGTTAAACTACTTTTCTGCCTATGACATCTTTGGCTATATTTAATATCCGTAGAAAGGATTTCTGGGCTTTTGAACCGATGCAACATCCTAGCAACAATCTACTATTGTATTCCTACGCCATGGGAAGAAGTATTAGAAATCATTTAACACGTACCGATACATAAAATTCATTTCAAAAAACCACATTACTTATATTCTCTCATCCTATCCAAGCATCAGCTGTACAGCACAGCGTTAGCACTTTTGGATTCACACGTATTTAAAAATGAATGCTGGAAATGAAATCAATACGTTGGACCGTTTGCCGGCGAGGAACTGCGCGTTATGAGGACATAAATCTCTAACGTTACGCGAGCTGCCCCAGCCCACGGCCCCAGTGCCCGCCGATGTAGTGCACCGCGTCAACCCCCGCCGGTCCACATACAAGCCACTCCAACTTATATCAGACTATTCGATAAAGTCACGCTATCCCGTTCAAATGGGTTGCAGAGGAATATCGTATTGTCAAACGAATGTTCCGTCGTCTAGCTCTGTATATTGGATAGACATGACTAATATTCGCAGATTTGTGAATAATTTGAAAATTAAAGGAAAAATTAATTTTTTTTTGTTGGCCGTGTCTGTCCAATTTTATCCGAACATTTTATTGTAATTGTAAATAACGCAAGTATATACCTATACATTTTTAGTTCTATGTAAGTAGATTAGATTTAGGTATCCTTGTTCAATGTCAAAGTATTGTGATTTTTCTGAGTATGTACTTAGCCTAGGTATAACCTAGTACATTCATAAAATATATCTGACTTTTACCCGTCCAATGCAATCCACAGATACCTAATCATAACATAACTCAGCAGTCGTCTCAGATTAATAATTTAATCGTGGTCATTAATTTTATTTTGAACGATGATATCACTCTAGATCGAAATCTCAACTGATGTGAGTCGTACAGTTTATAAATGTTGCACTAATAGTGGTAATTTCTTGATAAAATATTGATCACTATTAAACGTGATGGGTGTAGCCGTGCGGCTGCAACGTGAGGTGTAAGGAGGAACCCGGCCAGGAGGCCAGGCGGCGGTTCGTTCGACAGATATGAGCGGCGAGGAGGTTATATTTTATCGAAAGTAACGGCGTCTAACGTACGGCCAATTTCATAATGCCTCGCCTGCCCCGCCCCCGCCCGCGTCCGCCCGCCGCGAATGTGCCTCACTTATCAATTTGATATCTCGACCGGATAAATAATACGCCACCAGATGAGCGGAAGCTCCATGATAGAAACGCGGATATACAGGATGTAACATTTAGATGGGTCAGTATGGGGAAGTCCGAAACTACAAGAGATACGAAGATCTGTTCTTAGGAACCATGTCATCGATTTTAGTAAAAAGAAAAACTGCATTCATAGATTTTATAAAAAAAACTCTTACACTACTCGGGAATCGAACCCGGTGACCTTGACACTATGTAAAAAAAACTTTTGTACGTTATTTTATTATGGCTATTGATTGTGTAGCTTGTAAGGAGTAAATGTTGCTAACAAACATTCAAATTCCGCTCAAGCGGTTTATTGTTTTGGAGTTGTCCGGTGGGACAGTCAAACGAATAAAAATATTAGTTAAAAAGGTAATGCTAAAATGCAACAATAAGTAACCCATAACCTCGATTTATTTCACGAATTTTCTTTGGTAAATCATGCATGACTATTACCCACATTTAATACTAATTCCTCATAGAAATGACAGCGTGCATACACAAGGATAAAATAGACACCTCACTCTGTCAAATAAGTCATCAGTGCGTCAGTTAACTCAATTACATTGAGATCAACACACGGCTACCGTGCATGATTAACAATCGTGCCTCACAAAGAAAATTGCACCAGACTGTAACGATAATAACTCTCAAAATCGTTCGACAGACTCTCTCCCTGTAATCCTCCTCCATAAATCATTTAATAACACAGCCGTACAGCCACACACTGGGCCATTCCTTCCGTTGTGGAAGTTACGAAACAATGCATTAGATTAAAACAAGCTCTACCCCTTAAATGTAGAGTCGTCGTTTACTCAACTAAGCATACAGTTTAAGCTTTTTAAGAAATAATGGCAAAACGATACGTTAGAAAGAAATGTAACATGTCGAGTGAGATATGTCGTTGGAAAAAGTACCGTACTGCAATGGTGTTGAAGTGGTTTTGTGCTGGGTCTGTGTTTAGTAAAACGGTTTATCCGGAGGTCGTAACGGAAGCCACGATCTGCTGTCAACCCTTGACATTTTGGATAGGTTTGACAGATCATGCATGAAAATGATTTAGAGCACGTGTTAGATAGTTTGTGACAGTGACACGCTGCCGGATTAACATAATAGTCATCTTAAGAGTTACATCCCGTTAATGCTATCTTATTAACTAAACACTACATTAACATTTATATCAGATGTTGAATCTTAATGTGTGACAATATCATATTTTGAATATGTTATGATATGACATATGAGATATAAAACACACGGCGTAAGATTCGGTAATATATCATCATATTTTCGTTGAAATAAGATATGACACAACTTTGTAACTCTATATTAGTAGCTAATATACCGTTGACATAACTGTTGACCTTTCAATCAACGCCCAGCAAATATTAGCATTTTAAATATCGAGTTTATAAAACGATAACCGGAAAGTGGTCGTTAAATTTTGGACAGAGGTGGGTCGTAAAAATAAAATATTAATAATTAGCTGCAGGAGGTTAACAGTCCATTAGGAGCGTGTTCATTTACACCGCATCGCGACGCGCGACGCGCGCTGTACCGACCGACCGACCCCACTGACACTTTGATGATCATTGTTATTGACACTTTTATATTTTTACGTATTTCCACATTTCACAGTGAATCAAATCGTCTTAGGGTAGAAAATAAATTGTAGGTATGATATGACCGAAAACAACACACCTAGCGAGGTATATTCGTATCATTTTACAATTAATCTGAAATAGCTAGATAGGTATTTACGTAGAAGATGACTCCGCGATAATAAGTAATTAGACTAAATAGACTTTGCTAAGTATATGTACAATAAGCTGCAGTATTACTTGATAGTGAACTGTTACTGCCATATTTCACAATACAGTTATAAAACATTTTTATACCGATGACGAGCACGAGTAACGGATCAAAAAATAAAGAAACGCTCTACTGCATTCCACTTAAAAACTATAACAAAAAGATTGTCGTAATCAACGAGGTGATCTACTTCCCTAAGTCGCAATATTCAATCGTAGAGTGGGGTACAAAAACAAGATCGTTAATAATTAAAACACCGGTGCTTCCATCGGGGCCTGGCTGACAGGTGCGACAGCTAAGCAGTCTACCTACTGGCTGCGCGCCCGCCGCGGGCCGACCGCAGCATGCGCCAACAAGAACACGACCGACGCCGGCGGCTAGTAGCAACAAGGAAAAAACTATACCGTCACATCGAATGTAAAAACAAATTATCCGAGAAGAAATAAAGATCGATCGAGGAAGCGGTCACACTTCACTGTGCTTACGATTATCCATAGCACTATGAGTTTGTTTCTTTCTTTAATAACATCTTGTCGGAATAGCGGAAACGTGCAGTCCTTGATTATTTGATCAGTTTTCCAATAATTATTCCCTACAAAAAGGCCGGAAATGGAACGCTTTAATCGATTCCGGACCGCGCCTCGTAGTGACGTGGCGTTTGATTAACTGAAATTATATGGCGAGACGAATCGCGTCAACGTTGTTCTGTGTATTGTTAACGCGGCCTTCGATTGTGGCGAAAAATAAAAACTAATACAACTACATTATTGTTTTAGTCTTGTCATTATTGTCGACCTCCATGAGGAAGCTAATTCACTGTTTCAAGGTGAACAATTGCTAATTTCTGTGGTTTTTATTCATTCTAAATTACTTCGACGTCTGAGTAGCGCTAAACAAAAAATGTAACTTCGATCACTCCCATAATGTTATTTTATTCATTCAAGCTTACGGTCCATATATTACCTACTTATCGTCCAGGAGTGGACTCTACTTATGGAGTCCCAAAGTAAAAGCTTCGTACTTTATACACAAATAGCATTAGACACGCCACATATGAAGTATACCCTGTGCTCACATTAAACATTAATGTCAGACGAAAAGATGGGGCCACTCTGCAAAATTTATCTCACATCTCCACTCTACCAATGACAAGATAACTGTTACGGTTTGCAGCGGCCTGAGTGTAACATTAAAAATTCAAGTCGTCTTACCCACTTGTGTGAGGGATTGCCGCATATTCGCCTTTGGACAGCAGCGTTTATATTTCCTTTGGTTCACATGTTGTGCATTTTGTCAAAACGGAATTTCCAATGGACATTTTGTCTGCGTCTGCACAAAACTCATAGTTCAGCAGCAGTGACCTTTGTAATGTTAACACTGACGAACCAAATTATTGTCATTGAAGCGACAATAACTATACCTACAGAGCCTTTGTATGAATATAATGGCATACTAAGTATTACCGGACGACGACAATAGTTACAAGTTATTCAAGAAAATCATAACTTAACTTTTTATTGGATAAATGTTACCTACTATTCTACTATAGTGCAATAAATTCATTAAAAATAGAGTAGTATGAATCTTAAAATAGAATTCGTAAATACTTGACACATTTTGTAAATAATTTGACATTTGCAATATTATGACCTAGGTTGTTAGTATAAATTTATTCAAATTGTTGTAATTGATTTCTAGTACCTACTCATGGGTGTCGTCATCGATTGTCATCTTGTCAATTTTTATATCCATATTCTATGCAAATAAACTTCATTCATTTAGCTTCATTTAATTTCGAATAACCCGATATTTTCGTATAATACAGTATTTATTCAGTAGGTAGCGTACGGTTGAATACAACATTGTACGTGTTCATAAATAATGTTAACAGTAAATTCAATAACAATTGAAATTGCAGACTGCAAGTTTATATTACACCACAACCACAAAATATATAAATATCCAAAAGTAGTTGTTCTACCTCATGAAACCGATAATAATGCAAGTAAAATAAAAATGTTCCTTTGTAATAGATACAACTTAAAACGATAAATTAGGGATTTGAATACAAAACCAGCTTTTACAAAGCTATTGATGGTAGAAAATGAAACAATATTATACCTGTTCATTTTGCCAATACCGAGTAGGTAGGTAGATATATTGTAAAATCTAAATGTCTATTGATATTAAATCTTACATTTAATGGTCACGTACTACCAAGCCAAGTTTTATTTCATGAATTCCAATTTCCAGGCTCAAGTAGCACTCTTGTGCACCCCTTTCCGTCTAATTAGTATAAGTATCAAACATACATATACAAAAACATAATCTTACAAGAACTAAACAATCAAACTTTTATATTTCCAGTTTCCTTGTTACTTTCCAATAAGACACCAATATCAATTACCTACCTTAATAAATAAATATGGAGTTTGTTGTAGTTTTGATATGACCTTCAGGTACAAAGAAGCACAGGTAACTACGATTCATATTGTTCATCAGATAGGAAAACTGTCAACAAAATATTTAATATAACCTATAATTGGCTTAATATTGAATATAAATTGGTGCCCAAATTTTTTAAATTTTCCACCCTAATTGAAAATTAAATACCTATTTCAAATGAACCTTCAAAATGTAGTTCAATAAAAAATAATCATTCAAATCGGCGAAGATATTGCGTAACATACACCCAAAAAATGTATAGTTTATAATCGAATTGAAAAGCTCCTCCTTTTTGAAGCCAGTTGAAAACGTGCGTGTGAGTGTTAACGTAAAGTTTAGATTATTTTGTACTGTAGTGTGTAATGTTGTAGCAGGGAGTAAACTGCGGGCACGCGTCTCGCGTCACGCGTGGATGTGGCTGTGAGAGATCGAAGAGCGGTTGGCGGTGCATATGGCGGTCGACTTGACGGCTTCCGTTTCATAAAGTTTAATGGCGTGGTTGACCCAGCTTTGTTTGCTTTAGACGGGTTCACACTGCACCATTCATAGTCATTCTGGTAAACATCTGGTAAACTATTAATTGCTCTGGCTTCACTGCAATCTGTGCTACGTCGTAGTGCCTCAAGAAAACCACAGATACATATTCATGTATTTATGTTAATATAGTTTGCGATAACTTGGCGACGGGAAAAAGTGGAGTTTCACAATGTGATATTCGCGATTTCTTGAAAGCAAAAGAAAATCTTTCGAAATATACTTAAAATACACCTAACTAGTCTTGTCAAAACCACAGAATATAATAGTTGTCAAAACTACACAAAGGTCCTTGTCATCGCACTCTAGGGTCATACAAAAAATACTATATCTGCGTTTTAATAAAATTCAGATACAAAAAATTACTCAAGGTTTTATTGATTTAGCGTCCGCCCCTATGCTTTAATGTGGGACATCGAATAGTCGTTAACACACCAACCTACTTTTTATTTTAATGACAATTTACCATAACCATAAACCAGCAACATAATAGCCCATCATAGTTGCCCAGAGTGGGTATAGCATTACTTTAATGAATGAAGCGGTGTTACCCTTAATTAACAGAAACTACTAATGCTCCTCAGAAAATATCAGAGCGACTTAATCAGAGGATCACATCTCTTAATATACGGGGAGCCGACGAGTGAGATCTGACACGAAATTCCCTAAAAATAATATTTAAAATGGTAATGGGCCCTCGGTTCCATAAATTGCCGCGCCATATGTCCCGTGCGTTGCACCTACACTGTGTACATAAATATGTCAAGTATTGAGACGGCTGCCTCTGTATTATTTCACGGACTATGTTTCTTGATCTTTGAAGTGATATATAATGCACGTCTCAAACAAGTTCATTTGAAAAGCAGCTATCTGTCAACTATTTATGTTAACTAATAATTCTGAAAGTTTTATAGACCATGTTTAATGGACAATGCATCAAGGCACTTACACAAAAATATTGTTGCGTTTTTTTCAAAATTTTCCAATTATCATAGTTGGCTATAATAAATTAACATATCATAACATATGTGCATCGTGCGGTCGAAGATTCAAACATAGTCTCGTTTAATTAGTTTTGTGAAAGTACCTACTTCTTCTTTAAGTACATAATTATATACTCGATGTATCATCAAAATGTGGAAGGAAATCGGCCTACACTAGTGAAGAAGCTTTGTAATTTAAATATCAATGCTCACTGGACCCGAAAAGGGACCATACATCCTAAAATAAGGTGTTAATTTAATTGTGTTAAGACTATCTGTTGATGAGACTTACTTCCCACGAATACCACCCCTACGATCACTAATTCAGGCAACAATTCACCTTGTATTTAGTAAAAAGTATCAAAACTACAAAGTGACGTTTAGTAATACCCAGACCCCATCTAACTGCGGAGTCAGCTGATATTTTTGACACTACAATTTTGCGTTTCCCGAGATTTGTTTGTAAACGACGAAAATACGACTTTTAAACAATCGTGTTCTTCCGTCTATTGGGAATTGAGAACTCAGTAATGTTTATGGTATAGTTACTTTACCCAGACCCCATCTAACTGCGGAGTCAGCTGATATTTTTGACACTACAATTTTGCGTTTCCCGAGATTTGTTTGTAAACGACGAAAATACGACTTTTAAACAATCGTGTTCTTCCGTCTATTGGGAATTGAGAACTCAGTAATGTTTATGGTATAGTTACTTTACATTCAATTACTTCTTCTAAATATTTTTCAAAATTATTGTTGTTTACAGGTTGAAAGCCATTACCAGGCATAAGACTTCTTTATAGCGGCTAGCAATAGGTACTGAAATTTGACAAATGTTCATCTGCAGTATCATTTTGTTTTAAATAATTTGATCATAGAAACATCGAGAAAAACATATAATATGTATAATACATTTTATTATTGTATGGTACGTATAACATTTAAAGTAAAGTTCAGCGACCCAAAGGTCGTTCGCGATCGATCGGCGCGCGCGCCTCAAACTCTCGCAGATGGCGACAGGAACACAATCCATGAAACTGAAACCATTAAAGATTACAATATTGAATTATTACGTATTACCGTCCCACTCACACCGAGATGCAGTAATCCCCAACCGTCCCGCTATACGTGGCCACGTGCAAACTTTTAGAAATAATATTTACTCAGCTCCTCTCGAAAATAGAAGTTTACTAACTAAATTTCACAGATTATTATTGTTCACTATTTTTATATAACTTACTAGGTAAGTAGCTAGTGAGATATTTTGAACTTCAATTCATACTTCTACATAACCTGTAGATAAATTACTGGGTCAAGCAGGCTTAACTAATATTTAAAAAAATGATACAACTTTTTGTTTTATTGTCTGTAGTCGACTTTGGCGTAGATTAAAATATGACTTACTAATGGTATTGACGCGGACGGGCGGGAACGCGCCAGTGGACTATACATTTCAATCAATAATAAGTAACTCTTAAAATCCCACTAAGAACTCTGAGAGGGATCCGAGCTATGGCCAAAGAAAACAATAAATCGTAATGAGGACGGCGCGCCCCCGGCCACCCTCGGAAGCTCGCTATTTTGGACTATAAATAAATGTGTAGATGGATTGATAAATATAAATATTAGGGGCGAAACGAAGAAAAACAATGTTTATGAAACTGGTGTCGTCCGCTTCATAACTGTGAGTTACGACTTCCGACGCCTGCCGACATATGGGCCCTATGCGGAATTTTTTTTCTAATGCAGCGCGAGCACCTACGTCTACTATGGTTATCTGTAGATAAAAATAGACTAAGCAATGAACTCACTTATCATAGCGTCTTTATAGAGATATAGAGGGCAACTTACTCACCTGAAACAATTACCTTAATTGGATGATTCTGATGACCAAATCTATATATTATTTAGCCCATACGCTCACATTAAAAATAAATAAAAATACACTTTTAAAATTAAGTTTTTAAATTTAAAATTAGGTTAATTTTAGAGGTTTTTTTTATGTGAGCGTACGGACGCGGGCGGGAGGTGGACGGCTCGGAGTAAAGAGTTGAAACACTGTTTGATAATTTTAGGAAAAAATTAGCTTAAATTCAAAAAATCAAAGAACCTAGTAAATAAGCATTAAACAATGTTGTGGTCTTAGCACTCAAAATTCTATACATTGTTTATTCATTGCAGATTGCCTTGCTAACCTGCGGACGTAAATATAGTAAATTTGATCAAATGTGTTGTTCTGAAGCGCAAACTAATGAAGGTGTCAAATGTATTTGGCTGAATGCCCAACCTAAATATAATAGCTTAATAGATGTTTATAGGCGTAGAATCAAACGTTACCTATCTGTCAAACAGGTTCCATGACAAATAAATTTTCCCGCCATAATAAGATTAACAGAGCTGGGCATGCGCCGGCCGCCGTCGGACGCGCGCGCGGGGCGTTAGTCACAGCGGCTATACTTAGCCGATTGCATTGTCTTCTGAAATATCTATTAACGATTATTGACAAGGCATCGGCATGCGAATTCTCCCCGCGATAGGTGCGACGAACTGCTATAAATATATTTTGATGTGCGACGGACGACTGACGGCGACAGGACGCCTACGGCTAGTGTTGCAGGCAAAAGACTCGAGTCCTATTTCATTAAGACTTGATGTCAATTTCCGAGACTCGAATCTACGAGCAGGGATCGAGCGCGCAAGTTTCATAAGAGCTTGATCGAGTCTTGCTTGTGACTACAAGCAAACACTGATAAAGTTTCAACTTGAAGTCTAATACAAATACGTATTTATTTATGTAGTACAGCTGTGTTAAAATTTCACGTAATTATTTAATTGTAGAAACGAATAAGAGCGTGAAATTCGAGACTGTTGCAAGTTTCCATCCTTAATAAGACTCGACGCTTCATACTCGATTCTCGCATCGAGACGAGAGCGTCGTTGTCGGTAAGAACGCCTAGCGCTCGACGCGACTCGTCTGGGATAATCGTGGCGAGTCTTCAAAGTTAGGGCTCGAGACCTCAAGTCTTTTGCAACACTATCTACAATAAGTATGTGGTAGGCGGGAACTGCTCGAGGAGCGATCCTGATGCCAGACATAACACTCAATATAATCTTATTATATTTATTAAGTTATAAGCCTTTACTTGGCTATTTAAGATAACAGACTATAGACATTGTTAGAGCTTCGTCCTTGATCAAAATAAATTAATATACATATACCTACCTACCTACGTGTATATCTGAAGTAGAAAAAATAAAATACAATCAAAACTGCAACATATCTTCAAAAAAATAAACCTAGAAAAAGTCGATAAAACAAAAAGGATCTGCGGGCGTAATAAGGCCTGGTTACTTCACTAGCCTAGAACCTTATACGTATGTCTGATGGCCAGATTTGGTATAAGTACTTCACATACCCCTGAAATTTTCTTATCCAACACTTTCCTAAAAAAAATTGTCCAAGGGGTAAACAAAAAATTAATAGGTTAAACAATACTGTAGCCAAATATTTAATTACACTGAGCAATGAATCATCCTGCAATTAAGTTTGGGTGGTAGATTCTCTTACAAATTAATGAATCCACGTCAAACAAAATTGCAAATTGCATGTGATGCAATTCGACAATTGATTACAATATGCTCACAAAGCGCCACCTCGCTGCACAACATGCACAACACACGAGCCGAGCAGTCAGCCGCCCGCCCGTTGCACAGTGGGGCCGATGTAAGATTTAGCCTTTGGAAACTCTTTATGGTAAAGTGGGGTAAGACTATCACCTGGGCAAGACTAAAAACATCTAATATCTCATTAAGTACAGCCATCTTGTCTAGTTCACTGTGGCTGTAGAACAGTACAGATTTTTTTTTGGGACAACAACAGCTTATACCTTAACTTAAATTAACATAATAAAATTAGCAAAATATAAAAGCCAATAATAGTTGTCCTCATTTTAAGAGGTGAGAGTGAGGTGCTTAAGAGTAGGTAAATTATAATCTAATTAATAATAACACAAGACTTTAAGGTTGGAAGACAAAAGTTGTGTGGAAGAAATCGCCAGACAACTTTTGTCTTCCAACCTTTCAACCTTCCAACGTTATAGTTCTCGGCTCAAAACACTGAACTACTCGTACATAAAGAGTAAATATTTTAAAATAAAAACAGTACTTACTGTTAATATTATCCTGGTGAAACTTTTCTTTAGTAGGTATAACGATTTTGAAAACACCTATGGAATTTTTTACACAATTATGTAAAAGCTTATAAATCTTAGACCAGTTTTAACGTTACCTCAAAGGTAGGACAAACAATTTCTTTGCTAAAAACGGTTTTTGCTTTTTGACATTAAACTATGTTAGTCTTACACCACCTTACCTTACCTACATCTCTTCAGAATCCTTAGTTTTATCTTCATTTCTCTTTGCTAATTTTAATATATTTTGACGTCACAGTTTCCCCATATGGAGTTGAACCATATCAAACCATACTTAGAATATTCTCTCTAACTTTCTGCCGCACGGCTTTGCCAAAATTCGAGTATCTCGTGGGAACCTGTTTTCTTGTGTATAGTATCTTTATTCCAGAACATGGTCTACATGTACATGTATGCAATTTCAGCCAAATCGCTTCAGCCGTAATTGAACTGGGGCGTAATTGAATAACAGACAAACATACACACTTTCACATTTATTTTTTATATAAATTGTTTATGATATGATAATGATGCTATTTAGTACGTGAAATAATTTCCGTCCGCTAAATCTTGCATTGGTCCCAATATGCGTCGTCGCCCGCCCGCCGCCGCCGCCCGCCGCGATTCATATCGAGCGAAAGCTGCTTTTCATTTCGCATGTTAAATTAAATTTCCATGAAACAAGATTGAATTTTTCGCAATCAGCGCGAGCCCGCTCGCTGCAAACTAACGTGCAGGATTATTTTTTATTGCGCAGACGTACCATGTATTGGAAAAAGCTCAGTACTCCTCTCTACCTACAATGTTACAAACATTGACTGCAATATAAAATCATAAAAGTATATTAGGTTAATCAAAAGCAGGTAACCGGCAGGTATAGAGCAAACCGCGGATGGCGTTGCGGTAGAGAGCGGAGGCTGCCACCACACGGGCCGCCAGCCGGCCCCGGCACGAGCTAGCATCGGCTTAGCTAATTTACAATTTAATTATCAGCCGGAATGATGCATCGTTAACGCGCGCCAAACCGAGTTTATGCGACTAATCAATTGTTTGACGCGGGCGATGCAATCACGCGCCGCCCGCCCCCGCCCGCCCGCCCTGCTACCGTATACCTACGATTGCTGTATTTAAATTAGTACTATAATATAGACACTGAATACTACTTGCATACATTATAAGTTGCATTGCAAACAGCAAATTGCAAAATACAAAGGATAGAGTTGTTGTTTACATTGTTTAATTTAAATTAGTTTTAATTATCTTATTACAAAATATTTAACTAATTGAAATATTGACTAACATAATACATATTGTCCACACGATTATTTTTACAGCGTGGTAATAATAAGCTAATGATCCACGATCATTAAATCAAATCAAACTCTGGTTTTAGAATCACACGAGTACTTTGTTATAGTAAAGTCTGATTGAATTAAAAAAATTTGTACGTAGATTATATAGTTATTAATGTCTATTATGAATGTTGAATTCCGAAGGACTCCTTGATAAAATAAGTTTCGACAGACGCTTCAGCAATCCAATGGCGGGAACAATGCGGCGGCGGCGGCGGCGGCCGGCGTGTCGCGCGCGGCGCGTTGATTAAATATAGCTCAGAATCCATCAAGCGAGCGACTTGATCCGTTGCTATGGATTTATGCGCTAAATATTCGACAGGTGCCAAGTGTGTCGGTCGCACAGTTCGATCGCCGATGACTAACTATGCCCCAAATTTTATTTCAAATGTCAAATAATTTGATCACCTGCCTCGCGCCCAGCGAAACTGCAACTTTGTACCCGCAATTATTTCATAGCTCAATTGTGATCAATTTTAGATAAACAAGTATTTAACCATCACTCTGTTACCATATCCTTCGGATATGACCTCCTGCTCTTAAATCGATTAACGGTACATGATTTAGTCATCGCCATCATTAGAGTCAAGAAGGATCTTCATTAATTTATTAAGGACGGTTAAAATTACCCGCTCACGGACTAGAGTCGTGCGACACACTCGTAATGTGAACATTCACAATTCGCTAATCCCGCGCCGCTACCGTTACATAAGACAGCTGAGTTGAATATAAATGTAAAACACAATAAATTTCATGCCCCGTAGGAAATGAATATTCATCACGAAATCGCCATGCATATTCTCTTTTGCCACAGAATTTCGTGTTCCCTACCCGCAATGTGGGATATTATCAAAGTAAACCTTATATTGTACAGGCATCAGTTAGGATTCGCGTGTAAGTGTAAGGTCATTAGAGCGCGAGTCGCCGCCTCGGCGAGCGGGTTCTCGTAAATTTCAACATATACTAAAGTGATTTACGAATAATTGTTGTGTTGGAGTATAACTAGAGAAATCTTTCCGCTGTTTGCCGCCGGTTAATTTATATATGAGTCTTAGGTAATTCGCGGGCCACGAGTAATTGGTCTGTAGAACAATAGCCTTTGTCATACCCTTATCTCGTGCGTGCGTTTGTCTCTCCATAAAGTGATCTTTTAAGCACCAATCAGGTTCGCAGTATTCTAAAAAGTACTAATTTTGACACTAAAATTTATTTATTACATAAATTAGTGCACCCAATTATTCGTTAATTGTAAATCTAGTTTTTTTAACATTAAAATTTAACGACACCTGATGGTAACTTAATATGGAGCCTATGCCTACTGTTGCATTGTTAGTAGGTATATCTATATAATAATATTAATTTAGAACTTACTTATGTAAGTCATGCAAATTAAAATAAAACCCGTGAATAATACGCGGTGGAGTGAGTGCAATGGGTAATGAGCACACGGGCCTACGTACGGGGCCGACTTTAGCGTAACACT
This sequence comes from Metalampra italica, assembly GCA_949699065.1. Taxonomy (NCBI): domain Eukaryota; kingdom Metazoa; phylum Arthropoda; class Insecta; order Lepidoptera; family Oecophoridae; genus Metalampra; species Metalampra italica. Next base: position 6,374,017 of record OX452970.1, on the reverse strand, counting down.
TAATCGAAACATGTGTTTATCGTAACATGCGAATCGGCCTAAGGCGAATTAGTTCTCGCACAATGCAATTTGAATGCACATTACACAACGGACGAGGTACGGGCGCTTTTTATTGCGGCATCGTGAGATCTTATCTGGAAACTGCCACTTCCAGCAAATTTCAGATTCTCTCCGCGACTCCGTCCGCGTTTTGCACCCTACTGCCTTCGACAGAGGGGGGCTTGCCGCGTACCGTTCCACGCGCCGACTAGTGTGGGTATGGACACGTACACATCGAGTGCACGCACCCTACCGTACATGTTTAAAGAATTCAACATAAAATCAGCAATAAAATTGAAAACATTTTGTTACGTTTTAAATAAGTTTCGTCCTGTCGCGTGCGTCGTCAAACGAATTTGATCTTTTTCTGTTCACAGAAATGTTCAATTTCGTGCGTGAAGGCATAGGACTGAAATAATTTCTGGATCGATAAGAAGCGTTAATTTTACGAGTCAGTGATAATTTGCTAACTTCCGACAGAACATCGCCCTAGTTGAATCGTTCCGAACACTTGCCGCATAAAATTATCCACTCGGAAAGGAAAATCTAAATTACACATCCATTTAAATGAGTACTTACTTGCATACCTACGTGGCTAAATAAGCATTTCAAAACAGCATCGTTACAATTAGTTAAGAATGTACTTGTTGAATACATGTATTTTTTAAACATTTGCAAAACCTCTAAGACTAACCTATAGCCTATTATAAATTTATAGCATAATACAGAGTAGTGAGATGCTGGTCATCTGTAATAATTATATATTATTTTGGTTCTAGTTTCAATTATTAAAACGTTCCTAGTAGACGAAAACTCTCACCTTGAATAGAGCCACTTCCATTCCTTCCGGTCCACGTAGAGCGGAAAAACTAAACAAAGAAAATAATTATGTAAACATTATACCAATTGATATAAATTGTCTATAAATCTAACTTCTGAATAAATATAAAAATCTATTAGAACATTCTATTTAATCGGTAACCCAATTGGTCTTATTAGAATTGCATGTAGACCATTGTAATTGATAAGACAAAAAAGATACCCTTATAGCGAAACTTTTTTGATTGTCTGTCTGTATGTCTGTCTGTTCGATGGATATTTATTTTTCGAGACTATAGACAAAAACTAAAATAAAAATATTGACAAAAACCGCACATCATCCAACCACACCAATAAAATCTATGAGTACTTGTTATCAGCATTTTATATCCATATTATTATTTATGTTGTAATTAGTCTGAAAGTACCCCTAAAAGTTAATAAATAAATAAACAATTATTATAATCTAAGTGGATGGCAACTTATTTAACAAATGATAGGTAAGTTTAATATATTGCGTGCTGCGTACTATAAAACTGCGAATATGTACCCTGAATAACTGTTATAAGTTTTCATAAACATCCCCGGTCACTTTCGGATAACTTTGTAGACCCTGGATCTTGCCTGGAAAATGTTAAATCGAACCAAGCATCTGCAAAACCAAGTCATTTCAGAACAAGTGTTGGTTGTGGCAAAAGCTAGGCGCTATCGTGCATAAGTTAAACCGTACACGCAGCAAGCAGACAGCGCGCACGCACTATTTACGGGCCCGCGCGACAGATTTGCGAGGCGCGCCTTCCCAACGGCGCCCTTTACAAGGCCGTCCGTACAATTACAACCTGTTCCACCGTCATCTGCGTATTGGAAGGTGTGACTGGATCTCGCAGTTGCAGTGAATGTACGCGGCGCGTTGATGTCTTTTGTACTCATTCATCAGTTGTGATGAGTAGAAGACATCAACGCGGCGTATTGAAAATATACCTTATCATTGTATAACTTGTATACAACAATATATCAGCTTTTGATTTTTTTTTCACTCTTGCGGAGGATGATGTTTCCAGACTGAAATCACTGAAATGATCTGTTTATTAGTAAAGCATTCCCACGTAATATAAAACATTCCTCGTAGATACAATAATAATACTGAAATTGGAATAATATTTTCTTATTAGAATTATCTTATCAGTATCAATTAATTAGAAAAGTTCATAGTATTAATATAAACCGTTTTATTCAGGTTCCATACATAAATAAGCAATCCAAACATATGAATTCTCATAAAAGTGAACATGGTCAAAGAGAACTCGAAAGTAATTAATTATGTGGAAGTTGTTTATTTTTATTATTAGGTTGTCGAACCACGCAGAGCTCTGCTGGCCTCGAGAGCATCGAGTAGGTTTCTCCGCGGCGCGCACTCACAATGGGCAGTTATTTAGCCGCGATGCTTTTTATTAATTAGCGCTCAACCAGTGAGGCCTTTGTATTTTAATTTTGACAAATTCACAGTTTTCTCAGAAGAAAGCGGCGGCGGCTGAGGCCTCGTGCCGAGCATCCGACTCTACTCTGTTAACAAGGAAATTGCTTTATTATGCCTTATCTTCTCTTCATACTTACGCCCTAATGAATATGTAAACACATAAACGTTTATGTTTTTTATAACTTTACATGAGTAAATAGCGTGTCAAGTTAAAAAGCACTGAAGTTAATTAAATATTGTTCGTAGGTGGCAAAGTATATTGTGGCGGTCACGGACGTTGCTTGTGGTTGAAAAACAAAAAATTACTTGCATTACTTATTATTCGCGTCATTATGTCTTTTGCTATTTCTTATAGGAGTAGGCTTCTATATGTACCTACTTACAAAAGTAATGGCATGGCAATCCTAATTGACAGTTGTTTACGTTTATACGTTCCATGAAAAAACTTTATGTCCTAAACTATAAAACAGCTAAATCCAATAACTTATGTTAAACGGCAAACAGGCTGTGTATGTAATGATTTCAGTGATATAAACAATTTGTCCTCTAACTCATCACAAACATTTCAAAAATTTCAGATGAGCTCGGAAAAAAATTTGCGTTTTAGAATTTATTGCTACACCTGCGAAAAGAATAAAACTTTATTTTTCGACGGGTCAAATGATGAATGGGCTAAAATGTATCATTGAAGTGTCAAAAAGTGTCCGTTTTGTTCTATAAACTATTGGAAAAGTGGGAATGGGACAGCGAGCGCGGCGCGGTGGTTGGGCGCGCGCCAACAAGGTGAATGCCACGAGACACGCACCGGCCGCCGCCGCCCGCCGCCCGCACTACACACGCCTTACCAAAAACACGGAAACATAAGGCATAATAGGTACCATTTCAGACAGGATCCGAAACGAGCTGATCCGTCAGCGAACCAAAGCCTTCGACATAGCCGCGTGTTGCCCGTGCAGTACCACCAGTTTATACCACCCGGTGGTACATTTTCGTTCCCAATGTTACCTACTCACCACTATTTGATGCCACCAAAATTATTACTTTTCAAATTGGAAACCAAAACAAAGTAATAGTTAATGAAAACTAATTATTATCATGGTTTAAAATAATAATTTTGGTGTTACCACCAATACCTACACCTACCGGTTCGATAGGTCCAATTACAATCAGAAAATTCATAGCATATTATTTTAATATTAAAAAAGTTTTGTTTAAAATAAAAACGGAGTATATACATCCGTTGTACGGTCGATCGCACGTCAGTGGAAACAAAACCAGTATAAACTGGTCTCTCATAGTATTTATACTCCCTAGTAGGCTAGGCCAGCTCATATTTCCACTGACGTGCGGTTGACTATACATACAATGATTTCAACTTTCCCTAATACCACACCCACACGTAGTAAACTCCCGGACTGGGAACCTTTTAAACAATTGCATTCATGTGAAAACGTCTCACACAAAATTCACATCCTACTTTTCATATCTGTTGTAATGTATTGTAAAGTTAAGTAAACCTATACCAGCCTATAGATAATATATGTACAGGAACTAATGTATGGAAGTCAGTAATAAGAATTGCAGAATTTTATTTATTTTAAACGAAAAATTAAATTTTTATTGTAAACGAAGGACGATACCACTACCACGACAGTTAGTATACATGTGTAACATACTTAAATATATAATATTCGCCGTATAATGCATATAGGCCGCCCTGCTGAAATTCAAATTGATATAATGCAGGAAACGTCTGAGTGGATCTCATAGCGGGCGACTATACCGCATGAATAGCATAAGTTCGTTTACATACGACAGTCGGCCGTATTTGCATCCCAAATGTTAGGGCGACCGCGACCGCTCGTTCGGCCGACTTATCTCTGTTCCACGCGGAATATTACAGTTTGTGCATCGCCACTTGCAATGTGCATAACTGAATGTCAATAAAGAAATAAAAAGGCCACCAGAGAGGCGTGCCCGTGCACTCGAGGCGGATGTGCTATCCTCCAATGAGCGAGCGGAGCTCAGCATATTCATAACGATATTACCGCCGACGGAGCCGCGGCGTCGTCATAATTCATATATAATAACCCTTCCGACGCCGCGCGCCGCCCTGCGTCTCACTCACGCACACTCAAGACTCTTATGTGCAACAGAGACGCTCGCAGCCGCCCGAAATATCATAATTCATAATTTTATATCTTCACCCGACAAGCTAAACGCATATCTACATAGAAAATTTACATTTATTTCATCCTCACAGACGCCCCTCGCCCCTCAACACTTCTTAAGAGCACTTGTGATACTTACTTACTTAATTTATTGCGAGGATAACAAAATAGAGATACTTAAGTGTATTTACTTGAAAGTAGTCGAGAAACAGTACGCGTTGGTCATGTAGAGACGATGACAGCTATTTGTAATTGGAATATGACGAGACGCGTGCGCGTGCGCTCGGCGCGTCTCATTCGTCAGTTTATAAATAGAGCTCGGCGTCTGCGTCGTGACGACTCACGCCATTAATTTATATGAAATATCTGTCGGCAGTCGGAAAAATAAGTTCGATCGAGAACGGCCTTCTTCACGATAATATTTATGTTTTACGAAGTGGCAGACTAGTTCGGCTCTGAATGCTGTACTGAGTGATGTACGCATGTCAGAACGAACGTGTAATTGTAAATATCTAACAAGTGTAAATACTTACATACCTTTACAGTTATTATAACTAGGCACCTAATCAAAATTCACTCCTTTTCCTACTCTAAAAAACAATTTAGTTAAGTACGTTTTTATAAAGGAGTTCAGTAAACATTTTTCTTGTCTTTTTACATTGCTCACCAAATCCTCTTACACAGTTCTTTTCAATTTCAATAAAAATCCTAAAATAATGATTTCAGTCAGACGTAGTAATCCTCGCAAAATATGCAAAAAGACAAGTGAGACATAAATTCGTTAACACGCGCGTAATCGTCACAAATATAACAACCAATAACTCACTGCACTAAATCTTAAAGTTGACACAAGAAAGAACGTCTTAATATATAGCCATACTTTAACTTGATGTTCATGACGAGACGACATTTGCAGAAATGTAGTATTTTTACCCACAAATGCCTAAATACACACTCACCAAATAATGAATATAAGCACAATTAATTAGATGCCTACTTACCGAAGATAATATTTCAAACATTATTACCAATCTGCAAAATGGATCTGCAGCGATATCAGAAATAGGTATGTAGGTACAATTTTACCCAAAAATCATAAAACTGCCCTTAATGAATTATTTATGCATGAACACTTGATAAATTGTTAAATAAGACGTCACCTCACCGTCGCTATCGAATTGTTGCTAGATACCGAACCCTTATTATACAAACTGATGCCGACGAGACGATGAGTAGGTACGTATATTATCCTTCGAAGAAAAACGGGATTCTAACAAATTAATTAGGAACGTTAAAAATAAATCCAAAGACCAATCCATATACAAAAGATAACCAATATTAACCTAATGGATTCCTGAGTTACTCCAAGTAACTCGTATTTAAATCTAAAGATATTTAAACACATCGCCCTCGCGCTGCTCTCGCCATAAATAAAATAAATACAAATATTCTCACGTAAACGAGTACCTCGAAACGTTCATTTACATTTGTGAATGTAATAAATGGGGCATCTTCCTCCAAATACAAAAGTAAACTGACGAAAACAGTCTAATTTTGAAATAGGTAATGAATGTCTATTTACATTTCAGAAAACTCTACGGAAGATGGTGGGTCAATGATTCATAAATTAATAGATAAATTATGTAGGTGTGTATTGAACAACTTGTTACATTAGCACAGATTTGCTAAAACTTACTAGATTAAAAAAGTTTTAGATCACGAGTACAGAATTCATAAAACTTCCTTAGTTGCGAACTAGAACCCTGTGATGGATGAAGAGACAGAAAAGTGACAACAACGGCTTTGGTTGGACTCTTTTGGCATCAACGGCATTCGAAACTCTGTAAAAGTAATAAATCAACATCACTATAATACATAAAACGTCTGCATTTTATATAGCCACGTAGATAAATAATACAGGAAAGGGTTGGCACACCTGCCGCATATTCATTCTTATACTTATACCTCTCTACCGATTTATGACCAGATATTGAACCAACAAATAAGATCTTCCAAAAAATGCTTCCAAAAAATATAATAAGAGAATCACAAAAAGCTCAGCAAGACACGTCAACGTCGGCCGCGCTCCATTGGCTGCGCGAACAAAGAAATATTGCCGCACATTCATTTGTTCTCCTCCATGCTATATTATTATTTTGGTTTATTCCACTCTTTTGAAAAAATAAAACATCGATGATTCGATGATGCACTAAAGTTAATTAAAATTGGTTCAAATTAACACAGACCGTCACGAAGCAAAACAAAATATTTATTGGAGACCAACCAGAGGGATCTCAGTGGGATCATAAAAGTTTATGAACAAAAAGACTTGGAATCACATCTTGAGAGAAGTTAAACACAAATATCATGGTACTAATTATACGTTAGTTTATTTAGATTATACTTATCTAGTTTATAACATATTTTAGTGCACCATAAACAAACATAGCAAGAGTTTACAGCTCCTGACGGTCTCGGCGCACATTCGAGCCATTGTGCCTCTTATAATTTTTATTAGGGGCAATCCGTCTAGCTTGATTTACTCCTTCCCGAACTGACGGATCTTTCATTTAATTTACGGTTCTACCCTAGTGTTCCAAGCATAATAAAATGTAATAAAAACAAGCAAAAATTACGTCGTCAGCTATGAACATTTTATTGATATTTCCAGCATTATGTAATTACTAGCAAGATATAAAAGAGTAAGTGCACGAATAAATAAGAAATCAGCTCTACATAGCATTGAATGCTCGGTCGTTGCCAATATCAACAAAATACCTATTCGAGTTTATACCTAAAACCATAGACTAATTATATTCCAAGTTTGTATAAATGTAATATTTAGATGAAAAAAGTTAAACAAACATCACATACCTACCTACAACTTGGAGTTTCTAGATTAAGTGCAGGGCGGTATTTAAGTATTATCACAGAAGAAATAATAGTACCGAGGTATATATCCAGAAACGGAAATTATTTATGTTTTCTTAGAATAAAGTACCTAACTATTCTTTTTGAGAACCTTTCTGGCATATATTTTGAAGCTTTAAAATGTATGATTTATACGAAAGGGTACCATCGTAACAAAAATTTATTGTTTATATTTTCGGTACAAATATTCCTGCAGCCCACTCTACGTCTTGTCGTGTCAGACGAGCATTTGGCAGCGAATCAGAGATTGTTATTATCATAATGACGCTTTTACTCATATCATAACGCTATTGCTTGGCAAATGTCTTCATATCCTCAATAAGCCATAACTTCTTGGAACATAAATGTCAACTCAAATTAAATGTCTTACAGCCATGTATTCTTGGAATAAAAGAATAGCTGTATATCCAACGCGCGGAACGACTTCTTCATTTTGCGAAATACTTTCCAACGGGCAAATTCCTTAAATCAAAAGAAATAACAAGTTTAATTGTTCGTGCGCACCTACATCATGACTAAGCCGAGACCAACAGCGTTCCCCGTGCGTCTCATTTGCAAGCAACAGGAGGTATTATAGACCCACGAAGGCAATAAGATAAAAAGACGCTCAATAAGGCGCGATCAGAGGCAAAAATGAAATAAATTGCCGGTGAATAAGAGTGCTGTGTGCAATTGAGGAGAACACGCCCGCTCATTAGACGGGCAAGCAAGCCGTGCTACCGGCGCGACCTGCCCGCTCGCTGCCCGCTCGCTGCCACCGCCCGCGCCCGCGCCCGCGCCCGCGCCCGCGCCCGCGCCCGCCGTACCTACTTACATATTGCCAGCCACCAACCATCCTCCACTAAAAGAAATGCAAATTATATTTAGACCTCTACCGATTTGACATCACTTTATAAACACAATTGAAAACAAGACTGATTCCCAATTCCCAGAAAACTTCACATGATCAGATCTTTTAACGACATTGTGAACAATGAGTTTTGGTCCACTTGCACCCTTTTGCCGAAAAGTAGTAAAATTCGTGAGCATTAGCATTACAATAAGGCCGATTTAGTTTAACAAAACGTTTTGGGTCTCTGACGACGAGACAGACGACACTTTCACTTATTCCCATTAGTCATTTCGCACACAATCGTTGCACAGTAATTATTATTTAAAAGTATTTAGCTACAGTATGTGACAATATGGAAATTGTTCAAAACCGCAGGCTGCGGGGAAACAATGTGGCGACGGCAATAGCCACCGGAGCGCATCGTGAGACAAAAACTTATTCCTTTCGGACATGAAATCGAAATACGAAGAATAATGAAAGGAATGTCGGAGTTTGCATAATGCGGCAAATTAAAGAAATTTTTGGTTCTGCTAAACGACTAGAACAGAAATTGATAGAGTCGCAAACTTTCTGTAGCTTAGATATTTAGATAATCTTCAAATGCTCCATTTTGCAGATATAGACATAATATACACTTTTCTTTTTTGGAAAAATAGTTAGAAGACGGCAGTTTTAATTTATTTGAAACGGAAAATGAATAAATTTATAAACAGTACTAAGTCGAAACTATTTTAAAACGTTGTAACATTACTCTTGTATGTACTCTTGTAACATTTATCAATTTTAATTGAATATAAGAAGCGTAAGCTCAGGTCTAGGTAGTGACTTTTAGCAAAACGGAAGTTACAAAGTGAAATGTTTAATTTGATTCGACTCTACATATTTCGTGTGGGTAACGAGGGTGGCAGACGAGGATGCGGAGTCTGTGTCACACATCTCCACGCACCATTTGCATGCACCCGGGCGCATCCCGTCGCATCCCACTCGGCTCCCGGCCCCGGCCGCACAACAGAAATAGTATAATGTCATATCAAATGTCTAAAGACGCGTGCCCTGCAACACACCCCCCCGCCGCCCCGTGCCTCCCGCCCCGCCATCCCTGAGACGAGGCACAAGCAAGTCACGAGACACGAAGATACTTCAGAAATTGTCCAAGTTTGCACAATAACGCAACAAAGCATCCGGCTACCTGCCTCGACCAATAAAACACTAAAAACCAAATGAGTTCTGAATTCTTTATGAGTAGCTGGAGACGGTTTACTTAGAATTGCAATAGAGATTTCAAAGTGTTAAAATTTTATTAACATTTTAGACAATAGCAAAAAATTCATGTTGACCATCGGTCGTGCCATAAATCTGAAGATTCTTAACGTGTCATTTTTTTTGTCTAAATTTCCAATAAATCCGATGTTTTCTGAGTCATGACTAATTGGCGTTGCTTCGAACCAAACGACGGGGGTGCACGAACAGATTGTTTTGCCGGGGTATTGCAAATATGATAATAAAAGTTTATTACACTGTTTTCAAAGGGTTTGTCTCGAGGTGAACTGAAAGGGTAGTCAGTAAAACCTCGCCTCGCACAATCATAACTCAAAATGTATCGATTGTTCGGTTGCATATCTTCATAAATCAGCTTTAGAATAATACTCTGTGAATGGAAGTCGTCGTTACTCAATACAAGATCATTATACAAATATAGATTTTGGCATTTGTGCACGTACTTTGGTTTTCATTGTGGGTGGTTTAGAAATTTCTTTACAAAGTTTCAACTGGCTAAATGTTTTGCGAAAGAAAGCAAAGTATGAAAATGGCGACATCTGTCTATTATTTGTCAGCTGCTTTTGATTTATTGTAGTAATTGGAAGAACTAAAGTTACTCAACGTTATACTTTAAGAAACATTTCTTTACCATTAAATCCTTGGATCAGTTTTCCGGTGTTTGAATACAAATTTAAAATAGTAGGTAATTAGTTTACTATATTTTGGTAATATTGACAAAAGAGTGATGGAATAGGTCAGTAGTCGGGGTCGGCTCAGCCATACGTCATCGCTAACGACGACAAATGACGTGACAGAGTCAACACAGCGCACCACCAGCAGAACTAACACACTCCAAGGAGCACTAGATAAGAGTGATGTATTAGTGATGGCAACAATGGCAAGTACATATTTCACAATTCGCATATCTCGCATGTTATGAGGTAAATAACGCGTTATACTTACTTTCAACAGAAAAAATCATCAAAAGGTCCCTACGTCATCAACAATTGTGCAGGTTCCGTCTAATAATTTACTTTTTAGTTTTCTGGATTACTATAGTTTTTCTATCATTGCTACCTAGTACCTACTCTAAATTGAAGATGAAAAGGTTCAGTAGTTTTCGAGTTATCCGCCGCCGTACAGACAGAAAGACAGATAAACAAAAAGCTATCCGCAGGGTACCGTTTGACTGATTCCTTCTTATTTATTGCGGTTGACTGAAGGCTATGCTAACAATACCTAGGTACCTGCTAGAAAATGTAGAAGCAAAATTGCTGCAGAGGTATGTTGCATGGAATTGCAGGTAGAAACGAAAAGTTTTTGACAAAAACGTCAAAAAGAGAATATTGTAATGCAATATGGAATAAACGAATTTTGATTGAAACCCTAACATTACAGCACCAGGGCCCAGTTCCTGCCTCACGGCTGGGCGTGTGTGTCGTCGATGACAAGTGACTATTGGAGGAAACCTACTAGAAAATGTAGAAGCAAAATTGCTGCAGAGGTATGTTGCATGGAATTGCAGGTAGAAACAAAAAGTTTTTGACAAAAACGTCAAAAAGAGAATATTGTATTGTAATTTGGAATAGGTGAAACCCTAACATTACAGCAGCAGGGCCCAGTTCCTGCCTCACGGCTGGGCGTGTGTGTCGTCGATGACAAGTGACTATTGGAGGAATCGGTCGTATTTTTTACGGACCAGAAGGAAGGTGTCATTCGTCGCCACTATCCATCACGCTATACGTTTCCCGTCCACCCGTGACATATCGCAACACATAAATTACATTTTAAACAGTGTACATTTCAACGTTTTAAATTACGAATAATAGGGAGATTATTAAAAACATCAGAAAATTATGATTTGTTTCGAAAAAGTATTACAATGAAGTATTATATGAAAGTAGGTATATTGTATGTACAAAAAAATTCGCTTTCATACCGCAATAGACGTACACTCTACATTCTTTCTAAGATAATTATACAAAAGTCAAAACGCCGTATAGTTTTAATACAAATACAGATAAGATATACCTAGTTTATTTTCCACAACTTGTTATATTTATTTACAATCCTTCAAATCAGCTGACAATAAAGTCATTGTATAAATGTCCAGTTAATGCGAACAGAAGACTCAATTAACAAGAAATCAAAATAACATGAATAGAGTTTTGTAACCGCCGACCAGTGGTTAGACAAGGTTCCCACAGAGATTTAGCGGCGAGATCGCGCCGGCTGCACGCGACACAAAAATAGCACGCATTTGTCGAAAAATAAAAATTTCCCCAAATAGACGGAAATATACAAAAATGTGAGCCAAAGAGCGAGGGGCGAACGTGATGGCGTGCCGTAATGTGCGCCCCTAATTAAAACGTTAAAAACCGACCGCTTCTGAAAAACGTCAATTTTGAAGAGAAATGTGCCGTTCAAAAGCTCTTCTTTCATATATTTTGTTTATTTGAGTTTCTGATTGCTCAAAGTGAGAGTATACAAATAATTTTTGTAAGAACTTACATGATGTAGGCACAAACTGTTGCCATGGTTGATAGTATTTTGGCTGTTATAAGATAAACAAGATTGGATACTCGTGCCTATCTTATCTTCTTAGGGGGCCAGGAATACCTGGCGACACTTCGACCCTATGGGATCTGTTGTGCCAAACCCCTGTCCGCCAAACGGTGCCCCAATCCGTTATTTTGGTGGACTTCACATGCGCCTTAGAATAGTAAATACCAGTCTTTGGCGTATGCAGGTTTCCTCACGATGTTTTCCTTCACCGAAAAACCTGTGGTATTATAATAAACCGTACTTAAGTTTCGAAAAACTCATTGGTACGGGCCAGGATCGAACCCAGGAGCTCATGAACGTGAGGCGAGTGCACAACCAACAAGGCTACCACGGCTCTAATACTACTCGTACCTAAGTTCTTTTCCTGTATCCAGTGGCTTATTTTTGTTTTCTGTAGGTAGTCTCAGTTTAAACGATTCAAATTATTGCAATTACCTACATAAGTCAATTTCATTCAAGCTTTATAAGATACTTAGATAAATTTAAGTATGAAATGACGATCCTTATAATATCTGAAGGCAGATTCGAAACCAGAAGCTCTGAAGAACCTTGCTCTAATCTGGACCCACCTTTACAATTTATTACTCGCGTGTACGAAATCGTTAAGTTGGAAATTTAGTTAGCGTTTGAAATGCAGACAGCTAACGCATGGATAAATCTAGCCGTTAAAGCGATATGCAGATCTGCATCGACATTCATTACCTAATTAAAATCGCAAACCCCTTCCGCTCGCTACATTTCTCCAGCGCGCTGCCAATAAATTTCATCCGCCAGTCTCCCCATAACGATAACCAGTTCCTCGGGAACTATCGTTCAATCTGCCGTCGATGCTGTATGTTGATCCGGTCGTGTACCTACCCACCGCTCTTCGCAGACGGCGCTGTCGATACCTATGTATTATTTAGTGCCAGCTAGCACAGCACTAGTCGGCGACGCAGCCCGTGCGGCCGCATATGTGTGCACTCTCACGCACGCACACCCCGGCACGCGCAAATGTCTCGAGCCACGTCAGCCCAGAGATAACGAGCTCACATATTCATAAAGAATAAAGAATTATCCAACAACCTCTCCGCTCCCCGCACCCTCCACCTCCCATTTTGATCGTACTGCTCTCATTCACACTCTCCGGCAGATCTCGATCTATCCGTTCCCTTCTAAGGACCCAGTAAGGATGGTTCTTACAACTGCCCGAATGAAATTGGATTATCGACTTTAATTTATTCTGTAGAAGAAATATTTCATTTTTGGTCGACACTCGTTCATGAAACCCTTTCGATCCTCGCGAGCCACGTCTGAGCAGGTTCAAAACGATCATTCTAGTCCGAGATGTGGCGACCGGTTTTAATTCTTACATCCATGAAACGAGGGATCATTTCTTCTGCGGGTCGGATCGGGACAAAAGCTCGTTATCGAATTAACAGGTCCAGAGTCCAGCCCTCGAGGCAGCATCTTTATGGGCGACATATTTGATTCGAAAACTTGTTATGCTTCGTCCTAAATAAATTATAACGAGAAATTGTAATCATTAAATGGATATATTTAATGTGTGTAGATGTCGGCGCGGCGCGATGGCGGGCGCGGCCGGCGGGGCGGCGCGGGCGCAGCCACGCGGCGCGCCGGCCGCATATCTGCCTACACGAAAGCCTGCTCCTCAGAGATACCGCGCACATCTCGCGACCTTTGACGCTGCCCTTGCTTTTGTATTGTAAACGGACTGTATTCACGATTTATTGTCACTAATGTTTTGATCACTTTAAAATCATTCCAGCAGTGCCTATAGGTAGTTTTCAAAGTATAGGGGATTTCATTTGTTGTACTGACGTCATATGTAAGAAATTGAAGAAATGTGTACCTACTAGATTACACTATATACTATTTGAGTCAGTAAATTGTAGAAGTATAAGCTATTATATATTCTGTGGTATAAGCTACATCTTAAATATAAAAGCAATAAAGTATATTGTGTAAGTGTATAAAATTCACATTCAATTATCAGCTCAATAGTCAAAAGGCTTTGCTAATTATAAAAAAATAACAAATGTACATACTTTACATAACTTGTTTAATGTGAATAATGTGAGTAATTGAATATTTCTTTAATTAAATGGAAATTGGTATGAACGTGGGCGACCAGTCCGGTTTGATCGAAACATCTACCTACGGCGGGCTATTAAATACTGAGGGAGAGTACGTACAAGTATAATTACAAAATAACTGTCTCTTTCCGTAGTTATTAGAAAGTTAAAGTTCTAGTCCAGCTATGACATAAATAAATATAATTAGTTAGCTTTCGTTCGCGACTTGTTCGCACACATGGCTATTTACTTAACGTCATATTAAGTTAAACCCGTTAAACCCGACCTTAGAACCTAAACCCCTTAAATATACCTAGAACCTAATTATATGTGACCGTGAAAATTCTGTCAAAATCTATCTACTGGTCCAAAATTACAGTCAGCCAAAAAATGCATGTTTCTTTATTAATCTGTTAGGTAATAGGTACATAATCCTCGATAGGAGTTGGTAAAAAAAACTTATTTTCATGTTAAATTAAACTTAAATTATTGTTTACGTATTTTCTATTCGATCATTGCAGTGAAATTGAGGCAAGAATAACTATAATAAGAATAATTAAGGATAACTATTATTTTTAAATTAAATTACGTGACGTGACGTGACGGGACGTTAATTTTAAATTAAATTCAGACGATGTAAGATTTGTTTTTTACAGGATATTTACTTCCTCTATCGGACATTTTGACATTATTTTTAATAAATACTTTTTATCCGCTGATTAATAAAGGTAAAACCAACGATGTGTTGAATAAAAAAGCAAAAGACTCAAGACTCGTTGAAATAAAATTTTATTTAGTGATCGTTAACACAGCCCGCGTCCAATATTAAATGGACAGCGGCGAAGGAGTAAAAATTAAAGACAAACATAAATATCTACGGAAAAAACTTTGATTCAAACTTTGTTGGAGCGACAACCAACGCTACGACCACTCGGAATTGACGATCCGAATGAAATTTGATATTTTTCATGTATTCTATTGTCACGCTATCCAGAGACGGTTGAATATCTTTTTAACTGAGTATTACATGAATGGGAGGTACGTCCTGTTTAAGTTGTTTACTTGCCTATTTCTTGACAATGACACCGAATGAAACAAATATTTCATTCTTTCATTCGGTATGTTGTCAAGAAATAGGACTTGTTTGTAGTAACTTGTAATATGCAACACTACTATTATAGGTTGGTACTCTTCGTTTTCTCTTAATTATCTACATCTTTGCTCATTTTGTAGTAGAACAAGTAGGTTTAGGATCTTTTACTAAATTAAAGATAATTACGAATATTCAAGGTGTTACGGAGAAGGCTGCACCGAAACTGGATTTAAAATGGAGACGAATAAATTAGAGGTTAAGTTATGAGCGGACCGTTCTAACAACATGAATGAAACCGCACCCCCTTCGCCCCCGCCCAGGCCCCTCTGTCCGGACCGCGTGTGGCCTCTGCTATTGGCTCCACAGAGACGAACTTAGGCAAACAGACACAACACACGAAAAAAACTTATAATAAAAATAATAGGTATGTGTCATTCAGTATAGGTACTATTATAGATTTTATTGTATTTAAGAAATTTATTAAACCGTCATTTCTTGATCTATAGCAAGGAAATTCTTTCCACTCGCACACCTTAAAACTTTGACTTAAATGTTTGTAGAATTAGGAACATTTACAATCTATTAGCTAACTTTTAACCCAATTAAAGTTGATGTTCGATGGATGGACTACACATTTAATGCAACACAACAATAAAAAAATATTTAGTAATGGGCTAGTAATGGTGGGTAGGCACAATATAATACTGATATTGTAGTGTACTCTACAAGGCATCTGTGTCATTTACAACTATTCCAAGTCCCACCCTGGCTAAAGGTGAGATGACGCGTTATCAGCGTCGGTAATCTGAATCCAAAATATTACGATTCAAAACTTGGTCAAGACCTTGCCGCTGTTGCACCGAATAAACTTACCAGTAGATGTGGGCACCATTAAAGGGGAAAAGTGACCATTTATAACCCCGACCATTGAATACTTATTTGTTTAGTCATCATAAAACGTCGTCAATTAACTTTAGTTGAATTGTGGTGTTTAAGTTAAAAATATATTAAAGTATGAGTGTGTGTACATATTATGTTCTGTGTAACGCCACTTTTTATAAGAAAACCGTCGTAAAGAAATATACATTGAAGGAAAGATAAAATAATCATGTAAACACAACCAAATTGTGAAAACAAACCATAAGCACAGTAGACAGAAACTGTCTACTGTGCCATAAGTAAACTCTAAAATAACTACTAAATAATACTAAGCAATATAATCTATTTCTGTATTCGCACGCATGCGACATCAACAAACCGGTTCTTCGATATTCAACTCAGATATTTCCTTATTCTGAGACAAAACAAGAGACGTAACATAATATATTGAGTGAGTGTAAAAATTCCTCTCGACGCTATGTGTCGCAATTTAATTGAGATCTTATATTAATTAGGGTGGCAATGTGGCACTAACGCGAATGTGCCCGCCGCACGCAGCCTCGCCACGCACGCAACTTGCTTATTTAATATGTTTTATTCATCTCCATACGCTTACAGTGACTTTAATTTGATATTACATACGGAAAACCTAATTATATTATAAACTAAATTAGACATATCAAAATTTGGAACAAAAGTACTGCGTATTCGTGCACTTTCTCTATTAGACATGACCGCAACTAAATACTAGACTGCGTTTAAATATACTCCAATATATGATGTTGCTGCCACGTAATGCAACCGGAATTATTAAAAGTGCAGTAACAACTGTCGCTTAATTTTTATTAATTCATTTTCGTGTTGCAGCTTGCTAGCAAGAACAAGTATGGTTTAACTAATACATAATTTACTATCAGAAATACACGGTACCTATTACATTCATTTCTTCTAAATTCAAAGGATTACATTGAGCTTCATATAATTAATTAAACCGTCCCAAATACAAAACGAAGAAGGCATTGTGGTTGTGTACATTTTGTTTAATGGCTGTGCATGAAAGGCTCACAAAAAATATGTCACCATTGTCAAGCGGAATAGTGCTTCATAATTGTCGTGTTATTTATTTCCTTTCTATTGAAGGTAGGCCCTCTTACCAATAACTTTTCTTGTCATATTAGACGTAATAAGGTATATTTACACACAACTTGATTTTAATTTATAAATACATATATAAATTGATTAATAAATATTTTTTATGAAAGTATAAGTGATAAGTTAGTTATAAGTTAAGTTATACACACCTATATATTTAATTGCAGCATTACGACAACAAGTAAAATACAAATAAGTAGTTAAATAAATTGTTAAGCAAATATAGCTCATTCTTCCTAGAAGTAAGATATACTTGTAGGTATCTGTATATTATTCTAGAACATTACTATGTTCTAGAATAATAAATTAGGTTCTTAAATAAATAAATAAAACTAAATATCTTGTATCTTATATTTTAAATAGACAAGTATGATTGCGAAAATTAGAATTATAATTCGAATTCGTGTAGTGTAGATCGACTCATTTAGCGAATACACCTCAGAAAGGAACGACAAACAAAGGGCAGAATAATGTCCCTTAAATATAATATTAGGTGTCACGGAACCAAGGCTTTATGAAATCCGATATTTTTGTCATATCTTGTTTTATTGCGCTTCAATGGGGAGTTACGGCCACGGCCTCAGAAAAAGCTATTCAATGTGATTCGGTGAAATATGTTTGGGGGTGGAAAGTGCGCAGTCTACGGAGAAAACATATCATTTGATATTTACCGACGCATATTACTAGTGGTGTAGACCTCCCCAGACATACACACTCAAAAATAGAAGAAAAGAACTGCTGAGCCCTGTAGTTATATCAAGACTTTGAGATTGATATTTGAGGATTAGAATAAAATTCATTCAATCAAATAAAATTAAATTTATAGGTAAACTTAGAATTAACATTTAAACCTTAGCTCGTATGTCTAAAATAAAGAAGACATGTGTAATCCAAATAGGCTTAAACGAAATCACTGTGCGTAACAATTTCAAATTTTGCACAAATCTAGTCGTATTTAAAGTATTGTGTTACTGATGTATTAAATGGCCGGTTGACAATGTCGTGCGGATATTAACCCACAAAAAACGTCCTCCATGTCCCGAGGATTTTCCGCGTTGGTGCACTCTCCGCGGGCCGGCCGCGCTACGCAGTTGACAAAATATTGCATTGTTACTATTATCTACGAAGTATTTATTTAAAAACGTTATTTAAAAGGATGATTTTAAGCCCATTCCGCTGATGCAGCTATTGTCCTCTTTAGTACAGTTACATTTGTTGTGAATTGCTACAGCGGTCATGCAGAACGTATTCTGATGGTAATTTTCATAATAGCTTTAATATGGTAGTCGCATAACGTATCGCTGACTTAAAATTTTTGTACGTAGGTATAGGTACTATATAACTAATAATCAGTACCGAATGATAAGTTTAAATATATTTAGTAATTACCTTTAATGTTGTATTCACTTAGTTATGGTCATCGAGCTATCTTTGACCATAAATTTGAATCACTCTGTGAATTCCAACTTCCAATAAAGGTAATGAACGCAATCATGGACGACCAAACCAATAAAATAATAGAAATAAATTTGATATGACCGACATATGGCGGCCTTAATGCGTGGCCAACCCCGTTATTGCTGTCAAACATGCGACAAATAGCTCAGTCTCTGAACCAAATTAATTTTATTCAACCGTTGATTACACCAGCGCGTACCTATACTTATTGGTCGGCGGGCGACAATGAAAACAGTCTACGACAACCAATATGTTGACACCCCTTTCGTTTTTGATTCACTGTGATGACCAAAAAGTAAATTCCAGTTTATTATTATTCCATTACCCGTCACCCCATTTTAAAAAATATGTCAGCAGATGACGACTGGGGAAGATCGGGAGTAATCTGCGAATGCGGCGCTCGGTGGCGGGGCGGGCGGCGCGGCGGCGGCGGGCGGGGGGGATCGGTCGGGAATATTCAATGTGATTATACATATAAAATAATTTTCATGTTCGACAACTCCAACACAATGCTGCGTATTTTTTGCTCTGTCGATAAATTGGCCGGATTATCATTTAATGGAGGGCTCATGTTTGTCGGGCTTGTCCCGATTCCCTATGACTGACGTGACTTTATTAAACACCATACCGGTGCGTGCGCTGATGTGGGTTGAATAATTCTAGCGTCAGTATCGTTCGACGCGTACCTACGTCATTAAAATTTAATTTCAAAAGGTAATGTGCTAATTTAAGTTTGGGATAGGCGAATTTAGATATTAGTTCCATCCAGGAGTTTTAGATAGACGGCTTGTTAAATAATTCAAGCCGCATGCGGGCTTCCCATCACATGACAAGTGGGTTTTTAGTTGACAATCAAATATTTATATTTAAACCTTTTGTTTCCTAAAATTAGACCTCTGACAATAAATAACCTATCTCTTAAACTGTAGCAATGAATTAAGTACCTATTGTGAAACCAAGCTAAAAATTGAAATACATAATAATATCTGTCACGCTATTACAATGTTCTGTTATTTATTTCTCACATTACTTGCCCAATTTTAACGTATTTATGTTAAGAGCAGCTAATCTCTTTTATGCCATCGCAAATAATTGTGTATAAATCCCTTATTAGCAACAGACATTATTTTTTGTGTGCCATAAAAATGCACTTTTATTAGCAGGACGCGACCTGCATCGGAACTGTGATCTTATCTAGCCCCGGCGGAGTCTCCCCGCGTGTTTACACTAAATATTGTGAGTCACAATGAAATTACATGACATCTGTACTACAAATAACGGGAATATCTTTATTCATACCGCGGCGGGCAAACAGGCTCCCCTCGCTTTGCATTGTCACCGCTCGAAACGTCTGCTCGATGTCGCACTATCTACACTTCTACAGCTAGCAATAACATATCATCTAATATTACAAGTAATAACATGCCTAGTCGCAGCCGTAATACTCGTTACCGGTTGTAATAAAAATGCTAGACGGCGAAGACAGATATCAGTTTGTCAGAAAGAGGGCACGGAAGCGATTTACAATAAATAACTTTAATATTAGAGTTACTCCCCCAATTGATATCGATAGTGGGACGCGAACCCTACACGCGCCTTCGGCGGTTTCAGATATTGCCAACTTTTTTACTTATCTTCTTGAAACAAATGTTTTATGAAACTTTCAATGGAACATGCATTATAGCAACGAAAATATACTCGTTTTACAAAGTATACATTTTGTTCAACTAATATTTTGTAAAGTTACATCAAAGAGATCTAATGAACGAGGTCAAAATTTTGCATGGCTAAAAATTCATAGGTATAAAACGATCAACCTTACACCCATTAACTTTAGATAGATAAATTTTTAAAAAATCATCTAGCAGTCATTTGATAAAAGGTGAGATAATGTACTTTGTTACTTTTTTCGTCAGAACAAATGTTCAACCTATTGTAAAATTCTGATTTCAAATTTTTCATCGAGCTACAAATGTTGACAAACCCTGGATTCGCGCAAAAATAGTAACACAGTCGCAGCAAAGGAGCCACTATTAGTTTTCTTTACAACTCATATTGACAGTGTTTCGCTATGACATCGGAACATTGGCGGAGGCATGGTACGGTCGAGCGCACGTTCAGTGGAAACAAACCCTGTATAAACTAATAGTATTGGAACTCCCTAAGGGCTAGGCCAGCTCAAGGTCAAAGTGTTTCCATTGACGTGCGATCGACTGTACTATACTGGTGATACTAATACTCGTTATTATGTTTTGTATAGGCCTGATGCCTGGGGCGGGCGGGCTCTTATGTACGAACCTAATACGATACGCTGGCCTGGGATGAACAAAGACATTGGCTTATGGACAAGAGCCTGCATAGCATGTCAAAAAGCAAAAATCAATCGTCACACAGTCACACCAATCGGCACATTCCCACCGTCATCCAGATTTGAACATGTACACATAGACATAGTCGGACCGTTACCGCCATCCAACGACTACAAGTACATCGTCACGATGATAGACAGATATACGAAATGGCCTGAAGCAGTACCGGCGCGCGAAATAACTGCAGAAACTGTAACGAAAATATTCTACGAAAACTGGATATCACGATTCGGTTGTCCAATTCGAATAACCACGGACCAAGGCAGACAGTTCGAGGCGAACATTTTTAACTGTTTATTAAAAAAGTTCGGGATAGAAAGAATCAGAACAACACCCTATCACCCACAAGCTAACGGCCAAGTCGAACGATTCCACCGCACGCTGAAGGCCGCATTAATGGCAAGGGCAACGACAATCAAATGGGCCGAAGAACTACCTTCAGTTCTATTAGGAATACGCACAGCTATTCGCACCGACAACAACTTAAGCCCAAGCCTATTAACATACGGAGCACAATTACGCATTCCATCAGATTTTTTCGTGCCGTCAAAGCAGAATATTAACGATGCAGAATACGTACGCGAACTAAGCAAAACAATGACCGAATTCATACCAAAAAAAAGGAACAGAGCGCGCCATCCAACTTTTATCCACCAAGATCTATCAACCTGTACGCATGTATTCATACGCAACGACACAGTACGATCATCGCTAACCCCACCATACAACGGGCCATTCGAAGTGCTAGAACGTCATAAAAAATTCCATAAAATCCAATTACCAACACGTACAACCATAATATCTCTAGACAGATTAAAACCAGCCTACATATTAACAGATGATGAAGAAACTACAAGCCAAAACAAAAAAACGCAAGTAAATTCAAAAAACAGTTCAAACATCATTTATACAACGAGATCAGGCAGAGTGTCAAAACCTACAGTACGATACGCGAGCGGCATATAAAAAAGGGGGGTAGTAAAAAAAAAAACCTAAATCCAACCTTAGGTGGTTTCAACAATTTCCAAATACAATTTTTTTCAACTATCAATAGTTGCGAACCATGACAAATAATACTAACATCATTCCTCAAAAACAGGTTATCAATATAAAGCCCTAGCATCAATCAACTATCTCACGACCAATCGTACCTGCTGGACACCTGAAACGAAAAAATACCAAAACAGAAACCATGCATGAACTACCCGGCTGGCACCGACATGATAGCATTAGTACGCATCTCGGGGAACAGCATGACTGAATAACTGCAACGAACCGAACAAAAACAACACAAGCCTGAAACGTCAAAATTAAGCACTTCACAAAACTATAGATCACTCCTAAAAAGCACTGAGTATCACTGTCAACACACAACGACTTCAAGCGTTCGAGCGAATGAAACATTGTTCTGAAAAGAACAGTTTTTATGGTCACGCAATTTGCTCTGAAAAGAGCAGTTTATATTATGACGTCACGCAATGAGTCGCTCTGAAAAGAACGTTTTGGTGCGGAGTCGAGAAACCATATTCGCATTTGGAAGCGCAGTCGCTCTGAAAAGAACGTTTTCGACGACTATTAAGTGCACGCATCTTCAATCTTCATGTACATATCATAGTGACGACACTCTTAATAACAAGCGCAGTTAAAAAGAAATGCGACGAGTCGTCACTATCAAGCACGCTGCGAGGAAGCGAGCGAGGCGAGGCAGTCCGTGAGCGCGCGCAGCAAGCAAGTGAAGGCGACGACGGCGACGAGCGAAGGCAGCGAACTGACTGAGCGGCGCGCGCGCGCCGACCGGCCAAATGACGGCGCAGTGGACAACCTCCCCGCACCGCGCCCCGCACCGCGCCCCGCACCGCGCTAGCCAGTTTCTCCCACTACGCGCTGCAACGAAGCCCAAATTGACTCGCGCGATATTCACGTAGATAAAATGTATATACAAACGATGTAAAAAAATCTGTCTGTATAGAGTTAGTATTCTTATGGTTAATATTTTACTATAATTGTACACCAAATAGTTAGGTAACGTTAAGTATACCTTAATTATATTGTATAATAATACATTTAGATCTGTGTATATATGTACGCTGTCGCTTGGGGGGGAATACTGTGGGGACACAAGATATTACTATCTCTTTCTAACGTTAAGCGCTCCTCTCAACCGTCGCCGGTTGCGAACCTAATATTGTAAATATTATTAAGGACAATTGTTAATAAAATATGCATCTACAGATCATCAGTCGTTTCATTTCTCACCTGCAAGCAGCGACCCCAAATACCTATAGCTCTGCACCTGTACGCCGGTGCAGCGGATTGTCCGCTCTGTGCTATGGCTTTGATGTATCGACGCACATGTAACAGCGGGCTGACCGCCGAAACGAGAGATCGCGGCGGACAGCGGCGCGTCGCTCCGAGCGGCGGAACATCCGTGGCCGCAAACTATTTTAGCCTTTATTATTTTGAGTGAGGTGCGGCACAGCGAGCGGCTTAACCGCTGTTGATGTGTACCGATGAGCGGCGTGCGCGCTGGATGTGCACGAGCCTAAGATAAAGCTTTCGTTATGATCACAATAGGTGTATGTATAGGGACCTATTACCACATCGTTTGTTTATACCTACAAGGGAGCTAATCAAATTATATTACAACACAGTACCTAATCAAACTAGTTAATTAAAAGGCGGAAGCCAGCCAAGCCAGGTGACGCAGTGACAGTCACGGCTACACTAAATCGGTCGACTGGCGAGTAAAATTTCAAACAGATATGACAATAATAAAACCGCCTAACGGAATGTCCGAGTTGAATACAATTAAGACATAAATCATCGAAAGAGCGGCATTGTGTTTGGAGGACGTTATGATTGCTCGGGTTCGATTCCCGGTCGCATCACTCTTTACCCCAGTAGCCATTAGGAACGGTCACCAATTTATCATTAAAGCAATTTTTGCAATAAATGTTTGCTTTTGTGCGGGTGGATCCAACTTGAAAGATGCTCCACACGCATTAATAATAATAATTTGTGAACTCGACGTGAATATTGACACCTATAATAGGTATAGATACAGCTTCAAAACCGGATCTCGCTAATCACGAATCCCACCTAAAGTTACAAATTGATGCATCCGTCATATTTGATCCGTATAACAAATGCCGAGAGGAATACAAAATATTTCTTACCATAGAAGAATACTTCCCGCGGGAAACTTGAACAGCAGTGGGCGAAGCCGCCACGATGCGGTAATCCAGTAATAGTATGGTAAGTACCTGACAGAATACCTCTGAACCGTCTGACACATAGTCTATTTTTTAACGATGCACTACCAAGAAAAATAAGACACTGTCATTGATGAATTATTGTTCATAATGTAACTTGAGACATTGAAAAAACATAATAAGTACGATTTACTGTAATAATGTCCAAACTGAATAATGTCCAATCTGAAAAACGACCAACCTGAAAAACGTCCAATCTGAAAAACGTCCAATCTGAAAAACGTCCAACCTGAAAAATGTCCATCCTGATAAATGTCCAACCTGAAAAATACCAATCTAAAAAATAAATAAATAGGTAGCAGTTTTTAAGGTTCTGTAGTGTAAAATGTTCCAGATTGGACATTTTTCAGGTTGGTCATTTTTCAGGTTGATCGTTTTTCAGATTGGACATTATTCAGTTTGGACATTTTTCAACGGTTGGACATTTTTCAGATTGGACATTATTATCGTAAATCATAAGTACTTTCCTTTCAAGCACATAACCTGACGTAAAGTACTTGACGTTTAATTTTAATGATAAAATAAATACTTTTTCAAGTAGACAAAATATTTTGTAAAACTAACCAGTATGCGTGAACAACCTTTATGATGATATCCGTAGTGCAGCGTTAAAAAACTAGACTAGGTATAAGAAAAGCACTCAAACCGCGCTAGGTAGGAAAGTAGAGCAACATTGCGCGGCTAACTCTGACCGGTCAGCGGTCCACCCACGCACACAAAAGACGCGTGGGTGCAAAGATTATTCTCATTCAATTGAACCGCATTGTGCGCCGGCGCATGCCACTTTCAGCGGCCACCTCTTAATTACCGCGCAGCTGCTGACCCCGGTCCATCTGGATCATCACCACCTACACTATCATGTTGATCACAGGGTGCCCCATTTTATGACTAGATCTCACAAACATCAAAAGAAATATTCTTCGCACGCAACCCCAATTCCACAATTTGAACTGTCCGTCTAACTCTACAAAAGCAGTTAGTTTCGAACTAGTAATTATCTGAAATATTATGAGTTTTTCTATGTCCGTTAGTTTGAAATGTACATAATATAATTAATTTTCATTATTAAACATAAATATACAAAATGTTATGAATGAAACGTGGATGCTATTACGTTTGATTGAATTAGATTGAAAAATGTTTCCGCCTTTAACAAAAACATAATTCACGAAATACAGCTTCTGGACAACAATATACAGCGTTAGGTTAAAGGTAGTAGAGAGATACCTCTATGGCGAGTAAATATAAAATGTAAAACCCGCTAATTAATATGTTATAGGTACGTCTATGATATTCGTCAACTACTCCCAACAAAAATTTATATCAATAAGTCATTAATAAGGTACATCCTTTAAACTCCTACCTACATCAAAATACAGCACCCTTTGAACGGCAGTGCGCACGCCATTATATTCAGTTGTTGTGAGTAATATAAGGTGAGAGGTCCAGTGACAATGGAGCATCGGTTTTGAGTGGCCAGACGTCCGGCAAATCTCATTTGTGGATTTATCATTAACCGAATTTCATCCACCCTTGTCTCGGCGAAGCCTATTATGGGGCTACATTTTATTTCCGTATATTGTCAATGGCTTGCGGATGTTTATCCTACTAATATTATAAACTCGAATGTTAGTAACAATATTTGGATGTATTTTTGTTACCTACTATTTCACGCAAAAACTACGGAATAGATTTTGATAAAGGTTCACAGTGATAAATTATACATCAGAATAAAACATAGGCTATAGATACCTCTGGAAGGGTTGTTCCCGCGGGAAAAACTTTTCTGCGCGGACAAAGCCACGGGAAGCAGCTCTACGATCTCTCTCTTAAGTGGTCCGCGTGACGGATGCAACTGTGCCAATAGCGGAGCCACAATAAAAAGTTCCAAGCGGTAGGAATCCCGGTTATTCTAATCAGTAGCCTAGATAGATAGATGTATACAATTCGAAATAATGAAACCAATCACGAAGTGAAGTCGTAAAAGTGGAAAAATATTGGCTGTATGTATCAGTATTGAACTCGTCAGAACAGCGAGGCGTGCCCTAATCGGACGCCTTATCGACACTAGCTTTTGTCTTAATTCGATGTCGAGTTATTTATTGCCGTGTGCACCACTCGCTATAAATTAAGCTAGTTTAGTGTGCAACCCAAGCCAAGGTTTTTCTGTCAAAATTCACATAAATAATGACGAGCCGTCTCGACAGATCTTATCACCTCGTGCGTAGTCTACGAACGGTTATAAACAAAAGACGCACTCTAATGACTGAATGAGCCATCGTAAGCCCTTAATATTTACGCACGATCTTTCAGTTCACCTTTTGAAAGGTTTTATAACTCGGTCGGGACGCCGCCCGCCCGCCCCGCGGTCCCCCGGCGGTACCTCCACCAGTCTCGTCGCTATATCTCATTTATTCATACCACCCGAAACACATGATCGGTTTTTACGGATATATCCAGTTTTTTTTTCACTTTGACGGCTATCGTGGAGGTTTTTAAACAGTGGTATTACACATTTAATCTACGTTGTGATTGCAATTCAGTGGGAAATCGTTTTCAATAATTGGATAACTCGATTTGAAGTAATTTGAACTTTTTATGGAATGAAATGAAAGAAAGAATGGAAAACATTGATCCTATAAATTGAAGTAAGTACAAGGATTTTATACAAGTACCTACCACGAGCTTTCTTTGAAATGTGTAGTGTTAAACTAACGATTAGCATTACGTATTAAGTAGATATATTTACCAATAATAACTGCGTAACTCTACTACCGAACGTAAGTGAACTCTCTCGTAAGTATTCACATGACATAAAAGTGCAGATATCGGGTTGCAATTAAAACGATCGAACGACACTCGTACGAAAACGGCGGCGTGTGGGAGGACGGGCAACAACAACAGATGTGCACGACCCTTTCCAACCTTTGCACCCCAACAATTACAATTAGCCACCTTTTTCTGTCGCTCAATTCAGTATCTCACATATTTATACAAACTAACCTTTTGTAGAAACTGAAAAGGAAGCTGCAACAGGAACATATCACAACAATTTGGGGGGTCTATTTTAGGATACGAGCCCGGGTGACGCAAGCTCGGATAGGTACCGATAACGATTCAATATTTATTGTCACCCGACGTCCGTCATTAAGATAGTGTCAAAACTTAGTGGCACGCACATGCACGGGCGTCACTAGCCGCCCGCCGGACGGCCGGATGGCCGGACGGAGCACTCATAATTATTACTAATGCCTTAAATATGTCAAAACAGGAATCCAGGTAAAAAGGCGTAATTTACGCGCGGTCGATAGAGATTTGGCAGTTGGCGCCGTGTGCGCAGGCAGGCAGTCAGTCGGCCGGCATCGCGAGCGGGCGCCCAGTTTTTGTCAACCATTGTCTTTGATATAAATTTTAAATAGGAAATGTCCCTTTTTATGGAGATCTAGTTTACGGCGCTGACAATGAAGGCATAAATCTAACGAGTGTGTCACTATACCTTGGCGATGATCGATCGATAAACATTATTTATACACTTCCGTTGTGAGCGACACGATTGGATACCTTCGACGTGAGTAAATTCATAAAATACTTATACATAAGTGTAAAGAAATGGTGATACTCCACAACAATAAATACAGGTCTTTTGTAAACTAAGTCAATTTATTGTAAGTCATAGAAAAGTAGTTTTAGTAGACAATTACGTTTTTTACGTACAATATGTATACTAACCCAAACAATTTTAAGCAATACGTAAGAATTTTAAAAGCAGTCGATATTACATGTATCGGGTGCTGCACACCTGTATACCTATGGGTATTAAAGTGCATATATGGAGTCATTGGGTGGGTAAACCTATAATTAAGCAAAATGTGAATAAAGGGAACAATGCCGCTCATCCGCGGCGCGGGCGCGGGCGCGGGCGCGGGCGCGGGCGCGGGCGCGGGCGCAGGGAGCCCAATCAACGTGCCTGCAGAAGAAGGGCTGATTAACGACAATAACTCAGGGACAACACCAACTTGCCCACATTTATTTTTATTTTAGTCCCTTTCCAGTCGATCTCTAATGAATACGGTTTATCTTCAAGTTTATATAAAAAATAAATCGCTTTTAACTGAAGAATCACGCCTTAAAAAAGAAACGCTTATTAAAATTTATTTCTTTCTCTCCTCGCGGCGCTGTCGTGTACTCAGTCGTCGAATAAAATTAAAAAAGTCAAGAATTCTTATTTATTTTAATACAATAAACCGCAATCGTTGAATAAAGATAAATAAAAAGCAATAAAAAATAAAATCGCATTAGCAATAAACAAAATACTTCAGCGGATGTGGGCAGAGCAAAGAGCACCCACACAGAAATATGTAGAGACGCCTTACAAGCCACTATTTCTTTACACTTTTGTCTTGTCAATAGATATTAGATAAACTACGCACAACTTAGTAATAAGTAACTAATAACTACCTTTATTGAGGTAATTTAATGTCATAGAGAAATACTTTTTGTGTACCAATAAGTACATACAAGTACTTAAATAAAAGATTTCTTAAACTGTCATGCACATGTAGGAGGATTGCCTTGAGATATGTACACTATAAGAACTACAATAGTATAGTGGTGTATAGTGTAACATATACTTATTTCATTTAATATACTCAATTATAATTGGTCGTGGAGATCCTTGGGGGAGGCCTTTGTCCAGCACTGGACGTCTACAGGCTGAGATGATGATGATAATTATAGTAGACTAGCTTTTTCCCGCGGCTTCGCCTGCGTAGAAAAGTTTTCCCCGTGTACATTGTGTAACAGCGCCCTCTATGTAGGTGTTTTGTTACTTAGGGGTATTAGCGGACGCCCCGCGACTCTGTCCACGTTGGAAAGTAGCCTATATGTTATTCCAGGATATAAGCTATCACTGTACCAAGTTTCATCAAAATCTTTTCGGTAGTTTTTGCGTGAAAGAGTAACAAACATCCTCACTCACATCCTTACAAACTTTTGCCTTTTTATTATTAGTAGGATGTAACATTAATTTATTTTTATACTTAGGTACTGTACTACGGTAGATACGAACATGATACATATCAGACTAAGTAAGTATAATGGAGGCTCCACAGCACGTTGTGAGCGGATTGTCACGAGCGCTACCCTCGCTCGCCGGCGTTTTCTTAATTGTGCCGAAATATTTATTTGATTGCTAACTTTGCAGCGTGGCGTGCAACCGAAATGGTCATCGGCATCCGCACCGCCACTACAATGGCCACCGCTGCTGGCCTCCTGCAATATGCAACAATCATCATATAATTTCCATACTCTTTTACAATACATTTACTAGTTTGCTGCAATACATATAGACGTACCAACGAATATATACCTACCCCGCTTTCTTACATTTCATTATTACAGTGACCTACAACAATTTTTGTCGGAGGGACGTGTTGCGAATGGGACATTGTCCGCCTAAATGACCTAATCCAACCAGTAACACAATCTATACGTAACATAAATAATAACTTGATAAACGTAACTAACTAGGTACCTAAAGATGATTGTAAAACTAAATTCACACAAAATGAAGAGAATTCGTGACAAAGTAAAAAAGGTACTTGCACTTTTAAAACACAAGAAAACAATGTACAAGACGAACAAACAATACTAAACGCATACACACGACATTCCTTCAAAATAGAACTGTGCAAACGTGCGAGGCTTGTCCATCAGCGTATTGTCGTATCGGCGATCTAAATGGGCCACAGAATCGATACTCGCTCCGTACTGTGTACCTACACTCCTAACGCTGCAAATATACGCATCGTGCACGGATCATTCGCCGTGAACGAGAAATGAAATAAAGTATGCAGCCAGTCGCTCGGGCGATACCGCGAGTAGAGCTACTCGCTGTGCCTGTGCGGTGCCCGAGCCAACAATCGAGATGCGAAGCGCCGATAGCGATGTCAACTAGCGCAGCCTGTCCTCGCCGTTCCCATGATTTGCGATGCTGTTCTAATCGTTATAATTACTACCTATCCATCAAACAGACGTACAAACAACTCGCATGCGACCCAACATTCTCACTAAGAAATGGTATGAGTTCGTTATCAATCTTCGCGTACCCAATTCGATCTCAAAAATAAATATCAGTTTGAGAAATGCCAGATATCATTTTTGCACGGCTGATGTGTTTATGAACGCTCCGCTATGAGTTCGCTTTGATCTTATCTAGAATGTCACATTTACTTTTCGAAATGGTTTTCTTCTTATATTCGAAATGCAGACGATGCCCGCCCATCGTATTGGTATACATTTTATTGCTGGTATATATTATGATGTAGTAATGTTTGGATATAACTAAACACATCCACACTGTGGATAGTCCTAACAAAGCTGACTAATTATCGTGGCGCGGCATGTCGTAAAACAGTGCATATTGACGGAATATAGAGAGGCCGGCACACAGTGCTTAATGACATTAATCACATTGATTTATTGTGGTTCCGAGTTATTACAGGCCGGGCGCCGGGCCGTGTGCGCGCGTACACATACACGCCCGCTCCCACTTGTGCGCGTATTGCTTCTTGTGTAAATGTAATACGCCTGCATACAGCATGATACGCAACACCTGAACACAAGCACAACTGCTTCTCGATAGATAAAAAGTTTATCGTAGTATGCCGTAGTTTTGTCTGAAAACAGAAAATCGCAAGTAATAGGCAATTCACAAGACTTTTTATACACCAAAACTTTTATACTGGACTCTTAACTTGACCAAAAAAATATTTTTTTTCGGGCACCAAATCAAACTAAGCAGAATTCTGTATTATACATTCTATTTTTATTTAAAAATTATGTACCTATACACTATAATTTATTATTGAAAGACTCATTGAACTCGCCAAATTATGAGCACTGAGCAGTCAAATACATTTCTCCAAACACCCTGTGTAGTGTAAGGGATGGTTCGACGCGCGTGTGTGTGTGGCATTAGGCAACAATTTACGCTGTTTGCGGCGTGTTAATATTGATTGGCTTGCTTTATTTCGACTCGCGCGAATCTATCCTCCAAACTATAGTTTGGCACATGATTATTACATGCAATGGTAATTTCCATGTGTATTATTCAGCACCATGTCAGCCATTTGATGTCCACGGCTGGACACAGGCTTTGTTATTATTATTCCCAAAAATAACTTATTACAGTAACTTTTCAATTCTGTTTTCCTGTAACTTTTTGAAAGTTAATCGTTTTCAGCGTTTAGGTAGGTAGATTTATTCGTGAACATAGGCCTCGTCTTTGATCGACATACCTATGGCAGCCTTGCTTAAGACCTCTTAAAGGTACTTTCGGACTCTTCTAGCCCACATAAAAGCAAATTCTGTGATGAGCATATCTGTTGGTTTTTGGATTCTGGGTATTAGTATGTATTTAAGTATTTATTTAAAAGTATATTATATGTATGTTTATCAGTTGTTGAGTACCCATTTACAAGCTTCGGCTTAGTTTGGGACTAAACAGCCGAGTGTAAATTTGTCCAAACATTATTATTAATATTAATTAATATTAACATTATCATCATATCAGCCTGTAGACGTCCACTGCTGGACAAAGGCCTCCCCCAAGGATCTCCACGACGACCGGTCCTGCGCTAACCTCATCCAGCTGGGTCCCGCGACCTTCACCAGATCGTCGGTCCACCTTGTGGGAGGCCTGCCTACACTGCGTCGTCCGATACGTGGTCGCCACTCGAGAACCTTTCTGCCCCAACGGCCGTCAGTTCTACGAGCGATGTGCCCAGCCCACTGCCACTTCAGCTTCGCAATTCTTTGACCTATGTCGGTGACCTTGGTTCTCCTGCGGATCTCCTCATTTCTGATTCGATCTCGCAGGGAAACTCCGAGCATAGCTCTCTCCATTGCCCTCTGGGTGACCTTGAGCCTTCTTATGAGGCCCATAGTGAGGGACCACGTCTCGGTACCATATGTCATCACTGGCAACACACTCTGGTCGAAGACTTTCGTCTTGAGACACTGCGGGATTTGGGACGAGAAGATGTTGCGTAGCTTCCTGAACGCTGCCCAGCCGAGTTGGATTCGACGATTGACCTCTTTCTCGAAGTTGGACCTACCTAACTGGACCGTTTGTCCCAGGTATATATAATCGTCTACAACTTCGAGCGTAGAGTCTCCAACCTTCAGAGGAGTGGGTACAACACGGGTGTTCGACATGATTTTCGTCTTGTCCATGTTCATTTTTAGAGTTGAGAGACCCACTTGTTGAGAGACTCTACTGAGGCCATTCAGCATTGTGCCAAGGTCCTCCAGGGTCTCAGCCATGACCACGATATCATCGGCAAATCTAAGATGAGTGACATACTCGCCGTTTATGTTGATGCCCAGTCCGTTCCAGTCCAGAAGCTTAAAGACGTCTTCCAGTGCAGCGGTGAACAGTTTCGGAGATATGACATATTTAATATTAATATTAAATATGGAATTTAAATTCTATGACCTGCTGAGTGGGGCAAGTGTCCACAATAGACACAATTTCACGTGTCGCCGGCGATGGGCACGTCTCGGCGCGCGCTCACACGCATATCAATCACGACATTATAATTTCATAATGCACGTTTGTCAACGTAAATAATACGCAAAATTTATGTTACGAGGTTCTCACCGTTCGACGGAGCCGCAATGAATGCTTAATAAGCCACCATTAAGCATAAAACACATACAGTGCGTTCTACTCATATTCATTTAAGGACGTGGTTATAAATTCAATTAACCCGATGTATTAAGGCTCGTTTCCATGTGCCATTCTGTGCCACGTTATTGACTAGAGTCCACTATTATAATTATTTCTCGTTTATGCATCCCACATTAGTTAAATGTAAGGTAACTATGTAGGTACAGTCGGGAAAATATATATGTTAACACTTTTTGACCTAATTTCGGTTCAGACTCGAAAAAAAACTGAAATGCACATTTGGACATTTTGGGAATTGGTCAATCTGGGAATTGGGGGACTGACCCAAAATAGGTATGTACCTAATGCACCTAAATTAATAATATTACAAAAAATTAACCACCATTAACTATAAAGAATGTAGAAAACATTTAATAATATCTACACATAATAGTCAAGTTACTGTATATTATAGTCAAGACTCAGGTGGTATAATTTGCCGAGAGGTCTAATGCAGAAATATGATAACATTATCGAAGGGCGAGCCACCCCCGCGCCGAAGCACTGCCAACGATTAGGCATGTCCATCTCCATTAGCGATATATTACTGACAAACTTAGCTGCTTCTGCACACGTGATTAATTATGACTGGCCGCTCAGTTTCACTCCATTATAAATAATACCTGCATATATCTGTAATGCATGTTGTGAAAATCCTAAAATTTGAACGTTGTTTTGATAGTACCTACCTTAGTCATAGGTATTAAATAGTCTCGCCTCGCGACTTCGTCAGCATTAAAAAGTATCCAATATGTTATTCCAGAATATGAGCAACACTGTACTACCCAGTTCCATCAAAATCCGTCCATCTATACGTCCGTCGCAATACAAACCTCATTAATTTGCAAAATGTTAATAAAGTCGGGACAACCTACATATTATTGTATGTAAATATATTGTATCAAAGTCATGAAAAACTATTACAAAACGCCCAAGCAAATATTTCTTGTAGCGCATTGAAATTAATGTTGATAAATATACAAACGGAGCGGCGGAAGTGCGGACGTCGCGGCCGGAAGTGGGTCCATCCATCATCCGCCCGCCCTGGATAAAAACGCTCGTTAGCCGCCCGCCGCCCGCCCCCGCCGCCCGCGCCGCCCTAGCTCTACCTGCTCTATTAATGTTCCACTCAAGTACCTCTATTACAGCTGTCATTTATTATATCCATTTTGCCAAATTGGCTGATCTTGCATAGTGGCGTTCGTGGTTGCAATTAGGGAGTCGTTTGTGTTACTTGTTTTGTCTTGTTTATTAGACTAGACGGTACAAGGTATCGGTTTCAAAGGTTTTACGTGAAAGTGACTTTGTTAGCTGTGAGAAATAACAATTTTAACAAGCTTGTCAAGAAAAAAACATTGACTTTATTTGGCTCTACAAGCGTAATGAAATCGATTTTCATCATAAACCCGATTTCTTTTTGCATGAATACAAAACTTCCTTCACTCCTATAGAATAGTCGTTCGCAAAGGAAAATAAAAGGGTTTATTTCACTGAGACACAATAACTGTCAAAATAAAAATAACACCCGCGGGAATTTTTTGCAAGACAGCGTGAGGTAAGGCGGAGTGAGGACCGAAGGCAAGCACGCGAGGGTGACAACGATTCGCGAGTCCTCGGGGGCGCGAGGCGCCTATAAACGTATGCGCCGGAAATCCGCTGTAGTGCGCCTCCCAGCGGCGTATTAAAATTATTATGAAACCGCCGCCGCGCGCGATAAGGCGGGATGATACCGGCTTAGCACCACCACCCCCACCCCGCCGCCCACGCCACTATCGCACGCCACTCGAATGCCTTCTCAACGTATCTACATGAAAAGTTGCCTCTAAGGTTTATGCATAAGTTTAACGTAGGTATACAAATAAATGAAACAACATGTAACAAAATACCCTGATACTTAGGTAAGTAAAACAACAGGTTGAACTACGAGATTTCTAAAGCTGCAGGGAACAATTAACTATGGATACTTGATGACAGTAATCCATCCTTCAGTGAAAAGAGTTCTCATATACAATTAAAGAGAAGGAAGTTATTTCAACACTGTAAGTGTCTCCGAGTAACTTTATGCAGAAGCTGGTGTGGTATGTCGAACGACAATTATAACTTTGGCCCCGGACGCGACAGAGCGCTGCGCTGCAACTGCAACAAATAAAATATGTCCAGCGAAGCGCGCGAGGGGGACAGCACAGCGAAATTTCGTACACGAGACAAAGATAAGCTTAACCAGCACGAAATTATGAGCGTTTAACTGTTTCTAGCTGTAGAATCTGGCACGGGTGCTTCGCCGGCTCGCCAGCGCGCGTTATTTACGAGGGGGTGGCGGCCGAGCCCGCCTCCCGGGCTCCGCTGCACCCGAGATAGTGCCTTCCCCGGCCGGCGGCGCCGCGCGACGCGCGCTGCCGACGCACCCGCCGCGGAAGATCCGCGCACGCCCGCGCCAACACCGGCCATCCGCCGAGAGCCACACGGTCCACATTTGCTTGCGCTATACCACAGCACCTCGCTTACACCTCGCTTCTGCTTGTGCAGATTGCTGCCAACTCGCACTTACTACGGCAATAAACGCACTCAGATTTGACCACTATCACCGACGCAATAGGTTGAAAACACCTCGAGGATGCTTGGCCTCTTTCAGTTAACACTGGCGTTTTCCTACGTTACATTATAGTGAAGATGTCTGTATTTGTTGTTTATGATAGCATAAAACTATGGTAGGTAAATTTATATTGTCGTATCAATGTAGCGTCGTTGTCTACCGTGAGCGCTACAATTATCTGGTAGGTACCTACAATGTTGGAGAGGCGGGAAAGTGAACAATTCTTGGACGAGGGATTCTGAAGACCGAGAACTAATTGTGTTTTCCACCGAGGTGGTGGAATTCTGTTTTTCACGACTACTGCGAGGAAAATTCATTTTAGTGACCAGTAACTAAGTAATTAATGGTTTTTAATAAATATGATTTTTTAATAAGTACATTAATTTGGTACTTACAAGGATGTATGACTTTGATGCCTCTGCTGGGAAAATTCCCAGCAGAAATACATTCTTATTTATTAGATTCCAGACGCTGACGTACTCATGCTTCGAATGTTTAACTTTTACTTAATTACTCATTATGACCTAAGCATCATACCTAAACTCAGGTCAGGAAAATTGGCATAAAGATTTTAAAGCGTAATAAACAGTTTTGGCACAATAAAGTCCTGAACGCACTTACGCTGCGCTTGCGATGCTTTTTATGAAATTATATGCAACAAACTGCACATGCGCTAGGAGGTGATTATGAGTTTGTACGCAGCACGCGCAGAGCAGCATGAGTGCGTACCGGCCCTCAATATCACAAGTCGTTAAAGATCTAGGACATCAATATAAAGTAACAAAGATGAGAGGGGTCGCGTACCTTTGTCATTTAAGTGAAAATATACGACGCTGAGAAAAGAGAAAAATGCGCAAAAACCGTCTAGAGCATTATGCCGCGCGGCAAACCATTACTTTTAATATAAATAAAATAACAAAATATGAGCGTCCGGCCGCTGAGTGCCCCCGGACACTTTTATATTTCAAGAGCGCGTTGGCCGCCCGCGCCCGCTAACCACAAGATTTATTTTTTAAGTTGGCGTCCAACAAAGCCTTTTGTTTGTACTGAAATATTTAAGTACTGCTGAAACCCGGATATTTCATGGGGCAGTTCGTGAGCTATGTTGCTAGATGGCGCAGTTATAATGACGGGTAGAATTTCGCATAGAAATTGCATTGCAATTTACAAATACGATTAAAGGAAGATTGCTCGTAAGCAACTAATCTAATAATAATACGAGTCTTTCGGCAAAGTGGGTCATTCTGTCCCACCCTGTATGAGATTGATGTCTCGAGACTGCTGTCTTTCTATAAAAATATGTGCTCAAAATGTATGCCATACTTAACTAAACATCAGCGTAGGTATGTGACCTTTACCGTTTAGCAGACTTATGGGCACATTTAATTAGTATAGGTATAGCCCGGAACCCGAAATACAAATTTTATTTCGACTCACCCAGTCTACAATGAAATGTGCCCCTAAACCTTTTATACGACAAGGGCACATATCCAGATTTTTATACGCGAGGCGCCAACTGCAACACAATATTTCTAGGTTCAACTCACTTGTACTTTTTGAGACAGCTCTCTTCTTCACTCCACCACAGATAAATCACAAATACTAATTTCCGAGCATAAATATTGTAAACTTTATTACCTTCAAATAATTTAAATGTGAAAGTAACGATATTTTTATTGAAAAGTTCTTATTAAAATAAAGTAAGTAAATTATCCTAACACTAAACACAAATACTAATACAATTTAAATATACAATTTATATAATAGGTAATAATAACAATGTATAGCGTAAATTATAAAATATATTCTTTCTCTCTGCACAGTAGCGTCTAAGTAGTGGATCTAAGCATTTAGGCGGACAATGTCCCGTTCGCAAAATGTCCCTTCATCATTTCGCAAAAGGTCCCCATCGCAAAATGACCCTTTTGCAAAAGGTCCCTATTGCAAAATGACCCTTTTGCAAAAGTTAGGTTACCTCGGTATGTTAAGACTATATTAACAAAAATTTTAAAACATGAACATAAAATTAAGAAACAACACATGTCTGACTGAACTACGTTGTCAATAAGTAAGTAGGTGTCATTACCATGTTCACAGTAATATGCCACAATAATTTCTGCAACCACGTCCAGTTTTCATCGTTTTGACGAGATAAGTGGCATGACCGCATGGTGAAGAACATTTATAATAGGGTAGGTAAGTATATATATTTTCTGGGATAATTATAGTCATGCATGCTCGTATAACATAAACACTGTACATCAATTCTCTCTCACTTGGGCGAGGTCTTGTTACAAAATTGCATTAAAGAATCAGTCAATGCAATGATGTCTTTGTAGAATTGATTCATATTAACTGCCAGCTAATGACATGTCTAATACCCAGGAGAGGACATGTCGGGGTGAAGGGGCACATGGAGACGGCAGCTCGCGAATAGAGTTCAAACGCTGTTTGATAATTTAAGAAAAAAATGCTTTTTCTCACACAAGCTTGGAAATGTGAACATTATTTTGACAACCTTCTTCGAAATAAATCGACAATGCTGTACTAGTCAAATACATGAGAGCAGGCGGCCAAATTATTTGAATGAAAATCCATATCTGTCGTGCCTAGTGGTCAAATAGTACCTACTATGAAAACTCATATCTGATGTCATGTGACCATGGCACCACGGTGGTAACTTAACAAAAGTTTTATTTAAATTTCGAACTGCCTTGCAAATTGAAAGCTGTTTAGTGTACAAAAAAACAAATGAACATTTTGGCGCGTGAAAAATTATTGTTGTTCGTCATTGATTTTGGAATTTAATTGACCGAGCGAGCGAAGCGAGCGAAGCGTCTACGTTTCGAGACTGGCCAAAAATGCTCTTGTCCGGCTGTCTGTCTGTCTGTCTGTCTGTAATTCTCTACAGGTCGCATTTTTCAACCGATTTTGACGAAAATTTGGCATATGTATAAATTAATTAAACCTACAAAATGAGTAGAATAAAATTTTGAAAAACATTTTTTTTAGAGTACCTACCATACTCGCAAAGTGGGAGTGAACTTTTTTTTTCTTGTGAATCCCATAGTGTGGGATATCGTTGGATAGGTCTTTCAAAAATATTGCTGGTGTGTGAATATCATTTTTTCGATTTAGGGATCCGTTGGCGAAATATTAAGCTTTAAAGCGGTAATTTTTGTTAGAGTCACGTGTCCCCCCCCCCCCTGCCAGCTAAACGGTTGCTTCTGGAAATGTGAAAAAATTCATAGCAGTAGCATATATAACGTAGTTACAAGGAAAACTATTACGGCTAAGTAGGTTCTATTAGTTTTTGAGTAATAGTGGATCGACTTAAGAAAGTTGAAAAAATAAATTATGTTCATAGAACTGCATACGTAAAATGGAAAATTATTTTTTTCCGCGTGATATCCATGGTGTGGGGTATCGTTGGATGGGTCTTTCAAAAATATCGCGGGTGTGTGATAAACATTTTTCGATTCAGGGATCCGTTTGCGAAATATTAAGCTTTAAAGTGCTAATTTTTGTCACTTTAGTAGGTACTTTTTCTGTTTCCAAAGTTGACTTTTGTTGGTTTCTTTTAGGTTTGGTTTATATGGGCTGGCGAGGTCTACTGTTCTCACGGAACTACTAGTATATTAATTGTTGGTATATTTGACAAAATGAGTTCAAGTGAAGAAAGTGAGTGTGATGTGATGACTGATGAAGCGTCAAACAAAGTATGTTCATGCCACTTCACTTCCAATCTAAGTGGAAATGCCGTAATAGAAAACTTTTTGCTGCCAAAATATATGTATAATGTATGAAATAAATTGTTATACCTAGGTAATAGTTTGAATTTCCGCGCATTTGTTTGAGAAAACTACTATACAAGCCTTGGCCACAACCAGGCATTGATGGACTTGCGTATGTGTGCCTCGGCTGCGCCTCGGCCCACATCCACACGTTCGTCCATCAACGCCTTAGTTGCCGGCCGCGGCAGTAATGTACTAGGTGTAATTTCAACACCGAGTAACAAATTAGCATTAAACAATTGTTAGTGTTTTGCATTGTTTAATTATTGCAGGGGGCTAAATTTACATCTGTATAGTATAAGTAAAGATAAGAGTTTTATTTCCTTTATCTTCCGAACAATTTGACTTTATCACTGTATTTAATATGCAAAATTTGTAAATAGGTACATGTTTGGAAAAAGTAATAAAAATAAATGATAGGAGATAATAATGATGAGTATTTAAAGACGGCAAAGTAAAGTCTAAGAGTAGGGCAAGTAGGTACTGAACTTTTTGAACGGCAGCTTTCGTGCGAACGCCGCGTGCGCTTCCGCGCTGCGTGCCCTTTGTACAACCTATCAATCACTGTCCACACGTAATGACTTAATTTTGACATACCTGGCCTCAACATTCCTCGACAAATCGCTTCATAAACAAGGAAATTTCACATGATTACCGCAGTTTGTTATCGTGTCAATAACCGTTCCATCCGGCTCGGTATTAATTAAACTCCGTCTGTGTCCCTTGAAAACTTACGAGGCTTCATCGACCAATATTGTCCATCGCGTTCGATCGTAAAGCGCCTAACAAAACAAAGAGGGCATACGTACCTATAGGCATAGAGTCCGCAATAAAACCGCGTGAAAATGGCAATAGCCATTCAGAGGGAGATATTAAAATGCATGGAAATAAATTCGGCGTCGCATTCGGGCGTACGGCTCTGGGGGTGCAGTAAAAATAAACAGCGACGCCATTAGAACTCACTTCCATATTCAAATTTATGAACGCGTCCGCGCCGCTCGGCCCGCCACTCACCACGCCGCGCCGCCGCCGACCCACCGGTCATTGCGATCGCCATAATAAATTTGACGTTAAATTTGAAAATTTCACCCTCGTTTTATGTATTGCGAATGGGTAAGTCACAAAAAGGTATTGTCAAAAAATTGCTTTCGTTCAATTTCCGTTTTAAATCCTTTCAAGCACCCGTGTTCGGAATCGGTTACGGTACCCTTGGTGCCTGCATGTAATTAACTAAGACATTTGACATCATCTGGTATCCCGACTGCGGTCTGCAAGGTGTGACAGTCAAAGTGAGTACCAAGTGAGATTTGCATGACGGGACGGCTAAATATTGTGTCTGTTTATACTTACACCTACTTACATTAGACATGACTTATGGTTAAGAAATGTAGGTATAAGTGGTAGGTATGTGAGTGAATGTAATGAATGAAGAATACGGTATCCAATCAAACAATAGGTAATAATGTATAGTATTATTATTAAAACTTATCAAAGAAATCGCAATCTTTTATGCAGTACCTAAAATAAAGTATACCTAAGCATTTTTTTTCAATATAAATATTTTCAGTGCCCCAAAACTGGAAGTAGGTCCCTATAAGCGCATCACGGCCTTACGTATATCTACTATTCAATAGCATAACGCAACAAATCCGAACAAAATGTCTGTCTATACTGAGCAGACCGCTGCGGCGCGAACGACGCGTGCTTTAGCTTAAACAAACATACGTTTTCAAAATTTTGTGTATTTAAATCGAATGTGACTTGTGTTACTGCGCTATTTCTGTTTAACAGCCGCCTGATGGATCTGAAATAACACCTCGATAGGTGCCGCTCGGGGAACGCGCATCTATTCATATGGGATTAGGTGTCATCATAAACAGGAATTATTTAGTCAACTGAGGTTAAAAGCAACAACATAGCCGCTGGTTAATTATTTTGAATGGCAAGTATATTGCTGTTAATGCAAGTTCAATGTTTTTTTAAACAGGTAAGTAAGTATAAAATATTTTTGGATACTTAAACGAGCTTATTAAATACGTGGTATTTTTAAATAGTATTTTTCAATGAAAACCGTACGAATTTTTCATTTACTTGATACGAGTACCTACATTACTAATAGGAAGCTATAGGTTTCTAAATAAATTTTACCCCTAGTATTTTATTTATATCATTCAAATCAAATTATGGGCATCCAAGTCAACAGCTAAACAAGATTAAGATAAACAAAATTTTATTTGATAGATTCCTTTTTTTTTTGCAAATAGGTGTTGAAAAAAACTAAGGTGGTATTATTCTGTTTTGTGTAAGTATATTTTATGATATAGGTAAGCCAATAATACGTATAATATACCTATAGATGGTTGCATTCTATATGTGAGTGTAGTTTAGAGATGACAGAAATGACAATTTGTTTGAACAAGGGAACATTGTCGTGAGATGTGTTTTTGGACTTTTTATGCCATCGAAATCAAATCCACATTTTATATTGCCATATATTAAGTAATTGCACAATAAGCCAGAACTTTCTATCGGACGATTAAAACAACCGCTAAATAAGTAATAGAAATTAATTGATGCAATGATTGAACTCTACATGTACCTACCTACCTATCTGCTACTATTTAGTGGTACTATTAGTAGGATGTGAGATTCTTTTGTAAATAATAAATAAATAACCAATGAGTTTCATTTTTCCCGTGGCCTGATACAAAAAATTTACTAATTGTTGCATTAAGTCCCAAACCAGTGTTTAGTTTTTAAAATTTATTAGATCGACTGCTGTAAGAATAAAAAAAAATTAGTCGTTCTGTTCCTAAACGGTAGAGCAAGTCACGTAAAGAAAATGTGCCCGCTGCGTGCGCCGCGCCGGTGCCTCGTTCCAATGACTGGCACAATCGGCCAAATTGCTTCTATCACATTAATACTGGATCCTGGCCGCCGCGCCGCAGTCACACGTATACCTTATATTTAATTTAATGCACACAAAGCGATTGACATGGCTCCCGGGTTCTGCTTTTTTCATAACGACTCTACGTAAAGTTGTTTCAAAAATTAAAATTGGGATCTAGTTACGGATGTCGGGTGTCCAACGATTCGTCACACATTTTTACCTTTTATTTGGGAGAATGATTCACAAAAATGTGCGCGGCGGGCGTTAGTAGAGTCCACGGTTGGTAGTTGCCTATTACCTATTCACAATTAACATAATTTGAATGCGGTAGGCAGGTACTTTATATACCTATATTTTCTCCCACATAATAGGTAGGTACTGACTTGACTTACTTGGCGGATACTTCTATCTACTCTACTATGTGACGGTGCATTCAATGAAGAATCAAACCGAAAATTATTTTTGCACCACGTTTACACTAAGAAAATTGCATTAGAATACAGTCAAATATGTACTTACTTACATTACAATCAAAAACTAAAGCCTATCTAAGGACAGTGAAAAGTATTTTATATTTACCTATAAAAAAATTAAATAAACGTATCATTTGAAAACATTAAACAATCACCTTAAAAATGACGTACCAATAAGTTCAATTAACGAATGTGGGAGGCTTTACGGGCTCCGGGCGAGCGTCCGCCGCCATCTAGCGGGCGTCGGCGCCGCCCACCCCCCGCGCCCGCCGCGCGAGCCCGCGCCGCGAGGCCACATGTCCTCGCTTATGAATATGAGGCGTTATGATTATGAAAATATGCCCCGCCCCGAATATGGAATATGGAGGAGGGGGCCCAGCGCAACGCGTGCGAATGGGCGAAGTTTGATTTATGAGCCGGGCGCGGCTCCGCCCCCCTGTCATAACCGTATACCTGGTGCGCGCGCGCGCCGCCGCCCGCCGCCCGCCGCCGCCCGCCGCCGCCGCGGCCGCCTGCTCGCGCTCAGTCCCGCGTCAGATGGCGAGTGGTGCGCCCGGTGTCCGCCGCCTGCCTCGCTCCCCGTACTTGGACCGCGCCGAGTAGCCGGCGCCCGCGCGAGCGAGCGAGCGAGCCCCGTCCGCGCCGGCCAGCGCGAGCGCTCCGCCGCCGCGACGCCGCCCCTGCCATGCGCCGGCCGTAGCCGCCGCCAGCGCGACCCACCATGCCGCGCGTCAAGCCCGCCTGCGTCCGACGCGTCTCCATCGGTACATTACTCCTCACTATGACCATCCACAACAGCACATCACACACGACGAAACAGAACGCGCAGTTCTCTACGAAACAGTGAAATTATTTTAAAAGGAAAACACCCGTGCCGTTGGTCGATGCGTTTCGTTATTTTCCTGATTCGAAATTCGCCGGCAATGATTCAGTTAGCGACGATTAAATTTGGCATACATCAGAAAGTGAGCACTAAAAAGCGGGCCGCACGTGGTGAGTACAGTGCAGTGAATTTCCACACTAGACCATTGTATTCGACACTTTAATTTATAACAATTTGTAGCCGGTATCTATTCCAAACTTAATTTATTTCACCAAAATATTAAAACACTGTGTTTAATTTTATTGTACTAAAGCAGTAACAATATTGATCAAACTTCGGTAAATAAATTTAATTTGAAACGTTATGGAGATAATATTTTGTGCTGTGATAAAAATCATTTTTGTGGCTTCAGTTTATGTCACATCCCGCCGTGAACCCGATTTTCATTTGCCGTAGAAA
Organism: Metalampra italica; assembly: GCA_949699065.1. NCBI lineage: Eukaryota > Metazoa > Arthropoda > Insecta > Lepidoptera > Oecophoridae > Metalampra > Metalampra italica. The sequence goes on along the minus strand of OX452970.1, from coordinate 6,329,862 downwards.
AAAAGTTTCTCTCAGTGACTCGATGAAAAATTTTGCAAGAATTGCAAGATTTACATGTGAGCTTTGAGCAAAAGTTTGTTTTGAATTCCATATTTTTAGTTAGACTGGAATACGTTTCTCTCAGCAAATTTATTGCACAGACCATTTTGTTTAAATTATCAAACAAAATGTCAATTCAATAACAAACGAAATTATTTACAACGCGGTTTAAGAGTCGATGGTATGTCAGCTCAAATTCAAATTTCCCCCCCGCATGCCTCTCCCACCGCCGCCGTCAGCGCACCTATCTCACTCGCACTATTTATGTAGGGTAAGCTACACAATATTGACCGTCCAAGATGGTTCTTAATAAAAAAAACACTATGTATTAATAATTTATTTACAGTCAATGTCAACATACTTTATAGCATAGGAGTACCACATCACCAAGTAACATTAATATCAGGCGTCTTTGTCATTCAAAGAATCGTCTATTTTATAATAACAAATTGTTACATAATGTGATTTTTAAACTTTGTGTGCTTCATATTCAAGATAGATATATATATCTCCTGGTAGTTTGTACGATAGTGAAACCCTCATCATCCATCCGGACATCACCAGCAGGCGGCTGTGGTTTTACAGCGGGTTTACTTAAACAAAATATTCTCAAATCTATATTGACTGGATACGGTTAGTATATTTATTTCTTTAAACTTTTCTCTTAATGACTACAACGCAGATTATAGATCGAGCTAATACCTAGCTCTCTTTCGCAAAATAAAAATGGTCACTATATCTGCTGCTCGACCCCACAGTAAGATGCCTTATGCCATGTTACTGTGGCAGTAGCTGAAATATACTAATTTTGCGATAGCAATATCAGTAATTGTCAAATTTTTCTAACGGCATAGGCGGCCGAACTTAGTATGCCAGCTAGTGAAGCTATGTGGGGCCCCCATTGAAAAGATGAATCTATAGTTATACCAAGGAACACAATACTTTTAATAAATTCTAGTCTATATGTACCTAAAGTCATATTATTTTCTACATGTCTTACATTTGGTAAGCAAAATTTAATACATTTAGGCCGGTTTTCCTGTCACGCGTGTTTGCGCCCGCGTCCTGGTCCGCAACTTTTCCCGCTGGAAAAATATTTAATTTTGATGAAACTTGGTACAGTCATAGCTTATATCCTGGGATAACATATAGGCAACTATTTACCGCGGTAAACTTTTCCCGCGGGAAAAATATTTAATTTTAATGAAACTTGGTACAGTGATAGCTTATATTAGTGTGGCTGACGGAACGGAAACCTCCGTGGGCGAGTCCGACTCGCACTTGCCGGCTTCTTATTTTTACTTTTCAGTTCCTTTCTTTTTTCGGCGGTTTAATTTTTTTATTCAGTAGATTGAGGGCGGACTTGTCGTCACACCTCGCCTAACTCTCGAATTGGCATATTTCGAACATGTCTAGGATCGCATAACTCTGGCAACATGCATGATAAATAAAAATCTTTTAATTTATCTTCCATAATCTGTTTCCAGAACTTGTCATCGCGTTGGATTTTTTCAAATGTTATGTCTGTGTCCCGTCCAGACCATACCGCGAATATACATTGCCGCCTGCCGGTGATGTGTAATTGTCCCTGGATTTGTATAAACCAAGGATGTTTTTTTATTAATTATTTGTTTTATTTTTGATTTTTTAATTTTATTATTTTTGTAGTCTTCTGTCTACACGTCGTCGTCTATTTTTGTTCTGTCAAGTCAAACAACCAAGTATCGAAACAAATTACAAACAAACATCCAGTCATTTTTCAGGTAAGGAGACTGTACTCCAAAAAACACTAGGATAGCAACAAAGATGCTACCCTATTTCAAAATATAATTTGAATAAATGACGTGTGACGGGAGTGACAGCTGGATGGCGGCGAGCGACACGTGTTCCCCGTGCCACTGGCAGAGCGGGACTGACGCGGGGTAGGGAGATGCCATGCGGCTCAAGTTGGGCTGGCTCAAAAACGCTTAGATTTAGGTTTTTCCTTTTTTTGCCGAAAGTTATGTGTATTTTGTAAATTCAAATGTTATGTGATCTGCATATTAGTAAGTACAGTTAGTACTCAAAATATGGTGATTGTACGTAGCTTTATTATATAAAAGTAGCGAAAATAAATTCTTAAAATGGTTAACTTTGGAATTTTTTTTCATTGAGAAAATTTTAACGAACTGTGTTTTCGAAATCGTGAATAACTAGTAAAAGTCTTCTACTTTACTGCATATTTATTACAAAATGAATGATACAGTATTGTTGAAATAGCGACGGATCATCCGACCCGCTGTGAGATATCATAGCCCCTTAAACAGTTTTAAATTTGTTTTTTTAATTTGATCTACAACAAAACATTTAGTAGGTAAGTGTTATGTTGTACTTTTAAAGTAAAGTTTTAAATAAATATAGTGAGTAGGTACTGAGTGTTGATGTAGTTTTACCCAATATAATTATGTATTAATATTATACCTGTTTAAAGTGGACTTTTGTTTACAACAAAATAAGTTAGCCTGATAGAAAACTATGAACCAGTTACTGCGACAAAAATTAATCAAATCAATAACATTTTTTAAATTAATCACAACATAACCAATAACTAGTACCATCTACTTTGAGAATGTGTATTTTGATTTGAACACCAAAATTTAGAACACAACTAAATAGTAGTTCAATAATCAAATGAAATGATAAATGCAATCATTTAGTACTCCTACCTATTTCAACATGTCTGGGGATTTCTGGTTTACAACTTAAAACCTTCAATGCGTTTTATTTATTCTAACTTTATTTTATTTTTATTGGAAAACCAACAGCATACCTACAGAGTTTGGGAAAATTTCAGTGTATGATATAATCACATTTTGTATAGCTAATTACAGGTTTTCACTTAAAATTAGAAAAGAACGAGTATGTTTCTTAACTTAGGTTTAATAAGGTAGGTTGTTTATGAATAGTTTTGTGAGTTCTAACAGTAGGTATTTTGCAGGAAGGTTCGAAATTCCCGTCATTTTATTTCTCTATGGTATTTTGTAATGTTTTTAGTTTAATCAATAATTAAAAAGAACTACAGTGAACAAACTTTATGTCGTTATAAAGGTAGGTATGATTAATTTAACTGACATTTTAACAGCACATTTGGAAACAGCCACTATTAAAAGCACTATGTTAGTAGAATGACAGGCTGTCAAATTTTATTATTGTGACCACTACACCAACACGGGCCAGTCAGCTTATCTCATGCCTAGTTTTATGAGTGCTCTATAAAATATTGAGACGTTTTATCGACTAATGATTAAAACTACCTGGCCGTTCATATTCTTATGAAATATTTATTATCCAGCGTTTGTTTGTTCGAGTAATAAATTCGAAAAACTCGTTAATGAGGCGGTTCCATTTCATACTAAAATGAAAAATTGATATGTATAAATGCGTCCATTTACCTTGAATGATGAATAATAATTACTCTTGATGTATAAATTATAGACTTTCTGTAAGTAGATTAATTAGCCGCGGGCCCGAATTGTAAAGTCCAAATAGTTTATTGAGAACGAATTCCATTTATAATCATTATTATTTGAAACGTTAATGTGTATCGAAATGTAGGTACCCAGTCCCGGTAGGTTACATTAACTATGTTAATATAATAAATATCAATTAAAAATTATTTACTTGTAAGTGACATCAAAAGCATTTTTTAAATATAATTTTAAACGCGGTAATCCATAAGTCTCATACATACCATCTACATACTTAGGTAACTAGCATATACAAAAAATAAATGAAATTAAAACAAACAAATAATAAAAATCTTACATAAAAACGCACCAATTCCCAACTAGTTTTTACAATTTCCTTATTTGTTTTGTGCACACTGAATAATGTTTGCCAAAAGACATGCGGGCGGCGGTCTCATAAAGAACCATAATTTTTTTTTTGTGTAACATTGTGCGTAAGGCCTTGGCTTGCGGCGCGCGGCGACCGGCCCCCGGTCGGCGGCTTGGAGCCGCCCGCTGGCTGCCGATGAGCCGCCAGCCCAAAGTTCCACTGTCAAACAGACACCACTAATCCTCCTCCTTACAAACAACTATTAAACACGCCGATATCTCGCTACAAATGAGATATTTAATCCCTCACCGCAACATTAGCCCGGATTATCAGTGGTTTGTGTCGGTGCTCACTTTTTCGTTCCCATTTCAACGTAAACTTCACAAATGATATCCAAAAGGGTGTTTTAAATGAACACTTTAAGAATGTTGCTCTTAAAACCGCTACCGAAATATTTTCGGTCATAATCTTCAAAAGATAGCAGATCACGGTTGAGAATTATTGTATTCGCTTTTTAAGTATCACCTACCTAGTGAAAGTTTGAAGTTGATAAGCAAATGTATGCGCTTAGTTGAATATTAGAATTAATAATGGGTTTAAATATTGATAAATCTGTGTCGCAGATATAATATAAAACAATAAATTACAATGTACAGTTACAACAGAATAAACCTATACCTACGCATTTTAAATCATACAAAATATACGAAGATACTTACCTACTTAGTACTTACTCATAATTAATTATAATTTAAAAGAAAATTAATTAAATACCTACATAAAAGATTTGTTAACTTAGGTCCCTAAGTACTTCTTTTGGGCAAATTCATTGAGTTGCGTCAAGTGTATTGAGTGTTGTTAGTTAATGTAACCAATAATTATTTTACTAACAGTCCAAACTTGTAAAATATAATAAATATCATAGCATCCAACGCGTATCTAAAAGTACCTACATAATATATTATAATATTATATTATGTATTATGGGTAATAAATATTGGTATACTACTAACTTCTCAAACCCTCCAAGGTGAATTCAACTACATATAAAAACATTTACTTTTATAGGTAGGTAGTTGAAAGAGATTATTGTATTCCAATTTTGAATAAACGAATTTTGATTCGATTCACCTTAATAAATAAATATAGTTAGAATGTTTTGAGGAGTAGGTAAGATATTCACCCAGCGATATCTGTATGTACTTAGTTATGTTTATGCCCGCGACTTCGGCTGCTTTTTACTTCGTTTACAGCCGGAATGGGGCGCGTAACTTATATATAAACTATTTATTCTGCGCCTGCAACTCAACGACCACTATGGTTCAGACAGACAGCGCCATCTAGTAACCATTTCGAATAACTTATTTACACATTTTTTTCGTAACTAGGTGTTCAAGTTTTCGCGATAATTATATAGCCCAATGTCGTTCCAGGATACAATCACTGTACTGAGTTTTATTAAAATCTGTTGATTGAGCAATAAATAAAAATTCTATAGGTACTTTCGCCATAGTTTTAAGTTGATATAATTAATACCTAAGTTGTCAGCTCCTCTCTAAGCTGAGAGAGCTTAATTTACTTATATTTTTTTATATTTTTACATAACAAGCACGGTACCTTATGTCACTGCCTAATTTTGACTAAACGGTTACGTTACTAAACGAGTAATATAGGTACTTACCTACCTACTACCATACCGTGTAGGTATACACGGTATGGTAGTATACTCGTATCTTCAATATTCGGCCAAAACAGTGCCTTATAAACCATTCCATGTAGGACTTACTTACTATTCCAGCTATACTCTCATCATTATACCTATCTATCATTATTGTTGTCTTCTAAAAATGTGGAAAAAGTTTAAAGATTTCCTAACATTTTTGTTAAGTGTAGGTACCTACTACCTATGCGCCGTAATCTATACTAGGTAATATAATAAAGCTGAAGTTTTTGCTTGTTTGTTTGAACGCGCTAATCTCAGGAACTACCTACCAGTCGGATTTGAAAACAGTCTGTTTATATTTGATAGCCCAAGAAGTTTCAAATCTCTTTGGTCGCGCGCGCGCGCTGCGGAGATCGCATCTTGCATATTTAGTATCGGAACCTATGGTGTCATTTACAGGGGGGGTGCGGACAAAGGCAGCGGAGTAGCGGGAGGAGGTGGAAGTATTAAACTTTTCACTATTGAATTTGAAAATGAGAATGTGTGAGTGAGTCATAATTTTGTGATTATTTTGACACGATTTTGACACCCATAGAATGCTTTTATTACTCATCCATATGGGAGTGACTAAATTTTTTGATTCATGGATAGCCCAATTCTTGAGGAAGGTTACAGGCTATTTAACATCACGCTACGACCGTTTAGGAGACGAGCAAAAAGAAAAAAAACCAGAAATTTGTAAAGCGCGGGCGAGGCCGCGGGAAACAGCTAGTAAATAATAAAATAAAATATGTCATAGGTACTTACACTAGTAGTTCCGTGAGAACAGTAGACCTCGCCAGCCCATATAAACCAAACCTAAAAGAAACGAACAAAAGTCAATTTTGCAGTTGGAGACAGATTAAGTACTAACGTGACAAAAATTAACACTTTAAAGCTTAATATTTCGCAAACGGATCCCTGAATCGAAAAATGTTTTTTACACACCCGCGATATTTTTGAAAGATCTATCCAACGATACCCCACACCATGAAATTCACGCGAAAAAAAATTATTTCCCATTTTTCGTATGCAGTTTTATGAACATAATTAAAATTTTCGACTTTCTTAAGTTAATTGACTATTACTGAAAAACTAATTGAACCTACTTAGCCGTCATAGTTTTCCTTGTAACTACGTTATATATGCTACTGCCGTGAAATTTTTCACATTTCCAGAAGCAACCGTTTAGCTGGCAGGGGGGGGGGACACGTGACTCTAACAAAAATTACCGCTTTAAAGCTTAATATTTCGCCAACGGATCCCTAAATCGAAAAAATGGTTTTCACACACCAGCAATATTTTTGAAAGACCTATCCAACGATATCCCACACTATGGGATTCACAAGAAAAAAAAAAGTTCACTCCCACTTTGCGAGTATGGTAGGTACTCTAAAAAAAATGTTTTTCAAAATTTTATTCTACTCATTTTGTCGGCTTAATTAATTATACCTATTAATTTATTATACCTATGCCAAATTTTTTTCAAAATCGGTTGAAAAATGCGACTTGTAGATAATTACAGACGGACAGAAAGATTGACAGACGGACAATAGCATTTTTGGCTAATCTAGAAACTGAGACGCTTCGCTCGCTTCGCTCGCTCGGTCAATAAACAAATATCTGTCAATTAACTATATTATTACTGTACGATTATTTATTGTTCTTATATAAAAAAAATTACGATTAAAAATTTTTTTACTTAGCAGTGTCAAAAATTTAAAATCTAATCTAAAAATTATGAAACAAAAGAGAACGAATCCGTCCGAAGTAGAACTTAGATGTCTCTTCTCCATTGAAAGGAATCATTTAGATTAGTCTCAAAACTAGTAGTAAGTAGGTATAGGTAACTATTATAATCCTGTTATAATAGTAGTATACCTTACTACTACTTATTAGAAGACAATATTACCTACTCCTACCTAACTTATGAAATTATATTTAACTAGCTTTTTCCCGCGGCTTAGAATAGAATATTCCGATTATTCCAAATCTTTTCAATTATGTATTTATTAGTTTTTCATTTCAAATTGGACGTGGAGCCAATACCAAGCTGTGTTTTCACTTCAGTGTTGACTTAGAATTGTTATCATCGTTGACTGCAATAAGTAATTAAGATCAGTGTTGCCGCAATTCTCATTCTTTTTCGGAGGAGCGACAACAAAATGCAAACGCAAATTTTTTATTTACTTACATGCCATTTTTTGATTACATACGTGAAGTCAACTTTAGACAAAATATTGCATCCCTTTCAATGGTCGGTTATGTGTGTTGCTGTTTGTACTTATTTGGAAAAATAGTAATTGAATTGCCCATCGGTTAGGTTTAGGCCTAATTGCGTTAGAGTAACTAACGATTTAACTATCATTTTAAGGATTCTGCCTTAGCGTTCATTTGTCAAACTTAAAGCACTTTAAAAAGCGCTGTAAGTGGCTGAAATACAGTGTTGCAAATATTGTTATTACATTGGCGGACTTACATACTTATTGACCTAGTTAAAAAATATTTTCAGAAAACTTTTGAAATCTCAATTTAAAACAATAACGCGAATATTGCAGGGCAGTATCGTGAAAAGTAGGTAGTATATACCCACTACAAAAGTGTTTTTAAAGTATTTATCGTAGACTAAAATCTGTTTCAAACAGGCACAACTTTCGTAAAACATGAAAACTGTAGAGAAAACATGATTAACCTTGCTGCGAATTACGTTTGGGTGCAATTAGGACTACCTACCTAACTCATAGGCACTATGACTTTGAGACATAACATTAACTATACTTATACTTCTTTACAATACACTAAAGTGAAGCCGTGTGTACTTATGTGATGTACATCGTGTGTAATGTACATAACTTTAGCAAAAAATATAGTGTGGGCAAGAAGGTTTCAGGCATAGATTACTATAAACCATCGAGCGGGAGCGTAGCGAGCTTTTTCCGTGTTCTGTGGTTTCAGGAGTGTGGGCGATAAAAGAAAGAGTAACAGAACATAAAAAAAGCATTTTTAATTTTTTTGTCTTCCTGTATTACTATTATTTGTATTATTATTCTTTATTGTCTATCTGTAGGTATACGGTAATCTCCAGAACGGATTTTCTTGCGGTAGAATTCTTGCTTTTCCCAGGTAGATTAAGCACAGCTTGTAGCAACATTTAGGCTTCGTTTCATTGAAATCGGATGACAACGAAAAAAGTTATCGTCATTTACAAAATAAATAATCATAATATCTAGACGATGCGTAGGTACCTACCAGAGAGTTGTTACTATACATAGAGCGCGCGTTAGCAAGTCTGAACTGTAAGCACGGGTCTGAACAGTCTCGAAATTTTCGGGGCGACGCTACTAGTCACAAAACGTCAGGAGCGCCGATTGTTGCTCGCTCCGGTATTTATTAAGATTTGGAGTAATCATGGTGAAATGTGCATTGCCAAGCTCTAAACACGATTCACGGAAACAAACGATCTAGAAAAAATCTATATAGAAGCGTCCATAGAACACCTGCTTACACTTGGCACAATGGACAATGAGCGATGCGCGCGCTCTATAGCTAGTATACTAACTCTATGGTACCTACTAATTAAATAATATTTAATTTTTAGAATTGTTGTCTGTACCTATGTTAGAAGGCATCACGCAAAAACTAACTGCATCAAATTGGATGCGGTTTTCACAGTTGAGTTCCGGAAGGTCTAACTTATAATCTGGCGGTTTTTCCCATAGGAAAATTATAACTAAACGATGTCTTGTACATAGGAGAGATAGTTGTCTACTTCCAAAATCCACGCATACGAAGTCACGTGCAACTGATAGTATACTATAATTCTCCAAGTCAACGTGTCTAGTCGTAATAAAAAGGCGGCTATCTGTCGTTTTGCCAAAATTAGGTAAGTTGGTACAAAGAAAGTTGATGGATCACCTGTCATTGAAAGTCAGATTGCCGCCTTTGATATTTAACATACGACTACATAAACTATTGTTTCACAACTTTACTTATAAATAAATATATGAAACATTATTGGAAAATATCAAAACCAATTAATTCATTAACGTAATTCAGTGTGATTCGACGTTTCACGATTTTTTTCATTTTTACTAGCGACATCTTGTGTGGAGTAGCAACATTATATTCTTTGGTGTTACCAAAGCCACGGCTTCCCCAACCTCCTGTCCTTTACCTATTTATTTCTTTGCCAACCATCTTAGAAGGTGGGTGAAGTAGTTTTTACAATATGTATTTATGTAATTATTTATTTACTTGTTACATTTAAAAACCTTCCTCATCAGTCATCAGCAAAGTACCTTTAACCTAATGTATATTGTTGGTGACTCCTATCCTATCAAGAACAATAAAATTTTACCGCCTGCCATTGTCCCCTACCGGTATGACAAATTGTACCCGTTAATAGTTTCTAAATTGTACCGGTACAATTTTACGAACCACCGATTTTTATAATTATACTTTTAATTTTCAGTGTTCCATAACAGAATGTTTTATAAATAAAAATCATATTGTTTAATATGTTACCTACCTATAACATCTTTGTACGTATGTTTTTTTAGTTGATTTAGTTTATTTAGTTGTCTGTTAGATTATACGAAAGGGTCTCTAAATCATACCTATAAGAAAAAAAATTATACTTGATAAGCTTAGTTAAAAGAAAAATGAGTGTTAATTAAAATGATGAGCCTTTAGCCCCAAAATATTACTTCGGGTAGATTTATTACGGTCCAAAAAACAGTAGGTATAGATTTTACATTGATTTGTATAGGTACTTTTGTAGAAGTACTATTTGTATACTTTTGCTAAAGTACGATTTATGAAACAACAATGGTTAGACTGACCCGGCTGTCCAGCGCGGATTAAACGTACCGCACCTTTCAGTACTATATTTTTGAAGAAATGATTAGCTTTTGTCCATGCTGTCATATTATTGTTAGATAGCCGTAGCACATAGACCACCCAACCAATTGACTACGCATTGGAGGCGCATGAGAAGGCGACAGCGTTCACCGAACATAATAAGGTCATCTCCGCTTTGGTATATTACCGGCATCAAGTCATAATTGTTTTAGTGTGAGTTTGATTTTGCCTAAGGTAAGGAACAAAGTCCCCTTGTAACACAACTACCTATTGCGGGAGCTCTTACCCTAGTCAAAATCAAACTCACTCTAAAACAAGTATGGCTTGACGCCGGTAATATACCTAGGCGATGGCCTTATGTTCGGTGAACACTTTCGCCGCTAGTGCGCAGTCAATTGGTTGGGTGGTCTGTGCCGTAGCACAATTGGAATAATAACATGTTTCGACATTTTCAATCTTCCCCTATAGTTTTTATATGATTGTACGATACCGACGATCTCAAACAAATTTAAGAAATTATATTAGACATAACTTATACTCGTACGTTACACGCTAATGGGTAGGTACATGTTTCAATATTTATCTTAGATTTGTAGCAGATAATGAGACCTTTAGGCCTAAATGCTATTTCTGCACAAATCTTGACTTAATTCTTCTCCAGCTGACATTACACACGTATTGTATTCTATTACAGTAACAGACTTTAAACAAGTACCCTGACATCTGCTTTCTTTGTTATAGGTGAAAGTTCGGGTTCGTGTTCGGAGGAAGAAATTAACAATGTACCAGAGGATGCAAGAGAACGTCCCGAGGCGCACATGTGTCCGCGATGCCAGGAACAGTTCGAGAACCTTCACGACTTCCTGTACCACAAGCGCGTGTGCGACGAAAAGGCGATGCAGATGGGCGAGGACAGAATGCATTCCGATCCCGAGGAGATGGTCGTTTCAGGCGATGAAGAAATGGACGGACCTAACAAAAGATTAGAACAAGTGCGAAGGCACAGACAAGATGCCGAAAATAACAATAGCCTCGAAGATGGCGAGGCTGAAGTGCCTGAAGCTGATGTGCCGCCGGTCGGACTCCCTTTTCCCGTTGCCGGTCACGTCACTCTCGAAGCTCTACAAAATACAAAAGTTGCGGTGGCACAGTTCGCCGCAACGGCAATGGCTAACAATGCCGACAATGAAGCGGCTCTACATGAGCTTGCCGTGTTACAAAGCACACTATTCACGCTGCAGCACCAACAAGTTTTCCAGCTTCAGTTAATTCGACAACTACAAAACCAACTTTCATTAACACGACGGAAAGATGATCAGAATCCAAGCCCGCCACCAAGTGAACCAGATCCGTGCGTTCCTGCGCCCCCCGCTCGTTCGCCGTCGCCGCCACGTCCGCCGCGGGAGCCAACTCCTGCTGCACCCGTTCCTCCCACTAGCCAAAACTTGCCGTCAACCCATTCGCATTTACATCCTAAAACGGAACCACTCTCCATTCCTAAACTCCCTATTTCATCGCCACCAATGATGTCCCACCCACCTTATAGTTCCATTTCGTCAGCATTAGCATCTTCTATCATCACAAACAATGATCCACCGCCGTCACTTAATGAACCTAATACACTAGAGATGCTTCAGAAACGAGCACAGGAAGTGCTTGATAATGCGTCACAAGGTCTGCTGGCGAATAATCTGGCCGACGAACTTGCCTTCCGTAAATCCGGAAAGATGTCACCCTATGATGGAAAAAGTGGAGGACGAAACGAGCCATTCTTCAAGCATCGCTGTCGATACTGCGGAAAAGTATTTGGAAGTGACTCCGCACTGCAAATCCACATTCGATCACACACAGGTGAACGGCCTTTTAAATGTAATGTATGTGGTTCACGATTTACAACCAAAGGAAATCTGAAAGTGCATTTCCAAAGACACACTGCCAAATTTCCGCATGTCAAGATGAATCCCAATCCAATACCAGAACATTTGGATAAATATCACCCGCCATTATTAGCGCAGCTGTCGCCGGGACCAATCCCCGGTATGCCACCCCATCCGCTTCAGTTCCCTCCAGGCGCGCCCGCGCCTTTCCCGCCAAGCTTGCCGTTGTACAGACCACCACATCACGATCTACTGCCACCACGCCCGCTCGGAGATAAACCTCTCCCGCCTCATCCACTTTTCGTAATGCGTGAAGAACAAGACGCTCCGGCTGATCTCAGTAAACCCTCTGCGCCGAGCCCTACCCGATCTGTACCCGAAGTCTTCAAGTCTGAACCGCACGATGAGGAGAGCCAACGAGATTCCAGTTTTGAAGAAACTGATCGCATTACGCCTAAACGTGAGCCCGATGAGCATGACACTACACAAGATGCAGAACAAGATCGATATCCATCTACGTCTCCATATGACGACTGCAGCATGGACTCAAAATACAGCAATGAAGATCAAATTGGCAGAGAAAGTCCACACGTGAAGCCCGATCCAGATCAACCGGAAAATCTCTCAAGTAAGAATTCATCGATATCTGGACCAATTTCAATAGCAACGGGACTTCGTACTTATCCTACATATCCTTTATTTCCTCAATCACCACCTAGCAGTATTTCCTCAGGTAGTTTGACTCCTTTCCTTAATACTGCTCACTATGTCGCTGACATGGATCTAGCTCGAGACCCATTGTATTATAATTCGCTATTGCCGCGTCCGGGTAGCAACGACAACTCGTGGGAAAGTTTAATAGAAGTAACCAAAACTTCAGAAACATCGAAATTACAGCAACTAGTTGATAACATTGATAACAAAGTATCCGATCCTAACGAATGTATAGTATGTCATCGAGTTCTGTCTTGTAAAAGTGCGTTACAGATGCATTACCGGACGCATACAGGTGAAAGACCGTTTCGATGTAAATTGTGTGGCCGATCTTTTACGACTAAAGGCAATTTAAAGACGCATATGGGCGTTCATCGCATTAAACCTCCCGGTCAAATGTTACATCAATGTCCAGTGTGCCACAAGAAATTTGCAGATCCTACTATTTTACACCAACATATTCGCCTTCACACTGGTGAACGTCCTCATATTCCATTCGTTCAGATGCGAGGTATCGAATTCAACAGTTTTCCAACGTTAAGCAACGGATCAGGGATCAGCGACTTTCCCATACGTCCTGTACCACCTCCATTGTTCCCAACTCCTTCCACTCCCGGCGACCGACGGGCGGACTCCCGCGGGACCGACGATGAGAGCGGCCGGGACGAGCGCGAGCCCGCTATTCGGGAGTTCGACGACGACTCAGATATAAAAAATCGTCGAACTTCGCCGCTCTCCGTCTACGCCTCGGCGTCCGAATGCGAAGTAAAAACCATCACCACAACGGCTTCCCTCCCATCGGCGACAGGTTCGGAGAGCGGGCGCAGCGCGCGGGCCACGCCACCGTCGCCGGCGCTGTCGGCGCTGTCGACACCTCCTCGGCTGCCGCAGCACTCCCCGCTGCCGTCGCCTCCCACGCCGCTCGCCGCACTCGGTGCTCTCGGAGGATCACCCTTCAGCCCACTCGGACTCGCGTTCCCTCCCGCAGGTATGCGTTAGCGGGATCTATCAATATTATCGTCCGCCCCGGTCGCCCTGCACGTCCATTTCCTATATTTCACCCTTAGCCAACTAATATTTTCCAATTAAAAACATACAAATATCAAAGTTCATTCTAAAAATGCAAGTTCTAATCGTGCCTTTCGAATGAGTAATAAAATTGAGTGACATATTAGCTTAGCATTGAGCTTTGGGTCTGTTTGTGTGCAGTGCGCGGCAACACGACTTGCAACATCTGCTACAAGACTTTCGCCTGCAATTCCGCACTGGAGATCCACTACCGCAGTCACACCAAGGAAAGACCATACAAATGCACCGTCTGCGATCGCGGCTTTTCAACCAAGGTGAGTCAAATCTCCGTTCATTTTGTAAGATAAATATATTTACCGCTGTTGTTAGTCTATGTGTGATACCTTACTTATAGGTTACGTGGATTACCTACACAGCACCAAATCACAATGCTGTTAAAATGATTGTCATGTAATAGTCACGTACAAAGCGCTATCAATTATTATGCGTATTTGGCTCATAGTCAGTTCATATTTTATTGTTACACAAATATCGACGCTTACGCTATTCCGATAATTTTCATTAATACCTATCAAAATGCGTTATACAGTAAAACAAACAAGACAGACACCAATAACTATCGAGACATTGCAACGTAGGAGGTACCTAAATAGTTCGTTCGTATTCAGTAAATAACACGAGTCGAGGGAGTCGAGCAACGAACTGCAAGTTTGCTGGAGAAATTGACAGTCACAAGCAAGTTGCTTGTGCGCCGGGAACTTCACGCGCCCCGGTTTCATTTCATCCAAGTTTGAGTGCATTAATTTTGCAAGCAGTAATTACAAGTCGCTAGTCAACGCCTCAAGTTCGCATTAGTTTCAGCCGTTGTCTTCCTCCGGGGCGGCGCATCCGAGTCACCGCCTGCTGCCGTCTAGCTGACTAATTGACGACCAACTCCGCAAACTTGTAGGCTCGTTTGTTCCAATTTAATCAAAACCTTGCGGACGCTTCCAGCGGAGTTAATTCGCCTACACTTTGTCAGCATTGGTCGCACATCAAACAACATCAATAATTTTTTGAAATGACTTTCGACTGAACATGCATGCTTGCCGAATGTTGACAATTCGTAGGTAGGTATACGAGTAGGACCAAAACGTGCGCAGTCGCGACTCGTCCAATAGACAAAACTAGAAACCAAACATTTGTTTTGGTTTAGGTAGGTAGGTATCCTACTTCATTCATTACTTATCTATAAGACTTTCATATTACGAGACCAAAATACACAAATAATAAATGAATAATGTAATGTACTACATGAAGTAGAGTAATAATAAAAACATTATGACAGGTTTTTTGGACCTTCCTTACTAAAATAATCCATATAAAATTCAAACATTTTTCGAGCTCAGAATGGCCTTGCGACAGTTACATTCATTATCAAATATTCATAAGTAGGTAGGTATGTATTTTATTGACATGATTTTTACAAACATAACACCACTGAGCTCTATCTCCATTAGATTAGTCGTGTCTATTTATCACACTTTTATTGCTGTATAAAATGTAAATAAGTATTAATAATACACATGCCTACATAATAATAATGTATAGGCAATCAAAAGACAGACACATATGTTATTAAAAATGTTATTCAAAATTTCTTGTGACGATATGAAATCTGGTCTAGTTAGGGAATTAAATCCATATTTAAAATAATAAATAAAGGTTGTTAAAAGCATTTTTATGGCGATTCGAGTTTTATACTCAGTTCGGCCAATATTTCAAGCGCGTACCTAAGCTGCGCCTGCGCCGCGTCGCAGGCTCGCAGGTCGCACTCCGTCGCGCCGCGCCACAAAAATGATAAGTCATAAAAACAACGTCACGGAAAACGATCGGAATATTAATTCATGTCGTAAAATATTTATTGCTTATAAATCCTTGAGCCTTTACCTACGCTTCTCGTCATAAAAAGATTATTTATGCTTGACAAAGTAACATTTTTCGTATTATTTCCAAAAGTGTCCAAGGGTCTTATCAATAAAATAAAGATTATTTATGACGGCGCCGCGCTTTAAATAACTGAGTAACCGTGCTGTCATTTACCCTTAATTAAGTTCCTGGGTTTCTTAAGTGCCTATGATTTACATTATTGGCGAGCCAAAACCCCAGATAACTTCAATTTGCAATATAGTGCCTCCCATTTATTATTCCCACCAGTAAATAAATTCGTACACATACCTATCTCTGCTTACTCGTAATTTCAATCGTGAACTTTCTTGAATTACTAAAGAGAAAGTCTTCCAGCTTGGGTTGAACTAAAGTTCAGTGCTGACTATCAAACCTAACGTTTTATTATGCACCGTGTTCATTGGATTGAATGAAACATTTCATATGCCTATATAGCCCACCCATAGTCCAATACTCGCATAATTTTATACCTACTTTGTATTAATGTAAAGAATGATATTATTCAATTACTCAAAATTTTGTAAAAAGCCACACACTTTATACATAAATGTAGCTTTTCACTTTAAACTAATCATCAACTTGTCAAAAAAATACTATTCTTTCTAGGGCCTATAAAGGTGAATTATTTCAAAAGTACAACACAATTTTATACCTACGAAATAACTTGCTATTTAAAGTACTGAGCTGAGGTACTTAGACTTATCATCATCCGTGCAGCAATCTCTCTATTAAAAAAAATCTCTATTTTTTATTATTATTAAAATTATTAATTAGTACTACATCAAATAGTTACTACTATTTAGTTACTACTAGTAAATAGTTACTACTAGTTACTTACAGCAATGATTGAGTTATACGCAAAATTAAGTTTGTTGGTAATAGAAAAATTGACATTTTTATGTGATGTAACTACAAATTTAGCGTTTTTGGATTTTTCCATTACTTGTGTTAAAAGAGTTTAGGTCAACCGGAAGTACCCCATATGTTTTAATTACCAAAATACTCAAAAATGCGGCAAAAACGGCTATATCTCTTGACTGCGTTGCCTTAGGAGTTTGATTTTTTCACAGCTCTAAGGGTTTGCAGACCTGAGTATTTGATATTAGTTTCAACTTGATACCTAGCACGCGTTCCTGAGAAAAAGGGTCTTGACAAACGGACAACGAAGTGATCATATAAGGGTTCCTTTTTTCCTTTTGAGGTACGAAACCATAAGAAGGCGACAATATTTGAGTAGATGTATTTCAATTGTAGAATAAGTTGTGCCGTGTTAAGTTAGGTAAGTACAAGTGTACCTAAGCGGAGTTAGAAAACAGTAGCGAGCCTTGTCGACTGGTACTGGTTACAAGCGCATTTAAAATTACAATAAGTGTCGCCGACACCCGCACCGACGAAAGTTCACGCGCCAAACATTTTATCGATTATTCCAATCTTGTTATACATATTATTATAGTCAGGCTTGCTGGCTTGTAAAGGCCAATAAACTGTATTGTGACAACAGAAAAATGTAAATACACGAAATGACTGAGATTTTCAGTTACGTACGAGCGATATGTCACTAAATACGGTTCACTATTTTCTGTTATTTCTGCTATTCAATATAGAACTGCTTGTTGAGTTCCATCAGCATTTACAAATATGGATATGCCACGCCTTTTTATCTGGTATTCAATCGGTTATTTTCCCCACACCTCATCACATCACTAATCAGTTAATGCAACATTCTTGAAATTGCCAAAGTAATGAATGTAAGGTAATATTGGAAAATATCACAAATTGCATTCTATCGTTTTATATTATATCTTCTACTATATTTTGTGGTATATACATGATAGATTTTTTTATGCTGGGCTTTACGGCTGTTTTCACATCTAAGAGCTCTAGTACCTACCTAGTCGATAAATCGTGCTACAGGTAGGTACCTACAATAAATATTTTAGAGCCGCAAAAGTAAAAATTTTGAACACATGGCATTAGTTTTTGATCTCGTTTTATGCATTAAACGACAGTTTCCAAATCAGTTTAGAGTTTTGATATCTTTTAAATTATCAAAATAATCCGCTGGACACACGTTTATCGTTTCCATCACCTGTAAGGTATAACAGGCGTAGGTTCTGTAGTCAAACATCGATGACAACAATAACACACCTACCTCAAACCATTAACTGACCTATCCAATAGCGAGAATATTATTTAAGAACTCCCACGAAATGGCAAACGAATGTTAAGGTCATTGCTTACGTTGGATCCGTGAATAGAGTTGTCTACTTCTCAATATAAAATGGTTGTGTGGATTATAAACTAGGTAGTGCTATTCGATGTATCGGTCAACTTTTCTTTCTATCTTATCCTGGAGATCGCCGTAGTACCAGGGGGTTTGTTACAAGTATTGGTGAAAGGTGACGTGGGGATCACGCATCGAGAAGTCGTTTACAAGTGTTTAACATCAAACTCACTGATGTTTAATAACTTTTTTTTATTTTCGGCAAATTGTAACATACTCAGCAAAACTTCAAACAATATAGGAAGAAATACGTAGGTACGCAAGATACGTACGTTAAATTCAGGTGCTAGAAGCATGTTGACGCGATAGCTCGGTAAATGCAAGGCCCAACTAGACTCACAGGTCACAGAAGTCACAGGTTCAGGTTTAAATCCTGCCCGTGTATTAGAGTTTTTCGGAACTAAAGAATGGATTTTTTGGTAGAACAGAATTTTCGGTCAAGGTAAAACATGACTCTAAACGTGACGGTATTCGGTTGCGTATAGTCTATAGCCATTTTTTAAACTTCATGGGCTGACAAAGTTAAGCAAAGAAAGCTTTTGCACAGCAACGCATAAAAAAATTTTTGAATAGGCATGTAGGTAATATTTTACGGCAAAGTAATTGAAAGAGTTTAAGATAGGTACAATTATGCATAGGTAATAAAATAACAATATATTTTTTGATATAAAATAGAGTATAAGATATATTTCTTACACCGTATATACGTGATACAGCGTGAAGACTCAAAATATGTAAAATATTGGTAATAGAGTTTGACTAACCTTTATACTTAAATAGGTATGTCGTTATTTATTTAATAATTAAATGTGAGTTATAGATTAAATCTTCCAAATGGGTAAATTGTTATACAGTCGTAATCAAATTGTTTTAGTCTTTTGTTATTCGTTCCCGAATCAAACACATCAGAGTTTATAATAAAAACCATCTGCGTTAGATATTAGAATAATATTTCTTTGTTCGTCTGAACTCTGATCTACAAACTGAACACCCTCCTACTGCTCATGTATGTATGCATTGATATTTTGAATCTATAACAACCTTAATGGAAATGTTATTAAGAAAACGCGCATGTCATTTATCAGACAAACTGTCCGCACGAGTTCTGGATACATATTATAAAAAACAACTTATACAAAGGAAAAAAATATTTATATGAACAATATGGGGCACAAGCTTTTAAATTGCCATTTTAAATAATTTTATAATATGCCTGTATCGCACGCAATAAAATCTTCATCAGTGCATATGAATTAGCTAATTAAAATCAAGCCCACTAACAGTAGTGCTCTAAATACAACCTCGATTTTTTATACAAATCACCTTTTTATCTTATATGCAGATATTCTTTCGAGAATCTAATTTAATATTACTAACATTCACTTCCTATTAATTCATATTTCAGAATAAAAGATACCACTTAAGTATCTATTTTTAGGTCACTTTAACTACAAAGTGTCCGTAATGTTGGATACCAAACCAGTTTGTTAACTCTGCTACTGAATTCAATAAATCGCAACGAAAATCTTAGGTACCTACTTACCTATTTATTATATCTATACTAATTTAATAAAGCTGAAGGTTGTTTTTTGAACGCATTAGTCCCTGGAAGGAACTACTATTTTTTCATTTGATAGCCCAATTCTTGAGGAAGTTTAGGAAGGTATTGTACGACCTTGTGGTCTTATTAGCCGAGCACAAAAAAAAGTAAAAAATAACTTATAAACCGTAGCCGACGCCACGGGAAACAGCTAAGTACCATACGTAATATAAATTGGAATCTATTTTTTCTTGTTATTCCCTATTTATAATTTAGTTATTATTGCTTGGATCTGAAAGGGGGTTAAATGGACTAATTAGGGTACTTCTAAGTACGGGAAACCACGGGGAACGGGTTTTGCGACTTAGTATCGCCACAAAATGCAAAGAAATAAAAAAATATTAGTTCGACTATATTACACACTAGCGGCCCGTCCCGGCTTCGCACGGGTGGACATTTTTTTGCAATAAATATAACCATGTCACTCAGGGTGAATGTAGCTTTCCAATGGTGAAATAATTTTTGAAATCGGCACAGTAGTTTTTGAGCTTATTCATTACAAACATACAAAAATACAAATCTTTCCTCTTTATAATATTGGTATGATGATAAAAAATTAAATGTACCTACCTACCTAATATAGCATTGTAGCATTTAATTTTTCAAAATAACCAGTCTACTCTGAACTGCAAGTTCATACAATTAATGTTAGGTAAGTTTTATTGCCGTGCGCAATTTCTCGGCCAATTTTCGAGATGTTTTGTAGCCTTTGTGTTGGCGTTGGCCAGGGCCACTATCACTATACAAAGTTTCATTAAAATCTGTTCAGTCATTTTTGCGTGATGCCTGAACAGACAGACAAAAATTTTTTAAATGCATATAATATGCAATAATACTTTGGATTTGCGACAAATCAATGAATTTGGCCACTATTTATTTATTTATTTATTTATTAATCAAATACATAAGCATAACAGTATATATTTGTCCCCCAAAACCGTCTTGTCGGTTTACTACTGTTATAAGATGTTGAGTACCTATTGAGATTTGTAATGCTCCTGAAACGGATCAATATGTTACGTCATAGTCAGAGTAGTTACGAGTATGTATACACAAGACAAGATAGGTACAACATAACGTTGCCGACGGCAAGTTGCGCTCGGGCGCAAACTTAATATAACTTTGAATGGGTTTCATAAAACACGTAAAATGTCTCAGCTGCTTACCTAATAATAAACTACACATATTCTTGTGTTAAATCTATACATATAATGAAACTGTATATAGAAAAGTTGTCTACAATAAAATTAAAGGTAACTTTACGAACGAATAATATTATACGAATCTATTCGTATGTATGAATGACGTAACAAAATATTGATCCGTTACAGGAGAATACAAAACTGAATATGTATTCAACAACTTTTAATGATAGATTATTGGCCAAATGGCAAAATTCATTGATTTGTCGCAAAATCAAAGTACATTAGGATTCGATCAGTTCAAACTTCAAAACTGCAACTTCGTACAGATATTTTGTGATAGGTTTATTAAAAACCAATTCGAGCAATCCGCAGTGCGAAAGCGTGGTCACCTGACCGGGCCCGTACGTTATTGTGGGGGAAGGTGTACGCTACGCCCAACAGTGTGACGTATTTATAAGACTTGATTTGATTTGTGTGTATGTACCAAAGTAACTAGTTAGTTGCGGTACCCCCTTATGTTGTTCATATTTCACCCCGTTTTGTGCGTTTCCCTAGTGTGTGTGGACGAGCGTGTGTAACGTTGCGTGTGTTTGTGGTTCCAGAGCAGTGGCGGGTGCCGATGCGGGCCGCGCGCGCGCGTCGCCCGCCCGCCGCACGCCACTGCTTTGGACCTCTGGAACGCCTTCGTCTATCCGGTATGCGAGAGCGACGCCTGAGCGTGGACTCTGTTCTATTTACTAGTCTTTTTCATGTACGACGGCGCGGACCACATTTGTGTTGCTTCGCAATTAATAAACTCACATGGCTCAATTGAATTGGGAGTGTTCAGTGTGCATTGTTTATATTCAGAATAATACCAGATATATAACTTGCGTGAAACGATAAATGTCTAATGTCATACGCACCGAGCTATGTGAAAAAGATTAAACGATAGTATTATCTGCCTGTGTACTATTGACTCTAACACGTTGCTGTATCCTTCCTTGATTGGCTTTGTTTTAGTCCCTATGCCCTTGACTTATAGGTATAAATAGAGCATAATATGCTCCATAGAACTTTAGAGCCAAACTAATAAATTTATTCCTGAGATCGCAGAACATTTTAGAACTTATTATACAGTTACATTTTAAATGTTCTGTGACAATTATTATTTCTCATAATTGTTTATAAATTACTAATAAAATAAATCCTTTCTATTATATCAATGCATACCAATCTAGTTTTCATTAAAACTGTTAACACACTGTTAAAATTTTATAGCAACAAATCATTCTAAATTACAACCAGAATACTAAGTGGGCAATAAAATTATGCACAAGATCTCTATACTAAAAAGCTTGAGAATCACACGCGAACACTGAATTATAAATTATGAAAGGATCGAATATTTCCGCCCGAACTAAACTAACGATTTCTATCGTCCACAGGGCAACATGAAGCAACACATGCTGACGCACAAGATCCGCGACATGCCGCCGGGGTTCGATCGGGGGCCGAGCGGGCCGTCGGGCCCCGCCAGCGAGGACGGCCGGGAGCCGAGCCCCGACCGGCGCTCCTCGCCGGACAAGCTCGACCTCAAGAGGTCGCCGCCCGCGCACACCATGCCCCCCCTCTCGCACGCCTCACCCATCGACATGCCACCACTGCCGAAACGACCCTCAGGTACTTACTTAACTACTCGTATTTATCTTACAGAAAATAGATTTAAATTAGAGTACCATATTTAGTCATGCCCCCGGACTTTTCTCTAATATACAGACATAATATACCGTAAAAAGCATCACGCATGTGATTAAAAATGATAAATGATAAACAAGTCAAACTGGTGAAAAGTTAGCAGACGATAGAAAGTAGAATATGGATCGACCATTAATTGATTAATATTCGTAAGATATTATTGATGCAAAATAACTTATATATTCTCGAAGCAAACCGAATAAGTAGTTTATTTATTATATAAAAATACCATTAGCAGCATTGGCTAGACATTGGGTGGTCTATGGACTGAGATATGATTATAGAACGTATATTTAGGAGTAAAAAAGTAGCTGCCAGCTTCGCGACATCACTTGTTGCTTGATTTTCGTCACAGAGCACAGATTAATGCGCATGCGCAGGCATCGGTGACATTTCCAACCTCCTCGGTTTTCGCGATTCCCGTGGAAATTACAGAAAATATTAGACATTTTATTTTTGTTAAACGAATTATTTCAAAAAAATCTACGTTTCAACTTTAAATACTTTAGGAATCAGGACTCTTGAACGATCGACCGCACATTATGAATACGACGCATATATCGATCATAGTATGAATCTCCCTAATAGGCTAGGCCAGCTCAAGGTCGAAGTGTTTCTACTGAAGTAGACTACACTACGCTATTGTGACATTTGCGTTGTTCCGGCAGTGTCGAGCGGGCCGACGCACGCGCCGCCGCCGCCGCTGTCCTCCAAGCACCTGTGCGGCGTGTGCCGCAAGAACTTCTCCTCGTCGTCGGCGCTGCAGATCCACATGCGCACGCACACCGGGGACAAGCCCTTCCGCTGCGCCGTCTGCCAGAAGGCCTTCACCACTAAGGGCAACCTCAAGGTGGGGGAAATATATTGCTTGTCAAAGTGTCGTACTGTTAAACAGTCTCTTCTTTGCTCTACGAACATAGCTAGAGATAGATAGCAGAGATAGATCCATTTAAAGGAGAACTGCTCCTTGAAAGTATACGACTATTGTATCATCATTTCAAATATTTACGCAATTCTCTTATTTCGTCCAATTTTTTTTCGTTTCTCGATTTGAGCGGATGAAACTGTTTCCACAAAAACAAATGTGCTATCTCCCGTCTATTCCATAACCGTCAATTCAGTTGCGTTAATATAACAAAAATGTTATCTGCAACGTATGAAAGTTTAGGTTTACCCATAGATGCGTAGCGAAAAAATTTCCAAGTCTATGGGTTTACCGGTCTAATATAGTGTTGTTCTGCGAGCAGGTGCACATGGGCACGCACATGTGGAGCGGCGGTGCGTCGCGGCGCGGGCGGCGCATGTCGCTGGAGCTGCCGCCGCGGCCGCTGCACGAGCCGCACGACCTGCTGCGCCGCCCAGACCTCTTCTACCCCTACCTGCCCGCGCCATTTCTCAACGGCATGCAGCAGAAGGTAACAGTTAGTCCATATCCTAATCCACTAGCAACGTACCTGATGCGACCAAGAAATACATTAAAACACATTACGATAAATGACTGCGCTCATAACGCGCACGCCAATTACAGTAAACATCCAAAGTGTCATCTAATCACCACTATTTTTTCACCATAAACACCAGAATCATACGGTTTTTTTTGCTTAACAGCTGAACGAGATATCAGTGATACAGCAGAGTGCGGGCCAGAACGGAGTGGCCGCCAAGTTTCCCGGCCTGCTCGGGTTCGGCGCATTCGGCGGTGTTCGGGCCGGCGCCGCGTCGCCCCTCGAGCGGCCGCCGTCTCTGGAGGGAGGCGACGAGCGGCAGGCGGCGATGCGCGAGCTAGCGGAGCGCGGCCGCGAGCTCGCCGAGCGCAGCCGCCACATGCGCGAGGAGGGCGACTACCGCTCGCCGCCCGCGCACGCGCCGCACGCGCCGCCGCCCGGCCAGCCCTCGCCCCCCGCCGCCCTGCATCCCCACCCCCTCGGGTCTCTGCCACCGCCCGCGCGCACCGAAGGCCTCACGGTTTAAACTGATCCTAAACATCACCCGAACACATTCCAAAATTCTCGACGGACTTCATATACTACTTAAGCAATCGAGGAATCGCAAACGCGTGTCGAATATCGAAGGATGCTGATGGCGGAGCAGTGTCATGTTAATATTGTACAAAGAATTTAGTTGTATAAAAGTAAGGGACTGATAAATAAATAAGACGCAAAGAGCGTCTTTTATAGCATATTAATTGAATAAGTGTAGTGCTATGTAACAAATTGTTATTCCATGTGTTATATGCCTAGTATTATTGTAAGTAACTTATATCCATGAGTACGGGCCTGGGGCAATGGGGTCTCGACGCGAGCGAGACCCACGTTTATGTCATTTTACTCTGTGATAGTGCACATTCAGAGGCTGTGTCTTGCGAGCTGGACAAACCATTTAGTAGAGACACTATCAGTTATCACCTAATGAGGATGCAGCGAAATGTGCTATGACATCAAAAATAAGGAAATATATAAACTATCCCAAAAATTAATTAAAATCATAAATCTTTATCATTATTTGTATATATAAAATGTATGATAGTATTATTAAACAAATAGAAATTAAATTCAACATGAAAATTTAAATATTACTATACTAAGTAATACTATATTACAGGACACGAATGATGGAGTGTAATATGCATGATTTTTTTATTCTATACCTACCACATTCCAAAAGAGATAATTATACTACTATTCATGCCCGCAATAAACTTTTTGTATGATCAATCTCAACTCTAAACATAGTACAACGTCCGAAAACAACCTAACCCTACGTTTAAATACCAATTGTCACCAGTATTCTATTTCTACATTTAATTATTGTAACAGAGGTTAATGACATATTCATATCATGTAAATTAAAAAAGTATTTGCATTTGAGGTCTACTTAGGTATAAGTATTTAGAGTCATAGCTATTATATTGCTTTAGAATACTTCGACATATCTTTGTAAAAATGTGAGCGACCGGTATTGTGGCAAAATGTAACTTCTTCAAACATTAATAGGTACAATTAAGAGAGTAGACTTTCACTGGCACGCAGCAGACTGACTTATTTTCATGTTTTTATACATTTTCTTTCCAAATGTGCATTTTTTCAATGCTTTCTATTTGTAGTAGTCGATAGTCGAATTTGCTACTAAGTTTACATTTTTGTTTGGAATAAATAAACTTGTGTATATTTTATACTTTCAAGACACTAGATGTGTATACATGTCCTTCTAAATTATTTATAAAATGATAAATCATGCATACACTCTTAGTATTAAATGAATGCTTGTGAGGTGATAGGCCTCACACAACAATTTAGTTATCTAGAATAAATTCTCATAGCACCTAAAAGTTATTTTCAAATTGCAAATAGCTATTAGAGGGTAGTATTAGTCATGAATATGATGTAATCACGTCATGTCAGTATAAATATTCATTGTAAATTATTAAATGTTTATGTAAATGTCCAAAAAGTATTCAAATTATTTAAAAAACAATTAATACTAATATTTCTTTTTTTTACCCAAAACATTTTGACCCATTTCCTAAGCTTCCTTTTAAGTTTAACCTGTTTTTAAACTACTACACTGAGAACATCTAACTAATATTATAATTGAAAAACTATTTGATGTTTGAATTTTTGATTTAATGGGGTACATTTTCTACGGAAAATTTGAATATCTGCCGCTGTCTGCCGTTCTCAACCGCGGGTGACACCGCGGAGTAAAGCGAGTAGATACATCATCCATAATCGTCATCATCAGTCTCTTGACGTCCAATGGTAGGAATAATCTAGTACGAAACTAAAACGTAAAGCGTAATCTAAGGTTTCATTAGAATGGATTAAAGTATTCCAAGACAAGAAGTCAAAAGAGATGTATAAATAGAAATAATTTTATTCAGACAATAATGACAATATTCAAGCTTTATGATAATACAGAATGCAAGGTTTTAAAGTTAATCAGTGTAAGAAATAAGAGGACAAACGCGATTGCCAGTTCTCTGAAGAAATATAGGGTCGACTATTCGTTGCGCAAATCAAAACTGCGTACGAATCGATTGTCACATTATACAAAATAGCTTTTCTACTTGGTTAAAAAAAGCTTTTCTGCAGACAGGTAAATAATTTTCTAAATTCTACCAAGTTAGCTAGATAAAAAGAATGAGTTTACCAAGACATAAACATATTAGAAGTTTATCACGCTGGCTAGCTTCTTGACGCGGTTGAGCAGCAAGTCGCCCTCTCGAATGGTCGCCTGGTAGAGCTGCGAGCGGTCGGCGTCGGCGCCGCGCCCCGCGCCCGTCACCACGCAACCTGCCACCGCGTCTATGCGGCACTGCAGTCGCCCCGCTGCCGTGAAACTGCAATATTTATTGATTATTACATTTTTAAATGTAATATAATACAATGGGTCTGATTCTTAAGGCACAGAGTAAATATTTGACAACACTAAAATTGTTTTCATCGCTGTCACATTATTACGAAGGTAAAAGAAACTATTTTTTGTGCCAAATTTGAAATATGTGCCTTGGGAATCGGGGCGTAATAGCTATTTATATTCGACTATCGACATTCTGATAAAACCAAAAATTTTATATACAAAAATGCACTCACGTAGATATCTCTTCCTCTATGAATTCGCGGGTGACGCCGAATGTGTCGGCGATGTTGTCGAGGCTGAGCGAGCGGTACGCGCGCAGCAGCTGCACGTACGCCTTGATACGCGCCTCGCGCACGTAGTGCTGGTAGTGCGGCCGGAACACGGGATCCACGCAGATCTGGGTCTCCACCTGCAAAACATCATGTTATATTCTAATACATTGTATGACATTGGCTTTGCTAGTGGCATCTCCACCATAAACTTGATAAAGACACTCATTCGTGTCGATTCCGATGGTGCATGCTTTAAATAAATATTTAATATAATAAATATTTTTTTGTCTTTTGTGCTCTTTTGTAACTTTAAAAATAAGAAAGAGATGGCATGAATTTGAACTGTCAAATTAATTCGGTCCACCCACTCGGAGAGAGGTAATTTTAATCGCCATATTTTAAATTGCATTCGAAACCCAGTACGTTTTCTTGTATCTAAACTGTTTGAGAGTTCTACAATTCATGTCATACTTTTCATATTTTAAATGTTAAAGAGACAAAAATTTTGTTAAAGCGTGCAACAACCGAATCGACACGATTCCCTGTAGTAATGAATAGTACTAAATCCCCACAAAGAGTAAACATAAGTATAGGCTAAAAGAGTACAATTTAAGTATTAATAATTTAAAAACAAAATACCCATGCAAGACTCTTCATGAAGTCCGCATATCGGCATTCATGCAAAGACTCGACGAGCTCCCTTAGCTCCGGGAAGCGAGAGCGCAGGGCCTGCACGGCCGCCCCCTGCCGACGCAGGGCCGCCTGCAGCGCGTGCCGCTCCAATGCCAGTGCACACGCCAACACGCAGTACTGGATAATGGTGCCTTTAAATACAGAAAATTTCACAATGATAATAAGTGAGATGTATTTTTAATCACAAGAAAAATATAAGCTACTGTAAGCGATTCCAGCTTAAAAAAACAAACTCATGAAACAACATTACAGAATTAACACTTAGAGATGAATATGAGATCACTTTAGACGTTAAACACTTCAAAACGTAAATGGACAGCACTTCGTTAACGCACGAGAGCTCGAAACTAACTGATTGTGTGCGATCGGTACGTCTCGTTTATATAGCGGGGCATCGATTCACTTTACTACAACATCGATTCATTCGAGTACGACATCGATTCATTCTACCCGCTACACTACCTATTAAAACTAAAATTATTGAACAAAAGTCCCTTACCAAAATCAACCAATTCATAAGACTCAAAAGTAGAGACACAGTCTATGAAGAGGTCTGCCGCGTGACTGTAATCTCTGACTGCAAGGCAGTAAATAGCCTCATATGCCTTCAGTTTATTCCTGGAACGCCAGTCACCACCTTTGTCAACTAGTTCATGTGCCTGAAAATATATTTAAAGCATCATTACTACACAGACCATACAAATACTACTATGATACAGTTTTTTGTAGAGTTCATTTCTTGGACCTCAATGAACTCTAATAATTCCGATACTATGGAGATAAGGGGAATGATATTTTCAGACATAATTCATTATCATATTTAAAAAATTAAGAAGTATGCACAATTGATACTAAATACATAATTGTGAAAATATCTGAAATAGATTAAAGATTGTACAAGAGAAACAGCAAAACAATTTGGACTCCTGGCCCGTAGGCAAGGTACTTAAAAAGAAGCATACCATACCCCACTTTAAAATCCTTCCCTCCCCCTTATTTCGGCAACATTTGCAATTTTACAATGAAAGTTTTATTATTATTACTTAATTTGTAAAAACGTAGGCAAGTATTATTCCAAGTCATTATTGTTAGTAGTTGCTAAGATAATCAGCTGTGATAGATGGATGGATGAAGTCGAACCGTAAGGGTGTTTGTACTTAGGTCGGAAACCTAAAAAGGACTATACTAGCCAATATAGCCCTATATTAGTATATGTACCTATGTAGACGCTTTATATACATTAAATATTACTTTTTAGTAGCATTGTCAGGAAAAAATTAACCTTATTGATGGACTTCCCCATTTCTTTTACATTGCAGCCATGGAAATAAGAAATTCTGAACAATGCAAAAATAGCATCAAGTCTTCTGTTTGTGGTTAAAGTAGCATCCTCATACTTCGTTGTTGCTAAAGCCGTAGCTACCTCTTTGTCTCCAATGGAACAAAGGTAATCCAACCTGTAACACATAATATGAACTGAAACATGACTCTAAAACAATTCCATATATTTGTATACTATGTATAATATAATGATAATTCAATATACTAAAATGTTTTATTCACATAACTTCGAAGAGTAGATGGTCATGGATGGGCACTTCCCCTCACTGATTCCGTTTCCCCACATCAGTGAACCATTGCTTACTCACACACGCAATGCATATGCTCATTTGTGTTTACAAAAAATAGCTGTAGAGCTACGCAAGAAATAATATTTAAACAGAAAAGTGGTTTATCAAGTAGGGAAGGAGTTACATGTTGCCCAAGGAGGAGCCCAAGAGATTATAGTTACCTGTCTTGCCAAACTGGAGTTTCTGAATCATCTTCTTTGAATTTTTCTAACCTACTTTGATTTTCTTTTGCCATCTCATCATACAACTTTTGGTCAAAAGTCCACCCCAAGTCAGTACAAACTTCTTTGTAATATGGAGCCATATTCCCAGTTTTTATACCTTGGAGTAGTTCTTCTTTTAACTGAGGATTATCTTTTAGCTGAGGCAGAGATAGTTTGAATTTGATGCCCGCTAAAGCCATGTATTCGGGAGTTTTACCTTCAGCAGAAAGCTCCATTGTTTGCTAATTGAAGAATCACTAAATTGTAATAAAATTATTCACTCAAACGCAAGACAATTTCAACAAATTATTTTCTAGAACTAACAATGGATAGAAACAGCAAAGACAATGCAAATTGCAATGCAAAGACGGTAATGCAAACGAAACGCTACAAAAGTGTTAAGTATTTTTAAGTGCAAATTTCCATAACAAGAACGTTGTCTTTGATTATATTCAATTAAAACAATATCATAGCGATATAATTTCCTGTGAAAAATAAATATTTTAAAAAAAACTCGCAATTTATTAGATAATACATTTAAGTTACTTCAATAATGTCTTTCTCTTTAATGAATAGTTTGTATATTATAAAAATAAACTATTTGATTTATAAAGCGAAAGAAAAAGTGTACGATAAAGTACCCTTTTCTTTGACAGTTTGTCAAAAAAATATTTGTCATTGCGGAGTTGCCAGCAATGAATATTTTTAGGGTGTAGTAGACAATAATGGTGGTGAGTTCTAGACACCAGCAATTTCCTTTGTAAATCCATTATTGTCTAGTTTTGTTTCAGAAATAGTCAAGTGCAAAAAGTTTTCGTCTAATGTCTTAATTTAGTTAAATAAATAAATAAAATATTTTTTAAATATATTCAGCTAGATCTCGTCGAGCCCTTTCATTCGAGTACCATGAACATGGGTCTAGCAAGAACCGTTCCGGAAATATGGCAAAAAGTGTGAATTATTTTCATTTGCCCATCGTGTTGGTAATCAAATGAAAGGGCTCGATGAGATCTAGCTGAATTTATTATAAAAAGTTACCCTGTTCATACATATTTCTTTCATTTAATTACTGTTTTATTAAGTTTAATTCAAACAGCAGGCTAAACTAAACTATTACAAACATACACAAGACCAAAACATTCGAATGACAGTTTTAAGTTTGACAGCTGTCATCAGAAATGAAGATCTCAACGAGATCTATCATTCCTCTTTTAGTGCTGCGGTTTAATTAAAAATCGCCGACTAACTCTAGTCGTGCTCTGTTTTTGTGGAGGCCGTGCTGTAACCGCCGGTTAAAATAAATATAAGAAATAATACTTTAAATAATACAGGGCTGTATGGGCCAACCTTCCCTTGCCCGTCCTCAATAGAAGACAAATCAACAACAACAACAAAAAAACATTTTGTTGTCATTGTCAATACGTTGTATTTAAACTGTTTGACAAAAAAAACCCGTTGATGTCTATTGGCTCTATGCAAAAATCAGTCGACGTTGTCAACCGAACCAGAATTTGGTTTGGTCAATCAATCAAGTTTGGTCTACCAAGCAAGAGAGAAGTTGAGAGAGAATAACTAGCCTTGGCCGGGAAAATAAATAGCCTCGGCCAGTTTGGGTGTGCTATTGTGGTATTTTTGAAAATCAAGTGTATTTATCCTACACTTCATTGTTTCTAACGGCGAGCGAAGTGTATAAGTGCTATGTAATAATGGATCTGAATCAGCTCGTGAGCAAATATCAGTCTATCAAAATAGTGCCTTCTGTCGAGGATTCCTTACGGTCTACTGGTCTAAATGTAGACCTTGATGAGAACACCCTGTTATGGTTTGATCAACTTAAAGTGACATGGAAAACTTGGAAGAAAAGTGCTACAATTGAAAACCATATTGAAATGTTTTTCTATTCTGTTCTTGATCCGCATCGAATAGCACTCGTGTTTGCTGTTAAATGCGACGAATTCAAAGACTGTAAACCAAAAACATTACCATATTTTATAATAGAAACTCTTTGGAAATGGTCCCAGACAAATGGTGTTCTTGCTGAGGATTTACTGAAACTACCTGCATTCAGTGTTGCTATTCAGCAAAGAAATCAACATTTTCTTAACTTAATCGTAAAGACGTTTAACGTTTCTACAATCAAAGAAGTTATCCTGCCAATAGTAAAAGATATGATTAAAAATGACAACTGCCGTCAGGCTTCTCAAGTAATAATTGCCATGGAATTATTTGAAGACATACCAGTTGAGGACTTGTTATTCCCATTGATACTGCAAGATAAAACAAATATGATCGATGAATATTTGTCAGAGTGCCCCACTCAAGTGAAGCCTTTATTACTGTTCTTAGATGGGCTACTTGACAGAAACATCAGTATTCGTGAATATGTTCAAAAATATATTGAAGAGAAAACAATTTGCCATATAAAGTATGAAAAACTTCATTATAAGCCACTTGGAAAGCTAGTAGCTCGTTTATGCAACAAGTTCAATATTCCAATCGAAACATGTACGAATTTAAGCAAGAATCGAACTACAGGGGGGTTGAGATATTTAATTCGCCAAAAGTATCAGGAGCACAATGTGAGTTCATCTGTATGGGATGATTTAGTAAAGGATTCATTAAGACAAAATGCTGGCTCTGCTAAAGAATTTATTGACATGCTTACTGATTATGATAGGAAAGAAGCTATGAAATGGGCAGAATACTTAAAGATGTCTGAGAGTGATTTACCTGTAGCCTTAAGGGAATTAACTCCGCAAGAACCGGAAGAAGAGGAAATTTGGGACACAAAACCCAATGCCTCTCAAGCTTATTACAAATTATCTTTATCAGATGATCAAATAGTAATGATTGATACAGCAGAGAAGTTTTATGATCTGTTAAGTTCTAATTTAAGTGGATGTAATATTGTAAGCATAGACTGCGAGTGGAAGCCATCATTTGGAGCAAGACAATCGCAAGTCGCACTCATACAGATAGCCACTACAAATAATGTTTACCTAATTGACACATTGTTATTGAACAAACAACAATATTCTAGTTTCTGGTACACATTTCACAAATCGCTATTGGATAATGCAGAAATTATCAAACTAGGATTTGGTCTGGAACAGGACTTGAAAGAAATGAAAGCGTCAGTAGCTGGCTTAAGCAGTATTAAAGTCAAAGGTGAAGGATTTCTGGACATGTCATTATTTTGGAAATCTCTTGTAGATAATGGATTGACTTTACCAAATAACAGTGACAATGGAGGTAATAGTCTCACTTCTCTGGTGCAATCATGTTTTGGTTTACCACTTGAGAAATCTGAACAGTGTTCTAATTGGGAATTGAGACCCCTAAGAGATACACAAATAAAATATGCTGCTTTGGATGCTCATGTTTTAATACAAAGTTATGACTTTTTACAAAACCTATGTCAACAGCAAGGGATAAACTTTGAAGAAATATGTAATGATGTTATGTTAGAAGGAAAAAAGAAATGTTCAAAAAAGCCTAAAGTTGTTGACAGACTGCAAGCTGTAGTTGGCAATCAATCTCACTCAGTACAACAAGTAAAACTATTAGTTGAACCTATGTTATCTAACTTGATGTCTTATTTAAGATACTGTGGATTAGATACAACAGTAATGTCCACAACAATGTTATGGCATGATGTTATTAATTTAGCTGTTTCAGAAGATCGTTGCATATTGTTATCGAAGTTGAAATATACCCCAACTGTAAATTTTCCACAGAGTTCTATTCTAGGTGTAGGAAAAGTCAGTGCTGAATCACAACTGTGCAATATATTTACTCATTTCAATATATGCATAAAACAGAGTGATCTGCTAAGTAGATGTATTAATTGCAACAACAAAGATTTGAAAAACCTAGATACAAAAGAAGTTTTAAACCTTTGCAATGAATATCAATCTACTGAAAAAGATAATTTTAGTAACCAAAGATGTACTAACTACTATGATGATGATGATGATTATAGTAAATTTCTGAGTGATTCTGATTGTGATGATTATTTATGTCAACCTGTTCGAAAATTCATCCCAAATAAAAACTGTAAAACTAGCAAAGGCGTGGCAGTTGACATAAATAATGTTCATAAACTATCAATATCCAATAAATCAGCGATTCTGTGTGAATCATGTGGTAAATTATTTTGGGAAGAAGATGAAATGTTAAAGTCTATTGTTGAATTAGTATTCCATATAACTAAGCTAAGAATCTGGTAGATATTAGATGGTTAGTTCTTAGTGTTTTTACACAGTACAAATGAAATAAAATAAAACTTCGATAATAAGTATATTATTAGTGTAGGTACATTTTATTCCAAGCCAGTAGGTAACTGAATGACATAGTATTCTCCCAAAACGTCCAGGTTTTTAAATATAATTTAGTGCTAACGATCCAAAGTACAGGCTTGTAACTATTACTTATTCTGTGGTACAGTTTGAGTTAGTAGTATTGGCCCAAGATAAAGGTATCTTATGGACACCGTAGGGAACGAAAATTGAATATTATGAAATTCGCTTTAGGTTCGTACAGGCGAGCGATGCCCGCGCGTGCGCATTCTGTGCTCTGTTTAATATATTCGCTACTCGTACCTTGTCGCTCTAATGTAATTGACGCATTCGGTCTTGACATTAACAAATACATTGAGTGACAAGGTACTGAACTGGTCAGATATTAACGAACTCAACTGTACCACTAAAGAGCAAAAGTACTTGTACCACTAGGCCTTAGAGGTTTGAGGGTAAAATGTGTCTAGACACAAAATTATCTAATTTCATAAGAGATACATTAAATTGTTTATAGATTTACATTACAACCCATAAAGGAGGTAACACTTAGGCCTGTCGTGCACTATGCCATGCAACAGCGACATCGATATGTATCGCATACATGATTTTGATTGGTTGATTTTTGTTGCATGGCATTGTGAACAGGGCCTTAGAATAATAGTAATCTTGTGGTATAGTTGACTCGTTAAGTGGTTCATTACGTGTTTCGTCTCACTTAAGACTAAATTCAATAATACTTGCAGGCGACAGACAGTCGACAGATCCGACTTCTGCCATGTAACGACCCATTTCTAGAGTATTACACAAGGTATTACATTAATTGGGGCTAATTTCAATGTACTGTTTTTCAATGAAATATGATTAGTGAACCATGATTTAAAAAATAACTGTTCTATTAATGACTATCATATTTTATGTAGTGTTCACATGAGTTTGATTATATTATTTTCCGAACCACTTAACGTGTTCAACGTCGCTAGCAATGTTGCTATATTTTTAGTGGTTTTGTTCTTAGGTTAGATTGTTATAGTAGATTACGATAAATAACTTACTAATACAGAGCCTATACTTAAATATAATGATTGTAAAATAGAATTAAAAAATTACATTATAGTTACATTTCTCTTTGAATTGCTCTACTTCCTTTTTATTTAATTTTTCATTACCATTTAAATTTAATTCTTTTAACTTTAAATCTGGGAAACACTGTAGAGTTTCCAGTTTGTTGTTTTCCAATGATAATATCTGAAAAAACGGAATATTTTAATTATGTTTGTTCATCGGAATAATTACTTGTTCATCAGGATAATACATACTTTGCAATGTTGAAGCATCACCAAAGAAGGCAAAATTTTGGATGTCAGATTTTGATTCGATAAATTAACATTTTCACAGAAGCTGTAATATTGAAAATGTGGCAAGCTGGTTATCTTTTCTGGCAACGTTATTTTCAACTCGAGACTGCTTCGACTATAATCAAGTGGCAGTTGAAATTCAATATTCCACTTGGTTATCAAATCATCATAATATCCTGCTCTATTTTTGTCAATATTTTTTAAAGCATGTAAATTTTCTGTTACTTCTTTGTGATAAAGTTTCGCATCTATGCAGTGCAGGAAAACCGTCGTAGTTAGAAGTGTCCCTGAAAAGACCAAATGCAATTATATAACAAAATCAAATGAAAAAACATACATACATACATATGGTATTATAAGCAACGCCTCCAGCGTCCGAATTTTCGATACAAAACATTGTGCGCTCACATTGTGTATTTTGGTACAAATCTTAGTCGAAAACACGAAAAAAAGAGTTCTCCAGAGAGGGAAGATTACATTCATTTTATTATTTTATTCGTTAATTCGTGGGTTATAATTTAGTCGACCAAATTCAAAATTGAGCTGAAGTATTGTGTGCTGTTTGACCAAATATTGTTTGAAGTTTGGAAGTCCCAGGATCTATATTATATGCATAGAGTTAGCTAAGGTAACTTTATGATTATAATATAGCGAATGTTTCCTAGACACGCTGTTTCGCAGCAGGAAACACGCGACTCGCCCCTATTGTATTAATATTTCCAGATCATTTACATTTATTTTCAGGTTCCAAAAGAAGCAACTGGCGACAGGATTCAAGTTGTTTGTTTAATTCTTCAATTACAGGTTCAGAAAAATTTTTTTGGAAATCGATTTCAGTCTTGCCAATGTATGTTGATGAAAGTTCATTAACACATGGAACTATTTGCATCTCTCCACTGTCTGTTTCGTACTCCACCTGGAAATTAATAAGAATAACGTTTAGTGTAGAAAGGATTGACACACCTGCGATTATTGTAGGATTTTTATATATAGATGACTTGGTTTGATCAAAATTAACTACATTTTAGTTACATTTAGTTAATTGATAGGCATGTTGCGACGAAATCTATAAGACCTGAGTTAAATAAAGCCACGTTTTCACGGCTCGACTATTCAACTGGTCTCCTTAAAAATTTGAATACACATAAGCAGCTTTTTACTATGGGAAAAACGGTTCTTGCGGGAAACAAAAACCTATTTCACCAACACACAATAGCTGGTTGATATTTTAAAAATTATAAACAGGTCTGACCCTAAGACTCTTAGGTTGTACCGTTGAAGCTAAAACAGAGGACATACAATATTATACGTAAAACACAAGTGTTAAGGGCTGGTCAAATGCAATACGATGCTGCACAGCGCTGCGCAGCTACGCATTACGCGTTTGGTGTGTCATTTCCCATAATATTCCATTAAGGTACATTACTACAACGTCTTAAACTGCGCTCATTCGGTTTGACCAGCCCTACAGTGGGCTTAAGACAAACTTAAGATAACTATATATTACCTTGACGTCCAAATCACCAGTAATTATGGTATTATGTTTCAAAATCCATAAAACATCATACTTATTGCCCATGCTGGAAACCCATTCACCATGCAAAGGAGTATTATTGATAAATAATGTTGTTTTTGATAAAACAAAATCTTGAGAAACATACTCATTGAATGCCACTGTTGTTGTAAGGTCCGACACAGCACAGACCACTAATTGAGTAGTTCTTCTTACTGCGCCTGAAATAAATATTGGGACATTAAATAGCGATATGACTTATCAAAATTTAGCTAGGCCTTGCATAGACAGACTGCAGGCAGCAGCTCCGTCAAGTGTTGTAAGGCCTAGTACTGCGATAACAAACATTTGCCTCTTTTCTGCTTTTTCAAATCTCTAAAAGTTGTTCATCACTTCGGGTGCTAAGCCGTTTATACCTTTGAGGGCGTCATCAAATCACAGATTTTTGTGTACTCGCTGGGCGTCATGACGCGCACAGTCGATAGTACGTAATGAATGAGTTACTCCCGTCACGAGTAGATCCCGTAGCGAGTAATTTGAGATCAGAAACTAGCTAAACGAGTATTTTGGGGAGTTGTCCAGTGTTAGATACTGCGTGCTCCTGGTTACTACAGTGATGTTTATTAGTACCTCATATTAAATTGCTGTTAGCCCCTAATGAATGAATACTAGTTATATTATACTAGCCTTTTCCCGCGACTTCGCCCGCGTAGAAAATTTTTTCCCGTGTACATTGTGAAACAGCGCCCTCTATGTAGGTTTTTTGTTACTTGGGGGGTTTTAGTGGACGCCCTGCGACTTTGTCCGCGTTAAAAAGTAGCCCATATGTTATTCCGGAATATAAGCTGTCACTGTACCAAGTTTCATCAAAATCTGTTCGGTAGTTTTTGCGTGAAAGAGTAATAAACATCCTCACATCCAAACATTCTTACAAACTTTCGGAGTAGGATAGGACTAGTAGGAAGTAGGATTACCTAATAACCATCTCAGGTAAAACCATGCGCTTGTATCATCTGGATCGGTAAATGCCGCACTTTGAACCATTTTCAGCTCGTGTTTGTGGTGGTTATCATCTATAGGCCGTCCTCCTAAAGTTGTAACAAAGAAAATTAATGTATGTATTCAGATAAGTACCCACTTACGACTTACTTCATGTATGGAAATGTTGCAAGTTTGCACACTCACTGTAAAACATAAACTGTAGAAAAAGTAATGGGCCAGGGGGTATTTTTGTGGGGAATGCGAACACCAAGCGGTTCTTTAGGCTATGGTGATATGGTTAATTTGACAATGACGTCAAGTGCGCGGGCATTTTTCCGCTTGGTCTGCGCATTCCCCTATGCAATCGAGATCTTTCTGCGCCCTTGGATTCATCGCTTAAGGGTATGATGAAACCCTAAAGTTAGGATACTGCCAGTCCTTCATAAGACCCACCCTTTATAAGAGATGAATGGTCAATCAGTAGGTAGGGTACCTATTATATAAATTTTCATGGTGTAGAGGGCGTAGACTGTAGATTTTATGTAATTCCATAGAAAATAGAAATAAAATATATAATTTTTTGTTACCTTCCAAATCAGGAAACAACTGTACAAGCATTTTACTCCTGTAATGCCATGCTGAATAGTTTGAGAAGTTGTCATATAACTTCTCTGTTGTATAATTGAATTCATCTTCCAATGGCGGCTTGCATTGACCAATCACAAATCTACGATAATCCCATGTATGAACTGTAAGACATAAAATAGACTAGAATAATTAATAAAATTTCGTTAGCGTTTTTACATGGCCAGATGTTGTATTACATTTATAAATTGTCTCAGCCTAAGTATTTATTTTTATAAGTCCTAAATTATGATTATTAAAAACAGTAACTTTAAGGTACAAGTCCGAGACGGACCGCAGACCGCAAACTGCAAGCGACACTTTCTATGAATCTTTATGAAATTGACTCCAAGCGCGGCGAAATTCAGCGACCGCTGATCGCAGCACCATGTAGCAAAGTGCACAAAAACCGCGAATGACTGAGGCATTGTTCCATGCAATGCCACAATGCTGACTGCAGCTGGCTGCGGCATGTCGGTCGCCTCGCTTGGAATGAGTCGACCGCAGCCGTTAGCCGCAGTGTCGCCTGCGGTTGCAGTCTGCGGTCCGTCTCAGACTTTAAACCACAGTACAAAAAATATCGTGATGCGGAATATTGATCTTCTTTCTTAAGGTTTGGTACTTAAAACATTTATTATTAACTAACAGTTTCGTTCATCGAGCTTTAAATATGTGTTGCACAAAGCAAGTTCCTTCTTCCAATCTGGATCTGGTCGTGTTGTGAGCACCCACTCGCGCTGGTGCCACGCACAGTATGACTTGGGATTAGTTTTTAAACAATACTCCGTCAATTGCAACTCCGCATCGTGTAGTTGTGGTAGTTGCTCTCCAATTTCTTTGTTTTTACTGGAAATGTAAAAGAAACCGCAAGATGTGAGAAATCTAATGCACATTTCAAAGGATAGTTAATGTGTCGTAAAGTATATACCTATGTATGTTTATCAGTTGTTATGTCTAATTATGTCGTAGGATAATTCGGAAAGGATGGAAGGCGAAAATCCTAGGATTTTTGCAAAAAGCCTGATTTTTTTTTTAATTCAAATGTAAAACTGAATTTCGTTATCGTCCGAACTAGTGTCAGGAACTTTCCATGTTGACAAATAAACCTGGCTTGGAAGATGGGTGTTCAAATTTTTTATTATTATTAATTGATTAATTATTTTTGGTATTTACCTAAAAATAGTCAATATTTCCCTGCGTATATTCCACAATGTGTAAATATCAGGGTTAGATGATAGCACCTTTCCTGTAAGTTCCAGAAGTTCCGAATCCATCTCGCCAAGATTTCGCTGAAATTTAAATTAAGTATAATAAACCTTTCAAAAAATATAAAAAAAACCGGACAAGTGCGAGTAGGACTCGCGCCCTGAGGGTTTGGTACAAACTTAATTAAAGAAGTAATTAGATAATCGTTAATAAAATTTGTAGTTATATCACACGGTACTAACATAAATGGATAACTTGCTCATAAAGTTTGTTGGTACAAGAAAAAAAATATTTTGTGACGTAACTACAAATTTATGGGTTTCGGATTCTTCCCTTTACTTGTGCTATAAGTCCTTGCTTCTTACCAAGTTTCATGATTCTAGGTCAACAGGAAGTACCCCATAGGTTTTGATTACCAAGATACTAAAAAATGCGGCAAAAACAGACAGACAGACAGACAACGGAGTGATCCTATA
Organism: Metalampra italica; assembly: GCA_949699065.1. NCBI lineage: Eukaryota > Metazoa > Arthropoda > Insecta > Lepidoptera > Oecophoridae > Metalampra > Metalampra italica. Next base: position 6,289,501 of record OX452970.1, on the reverse strand, counting down.
ATGGTTCCTTTTTTCCTCTTTTGTGGTATGGAACCCTAAAAACTTTGAAATTGAAACAGGCACTCCCGTGCAAATTTTCATACCTCCCCCACCCCCTACCTTCTTCCTTAAAATGTTAAATCCAAAAACCCGTCATTATTTATGACACATTCCAATTTTCAAGTTACTGAAGATTTTAAAGAAACTGATACTCCTGTATACAAATTTTCATCCCCCCCCCGGCCTCCTCCCCCTTAAAATTGTGAAAAGTCCTGACATTGGCTTTGGCGGGGAATAAGTTATTCTTTTCTACGGTATTACTATTTACTACGGTAAAAAGTAGCCTAATTATGTTATGCCTTATAATGCACTTAGGATATAAGTTCATTATAATCTCTCGGCCATTCTCTAGTTATAAATGGTGTAACTAACACGACTAACACTTTGTTTTATATACATAGGTATTTAGATTAGATAATAAAAGTATGAAATTTATTTAAAATATTAATAAGTAAGTACCTTGTTTTGTATCATTTGCATAGCTTGTTTGTATATTTTAAGTTTCTCTTGGCGTTCCTTTTCCTTCCGTGCCTTTTCCTCTTCAGATGTGCGTACCTTGACCCTGCCATGCTGTAAATGACAAATTAAAAGAGAATTGTATCACTTAGCCAAGGAGTTGTTGAAATGCTTGATCCTTTTATGCAGGCACTGAGAAAAAAGAGTTTAAGATTTCAAAAAGTTATAGTGTGGGCGATCCGCTTGCTCCAAAGGAACAAGTTTGTAGGTTGCTTGAGAGCAAAGCCAGTGCCATAGCCAAATGTTACCAAAAGAATTAACTTTTTTTTTCATAGTGGCCCGTTTTGTAACTACACCGTGACCTTTTTAAGTGACGGATTCCAAAAAGTGATTTTTTTTTGTTTTTTTCATTGCGCCCCCTTTTGTCCACACTGACCCAATGCACTGAAGTACCTACTATTTTTCAATGTGCAGCCATTTTTCATGGCCATTTAATGACATTCCTTCGTTGACCATTGTGTTTTTGAGATGATTGTTGCTTACCATTTTGTGAGGTACAGAAGATCTGACTGATTGCTTACGTATACGTAGGTATATATGTAACGTCGAAGACACTATAATTAATCCACAAATTAGATAGTATACGCCCAACTTTAATCTGCCCAGTTTTCTTACAATACAAATTAATGATACGGTCACACAAACTTTAGAGGGATACACAATTATGGGATATTACCAAAAATATTACATATCTGTCAGCTGCAAAATGACATTCAATGCGGCCAACAAAACAAAATGACACTCAATGCAGCCAACAAAACAAAATGACATTCAATGCAGCCAATAAAACAAAAATCTTGAGTGAAAATTAGAAGTGAAAATAGTATTTGGATAATTAGTAGGGGTGCGTTCCAAAACATGTAAAATTCAATCGGGTGAATATAAAATTCACTTTACGCCGGGTCCAAAACTCAGTTAAATTTCTATCGGGGGATTTGTGTTGGCCTGGATTCCTAGCTACTCTGAAATCCGGGGCAATGAAGATGTTGATTCCTTTGCCAAGGATGCCGTTTGATTGGGATTGACCATTAACCGAGCTAGGGTTGATTTTATAGGAGGTCTGGCAATTTATTTTTCAATTGCCGTCCAACCCAATTTCCTTGATATTATCTTTTCTAAAATTTAAAACCCATTAATATGAAATCCCGCCTCCTTTTCACGGACTCCCATTTGTCAACCTTAAAAATAAATGTATTAGGGTGTATAATATAAATAGTTATGATATTTATTCCCTTCCGGAACATAATGTTGAATTCTCAACTATCAGTTTAATGCGGAATGGCACTAGTTGTGCTTTCGTGGAGGCCATGCTGCGGTTTTATTGAAAATCGTCGACTATTATAATCGTGCCGTTTTTGTGAAGGCCGTGCTGTAACCGGTATATGAAGAAAAACAAACAAAATATGACTTGGCTGTATGGTCTATGACTTTTGTCTGTCCATCATCAGATGAATTCATTAAAGTGTATATTGTGCGGGATAGATATATAAAAGCATGTTACGACTCTACAGGATTGTTCCGAAATGTCTCTTGATATTCTTCACTAAACCTACTATCGGTTTAATGTGGACATGAACCTGCAGTGCGGATCACCGAATGGCACTAGTTGTGCCTCGTGGGGTTGTGCTGCGGTTTTATTGAAAATCGCCGACTAACAGACTCTATTCGTGCGCTGTTTTTGTGGAGGCCGTGCTGTAACCGCCGGTTTAAATAAATATAAGAAATAATACTTTAAATAAGACAGGGCTGTATGGATAAAGCTTCCCTTCCTCAATAGAGGACAAACCAAAAAAAAAAAACAAAAAAAAAACAAATCATCTGTCATCGTCAATCATTCAACCATCATTCAACCTTGGTTTGATAATTGGATTATTTTTATTCAATTCTAAGTTGTGTGTAGGTATTATCTTCTCTCTGGACTACAGGATACTGTTGTGTGGTTGGAGTCTGCCAATCTCGCGCCTGGAAAGGGAAATTTAACAGAAATTAGTTTCTCTCAGTGCTCTACACAGACAAGGCAAAATGAACAATGCACCGCAGTTTTCATTACGATGGAATAACTACGTTACTCACGTCACTGAGGCCTTCAACGTATTGCGATTTGAGAACGACTTGGTTGATGTAACTTTATATTGCGATGGGGGTAAAATAAAGGCACACAAAATGTTATTATCAGCGTGCAGTAACTACTTCAAGCAAATTTTCAAAGAAAATCCTTGTCAGCACCCTGTGATTATATTCAGAAACTTCAAGTTTGAGGACCTCAATGCAATCATAAACTTCATGTACCATGGTGAAGTGAATATCTTTCAGGAACAATTGGAATCATTCCTTATAACTGCTGAGCTACTAGAAGTGAAAGGTTTGACGGATAATGTGGAGGATGAGTCCTCTAACACGCAAATAAGAGTTAGTGATAATGCTTCCTTAGATTTAAGTGCTAAGTCAAGTCGGCTCAGTGAAGATGTGCCTGTGTTGTCAGATGAGCCTATAAATCTGGCTACCATGCAGCCAGCTAGAGATGAGTACATTCCACAAACTAATATAGCACAAAGTGTGCCTGAGCAAGAAAACGAGATGCAGTCTGAGGCAGTGAGGGCTAACGAAAATGTGAACAGTAAACAGAAAGCCACAACATCCACACTGCCCAGTGAGGAGATGCAGGTTGATACACAATCAGCTTCTGCTGAGGATTTATCAGAAAAAAATAATACTGGTGAGAATTCATACTTTCCATTTCTAATTTTGTGTTTATGTTGCTAGCATATTATTTTTATATTATTAGGTACTATTATATTGCACCTATTATACCTACATAAATTGTTGAACATAGTGAAAACGCCTAAGCGGACCTTACGATTTGATAGGCCGCGTTCTTATCCACAACGCCACTGACGCTCTATTCTGTAATGACATTTTATGACATTAGTAAATAATTATTTGAATTTAAATGTATTTTGTTTCAGAATCGGAGATGGCTAAGTTCCGTTGTCAATTATGTCCAAAAGGATTTAAGCACCCCACATCCCTTACGCTCCACAAAGATTCGCACGCTGGGAAGACACAGTGTCCAGTCTGTCATAGATCCTTTTCACGGTCATATGACATGAGAAGTCATTTGCAGAGAATACATCAGGGTAAACAGCTGACAATCAAAGAGATTAGATACAAGAATACAAGCGATACCATTGCACCAAAACAGTTTACGCACCATATCTAGTTTTAACTCTATGGTAACTATAGTGGTTACCTTAAACTAATGCACCTAGTGCAAAACAGGTACCTATTATGAGTATAGATTGTTATCAATTATGTATTTTAATGTTATGATATGAATAAAAACTATAAAGAATATTATTTTATACCTGTCACAAAATTAACTTGCTCAGTGCTGTAACTTAGACTATTTTTATACTAGTCTAAATATAATCATTTAATTATAGTTGTTTTTATTATCTTTTTTGTTTTCATTCACATTTCATGCTCTACTCAGACAGAGTAGTCTTCCTGTGTCGTGTATTGCAATTGTTCCCCATTTTTTCGCCGCCACTGGTTTGGTACAAAACTTATCAAAATACTGTCCTCTACTGCTTAACTAATTTTTAATAAATTGTAAAATAGTATTTTCTTAAATTAAAATACAAATAAAAATGAGTTTATTACAAACTTATCGTAATGTAGGAAACGGTGGATATATACCCAAAATATACCTAAAATAGTGTAAGAGGATGTTCATTTTCGATTGAAAATTCTACTGTCCTATCCTACTAATATGTTATCAATTATCATCCATCATACTAATCCTACTAATATTATAAAAACGAAAGGATGTGAGGGTTACTCTTTCACGCTGTAACGGCTGAACGGATTTTGATGAAACTTGGTACAGTGATAGCTCTTGTCCTGGAATAACATATAGACTACTTTTTACCCCGGTAAACTGTTTCCGCGGGAATAAAACTTATTCCACGCGGGCAACAGCTAGGACTAGGAATTTCGTTTTCATCCAAGCTATCAGGATCTTTGCAAAAATCGAAGTAAGATTATTGGAAACTTGAAAGCACAGTGTGTATTAGTTTATGTCAATGAGGTTTTATATCAAACTCCGTGATGTTGTAACTCCGGATTAGAAGTATGATTGGTATGTAATTAGTGCAGTTGTTGTATGAAAAAAAAAAGTTAGGAAAATGACGAACCTGTATGAGTTTCCTCTTTCTTTTAAAATTGCGAGAAAGTTTAGTGCGGGGCCGCCGTACAGTTTATTATTAGTAGTAGGATACTTTCCGTTTCTTATTATATATATACATATATATATTATATTATACATACTACGTTTTTATCTCATATTTGCATTATATACATGATATATATCATATCATTATCTCTTCTATTCTTATATAATTTTTGTCACTTTAGTAGATACTTAATCTCCAACTGCAAAGTTGACTTCTGTTCGTTTCTTTTAGGTTTGGTTTATAAAAGGCCGGCGAGGTCTACTGTTCTCACAGAACCACTAGTTTGTATGGTTCCCTTACTTGAGATTTACTCACAAATGGTTGGAGCTATTGAATTGGCATGTATTACGAATATGTAGGTATGTATTTTAGATAGGTCACGCAACATGACTTTATCTGTTACTTGAAATAGTTTAGTATAAATAATAATAAAACCTATCTCGTATACCTACAAAATTGTATGATATTTTTATGCTACGAAAATGACGAAGCTGCATCACGCTGCATCAGTTTGCCCTTTCTATATAAGGCGAGAAAGTTTAGTGCGGGCCGTCGGTCGCCGTAATTTTTTTTTACTTCGGTATAAAATATATGTTTTCTCATATAAGTGAATCGTATTTGTATTATTCAGGGAAATTAAAAATCTTAAACACAAAATGCGGAAGGGGTACCTACCCATATGGAGTGGATGGAGTATGTAACGGCCATCGATCAATATGCAAATGTTTATAAAGTAGGTACCTACCATTACCTACATAAACGTACCTACCTATGTACTTAGGTAGGTAGGTATTTACCTGCCTTTTATTTTAGGAAAGGTCTTGCATAAAATACCGACGAAAGGGGAGAACTATTGCAGCTATAGAGGGGTTGAAATTTGAAAGCTCAGCTCACTGTTGCCAGGATAGAAAGGAATGGGGTGGCTCACGGTGGCTGGCATATACGCGACGCGGGGGTGGCGGAGTTCGGGGGCGGGGTGCGTTCAATACGCGCGCGCGCTGCGACCGCGACTCCCTCCGCGCTCGCTCCCTCCCCGTCAGCCCGCCCGCGCGCGTGGCTTGCTGGCTGTGAGTCGTCGCTCGCAGTCGGTCTAACGAATCAGTCTCGTTTGGACGCCGTTGTGTTCGGTTGCATGACGTTGAGGCGGCGCGTAACTGTCAAACGTTCCGATAACGTTACACTTTCGTTTTCATGAAGTACGTACCTATCTACATAATACAATAATGTACAAATATGAATATCATTTAATTAATAACAAGTGTATTTAGTATTCAAAGTTCTATACCTAGGGAGTTGATTTCAGCAGTTTGTTTACATTGGAGCCACATGTTTACCATTGTGCATATTGTGACAAATCTATAATTTGTCATTTTAAATAGCAATTATCAAAACTAAGTTGTATCCAGTGAACGTGTGATGCAGTATTCGTAATAAAGCCGGTCCTATCGTAGGTAGTTCATTGCGGCGGTTAATTTCAATGTGTTGCGGTGTGAATCTGGTGTGGATCTAAGAACAGTTTTGATGAAATAAGCAGAAGCTTTTTTCAGATAAATGAATGTGTGAATATTTGATGGTTGGTGTGTCGTGAACGGGAACGCATAGAAAGTCGAGATTGGCTCGCAGAACGTCCCGCGGCGGCGCGAGGGGGTATTGATCGGCGGCGGCGCGGCGGGGCGGCGGGTCGCGAGACGCCGGCGTCGCCGCCGCCGCCGCCTGCCGCCTAAATAAAGCTCCCTCCGCATGTGTGCGCCGGCCGCATCGCCGCCCTACATCAGGCTACCCCACCGCCGCCGCCGCCACCCGCCGCCGCCATCGGTACCTACCGGTGGCGGCGTCGCGCGCATTTTTTTTACTTTCCCGCCCGCGATCACACATTCCTTATTGTCATACACATGATTCTATTCCATTTAGCTTAGTTTAATTACTATAGAATACTAGAACCATAATTACCTACTTAGTTCTAGTTTACCATAGCCGCTTTACCTCACGTTTATGAATTCAGACACTATGTTTTACCTACCTACCTAGGTAAATAACTTTTTATCATGGCCTGGCTAGGTTTCAAAAACTAGGTAGGTACCTAAGTACCTAAATTCTACTAGGTTTAGGTTAGTTAGATAGGTATGTAGGAGTACCTACTGTTACCAACTTATTTACCTACTAATGAAAGAATAGATTTCAGAAAAATTAAAGTGATAAAACATCTAGATTCATTCTTTACAAGATTTGTGTGAATAATTTTGTAAGTAGGTATAGTAGGTACCTATAGTACCCAGGGTACATATAGGGAAAAAGCCGGCCAAATGCGAAATGGGACTCGCGCACCGAGGGTTCCGTCCCCGTATCTTACTTATGTACCTATACCTAGTAGGTACTATGGTAGCCTTTTCATGGCTATTCGTTATGACCACACGTTCTGACCGCCAATTCCATAAGCGGTCTCGGCGCGTAGGTATGTGCGACCTGTACCCTCGCCTCCGAGGCGACCGGCCGAATTTAGATTGTTCAGTGCGAGTCCCAAGTTCTGCTGATCGTCAAAAATAGCAATGACCCTACATGAAAGGTTGCCAGGGTTGCCTGGCAAGTACAACTTGCAGGTTACTTATGGTTTTTCTAATAGCAGAGTAATTTAATTTGTAAAGGTCCATCCATCTATAGGTAGGTATTCGCCGGATGTCTATTAGATTGTAACTAGTATTTAAAAGGTTGGTTTTTTTTGTAGGTGTGAAATGGTGTTCTGAGTGACGAGTCGCTGCCCACAGCGAGGCATGGCGCGCAGCATGCTGGCGGGCGGAGCGCTGCTCTGCGCTCTCGTGCTGCACGCGCGCGCGCTCACCCTGCTGCCGCACGACGTCCGCCCCGGCCACGCCGTCCGACACTTCATTGGCAACCACTCGCGCTACACGCTACTCGACCCCGAGTACGCCCCTTACTTCACACTTCTCGACGATGGCCTCCTTATGACCACTGCTGATCTTGTACCACTACTGAATCGACCGTTAAATCTTGCCATTCTAGAACAAACACCCTACAGCAGTTCAGCACACTCGGTCCATCTTCTAGTCATGGATCGACGACGAATGCTTCATTTCTCCTCTAGTGATGATTTGCTAGGAGAAATCCCAGAAAACGCTCCAGTGGGGTCCGTCGTCGACTTGCCACCCGTACGAGCAACAGCAATGATGGACGTGGGGCCCATAGCTTACAAAATCATAAAAGGAAATGCAGATAACATATTTGCTTTACGCGATAAAGCTAAGGGTACATCTATACCCGAAGTAAGATCCGTGATCACAGACGGTGATGTAGAGATGATTGCAACAAAACCTTTGGATGCAGAAGCAAAGATCTCATACGAACTGGTCATTCAAGCGACCGATATACACGGAGCGAACAAGGCGAACCTTCGGATTCGTGTGAACGTCATCAATGAAAATGACCACGAACCTATCTTTGAGCAGAACATTTATTATTTTGCTGTTAATGGAACTCCTGATCAAAATGGTCCCAATGGCACCGCACACTGGCAAAAATTTTCCAATATCGGCAAGGTCAAGGCGTATGATGCCGACGGTGACAGGGTCTATTACTCTTTATCGAGTCCCAGCAATTTGGCTGTCATAGTTCCTCAAACTGGAGAATTGATACTAGCTGGAGAGCCAGACAGCCACGAGGTTGAATTACGGGTGCTCGCACACGACACTGGTTCTCCTCCGCGTAAAAGTAGACCAGCTCGCGTTTTTATCGAGTTCGTGATACGTGACCTAAAAGATTTACCAGCGCTTCATCGTGAGAAGCGTCGCGTTACTCGCGCCGTACGGCCAACAAAACGTATCGAGTTTACGGAAGGCGATGGTGAACAGGAAGGACGCGCAGTTTTCACACTCGAAAAAGAAACTGACCGTGAGACTTTTAAAATTCGGGACGAAAATGTGTGGGTTAGCGTTGAACCTAGTGGTATAGTGAAAGTTCGAAAGAAGTGGGACTACGAGGAGCTGGGACCTGAGAAGACCATCGACTTCTGGGTCACCATTACCAACGCTGGAAATGGAGGTAAGTTAAAAAGAATTTCATATTAACATCATCCTTAAGAGTTACAATAATCCGTATCCGTAGCCCAGTTGGTAGTGACTCTGCCTGCTGTGTTCGGAGTCCCTGGTTCGAATTCCGGCCGGGGCAAACATTTATCTGACCGTCCATGTCACCCGCGATACAAGAAAATCCTACCTAATGGGGAGGGGGGGGGTATGAGTGTCGCGTTTATTATTTTTTACATTTAATCTACTTAGCCATACCTATTTACATGGAAATTATTGAAATTAATTACCTATATCGACCTAAGGTATTATCGAAATCTTAAATATTTAAAACGCACTAACGATTCTGTGTTCTCATAGAAACTCATCATAAGACATAGAACGCAGTGAACAATTTTTTTTTGCTGTAAACCTCTAGGATGGTTTTTATAAAGGTTACCATCTTCAGAGTAACATAATCTAACGTCTTAATCGAGGGTGAATTGGGATGAGATAATAATGGGGAGAGAATACAAAAGCGTAGGAGTGTTGTTGTTCAACTAATTGTATTTTTCTGTCACATCACAACTGCAGAGGTCAGGAATTGGTTTGGCTGGACTGGTCAATTTGTTATTCAATAAATATTTATTAATTGGATTATATTAGACTAGCCGATGCCTGCGACTTCTTTCCCGTTATAAAATATAATATATTTAGTATTTTCCTGTAACTACATATATCGTTAATTCTTAATAAAAAAAACCAGACAAGTGCGAGTAGGATTGACTCGCGCCCTGAGGGTTCCGTACAAACTTAATTAAATAAATAATTCGAAAATCGTTATTAAAAGAACAATTGACGAGCCCATATCAATTTTCATAACCTCAGACTTGGCTGTATGAACTAAGATTCCTTTGTCTTTCCCGTAAGTAATAAGTAAAGTGAACGAAAAAAAAAATTACAAGTCCTGTCATGTCAAATGATAAATCACGTGTCTATGTTAATGGTCAAATGTTATTCATTTTATTTAATGTGATTTTATTTCCAGACTTAGATAGACCTTTAGTATAATGTGTAAAATCATACGAAATTATTTAATATAGATTTTTAATGATGAAATTTCTAGACGCTATTGAATTCTTTCAACAATTATTTACGTCATTGTACTAATTTATAAGGGTGGCTTGCTCATACGCAAAGTTAAGTTTGTTGGTACTTTTATACAAATAAATTTTTGAGATGTAAATACAAATTTACGGTTTTCGGATTTTTTCCTTTACTTGTGCTATAAGACCTTGCTTCTTGCCAAATTTCAAGATTCTAGGTGAACGGGAAGTACCCCATAGGTTTTGGTTACCAAGATACTCAAAAATGCGGCTAAATCAGCAATATCTTTTAACTGCGATGACTTAGAAGTCTGATTTTTTTACGACACCAAGGGACTGCAGACCTGAGTATTTGATATTAATTTCAACTTGATACCTCCACGCGTTCCTGAGAAAAATGGTCTTGACAGACGGACAGACAGACGGACAACCGAGTGATCCTATATGATCCTTTTGAGGTTCGGAACCCTAAAAAGCCGATACTCCCATACAAACTTTTTCGTTCCTTCCCGTTAAAATGTGAAAAGTCAATAGAGGCGCTAGGTGTATTTCAATTACACCGCGCTATCATTTGGTTCTTCGCAAGATACCTATAAGAGCATCCGGTTTATCCATGAAGCTAAAATCTCTTTGGTGGACGCCCGCGTTCCCTGAATTCGAACCTTCCTGTGTTTATCCATCATTTTTTACCTCTTTATTATTAGTATAATAGATAAATCATTACCTATTGCATTGGATGGATGGATCAAAATATGTAGAGTTTATTCATTTTATTATTATAAAAATAATACCTTTTAATATTATCCTCTTACTGTTTACCTCACAGAAAACAGAAAATGCTCGCTTCGCTCCATAAATAAATAAAAAAGGTTATCCCACGCCACGCTCCAAACAAAAATAAATTAAGAATTACTATCTACTCCATGAATAGTCTTGTGCCGGCAAAATAATGACTTCATCAAAATTATAAGTGCCTCGGTCGTGCCGGGGGGTGTGTCCTGTACCTACCTTCCAACCTGTACAACCCTTCCGTCAGACAGGGCCACAACATGTGCAGTGTTAAACTGTCTATTTTTCTTGGAGTTTTGTCTCTAATCTAGTTCTCAAATTCACATTGTGGCCATTAATATAAAATGTTGCTTTGCAAGACTTCATTGTATTTGTTTTAAACACAGAACACGGAAAAAGCTCGCTAAGTAATCTGTGGTTTTAAACACAGAACACGGAAAAAGCTCGCTAGTGGTTTTAAACATATCATAATAACATTTAGTTTTTTACCCGTATCTCAACTCAATCCATATTGTTGCCTTGCGTACGCATCGTCCCATGCACCTGTCGGATCGAATGGCGCAGTGAAGCGTGTCACTGCCGACAGGTCCCACCGGTCACGAGCCAAAGACCAGACTGGTGTTCCCATCACGACTTCCTTTAGTTTACACTGTACGAATTATGAACATCCTGAGTAATGTCTATATGGGAATAATAATTTCTATTTCGAGTAAACCTATAAAGTGTTGTAATGCATGCGCCATTTGCGATACCCTCTATACAAATAAAATGGAACATTCCGAAGATGACATCAATCGTCACATTACCACGCGTCGCACCTGGCTGTCAGACATCATCAGTAGCACGAGCATGGCATCAGCGGTGCGCGTGGAATTCCCATTAGGCACAATTGTAGTAGCCGAGTAGAGTAGATAGAAGCGACAGGTTGCGACCACCGTGCTGAATGCGGCGATAATCGGGGACCTGTCGCACGGCCCCGGCCATCTCTCGCCTCCGATTCGACACACCGTGACCGACTCGATACTGATGTGGAATGTGACCATTGTTACCTTCCAGACGTATGTCCCTTTGAGTGCACTACAATTCTCACCTCAACTTGTAAATTCGACATCTAGCTAGGTAGGTAGGTAGGTACTAAGATTTTTGCGCGAGTCTAGACAGTGAAACTTACTTATAATAAATCACTTTTCTTTTCGTCAATTGAACACCCTCATTTCCATTGGGCACAAATGTAGTTGTCGAGTAGAGTCGAAAAGTGTCGATAGTTTCACTATCTGTAATTCTGGACACACGTGTGTCCAGATCCGCGTGTCCAGTTGGTGGTGATTAACCCCTTAACAATTAGAACTGTTAAGTCCTGTAACAAAATATTTATAGAATATCCTGAGACTTGTAAATTGTGGACCAGTTGGGTCTTATCGTGTGCTATCAAAATAAATCGAGAGCAGTGTTGTTTAATTACAAGTTTGGAGTGGACGCGAGCCGTGGTGGGTGGCCGGCCGGCCCGAGGCGCGGGCGCCCAACGCATGGCGAGCACCCCGCATCCCCGCCAGGAATCCAATCATTATCATTATTGTGTGGATCGTTGTTTCAATAGATTATCGTGAACAGACAAGATTTCTTACTTCGTCCGTCCGCCGTCCATAGTTGGTAATTTGTCGTTTTTGTTTGAAATTGTTTTTTGACTTTTACCAGTACGATTTTATTGAAAATTGTTAGCTATCTGATATTCACAAAGTTTATACTTACCCGAATTTAATAATAACGTTTGTAGAGTTGATTTTGAATGTTGATTATTATTTCCACCGCCCATGACTAACTTAGAAACTTCTAATTCAGAATGGAAGGTAATGCAAATTTTCTACTTAAACTTTGTATTTGCGCTGTAAAACCCTTTTAAATTTGCATATTACCGAGTAGGTAGGTACCTACATACGAAGGTGTCACGTCGTCGAGGGCTCGGGCGAGCGCGCCTCGTCAAAGCAGCTTTGTCTCCGGAAAAGCGTGTTCTATTGGCAAATTAATTCTGTGCAGTGCTCTCAACATAGTACAACTACATATCACACTATCACACCTCTGTATTAGCAGTCTATCGGCGAATGCTTTGAAGTTGAAATTGATCAAGTATACGTGTACTACATATTGCATTGTTACGGTAACGTCAAGGTGAGATTGTCCTGTAGGCACTTTAATGTTGGCAGGCAATAAGTACATGGCGATGGCGTTGACTTGATCTCGAATGTCTGAGCATTGTCAATCTAAGGCAGCAAATAAATCTAAGCACAACACAGATTAATGATATTGGACAATTCTGTAGGGTATGCCTATGCAGATTTTAGTTTTTTGCCTACTACGTCATAAGTTATTTTGGTTATTTTTTATAAAGGTAATCAGTTACTGGATAATCTCAAAAGAACACTAAACAGTAGGAATTGTATACATAGGTAACATTAGTTAAAAAACTTCCCTTGTTTCTAAAGATGAATAGTCGAAGCCAAGCGGGGTGGCATTTTAATCCTATTTGAGAGATTCAACGTAGATAGCAAGACATTCCTTGAGTACTTAGTTATCAATTACTTGCAGCGGAATTCCAGAAGCGCCACCCGACTACTCCAGGGAACTTAAGCGGTAGCGAACTGCGAGACAAGGGCTAGTTTCTTTGGAATCACATACGAGCACTTATAGCTTTCTTCTTATATATAAACAAGAACCTATAATTTAAATGCTTTTTGGACTGCAGCAAATGCACATTTTTCGGCTTAGGTAGAGTACAATATAATACGATAATGCAAAAAATAATGCGATAATGATAAAATAGATAGTACCTACATAGTTTCACGAAAAGTAACTGTTTTTACAAGTCCCTAAAATAAATCAATTGTGACAATAAATAAGTACGGCAATCACAAAAAATATGACCATTTCAATTGCGAACGCTTCTTTCGGTCTTCTTTTTGTTACTTAGAACTTTTTTACCAGCGCAGTCGTGCCGTGGTATATCGGCAAACAGTTTTACAGCTGTCGGTCACTCACTCCACTCCGTCGCATCGTGTCTATTTATAAAAACCCATAGGGTGCGAGTTTGAAACAATAAGTTATGCACACAGTGCACTTTATTCGGATTATAATTGGTAAAAATCTAAGAAGGTACAAGAATTCGAAAGAAAGCTGAAGTCTGAATGAAAAAACGCACATTTTAACCCTTCCGGCCATATTTGCAACCACGTTTCGTAACCAGTTGCCGTTGTAGAAATACTTTTCTATGTTCACACTAACTAGGCCCTTGCCTAACAAGTGGTTGGGGCTGGGGACACTGATAAATCAAATGAAACCAATAAAATAGTAAAAACAAAAACAAAAGTGTGTGTCCTACTGTGTAGTAGATGATTCCTTAACCGACCGGGACCGGTTACTAGTAAACTGAAACTAAATTAGATTTTCTGTTGATAAACACGAATACACATCTAAATTGACAATATGAGTATGATATGGTGACGTTCGTGGATGTGAACCGTCTAGCAGCTAGTTGTATGAGATTGGCATGTCCGGAATAGGGAGCACTCAGGAGTACAAACTAAGATTGGTAGGTAGGTCAGGACCTACTCCTTTTCTAGCATAGATACTTACAGAATTATATTCTAACATTTAAATACACAATTACAATAGCGTTGGAAGATTGCTTCCAAATTCATACAGAAGCATTGTCTTGTAGGGTATCAGACATTCATCAAAAAATTATTTGGCGAGGTTAGTTAGTACTTGTCATGTCTTCGAACTATCAAACGAAAGTGGCGAGCTTTTTAACGAATGTTCATGACTTATTTTGATGGTGTATAATTGTAATGAATGAATGAGTGAGTAGCGTGGTGATATCGTTGAGCGTCGCTGACGGTTACGGTCGGATTGTGTCGTGCTCGTGTTTGTTAAATTCATTCAATCAATGGCAATGGGTGCGGGCGTCGCTCGCTCGCACAACAATCGGCGCACTGGCCAATTCCCCTCATTGTGTCCACTCGCCGCAATTACGTATGCACACTTCCTATGCCGGACCCCAATAGCAATGATCACCACATCTGCTCTCTGGTTGTTTTTTATCGTTATGGTTGGCGAGGCTTCATCGTGCATCTATGAGCAAAGTTTATGAACCTCTGCAAACTTATATGATTCAACTCTCTCGGTTTTTATAAATAGAAGTATAGTATAGTATATTCGTTCAGTGCAGCTTTATTCTCCCCTGATGAATTTTCATTAATTCTACTTACCTATGTCTAGTCTAAGTTATACAACTCGGTATACATAATTATGTATATACACGTATAATGCTATGTACAGCTTTCGAAGGGGATCTTGGTCAGTCAGTAGCCTTTAATAAAATTTGTTCACCCTCCCCATTAATCTTAATCAAGATCCATGCGTGGTGTTTGTATTGTGTTGCGGTCGACCTTGATTATTTCTGGGGATTGCAAATCGCATCTGTGAGTAATTTCGCATTTGGGGTCTTGAGTTTTACTTGTGAAACTTTTCGTTTTTATATATTTATCAATTGACTCCTAAGCTCCGCTTGCTGCTTTATACTTAGTAACACTTACGTTTATTAAAATTAAATGTTTTCAACAAATTGTAGTGCATAAGATAAGATTTTGTAACAGTTTTCTGCATGTTCTCTTTTGAAAAATAATTAGTGCATGCTCTAAGGCAGATCACAGTGCCCAATATTCAAATTACACTTTAACTGTGATTGGCCTACACATATCATGTCATATCGCCTGTGTGTCGCAATAAAGTTTTAAATTAAATTTTGTTTTGGCTCAAGTAAAAATCTTAGATATGAAGGTCCAAAAGTAGCAGTAAAGTTGCGGCGCCTTCAAAACAATTGTCTGGCTTTGACCTTCCATAGATGGTGGTAAGTATAGAAATATCGGAAACAATGATCTCTAGTTCGTGAGTCGTGAGTGAGTGATGCTCGCACTTCTTCTATAATTAGATCTAACGCATTGTAAACAGCACAACCGCCGACGGCGCAACAGTGCTGCGATCTCCGGCTGCCCATTTATTTATAAGGCTTTCACTCTGATTGTGATTTGATTGCGGTCATTTGCTCGTCTTCCTAAACGGCGGTGGAGCCGCGAAGCGTTTACACGCTCAACTCATGTGAGAGATCACGATTTATTTGCCGTGGAACAAATTGCCTGTCCGTATTTGATGATTCTAAGTGCTCTTTCGGATGTTTGTGTAGCATTTCTTACGGGCGGCGAGTAAAATGGGTAGAGGAATACTTGACACATAGAGGCGTCAAGTAGATAGCTGATAGAGTCTTTGACAAGATGTTTTTATCGTCGGTACTCAAAAATTATGTTATTTTTATGTTGTTTGGTCACAATCACAATATGTCACAATATCATTGTTATCTTTTATAAGTCTTAAGAGCCTTTAAGTTCAGAACTCAAAAGGCTCAAACTGCCTTCGTCTTAGACAATTTGCAGCACCTAATTTTATATGTTGTTCATCAGTTTTCTTATCATTGAACGTGATTTTGCCTGTCTGTAGACATCTCCAATTAATGAAGCAATACGTCTCCGTCAATCGCACGATGGCCGGCCATAAATACTTGCGCAGCCAGCATGTGAGAGGCATTATAGATAGTTAGCTACAACACCGGCCTATACCTACACGGCGACCCGCTCTCACGACCTCGCGTCTTCAATATCAGACTTACAATATAACTTAGTACCCGCATTACACGTGTGCTATTCAGAAAATAATTTATAGACTTTCTATTGAGTAACGTTTTTATGTTCTAAAAATTGGAAAATCGATCAAACAGCTTGACGGTTACAGGCGGGTGATTTCGAATTTATACTGAACATGTGGCGTATACTTTCCGGTACTGGATGCTAAGACTGAACGGTTGTATAATTGTTATTTTTCGTGCCTACTACACGAATAATACACCTTTCTACACATAGTACGTAATAGGTACCCACTATACTTAATAGTGAGGGGTAGCCTAGCAAGCCGCGTGTTTCGCGCGACCTGTGTGCAATGCGGTCTGTGGCACTTCATTCTGCATTGTTAGGTTTCGCAATGGCTGCTTGAGTGCTCTTCACAGCCCCTGATCGGCATTCGTAGTTGGTACCTAAGTAGTCCTATATAGGTACCGGACTATGCAAAGTTCGCTACTCGAGCTTCAGCGCAAGTTGGTGGGTACTAAACATAAAGCAACCGCGTCTCATGGGTCGAACCGTTGCTCTAAGCCATCTCTTACTAAACGTAGTTTTCTATAGGTACACTTAAAATGTTCAGCGAATATTATATGTTGGTTTCGAATTATCCAACAAATATATTAAATTCAAAAGTGTAGATGTTTATTTGTTCGAGCAATTTGAAAAAAAGGTAAGTACTCGAATTTTAATTCAAATGTTCGTCGGTATCGTCGCTGTTCTGTTTAATATTGACATAGATATACAAAGGTCTGCTGATGTATAGATGCGGTTTGAAATCAAGTAGGACACCTTTGCCGCGATGGTTTAAGGTCAGAGGGCGCGGCTCCACGTCTGCCTCAAAGAGAATTACGACCGAATGTACTTCGAGTTTCTAATAATATAATTATAGTCAGAGTGAATCTTTATAGTTTCACGTTGCATGCATAATAAGCTATATTTCACTAGCTCTTTCAAATTATACGTTTTCATCTGTAAGTACTGTCTGTAAAGGATCGATCGATGTCCCTGCCTAATTGTTTTCATTTGTTTAATTCTTATAAAAATTAAAGTAGGTATAACAAACACTATTTTGTGTAAAACAGCTATAAAATATTACTTCCGGCTAATTCTGTTAAAGTCTGTAACACGTGTTCAGTAATATTTAATCGCGTGTTTAGGTAATTTATGAAGACGAGAATTCGAAATAACGAGGGTGTACGAGACGTTATTAAGATTTACTGCACCTCTGGGCTCAAGGTGCAATTATCAGCTTCTGGGTACCCTTGGGAAATACAGCGAGGGCCATAATATAGCTGTGGCCCTTTTCATGCGCCTCTGTATTATTAATTTAGCGGTCCAAATGACAACGGGCTAACTGATGGTGTTATAAGAAACTAAAAAGAGACATTTATCAATGGATTGACCATTTTAGGTACCTACTTTAGTTTATACACCTACTAAGACGGCTTTTTAGGAAAACTGCGATCAAAGTTACAGGCTTTTGAATATTGTTAGCTGGTAGAGAGCGTCGGTGGCGTGGTGGGGAAGACGCAGTCTGTCCCGTCGAGAGGGTCCGAATACGATCCCCGGTCGTACTTTGTAAGTTCTAATTGACCGAGCGAGCGAAGCGTCTCCGTTTCGAGATTGGCCAAAAATGCTCTTGTCCTTCTGTCCGGATGTCTTTCTGTCTGTAATTCTCTACAGGTCGCATTTCTCAACCGATTTTGTCGAAAGTTTGCCATGGGTATAAATTAATCACGCCATCAAAATGAGTAGAAAAAATTTTTTTAAATAATTTTTTTACAGTACCTACCATACTCGCAAAGTGGGAGTGAACTTTTTTTTTCTTATGTATCCCATAGTGGGATATCGTTGGATAGGTCTTTCAAAAATATTGCTGGTGTGTGAAAACCATTTTTTTGATTTAGGGATCCGTTGGCGAAATATTAAGCTTTAAAGCGGTAATTTTTGTTAGTCACGTGTCGCCCCCCTCAGCTAAACGGTTGCTTCTGGAAATGTGAAAAAATTCACGGCAATAGCATATTTAACGTAGTTAAAAGGAAAACTATGGCAGCTAAGTAGGTTCTATTAGTTTTTGAGTAATAGTCGATTAACTTACTTAAAATGGGATTGATTTTTTTTTCGCGTGAATTCCATGATGTTGGGTATCGTTGGATAGGTCTTTCAAAAATATCGCGAGTGTGTGGAAAACATTTTTCGATATAGGGATCCGTTTGCGAAATATTAAGCTTTATAGTGCAAATTTTTGTCACTTTAGCACCTTAATCTCCAACTGAAAAGTTGACTTCTGTTCGTTTCTTTTAGGTTTGGTTTATAAGGGCTGGCGAGGTCTACTGTTCTCACAGAACCACTAGTTAATAGGTTTGTCTTGAAAGTTAAGTACATTTACTGACCGCTTTCAAACTGTGAAGGAAAACATCGTGAGAAAACTACGCCGAAGTAGAAGTTGAAGTCCACCAACCTGCACTGGGCAAGTATGGTGGACTATAGCTCGTACGCCCTCGTCGAGAGCATTTGTTGGTATATTTTTTTCCTTCCAAGCTGCAACCGTGAGAAAGTTGTGTTCTCTTATCCTTCTTGCTAAACATTCTCTCAAAGCAGTTTTCATTTCTGGAATACTTGGGATTTAAAAAATAATAATCACTATCCTGCCTGTCCCTTCTATTCTCACACTAATTACGCTCACTCACCTACCTATACAACTAAACGACTTTGTTTATAAATAATAACGAAGGGGAATTCAACGGAATGACGAACACTTGGCATGTACAGTGTAAAGTTCATTATTAATTTACAATACGCATAGAATAATTAACTATTGTGACATAATCTTGGGGAGAAATTGTATTGTATTTAATTAAAATATTTACAGGGTTATGATTATTCCACATACTTATAATCTCTAATGGTGTAGAGTACCTATGTAGAGTACCGCAAGCAATAAATGTAATTGTAATTACAGTGAAAACACCTTATAGTCTATATAAAAATTCACGCTATTTCCGACGAGCGAGTGAATCATGAGAAAATATAATAACCATCAAAACGGACTGCCCATTCATCACCTAGAACTTTATAGTGCACGTTCCTATAATAATTGGTGGTTGTATCATTTTGGCGAGGTTGGAGCTGGTGATTAATTGTTCGGGAAAACGTATCTGCTAACACTGTTATTTGAATATTTTGGATTTGTGGCGATTAATTGATGCAATTATTCTTCCGTTAGGTAATTGGCCAGTTGGTCACCGTCCGACCGTCCAGCCCATGCTGCTTCGGTTCGTTGGTGACGTTTACGAGTAACGGGCCCCGCCGATGGTGATGTCGTGCATAGACTATTTAGCCTACTCGTGCCTGGTGATTATACGTCAGGTTGCGAAAGCTGATGCGCTGTTCGACACGGCCTGTGGTCGTCACGTCCAATCATCGAATGGAACTTCAAATTTGTTTACAAATTACCGCCGTCACTAACCGCTATGATGAACTAAATGTAAACGTGTTAAAACAATTTGATTTATTACAGCGCAGGTCGATCTTTTAACATTCTCGATTGTAATATTTGGAATATTAAATGATCCGATTAAGGATGTATACCCACTGCGATACAAATTATCTTACGTGCCAAGCGACCCGCAGGGGTCGCGACACCCACTGGTATTTGAATTCTTATCGGCTATAAAATAATATTAACGATCATATTATGTTTATTCTTTGGATTCAATATAAAATACTTACAACAAACAACACGTGAATAACCCGCATGGTGCTCAACGCTTTGTAATAAGATGTAGATTCTAGTGAGAGTTGAGACCGGAAAAGCTTTTCAGTTGCTGAAGCCTTCTTGGGGGACTTCGTACTTTGTTGTATTATTTGCGATTGTGGCCTGAACATATAGGTTGACTTAGTTATAGGTCTGCTTCGGCCTTAATTACCATTTCTCATGGCGTGCTACTATTGAAACTTAATTACTATACGGTCTGTGTAGGTTGGTTAAGGTTCGGTGCAAATTGAATAGTAATATAATATATTAGTTAGGTAGTCATAAATAAATTATATAATATTGATACATCATCCTTTCTGGTAATAAACGGTTTCGCGTCGTCTTGTTTACTTCTATTTAATTAACTAGCACATACATATTTACAAAATACGCAGTACTATAAAATAGTATTAAGTATAACTCTACGTTATGCGAGTTTCAATAAGTGCCAAAAAAAAATTATTTTTACATAATTCATAACTCAATTGTATTCACTCGACGCATAGTTTCTTTTCTATACTTTATGGTGATCATGGTCACGCTACGTCGTTTGATTTCAAACGTTTTCTACGAGGCGACTTTGCTTTTGTCGTCTTCTATCAGACGCAAACTGTCGATACTAATTGATTTAAACTGAAACCGCAATAACTATTTGCTGAGTTTAAACAAGCGAACATTGTTGGCAATTATTAAAGGCAGAAGTATCAGAGGAAGGTTCACAAAGTTGCAATAGTGTACGGTGGAGTTGGAAACGCGGCGAGCGAGCACCTAATGAAATTACCTGTACAATGCAGTTCGTGACCGACGACGTCGCTCCGCGGCCGCAGCTCCCGGGCCGCTGCGTCCGAGAGATATCTTCGCTGCAATCCAGCCGCCAGCGAAATTGCACTTCATTTGCGTTGCGCCGGCGCATTACAACAACGGCGCTAACTTTCTCACGCCCTCGACCACCTTGGTCTTTTAAGTATCGGGAACGGGCTCCGTCACGTACTCGTACGGTACACGCCGATTGATCGATAGATCATTATCGAGAATATTGAGCCTCCTAATAAAGAGTCGACATTCGGGAATCATCAGATAGGTATCATTTAAAAATCTGTTTGCTATGTAATTGAACCTATCTATTAAAATTGTAATCCATGCCGTTTTGCCGTGTCATCGCGCTAAGCTCTCACGCGGGTCGAGCGGGCGAGAGTGTAGAAACAGCTATGCGTCGAGATGAAATAGAAGTGGGGTCATTTAGAAGTGTTGTTTTTCTCTGAGGATCGCAGGCCGAGTCGAATAGCCTTACAACAGAAAAATACGAGACCGCGCATAGAAACGTGTTTAATCGTCAATGCTGGCAATGCAACGTGGGCACATCTTGCGTTTGGAGAGAGAGGGAGATATCGCACGTGCACGCGAGGGAAGGAGCTGACGAAGCAGCTTTTGATATCATAATTAAGCTCGGAACGACTGACGGCGGTGGTTGAATACAAAATGTTTATCTTAGGAGCATAAATGAAGATGATTTTTAATAACTCAACACGTTTGGTTATTAAATCAAAAGTTGACGCCTTTACGAGTATTAAACACGCTTTTAAAACTTACATGTGGATGGATAAACGGTGGAAAGTTACGTGTATTATAACGATAACATATAATCGTCTAGAATTAACGGGTATTTTCTAATATACGACTATGTGCGCGTGTAAAGTAATTAATTAAAAGGTTTTATTTAATGTCTCGCATTGCACAATCATATAAGGACGCCGACGCGGTGTCGTATTGTATTAACAGGTGCAGGTGAGAGTAGAACTGAGTAATTTGAATTAGTGATGTTTGAATCTTTGTCTGGACTTTCATCACCGGTCTTCTTTATATTTTAAACTCAACATGATAACCAAAGACATGACATAGGCTATGGCTCCTGAGTGTAGATAATCTATCTACATAATTTGCTACATTTTCTCTAACACGCTTTGAATTCCGTTTGGTTCCTCGGTTGCAGTAGCAGATTAAACAAGCATTATCTTTACGTTAACTTTGGTTAAAGTTGCCTTTACAGTCGGTTTCTGTTATTACTCATTCATTACCCAACTATCATCGAAACAGATGATTGTAGAATGTAAATATGTTAATTTTGATTTTTCACATTAAAGCAATTGTTGTTTGTGCTCATTTTGTTTGTTGTGAAACTACGTAACACTACGAAAGTTACAAAAAAATGATAGAATTTAAAATGATTACTCTCGCTAAGTCATTCAAAAGAAATGTAAGGCAATGAATGAACAACACAATTTTGTGTATAATATAAATAACCTCGCACACACAGTGGCGGGCGGATGCACGTGTGCGACACACTGCCTGCTCTCTTGGCGGCTTTTTATTGTGCCAATTTGCGCCCGCGCCGCCGCGGCTTACAATCCCACATTGATGCTAGCCCGCACATCTCCGAGCCTAATAAAAAACTCGAGCATCTTTGTTTCATCGATCCAAGAGCTATGTTTCGCTTAGTTTTGTCTGCTTTTAAGATAGCTATCTTCAGCATAGAGATATAAGCATTCAGCCATAGAACTTTGCTGCATATAATATGAGATCATACAATGGTGGGTATGTGGTATTACATTTGAAACCCTTTACTAACTGAATCAGACATCACGTGGAGGCATACCTATATGCAGGATCAATGAAACTTGGACTGTATAGGTGCTGGACCCACTTAAATAACCGCATACAACGAAACAATGTGTGAATTACTAATTATTTGGTCGACAAATTTGACGGTAAAGTAGGTAAATTAAAAGCGAAATTGAAACACGGCGCGTACATTGTGTGGCACATGCTGAATAATTATTGATTAATAGGTACCTACTACTTGTTTCAGTATTTCTAAAGTTTTCTAATTTTAAAAGCGGACGGACGTAACGAATAACTGTTGTTCGTTTATAGCTATGTTTATAGGCTCTCCCTTTTAGAGCTTTGTCGAAATATTTACGCTCCATATTGAACGTGAAATTCCAAACAATGAGAGCGATGCCGGGCCTGCGCATATGCGCACAGGCAGCCCGCCACACGTGCGCGCAGCAGTCATAGACTAGGAGACAAATTGGCTACTAAACAGAACGGACGCGGTT
This sequence comes from Metalampra italica, assembly GCA_949699065.1. Classification (NCBI taxonomy): domain Eukaryota; kingdom Metazoa; phylum Arthropoda; class Insecta; order Lepidoptera; family Oecophoridae; genus Metalampra; species Metalampra italica. The sequence continues at coordinate 6,266,204 of OX452970.1, read as the reverse complement.
TTTGTTCAACTTTTAACTGGTTATTTATTACGGTATTATTCTCAGAACCTACACTTTAAACAAAATAGACAATTGATAAAAGACAAGAAATTTTGACAAAGTAGTGTTGATTTTACATAAAACTATTAAGCCATAAATATTGATGATGTTTAAAGTTGTTGAAGCGACCTTAATTAAATAATAATAATAAAAGATTTATGCGAAATGTTTTTTAAATAAAATGGTCTCAAAGAAACCATGCTCGTACTACGTAACGGGTAGAACCTAACTTTACAAACTACTAGAAATGATTTTTATTAAACTCGAATACAAAATGTTGTCGCTCGTGAATCATAAATACCTCGTGTGTGGTGTGGTGTACACATGAATTAACTTTTTTATAAGGCGTATCTCATATATAAAAGGCGAAACTGACTCACTCACTGACTGATCAACGCACAGCCCAAACCGCTGAACCTAGAGACTTGAAATTTGGCACAGAGGTTCCTCATATAGCACTGACGTCCACTAAGAAAGGATTTTTCAAAAATCATCCCCTAAGTGGGTGAAATAGGGGTGCAAAGATTGTATGAAAGTCCCTCATTTTTAAAGTTGTAAACCTGAAAATTTGTATTTAGGCTATTCGTTATAAACCAATGAACACGTGTTTCAGCGATTTTGAAAATTCCACCCCTAAGTATGTAAAATGGGGGATTAAGGTTGGTGGGAGTTACGTCACATAGCCCAAACCGCTGAAGCTAGAATTGTAAAAATTTATATTTAGGCTTTTAGTTTAAAAACAATAATGACGTGTTTCGCGAATTTTGAAAATTCCACCCCTAAGTATGAAAAATAGGGGATGAAACGCACACCCCAAACCGCTGAGCCTAGAGACTTGAAATTTGGCACAGAAGTTCCTCTTATTGCACTGACCTCCACCACGAAAGAATTTTTCAAAAATCATCCCCTAAGTGGGTGAAATAGGGGTGCAAAGATTGTATGAAAGTCCCTCATTTTTAAAGTTGGAAACCTGAAAATTTGTATTTAGGCTATTCGTTAAAAACCAATGAACACGTGTTTCAGAGATTTTGAAAATTCTACCCCTAAGTATGTAAAATAAGGGATGAAACGCGCATAGCCCAAACCTTTGAAGCTGGAATCGTGAAAATTTATATTTAGGCTTTTAGTTTAAAAACAATAATGACGTGTTTCGCGAATTTTGAAAATTCCACCCCTAAGTATGAAAAATAGGGGATGAAAGGCACACCCCAAACCGCTGAGCCTAGAGACTTGAAATTTGGCACAGAGGTTCCTCTTATAGAACTGACGTCCACCAAGAAAGGATTTTTCAAAAATCATCCCCTAAATGGGTGAAATAGGGGTGCAAAGATTGTATGAAAGTCCCTCATTTTTAAAGTTGGAAACCTGAAAATTTGTATTTAGGCTATTCGTTAAAAACCAATGAACACGTGTTTCGGCGATTTTGAAAATCCCACCCCTAAATATGTAAAATAAGGGATGAAACGCGAACAGCCCAAACCGCTGAAGCTAGAATCGTGAAAATTTATATTTAGGCTTTTAGTTCAAAAACAATAATGACGTGTTTCGCGAATTTTGAAATTTCCACCCCTAAGTATGAAAAATAGGGGATGAGACGCACAACCAAACCGCTGAGCCTAGGGACTTGAAATTTAGCACAGAGGTTCCTCTTTACAGCACTGACGTCCACCAAGAAAGGATTTTTCAAAAATCATCCCTTAAGTGGGTGAAATAGGGGTGCAAAGATTGTATGAAAGTCCCTCATCTTTAAAGTTGGAAACCTAAAAATTTGTATTTAGGCTATTCGTCAAAAACCAATGAACACGTGTTTCAGCGATTTTGAAAATTCCACCCCTAAGTATGTAAAATAAGGGATGAAACGCGCACAGCCCAAACCGCTGAAGCTAGAATCGTGAAAATTTATATTTAGGCTTTTAGTTTAAAAACAATAATGACGTGTTTCGCGAATTTTGAAAATTCCACCCCTAAGTATGAAAAATAGGGGATGAAACGCACAACCAAACCGCTGAGCCTAGGGACTTGAAATTTAGCACAGAGGTTCCTCTTTATAGCACTGACGTCCACTAAGAAAGGATTTTTCAAATCATCCCTATCCCCTAAGTGGGTGAAATAGGGGTGCAAAGATTCTCATATATCATTTATAACTCAAGAACGGATCGACGGATTTTGATGAAACTCGGTACAGTTATAGCTTATATCCTGGAATGACATGTAGGCTACTTTTTACCGCTGTAAATTGTTCCCGCGGGAAACTAGATAACGGCTGAACGGATTCGGATGAAACTTAGTATAGTGACAGCTTATATCTTGGGATGACATATGGGCAACTTTTTACCGCGGTAAACTTTTCCCGCGGGAAAAATATTATTAAAATATTTGAAATTAACCTAACCAAAACTAACCTAACCTAACAGTGATAGGTTCCCGCGGGAAAAATATTTAATTTTGATGAAACTTGGCACGGTGATAGCTTATATCCTGGGATAAAATATAGGCTACTTTTCACCGCAGTAAACTTTTCCCGCGGGAAAAATATTTAATTTTGGTGAAACTTGGCTAACCTAACCTAACCCAACAGTGATAGTTTATATCATGGAATAACATATAGGCAACTTTTTACCGCGGTAAACTTTTCCCGCGGGAAAAATATTTAATTTTGATGAAATACTTTTCCCGCTGGAAAAATATTCGCTGTGAATTGTTCCCGCGGGAAACTCGATAACGGCTGAACGGATTCGGATGAAACTTAGTACAGTGACAGCTTATATCTTGGGATGACATATGGGCAACTTTTTACCGCGGTAAACTTTTCCCGCGGGAAAAATATTATAAAATATTATAAAAATATTTGAACTTAACCTAACCAAACCTAACAGTGATAGGTTCCCGCGGGAAAAATATTTAATTTTGATGAAACTTGGCACAGTGATAGCTTATATCCTGGGATAAAATATAGGCTACTTTTCACCGCAGTAAACTTTTCCCGCGGGAAAATATTTAATTTTGATGAAACTTGGCAAACCTAACCTAACCCAACAGTGATAGTTTATATCATGGAATAACATATAGGCAACTTTTTACCGCGGTAAACTTTCGGCGAAGGTTTGTATAAAGAACGCGCCGCGCCGCCGCCGCTTTGATGTAAAGGGCTTCATACTATTTCGAACATTACAGAAAAAAAACGCAACGATTTCGCAACGCCGCCGCCGCCGCTCAGTGTGTGTTACGCTTTAGGGATGAAACGCGCTCACCCCAAACCGCTGAGCCTAGGAAGGTGAAATTTTACATTTACTCTTTTAGTTTAAAAACAATAATGATCTGTTACGCGAATTTTGAAAATTCCACCCCTAAGTATGTAAAATAGGGGATGAAACGTACAACCCAAACCGCTGAGCCTCGAGACTTGAAATTTTGCACAAAGGTTCCTCATATAGCTCTGACGTCACCTAAGAAAGGGGGTCTCAAAAACCCCTAAGTTGGTGAAATAGGGGTGCAAAGATTGTATGAAAGTCCCTCATTTTTAATAATGGAAACGTGAAATTTTGTATTTAGGCTATTAGGCAATTCCACCCCTCCCTAAGTATGTAAAATAGGGGAAGAAACGCGCACAGCCTAAACTACTGAGCCTAGAGACTTGAAATTTTGCAGAAAGGTTCCTCTGTGATGTCTACTACGAAATGTATTTTTACCGCGGAAAAACTTGCGGGAAAACCTTTTTTACGCGGGCGAAGCCGCGGGCAAAAGCTAGTCCATTATAAATGTGACGATTTCCGATGTTTCTTGATATTTATATTAATAGGTCTTCATTCAAATTTCGAATACAACAAAGCTGTGAGAGTACTAAACCTATTAAGTATTCATCGAGTTACGAGCTTTCTCGTTTATTTTTCGTTGTAGACGGATAAGCGACCGTGTTAGTGGGCGTGAGGCGGAATTGGAACTTGAATAAATTGAATTGTGTGGCTATGATTGCCTTCATATGGTAATAATTTACTATACGGTCCAATATTGGTTTTTGTGATTGAAATTTTAAATGATTCAGTCACATACGAACCAGTTTTCTAATGAATTCATCGTCCGTACGTAGCACAGAAAGCATCTGCTGCTGGTGTCACAATTCAAACCAAACTCTGTGTAATGACTTGTTATTTCCAAAATAAAGCTTCAAAAATCTACAATATAAATGACGTTGGTCTGTGTACGAGTGGTGAACGAAGAAAGTGTTCCATGGAAAAACCCCTATTCATTGAAATTATGTGCCGTGAGCCGTAAAAGAATGAAGAATCAAGACGCGACGGTAGAATGCTGTGAGCCTTTGACCTGTCAAAACGGCCGCACGGTGCTTAGCTAAAAGGCGAGGGCGACATTGCACGGGGTCAGGCAGGCCGGGCATCGATCGGGGCGGGCGGGCTGACGGGCGGCACGCGTCAGGCTCGCTCGTCGTCACGGAGACGAAGAACAATAAGGAACCTGACACGTCGCTCTTGGAGGACCCATATTCACTGTGCGACCTATCCTGCCTTAGAAGATGACTATGAATGTCACCTGGCGAAAATATATTGCGACATAGCATCAGTGATTGATTTAAAATTAGGCCTTTAAAATTAAGAAATCTTAACGAAAGGAAAATGATCCATTCCAACACAAAGGTTGTCTGGTAGAAATCGCGCTTAGCGACAAGACCGCCTAGATGTACATTACTGTATCTGTTTTTCTCTTTTTTTCTGTAATTTTTTAAATGTTCATATAAAGTGTATTGAATTGAATTGAAAGAACTTTGCAGTGTTCAGTAAAGAGTTAACAAATGAAACTTATTTGTAAGACATTAAAACTACGAGATGAATAATTCGATAACAGAATTGCAACAGGCATAAAGGTATTCAATCGAATCAAAGCTCTGTTTATAATCCCGTTTTGTGTTGATGGTCATCACATCACATCACATCAGTGCCGGGCGAGCCAAACGGAAGGAAGTGAGCGGCTCAATTACCGAGAGCGGTCGTTGTGTGCAACGGTGTGCTCATATGGAAACACGACACGCCGCGATCGATTTACTATAGCCCCGTTTCTATTTGTGATTGCCATTTCTAGGATACCAGTACTGAATGATGTTTAGAATGTGAATGGTATTATGTTCTTGAGGCGCCAACTGAAAGAAAGACTTTCAAAAACGTTGTTAACCTAATTTTGTGATGTTCGTGGAAATAGAAACGTTTATCGTATTGCTTTACCCAGGTTTCGTTCCCACAATAGACAGATCGTGACCGCTCTTTATGATCAGGAGCGGGCGATAGCTCTCCACTCGGCACTCTCTTTCGTCTCCGGACTTACATCGTGAGGGGATTTAATTGTGAATTGTGACCGAGATAATCTATCTGTGTATCTTGGCTCTTAACTTCCCATCTCCCTTTCTCTAGTAGATACCGTCAGTTGGTTGTTTATTGTTTATCTTCTGTTTACTGATCATTGGCCACTTCAATATGTATGAGTTTATCTTTGTGTAGGTGTTACATTGTTAAACAGTTCGTAGTGAATATTAAGCAAAGATAAGACGGTGTGAACGCTTTGAAGTGTGAAGTGCCGTGATTGCCTAGAGGTTCTGACATACCGATTGATTGAATACATAACATGCATATAGGCAGGCGGTACCCGTGGTACAACCGCGTGTACTTATGTATATGGAATAGTTTGATGGCTTCTATAAACACTTATTTTAAGTACATTCAGTATGTTTGCGCTTGTACTCACGTAATAATACTGAGTTACATTACTTGAATAAGTATCAATATTTCAAAGCTATCTCGCGTATGGAAAGTTTTTCACGTAGAAAGTAGAAACCTAAACCCGGCAATGTTCCGCATGAAGAAATAAACAAATTCGGGTGGCGCGTGCTTTTGCATCTATATGTAAATTAACTCATTAGCGATTTACGTTCGCATGTGCTTCGCTTCCCCGATTTTTTCGTGCAAGCGTATGCAAACTTTGGCCTTTTAAAATCAGCGTTTTGCGCCCGACCAGGCAGGAATTTCAATAGAATGGCTATAGCATCCTGCGTTGCGTGCACTATATAAAGGTGAGAATATTCAGCCGTTGTTGTTAAATAATTTGCCTTGTACAGGTTTACATTGCTTTTATACTAAGCTTTTACTGGAATAAGGTCGTCGGGAAACTTTATTGTCTGGATGGAGCTCTTATCAGCCGACACAAGTACCTACTGAAAGTCTTTCTTTCTGAAGCGTGTTATCGTAATTGTGTATACCTTTAAACTAGGGATGCAACGAATATAACCTACTTTAGCTAATGCGAATTGGTACTGAATTATTATTATCTGCCAAAAATAGTGAAAAATTACTTTTGTGACTGGCACTGAGACAGAGACTTTACGTCTAGCCATATCTAATAAACAGAAACAGCTGTGTAGCATTAGCATTATTGTGCAAAGAAATCCCGATCCGAGACATATTTGCATGGACTTCTATAACTAGTAGTTCCGTGAGAACAGTAGACCTCGCCAGCCCATATAAACCAAACCTAAAAGAAACGAACAGAAGTCAATTTTGCAGTTGAAGACAGATTAAGTACTAATGTGCCAAAAATTAGCACTTTAAAGCTTAATATTTCGCAAACGGATCCCTGAATCGAAAAATGTTTTTTACACACCCGCGATATTTTTGAAAGATCTATCCAACGATACCCCACACCATGGAATTCACGAGAAAAAAATTTATTTCCCATTTTTCGTATGCAGTTTTATGAACTTAATTAAAATTTTCGACTTTCTTAAGTTAATTGACTATTACTCAAAAATTAATTGAACCTACTTAGCCGTCATAGTTTTCCTTTTTACTACGTTATATATGCTACTGCCGTGAATTTTTTCACATTTCCAGAAGCAACCGTATGGTAGGTACTGTAAAAAAAATGTTTTTCAAAATTTTATTCTACTTATTTTGTCGGTTTAATTAATTTATACCTATGCCAAATTTTTGTCAAAATCGGTTGAAATATGCGACCTGTAGAGAATTACAGACACACTGAAAGACAGAAAGACTGACAGACAGACAATAGCATTTTTGGCCAATCTCGAAACTGAGACGCTTCGCTCGCTCGGTCAATAAATTGGGCTCTACCCCGTGGCTCTACGAATATGGCTGAAAAAAACAATACGAGGCAACACGTGTTATACCCGGTCGCCACTGAAAACCTATGGATAACACACAGCATCGCGCTGCATTTCGTTTCACGCAGCAAAAAAAAAAAAACCTAATTTGATAACCGCGAATTCGTAAAATGTTAAAAAAGTTTTATGCGAATACGAATATTTCGTATTCGTTGCAACCCTAATACACTGTTTGTCATTTTGTGACTATTATTACATTGTAACTTCTACATTGAGTTCAATTCTTATGTAGGTAATAATTCTGAATGGGGAAGCTATCTAACCCGGGCAGAGAATTTGGAACTCATGCTGAATATTGTTTTGTAGTGGTAGCAAGTTTCTGCAATATCGTAAAGGGAGGCGATGAGTGGTGTGACTGGCAATGTTCATAACTTCATAACTTGTAAACAAAAGCTATCTACGACGTATTCAAATAAGTTTTGATTTGGGTCCAACTTAGTATATATATATATAATAATTATACTATACTAGCTGTTTCCCGCGGCCTCGCCCGTGTTTTATAAGTTTATTCTGACTTTTTCTTTTTGCTGGCTCCTAAGAGTCATGTGCACAGATTTATAAACATTAGACTCTCTGGAACTATACCAGCCGGATTTGAAAAATTCTTTTTGAATTTGATAGCCCAATTCTTAAGAAAGGTATAGGTTATTTAACATCAGGCTACGATCCTTAAAAGCAGAGTAAAAAAAAAAGTCCGAAATAACTTATAAAATGCGGGCGAAGCCGCGGGAAACAGTTAGTAACTTATATAAGCGAAGCGACCTAATATCTGTATTGCTCTACCGAATTACCTATCTCTACTTACCTGAATATTATTACCCTTGCTTGTAATGGAGAATAGAAACATTGTATCAAGTAAAGGTAGAGTTGGTACTAACATATGGATATTCGAATACCTATCAATTTTCCAGAGTCGATCGCGTTTCATTCGATAGGTCTTATACCTTCAGGTACGCGAGGCAATTATGTGACTCATCGTTTACAGCAATAAATAATTTTCACATGTCTAGCAATCTCGAGATCGATATCCGGCCAAGCTAAGTCTCACATAGATACCAAAATGGCTAGTAGGTATAGTAGATGATAGGTGGGCTAAAATGATTTGCGGATATGGGGCTGATTTTCGCACTGATGTCGGTGATGGCAGTCGATGCTTTTCAACTTTCGGAGTAGTCATTGTGGTTTATGTCCAATTAGATTTATTATGTTATTAAATAATCAGTTTCGCAATCTGCCAACAATTAACTTTCTTGCTATGAGCCTTCATTTGGCTTAAGTAAGCACATGGTTTTAGGCAAGGAGATTCGAACCTCTTTTGTCGCGCGCGCGCTCCCTGTGGAGATCGCACCTTGCAAATTTAGTATGGGAAACGATGAAAAATTCTGTGTCAAAATCAGGGGGGTGCGGACAAATGAAGCGGATTAGCGGGAGGAAGTTGCTCATACAAATTTATATGGAGTTTGAAAATGAGAATGTGTGAGTGAGTACCAATTTCGATATACATTTGGCACGATTTTGGCACCCCCTAAAATGATTTTGTTACTCATCCATATGGGAGTAGCTTTTTTTTTAAATTCATGGTTTTAGGTTTAAAACCTGCGAGAGAAGTGCTTATAGGTCTGGCATTGATGAGTCAGTCAATGGGTACAAACGGTTTCATACTGTACCGCGTTCAACGGTCGTCATATCATAATGTTATGCCTTTTGTCGGGCGCTAGTGACCGTCATGCACCAGCTTAATTGTTTAATTCGTGCTAATTGCACGAGAGCACCCATCGTTGCCTATTTCATAGTCGTGCTCTCTTTTGTGGCGACATTTATAATTGTCAATTGAGAAGTTTCGACGGCTGTAAAAATATGAAGTACGTAGTAGTACGTACTTACTTAGTAATATGAAGTACGTATGTAGTACACTCGCTGTGTCACCCCCTATGTAGCATTAAAAACAAGCAGCTCGGTTTTGTGACTCCTAATCCAAATGATATTGTATCGCGTATCTATACGATTATAGATAATTTTAAAAAGAGCCATTACCTGTTAAAGTTAAAACTTAATAGCTCTTTTTAGAATTATCCCGTCCGTATATTTCATTGGATGGAATGAATCTGGAAATGTCGAGTTTGTTTAACGACATGGGCGCCAATCGAAATGATTATTTGCATACTAATGGTATCAAAATGCTATCATCACCTAAGCGTTCTCCGTAATACGTCTGTGTTTGTTGTAACTCGTAAATAATATAGGGCCGTTTATAAATGCGAGTGAGGATGTGTGGAGATTAAAATAAACAAACACTCGCATGGTGACGTGCGATGTCGTTGATTGAGACAAGTTATACCTTGTCATCCATTTCGTTACTAACCGCCGGTTTAAATAGATATAAGAAATAAGACTTTAAATTCAAATTAAGATATGGCTTAAAGGTCTCGTTACCAAGCCAAAACCTACTTTAAAAAAATACTCTTACTATAACCTAATGTACAGTCAGCGTCAAAAGTAGCTTGACACTTTAGTACCTTGTCAGTCTAATGTAAAAAGCGAATGTGTCAATTACTAATTGACACGTGCCTACTTGTAGTGACAGCTGGCTGATGCGACGACCAACTCGTAAAACATTTTTTGACGTCTTTATACCAACCGCTTTGCACATCATTTTTCACTAAAATTGGCCTAATATGTATCCGATACAGATGTTTGCCCGTGTAATCGCTTGCTATACATGTGTTTTATTATTATCCTGTAGACAAATTATGCATTTAGGTTCAGATTCTGATAAATAACACAGATACAATTCCCTTCGCCAAAGTAAATATAGAACGAGAGCCACGGGGTTAAATATGCGTGACATTTAAACGTTACACACAAACAACATTGCTAAAATATACCTTCCGACTCCGATTGCCTTGCCTACCTGCAAAAATAACAAATGAAAATCAGAGTTATGTATCATTTGTGTGCGCGGAAGGGAGCTGGAGCATTCGGCATTTCTCCTCTTCCATGCCTTTTCTCCTTCACATCTTTGACTTGACCTTATTATTCACCCCCGACTTGACCTGACATTGCGAATTCCTATAAGTGAGCTATTGATTATACCATTTCCACAGAACAAACCAGAATGAGCGTAGAAAATCATAATCATACTGCCATGTATGTACCTATATATTTTTGGTTTCATTTCTAGCGCGAACGCGCCTTATGATTTGTTCTGTATTCTTAGGTTTTATTCAACAACCCCACTTTTTACACCGAAATGTGTACAGAGAGTGACCTAAATTATAAAACTTTATACTGACTTGAAGATTTATCTCTTCATCGGATTCGGGATACGGCAATCGTGCCGTCTATGATTAAATCTAAAAACAAAACGGTCCATAAGTAAGCAGAGCGGTTCACCGTAAACCCATATGGAAAAAATCCGATGGGAGATACATAAACAGAGTGCGGGAGATTCGTGTCAACGGCCGCGGCTTTGTGCCCCCTGCCCGCTCCCCCGCCCCGCGCGCCCACGCGCCCCCGTGGCGGCGGGGGAAGCGATTTCAAGGGTGGCTTGGCTACAATATTTCCCCCCGCTCTCACCGATAGGCCGCTAAGACACATCAACGTTTCATCCTTCCATTATCACGCTGCTCCTCTTTTATTAAGAACACGATGACTTTATTACGTCGATTGTTTTTGTTCCTTTTGATCCACTCGATCATAAATGGTCATAACTTAGTTTTTTGTTGTCTTCAAATTGTATTACCTAAACGCATGAACCTGGACGCCACACTCAGGCGTTACACTTTGGTACAAGACCTCGTGGTCATGCGGGGTATCGAAATTGTATCGATGTGTCCGAGAGATAATGTTGATCGATATAATATTACGTGTCTGTTTCCAAAGAATAAATAGTGTTTCGTAGCGTACAACAGCTGTGCTGTGCATGTGGGCTTGGATCCCCCCGCGAAAAATGACAGGACAGGTGGAGCCGATACAGGTAGACGTGTTGCTCTCTATAACACCTAAACAGAATAAAAATGATGATTAAGAAGGAGTGTCAGATAAAGATTTATCTTACATCGGAAATGTATATTTGAGGTCATTCGTGACGTGATGGAGTTTGATGTAGCTTTGAGCACGGCGGCGAAGCAGGCAGCCGCTATCGATCCCTCGGCGGTCGGAAACTTCATTATCTTATTCCAGTTATTGTTTATTACGTATTCGATCAAATCCACATAGGGCTTTATTGGATATCGATAGCCTATCGGTGTCCATAAACCATAGTTTACCTCACACTGTTACTTATTTTTCTTTAGTAGTAAATATAGGTAGGTAGGGACGTTCTTTCCTTCAAAATAATGACGTTGAACCCCACACCCTTGATTCTGACTGATCTTGTCGAAACCATCCGAAGTAAAGGCTCGCATCGGCCGTCCAGTCAGCGGAAACGAGGAAGCACGTTATCGAGGGGCGGCGTGATATATCGCCGCATTCTTGGAGAAATATTGTCCATCGCACGCGATATAAGTAACGGATCTAGTATGCCTCCTGCAGGGTACAGTCGATAGCAGGGGTAGTATTTCGCCTTCCGAGAGCTTGATAAATAACATCCGAGTAACATACATCTAATACTTAATAGAAATATATTGTATCCAATTCACTTTTATGGTACGTATTGATAATATCGTAGCTTTTGAAATAATCGATGAAACATAAAACAAATGAGCTTTGCTGTGCAAGTTAATTTACGAATTACATGTTCATTAAAAAAATACAATAATTAATGTTATCAAATAAGTAAAATAATTTCTTTCACAAGCTCTCACCAGGACTTAGCGAGAGCAAGACGACTAAAGAAGTAAAACTGTATTTTTTTTCATAAATTACCTACTGAAAAATATTTTGCTTTGTCTTTTATATAGGTACCTAGGTATTATAAAATTAAATATTCCTTTGCGGGTTTTGCGGCTTAACAAACATAAATTAAATAATAGACGTTCAGACTTCTCAGATACGACAACACGGTTCGTTAAGCTCGTCATAAAATAGTATTTTAACAATAGGAGCGATTTAATGCGCGCGTTTCACATTCTAAAAATGAAATATAGTTCTGGTTCCGCAATGCAGTCCTTGCATGGGGTAGCAAAGTAGTTCGGTAACTACCGACCGACTATTGCCTATTAAAGGGTTGCCGCTTTTTTATTTTCATACATAGTTTATTTGGTAACTATGCTTAGGGCAATTGCCAATTGAAACTTAATTTGCACCTTATACTATGTTACATCTAGATTAATGAATACTGTGGGTGTAGGCAGTTTATTGTTATATTATTTTTTTTAACAAAGGAATATTCAATGTAAGTACCGCAAAATTTCTAAATAACCTCTGCAAGAGAAGCTTAATAAGCTTTTTAATTATGTATGTCATTAAAAACTGAAACTTTATTATTGACACAAGATGACTTATTTCAAAATCGACTAATACTGTTCATTTGGAGTTAAACCGTTTGTTCGTTCTATATCCTTTCTTTACGTACTACTTACTTACCTAAATGTTTCAAATGAAGTGACAAACGGAAGCAAAGCTGCGTTAACAAAATATGTTTAGAAACAAAATAATCAAGGGAAAGGGAGTACTCGTACCTATATTAGGTGCAAAATGTAAATTTTGAAGTCCACTTCGTAATACAATTTTGTTTCCGCGAAACGCAAATAGTCGTGGTTTTCGTTTGCCACATCTGTTGGAATACGTAAGTATTTGTTAATACATATAACTTTTGTTAGATCGTATTGGGGCGAATGATAGACGGGCGGATGTCGCCGATTTAGCTGTGACGGTGACATGGCTTCCAAGTGATTGTTCTCGGCACTAAAATCAATAATAACGATTTTATTATTGGTGGCAACCCTCCGACTGTTATTGAATTGAAGGACCCCGCGCGGGGCAGGTTGCTTTGTTTGGTGTACTGATCGGTACAAAACACGTGCCACTAAAAATATATGCCCCTAAATAAATCTTTTTAGGGTTCCGTCAAAACAAAACGGATAACTTGAAACAACCTTGACCGATATAATGAAATAGACTAATAAAAGGCAAAATTAAAAAGTTTTGAAAAAATCCACAACGGATCTGATCGAAAAGGAATAAATAGGTAACATTTTTGAGAATCCCCCGACTAAAAGGAAGTTCTTTAATAGGTACCTATATGTAACGAAAGACAAAAATTAAAAATATATACACAGCAACCTATTAATTAGTAATTTCAACCCCAAGAAAATTCGTCGGGGCTGTCATACCCTACCCTGAAAAATACAAAATTTTTTGCAGTCTTACTTATTACTACTACTATTTTGTGCTACTATTTATTTTGTGAGTGGGTAATTGAAATTATATTGGGTACGTCAATAAATCTTTAAACCTTTTATTTATACAAATTGCTGCATCCCTACGATACAATTAATAAAGATTTCTATACTGCTACAATTTAATTGAAATTGGGAACAGAGATGGCAATGGCAGCCCCCGAACGGTATATGTGCTTTTCACCTAGAATGACCTAGAGGCCGACTGTAAATACCTATAGTGACGATGAGAACATATAATATTTTATATATATTTATATATTCACGCAAAAACTACAGAACAAATTTTAATGAAATGTTACAGTAATATACGATTATAGATCAAAATAACGTAGGCTACCTCGGGAAAAGCTCTTCCCGCCGGAAAACTTTTCTACCCGGATGAAGTCGCGGGATACAGCTAGTGTAAAATAAAACACATTTGACATGTTTTAACGACTTAAATGTTTCAATTTATGACGTGCATCTAGAAAGCAATTCCACGTTTACTGAAATCTCGACAGTATGTACTTATGTAGGTATTTCGTGCCAAGTTAATATTTCGTTATAACTTCATTCTAACTCTTTCCTCTCGCGCTTGTTGCGAGCGGGTAAGCACTGGATCCGGTTGAATATTATATTCTGGAATAGGTCGCATGGGAGGGAAGCCGGCGCTACATTTACATTTGAAGAAGAATGCAATCCTAACGTACTTCTATATTAATACATCTGCTACAAAAAAGGTACCTATCGCACTATTACTTATTCTGTGGAATCGCTTATAAAAATTGTTGAATATTAGGTACTTCTGTGAAATTTTATTGGCGGGTACAATCTACACAGCTTACCCCCTAAAGTTTTGTAGCACGTTTATTTGCACTATAATTAAAGTTATCAACTTGATGCCAAACACAGGCAGCTAGCGACCGCAACATTTCTCGGGAATCACTCTAGCATAATGGTAAACGTGGTTGTTTGCAAATATCAGCGCAACTCAGAATGTTATACTCGGCTCAAAGCAAAACCAAAGCCTGCGCTCGATCCGGAGGGGAGACGCCATAGCATTTCCTCCCGATGCAAGACCTTCTGACGTTTTTATGGGTCTGTACAAAAAATGTAGATAATAAATGAGGTGTTAACTATGACTTCACTTTTCTCTTCATAGATACGTACTTGTACGCTCATATCCATTCTATCTCCCGTTATAATAATTCTGCACTTGTCTCAAGTATTAGGTAATAGATTCCACCACAGTGAGAGGCCACTGATGGCTTGTTTAGGGTGGAAGGGCTAAAGTTATGATTGCCGCCATTGTTGTTTCGTTCTGACCTAGTTTATGCCTCGTTTAGAAGTTAGGGAGCTATGCCTTATGCAATGCAAATGCAAAATGAATTTAAATTACACTTGTTTTAATAAATAAATAAACCGGACAAGTGCGAGTAGGACTCGCGCCCTGAGGGTTCCGTACATACTTAGTTAAAGAAATAATTCGAAAATCGTTAAAGTTATTTTGTTTTGATAAAAGTCAAAGATAAAATACTTTTTTTTATGATGTAACTACAAATATACTGTTTTCGGATTTTTTCGAAGCTGAAGACATTGCTTCTTGCCAAATTTCAAGATTCTAGGTCAACCGGAAGTACCCCATAGTTTTTGATTTCCAAGATGCTCAAAAATGCGGCAAAATCAGCCATATCTTCCGACTGCGTTGACTTAGAAGTTTGTTAAAAGGTCTTGACAGACAGAGAGACGGACAACGAAGTGATCTTATAAGGGTTCCATTTTTCCTCTTTTGAGGTACGGAACCCTAAACAGAACAAATACGGTACCGTAGGATTATCCTTTGGGTTTGTCAGTAAGTATAACATTCAAACAATTGTTTTTTGTTATAAAATGGTACCTAAGTAAATACTTAGCAATATTTATTATAACGTCAGTAAGGGCGTCAGTGGCGTAGGGGATAAGACGCGGCCTATCATATCGAAAGGTCCGGAGTTCGATCCCCAGCTGGGCCATGTACCAATGGGTTTTTTCTCGAAACTTAAGTACATTTACTGACTGTTCTTAAACGGTGAAGGAAAACATCGTGAGGAAACCTGCATACGCCGAAGAAGAAATTCTTAGGCGTATGTGAAGTCCACCAACCCGCACTGGGCTAGCGTGGTGGACTATAGCCCGAACGCCCTCGTGGAGAGGGTAGGCCTGAGCCCCAGCAGTGGGGACATTAATAGGCTGTTGATGATTTATTTTAAAACGAAATTCATGTGAAATTTAAAATGGATCGTGTGGGTATACGTAACATACGTTTATTCCGCTCATTGGTTATTTGGGAAAATTGCCTGCTTGTTTTCGAAATAATAACTGTAATTAAAGTAGTTAGGCAAAATTGACGTACTTGGCATTACGTGTTAAAGTTCTCTTATATTATTACGTAACTGCGAGTTGACCGCATAACAAACGAGCAAGTTACTCCCGAAACGAGGGCTGTTCGCTGTAAGTAAAGTACTGAAATTTACGTTTTGCGCCGCCCGTACTAAACTTAAACTGTTACTAGCTCGGCCCCCAGAGATTCTTTCCCACAATTTGTATCCTAACAATTTATGGGTTTCAGCATGCAACATTTTATTACGCGCTTTTACGAAAATGTAAATTCCACTAAAAAGTAAATGCATGGAAATATTGATCTCATGATATACCTGCCTATTCTTCTGCGTGTAGCTCTTTACAATACATGATACTTTACGATTGTTTTTTTATTACTATTATAGTTTCGTCGAGGTAGTAAACTGCTAAAAGCTTTCCTTTTGTGAGAGATAGCACTAACATAGTATCCGGAGGGTTTTGATAGCAGAGTAAAGAGATGAATTGTTTGAACAATTTTCTTTGTGTATTTCATATTTTATCTTGTTGGGGTTCTTTCATAAAGGTTGTGTAAAACGGATGATAAATTGCTTCACGTATTTAAGTAATTGTTTATTAAAAACAATAGGAGGGTTGCTGTAAACGATTGGAATGAAATTTAAAATGCTCGGTCGAGTGTCTGCGAGAACATTTACCTAACTACCCTTTGTTTATGTTTTCGTTCCGCTGAACTGAAACAAGGTTTATTACCTCCGCTTTGTCGTCGTTTGTGCTTTGCGCTCGTGTAAAATCCTTTCCGAGTAAATTGCATAATGTGGTTGGAAATGCACTTTTTTATATTTTTTTATTACCTACCTAAGTCTACGGAATTTGAGACAATAATGCCCAATAAGTTCTAACTGTATACCTAACATATTGAACGTTAGATTGGACATTATTATAGTTAATCCTAGACCCATATCGTTACCCTTTGCATTTTTGCCACAGAATAAATAATAGTAAGTAGTGAACACGGAGCCAAAACTATACTGTCTGTGCTAAACATCCTGCTTATTATTAGTCAATTCTGGTAGAAATGTAATTGTCGAATCTGTAACTGTGTTTTTCTAACTTGTTTCATCAAATGCAACAAACTTTATTACACAAAACTGACTTATCTATATGGTCATTACAGTCATCTCATCACGCACGGTCTTTCTTAAGTCCTATACTGCCATTTCAGTGTAAATTGAGTTTTATGCTGTCATATCCTTCATATTAAAAATTTTACGAGTACCTAACTTAAAATATTTCTTGAGAGAAAGATTTTTGCTACTGTATCTGCTTCCTTGACACCTAGCTTTTATAGGTATACGTAGAAGTTAGAGATAAGATTATATATGTTAAATGGAGAGTGAACGTGAATCGGAAAAGTTGTCTGAAACACATCCCCTGACTCCAATGCACGCAATCTCTCTTCATGGAAACACCCTTTTGAGACGTCTGCAAGGGACGTGAGTTATATAAAGTACCTGGCTGCGATAAAGGGGGGTTGTGCTGGTGCACGTAGGTACCTATCTAATTGTAACACTACACATTTGCGTACACAACACCTGTACCTACTAAGTATCTACTTACTTAATAATTTCTAAATTGCTATAAGTAGAATGCAACATCTTAAAGATAATTATGTTGGTACCTACTTCTACATGTTAATAATACATGTAATTTCATGACACACACACACTTACAAAATACCCGCATCCAAATCGACGCAAAATGCACACATCCCAACCAAATCCGTTATTGAAGTAAGAGCGAGAGATTTTGTGAAAATAAATAAAATATTTGTATTAGTTATTTGGTCGTTTTAAAACGTTGGTCCTGATCTTGCTGTGCTATTCGTGAACGTTCCAAAATAATTAGCTTGGAATAAGATAACTGCAGGTTGTTGTGAAGAATAGTTACGTGACTGCGGTATGTAGAGGGGAAAGGGTAGGACTTGGTAAATAAATCGAAACCGAAGCTAGAAAGTAGTTATTATGATATAGCAGCGGGAAGTTGAAGTAATATAAGAAAGTTTCCTCACAAGTAGAGCTGGCGGGCGTGTACACGAACCAGCTGATGAGTTTAGGAAGTTGCTCCTTCCTCATGTACATACTTTGTTCCAGTCCAAGTAGGTACTTAGAGAAAGGAGCAACATCTGAGGCTACGTACAGTCAGCGCCAAAAGTAGCTGTACCTTGTCACTCTAATGTATCAATCAATGTTTCTCAATTACTAATTGACACATTCGCTCTGGACATTAGAGTGACAAGGGGACCAATCGTGCTAATTCTGAACGATATTACCAAATCCGTTTGGAACAAAAAACGTTATGCTGCATGTACACGTTTGGCAAAAATTTACAAACGCAAGTTGTGGAGCAGGGCTTGCGTTTGTAAAGGGTTGAAAAACGTGTACGTACAGCATAACGTTTTTGGTTATGGTTTGGATTTGGTAATGTCGTTCAGAATTAGCGCGATTGGCCCCAAGGTACTATATAGTGACCTGCTACTTTTGACGCTGACTGTACTGCCTCGCAGATGTGTAGCTTTAAACATCAATGTTACGTTGACATTGACTCCTTATGTTTATCACTTTGCCCGCCTAATACTTTGATTCAGAATCATCATAACTCCCTTTAGGTTGTCGACTACAATATCATAAAGTAGGAATGTATGCAATGTAAGATAATCTAAAAACAACAAACTTCGACCTCTTTATTGAATTATTCTATGATTTTATATATACAGAAATAATACAGGAACATATTCGTTCTTATGATATCTACCGTATAAATAAAAGTTAAAATATAAAACCCGACTACGAAAATGATAACAACAATTTTTTTTTGTCGTGGTATCCTACTAATTCTACTAATATTATTATGAGCGAAAGTTTGGAAGGATGTTTTTGAGGATGTTTGTTAGTATTACACGCTGTAATGGCTGAACGGAGCTTGATGAAACTTGGCACAGTGATAGGTTGTTTATGTCCTGGAATAACATTTAAATACTACTTTTTACCGCGGTAAACTGTTCCCGCGGGAAAATCTTATTACATGCCGGCAAAGCCGCGGGCAACAGCTAGTATAAACATACGTAGACTGCTAAAGTCATAACTCCCCCTTGTCTTCGCCGTAGTCGGGTAAAGAATTGATAGAAACATAAAAACGAAAACGTATTCATCAAAAATTGTTTGTTATTGTTAATTTTATGGTGAGTGCGGTTTATTTCGAACGATTTTGACGAACCAAATGCTAGGGAAGCACGAAGCGAGTTCGTGGCCGCTACTGAGACGAAATTATTGATTTCAGCGCAGCGAGGGCGCAAACTTTTGCTTCGCTTCCTTTGGTAGACAAATTGCGTATATTTGAGTAGAGATAACGCTCCCGCGTACTTTTCCTCTCAAGACATTTCTCAGATGTAGAGGAAAAGCATTAAAGAAGAAACGTAAATCACGTGATTTGCTTTTAAAAAGTCCATACCTAAGTACGAGTACCTAGATGTAAAGAATTTAATTGTTTAAGTATACAGAAATCTGGTAATACTGTCTATCATATTAAATGCATTTCTTTCAACGGTTTAAGTGGGTTTGCTAGTGCATGCAGGGTGGTCGTTACCGAGGATGCTTCCGAGCTTCTGGATTATTACTTGAATGGCTTCATTAAGTGAGTTAGCCCGATACGTGGCTGGAAAGTCTAATTAGCGCGAGCTGGCTGACTCGTGGAACGCTCTCGTGTGAATCTAATATTTTTTTGGCGTAACTGTATTAGTGTTAGTTAGCAAGCACCTTTTTCCAGCTAAAAGGTCGGAGTGTACAGTCTACAATGGTTGTATTGTCGGGATCACACACGTGTGCACCGTACGACGTACACTGACGTTTAGTACGGCACTACGGGTTAAAAATAGAGCGAACCGGACATTGAACCGGTGGCTCCGGACATCGTTGTAATGAAAGTGTCCCATCGCGTTCGGTTTTCGCGACTGCGGACTGAACCAATTTCCCCGATCTCGAAATACTCTATGAGTACTAGCTCTAGCGTATGACAGATTTAGTTTGCTATTGGTTTAATTAAACTAGAAATGTTGAAGCTTTATGAATGTAAGCAGATACGTGCATAGTTATTGGCTAATAATCTTAAACCATTATGTCGGTAGTAACGGCGGAACGTCGTAGAAGACTGTTATTACACTAGGTTGGTACTGGGCGGGTAATAAACGGCTACTGCCATTAGGTAGAGCAACCGGCGAGCGCGGCGCAGCTTCTATATCATTAGTCGCACAGTCGCTAGTCGGCACGTGCGACGGCGACAGGTGTTCATTCTGCCATATTAACGTATCCTTTACATAGATACACTTTTTTACGATACCTCATCTTGTACTAATGCGCCTTTTGTTACATTATTCTCGCTCTCCACTTGCCGAGCACTTGTGTAAATATTTTCTCTTTGTTTGACTGACGTGCGTGGGCTTGACCATTGTCCAAAATTGTTGTTTTGTGCCCTTTGATTATTAATAGCGTGCAGTGGAGGCGGGGTAACTGTTATACTTTGCTTTTCATCCTACAATGTTTGGTTAGTAAAGAAGCGCATCTTCTGGACCGTGTTTTTGTATATTAAATTACTTTCATTGTTCAGACGTTATAATACATACAGTAGGTACAGGTCTTATTTTTTACGTTGGAAGAATCGTGCGCTTTTGTCGTTGTCTTTCATAATAGCCGTACCCAATTTCGAATTCATTTGCAAGCGCTAACTCTCATTTCATTTGCAAATTGAATCGTATTGTGTGGTTTTGCATTGGAAACGCCCGTTTCGTGTATTTCTCGTCGCCCGTCGCTACTGAGGCAAATCTGCAAAACTGTCAATTACTCGTCTACAAGTCAGTTCTGTTGAACGAGATGGCATTGTTAGCTCGCTCGCCCGCGCGGTTCACGCCCCTGTCGCCTCCGGTATCCTGCTTCCGGGAAATTGAGCACTATCGACCATCCCACTCGCTCTCCTTTGAAAATAATGTCCTTTCCCTTTAAATAATTGTGATCCCGTTAAGAACATAATACGGAGATTAACTGCAGACAACTCCGAAACAAGATCTCTCTACTTACTAGTACCTTTTTGTGATTACATGTGCAGTTGTCACACAAAATGCTGTCAGGATTAAGTACCTACCTATTTTTTACGATATGAGGCTTAAACGTTGCACCTAGAATGGTAAGCGGTTACATGCAACCTTAGATTTCTGTGTTTAACGATCCAAACGTTGCAAGTGCGTTGAGGTAACGCAGGAGTGCGTTGTACCGTGGTGCTGAGCGAACTCAAGATTCGATTGAATGTCTATCGTATCTTGAAGCTGTGAACAGTGTGAATACTGGCTTAGGTCTTATAAGTACTTAATTTATGACACAAGTCGCCGGTTTACTTTAAAAAATTCTTTAAGAGATATAATAAACTTAGGTACTTAATTGAAAGTTAAACCTGCCGAATTTGTTCTAAAATTATTTTAGTTTTTTTTCATAAAGGAGTTGTTTGGATAGATATACTTAATATAAAATAAATAAAAATAATTTATTTCAGACTGAGTCCATTTTTGTTAGTACAACACACTCTTACAGACTATTGTTAGAATAAAAGAGAAATAAAATAAAAACAACAATGTGATCTGCGAGACCGCCCGCCACCGAAGCACCGATGCGCACGCCTACACCGCGGCCGGTGCGTGCATGCGCATCCAGCGGCCCAGCATTGGGCTGTCCCACCGGTCCGCTATGCAGCTCAGGATGCTGTTGGGGCTGGCGCGCACTCTGCGCTGGATGGAGGCGCATCGTTTGCGCATGATGGCGTGGAAGTCATCGAGACGCGCCTCGGCGAACATCCCGGACGCGCTGCAGAAGCGCGGCAGCCCCATCAGCACCCGGAACGCGTTGTTGTATTGAACGCGCAGAGCGTTGTATGCCCTCTGCGTGTAACCGGCCCACAGACTGCACGTGTAAAAGGATTGGCAGTATGCTCTAAAGAGGGTCACCTTCACCTGTTCGGTACAACGTGCAAATCTGCGGGCCAGCATATTACATCGGACATATAACGCTCTGCGCTCGCGCTCTATATCTAAGTTGTCACTTAGATCTTCGGAGACCCAGTGGCCCAGATACTTGAATTTGGCGACTTGACTAAGAGGAGTTCCGCAGAGCTTAACCTGTGGCACGTTGGGATAGTATTTAGTGCCGGCTTTAAATACAAGAAGCTCGCTCTTCTTCGCGTTGTATCTGAGCCCATGGGCCTCCGCATACTCTTCACAAATGTGAAGCAATCTCAACAATCCATTAATCGATGGGCTCAGCAACACCATATCATCTGCGTAACTAATATTATTTACGCACACTCCATCTACGTGACAGCCCAGATAGGTGTTGCTGAGCTCAACGATCAGCTGGTTAATGTACAGGTTGAAGAGTCGGGGGGAGGTGAGGCCGCCCTGTCTCACCCCGCACTCCAACCTGTACACATCCGAGTATGAGCCTGCCCACTTCACACAATTGGTCTGGTTGCTGTACCAATACCTCATGAGAGATACCACTTCATCAGCCACATTAGTATCACTTTCTAGCTTTTGCCACAATAATATAATAATTTATTCGATTTTTAGCTTCTAAAATAAAGCAAATATAAAGGGTCTGTGAGCATAAAAATGTAGATTATACCTAGTAAGTTAGTTTTTATTGCTTCAGTGTGATGTGGGTTTCCGTCGAGGAATTTCACTTTAACGTGCCTTTTAACCGTGTCGGCCCCGCCCTACTCTGTTTATCATGAGATGAAAATCGTCCGCACGAAGGTGTTTATACAGACAGTATGACGTCATTGTTTAAAGTAGCCCTTGTAGTCAACTTGTTAGAATAGATATATACCATTAGTTCTATATCTATTATGTAATCTGTACCATTAGTATGAATACGTTTCGAAAAATCGGATCTTTGCGAAAATCCTAGGAGGATAATTATTATGTAAGGATTTTTGCAAAACTCCGAGTTTGTTTATATAGGACGATTGGAAATTTGAACGCTGATTGGATAAATCGAGTCGATTCGCGCATCTGTTAATGCGTAACATTCAAAGCAGCCAATCAGCGCATATGACTTACGATTAGTTACGATAAGTGAGCTGTTTTTCGCTATTGTTCTAGAATACGCCGGTTTTTTACAAAGATCCTGAAAATAGCTCGGTTATTAACGACATTCATTCTTACATTTTATTTATCCGGCTTTTTGCAAAAGTCCTAGGACTATCGCAGATATCCCAATTTTCCGATTATCCTACGACGTATACACAATTTAAGCACATTCAAGTAATTTATTTATATTTATTTGGAAAACCATCAGTTTATGATAACACAAATTTTACTTATTTGATAGATATTAATAAACAAAGCCAATTGTACATATGTATCTACCTTATTGTTAAACATTACAGGCATCAGCGGCATTATATTAAAAAGTAGAAGTTGAACTCCTGTATAGAGGCAACCGGCAAACGAAGCCCTGCACGGGAGTTTATAATTGCCCTTATAATAGGGCCCGTATTCCACAGTAGCGCCCCCAAATGACACGACAAATTGACCGCCACACGCGATACTTTACTTTACCTAGGGCACTACGTGTATACACGTACACTATAATACTTATAATAGTTAATTTCTAATAGCTTGCTTCAATATTCAGAGGATTCGATATGCAAGTATTACCGATGCCCCGCGACTTCAACCGATTTATAAAGTATACTATTTATGTTATTCAAAATTTTTTTACCCGTTCTAATCATGCCAGTTTCTTAGTTTTAAAGTTTGTCAATAGATGGCGTTAGGTGTATTTTACACCCCGCTATCATTTGATTCTTCGCAACTTAAATAAGATTATCCACCAGTTTTTACATCTTTATTATTAGTATAGATAGAAATTTAGTAGCAATTTCTACCTTGTTTAAATGTTATTTGTAATGTTTCTGAGATTTCGATCATCTCCATCTTCCTTACCTGAAGAATAAAATTAGCATTACCTATAATTATAGTCCGTGTAACTGAGTATTAAATATGTCACAAACATCTACCGGAGATTAAAGTTGTGTACAAATAGTTGTTGCGGAAGCCGAACAAGAACATTAATTAATTAAACTGACTGTCGACGGTCCAATTTTAGTGGCAACAGTTCCATTGCTCTGGTATTTCATGTACGTGTACCAGTACCTAATTATGCAGCGAATAATGCCTTGTTTCGTGGACGATGTTTAGTCCCAACGACGTACAATTTTGCCCCAAAACCCAGTGCCTTTTAAAAGCAGTACCTACTAGTTTGAACTCTTCGTGCTTTTGTTGTATATTTTGTGAAACCCTGCAAAACCTGAAAACCTGCTTTTCACAAAATATCTATATCATACAAAGTGAAAATCTTTTATTGCACAACCGCTTCCTAGAAGAACATTGGTGAATGTTGTTATCGATAGTGACGGTTACTTGGTAGGGAGGTGTGAATGGCCGCTATTGACATGCTAACTGCAGCTTACTATAGTTACATTGATATACCTACTATATTAGAAACCTTGCTTATTGTTAGTTCAAAACAAAGCGTCACGCAGAACATTTTATTGTTGTATGTACAGGAAGTATGTTCGAATTAATAATTAGAGTTAATCTAACTAAAACTACGCTGGCAGGATCACAGGTCATTGCCGTAAAAGTTCGCTAATTTAGGGAGTTGAAAACACAAAACATGTTCAACTACGAATACTAAGGCTCTTGGTACAACGTATAACACTTTCGTTTTAAGTGCCTTGCCTACCTACTTCCCTTGAGAACCGCTTTAAATTCTACGGACAAATTCAACTTATAAATTAATTCAATTAAGCAAATATGGGTATAATCATATTTTAGTGTGTTAAGAGTTAATGTTAGAATGTTCCTTTAGAGTTATTTATTCGCTCCACACTTTTAATAACATGTTAATGTCCTTTTTCAGGTAAACACCGTAGAGCTTGGATCTGTGATGCAGTATTGGTAACTACATAAATGCTAAAAGAAATCGCCACTTTTTAAAATCAAATTAATTTAATTAAATTATCTTTTAAACATATCGCAGTAAATTAGATATTGTTATGATGATCTCAGTAGACTGTCTACATTGAAGAGTTTCTCCTAGAAACTCTTATTAATCGTACTTTTTTAGTAAAAACCTCCTAGAAACTCGTTGTTACCAACTCGGGTTTGAACCCTCGAACTTACGTACTTAAATATAGTAAAACAAAGAGTTTGGAATACCTAGGTAGCCGACGGCCGTGGCGCGGCGATGCCCGCGCATTCGTATTCTGTGCTCTGTGAACTACTACGACTGCCGACGTATCTCCTAATTTATGTATAAAATCATGTTAGTGTACTCTCAAACTATTAGGTGCCTATTACGATGGTAATATTAGAGCACTTAAATTATGTTGATTAGAAATAATGGTCGTCTATTAAGTCATTAAATGTTTATCATACTTTGATATTAGTTGAATGATAATCGCTGCACAGAATTATACAATAACTACCTAATTTATGTGGGCTCTTGTCAGTTAAGTACCTAGTAGGTATCTACTTGTCGTCTTTATACTTTTGTTTTAAAAAGTTACGAGTTGGGAACTGTTAAATTACTTAGGTACTTATATGTCTTTCAGTAGTCATGACGATTTGAGCGCTAAATGACCGCAATTTTAAAAAGACCGCAGATTATGCTCTTCCCGAACGCAAGTACCTACTTAAGTTTGGATTTGAAATTAGAAGAGCCGAATAAGTTATGAAGCCGTAGGTTGCAACCACAGAGCATAGAATGCGCATGTGCGGGCATCGGCGCGCGAACGGCGCCGCGCCCCGCGGTGCGGTCGGTGACATTTCCAACCTCCTTTGTTGGAACTCTGTTCCTGGTCTCTGCACGCTTGAAACCCATGTAACAAGTAAGGCATGTATATTTTACGTACAAAAATGACGTAGATATTTTATGTTTTTAGCGCAATAAACCACGTCTTTTCAGTTATCTAGATAGGTAATAAGCAAATAGGTATTTGCTTCCCTAAGTTAGTATGCCTTTTCCTTCGATTACTTACCTACTTATGCATTGTGAATCCAGCAGTATTATGTAGGAATACATGCTAAGTGATCCGTTGAGCTATGCATATCTATACCTATTAGAAGCAATTTATGGAATATGCAAACTCTCCTACATTATAGCAGAAAAAACAGCGATATGCATAATATGAGCAAAAATTTTATGTTCTGAACGTAGATAATCCAAAACCCTGTACCAGACAGAACACAAGTATTGCTGTGATGTGACAAAGATTAATGACTAACCACTTTAAGATAGATGATAGTTTCAGTCACTACATACTAGCATACTGTACCTGAAAATATACCGTTTCATATAAATTTCACGTAAAGGACTTTCCCGGAGTCTCATAACTCAAAGTCGCCATTACCGTGGTGGTACATTCACCGTATTAAAGTTTCACCGCTTCATTGTGACTACAGCGAGACAACGGCTACCTATATTGAACTAGTGATACCTTAGTTACTGTAAGAGTGATACCTTTTTTTTTTTTAAATTCTTATTTAAAGAGCTTAGTCGCTAAAGCGACTATGTCGCTCTATTGGGATCAGCGTAGATCAACAGAAGAAGTTTACCGGTACAGTACCTTATAGGCCTCTTCTGTTGATTCCCACCTTTACTAATTTACCTTCTCGGCATAAAATCTACTTAAATGCAAAGGCACTCTACGACATAAATAGTGTCGCTGTGCTTGCCGTATCTTTTATTATTATCGTGTTAGCGTAAGGATTGTTAACAATAAATATTAAGAAATTAATTTACCTATTATTTTGTAATTCTAGGTTTTGAAAATAGATTTTTTTTGAGCATTGAAGTTTACTTGTTCATTAACTAAGAAGTTCAGTTCAGAGTTTCAGAGAAGTCTATTGCCAATACGCAATAGACTTTTTGTTTGCTTTGAATTCCGATTACTTACCATCATTAATAAGGCAAATTTACATATTTTGTTATGCTTGTGTATACATGTATCTTGCTTTGATTAATCGCTTCTTCGAAAACCAGAAACTTTGTTGAATTGACCTTGTGGGGTAAACTTTAAAAAAATCAATGAAATTCTAGAATGTTCCTAATAGAGGCTTTTTTGTATTACCTACTAACATTTAGTTTTGGTTGATTTTAAATTGTTGTTATGGTGTGTAATAATGTCGAAAAATATTTGTATCTAATTTAAAATAGCAATAGTTCACAAATGATAATGCACCAAGCAGTCTATTACACACGTACACTGTTACAAAAGCGTAAATGAGCTTCTGAGACAAAATTACAAGATATGCAGTAGATGGAATAACATTTATTTATAGTGAGATTATTATTTAAAGTCCGACGAGTTCCAGTGTTCGTTTGAAATTATAGCAATAGTACTCGTATAGGATTTTGAGGTTGGTTACAGCTGGAGCCATTTTGCAGACCACGAGGAAAGCACGCCGCTGTAGTAACGCATGCGTAAAGATAGTAGCGTGGCGTGGGCGGAGGAAGGGGGAGAAGAATGCTTTCTCCCCATCCTACCCACATCCCACCTCAGCCTCACCACCTTTGAATGCGAATCGCGATATTTCACGAAATCCATCGAGTATCAGTTGTACGTCTGTTTTGTGTTTAATTGAGGACGCAGAATTGAATTAGAAATTCACTTTGCCAATGAAATGTAGCTTTGTCAAGCAATTAATGCGCAAGATTTAGTTTCAATAAAATCGGGCTCATTTTGCGGGAAAAAGTTATTGCAACTATGATTGATTAGAAATACGAAAATGAGAATGTCGGTTTTTGGCTGTTCGTTTGCCCCATCACGCCGTAACGGCTGAACTGACTTTGTTGAAACTAGTACAGTGATATGGTAGCTAAAGTATAATGGATTTACATATAGAACATTTTTAGCACCGCGGTACAACAAAATATAGTCGCGGAAAAATTGGTACCGAACCCACAGCACCGCCTCTGGGCAAAGGCTAGTAAATCTTAGAAATAAAACAGCTAACAGCAAATTACTTAAGAGTTTACACTGTCTTTTGAGGAAGTGGTTTTTGTCTTGGCAAAGGCTGAGGACGATATTATCAATGGGGGTTGGCAAGGGGCCAAAGGGGGGCGTTTAGCCGGGTTCGGAACTACATTCTTCGTGACAGGTTTTCGTCGACATTACTTTAAAATTTTTGATCTTACAAGATTTACTTTAAAATTTTGATGATACAACATTTATGATTCGTACGATAATGTTGCGTATAATATGTAACTACTGTGCCAAAGCGAAGTTATCTTAAATGCAATTAAAGCTTCGTCTATTTAGAATTCAAGTAGCGCAAGAAAGTTTGCTAGTATAAGATGCGTTTTGGCGTACATAGCTTGAAAACAAACCCTTAACCACTGGGTTCTTGTTACCACGATGCCGCTATACATAATACAGTTTTATCTGTGTAGATAATTTTTGGCATACGTCCAGGATTTCTGGCTATGTCTACAAATGCACCCTAGTCGGCCATTCGCCTCGTGTTGTTGTCAGAGGAATATCCTGAATTATGTATGAATTGTTTATACTCGTAGGTAGGTACCTCTTTTTATTGTATGTACTTACTACAAGTTATTGTACTTTTCAACTCCAACACCACACGGCGCAGCGCACTTAAAATGGCGCAAAAGGGCTTTTGAGACAGTTCCATTTATATACAAGAAGTCTCGAAGCAGTCACAACTTTACCATTGAAGTTCATAATGAACAAGATATTAGTTATATAATATAGTCAGTAGTAACAGTGAATGGGCTGGGCACATCGCCCGCAGAACTGACGGCCGTTGGGGCAGAAAGGTTCTCGAGTGGCGACCACGTATCGGAAGACACAATGTAGGCAGGCCTCCCACAAGGTGGACCGATGATCTAGTGAAGGTCGCGGGACCCGGCTGGATGAGGTTAGCGCAGGACCGGTCGTCGTGGACATCCTTGGGGGAGGCCTTTGTCCAGCAGTGGACGTATACAGGCTGATATGATGATGAACAGTGAATGCAATCTCTAATAGATGATTTAGCTATGTTTACATACGCAAAATTGAGGATGTAGTTTAAATTCCAGTATATAACCGAACAATGAATAATTATGTAAACACTTTCGGGTCAGTGTACTGTAGTGTTGAGTAGTGTGTGAAACTACACACGAAACTAGAGCCGCCCAATAGGATTACGGGAAACGGCGGATTTATACTGCGGATTTACGAAAATCCCATGGGACAAAAAGGATACCGCATGGATACCGCAGTATTAGAGGCAATGTTTGGTAATGCCTGCCTGTTAGTATCCTAATAACTAGTTTAAGATATGAGCGGGGAATAAAATGTTATTGTAGCTTTTATGATTGTCAGTTGGTAAGTGCGATATAGTTATTTAATTATCTATCTAAAGGACCTTCATCAAAGTGGCGATTTCTCTGGCGTTTATATTGTTTATCTAGTTACAGATGTGTAAGTAGGTACGGTCGACCGCACGTCAGTGGAAACAAAACCAGTATAAACTAGTCTCACATAGTATTGAAACTCCTAGTAGGCTAGGCCACCTCAAGGTAAAGAAATAAATTCCCAGTTGTTCAACTGGTAAGACTATTCAGTAAAACTACTGGGAACGGCCCTTATTTATAAATTTAAACGATGTTGTTGAACACGGGGACTCTACAAATCAGTCTAGATGATCGTAATACTTATTTACAGCAAAAGTTATTTTAAGAAGTGACTGATCCACTTTTACGTCACCATGTGGTATTTAACGAAACACCACTTTTCTCGTTGACATTCTTTCCACAAGAAATATAACTAATTTAATTTTTCTAAGTTATTTTCTTTCACAACGTCGTTGACTTGTAGCTTGGACGTTGGGCCCGAGTGCCATAGAGGTGCGCTTGGGTTTCCCTGGGGACAAATGAAAATTGGTCTGGGTATTGTTAATTAGTAAATTGTCCTGACCTTTTCTGATTTCTAGTAGAACCTTTATTAAGTAATATTCTCTTCATATCCTTCACTAACTTATGGTATTTTTCATTTTACGCTTACACTCATCAGTGGCTTTGAAATGTGAGTATATTAATCATTAATTACTTAGTATATAAGGTTAGATTTGACTTCCTGCATTAGACGTTTCGCTCGTTGAAGATAAGATGCAAAATTCAAAGCTATGTTAACTAGTGTATTGTCGTTTGAGACAAAACTACAAAAGCGGCATTTACATAGTCCCCTTTGGTTGTTGGTGTTCTTGCTTTAACATTTCCTTTTACCATTAACGCCTGAAACGTTCTCATTGAATTATTCTAGCTCGGCAAAGCGTATAATACATTGAAGGAAAGTTATCTTTTATGTACTGGCAATTTATGAGCTTCGTTTTATCGCAGAATAAAGCGGATGGATTTCATGTACCTATTTGACAATGTAAATAAAAGAGGTTTATGGATTTATCAGTTTACATCATCATAAATAATTTATGACGAAGTCCTTAACCTCGTAATACCTATTTTCAATTTCATATCTGAGTGCCATCGCCAAAGAAATTGCGACTGATCAAAGTTTTTCCAAAACTGTACGTACAGTGATCGCAAAGATAAAACTGCTGCTTGCTTTTATCATAAATATTGACTTCCAAAAGGGTATGCTGTACTCTGTACAGCCGCAGCGTTTTACATGATACGTTTCTTGTATCAATACGAGTACCTCCCTTAGAGTGTTAAGCGACCCGATCGGGTCTCTAAATGTAGTTAAAATACTAGACTTATGTGAAGTCTAGATAGAATTCTTTTTTCAAAAACCAAAATCTGACAGCCACACTCTCAACCTTCTTCGTTTTGACACTTCCTTTGACGTTGCGGCATTGTTTTTGATCTCCGGTGAGGGGCTAAGTAACATATTTTGGACAAATCCATAGTTCATAATACTTAAGTACCTATGTTTACCTAAGTTACCTAACTTTTATTTTTGAAGTAACTGATCCTTCCATCATACACTTCCAGATACGGACAACCAGCGCGTCATTATCCACGTGAAAGACATCAACGACGAGCCGCCTTACTTCATCAACCGGCCGCTGCCCATGCAGACTGTGGTGCAGCTGAACGCGGCGCCCAACACTCCGGTGTTCACACTGCAGGCCAGGGACCCCGACACGGACCACAACATACACTACTTCATAGTGAGGGACCGGACGGGCGGGAGGTTCGAGGTGGACGAGCGGTCGGGCGTGGTCCGCACCAGGGGGACGGACCCCTTCCAACTGGACATGGAATACGTGCTTTACGTCAAGGCTGAGGATCAGGTAAGGGGAACATATTTTACGAGCACTTAAAGCAGCTACTTAGAGATTGTAGGTAGCAAAAAATCTCTCGGCGGTTTTGTTCTGCGGGTTTATAGAATTTCAGTGCTAAATCTGCTATCGACAATAATAATAATAAAAACTGGAGAAGTGCTAGTAAGACTCGCGCCCTGAGGTTTCGATATAGATAGTTCATCATCCATGTAAGGTTATAAGTGTTGTGAGACCTTACTTTTTGCCAAATTTTATGTTTCTAGGCCAACTGTTTTATTGTGTTCCGTATTTTTCTTTTGAGGTACGGAACCCTAAAAAATTCCATATAAGTTGCCTTTCAAGAGCGACTCATTTCTATGAATACGTAGAAAAACATATTTGATTAACTTTGACATAATATTGATACCCAATATACTTACGTGCCTCTAATAAATAAATTGGAGTCGTTCTTGCAATCCCATTAATACAGTGGTTATGTAATATCTGTTGTTTAACCTTCAAGTGTAGTGGATGTTGTGAAATTACTAATGAGGTTAATTTGAACAACAACGCAATCAGGAACAACTGTAACCGTCATAAAGTTGGAGGGTTGTTCTGGAAAAGAAACCGTACCTGACCTAATTACAAATTCAATATTTGCCCGACTGGAAAAGGGTATAATAAACAGTTTTTATGAAATGAAGCCCTAAAATTAAAATTTTAATTACTTTACTGCAACTTTGCTACAAAGTAGGTAGGTACCTACCTTACCTAGATATATTGCGAGTAATCGTTAGGTACCTATATTGAAAATCGGAGGCAAGCTGCGATTTTACGGTTATATAACTTACTAGCAAACGCCCCGCGACTTCATTCGCATTAATACATTACACACATACTTAAATCCGTTTTTACATGTTTTTATTTATTTCTTTAATAGGCCCATCAGGCCTAACTTTTGTGTTAATTTCGAAGGGTACTCATCGTCACTAGGCAATTAAACAATTCCAGAGTGGGCGGCTGGACGAGAGGCGGTTCCAGTCCACGCCGGAGGAGCGACTCAGCATCGTGGGCGGCAAGCGAGCGCCCCAGTTCTACCTGCCCAGTTATGAGGCCGAAATAGCTGAGAACCAGAAGAAAGATTCAGAGTGAGTATGGCTTATTTTTTCATTGGGTTTTACGGACCGAACCTCAAAACAAATTCCTTTTATACCATTGTCACTCTAAAAAGAGCATTTTGTTTCTCGAAAACAGTGAATAAAACTCTCTTGTAGTCAACAGAGAATAAAAACATTTCGAAATTTGGAACAACACGAATTGTGTACAAAAAAAATGAATAAAACATGCCCAACCATAATAATTGTCTAGCCAGCCAGTATTATGTTCTAATTTCACCATATTATAACTAAAATCTCATTGGTGGGCCCGCGAATTCGAACCTTCCTGAATTTCACTATACATTTCTAATGTACCTATATATCAGGGGCTTCTTTCACCACTTGCTGATAAGGTCCCAGATACCCTATCTGCATGATTTATCTGCCTGATATGCTAACAGCAAGATCAAGTGGCTGTTATTTTTTTATATCTGTTAGATAAGGATTGTTTTCCGAATTTAACGCGTTAATACTTCAGTTTTGTGTGAACTTTCTGTAATTTAATTTTTTTTTAAAAATAACACCAATTTATTTTATCAGAGACTTGAGGTGTGATACACGAAAATATTATCAGACAGATTTATCTGATAGATTAGGTTATCTGTCAGCTTACTATTTTATTTTCTTGCAGTCAATGGTATAAAGTAGAGTACACAACTCGTGAATAAAAAAATTAATCTCGGCCCTTGTATCACTCGCTACGCTCAGGATTCTAATCTAGAATCACTCGCTATAGCTCGTGATTCAACTCTTCGCTGCTCTCGGGATCCAACTAAGTCCCTCGAATTAAATTCCTTTTTTATTCACTTGTCGTATAATCTACTATTTCACCTCACCGGCTCGGAAGGGTATACTTTCTCATTCGAAATCTGGGTGGAAAACTGCACCTGGAAAAAAACTTTTTAAAACTTTTCTTCTAATTTGTAGAAGGTGGACATTTAAAGAAGTGGTCGATTCTAATTGTGGTTATTATTATTTGTGGTTCTAAACCGCCGAAAGGATTCAATTCACCTAGTATTTTCCTCGCTGTAGTGAGGTTAAAAATTGTGTGTTGCGCTCGGCAGCAAAGTTATTTTGCGTCTCGTACCTTGAAACCCTCGCTAGTTACGCTCAGGATTCTATCGTTGAACCACGAGCGAAGCGAGGACCCCTCGCTTTGCTCAGTTTTCAATACTAGTACTCGTACAAAATAACCAACTTTGCAGCCTTGCTTAACAAATAACTATTATTCCAATCATAGTTTTAAAATAATCATATTACAAAAACCGGCCGGCGGTTACAGCACGGGCGTCCTGGTTTTCTGCTCGCATGCCACAAAAACAGTGTACGACTAGAGCGTACGTCGGTTTTCACTAAGATTAAATTCCTCATTAAAGCGATAGTAACTTAAATAAATTAATGGAGATTTACGTAAAACTAACAAAAAACAAACTCTTCAGCTTTATTAATTAGTATAGATTATATACACGGGTCTTAAAGTGTACCTAAACGATCATGCTTGCATGACATGCAACGTTTACGTGAATGTCATGCTTGCATGATGGATCATCATGCTTGCTATCAATCAGTACCAGTGAAGCAACAGTCAGCACGTAATGCATGTCATGCCGCATGATCGTTTAGGAAGCCCTTTACACGAGAATATTTTTATTTACCATTGCCCGCCGAAAACGAATACCTACAAGCAAAGCGTTTAAGCCTAAGATGTACTTTTGTGGGTAGTCTAGAAGGCTCTTGAAATTGATTTTTATTGAAAATTAAGGCCAAATTAATTCAGGAAAAATTAAACAATTTATGCTATTCCCTACTGGCGCCTTCTAATATCCTTTGAAGTGCATTCAAAGCGTACCTATACAGCATACAATGTATTTTTATATCAGATTTGTGTATAGTCAAATCATCGGTCATTAACAAACAGCAGAGCGGGGTATTCAATTCGTCGTAATAAGATTCCGGGAATGCATTGCGGTGACACGTTCAATTTGATGAAGTACAGTAACAAGTAGTTTGTTAGACGCTGAGATAATACGTAGCTGTCATACTCGTGTCGGTAATTATGAAACTGCCATATTAGTCCACGGAATGAAATTGTTGGGAATTCATACGTTGTTTTAGACTTAAAGAAATTGTCGGCAATGTGCCAGCAAACATTTTTTATCAGTTATTATTGACCACAAACGAATTTATATGAAAATTTAAATCATTCCGGCTCGGGGCTTTAAGGCTGGATTCACAGCTGTGACGGGACGGGTCCGGATGGGTCTCCCGTACAGGCTGCCGCTGCGGAGACACACGTGAGGCGCTAGAACATCGTTTCACAGCAGCGACGCGGATTGTTCCGTACGGGACACGCTCCCGGAGAGCTCGTACAAGGCCATCACATTCATACTCTATGCGACACTCGTAATCACTGCGGGCGCTACCGTACGGGTCTCCCGTATTACGGACGACCAGGACAGGTTCCCCGTACAGCTGTGAAACCAACCTTATACGGTCTCCTTATACTTACGACCTCCACAGGAACACCGGGAGTGACTTTTCCATTCTGAATATCATGACAGTAGTTGTATCATATAACTTCTGAAACTTAAAATGTAGTTTTTGCTTTGCATTTTTTAAATTTTCGTTTGTTTAAAAAGTTCAGAGTAAAGCTTGTATATTTTTTTAATTTATAATCACTCAGCCAATATCTACTGATAAAAGTAGTCATGGCAAAATATATTCTGTGCTCATGGACCTTTTCTTACGCTCGTCAACCCAGATTTTCTTTATCCAGTTTTTTTAGGTTGCTGGCTGATGCGCCTAGGCTTGATTCCATAGTACAGGAGAAACCCTAGTTTATGATTAGACAAGTGTATGTTAAAGGACATTTTCTTATCTTATTCCAGCATCATATCAGTGAAGGCCAAGTCATTCGCTGATCGTGAAATCCGGTACACTCTGAAGGCTCAAGGTCAGGGCGCAGGCACGTTCAACATCGGGCCCACGTCAGGGATTGTGAAATTGGCCAAGGAACTGGACTTCGAGGACCTGAGGCAGCCACACGTCTACTCTTTGGTCGTCACTGCCACGGAAGATTCCGGAGGATTTTCTACATCTGTGGAGGTACACTAAATCATTATGTAACATAGCGCACTTGTCAGTTTGGCTGATACTTATAGATTAGATATTTTTAATCAAGAAATGGTGCGCTAAAAATCATATTCCTTTTACACGGATACTTCAAAAAAAGTGAATGTAATCTAATCACGCCATGTCAGACTGGGACGGAGACGGACTGGACGAGCGTATAAAGATCCCTTGTCCGACTACGGAAGCCAAAAAAAATACGAGGTTTTCATTTTAATCTGTGGCATTCGGAAATAGTTCCATGAGTAAGAAATGTATTGCCAATTCTATACTGTTTCTGTTCGACACACTTGTCTTTGTCTAATTTTTGAAATAGAATCCCTGGATCCAGCCTTTGTGCTTGTTAATCTAAGAATCCTGCAGAGAAAATACCTCTCATTGTAATTGGGTCACTTCGGTTACCTTTTTTCTATCTGGCCAGTGTCTATCAAATAGACGTAGAACTCAGAGCTCGATTCCGATGATGCCACTATAATAGAGCGCATTATGCGGATGGAAAAAATAACTACGAATTGAAAAGCGAAACAAATACCTAATTATAAATGTTTTATGAGTTTTGTATTTGTGTAATGCTATAGATACTCAAGCGCGTAAAAAATAATTTAAGTACATTACATTATATTTTATTTGTATTATAAACAACTATCTGTTCCCCGCGACTTCGCCCGCCTGGAATAATTTTTTCCCGCGGGAACCGTTTACCCCAGTAAAAAGTAGCATATATGTTATTGTAGGCTTTAAGCTATCCCTGTACTAAGTTTCATCAAAATCCGTTCAGCCGTTCTTGAGTTAAAAGTGGTGTAACTAACACGACTTTCTTTTATACATGATCAAAATCAAAAAATTTAGCCGCACGCGCGACCAAAGTGATTTGAAACTTCTTGGTTTTATATATTAAAAAAAGGAATAAAAAATGTACCTACTTACGTAATACATTTTCATAACTGAAAAAGAAAATTAATAGTACATTGTACTTATTTAGTATAATTAGTTACCTACTGCTAGATTTCTTCTCTTGCGACTATTGTAGTACTAGATTTGTTTAGTTCACGCAATGGTCATGCGGAACCCATGACAGTTGCAATAGGTACACTTCTTTTGCGCTATTGCCTGTCACTGGTATGTAGCAACTATGGCGTAGCTTGTTTGAAAGGTTATACCGCCATTGTTGGCATTTGGAGAATTTCATGACATGCAAGATGTAAATCTCTACCTACTACTGATATTATGATATACTAGCTTATGCCCCGCGACTTCGTTCGCATTAAAAAGGATCGTACTATACATTGATCGTACTATATATTGCTTATAGTCCGCACGGAATTACTTGACGGCCCGCGGCATGTAAATTTGATCTGTAATTTTTTGTTCCCATACAAACCTTAAAATCCTTTTTCACCCCTTTAGAGTTGGAATTAAAAAAAATCCAGTACACCAGATTTTAAGTTAGACCTGTCAAACAAAAAAAAACGGTTCAAATCGGACCAGTAGTTTCAGCGTGATGCTTGTGCCCACAAACAGACAGACAAGAAGTTTTTTGAAAAGTATTTTGGGGTTAGTTAAGCCTAATGATCGTATTCCGATAGTTTTTTTTAAATCCCTTCAATGTACAGAAATACACCCGTTACGATTTTATTTGTATAGAATATCCTGCCATAAACCAAACGATAGCGCGATGTAAAATACACCTAGCGCCATCTATGAACAAACTATAAAACTAATTATGCTGTGATAAAACAAATGACAGCGCGGTCATGCGCGGTGTAAAAACGGTGCGCGCAAATTTTCGGTAATTTTTTGTTCCCATACAAACCTTAACATCTGTTTTCACCCCTTTAGGGTGGAATTTTAAAAATCCAAGTACACCAGATTTTAAGTCAGACCACATGCTTTCAAACAAAAAAAACTTGGATCAAATTGGACCAGTAGTTTTAGCGTGAGGCCCGTACAAACAGACAAGAAATTTTTTGAAAAGTGTATTGGGGTCAGTTAAGCCTAAATAACGTATTCAAAAAGTTTTTTTTTAATCCCTTCAATGTACAGATTTACTCCCGTTACGATTTTATAAGTAGTATAGATGTATGTTTATTAGTTGTTGAGTTCACAACCTTCGGCTTAATTTGGGGCTAAACAGATGTGTGGAGTTTGCCCAAAATATTAAATATTTTCTAAACAACTTTAATATTGCTTGTCACATTGCAGCTAACTATACGCGTGAGTGACGTGAACGACAACGCGCCCAAGTTCGAGTTGCCGGACTACCAGGCGCACAATGTCGACGAGGACATCCCCCTCGGCACCAGCATACTCAAGGTCAAGGCCATGGACGCCGACTCGGGGAAGAATGCCGAGATCGAATACTTAGTTTCAGGTGATTTTCATACTGTTATAAAAAATATAATTTTATGTCTTGTGCAATGTCGTACAACGTTGTCGAATCACGTGGCCGCAGCCCAATTTTTCAACAATTTGATTAGATTTTCTAACAATTATCAATTCGAACGTAAAGCTGGATTCAGGATGCCAACCACGCGGTGTAATTTCACTAAGGTAGCGACGCGGCGAAGAATTTCATTCAATGGGAAAAAAATATATAATTAATCTGCATATTAAAAGAAATAATTTCGCTTGATAGGTTAAGTAAGCGACCACGCGCGGTTTAGTTCGAGCTAACTGCTGCCGGCCGCTGCCGTTTCAGTGGCAATTGAACCTTATGGTGCGATATAAAACTTACATGAGCTGCTACGTTTACCATGCAAACCAAGCGGCGCAATTTCACATGCGATGCGATAAAAAAAGCTTGCGTGCCTGATTGGCCGATTCCGCCAAAATAGCAAAAAAGCTAATTTCAAGTGAAATGATGTATCGGTTTGCGCGTGAAATTGGTAGCGTGTACATTGTGAATACAGTTTTAAACTTTGACAATGAATTCGAACGTGGCAATGTGTTTTATTATGAATGTGTTTGTCAATTTATTGCACCTGCCGAGATTTTTATAAATTATTCCGAAGTGACTCAGAGATGTTTTGATTTTATCTAATTCCAACCAAAATATAACAAAAAAATAATTACAACCAAACTTAATAGCCATCGAGCTATAGTGCTAATGGGGAAGTGCGTTGTTGGGAAGACGCCGACTGTCATGTCGAGAGGCTAGAGTTCGAGTTGGGTTTTTTTCGAAACTAAAGTACATTGTACTGACTGTACTCAAGCGGTGAAGGAAAATATCTTGAAAAAACCTGCATACGTCGAAGAAGAAATTCATTAGGCGCATGTAAAGTCCACAATCCGCTCTGGGCTAGCGTGGTGGCCTTTACGACTGCGTTGAGAGGGTAGGCCTGAGCCCCGACAGTGGGGACATATTAATAGGCGGTTCATTTGATTTGATAATAGCCATGGTCCAGGGCGTAACATGTCACTATCAATGATAAAATGCACTTTGGATACTTCACTGGCTGTGTGCAGAGTAAATCTAGTCTTTTGAGTAGCAGTGACAGTTTCTTTAACTTAAACAGCTATGTAAACCGTTTACTTCCTACATTTTCAGATGAACACTTCAGCGTGGACTCCAACGGCATCATTACAAATAACAAACAATTGGACGCAGATAACAATAACGCCTACTACGAATTCTCTGTCACTGCTAAGGATAAAGGAGAGCCAGCCAAAACAGGAACTGCCACAGTGAGAGTTTACACCAAGAACAAGAACGACGAGGAACCAAAGTTCTCACAGCAAGTGTACACACCCAATGTCGATGAAAATGCTGGCCCTAACACACTAGTTACCACTGTAGTAGCTTCTGACAAGGACGGAGACAACGTAAGATTCGGATTTGTAGGAGGAGGTACTAGCTCAGGACAATTCGTCATAGAAGAAATTACTGGCGTAATACGACTGCACAATAAAGCTATTTCACTGGACAGGGATAAATATGAACTGAATGTAACAGCAATGGATGACGGAGCATGTTGTGTCAACGGAGATGCTACAATACATACGTCGACTGCCGTCGTTGTTGTGTTTATAACGGATGTCAATGACAATAAGCCTATTTTTAAAGACTGTCCGACGTATTTTCCGAAAGTGGAAGAAGGTGCCCCTAACGGCAGTCCAGTAATAAAAGTACACGCTACCGACGAAGACAAAGGAGTGAATGGTCAAGTGAAATACTCTATAGTACAACAACCGAATCAAAAAGGAACGAAATTTACCGTAGATGAAGAAACTGGCGAGGTGTCTACTAACAAAGTATTTGACAGAGAAGGAGATGATGGCAAGTTTGTTTCAGTTACGGTAAAAGCGACGGATCAAGGAGAACCATCTTTAGAAGGCGTTTGCTCATTTACTGTCGAAATAACTGATGTAAATGATAATCCCCCGCTGTTCGATAGACAAGTAAGCATATACAACTTTTGTAAATTGTAAATACCTAAGCTTATTTATAAGAGCACAGTTTTTGCATGAATTCACATTCTTATTTAGTGCATGAACCGATAATATACTGGTTTTATATACCGTTATTATGTGTCTTACAGAAATATGTGGAGAATGTAAAACAAGATGCCAGTATAGGCACAAATATTTTGAGAGTTTCCGCATCTGACGAAGATGCAGATAATAATGGAGCTATTGTATATACTTTGAGCGCTCCTTATAATCCTGCTGATATAGAATATTTTGAGATTCAGCCTGAATCGGGCTGGATCGTTCTAAAGAAGCCACTAGACGTAAGTATCATTTCGACATTCATTACTAAACATGACATAATATTTGATAAGACAGTGTGAGCTTGTGATGAGATAGATGAGTGAAAGGGATCAACTTTACTATAAAGTTTGGTGGATGAGTGCTACCTACAAGCCCTAGGATTCAATTGGCACATACTTTAAGTTCATTTAAATGTAAATAGTTCTAAATTGACTGCTGCTGTAAATTGCTGTGGAGGGGTAAATCCTGGCTGTGAGGAGTAGTTGTCCATTGAACGGCAGCACTGGCGGGGCGGGTAGCGCGAGCGCGGCCGCCGCGGTTCGGGCGAGCGCGGGCGGGCGCGGGCCGCGGGGCTTGTTCTTCTTGCAGCACAATTAGTTTGAGTTGCCGCCAGCGCCGACTCCGCACTGAATCTTCGTTAAGGTTTATTTCCGCAGCACCTATACTTGCATTGACTATTATCTTACCAATAAATACGACTTGTGTATAATACTAATATAAAAAAAACAGATAATACTGCTGTAAATATTTCACCGTTGAAACCTATGTTTAGTTCTAAAACATGTACAGTTTATATAAGAGCACATCTGTATATTTCGCACTAACTAGTTTTGAAGTTTATTTTCTTGTAAGTAACTACTTACTTGATTAAATTGATTTGAAAAGCTTACGCTTTTAAACATACCTTCGTATTTTATGTATGTACATGTTTTTTTACTAACCTCCCGTTATGTTTTGCGGAGCGATTTACCGCTGGAGGCAGTTCGATGTCTGCCTCGACAATTTGCCGTATCTACGTTAGACGACTACTCATGCTACAATATTATCATGATAATTTTGAAATTTTTTACAGGGCGGCTGTATCGTATTAACATTGTATATATTTAGTTCATAATTCTGATGGGCAGATTGCCTACAAGGCAGTTTGGCCATCTGGCCAGTTGTGACATTATTCCTTCTGTGAAAGGGGCTACGTTCTCGAATCCAAAATTTGTACAGAATATCCGTAACGTCCATCGTTTGTAATATATTCATTTCAATGAGTGTCGTTTCGTTGTAGTCGTAACGAGGTCGCTAAACCATCTTATGACAACCTGACCTTTCCGCCATGTCTTGTATGCAGAGCTGCATGCATTGCCTGCTTTTCGTTAAGTTGTTTTAATTTTCATTAAAATTAGTTTAGTTTGATTATTATTATGTAAAAAGTAATTATTATAATGTACAGTTTGTCTTTTCCCTTATTGTACAGACGAAATGTGTAAAATATCATGAACATTTTGTTTCCAATTTATTTCTTGCACCATCTGATATTGGCTACAACAAGGAATGGTACTGTAAGTAAGTGAGCACGGACGATGCCTGTGCGGAAATAGAGGACGACGTGTGAATGCGTTTATCTACTTATTTAAATACTCTGCAATATTCTCTCTTAGTTTGGCTTATTGAATGTGCGCGCGATGAATGCTCGTGTATGATTATTACGTTGTTACTGACTTTACTTTCAATCATTCTTTGACCAACCAATAGATAGATATTTATTTAATGTGAAAGCGGAACGATATTTGGTTTATTTTTTAATTATTTTGATTGTTTATTAGCAATGAGTACTTATGTGTTTATATTTGAGTTGTGTTATGTTTTATTTGTCCCCGCTGACCTCTGACCCGTGTATCTGTAGCGGGACAGGTACCGCCTGCGCGTGCGCGCCTCCGACCGGGGCGACCCGCCCTCCTCTG
Organism: Metalampra italica; assembly: GCA_949699065.1. NCBI lineage: Eukaryota > Metazoa > Arthropoda > Insecta > Lepidoptera > Oecophoridae > Metalampra > Metalampra italica. The sequence continues at coordinate 6,224,184 of OX452970.1, read as the reverse complement.
CAGACGTGGACGTTGAATTAGACGTGGTAGACAGGAACAATAAGCCCCCCATCTGGGACATGTCCACGTATGGCCCCGTTCACATCAAAGAGAATGTCACAGTGGGTACCGTAGTGACCAGTGTGAAAGCAAGGTTGGTATAAGGCGCAGCGGGCCCTCGGGCCCGCCGCTCCTCCACTCCTTAACACTACTAACGACGTGGTTTTGTCTGTTTCCATCGACTCTTTCCCCAATAGCGAGAAACATACAAGTTGGAGGCTATGGCTCAAGACAAGGGCTTCCCGCCCTTGTCCAGAACCGTGGAGGTCCAGATAGACGTAGTGGATCGCGCGAACAATCCCCCCGTGTGGGATCACACGGTGTACGGCCCGATCTACATTCGAGAGAATTTGCCCGTGGGCGCCAAAGTGGTGTCCGTGAAAGCAAGGTGCGTGTCTTACTGTTCGGCACGGGCACCGCACGCAGCCCCGTCACTTGCACGCAGTCTGCGCGGCGCGCCCCACCGCCCCCGCGCCGTCTCACACCCTCCATCTTCAGCGAATTGTTTGCTCTACTTGGGAAATCTGTCTGTCTGAACATCCGATTACACGCACACGTTATCTAACACGTAATCGAATATTCAGGTCGCTGGTATCTCTGCAAAAGAGTTCTCTGAATTTCCCGCTGTCTTATTTTGTGCTCTTGGACGAAAGGGATAGCGGGAGATTACGGTATTCGGTTAAGATGGAGAGTTGGATGGTTTTCTAATCTCGGTGGTCGCGTGCCGCGAGCGTCAACAATCGTTATTATTTGCCTCTCACTTGGTGATCTGACTACTCTACGGTGTTATTGTCTCCATCCGTCTATTTGGAATGCATCGTCACGAACACATGCATTATTGTCGTGAATCACTAGCGTGCATTTAGAAGAGCTCACTGCTTACATGGAACGGGGATCACAGTATAACCTATGGTTCAAGAACATCTATTTTTTTAAATATGTATGTTAGAGATCATTTAGATATTTTTGAACTTTTGAGAGGTAATAATTATTATGGTTAATCAATTTTATCATAGGAACGTTTGTGTCAATTTGTTGTTTGCATGTAGGCTGCGGCATCGGTGCATTTTGAGTTATATTTCCATTCGAAAACGTGAACGACATAGAGGAAAAGTCAGCATGTTGATGATTTTATTGAAATTGTTTTGAGTTAGTAGATTTGTATAGGCATTAGCTATCGTTCTTTTCTGTTAAAAAAGTTGACTTCGGCCAATTTGTATGAAAGCGGCAGTAATACTGAAGTCCGAAGTTTGTACACTCAACGAGCTGTATTTTATATCCGATTTTCTTATTACGGTCCTTTAGAAATTATTTTGAAGATTTATCTTATCTGGAAAAAACGCAAAACTTAAATAAATTTAAGCGGGGTTAGATTTTATTTAAAAATAGACGTATTTTTAGAAAAAAGGTACTTGTATTATTTTTATTACTTTTCGCGGGTAGTCAAGGAAAAATGCCGTTGTAAATGTTCTTGGGACAACGCTACTCGAAGACGACGATTGATCGTAAGTAAAAATAAAGCAATAGGGAATATACATCGAATGGTAAACTGAATGTGCATCGCTGTGTACGGACTCCAACACAAATAGTTACTGCATCAGTTTCCTTGCATCAATCACACGGAGTGCTGGCCGGTGGCAAGCCTGGCTCACATCTGTTGTCTATCTGTTCGTCCTAAACCACACACATTTCAAACTCACACGAATAAGACGAAACCATTACTAACTCACTTTACTAATCCACGGAATGTCAGGAAAATATTTCTATCAAAAAGCGTAGGTATTACGTTAACAAAGTCGGTATCGGATCCTAAATCTGTACGGTTCGCTGCTTTTTTTTCACCACAAAGAACTGCCGCTTTTGTATAGCATAATCTTTAAAAACCACCTGTACCTTGAATAAACGTTCGAAAATTATTTCTATGCTTATAGAATTCGATGCTGACTTAGTTACCTACCTATTAATGTTTCAGAAAACATTCAGAAATCTTATACATACAGTACTTATTTACTTCATTTGTAACTAATCCTAGAAATCAAATAAAAGAATAAAATATTTTTAAAATATAACTTGAAAATGTTGTATGGATTCCTCTTTCATATTGCTTATCATCAAACATTGGTGTTTATGAATTACATACGAATATAGTGAAAGTAACACTGTTGTTTAAAACTATTTTCTCGAGTAAAATTGTCTGGCCCTTTTATTTTGTCCCTAGCATTTTCTTATCTTATTTTCCAACATTCGTAATATTTGTGTCGTCACGTGCGTAAAGTAGATATTTGTTTCCGTTACCTTTTGTTTGAGAAAAAAAACGAACGCTATAATTTATTGTTATATTTTCAGCTCGGGCATTGAAAACAACCCGACCGTGTTTTACCGGCTGATGCCCGGATCTACGGCCCAGACCAACAAATTCCATACCTTCTATTTACAACAAAGGGCCGATAATGGATTTACTTGGGCGGACATCAAAGTTAATCACCCGTTGGACTATGAAAGCATCAAGGAGTACAACCTGACGATCCGTGTTGAGGTGAGGGCCAATATTTGGAATAGGTACACTACCTACACAGTTTCCGAATAAGTCACTACATCTAAGTGCCTATACCTATTCTTGTAACTACACTATTTTGCAAGTAAAAAAAAATAGAAGTTAAAATAATGGGATCACAATTTTATGTTTATAAATCCGTAAATGGGCCGAAAAATACCTATCTTGTTGAATTTCAAAGATTTATGAAGAAATAAAAGAAAAATAATTAAATCAGCAGAATTAGACCAAATCATACTGTTGTTATATCCCTAAAACCGTACAGTTTGCTTCTGAGAATTATGCAGAATTATAACCCTTTATTATTAATGCAGAACAACGGCGCCCAGCAGCTAGCTTCGGAAGCAACTGTATACATTATGCTGGAGGACGTGAACGACGAGATCCCCCTCTTCACCGAGAGAGAACAGGAGACTGTGCTGGAAGGAGAGCCGATCGGGACGAAGGTCACTCAAGTCAACGCCATAGACAAGGATGGGACTTTCCCTAACAATCAAGTAAGATTTTGCTATCCTTTTTACCTATTATTTTTTCTGTGGTTTTACTTGCGAATCTCTATTTGCATTTCGATCGTACAGAAGACAACGGAATGTAGGTGACTCTAACAACATAATAATTTTTAGGGTTCCCTAACTCAAAACGGAAAAAAGGAAGGAACCCTTATAGGATCACTTCGTTGTCTGTCTGTCCGTCTGTCAAGCCCCTTTTTAAATTTACATCAAATACTCAGGTCTGCAATCCCTTGGAGCTGTGAAAAAATCAAACTTCTAAGTCAAAACTGTCAAATTATAGTGGTCCGTTGTTATGCCGCATTTTTGATTATTTTGGTCAGGAAGATTCGAATCTCTTTGGTGGCGCGCGCGCTCCCTAGTAGCAAATTTTTTTGATTCATGATTTTGATAATCAAAAGTTTTGATTTAAAACTACACACTACTTCTCGTTGACCTAGAATCATGAAATTTGGCAAGAAGCAATGTTTTACAGCACAAGTAAAGGAAAACTTCCAAAAACCGTTTTGTAGTTGCATCACAAAAAAATAAAATTCTATTACCAACAAACTTAATTTTGCGTTTGAACAAATCATCCATTTATGAACCGTCTACATTCATTATGTCATAAGAACATATTGATGTTACCAACCTCACTAGCCACTCCATGAGTCAGTTTGTTATGTCAATTAAAATTTATAATAAATTACCGACTCGTATTAGATCCAATTATTTTTAGATTTTATTTATATAATTAATTAATTAATTAGAGAGCGTCAGTGGCCTCGGGGATAAGACGCGACCGATGATATCGAAAGGTCCGAGGTTCGATCCCCGGTTGGGCCATGTACCAATAGGTTTTTTCTCGAAACTTAAGTACATTTACTGACTGCTTTCAAACGGTGAAGGAAAACATCGTGAGGAAACCTGCATACGCCGAAGAAGAAATTCTTAGGCGCATGTGAAGTTCACCAACCCGCACTGGGCTAGCGTGGTGGACTATAGCCCGAACGCCCTCGTTGAGAGGGTAGGCCTGAGCCCCAGCAGTGGGGACATTAATAGGCTGTTGATGATGATGATTAGATCCAAAAATAAAATTTGCAAATTCGTAAAAGAAGTGAAAAAGTTCCTTAAAGAGAGATGCTAATAAAGCTTATAGGAATACGGACTCGATAAGCTTTGACAGAACCTGCGTGCGGTACCTAGTTTAAGATTATAATTATGTTTTAGTTTTGTATTATTGTTCCATGTTTCTTATTTTAGCATCTAAGCTGACATGAGCACCTTTTATATTGCAAAGAATTTGAACTATTTTAAAATAAGTTTTTGAGTATTACCTACTCACTACTACTGATATTAAATTCAAATTATAGATTTTGTAGAACTTCAGTTTTATAAATAAGTGCCTGTAGTTACCGAAAAGATCTCATAATTGTTAAATTTTGAATTTTCTTACATGTTAGGTGCAACTCTTCTCTCTATACCTACTTCTTCCATTATAACGTTAATGAATGGCCTTCGTTTATCTAAAAAAATAGTGCTAAAGTAAAGTAAGTAGTATAGGTGTGAGGGTGTCGCGTTTTATTTATTTATTTATTCAAAACTTTTAACATTCACCTACTTATTCACTTTTTACTTTCGAACGACTTTCTATAGTAGTGAAGTTTTGTTATTCGTGCAATTTTGATGAAAACTATATAAAACATAAAATAAATATAAAACTATATATATAAACATTTCCACAAGTACTTACAAGTTGTCCTACCAATTTTTGGGGTTCCGTAGTAAAAACAAGGAACCCTTATAGTTTCGCCATGTCCGTCCGCGGCTTAGCTCACGCACTATTAGTACCAGAGACTTGTTAGTATACATAGAGCGCGCGTTTATTAGCAAGTCTGAGCTGTAAGCACGGGTCTGAACAGTCTCGAAATTTTCGGGGCGACGCTACTAGTCACAATACGTCAGTAGCGCTGATTGTTGCTCTCGCCGGTATTTATTTAGATTTGGAGTAATCATGGTGAAATGTGCAGTGCCAAGCTGTAAACACGATTCACGGAAAAGAACGATCTAGAAAATATCTATATAGAAGCGTCCATAGAACACCTGCTTACACTTGGCACAATGGGCAATGAGCGATGCGCGCGCTCTATAGGTACCTAGTATAATACTAACAAGCTGTAATTTGGCACGGGTATACATATAATCACGCCGACAAACTGGTAAAATATGGCGAAACTGTTTTTGCTACGGAACCCTGAAAAAGAAAATAAGTTCTTAGAACTTCATACAAGCTGAACTAGACTACGCTTGTTCTAGTTTCCGCGTCTTGGCCGGTTTTTAGGGTTCCGAACCTCAAAGAGGAAAAGAGGAACCCTTATAGGATCACTAGGTTGTCCGTCTGTCCGTCTATCCGTCTGTCAAGACCATTTTTAGGGTTCCGAACCTCAAAGAGGAAAAAAGGAACCCTTATAGGATCACTCGGTTGTCCGTCTGTCCGTCTGTCAAGACCATTTTTCTCAGGAACGCGTGGAGGTATCAAGTTGAAATTAATATCAAATACTCAGGTCTGCAGTCCCTTGGTGTCGTGAAAAAATCAGACTTCTAAGTCATCGCAGTTAAAAGATATTGCCGATTTCGCCGCATTTTTGAGTATCTAGGTAACCAAAACCTATGGGGCACTTCCCGTTCACCTAGAATCTTGAAATTTGGCAAGAAGCAAGATATTATAGCACAAGTAAAGGAAAAAATCTGAAAACCGTAAATTTGTATTTACATCACAAAAATTTCTTTGTACAAAAGTACAAACAAACTTAACTTTGCGTATGAGCAAGCTACCGTTATAAATTAGTACAATGACGTAAATAATTGTTGAAAGAATTCGCTAGCGTCTAGAAATTTCATCATTACAGATCTATATTAAATAATTTCGTACGGTTTTACAAATTATACTAAAGGTTTAGCTAAGTCTGGAAATAAAATCACTTAAAAAATGAATAACATTTGACCAATAACGTAAACACGTGATTTAGCATTTGACATGACAGGACTTGTTTGACTTGTTATTGGTCCATTTATTTCTGTTCATTTCAGTTCAAATTCATTTATTGGCGCATTCTTTTTGTCGTGCCAGTTCGAAATTTAAAAAGAAAGGTTTTGAATCTAAATAGGTTGCCACGATGTCTAACCAATACTGCTATAGAATGCATGGCATGTTAGTTACCAATAATAATAGTACTGACACTACAAGAACTGACACAATTATAGATAATGTTTTTTCCAATTTTAATATACAATTCGGTACTATTCATTTTTTTAGTCACCATTTACAAATCTGGGTCAAATTTAATGAATAGGTATACTTAGAGAAATTTGATTTCCAAGAAAAATCTTCGAGACTTCCCGACAGCTACCACCTATGTACAGAGTGGAAATTTCAGACGCCACATGGAGGGAAAGTTATTTTGATGATTAACCTTTTCGATCGGTATCATAAAGATACATAGTATGTATTTTTTCCACATTATTGTCAGATTCGATTCCCGACTCAGACTCGTGGTTTCTTTAAAATGTTTGAATGCAGTTTTACTTCATCATCATCATCATATCAGCCTGTAGACGTCCACTGCTGGACAAAGGCCTCCCCCAAGGATCTCCACGACGACCGGTCCTGCGCTAACCTTCAGTTTTACTTAATTTTGAAAATAAAAGAATGTTTCCTTTTAGTAAAATTTGGAATCTGTTATATTTAGGGTACCTACCTACTTTGCCTCCAGGTGGCGTCTGAAATTTCCATCCTGTATATTGAAAGCAGTGGTAGATACATTATAACGTGTGTATAAATTACTCATAATGCAATAAAATATTTTGACATTGACTCGATTCCCGTGAACGACGAACTAATTTATATAGGTACAGTCGACCGCACGTCAGTGGTAACACATTGACATTGAGCTGGCCTAGCCTATTAGGGAGTTTCAATACTAGGAGAGACCAGTTTATACTGGTTTTGTTTCCACTGACTTGCGGTCGACCGTACCTACAAGTTTGTACGGAACCCTCGGTGCGCGAGTCAGACTCGCACTTGTCCGGTTTTTTATAAATAGAAATGTTTCCTTTCAGTAAAATTTGCTATCTTCAGTAGGCGCATTTAGAGTACTTTCCCTCCAGGTAATCTTCGAAAATTCCACTTTGTACAGCTATTTATTTGATCTACCTACTGTCAATGTAGATTATTCAGGTACTTGATTTGACCCATAGCCCACTGTCTCTGCACATAATATCCAAACACACCCAAAAGGGATCCTTTCATATTATACAAGGTTTGAATGCTTTGTCAAAGGTACATTTACGTAGGTTCGTCAAAGTGGCCGGCACGGAACACACACATATACACTCATCATACCTGCATGATGCGTGCATGTGTGACTCCTCAAAGGTTAACGAGTTGGTAGGGACTAGTTAAGTAAATCTTGATATAAGGCACCTACGACTATTTATCTTAACTAATCAGTTTTACTCTATGATCCATTTAGTGAAAACCTTTTAGGAAATGGAAACGTGAAAGTACGATTAGGTACCTATTATATTATGTGGGCATTACATGTAAATTATTTTTTGTTCCTGTAATTTTGTTTAAATAAACACTGTTTTCTGTCTTTTCTTCACAGTCTTCCTATAATAGGAACTGGTTCCGTACCATATGTTAAAGTGAGAAATAAGAGAAAACCGGCCAAGAGCGTTTGTATAATATCATCCCCCACTTATCGTAGCAACAAAAGATAAGACGTTTTGCCGAAATCACTCTTAAAGTTTGGATTGTACCGAATGTACATTACTTACCTACATTATTTTTGTCAGAATCTTAGCAAGATACATATTGGTTGATAATGGATGTCTCGAATTCGATGTATTGTACTATTATCTATCTATTCTATGGTATTGTGCCTATTGTTTGTTACGATTATGATGGGTTGATATTGATCTTCCGGACCGTTCGTGGTATCTGAATGATAATAAGTACCTGGCTATCCTTTTGCTTCCCTCACAATTTCTCATATTTATTTATCAGTAATTTTCTTTCTTATGATTTTGAATGTACGTATTAATTATCGGTTTCATATTTCATTCATTATCCGAAGTCCATAAATACTGGTTTACATTTTGTAATATACACGTAAAAATTCATGAAATGTATTTTCAACGGTTGCAATTTACTCCCCTATAATTTTCAGAAACGCGAGGGAATAAAAATGCAATTTTCGCTCGTCGAGATTGCGCTTTGGATTGGTGTGCTATTGTGAATAATTAAATGAATTGCATTCGTTTACCACATACTATAACTACACTATACTATTAATTCATAGTCATTTTTCGTGTAAATTTTGTTTGTTGCCCTAAATTTTCATGTATTTCAAAAGTTTTCCTTTCTATTATTGGAAACACTAATTGGCTCCTGGGCTTCATTGTTTCAAAGTTCGTAATACAGTTTCATCCGTTAGTTACTATACTTACTAACGATGTACACCTGTTTGTGTTTCATGTAAGATGTAGGGCTTAGATTACGGAATTGACAGTCATACGAGACGTGACTGTAGATTTAGGCATCTATAGGTAGACTTCCTATTTCCAGAAAGCTATTGGTTTATAGCTATAAAATAATATAAGTATTGTTCTATCCACTGCTATTGTATTGAAATTTATTCATGATGTTTCATGGCTCTCACATTCTCATAGATATTGGTAATATAAGACGGGAAAATCGCTGTTGTTTCGGATTGTTTTCCAAATATCTCAGTAAAGCCGAAGACAAAATGCAGGTAAATTCACAGAAAATCTTTAAATAAAAATCCATTCTCTCATAGGTGTACTATTACGTGGTGGACTCTCCACGCAACGAGGGAAAGGACTTCTTCGAGATCAGCATGCAGACCGGCGAGATCTTCACCAGAGTGGTGTTCGACCGGGAGAAGCAGGGCGCCTACGCTCTGGAGGTGGAGGCCCGCGACGGAGCACCATCGGCCCGGCCCAATTCAGACAACCAACCCAATTCAGGTAGGGACCTCATGATTATTTTTTTAATGTTGAGTATTCATCTCAACGAAGCTTGCTGCTTAAAAGCTAGCTTTCAGCTATATTACGGAATTCAATTCTACGAAATGGCGAGTCGTTTTTTAATTGAGTAGGTACCTAAATACCTACGTAAATTTTAATGTCAGTTTTACTGCAAATCTCTGTAGTGTCCAGAAAATTACATTAAGTATGTTACTTTGAATTAACCGTATTTGGCATTGGTATGACTAAAATCAAGTCACTTTTGGTACGAGTACGTACGTGTTCTTTAAAATCGATATCCTTATATGTGTTTTGTAGGCAGACTGCTTTTGTAGTTTCTTGGAATTATAGTTACTGAGTATTGGTTTGTTTAATACTTATTCCTCAAAACCTTTTATCTATAACATTTTCTTTATAGTTGAATTCTCTATAATAGGTTTTGAGGAGTCCGTCCAAAACAATATTCAAGCAGCGATATACTGACGGAGTCATTAAATTTAATATTTCTACGTAAATGTTAGTTGTAAGATAATGATGTATTTCATTATGCACATTAATAGAAAGAGGTACTTTGGAGAGGTCCGTCGCTATAGATATATAAACTTTATTCACGTGCCCAGATGTAGGGTCGCCGGGTCTAGCGAGAGACGCTCGCCCCTCGTCGGACTAATCACTGCCACGACCCGCATTCAAATGACTTTTTCTCTCTTTGGAAGTATTCCTAACGTCAAAAGTTTCGTGCTACACCGAGTTACATTCGGCAAACGTATTTCCAGTTACTGCGCCTTCCGTCTACCGACCCTCATCGTGGATATTGGCACATGGCCTCTCATAATTCACACTGTTTTTTCGGGCGTCGAGAATTGATTGTATCGCTACGTGTGACGCTATAAATTGTCCGTTTTCGGCGAGGTCCTGTGTTAAGTAAGCAGGTCGACGACGACGCATCGCCCTATCGCGTCATCGTAAATCAAGAGCAGCATAATCAGCCGCCGCCCGAGGCCCTAATCCGGTTAAGCTTCTCATCCCTATATCTGTCTCACATGCACAATAGCGGGCTTCGGATCAGCTTAGTGCTTACATAACTGTCGGTGCACAGCTCCCTTGATAAACCATTCACGAATACTAATATAATTCATACGACTCAATAAAACGGTGAACTAATTGCTTCACGATCGTAAATTTATATTGTTATCTTTGTTTACGTGCCGGGAATACCCCATCTGCTTTGTTTCCACGTTCGATTTTGCTTCGGGCGATTTGATACTCTATTCAAGTTATTTTACGTTATTATTTAAATTGCGACGATAGGCGTATCAATCGTTAAGAAAAGTGTCCGTGATTATTGGGGTGCCAAAATGCTTTAGAGTATCAAGTAGCGGATTCAGTGCGAGTATTGTGGTCGCAGGCCACGTAGCAATTTCAGCATATTGCAGCTGGTACGGGTGTAGCCGCGGCAGCGGCGTGTTCCCGCGCGCCGCGCATACTGATCAGCGAGTCTCCTATGAGGAGAGTGGCTTCTCGAAGCCGCCACTAGATGTACGGATAAGTGCTATAATAATAGCTTCGTTACTGGCATTTCCTTTTATAGAACATAACGATACATGTTGTATACAAACAGTCGTTTTTTTTTCTTTTTCACTCGGCCGGTATTCAGAGGCAAATGGTACAAAAATGTCGGTGATTGAGGTAGTATTATAACGTTAAATGAAATCTTTTGTTAGTTTTTCCTTCATTTAATAGGTACGCAATAATAGGGGATTATTTTACAGTCCGCAATCAGGTTATCAGAACAGAGTCTTGGTGGCAAAGCCCGTATATTTAATTTCTCCGAGGGGCCTCTTTACTGCAATAAAGAGCTTAGAATTGCTTCTTTAATGGAGCCATTCGGACCTGGAAAAATTAAATTGCTATGTAGTCTTTGTGAGAATGGTAATGTTGGTAAGCCTTTACATTTTGCAGATTAGTCATTATTACAGTACTTTTTATTACAAACTTACACTAAGATAAACCTAAATTAAGAGTAACAAGTTAAATAAAATCTTGTAAAAATATAATAATTAAGTAAAATCCCCGTTAAATAATATCATATCGTATAGTTAGTCTTCACTTTATTGCGACTTTCAGTCGTATGAGAATTTCGAATTTGAAATATACGTAGTAATGCAGATGTAATATGAAAACAGGTTGATACTACATAGCGCCTACGTATATGTATACTACGGTAGTATTATAATTTTAATAATGAGTTATGTTATAGTGTCGCATACATACTATCGCGATTTGCACAACATTATTATTTAAATAGTCATCTATGACCACAAACGTGAAACGTCTGGCAAAAGTGAACAAAAAAACTCGTGTATAAGACCCGTTAGTCTATTAGACTAATTATAACGTATCTGACCCTATTAACTTGACAACTTGTTGCTTAAAAATTAAGTTGCCATTATGTTATTATCTTTTTGCGTACCCCTGGGAAACCTGTATTTCCTCTGTACCTAAGAATAGCCTATTTCCATCTACAACAAATCGGCATTCTCGCAGTAAAAGTATTTCAAAATCGATACATATATTCCTTTGAGAAAACTCTAAAAATTACCTCTTTATTTATTTAGTAGACAGCATGAAAACCAATTTCCCATAACATATTTTCATTTAACTCCGTTTCCGACCTTCTTGCAAGACGTGTCTAAATGTGTAGCACAAAAATAAATTAACACTCGAAATGAAAAAAAGACTGGGAAAATTTGTACACCGCTTTATCATCGATGAATTCTTTCATGAATTATTCACGAAATTATAAAACACGGAAGATGGCGTCAGGCGAAAAACAATGAATCCGATAATAATGAAGGAGAGAGCGCCGCCGCCGCCGGCCGCCCTCCTGTCTCCGGCCGCCGCCCGCCGCTCTCCGCTCGCTTGTCCTCGCCCGGTTCTCGAGCTCTACCAACGAATTTCTCTTTTTATTCTTTTCTTATAGCGTCAGCTTTCCTTCGCGTTTTGCGGCACATTCATGTGACCCATGCGTCCCCTAGTGGCAGTTATCGTTTATTGCGACTTTTTTAATTTGACTGCTCCTGTGGGTTTGTTTCGAATTTGTCTGACATTGACAAAATTGTAGATTTTAATTTGATTATTTTTGTGATTGCTTTGTTACGCTTACAATTTTTAGAACATCCCTTTTTGTTTTGGTCGTGTACGTTAAACTTTTACACGCTTGGGACTTTAATAATTAGACTGCTTGTGAAACATGTCTCAATATTGTACAGTGGTACGGCCGCACGATAGAGCGACGATGTTGTTTCAACTCCCTATTTCAACTATTTCCAATTACTTGGGCTTAGGGAGCTACACGAAGTCTCCAAGTGACAAAGCAATATTCCGCCTTGGCGGGAACTTGTGGCCTACATTTAACGTGGCACCCTGGAGAATTCGTGATGAGAACGCGCCCGAGTGCATTGCTTGGCGAGGATTACTGTCTCCAACTACTAAATATTGTTGTTTACCAAACTATCCGCCACGACTGATACTATTCAAAACTTTACAGAAGATCCGTTTTAATTGTAGGTATCTTGCAAAACATGTCGACTACAGACTGCTTACTTTAAGCAAGTTAATGCTTGATTTAAAACACACAAGCACCGCTTTATGGAAGTATTTTTTGCACTTGTAAATATTCATCTTTATTGAATTAAGCAATAAACTCTAGGTAAAAGCAAATTTATTGCAGCGTCGTTAAATCATTTTATTTATAATATTACATTGCTTGTAACAGAATTTTCCCCGTCATTACGACAGCTATTCACGAGACGAATCCTGGTAATTTGAAAGCTTTCTGGAGGCGAAGCAGCGAGCGCAAGCGGGCGGCATGGGAACGAATTTTCTTAAATCGTCAACTCAACAGGAGGAACGTTTATAGGCGCTATAAGTTCCAGCAACCACCCGCCGCCTTAGCCGTCATAAAAATCACCTAACCCCCTTCTAGCGCGAATGTGTTCTCCCGTTTGCACTTAGATCGTAACCTACTCGTAAAACGTACGGGAATTACTTTTACACTTGAATTTAAGTTAGAAGTATTACATACATTGTCTTAATTTCGTTTTCAATTATAGTCTATTTACATAATTAATGAAAAATCCTCGTTGGGTTCGTTTTATGTAAGTTTAATTAAAATAGCGTCGTTTTCCCAGCTCTCGACTCCTCCACCGGCCGGCGACCGACGACGGTTCAATAAGCGGCTAATTAAAAGCACTAATAATTAATTAATTTGTTACATCAGTGTTAACGATGAAATTGCTCTGTTCGCTGTTATGACAACACGTTGTGTTTGCGATTAAACAAAGCGAAATTACATAATACCTATTTAGTTATTTATCGTGATTCGGAAGCCTACAGCAATATATAGAACTTACTGAAAACATCAAAGAGCACGATCTCTTTGACGATTGCGAAATTAAATACCTACTTACCTAGTAATTTATTCTGTGAGATGTAATATTTTATGACTTTCAAATGATTAATTTAATTGGCACACATTTATCAGTTATTTAATGTTACATAAGTAACATACCTATTTAAGTTATGTAACAATTTATTATTATTATTATTTATAGTGGATTTGTTATTATCCTAAAATATTAACAATTTCTTGGAATATCTTGGTCTCCTCGGAAACCGGTGAGGCCAAGATACTATTACATTTTTGTAACAATTCATGTCATATTTAACTAGCTGTTGGCCCGCGACTTTGTCACCCTTTCTTAGTAGGTATAAATGCTTTTAAGAAATCTCTACTCAAAAATTTCAACTTTCTAGAGCCAGAGGTTTGTACTTAGGTCCGAGTTACAAATTTATTCGGGACTAGTTGTTGCCCGTGACTTCGTCCGCGTGGATTTTGGAAGTAGGTACCTATATCTGCTATGTAGAGACATCGATCTCCTATGTCTATGACAGCGTCTTGTTACATTTATTATTATTTATTTATTTGTAAATGACGATAGGTAACTTTTTCGTTGTCATCCGATTTCAATTAAACATAGTCTTTATGTTGCTCCAAGTTGTGCTGAATCTACCTTTGAAAACCGCAAGAAAATCCGTTCAGTAGTTTCGGAGATTAGCGATCACAGACAGAAAGGCAAAAATTTTTTAAAATGTTTTTATGTGTTCTGTTACTCTTATTTTATCGCCCTCACTCATTTTTTGAAAAATTTATTAAATGTACAGACACACGGTTTCTACTGATTTATTATAAGTATAGATGAGGCTTTATGCGATGCATGCAAAACAAGACACGTGATGTAAATAGGTACTTGTTGCGTTTTCGTTTGTCATTTAATTTATCCTTCAACTTATGCACCTATCTGGACGATACATCCGATATTTTCGAAGAACAAAGCAGCTGCAACAAAAACTGTCGATGAGCGCGCAGGGTGTTTTTATACAGAAAGTGGAACAACGTTCTTTGTGTTGTTCTATAGACATTTTTAACCTAAAGGCTATACTTAACGCACTTTTCTTCGTACAGTGTTTCTTATCACGTGAAAGCAATACACCATTTAATTTTATGTATGCATTTGCATAGATATCATCGGAATTGTAGACATTGTCTTCTGAGATTTTCGCGTCTCTGGATCATACTATGTATCAGTGGGGTATTGTGAAAGTGGGTACGAGAGCATATCAGTATCGGGCGGGGCATCGTGAGTAATGGAAGTTTGAGCTCGCATGAGGAGGGTCCACTTATGTCGCCCGAAATGGTATGATTGATAATGCTACCGAAGTAAAAACACTGCTCCTTTGTAACACAGTGCGGGGGTTATGTGTGTGCGTGCCCATCCACCACAACGTCACACACAGTTTTCATAATTTCTTTTCTGACGCTAATGACGCGGCCAAACGAAGTAAACTAACATCAGTTTCCGTACCCTATAAACATTGAATCATTCATTATCAATCGCTTTGTACACATTGTAAACGGGTCTAATAATTCTCGAGCAAGACCCGTGGTACAATTTAGGAACGCTCAAAGGGATTCCTGACCCACTTTGACAAACTAAACAACTTTGTCTCACTAAATGAAAATTAAGACGTATGTCACCGACCACCGTTCGCATGTCAACAGACGTAGACGGGATCATATTAGAGTGACAAGGTGCTTCAGTTTGTCAAAGTGGATCAGAAATCGCCTTGCTCTAGTGTACATCACATTATAATAATGATTAGGTGATCATGGAGTCCTACCAATTACTACGTACCCATGGTAAGTGGAATATAACAATGTTATAGTTATCGAACTTCTTGTTTAGGTTGGTAAACTTATTGTGAACTATCTGCAATATTGAGAGGGAACAGGGCATTGTAGTAATTATCACCCTAAACAAATGAACATCCTGCTGTTACAGAGGTTAAACATTTCAGGTGAGTACGTGACTTTACACAGCAGCGATGGTATAAACTATGTAAATGGAACACGATTATGGTCCCGCCGGGTAAATTAGGTAATGCTTAAAGTTTTCAAGGTTCAGTTAATTATTGAGGTTACAAACTGGAGTTCGCGATGAGTGAGTAGGAAGGTAATGGCTTGTGAGAAGGTTCGTTGGGCGTAAAAGATTGGGCTTGTTCCCAGTGTGCAAGCTGCCAGCTGCGAATATGACTTGTAAGTTGTTGACATTTACTTTCACTTGCATATTTATATCTCAAAAACTTGTTGTATTATAAGAAAGCTTGTCTTTTCTATAACATATAAACTAATACTCATAGAGATAGGATCTCTTTGGTACTAATATTATACCTACGGGCAGCGAACTTTAATATGTAAGTTCGCTGCCTACGGGTACACAAGTGATATTGACAAATTGCAATCTGTTCTGTAATATTTAATTTATTGTGAGATCAAAGTTCATTGAATTTAAATAGTTTATAATTTCCAAATAGATTTTTATATTTTTTATTTCAACATAGTCGTCTGATCCAAGCGTTTGGAAAGTTTTGCGTAATTAATTTAACTTTTGGTTTAATCTAGACGAAGTTATTATGTCAAACAGTTTATGTTGACAAAAAATTTAACTTTGCATAGGCTTTATGTTTACTCAATCTTTTGTTAAGTAGGTAATTTGAGTTTAAATATTTATGACATCAATAAATACGAGTAATGTACTACTATATTGCAACTATCATGATCATCGTTATATGAGACGGAAGACGTTCACTGCTGGAGTGAGTCTCCCCTAGGGATTTCCACGACGGACGACCGCAAATCATATCATAGGAAAATAAGTTTATGCAATTTTATTTATTTTGCTCGCATTTAAGTGTGTTGAAAACCGTCGTATGATACGGGTGAGCGTTGGTCTTACACTACTTGGCTTCATTACGCACTCGGCAAGCCTCGTGTGTACATTCCAGCCTCGAGTGTAATGACCAACTTAGCTCACTTGTATCATATTGTAAATAGTACAATATGATACAAGTGAGCTAAGTTGGTCATTACGCAGTTTATTATACATAGAATATAATATGGAAGAGATCTCCAAGTGGGACAAGTCCGCCCTTGTACATAGTTTTATTCAAATTTGTTGTTTCTGTAAATTTTTGCACATCAAAACCCTTACATACATACTACATACAAACATTATATTATTAAAACATACCTGAATGGGAGCGCGTCCTTTTTATTTCAACGTAAATTGTGTTGAAAATTTTTAAAGCTAATTGCCGCACGATCTCGAGTAATCTTGACAGAGTAACAGGACTATGCAAAAACATCTCATAATTTGAAAGAAATCATTGATTTGTGAAAGCAATTGCTTATTGCCGTATATTACCTACGGCTACGGTTGTTTGTACCCCATCATCACAGAACCCGTAGCTACCGGGTATAACTCAGTAATATTCCAACGAGAAGTGGCGGGCTTTTATAAGATTGTTGAATACAAAATTAGGGGATTGTTTGAATTGTTGTGCGTAAAAGTAGAGAACTGGTTGAAGTCTCGCTAATTAATGAAGTAGCAGCGTGGTACCGATGCCGCCGCGAATACTAATTACCTGAATTCTTCCAACACCGCCACCACCACTCTACATCTCGTTCAACCCTCCTTGATTTGTTATAAAAAATGACAAGTTTAAAATATTTCTCCCTGGCTACTTCACCTGGTAACCGACAAACGAATGTTGCATTTGCGAAATTGTTCGTTAATTTCTCTGTGTCGTGAAATTGCACAAACCCGCTGCCTCTCGAAGAATCTGTAGTTAATTTTATTGAAGCCACCGTTTCGCCGCCGTAGCAGCAGGTGTTAAAATATACGACACAATTCGAGTGTCTACAATTTGCTCAGTTTTCCGCTGGTATTTTCAGCTCACGTGCAGTTTCTGTAGTATACATATATACTATATTATGTGGCGATGGCGCAGGTAACTGATATACCGCAAGTTTAAGTGGTTTTCTACGTTGTTCGTGTCTAGGTTTAATATGACTTACTTACCTACGTATTTACTATTTATATTACATATTTCTCCTATATCTTATTCTTTAGAATTTTTCTTCTGTTTTGGTCTTATGTATTTACTCTTCATCCGAACACAGTATCTATAAATGTATTATTGTGTATTTATACTTACTTGAACGGTCATGAAAAGAAAAATAACATTATCTCTTTTCAACAACTCTACTTTCTTACAAACAAATTTATTATCTATGCTTACTGTTTCTATATTGTTATAGTAAGTATTCGATGATAATTGAAGATTAAAATATTCGATTTGGTGTTAAGTTTCTTCATATTGTGGAATTGGATAATTAGGTATCTATTTTGTACAATAAATTAGGCGTGGAATTTGTATTTTTTGTATTTATACCGTTTCCGTCCTAACGTAAGTTGTTGCATTGCAAATTGAATGCATTCTATTTACTTACTCGCAATTATTCATGAAAAACCGAAGTATTTAAATTCTCGCCCCGGAAAGGACAATTCATGCATGGCCTCGTTTAGAATAGCCAAGGCTCGACCTTCTATTGAACTTCTCCAAGATGTATTTTGTCTCAATATGACTTTCCTTCCATGTTCGGCACTATTCCATGTACTATTTCATCTTGATTGACTTATAACTAATGTTTCATATTGTTTTAATACATTATACTATTTGTTTTATCTCAAATTAGCACTAGTTTCAAGAAAATCTATCGCACTAGGTCCGTTTCAGCTCATGTTCTCAATAAATCGGTGGTGCAGTGAGTCGCACCACTTTGGTTAGCTTATGCTATATAGAGATACCGACATTATGGTTACTTATTGCGGTGCTACATACACTGCTGTAATATGATCATCATATTTTTTCTCATGTTGCTGAGTTTAGTTTTATTGCAGAGTGTTATTAGCTGTTTTTGTCAGGGATATGTTCTGGAATTTGCTACCTTTTATAACGGTAAATGAATTTTGTGCTATTTCGTATTCTTATGTGGCGAAGCTTACGGGAATCGTGTTACGAATACATACGCCAATGTCGCGCTAGATATGCCGTCTCACTGACTTCCAGTTGCGGTTAAGTCCGCACAATCCAACCGTAATCCTACGCACCTATATGCTTCAAACATAGATATTGTCCTCGCTCTTAAAGTTCTGTAGAACTCGATAAACATAAGATTATTTGTGGCGTATTCATTCAAAATGGAATGCATTATTGATCAAATCTGATATTTGGGTACTTCTGACTAAAGTTTGAAATAAAAGTGGTGTCATATTGAAATCGGTGTACCTACAGATAGGTACAGGTTAAACAAAGAGAAGATTTGTGATGTGTGGTTTTTCATTCACTTCACAAGATGTTTTTAATAAGTAACATTGAACATACTTATTGTAGTGTTACCCATATCGTGAAACACTTTTTCACACAGGTGCGCCAGGCAGTGAAGCGGAAACAATGCGAGAATGTCAGAAGTAAATTTATTATAGAAGCCTTACGAAGTTCTCATTTCATATTTTGTTTCTATTTATGTTTGTGACACTTGGTTGCGGAACAAACAAAACTACGGTTGCCAGGAAGTTCGGAATGTTGGAACTCTTGATGTATTTAATATTTAAATTATTATACGAGGGTGTCAAGGATTTATTGGTGATTTCAAGTTATGTAAAAACTGACAGTCCGAAGGCTTGGGATACAAAATATTTAGTCCTTTACAACAGCTAACAATGAGGAAATGAGTAGACCTCAGATGTAGGTTGTAAAGAAATTATCAACTATGAACCTACTGAGAACATGTTAAAATTAAAATAGAAACAAAATGTAACTTTCTAGGTGTTTATTTTATGTATCTTTCCCTGTTAGTAGTCGAAACGGGGATACGCTTTGTACCGATGCTGTGCTGGCGGATGAGAGGAGAACTGAAATAAGGTTGTGTTGCGCGGTGGAAATACAAAGAAATAGTTTGGAGTGAGGTCCCGCGTGGCAAATGCCTCCGACAGTTGCGGGGTGCTCCGCCCGCCGGCGGCGGCGGCGTGTGCGCGTGACTACGCAACAGTGACTTGGGGAAATAACTTTGTTATATTGTTTTTGCTACACGGACTTACGTCTTCTTTTATGCCGTCTTCTGATACGATTACATGACACACGTTGGGCTTAACACCTGCAGTTGGTTTTATTTCATATTCCGAGACAGTTTTTAAGAAACCATCGCGAAACTCGTACATACTTGCTTGTACACTAAAGATGTACTTTCGGTGTCATCCCGAGAATATACCGTGTTAGACTTTTTGCCGGGATTTTAACCTTGATATTTTACATGTACATTGTACTGTATATGTATACCTAGTACTAGTACAGATCTTGAAATTCTGTGTTGTCAAAAATACGGGAAACTCAGACTACCTATCATTTTCTAACGTTACGAGTATTTGATGTAAAATAAGTACTACCTTATAGTGATTTATCTAACGGAATATTTTGAGTTACGAGTTTCTTCAAGGGTGATCGCTCACTGGCGCTAATAGTAGGTGTGTCTATGAGAAATAATTTATCTTTCCTCGTAACTTTGCTAGGAGCTTATAGCTTTAGTTAGTCTGTTTAGTGGGCTTGTTTTGTGGATGGAGGTTCGTATAGGTTTCATGAAGATTTATTTAGCATGGAATTCGTTTGTAAGTACCTATTATTATTTCTGTTGTGGTTTTTATCGCAATATGCTCTTAACGATAGCATTTTATAGCATTAGCTGACGAAACTATAAAGTTAGAATTGTACAAACAAAGCATACACGACATTTTAACACCTTTGCACGCTCAGGTGCCGTCGTCGTCGCCACAAGCTATTATCAGACAAATCCCCTTGTAAAAGCCTGCCGGCGAGATTCTGTAGGTATCTCACTATATTATTTGTTACTTTACATACCCATCTACAATAACAACAGAATAATCGCTACCATACCTATGTATATGCGTCATAGCATTTGTGTTTTGTGATAGTTATATGTATAAATATAAATAATCAAAGCTGTTGAAATAAATATAGGTATGCGTTGTAAAATAAAAAAAAACATTTGTTGAAATGAGAGTTTTTTATCGTAGCCTATACATATACGACTAAGGTGTTCTAGGGAAAAAATATATAATTACTAACCTACTACACCAGACTATTACTTACTCTGTGCTACACCTGTATGGTTTTTAATGCTATTAAGAGCTGCGTCAGTGATTTTTAGGGTTCCTTCAACGGATATACTTAGAGCGAACTAACACTACTTATCAGACCGATAGGGTCTTTCGAATATAATAATACTTATAAGTAAATCGCATTGATGGGAAAATTATGAAATTTTTAAATTTATATTATCTAAATGTTCCAAAACAAAAAAGTTTTTTTGGCTGAACCCCTCCTTTGTGTACGAAGTTACACTTGTACCTTTTTACCCGACTGCGGCGAAGCCCAAAATGAGGGTTATGTGTTTAACGCGTATGTTTTTTCAACAATAAATTATTCTACGATTATTCAATAGTATTCAAAAGTGACTAATATAATGAACGTTTCGATTTTCATCTGATTTTCTGTACTTAGAAAAGCGTTTGAGTTTAAAGTACAATACTTACTACTACTGATACTACTACTTATACTGCTACACAATTCTCATAAAAAAATTCAAATACAATTTGAATATATTCACGGTTGAATCCATTGCGATTGCATCTTTAGCTCGACGGTTATTTTCTTATACTATTCAGATT
Organism: Metalampra italica; assembly: GCA_949699065.1. Classification (NCBI taxonomy): domain Eukaryota; kingdom Metazoa; phylum Arthropoda; class Insecta; order Lepidoptera; family Oecophoridae; genus Metalampra; species Metalampra italica. Next base: position 6,202,843 of record OX452970.1, on the reverse strand, counting down.
ACTCCTCCTCAGTGCAGCAAATCATTAGGCAAAGTCTAGCTTATAGTTCCATTTCCTGCGAGCTCCTGGTCCAAATTAGATTATTCCGTTGTACTTATACTATGGTTTCTTTTTCCAAGATTCAAGTTGCGTTTAGGTAAAATAATATTTAGCGTAATCCGTAAGGATTGACGTGGATTGCTTTAGGGCCGTTTTCTTGTCACGCGGCGCGCGCCGGCGGCGTTCGTATGAAATTGGCGGCACGCATGCGCGCGCGGCCAGGACGCGGGCGCAAACACGCGCGACAGGAAAACGGCCCTTAGTAATAAAACCACCTTTCCACGTGGATGACAGCTGTTGTCACTTTCAACAACATTTTACAACACATTTTGTGGTTAGAAATTCGGTAATTTACGGAAGTGTACCTACATACATTAATAGTCATTATTTACCGAAACTCTATAATTCTTTAATTAAGAATAATAATAAAAAAACACTTGCTTAAAATGTGAGTAGTGTACAATCGACCGCACGTCTGTGGAAACACTGACCCTGACATACATTAATAGTCATTATTTACCGAACACTTGCTTAAAATGTGAGTAGTGTAGAATCTGGATGGCTGGATGAGGTTAGCGCAGGACCAGTCGTCGTGGAGATCCTTGGGGGAGGCCTTTGTCCAGCAGTGGACGTCTACAGGCTGATGTGATGAGTGTACAATCGACCGCACGTTTGTGGAAACACTGACCTTGAACAGGCCTAGCCTATTAGGAAGTTTCTATACTATGTGAGTCCACTTCATACTGGATTTGTTTCCACTCACGTGCGCTCGATCGTACCTATGCATAAAGTCCCACCAACCACCAACTGGTTTTGCAACTGTATATTCCAATTCAGAGTCCACATTTTATGAATGGCACGTTTGCCCAGTTTCCCGCAAAATCCACAGCGCTCTAAATTTATTGTTGTGTATAATATAATGCCTAACTTAAAATTATCATTTTCCAGTACAACGATAAATAAGGTTTGCCTAGAAGCTTTATACCTATTTAGGGCGCAATTGAATAATTTTGCAGTATTTTTAAGTTTACTGCCTTGTAAATATCTGCCTATACATAAACAATAAAATTATCCCGACTTACTGTTTCGGGTTTCGGACAAATTATGTGTCTTAATACGTATGAATCACGCGTATGCCACGCTTAATAAAACAATAATAATGAACTTTTGAGTCATTTTGCATGTGTGTCCTTAGCGTATTTCGTGTATAGTCTTATCAAAGAAGAGACTTTAAGGCCGGGTCAAACCGAATGCAGCACAGCACAGCGCAGCACAGCATGGCTTATGACGTTGTAAATGTATGGAATATTATGGGAGAGACACACCAACGCACGATGCTGCACAGCGCTGCGCAGCTACGCGCGGTACCGCGTATCCGTGCGTCAACCCACAGATTAGATAATAGTTCCTAGTCAAGCCACGCAGAGACAACCCGAGAGCGCGCGGTCTGGTAAAGTCGCGCGCGCGCCGTGCCGCCGTGGTGACGTTGTAATCGTATGGCTCTCACTAGTTGACGTGGTTTGCGTTGCGGCACAGCAAGTCGCGACAACTGGCCGGTGTGACGTGCTGTGCAACGCGCTGCGCTGCAACGCTCTGCGCTGCACTATACACATTCGGTTTGACCCGGCCTTTAATACAATTCACATTTTGTTTATTAGAGCCGGACTGGAACTTAGATATTAATACGTTACGGGCTAGGTAACATACGATATTGTACATAATATGCTGTTATGTGCATTCTGACGGAAACGCTTTTACCTGAACGCATTGATATTTATTTAAAGTACCTCAGATAATATAGGTAGGGATTTAATAACCGCAGCCATAATTATGGACGCTGTAAACACAGATATCTGATTTATTTACACGAGCTCAACACGAGCTCAATATTTTCACATTACGTAGGTAATGAATCCGTAGTACGAAATGAACAATGTCAGTTTCAATCAATATTTAACCAAAGATAATGTCCAGTTTAACCTCTAAGGTATTCACAGATACAAGTGCCTATATTAATATATACATATATATATATATATATATATATATATATATATATATATATATATATATATATATATATATATATAATTTGCTTGTTTGTTTGGCGCCGACTCAAAATTATTTAGATTTACATTAGTGTAGGAGCTTTGTTAGACGCGTTGTATTTTAAAAGTACCTGGAAATGAAAGGATTCGAATGGGACACTAATTAATGACGAATTCGTCGAGTTGCTCCATTATGATAGAAAAAATAGAAATCTGTCTTGTTGTTTTTGTTGTTTGCGTAGAATTTAAAACATCGTGTTTGTTTTCAGGTAAGTTCAAAGTAAAAGCGGCGACAAAGCAACTGTAACCTAAGTAAGTACCTAGTTTTATTATATAGGGTGGGACACAATTACCCACTTTCCTGAAAATGTCAGATTGTGTTGTCTTTGTACAAATTTTTACCAAAGGGACTATTTTAATATTTTTGACCGTTACAGCTCGTCAAAGTTTAATTAAGATAGGTATGTATGGTAACATATATGATACTTCTTAATGCGAACGAAGTCGCAGGGCATAAGCTAGTTATCTAATACAATACAACTCTTTCGGGAAGTGGTTTGTTCTGTCCCACTGTGTATATGTGTTTTTTCGCATAGGTACTGTCAATTTTAATCAATATCGTGTAAAAACGACACTTTTAATGTTAATTAATTATGCACACATGGCTTCGGTTTTGTACTTGTCAGACTTGATCAACCACTCGAATAAACACGCCCTTGACTTAGCCCTTACTCGGATTATAATATACTCACAGATATAGAATATACTACAGAGCGACGGCTGGTAGCGACTACGAAAGGTCACTAATCTCAATATCGGGGACCGCAACATGAGATGAGAACTGAGCTTGTGAACTGTTTGTATATTCGCTGTGACGGTCCTATTTCTAGATCGCAAATATTATACGTCGTAGGTCAATATGCGACGAAACTATCAAAATGTTAAATATTTTGTACAGAAGAACACAAAATGTGAATGGTCAGTTTGGAAAACTATACTTAGAAAAATTCTTGTCATCTCATGTTATTACTCTCACTTGAGATATTTATAAAAAACTATAAAATCATTTACCTATTCAAAATCTATTTAGTTTTATTGCTATGCTAAAAAAAGGTATATAATAGTTTTCTTTGCTTATGTAGAGTACTTAGTTAAATCTTATTTAAATTACTGTGCAAATGCTAAGATTGTTACATCTCAGTTGATTCAATTCTAGTTGCGGTCGCCAAGGTCTAAAAATCGATCGACGTAGTTTGCCCGGACAATAAAAATAAATGGCAGCGAATAACGTAGGGTACGGGTACTGGGTAGCCTTTAGAGTGTGGCTGTCAAAATGCCAAAACTTTGTAGAATGTGGAACCCAAATGGGTGCCTACCACACACAGGGGTTTTTTTTTGCGCTTTCCCACTAAAATATTTTTTTCTCAGATTTTACTGAAATGCAAAGGTATACTTTAGGTAATAGACATAGCCAGATTAATAATGTACGTAGTTTCATTTTTTCCCTGTACTATTTGTCTGCTAGTAGTTGGAAATTATGACAAAACTTTTACAGTACTAATAAATATCAAGTTAAACGCAATTTTATTAAAATTTAAAGAAATTTCAGACTACCTTAGTGTTTTATTCTACACTACATCCTATTAGAAATATGAGGAAACAATAAAACACCATACCCCAGTAAATTTTTTTTTAGTAACACATGTTTCAAATTTTGAGCGGAATGAGTCATGCGCTCGGATTCGACCTCAAGTGGGTGTCGTATTTCATGCCTATACTAATTGATAAAACAACGTAGCGGGTTCAATCTTGTATAAACAATAACTTGAGGACATTATCTAAGTACAATAAAAGCATCACAAGTGTAGATGTAATAGTTTATAATTTGCAGGTAAACAAAAAGTGGTCTAATTACGTTCATACAAATATCTGATTTTACTAAAATGTAAATAACAATAAAACATGTTATTTATTTTGAACACAATTTATAATTCAAAAAGTGTGGTAACAAGGCTATAGTTTAAGTACAAAACAAAGTTTCGTTTCATAGAAATATTTCGAGAACAATGGTCTTAGAATAGTAAACAATTTAGTGGTTTCAACCAAAAAAAAACGAAGAATAATATGGATATGACTTATGTCATGTTTTTGTTTGGACACAATTTAAGCGATTGATGCCACAATACCTACTACTGGTACACAAGATGAATTAGTGTATTTTGACAAAAATACAAAATGTACATGTAATAAAAAATTACACAATTTAAGTTATTGATGACAAAGTACTACTGGTATGTACACAAGATGAATTAGGTAGGTAGTAAACAATAATTAAATAATAATGTAAATAAAAATAATACTGTGACTATTGACCTCACAGCTGAGGACTCCCGTAGTAGTTAGGCGTGTCCCCACCGCCCGAGCCGCCGCGAAAAAGAAAAGTGACGCGTTGATGTCTTTTGTATGAAATAAGTACCTTTATTAAATTCCTTTATTTTTTCTTTTCTTTCCTTTATTTACCTTTATTAAATTCAGTTAAAATTACCCTAGCCGGGGGCACTGTCAAGTAATTAATAAATAAATAATAAATAAATTTATTTATTTCCAAAGAGTACAATTTAGCGAAAGATACGATGTTGAAATAAGAGCAGATTATACAAATCAACAAAGGGGATTGGACTCCTGGCCCCTAGGCTAGGTAATGACCTGTGTACCAGGGGACAGTGGACCTCCACAGCAGTCGAGAGGTCTCCACTCGAGACGTCGCGTACAATCAGTATGTGTTTGTGTGTGTGTGTGTGTGTGTGTGTGTGTGAGTGCAAAAGTGGATGTATCGTAAGGCAATTATTTTAAGATCGTAAGTAGATATTCGGTTTCATCATAAGACAACTTTTGTAACCAATTTTTAACATTTTTTTTAAGTTCGTATTTGTTTAAGGCGTAGATTGAGATGTTTTTATTTATTTTATTATAGAGCCTTGTACTCTGGGCACTATATTGTCGGTGTGCAAATGCTGTCCTACATTGAGTAGGAGCACAGACAGGAAGACCGTGGCGTTTCGATGATATTTTGTCATCCAATGGCAACGAGGAGTGCTTACGGAGGACGGTACGGAGCACAAAGAGCTGTCTCACAGTGAGGACGTTGCACTCCGAGTAAAGGGTAGCAGTGGGGTAGTCACGGCGTCTGAAGGTCATCACCTTGAGAATAGCTCTTTGTGCTCTCTCCAGGATTAGTATTGAGGTTTTATAAGACCCTCCCCATATGGGCACACAGTAAGTGAGGATGGAGTGACAGAGGGCAGAATAGACCATAAATAGTGTATCCCTGGCTACAGTATGGCGCAGGTTCTTAAAAATGTATATGAGCCTTCTAATGCGAGTAGTCATTGTCTTAATCTGGTCGCACCAATCAAGACGCTCGTCAACAAGGACACCAAGATATTTTATATGAGATACCATTGTCAGGGGTAGACATGTACAGTTAGACGTACAATTATAGCAGTTATGAGCTTTTAAGAGAGCTGACTCTGGCGAGGGTCTGGAATGTTGAGAGATTGAAAATCGTAAAAATTTGGTCTTATCAATGTTAAGAGTTAAAAGATTTGCAGATAACCATTCCATTACTTTGCTCAGGGAGGCTTCTGCGTTAATCTTTGCTTTATACCAGTCTGTACCATAGACGAGCATGGCGGTATCATCTGCATAAGTGTAGATGTCGCAATTTGGAAGGGAAAGTTGACACAGCTCATTTATGTAGATTAAAAATAAGGTTGGTCCTAATATACTCCCCTGGGGGACCCCATAGCTGAGAGATTCTTCGTCACTAAGATAAGGATCTATCCGAACACTCTGAGAGCGGTCAGAGAGATAGTCCTTGAAAATACCAAGAGTATGGCCTCTGATTCCTACAGCTTCCATTTTTGAAAGAAGAATGGGAACAGAGACGGTATCAAAAGCTTTTGAAAGGTCGAGAAAAATTCCATAGCATTTGAATTTATGGTCTATTTTGTTAGTTACTGCTTCAGAAAAGCGTAGAACTGCGTCTTCTGTGGATATCCCCGGTCTAAAGCCAAATTGATTGTTAGACAGAATGTTATATTTGTTGAGAAAATTAGAAAGGTTATTGTTAAGAATTTTCTCTAGGATCTTCGATAGGGCAGTTAGAATTGAGATGGGTCTGTAGTTAGTGACCTGTTCTCTGCCACCGTTTTTGTGTATGGGATGAACCACAGCCTTTTTGAGAGCTTTAGGGAAAATGCCTAATTCTATAGAAAGATTACACATGTGGGTGATCGGAGGCACTAACACGTGACGTGAGTCTTTGATAATTCTGGCAGGTATGCCATCCCATCCAGTAGAACAGTCACTGCGCAGTCCCAGAATGATGTTTTCTACTTGAGCTTCGTCAACTTTAAGTATAACAAGAGAATTGCATTGGGAACGGTTACTACCTGTCTGCAATTGATGCCTAGTACGGGCGATGTTGGTAGCAAGATTTTTACCAATATTCACAAAGAAATGGTTAACCATGTTTATGGATGTTTTGGGGTCGTCAGATATGCTTAAGAGCTCATTAGGGGATTGAGACGATTTTTGTGTGTTAGTGGTCTTTTTGATAAGTTCCCAAGTTGCCTTTGGGTTATTTTTGGCTTTATTAAATTCACTTTTTTCATATTGTCGTTTGAGATTTCTTAGGAGGATATTACAGAAGTTACGGTATCGGGTGTATGTGATTTTTAAAATATGGTTCTCGGAGTCTTTTTTAAGTCTGTAATGCATTTTATCTCTGTTACGAATACAACGGAGTAAGCCAGGGGTAATCCATGGCTTAATGGTTCTGTTTTTCTTACTAATTGTGACAACTTGTGTATGTTTATCCATGACTGATCTAATAATAGAGATTAGTTTATTAGTAGCCATATTCGGCTCATTTGAATCCATGACGGGTTTAAAGTCAGTGTTAACAAGTTCCTGTTGTACTGCTAGATAGTTAATATTTGTTTTGGCCTAACCTCGTTACCAAAACAAACTCAAATAAGAGAGAACAATCTGTGCTAATTACATATTCACTGTGCAAATTCAGACCAATTCTTAAAAAACGCTGGTCATTAGTCATTTTTTCACAAGCGGTTCTCGAAAAAATATATTTTGACGAATGAAAAATGCACTGATTGGTTCGTCATTTTTTTGGATAATTTTAATAATGACTTAATCAACGCATACACTGGTGTGCGTGCGGTGTGTAAATAGCAAATTAACCACGACAGAGAAACGAGATGGTTTATTCTGTGCGAACTGACATAAAATTATGACATTTTTTTGGCCTAGCAATTTTTCTGACAATTAAGTATTTAGGGAAAGTGTATGATTGATTGATACTAACTTTTAATCAACATGGCCCTAGTATTACGGTACCTGCATACGCCGAAGAAGGAATTCTTAGGCGCATGTGAAGTCCACCAACCCGCACTGGGCTAGCGTGGTGGACTATAGCCCGAACACCCTCGTCGAGAGGGTAGGCCTGAGCCCCAGCAGTGGGGACATTTAATAGGCTGTTGATTATGATGATAGTGACTGGATGCAGATCCTTTTGTCATAACTGAGCTAGATAATCCCTTCGCTTCGATAATCCCAGCGCGGTCGGTGTGGACGTGACAGGCGCATGCCGCGGCCGAGCATGCGGGCGAGGCATGCGCCTGTCACGTCCACACCGACCGCGCTGCCGCGCGAGGCGGGCCGCGGCCGCGACGGCTCGCCCGGTCTGGACGCACCTAATGATATTTAAAAGACAATTAGCTACTTTAGTAGCATATAATTTACAACATTTTATGACGAATGTTAGTAGTAATACAAATAAGCTTATACATTTTTTAGGTTAGATACCATGACAATAAAAAAATCCGCTAATGATGGTTTATCAGTGTTAAACCAGAGGAAGGGATTATCTAGCTCAGTTATGACAAAAGGAAAGCACAATTTTATTCAATTATTACATCAAAACATTCGGTGCTTTTCTGACAGCAAAGTATTAGAGTTATAATTATATTTGGAAAAATACAAATTGGATATAATCTGTCTAACTGAACATTGGCAAGTACACCGCAGGCCTTTGTAAATTACGATAATTATAACGTTATAAGTTCTTACACTGTGCTTTTCATTATGAATAATAGGAAAGTAAAAATAAAAACATGAATTAGCTAAAGAAAACATTTGTGTTAATACAAATCTCTGCAATACGGAAGTATAAACAAAACTCTACAAGTCGGAAAAACAAATGAAGATTGTTTTGGCGCTTCATTTAGCCATTATTTTTCATTTCCATCATTGAAGAAATGGTATTTTGCCCAAATCTATGTTAATTTAAAGAAATAGTTAAAAGTAAATTATAACTAGTAGTTCCGTGAGAACAGTAGACCTCGCCAGCCCTTATAAACCAAACCTAAAAGAAACCAACAAAAGTCAACTTTGGAAACAGAAAAAGTACCTACTAAAGTGACAAAAATTAGCACTTTAAAGCTTAATATTTCGCAAACGGATCCCTGAATCGAAAAATGTTTATCACACACCCGCGATATTTTTGAAAGACCCATCCAACGATACCCCACACCATGGATATCACGCGGAAAAAAATAATTTTCCATTTCACGTATGCAGTTCTATGAACATAATTTATTTTTTCAACTTTCTTAAGTCGATCCACTATTACTCAAAAACTAATAGAACCTACTTAGCCGTAATAGTTTTCCTTGTAACTACGTTATATATGCTACTGCCATGAATTTTTTCACATTTCCAGAAGCAACCGTTTAGCTGGCAGGGGGGGACACGTGACTCTAACAAAAATTACCGCTTTAAAGCTTAATATTTCGCCAACGGATCCCTAAATCGAAAAAATGGTATTCACACACCAGCAATATTTTTGAAAGACCTATCCAACGATATCTCACACTATGGGATTCACAAGAAAAAAAAAGTTCACTCCCACTTTGCGAGTATGGTAGGTACTCTAAAAAAAATGTTTTTCAAAATTTTATTCTACTCATTTTGTAGGTTTAATTAATTTATACATATGCCAAATTTTAGTCAAAATCGGTTGAAAAATGCGACCTGTAGAGAATTACAGACAGACAGACAGACAGACAGACAGACAGCCGGACAAGAGCATTTTTGGCCAGTCTCGAAACGTAGACGCTTCGCTCGCTTCGCTCGCTCGGTCAATAAAGTCATCTCATATATAAAAGGCGAAACTGACTCACTCACTGACTGACTGACTGATCAACGCACAGCCCAAACCGCTGAACCTAGAGACTTGAAATTTGGCACAGAGGTACCTCATATAGCACTGACGTCCACTAAGAAAGGATTTTTCAAAAATCATCCCCTAAGTGGGTGTAATAGGGGTGCAAAGATTGTATGAAAGTCCTTCATTTTTAAAGTTGGAAACCTGAAACATTGTATTTAGGCTATTCGTTAAAAACCAATGAACACGTGTTTCAGCGAATTTGAAAATTCCACCCCTAAGTATGTAAAATAAGAGTATTCTCCATCGCCGAAAATAAGGGATGAAACGCGCACAGCCTAAACCGCTGAAGCTAGAATCGTGAAAATTTATATTTAGGCTTTTAGTTTAAAAACAATAATGATGTGTTTCGCGAATTTTGAAAATTCCACCCCTAAGTATGAAAAATAGGGGATGAAACGCACAGCCCAAACCGCTGAGCCTAGGAACGTGAAATTATAAATTTACTCTTTTATTTTAAAAACAATAATGATGTGTTTCGCGAATTTTGAAAATTCCACCCCTAAGTGCGCAGTGATTAATAAAGTGGCGATTGATAGTGCTGGGGTCCCGCTTAATCGGGTTCGGTGGGGGGTACGGGACTTAGAACAGATTAATACTTACGCAATGCTCTGTGATAATAAACTAAAATGTACGAAATTTGCTAGTCAATGTGATAAGTGTATGAGTTTTTCCTGTGATGAACATTTGTATTTAATAGATAAGTTTTATGATAGTATTGTGACGTCGCTGCAGACCGCTGCCAAATCTAGTGTAAGTAACAGTCGCAATGCACGGAAACCTGTTAAGAAAGTACTGGGCTGGAACTATCACGTCAGAGAGAGCCACGAGAAGGCTAAGTTGCATCACAGGTCTTGGATGGTCAGCGGTAGGCCTGGGGATGGTGAAATATATAGTAATATGGTGAACAGTCGTAAGGCTTTTAAGAACAAACTGAGGTGGTGCCAAAACAATGAGGAGACTATTCAAATGGATATTTTAGCAACGCATCGGGCTGACAGGAACTTTGTTAAATTCTGGAAGAATACGAAGAAACTGAATTCGAAAACCAGTGTTCCTGTGAGCGTAGAAGGCATACATGATCCGAAGCAGATTGCCGAGTTGTTTTCGCACCACTTCAGTGTTAAACCTTTACCGGCCCGCGCTGCTGCCGATTCATCTGCCGCCTCTCCGTCACCTGATTCACTCTCTGAGGAAACTAATTTTGTGCGTTTTACCGAGGACGATGTTGCAAAGATTGTTCGACAGATGAAGCGGGGTAAATCCGCAGGTTTTGACGGACTGAGTGTGGAACATATATTATATGCTGGTGACGAGATATTTCGTGTGTTAGCTGAATTTTTTAACTTGTGCTTAAACTTTAGTTATTTACCAGATAACCTGATGAAAACCGTGGTAGTTCCAGTGCCAAAGAACAAAACCGGTGACCTTTCCAGTCTTATGAACTACCGACCGATTTCATTAGGTACAATTATAGGAAAAATACTGGAAAGATTAATACACCCGGAACTTAAGCGCAATATTTGTGTGGATGACGCTCAGTTTGGTTTCCGTCCCGGTCTCTCAACGGATAGTGCGATATTCAGCCTGAAAAGCACGGTGAATCACTACGTCAGTAGGGACACATCAGTGTACGCCTGTTTTCTGGACCTTAGTTCAGCTTTCGACCTAGTTAACTTGAAGTTGCTATGGGAGAAACTTGTCAAATCTAATGTCTCGGAGAAAGTCGTGAATCTGTTGAGATTCTGGTACGGGAACCAAACGAACTGCGTGAGATGGGGCGACGCAACGTCTAACGTTTATAGGTTAGAATGTGGAGTACGCCAAGGAGGGCTGACTTCGCCGGACCTCTTCAGCCTTTTTGTGAACGACTTGATCGTGGAGCTGAGGAGCACCAGGGTAGGTTGCCATATCGGCACGACGTGTTTGAATAATCTAAGCTACGCTGATGATATGGTGCTCCTCAGCCCCTCGATCAGGGGTCTGAGGAAGTTACTGTCGGTATGCGAACTCTATGCGTGTAGTCATGGGTTGAAATACAATGTGCAGAAAACTAAAATGATGGTGTTCACGGCTGGTAGGGGTCCGGCTAATGTCCCGCCTGTGTTTTTGAATGGGGCGCAAGTAGAGAGGGTGGGAGTGTTCAAGTACCTTGGACATATGCTTACGGAGAGTCTCCGGGACGACGAGGACATAGAACGGGAACGCAGGGCTCTGGCCGTGCGGTGCAACATGCTCGCGCGCAGGTTCGCGCGGTGTAGTAAAGATGTGAAGCTGACATTGTTTAGGGCATATTGTCTATGTCTCTATACATGCCAGCTTTGGAGTAGTTTTACGAAAGCCGCGATGAGCAGAATTAGAGTGCAGTATAATGACGCATACCGCATTTTAATGAAATTGCCAAGATACTGCAGCGCATCGAGCATGTTCGCCGAGGCCGGAGTCCCTGACTTTTTCGCGATCAGAAGATCGCGCGTTGCGTCTTTCTGGGGTCGTCTTCGTGCGTCCGATAACGAAATTCTCCGTACGCTGTCCGGGTGCTTGGACAATCCCATGCTCAAACATTGGGTCTCCGTGCATCGCGACTGTAATCGGAAGTAACTTGTTTTCAGGTTACTTCCATACCGATTAAGGATGTTGTATATTTATTATTATTTTATTTTAGTTTATACCATTTTTGCTGACTAATTGTAATATTTGTATTTTTATGTTTTCAAATGTTTAATGGGTTTATACCTGTCAATAAAGAAATTATATTATTATTATTATTATTATAAGTATGTAAAATAGGGGAAGAAACGCGCACAGCCTAAACCGCTGAGCCTAGAGACTTGAAATTTTGCAGAAAGGTTCCTCTGTGATGTCTACTACGAAATGTATTTTTACCGCGGGAAAACTTGCGGGAAAACCTTTTTTACGCGGGCGAAGCCGCGGGCAAAAGTTAGTGTAAAAATATGCTTTTTACAATTATTACTTAACTTTATGTTAATTAAATTTTACATCGCTCTGTAATTGACTGGAGATAACTGTTGATAATCCTTTGATAATATAAATTTAAACACTCTCCAAATTTGGTCCCAATCGGACCAAAGGTTAGCCAACAAAGCCAAGCCTGACGACTGACGTACGCGGACGGACGGGATTGAGCTACTTGGTTTTCCGATACCTAGTTAAATGTTATCGATACAGAACACATTTATGCGTAAATTGGAAAATCTTTTTCTTCGCGATTACAATACTTCCTCTGCCCGTAGTACGTACCTCTGGTACTACGGTCGAGAAAGTAAAAAAAAAGTTATTATGTACAATGTTTTACAACAGAGTTCCTTTTTCAACTTTTTAGTTTTGTAGAGCGTCAGTGGCGTCGGGGATAAGACGCGGCCCATCATATCGAAAGGTCCGAAGTTCGATATCCGGCTGGGCCATACCAATTAAAATGCCACCTTCCGGCTCCATCATCAGACCCTGGTAACCATCTACGATCAGAGTACCTGTCAAGACAAATCAAACGAGCCCAAACTCGATGGGTTTGCATGATTTTATTACAGAGTTCCCGTGGCCACCTTCCGCTTCCATCATCATATCAGCTCAGTGACACCATTATATTGCATTGTCATCCGACTTACATACGTATGTAATATTTCAGCTCAATTAAACATCAGGAAGTGGGTCAAAATTCACTTGCAAGATTTGACCTACACATACATACTAACAGGGCAAGTTAAAAAAAAGCTTAATCTCATATATAAAAGGCGAAACTGACTCACTCACTGACTGACTGACTGATCAACGCACAGCCCAAACCGCTGAACCTAGAGACTTGAAATTTGGCACAGAGGTACCTCATATAGCACTGACTTCCACTAAGAAAGGATTTTTCAAATCATCCCCTAAGTGGGTGAAATAGGGGTGCAAAGATTCTCATATATAATTTATAACTCAAGAACGGATCGACGGATTTTGATGAAACTCGGTATATTTTTAGCTTATATCCTGGAATAACATGTAGGCTACTTTTTACCGCGGTAAATTGTTCCCGCGGGAAACTCGATAACGGCTGAACGGATTCGGATGAAACTTGGTACAGTGACAGCTTATATCTTGGGATGACATATGGGCAACTTTTTACCGCGGTAAACTTTTCCCGCGGGAAAAATATTTAATTTTGATGAAACTTGACACAGTGATAGCTTATATCCCGGGATAATATATAGGTGACTTTTCACCGCGGTAAACTATTCCCGCGGGAAAATTATTAAATTTTGATGAAACTTGGCTAACCTAACCTAACCAAACCTAACCTAACAGTGATAGTTTATATCCTGGGATAATATTTATGCAACTTTTTACCGCGGTAAACTTTTCCCGCGGGAAAAACATTTAATTTTGATGAAACTTGGTACAGTGATAGCATATTAGTGTGGCTGACGGAACGGAAACCTCCGTGGGCGACCGGATTTAATATTTAGGCTTTCAGTTAAAAAACAATAATGACGTGTTTCGGCAATTTTGAAAATTCTACTCCTATGTGTGTAAAATAAAGCGTAACACACACTGGGCGGCGGCGCTGCGAAAGCGTTGCGGCGGCGAAGGTTTGTATGAATAACGCGCCGCGCCGCCGCCGCTTTGATGTAAAGGGCTTCATACTATTTCGAACATTACAGAAAAAAACCGCAACGCTTTCGCAACGCCGCCGCGCAGTGTGTGTTACGCTTTAGTGATGAAACGCGCACAGCCCAAACCGCTGAGCCTAGGAACGTGAAATTTTATATTTAATCTTTTAGTTTAAAAACAATAATGATGTGTTTCGCGAATTTTGAAAATTCCACCCCTAAGTATGTAAAATAGGGGAAGAAACGCGCACAGCCTAAACCGCTGAGCCTAGAGACTTGAAATTTTGCAGAAAGGTTCCTCTGTGATGTCTACTACGAAATGTATTTTTACCGCGGGAAAACTTGCGGGAAAACCTTTTTTACGCGGGCGAAGCCGCGGGCAAAAGCTAGTTGTAATATAAAAAGAAGGAGGTTAGCAATTCGACCTGTATGGTTTGAAAAAAATAATTCCCTACTGTAGAAGGCACAGGTAGAAGGCGTATCCACATTATTACTTGTGTACGATTGCCAACTGTCAGTCCGCAAGTATGGGCGAGACCCGTTTGGGTCTGTCATGACCCGTTACCGTTAGTTTGTTGAAATATCGTACATTACAGGTAAAAATATGAGTAAAGCATAGTATTAATAGAAATGTGACTAAATTTACTATGAGTAGCATCATAAATACATGTGGATAGATCAAACTTTATGCCAGAAAATCTAAGAAAAATGTCGTAGGAAAATGCCACGATCATGCCATGCCATCACTTCAACCACTGTTTTTTACTCAAAATGCAAACGTAATTACAATCTTATATAATTAAATTGATTGTTACTTATATTTCAGCAGGATTCCTTGTGATAAGTCTAAAATAAACTGTTTGAACCACGATTTGGTGACAATTTAGGGAGAGACAGCCGCGCCGAAACGGGTGTCGTATCAAAGATAGTTTTCTCACCTTTTTTTCACTAACAACCGCATTTTTACTGTTTTGGCAACGAAAGTATTTTATTCTGACCCATTTGCAGCAAATCAAAGCGAGTAAAGTTTAATATCGTCGCTTATTTCCGTACTAATGTGCCTGCGTGTCGCCGACGCCCATTTGGGTTCTTTAACACTCAGTGGACATTTGACAGGACACCCAAATGGGTCGATTAACACTCTAAGGGGTAGTAGTATGTACCTACGATGAAACGTTAACAGGTCGATTATGCGAGACCATCGATTGCGTACTCGAGCGGTTCGGGACCTCTCCAGCCGCGTGCCTAATGACGGGTCACGCATTTAAATAGCCTGCTTTCGATCCAATCGGCTCCGTATGAAATTCATTCTATCATTCCACATATACAATTTGATTTGTCGAAAAGCTGGAACGGCACTCTGGCGTGGAACATTTTTATTTACAGAAAATGTTTACTGATTTATTCCGGACATGAACAGGTAATGGTGTTACCATTACTGCCTATGCCTACTACGGGTATAGTACACTTGATGCATACTGTAGAATTATTATATTTCGTTATAGTACGACTTTGTGGGATGTAACTTTCAAAGTTGTTGGTGATGTGAATGAATAACAAACTTGGCTTCAGTTCTGCGCTGTCTACTCGCCACTTTGTTCTTCTTTTCGTGTTTTCTAATAGCACATTATGAACAGCCAGTCCTAAATGTATATAGTTGTGAAGTTTAATACGTTTTCCAAGTACTCCAGGCGTCTTGCCAAAATGCAAACCGAATACGATACAAAGAGTTTGCAGCCTACACTAGCTATATGTTAATTGCAACGAAATTCGACCTTATGTACTTGTACCGTTCTTATCTCAGACGGTATTTTAAAACTTGACTTTTGAATAAAAAGATGTCGATTCATTTCAAGATAATGAGTCGACTTCAGCAACTCATTGTCCGTTGAAAATAATTAACTGCCTGACTCGACACAAATCGAAGCTTCCACGCAGCTTAAGCTGAAAAATATTGTAAATTTGGTAGGTAGGTAGGTATAGGTAAGTGCGTGCCGAGCGAGTTACGTGTTCTACTTCTTATTAAAGCCTTTTAGGCCCGATGTACTAAGTGCACCGATAAATTTTCATAAGAGACTCTTATCCATGAATCGAGAGAGTTTTTGGTCCTTAATTATGGTAAAAGTAGTAAGTTATAAAACCGGCTAAAGCACTTCTCGTGATCTGGTCCAGACAGGCATTGGAATAATTTATTAAGTACTACCTAGCAATCCTTTTAACCCGTAAATTATAGCAGAACTATGGCGTGTAGCAGAGCGGCACAAAGTTTTAGTCAATAAACTTATTTACGATTAATTACTGTATATTCAACGTTGAAATGATTAAACTTTACGAGTATTTAACGGATTTGTCTGCTATTTAGAAGAATACTTATTATGAAAGTTATGATTGCTAGCACTAGAATTGAAAATAACGCAGCCTAGATTCAGGTATTTAATATAGAGACTGATTAGGTGCATGGACATGCAAACTCACGTTAACGAGGTCGAGGGTTACCAATGGGGTTTTCGGAACCTAAGTACGGTTCTTGAACATTAGCAAATATCAAAATCCAGTGGGGCTTTTCGGTGAAGAAAAATATCATGAGGAATCCTGCATACGCCGAGGAAAGACTTATTATAAGGAACTTGTGAAGTCCACTGACCCACACTGGATAACCTGTACGACTTCGTTGAGAGGGTAGGTCTATGTGGAGACTATTATTTCCTCTGTGGCCTATGTCACAACAGTGGGGATATTAATAGGCTATTTATTTGATTTCATTACGTTAGGACGGTGCTTGGTCAGCCTGTGAGATGAGTACACACCGATGCACTATCAGCGCACCCTGTTTAAACTAGGGGTGGTGTTGAGGGTGGTGTGGCACGACCACGGCACAACAACGCGTGTACGGGTTTCGGCGCAGGTCGGCCGCCCGCGCCACCCGCGCCGCGCGCCCGCGGGCGTCATTGTTTGTGCGCGGTAATTTATATTGTGCTTTGCGAAATGAGCGCGGCCACTGCCACCGTCCAGCTCAGGTGCCACCGCGCCATTACCGCCCGGATTTACCCGCCCCCGACCTTCCGCTGAGACGAGTAATCTGTTATGTAATTATTAACGCCCATTAGAAATGTATTATTAGGTAGGTGCCTGCCTTAGCAATTAATTTTAATCTCTGCAAATCCATACGGCCTTCGTTCGTGGCGGCGAACGTAGTCACGTTGTGGCAAAACGGGCGTTTAGAAGCAGCAGGGCTTTTTGAAAAGTTACGTAGGTATGTATGCAAAGCAGCCTTGTATGTATAATTTAATAAAAATAATAAGTACATACTTACATAAAAACTTTTTAACAAAAAAATTAAACCGTCGAAAAAAAGAAACTGAAAAGCGAAAAAAAAAAAAAAAAATAACCTTTTTAGTCCTAACTAACTAAAAAGTGTAGGATACACTAATGTAAATCCAAATAATTTTGAGTAGGCGCCAAACACACATGCAAATATTTTTCGTCGGTTGAAAATAGTTGTAATAGGTACATAATACATGTTTCCGCAATTACATCGTCCGCGCATTGAATTAGAAGACCTTCTATACTCTGTACCTCTATGCAAGATTTTAAGTCTCTAGACCGTTGAAAGATAATTTTAATTCTTTTTATATAGGTATAACGTTTTTCTGTATAGGCAGACTGTTAAGAGGGGATTTAAGTAAATGCGGTTAGTTATAAATAAAGTAAATGTAGTGTAACATAAAAATTCACACACATTTTATATGTATGGACTGCTAGTTGTTTGCACGTTTTGTAGTTTTCGTTCCACAAAATTTCAGCTGACTCTTTTTAATGCAGATCTCTTTTCCTTTTTTGCGGTAATGGTGACGGGCTCAGCCAGCGCTCTCCCGGGCCACCATTTATAACGAGTTTTAATCGCGACACGGAAATTAGTTATATTACGCGTCTATCTGCCTCAACGACTATATTATAAGGTCATTAACTCTGACGACACTCTGTGAATTTCTAGGGAGTCATTTAAAAGGGAGGACTTAATCCCTAACTTGTAGAAAAAGTAAATTCTCCTATGCCATGTGATGCAGGATAGTATTGAAACGTGGTTGGGGATCGGGACGGATTCATCTAAAGATAGAGTCCCGTTGGCTATCCAATTGCATTGCAGAACTGACCGAACATGTTACATTCAATTTTCAGTCTGGATTTTTCTATCAAATCTATTTTTAAGTCTCTAAACTGGTATTGTGTTGCGAAATAAAACCAAAGGAATTTGGATTATTTTAAGGGTTTTTCTTTTCGACGTCCATTAAAGTATCCACGCAGAAAAAGTTATGATTCTTGTTATGTGCGAAAATCTTGAACGCGTAGGTGCCGTAAAAGAAACTTGAGCCTAGAAACATGGTACTTTTCGCGATCATATCTACATGTACTTCGTAATATCCCTGTCGACAATGATAACAAAGAATTAGGTAAGTAACTCTTAATAGTAAATACTTATAATAGGTTGACCTGTTAATAAGCATGAGTTACCTTATTTATGCTGCAGTTGTTCGTCAGATTAAATGAGTCCACCAGGACAGGACCTAAGACAAAGTGTTGGCAGGGACTGTCCAAAGAATAGTTCCATAACTTATTTGTGGAGTTGTTGCTTTGTCTGTTCGCTATTGCCACTCTAGCCTGAAAACAAACCGTTATAATAAAATTTGTTGTACGCCTGGTGTAATCTTTACTATTTAGTAAAAGTACCTTAGTTATGGGACAATCTCTTGCTATGTCCATGAAGAATATGACGTCAGACATGTTTTGTGTGTTTTCTACTCGTACTGTACCACAATCAGCCTGCTTGGGACCTTTGCACACTTGAAACTTCTCCCATCTCAGCTGATATGGTCCCTGAATTTTGTATAATAATTATAACGTTAAATTAAAAGTATTATCTACTGTTCTTATAAGTAATACTCATATAAGAAAAGAGCGTAATATTACACAATGCGAAAAGTGCATTTTTTGAATGTTTGTGGCTCAATCACGCCATATCGGCTTAAACGATGAGTCACATTATTATAATTTTTAGATAAAGAGCTTATAGTAACAGAGTGACTATGACTGACGCTCTGGAATAATTACACAATCACAAAATACTAACCCTATGCTCTGCAAATAAATGTATTTCATTTCATTTCAAATAACTTCACACTGCTTAATAAATTTTTACTAAACTATAGAGAGTAATAATATAAGCTGCGGTTGCGCCTATAAATGCACCCAGTGTACTTACTCATATGCAATGATTATTAGGCGTTTTCTGAAATAGGGTATGATATGAATCTGCCAAACATCACAACCAGCAACGAGAACAAAGAAATGTTGATTGGAAATGTGCCTTCTACGTGCGTTCCAAACACATTGATAAACGTGCTCGATCATTCCACACTAACTGCAAACTTGTAAGTTATAAAATATACTTACAAAATTTTTAAAATTCGGCTGATTCAACACCGCTTGGGATAGTGTTATCAAAATCAATGCGTACGTCAGCCAAAACATGACTGTATTGTGCATGAAAATGTTATTGTCGTAAAGTATAACATTCTACATACATATCTATTACAATAATTGCTATGTGAAATATTATCATCCATATCGAATTTATTCACATCACACAATGGAATTTAATTTCCTGTTATTGACAAAGTTACATCCGTTGATGTCTCATATCAGTCAAAAACTTCCGTTTTAATTAGTAATTTTATATTCGTGCATGTTGAGACGAGGTAAGTTAAAGAAGTGCGAATTAGTATAATTTCTGTACTCCTTAGGTAACAACAAAATTCATGGAAGGTATACCCAGTTGGTTTTGGTCTAGAGTGCCGGCTGTAGAAAGGCGCAGTTGTCCGCGCGATATCATATTAATTTGTACAATCGATTTATTTATTTTCGAGAATCACTGGCCGTCGTCGGCGTCGTGTACGGCACCCCGCGCACCCCCACGCCCCGCTCCGCGCGGACACGCGAACGCCAACTACCGGTAAACGGAAAAAACATTTTTCCCGTTCACCGCTAACTACATTTTACAAGGGAAACTTATATGATGACGTAGCACTGGGCGAAACGGATAAAACAGAGTGGAATCATTTTCACAAATCTTTAAAAAAATATTGTGCAGCAATTTGAAGTGCTAGAGGATTTTTGTTAAAAAAAAACCGTTCAATTCCTAGCTTAAATCCTAGCTCATTACAAATTACGGGCATATTACTTTAAAAGGTGCTTATTTTGGCTATTACCAACGATTAGACACTTGCTTGAAATTACGCGCCTAATGTCTTACCTATAATTGATCGAGATTACTTACTTTACTACGTGTTTACTACTAGTACGTATATGCTACCTACGTATTTAAGTATATGGGTCTGATTTCTGGTTCTCTACTATTCTTTCAATTTTGGTAATGACCTGGAAACAGCTTATTTTCGCAGTATGAAGCACCAGCCAGTATTAATCGTCAAGGGTCGTTACCGGCGCGGGCGCGGCTCCGGCAATCATTAGTGCATATTATTTCACGAGCGCAGCTATGTCGCCTCGAACCTCGTGGGTAGCCTAATGCGTTTCCCCATTATGTGTCACCTCTACGATCAACTATTTTTATTGTTTCCTGAAAGCTTTGTGTTCTGTGTAGCAATATAGATTTTTGCTTTTGACTGGTGAAATTTACCGACCACAAAATGGAACCTCTCGCTTATACTCAAAGCATTCCGTGCTCAGAGAAAATCTCGAGTATAGTCCAGTGGTATGTGCCTTGCTATCTCTAAATTGTTAAGTTGTGTGAAACTAGATACTGTGGATGCACTCGGTCGGAGGCTATATGTGAGTCTGCCCGCAGACCCTCGACCTCGTTGTTTGCCAGCTTATGTGGCGATCACTCGGCTTAGCCTAAATTGCAATTTAACGAAGTTGGCTTTTGCTCGCCTGCAGTGGAAATTTTACTTAAAGCTTATATTGGTTTAAGTCATTCTTACTGAAATGAAGTGAGTGTATGTGTAGGCTGTGCATATATGTATAATGGATTTCTGCGATTGTCAATAGGAGCAAACTTAGTTGGTAAAGTATTGAATGAAGGTTATTAAATACAAGTTTACCGCTGGAGCTTACAATATTTTTCTGTGGTGAGCGTTTCATAAGGGATTTAACGTGGCAAGCTTTGTAAATGTCGCTTTAAAAAGTAATCTGTGGGGAAATGTAATCGGTATGTATGTTGCAGGAACATTGTCAAAGCAGGAATATTATAATTTTCCTAGGAAAATTATAATCCAAGGAATTATTGTCAATTTGGTTGTCATACTTACCGGGTTGCTGCCGGGGCACGCTCATTTCGCTCGCTCGGCTCGTTTGGTGGTCTACCTACATGTGCGTCGCTTCGCTCATCGTGTATAAACTTTACACATTGGAAGATTTCATCATGTTTTTACTTTTCAAAGCTTATTTTGTAATTTTACTAGTATATTGCGAGTACTGGCAATAATTTTTTATGTATAATTTTCCTAGCAAAATTACAATAATCCGGCTTTGGCAATATTCCTACGACATATACACTTTTTTGTGCCCTTATTAAATGATTTATGTAACGCGTGTTGGATTGGACTTCAAAATGGTGAATAATTATTTTGGTAATATTTTGGCAGCTGTCCGGGACACGGGTGGGGTATAAATGGCAATTTGACGTTGTACCGTGAGTAATTTAGTCGAATCAATGCGGCGCCTGACGTATTCTACAGCTGCCGAGTTTAATAACGGCTTTGATAAAGACGTGTATCTGGGCCGGGTTGGATGAATGTGAGGTCCTAATATGCCTCCCCTCGTCGCGCCGCCGCCGACCGCTGTCGGTTCACAATATGGGTTCACGTCATATTCCTTACCGCAGCTCACGCCCATTCATATGGATAGTGCGGCGTAGTTTACATATTTTGATGCGCTGCCGTTGTAATAAAGCCATTAATTTTAATAATCCCACGCTCGCGCCATAACTATGCGTATTTCTGTAAATAGCTTTTCATTTACTAGTAGTTAGTGCGGATCTGGGATAGGTGTTATCATCACAAACACAAGCACCGCCTGTACCTACTCGTTTATAGGTATAGGTATTTATTCGATATTCAGGACAATGCGAATCGAGTTCTTCAATAAAACATGTTTATTTAGGATACTTCCTTTTTATGGCGTAACAAATTGAAATAAAATGTTCGCGCTCTTGCTTTCGGAAAAATCATGAAAGGTTCTCTTATATTTGCGCAACAAATAAACTGTTCGGCCGGACGGGGACTACATTACGGCTGTTCATTATGCAGGGATAAACTATCGCGAGCGGTCGAAAATCACGTCGAGCCTCAACAATAGCGGCGGTGATCGGACCGAAGTCAAGTGTGAAGGTTGAATGAGGCCGTTCCCACCGACCGCCCGCCCGCCCGCTACAGGCGTTTCCTCTTCAATAATTTCTACGCCGCGGTCTTATCGTTTGTTTTGGGCTCCGTGTCCGGTGCGACCATTCGCTTGTCTTGCTCCTTGTGTCGGGTTCGAAATGTGGGGACGAATGAATTTTACCGATTTCAAAGTGTTCTGCAAACAAACGTTTCCTCATAATTTAGAGTAAGAGTATTTTTATGTGCTTCGCCACTGCTCAGCATCAATATGTTGGGTATATCAAGCTATTACACTAGCAGAATTACAATTGGTGCAAACGTGCTGCATATCAATGATCTCATAACCTTGGAACATTACCTAATATCTCCACGAACGAAATACAGATTATACTATTTCCTTCCAATGTAACGAAACGCTGACGATGCATAGGTCTTTATGTGGGGTCCTGTTTTTAATTTTTGAACACTTATTAGTGGTTTATTGAAGTACAATTTAGTATGCACTTTTTTATGTTGGTAACAGTGTAAAGGCGGCAGCACACTGAATGCATGCAGCGTGTTGGGTGGAGCGCGTGCGCATGGCAGCCCCGTTGTAGTGTATGAAGCTGTATGGAAGACGTGACACTGGCGTGCACCGCACGTCCCGCGAATAATAATAATAATAACTTTATTTCAGCCAACAGAAGGGTCATATTACAAATACCTTACAGACTAATAATACAAACCAAACACACAGTGGATCGGCTACGTCGCGCTCGCGATATTTTTTTTAAAAAAATTGTGATAGTCGATTATCGATAGCTAAGCAGTAGCTAGAATACCAATTCCTGCTGTCGATTATTTAATACACTTCGTCAATAGTGTTAAGTACCACACGATATCGACACAATCGATTGTATTGTCATGTGACATGCTCCTGCAGTATGTGACTTAGCCACGCAACGCACTGCACACACGCCACGCACACGCACTCTGGAGCCCTATTTTTGAATCGATCGCCTCGCTTCGATCGATCTATCTATTCTACTAATTTTGTATGGATTTTGTATCGGATGTCGATGGAGTTTGTAGAATCAACCGCTCGAGCGAGGCGAGCGATTCAAAAATAGGGCTCCAGGTCTGCTTTGACCTTTAGGAGTGTATTCTAGGTAGAGCCCCGTAGCACTTAAGAGCGTTCGAAGTGTGATGAATGAGGGTGTCGCTGGTATAGGCAGTGGAGCGGAACACTGCACCGCGCCGTCGACGGCGGCGGCGGGCGCTCTCTCTCTCTCTCTTACATGATTGATAGTGTTTTGTGTTTGATCAAATTAGTTGAAAAATATTAAACTCAATAAATGACAGCAGCACAGCAGCTTTAACTTATTGGCCATTATCTTACACTCTGACACGAAAATCGCTAGATTAAAATAATTCCTAATAATTCATAATAGTCATATTTATCCAGCAGTGTAATTTTGTTCGATGCATATTAATATGTTAAGTATGCATCATCGGGTTACTGCTATGCTCTACAGTGTAGAGTCTACACCAACGTACTAATAATAATTGGTTTCTGTTCGTTACTTACATAGATGTCTTCATGATGTCTTACATTCCGCTTTCAGGGGTTTCTTCGAAAGGAGCCCGTTTTTTGATTAATTCATTTATTTTCGAAATTGAAGTGTGAGGGAAGTGGATCCTCTCGTGACCTTTCCGTTTAGAACGAAATTTCTTACGTCTGGGAGGCGATGTTTGCCGTACGTGTGAAGTGTTTGACTCCCTTCTGACGAATTAACTTTCTATTGCCACAAACCTTTTTCCACTGACTCTCTAAAAGCATAGTGGAATGTTAGTTTAGTAGATATTTTATTCACTTAACTCCCTACATTACGTAACAGTTGTCATTCAGTAGCAATATAGCAGTGCTTGCTTATTTGGATCCATCCTCAGCATTCCAATGCTACCAGGAATGTCCAAATTGTTCTCATTCTCGAATTGGACATCGATACTAGTGACCATAGGTACCTAGTATGGTTATTGAGATATCTGAACGTGTATATATTACTAAAGGTAGTAATAGTAAACAGTAGAATACATGCACACAAGTACGTAGGTATAGACGTCTGTAACTGTTACGTACGTAATTAACGTAGATTAATCGAGTGGGATACCTACGTTTGGATTAGACAATAATCTATTGTCAATTTATGTTAAAGTTGATTGTATTTACCCTTATTAAAAGATAATAGATAGATATGTTAATTATTTTTAATACAAATATGATTTAGCCTGATTAATACCTATTGGAAACGGGAAGAACGAACGATCACAGGCACAAAATCAATGAGCTTCATATCCAAATTGAGATTGTTAGAAATTTTTGAGACAATGTAATTTAAACTGGTAGGTGTAGATTTTGTTACTTTCGTCTACTTTTCATTTACTTTCAGCGCAAGAACAAAATGTATAAGAAAATGTATGGCTTATGAGTCGGAACGTTATGGAGATCTTTGCGGGATAGTCCAGCGTGGACGTCTTCTGGCTGATATGATGATGATGAATAGTAAAACAATTTACCTGTTAATATAGTTTGGTAATAAATATTATGCAAAATTGAAATCTATTCTAAAAGCATATCATTAGGGGATTCGAGTGGCCAACCTATGTAATGCCAATGTTATTATATTTCAATCCTGAATAAATACTGAACGTAATAGTGCGGTGGCCGAAAATCCCATGGGGTTTGACCTTTGGATACGTATGGATTACATCTATCAATTTAGTTTTGAAGTAGTGTTTCCCGTAGGCTCAAAATACGCACGATATAATTATTGGGAGTGACTGAGCGATTGTTATGAATGTTTTTGATAAATCCTCTGATGATATTAATCTCATGTGATCTTTAGTTAAAAGTAGGTCTCCACTTACCTAAATATCGATAATTGATATCTTGTGTTGTTACAAAATAGTTCACTTTGTTTTCTATAGGATGATTCTTAATCCTGTATGACGCGGTCTACATCTTTAGTTTGATCTTATTGGAATAACAACGTTCTTATTAATTCAGTGTACCTTTGTTTACTGAATATTTAAATCTAAACATATACAACAAGTATTTGTGAGAGAGACGTTTAAGTATGTATATGTTTTATAGTAGTTAAAGTATGCTCCATTTGATTTAAGTGGCCTTCACCCAATGTCATTTGCCACGCCAAGGAGCGTTATCGCGCTTAAAGAATTGTACTAAGATTTATTACTAGTCATGAATCTTTCGGGTAATATTATCTATTTTATACACATTCTCACACTGAGTAAACCGCGGCGGATGATAATGGCCCGGGATTGATCGACAGCCTATTGAAACCGAGTGGAGTTACAAAAGTGAAATGAAGAAAGGCGTTTGAGTATTTCGCTGGCGTTTTGTAAGCGATCCGTCGGCTATCGGCAGCTGCAGCACAAACTTAATTTGCATAATTAATCTGCGTCCGACGTCTCCGCAGCGGTGCGTTGACGCTCCTCCATTAATTAACGACAACTCGGCAACTCTCGCTCCCCGCGGAATGATTACGCACGCACTGACAACCCTCGCGGTAGGATTTTTTACGATTATCGCTGTCAGAACACTCGCTGAATCGCATTTTATCGGGTAATTTGTATTGATATGGAACGAGTTCTGAAGTAATCCTATTGTGTAATCTATATCCCATCTATTTATGATTAGCCATCACTAAACTATCAGCTATAGCACTTATAAAAGTGTATTTGTTACTGTAATGGCACATCCTAAGAGTTACTAAGTGATGATTGTAAAAGTCCGAATTCTTCTTTAATAATCCTTTCTTTTTGATAGATTTAGCGTTTATTTATCCTTAGTTAACATTCTTTGGATTTATGAACACACAAACTAATTTGGTTAATGGAAAACACAAGACTTAATGTATCGCAAGTTTACTTAATGGTATAGGATGTAAGTATAGAGCGCTTACATAGGCCCGCGCTGGCGGCCCGACCCGTGACGAGGGCCGCTTCAATTAAAACTGTTAAAGTTTGTTTAAATGTTTGTGTCAGCCCATCGCCAACTCTACAGAGTTACTTACTCTACTACAGATTTGCTCTAACCATTAAATGTAGCTGTTTTAAGAAATAGTATTAATGGTGATTATAAATATGTGTCCGTAAATATCTAAATGCCTGTCCACGGAAGAAATTGATTAGGAAACGTCATTTTAGATTAGATAGTTTTTTTAGAATTTCCTATATTCTGTTCGTTTATCGTTTCGCCTTTTTTCATTGCGCTACACAGTAACTTTTCATTGTGCAGATTAACATATACCTACCTATACTAACCAATCCTGACCAGAGATCAATCAGTAAATGTGGGTTAAGGTTAGATAGAGCTTACCCTGCTCATTTCATTTCTCTATTTAACCGAATAGTTAATCGATATTAGACCCTCTAGTACTACTCGATTATGATTGTAACTCCTGTACGTTGTAGAATAGATTTAGGGCACTTACCCGTATACCTTTGTGGATTTAGCAATTGAACCGAGCGAACTTTGTCCACGGCAGATTCAACTACTCACTACGCCAAGGCTACAGCTCTGTTAGGATTATTCGCCGTTAAAATTCTAATTAGACATCCTTTATATTCGCTACGAAGTCCAGAAGTCAAGCATAATCTCCTTGAACATAAATTCCCTTTGATCAGTCACCACTGCCGCCCTAACTAGAAAACGACTTAGATCTTTGGCTGCTTTTAGCATGAATGATTATCGGATTTCACTAAACAAAATGTTGTCTACTTACTAAGATTTAGCTATAATCCGGGCAAGCATGGTTGGACAGAAAGCGCGGCGGAAAGTCTACGTTATTTATGTAATTCTCAAGTAAGCCGTTTAATCGCCCGGAGATGTCGAGAGCACGAGGAGGGAGGGGTAGGCGGGAAAGGGGGGTGATGTGAGGAGAGGTTCGAAGGGTTGGGCTGTTCAGGCTAACAAATCGCTCGCCCGCACCACGCACAGGTAGTGTCACGGCTCATTACTCTAAGTTACGTTCGCCAAATAACTTCCACGATGCCATGAATAAACAAGATGTAAGTTCGTGACTGAGCGGGGTGTGTTGTACGCGGGGGGAGAGGTAAGTAAGTAGAGCGGTGCAAGTTTTCACACGTCTCCCCCATTACCTGCATTTAGCTAGTTAGCTCTTTTGTTGGTCTCAAACGATGTGGTGGAGTAAACAAAAATCTTTAATCTGTTTTGGGTTGAGTACACTTTTACAGTCTGTCTAGCCGCATCCGGAACCATGGAAATGAAAAACTTCATTAAATTGTTGGGTCCAGTAGAACTTTGATAAAACAAGCGACGTCGGTTATCCTGCGTTTTGTTTTCAAATAATTTAAACTTCCTCAACGCTGTCGTCGCCGAGTGAAGTTGGAAATGGAAAAAATCTAGACCATTCGTTGAAGAAGCGAACAACCACGTTTAATTTTATTTAATGCATTCAAAATTCTTATAATTAATTTGCGAAAAACGATGCCCTTTATTAGAAAAAAAACCTTAATACACGGTCGTATTTCACGAAAGCGGACGAATTCAAATTTGCATCGTATTCATGCCGACAGAATTAAATATATTAAAAATTGCATACGGTACGAGCGCTCGAATTAAACCGAGCAGAGCAGCGAACTTCAAAGTGAGAAACCGAAAAGTTCTGGTCGAGCAGCTCGCTCGTTCAAGCGTTACTTCAATCAAATCATATCTGAAAGCACATTAGTGCAAATTCCGGGTGACCAAATGACAGGCATTAGTTTGGAGTGCGACTAAAACAATGATTAGTGAAATGAGAGCGTTGGAGCGCGCATCACCCGCGCTGCCACGCCGCAGTGGGCGCGTGTGACAATAATTATGTAAATCGGGACTCGTGTCGATGGAATATGCCTCCTTGGTAATGTGTAGATTTAACGAGCACGTCCGGGCGGTGCCATGCACTGGGATAAATTGGAACATTTAAACATAATTCCATTATACTGCAACTCGCACCAAACACCATACTACAGCCAAACGAGAAGTTAGCCATTGCATGTCTTTGACAGCTGTGGGTTGATATATCGACAACGACTTCTCTTGAATAGAAAACAACATCGAAACTTTAGCAGAATAGTGGAATAACAATTTGCTTAGGATATTTGACATTGCAATGATTTTTTAAAATAAAATGTAATATTTTAATGATCGCTGAATTGATGTCGTTTATTAATTTAGAATTAAAATGTTGCAACATAGGATATTCTATACTTAGCTGTTTAAAATATATTAAATTACTATGTCTTTATTAAATACTAGCTGTTGCCCGCGACTTCGTCCGCGTGGATTTTGGAAGTAGGTACCTATCTCTGCTATGTACAGACATACATCGTCTAGTTATAATTTTCCAATGGTAAAATGGATCATTCTAAGTATATATTATTCACCATAATTTAAGGTATACCATACCTTCAGGATCAAACTATGAACACCGTATCCAATTTGGTGAAGACAGATAAAAATTTTTAAAATTGTTGTTTTCACTTCTATTGCTCATAAGACTTCTCTTATCAATTTTTATTATACGTGTGTATTTTTTAACTAATACAGTATGGGCAAAACCAAAACCATAGGAGATACAGGGAAACTGTCTTAGGAACCTTTAGGTATTTTTTCGTGATAACAATTTTGACATAGTGATCGGAGCAGCTGGAGTTCAGGTGGCATGAATGAATAAGTAGTAAGTACCTAAGTACTTTGCACAGTCTGTTTTATAAGAAAACATTTTATTAAATTTGACTAACTTCTGCTGCTTGGATTTTTTTCTTCCGATACAATAAAATGATTCTAACATGAAACTAAGTCGATACGCATTTTTTAAAAATAATAAAAATTATTTTTCATTGGCGTTCTATGAGAAAACATTTTATTGAATTTGACTAACTTCTGCTGCTCAGATTTTTTTCTTCCAATATAATGAAGTGATCTCTACATGAAACTGAGTCGAACCGCATTAAAAAAAAAGTGCAAATTGTCTCATTTTTATGGACAACACATGCTTGACCAAAAAATTTCTATGTCATAAGACACTTTCCCTGCATCTCCTATGGTTTCGGACTTGCCTATACTGTCCCAGTTAAAAAAAAACACTTATATCTCCTATGTCTATGACATCGTCTTGTTACGTTAAATGATTTATCTGTAAATGACGATAACTTTTTTCGCTGTCATCCGATTTCAATGAAACAAAGCCTATAAGTTGCTCCAGGCTGTGCTTAATCTACCTGTGAAAACCGCAAGAAAATCCGTTCAGTGGTTTCGGAGATTAGCGATTACAGACAGACAGAAAGACAGACAGACAGACAGACAGAAAGACAAAAAAATTAAAAAAAACATTTTTGTGTTCTGTTACTCTTTTTTTATCGCCCACACTCATTTTTTTTTAAATTTGTTCAAAGTACAGACACACGATTTCTACTCCTTTATTATAAGTATAGATATTTTTTTACGAAGACGAGGGAAACAGCAGATATTAATGAATAATAATCAACACTAAGTACTTTTAAATGAGAGTTGCTTTTCGTATTGTTACTTTTCTACTTCAAAACCCACTGAATGGATTCGAATGTGGTTTCTATTGTTGGATAGCTTGGTTCTTCGGGAAGGTTTTAGGCTGCGCGTAGAACTTATACAACACGGAAAAAATATTGGGTGCAAACTATAACGCAGAATTATTTTAAACTGCTGCAATTACTTAGCCTATATTGAAAAAAACCGAGATGTTTTTATAAGTAAAACTCGTTAAACGGCAGGGTTTCCTTCCGCAAGGGTCCAAACGGAGTCCCGCCTTGGTACTTTTAATTGCGTGCCCCTCGTAGGATCATTTTTACTAAGTATATAACAATATTTATTTTGCATTTTTGGTCTTCGTATAAATTGAAATGCAGAGAAATTCCCCAGACATTCCTCTGAGACCGACCCATGTTTGATTAAAATTTGATACCTACCTATTATGTCACCTCGACAAAAATTTAACAAATTTTGATCTGTTTACCGGTAGTAGAAAATTACGTTCCTTTTGCAAAAAAATACTCTTAATTCATATCAAAAATATGAATAACAGAAAACGTCCACCTTCTCTTAATTGTTGTTCCATTAATATTAATTACTACTCTACCCAACACGACGCACTACTTTCGCAACGCTCTGTCGTAAATCTTTGTCTCGTTTGTGAAAATTGTGTTTTCGTTTTAGTAATGCTTAGGTCATTTATTAATGGAGGGGCCAGATGAAAAGTAGATTCAAATTTTTGTAACAAGGTGCTTAATGAGAGGCGCCATTTTAGAATCTACAAAAGAAAAAAAAAATCATGAGCATAATAAAAATAATATTTGCGTGGTACTATTTGAATAAATATCGAGAGAAGGGACCCATTTTTCACCGCGCTGGTGATAATAATGACGCTATTTATCAACGGCTCGAAAGGGTGGGTAATTATTAACGTTATATTTCGGTGGTTTCGTTTGTTTGCTTACACTTTTGTGCGATATTTTTCCCGGTTAGGGACAGAACACTGGGTTATTTCGTTTGGCTGCGCGATGGCTCCGAATGATTTATTATTACGTTGAATATGCATGTCGAGATGAAAAATGACGACAAACGTGCGAGTGGTTATAGTGTGCGAGGATGGGATAGGTCACAGGATCGCGGCGGCGACGGGCGTCGTCGTCGCCCGCGCCGCCCGCGCCCGCAGCGCGCCGAACGCGTCACATTGCGGAAGTCGTTAAGAAGATAAATCGCGAACCACACAAGGCCCTATAATCCTTTTAAAAATATATAAGTGGGCGCGTTATCGTTCTCCGTTCCTTTTTGCTTATATAACTAGGCGAGAATTTCCTTCGTCTCAGAGTAGGCTCTTTCATTCGAAAATGTAGAAATGCAAGTATGAGATAAAGTATCAACTTACTAAGTTCACAGTTAAAATGCTCGACGAAGTTTGTTTAAGTTTAAACCGCGAGACAATAATTATCATGTAAGAGACGTTTGCGAAGTGCACTCCTACTAGAAGTCCTAACTCACACTTAGATTTAGTTCTGCGAAACAATAATGGAGAAGTTTCACTTGGTGCTTGATGTAGAGACGGTCCATGCAGTTATGATCATGCGGTCTTTAAACGGGATGTAGTGAGTGTGTAAATAACTTCTGCAGGTCTTTTAAATTATACTTTTTATGCAGTATAATAAGATTAGAACAAGTAGATTTGTATGAGTTTTACTTGATAGTAATAATGATTCTATCTTTGCTGGCAATTTCCCCTTTACCAGCAATATTTAGTTCCTACTTTATTACTGCCGATGCTGAATAGCTGATGAAAAGATATTGTACGCAAAGCGAAATCTTATATTATAAGAAGCTTCATCAGATACTTTATATATTATTATTACATATCTGTTCGGCATTCTATCGGCACCAAGTTGTGCCAACAAACTTTTTACTTTGTTTGCAAGTTACAAATAAACTCTTATATCACCCAGGAGGGTCATGTATGGTCCATATTATTATGTTTTGTTTGTGGAATCGCAGTTCATAAGTTACGGCTAAGTATAATGTGGGTAGGTCCTGGTTTTCTTTTATTGTATGTATTTTCAAGAGGAATTGCTATTTATTGCGTCATTTAGTTTGTTGTTCTAGATTTCCGCCAGTCGTCGGTCGCCAAGCTGTTAAGTGACACGGCAAAAAGCTTACCAATTAGTGAGTCGAGTCGACAGGAGCTTAATAACACTCCGCCTCACTTGCAACATTGCTTTTATGAAATAGACCTCTCACAAATCAACTAAGTATTACTTCAATAGTTACGTTTGTAGCTGTTTTATAGGTATGGGGTTTCACATTACTTGTAGGTATTCCACAACATGTCCGGGTTTTAGCCCGGTGAAAATGTAAAATCGTTGGATGGGTTCCAGATTCGTGTAGAAAAAGAAACGGATAAAAACTAGTAATAGTACTTAACAAACACACCGATTATAAACACACATCGAATTTTGGTATTCTGTATAGAGATAATAGCAACAACAGACCCCTTTGTTCTCTATACAATATAATATGCCTAAAACGCAATTCGTCTAAGTCGCGATATACCTACTAAAATGGTAGCGGCTGGCAGCGAAGCAGTTTCAATGCCAATATATATATATTTTTATACTAACATTATAATGTACGTAGGTAGGTACATAAATGAGCAAAAATTAAAAAATAGTGTCGTTTGATAGAATACGTAGAACGACTTAAAGTCAGAGCTTCTCGCTGCTGGTCGCTGCCATTTTAGTGTGAATGGAGCCTTACTGAAAGTCGATATTTTGTCTGATCATTCTCAGGTTATCCATTGACTTGATAAAAATCTATAGCAGCTTCTGATATTCAAATACAATTTGAAACTAACATAAGAATAAAGCCTAAAGCCTATTCTGTGGTTAATACTGCATTGCAATAGACAGGTACATATTGACAGCGCTCGTGTTTGAGTTAGCAAATGTAAGTGCAATCGAACAGGCCAATACACGGGGGTATTGTTTTGCCGGTTATTACGATTCCGTTGCCGAGACACGCCTGGAATAAATTAAACAGCAATTTGGGCGTTTAATATGGAGTGTTGTTGGCGCTATTGGGCTATCGCGCCGGTGGCAGGCTGCAGCGCGCCGATATGAGCGGCATGTGAATGAGTACCTACACAAAGGCGGTCAGTTGCGCTTTGCTACCCATTGGCAATGCAGCCAGGCACATGATTGGTGCACTTACCGACACTTGGGACCATGCTGCCTCACAACTTGTTATAGATACGGTTCTGTTTCTGAATCCTTTAATTAGATCATTTTCTAATAGGCACACAAGTATTGCGCAGCCAAGTACTCTTAATCACTCCTGCGTCTCCAAATTAAAAAGAGAAAAGAGAGCGCGCATATTCTATGTGAAGAGACAAAATGCGACAACCTCCTACCTTATCTAAGCCGGAATACGCAAAAATCTACTTGTGCGACAGTATATTTCAAACAATAGTATTTGAACGGGTAGCAATCATTTTAGCCGATATCGCTGCGAATAGATAAATTTATTTCTGTCAGATCTGAAAAATATCGCAGAAAGTATTAGTACGTTCTTTTCGTACAGAGAATTTAAAAAGGCTTTTATTTTATTCAATAACATCAATAGTGTCTTTGATATTTTGAACTGTGGTTACTCAGACTCATAATACGATAACGAATTTTTACAAGTCACCGTTGCTAAATAAAGTACTCGATACTAATAAGTGATCGACGAACAAATGATCTTTTATTTTTTATTTTTACTTTCCTACATGTATTCACACTTAACGTATGTTGTATTTAGAAATGTCATAGAGCAATTATTGAAAGTTTAACTGTGCGGTTGTAACCACATCAGCGACGTCGTGGAGGGCCACTGTCTACTCGATCAATTTGCGCCATTGCACTGAAATGCAGCGTTTAACATAGGTGCACACTTAACCATACGAACATACTGGCTCGTGTCTGTCTAAAGGCCCAACATGTGTACACAAAAGTGTTCTTGTTTCTCTGTGATCACCATTTCATCTGCAAACAGATAGGTACAATTGATTAGTGTATTTGTGTATCCGACGTCGGTGCTAACTGATATTCGAGAACGTTGTATTTAGTGAATGTCCGAGTCGTTGCAATGAGATACGTCCTAGCCCTCGAGCTACATTCTGTAACCGAGTATCAGAAACATCTCTGCTCTGAGCTCGCTATTAAATACGTACTGCTCGAGGCACATACAAATTGATCGTCATTGGCCTAATTGAGTAACATTTCTTTATATTTTTAACGATCTAATAGTATTGTCACGTTCAAAAACACAAAAGTTATGTTCCAGGCTGCAGATCTGATAAGTTATTCATAAAATTATTGAGTTTCTAAGACGCTATTCGCACCAACGGTTACGGAGAGTAAATCATTTATATTGCTTTGACGGAAATGTTAAACTAAAATAAAGCGTATTTTCTTTATGATATGAGAAATATTTAATTTAATCTATGTACCTACCTATCCGAATCAGACATTTTAATCGTAGTTTTGGAATAGGTCCAACAAAACCGTTATCTAGCTGTTTTAATTTATTATTTTATTTCTTAAGTTTTGTCTTGAAAGTCGCTTTGTGCAGATCACTTATAGCATTACATACCATTCTTGTACTAAACGAAAACATTTCTGATATTATTGGTTGTCATTTCAAAAAAAAAAGATGAGTGCTCTTCACTATTGTAGTGCTTACGTAACTGCGCCCATTTGCTGTGTTCCTCCCTAATGAGATTCTATCTTAATTATTTTACAGTGTTCTCCGTAAATTTCCCCCCCGGGAGTTGCTGAGCCATTCGGCAGCGGAAACATCCTTTTCCAGCTTAATTATTTCCTTTTTTTACGGTGTTCAATATTCATTCCGATTTTCGTCGAGTAGACATTAAAATTCATAACTGGCTATTATACTCGTCAACATCTGGCGCTGCGCTGAGAAAATTATTATCTCAAACTCTTAAATTTAATTTAAAGGTTTTGGATAATTGCTCCTTAAAAACTGATTTAAACGTTGTAAATTAATATGAGGATGCGGATAATCTTATATGAATCTTTGAGCAATAAATTGAGACAACGAGTTTTGAATTGCCGTCTTCGTAGAGCGTAGCTCGTAGCCTGCGATCGTAGACAGTCCGTGCTATCACGTTCATAACATTAGTTTTTATTACATTGTGTCGCGCTACGAAACCAGTCCGGCTTGAAAATTGCTCATGTTATGAAGATTTCAAATAAAAGATAATGACATATTTTAAATGTGTACCTACCCATAATGGGAATAACATTATGAAAATAAAAAACATTATCATATAAAGTAATTTGGAAAAAAAAGTTGTATGTATGTAAATACTTAGTAATTTACAGCAAATATCAAAAATATATAAAACTATGTACAAAGACGGATTAATCCTCTTAGTAATCTCTTCTAGACAACCGTAGAGTAAAACTTCTTTACTTTCTCCTTCTATAAATACACTGCTTTGATATACTATGTTTTAGTTTTTGACGTCACAATCCATACTGTTTATTGTAGAGGTCTTACCACTGAAAATCTACACGAAAACTAATAAACCGTTCTCACATGATTGGAAAATGAAATAAAATGAAAATTTTACGAGTTCGTTCACAATACTTATCTCTTGAGTGTCGGCAGTAAGACCGATTGTTTTTATGCATTGGAGTGCCGTTTTATGGGCCGGACAGTCGTCACCGGCGCGCTGGGTGCATGCCATAAATTGTGAGTCGGCAGTTCACGCCCCACGAGCGAGCGTGGCCAGCGTCGTAAAGCGGAGGTAGCGGCTGGCAAGGGGCAAACTCATAAACTAGGTGCCTCACATCCCACCACAAACTATGCGATGCATCCACGACGCAACACGACCTGACTTCACTTCTATAATATGGTACGAGTATTACCATGGAGCTAGGACCTCTTTGGTGGGCGCCCGAGTATTACATACAATTCCCAGTAAATTTACCGCGTATTCTTTTTAAAAAACCAAATTAGATAACACGCACTCTACGAAGGAATTAATATTTTATATGGGTACATAATATACATGCCTCGCGCTGCCAATTATTTTATACACATAATAATACATGCCTCGTAACTTGTTGACAGGTGGAGGCAGCGTATGTATAAATAAAATATTAATTCGTGGCAGATAACGTGGTTATTTAGCAGGAACTATTTACCTCGTAGAGTGCTGGATTTTTACAAGGAATAAGCTAAATTTACACCAAGTTTCTTTTGTAAATAGTCATTTTTGTCAGTCGTCATATTATTGACTTATTTCTTCAAATTGTCTATTGCCCCCGCCAGGTGGACCGACAACTATAGAAGGTGGCCGGAAGCGGCTAGCTGCGAATGACCAGTGTGGTGGCGTTCACTGGGGAAGGCCTACGTCCAGCAGTGGACATTAAAATACTGATAATATGATGATGATGATTTCATCATGATAACATTTATAAATGTTATTGCACGGCCGTGTGATCTTTACCTGCGTCTCCGTACCTACTTGATGTTGCTAAGTGCATTTTTATTTTTCTATAATATTATCAGCGTGACAAAACGATCACTTCAATTGCAGACAATGTTCAAACACATTTTACAGTTTGAAAACAGGTATAACCAGTTTGCCCAGCAGTGGGATAGACTTAATAGTATACAATAATATTATATCGTAGTAGGTTATGATCCGTTACCTATATAGAATTATGTATACCAGAAACTAAGAGTTTATTCCAAAATGGTCACTATAAGCATCTTGTAAAAAACAAGGAACACTGATGAAAGTTGAAAATTGCGGAACACTAAACGCTCTCCACTCGCTTCGTACTTGACCGTTTTTTCGTCTCGCTCCTCCTGAGATCCGCTTTACATTTTTATTTTACTCCTTTCAGTCTAATTTAATATGCGGCCTCGTAGAAGAAATTGCGAGAATATATTTTCGCATTTTGTTAAGACTCCGTTGAATAAAACCTGATTTTACTGGGGAATTCACGTCAAATTGTGTTAAGAAGGTACTGAAAGTCGATCTAGCTTCCTGCATTTGCGAGACCCAGTATAAAGTGTATAATCTTGATTGTGTTTATGCTTTCAAATTGCACAAAAAAGTGCAAAAGTATTAACACTGGACACTAAAACGAATGAGATTTCATTAAATGGTCCTTTACAAAGAAAGGAAAAATTTCGCTTTTGCTAGGAATTTAGACAACCCTCAGTTGCGAGATTTTTAATTAAATCTGCTTTGATCACAGGACTGGAATGTCTCTTTGGTGAAATGATTAAAACCAATATAACAGTGCTCTGTAATCTTTTTACCGTTTCCAACTAACCTTAAAACCTATTTATTACTTTGCTTGTCCTGCGGGGAAGAATAAACAGGTCTAAGTATAAGTAAATAAACATGTAAATACCTTTGGGTTTCGTTCTGTACAACCTTTATTTTGTGTACAGTCGTGACGGACAAAGTAAGATGAGTAAATATTTACTCCATTTCGTACGCATGACAGTCATTAAGCTTCAGAAAAGTAGAGTGTAATAAAAACATTCGCTAGAGCCTGCGATCTCATCTCATCTCTGCTCCCAATTATTGTGTGTTACTTCCTTGGTAGCAGCAATGGTTCGGGATATAGAAATTGTAATGATGAGTAGGTATGCCTTCGTGAGAGCAAATATCAATTACGGTCGCGGACGTGCCAGCGATAGTCGTGGCGTGGCGCGTGACTGACCAAGCCGGGTGGTCGGCTCGGAGCCGGTCG
Organism: Metalampra italica; assembly: GCA_949699065.1. Classification (NCBI taxonomy): domain Eukaryota; kingdom Metazoa; phylum Arthropoda; class Insecta; order Lepidoptera; family Oecophoridae; genus Metalampra; species Metalampra italica. Next base: position 6,165,072 of record OX452970.1, on the reverse strand, counting down.
TCCGACCGCCCGCCATTTCCGTCCTACTAACTTAAACTGCAAAATACGAAACGTGCTATTGCCTAAATAGGCACTTACCTAAACTAAGCTCGGGGTGTTATGACTGCCTGTTGTTTGCGTGCTTATTAATTAAGATTAAATACATGCAGAAGTTTTCTTTGGAGCTGCCCCCGTTCACGATTTTTCAATATTTGATAAATAGCAACAATTTTGACGAAGCGATGCTTATACCTTCTCACAAATGTATGTATCTAAGTAGGTGTTTAATAATTTATTCGAAATGATATGACAAATAACACTTGGAATGGTAAAAAAGGAAGATAAAAATGTAACGCAATTTGATTTATGTAATTGTTATGTCAAATGGAAGTGAAATAATTTCTACTTGTAGGTAATGCTCTGTACCTGTTGTTTTTATCTTATTTGGTTTCACATAGGTAGGATAATGTATACATATTACGTATGTATAGCACACTAACTGTGGTGGTACTGGTACAAAAGAAAGTTCTTCGGCCGTTTCTGTCTGTGTACCAATTCTATTAGATGCAATGTTTTGGTACCTCAATTTAATTAATCAGTTCAAGTAATTTAATTTTTAAAATTAAATCGTAGATATAATGAACCGGGAGCTGCTCGACAGAAGTCGAGGCGGGTTGCTTCCTACGAAGCGTGCCGTTTAATGTATGTGGCAATAGACCGTAGTCCAAACGTAGTAGTAGGGGGTGCTAACCTATTATTACGATGTTACTGTATGTATGAAACTGGTATATTAGAGCAATATGTAGGCCGGAATTATGAAATTAAATTTGATTTATAACATTTTGCGTCATAGACAGCAGCAGCTAGGTAGACCTGTTTTAATATTTTGGAGTCGTTTGTACATATTTGCTCATTATTCAAGTTTAGCATTGCTGTTGGACGTACATGCCCTATTATCATTTAAGATTTCATGACAAGGGTCTTCTCTCAGCTTAATTAGCCTTTGTAATTGCCTTTTCTTGGGGCTTGGGTCCTGCCGGAGGCCGTCCTGGCCCTATGGGTAGACTCCTCGATGTCGCGACGGGACCCCGCGCGTGACCCAATTGGTCAAGATTATGATAGAAAGGTACGCTCATCTTAGGGCATAATGACGTAAGTTTGATTTAGAGCTCGGTTTATTTACGTTTTTACTTGGAATTAATTATGTCTTATTTTTGTTTCGTGGAAATTTGAAATTTAACCCCCAATTCGGGCAAACCTGAAACTGATTTTATACAACAAACCAAACTGACACTAATTGTTAATAACTGTCACAATATCATCCGAAATACACGCACATTGTATTGCCGCTAGTCGATACTATTAACCGCAGAACATTGAATTTAATATGCATGCTCTGATATAATCAGATTGTACTATAGACAAATTTTGAAAATGCATAATTTACATTACATACATATTTAATTCGGGCGGCATATTTCCCTAGTCCTCCAAGTTAAATCCCTATGGTTTTCTTTTTAATATTTATGAAGGCTGCCGACGTCCGGCGACTTTTAATACTTTGAAAATATTATCATATCCTTGTCATAAGCTCCTCCATATAAATAATTCCTCGCAGATAGTCATCGCATGGACGATTTTTCTAAGATACCTATTTCTATCGTATTTTGTAATGTAACAAAACAACATTCCTCAAAGGAAATGTTAAAATAAATAGGTAGGTACTCGAAAATATCCGGTTTATTTTTTATTTTTGCTGTTAGTTATGTACCTACCTACTTTATTACTTTCGAATAACTATTCTATAGGAGTGAAGGATGAAGTCGATACTTAATAATGTTTGTGTACTGTATGTGTGACTTTCTTGTGTTTTTTTAAAAACATCTCCATACAAATGAATTAAATCGATTTTGTTTGATATTGGCATAATTATCTCGTTTATTCCGTTAAAAAAATATTGAGTCGATTAGTGAGTCAGAAAGTTGTGCGCCGAATAAAAAAAAAGGATTTCCATTTCCTAGGTGTACGGTATACGTCAAGAGTTCATATGAAGGTATTTCCTGCGAGATGACAACAACGGAATACACTTCGATAAAAGATAAATTCATTTTGAGCGTGATGATTTATCAGAGCTCGACGAGCACCGGGTGAGTGCGTGCGACGTCATCGTCGCCGTTCCCTGCCCCGCTCGCCTTCCACCGGCATATCTCTTTGATAAATTGCAAAAGAATCTGCGGGAGAGGTGAAATTCTAAAATAAAATTATCTCGCGAAGAACACAGTTTCCTATATAGGTATAGACGTACTGGATCTTCATTCTGGAAAGTTTACGAATAAAAGTTTTGTGGGCGCATAAAGTAAAAGGATTTCGCATAGTTGTTTCTTCACAAGGACTGTTGTTGTTGTTGTATTATTCTCCTACCTTTACGCTAGTGATGTTAATGTTAAGCGTCCAGGTTGGTGGTAAAGATATTTTATCGGGATTGAATTGAGGGGATCTCATCAGAATGGGCACGAGCGACAGCTGCCGGTGACGTGCTCCCAGCGCCTGTTACGCTGGCTCTCCTTTTATTTATGATCCAGTTGAGCGGTGCTTATTACGTCTGCGGGTGCGGGATATGTTTCATATGCTAGCTTTGTTCCCATGTCGTCAGCGTCACCTTTTCTTATTGAGCTATTTGTTCAAAATTTGACTGATGCAGCATTCGTATTTCCTGTTTTTGGTTAAAATCGTTTTAGCGTTGGTGGAAGTTTATCTTGGGTCGCCGAATCTGTGTAATTTTGTGTAGATATGTAGCTTTGCTTATATAGATAGAAAATTTATTGCATTATTATTCACGCCTCTATGTTTAATTACAAAGCGACGTGACGTCTTGAAAGCGACATGGCAACTCGTATAATGAGTACGTACGTACCTATGCGTATTATTGTCGTGGATCGTATTTTGAAATGGCGCAGTGATGTGTATCTGACTAAGCCTCGAATATACTTCCGCTTTTTGTCTACCACTTCCGAGTAACTTCTTCAATGTTTTCTCATTCAGCCCGCAGCCTTTCCCGAAACTTAGCCCATTCCTGTCTCGGTGGGTGCCTCGTCGAATTACGAACTCTGCACTCAATCGCCGATGCGTGTAAAATGTCTTCGCGATCCCCGTAAATCCTGCAACAAGACACCAAACTTACGTTCATATTTTTTCTAATTAACTAATTGCTAATTGGAAAACTTTAGAGCAAAGAGGAGACAAAGTTTTTGTCACGATACGCCAGGTAGGTACGGAAAAACGTTTTGACCTACTTTTTAGTTGAAAACAGTTTTCCATTATCGCCAGTAATTTATGGCAAGCAAGACTAAATTATTGGTGCCAAAAGACGGCTTGATATACAATTTCAGACAATACCTAGTACTCGTACATCTTAGACTTTCGCGCTTTGTGCGCTTTTATTAATTGATTGATACACGAGTCTTGCACATGATTTTTTTTGCGTTTTGACTAAAGAATAAAATAATGTATCCATTTCCTATCTTAAATATTTAAAGTACTTTCCATTTCATCGTAATTTCAATCCGACGTAAAACAAAAGAGGAGGAGGTTCTCAAGTCGACCCGTATATTTTCGTATCTTTTTTATTATTATAAGAATCATAACATTGACAATGATACTTGCGAGACAAATAGACATGACTAGTTATAGCTTGAATGAAAAAAATTGCTAAGCGCGCGCCACCAAAAAGATTCGAACCTTCCTGAGTTAAAGTATTATACGAGTCGAAGAATCTGTAAGCCTTATTTATATCAACGGTCCGTGACTGCCTCAATCGTATATCCCTAGGTATACTTATTTCAGGTCAGCAGCGTCGTCGTCTTCAGCAGTCTTGATACTTATTCCATTAGACATCAGGCAGACGGGCAGGCAGTGGGTGGCGACAGGAAACTGCCGTCGTCTACATAACAAGGTTAATGTCGTGCAATTCGATCAAAGAGTAACGTTATAACGTTATTGGCTTTCTTCCTGCACTCTACCCATACTACATACTCGTACCTACTTAACTGTATTATTATATTAGATAAGTTGTATACATGTGGTTGCTAAGGCTACATTACATACACAGATATGGTTTTTCCTTCGAACGACTTTTATATGGGAAGTGAAGATGTGACCATGTAAAAAACTTGTTAAAAAAATTAAGTAAGTACACGTGATATTTAAAATAGTTGTCACGGCGTGTGTGTTAGTCGGTTTTCCACACTACAATTAATTTTAGTATTCTGGAAACCTAATCTTTGTTTGTTTTAGTTTTTTCCGGTGGCAATAATTGTTAAGTCAATCAGCGAGAGAGTGAGAAAGTTGTGCGGTGTGGTATTACAAACAAAACGAAATGCAAGTGCGGGTAAATATCTGTCTTTGTTTCATGATTATTCATTGATTATACAGTTTAGGAAGTATTTCCCTCCGTTCGGTGTGAATAATGAATTATTCGTTTTCTTTTTATTAGTAGAGGCTTTTGAGGTTGGGGTCTTCATCAAAAATTAAAATAGGGTTAAGGTCAATAAATGGTATTGCTATCATAGAACTCGGGTATTTTTTCCTCCTACGTTCTCTTAGGAGTAAGGTGCACGATTTTCCCATAGCTTGTTTTGTTGATTGTAGTTATTGTTTATAAGAAAATTGGTGTTAGCAAACCTTAGCAATTGCATGAGTCAGCTGTAAGTTCCGGATGCGCGAACAGCGAGCCACAGATCCGGCCCACGTTTCTCCGGGCTCGTTAACGAAACAATAAATAATGATTCGGACGTCTCCGCCATCGGAGCTTTTGTTTGACCATCATATTTTCCGCCAACATCGGCATTGGGTCGGTGACATCCCGCCGTTTCCTCCACGCTGATCCTGCCGATACAACATCCGGGTCCGTAATGTCTACACCTCGGTAACAATAGTTGTTTTATAAGTTGGAATGCGATGGGATGTGAAATAAAGTGTAGAAGTATAAGAGTTGTGAACGTTTGTTGAGGTATCAGCCACTGCGTATTTTTGCTACATACAAGAGAAAACATTTGTCTCGGTTTTTATCGGCGTAAACCGACAAACGGCCCGGGCCGTGGTGTTAAGCCTGCAACCTCTGGACTGTTTTTAGCCCAATTCAAAGGCTACAGGTGCATTGCCACCCTCATGACTTGATGGACGGGGTCATTGTGTGCCTAATTAGTAATTACAGTCTATTCACCCTAATTTCGTAGCACTAGCGTCCTTACATCGACATTCTTTTAATCTTTTGTTCTGAAAGTTATTTTAGAAATTTCCTATTATTCCATTTCCTTAATAAAACCAATCTGCCGTCCAAACTAAAAAGTGACATGAGCTATGAATGTGATTTTCTGAAGCACATTTTATGGTGTGTGTGCATAGAATACACTTCGGAAAATCACAGTGATTTGGACAGCAGAAATGTGATTTGGATTTTAGTCTTGCTGAACGATCTAAGTTCATGTTGGTTGTCCAACTATCTTGTAATGCGAGACTGGGGAGGAGTCCTTAATTAATTAACACTCATAGTTGCTATATTCAAACTCTAACAACTTGGCTTCTTGTAACTAACCCCTCGGCATAACTTATACGTCTGTCTGAAGTTCTGGGGGCCTGAATTAAAAACTGCCGCTTTCGGAGAAGACTTGTGTTTATGTCGTGTCAATTATTTATAACGGTTTAATCTTGTTAAATGGTTTGCATTCTTGGTGAATGGTGAAATTCAGTTTCAGCTGATTGTGTTTTATTATTAGGTTTTTAAATACGTATTTTATAATTTGTTATTCTTGCCAATTTTATTAAAAGTTGAGACTGGATAGAACGAACATCGTTCTTATCGTCTGAATTAGGGTTTGCTGGAATAAATATATATCAAACTACTTTATTTGCGAAAGTTTGGATGTTTGTTGCTCAATCACGCACGTTATAACGTCTGAATTGATAATGATGAAACTTAATACAATGATAGCTTACATCCTAGGCTAACAGATAGAATACTTTAACGCGGACGAAGTCGCGGGGCGTCCGCTAGTATATTAGTTGGTTTGCGATAACGTGCTCGATTCATACGCCTGAATATTCGTTAAAAATAACTAGACAAATTTTCTTGTGGCAGAAGTGGAAGTGGACTGGTCACATCTGCCGGAGAACCGATAACCGCTGGGGTAGACGAGTTCTCGAGTGGAGACCACGACTTGGCAAGCGTATAGTGGGACGCCCCGCGGCTAGATGGAGCGACGACCTGCGTAAGGCTGCTGGCAGTGACCGGATGCTGAGAACCCAGGATCGGGTTCAGTGTCGCGCCTTGGAGGAGGCCTATGTCCAGCAGTGGACTAGTGCAAGCTGATGATGAATGATGGAAATATTTCTTTGTTGTATTCATTTCTTTGACATACCTATTATTGTATTTACATTAATACATTATTTTCCGACACCTGTGATATATCTGATATTGTATAGATAATTGGGATTGGAAATATATCACGCAGCTGTAATACTTAAATTAATTGTTACTTTTGTTTTTGTTACAGGTAAGTGGTCTGAAATCGAAAGCTGTGTATAACCTTGGATATACATTTTGTCCTGAAACGTAAGTACATTATGAAATAGTTTTTTATGAAACATTGTTAGGATTATAATCGTCTGTGCCGCGGTGAAATCCAAAGTGTTAAATTAAGAACACAAAAGGGCTTAGTAGCTCAATGAATGAATGAAAATTCGTTTATTCAAAATTGGAATATAAGGTAGCGAGTTTTTTCCGTGTTCTGTGAATATAATATTCTCTTTTTGACGTCAATTCTGTCTAAAATTAAAACTACTCGGTTTCCACCTGTATGTCGCCGAAGGGAAGAAACAGCAACAAACCCAACAGCACAGGTCCCCATATAGCTTGTTCATTGCAATATTTATCTAGGTTGAGCTTAATTCCTAAGAGGTTAGTAGAGTTTCGGTTTATAAAAGCCCTTCCGCTACACTATTGGGCCTAATCCAAAATTAAAGTTAAAAGAAGGAGTTTTTTAAGGTAAGGATGAGCAATGAGGAGATCTGAATAAGGACTAAGGTCACCGACATAGCGAGAAAAGGTAGCGGCTATACTGGACGGGGAGGGCGGAGAAACGGGGTTGATGACACGCATTGGTGAAGGCTTTTGCAGTGCGTGGCGATGGGCTGATGATATAAGGCCCTTCCCGCGTATGAAGTAAGATTTGTTATAGTAAATGTAAGATGTTGTTATTTAATAGCAGACCTGGTATTTTGTAACACGCCGTCGAAGTCGTAAAAAATGATTCATGCGGTAAAATAACCATAAAAATTCAATAAACGTTGTATTGTAAGGGTTGCTGTAAGAATATTGTTAGGTGGGTACCTAATAACTTTCTTATCTTTTGTAATTTATTGCATAATGTAAGTTCCAATGTCGGAATAGATTCACAAAAATAGCTCCTATGTAATACTGGTAATACGTATCCAATTATAATATCATAATTCATATGTTTCCCGTTACTTATAAATAAAACAAAAAGTTACTAGGTATATCGATTCAGATAGCTTCTTATAAATCATTGAATGCAGTTCTACTTTAAATATAATGGAATGTTCCATTCTAGTTAAATTTGCTATCTTCAATAATTAGGGCACTTTCCCCCCAGGAGCATTCGTTTGGTTCACTCTGTATATAAACGTTCTTTATTAAAAATGAACACCACATGCCAACGTTTTCTCTAATAAATGTTCGAAAGTTCAGAAATTTTCTAATACGTGCAACGAATCGAAGTTGAAGAAATAATCTAATTAAGAACTCTGCGAAATGTGCTGAAATATTTGTACCTACTTTTGCGCGAGTTTACAAAGAACTTGTTCAAAAATTGATCTTATAATTAGTTCGGGGAATCCAACGTTCGATTTACTGCGTTTATAACAAAGTTTTCTATTAAGCTTTACGGTGTCGATGACTGAGTATTGTTTGAGACCCGTAAACAAAGCACATTTGTAGGCTGTAGGCGCTGCCTGAGCATATCGAAGCGTATCTTTCCGTTTGAAAGCGCTCTGTTAGAATTGTCCGGTGTTACAAAAAGCGTAAAGCACATTGTTTACACGTTCGTAGAGGAAACGTCCACAGCTGACAAGCGACGCTGGGTCTAATGTAGTGCATTTACCCAGATATTTGCATGCAATGGCTTTTATACGGAGTTTTTTACAAAACTTAGGTATCGCATACCGTTATATCGTTTAGGTTTAAAACATCCGTTTACCAAAATATCCGTTAGGTTCAGAATATCCGTTTCCCCAAAACAACCATTTCTCAAAATATATTTCGTGTCGTTTCAACACTGGGACGTGGGTACATTATAGGCTATGGTGTGATTTCAATTTTAGACATACCGACACGGATATCTTATCAGTATTCTATTTTGTGAAAATCTGTTTGTTCCAATTTTTTATTGGATTTTTATATAATTTTCGCATCAAGTGGTTCATGAACCGAAGATATACAGTGTTTTTTTAACTGGACAGTATGGGCAAGACCGAAGTCATAGAAGATACAGGTAAACTGCCCATACTGTCCCAGTAAAAAAACTCTGTATAAGGCTTTTACCACCGGAAATTAAATTTATCGCAAAAAAAATTATGAACCGCGGTGCATAAGCTAGTATTATTATAGGTATGTAAAGAACACAAGTAGGTGATGTTACTGTAATTGGATAGGTACAATGTATGCCATATAAATAATTCAATAAATAAACATAATCTTTAGTTACGGTTTCTGGGATACCGTTCCTCGGATGGGCGGGGTAGGGAATTCGGCCCGATTATATTGGCCGAGCTTACCTACCTTGATGTTGTGTTTACATTTATACTTACTTAATATTGTTCGCGAGCCAATTTGTCGGTATCATCAAACCTATATACACACAAAGACCTTTTTAAAGTGTTGTTTATTGAAATGTTCTCAGATGTATAAATGTACCATATAAGTTATAACATGTTACATTTACTGCGATCTTAATACATTGTTGGATCAAAGGTAAACTCCCGAAAAGAACAATAACGACGGGGGTTATTTACTGACAAGTCGTTTTAAGGTTACGTTCGCGTCTTCTTAAATATGCACATTATTTTTACGTCTATTTTACGCGGAAAGTGCAAAGCTTTGTAGGTCTTATTTCATTTTTGTAAGGCACCTACACACATGTCTTTGAAGTTTGAACACTCACCTGAAATCCTAGTTTTATATAGTATACAATTTTTCCAATACTCTGATCATATACTTTGAAGCGAAGCTCGGAAGTAAAATGTTGTATGCGTCATGTCAACTCTAGTTAATACCTAAACTGCAATGTACAAAATTTCGTGCAGATTTAGTTTAGCATAGATGTGTTAAATTAAAGTTTAAAAAACATGTTTTTACACTCTATGTCGTGTAGCAAATATGCTTTTCTTTGATACTAGATTATAATATAAACAACTATAATTTTCCCTACCATGTGACGGACGGCTCTATCTATCTATACAGATTATTTATGCAGCCGTTACTTTCCGATCTTACTCTGACTCTGACGACGTGACGGTACCTAGTCGAAATTCAAACAACTTCCGCATTTTAACTCAAATTGACTAAAGTTTTACCGTAGCCGTAACTTCGAAACTAACTGTAATCAAGTATTTACATTTAGTTCTACTTCTACTACTTTATTTCTGCTTAAAATGTCATTTACGGGTAGCAAAAAATATTTTGGGATAATGTAAATTTATTAGTGCTACGTACTTTGGGGGTTGTTGTGATCATTTGCATGTGTCAGATTGATTGAATTCAGTATGTCATAGTGTCAGTGAGTCGGCCGCGCCGATGGGCGCGAGCGGGGTGCGGGGGTGCGCGGGGTGCGGGGTGCCCCGGGGCAGGCAGCCAGCCAGTGGCACGCCGGCCCGCGACGCGACCACGCGCCCTCTGCCCCGCGCGCTCACGCACGCCCCACCGCAACTTTCCACTACCCGCGATAACGAATTTATACTTCGGACCTAACTGTAAACCTAGGACCGCATTGTGAAGTACTAGTGACAGTGTTAATGTGAATTTACACTAAAAGTAGGTACATGTGGTGGAATAGATAATTATTAATAATTGTAACAAATTAAGTTGAGGTAGCATCAAAGTTGATGACATTCGGGTCAATTTTGAAAGTAGAGAGTTTGTAAAGGGTAAGAAGCTAAGCTCAAGACATTTTTAATATTTTAATCCCTATTTAAAAGGAATTAATAAGTAAACATCTACCTACTAAAATATAGCGTAGATATAGGTAACTTAAAATTCATACCTGGGCTGGGATGTAAAGTTTATTAGTACGTAAAGGCCTAATATTAAATGGTAGGTTGATTTAACTTGTTTTGGTCTTAAACAAAACAACACATGAGTACCTACTGTAACGGCTAATTAAAATTCCACAATACTAAATGCTACAAAACAATCAATTTTATTTAATCAAACATATATGTAAAATAAAATAGTAATCCGTAATAATAAATACTTTGTTACTATAGATTTAGTAACGAAATATACTGTCGTAATTCTTAAACAGAGAAGTTTCCTTCCGGAGAAATCATAAAAATCACATACATTACTTCCCGATTCATTTTCCGAGCCGTAGCATCTGCTACGGATATACATTGGCGTGCTACGAGCTACGAGTGCTACGCGTTTTACTCGAGTATCTATCTCAACTTTATATTTAACAATTAAGACAACTTGAGTCAAAAGAAAATGCAAACAAAATCTGAAATTTCCAATAGATTTGTAAACATAATACTTTTTTTTAGGGAAAAGAAAACTGCAAATGACCGTTAAAAGTTATGAAATTATGAGGTTCATTGTTTTCTTCTGTATATTAAAATACCCAGTCTGACTGACTAATCTAACATAACACCGCATAGCTCAAACCGCTAGGTCTAGAAACTTTAAATCTTTCACAGTCAGTGGTGACTCATGTGACTAATATTTCAATATTCTGGCGGGAACAAAAATATGGGATACTTAGTGATTTATTTAACGCAAACGAAGTCGCGCTTTCTCTAGTTTCTTATATTTAAAATAAGTTAATCCACGTTAATGCAAATACTGGAGCTAAATTCTTTAACGCTACGTTCCTTTGGTATATAAAGATCGGATTCTGCATGACTGATCCTCAAAGTAATAGTATTTGCGCCTCGCTTTAAACTTTCTTACTATAAAAGTAATACCTTCTTGGAAAATTATATCATAAATCTACTTAAGTATCACGATAATGGAAATATGAAATATGCTTAACATTTTTAAATATGGTTTTTACATTTATGAACAGTAATTGACGTAAAGCGTAATTTTCTTTTCGTTTCTAAACACAATTTCATGTTTTGTACTATTTTATGTCTATAGGCCTATGGATACACTCAAATGTGTTAAGGCGCAGGTTTGGGCAGATGCCTGAACTACCTGGTCTCTCTGCTCTATTTATCTATTCTTTCTGCTATATTCCAATTATTTAGAATGCATGAACGGTTTTGTCTTTTCATTGTCTGCTTGCCAAATTGTATATAACTATCAATGTACCAACTTGATTCGATATAGCTACTGCACAATAGCTGACACAACGTTTAAAAATTCCTAACACAGTCGGTCAGAGTAACGTATTTTGTTATTATGGTCGAAATAAATTATTCACAATTAACTGATTTAAACTTAATCAAAACTTCAGAGCACAAACTCTTTTATTTATACTTAAAGTACACGAAACAAATTATATACAATTAGTAGAATGTTCAAAGGCGTACTTAACTCGGTATAAGTCTTTCATGAGACATTATGAATTAACCAGTTCCTCATAAGTCTGGATTTCAACAAAATACCCTTATATTCCAAGCAAAATTCCTTTTTACACGTATTTCCACACAAATACTAAAAAAACCAAGATGAGATCAATTCATAGCACGAAATATAAGATATTTGCAACATGAAACCACACTAAGGAAAATATTGATAAATCCAACACTTTCCACATCGCCGACCTTCAATGATGACCACTCCATGGGAGTACTGTTATAATTAACTTAACTATGTTCTTGGAAAAACGTACAAGGTCACTTTTATTCTAAATACAATAAAACTAAAAGTTTTTAAAGGGAAACTTCCTATTCGTACATTGCAATGAAAACATAAATTAGTAAAACTGATTGGTAAAAACAGACTAAGTATAATATTCATTTACTTAATTAAACGCATTGATAAAGATGTTTGGATCAGTTGATTGATAGTTTGTTTGACTTGGAATTTGGTTCGATAATAAAGTGGATGGAGAGCACATGTTGGTGCGAGGCCATCGTCGCGTGAGTTGATCGAGGACGATGAGAACATTAACAGCTATTTGTCAGGCGGTAGTCGGCAGGCCTCTGACGAGTGAAAATTGATTGATTGCTTAATTACTTACTCAATGCCAATGTGATCCCATGTCAAATTCTGTGTATTTGATCAGCCTGGGACGACATGCATGAGATAGCTTCGCTTTGTAGTCAGCAACATGCTTGTGTACCTATATAGTATAAACATTTCATAAACAATGTTTCATACGTATATCGAAGATTTTATGGTTAATTTTACTAACGTATGATTTTTATTTCGATGGATTTCTGATCCATACGTAGGAAACTTAGTACAGTATCTGTTGGTATTTTATTGCTTTTGTGAAAAGACTTGGAAAATACATAATTTACATATCATTACTCATCGATGTTTCTCTATGTTAACGTCTTTCGTAAACAAAATTGTTAGGTTGTCTTTGGATTATCTGTCGTTAGTGTCCAAGGACACTGAATACGTTGATAGAGATGGTGGTAACGCAAATCCACTTATCATATTCGCACAAACCAATATTAGGAGCTCTATTTTCCCCTTGTTTTCGCCTTATATGTTCCGTGAAAAGAATCATAAGGAAAATGGCGACGGTACCTCGAAAGAATTTAATATGTGCCAAAGTCAAGAAGGTCGTGGGTGCATGTTGAACGTGGGGAAATATAAGCGAATCTGTCAATCCAGATAGAGAAAATAGTGTCGCGCGCCCCACTACACCTGTCGCAACGAGCTTATGGGCTTGTCGATGTATTTTATACTGGGTTCAGATGGTAATCCAATTTCTATCACTTCTTCTCGTTCAGGTGCTTAAGAGAGGTCAAATGACATTTGAGAGGCCAACGAAGGCTATAATGGAACGATGGAAAGCGACTTGGTGTAGGCAATTACCGATCGAAGGCTAATCTAAAATCCAATTATGAATTCCTCGTTAAATATGACCCGATATTTGCTCTGAACTAATCAGATTTCATCATTAGCAACTTCTGGAAAATGTAGCATTTAGGGGTCCTATGTAATTTCGTTAGTGTAAATTAAATAGGTGTAATATAACAGGTCAGTAGACTTTTCTTTGTTAACATAAATGTAAAAGGGTGTGTTCTTCGTTAAGTTAGGAGGTAAATATAATTTTTATAAGTAGATTTAGTGTGAACATAAAAACTGTGAAAAGTGGGTATTTAAAAATAACATTGTCATGGCAAGCGGATAAATAAGGGTAAATATTATAATTAAGGTTAATTAACAACGAACGAAAACACTTGGGGGCAAACTTTACGCTTTATGGAGATATTAACATAGCAACTTATGAGCACAAAATTTTACTCGATTTCAGGTCGAAAATCGAATAGATTTTCTCCGGCGTTTTATAAAAGCACTGCTAACTTTGGGGAATGATGACTTGTTGTCTCATATTTAAAGTCCTTGTCTCATATTAGGTAACGATAATAAATCTGTGACGTATTAAAATCACCCATTATTTCTAAAGTTATAACCCGATATTATTAAGCCCACATGTCCTTCTTCAAACAAAGTATTTAGCGTGAAAATGAAGTTAAATATTTATTCAGAAATTAAATATTTGGTTAAGGATATTGGGACATGAATATTTACACAATAAAAAATATTCACAGAAGAGAAGGGTTAGACAACCAAAGGCCCTACTCCCTTACTCCAGGGGCTCAGTTAGGGACTAAAATAAAGCAGGTACCTTCACTTCAAAACCCTTCTCCTTTACTTCAAGTATAGCTGGGGTAGTTGGGTTAATGCGTTATGAGGGAGGTGGGAGAGAATAAAATTCGTTAGTTAGCGGATTAGATGCGGATTATACCACACGTAGGGACATTACGAGTGTCTTAGAAAAACAAAAAGGTTAAACGCCATCAGGTAGCGAAGTAATATAAATATTCCAGCCGCCGCGCCGCGCCGCCGCCGCCCGCCGCGCCGCCGTCTTTGCCCTTAAAACCCTTGTGACAGATTTTGCTAGTAGCTAGGTATGATATTATATGTAGAAACAAAAAAAAAATATTCGTTTGTATCTAGTGATATGTATGAATGAAATTATTTGAACTGCTCCTGTTACTTAACAAAACTCCATTGTTACAGCATTGAGCATGCGGTGCGGCGGTAAGGGCCGAATTACCGGCCAAAGAAAACAAAAGGCATTGTTATCCGTATAAATCTCGAAATCTCATCACAGGACAAAAAGGATTTGCGCATTAAGGAGTTTCCTTTCTGTTTTTATTTCATATAGTAAGCTGGTAAACAGAAAATTAAATTAAGATATTTTTGGTTTAACAAACGCGTTATTACGACATTATCTAGTGACCAGTACCATGAGTTGACAGCGTCGATACTCGCTAACGACTACGTAGAAACGTAATAGTGCTGTCTCTTTTCGACTAATTACGAAAGGCGAAATCGCTAGCGAGTATTAACGTTGTAAACTCATGGTAGGCGTGCAGGTCCTAAAAGTATAATAGGTGACATTTCGATTTAACTTAACTAACCGAATTCTATGTACGAGTTGCGCTTTTTGTTACGTAGGTACATAAGAAAGGAAACATTCGCTATTAGCTTCAGGAACAAAATGAACTGTTTTGACACGTTTTTATTAACTCTGTCTGTATTAAGTATGTATGTATGTAGTAAACACTTTATTGTACCAAAAATATACACAAACAGACAGTTAAGAATAAATCTAAGTACAAAGGCTGACTTATCCCACTAATGGATCTCTTCCAGTCAACCTTAAGTTTAAGTAAATTTTCTTTATAAATATGTATATTTTTTAATTAAGTTAAATAGCTTAAAATTGTAGTTAATTATCCCCACTTTAAAATGAATCTACTATATACTCATTGTTATGCTTTTAAAAGTTTTCAACTTTGGACAAATTGACACGCTTTGTCTAGTCTCGATTTTCCGTGCGGGTCTTTCAGCACAGGAACATAGAATGGAGGCAGAGTAGGGTTTAAATGAGATCCAACGTAAATTGGAAAAAATAAGACACCTACGTGTGCGGAACCTCTTTGGAAACCTTATACTGTTATTATTAAAAAATGTGTACAAAATTCTTTTTCCTTTATATTAATGGCATTGGAATGACGTACGTGTACATAAGACAAAAAACAATGTAACACAATATTCATGACGACGTTTTTGTAAGTAATTGTGTTCAATTTCTGCAAATACAGCTACATAATGTTTATATTTGTCTAATATTTCAGCCAATGTTTTTACTGACTGTACATGGTAAGACCCGGATACCTATACTTGCCCGACTCGACTATCCGTCCGTTTCAATGCGTTTGGCGCAAAGTGCCAGAAGTCTTGTCACCTCTATTCACCGCGCTTGACTCGTTCCTTTTAATATTACGATTCAACAAAATTGTCTTCACTATAATCCGGAAAAATTAAAGATACCAAGGGCTTGGGAAGCTTAAAAACACATAATTGGAGATCGTTGCCCAAGTTTACAATGATGCTGAACATAATATAAGTTTGGCCGTAAAGTGTAACAGCTGCATGGGAAGTAATGATACCTACTCGACCCACCCGGAATGGGAAATTGAAGAGGGCCACGAATAAGGAAAATACGAGAGGAAGCGAAGGATAGCTAAGAAAAATCGCTAACACCACGTCCAATGAATGAACGAATATATACAGTTCCATTTAAGTGTGTTACGTTGTGGGGGCAATCTTGAAAAGGGTCGTTTCACCATCTATTAACAAACAAAGCATTACTGTCTTTTATTAAATACTAAATAATAACCTTCGCACAATACCTTCTTATAACTTCCTTTGTATAATACAAGATGACATCGTACTTTCGCTGCTGTACTTACGTTCCCTTTTCTCTATGTTGCGTATCCTTTATCAAAACCATATAGGTAGGATATTTATATTTACCTTTTCAATATGTGCTTTTATAATTTTTCATTATATAGGCTGTGAGAATTCCGCGCTGTTTTTCATCCAACAGCGCATCACATTTTGCGTAGAAAGCCAATAGCTCCAAAGGTAGGTACCACAAAATGAACCAACAATCCTATATTACTCGTATATTTCAAAGTATTTTGCACAGTGTCTGAATTGAAACTTTCACGCCGGACCATTTCATGTGTAATTAAGCAAACAATAGTACACGAACAATACTTCTTTTTAATTACAGTCCCTAGCTCTAAGTATATTTCTCTGGCTTGTAGTGTACTGTGGTTGACAGGCAACTGTGGAAGATGACAGGGAAGACGCGCGTGGGATGCCCCCGGCGGCGGCGGCGACGCGTCTTCCGCCTGAATAAACGAAACCTACCCCAAGCACTCTCATTTTTTTCCCCGAAATTCTATAGCAAAAACCAAATGACGGATAAATGTTTCGCGTGTGACCATTTATGTCATATTTATATTTGTAATTTTTTTTGTATCACGTACATCTTACACAACCTGACCGATAATAAAAAAAACCGGACAAGTGCGAGTGGAACTCGCGCCCTGAGGGTTCCGTACAAACTTAATTAAACAATTATTTCGAAAATCGTTAATAAAAGAATGAATTGGCGAGCTCCCATATCAATTTTCATAACCTCTGACTTGGCTGTATGGACAATTTCCTTTGTCTTTCCCGTAAGGGATAAATAAAGCGAATGAAAAAAAAATTACTCAACTCCTGTGCAAAAAGAATTTTTGGCGGGATTTTGTCGGAGACGGTTGTCTATTTTATTTAGTTTTCCTAATAAATGTATATTGTAAGTTTTGGTGTGTATCTGTGATAGTTTTATATGCAACAAGTGCCTAATAAACTGTATATTGTGCGGGATCGTTAAATAAAAGCGTGCAACGACTCTACCGAATTGTTCCAAATTGTCCCTTATTAAATCGACACTAAACCTACTAGTTTCCAATTGGCCGTTAAACCATTAAAAAAAAGATCAAGTCCTGTCATTTATGTCAAATGCTAAATCACGTTAATGGTCAAAATATGTTATTAATTTTTTAAGTGATTTTATTTCCAGACCTAGATTGACCTTTGGTATAATTTGTAAAATCTTACGAAATTATTTAATATAGATTTGTAATGATGAAATTTCTATTTTCTTCATTGTACTAATTACGTCATTGTACTAATTTATAAGGGTGGCTTCCTCATACGCAAATTTAAGTTTGTTGGTACTTTTGTACAAAGAAATTTTTGTGATGTAAATACAAATTTACGGTTTTCGGATTTTTTCCTTTACTTGTGCTATAAGACCTTGCTTCTTGCCAAATTTCAAGATTCTAGGTGAACGGGAAGTACCCCATAGGTTTTGGTTACCAAGATACTCAAAAATGCGGCGAAATCGTCAATATATTTTAACTGCGATGACTTAGAAATCTGATTTTTTCAGGACAGTAAAGGACTGCAGACCTGAGTATTTGATATTAATTTCAACTTGATACCTCCACGCGTTCCTGAGAAAAATGGTCTTGACGGACGGACAGACGTACAACCGAGTGATCCTATAAGGGTTCCTTTTTTCCTCTTTTGAGGTTCGGAACCCTAAAAAGGTCGCTAATGAGACTGTAAAAATTTCACATTTAACTATGTGTTAAAATGTTTAAAGACCCATCGTGTTACGTATCAATATCAAATGTAAAAATATTATGATGAAAGCTGGGGTCCTTTTCGAGCTCAGATGGCAAATAATTATTTATCGACAAAGAACCAGCCTCTGTGTGGCTGCAATCGTTCCACTTTTAATAAAGTAATGGTAATGCTCTGTAAATGAGGCATTTGCGTCCTGAGTGCTTGTTAACGAATTTTCTGATTTTTCCTTGATCGCAACCGTACTTTGTACATTCGTTACTGCCACCAACATCTATACTAAATATAGAGTTTGTTTTAACCGGTTTTCTGTTTGTTTGTTTGGTTTTTTGATTGAACGCTCAGTTATCTAATATTTTTACCTCTTGATCCAGGTATAATTAGTTTAACTAGATAAAGAAGTATTGTAACTTCTAACACCTTCTGCTGTTTATTGAGCTATGAGCCTGTAGAAACTTCCAGATCACTGTTCGTTTACGGCTCTTTGAAACTACAAGTAAGAGTAATGTGTTGGATTAAAAAACTTGTAGCCGCAGTCGTATTGCGTAAATTGCGCAAAGTTAAGTTTGACAGCTCTCGTGATGAGAATGTCTATGAAGTAGCTATTATTAGTAATGCTAATTATGACGTGATACTTCAGAGATAGAATAGTGTTTTCCATATCACTAAAGTCTTTGTTATTGTACGAAATCGTTTTCAAATTTTGCCTAATAAACAAGGTTTTGTAAAAATTAAAGCACGAATAGTATAAAATATGTCTATCTATCTAAAGTTAATCTGATTGTCTTGGATCTTGACACAAAGGAATTACTTAACATTAAATTGACTCTGTTGAATATGTATATATCCAATGTTGTGCACTTGAACATTGTGATAAGCAAAGTAATATTCGTATTGAATACGAATATCAAATCAGCGTATTTAGTTAGGCAGGGTTTTAGCGCTCGGATTTGTCGCTTCACGCCCGCCCCTGCTGTTTGCGAGAGACTCGTACAGCGTTACGATTCACTGAGCAAATTTGTGAAAATCGCATTTGAACACGTCATACTGTGTTTGTATATTTTATTTTATCATGAGCCCGTCCTGACCTCGTGGCGTTTTTATGGTCTGTGAATACGTGCAAATAAACGTTTCATAAGCGCGAAGGGAAAATAAAAGTTTTGTGTTTTGTGACTACCACAGTTGGAGAGAATCTGACGCGGGCAGGTTTGAGTTGGCAAGCGGGCAGGGCGGGTAGGTAGATATGGTAATTTGCTAACCCGGACATGGAGAAGACGTTGCCGGCTAATTAGCATAGAAGCTTGCCAGCTAAGAGCCACGCCGAGCCGGCGACGGCGGTTCTCTTAATGACGTTACGTTCGTTCTCAAACACGGGCTCGCGTTATAGAGTTCCCGTTGTTTAATTAGATATTCTTATAAACTGAGAAGGCACGGAGATGTACTTTATTTGTAAACATGCCGACGTACATGGAAATTTATATTCATGCGTCATTCCTTATTGAAACATTTAACAAGGCGTGCTACTTTGACTGCTACATCTTTGAATTTGATTTCAACTGAGAGTAAGTCTTGTCAAGGTCGGAGGCACTGAAGGTACGATTTATTAGTTCGTATAGTACGTCTGTCTTCATGGCGAAGGGGTGTAACGATTACATAATTCGTTAAGTCTCCTCTAATGTTTATGAAAGTATCAAAGCTCACAAAAAGCTCGATATTTTTGCCAGCCAACGCAATGTGGAGTTGCGTAATGTTTTTGCTAACAGCTGGACACACTTCCTATTTACATAATGATACCTACCTTATTAAAATTGGAACTATTTCTCATATGGCGTTCACTATGACGTTAACTATACATGCAGTACACGGAGTGCTATGCACTGCATTGCAGTGTACCTCGGCTTTGTTCATCCCAATCTAATTAGCTGGCAACTAGGGAGATGGTTGCGATCGAAACTTGTGGTATGTGAGGACGACAAACGCTTCTGACAAGATTACAAAAGTTTTGCTCACGAACGTGTAGGTTGACGTTGCAATTGAAACCAGCTTCCATTCTATTTACTTACATACTCGTACGTCTCCCACATAAGCGCTGTGATTAAATACACTTTTCAGGGGCTTTTTGTGTATTGTTTATTTTAACACAACTTGTGGAATAATTCGCAGGAATCGTAAAGATGAAATCTTTTTGTTGTGCGTCCACAAAAGACTGGAAGTGCTTCACAATTTGTTGTGGATTCTCTTATCTTAAAACGCCGCTTCCATAAAAATACCTTACTTGTCGCGTTAAGAAATGAAAATAAAATTGCGATCAAAGTAAATCATTTTATCTATAAATATTTCTCCTATCTTGCCCTGTAGAAAAGTCATGTTCAGACGAGAAAATCTTAATTAAATAGATATTGTATCTCATAGTCGTAAATCGCATTTTATGTCCAATCGATGCTTCTATAAAATTGCAGGATTAAAATGAAAACTCTCAGTCATAAAAACAGTAAAGTATCCAATTCGTAGACGTTTGACAAGATATTCTAATGAATTCGTTTAATGTAACAGGCCGCGGTTTCAAATAATCTGAAGTTTGGAAGAACTTAATTAGCCATAACGCTATAATTATAATATTTTAATATCTTCACGCTTAGTTCTAAAGTTACTATATGTTACTAATTACATCTCCGACTGCAATGTCCGAGTTACGTCTATTTTACAAAAAACTTTATCATTGTAAATGGCGTTCTAAAGACTAAAGAATTGTATTTTTTAATTTTTAAAATGTTTCAAAAATTCGTACCTAGTCGTTATTTTTGAAAGTTTCTTTAGTTTTGGTGCTCAGTGTTGCTTCTTCTTTAGAGAAAACAATTCTTCAAAGATTAGCTCGTCTTCTTTTGCAAGCGTAAGTCGAAACTTTTTCAATAAATTTCCGTGATATTTCAAAGTTTATAATTTGTGGACCTAAATAAACAGACAAATATTGCTCCGATTCTCAATTCGCAAATTTACAATCATCTTTTTCAGTTACAAATTACGAAGATTGCTAATAATGTAAGCGACGAAGTCTTCTGTTAAAATGTGCTAAGGGAAGCAATATTCATTAAGATAAGCATTATAATTATTTGGCATTGTTATAAATTGGGCAAATTTTCTCGTCGTGTTCTGTGAAATGAATATTTATGGGTGTTCTCTAATTATTATCGAGAGCGAGCCTTGTGGATCGCGCTACACGGTACGTACAAGCCCTCCCGTCGCGTCGACCTGTATAAAGCTGTTAGCTTCTCCCCTCTGGAAACAAATGACACGAATTTGTTCAACTTCGTCAGAGAACAACTATCGTGTTAGACGGGAGCCTCCAGTACGTCAAATGTTTACCGTTGCTTGTGTTACGAATCGAACTTCTCTATTGTGTAGGCACGTAGCATTCGTAGTTACGAGTAGATAGCCTGGCTTTGCCTTCTAACAAACACTTTGGCTTTTCCTTCTCAGATCTACCTAAACTGAAACTTTGAATTTATAGAACACATTATCTGACTTACTTGTAGTAATAAAAGATCCTATGTTTGACACGGAAGGTACCTGTGTTATTATGGCATAAGATTCTGTTTTAGGGTTGCGTAGTCCTTTAGAAACCCTTATAAAATCGTCCAGCGCGTCGTCCCTCCGCCCGTCCTAACGTCTCATTAATTTTACTATTACTTACTACTACTTTTTTTGGTTATAAAAATATGTACCTACCATACCTATTTACATTTCCATTTGATATCAGTGCTCATACGATCAGAACAGTGCACTATAATTTAATTGTATTATTAATATGTATGTTTTGAAGATATTGAAAACGAAAACTCTATTTACTTATTAATAAATATAATTATCTATTAAATATTTATTAAAGTAATAAAGCAGAATAAAGCAATGTAGAAGTTGTCGCTTCTCAATTTAACAAATTAGTTCCTCCTCCAGACCGCTGATAGAATAAATTATGAAATTATGAAAATGTATTATAAAATTCAAATAACGTGATAAACAAACTAAAAATCCTGCAAGTACAAGACGTAAAATTTCGTCACGGGGTGTGTTATTTAGTTACCAGAAACTTGTATTATTTTTGATCGTTAAAATTACTATTTTATGGAACCTTTCTCGGGATAACTAGGTCATAAAAACGCAAGGCAGTTTCCGGGCATGTAAACTATAATAGTCAAGTGACTCACCAACAAATTCTCAGATTATATTGAACCTTTGGCTAATAGGCAATAGACGCCGTTTCCATCAAGCGGCCTTTCACAGCTTCTTCTTCTATTTTAATAAATAAATAAATGAAAAATTTATCACTTTGTACAAATAATCTAAAGAATAATTGTTGGAATTTGCATGCATTGCTTTTCATTAAATATTCATTAGTTGAACATTGATGCCGCCAGTAAAATGTATTTCTTAGCTAATGTGTTTACCGTGGGCCATGACGCGCGGCACGGGGTGGCACGGGCCCGGTGCGACCGGTTACTCTAGCTGCCGGCGGATGTTTTCCCGGGTCAGCATCCGGTTTCGGTTTATCAGAGGGCCTGCTCCTGACGCATTCGCATTTTTTCTTCCGAAGTGATTAATGTGGATTTGTTTATCTTAAATCTTTTTTAACTAAACTTTTAAATTGAAGACCTTATTTTTAATTACTTCTGAGTTATAGCTCCCAGGTGCTTATCTTCCCGTACCTTTTCGCTAAGGATCATTCGGTTCATTAGTACTTCTCCATTTTGTACTAGTTTTTATAGCTGCCTAAACAGTATTTCGGCATAGCCGCTATTTTTGGTGTGCTAGATTTATTCGAACGGTGATTTCGTTTCCGTGTTCCCGCAGGTTTTTTTGCTTTCTCATGTACACCGCCGACGGACGCTGAATGCCAGTGTGTAAGTCTAAACGAACTGGAGCCTTTTAAAAAACCTATTCCATTCCGTTCGCCCATTAATTATATAAAAAAACTGCAGGGAAATCTACTCATACTTATCAACACTGCCAAAAAAAGTCGTGGTAGCATTTTTTCATTAGCAGTTAATAGGTAATCAAGTCTATACGGATTCGAATCTAACAGGTTTCTAAATAATGATTTTTTCGGAACTTATTACTGCGGACTTATACATAATTCCCACATGCTTATCAAAGAAGAAACGTGAACGGCTGATATGAGGTAATCAGACGTGTAAAAGCACGGAATGCAATAAAAATCCACTCCGTCACTCCTTCCAAGAGGAGTGCTTTACTTGCATTTTGCATCTTTATAGAGGTAATCACGGTCAGCAACCAATAGATGAAGATAGATGAATTGCAGTTTCAAGCGATCTCAGATTCATCCCAAAGAATGAGTGAGAGGGTTTTGTTCCAGACCATTCTCCTGACTCGTATCTTCTCCATCTATTATTGCTCCACTTCTTACTTTCATATACCGACTTGTCGAAAGTTCTCGACGACTTCATACTTCTGAGCGGAGTTCAAGTGGCATTACATAAAAGCGCTCATGAATTCCGGACCTGGACGCCGAGTTTTCTGTATGTATGACACTTGGCATAGACGTTTATGACTACTTTGCTGAAAAATATTCTGTTTAAATGAATTCCGAGCGTAGTAAATCTCATTTTCATTGATTTATACTGTTGTACGGAATTGGCTTATCCGTGGCGCTGTGATTGCTACGGGGATTCCATTTATTGAATGGTGGATAGAAAAGTTTGAATAACAAGTTTAACCTTTATCCGAGTTTCGCACCTGTAAGAGATTAACTAATTCTATAATTATGTATATAGAGTGGGACACAACTACCCACTTTCCTGAAAATGTCAGATTGCGTTGCCTTTGTACAATTTTTTCCCCAGTCGAACTATTATTTTTGACCGTTTTCCAGCTCGTCAATGTTTAAGATATTTCAACCCTAAGCAGCTAATCGCAGTCAAAAACACTGTAAAAAATACGTTACGATAGATTACGGGAAATAGTAGGGAAAGGGGGGTAGTACGGGAAATTGGTAACGATTAAAAATCTACAAAAAATCAAACTATCATCGATTACTTTAATTCGGACTGTGTCCATATAACGTTCGTAATGCAAAAAGACTATGATGACTATGTTAGTAGTGTTGGAGTATTTTGTACCCGCGACTGACACCGTCCCCTTTTTTCTACTGCTTCATGTCATCGGTGAAATTTCGTGTGAGTGGTTTATATCATTATACGTTATACGTGTATATTTTATACAACATTACACTAATCCCCGTGGAGTAGTGGCGCGGCAGCCCACGCAGCGGGATACTATATCCTTCAAGCGCGCGCTGTGAATTTTCTCTTTTGGCTGGTATTTACGTACTATCCCGACCCAGTTTAATGGACAGACGCGGGAAGCGTACTACATCCGCTATTTTCCATCTCCTTGCTTACACTGCTCCTTTCAGATGTTCGCTAGACCCATGACGAAAATAGTCTATCAATTTTAAGCTTATTCCACAACCACATACCTAACGAAGATATTGGCACTTTTCTTTACATTTCTGTCAATGTGAATTCAACAATTAAGTTATTAAGTTGTTGATTAAGTTTACTGTACAACAGTAGGTGTCTTAAAATTCCAAATTTTTTGAGCTTTTCCTAGAACATTGACGTAGCCTACTCATCATCAACAACAGCCTATTAATATGTCCCCACTGCTGGGGTTCAGGCCTACCCTCAACGAGGGCGTTCGGGTCCGTTAGTTCGGGCGTTAGTCCACCAGGCTAGCCCAGTGCGGGTTGGCGGTCTTCACATGCGCCTAAAAATTTCTTCTTCGACGTATGCGGTTTTCTCACGATGTTTTCCTTCACCGTTTGAGAGCAGTCTAAATGTAGGTACTTAAGTTTCGAGAAAAAACCCATTGGTACATGGCCCAGCCGGGGATCGAACTCCGGATCTTTCGAAATGATAGGCCGCGTCTTATCCCCAAGTGTCCCCAACGCCATTGACGCTTTACGCGACGTAGCCTACTATTGATATTAAATTAAAGACATATCACAAATCAATAATTTAATCATTTGCAATTAGATAGCTTGGTCACAAAGTTTTCGAAGTACCTACATTTCAATTTGGAAGGGAAATCACAAGTTTTCCTTCAACATCTCACCCGTGCCAGCTACCAGTTACGTGGTTACGATAGTTGTACCGCCCGCCCGCCCGCGCCGCCGCCGCCCGCGCATTTAGCGCCCGCTAAGACGCGTGAAACTTTACGCACTGACAAGTACCTCCAATAACGATGCTCGCCCACCAGTGGATTTACATCGCACTTTGCAAATGAAATTCCTCTCTAATTCTTTACTGTTCACTACATTTTATCGAATCGTACGGATTTCGAAGTACGTTGGGGAGATTTCGCTTCGTCGTTTTAAAATTTGATTTAGGGCAGCTGCACATTTTCTGAGTACAATGTTTCAAAGTGGAAATAGTAGTCAAAGTGACGAAGAATTCGATTGAATTTAGAGTACTTTTATCACCTAGTGATATTGACTATGATGTATTCATGGCACGAGTTGGAGTTTTACGTTCAAATATAACGTTGCCTTGTTTTATTTGATGGCTTTGAAAACTCTTGTTCAATTTGCGTAGTCTAGCGTAGGTATCTCGTCATGTTTGCTAAAACGCAATTCGTGAGAGAACCGCACCGTATACCTACTTGCCTCAAATATTTGTAGAGTTTCTATGGTTTTAAGTGCATATTGTATTTTCTCATAATGATGAAGTTCTTATGCTATTGTAATTTGGAACGGGATAATGATGCTTTCATTACAAGTATCCAATTACCTAACACAAGAAATACTTGGTTATCTCATCACAGTGTAAATTTTTTCCACAATTTTTATATAATTAAAAAACCTTTTTTTTATTTTCACTTGTGATTAAAGAAAAATACTAAAAAAAAGTAACATGTTTTACCTGTTAAATTTCCGCCATGAGAGTAAATATTATTCTTTTTTTACTCGAGATAACTTCGATGAAAAAAACGAAACTTCTGAGAAATGAAAGTTACGTTGGAATTACAAACTGTTTTGGCGAGTTTACTTGTAATTTTATAAATATTAAAAAAGAACGTTTTGTTAGGGGTTGCCACGCAAAAACTTCTGAACTGACTCGTGACTTTGTACTTGTGTATTAGTTTAACTTTAGACAGCAATAATATAAGTGGCGTTTAAGTGCGATGGGCAGACTATTAATAACCCCGTACGTATACCGGCCGTGCCGTCCGCGTCCCGACCAATTCATGGATGCTCTCCGGCCGGCCGACGCGTCCTATTGATCACCACTCTTGTCATCTACACATTTTCCTTAATGGACTCTAGCATTATCTTCCCAGATACTATTGTTTTGCCCTAAAATCAAGGATGCGGCGGACAGTCCACTATGTTTATCATGCGGAGTCCTTGCCATGACTCACGTCATGAATCATACATCCACAATGAGATTTTTCTATAGACTCCAGCGAGACTCATTCTGGAGTACGTTGTTTCAGGGTAAAGTGGTAATAAATTACATATACAATAATTTTGTTTTATAAAAAAACATACATCCTTGAGTGATTTATAAACTTTACATATTTCTATTTATCAAACATTATTTATTTTATAAATTTACATTTTACAATTTACATTATTATTAGATAAATAATAGACATGCGATTATAAACCAACACCGATTGCCTTGCTTAAATAAATTACCCGCCAAATGTCGCTTGAATTTCCTCACGGTTTTGTGTGATCGTATGAATTGGTTTAAATTTCCTGTCATGTAATAAGCGATATTTTTTTTGCGAACACGGGTAACCTTATCTGCCTGAACAGAACCGAGATTGAACTATTCACGCGATGAACCCAATATCCTGAGGTATTTTCGCCTTAGGTATAAATAGGTATTAACCGAGACACGAAGTCCGAAAACATCGCGGTCACGCCCTGTTTGTTGCAAACACGTGTTCTAACGCCACGCCTCATAAATGCGATTGATGTAGCTTATTTTAAAGTAGTATACCCTTGCTCTGTACTTATTTGGGTACATTTTTTAATAAATAAAATGTATATACGGCCGCGCCTCACAACTTTCTCACCCATTAACAATTTTTACATCAAAACGAGTTATTTTACTTATCCCTTACCCTGCGAGCCTTACCTTATAAACAAAAATAATCATTTAACTCAATTTAATCAAAATGTTTACAAAAACAATGTTAATTAGTGCAGCTGGCCAAATTGTAAACATAACGGTTTGTACGCATAGGGAATTTGACGAACGGCAAATTTAACTTCTCTCCTCTGTAAAATGACAAACATTCTGTACAGTCGGTTTTCATAAAAACGCGATACCAAACTTCCTATAAATTCAAAAGTAAAAATCTATTCGATCCGTTCGTTCCGTAGATTCTTTTCGTTTTGTTGGATTTATTTTCTGAATGGAACTGCGTTTCCTCAAATTTCGTACTGAAACAGGGAGTGCTTATTACGGACGGAGTAAGTTCAATCTCTTTTATCGCGGCATTATAGCGGGCAGAATTGAACGCCTGCCTCGTATCCCGACAATCGCTGGTGCGAGTGCCCATTCTCCCGTAAAATTATGTTAAACTCGCTCTGCGTTTCTTATATCGTTATTCGTTATCATTACTTCAAAGGAAACTAGTTTAGTATAGTCGTGATACAAAGGAACTTCACAAGGTTGTACTGCGACAAATTTATTTTCTGAAAATTGCTTTAACGACGGGGCAGACGGAGCATCTTGACGTCATTGTGGAATGAACCATATCAACATAATCTAAAGTACAAAATCGTATGTGCGAGGCGACGCTGACGTCTATGTTGGTATTCATACGATTTTGTACTTTATGATTATGGTCATATGGTTCATTGGTCAATGACGTCAAAAAGTGCGCGAGCATTTTTCCGCTCTGTCTGCCCCTTCCCTTAGTAAAGTTAGTATGCATTAAGTAAAATGCATTGTCCACAAAGTCAAATAAGTCATGTCCTGTTGTCTAAAGTCTCATAAATGGCATGTCTAACCATTTTATCCATATCTAACATGTTTGATAATATCAGATGCAAGCTCGATTAGAAGAAAACAACAAAGACCATTGAGATGTTTGTCGTGTTCAGGGTATATCCCTCGTTCGTCACATTATAATGTACACTACATTTCATTCAATCTTTCCTTGAAAGTGTATCCCAATAGAGAACGTTTTTCTTTTTTCCTCATGGGTATGGCGTCAGTTTAACCCAGTCGGTGAAGTGCCCGCGTGTTGGTCGCGATTTTTCCCATTCTAAAAATCTGCCTATGTTCATATCCATGACACATTATGTTGTATGCAAAATATGTTGTATGCAAAATTTCAGGTCGGTAGACTGTATCTTGTACCCCTCAGTAAAGTAATGCGACCTAAAGGAAGAGTCGCATAATCCATTACCATGTCTCAATGTAATGTGTTTTATAGTTTTATTATAATAGGCTTGATGACAGATTATGACTTGATGAAACTATTGTATAATGTTCGGAAATTAATACTATTTACAACAAATATAATATAACTGCAAAAAAGAAAGGTGTATTGTAATCCATGACTCAGGTTTCATTAGATAAATACATAACTTTAGTGTTTTTATTTTAAGTTACTGTCATCATGCCTATTATAAGGTTTATACCCGGTGATCTTTCTAATCAAGCTATTATGAATATACAACAGCAGGATGTAAAATTTGAAAATGTTTGTTTTAAACGCTCAAAAGTTCGCAGAACAAGAATACGGTGGGTGCGTGGCACTCTGCACGCGGTGTCGTAATTACGACGTCACTCGGCTAAAACGGGAAATAAATTGAAAAACCGACTCCCCGGTGAATATGCGAGCCGGAAAATATCTCTCCATGGCACTTGGACCGCGGCTGACAGTGCCGCAGATAATGTATTTGTTTTGGCCCAAATGCCATTGTTTTTGCGAACAATAATTTATTCTTTCGTTATAATGGGCTGTATGTCCGTTGACTGCTAATTGGATAATAAAAGTTAAATTATAATGACTTTTTCCGATGACTGCACCGGTATGGCAGAGCCCATCAAATTATTCTGACAACTCTCGTGTGATTCATCTATAAAGTGATCAATGTGTTTCGTTATTAAAATATGAACTCGCCATCATAAATCTTTTCAATTACTTACATAATAATTAGCTGCAGAGCCAAAACTGCTACGAAGTTTGAATTCTATCTATGGTGATGTACCTATATTGATGCTTGTGCGATTTATGCTAAGTAAAGTACAAATTACAGAATTAGAAATTACAGAAATTACAGAAAGACAGAATTAGCAAACTAAACACATGTTCAGTCACAAGCCACCTGAAATAAAATATGTTAAAGAAAGCATGTTGAGCAAAACTAGCCCAGTTAGAGAGATCTACCTAACATAAACGTGCGTTTGTTTGATCATATGGATCTTTTCTATTGAAATTGAGGACGAATTTTTGTCTATTCAACCTATTCAGACATTAAGAATGGAAGCTATTGATTGCCAAGTTTCTTTTGTTCCTAGTATTGTTAGGTATGCGCATTCTCGAGCACGTATGTATAATATATTATACTACACGTATGTATACTATATTACGAGCTTATACCCGCGACTTCGTCCGCCTGGATATGGAAACCTTAAGCATCCCGCAGGCAGGATTTGCGGCAGTGGCTGTTAGTTGCGATCTTGTTAAGATTTTTGGAAGACCACACTTACAAGGACAAGGCGTGGCGTCGTGGTAAATATGTTGTATGGAGACTAGGCCTCGCCTTTTGCCATCTATTGATTAGTTTGGAATATCTATAGTTTACCCTTTCCCTTGGGAACAAATAAAAGTAGCCTATGTTTTATTCCGGGTTATTTATAATAAGTTATCTCTGTACCAAAAACCCGTTCAGCCGTATGACGTGATTGAGCGAAGCCATCCAAATAAACAACTTTCGCATTTATAATATTAGTTTCATTCAATATCAAGTAGGTACTATTAGTTTACTTTCAGATGCATAATAAAAGGTAAATTAGGTGTACTTATTCAATTTTAAAAACACTATTATGTATTCGTTTAAAATAAGTCCATGTTTTACTCTGTATAACAACTTATCTCATTATATGAGCTTACTCTAGAGTACCTCTACAGTTTGAAATAACTATCAACTCATCAGTTATGAGAACAAAGTTCCATGCAGCTGTAATACCTACGCTACGCACTGAGGCTTTTCCATTTAATTAATTTAATTTGGAAGTATCAACCGCAACCTAACAGTTGGTTACACTAATGAATAGATAGCCAAAAGTTTGTTTGCATTTCCAAATGTAATATATTATGTTATTTTAACAAAATGTAAATTCTAGGAAGATTATGTGATTCATTGAAGGTCTTATTATCTTTAGTTGCACACAATTCTATAACTAGGGCCGAAATATAAATAAATAAAACAAAGATTCGTACATAAAGGGAAATTCAAATACAAAAAACGGAGAATGTTGGCGAGGGAAGTCTTTTCTTGTTCCAAAAACATCCTATCCAGAATCAAAAGAAGAAATATTCTCATACAGGGAACCAATTATTGTATGTATTGGTTATCTAAACGGTAAAACAATGAAATTGGCCAAAAAGCGCCGAAAAACGGTAAAACCGGTGAAATTGTTCACCGGGTAAAACAATGAATACTGTAGCATCGTTTACCTGTACTGATATTCAATGTACGTCATTGTGAAGTCATTTTTGATGTATTGCAGTGAGAAGTAGATATTAGCGTATTTTAGTGAGGGAGTAGATAAAAATCTTATCTACCTCTTATAAAAGGATTCCAACGTCTACTAAAATGGTTTTTATCGACACAGTTGGTAGATACGTGACTCAAATTCAATCGGGTTTACGTTTTTCTATAGAAAAACTAAAATTCTCTTCAGGCAAGGCTATCTGGGATTCTATTCGCGGCGGCCTGAATAGGGCAGGTCCGCACTACAATTGGGCGTAATAAAGGCGAATCAGTATGCCATTTAACGGCTAGGGCAGTAATTATTACCCCTTGTATGGGAATTTATGCTGTTTACTTGTAATATACGTATACGTTACTTACTTCCTCCTAATGTATTTGTACAATACCTACTCAGACTGAATCAGGTAGATGCGGGTTCGATGTAAGTCAGTCTATATTAGGATAGTAATTGAAGGTTATTGATTTGCCGTAGCCAAGTTTTCATGCCTTTTTTAAACGCGTATTTTTTTCGGCTATGGAACAGGCATACACACAAGTAAGTAGGTTTGAGAAGTATTGTATAAAATATAATATATTACATAAATATTGTATTGTGTAAATGTAAAAGCGTATTCAGGAACTTTATGTTAGTAAAATTATGGAAATTCCCGAATAAAATCGACTTATGTACCTACTTCCTTCCTACTAATATTTTATAGGCGAAAGTTTGTAAGGTTGGATGTTTGTGAGGACGGATGTTTGTTACTCTTTTACGCTGTAACGCCTGAGCGTATTTGGATGAAACTTGGTACAGTGATAGCTTATATCCTGGAATAACATATAGGAAGGCTACTTTTTTCCGCGGTAAACTGATCCCGTGGGAAAAACTTTTTCCACTCGGGCGAAGCCGTGGGCAAAAGCTAGTTCCATATAAAACGATACAGTATGTTTTGTATCATAATATCATTTCTATGGTAGTGATTGAGTATTGAAATACAACGAAGTCAATTAATAACTTTGTAAATTATAATTTACCGACAAATAATTATTTGTCGGTAACTTAGCGGCGGACTGTAATTAGAAGCAAGTTAAACCAACAACATTTTCAAAGGAAACCAAACACAAATTGAAGATGCATTTAAAAGTTCCTGCTTTATTTAGCTTTAATGTTTCATCTCGTAAATCTGTTTCATATTATACGAACGATAAGAAACGAAATTCATAAACAGAAAAAGTGGCTTCCCGAAGCAAAAGGACAGAAGCTTTCCGTGAAGAAGTGAGTGCTAATTTAGCAGAACGAATTGTAAAAGAGGAATATGAATCCGCCCCGAATTTTGAGCTCAGTTTGCAGAAATATTTACAACATTAATTTTCTTTTCATACAGAAACCTTTTACGATTATTGTTTTCTGTCTTCAATTTACTAAGTGCAAAATTAAATATTTGAGAACATTTAAAACTAAAGGCAGTTTTTATCTTTCATTTACTTTTTACTTATTATTTTTTGGTTCAAGTCCGAAATCTGTGGTTCAAGTCAATAATTGTGTGTTTACATTATGCCAATTCTCATTCATAAATATTGACAAAGGTATCGAGTAAATTGTACAAAGTTTAAATATACTATTCTCCCAAAACATGCCAATGTATGTGCCACATCATAATCTTAATAAACATATGCAATTTTAATGTAGACAGAATGTTATACGTATGTGCCTCACTTCCGTGAGTTCCGTGTGTGACAAATACTCCCCTTATGCCAGAATATATCTACGTTTCTTATTTTACGCTGAGCGGCGCGGCGTGCCTGAGCCGACCACGATAAATTATCCATTGTTGGCCTCCGAATTCAACAAGACCCGTTTTTGTTCAATTCTTCGTCTCCTCGTCAATGGGAAATTTATTACGGCCTTTGCCGAATTCAAATATGGCCGATTATATCAGAGCAGTTAAATGTTCTCTGAGCACTCAGGTGAAGATGGTAATTTTCCCATTTTATTCTCACCTTGAAGATAAAGGAATTTTCTCCGCGCCATTTAACGCTTACTTAAAATATTTGCAAGTAGATGCTAAGGTAAAATGTATAGTCCGAATGACATTTTGTTTAGCCTACCCAGTACCCACATAATGGACACGGTAGACACGAAATTATCAATTGGATGTAGCGTGTTTATAATCGAGCAACGAAATAAATGGTTCTTCATACTCTCATTTAATAAACTTTTGGTCACATTTAGGTTATTTAAATGATATAAGTAGATAGTTAGATTAACAAGTTTGCATTACCATACCAACACTTGTTTCGGTTTTATTGAAAAACCATGGACATTTTAGTATAATAGTTCGGTTTTATTAAATTATTAATTAAGTCTGAAATGCCGTTGATGTTTATTTAATAAGTTATTCGTAGTTAAAGTTTCCAAAATTGTGGCAATGTAATTAATAAACCTACCTAAGTAGAAACGCCTAAGTACGAGTAAGTATCAACAACGTAGACACGGCAACATTTACGAACTTGCGCCAACAACTTAGTAGTTTGACACCAAAAATTTAAGGAAACTTTTAATTGAAACATTTACTGCATATAGTGGGGTTTGAGTAAGTGCGCACTTCACAGGGGAAGGTTAGAGAAACTCTCGCAAGAAGCCGGCCTGCGGGCGAGGTCGCCGAGATCTGCCGGCAACAATCGTACAGCTCTCATTTGAAATGAAAGCAACTATTCATTGATCCTTTTGAGTGTGTTCGGAGGAGGTTGAATAAAGTTGTAGGTAAGCGCTGACCGTAATCTGTTGGGTGCTCGATCCCAACAACATGCGACCGCCGTCAACCGGTTGACCTCACACATTTCTCCTTTCGCCTTCGCTCGTTACTTTTGTGAGTACCGGGATTCCATCTATCATTTTCCTCGCGAGCAGATGACCTTTCCGTTGACGCCAAGAAGATTTTTTTTCAGCATGTTACTCCTATATTTTATAAAACACTGAATTTTTGGAACTTTTGATCAGTACTTACAAGCAGTCTATATTAGAGTACCTAGTTACCTGTTTCTTTTGCTTCAGTACAGCTTGAGTGAAGCCTGGGATTTGAATAAAATAATGGACGTTTGAATCTTCCATGAATTTTCGTATAAATCGTGTCAGTTCGTGTCCATAGTTTGCTGCGTTCAAGTTAATAATTTCGTCCTTGCCTTGTATCTCATGACCGCGTCAATCTAACTCTCTGACATCATAGGGGAGTAAAGTATATCAGCTTGTTTCTAGTCAGTTAAATTCATAATGAAAACGTTAACGATAGTCCGTCAGCAGTAGTTCGTGCTAATCGTGCTCATATGTTCAGAAATGTGTTCAATGCTTTATCCGACAATGCTGTTCGCGTTTATAAATGTTTTATGTATAAATGTGTATATGTATGTATGTATGCATGGCTGTGTGTATTTATGTATCTATGTAAATGTTAAAATCAGTTTAGCCGTTGAGTTACAAATTTCTAAACAAACATCCGTACTTTCGCATTAGTTTGGTTGGATACTATGTAGAAGTTACTGTCTATGTTAATACCATACATAACATAAATTTTGTAAAGTGGGCGTGCCATGTCGATAGCCCCTCGTCGCCACAAGAGTATAATCTATCACGGCCCGATGCTTGATAGGCTGCCAATGGCAGTTGTCACTTCATTGCTACAGGGAGTGTAGCCTCTATTAAGTACTGATTGATGATTTTATACTGACTTTAATTGTAATGTTAAAGACCTGTTCCAGAAGCATACCATTTAATAGAGTGAGAAATGGCACTTTGTTTAATTGTTTTGGGATCACATACTCGTATTTTGGATAAATATTTGGCTCGAGGTCCAAATATTCCGCAGGATGTAAATAAAGAAAGTAGGTCGATATTGCTATGGAAAATAATGCACATCATCATACTTTTTGGTCTTAAAAGTTGACCTTTTGGTAAGGATAACATGCAACAAATTTTGGTCTTCAACGCTTAACATTTGATTGCAGAATTTGAATCTGGACTGACAAAATTAATGACCCTGCCAATATCAAAGGCCGCTGCTGTTTCAATAGATGATGGTTGGTCAACCAAAACCGCCCTCGTCAGACGTTCAAACAGCGGCTGCGAATATGGACCTTATTCTAATACAGGCGGTAAATCGTTCTAAATCTGTTTTCCTGATAGTGTTTAGCTGTGCAGGTATGCCGATAAACGACTTTGAACTGAACGATAAACGGTCCTTTGGGGACATCATTAGCTTTTTACACTCGCTTGGTTGTAAAATATTACGCTGACATTTTTACCGTAACGTAATTTTATAGAACTTAGTGGCGCTTAATGCGATTTTGAAAAAGTTTAACTTATCACTCGTTGCATATAATGTCAAGTTGTCGACGGAGGTCGGTTGCATCGGTTTTAATTTCAGACTTAATTTCTAGTCTGAGGGCTCTTACTACAATTAATTACACAGTCTGCGGGGAAGAAAATTCCTCGTGGAACAACCAGTTGGTCATCGCAGTTGGTCCACGGGTCCCCTCAAAATGGTCTGTCTATTTACAAAGTGTAATCGGGTAAAAATGCAGCGGCGTAATCCCATAAATACGTAGACTGCGCAATTCGTAGCCGTAGCTGACCTGGTGTAGCGTGATTACTCATGATCATGACGCGTAGCCGACGTCGTAGAGCAACTGTTAGTTGGTTGGTTCATTTTAGTATCGCTATAACCATATATCGTGAGTTGTGACGGTTTCGGATTGTTAAACCATTGCGCCCTGGTTCTATTACGTATACATATTTCAGCTCAAAAGCAAAAATGATTTCAGTCTACCAGCAGCGTCATTATGAGGAAGTATATTCAAAATATGAAAAGTTGCTTCATCTCTTTGTTTTTTTTAAAGCTAATGCCTTTTCTCTTCTATATTTAAAGTTTTTTGTTACAATACACAGGTATGATGTTAGAAGTTTTGTCTTAACACGCTTCAAAATTTAAAACTTCGTGACTTCGACGTAGTTCGCAAGAGTTCCTCGCCGCTGTTGTTATTCTGGCCTGAATACTCCGACCAATGTACTTAGCTATACATTTGAGTAGGTAGGCTCCTACGCAATCTGCGTATTGTCGATAGATAATTGGACATGTAGATTCCTTATTAACATATTGATTATATGCTGCAGATATTGTATTAATTAATAACATGTGATTATGATTTAAGGTACCGGTTTAAGGGCCTTGATAACATTGTTGGAGTAAAAAAAAATGAAGTAGGTAGACTTTTGGCTGTGATTATTAACAACATTAACATTGATTTATTATGTCCAGTTAACATTTTAAAAAATGCGTATTCTAGTGAATAGATTGTCATTTGATATAGACGGGACGCAGGCTCCCTGGGCTGCAATTAATCTGGCTCTTGCTCGCTCGGCCCTCTCGGAGGCTTTAGTATTTAGCAGCTGGAGTAATGAGCACGGGAGGCTCGAGCTGTGATTGGTGTCTTTAATATGCAAAGGCGTATAACGGCGGTCCTCGAGGTATAGGTATCGCAGTTTTCAGGCGAACAACCGTTTAAATGGGTAAACATCGCAACCTAATCGTAAATACGAGATTAAACGATCTGAAAATGGGGTGGTGTAATTTGTTTGGACTAAATAGTTTCGGTTACCGTTCGTGGTAATTTTCAAAGAGCAATCATGTTGACCAACTGTATATTTAGTTCATGTTGTAATGAGGTTGGTCCGACAGTTTCCTTTTGCAGTTTATCTTTTGCTAAAATCTGATTTATTGGTGTAACTTTTGTAGGTATATCTTGTGAGTACATGTACTTATGCATTGTCCAACTTTTATCCATTTAAGGGTCAAATATTTATTCTAGACACGTTTTAGTGAACATAAAATATTGCTATCTTTGTCATTTCCTTTCATGAGTTTTTGTTACGACTTATTCGTCTCTATGGACCTCTTAAAGCTCTCTTGCGTTTTTCCGAAGGAAAACAACCGAATCGTCATACCTATAAAATTTATCTTTCGTATTAGTAAAGATTTTTTTCGTCCCAGTTTCATAAGATCCATGGACACTTCCTGTGGTCATTGCAAAATGGACTATTATGCAAATATTTTTGATTAGAGATTTGATTTGCTCTCAAGCCTAAATAGAAATAAAAACAAAATTGAGAAAAATGTACCTCTGCTTGTGTCCTTTGCAAGTCAGTTCTCCTTTATATTGTAAGTATCTGTTTCATTTCGAGCTTAGGGAAGTTTGTACATTTACTGGTTTGGTTGTTTGCTACGTCACTCTTTATGTTTCCCTTTCTGATGGCTTGGAATAAATTTAATTTGAAGAAAGCATCCACTTAACCTGAATGTAACATTATATTCCTTTAAACATAATTCTCCAATTAATCAAATTACCCTATAATTACAAGAATCATTTAATGATAAAGCCATAGGTAATAAAATCACCAATTTTAACATCTGTATCAAAGTAAAAAAATAAATATTGCTTAATCATTAGAATGTGGCTGTCAGATTTTGGTTTTTGAAAAACGAACTCTATCTAGACTTCACATAAGTCTAGTATTTGAACTTGTTTTTTGGGCCGCAAAACCCGTTTTAACACTCTGAGGGATATTAGCCAGTACTTAATTATATACACGTAAATTTATGTAGGTACTACCTACAGCCTCTTCCTATATACGTGTTAGCGGTGTGAAGAAGAGAAAATTAAGTAGCTGCTGCATTATATCCATTTATCCCATGCCCGCCGCGGTGTTAGGTCCGATTTTCCTTTGTTTTTCTCTAGGGTTAATCATCCAACTGGCTATCTAATTTCCTCTCTCGATGAAGCACCGTCGTCGGCGAGATCGCGGGTAATAAGGTTTTGATTGCCCAGTTCGATTGTGTTACTGAATTCAGCGAAAGTAAAACACCTATTTTTACCAGGAATACTCTGTAAGCAACCTATAGATATAGTTAGACAAATGTTTTGGCGCATTTAGACTGTCTGGGTTTTATTCTTACATACTTATACTATAATAAAATGATAGTGGAATCCCAAAAATAATGTGTCAGAAATAGAAGGAAACGCCACGCCGTCATCATATTATTTGTAACATAACATATTTGGTGTAGAGTGCAAACTCTCCACCAAATAGTCCTCCAAATTCTGACATTTATAAATGTTGACCACTTGGACAAAACAACAATTTTCCGCTTTGTTGTTACACAAAACAAAAACAACAGAAAGTCGATGTAGCACATTCCTGTTGTTCGTCGTGCTTTGTGCTCCCCAAAGCCTTATTACAAACAACATGAACCTGTACCTAGCTATATCGTGACTTTACCTACCCTCTAAACATAGCAGCTTATAGTAACAACAGCATTTTATTTTTTTAGGCCTGTCGGGGAAAATGCGCCTGGGTTTTGTTTGTCTTAATATTTCAAACTCTCTGCCGTTTTCTATTTCTTTTTACATTGGACTGGTTTCAAAAAAACTCATTAACACCCGTAATAATTGTTTTGTTTTAATGTTTCTGACGAATTTCTTTTATACTCGCATATTTTTAAGAATCCGTCAAAACGGAAACTCTTTTACCTATAGATAAAATAAGACTATGGTATTTTGTCTGTCTGTCCGTTTGTCTGTTGGACCCTTACGACGCAAATACGGTTTTAGGCAAATATGCAACCGGCATATATACGCGAAACACCATAATAAATTTCTAATCATTTTGCATTACAACTTGAACTTCGTTTTGTGTAAAGTGTTTTTTGTTTGTTTTCAGTTTTGTAGTTTTTAAAAGTTATTTGATATGCTGTTCTAAATGCCGTGCCATGTGACTTTCATATACTTTATGTATTTTGTTTTATATGCAGGGTAATAGTCGTTGTGTGACACAACTTGTGTAACTTTAGCTTTGTGCGTTTACTATAAACTGGAGGCGTGGAAAAGTGGAGGATGAATTTGGTTCATGGATTTTTGACACGACTACAAATGCGACCAGCGTTGCGGGCTTTTATCTCCGCGGTCCAGGCAGGGCGTGGCATCACGTGGCATAGAGAACAACGCTAGGGTTGCCATATCATAATAATATCTCAATAATCTCGTTATTCAAAAATTTAAATAACTGTTGTCTAAAATTTTTCCCTTCTTTTCTAAAAGTGCGACGTTTTATACAACCAGTTATTTCCTACTGTAAAAGTAATACATTTTGTTAGAGGAGTACTATTTGGTCGTGCTCTGTGCTAGCTATCATTAAGCTCTTGAATGAAGGAAACTTTTGACAGAACCCATAAACATGCAATCTTTCTGATTAATAAACTAAGCTGTAGAGTGCAACTAAGCCTAGATTGTAACTTCTATAAAATGATATAACATTCAAGTTTTATTTGTGAGTGTTGCAAGATATTAAAAAACGCGAGTAATGTAATTTTTGTAATGATTTTTATAGGTACATACTACCTACATATCTTATTGCATAACATCGAGCTCAGGTTTCATGTGGCGTGCAGATTGATTGGCTTTTCCTAGTTGAAATTTTGTAGATGGCCTGGTGGGAGAGAGCGCTCCGATAAGTAATGTGCGGCAACCCTATAGTGCGGGCTGGCGGGCATGGGTGGCTGTTGCGGGATCTGTAGCCGCGACATTGTCAGCACGCGCTCGTTCTTATCCGACCCGATGGTTCGTGCGACTCGCCACAGAAATCACTGAGACGACGCACTACCTTCAAAGAGTTTATAATATAGGTATATATCTACTTAGGAGCTCTTCGTATTTTAATCCGATGAGAACCGTAGTAGCGGTTACAAGGTCTGTTGTAGCGAAATAATAATATTAGGCTGGTCGGCCGTCATAGTGTAAATCATTGTCAGTGCAAACTCGGACTTACACCCCTTAGGATAGCTTTAGCAATTCACCGCACAAATCACTGCGACGACGCACCCCTTTAAAACACTTTTTAAGACTTGATTTATTTTATATCCAGAGGAAACGGCATTATCCACACTTACTTGTAATCCTTCCGTGAATTATTTCCAAAGTTTCTTGTAATCCAAAGACTTTCCAAGAGTCCCGCTGTGTAAGATCACTGGAGATTTCTTTGATCGATATTTACTGTTGTTTGTATAATTTATATTTTTAGCTTCAGTGAGACAATTTGTCGGTTTCTTTTCACGGTCAAGTCACGAGAAGTTACTCGTGTTACCTTACCTATCTCATTTAAATTACGTTATTTCAATATGATCGCAGATTTCAATATACCTTTCTAAAAATCTGATTATGAAAGTTTCGTTCAGTTCTATTAGGTATATACGTTGTGGTTGTGGACAACAATACTCTTGGTCGGGATAATAAACAAACCAATTAATTTTAGAATATTGGTTTTAAATAAGTTGACTTCGTACCCATCTGTGCCTAACAATAGAGGACGAATTCTCTGTAGAAGGTCTGTAATATAAAATGAGAAGTGGTACTCTTAATGTAAGCTTGACATCACGCTTTGTTTGAGAGGCTTTCATGCTGCGCCACTCCAGGCGACGGCCCACCAGGCCTGCTCACCCGCGCTCACTCCTATTTGTATTTTGTTCACGAACTTTCCGAATATATTATTTTGTAGGGTTCGTACAGTTGCGGGAGAAACTGATTTAAAAGTTCTCATTCAATAGGGCTCTAAAAGTACTTTGGTAGAACTTCCTGCCTTACACATGCGTGGACTTCCTTCCAATACGCCCATTGTGCTATTATTTGATATGTAAAGATTCAATAACGCTTGACGAAATAGACCTCTATTTAGGCTGTGTGCAGATTAGAGTCACGACAGCTGCGATCATCAAACGACAGTTAACAAACAAACTTGTCTGACATACGAGTAGACAAGTCTGCTGTAAATTAAAAAGAAACTTTCATGTCTATACCACGCGGCGCACACTATATCCTAAAGTTTTGTCTACGACCCGATGACGCACACCTGCTATATCTCGCCTGCATCAACTTGACGAAAGACGGTACGTCGCCTAAGTGCCCAGATAGTTTTGTGTATGGTCTGCGTGCTCGCGTACATTTCAAACCATTTCAAACGGTTAGCCGACAGTCGTTCCAGCAGTTGTCGCGAATCTGCGCACAGCCTTGTTATACGAAACAGATGAGCGAAGTGGTACCTGCGTTTGTATGTCTTACATAACCCGATTACTCGACTTAATTTGCATTGTAAACGTACAGGTGAGACGTCTATAAATACATAGATAAAATCACTGAAACTATGCATTCGAATGCAGATAGAGCTTTATGTAGTTCTTTTAAGTTTTATGACCAAACTACGATATTTTAGTAGGTAAATATATTAAACATAGTAGGTACCTAAAGATGAAGTTATAAAACCCGGGAGATAGATGGCTGTCCTGTGTAAATCGCCTCACGATGAAAAGGATATGACAGTGCGCCTATAAATGAGCGTTTAGCATTTTTGCTGGGCGGCGGCGGCGGTCGAGGGCGGGCGGCGGAGGGCGGCGGGAGGGCGGGTTGTAGTGCGCTGTCGATCGGCTGCGCAAACAA
Source organism: Metalampra italica (assembly GCA_949699065.1). Taxonomy (NCBI): domain Eukaryota; kingdom Metazoa; phylum Arthropoda; class Insecta; order Lepidoptera; family Oecophoridae; genus Metalampra; species Metalampra italica. The sequence goes on along the minus strand of OX452970.1, from coordinate 6,123,841 downwards.
AAGAGAGCAATTTGCATTTTAACTAACTGATAACTCGACCAGCTCGACCTTCTAATTTCCCCTGGACCCGCCAGAGACAGTAATTTACTCGCTTCCCTCGGGACCGGAGTCACTGATAAAGAAATCGAGATTGCATATAAGATATCGGAATAATTTATCTTTCGCCTTGACAACGTTTTTTTTCGTATTATTTTAGTTTCGCGTTTATTTTGTAATTGGTATTTTTTTTCAAGAAATTTCTTTTCATGTAAAAATATACGGCTTGCTGAGTAAAAGTTATGTAATATCGATTTATGTATGTGTAATACATATACTTACACGTACCGGAAGACGCAGCGTGGGCGGGCCTCCCATAAGGTGGACCGACGATCTGGTAAATCGGGGGACCCGGCTGGATGATGTTAGCGCGGGACCGGTCGTCGTGGTGATCTTTGGGGAGGCCTTTGTCCAGCAGTGGACGTCTTTCGGCTGATATGATGAATACATAGTACTCGATAGTTTCTAGAATATAAGTAAAGTAACTTCTATTCACGTTACGAGTATTAGAAATACTTTTTACTTGTTTTGTGCTAAGATGGACTTTTATGCGATGTCTTTAATATAATCTGAGTTTAACGACTTGTACATCTTTTATTGAAGATCATTATACTTTCTTAAAACGTACCTACTTTAAAATATTAGACTCTTTTTCAACGAATAAACGCTAAAGAAAATAATTACGCTTTCAAAGATATTGCCATAACATCCTCTTATTTTTTTACTTGAATATCACAAACATTGTCTCGAATAAATCATGGCAAAGCCTGCATTTATTCCGCGGCGCAAATTAAAAAAGTTATACCAATTTTGAATGAGTTATTGTGCAGTGTTCAGTGCTGGTTACCAGGGAGTGCTGAGACCCACTGAAATATTGACGAGGACCGTAAACATACGTAAACCGTCAAGAACCGCCCATATGCGCTAAAGATTGGCGTATTATTAGAATGCTCTTTCAGAATGTTGACCGTTTGATAGGAACTGTTTGTATTGGATCCGGTAATCTTCATTACGTAACATCAGTTCTTTTTTGTACTGTTTAACTTGATATACGTATCGGTATACGGAACGCATAGATTAAGGAAAAAATACGCGTAATTAAACTGCTCATTAAAAATCCATAGGCAAAAACTGTTTTGCATTTATATAGGTTGTACCTACGTTTCAGGTCGTAAACTCATCAGTAAAAAAATAAAATGAGAAAAAAATTGTTTCAAGCGAAGCAGAACGGACTAAACACCAACGCAAATGTTTACATAGAATGTTGATTTAAACAGAAAATCAAATAAATTGTGGACATTCAGGGGTCTATTTCGGAATTTTCTGAACACGAATAAACTCTCTCGAATGTTTTTTTTTAATACTCTCCGTTGGCCCTGTGGAAAATAAATTAAATTCGCACTGGCTTTTAGACATGGCTGCCGGTACATTACAGCAGAGCTCTCATTTAATTGATGACCGGTATTTAATATTAATCAAATCTTGTTTATTAAAACTTTTCACTTGTTAGTCTTACCTGCCGTCTGTCGATAAAATGGATTACATGATAAATAGTCAGTTGGAACAAGTACATTAAGTGGATTTGATAACCGTGGCGGCGGCGGGGTGCGCGCGGTTGGCGAACTGTGATGGCCCCTGATCGTGAGGATGTGTGCGCGAGAGTGACCCATGGCTAACTCTCCAGACCTGGGTTTGCTCGCCGCTAGCCTGCTCCGGCTCATCATTGGTGAGTTCTCATCTAACTTTCTTAAGCTACATAGCAACTTTATCATTTTATCATCATCTCAATTCTACTTCATCTTTCTCCAGCCTCAGTAAACTTTTGTATAATCGGCTTATTGTAGATAACTACTCCACGATGGCTTTTACTTTGTTGTTCCCTTACAATATCGATTGTTACTGTATCAGAATAAGATCGTCCACGAGTAAGATAAGTTTACGATGACCTTTTGTTGATATTAAAACTGCTTTTAGCAACTATTTCTCCTGCCATCATCATCAGTAGTTTTATTTTTAGAATAGGTACAGTCTCAAGTGACCAGAACATAGACTACCTAGGGTGGGTGGTCTGTGGACCAGAATAACTTTAATAAATGTCTTGTAATTAAATCGCTCACTGCGCTGGTGCCCTAAGTATGACCTACACACATCGCTTCAAGTGTGCTCCTAAGTGGATGTGACATGTGAGAGGCAGTCAACGACGGCACGAGGCAGTTTTATTGCCCGTCACATGTAGTAGGCCGGCCTGTTACTCTAATGCGCCGTACTTTAACTAGAGAGTATCACGTTTACACAGTTTGCTTTATTATCATACAGTTTTTCTCGAGCTAGAACAATTTTTCAACCTTTGTATTCTTTTTATATTTAAAACAATTCTTAAATGACAAAACCAACTCGTCGAGAGAAGTCTAAACTATAAAACATGAGAACTTATACAATCCTAGAGGTAGTAAAACGAGAGACTAGATCTTGCAACGGTTAACTTCTTATCACTTCCACTTGGCACACTTTCTTGTATGAAGCTTGCGGAGAATGCATGTACCTACTTATTTATGCTGGCTGCATGTCAGTGCAGACAGTTTCGCTTCTTTGCTTTTACAAGTTTTAATCTTCCTAATGCGTCGTCGTGTGTGTGCACACTTTACGAAATGGTTGGTCGCACCCGCTAGCTTCCGGTGCTGTTTGTATTGAAACAGTGTGGAGAACATTGTCACACGCAGAGTTACTCGCACGTCTACTATACTATATCAACCATAGTATGAACTATGAACTACTTGTGGACTTGAGCTGTTGTGTCTTGCTTAAATTATAACCGATAGCTAGATAATAAAATAAATAAAAAACGTTTTAGAATATTTTGTAAAATATTAGTAGGCACATTATTATGTTGCATCGTCTTCATCGACTTGGTTATTTTCCTTTCTATAAAATACACGGGTATGTAACACCGAAACGTGTACCCTAATGTTTGTCTAATGAAATTAGGACGGAAACAGATTTTGTCCTAGAATTATTGAATTAGTTTTCTATCAAATATTTTAATGTAGTAATTTTTGAAACGTATTTTCAATGATTTCTTTATTAGTTTTATTAGACACGACACAGTCGTACACGCGAATATTTTTATTTACATTTGCCCGACGTTTTGACCATGTTGCGCTGGCGGTGGTTAGTGGCTGACCTCAATATTCAGAATATTCGCGTGTAAGACCTTTAGGTTTAAGATTTTATTTCTCATGACCTGTGTCTAATATATAAACAATATAGAAAACAGAGCGCGAGAGTCATTTTTAAACTCTATACAAGCACCACCATAAATCATATAATTATTTTAAATCGTTTCCCTTTAGAACATCGGTTGTCCCTTACAGTACAAGATTTGACGTTTCTCCCCATAAACAGGTGCAGTTTACTATTTACATTATGAACGAAATGACGCACAGGTTAAACGTATTTTGAAAGACAAACGATCCCTACCTATGCGCTTTTGCCATCATCGTTAAACTCTAATATTTTACTCGTGCTCGGGTGCACCGCGGCAGTTTTACGACTGCTACCACCGTAACTAATACTCCTGCGGCGACTGCAATGTTCTGCCACTGCTACAGGCGACAAAAACAACTGGTTCACTCATATTGCTGTCGCGCGCTCTACTTTGTGCTTGGCCATTGTCTGCAAATGTTATTGCACAATTTTTAACGCCTCACTTATACGTTACAGCCGAGTTTTACACATACACCTCTCATGTAAGTGAAAATCGCAAAGTTAGCACGTTTCTAACATATATTCTAGATACCTAAATATCATACTGAAATTCACTTATACGCCGTACGACGTGCCAAACTTAGCTCACGAGCAACTTTTAACTTAATTATCAACTTCAAAATATAATGAATATCTGTGCCGTTGGTAGTGGCAGCCGCTGTACGTACAGTCGCTTGAGATGAAGCAACGCTGGACAGTTCAGAAGCAGGTCTTAAATTAACATGACAAAAAGAAAGGAAGTTTTATAGGTAAATAAAAGAAGCGGCTAATAAAATTCTCTGAAGTCACCGTAAAATACGTCACACCCCATTCAGTAGGTACGTAAAAGGAACGGATAATTTCATTTGAAGTACCTAAAAGCTTTATCTAGTTAGTTACCTACTGCTGTTGACAGAAATATATTGTAATTGGAAAACATAAAACAAGTAAAAAATCGTACAAACTATTCCACTTTATTTTGTCAAGGCAGCTAGGTAATTTTACCTGCTTCAAAATCTTTTTAGCTGCCGGGCAACCGTATTGCGGCGAAATTGTGTAAATGTCTCAAGTAAGCTCAAGGAATACTAATGAATAATCATAGACCCTAAGCACTAAAAGTGAGCACGGGCACCGACCGAGACGTCGTCGAGACGACAGGTCAAGAGATTATGAGACGCACTCGACCTCAGCGGCTCCAGCCTTGCCTTTTAAACTTTTACGAAATCCACAGAGGCTTTCATTAAACCACGAATTCTATATTTCAAACGCTATTTTATTTTACTTTTTACATGAAGTATAAACTACCCGTTTCAACTTAGGCAGCACTTTACAAGTTGTGCAAATTTAAAATACCTGTACCTACCTAATAGGTACCTACTACCGCGGCCGGCTGAGAATTTAAACTAGGTTTTGTAAATATAATTAGCTAGTTTTAAATACACAAAGGAAAATCAAAACAGCATTTACAGAAAGTACATAGTAGCTTGTTTATGTTTTAATTTCTGTACTTACATGTATTCGCTACATTTTTATGACATATTGGCTAAGTGTTGGTACTCGTACTTTTTCTACAAATTTGAATATAATAATATAGGCACGACAACATTTTGTGTTACCTATATGCGAGGGGTTTACATCCTCGTACTATGTAACCGGGACATTGCTATCGTGGGACTATAACGTCAATCAATCTATCATAAACGGATATTTGGAGCTTAACTCATTTCAAACTTTTGCGCCTCAGACCCGTTTGGTCCTGTTTCCGGAATGTCCACCACGTTATAGTTATAGAGTGACCAATAAAATCATTGTCTTTATTTTCTTAACCTTTTAACCGCCACGTCATCTGATTGAAGTGATCAAAATGACATTCTAAGTATGATTCATTAAGGTTTGATATCGCACTAATTCTATGACTAGGTGTAGGAACGGTTCGATTTAAAAGGTTAATAATAATAATAATAATCTAATAGTGACCTGTAACACAACCGAGACAATAGCGCTAGATCAGCACATCGTGGGGACCGCACAAAGGGCACAACAAGCGCCCAGGAGAGTGGTTGGGTTGTAATTTGGACCCCTTGTAGCACGAGCTCGGGAACTGAGGCGACGTATTCGGCAATCGTCGTCGTGTCCGAGAGAGCGTGGAACAGCCGGTCGCTGGTTATATCACATTATGGGATTTAATAAGAGTTGCCGCCACCCTCATCGCCGTCGCCGTCTTCGGCCGCCGGTCGCAGCCGGAATGTTGATGCGCTCTTTTGTATTACACTCAAACGACAAAATACCTATCTCAAACTTCATTCCCCGAGATGACTCTTCCACAAAGTATCTTCCGCATAACTTATCCCTCACAGATTTATTTGTTCCTATCACAGAGTTTATTCGCGTTATTTACCTCTTATCTTATTTGAGGTGATTTTTAAAAAGGTTTCCTTACTATAACATCATGGTATTGTAAAGCGGAACCGCGTTCTCTGTGTAGAATTACATTCATAACTTCTTATTTTTCTCTGTCATGGTTATATAAATTACGTATACATATTCCCAGGTAACCTATTACTCGCAGTATTGTGTGATCGATCATGAAACCTGATATTTTCATGAGTAAAGGAATATGATAGTGTTATTACCTATCATGGACATTATATTACTAGCGTAGGTATTATAGTTTGAACTAAACTTGTGGTAAATATGTTTTCGTATAATACAAAAATGTACGTCTACGTTGTTTTTTCGGTTTAGTTCATGTTCGACAATCTGTAATGCTTAGCTACTAGCTATTAAGTGTTATGAGTTTAAGGGCTTCTTTCACCGCTCGCTGATAAAGTCCCAGATACCCTATCTGCAGGTTATCTAACAGATAGCCTATTTTTTGGGTTTCACAGGTATCTGATTGCCTATATCTTATATAGTCTATCCCACATATTTATCTGATAGATTAGTTTATCACTAAGATTACTATCTGTAACAATATCAGGAAGTGGTGAAAGAAGCCCTAAATGTGTTTGCATGTGTAGAGTTGTCGACTTAGGGATTCATAAGGGTAGTTCGCGTTGCTCAAGAGTCCAGCGCGGAGGACTCGACCCGTTTTGCCTGGCCGGCTGTACAGCGCGTATCTTTATGTATTCAGGGGCGCGTGTGCGTAACTGTCAATTCAAACTCGGTTACCAACCGCCATGATGAGCCGAGGATAATAAATTCCAAGTGCGAACAGCGCTTGCTTGTACAAGGTTATGTTGTGGCTGTGCCGTTTCTGCACGACGGTATAATTAATTGGTATTCTGTATCGCGTTCGGAATTAATTTGTAAATCTGTGCGCGCGATGCGACCGCAGGCGGTCCGGCGCAGTGCGGTCGGCCGGGCGGGCGGTCCGGCCGGAGACGCGGCCGGCGGCTTCCACCTGCCCGCCCCAGGCTGTAATCCGATTACCATTCCCGTGTTCCAATATAAAAAGTAACACTAATTGGCCTCTGCCGTATTGTACCCTATTGTCCGATTCATATTGGAAAATTCTGCAGTAATGAAAATCGTTTATTTATACCTACTATTATTATTACACTTTCACATAATGATTTATTACTAGCTTGTACCCCGCGGTGCTACCTATGATTATACAATTTATTTTCCAGCCCCGCGTTAAAAGTAGCCTAATCTGTGTGCTTATTTATTACCTAGGGGGCCGTCCATTAATCACGTGATCTTCTTTTAAGCATCACGTGTATTTTTAATATCTACAAAAACTCTTAATTTTTTTAGAATATTTTAGAATATTATCTTAAATACAGGTTAAAGTATAGTCTTATTTTATTCTGAAATTAAGGACCATGATAAAAATGTCTAGACAGAACGGTTGCAGGTTGTTTTTGATTGGCATAAAAATAATAATGAACGAAAGGTGTAATCATGCGAAAAACATATATTGTACTTAGCAACGGCGAGTCAAGGTCACACTACACGCCGCTTTTCGATTAAAAAATCGCGCGTTTGAAAAAATAATGAAAAAATAAATACACGTGATATCTTACTACACCCCCAAGGGGGGACCCTTGTGACATTTCGTGATTTTTGTCAAACCCCTCCCCCCCCCTTTCAAGCCTCACGTGATTATTGGACGGCCCCCTACCTAGAATCCTGTGTGCTGTAGAGGTGTGCTAGAAAAACAAACAATGTACCTGTATGTTACAGGCAGACTTTAAAATGTCCAAGTTACTATTTTAGCATAAGAATATTGTTGAGAGTGTGGCTTCCATCTAGATAAGATCCATGCAATATTTGTAAATGTAATATTATGTATGTATAACCGTTATGTTATAATGCCAACTGCAATCTTGTAAAATCGCTATGCATACCAGTACAGTATCTATTTACACAGATCCCTGGCTCTATCAGTGTAGAATGGCTTGTCATTTTAATTTTAAAATGACAGTTCTATATACACTAACACGAGAACTGTCATTTTCGATTTAAGAGGCTGTCACCCATATATCTACTCGGTGCTGTCACCCAAGGAAAATTCTTGGGGACAGTTTTTCTCCTGAAGACAGATAGCATCTAGAAAAAAAATATTTTTATTCTTAGTATTTTCAGTAGGGTAGGGAATAGAAGAGACACAGGCTGAATTGTATATGTATAAAGAAAAAGAAAAAATATAAAGAAAAATCTGAATATGTAGAAGAAATGTACCTAAATGTACTCGAAAATTATTATTAGTACCTCAGCCGTTTAAAAGCTATAGGGGTCTTTTGGTGGCTCTGCCAAGATGACGTTAGCACAGCAGAGCAAGAGCCACGCTTTATCTCGAAAATTACTTACAAAAGATATCAAAATTGAGATCATCGCCAACGCCATCTATGGGCAACATTCGACGGTTACTAGTGTAAGACAATCAACCTAATCTTTTTTTCACATTTGTTCCAAGTTTCAACCATTTTATCAAAATTATATTTTAGATGAAGTTTGTGCCTAAACGTATCTGCGTTAATATCCGGATTCGACCAGAATCAAATCCACGATAAATCCTACCTCTTCCTACCCCTCTACATTTCTAGCTTTCGATGAATGCATAGCGCCCTCTTCAGTATTATTTCTGTAATAGCAACGAGTGCCACTTAGACTTCTGAATACTTGCTATCTCCGTAGTTCTGGTGGAAAACGGAGCGCTTTTAAGTCGTATTGTTGCAACCCTCCGCCAGATGGCGCTGTATCGAAGCGTTGCATAAAACCAACCTCGAAACATAGTTTCCGATTTCATGAATAGATGGCGCACTTTGCTTTACTAACCAAATAAGTTGCGTTTTTACTTTCTCGTGACCTTATAGTACGTACGTAATATTAAGGGTAATAAGAGGAAGTATTGTAATCACGAAAAAAAAAGTTTCCCATTATCGCGAAATTGTGTTCTATATCGCACATAACGAAAAACCGAATCTTAGTACAGTCAACAATAGAGATAGGTAAGCAGGCACATTACAGAGCTCTATAGTAGCGCTTTACTGTGCCTGCTTACCTATCTCTATTGTTGACTGTACCATCCGTGCGTCCGTCCGTCACGCTCGACTCTGGAGGCTAAAGCTTTGGTCAGATTGGGACCAAATTTGGAACTTAGGAGTTTAAATTTATTTTATCGGAGGATTATCAACAGTTTCTATCAACAGTTTCTTCGTACCTTCAAACCGAAGAGTAGCTGTCATACAACAAAAAGTTATTTTTTTTCCTCAAAAACGACTCTTATCGATTCTGTCATCCGAAATGAAGATCTCGACGAGTTATATCATTTTTCTTTAGAAACTAATGGTCTAGGATTAATAGTTTTCGAGTTACAGCTGTTTTAAGTTTGACAGCTGTCATCTGAAATGAAGATCTCGACGAGATCTATGATTCCTCTTTACAAACTTGTAGTCTAGGATCAATAGTTTTCGAGTTACAGCGGTTTTACATGTGACAGCTGTCATCCGAAATGAAGATCTCGACGAGTTATATCATTTTTCTTTAGAAACTAATGGTCTAGGATTAATAGTTTTAGAGTTACAGCTGTTTTAAGTTTGACAGCTGTCATCTGAAATGAAGATCTCTACGAGATCTACCATTTCTCTGTACAAACTAGTAGTCTAGGATCAATGGTTTCCGAGTTACAGTGGTTATAAATTTGACAGCTGTCATCTGAAATGAAGACTTCATCGAGATCTATCATTTCTCTTTACAAACTAGTAGTCTAGCATCAATATATCCGTATAAAAAAAAAATTGATCAAAATGTCTAATTATTAAAGACAACACACGCTTGACCAAAAAAAATTCTATGCTAAAATTGTTATCACAAAAAAAGACCAAATGGTTCCTAAGACAGTTTCCCTGTATCTCCTATAGTTTCGGTTTTAGCCTAAGTGTCCCAGTTAAAAAAAACACTGTATAATTATGAAAGAAAGAAAAATCATTTATTCTACATCAAAGTTAATAATGTATATATATTTTTGAACTTTGTGGTGTTTCTTAGATTATGGTTTAATAAATGAGGACATATTATTGCAACTGTTGTATACATAGTTGTCTCTAAAACGATGTATACTTATTTATGGCCTTTTATATGTTGCTAAATTTATGACCATTTAGATGACTACGCTTTTTGAAACTCTGTGATACATATCTTTGACCTTGACTGTACACAATTGTATTTTAAAAATTTGTTAGGAAAATGACGAAGCTGCATCAGTTTACTCTTTCTTTTTAAACGGCTAGAAAGTTTAGTGCTGGCCGCCGTACAGCTTATTTCGTGATCATTGCTTTCTTTGTGCCATGAAGAGTAACATAATTTTAAAGAAGTTACTGTGACTGAGTACTTACAATATTTACTGCAGTCAACGAATAAGGTATCGTCATTGAACGAAGTGCTACGCGACTAAATATGCTAGGTACGCAACGAATCCTTAGTGAGATGAGACAATGTGACCGAAACAACACGCTCTGAGGTTTTGTATTGTCTTCATCTACATCGGTCAAGTTAGTCGCCTAATTTGAGAAAGGCACTTAAAAACAAATATAAGGTTTGAAAATTAATTACTTACATTACAGCAACATTTACGATAAAAATTCTACTCTTTTGAACTTTTTACTATTTCTCATAAATTATTATATTTTCATTCTGCCTACAGATAGACGTTTAATTGATAATTAAGTTTGGAATGATCAGAAATTTGGTGAAAAAATGGACATTCAAAGCTATACAAAGTGACCAGTACTTTTGATTTATTTCAATTTAAATGAATTATTAGACAACTTTGATATGTGTGTAATCAAATATTATTTTTGTTTCAGGTATGTAAACACCCCGTGTCTATCTTCGAGTAGATAAGTAATAATAAACATACATATTTTGTATTCATAAGGCCATATTTTGTATCTATGTTGGTAGGTAAGTATATACACGGGTTTGTATCAGAATGACTGGATCAATGTTAGAAAAATTGTGCATGAATTTCTTCTTCGAATGTCCTAGTTATGTTTTCCTTCACGGTATGAATGCAGCCAGTAAATGAAATTAAGTTTTGAGACGATGTTTGCACGACCGGGGATCGAACTCGGACCTCTCGACGTGTCCTTAATTAACCATATTCCACGACTACATTTTGCTGCTTGAGTGTTCAATTTAGGTTAACTTAACCTTACCTTTTTACAATAATTAATCCTTTTTCGACAATAATTACAAGTATTTCCAAGATTTCTATCGCGCGTCTGTCTGTAGTTCAGTTGTGTTCGATTAGGCATTTCCAAAACAGGTTAGTTAATCTGTATTTTAGTTTAGGCTTAGAGTTTGTAAATTCTCAGATTGTTTTGTAATGCAAATTGGTATTGTGTAGCTTACACAGTTAATTTGCAGTAAAGATTCCTAAAGTTCGCGTTATCCACTTACATTATTGTAGCAAATTATTAAATTTGGAATTTCTGTCCATTATGTCGGATCCATTATGTCGTTCGACTATAATCTACCTTGAGCCTGACATCGTGTCGACGTGACGCTCTAATAAATAAATGCCATCAAATATTATATTCAGTGTGTTACAAATTCGATTATTATTAAAATAGTACAGAATTGCTTTTTTCTGTTGTTTGTTGCGTATCTATTCTTTGTTATTATAGAATATAAGTAGGTATTCTCATTCCTTAGCTATCTGTCAGTTTTCCTAAGAAAATAAAATTAAACTTGATATTATGAAATAACGATCAAAAGTTCCGAAAAAATATTTTAAATTTGATCGACATTTAAAAATATTTGTCATTTCTAATTCTCAGTGAAAGCATATGAAATGGAAATCGTTTGTGACTAAACGCATTCGTGTATGAAACATATCTCACATTCTCGACTACCTGCCGCCATTGTTCAATAACTCGGTCACGTAAACACGTTGCTACGTATTTCCCATATAAAAGTTGCCGTTCAATGAACCCAAAATTTAACCTTTCAATTTACGGCTGAGATGTTATTGTGAGAACATTCAGCAATGTAGGTACCAATTTCACAATCATCAAAATTGCGCCAGAATGACCACCGGAAAATGAGTGCTGTCGATGTGGCCACTCAAGATAATGCACTAGACCGTTACCCAACTCAAATACGACGGGTAGACAAATACAGAGATCATAGATTCACGCGTATTGGATCGTTAGAATCGACATTCGAGCCGATATGTATGATTGTATGTATGTAAATGTATGTAAGTATTTATATGTATTGTTGTAGCCACTTGCACAACAACAAGATTTATCGTGTCATGTGATGCAAGAAGATTATTTTTGTAGGCACTTTTTTTTAAACGGACTTACCTACTTATTGTAATTTGCTATTATTTTCCCGTCATAAAGTTTGCACGCAAGCCATATTTTTTGTGAGAATTCATGTGACGTCCCAGTATTCCGGAGAATGTCAGATCCGTCGAAAATATGAACTGTTTCTTTCTTTTCTTCTTGGAGCATCTACTCACATGTGTAGCCAGTTTTATAGGGCTGTAATCGGCAAACTACTTTTCCACACGAGTTGAGCCGGTTTAGGTTGTGTGTAATAAGGGTGCACAGAGTCACTATGCCGAAATAATTGGGACGAAACAAATCGAAATTGCCACGCGGAAAACACTTATCATTGAAAACCAATGATATAAATATCGCGAGCAGTATTGGATTACGGAAATTGCTACCTTTCGAAAAACTTGAGTTCATGCTTTATTTCAAAAGTATCGCCGCGGCGACGCGCCGCTCTGGTCGAACATGTATGAAGTCCTAATAAAAAATTGACGTTGTATAAATGTACCCAGTGTACTTACATGCAATAAAATACTTTTGAATTTAAATTTGAATTTGTACCAAAAACGAGTCATAACTGGAGAAAAAGGCCACATACACTATTCTAAAAACGTACCAGTATCGAGTTATTTTCAGTCAACTACATATGCCCCCTAGCTACAATAGCCCCGGGTGACCTTAATTAGTTTCCTGCAAAATCTTTAAATTTTTACCTTCCCTATTTAAGTAGGTAAGTATATTTAATCGTGATACAAATTCATCATTTTCAAGCTTCACAAGGAACACGATTAGATAAAATATTTTTTTATTTAAACTTTATTGCACATTTATTGTACAAGAGGCGAACTAGCGAACTAAAGAATGAAAAAACTAATTTCACTTTTATATAGACATCGATTTTCTATTACGGTACAAGTTTTGGCGTTTCTCTGTATCTAAGTAAGCTTCACTTTTTGCGTTGGGGTATTCACTTGCATGATTGTGACAGATTGCACCTGTAATCAGTGTGGCTGCAATTGTTCGCGAGTGGGTGAGGCGGCGGGAGGCGGGGCGCGCGGGGGGCGCTGCCGATTGTTGCGGCCGGATGCTGCAACCATTTCCGTGTTCGTTGTCCACCATCCACCATTCACCGCGCAACGAGGCCCATCCATTATCGATCATCACACACCCGATAATCGACGAATTTTTGCTTTACGAAACCCTACATGAAGGTCGTTAATTTTGAGTTCTTTGCTATGAAATTGGTAATTTATTGTAATTAACCATTTTAGTTTTGACTACCAGAGCATCTCTTCCATACCTGTGAGGAGAAGCAAAGCAATATTATCTGACTAAGAATGCGCCTGCTGCTATAAAGACAAACATAAAGAGAAGAAAATTATATTACTTACCCAAATGTTAATGAAAGTCATAACTTCAACATTCTGGTATATTAAAAGGTTTCTACATTGAATCTGGCACGTGCAGTAGAATTTACTCACAAAGTTTATGTTCATAATTAGAGCTGAGAGTCAAAAGTATATTTGTTGTCCAAATTAACAAAATTACACTCCGTCTCATTTCACTCGCTGTCAAGTAATCTGACTAAAAGGAAACATGTCTTGAGATTATTCGTCCGAACACTCGAACGACCTTTGTTTTACATCATTATCATTTACAATTCGACATATTTTTTGCTCTATACTAAAATATAATTTGATGAGTTATGATCAGATGTACTGAAATTCAGTAATGAAATGGTCAAAAGAAATATATTGTTCTACTTCAGATGGATTCATTTTATCGCAAATTCCTTAAATTATTTCAGCTGTAGTGAGGGTTGCATTAAATTATTCTTTTTTGCGAAGAGTGTTGCGGCGTGAAGTGAAATGGTTGTATCATGCGTCCGTTTTGGCGTGTATTTGGTTTCAGGGCAGGGTAGGTTGGGAGGTGGTGCCCTGCCCGCCGCCCGCCGCCGCGCGCCGCCGGCTAGGGTTCGGCTGTGCCTGCCGCCCCCGTCAGGCCCGTGTTTCGGCGCTCGCGGCCTTTCTCGCATAATTACAGAAATGCATTGTGCGAGCGGCCGCAGTACGTGCGCCGTTTACGGTTCGCAATTTGCGCAGAAGTAGTGAAACGTAAAAGCACAGAAAATAAAGCTTTTGTTCAAAATTGGCAACTTTGTTTTTGGGCGTGTTTTTATTTTTAATTCACTGAAAAGTTTCAACCAGCCATGTCTAGCCATGTTGTATCTAAAGACAATTCCGGGAAACACGCTAACATTTTCCTTTGGCAAGGTTTCGAGTAATCTCGGTACATATTGTCGACTAATGTGCCTCAGGCTTATATAAATAATTATCTATATTTTACGTGAGATGCTAACTTTGAAGAAAATTCTCTTCGTAACGTTGTTTAACATAATTAGTCGCATATATTATAAACATATGCGACCCACCTAACCCACCTAAAGGATAATTGAATGTCAGTGGAATTTAAATAATTATTGTTAATCATTTTTAGGGTTCTGTTCTTTTAAGCTCGTCTAGTACGTCTGTCCCAGAGCGTTATTATACTTTTATAATTAGCACAAGGATACTTTCCATGTAGGTATAAGGATAGATGTCGATTTTTAAAAAATACAACTTAAAATTGAGGTAGGTACGTACGTACGTACTATTTGAGATTATACCCACGTATCCATCGTGGTAACTCGCATTGAAAAATATTTCGGGTATCCTGTGATGAACACTTGAAGATAAGGAAGATAAACTGCAAAATATATTTCTATTAGTATGAGACAACACTTGTGATTACTTAAAACTGTTTCCCCATCTATTTGGAATTCGGTAGCCACTTATTATTTAAATAAACTTAAATATAAGCACTAGCTTTAGATATTTATTAATCGCATCACATTTATATTTAATCCGTTTACTATGAGTTAAGTTTACTGTATTCAATAGTCGTTAGCACTGTCGGACAACGCTGCATAATATTAGTATACTCTCTAGATATACTCGTATCTTGTGATAATGGCATACTGTTCGACAGATTGCTAACGAAGTGTGTTTGGAGACTACGTAGCATAATAACCTCCGACCCACCAATATACATAGTTTGCCGGGTCACATAACAATTTTGATCGAGGATTTTAGGTTATAACAATAAACATCACTAAACATACCATTTTGACTAAACAAATGCCTCGTAAGTTTCGATAATGAACTACTATTCAATTTATTTTGTTCTACAGGATGTGATATAAGAGCTATACATTGTGCATATGTCCTATTAGTATCTTTGAAACACGAGTTTTTATCTGATATTATAGGGATATCTGAGTTTAGATCTTAACATAGTTACCGAACTAAATGACAGTGTATTATCGTACTGTTTGATGATAGAAAGTAAATACGATACTGATGTATCAACGCATCGCTTTGGCATAGATACGCCGCTGCGCTGGTTCGAGCCATGTTTGTGATTTCGTCTGTCGTGTCGGGCGGATGGCGTTATTTCGCAGCCTCATAAACCGTCACACGATTTGGGATAGCTTTGCGGCGAGCGCATATCGATCCTTTCGCCCGCGGTACTATGAGCGTGTCCGCTCTGCCTGTCTCAGATAAGGGCATATGTCACATTTGTGACGTATATCGTATGTACACTCGCATTATTGCATTACAGTCCGATTTATGTTTGTCAGTTTCATTACATCTAACAATAAGTGAATATCCAATTATTTGTTTTACCTCAAGTATTCCAATCAGTAAGTTTTTAATAATGCCCGGGCGTAATCCGTACCGATGCAATTAGATACTTTGAATTCTACAATCGTATCGTACCAATTTACAAATCCCATGTTATGTAACTTTTAAAATACTTGTTAGACACTATTAACTATTTCAGAAATTAAATTTGAATTGATAAATTATGAATATTATAATTGGATGTCTGATAAGTTAAAATTTCACTAACATTTGTTGACACTGTTTCATCTTCAACTTCGGTACTCAGCTCCAGAGTAACCTAGTTTCGAGCTACTCAAATTAAACAAAGTTTCGTGTACGCTCCTGCGCGGGGCTTTATCTTCACAACTCACGGATCTAGCCAGATTAACTCAATGGCATTCAAATAAACTTGTTCAAAACTATACAACACTTTCGAGAAGGTTCATGTCATCTCTTTGCAATAAGCAAATTTTCGACTGCAATAAACACGCCAAGTTCCGACCGCCCAAAGTCACACAGATGCTGTGGATTTCGCCCGCGGCCAAACTTAAAATGAATTTTCGAGTTTTCTGGGAGTGATTTTGAGATTGTGACCGCTTTACATACTTTTATTGTGCTTCCTGCGTATTTCAAATCATATTAAGTGGACCGTGGTGGTGGACTTACAAGGAGGGTGCTCGCCGCGAACACAAAACGTGACTGGTTGGAATATACGATAGATTCGTAGTGAGCTTATCACTATCAACGCTAGTTTTTAATTCGGTCAGTCTGTTCCAACGCGTATCGCGTTCATGGTTGCTAACGTTGGGAAAATTAATTAAACGAAACTCTTGGAAAGAAATCGGTATTTCGCATCGGAGACAAAAACAGTACATTAAGCATACAATATTTAGGGAGGTGGAATTGTTACAAATGTATGAATGAATGAAAAAAAATGTTAAAAATTCATAAAATCATAACAATTAATATGTCTAAGCTTCTGTGAGTAGCAGCTTTAACATCTTGATAACTTTTTCTTTGAATGCTGTCTGTAGCGACAGTAAACGAACAGACGATATCGTTTTGACAGTCCGTTACTAATTGATAAATAATAATAATATTTTGAGACAAAAATTAAATTATTTCTTGAACCCCTCCTTGTGATTGCTCAAAGGTAGCATAGTTTCTTTTGTTTTAAAGGTCTCGTGCTGTAAACCAGGAAGTGAGCGCGATGTCGGTCGACCACCGCATTTAGCGTCGCACTTTCCTCTGCAATTTTCACTGGCTCCGCGAAATATTGCAATTTCCCTCTTCAAACATCTTGCCCTGTCCTCGTCTTGTCTCTTAGGATTAATAGTAGCAGTGGCAGGCATTATTTGAAGCGCTTTCAATTATACATTTTCTACAAAAACCTTAAATGAAGATTTGGGTTACTGGGCAAGGATTGACAATTTGATTTGCAATAATCGTTCGTACAATTTGCGTCCTTGTCTATTCCTATATTATATCAAAGATATCAATTTTTTTCACTCAACACTACTTGATTAGTGTTAACGGGTAAAAAAGTTACCTACACGATTTAGATAGGTATAGCACAGTAGACTTACTACTGTGCTATACCTATCTAAATCGTGTAGGTAACTTTTTTACCCGTATAGTTACTGTACCTACTTATAAAATCTACGCACTTTGCTACTTTTCATTACTTTTTTATTGAAACTTGTCGAGAACGTTTATTAAGGAATCACAAGTTGGGTCGCAAAATTTTGATTTAGTTTTAGACAAGTGAAGCATGTGTTATGCTCAATTGTGGCCAAGGCTTGTATAGTGCTTTTCTCAAACATGCGTGTAAATTAAAACAATAACATATTAACGTAAATGTTTATTTAAAATGTAAGTACTTTTTAACATGGAATATTTTAGACAATACATTACATACGAGTATATATTAATAAAAAAAGGTTTCAAAATAGATTTCAGGTTACTAATTTCGAGGATGAGGCACGATTATAATGACTAAGAACGCCGCCCGATGACCTCTGTTACAAAAAGTACCTGGGAATACTATTTTTTATACATTTACCTACCTTACTTACTTCCCTTCGGAAAATCATATAAATCATCGTTATAATTCACTGAGGTGAAAATTCGCTTATCCATAAATTATGTCCAGATCCGTTCGTGATTTCATCGCGCCTTCTTTCAGTGAGGGTCTTATTTTACGAGCAGAGTCTCAATTTCCCGGCAGTGGTTAGCAATTTCCTTGCGTTTGTCGTAACGCTTAGCGCCGCAGTCACCGCCATTTCGTGTCACTAGCACATGCACAACCAGCCCTACAAGAAATTGGTATACCGTTGCCATTCATTCAGTTGTACCTTTTTATTCTATGTTTGTTTTATTTTTAGGGCAAGCAAAAGTATTTAGAGTAATCTCTCGTCACGACAGACGACAGTGGTGTTACTCGTAAATACAATTTTATCCCCTCCTGCGTTTAGTTACTCTCTTTCTATTCTATTTATCCTCCAACTTTCCGGCAACAACCCTATTTGCGACGCGACTTGGGTTGCTTTACTCCGGCGATATAGATTCTTTACCGTCTAATCTATTGTTTTACGACCTACACTTTTGTGCTGTGCTCACAAGTTCACTATTTTTCAATTACGCTTCTGCTGCTCGCGAATTTTATGCTGTGCTTCGAAGATTTACGCGCACTAGATGATGTCGAGTCAACTACTGTACGAGTTGGATAACTCGATAAATAAGTTTGTGAGCATTCATTAAGTTCATTCTTCAAAAATGTGTCATTTTACCTACACTTTTAAAAATAACAATAATTTCATTAGCTTTTCAGGCTCTTTATAGTGGTACCCTTTTCACGGTTGTAGGGCGAAATGTGTCGGTAGAATTTACGAACAGTTCGTTATTTTTACGGAGGTTCCATTAGCTGCCGTCTACTGCCCCCGGGGAAAACGCCAATGTCCGGGACCGCAGCTGGTGTGATGTCGGCACTTAGTTCAAAACAGCCAGCGTCTCCGCCGTGGCGTGATGAGATGACGCTCCGCCGCCCGCCGCTCGTCAGAGGTGGGTGGAGAGTCGGCCAATCGAGCTCGACTAACGCTAACTTGAATTATGCAAACAATCTATTATTAGTACAAGTAAATAGTTTATGGCGACATTACAATATTAATAGTGTGTACTGTATACAATATTGTAGGTACTTAGATTACTAATGAAATATATTGACTGTGTTGTTAAAAGTTTGAAACTATAAATTGCTATGATATTTTCATGTTACAAGTTAATTATGTATTTAGTGGTAGAGTTTAAAATTTCTTAGAGGAGAAGCTCGAAATAGGTTTGTTCTGTTGTGTATCAGTTAGATTCAGTTTAGGATTTTACTGTTTGTATTTTGTATAGCAAATATTGGTACGATTTAGGACAGTAATAACAATGACATAGCATAGCGTCAATTACTTACGCAGATATCACTCTGAGTGCGTTCAAACTGAGTCAATAACGTCCCATAAAATAGAAATAAGAAAAATAACCTCCTTAAAAAGCACATGAATCGTTATCCTTCTTTATTGAGTTTGAATGTATACAATACAACAGATACACCGCCTCACAAATAAACAATGAACCCCATTTGAACAGAACTGAATTCCGAATTGAGAAATGCTTTTAGATACGCGTCAACAATCTTGAATATAAACTCAAAATAAACAAAATTACTGCGCCAATGCGGACGTGTTACTTAAGTTGTGCCAGTTACGTAAGCATTCCACATTGTAAATGATAGAATGATTCTGAAAAATTTAACGGCCACCTAGCTACTGTTGGAGTCTAGTCTAGCTACGTAGTAATGACGATATGACAAAAACATCATATCTCTGAGTTATGGGAAAACGATATTTCGAAGTGAATTTTAACCAAAAATGAAAATGCAAGCTAACCGTCAGACCGTTTTTTCATCGGTGACGTTCTCTCATCGCGGATGGAAAAAAGAAATGGCGCGAGAAGTGGGCGGCTGCGCGCAATGTCCACGCGGCCCGGCTAATATGTGTGCAAAAACAAGAATGGGTAATTGCGGCAAAAAATATGAGTGTTCATACCTACGTTTCGTGCGTTCATTCGATTTATAAATCCGTAAGTATTAATGTATATTGTAAACTACGCACCAATTGGGTTTCTTAAGTGTGGAGTTAGCAAGCATAAATCTCCGTCTTCCACAAATGGTGCCTAAAAGTTGGGGTAAAATAAAACTTTCAGCTTATTAAACATTATGAACGGATCTATATTTTTCATTATTATAATATCTTCATAGAACCTAGTTGGAATGGAACTATAATCCACAGAAAGTATAATTTAATTCTCTGAACCGTCAGCTTAGGAGCATAACATGCAGACATGCAGCAAACACTATTTCTAAGAATCAGTGTCAGCTCTGCACTTATTTATGCTCTAGTGGGTTTATTTTGTCTGTAAATAAAATGTTTGTTCGCCAATCTCGTGCCATTGGAGCATGACCGTAATTGCTGGGTCGTTAAAACATAGAGTTCCTAATTAACCTCAACGGCTGCGTGATGCGAATCGATTTATAGAATTTCGCTTTTGGAACGAGTCTAGTCTGTAAAGTTGAATCGATTTCTGAGGCTTGCAGCTCATTATTACTTTCATCGACATAGATTAATGTCGCTCTTTAGCGTTAATGAGGCACAGCCTGCGCGCATTTGCCTTGCGGCTTTCTCCGCCCCATTCGCTACAAACACATCTTTCAGTCAGATCTATCCTATGGTATATAGATGTCTGAATAACACAAATGACGATCTTCCATTGTTCAGATATGTTAGAATTCAAATAAATTAGTCTTCCGTATAGAAATATCATACTTGACTAAAGGAAGCTTTTATTTTCAGTTAAGGGTCTCATATGCGAGTACAGTGATGAGACAGTGCCCTCGGCCGAGTGTTTGGTACATAATATGAACATTTTGACGAGTACCTCGGCCGAGTAGAGAGGCGAGAGAGTCACTGGAACCACGATTTGTTTGCTTCGGACTCTCTCGGCCTTGTATCGTTTTGCTGTCTCGCCACTGTACTCGTTACGTGTATGAGCCATATTAGGCCTATAGTAATTTTGATGCTATCATATATTACTTTGCAGGTTTTGCATGACTTATAAATCAAAAGAAATAGGTACATAGTGGTACACTATGTATGGTAGCATATCAATTACCTAAATAAACTAAATTTGTATAGGTATGTTTCTACTTATCAGTAATCAGATGACTACCTACTCGAGTAGTAGGAAATAATACTATTTATCGTTGCCCGCGCTACGCCATGGCAGTTAACTTAAACACACCTAAACTACGATAATAACCTGAACAATTTATGAAGGATATTAACTAGTTTGATTTCAACATGTAACGCGTTAACGTATTTCATAAATAGCTTACTTTACAAATGCCTTACGGACTTAGGGGAGTGCTTATTACACCGCTGCCATCGAGAGACGTCACCATCAGGCCTGCCGAACTTTACAATGCGCTAAAATAACGATTTGGAATATCAATCTTGAATTCAAAAGTTACAGCGAAGTTCGACTCTCCTATAAATGAGACGGGTAGTAACAAAACTTTATTAATATCACCCGCCGAACGCAGGAGGGTAACGTTGAGCGTACGAGTGCCTCCCTTTCCCGTACAAATGAGGGCAATATGTTTGATACCCAAATCATCCTTTTATCCGTTTTCAAACCCTAAAGTTAATTCACACGCAGTAGGAATTCAATAACCGTCGGTTTGAAGATTTTAGGTGTGCTTTTAGGGATTGAAGCCATCAAACGCTTAAATAGTTTATTTATAGTCGTTTATTACCTTTTTCGTTTTTTTAACTCTGTATGCTAATTACATTTTTCCATTTTGAAAACTTGAAATATATAAAACTAGCTGTTGCTCGCGGTTTCACCCGCGTTAAATTTGGATTGGCTAATAATATCTTGATGATTGATAATAACTTTAAGCCTGTCTATATTAGTGTAAATTTTTATCAAAATCTGTTCCGTAGTTTTTGCGTAAAAGAGTAACAAAAATCCAAACAGCCTTACAAACTTTCGGGTTTATAATATTAGTAGGATAAAACTTTTTTTTTAGTAAAAATCTTATTTTATTTCTTGCAATACGATACATACCTATACTTAAATGAACACCTACTTACTTATTCATTTGTCGTCCACGTCGCCCAATAAAAACGTGGATTTCTTTTAGATCCGACGTGTGATCGTTTACTTACGCTATTTATACACTTCAGACTTATGATCTGAAATTAATGAGAATGTTCCATTAATTTGCGCGATCATGTCTAATGAGTGCGGCACAAGCTGTATCCTCTAACTCAAAAAAGCCATTCAGCGAATTTTTCCGGTCAGTAGGCTTCCAAATAGATTATGCATTACACCATATATGGGCAACCCCAACGCCTCAGTACTTAGGTAATATTAGTTTCAGTACCTGGATTAATTAAATTTACAGGGAAAAAATTAAACTAAATCTCCACGCGTCTCAAAGATTTGCCTTTTTACAAACGTCTACCAGAAATTTTCATTTTAATTTAGCACAAAACCTTCCAACTACTCCCTTATTTCCTGGAAATTGACATCGACGGTCCCTTATATTCCAAATATAGTTTTTTTTTGTGACTATTTTTATACTCGAATATCTATATAATAGCTGACCAGGCTCAGTGATTATAGTTCCCATTCCATACGATTATTTTTTCCGTCTAGATACTTGAGTGAGACGACATAGTTCGTTGAATAGTTTACCAACGGGTTTCGACAGTAACAGATATCCTAATCATCAACAGCTTAAAATATTAACATGTCCCCACTGCTGGGGCATAGGCCTACCTTCATTCTTCTACTCTTCCTTGTAGGTTTCCTCACGATATTTTTCTTCACCGTTTGAGAGCAGTCAGTAAATGTATTTAAGTTTCGAGAAAAACCTATTGGTACATGGCCCGAACGGGGTTCGAACTCGGACCTCTTGACGTGATAGGCCGCTTGTTCCCCACGACGCCACTGATGCTCTTCAGATATAGTACTACTATAGTTATTTGTTCAGTGATTGTGGGAGCTACTATTCTATTCAAACTAACGTAATATTTAATTAAATTTGTCATCTCCAAAAAATGGTTCAATAAATGGATTATTCACGACTTTAACCATCTTACTAACGCAATAGATACCGCCAGTCACCAGTCGCCGGGAAATGAGTTTTCATCCCGAAATCGGTCGTTGTTTCCCACAGACCTACACGAGGCAATCCAATTTTCTATATGCAACCGAAAATCCCAACGTCGCTGAGCAAGAACTATTTTCCAGCGGGCCGCTGTATACCCAGCGAACACCGCCGCCGCTGTATTGTATCCCGGCCATTCCCTGGCTGACATCGTCTGACAACACTACACCAGACTTGTTGCTCTATTATTCGATTTGAGTCTATAGTAGAGACTCTATACTCTGTATTCCTGGTTATTCTATTTGAAACCTACCTTCTTGCTACTCATGTTTCGCTCATTTTCAAGTTTTAAATAGTAGCCTCTGTTGTTTCCCCAGCTTACTATCCTCATTCAAAATTTCATCGAAGAGACATCAAAGAGGAACAAATAAATCCCTCAGGCCCGTTGAGTCCTAGTCCCGGATTGTCCCCTGGGTCCGTTACAAACATACTAACAGATTTTCAATTCCTTAGTATATACTAGCTACGATTCGAATTTTTATTTAAATTTTTCGGCAAAGTCTAAATTCAACCAATAATGTTGCCTCTGGATTCTCATTGGCTACAAGTACCATTGTACATGTACATTATTGGCACTTGTACCAATTGAGAATCAATAAACAACATGCATTGGTTGCCAAATATTGCCTCTTCGATAGAATCTCCAAACGTTCGCAGGCAATTGCCAAATAATCCGTATTTTTTAACCTGGCCCAATGAACTTACTTTGATCTTTAAAAATACCTAAAGTTTGGTCATAAAATTTTACTGAAGAAGTGTCATTCATAATATTTTAGTAGAATCGTAAAATTTATGTGACGTTAAATAGGAAACGTTTGAATTTTCGTGTGAATAAACTTTATTCAATATTTTATCGTCTCAAGGTAAAGTAACCGGAATGTAGGTATTCGTACGATAACTCGGATCGGCTGGGTAAGAAATGTGGAAGACCAGTCGAATGGCGCATATTAAGGAAATCCTATGTTCCGAACAGATCATCGACAGGCTGATGAAGAATGCAAAGTAAAGCTAGTTATAAATACTTAAGTACATGTCCATATAGAAAAGGTTGAGAAAACATATTCCTGACCGCAAGCAGCTAGGCCTGGGTTGACTGCGGTCCGAGGAATGTATCGGCGAGACGGTCCCATAGATCACGTTTTATGTGTGACAAATAGTCTCGAGTTAGGCAAAATTGCTTTCCGATCCACTCTGACAAATAATGTCAGGTCAGTGACGCGTGGCCCTACTCGCTTCTCGTGACGATCACAATTTGCCTACACTCCGATTCGAGACGGAATCTTGTTTTGTGTATGCCGCGCCGGTAGTGTGTGTGTATCCGGTCCTTTATTTGCTTTACCCTCCAACTACTTAAGAAGTAGACCGGAGAAATAAGAAACAGAACGAAAAAATATTTTTGCGTTTCCGAAGCTGAAGTTTCTCGGAAACATCGCAATAAAACTTGTTGGAAGTAACTCTTACTCCGGTTACGTATATTACGTTTTCCAATTGAAATTAAATTGTTAGATCATGCATGTTCGTATGGAATTGATACTTCGGTCGTTATTGTGGCGGGGCCTATTGTTGTGGACTGACTCTTCTTAATTTCCGAACAATAGTATCACAGTCCTCGTTACAATTAGATAGCGAATGGCTGTGTTATAAATAATACAATACGGCTAGGTCGGAAGCCGCACGTTGAATTACTGTGGGCACGGTTGTCGTTGCCCTATTGTACAATACTGAGCGAGTCGGAAATAAATAATATGCGAATCTTTTATTCAAAATTTCTGGTCCCCGAACGCTAAGGAATAACACAAAGATGAATATTATTGTGTCCTCTCAATAGGATATTATACGAACTCATACCGCTCTAGAAATATCATAATAATGACGACATTAATAAGTTAAAGATGACTTCTTCAATATTTTATTACTCTGTTGAAAAAAAAATCACGTTTGACATGAGACGTGATAACTGCTTGACAAGATAACATGTATACCTAATTGTAAATGCAATTCTATTTCTGTTAACAGCAATAACGCTTGTAAATAGTTTTCGTTCAATTGTTTTTGTTGTCCTGATCAACATTTATTGCCTTATTTGTATGCAGGACCAATCGGAAAAAGGTTCCGGGGTGGTCAATAAAAATTTATTTGTTTTTAAGAAAAATGAGTCGGGCGATTTTGGCGTTAGTTTGAAATATTTATGTAAATCTTTGATGAGAATGGATATAAGCTAAATAGGTTTACTCAAAATATTGATTTTGATTACTTTTACATTTGTTTATATACGAGCATACGTACCTACATACATGACAGCCACATTATATATTCACTCTTATCATAGGTATTAATGCGCACTTAACGTGTCGTGTTTCATAAATATCAAAGGTTTTCGTACCCGGGATTATGTCCACTGCAGAAGGCGGTTCACAACCTTCGCTGTGTAATTTACATTTAAATCGAGAGAAAGCAAAAAATATCTTTCTCTTTCCATTCATAAAGCAAATGTCGGATGACTTATGCATTCGTTACACGTACTCTTACAAGCATATTCATTCATGTCAGTGCTACCATCACGTTTGCTAAATCTTAAACTTGTAAATAGCTATATAGGAATGTATGCATCTGGGTTTGATGAAAACTTAAGTGGTACTCGAAGCTCTGTACTTTCTCTCTGCCTTTGCTCTAAATCCGTTCCTTAACTCACCTCTCCTCCGAGACGGCATAGTACGTCGAGTACGTCCTAAAAGGTCGGCGATAAAAGGAGCAAGTGTCATTGCTTCACTCGAGGACCTCCTGAATCGGGACGTAAGCAAATGTGGATGGCTAAAGTTTAATGAGCCGTGTGCCTACCCCGCATCTAACTTCTTGCAAACTCCTATTTAGCCATCGACTTTTCCACCACTTCAGAATTAAAGATTGAGGTCTCGCTGGAACTTTTTATGTGGTCATTGTGACGAACGACCAGTTTTTACTTCATCTTCTTGATTATAAATCTTTACAAGTCTTCTTGTTTGTACATCTTGAACAATTTTATAGTAATTCACTCACACTAAAAACTAAATCTGAAATTATTCCAAAATGCAGCAATAATAAACTTCAACGTTTAAGACATTTATTTTCAAAGTAAATTATTCCATAGAGCACACGTTGCTATCCTGCCAGTTCGTGGTATCCCGACTATATCTAAGAATAAAATATAGATAAACAGAAGAGGTTTTCGCCCGCATCTTTACCGGGGGGTAATTTGTATGTGGTAAGTAAGCTTACATTTTCCTTCGGTAACCCTATACCCTTCTTTCCGGGTTCATCCTTAGCTAGAACTCACCGAGTTATCATTAATCATGCCTCGGCATTATCTAGCGCTGCGATGTGCCGGTCGATGGTTTGATGTGACGTGTGTTCGAAATAAGCCTTCATAATATCCCCTTCTTTTGCATGCTATCTATTTTATGTAATGCCAAGCTTCGCCCGCGCCGCGGATCCTTATATCGTTGTGTGAACTCCCTTTTCTTATAGCATAAAGATTTATATAACAAAACCTTTTAGTAAGAGTAGAATCTGTAAATTGTAAGACTGTTTCTCTTACAAAAAAGTTATTTTTATTTTGCGCTGTCTTCTACAGTGACAGTGCTAAAATACAAATTTAATTATGCATGCTTATATTAACGAAGCCTTCTGGCAACAATAACAATTATCCAAGCTTAAAACAGTTTATACGCGGTCTAAAAAGTCGTCTGAACCAAGTTCGGCTTACAATAAGTAGCTAAAGTGCTCGAAATAATTATGGAATCAACGTAAATTAGCATTCAAAGAATTTGGTAAGCTGTCTCTTTGTTACTTCTACTCGTATGTCCCTATTCCTTTTTTAAAATCCCAACCACTTGGTTCTGATCCCATAATATTGTACCTAAGTATAAAATTCTGTTTGTTTTTTCTCACGCCCTTGCAGCTCAATGATAAAAAATATTTCGATAGTTACTCCGCGGGACGAAAAGCACGAAATAAGTTTTATTATAATTGGTATTATTAAGTGAGCTTAACCTTATCTAACCTAAGCATGGATATTACTAAATTTAACATAAGTCGCTTTAATTAAGTTATCCAGTCGCCAAAAACAAGTATTTGTCAAGCACATTTTATTATTTTCATTTGTTATGTGGTCAGAGAAAAACAGTATGTGTTTTGGCAAGAAGTTTCAAATCTCTTTGGTCGCGCGCGCGGCAAAATTTTTTGATTCATGTGTTTTGGTATCTAGATTGGTAATACACATTTTGGCACAGAATAACAAGGGATTGCGAATGTATGGCCGGAGCTAGTAGATTGATGACGAACCGTTCTGTCGGCTAAATAGTCCACTCTTATGTACTCCCTGAGCCACGATGTATGGGCTATGGGCTCAGTATCTTGTACAGGCCATGTGGAATATACTGTCTGTGCTCTAGGTTACTTAACACTGTCACTAGAATGATGGAAGGTTATATAAAAGAGTACGAGCTGTTGGGCTTCCAGAGGGAAGTTTTCTTATCGCCGCTTGTTAACCTTTGTGGTAACATAAATAATAATGTATACCTGAATTAAATGAGGAAACTTAAGCTATATACTTTTTAAATTATGCAACAATATTCTTCATCTTACGGACTTTTATTACAACGGTAGTCGTAAAGTTTCGGGTTGAAAAATTATTCTTTGAAACAACGGGTCTATGAATACTTTAAATTTAACTTCAGTTTCACAGTAAAAAAATCTTAGGCCACGGCTGCTATTTTTCATTGATAAAAATTGAAGTTTTGTCATGTTTTCATTGTGCTCAAGGTTCAACATTGCGAGGGCCTACCTAAAAAGTTAATTTTAAATCTTAATTTAATACCTTTGGATCCCATTAGCCCGTCTGTTTGCCGAGTATTATGGAGGCTAAGCCGCGTCCGAGACCCTCGCTTCACTCAAGTCAACTAGGGTTCCAACCTGATATTTGACATCTAAATAGGTTTATTTAAGTATACTGTAGTCCAACAAAAATATATTGTTTCTTTAAATGGTAAATAATACGAGTAATATAAACGAATATATATAAAACACAAGAGTTTAAAATTATGAATTGCACAAAATGAAGGTCAAGCAAGCAGCAATGCGCTGCAAATATTAACAGTCTGACATGTCGTCTAGTTATATTCTCGTAAATATTAGCTTGTAACTGTACTATGGGAATTACTAACAAGACTACACAAATACAGGGCTATTTTTATTCAGTTACCAAATTTTACATAGGTAAAAGTTAAAAACCTCTACAAATATTTTTGTTGCGATGTTAGTACAGGTACGTTTTGGATACGCGTTAATCAGGACAGGTCAGTCAGGTAGGTATATACCTACCTGACTGACGATTTTATACGTTTACGTAGTTGGTAGATGTGATCTATTTCTGTGGCGGAATACCCTCCCCCATTGTTAACCCTAGATGTGACCTAGCTTATTAACCCGTAATGAAATTATTATTCATAACACGTCGCCACTATTATCTTGTGCTTGCCTTGTCAGCGGCATCAATATTCTCTTAACGACACATTACTCCTTGATGACATTATTTATCGAATTATCGATCAGACTTTCTAAGCTTAATACTGTAATGAATGATATATTTATTTAACAAGAATATGTGTTCAGCATTAAGTATAATCTTTTCATATGTAATTTTCGGTTTCTAAACTTCATTACATCATCTTATGTTGGGGAGGTACTACCTATTCTCTTCTAACGGTCATCTCTTCTGTGATTATGGTCCTGCAAATTGCAGGCTGCAATAATTTGAATTCGATTCTACATACCTTCTTACATTTTATATTTAATCGATATTGACGTAATGACCCAACAACAGACAAACACGACTAGAGATAGATATTACATTCTCGTGTTACAATTGGAGCGAATTATTAAAGACCTCCATTGCGCAATGCAATTATGCATAACAATATTAAGGTGTAGATTGAACAGATCGAAGCTGTGGGAATAGTGCGACACAGTATGTATAGAGCGGAACAAATACTTGTGTACGCGATGTAATTTCAGATATTGTTTGCGTATTCTGAGCAAATTACCGATGAATGGTTTAAACATTTACCTATACATACAGTCTTCTTCAAATGACATTCGGTGCTGTAATGAGATGTCCAGGCCAGCTTCCGCGATAATTACGTAGATGACGCTGTCTAAGGACTTATGTTTGGACACCGATATCAAGATTAGTACTTACGTACCTACTTTATTTTTAATTGTATTTACTGTTTAAGGACCAAACAGTCCCGTAGCCAAGTCGTAGTAATGACAGCCAGGACCAGACAGTTCTACAATCCACCAAAGATGACGCTTTAATGATTTTATGCTTTGGAAAGGCGAAGATAATAAGCCCATGCAGCTAAGACAAAATTATTTTAAGTCCTTGGCGCTATCTATCGAATTTTTACGGAAGCTAGAATGTGGCTGTAAGATTTTGGTTCTTGAAAAACGAACTCTATCTAGACTTCACATAATATTTGAACTTGTTTTTTGGGTCGCAAACCCGTTTTAACACTCTGAGGGTTAATGAAAATATAGACATTATAAAACTATTCCGTCGAAAGCATAATCTTTAAACAACACACGCAAACACCCGGTAACTGTTTAGAAACCTGGAGCTAACGAGGAGGCTGTGTTGCGTAATGGAATAGGCGGGGACAAGGTTTGCAGCAGGAAGGAAGTAGAGTGAGTTGGCCGGCTCCACTAAACAACCTGCCCGGCTCGTCGGCTACTTTATCACTTGGCTCTCGTCCTACACACATCTCGTGTGATTTTTCACTGTTTCCTCGACAAGAATAATCGCTTCGTCCCCTGTGACCGAAGGAAATGAAGCCGAAATTAGATGGTGACTCTCGCCGCCAAATTTTCTGAGTACACACATATCGCGTAATCCTTGGTGCTTAGGATTATGGAACAACGCATTGGATAAAAGGCGTTAGCCGTGTTTGAAATATGTTGTGCAAACACCTGCCCCTTGTTGGAGTTTGGCTACTTTTCACGGAACGGTACGAAGTGAATTAATTTCAGGCAGAATGTCAAAACATATCTCCGAATCTGTTGATGAAAGTGTCACTTTATTACTACAACGCGACATCTGGCAAGAACGTATGACCCACCACAAATACCAAACTGGATTAATTAACATTATATCCAGTCACGATTTCAAAGTTTTTGTTTTGTTTAAAAATAAACTTTTTTCTAGTTTAACAGTATTAGGAGGCTCGCAGGTTAAGAGTCGCGTTAGTAGGAAATATGTAAGGATAAGTGAGGTCAGGGCGGTGGCGGAAGGACGGGCACCTACCTATAGGTACTTCAGTTTTATGAGAAAGCAAGCTCTAACTCGCGGAGATGCCACACAATAGCGCCGGCTAGAGTCAATACAGAGCCGATTTTATTTGTACAACACACAAAAGGTCCTTCTAGTTTTGTACAAATATAAGAAAATTCTTTAGTAAATATACCTTACAATATAGAAACAATCTATTTAAACTCTCACAAGTTCTGCGCAGTGTTTAAAGAATGATCTTATAAAATAATACTTTGATAGGTACACTTAATGTTTGTTTCTGTAAATGTTTTGGTTTATCTTTCTGTAGGGGTTTTCATGCTGTTGTACGGGAGGGAAGATAAAAAGTGCTATTTATTTAATTAAAAGTCTTCATTGTTTGTAAATTACTCCGAAGGACATTTGTTACATCTTTTTCATGGTGCTCTCAGCTTCTGCTTTGGTTGTTGTTAAAATGTAAAAAAATAAAAATTGTGAGGCGCCCAGAGAGTGTCGCCGGGTTTAGAGATTTGAGGTTGTTAAACTGCTTTGATTTATTTGTTGTCCACTCCGCTACGTGTCGTGTTTTCAAACAGTAACTATAACACCCAGCTTCTCAACTTTTCAATTTGGTAAACGACACTTTTAAACTACGTATATTGTTTCAGAAATTTCAATTTTGCGTGTAACACTAAGGGTAAAGTAGATCAGAGTCCCTAGTGTAATAATTATACATACACGTTATAATTATATTTTTCAATGTTTATTATAGCAAGCAAATGTTATAAACTCGCAAGCTTTTAATTTTCCATCTCAGAATAAATTAATATTCATGAAAGCGGCGCCTTTAATTATTTTCTTTACTTGTAATTAATTTTTAGAAAGAATTTCTCATTGCTAC
Organism: Metalampra italica; assembly: GCA_949699065.1. NCBI lineage: Eukaryota > Metazoa > Arthropoda > Insecta > Lepidoptera > Oecophoridae > Metalampra > Metalampra italica. Next base: position 6,092,583 of record OX452970.1, on the reverse strand, counting down.
CCCTTAGCCAGGCCGTCTATTCGTGGTTTTTAAAATTACATACGTCATGTAGAAATAATTATGAGATCGAGAAAAAGGAATCAATAGCCGCCCAGAAGTGTTATCCCGCTGTAATTAATAAACTTGCACATTTTATTTGGAAGCAAGCTGTTTTTTTGCGCGCTTACGTTCTCTGAGATTGCTGTTTGTATTCTTAACGTTGGCGAAATTTTGTTTACTTTGTTAATTAGTCGTTTTGTATGCAGACGGAACCTGAATGTCCTTAGGAGGCTTTTCATTTTTTTAAATTAACAAAAGTTGCGGAATTGTATCGAAACAATGCGTACCTTGAGACATATCTGGCCATACACTTTTATACAAATTTCCCGATCTGTATAAAACTCATATATAACGCGTATTAAGTGGCTACCAGTGCCCCTCGGCCGGCTACGTAACCGGAGTTTCGTAACCGTTTACGAATGAGGGTATCATTACGGGGAGAGCGATGTTGTAAGCATTTTATTATAACATTGTATGAATAACATAATGTACATAATATTTTAATATAACAGTCTATATGCACACTCTGCATAACGCCAGTTTATTTTTAGAACAGATTTTATTTGACATAGGTACTTACACAATGAAAACACAGCGAGAGACTTAACAAAATAAAAATAAACACGAACTAGAATTGCACAGAGAAATAAAACATAACAACAAGAAACAGTAAGAATAGAATAAGTAATACTGGATGATCTTGTATGTAATTCAATCTTAAAATTATTTTTATGATAGCCCTAAAACAGGCCTTGGTTCGACGCCACTACGTTCTAAGGTATATACTATACGCTCGCGGCTCTCAATTCGCTCTTCGATTAATGGAACGTCGCAGTCGGAGGAACTCATTCCGTGATTAATAGCAATCTTATCAGATTACAAGCACTATACATTAAAACGGCCGATCACAGCGGACTTAATCGGTGGACCTCTCGCCCTAAAGGTGCAAATTAATTACAGTGATAGCTGGTAACTCTCCGGTACATTAATTTGTTACTAATTGATTATTTGTAGCGATCCGTTTGATTAGATTTTCAAGTAAGTATAAATACAGTACATTATTGAAGAAATAATAATTCAAGCGTAACAAAGTACGGTTCAATTAATTGATTAGTTGTTATGGAAATACACTTTATTAATTTTTTAACCAAGCGGTTGAATTTTAATAAATTCTTAACAATTTTAACTTGAAAGCATTAGTGGAGTGAAACAACTGAAACGTGCTTAATGCGTAATGAGCAAGCAATTTTCTTCTCTAAAGTAATTGATTGAGAGGATGCTGTTTCGTTAGAAAATGTTCGTTTGCAGCGCTAAAGCTAGGCGGGGTTGGGTTGTATGAGCCGGGGCATGGGGCGCTCGCGCTACGTCGCGCGAGGCGGCGCGGCGGCCGGCAGTCCGCTTCGGGCCGCCCCACGACCGTCTCGTGCGCGCGAGCCCTTCCCTTCCCCACTCTCTCATCCATCACAACACAATCGGAATCAAAATGCAGTGACACGTGATTTGGTGATTGCAATCCGAGTATTCATGAGTGTGTCTCATTGTACGTGATCAATGATCATCATCGCTGACTGAGTACGCCATGCGGTGAAGCGTCGGTGCTGACTGCACGCGCGGATATGGTGGACCCTCTGAAAATCTTCTGGGTTTTAACGAATAGTACTTATTTAGGTACGTCGATGATGTTTTAAATATTTACTAACTTAAAAACACTTTGAAACAGTTGTGTTAATTTTAATTTATTTAAACAGGGCTTAGAATAATCCAGGGTCGTAAGTCTAATTGCTTGTATACTACGACACTCAGTAAAATGAAGCTCTTTTATACCTTCAAATGTTGTTTTGTTCGTCGTGATTATTCATTTCTTTCTGTAATTTAAAGGATGACAGTCTTATCCAATAATATGTTGTTTACCTTGAATAAACAATATTATTGGATCCAGATTAACTACTTATAAGTGTATATACACGAGTAGGTATAGTTAGATAATTACCTGGTAAAATGTATAATAATTGTTTTAAAACAAAATCATCAAATCACTGTAAACCTAAGAACAAAAACATACTTTAAGCGTGAGATAAACTTGGAATTCATCTAATGCCTAAGTTAATTTAAGTGTGGATATTTAAGTCAAGATTTAATTTGGATTAAACACAAATAAATAATATGTGTTCGTTAGGAAGGCTAATAAACAGTGGGCGTCACATGTCGCAGAGTCTACTCATTCATCAGTTATTCTTATTTGTTTGCTCGTGGATGGTGACTAGGAGGTCATTTATGACTGCTTTTATGGTCCATTCCGAGTTCGATGTGCAGAGGCGGCTGGCGCGTTCCGCCTTAACACTCACAGTTTATTTATGGCAAGGAATAAACATCAAGGAGTTTTTGCTTTCAAAACATTGTCAACAGGAAAAAAATACCGTCAAGACTACGACGCCCCCTGGTGATGCAAATTTTTCTTCATTTTCGCTCGTTATTCTTTGTTTTACGTCGGACAGTGAAGAAATTCTATTTAAGTTGCTTTAATGTATCTTGTTTTAAGTGCCTATCTTATGTGAATGTAACGCTTTCGGGGAAAATAAGTCGTCTTTAATAACAAAGACATCCGCACTTGCTGTGTTTTATTTTGCAAAAGAATGTACATGTATAAGCGATAAAGCACACAAAACAGCTAAGTTACTTGATGACATTATTGTTCTATACATAGCAGCGCCCGCCGGCACTTTTAAAGGCAGTCCAGTCATTAAGCCCATTGTGGACATTATACATCACATCCATTCAAGCTGAGGGTCTCATTACAGCTTTATTTATTTACGTCAAGTTGTTCCGACCTCCGTGTTTAAGGCACTACCTAATAAGGAAAAAACACTCAAGATTTATTATACAAATTATCGGTATCTTCGCTTTCATCCCGTCGAAAAGCGCTCTTTGTATGTTTTGAAATAAATTTATCCCAAAATATTCTGAACAAAACGTCATAAGCAGCTTTATGCAAAGAAAAGTTGGAAATTTCGATGTGCCTTCAGAAGAGGTTTGTAACTCTCCCAACCAGCTTAAATTCAACTCTTTAATATTAAAGTTCACTCGGTTTTTGGTCTCTTTTAACTATTTGCTTTCAACGAAATGCGATGAACACAATTTTACTAAATAAATTATTTAATTTACCCAAAAAGGTTATTTTCATGAAAATTCAGCGGTGAGGTTATATTATTACTATAGTTGGAAACACTTGTATGGAATTTCATTTAACAAGTTTCTGTATAAAGCAACTTGATGCAAACTTTTCGACATGTTGGTAACAGTGGGTGCTCGTCGCTGTCTAAACTTCACAAATGGAGCTAACCAACATCATATGATTATACGCCCTATGATTATATTACCTACAATGCGTAAAAAGGTGTTCTAATTGCCAACATACCTAGGTAGGCATAAGTACCTTGTTTTAGTATTAGCGCTGCAATAATATATTATTTTTCTTCTAATTTTAATAACCGCATAGGTACATAACCGCAAGGTTGGTAGTCAGGGCCAGAAATAGAGAATTATTTATATACATAGATAGATACTTATATATTATATTCGCCTCATACTCATTATATTGTTTGTCCCGGATTCCATACCACACGCAGGGACTATCACGTCAATCATCCATCAAAACTGTCGTTTGACGCTTTTCCATTCTAAACCGAAACCTCACGGACGCAGTGAAACAAATGTCATCCATCATTGATATTTCAGCAAATTGTAACCCGACGATCTAACCTTAAAAAGTCCCGTCAATCTAAAAGCGAGTCATTTCATTGTATTGAAAAGTTGCGTGAGATTGCACAACTAGGGGCACCTGCGCCCAGACAAGTCGGAGCGTTGACGTCACATCGGTCTTGGGCTTTAGATGGGAATATAACTCAATCGAATTTATCAGGGTGTATTCGCGGGTGTTAGGCAGAGGTACCGACCCAGCACAATCGGCCAATCCGCACCCAGCGAACCCACTTATACTAATGCCACCTATTGAAAAGGACCGCGCTACATTTGTTGCTAACGAGAAGGTTTTGTTTGCATAGTGCGTGAGTGTTAGAGACGGCTCGGGGGTAATATCGGATTAGTCAACGCAGGATCCACTTCGCATTTTATTCCGACATGTCGTCGCCCTTGTCGAATTGTGTTTGGTATAGCTGTTGCCCGCTGGAGAATTTCTTCGATTCTATTCTGAAAATCAAACGATCTAACAAATGAAGACACTATTTGATTCCATTCCTCTGTATTACTATAATACTCGTACTATTTATTATTAGGCCCGATTCTGAAGCCACATAGTAAAAATTCTAAATTTGTTTCTATCGCTGTCACCTAATAATTATTTTGAAGAATATGGACAAAAGAAATTTTATTGCTGTCAAATTTTAAATATGTGCCTTCAGATTCGGGCCTACCTAATTTATGTTAATAATTACTAGGATAGTGATTATACTTCGATTATAGAAAATTTGTAATAAATAATGTTCATCTAATGGAAAATTGAATACTTTGGGATAGTTACGCAAATAAATAAGTAACCAAACCTAACCACTTATTTGAATCCAAATAAAATACTATGAATATTCAAAAATAAGCGTACCTACCTATAGGATTTCTCATGTTGGATTCGTTCAACTTGTGACAATTCTCAGGGGTAAACCCGTGGGCTGAACTATACAAGACTTCATATAATAACGAAGTATGGCTTCCTATGTATGTGAGGTGAGGTACCTGCCTAAACCAATAAAATTTATTTTCAATCTTTATTCCGTCTAAAATTAGAACTTGTAAGAAATTGTAACGAACGCCATCCATAAGAAAATTATCCAATTAGTTATGGAATCCTCATCGTAGCGATAGCGGCGCCAAATAAGGTATCCAGTTATTAATTTGTAATTGGGTAACGATCGATTTCTAATTAATGTAGCTGATTACAACAAAATTGACTATTCAGTAAAATATGCTGATACAAAAACAGAAACTGGGTAAATGCAACTCACAATTTTTTTGTCTATGACTGGATGAAGAAAATCATTGTTCTCGTCAGATAGTAAGTACTTAGTTATTTTATGATAAATAATAAGGTGAAGTAAACAGTGTTGTCGAACGTGCCAGATATCACTCCAGCTAGTCGCATTCGAAATCATATTATAATAATAAAGTCTCTGGAAGATCTTTGAAGGATTTTATCAGTCACCGACATAACCGAAAGAATTAGTAGACTAAAGTGCCATTAACTACTTAGGTGGGCTAATCTGTCGTACAATTTGGAGCAAACGAGCTCTGGAGTTGAGACTTGGTGTCGGATGACATGAAGGTGCGAGATCGAAGGGAGCAAACCTCAAATGTTTACTCTATATAACTGTTGAAGCATTCCATCCAACAGTGGCTAAGGATGAAAGGTATACCGGGGAACTGTAGTTATACGTTATTTGTATCTTCAGAAGTGTAATAAGAAATATTGGGCAAACCTTTACCGGAACGCAATTTATACGACGCGCCGCCGCAACCCCGATAATGATATTATCGTCCCGCACCAGGCGACCTCTTACAAATAGGTATAATGTGCCATATAAGTATATTGTATGGCATCGTTAATAGTTTTGAGACTCCGTCACATCTCTAGGATTCTTTTCCGCATAATATATATTCCCTTTAGCTTACCTCCTTCTCCTTTGACGTGTTTAATGAAACTGAAACTCTTTTCTGAAACCTTTAAAGTAACTGCTGGCTCGACCCTTTGACTTCACTGAATTCTATACACGGTGATTCTTCTAAATTGCTTTTTGAGCTGGAAAGTTTGAAAGATAAAGTTAATCCTCGCGTTGCAAAATTTTGGCAGTGATTTCTTGAAAATCTGTAATTTTAATTAAGTAATGAGCAAGTTTAGTAAGATACCTACACGATTTGTACGCACCGTTTCCACTCAACAGGTCATAGAGCATTCGCAACAATAAATACTGATATTAATCAGTAAATAGTTATTTACATCGAGGCAAATCGAAATACGAAATGCATTTTATTTACCAGCGAAAACTTTTTAAAGAAATTGCACCTTAGTTGTAACTTGTAAGTAACTGTTGTACAGATTGTCATAGGAGACATTTTTTAGTGAGAATTCCATTCACAGTAAAGTGTACTGGAGAATAATATGCGGCGGAAATGGCACTCAGCGAGACATTTACGTTTTTGTTTGCCCCAAGTATTTTTACCATTTACTTGTCTTGTCACTGAAAAAGTGTCATCAGGAGCCCCAAATTCGTAGTGGCACTGACGACCGCGACGTCGATAATACTACTGACATATTTATATGATAAGGAAAACAGATAGAACTGGTAGGTAGTGAAGATAGAGGCACGCAACCCTCGCGCATTGTACGAGTGTGGTGCTATCACGCCACCTGTCAGGCAAACACGCGAAATTAGTTTTCTTTCTGTAGTCGAGCGAAAATATGCCTTTGGGAGTGATATATCATTCATGTAATATCATGTAAACGACGCGGAATATTTCAGAAGCTTACACAAGTGTAATTATTATTATACATATGTCATATCGCAAAACGTATGCGATGATGACATTTTAAGTACCTACCTAACGTTTTCTGTAAAAGCTCATTATTTGGTAGAAATAACCAGTCCATTGTTCTTCACTACTCTTGAATTTATAGAATTGATGTTTTTAATTAAGTGATAGAAATACGTAATATATACATTACATTTCCATTAAATACTATAGAACTGCGAGCCGTTAAATGTACTCGTATTAATGTGCTAATGACTACAATCTACTGAATCACCATTATGAAAGCATGTCAAGAGGCCGTCCGTGGCACGCGCCGGAGTTTTTTTTAATGCGGTCCGGTCATCTAGCCAGTGGACGGGGGCAGTGCCGGGCAGCCTTGTTTATTTAATTTGCCCGCGCGAACAAAACTGTTTACTGCCGCTCCGCTACAAGACCAGGGAACGTCAGTAATTGAATGCCCTTTGAACACAAACTAAGTTTGTCTGTGGTACAAAAGATACATACATAGATACTTATTAGTTGTGCCGTATTTTCAGAAAATTAACTCCCTACTTATATGCGTGATTTTAAACGCTTTAAATTCTAAATTTACACGAATCACTTCCGTGAATTGTTGCAGTCCCGACATGTTTTGACCCCGTTCACAGGCCCTTATCAAGGAGACGGACGGACGGACGGGGTGTAGCTAAATATGTCAGACGTAAAGCCCACTGCAACAATTCACGTGAGTAATTGGCGTAACTTAGAATTTAAAATTTATTTGTATTGAATAACTACTAAACACTAATTTCACAATTTCAGAATATTTTCTTAAAATAGGTAGGTACCTACTACTACTAGCAGATTTAATCGTATAGAACTTAATATGTCATAGTTCATTTTAGACTTTCGCGCTTTGTGTTCATTATTATTTACTAAGCTAATATTAGACCTGTTTCTGAATAATAATATAAAAAGTTAAAATTTCAAAATTCCAGCAAATATTGTAGAAAGAGTCCCGTGTCCAAGATGTTGGCAACCTTTCTATGGGTAGTATAATATAATCCTTATCTAAGTAAATGTCGAGCTGTCAGTTCTTAAATCCCCTGAGGTCCACGCCACACCCACGTTCGGAACATCCTGGAACAGGAGCAAATCTCAAAGTTCCTGTAGATATCAAGAATCTTGACACTAGTCGTGATGTAATCGCATTGGTTGCTCATAACTCTATATGTATGTAGATAATGTTATTAAATTTGGCATGGATTTTATAACTAAATTGCCTTGTTTACAGCTCACATTAACATTGGAGGGAAATCCTGAGAGACGAGTTATAGCGGATCAGGAACTTCCGTTTCCATATTAATTAATTGAGCGTAGCAACTCATTACACGTATAATGTGCGTAATATAATACAAATCAATTTTACTGAAGTGTAACAGATTAGTTGTAGTAATTTATATTTTTAATATTCACCCGACTACAAATATTGTGTACCATCCGAGCTCCCTTGTAATTATAGGCGCAAGCTCAACAATGGGACGAGCGCCTGCCTACTTCTTCCTTGCAAACAATTTAATCTATCGCAACACACGTCATAGCTCGCACCAACTGCCAACTGCCTCATCTTAACAGTTTATAAAAATTATACTTATGATAATTTAATCTACGTATTTATATACGCACATTTAATTTAAACTCCTTGTTTTATAATATTAGATAAACTTGTTATAACTACTTAAATACTGAGACTTTTTTTAATCCGGGTCTCTCTGACATTATAGGTCAACAGTGGACTATATTATGTAAAAACACCAGCCTAGACTACTATAATTGAAGGTTATGTATCTGTCCAAAGATGAGAGTTTGCTGATATGATCTCCATTCCATTGTTAAATCAAAGTTGCAGAGCAAATTATCTTAGATAAAACCTAACTAGGAACCTCAGAATACAAGGAGCAAAGACCAAGTAAAGGTATTCCTATCTAAAGATTGTTGATTGATAAATACATCGCCGCAAAAACTGTTTTAAATGTCAACATCTGTCTGTCACTCGCCAGTTCCGCCACCTGCCCGCAGAGTGCGCGTGTGTGAAGTTAGTACTCGTTGCCAATATAGGGTATGGGTATGCATAACCATACGTATGGTGTACGTTTGGGTATAAATAACTATAACCGATCATAACCGAACATTTTAACAACGTCACTGTATTCATATCTACCTACCTACGACTCACAACGTTACAGCAAACCCCTTTCAAAGACGCCCTCGGCAATTCTTTTTCTTCCAAAATTTCTATAGCATTTGTCATATCTTTCATTTCTCGTGAGTATTATTCGATTGCGTTCCGCCTGTGAGGGGGTATATTCTTGGCAGGAAATTGTTTTCTTCTTTCAAAGAAGCGTTGAATGAATGGGTAATTTATTTTCATTTTTGGTGTTGATTCATTATTTGACTTCTATTTAATTTACACAGAAATAATAAATAGTGGCCATGGTATTTCTGCTCTTTTTTTACATAATTTCTAACATGCCTAGTTTATCCTTGTATCTTTGGCTGTTCGTCTTAGAAATTTAATCGAAACCACTCAATCTTCCACGTACATTCAGTCTAAATCGAAAATCGGAATTTCTTTAGCTTGGCTTTATCTCACATCGCAGTTAAAGTGTGGGTATACAACCCTCGTAAATTTGTCTTGTTGCTCGATTTACCTTTGTGTCGGGGAATCTAGATAGAGGCGCTTGCCCGCGTCACGCCCCTGTAGGGAGTTCATCTAAAGCGTCCAGTGGCACATCGGAAATGACCGCCGGGGTCATACACACACCGCGACAATCCTCGGGGAAATCAACACACGATTTGTGATACTCATCTATCGTCTTTGTTGTTATCATTATTTATGTATCTGCTCTGCTTCTCTTTGGATTAAAAACGGTTATTGTTAGTGCATACAGTCGTTACCCCAAAATTTATGTACGTATCGACCATTGCTATGCTGTTACGGAGAAACGGCTGCTTTAGAGCAACATGATAGGTAACTTGACAAGATAACACAAATTTAGTTAATGTCTTTGGAGTTCCGTTTCAAGCAGTCTGATGGAAAGTGACAAACTGTCTAGGCGCACCTCGTCAATCAATCCAATTACCGAATTTTACACTCCCCCATTAAAACTTTGTTGACCCATTTCGGAAGTTGTAAAGCATCGTACACGGACGTAGACCGAGCAGCAGAGTTAGCCCGTTCGTCCATTATGTGCTAACCCGAACTTCGAGACTTCGTCGGTCCGCAATGCCGACCTTCATTTATATGGCCTTCTGTCCACATGACGTTTGTCATTCGAGATCCATCATCTGGTGCTCCCGAGAATTCAGATAATAGAAGCTAGACAGGTCATATTCCGTCCGTCATTTCTTGCTAACTGGTAGACGAAGATATCTTCCGTCGTAGGCTTTCCTTGAGGAATAACAAGTTGGGCAGCCGCCGCTAGTTGTTACGTCAATATGTCTTCACGAGGTAGGTGCGATTAGGGAGAGGTATTTATTTATATGATGCATAAGTAGGTACCAAACTTCGTTCTTACTTACCTAATCTTCAAATCTCAAGCGGGTGGTTCCCGTCATGAGAAACCGGAAGTGGAACTTATTTCGCGATGCTCGACGTTGCGAACATGCATCCGGTACTGAATTTAAAGACGTATTCCCGTCACGTCCAATCATCTGAAGTCGGATCCTATAGTGGATAAGCGCGCTTAAGTGGACTATGTTCACTTTGTACGAGACTAGTAAGGGTAGAGTTCGACCTAGATGTTAAAAAACTGGATTGAATTAAGTCGATCTAAAGTCTAAGTCACGTACAGTTAAATAAAGAGTGTAGAGAAACTTATGCTAGGTTATTTAGCACTAACTGACTGTAGTACAGGAGTATGAACCTTCGAATTCAAGTTCTCATTTGTCGAACCATAAGTATACAATAGTCATGGAGCTAGGATCTCTTTGGTGGGCCCCCGTTCGAACCTTCCTGACAATAGTCAACAAATTCTTATACATGCAATATCAAACTATTCTATGATTTTCAAGTAGTAATTAATATTGTATATACAGGGTGATTGGTAGATGGGTGCATAGCCTTAAGGTGAAGCTAGTACAGACCGTTAGGAACCATTTGAGCCATGGTTGTCTTAGACAAAGTCTCGCTATTTTTTTTTTACTCGACTTTTAAGGTTTTTGGCTGAAAAACCCAAAATTTTACTGTTAACTGCTTATAACGACCAAATTGAATGATAAGCAAATTCTTTTTTATTTTATTTAATTAAAGTAATGTGTAGCCAATCAGACAAAACATGTTCTAAGCATCTGTGTCATCAGACATTTTTTTAACAGACATTTGAAGTTCATAAAAAATTTCAAAAATTTTAGAATACAGTTTTTTGACCTCATTAAAAAAATAACCGAAGATGCTTTTTTTGTTCAAACCTTTTTAAAAACATGCTTGATTATCGCTCTTTCTTTTGAGGTATCATTTAACTGGATATCTTACAAATTATTGAAATTAGGATCTGCAAACCATGTTGAGGGAGAAATTTTGAATTTTTAGGCAGACTAATTAAATCAACATTTTAATTGAAATAAATTATTATTTATGTTCAAAATGACTGCCGCCGTTCCTAACACAAGCACGGGCCCGTCTTCTTACTTCTGTGTTTTTTATTTATTTTAAACAACATCTCTAGCTTCATGATATTAAACGCTGAATTAATCCTGTCTATCAACTCTTCAACGCTGGCAACGCTGCGCTGCTGTTGAGCGCTTTATACTAACGGTACTCCAAAAGCTACTGCGAGGAAATAGAGAACAAATACTTACATAAAAGCCAAGTATAATATACGAGTAGTGGCAGCTTACCATAAGTCAAATAGTTTGTCTAGATGTTCAAAACATTACGAGTCAAGGTAACGATAATTACCATTAACCCTAATTAATTTTATAAATGCTAAGTTTATTAATTTACTAAAACAAGTTTGTTACTCCTTTATGGATCGTCTGTACGACCTATTCAACCGAATTCCTCGAAAATTTTCATACATGGACATGAATAGGCTATTTATACATCAAAAATCATTTATCAATTGTTGTAATCATGAGCAAAACAGATAGCGAAGTAAAATAATACTTATAAAAGGTTACATTATCAACTCTCACTGTAGCCTATTTTGACTTGCTGGTAGTTTTGTGTCACGAGTAAAATTGAAAATCCATATCAGGCGCATTTTATTGTTTCCGCCACCATTACGATACAGTCCGTTTAACGCAAAAAGCAAAGCATGAGAACGTTCGATAGCTTCGCAAAAAACTCACACCTCGTATCTACTATTAATGAAACTGAAATCGATGAGTAATGAAAGGTTCCATTCCCACACGCATTGATCACAGGGAAAAAAGCGAATTGCGCACAGATTTTCCCAAAATATTTTTTGCTGATACCTCCATTTTCTAGAAACCCTCGCAATGAATTGAAATAACGTTAAACGAGCTTAAGTTAGTCTTTGCAGGTAAATAATAGGGTGATTTTCAAATACTAGTATTAGATTTTCAATCGCGTTCACGGGAAGAGAACAATCCCTATTTATCTCGTGAAGTAGTTCGGGGAGATCTGATAAGACGATCAGGGGCGGGACATTGGATGGATTTTCTAAATTCGGTAACAAGGTACTAAAGCGTGATGCGACACTCCAGCTTAGGAACGTATATTTCGGGTTAGATGTAGTGCGCCCGCGTGCGATTTCAAATAACATCTTTTTCTTCCCAAAACATGGTACGTAAAATAAAAGCTTCAATAATTTACAATGAATTAAGAATTTTGTCTTTGCTTGATGCGGTAAATTTAGCACACACGCCTCTTTTTCTTATTTATGGTTACCGACCCTGGACCCATTGACACTGCCAGAGGTGATTTTTGTCAACTTTCGCCTCTCCGCCCGCGCGTGACCGAGCCGCTGTTCACCTCTGATAAAGGAATTTCATTATCAATGCGTGCGCAATGCGAATGTGTCCCGTCCTGAAGATTCGATTGAAGATCGTTTGCACCTCAATAGGGTACCATTGCTTTAATGGAAATGACGATAGTACCTACATGCCTTGTCTATTACAAAAAACAACGACTTGATCTTAACTTGATAATGACTTGTTCTAATTTAAAATGTACTCTGATTATTTAGATAAATGTGACTGTGGGTTTCTTGCCTCTTCATTGCCCGTAGATAATGACTTTTCCGAATCGGTGGTCGATTCCTGGATAACCCACTCACAGACAGACTAGTATTGCCATTAGATTTTATTGTACCTTATATCCAATTTTGAATAGTGAATTTTTAGTATGACTTTCAAAGTTTGACTTTGTTCTGGTTATTCATTTCCGTCATCCATTCATCATATATGTTTAACTATTTGCGTAGGTAAGTATTAAATTATGGCGATTATCATTTAATATTGGTGTAATTGCGGCACCTGTGATTTGAAGCTATGATGGTTAGTAGGCTCGTAGCAGGCTCGTTACTACAGCGTTGTGGTGTCGTAGGCATTTCATTACTGTTCAAGGGGAATACTAATGCTTCCACCGTATGTTTGATATGATAAGCAGTTATATGAGGAATCAGGCTATTACCGCATACGTAATCTAAACTTACACGGATGTTATTATCAAATGGAAATTAAACTCTTTACTTACACAGATAGATAGGTATGCTGGTTAAATATTAATTTATTACTCCTACTAAAAAAGATTTTGCTGCGCATTTTAACTTTGAGATGTCCGCATTATTTTTAATGGGTTTGCAGACAGCCCCGGACAAACCTCTGTTGGCCCTGGTGTGGTTGTCAAAATGCCGTCGCTTGGCGCGCGTTAGCGTCTCAGCATCGCTGATTACTTTTTATGGGCGTCCAATTCCGCAAAACTTTGGTAGATCTTTTAACAAAACAAATTGTATAAAGCCATGCCCAAAACCGTAGTCCCAATTTTTAAAAGAAGTTTTAAAGTACCATACGAGTAATCTTAAAAGGTCGTAACCACAAAAGGACTAACATGATCTCATACAAATGATAGAGTTGTTACGTCGGCCGTATTTGCCGTTAAATCCCCATACTTCTAGGACCTCAGTAATTTTGTATTAGTTTTGTTATAGTGGCTTCTCCGACCTGTGTCGCCAACTCGTTACAGAAGCCAAAATAAGCGAAGGAAGTCCGCAGGGGTGTAGCGGGGCGACCGATATTCCATTGTTTTCGATGTCGCCGCCATCGGCAGTCTTATCTCAACGGCATATGGTTCGGATTGCGGCAACTGGTGTTGAAAGCGTTCGTATGTTTGCTAATAAAGATGCTGGACATTTCGTCCAGAGGGCCCTAATTTATCATTGTTAGAGTGCGCCTCAAACGAAAGCAATTTCCGTCTAGATTTCTTTTCGGTCCTTTGTGGCGAGTTCGATTTATTACAAATTTTATATTGGCCAATTATGATTCCACAAGATCTTCCAGCAACTTATTAAAATGGCGTCTATGATAATTAATTTTTAAAAACAGAGTGAAGATACTGAAAATAGGATTTTTATGAACAATGTCTTTGTTCGTAACATAACGAAAATCAAATTAAATCTGAAATTATACGAGAAAATTTAACTGTTACGGTGATAATGTGAAACGGAAGGTAGAGGTAAGTACTCCTGCCGATGCCGGGCTGTCAAGAACTCTCAGCATTTTCTTTGTAATCGTGACGCCCAGAGAGGGAATACAGAAATCCTTGATATTTGAAAAAATCGTCTGTTTGTCGTTTCTTTTGTGATTTCCATAAAATTGCTTTGCGTTTGCCACTAGACCGGGGTTAGTTGAGCGTGATAATGGTAAATTGCCGAGGAAATTGCATTTCACACAGAATAACCTAAATTGATTTATTCGATTATGTAAAAAAATAACGACGTAGATAATATTGCGAAACGGGCAATATAAAGGATTTTATTTTACACACATAGCATGCCCAGTTAATTAAAACACACACCGCGGCGAGTTCTACTGAAAATTCGCATCAAAAGGAACAGCAGTGTTAATTATTCTGTTAGATATTGGTTCCATCTGACAAAACACGACTGTAATGTTGGTATACCTATGCATACGAGATTTGAAATATGCATATATAATAAGGTCTGCAGGAAGAATGAACCATTTTGATACTACACCTACAAATTACTTAATCGGTCGGTAGTTTAGTTTCACTTTTTGATTGGGTATATTTCTTAGATCTAAGAAATACGATGTAGCTACATAAGTTGATATATTCTGAATTTAGACAACTGAATGAACAAAATATGCTTACCTGGATATTTAGTTGTCTTAAATATCGACAAGTTTTTCCAATTGGCGACGCCGAAATCGTTTACTTCTATAATAATAACAATAACATACCTATATCTATAATAATAACAATAACATACCTATATGTATAATAAGTAGGTATACAAATTAATATCGGACTCAACGGGAAAACGTCGTGAAAAAAACCTGTTCCTTACAGAAAATAAACCAATTATATTTGATTGGTTGATTATGAATCATTTTCGAACAATGTCCTGTTTCTTTCTAATGAAACCTATAATGCATAAATGAATAAATAAAGTGAAATAGAAAATAAAATCCATGGCCTACTTTTAACTTTTAGGTACATGTCTACCCATAAAACTAGGGTCACTCAGTATCATTAGTACCTACCATTGAACTGTACCATTAAGGTACTACACTAATCGGTGTCACCAGAACCATCAATGGTACTAATGATACTACGGGCCATAGTCCACTACATACCGCACCGTACGTAACGAGCATACGAACTCCAATGTGACCAAAACCTTGCTTGTTGCAGTGACCAAGTTCATCCGTATTGGCATCGCAGACAAGAATGACAACCCGCCGTACTTCGACAAGGAGCTGTACGAGGCGGAAGTCGACGAGAATGAAGACATTCAGCACACTGTGCTCACCGTCACCGCCAAAGATCACGATGAATGTAAGTACTTAGCATCAGTAATATTTATCTAGAGCTCTTCCGTTATCAACATCCGTCAGCTAGTCGCCTTGTACTATGAAACAGGTCATACCGCACCCGATTCCGGCTACCATTTCACAGAAGAAGTAAGAGTTATACCGGGACGCATCACACTGCGTCTTCCAGTTCGCGGTCTTAGTATCACTCACTAGCTATCACTGGACGAGTTTTACGACCTTAACGATTGTTATTGTTTCATAATGGCTCGGACATGTCAAAATCACTTTTCAATAGTTTAAATAAACACGAAACGTTTAATACATGAATAACACAGGTCCCACCTCTATTTCTATCTAGTAGTCATTCCTCGGTACAAGGAAATTGCCTGTATTTTACAACAATAACTCACACAAAGAGAAAAATAAGTTCGAGTCATGGATACCTCTTGTTTAATGTAGATTGCTTTTATAATAATGTTATCAATTTATCATCAATCGTAGAAATCTTAATATGATAGATGATTACATTTCTGCCAATAATAGCGACTTATTGTTAGAACTTTGGTTTGGACAGGTTTATCAAACACGTCTAAACACACAGTGCAGAGAGAAGTTCCTAATTAAATCATGCACATATCTTTATGATAGAGCAAAGAGAAGCAAATAGTTTCTCAGTGACATTTTCCAAAATTGTCGCCTAAAAACTTAATATATGTATAAATTGAGTACTAAGTATAGTATGAGTTCTGTGGTACTATGCTAGTTTGTGAGTAAACCCTTTAAGACGTTTCCCAGAGGAAGAGCCTCACGCGGCTTGTGTCAAGCCGCATGTAATATGTACAACGCAATAAGCAAAGTTATGAAGCAACCAAAAGTTATCTTATTACCAGAAGATTACAGTCAGTTGACGGGCTGACATTTCAATCTCAATTCTTGTTTCATAATACATTAATCAGAATATTCGATGTTGAACTCGTGCAACTTTAGCCTTCTAGAATCAGTCCTTCTCAGAATCTTGTTCAACCCTTAGAGCAAAATGTATATAGTATCTAATCTACCTACATAATATGTGGCTCATAAATACTTATTAAAGAGTATGTGTATCGGGACAAAAATATAAAATATTTGGCTCGTTGAATGATTTTTGTAACTTAGCTATAAAAAGATATTATAAATAGGCATAATTTAAGCAGCATTAATTTGTAAAAAAAATATCTGACGTATTGCGTGTTGGTGGACACACCACACTCCACCGCGACGCGACCGAAACAAATTACCAGGAAATTAATGTTACACGGACCCTGCTATTGTATATATACCAACCAATTAAAGTATATGTAAGCGAAACATGGCTACTCCACTATTTTGAATAACATATTATATTTATTTCCTATTAAACTCAATAAGGTCGTCATTGATCATGACTCATGAAAGTGACATTTTAAAATCAAAAGTCGTTAAATAAAACAACACAATTCAATACACAACAATAGGAACACCAAGTCATTTTCATTTGATCAAATTCATTAAAAGCTTTATACAAAACATTTTGTGACCATTCTTTTACGCTCAATCACTATTCAATTGCTTTGTGCCATAAACCATTGTTCAGTTCCTTTCAAGTCCGCGTCGAAATTGATTATTGTCGTATTCGTTATTTCAATTTTGTAAATCAGAACAGCAATGCCTTCCTACTTCCACGTTCTCTCTCAATTATGTGGGAACAATAAATTAAACCTCCTCGCACAAGCAAATAACCTTACCCATATTTTTTTTCGAGATATTTTAATTAAAAACATTTAGGTCGTATTAAAGGCTTTTCCTAAATACATCAATTATGGGATTACCTTTCTTGTTGTCTTATTCATTTAATAATACCTATAAACTCCCTTTGAATGCAAGGCTTCAGAGTACTAAAAAGTTTCTTAGTATTTAAATCAGCTTATTTTAAATGTTATTGATAGACGAAACACGAAATTAATATCGGAACGTACCTAACGTATGATTGTTGTTTATTTTGTTGTTAAATTAAAAAGTTTTTGAAACGACCAAATTGTTATCGAGTCGATTCAAAGTTTTGAATGTTGCTGGCAAAGTATCATAGTATGTTATAGTATAAGTAGAGCCAGTTTGGCACACGTATTTACTCGTGCAAAAGTTTCGCAAGGGTGCGGAGAGTGTGCTACATGTTACGATGTTTTATGCGAACCTACCTCGCGTTTAGAGTTTGATCGATGAGTTCGCACACTTGCTGCGATACATTATATCCGAAAATTTGCTTTCGCTCCCTACTCCCTAGTAATACTACACTCGGCCTCTCACCCCGAGCCTTATTAAACGCCACCGTTTCCTGTGCCGTCTCCTAACGACATTACAGTCGCTAATTCTCTCAAAGTCGCTAATATCATTAACTTTAATACTTCAAATTGCCCTCTCGCGCGTTCGGCAATCAGGAATGATGAAGGAACTCTCAGGTAACTTGAGCCAAGTTGCTAACTCTCCAGAGACGGCGCGTACTATTTTATTTTACCCAAAGGAACATTTTCGAACGCACCGTCGAAATTGAAAGTATAATAAAATTTTCTCTACTACATCGTAAATCTTTTGGGGTCGTTTATGTCCAGTCGTTTGTTTCAGCAAACGCTATTCCATAATGAAATTGATTTTATTTTGTGATACAGGTAAGGACCGTATTTTCGTGAAACATAGATACCTACCCATTGTTTTCGTGTGTAATAGGTACCTATATGTTATAAGAAAGCGAAACTTTTGAAGATGAACAAAGAACTTTTCAGCTCCAGCTATCTATCTTTATAATAACGACTGTCCCAAAAGTTTTATTACGGTGAACACTATCTTGATTATTTTAATTGATTGATGGTTTTATCTGACGTTCTAGAGTACTGCTAGAAATAACGAAGGTCTTATGAAGGTTCTTAGAATTTTTTATTTTTCGTTTCAATATCCACCGAACGTCAGGAAGTCATTGTTTTAATACTTAAGATTTCATAAGGTGCCTTCAATTAAATATTTATAGAAAACGCCTGAGGTAACAGTTCAAATTACGGGTACCCTACCTCTTTCATTGATGAGCGAGCAATTACGATGATCTCGTTTCTCGGCGTGTTCTATTATTTCCCTCGGAAACCTTGTCGCAGCGAGTACGGCGACGACGTCTAGCACTTCTAGGGACATTGAAGAGCACTTCTGCTTTCTGGAACGAATGTTTGTTTACTTTTATTTATCGCATTTCTACTGCAGCTTTAAAATGAATTCCTCGAGTTAATTTTGTAAGTAATTTAAGCAGAGGAGGGTCGATTATATCAACAGAATAAACACGTTGCTTATTCGGAGGTAATCTCAGTTTCGCTACAGAACCTCTGCGCTATGAACAGTTCAAACACTGGAGCAATATTTCAGAAATTGTGTTCATATTGTTTTCTGGCTGAGTTTGACTGCCACAGCGCCCGCGGGCGATGCCTGCTCAGCTATCTCCACTAGCTGCATGCGATTTTCTGATTACTATTAAAAATATCCAAGCGTCGCCAACAGATGTCTCCACGGCGACCCGATTCAATCTCGCTTGTAAACTGCTTCCTTTTCGCTTCCCCGAGAAAATTAAAGCTAACTTGTGCGATGAAACATACTGTAATGCTATAGTGGCGTCTCCGCTCCATTTTCACATTGTTAACAGTGTTCATAACTGGATATTAAGATGGCAAACCATTAAACTAACAGAATATGTATAGTCGCAATTTTAGTTAAACTAAAGGGCTACTGTTTCGATATCGTTTTATTGGCTGACGTTTATGGCTTTATTGGGTTTTATTTTATATTTTATCAATAAGCAGTACTCCTACATTAGGGGAGATTTATAATCAAAAGTGGAAGTAGTTATGATGGAGGGTTCTCTATTGTTTTCATATTTAGGTAGGTATTTAGACACTACCAACTACAACTTTACAACCATTAGATGTTCTCTACTCAGACATAGTAAATCTTAGTAGTAATTAATCACGAGAACAATTTTAGCAACGATTATCTGTGTGAACTTGTTAAACTGTTGAGTTAGTTCTGCAAACATGGTGGCCGCTTGCCACATTGTGTACTGAAGAGAAATTGATTTCAACTTTAGTTGTTATATACTAAATTATTAGAATAGATGAGTTATATAAGTTTGTAAATGATATTGTTTAAAAGATATAGAGTCAAGGCGGGGAAGTCCGTCTACTGGGCAAGTTCGTCTAAGACTCTACACAACTCTATGAGAGTATTTTAAGTTTACTGCAGATGGAATGGAGTAATTCTAGATCTTGTGTTTAAAACACCATATGTCGCACCATTACTTGTATACAACAACAGACCAGTACATAGGTAGGCTCTGTTCGTGATACTCCGTAAAACATAGTTATTCAGTGTTTTTCAATAATATTTATTGGAGTATAATCTTAATGATCATTTTTTTCCAATACTATGTTCTCGCATCAAAGTAAGTCTGTCTGCTGAACTTCGGAAACGTTCGTCATATGATAGACTTGCCCCAAGTCCTAAACAAATTGGTCTAAAAGTTAAATTATAACTAATACAAAAATTCAAACAAACATTCACACTTTTGCATGTATACCAGTATATTAGTCTGATTTTAGGTTTATCACGTCTGACTCAGAACAACGAACTGTATGCCGGATATACACCTTTTTAGTTAGTTTTAACCCACCTTTAGTTAGTTTTAAACCTCGACTGTTCGGCTAGACCAAAATTTTTGGCAGGCTTTGTTTTTTAACATGCTTTAAATTATTACAAAATCAATCAGTTAAGATGAAAAATCGTTTTTTTTCTTAATATTAAGTCATTTTAAAAACTAGTAGTTCCGTGAGAACAGTAGGCCTCGCCAGCCCATATAAACCAAACCTAAAAGAAACAAACAGAAGTCAATTTTGCAGTTGGAGACAGATTAAAAACTAATGTGACAAAAATTAGCACTTTAAAGCTTAATATTTCGCAAACGAATCCCTGAATCGAAAAATGTTTTTTACACACCCGCGATATTTTTGAAAGACCTATCCAACGATATCCCACACCATGGAATTCACGCGAAAAAAAAAATATATCCTATTTTTCGTATGCAGTTCTATGAACATAATTAAAATTTTCGACTTTCTTAAGTTAATTGACTATTACTCAAAAACTAATAGAACCTACTTAGCTGTCATAGTTTTCCTTTTAACTACGTTATATATGCTACTGCCGTGAATTTTTTCACATTTTCAGTAGCAACCGTTTAACTTGGAGGGGGGGGGGGGCTGACGACACGTGACTCTAACAAAAATTACCTCTTTAAAGCTTAATATTTAGCCAACGGATCCCTAAATCGAAAAAATGGTATTCACACACCAGCAATATTTTTGAAAGACCTATCCAACGATATCCCACACTATGGGATTCACAAGAAAAAAAAAGTTCACTCCCACTTTGCGAGTATGGTAGGTACTCTAAAAAAAATGTTTTTCAAAATTTTATTCTACTCATTTTGTCGGTTTTATTAATTTATACCTATGCCAAATTTTTGTCAAAATCGGTTGAAAAATGCGACCTGTAGAGAATTACAGACAGAAAGACAGAAGGACAGAAAAACAGAAAGACAGAAGGACAGACGGACATTAGCATTTTTGGCCAATCTCGAAACTTAGACGCTTCGCTCGCTTCGCTCGCTCGGTCAATAATAGTAAACTGATCTGCTTATTGTAAAGCATTACATAAGCCATTGGTCGGTTGCGTTCGTGTCGCGAATTAATCAGTAGTTCAAGATTGCATTCAATATTTACTTCAACCTGTAAAAAAGTGCGCTGGACTAACCCGCCTTGACCTTAAATCATTTGATTTTCATTGAAGTAGTATAAGCGAAGTATAAGTATAGTATAAGATATACACATTTCAAAATAATTATCTAGTGTTCATAAAATCATCGGTAAGTATCAATAAAGTATCCAAAATTTATTGAACGACGACCCTGAGCGGCAGATGCCCTACGGATAATTTAGTGATCAGCTCCACAGCCGTGTTACAATGAGGCGCACCATTTAACAGGAGGTCTGGCAGTAAGTGGCGGCGTCTATCGAAACAGATCCTCCGCGATCGTTACACCACGGTCATTACACTAACGAATGGGGATTACGCTCACTTTCCGTTTAATTGCCTGCGCTTTGTACCTAAGTAAAAACTGAGTGCTCCATAACAGCATCATCTCTCGCTAATCAGTTTAGATGAGGGTAGCTTTCATTTATTTGTTGCGAACATGTTGCGAAGACCTCCGTGAGCCGTCATAACCCAGTTCGTAGTGAGACGTGCGTGAATCACAAAGCCACCAAGCCGTCCCGGGCCACCGTATTCGGTTTTATGAAGCCCATCTTTATGAGGGGAGCCCTGTGCCCAACAATGGTCGTAAATTAGGCGGTCGTATATAGGTATCTACGCAAGATTGTCGTATTGATTGGCCGTTCGCAATGTAGCATCTTCTATTGATAGAAAATAACGAAAATATATAGTAAATATATAGTAAAACTATTCCTTGAAGATGGCTAACCAAGTGAGTAGTTTCATGATCTCAGTCAATATAGAGAAAAAGATTACGTGCTTATCCCCAAGCGCTTACCTTTGACAGCAGCAAAAGGTAAATAACTTTGACAAGGGCAGCCAACTAGCCTATAAAAATATGGATATATTTACACGGGACAGTTTCTATAAAGAATGAATTCCCCCAGGCTAACGAAGCATGACGTAGGGACCTGAAAGTGACGGCAAGTAGGATAAACTGAGAGCACGTGTTAAGCTTATCGCGAAAAATGTTACTAAGAAACTCAATACTCCAACGTAGGGACTTTACAATAGTGCTTCTAGCGTGACAGCGTCAGATATTCTATTGAAGGTTGAATACATTTGCCATCACGAATCGTATAGCCATGGTTTATGATAAGTATTTAGTAATCCTACATACAATATTTTTATCCGAGTTCGTATAATTTCCGTGTCTACCCCAGCAATCTTTTGTCAAACGAATGTTATGAACTAATAACTAACTAGCGTTGCAGCCCGACACTTTCAGTATGAAGCGCTTCCGGAGTTGCGGCTCTCTTTAATTAATTCTTAACCCGAGACATTAATAACGCGCTAATTAAAGACGTATTTTGCTGGCTCTATCTTTAACTTGCGCGATTATGCGCGGAGCGACGAGTGCCTTCGCTGCTGCTAATGGATGATAAAACCGCGTCAAAGCGACTATCAACGGTATAAATTAGAGAATCTCCCAATAATGCCTGATAAATTGCTTCTCTCTCAATATCCTTATATTATATGTATGCTGGAATCTTCTATCGTTAAAAGCTTTCAAGTGAAATATAAAACACGACCCCCTTTTGTCCTTTATATATTGTTCTTCAAACAATAAAATGTTTTATGAATGTCTCTCATCCATCTTTATCCTGCCAGTTCATCCTTGATTACGAGCGTTTTCATTAGCCGAGTAGTGTTCGAGCAAGCAGATGTAACTTCAAATGAAACTCAAAATAAAATATCCATATTTTAAGCCATGTTTAGTATTATAGCTATGTACTTACCTATATTACCGCTTAGCATTATATTCGGTTCATGGACGCTCGAGATCTCTTGTCGAGAGTGTAGTTCTCCATTAATTGAGTCCGGCAGGGCGGCAGTCCACCCGTGACGTCACACTGAGTGATTGTCGCGCTAATTCGCCGTGACGTCGACGATCGTTGTCCGCTCACCCGTTGTATGCCTACTCCCTTATAGGGACTCGAATTAAACCACTTATCTGCGGCGATGGTACATACCTATGTACATAAGTACTCTAATGTAGGTACCATTTTTAGAAGTATTTTGTGTATTGATTTTTAACATCGGGCGGGGACGTTCAGCAAGTTGCAAGGTGATCAATCAATCAAGATATACTGGAGTGAAGCTTTTAGCTGAGTTTGCAATCTTACTACCCACCCACATAACAAAATTTTATCCAAGTAAGTGGACGAACTTGAGTTTTTAATGTCCGTAAGTTAGCAGTGCTCATAAACATGTCAGCGTAATAAAAATAAATTTGCATCCAAACTGTATCAGTTGTGTAAGTGCTTATTTTTAAGCGATTATTATTTCATTCGCAGTTTTTGCCGACTCCTGTTCGTCTGCACATTTATTTTAAAAGAAGAAAAGAAAAGTATTTTTACGTGAAAGTCTCATGAGACGTTTCAGATCTTTAAAGATATTTTAAGAAGGTGATGAAAACGCCTTTGGAAAATGCCTTGTTACTTATCTTTATCCTCTTAACAACTGTTCGGATAAATCTTTGATTTTTTTATGCTTGGGAATTCTTCGAAACGTGGATTAAGATTTAACCCATATTTCATCCTGATAAGGCGAAGGGTACCCTCGAAAGAGTAAAAGTTTTTTATAGCTGACTTTTATGGGGACAAACATTCGTATTACCTACCTACGATTACATTCGAGATTCAACCAAAACGACCTAGTATGTCGAAACAAGTCGTACCCCTTTTCCTGGTAGATTGACATACTATTGCCTCGTTGTGGCGTGTAAGCTAGATTTATATACTAAGTAAGAAAAAGAAAGGTGTCTAAAAGGGCATACTCGTGCAAGCATTTGGCGGGTAGTAAAGCGTTAAATTGATGATACACTTTTCGAAATACACACCTGGGACCAATATCATTGGATCAAGAATGAGGGTTACATCTCTCTTTTTACATCCCCTGCGTATGTGTAAAGTTTATTACCTCATAATCATTACGGCGTTTCTAACAATTCAAATTTTTTATCATTATTTAAGTTATAAAATTTTACGCGGCGCAAAATATTATAGCAACTTGTTTATTTCCTCCCAGATGCAGGAAAACGTATATGAAATAAGAGTACCGTGCTCGCAGTCTTAAGCTCTCGTAACTGTCATAAAGAAGGCATTAATCATACATTCAAGATTAAAAGGAAGAAGTATTTATGCTACAAGAAACTTTCCGAATAGCTTTCCTCGCATAAATTATGATATTATCTAAATGCCAACTTAATATATAACTTAGCGTAATTTTCTTGTCGTGATTCGCTATAATGGGATCGTTTATATATGATATACGTACCTTTTAGTTGGTGAGCCAACTCTAAGCGCATGACCTGGGCTATGATTATTTTTACTTAGTTTATTTTACTTACATAAAACGTAGTGTCTCAGATTATACTAACGTGGTGGGCGGGCGCTAGGACAGGTGCAAGGATTGTGAAAGGAGTTTACGGTATATTTATTTTAGATAAGAATACTTCACTATACAGAGATACTGTAAATTAGACCTTTTCCCTATTGTAAGGCCTAAGACTAATAACTGATTATGCCAAAGTCGTATCATCCCTTAACGGGTATTTTCAACAATTCTATACATCATACTCGTACATCAATAGTAGCCATGATCGTTTTATTTCCACTGTAAATATATTCATTATTAAGTGAATTCTTTTAAAAAATAATTGAGGTTTTCTGACCGTTAGCATATGAGTAAATCGGACTCTGTTCTATATGCATGCCTATAGTTTCATGCAAATTTGTCTAGCCGTAGCCCCTTAGGTATGTATTACTGAGAGACTAATTTTTACAAACTACGATTTGTTATTATTATTATGTTAGTAAGCACAGCTACTATATAGCTAGAATGTCGGAAAATCGTGGCTGTTATTCCTCGGGCTACATTGTTGCCTCAAATATGTACCGCGCGACACTTGACAAATTACATTATGATTTTGTTGCCGGGCCTGCCGAACAGCTTTGTAACTTAATTTTGAACTTATACGCGTGTTATGCTAAGTGACAAACTTCTGAACTTGCTACTGCATGCCTCGACTTTTGATATTAAAAAGATTTCTTTCATTCCATCTCTTTTTGAATATTCTATGGTACAGAATTACTTTGTTTTCATATAAGTTTACATAATCAAGGAATTAACCAAACAATCTCAAAGACACAGACATAGAGGTCTGTGCTCAAATAACTTTACTTTTCTGACAATCCATTTATCGAAAGATGCTTCGATGGAGGTAATATGCTACGACAGCTTCTACGCTACGTTACAACGCTACGCCGCCTTATGTACATCGACAGTCGCGACGCCTACGAGCTTATTGATTTTTCTAATACATTTTGCGCCAAGTAACATGTTTCCCTTTTTTAACCAATTATAGTCAGCATGAGTGAAAAAATAGTAGTGGGTACGTAATAATTTGAATTCCCGGTTTTGGAAAATATTAGATCCATTGCGTACTAAGTCCTAATACTATGTCGCACCGCGACTTCGAATTTTAACAAAATGCTATGGCTATATTCCGTTTTTCCTTAGCTGTCTTTCAATACAAACTTTAATTGCGTCTCGGCCACATGTGCGAGCAAGGCACTGTAGCAGCAAAAACAAGTTTGTATTACCATATTAAAATTGCGGTCCACTTGGGAACATCATCTATCGTTTATTTCGCTCTCGAGTTTTCTTAAAACACCTAAGAAAAAACGGATTATACATCTGTGCATTTAATGTTGCTAAATATGTTTATATCTTTTGAAAAACTTTCCATTCAAATACCTCCGACATTATTCCTCGTCGACATTTATTTAAGCGTGTGTGGCACAATAAATTCTCTCGCGTCATTTTTGCTGGAAAGCAAGCAGCGCGTTATCTGCGGGCGGTTTACTCACTCAGTGTTCATTGAGGGGTTTAATATTATCCGATGCGATGAGCGCTTGCCGTCGACACACAGTAATGTACGCGGGATCAAGTTGCGAGCGAGTGGCAAGTGAGTGACTGAGTGAATAACGTAGTTGGCTCCTCTCTGTATGGTTTGTAAATACGGCATTTTCTGATGCTACCACTCGTATTTGCTTTTTAAGACTTGTTTTTATAGAGTTCTATTATACTATTTGTTCCACACGGAAACGGCAATTTTAGTATACTTCCTTTTTTACTTTAGGGAGATGCAGGTCCTAAAAACTTGAATAAAGTTTGTAGTTGTTTGTTCTGAACAATGATAGTTCACTAATAATCTGCATAAAATATAGTACATTTCCATATCGTGCGTCACTTGGGCGGCTAACAAAGACAGCTGTTTGCACTCTACAGATTAATAGTTTGCTATAGTTGTGCTGTTTAAATCCTTTTTAATTGTACATACTTTGCTTTTGTTTACGATTGCATGGAATTGACTTCCTTTTAGACGAGCGAAAGTAGGCAAAACATGTTCTTCGTGTTAATCCTCTCTACCGCCGAGCTACATCGCGGAAACAATGTGACAACAAAACTGGTAAATCGCATTCGCCGCACATTGTTGGCTGTTGATTCGACCGCAACCATCGCCGCGCATGTGTTTGTGTAATCTTAAACCTAATGACGGCTGGCAGCCAAAATGCGCGAAAGAGGATATGACGTACGCGTACTGTGCGTTACACCACGTCACGCCAGTAATTACATACATATCTATTACTAGCGGACGCCCCGCGGCTTCGCCCGCGTTGAATAAGTTTCCCGTTAAAAACTAGATACTCCCATACACTCATTTACAACGCATCCCCCCATTCCTTAAAATGTGAAAATCCACAAACACTCATTATTTATTTATCGGTCAGTAGCTGTAATTCAAATTTTCATGTTTCTAACTTCAAAGAACAAAGACTTATTCAAAAGAGGGGGGGCTTCTTGAAATTTCCAAAAATCCTTGGATGCTTAAATGCTTACGTTATAAAAAACCTATGTTCCCTAGTTTTGTCTGTGCGTTGTTAGATCAGTATGTCAAGACAGACGTTTTATTACTGTACAACTCTAATTAATGAATTAAAATTTTACATAGGCAACTGATCTGAGCGTTTACGTTCTTGCTTATGCAATCCCTTGTTATCTTTCTTTTATGAATGTAGAACTCGTAAAAAACTACGGAACAGATTTTGATGTAACTTTACAGTAAAATGGATTGCTTATCAGAATAACACATATGCTACGAGTACAGATACCTTGGGAAAAGCTGTTCCCGCGGGAAAAACTTTTCTACGCCGGCGAAGCCACGGGAAATAGCTAGTAAATAAATACATATATTATACTTAGTAGGTGCGTGCATGGTTTCCTCTTTAGTCAAACCCATGTCTTGTGTTTCACTATCTTTGACCGCTTGTTACCCTCCAGAGAATCAGTCGTGCTATTAATTTGTACGCTGGGATTATCTTCGATACAATCAGTTCTTACGTAAAATTGATTTGAAAATTTATTCCAAAAAATATAATGTGTTCGCTACGGCAGCACACGCATCCAAATAACATGATGTGGAAAATAGAATTGTAATTAAATTATTTTTGATACAGAACAGACAATTCTGCATCCTACGGGCGGCGTAGCAAGAGCTACGCCGTAGCACTGGTGCTACGGTAGATTAAATATTTCAATTAGTTCTCGGATTCATTATCCTGGTAGTTTTGCGCAATAAATAAATATCTGGAGCTTTATTTTGCAAATAAAAATTGAGAATCACATAATTAAACCTAACACTATCAAATCCACATACGCCTTGTTCGATGTCGCCTATCCTTTTTCTTCCTTGTAGATTACTTCCGTTCCCAGTGAGTTGGTACATTTGATCAGTAGGTATTTAATAAACACAGATACGGCTAAGGTAAATTGAACTGTTAGTAAACATCTCAGGGTTATTTGGACGAAAGGGATACGGTATCATTAACAATCTGGGTGGGGGAGGAGCACACTCACGAAAACATTTCATATTTATTTACGAGTTTGTACTACGGAGTAAAGTGGAAGGGAGAGCGTGACTGCCCCCACACATGATATTACTTGCTGTTGCTACCATAGTAAGTATTCGCCACCTGATTGTCCTAACATATAAAAATAGAACAATTATATTTTACTCAAGGGATAAATTAAGTTTGTTTTTGCGTGGTAATGTTGTTGACATAGGGGGGGCGAGGGCGGCTGGGTCAGCGGTCGCGGTGGGCGGCACCGGCGGCGCTGCAACTCTTCACGGCGCGCGATAATTAGCCGCGTCAATATGCGACGTGCGCGCTCTCCGCCCGCCATTTGAATATTTCCCCGCGGGCAAAGTTTGCGTCGTGCTCGTTAGAAACGCCGGATAGAGTTTTATTAATGTCCGAAATGATAACGACATGTCGCGCGGCCGCGTACCCGACTGGATTACTGACGGCCGGCTGAATTAATAACTCGCTTACTGCCCTTCTGGACGCCACAATGCGGATTTCAATTCGTATTTTAATTTTGTAAGGGTTTATGCGAGCTCCGGGTTATAATAAGTTACAAGTTCGCGGTTTGAATTGTCGTTCAGGGAATTGTGCCAGAAATGTTTCAAAAAATAAATGTTTGATGTTACAACGATCTGACGTTCACTCGACTGTATGTTGCGGATGGTGTAACTGCAGTGCACTGTGTATTGTTTGGAGTGGCGGTAAATAAGGGTGGGCGTAAACGTGTTCTGTTCAGACACATGACAGTTTTGTAAATTTTCGCGTGAATCTGAACCATACAGAATTGTAAACATTCACATGAAAATCGTGATATAACAATGGCATATACAAATTAATGTGCGTTAGGGCAAAGGGAAAGAAAGGCGGCAAGAAAAGCGATATTGTCGTAAGATTACGAGTTCACGTCACTTCCATCACGTCTTTGCTTGAAGATTTATGTCGTTGCAATAAAATCTCCTCGTTTGAATAAACATCTCCGTCGTTGGAGCTTGTGATAAATGGCTGGTGTTCGCCGCCAAAAGCCGGGACGAGCATTAGCTGAAATAATTCTTTTTAACGGCGACGAGTGGGCTCGACTTTCCGCATAATTATTCATGTGAAACCCAGCCGATCCACGATCCTTTGCCTGCGTGGCGGGCGTGGCGCTAGCTGCCAACTCTGCCACCACCGCCACCGCAGCAGCGCCGGTGTGCCGGCGTGGCGCCAGTGCTCACAACCTTAACACTTAGTACGTCTTCAAGACACTTGCGGCTGCACTTGCGTGAAAAATAATGTCAACGTTCGGTTACTTTCCCTTTCGCATACCTGCTCAAGTAAAATATGAACTCATATAGAATTAATATTCAAACGATATTCGTTGAGTGACGCCATAAGAATGGCGACCACGTATCGGAAGACGCAGTGTAGGCAGGCCTCCCACAAGGTGGACCGACTTTCTGGTGAAGGTCGCGGGACCCAGCTGGATGAGGTTAGCGCGGCACCGGTCGTCGTGGAGATCCTTGGGGGAGGGAGGCCTTTGTCCAGCAGTGGACGTCTACAGGCTGATATGATGATGATACAGAATTACGTAAAAAAACCTTCATCGTTATTAGGAAATATGTTAGGAATCTGTACAATTTGTTATATTTAATATAAAATAGCCTACAATGCGCTGCACAAAAATATTAGTTCACAAATATAGTGTTGGTACCCGTAAAATTTTACTACCCTTAAATATTGGTGCGATAATAATAGATCGATAGCTGTCGTCACGAGACGAGGAATGTTCGCGCTCGTAAAACTGTATTGATTGTACATATTTTACATTTCTACGCTACACAAATACAGAATGTAACAAAGTATCTGTTATGAAATTAAATCGACTTTTTGAGTTGTCGAACAGCTCAATTATTGCGAGAAATCAAACATTTTCCTTACGAGGCAAAGTTCATTCACTAATGAATGCCTACTACAGGTATTTCTTACGCCGCGCAGCGCGCGGTCTACTTACCTCGGTACCTTTACGCCAGGTTTCGTTTACATTGAAAATGTTTGCGCGAATTGCGCGTACAAAAACTCTTTTTCAAATACTACTCAATAGACTATGCGGGTTGGAAATACACTCACTTATATTACATTATATACTTTGAAAAGTTTTACTGATATTGAAACATGCGTACCTATAAGTTAATAAATTGAAATAAAAACTTCCTTAAAGTATCTGATTTAATGGACTACTCGTATTTCGTGTTATATCGTGTACATTAACTAACCAACTTAAGCATCTAAATTACGATAAGTATAGTGTTTTCAAACAGCGATGAACTAACGACTTAATGCTACTTTAAGTTAATCTCTGTGTTTATCCGAATTGGGTCGTTGAATAGTTTTACATGATGCGTACACAAACAAACATCCAAACACACAAAAATGATCTTTATGCGTTCCATACTTATCCTTTATCCCCCAATTTGACTTCTTTGATAATATTTCAATGTACTGATGCAAAGTTTATAGTTTTATTTGTTAGATTATGTATTACTCAAGTGTAACTCAATTATGGGATTGATCAGATCGGTCGAAGCCAATTACAAAATGTCCTGTATTAAAAATGATACAAGGGTGTTAGTTTCCAATTTCTTCTGAAGGCGATCAGGTCGTAGGTTTTCTAACAAAAACTAATTAAACGGAACATCGGCATGTGTAGCCTCCAAGAGTAATGAATAGTCGAGGGCGGCCCCACCTCCGCCGCCGCCGGGCGTCCGCCGCCGCCGCACTAAAAAACATCTCTAATTAAACCACTACGGTCTAGATTTTTAATTGAAATCTCAACGTTTACGGATAATGCAGTTAATCTTAATTATGAAAAGATCCAATAAATCCCATTCATTTTTCCAACTAGTTGCTTCCAATATAAAACAGATTTTATCACGTTAAGTCATCTGTGGTTATACAAGTCAATAATTGGAAAACAAAAATGTTACTCTGGTCTTATAAGTGTGAGTCTGGAAAAGTTAAGTCAACAATGTGATCATCGTTCACAATGTTGTTTTAGTTTTCCTTAAATATCTGGTTAAACAATTTTTCATCATTTTCCTATCTTTACATGATGTTTTAAGTTTCAGCACTCCAGGACCGAGTGCTGTTACCCTGTAAAAGACAGCCAGACAGACAAAAAAAGATTCGCGCTAATACCTATTATTCGTTTAGACTGAACCCTAAAACAGACAATATAAAGTTTCTTCTCTTACTATTTATTTTAGGAACTCGTGGTAACGTACGTCCCGCAGGATTTCCAGTTAATTGTTGTTAGAAAAGAAGCGATTACCTTAAGTAGGTCGGATGGGATAATCTCAATGTTGTAGTCGGAGTGGAAATCACGTTACCAATTTAGGATCAGGTAATCCGTGATTCACACGACTCATAACAAAGCAGTTTAACTAGTTATTCAAGTATTATAATTCTAGTTACAGTGTAGGTTTTGTGACAGAAATGCTTACAATTTGCGGTTGAATGTCACAAAAATCTGATACTCTATTGCAAATACGTGCGTGGCACTACGTGACACCAATCCAATTTCGGTAGCACAGCAATACCGTTAGAGAGTACACCAGTAATCGGGATATGACTAATTTCCCCAGCGCTGCGTAATTGACCCGCCGCCGTCGTCAAATTGTTCATTTCTAGCTACGCTCATGGGATCCCACCGGGTTAATCTACGCAGCTCACAATGCTTATGATATAACGGTCGTTGTTGAAATGGGAAGCATTTGACTTTGAAATTTATTAATTTACTGCGTTTTTGCTCGTTCTATGCATAATTGTATTGCGTTTATCTCGACAACGGGTGCGTTTAAATAGGTAGTATTGTGGATTCGAGTAACGCGCAAGAAATGTCCGTACACCTAAGTACTTTTCGCCAAAGTGCCACCGTCACCTTAAGCAATGAATGGCGTAAATAGCTATAAACCTCACGGCACGTGTGGTATTCGCAGAGAGACGCCTAGCTGAGATCGTAAGGCGCCGGAATGCCAGTTATATGAGCCCGAGAGCAGGCGAGATGGCGTATTCGCTGACGATGTGCCCCGCACCACACTTCATCTTGCGACGAGTCTCGCAGACTCAGCACTAAGACGATGTCCTAGGACGTTGCTCGTGACCCCAATCAACTCTCTACGGCTCTGAACTCGCCATTTTAACAACTTTAAAAAGTTTCGAAGTATCAAGATTAATAAGGCACACTGTAGCTAATTTGTTTGGCATACTTTCTAAAACTTTTATTACCAACTAACTTCGTTAAAATAACACTAAGTCCTTATGATATGCAATGATGCCAACCTTTAATAAAATGTCTATTTGAGGAATATATAAGTTTGGATTCTACTGAGCCATTTTAACTGAATGCTGAATACCCCAAATGTAGGAAGTAGTATATTTTTACGAGTATTACAGCCATTGCTTCTCGGGCTTATGACTTACACATTCCAGTTGGAACGGATTTCCCTGATATCTGTAAGCGAAATTCACAGTAATCCTAATTATGTGTTACCGAGTGTCGGCTTTATTCGGAATTTGGAACAGGTTACGAGTATGTAATTTGTCAATATGCTATAGATATAGATTCGTCTATTTCAATAAGTTTTCGCTGCTCGCTTACTAAAGCATAGGTAGGTATCATTAGGTTAGTAGTACCGGAATAGATTTAGTTGGAGAGTATTCACACTACCGTGAAGATAATAAGGGCAACTCTGGTAGGTACTCTGTTTAATTAAACTGAAATGAACGGTGTCTAGGCGTATCGGACCCTTATAATACTTTGTTGTCAAGCAGCAATTTTGTTAACTGTAATGCGTGATCCACGAGGGTGTGGGTCCGGAGGCTAGAGGCTGGAGGCGGCGCGTCGGACGGGCCACTCGGATATTATTCCGGGCCAAGCGGACCAGCCATGCATATTCATGTGCCCGATCCGGAGGCGCGTATTAATTTGCATCCCGATTCGACACTGGCCTCGCTACATTACCCATTTTCGTTTCTTTGCTACAAACCCTCCACTACTCCCAGCTATGGCTCAATGGAACGTGAAATAGAGACGTTCCCACAAAATGATCACGTAGCACGCGCTGCACCGAGACCTCGCAATTTATAAACTTAACTCCATTTTCTAAAGAGCCATTCTAAATAACCAAGCGAGCACTCGACTTCAGCAAAAACATTTAATTTGTTCGGCAACTTGGATTTTCGCAACATTAGAAGTAAACAGCTTTTAGGAATCCAGCCAACCGTTTGAAGATTTTATCTAAATAGCTATAATTCTGTTTAAAAGAAAAGTAATCAGTGTCATATATTTATTGCTTCAAAATAAATCAAAATAAGTTTCCTTGCGGTACATTTTAAAACACTTACCAGGGACATTGGTCTAAGTGCCTCATAAATCAGCAAAATCGGTGGTTTATGTGAGGCTGCGAGCTTCCAGGGCGCGTAGTACGCATTCTCGCCAACTGTGCGCTACGACCACCTACTTCCATTGAAAACCATTTTACATTCAGAGCTGCTCGTTCCTTCGAGCTACAAAATAAATTTCACAAGCTTAGCTCAATTTTTTATTGTATTACTCCTAAAGAAAGCAATAAAGTAGATAGGTAGCGAAAAGAATATGATGCGTGGACACCATAATATTATGTCCTCTCAATATTTTTACAATATAAAGAGCTACACGTAACGTAAACACATTCCCATAATATTTTTGAACTAATCGTAAAACTAGTGAAGCGAAAAGTTTTCTTTATTTAGTTACTAACGCGTAGGTACCTGTAGTTCAATTAAAAATAAAGAAAAGTATTTTGCAATTTAAACTAATAAAAACTTTTAACAAAAAAATTAAACCGTCGAAAAAAAGAAACTGAAAAGCGAAAAATAATGAGTTACCTTGTTAGTCTATAACTACGCTCCTACACTAATGTAAACCTAAGTAATTTTGAGTCGGCGCCTAACAAACAAGCAAATTAATTAAAGTTGATACGTAAAGTGAAATGATGGCAGCCAAGTTTACGTAAAGTGGAATGATACAAGCAATCAATGAGAAGATCATAGAAGATGGGTAAAAAATAAAAAAATTTGGTACAACTTGTAGGGTCATTAGAACTACTTATTTGTGCCTAGTTTCAACAGAATCGGTTCAAATATGAAAATTTAGTAGGTAAATAATCAGTCATCCCCTAATTTTCTACCCTTAGGGTTGAATTTTTTTCTTCAAATTTAAATGGGACCAACTTCGAAGTATACCCTATCCAATAGAAAAAGAATTATCAAAATCGGACTGCTCTGTAAAAAGTTATGCGTGGTCATACATAAAAAAAAACAAATATACGGGTCGAATTGAGAACCTCCTTTTTTTTCGTCGGTTGAAAATGCTTAATTCTGTTTCCCCCCATATGGCTATACGTAGAGGTTTTGCTTCACGCGTATAAATACAAAATAGGTACCTATTCGTGGACAGTCAGGATTTTTTTTCATTGTATATTTTGTAGACGAAATTTCGTTTCATAAATTCCCAACTGTTCAAGTTGCATCCAGAAAACCCAATAAATTTGAACTTTTGTATAAAGTTTTCAGGATTGCCTCTCGTATTTATTTGCACAGTTCATCTGGCTCGGTTGTGGGCAGCACGTGGTGCAAATTGTGTACTGTCTCGCTGCTTATTGCTGTAGCACAAACTGTCTGTGGCTATTTGTGCCACTTTGTACTATGCAACCTGTAATGCAATACCTTCGCTATTGCACATGCAATAGTAGTACATATGACTTTTATTATTTATGTTTATATTTATTTTATTATAGTATCATATCATATTCGTCAGTGGCGTCAAGATCGTCAGTGGCGTAGGGGATAAGACGCGGCCTGTATATCGAAAGGTCCGGAGTTCGATCCCCAGCTGGGCCATGTACCAATGGGTTTTTTTCTCGAAACTTAAGTACATTTACTGACTGCTCTCAAACGGTGAAGGAAAACATCGTGAGGAAACCTGCATACGCCGAAGAAGAAATTCTTAGGCGTATGTGAAGTCCACCAACCCGCACTGGGCTAGCCTGGTGGACTATAGCCCGAACGCCCTCGTGGAGAGGGTAGGCCTGAGCCCCAGCAGTGGGGACATTAATAGGCTGTTGATGATGATCATATCATATTCATTCGTGCACTTAAATAAACTACTTCTCTAAAATCTAAGCGAGCGACCAATAATGATCGACGACATCCTCATACCACAGAAATAGCTTTCGATAAAGTCCACACTATTCAGATAGTGTGGGCTTTATTCATCCCTTTATATACAAGTTTAATCAAGTTTAGTGAAAGCATCAGGTAAATTGTATACTACCTCTATTGCTAACACCTATATCTGGCGTGGCTCGGTAGTAACTTGATTCTATTCTATGTCATTTGAATTGAAATGTCTCTCCGATTTGGCGTAGTACTTTGAACGTCGAGGAATGTTTACTACAAAAGCTAAGTCTACAAAGGACTTTGAGCCTAGAAGCATCAAAGAGACTGCAGGCTAGGAGAGAAATCTCCATACCTGGGCACAAAACCCATAAACCAGGGCTTTAATACTATTTTACTATACCTACCTTACGACGGATAAGAGGTACCTTAATGTTACATCGTCTAACAAAACACAAACAACAGATAATAAGCAAATAACGCAACTGAAAATTAGGAGGAAACATAATCATGTTTTAGAGGTACACCACACCGTAACATTTCAGTAAATCTTATTTGTCGTTTCCATTTCATTCCAACTTCCATGAGATTAATACTTTATGGAGCAATTTGATGCAAAGATTTGAAAAGGACTATTATTTCTGAAATCAATGTTGGGGTGGACATTGTTCAATCAATCCTCTTTTTAACCGATTTCTAATCCAACGATTTTTGATTGGATTCTCCCTCGTACTGTTATAAAAACGATGTTGTCTGTCTGTATTTAACTCAATGTATGCCTAAACGGCTCAAAGGACCTGCATGAAACTTGGCACACATGTACCTCTGGTCCGGGATTTAGCATAAGCCCTGTTTACGCACCGTGAAAATACGAGAACTCTAAAAATCCCAGGTAGCACCGCAGGCGGAAAGCTAGGGTATTATACTAAAGTACCTACCTACCCATCTACAGAAAAAAAATCACGGATTCCTGGTTGTAAACGAAATCTAATAATTCTAAAGGAATGGAAGCATGAAAATTTCTTAAAGATTTTCTGTGTTGGTTTAGCTGTATTCGGCTGGAACTAATTACAGTGGAACGACTCGTCCCCCGTGGACCTACTCTTTTCCTACTGATTAGTTCTTTTTTATTTTAATGGCTTAAAGTATGATTTCCGTAACAAACCCTAAATAACACTGAATATTTTATTACTTTATAGAGCTTGTTTGATATTACCTAGAAACTAGAGCAAAATGATGAGGGACGGCAATTATTTGCCTGTCCACAAAAACAAAGTCTATTGTGCTTGGATTCTGATTCCGAGAACTGTATTTTGGAGATTTTTTAAACAAAATTTTCGTAATACTTTACACTATATTTATTAGGTTTAATTTTTTTGAGTTTAAAATTATATTATTTTTCGTCTGTCTGTTTACGCGAATATCTGGAAAGTATATTTAAATACATAATTTGCATGATTACTTTTCTCACGGGAAAACGTCGAGTTCCCAGGGGAAATTAACAGAGGAAACTGCTTGTACGAGTAGGTATGTTATTTTTTATACGTATTGTGTTATATTATGCAGGATACCGAAACCACGTAAGAGGGTAGAGTTATTCATCGAGTACTCGACGAAAATTCTTACAAACTCCGCATAAAATAATTGCCCATCAATATAATTCAGTACCAGCGAGCATCTTACATAACTTTGTTTTAAAATACTCGTATTGCTCATATTATAACAGAAAATCATTTGTGTACATATATTTCATTCCATATTTTTATTGATACTATATTTGTTTCATTCACGAAATATAGTCACAAAATGGCGTAACTAAGTGGTATATTTTACTTTTATGCTCATAGCTGCTTTATTTAAATGATAAATTATGGTGTTTCGTATAACGAATTATGTTTGCTAGTTTGGGAGTCGCCGATGTGGCTGCAAGGTGAAGTCGGTGGTTGCCAGGCAAAAGCTATGCACTTAGCGTAGTCGCCGCAGAGTGCGCTGCTGCTAGAACCCCAAATGCCACCTTTCATTTTATTCAACGAGAACTAACCTTGTTTCTGCTCCCAAGCCACCAGACTGTTGTAGCTCACTAATATTATACCTAAAAGCAAATTTGTTTGTTTGTTGCTCAATAACGCCGTAACTGCTGAACCGATTTATATGGAACTTGATACAGTAATAGTTTATACTTGGCGTTAAAGGATAGGATACTTTTTAACTGGGTACTTTTACTTTAGTAAGTATACATAATTATATACTGTGCACATTAAAGAGTATAAATTTTTCGTTTAAAATTTTCAAAAAGTAATTTAAGCATTGTCTGCGTTTCTGTGTAATCGTAACTCAATCACGCTTAAAGGCTTTGCATAAAATTTGTCATTACATTAAAATAGGAACTATACATTTCCAAACGCTTAAGCCATAGATTCTATCTACATTTTAGGAACGGATTTCTATACCAATACCAAAGTACAAATGTTATGCAATGCAAAACTGTCAACTTTTTAAAGTTCAAACTTTTGGTATCTTCATAGATAGAAATTAGTTTCTTCCATAAAACATCAATCATCAACAGAAGAAATGGTAGCATTGACTTTAATATCATATTATTTTACTCTGAGAAAATAGTTGTTATGACAGGTATATTTAACAAGAAGAATGGTGTTGACTTCCAAAATCACTGGAGAACACCTGATTTAAAAATGAAACAGTTTTCATCGACGGCATTCTATATTTGTGTGAAGAAAGACCACAAAGTTTGTAGGACGATTTAATTCGGAATTGTTGGCCGGCACAATCAAGCTCTCCTCAGCGAGTCTTGGTGCGAGCTTATTTCAAAAGACCTTTGCTGCCCCTTACAAATTCGTGGCGAATTTTGTTCTTTTATTACCTTTGTTTTGAAAGTTTCCTTTGGTCGTTTCTCTTTGGACGTTTTTCGTATCTTTGATGCGCGGCTTGTCTCTCTTACTGTTGTTTGTTGACCATTTTAACTTACAATATAATATTAATTTTGGCAATGCTTCATTCGAATTTTATTTTAGAACTTTTTTAAGTACTTCCTGAACTATTGCGCTAGAGTATTTTGTTTTGCAATTGACGTGAGTTTGATTGGTCCGTGAAAACTTATATAATGCACATATTTGATATCCGATTGTGCGGATTGTTATATCGGTCGGTCATAGTGATAATCCGTGGCCTCACCGACCGATTGTTTCCGCATCGAGATTCGGAACCGATAGGCGTGAAGCACTGTACGCTTTTCATTGTTTCATGCGAACAATTTAATATGCACATAAATTGAAGCTGTCTCCATTAAAACAAGACTTTTGAGGGTTCGAGGACAATATTATAATCTTTTGTGGTTATAATTATTTTTGTGTATAATTACTTTTATTTAAGTACTTACTTTACTTACGAAGGAAGATGCTTAATGAAGGTTTATAATTAGAGTTAATTAGCTGATGCCCGCGACTTCATCCGCGTACATTTTTAACCACTCGGGGATGAAAATTTAAAACCTCATTTAGTGGTTGACTACGTCTTATAAGAAAACTGCGCAAAATTTTAAGTACTTGCGATTAACGTTTATCGACAATCAGTAAGGATCACAGATGTTATTTTATATAGTTATTTTTGTGTAACTTTCCAAATGCATATACGAGTAATCTCATCATCAGTGCATCTAGTAAAATCAAAATATGAATTAAGATTACATATTTTGCGTGCCAAAATATTATAATCAAGAAGGAAAAATGCGAATAATAGCGAGATATACGTATTGTTTGTTATTGTTGCGTTTTGTTATGGCAGGTAAGGAGGTAGTGGATAAATAACCTAACGCGAATAGGATAAGATATAAGGAACGAATGCGGGAATTAAACAAGATTTTCACAAGTATACCTTTGTGTTTAGAAATTATTTAAGTTTATTTCAACGGAGTAACTAAGTATGTTTACCTCACTCGTGTGTTGAATAATTTCAACGTAGGTATGTATACGTTTATGTAATCAAAGGAAGTGTATTACAAACACTAGTTTTGTTTACCGTCGTTTGTAAGGGAATGTTTTTCTTTGCTGGGATTGGCTGAGCGGGTGCGGCAATAATATAAATATTAAACGAATATTACAATGTTTGCGCACACGCCTCAACACTTACATACTCGTGAATTATTCAGGCAGGGGGCCAAACGCGCCTTGCACTCGAGCTACATATCCCATGAATACAGGGTGTTGATTAAAACAGCTAAGGAGGTGTACCTATGTAAGTATTTGCTGGAAAGAGGCAATTTCAATTCTACGACCGTTATAAATTCTCAATTTTTGGATCGTCCATAAAATTTCGATGCGAAGAAGAAACTTACCAATGATTCAAAATTATTGAACTTGTAGAATATTGAGTTTTCTCTTCATATAAGGTAGTCGGGTCTACGCACACGTGAAAGCATCAGTTTTTCTCATCCTCTCAGGTTGCTTTTCTCAGTAGGTATAGATCTACTCTTTCAGGTTGTCCCTAATATATTATCCTAGCATCGCCTTTTCGAGAACCCTTGCCTTGGTAGCCCAGCCCAGGTAGGTTCTTTAGAATTTTAGCACCTAATCTGTATACCTTTAACTATAAATATATTATATACCTATATCTTATGTAGCTAGGTACCTCGAAGGTACTATTATCTATTCCCACATTAGGATTTTCTCCTAACAACATAACAAGTATATCCAGCCATCGGTAGCTGTCCCTATTGGGAGTCGAAACCGCGACCTCTGGCGCTTGAGTCATACAAGTCACTAGGCTATCATCAAGGTATTCTAAATCACGTCATGTATTGTCTTAGGTAGCTGTTTTTCTTCATTTCCTACTTGTCTCCTAAAATCTTTAAGCCCGTTTTGTCAGTATTTTCTATTTTAGAAGGTTAAACATTCATGGAGTAAAATGCTGAAGAGATGTAAGTAAATAAGTAAAAGTAATGCAAGTGTGCTGAAGGAACCATAACAGCATCTCTTCAGCATTTTCTCATCATTTCATCGTGAAGCACCTTCGTGTGGTGTAAGCACTGTACTACTAAACCAGTTTGTGAGATCCTATCCCACTCTTCAAATGCGACAGTCCATAAGGTGGCTACGCACTTGAGGTCTTTGGGTTGTTGCACGCATCAGC
This sequence comes from Metalampra italica, assembly GCA_949699065.1. Taxonomy (NCBI): domain Eukaryota; kingdom Metazoa; phylum Arthropoda; class Insecta; order Lepidoptera; family Oecophoridae; genus Metalampra; species Metalampra italica. The sequence continues at coordinate 6,051,862 of OX452970.1, read as the reverse complement.
GCAGGTTCAATTGCTACTCGTTTTTGGGCGACAGTTATTATCCGAGAAGAATAAGAATAGAACAAAACCTTGTCCTGAATGTGATTTGTCAGAATCTGGAACTATCAAGGTTTAGTCACAAGTTTTTTTGTTCTGATTTTTGTAGGATGTACTGCTTAGGCAGAGCATAGACCTACCGATTATCTGCTGTACTACCTAGAACCGAATAGAACAGAATTGAAATCGGAAGGCTAGAAAGCAATAAAAATATACCACGGGTCACACACCTACCGATCCGTATCGGCAAGAACGCCCGGTCAGCAAAGCAAACAGTCCGTATGAAATCTCGGCGCCCGGCGTGTGTGTGGCGATGAACCCGGATTCTATTCTGTTCTTAAAGAACAGAACAGAATCTGTAGGTCGATGCCCAGCCTTACCGTCAAGCGGGCTGTGTCTGTCCACTTACCACGTCAACCCTTAAAAAAGGTGAATCTTTTTCCAATCTGTTGCTCTATCTATGTAAACGCAAAGTACTCTGACTTTGCCTGCACCATTATAGTAACACAATTTTGGCTCGCGACCCAACCTCGGACACCGGCCCTCATAAATTCGAAGCTCATTTAAAATGTCCTCTGTGTAGCTAGCTTTACGAATATTAAAGCTCAGAAGAGGTAACTAATGTCCAATTGATTTTTATATTCCAAAATGTTTAATACAAATACCTACTTAATTAGGCATATTTCCTATACTTATCTTATAATCAAATCATACATGCTTCACTTTTTTCGAAGTAGGTAGGTATGTACTATATTTAATAATAATAAATATATCATAGGGTACAATGTACAACAAATATAGGACAATTCACAAGTAAAACATTCGTACCGGGACAACAAAGTTGTCTGTCCCCAGCATCGCAGGTCCCCAGTGAGAATTGCACCGAAAACAGCACGAGTCCTATGACCATGCCACTAAGCCAACGAGGCGGTGAATTATTATTATATTATAATTATTTATATTGTCTAAGGAGAGTTAGTAGGCTTCCTACAAGTCTGACCTCAGGATTCTCTTCACCGGGATGGGTGGAAAGAACGAGGGGAGGTCTTTGCCCATGAAAAAAAAAGTAAGTACCTTTTGTTAGGCGAGTAGATTCTAGTTTTTTCATCACAATTTTTATTTTAACTAAATTGTGTGCAGTTTGCAATTAGGTATTGATTTTAAAAATCCTTATTATCCCCATGGACCAATCAATTGGTCGTCGGGTTGGGCCATGGGTCAGAACAGATACGTAATTATTATAATTTAATGTATATAAATACGTGTAAAATTTCCCTAGCTTGTAATACTTATTTTACCGAAACAAACAGGGCCGGGCATTACTTTTACACGGAAGCTAATAGTTTGATGACATCAATTTAATGACGTTTTCGTTAGGAACGCCTGCGCCCGGTATTCGAATATGGGTAATGGAATCACGTCGTGCGTTGAGCGTCGGCGCACAGCTTGGCTCGGCTCAAACCCTGATAGGACCTCCGAGCGGGCGCGGCGGGCCCCGCGGACGGCCGCCGCTCCCAGCTCATATTTAAACTTTTACAATGGCACCGCCCCGGCGCCGACATAAATCACCCGAACCTTCCTTCACACATCTCGCTTGAATTTAAATAGGCCCCTATACGCTCGATCTCTTGTGATTTAGGGCCTACTTACCGGGAGCACCAGTGGTTTTTTACACTCTGTGCTTGATTTATCATCGTGATATGAATTTCCCACATTCTTGTAGTTCCGTTTTTGCTGTCTGTAAGAAAATTCCGAAGATTATATTAGGTTTGACCACCGAATAGAAACTTCTTGTGCGTGTTTCATACAAAAGAATGTTTAGAAAGAAACTATCTTGAAGTACCTAATTAAGTAATTAATATACTTAAATTACTTCTTTTTACCTCGCTGAAGTTTCTGTGCAAGAAATGGAAATCGCCAAAGGCAACGCCGCGGGGCAAAGGGATAGTTAATATACATATGCAAAGATGCTTCTTTATTCAAAGATACCAAATCTACATATAAATATATGTTTGGTTTTGTGTGGCGTTATTAACACAGCTTTGCTAGTCAAGTAGAGGAGCCTCGAAGCTCCATTTAAAAGCCGCAATCCTCGCTGTGTATGACTTTCAACGTACGTACTAAAGTACAGTATAGCCATATATGGGCGCTAATTACTTGGCTTAGTCCAGATTTTAAAATGTAAATAGAACGTAACGTAACCCTCGCGAGGCATATTTTCCAAAGTCGTGCGAGCGAGTAGGTATAAATTACAAGACTGTTCTGGTCCGACCGCTTGGCTCGTACCGAAGCATTTAAAGCCTATTAAAGTCCCCAGGGAAACCTGCACAGATTTACATGGAATCCTTGGATTACACGCGCAATAAACTGCTGCAATGACAGCTTTATTTCGTAATTAAATATTTTACAGTGGGTTCCAAATAAAACCATGCGCCACGTGTATTTACAAATGGAATGTGAAAATTTTACAATATTTTGGATTTGGGCAAACTGAAACTTGGACGAATACCCTAGACCGTTTTTAATGGCATCTACACATTTATAAGACTAATAAATACTGGGCTACGAATAATCGAATACGGATCTTTTTGGCATTGAGTCTGATTTAACAAATTAGAAAACTTATGTGCTTATCCCCAATGTCCTATCAATTTTTGAGTGAAAGAAGAAGGCGCCTGTATTTAGAGGTACGAACATACGTATGTAGCGTGGCGCGAAGACAGTAAGTATTCATGCATAATGTATGGAGCGGCTTCGGCATCGGCACTCAAGCGGCGTGCCATCTGATCGCCCGATAACACGGCCCTTGTTTACACAGGACTCTCTAATCCTGTCTCCCGAATTATAACAAGATTTGAGTGATGTTCCGATCCTCCAAGAAATTTGTTGGCTCCTATACAAAGCCTCTTGAGATTACGAAGATAAATTGTCCGCCTTCCTTAAAGTCAACAAGTCAATTCCCCTAGATAGTTTCCAGAAAGATTAATTACTAATCTAAGAACTTACTTGAACTACACCGTCCTATCGCTAGCTGTTGTGTACTTATACCTACTCTGTTTTCTATAATTACAAAATTTGCATTTACATGAGACTAAATGGAACCACATTAAGTATAATAACCGTATTTGTATCTGCATTATAAAGTTCTAACACTAGTCGTATGTATAGATTATGCTTTCCGCTAAGTAAAGTTACGTAAATAGATCCCACTATGTGTAGGTCCTAAATGGCAGCGATAGCAAATCTCCATGCTCGATCATAAATACTAGCCATGTGCGTGTCGGATTACGCATAGTGTAGGGTTCCGTGTTTCAAAGTTTTCCCTCCATTACTTTAAAAGTGTTCATTACAGGATACCCACGATAACTTTTATTGAAAGTTCCCACCGCGGTCCACTTACTGGGATGATCACAAGTTTCTAGGTCAAACCGTTTAAAAATTACAAGAATGTACTTAACTACTTTGACGGGATATTTTATCTCGCAAATGGTACGGCTGATGAAATATGTAATATGAAATGCAAACCCTGTCTCATTTTGAAAAGAATTATAACGATATACCACGTAAGGAGGTGCACAAAATCCCGATTATGTACGTGGAGGTACACTTAAAAGTATTTATGCTGTTTTATTTTCTTGAAATTGAGATCTACATTAAAATTTACTACATTAGGCTTGTACAAATTTATCCTGGATTTTGGACGACAAACTTGGGCGTACGGACAGACGGAGGTAAGAGACAGAGAAACGGACGGACGGACAGGATAATCTTACAAGGGTTCTTTCCCGGACTATGAAACCCTAAAAAGTAACAACAATAGCAAGTCATTATAACCCAACTCCTTTCTTGCCATTCTTGAAAGCTTTTCTCCAACGGTTTACGTTTAATGAGAATTGATTATAAGGTTGTTTTTACAAACTCCTGGAATCGCGGTAATTCGATAAAGTTGTTTTAGGTCTCGACGTGCGCTTTTGTTGCTTAAGTAAACAACTCCGCTACTAATTCTCGCATTTGTGACGCAACACAATATTGTTGTTTACGTATCTACTTCAGCATAACCTTAACTTCCGGCACACCTACACGCATCGTATTTAATTTGCGTCTTCCCACTACGCGACGCGTGTAAAATGAAATTTTCTCCGAAGCGAACGAGCGCTTCTCCAACTTCCTGCTCCTACAGCATATATTTTTCAAATGTCTGTCACAAACATGTTCTGGTGAATATATTCGAGTTAATATACGTAGAAGTGTTTGTTTGAGTATTGCGTACAACAACGGAGCTTAGTGCGGGTACGTGCGAACATTAGTTACGTAACGCGCAAACATGCGCCGTGCGTTTTTCACCGGCGCTTGGCCAGCTTCCAACGAAATTATGTAGATACCTATGTATGTACGTGATGAGAATGGTTTCACGGCTCATTCTGTAAGTGAATTTTCAATATTTACTGTAATTATTTGTGTACGGCAAGCAAATTTATGTGGTTACATAATTCAAAGAAGCTAATTGTATTTATTTATGATAAGCCGTTTAATTTGATACAGAAAAGTCCAATGTCAACAAATTTCGGCCAGACCGTAATTCATGGGTGCCAGCCTTCGCGCGTCGGCTCGCGCGCGCGCGCCTGGGCGGGCCGGGTGATCGCGAGTTAACTAACCGTGGTGGCTCCACCCGCTCGCGTCGCTCCCGCTCCACTCTGATACCCCCGTAATGAGCCCGAGACAATCTTTTATTGTCTGTTTGGACTGGGATAAATTGTGATAGATGATCCTCCGCATCTTCCAGATTTGGAGCCAACTCTATCCGTCTTCCAATTTATATTGAGAGAATCCGGCCAGCCCTCATCCTTTGCTTATATGGGGCATTTACGTCTCCGAGGCCCGTTTTATGCTGCAAAAAACGTTTCGTCGCTCGTTTTCCGCATTCATTTTTCGCCTAATGAAATGCGAGATTCAGACTCACAATGCAACTTTTTATGTTGGTCCTCCGCCGACTAGAGATTCATTTTAGGACTCGTCGCGTTATGAAACATTGCGAGCATCATGTGGGCTGTTTCGTCACGCACCTTACTTAGGGTGCTGCTCTGGAGGTGGATAAAGTGGCTTCATCTATGTGTATCGTACCAGAATTTTTTGATAGTCGTTAGGAATAGAGCGTATAATGAAAATCGGATGTGAACCACTAACTAAATTATTCTCTTCTTAGTAATAGTTTTTCCTTAAAAACACTAAAAATGTGAAACCAAGCGTTTCATTCAAACTTCGCATTGCACTGAATTTATCTGCGGCAAGTAGGTACATAATATTAATAGCCATTCATTAAAAAATGTCTACTACCTTCATACTAAAGTTCAATTTATATCAGTTACGAAAATCGAACATTCTGGACCCCCCAGTACGAAAAAATGTATGAAATTTCATTTTGAACTCGGTAGGGCTAAGTTTGTCCAGACATTCGAAATTATCTCGCGGCCCTGTAGCACGTAGTTAGCAAAATATTACTGGTCACTTCGCGCCCCCCGCGTGGCACGGTAAAAGATAAGAATAATTGTTAAGAGTTGTTTAGTTCGTGCTACACAATACTAGATGTCGCCACTAGTAAATTGCATCGCGGTATCTAATTTGGCGAGAAAACATGGCGATTTCTTCTGATAGCAATTCTGATTGTAGTACTTATTTAGTTATTTCTTTAATACTTTACGGACGGACTACGGGCTACTACTTGTACTACGGACTTTCAGGTAGTAGAAAAAGTATCGTACGTACCGAGTACAAAATGGTTTTTCTTTACCCTTGGAATAAGCTTAAACCCTCAGGTAAGAAAAGCTTCATTTTGGTACTCGGCACGAAATATACTATTTGGGAATCGTTTACCTACTACAATGAATAATAACATACGATAATGCGTTTGACTGCGGTTCTTAGTAATCCTGAGGCCATTTCTTCTATTGTCTATAAACAAATGAACACTCCCCGGACTAGTCAAGGTCACGTGGCTCATTGCCGGTGACATTTAACCAAGGGCTCACTCCCAGTAAACCGCACCTCCGACCATCTCCCAGCAATTTCCGCCCTCCGAACGACTCCCTTGCTACGGAGCTGTCCACGGCAAATCCCAACGTTCTACTTTTTTATACTCTCCTTATCCGAGTGCGTAATAATAGCCGCATTGCGTAATATGTGCTTCTGTTAAATTCCGCGAAAATATCATAAACAACATTAATTAATGCAAATATTAATACTACGGCCAGCATTTACAATAGAACTCGGAATCCTAGTATTCAGTAGTCACTAAGCTAAATTATGATGTGAGCTATAGTAGAGATTTTCGCTATGCTTGCTTCAGCATCAAATTGCTATATTTATCGTTTGGTAAGGATATTTTGTTATATAAACCGCATTACTCCTCATATTTTCGAATGGAGCTACTTTATATCGTTAAATCATTCTGCTATCAACGAAGGCGTAATATCTATTTAACGCTTCTAAAGACGTGGGATCTTTGGATTCGGACTTCTCATATTTTATTTATTTATAGATAATGTCCGTTCGTCAATGTCCGTTCTATTTTATTATTAATTTAATGTATATACAGGGTGCGACAGACGACCCACTTTCCCGAAAGAGTCGTCTTATTTTTAGATGAGCAAACGTTTTTTAACGGAAAACTTTTTTTTTGGGTTAAAATTCGTTACCGTATTTTACTGAGTCATTGACCCCGATCAGCTGCTTAGGGTTGTAATTTTACTTTAAATCTCTTTAATTACTTTAAATCAAAATCAAATCAAATCAAATATACTTTATTGAGCACCAAATTATATCAAAAGTTTACATTATAATAATTTACTAAACTGTGTACAATCAAAAGGCGGCCTTATCGCTTTCAGCGATTTCTTCCAGACTAATCTTCTAATTAAATTTGACGAGCTTAAAAATATGAACGTACATAGTTCCTTTGGGAAAAATTTGCAACGACGACGAGCGGGAAGATCACAATCTGTCATTTTCAGGAAAGTATTATGGGTCGTCGTCGTCGTGTCCTACCGTATATGCGAAAATAAATTTGTGATGTATTTGAGAATAAAGGAAGGTCGTGGTAGCTGAGCACGAGCAGTAGCGCACCACATAGAAGGCGGTAGGGTGATTTACCGGGCGTCCACAGCGCCCCCGCTTTATTGAATACTCCATTCAATGAAAGAAAAATCGTATATTTTGATGCCTGCGGTCAAATTTATTACTTCCATTTCGCTGTGACAAATGGCAATTAAAAACGTCGCCGTTAGTTACTTCTTCACTTATCGAGCAATAGTTCTGTCTCATATGTAATAAATAACTTCGTAACTTTTTGAAAGGCTTATTTGATTGTGGACATCTAACCTTCTACAAGTCAAAAAATATCGTTAACCCTGAAAGCAATGCCAATAACTCAAGTTTACATTAATGGCGGTCTCATGGAGGCTTTTAATAGTAAATGTGAGCGATAGACGGGGGCTGTGACAAAAGAGGCCTTTAGTCGTCGGCCATTAGCCAGGTCATTAAGCTGTCTCGATTTACGACGTGCACTCGCTCGATGGGAGATTTAGGTACCACGTAAGTACTACTTCTTCCACGCTTAGACCACAAATAACCGCAACTAGCATCTCGTTTGTCAAGCACTAGCTAAGTTGGAACTTGGAACACGAATTCGTGGCTTAGAAAGTTCACTCGTATTGAACAAGATTTTGACTCGAAAAAAAATATTACTTGATCGCATTACGATACTAAATTACTTTAGTCTGTAAAAGAAACACATAATATGCGAATAAGACGAATTATTAAAATATCGAATCCCGTCTCCTTTTAGCGGCGAGGCGGATTCTCAAAAAAATTTAACAATGAAAAATTATTCTGAACAGAAGCATTCACTTATAGGTACGGCGGCTGAGTTTTGTGAAATGAAATCCTGACGCAAAGGGAGCCAAAGGCTGCTCTTCTTTATAGGCCAATTACCCTGAGAATACGGTATGCGTTCATTACCGTCGCGACGCCGGCGATTAGGTACGTGTACACACATACATAGAGAAGAATGACCCGGGGCGCCTCGAACACCGTACCTCCTTAATCTAGGTCTACACTTGCGTAAAGTACTCTTTGAACAAACGAAATTAGTCTTAATTACAATTTTATACCTTCGAACAATGCATAATCAATGTACAATTCATTCATCACCACTTCATTCTTTTTTCTTAGTAGGCCATACTATTTATTACTTACTCTACATACTACCAGTAATTCTACCAAACGTAATACGTCATGTCATGAACACTAATTTGCTGCATAATGTTTAATTAAAATGTGGTAAGATTTAGAAGATTTACTGACCAAACAGAGGATGGGACCTCGGAAAAAAAGGATAGATTGTTTTGTAACGCATACATATTATTATAAAACATTGTTTCGTATGAAGCCTAATGTCTCTTGACAATGTTAATGAATAACCAGCTTTAATCGCACACACATATTATACCATAATGTTCTTCATTATTACGCATAACGGCTTCTGTTTCGTTGCGATATGACTTTAATATAATGCGGCTAAAGCGCAACGCAACGAGAAACCATAAATTCTCTCTATACAATTTAAACTTAAGTCGCTTCGCGGCCGACCGTCCTTGGACCGGTCCCACATTGATCTTTAATTCACATATAATTATGAACTTTATAAAAAAATACATAGACATTATAAATAAACAAATTAAACCAAAATTCTACTCGTCCTTAAACCTTGTATGTGGGCATTTCAGACATCTAAGAATCAAAACATGTTCTGGGATCTTTCATTCAAATTGACTTTTCTTTTTGCCCGTTGTTTGACCTAGCAGACGTTGTTGTTGGCATCAGAATCACTAAAGAGAAAAACTAAAATATATATAAGTATATATATATGGATCACAAATTGACTACAAGAAGATAAATAAAATTCGTGGTTTTGCACTAGGCCCTAGTGATTAATTATTGGGTATACACACCGCACATATTTATACATACTGGTTAGTGCATAAAAGTTAACTAAGTAGTTATGTATATTTTAAATTTTATTACGACACACATATATGTAAGTTCATAACAAAGGACACCGCACGATAATTTATAATAGTTTCGGTCCTCTGTGTAAAAGTATTATCGCGAGTTTAACTAAGTTTTGATAGATTTTATTATAAAAAATAATTAGTACTAAAAACGTATAATCAAATAATTGTTTTAGGAATTAAATTTTATCATAAATTCCTTACGTTAAATTATTTAGGTCAGTGCTTTATTGAAGGAATTAAAAGTATTTTTATTACCGTAATTTTCTTCAGCTCTGATCAAAGTTTCAATTAAAAAGTTTTAACTTCGTTTTCTTATACGGTGTTCTAAACAAATTTCCTTCTGTTCTCCACCCTCTTTATATTTTATTATAATTTATCTTTGAATTTTCCGGAAGTACCTTTATCATAAACATTAGTATGTTACTGTTCCGTATTCCCCTCATATCTTTTTAAGTGAGATGAAATCATGACGGTATGTACCTATACAAAAACTCTATCTATTAGTTTGTGAAACGTTTTTAAAATTTTCTGCTGGCTGTATTATATAGACGCAGTAAATAATTAAGCATGTATGATGAATAAGTTGCTATATAAAATTAGCTTTTCACTCATAACATAAATGTATAACGTAACACACTGGCAGACATGTTAGAGAAAATTGCAAGTCACTCAATATTAATCAAAATTTTTCCTTTAGACTTATGTATTTACGAAGGTACCTACCTACATTACTAAGTTAGTTAAAAAATCTGGTAGACAGATAAATCAAAACATCGTAGCATGTAGGTACGTATATATACTTGAAGAAATACCCAGTTGTGATGACGTATTACATTTTGCGATTTTTCAGGGTGTAGCAGCAGCGGTTGCCAACGCTATATAATATGGCTGCATTACGTTCACTACTAAAGTTGCCCTTTTGCCGTAATGAGATAATACGCATCAGCCTGGCTCTTAACTTACCCCTTACAAAAATACTCCCAAGATTACGGCCAGGCTCGAAATGAAAGCAATCTTCTGACAATCATGGTCGGGACCCAGGCCCTTCCAACTTGTTCGGCTCTTATCTACAACCCTGACCATTACTATATAGTAATGGAAATCCAATTACTATTTAAAGCAAGATAAACGGAAAACGTGCGGTCACAACTCCAGCTCAAAGTAATACATGGGTGGGCTTCCATGCCTACGCGGGCCCGGCACAGTGTCTCTTCGCTGTTTCAAATTACGCAAGTTGATATTGCATTTGGGACTCAAACAGAAGTAAACACACATTTGGCTGTGACAATCAACAAACAGTGTGTACATAGGTACCTACTAAACATCCCAAGTACCTACATTTCATGAATATATTTAACTGAGGAATGAGTACTCGTAGTCGTAAATCTGTTCAGTTTTCAAAATTTTCTCTTTTTATTCCCTTGCTCAATTTATGAAAGTACCTACGGGTGCTAAAGAAAGAGGTGTGATATTTCATGCTGTCATTGTGAGCCGAAGCGTGGAGTTTTAGCTTTATTGAAAGTTTTATGTATATATCCTGTTTTATTGAGTCACTCACTCGTGCCACGCATATTCTATTATTTTTTCATAGCCTGAATAAAAAAACTTACTTGAATGTCCTACATCATTTGGAAAATACTCAAGTTTAACTGCTATTGTGGAGACATGATAATAATATCGGAGCACATCACATCGTGCAGATATCTTTTACATTTTGTATTTTGCGAATGGGCACCGGGTGTCAGGTGTCTAATCTGAGATTCGTTCGTACAATATCTGTCACTGCCAAGTGCCGCTGCTGTATCTTTATATTCTATGCTTCGCGCTATTTTGCGTTATATCGAAAATAGAAAGAATTGAGAATAGTTTCTCTACAAATTAGGTATGTTCCGGTCAATTTTTGTTTTAGCCACAAATACGTCAATTTATTATACTGTAATCGACAGTAAAAGCCGTTCACCCTGACCTAATAAACACAAGTTGTCCCAAACAAGGAAAAAAAACATATTCTTTTGACATGTGAAGCATGTCTGCCCTGTCTGTCATGTATTATCCGTGTACACGTAATAGGTATTTATTCTGTTTATTTTATTGCAGCGTCGCGTATTCGATACGAGATCACGAGCGGGAACATAGGCGGCGCATTCGCCGTCAAGAACATGACGGGCGCCATCTACGTGGCGGGCGCGCTCGACTACGAGACGAGGAAACGGGTAAGCTCCCTCCTCTATTTTGCATGAATTTATTCCTAACTTACCCAACAACCTAATGATTGATCTCGAAAAGACGAAATAAAATTTCACTGTTATTCCTGTAGGTATAAGAAATTTTATTAGTTTTATTTATATTTCACGTTGAAGTGTTTGAGTAAACGGTCAAAGACTTGTGTTGAAGTTAAATCTTCTTAGGAATTTAATTCGAAATTATGTAAATATTAAATGAAATGAAACGGCATAATGTGTGTGCCTCATTTTGTGAAAATATCTGAAAAACATACCTTATGTTATAATATATTATGTAAGTAGTATTTTTTGATTGTGTGTGTATGGAGCCGAACATCGCATTTGCAGTTTTAAATTTAAATTAATGGGAGCTATTTACGCTGATTACATTCCATTAATCGCACATTTGCAAATCAATTTACTCGTGTTGCATTGAATATCAACAGATATATATTTTTGAAGTTTTCATCTTTATTTAAATGAAGACAACGTAGCAAACGAATCAATAATAAAAGTGGCTGGTTCATAATACAGTTTTAAACCCGTATGCATTTCATATAATGACCAATAGTTCCCACGAGATCCGATAGGGATGCATAGAGCCAACCCACTAAATGTACGTAAATAATATGACGAAGAGTAAATCATTGCGGAAATAGGTTTTTTATGATTTATAAGTCAGTTAAAATACTAATGGTGCTATGATACTAATGCCAGCAAGGTGGAGTGGAACCACTTTGCAGGTAGGTACAACTTACGTGTCGCTTACAAACCATACTGCACCAAATTAATCTTTAAGTTTTCAACTATACTCTTTTTCATGAACTTATAGATAAGAAAATAAATAAAGAAAATATAATTCTTCCATTACTCGACAAACAAATTGCATTATTAAAGTACGTGTTTCATCTTGTAATGCAAATTGTAATTTAAATTAAGGTAAACAGCTCCTAACGAAATTAATCGCTCTTTGAACATAATTTCAAGTTAAAATAAACGTTAACCGGCATAACAAAGTGTTTTGCTCTCTTTATCCATAGGCAAGTTTCACTTAGGCGCGTTGTGCGGACTGGGAGTGCCAGCGCTCGGCTATCAGGCAGGAGAGCCCTCTTTGTTACCGACCAACTTTCATCGAACTTTCCCGAGATAAATAATTTAATCTTTAATAACCATTTAAACGAGCCGCCGTAGTTTGCTTGAAGGCTGTATTGCTATTAAAGTGCAGATTCTCACGGAGCTTTAATGGAAGTAACCAGTTTATACTCAAGACGTCTTTTGGTATTAAACGTTTGAGCGCCGTCTCTTGAATTCAGAATAAATATTAGATACCTATAGGCAGTTTATATACAATTTAGTATCTCGTTTTCAGTATCATATCTCAGTTTTCAGTGTCTTATCATATCGGGATAGGATATCGATGTATAATTCGCAAATGAGCTAACTTCATATTATATGTACATAAATCATGAATAATAATAATATTATTATAATTTTATCAAATCTGTTCAAAACCTTACCTACTCCTGACAATAATTTAAGCTAGGTAACTAAACTTTATAAGCCGCATTCACATTACGTATGAGTAAAATGGCATTTTCCTCGGTATTCATTACCCCGGGCTTTAGAACGCAGCCTACACTCACCTGTGTCTATGGCTCGGTTAATAGGTCTCCCCAGGTTCAATTGTCGATACTGTAATCTGGCTCTCTGCCGCCGCGCCGCTACAAATCCATTAAGTTGTAAACTCGATCGTTCTAGGAAATCGAAATAGCAAGCGACGACGACGCTTTGAAACGAGCATGGCCATGCGTAGCGACGCAAGCTTTGAAATGAAAATTGCAGCGCCGACCCAAACTTGTATAATGTGCGTGAGATGACTTTTGAAACAAACGTTTCCCACCCGGCTGAGGAAATTACTCAGCGACACTGACAGATGACACCAATAACTTCCTGGGGTCGCAGAGACCCTGTCTCTATTTTCAAAGCAGTATTGTTCATGTGGAACGTTTTTGGTTTCAATTATTAATTTTAAGGTAATGATGGTGTCTGGGAACCGCACCAACAATTAGTGTATAAAATATACACTTCTATTGTAGCCAGCTGCTTAACTTTAACACACATATATATTTATTGTAAGTGGGTCTGTGTTATCTTTTAATCACATTTATGCAGGTATGTCCGTCGTCCGAGACAACTTTTCAAGAAGTTTTATTTCATTACTTTTTTAAGATTCATTCCAACGAGTTCGGAAAAGTTAATTACAGTCAGTTTAATTTATAAACTTTTTAAATTACTTTGCTAATGAAATCAGGCCTATTTTTTATCAGTGTTAATATTGCCAAACTCGACTTGAAATTAATGTTCCGATCAAGAGTTTTAAATAGATGATGAGTGAAACACGTCGTCAATGTTATATTGTATGGTCCTATGACAGTACGAGTTGAAGTTAGCTGCTTCCGACAACCTGAAGGAGAACTACACGACGGTGGTGATCCACGTGAAGGATGTGAACGACAACCCGCCGGTGTTCGAGCGCCCCACCTACCGCACTCAGATCACCGAGGAAGACGACCGCAATTTGCCAAAACGCGTTCTACAGGTCCGATTCGATGACAAAATGACATTCAATTCTTTATTGAACCCACAGTCCATATCAATCTCAAATGGATTCAATAAAGATTTATGTGTAGATTCAAAAGACGAGTTGGTTTTTTGTTCGGTTTTGCATGGCATGGACGTTTCGATTGTAGCACTGTAGAAATGTTTTATTTCGCTGTAGTGTTGTTTTGTTGCTAGTGTTCGTCTTGTGGTCGTTGTTATTTTTTGTTCCATTGTATTTGCATCCAACTTGTTTATTGCGGCGGGCAGCAACATCATGAGGCGTTTGTGAACTGAGAGCGGACCGACCGGCACGGGACTTCAGCGTCGAATTGAATTTCTTATAGCAGGTTTGTGTTTCGTTTCAACCGAAAGAATGAACATGTAAAATAAAAGATTCATTATTTAATATTAATCGAACAGCCAAGTCAGAGTTGCTCCAGTAAACAATGTCAACGTTGGGTCGACTCGAGACGAAGTCGTCACTTGAGCGGATCTTTCGAGTCGAAACGAGTAAAGTTCAGTGGATCGCATAATACCTCGTTGGCTATGATAAAGCTTTTCAAACATTTTAAGCAACCATCGCTATCGAAGCATTTTTGAATACATTTGAAGTAAAACTCGACTTTTCTCATTTTTGGAACGATAATGACGGGAACTTTGCCATGAGCGGGTGCGAGTTTTGCGGAAGAAAGCGTTTTAAAATTGTACTTTTCAATTAAGTACTACAGCAACCCCAAAAAGTAAAGTTTTTCGCGCGGCATAAATTAACTTCTGCGTTGCGATTAATCCGCGGTGGCTTTTGGTAAAACATTGTTAGCTTTTATGAGAATACAAATATTTACATTGCACATCAATAAATTACTTTATTGCTATCAAAATAAAACTTGTGATATCGATATGATTTATGACTCGCAGCCTCCATTTAACCAGTGGGCATGATTTGTATTAATACTACCAGTCGTATCGGCATTTTATTGAAGAAATATCCTACATACACCGTTTCATCGGCTGTAATTTAAATTTAATTCCCTTTATCCAACGTTATATACTTTTATGTATTTATTTACCAAAACAATTATACAAAGTGAATCCTTATCGAAATATTTTTATTAACAACTTTAGTTTAATATCATAGAAGGTTTACTATTAAATTAAAATATTATTATTTTTTTATGACGATCATATTTTTCTCTAACAATTGGATAAGTCAACATAATGCATCGGTTTTAACACTTGCCGAACGTACCAGAGGATACACAGACAGACTGACGGTCGGTATATTCCGTTTTGACGGAACCTTAAAACAAGATTTTATGACCTTCGATAAAAATGTACCTTAGGCTAAGATTATAGATTAGATTAGTTTTATTTATTTCACATTAAAAATATTAATACATAGTTTTCTTACGTAAAAAGTCAAAAGTTAATGTGATAACTATACTCAGGCTATGATGGGACTGACAGTATTGTAAAAAGTCCCTAAAATAGTACTTTATGATATAAGTGCGGTAAGTTGAAAATTACAGCCAAGGCGATATTGCTAGCCCGAGCCGTAGGCGAGGGCCATAAGGAAGCAGAGGCTGTAATTTTCAAAGCGCACGTATGTCATACGACGTTTTATAACATATTTGCGAGGAAATAAATAAAACTCGGAAAACTAATAAATGTTTAATTACTTGTTATAACAGTTATAATCACTACTTGACGACATTTTCAAATAAAAACAATACAGCGAAAAGAAAAAGCGCATGAAATTACATTGATTGCAGGCTTGTATAACATTTTTCTCAAATAATGCGCGGAAATTGTTTAATAAAAAATTATATATACAGAATGTTCTTTTTATATTATATTCAGATAGATCTCGTCGAGCCCTTTCATTTGAGTACCATGAACAAGGGTCTAGCACCAGCCGTTCCGGAGATATGGCCAAAAGAGTGTTTTTTTTTTCATTTGGCCATATCTCCGGAACGGCTAGTGCTAGACCCCTCGTGTTTGTACTCAAATGAAAGGTCTCCACGAAATCTAGTTGAATATAATATAAAATAAAAACACCTGTATATACAATTTTATATGAATATACAGGTTTTTTTTTTAAATTATATTCAGATAGATCTCGTCTAGCCCTTTCATTTGAGTACATGAACATGGTTCTAGCACTAGCCGTTCCGGAGATATGGCCAAAAGTATTTTGATTTGCCCAAAGTATTGTGACAACCCTAAGTCGATCGTTCAGTTTAGACGGTTCACAATTTTAATAAAACTTTTGATATTTTTTGGATTTCCGCGCTAATGCGCGCTAATTCTCAAATAATTTTGAGAAAACCACTATACAAGCCTTGGCCCCAACCAGGCACTGATGGACTCACGTATCTTCACAGCACGCTCATCCATCAATACCTCTGTTGCGGGCCGCGGCAGTAATGTACTATTGCTAATCGTTCATTATTAGACGGAGCATCTTGATAAACTGTGCGTTTTACTTTACATTACCGCACAAGTGCGTAATGAGATACAAAACGATATTGAAATTGGTAAAATAAGTGACCCTTTACGAGCAAATATGCTATAAACAAATAAACAGATTAAAGAAACCGGAGTCGCGCCCTGAGGGTTCCGTACAAACTTAATTTTTAAAAATTTCGATAGCCTTTAATAGTACTTATCATCTAAGTACTAACTTACATGGACGATATGGTTATACGCAAAATTAAGTTTGTTGGTAATAGAATTTTTTTTTGTGATGTAACTACAAATTTACACGTTTCGGATTTTTTCTATTACTTGTGCTATAATACATTGCTTCTTGCCAAATTTCAAGATTCTAAGTCAACCGGAATAGAAAAAAATAAATGTAAAAAAGAATAGAAATAGGTACCCCCCCATAGGTTTTCATTACCAAAATACTCAGAAAAACGGCAAAAACGGCCATATCTTTTTACTGCGTTGACTTAAAAGTTTGATTTTTTCACAGCTCTTAGGGATTGCAGACCTGAGTATTTGATATTAATTTCAACTTGATACCTCCACGCGTTCCTGAGAAATAGGGTCTTGACAGACAGACAGACACACAGACGGATAACGAAGTGATCCTTTATGGGTTCCTTTTGAGGTACGGAACCGTAAAACAGATGGGTCGCATGGGCATGGTGTGTGCTAAAGTGTGAATGTGCGCAGTACTCGCTGACGCTGGTGGCGTCGGACGGGCGCAACGAGAACAGCACGCGCGTCGCGGTGCGCGTGCTCGACGTCAACGACCTGCCGCCGCGGTTCACGCGCGCCGCGTACGTCACGCAGGCGCTCGAAGAGACAGGCCCTTTCCCACGTCCCCTCATTCAGGTTTTTTTAGTTCATTCAACTTTTTTTAAACTTATTCGTTGTAGAAAACCTAGTTTACCAGCATTCTAAGAGGAAAATAATTCCTAATGGATAACCAGTTCTCTGGCTGGAATTATTATTTTATATACATACTATATATGACTCGCGCTGCCTTCACCTGTCAACAAATTCGGAGACAATTGTATATTATGTACCTATGCATATAAAATCCTGCTAGATAACTTGGTTATCCAGCAGGAATTATTTTCCTCCTCGAGTGCTGGTTATCTAACTTTATTTTCTACAAGGAATAAGCAATATTTTTTATCGTGAAACTCGGAACTGATGTTACAATAATATATAGGTATTCATTTAATTAAAAATCATGTTGTACTTACCTACATTAATAGATAGGTAGGTACCTAAATTTGTTATATCAATATTTGCCGTAAACGAAAATATAACATTTCCGGAACATAATTTGCGAATTTCACGAGATTCATTTAATTAACAATCGAATCAGTAACCCGATCCCATACGCATTACTCTTATTTGTTATCTGTATTTGAATTTCTATTTTATTTTGTATATTTTGTTTACTTGTAATATTTATTTTCCGTCCCGGTAATCCTATCCTACCCTTTCACCATTATGATATTAATTCTATCAACAATGTTAATTAAAATAGGTACTCATGTGTATACTAACTACCTACATAGAGACAAATAATTACATTATATAGAATTAACTAACAATATTTGTAGACTACACGACGACGTGACTAAAAGACAACGGGTCTAGGTCAACAGGCTTCCAAGTAAGTACTCTATGCACGGAACGGATTTTCTTTGAGTAAAAATTAAGCTTTGTGGTGTGGTGCAAAATTTTCTCTTTCTGTATAGTTGTAGATATTTGCATGTCTTAGAAATAAGGTACAAAATTACATTCAAATTATTTAAAGTACATCCACGTTGATCTGTCTTAATAGTTGTTAACGCTTAAAGCTTCAGCTTAATTGAAGTGGAAACTTGGCCTTTGTTTAATTGTCTTCTCAAAACTAGGTAAGTAAGTACATACTTTGAACGTTACCTGATTTAACGAAGATTCTGACAGGTATTATTGGGCTCTAAATAATTATTTTACAACTTGTAACATAATGTTAAACTGTAACAAATTTATTTTCTCGAAAAATAAATTTAAGTAGATTTTTTGTTTTAACAAGCTGTATTTTAAACAAAAGTCAAAATAGCAAAAAAGCGCTTTTTATGGCTTAGTATTAGATGGTATTAGGGTCAATTACCTAGCCACTTAATATGCCAGTCGCGTAATAAAAAAACGGTATGAAATTAGCTTAACTTGAGTTTTATACTCAATCATGAAAAATGTCCGTTCACAATGAGGGCGAAGCCCTCGTCCCAAGTCGCTTGTAGTGATAAGCTTTTTTATAATTGGAGCGAGATTCGCAAATGATCCGCGTAATTACGCAAATGTCGACCCTCTTCATTTCTCCAGCTTCAGCCATTGCGCCGTGTGTAATTGAAGACTGCCGTGCCCATACACTAAGTGGCGCTTCTCTTGGAATTTTAAATGGCCAAATAATTGATAATCCTCATGCCTTCGAAATGTCAGTAGCTACCTTATCTGCCCCTTTTGTCCTTCAATCCCCGTGGGTAAAATTTTAATAACACCT
Source organism: Metalampra italica (assembly GCA_949699065.1). NCBI lineage: Eukaryota > Metazoa > Arthropoda > Insecta > Lepidoptera > Oecophoridae > Metalampra > Metalampra italica. Next base: position 6,032,927 of record OX452970.1, on the reverse strand, counting down.
TTTGCGAATATTCGCCGCATCATCAGTTTACTCTAAAAACTCTTTAGTGCCCTAAAACTTTTACTGCTTTCCTTACGAAGATCTTTAAAAATAGGAAAGTTTCCGAAGCTTCCGCCCGCCGCCGCCCGCCGCCATCGTCGCCGCCCGCCGGTGCTAACAATCTGGGCTCTTCGGCGGGTTCATAACTTGCGAAAACTTCCGCGGCATCTACGCTACTAAAATAGTAATTCATATTCTAACTGCCTCGACTAGTTTGTGGCATCTTCTCGTTAATTTTGAGCACTATAAATACAAGAATTTATCTTCTAGATATAGTATATTGTTAAAGAATGTTTAATATCGATAATGAAAATAATTTATTTACAAATTTTAGTATTGGTGTGCTCATGTGCTGGCAAGTTTGGTTGGTAAAAAAGACCCTATCCTACAACTTTTTAAAGTAAACAACCGAATAATTTATTTATGTAAATGTAGTATAAAAGTTGTGTTTGTGTACCACTTTCTATCAATTACCTTTGTTTTGGTTGTATATTATGTTCGTGTTTTATAAAGTAGGATAAATAATAACATACCAGTTGGACAACCAACAAGTGCCTGGAGATATTTCCTTCAAATACGTTCAGCCTTCTTAACTCGACTGTAATGAATTAACAACTAAACAAAATCAAAGGTCAAGTTTCTAGCAATGATTAGTTGCTTAATAACAATGATTAGTTGCTAAGGACTAGTCCGGCAATAAAATATGACAATAACGTTTTCATTCTACCGTAAATGAAATATTATTGTACACCTCCTTATCCTTACTGTACCACTTTGGTCCTTTACTAATATTTTACACTTTAATCACTGTGGAGGAAATAGCACTTTATTATATTCACAGCTCAAGAATATTGATACTAGTGGGCCAAAAAAAATCCTGACATTTATCACTTGAAGATATTAAAGAGGATAATTTAAAATTTTATAGTAAAAACATGTACCTAATTAGGTTCTTTCATAAATAAAAAGATATCACTGGGATAAAGTTAGAAAATTATTATTAGAAATTTGCTACTACACTGTGTAAAACTCATAATATAAATATCGTACAGGTGACAGCCACCGACGGCGATAAAGACAGACAACAGAACATCGTGTATTTCCTCACCGGCCAGGGAATTGATCCTGACAACCCAGCCAACAGCAAATTCGACATAAATCGCACTACAGGCGAAATATTTGTGCTGAAGGTGAGTATTGCATAAAATATAAATTTAATGAGATTCTATTCTAAAATATTCGTATTCCTGGAAACGTACTATACCTACCTACATGTCGATTAGATAATAATAATTGATTTGGCCTTTGAGCTTCACTATTAAGCAATTTTAATACTATGAGAGATCAGTTTATACTTGTTTTGTTTCCACTGACTAGTCAAGATACAGATGAGCCGCGAGCTTTTCATGTGCTATGCAAAATTGCAAACACAATTTTTCATTTTTACTGAACATTATTTTTATTAATCTATAGTGAGAAAACGTCTGCTGAATTTTAATTTTTGTTAGAAAAATTTAATACATTTTATAATGAACCAATATAAAACATTTTATTACACACTGTTACACATTGTTATTACATACTGACATGTTTCCCTGGCATTACACTTTTAAGATGTGGATTATATTGCCTACGTCATCATCGTCTGCCCTTGACAAGATTTTGTAGGTAGTGGTTTTGATTACCAAGATACTCAAAAATGCGGCAAAAACGGCCATATTTTTTGACTGCGATGACTTAGAAGTCAGATTTTTTTCACGGCTCCAAGGGACTGCAGACCTGAGTATTTGATATTAATTTCAATTTGATACCTTCACTCCTTGTTCTTGAGAAAAATTATCTTTACAGACGGACAGACGGACAACGGAGTGATCCTAGGGTTCCTTTTTCCCTCTTTTGAGGTACGGAACCCCGAAATGGAAATTATGCTTGATAAAAATTACATTTGAACCAACTGCGTACTTAGAACAAATGCGTATTGGACCAACTGCTACTAAATCACATTGAATTTGGTTGTTTTTCAGCCCTTGGATCGTGATCAACCAAATGGAAGACCACAGTGGAGATTTACAGTATTTGCACAAGACGAAGGAGGTGAAGGTCTTGTAGGGTATGCTGATGTCCAAGTTAACCTTAAAGACATTAACGATAATGCTCCTATTTTCCCTCAAGGGGTTTACTTTGGTAATGTAACAGAAAACGGCACAGCTGGCATGGTCGTTATGACGATGACTGCAATTGATTATGATGACCCGGCGGAAAGTAATAACGCAAAACTCTGGTACTCTATTGAAAAAAATGTAATTGAGGAAGAAACTGGTTCTCCTATTTTTGAAATTGAACCTGAGACAGGGGTGATTAAAACTGCAGTTTGCTGTTTGGATCGCGAAAGGACTCCAGATTACTCAATACAAATAGTAGCATCTGACGGAGGGGGGTTAAAGGGAACTGGAACGGCGTCCATAAGAGTTAAAGATATTAATGATATGCCACCACAGTTTACTAAGGATGAATGGTTCACAGAAGTTGATGAAACAGACGGCACTAATTTACCTGAAATGCCTATCCTTACTGTTACCGTTCACGATGAGGACGAAACTAATAAATTCCAATATAAAGTAATTGAAAACAGTGGATATGGTGCTGATAAGTTTACTATGGTTAGAAATAATGATGGCACCGGTTCATTAAAAATTGTACAGCCCTTAGACTATGAAGACCAATTACAAAGTAATGGCTTCAGATTTAGGATACAAGTAAATGACAAAGGAGAAGACAATGACAACGATAAATATCATGTAGCTTATTCGTGGGTAGTAGTTAAACTTAGAGATATTAATGACAATAAACCCCAGTTTGACAGAGCAAATATAGAAGTATCTGTGTATGAAAATGCTGAAGTCGGAAAGAGCTTGGAAACATTTAAAGCGACTGATCCGGATCAAGGTGGAAAAAGTAAAGTTTCATATGCAATTGATAGATCATCTGACAGAAAACGGCAATTCTCAATAAATCAAGAGGGGACAGTCAGTATACAACGATCGTTGGACAGGGAAGATACTCCTCGGCATCAAGTTAAAATTTTAGCTATTGATGATGGAGTGCCACCAAGAACGGCAACGGCCACTCTTACAGTAATCGTTCAAGATATAAATGATAATGCACCAACTTTCCTAAAAGATTACCGACCAGTTTTAACCGAACACATTACACCTAAGAAAGTGGCAGAAATTTTAGCAACTGACGATGATGATAGATCTAAAAGCAATGGACCACCTTTCCAGTTTAGACTTGATCCTGGAGCAGATGACATTATCAGAGCGTCTTTCAAAGTAGAACAAGATCAAAAAGGCGCCAATGGAGACGGTATGGCAATCGTTTCATCTCTGAGATCATTTGATAGAGAACAACAAAAGGAGTATCGCATTCCTATCATCATCAAAGATCATGGTAATCCAGCCATGACTGGAACAAGTACACTTACTGTTGTGATTGGTGACGTTAACGACAACAAAATGCAACCGGGTAGTAAAGAGATCAATGTTTATAATTATCAAGGGCAAGCACCCGATACAGAAATCGGACGTGTTTATGTTTATGATCTTGATGACTGGGATTTGCCTGATAAAAAGTTTTTCTGGGAAACTACGGAGCATCCAAACTTCACATTAAATGAAGAAACTGGAATGGTCCAAATGAAACATAAAACTAAGGAAGGTAAATACGATCTAAGATTTAAAGTGTATGATCGTAAGCATACACAGACAGATGTACCCGCTAATGTAACCGTAATTGTTAAAGAAATATCACATGAGGCTATAATAAATTCAGGGTCTATACGAATATCAGGTATATCAGATGAAGACTTCATAAGAATATGGTTTTATAAGGGAGCCGTTTTAACAGAGAGTAAATTAGAACTATTCAAAAAGAAATTAGCAGACTTACTAAATACAGAAAAAGATAACATTGATGTATTCAGCGTACAGCTTCGGAAAAAACATCCTCCTATCACAGATGTTAGATTTTCAGCCCATGGTGCTCATTATTATAAACCTATTAGATTAAACGGCATAGTTCTAATGCACAGAGAGGAAATAGAAAGAGCGGTTGAAATCAATATTACTATGGTTGGCATTGACGAGTGTATCTATGAAAATCAAATGTGTGAGGGATCGTGCACTAATGTCCTTGATATCAGTAATTTGCCTTATATGGTCAACGCTAATAAAACTGCTCTTGTTGGCGTAAGGGTGGATGTGATAGCTGAGTGCACTTGCGGCGCTAGAAACTTTACCCAAGCTGAAACCTGCCGGAACTCGCCATGCTACAATGGTGGTAGATGTATCGAAGGTAAATATGGTTTGATGTGCTCTTGTCCACCAGGATATACAGGACCAAGGTGTCAACAAACTTCACGGAGTTTTAGAGGTACAGGATGGGCATGGTATCCCGCTTTGGAAATGTGTGATAGTTCACATTTAAGCTTTGAATTCGTAACGAGAAAATCAGAGGGAGTACTGTTATACAACGGTCCAATAGTGCCGCCAGAACCCGAGGAAATAATGGTATCAGATTTTATTTCAGTTGAATTAGAAAGAGGAAATCCTAGACTCTTGATTGATTTCGGTTCTGGCACATTAGAACTAAGAGTCAAAACAAAGAAGTCGTTGGATGATGGAGAATGGCATAGGATCGATATTTTCTGGGACACTGAAAACGTAAGGATGATTGTTGACTACTGTAAATCTGCTGATATTCAAGAAATGGAAGACGGCACTCCTCCTGAATTTGACGACTCAACCTGTCAAGCTACCGGGACGATCCCTCCTTTCAACGAATATTTAAATGTAAATTCACCATTGCAAATTGGTGGTTTATACATAGAACACTTTGACCCCACGCATTATCATTGGCAGTATATGCCAATAGGTAAAGGATTTGACGGGTGCATACGAAATTTGATCCATAATAGCAAATTGTATGATTTAGCCCATCCAGGACTATCCAGAAACTCTGTAGCTGGTTGCCCACAGACAGAAGAGATTTGTAATCAAGCTGACACTACTTCGAGATGTTGGGAACACGGAACTTGCGTGGGAAGCTTCTCTGAGGCAAGATGTCAGTGTCAGCCGGGTTGGACAGGACCATCATGCAATATACCAACTACACCTACTAGTTTCCGACCACAGAGTTATGTTAAGTTCGCGCTGAGCTTCGAACCAGATCGATTTAGCACTCAGATACAACTACGATTTAGGACACGTGAACCTCACGGCGAACTATTTAGAGTAAGCGATCAGCACAATCGAGAGTACGGTATACTTGAAGTGAAAGATGCTCGGTTACACTTCAGATACAATCTTAACTCGTTACGCACTGAGGAACGTGATGTATGGCTTAATTCAGTGGCGGTGGACGACGGCCAGTGGCATATAGCACGAGTCAGTCGATACGGAAGCGCAGCTACACTAGAAATAGATGGTGGTGAAGGAAGAAGATACAACGAGACCTTTACTTTTGAGGGACATCAATGGTTACTAGTGGATAAGCAAGAAGGCGTGTACGCGGGTGGAAAAGCTGAATATACAGGCGTCAGAACGTTTGAGGTATACGCTGACTTCCAGAAAGGTTGCTTGGATGACATCAGGTTGGAAGGCAAACACCTGCCGTTGCCCCCAGCGATGAACGGCACGCAGTGGGGCCAGGCCACCATGGCCAGGAATCTCGACCGCAACTGCCCCTCAAACAGTCCTTGCATCAACGTACACTGCACTGAGCCCTTCGTTTGCGTTGACCTCTGGAATGAATACGAGTGCACGTGAGTAGCAAACATTTATGTTAATAGCAATATCAAATTATAAGTCAGTAAAGTAAATAATATACAAGCCAAAATTGCAAAAAGTATTTAAAATAAACTTCCAAAAGGCCTTTTTCTAATTTTAATGTTTTATTTAATTCTAGCGTGACTTATTTTTATTTTATTTTACGGGCGCACTGAGTTTTCACAACGCATTATTTTATAAGTACATTATATATAATTTATATCTACGCTTAACAATAAATATCATTATGCTGATATTTTATTGAAACGTCTAATTGGCTTATTACAGATTATTATAAAGTTTATTGTTAGGTATTTATTTACATACTTACATAATTGCCTAATATTGATGACCTATTTAATGCTTTTGTACTTGCTAACATATTATGATGCTGTCTAGTTGCGGTGAGGGTTTGGTTTTATCACCGGACGGCAAGGGTTGCGTAGACAAGAACGAGTGTCTCTACTTCCCGTGTCGCAACGGCGGTTCGTGCGTGAACCGCGACCCAGGCTACCGCTGCCACTGTCCCGAAGGGTTCTGGGGCGAGAACTGCGAGCTCGTGCAGGAGGGCCGTACGCTCAAGCTCAGCATGGGCGCGCTGGCGGCCATCCTCGTCTGCCTCCTCATTATCATGAGTGAGCACTTAGCCTAGCCGCGCTCCAATAGTCGATCCCACCGCACCATCACCACCATACTCACATCTATCACCATTATTTATTTGTGTATTATAGTCGTGGCATAGCTTAACGTGTAGTGCATGATATAGTGTATGGGGTGGGGGCTCAGTGCGCGCGGCCGCGTGCGCCGCGGAGAGGTAACGCGCCCGCTGTGTAGGTGCCCGGGCGGGTCTGCGCGCGCGGCGGGCACGTGCGTCAACGTGGACGAGTGCGCGGGCGCGCCGTGCCGTCACGGAGGCACGTGCGTGGACCGCGAGCCCGCGCGACGCTACGACTGCATTTGCGCGTTTGGCTACACCGGCCACGACTGCGAACTGGAGCTGCTCGCTTCGGGAATCATCACGCCCTCAAGGGATTTCATTATAGCTATCATTGTCTGTTTGTTCATGCTTTTAGGTGAGCACCATCATTCATTTTTGCATGCGATATACCTACCCAAATGTTTTACCACCAATTTAATTGAAAACATTCATTTCACATTTTATCATAGTACATCTAATCAAGACAATATGTACAATTTTTGTCCTTTCCATAGTTTGATAGTTTAGTTGTTTTAGTTTATCTGATTTGCATCATAAGTTTATATATGACGATGATATGGTAAGTATACCTACTCACCCGGATACTTAAGTCATAATAAAACCAGAAAAGTCAGTTATATTACAGATAACACAACCCTACGGGCGAGAGTAGGCTATTATATCCCGCACGTGGCGGGAGATGGCTTAATGTTTTGGTTTTACTATGCTAATGTGCACGGAAAATATTTGAAATAACTGTTAACGATTATTCAATGGTGTCCAATAATGAGCATCAAATGGAAACTATTGCCGCCGCATGGTACAATGTACCCTACGTTGTATCTATCATTCGAAAATCGGTGTCCCAGGGCCTTTGGGCCGCCTCCCTTTATAGATATGACTATCGGAAATGGAAATGGCCGAAAACGGTTACAATCCCTGAACTATTATTATTATATTAGCTAGTTTCCATTACAATCTTGCTGAAGAACGATTTTAAATCAATTGTAATATCTCCCCGATAAGGATATAAACAGTCGAAATAGACGTACTAATACATCAAATCCGAGTTCTAAATAAATGGTCCCTATAACAAAAAGCTAATAAAAGTAGTCGCGTCGTTAAAGAAATTTTATCGCTACGTATATAGCATTAAATCTTAGAGGTTCTACCGTATTTACAAGGGTGACAATAGTATTATGTAAATCCTACGTTATCTTCCGAATGCGATATCCCAAGTCCGCCAACCCGAGAAGCTTATGTATGTAGGTCTGCAATACATACATAATCAGGCGCTAAAGCGTCCCAAAAGATAGGGGCAGTATCGGCTGACTATCGCTCCAATATCACCTTGAAACCAGCATGAATCGTGGATGAACCCAATACCATACAATTCTATGTTTGCTGCCATAAACCCTCCAGTACATTACGTGAGGTTTATGAGACAGAAGTTTGGATGATAAAAAACCTAACTTTCGTCCTCGCTTTCGTTTATGCCTGAGTCAAAGATATCGGATATTATCCCATGTTCATACGTCACATCTCACGCAAATAAATACAACTATAGTCTTTATTTTTATGGTTACCTGAAACTGTAACATTCAGTAAATGAATGAACTCGGTATAACTGAATTTCGATACAGTTCAGTCTATAAATAATAGTTTTTCGGATTCCGTCCGAAGGATACTCTTACTTTAAAAAATTTTGATATCAAAGGGTTGCGATTATAACGTGCAGTTAACTGCAAAACTAAGAAATAACTGGTAGGTGTAGGTACATAATTTAACGAGCTTTTTGTATTAACAACCTACTCAAACTCCCGGGAGTATAATAGTAGGTCCTTATACTTAGAATTTGCATGCAATTACTCTCTAGAATCACTAAATAAGGAGGTACTTAATACGTTTGCTTGCCTCAATTACAAAGCATATACACTACGCGGACCTAAATTAACATTTGGCTGTATGAGCGAAGCTACACGAGCAGAATAACATTTCGGCCTTACCTTATATTATGTAAGCAGGTACCAACCTAGCCTAAAAGTAATTGACTTGCTATTTAGAGCGACTATCATGTACTAAGTGAAATTGCTACTTATATAAATTGTACAGCAACTCTCTAACCCTCCCTATTGAATCTTCAATTTATATTCAAAGTTCACTTCAGAAAACAAATTTCATGACGTTAACTTGCTATAAGTAATTAAATCTTATCAGCATTTAGAATATGCTTTGCCCTGCACAGACTATAAATTTATGGGTCTGTAGAGGTATTTAGATTAACGGATTCAATTCTCCGACCGATTGTTTTCGTGAAAATTGGAAATTCGACTTTTCACACTTTCTGTTCCATACCGGAGGGCTTAGGCGTATCCCAGGTACACTGCGGCTTGCGGTAGGCCGCAGCTTCAATATGAAAACGCAGGCCGCGCGTGTCAGAAGTCTCACATAAATTGCGTATGGAATACAACAGGCCGCCACCGCCACCGCAGGCCGCGTGTGCCTGTGATACGCCTTAAGTTGAAAACATGTTTGTTGTATCATGCGGCGTCTAGTTTGACATTTTCGGATGAAATAAAAAGTTTAATCCAACTAATAGTGTAACTGCGAAAGTATGGATGTCGGTTAATTTGTTCATTGCTCAATCAATTCACGCCATAAAAGCTGAACGGATTTTTATCTTACTTGGTACAGTGATGTAACTATATCACTGTACTATACCTATACTATATAACTATACCCTATATGTTGTTCCAGTTTATAATAATAAACTTATTATTATACCCTGGAAAAACATATAGGGTACTTATTTTTAACGCGGAAGATATTGTGGGGCGTCCGTTAGTAATTCTTAAAAGGTAAAAGTCTTCGGGTATAATTTTCTAATAAATTCTTTTCAAAATTGGCACCGCCAAATTGACAGACTCCATACATTTTGAGTGTTGAACTGCTTGTAATTAAAAATATATAATTGTCTACGCACCAAGCTCTACCTCCGCAGCTATATTATCTGCATTAACGTAGGTACATTGACCCCATCCGCAGCAAGTAGTCTAATTTGATTGCAAAAATTACACCATCAGTCAACTGACATGGCTACGCAGCGTGTTTTTTTAATACTTATAATAAGCTTTACTCGTGCGAACAGCTTTTCGATTTGTAGCCTGTATGTGTTATTCTTATGTTATAATCTATATCACTGTAAAGTTCGATCAAAATCTGTTCCGCAGTTTTTGCGTGAAAGAGTAACACACATTCAAACTTCCTTACAAACTCGCGTTTATAAGATTAGTAGGATTCGTAAGTTATTCCACTTGTTTGTGAAGGTGTGGTCAGGGTATGGCTCATGTATTGGTTGCTTGTTTGCTCGAGCAGTCCTGGTGCTGGTGTTCGTGGTGTACAACCGGCGGCGCGAGGCGCACATCAAGTACCCCGGGCCCGACGACGACGTGCGCGAGAACATCATCAACTACGACGACGAGGGCGGCGGCGAGGACGACATGACGGCCTTCGACATCACGCCGCTGCAGATACCCATCGGCGGGCCGTTGCCGGACCACGCCGCTAAAATACCATGTAAGTCACACATATGAGGCTGGCATGGACACCAACAGTCCAAAGCCTCGGTAAATAAATATATAAAAAAGTCCGACATGTTAATTTAATTCAAAGTTAAAGTCAATATATTTTTCACCTCTCCAGCACGTAAAGGGTGCGTATGGTGCGTAAAAAAAACGATTTTGCTGCGAGCGAGAGACAAAGTTATTTCGTTCAGAAACACATTTTGGCCTAGCGATTTAACTCATAGGCCCAATTTTTTATAAATTTATTTATTAAAATTATAGTACATTACTGCCGCGGCCCGCAACAGAGGCATTGATGGATGAGCCTGTGAATGTGGGCCGGGGCACACATACGTGAGTCCATCAATGCCTGGTTGGGGCCAAGGCTTGTATAGTGCTTTTCTCAAATCATGCGCGGAAATCCAAAAAATATCAAGTTTTATTAAAATTATGAACCGTCTGAACTGAACGATCACGACTTAGTGTTGTCACAATACTTTGGGCAAATCAAAATGCTTTTGGCCATATCTCCGGAACGGCTAGTGCTAGAACCATGTTCATGTACTAAAATGAAAGGGCTCGACGAGATCTATCTGAATATAATATATATATATAAAACACCCTGTATATTCATATAAAATTGTATATACAGGGTGTTTTTATTTTATGTTATATTCAACTAGATCTCGTCGAGACCTTTCGTTTGAGTACAAACACGGAGGGTCTAGCACTAGCCGTTCCGGAGATATGGCCAAATGAAAAAAAAAACAATATTTTGGCCATATCTCCGGAAAGGCTGGTGCTAGACCCTTGTTCATGGTACTCAAATGAAAGGGCTCGACGAGATCTAACTAAATATAATATTTTTAAAAATCACTCTGGATATTATAATTTTTTATTAAACAATTTCCGCGCATTATTTGAGAAAAGTGCTATACAAGCCTGCGGCGACATTCAAAAGTGCTAAAACTTATTCTGAGACTGTGCTGTTGTGATATTTAATGGAATTATCAAAAACAAGGTAATGTTGTGTTAATTGTTTTTCTTTTCTGTAACGTTTAACACTTTTCTAGCTGCGAGAGGTGAAAAGTTGTATGTTGCACACGCGAGCAAATTTTTTTAGTGTCTTGTGCCTTTAAATCGGCACTCGCAGCAAAAAATAACTTTGCTCACTTGTTGCACAAATAACTATTATTGCACTGGGTACATTTATACACGTCAGTTTTTTATCTACCACCGCTTCGTAGGTTAGCGCTGAGAAAAAGAAGCGGCGCAATAAACTTCCGAAACACATCTTTTAAAATAGTATAGCAATCTAAATACGATAACGTACAGAAATTTTCAACCCTGGAGCAAGTAACCTGAAAAAATTGGTTATGTTATATTAGCGACTAGCGCAGCCGCCCCGCCCCAACGACTTTGCCCTCTGATAATCATTTTAAAAGTTTTACCCTACTTTTTTCCCCTTTAAAGAGTCGAAAATACTTAAGTTGCTTGTAACGCAAGAAAAATCTTCCCAAGATTCATGTTTCTAGGTTTACAGCAGTTTGGGCTGGGCGTTAATGAGTCAGCCAGCGCCCAGCCGAGCCTTTGTTCTTATGATTATTAATTAATCATTTTGACATCCTTTGATAAATAAAAGCTAGATGAAAACCGCGTAAAACTTGCCATACCTACCCGTTTAAATTCGGACCCACATTTATTTACTTAAAGTTATCTGGCGAATTAGGTGTACCCAGATGTACCTATACATATTGGTACACAGCCCAACATATTATGTTGACTTGGTGTTGTGAGGTCCTAAATAAAGTCCTATTATAACATCTTGGGGCAACTATTTAACTTTTAAATGTTAATTTTTATACAGTCCTTCACAAAATCTACAAAATGATGGTACATTTTTTATGGTATAAACATTAATAATCAGACATTTTCTCCACTAAGCCATGAACGTGGAGCTGAGGACAAGAGTCCTGACATTGACAAAAGCGGATATTTTTTGCTGTTAGTAATGAAAGAAGATATTAACTTCCTGCGTAGTACTCACATGTTGACTTTCGTGTTATTAAGCAAGTCTCATGACATAGATTGTTTTCTCACAAAATATATCCTATATTTCGGTGCGTACCCAGGTACTCTAGTAAATGGAATTGAGATAAGGTAACAAGTGGCTTTTTTACAAATAGATCCACTAATGGGCGTCGGTCTCGGTGTCGGCCCGATGGGCGTGGGCGTGGGAGTGCCGCCCGGCGTGGGCGTGCCGATGCCGGGGGAGACCAACGTTGGGATGTTCATCGAGGACCACAAGCGGCGCGCCGACAGCGACCCTAACGCGCCGCCCTTCGACGACCTGCGCAACTACGCATACGAGGGTGGCGGCAGCACCGCCGGCTCGCTCTCCTCGCTCGCCTCCGGTCAGTAGTGCCTCTATAGCGTGTGCCCCCGAGCACCGGCGGCCCGTACACAGCGGCTCCGAACGTGACTCCGTTTTAAAATGTATGAGGCCGCCCTGCGGCAATTCATTCACAATGCATGATGACAGAAATGAAAGCACCTCGAGACCTCGTGCGTAAATACATTATTCATGTGAAATGTTAATGTTTTGTTGGTGTTGGCTAGGCACCGACGACGAGGCGCAGGAGTACGAGTACCTGGGCGCGTGGGGCCCGCGGTTCGACAAGCTGGCCGACATGTACGGGCCCGACGACATGGACGAGCAGCTGTAGGCGCCCCCCGCCGCCGCCCGCCGCCCGCCCGCTCCACCAGCGCACCTCGCGTGCTTTAGTCAATTGTCTCCCACTAACCTAACCCCCCTGGCCCACTGCGACTGTCTCGGGAGCGTCACTACTTCTCTCACCTCCCCAGCGGAGATTAGTTTTGTAAATAAACAAGCGAGGCGGTGGGACCCGCGCCTCGCCGCGACTTGAGATTCTTATCAATTTTTATACAAGTTTATTTGTAGTAGACATGTTTTAGCTTAAGTACTCGTTTAAGAACCCTATTTAATTGCGTCAGTTTAATAAGGTTAAACGTACGTATGTCTTCACCAAATATTTGATATAAGTTTTATTCAAGTTAGCCATATTATGAGTCAGTATTTTATTGGAAGTTATCGAGATAAGCCGATTTCTGCCGGAGGGCCAGTCGTGAATCTGAATCGTGGGTGTTTGTAGATAGTGTGCTATAAATGTGAATAATTTATACGAGTATTTTGTAAGTCCACAGCTTTACATGATATCACTTAATAAATGGCCCTTCCGCATAAAATCATTGTATGTACTTTAAAGAATAATGTTATATTTTATAGTAATTATAAAATTAGATAATGTGGTCCGTTTGGACATCGAGTTTATAATGCTCATTTGAAGTACCTATAGAAATATTCACCAGGGGATGTATATACGTTAAAGTAATTAATTACATTAAAACAACCACCCCCGTATCTTAGTTAAATGTCAAGGTAATGACATAAATTCGACTCTACATAGTCTACATTTTAAGTGAACTGTACAGTTACTGGTGTCCCTCTCCTAATGTCGCCGTATAGTGTTAGATAATTAATTAGAATATTATCTGGAAACGACTGCGGTCTACACGAAGGTAACAGTACATCAATAATAATAGGCAGCCAGGTCATGGAGAGTTTTATGTTTACATGTGTGAGTGTGTGCCTTTGTGCGTGTGTGTTCGGGCGTCGTGATTGGGCGAGAGAGCGCGCGCTCACGCGGCGCGGTTATGAATGGGACTGTGCCAATTTATTACATGATTAAACGAACTTACCTTAAGTGAAGTTCTATCATAATTATCCGAAGCTCCTTGTCCGAGACGGTTTAACGATGTAGTTCACGTTGAATGTACTACGCCATCACAATTTTCAAAGATCTTAAAAAAAAACAACCAAATTCGGTACTTTCGTCACATGTGGTATGGCAACCCTGTAACTTCATTACGTTTAAAGTCAATAGATAACATGGAGCAATCCTATACATTATAAGGGAGAAGTAACACTTGAGTCATGTTACTTCTTATGGGTAGGGTGGGAGTCCCGTCTCGGACAAGGAGCTTCGGATAATTATGATAGAACTTCACTTAAGGTAAGTTCGTTTAATCATGTAATTATCCTTTCTCCTTGTCCGAGACGGTTTAACGATGTAGCTGTTCAAAGTTAGGATTGCGAATGAATAAGTTGATATATACTATCAACTTAATTAATTAGAAGTAAGGTTACTGTAACTTTATTAATATGATAAACAAAAAATATTTTATTTATATTCTTTAACAAAGTCGTGTATCACATATACTTAGCATTACTAAAGACTGTAGGGTCGGGTCTTCCAGAGCCGGGTCTGTTATAAAGATTGGCAAGTCACCAAATTTTGTGGACCAACACCCAATCCCCGTTTTCCTAATAGTTTGGTTATTTGACAAAAAGATTGACTATTTTTAGATTTCCCGGAAAAAAGGTTGGCATTCACTGACTTTCTCGGAAAAAGATTGACTACCACCGGATTTTTCAAAAAACGGTTGAGAGCTACATGGCTTCGAGTAACGTGGTAGACGTAAAAGTTTGAGACGTCGACTTCCCTTGCCTGCTATCATCAATAGTTTGAGACGTCGACTTCCCTTGCTTGCTACCATCAATAGTTTTTTAGGACTAAAACAATTCTGCTTATAGTACAAGTACATAAATCATTGTTTACAACCTCATAATTTTAAGAAAAAACATTTTCTTTTGCATAAAAATTTTTCATAAAACACATTTTTATCTGGAAAAGTTTTTAGGAAGGACCCCTACGGCGACCGTAGGGTTACCTGCTATACAACTAGTGGACGGCGTGTGTCTTGCGACATTCTGACACGGCGGCTGCGGGGGCGCGGGGGGCGCCCCCACGGAGCTGCCGCGGCGCCCGCGCCGGCGGAGGTGGCGAGGGCCGGCCCGCTCGCCTCGGCTACCACCCGTCTGCAGGGCGGCGGGGGCGTATGATGACTAACAGCACAACTCTGTCAATACACTGCAACATATCGTCCGTTTTTTCAGAATAAAACAATTTGTCCAGGATTACACTGCGGACACTTTTATCGGATTATATTAGCTGCACTACACCCATAACACTGAATTTTATTTTCACTTTTAGCTTGATTTTTATGCTAAAGATGGCACCGCCTGTGCCATCGACTTTAGCCGACTGCTGGGAGTGCGACGAATACCGCGACTTGTAGGTGTTCTTACCAGCACCAGCAGACTTCGTAGGCGCGTCACATTTTGTAGGGTCAGTCTTCGTGGACCCAGGCTCAAACTGAAGTCTCTTTTCTTTATAGTCTTCTATGTTACGCGCTTTGTTCAATAATTTATCGAAGGTAGGTATTTACACACTCTGTGGATGTTATTTTTATTTATTTTATTTTATAAATCTAGGTTAAAATTCGCATACAATGTACCTACATTGTTTATTAAATAAATGATTGATTGATTGATCTGTCTAATCTTTTCCTTATACGCCTGTCTAGGAGGCAGTAAGACATTATCTAGTTGCACTCGTTAGTTCAAATCGCTTTTAGGCAGTTTAGAAAACAAAACTCTAATCTTTGCCATAAACAAATCTGTGTTTGACTGACCTTGCACCAGCGAGAATAATTCATGATAGACTTGGAACGGTGTTCGGAGTTCTCCGAAGGCGCTGCGTAGCTTCATAAGCGCGTCAGTCCAGTTTGTGGTGGTACGCTTTATGCCTTGCCACCAGTCAGCGGCGTACGCTTTATGCCTTGCCACCACTCAGCGGCGGAGTTCGTCAGCAGCATAAACACGCCGCGTAATGCAACCTCGTCCGAAACACTTATATGTCTCAACTGCGTCGATAAAATTTTCCAATAACTCGTCCGGCTGGCCGCTGTAGCGTGCTGGATACATAGAAGTTGACATTAACGGCACCCGTGTCCGTCATGACCGCGGCGGCGATGGCCGCAGTGTTCGTAGCTGCCGGCGTCGGCGACCGAACTTCTCGTTGGAGCTGCCGGCAGCACCCGGCCTGCGACCGCTGTAGCGTAGCAAGCATGGCCGTCAAACTGTCGTGTGACATCGTTATGTTGTCACCATTTCCATCACCCGCCTCGTCCGGCAGTAGGTAAGAACTGGCGCGTTTTCCGTGGCATGTTCAATCAAAAGCAAACTGCACTAATCGTTAGATAGCGTCAATAATGTATGCATAAGCGACGCTAATCGAAGCAAAGTAGGAGGCTCTTCATCGAATGCGTAAGCCACACAAAAATAATAATAAAAAAATGCTTAAAGTTCCATGCACAGCACCACCGTAACAGTCTAGGTACATAAAAGTTAGTTTTTTTTAAAAAAAAAATAATAATAATAATAATACAAAACCAGTTCAAAGTTTGCACAAACACGTTGGGGGCCAATGTGGCGTGGGTGCGTCTAGATGTGAGTGAAATAACTTCTTTTCATTATGCGTTATCCTTTATTTCCAAACTAAAACCTTTCCTACTCGCAGTCCCGGAGCCACTGCCGATTTGCGTTAACCTCGGTCGAGCCGAGCACGTTCGGGCGCGCCAACAACTACATGCGGTTCAAGCGGAGAATAGCGTCGGGCAGGCTCCCTCTACTAGCAGACAGGGAAAAAACCTCCACTCATACGCTATAATCTATATCTATTTAGGATTACTCCGTTCGCAGCCAAAGTGGATGCATGCAGTAAAAATTTATACAGTGACTTATGTTTTGTGTGGGGACACGTCTAAATAGCTTTTTATATGTTATATATATATAGTCTATTTGACCCCTTATCTAGACACTTAAGTAGGATCTTATTCATTGATAATTTTTCAGTTCATTTTTCTTTTGGTCGCCTCCATAGCCCAGTTGGTAGTGACTCTGCCCGCTGTGCTCGGAGTCTTGGGTTCTAATCCCGGCAGGGGCAAGCGTTTCTCTAACAGATAAGTGCTTGTAATTTTGTTTGTATGTGTCCATGCCACCCACAAAATAGGGAGGAGGGCCTTTTATCTGATGCGGGGGTATGAGTGTGTCGTTCGAACAATGGACAGTGTGTCGTTCGAACAATGGACAGTGTGTCGTTCGAATAATGGACAGTGTGTCGTTCGAATAATGGACAGTGTGTCGTTCGAATAATGGACAGTGTGTCGTTCGAACAATGGACAGGTATATTAATTTTCTTTTTCTTCTATATAAAGTCCTCCAGTCATCCTAATTCTCTGCCATCATGTGGCCATTTTCAACTTGATTGTCTCGCCAGTTGCAGTGATTTATTCGAAATCTTCCGGCATTTCATCTTTCTCATCTGGAATGGTGTTTTTCCTTTTAGAGTTTGTCATTATAGAAAGTCATGTCTATCCACTCTGTGATAGCACTAACAGCATAGGTATTTGTGTAGCATAAAGATCAGTATGTCTATCCGCAATGTGAAAGCGCCAATAACGTATGACATTGTTGTCTACTCGCTCTCTAGTAGCACATCATGTCCATTTAATAATAATAATAATAAAGTTTTTATTTTATTTTAGGACATACAATCCTAATTAATGTAGGTATGATTAGTGACATTGTTGTCTGTCCTCTCCGTGGCAGCGCGTCATGTCCATTTAATAATAATAAAGCTTTTATTTCAAGACATACAATCCCATTTAATGTAGGTATGATTAGTGACATTGTTGTCTGCCCTCTCCGTTGGCAGCGCGTCATGTCCATTTAATAGTAATAAAGCTTTTATTTCAAGACATACAATCCCATTTAATGTAGATATGATTAGTGACATTGTTGTCTGCCCTCTCCGTGGCAGCGCGTCATGTCCATTTTATAATAATAAAGCTTTTATTTCAAGACATACAATCCCATTTAATGTAGGTATAATTAGTGACATTGTTGTCTGCCCTCTCCGTGGCACCGCGTCATGTCCATTTAATAATAATAAAGCTTTTATTTCAAGACATACAATCCCATTTAATGTAGGTATGATTAGTGACATTGTTGTCTGCCCTCTCCGTGGCAGCGCGTCATGTCCATTTAATAGTAATAAAGCTTTTATTTCAAGACATACAATCCCATTTAATGTAGGTATGATTAGTGACATTGTTGTCTACCTTCTCCGCATTATGTTCATTTAATGTAGGTATGATTATTTATCCAAGAGTCGGTAGGTAGGTTTGAACGCATGTACCCATACGTTTGAAGGTTAATGTCCCTACCTATGTATAATATGTAGGTAACAGTTTAAATTTACCTTGAGGAATAATTTCAATAAGAGATTCTGTAGGTGAGGTTGGATGTAGCTTGCTGGATGTTTCGATTCTGATTTTCCTTTTTGTCTTGTCGGCACAGTTTCTCTTGGTTATTCTTATAGTTTTATTTTTAATATTCTTCCTTTTACCCATGGTACTCAATTTCACCAGTATATTGTTAAAAAAGGATTGAAAAAAAAAAACTAGCTGTAGCATCGTCCCGGGCGGGAATTCTCCGAGCGTTTTTCGAATCTTTACTCTAGGTCGACCCGGGGCGGTCTTTATGACACACGATTAGATTTGTATTTTTGTTATTTAGAAATAAACACAATAACCATCCAAAACACAGAAACGTAAACATACGACAAGTATTTTTTTTTTTTTTTTTTTGACAAGTTTTTTGACAGGTCAGTTCGTTCGTTCGTTCAGAAATAGAATCAATCGAACTTCTCGCGCGCGCGTTTTGTTGCTGCAACGTTTTCACATGACAGCAAGACAGTTTTGCGAAAGTCACGAGCTGTCATGTCATTGCAATCACATGACAATGAAACCAATTAAGACTTGGCTGTATGGTCTATGACTTTTGCCTGTCTATAATTGGACGAAATCAACAAAACAATGAGTGCAAATTAATAAAATACAATAATTTAGGTTAGAAAATGTTAACAACTTATGTTATTGAGTTATATAGGTAATTCGTTTAACTGAATAAACTTACCAGTTACTTTCTTTATTAAAGAATTTCTGTACTTCAAGACTTTAATAATAAAGGAATTTTTACCTTTTGGGTTAGAAAGACAAACCTCATCCTTTGATAGTTTTTATCCGAAACTCATAACACTTTTCTTCTAAAAACACTTAAACTATATTTACTAGAAATGTAACACAAACATTGAATTAAGCTAAATATTTCTTTTATTTAATAAAAAGTAATTTTTTGCAAGTATTACGCAAAAAAGCGTAGTGACAGCGCGTGCACAAAAAACGTAATGAAGTTACAGGGTTGCCATACCACATGTGACGAAAGTACCGAATTTGGTTGTTTTTTTTTAAGATCTTTGAAAATTGTGATGGCGTAGTACATTCAACGTGAACTACATCGTTAAACCGTCTCGGACAAGGAGAAAGGATAATTAGCATTATCGATGCAGCTAATGATGGTAGACTGTTAAGTGTTTGCACTTTATTTATTCGTATATTTACAATAACTTTAGTCGCACCTAGGAAAATATCAATAACTTATTAAGAGTGTTGTGCTAGAAATACTATACAATCGATTTTGACGTGAGATAGTTATTGAAACCATTAGAAGTCACTAATTTATAAATTAAGTTTTAAGAATTTATAGTAAAATAATTGTAATGATTGGAGGTTCTGTAAACTGTCTCACATCGACATCGAACTAGGTACGATCTGTGTAAATTTTAGAATATACTGACTTGAGTTAAAATGACTGATTTTATTATGCGTTTGAAAGCCTAAGATTTTGTAGATTCGATTATTTAATTAAAGACTTTAAATACCTTACTGTAAGTCACCCTATAGTTTGCACTCAACAAGAATAAATATTACTCGGTACCTATACATACATCAATATTGAAGCAATTATCGTTAATTACTATTCGTGTAAGTAGATAAATACTTAGTCTGAAATCGACATCACGGTTTTCATTATATTATTTTTTAATATCATTACTATTCATTACACTGCCAGTTCTCGAATGGACGAATAATTGTAGAATTTTCGGTCCGATTTTATATTTCATTCTTATACAAAGTTATATTGTAAGTTTTTGACTCTTTTATAATTATAACACGAGCTTTTTATTCTGTTTTTGTGAGTATCGTTCGTTGCGAATATTCGCAAAAAACTGTATCTGTTTTCTTTCATCTGTAAGCTCTGCTGTCAAAGCCATACACACCATCTTAAATGGCATCGCTATCTGTCGCTCCAGACACTATTTTAGACACTAAGTTTTTAAAATTTGAAGAATCCTATTAAACTGCACCCACATTTGTCTGGCTAGGTATAGAACTCACAGCCGGACTGCAACCCTGATTGCGGTTCGCACGGAAGCGCCGCCATAAATCCTATTATTCGTGCTATTTTTCGCTGCGTTTTTGCACCGAAACCGTATACTCTGAAATGCACGTAGGTACGTAACTATCACAAAAGGCGTAACAAAATACGGGTGTTTCCTCGTGGACCTACTTTTTTATTCTATCTGTGAAGTTAGCTCATACGAGTAGAGCAGACGTGCGTGTTGCGCATGGCGGGGCCAGGTGTCGCACTGGTGCCGCTGCTGCCCGTTATTGCTATAATAAATTTGAGGAAGCCATTCTTAGCTAAGTTTGAATCGGTTTCCTGTCACTCAGAATCGTGCAACAAAATTGTTGCTTAGTAGCTAATGCTGAATCCGTGGGTATTTTGTCACGCCTAAAGTCAGCAGAGCACACAACCCCAGTACAAACATGGAAGGTGAGTACTTCACTACACCATAGGTACTACCACCGCGTTCGGTGCACGTCATTTTATTTTAAGACATTTAATTGATATTAAGTATTGTACCAACATATAGTTATGTTTTGTTCAACTGTGATTATTTAGTTGTACCACTATGATGATTACATAAAAGAATGAATAAATTGTGAAAAAATTAATGAGCGTTTTATTTTAAATCATATTGATTAACAAACAAGATATTATTTTAAGCATGCATGCATTATCATTGACATGAAAATGCCGCTTTAATAATTAGAGCAGCTTTGTACACAATATAACCTATTGAAATTTTTGGTATTTAGGCTAAGTACCTACCTACCTTTCAGGAAAAATGGTGCTAATAATAGGTACTTACCAAATGCACGGTTTTTAAGCAGTGTCCGAAGTATACATTGAAACTTGACTGCCTAATTTCGCAAATATAAATAAATGCATTACCTATCTACACTATAAATTAGAATCATTGTCAACCTTTCGTACCTTGGTTTTCCACAAAATCGTAGTGCTGAATTGATACCTACTCTACGATATTATTATGTTGAATTTAAATTAATTACAATTTAATCATTAATCGGCCTTTGTCCAGCAGTGGACGTCTACAGGCTGATATGATGATGATTAATCTTTAATAAAACCTAGGTATCGACACTTCACTCGTGAAGTAACTGGGAATAATTTCTAGGATTGTTAGGCAATTTAAAAACGAGTACATACTTGCATACAAAAAAACTTACATACTGAGAACGGTAGGTAGTGTGTGTGCTGGTAGCAAGGCAGATAGACTGGCAAGTACGATCAATCGAGCCACGAGACTTTAAAAATCGGACTTTAACTAAACTTTGAAATACACATAGTTCAACGAGTCGAAAATTGATTGTAAACATTGATACACCTTCATTTGAGTGAGACTTCATACTATACTAAGTATGTCTGAACTCAAACGCTTGTTATTTCTTCATGTTTCATCGGATGTGGGTAAGTTGGTACTCTAATGATCCGCGACATTCAGAGACCGTGGAAAGTAAATTAGATTGAAAACTTTCCTGAGTACCGAGCTTCGGCTCAATTCAACGACCCTATGTTTAACTTGATGCTTATATTATACCTACCTACTTCACACTTCAGACTCCATATAAAGTACCTATAGTTATTTAACTGTCAACAACTACTGTGAAAAAAAAACAAATTTAATGTATGCCGTCCTATACACATTCGGGAAGGTATCATCTTTTTTGTTTGCCTGGGTTTAATAATATATGTTTAAGCAAGTAATACATAGAAGATATAAATTTTCCGGAATCATTGCCAGGCATTTTTACAAATAATTACTATCGGTCCACTAATAGTTTTAGAGTTTTATGGCAGACAGACAGATGGTCAAAGTAGCCTCGCTATAAAAAAGTGCGGTGTTTGTTTTGACGGAACGCAAAAATTTAAGTCAAACCACCATCAAAATGTGTGTTAAAATGAATGAAGTCTTCCCTGATATGATATCTACGTGTTGGTCTTTCGGCCGCGGGGTTTCTTATAATTATTGAGATTCGTAACTGGTTGCGGCAGAAGAATATTTTATTCTTCGTTGGTAACTGGTTTCGGTAATGGAATATTAGTTTTTCGTCAGTAACTGGTTTCGACACAGGAATATTTTATTCTTTGATTGTAACTAATTTTGGTAGAGGCAATTTAATTCTTTAATTATAACCCGTACCTTCGTTAAGAGGGTAGGGCCTCTGTCCAGTTCTAAAACGTAGTATTGGTATTGCTTTGTTTAAAATGCTATTTTACTGCGGACAAATAAATAAATAAATAAAAGATAATTTATTCGTCACACATTACAGTAGTTACATATTGAATACAACCTTTTTGACATTTTCAATATGTACTTATTTTGAATAATAATATTGGGTTTCGTCCAGGAAAGTCTACCAACCGTAAGCAACGCCGCGGTACTAAAACCTAGTCGAAAATAAAAGTCTTAAATAATGTTTGTAAGTTGCTGTTTTGTTCGGGACGTGTTTTGAATAAGTTTAGTTTCCCCGCGGGAGACATATTCGGTAGTTTAGGTGATGTTGCGCACGTACTCGCACGGCGCACGCATCACGCACGCCGCACGCCCCTACCAATGACAACAGTTAAATTCGAAGGAACGTTCGTGGAGTAATATTGGTACATGTTGCTTTAAAAGCCCGAACTACGGTAAAATTTAAGTTTACCAAGTGATGATGGTAAAAATCGGAATTGATCGTTAATTTCCGACTTTTATCAGTCATTTTTCATCACAGGTTTTTACTTACCTTTTTTACGTGGGGAAATGCCATAAGCACCCGGCCTTATGGGGGAGAATGGGAAGAATAAACTACTGAACGGAAGTGCTTTTCTGTTAAACAAGTCGGAAATGGTATTAAAAATTTATTAGTATTTTTAATTAGATTTTTGAAATCGGTTTAATATTATTTTTATTAGATTTTAACTCGAATCAATCTATTCAGCGCTAAACTACTTATACAAAATGTTGAAATCCCTGGGGCATGTCCATATTAACGTCAACATTTGAGTTCGTTGACCCGAAATTGCACTACCTACTACCCCAACCACTGACATAAAAACATAAGTTATGTACTTACCTACTGTTAAGTTATTTATTTATTTTAACCTAATTTCCTGATTTCTATACTGTGTACTTTCCTTTGTATACCTACGATTAGAAAGCAAGGCGAGTAAATTTTATTGACTGTACTGAGATGAACTTACTTTTAACTTATACAAACTCCCATTAGTATAAATTGAATAAAAACTAAGGCAGAACGTTAAAATGCTGGGTAGATAGTTTTATTTCACTAGAGTAAAAAAATCCGCTCGTTCCTGGCTGACAACTGCTTCGACTCACTGAACAAGAAAAAGTTGAAAACAATTCTTCAGAGTAGAGGCGAGGAAGAAGGCTGCGGCGGGAAACGGACGATACTTTTGTGTGCATCCAACGACTTGTTGACAAGTGTGGCATGGTCTTCATATTCAGACTATGTATTGTATGCTTTTGGTGTGATTTGTTAGGAAATTAAAGAAGTATCAATTTTTGTATAAATTTTGCCGGGGATCTTACCCTAGACTACCTACTTCCAAGAAGATGCGGGGATTGAATAATAATAGCAGTAGGTACGTTTGTTTGGCATTTATTCATACTTTATTAGAAATGATTTTTTAATGTTTGTATAAAGAAAGCAATGCAAAAATATCGTAAGTATACTTACATATCTACCTACATAATACTAAAATACAGACATTCGAGAATCTGAATTTTATTTAGCACACGGAATTGAAAGTGAGCACAGATTAAGTAATAGTACAAGCCATAGTAAGCATTAGGGTTTGCATTTGAAAATTCGAAAAAAAACACTCTTATAAAATAATCCGTTGAGAATTTGAGAGCTTCTCGTTCTCACCGTACACGGAGAGTTACGTCAGAACTTTTATTTTGACGTTACTTCGTACACGTTAGTACTTTCTAAATTGTCTACCACGAGCAAGTAAGTATAGGTAAACAAACATTTTAAAGTTGGTGAACCTGTAGGTAACCGGTTATTAAAGGGTTACACCGACTAAAACACCAGGACCAATACCTACAAGACAACGTCGGTCGCGCTAATGCTCCTAATTCGTATCTACCTAGTAGGTATATAATAGCTTACCCTACTGCCATGTTTTTCCCTAAATATCAGCGTGAACACGCGAGCCGTAGCGAAAAGCACATTTCCTGTGGATTTTTTGCTACGCCGTAGCATCCTGTCGTAGCCATTAATAATACTATCTAGTATTCAATTCGCTAATACAATGTCGCATGCTTTGTGTAGAAACAGCAATACCTATAACTGCTGACTGACTGATTGACCTATTTAATTAGGTGCATCGTTATTTTGGTGCATCGCTAGCGTGGTGGACTATAGCCCGAACGCCCTCGTTAAGAGGGTAGGCCTGAGCCCCAGCAGTGGGGACATTAATAGGTTGATGATGATGATGATGATCGTTATTTTCAAAAGTTCTTTCTTCTATTGTTTAGGTTTCGTTTGCAAAATGCTACGCTGCGGTACGAATTTCAAACGTGACTACCCGCATCGATATTTGCAATACCTTTAAACCGCAATTACTTTGTTTGGGAAATACTAACTACTTACTAATTAAGTATTAGTGTAATTAGTCTCAATAAATTATTTCTATGCTTCACTTTTGTGCATGTTGTTTTGTATCCTAATTTTGTTTGTAAAATGTCTTTTGTAATGGTAAATTAAATCATAAACTTTTAAGAAATTCATAAAATGTTACTTTTAAGAAAATATCCTTAAAAAATACATTAATTAATGGAAAAATCTTTTCTTCGATACATGTATATACTTACTTAAGTACCTACCTACCTAGTCTTATGATTTTTACTCAATACATTTTGATGCATTGTGAACAGTGCAGTAGGTACGTGCTGCATACCTATAACGTTACAAAGTTTACGTATTAAATAGGTAAGTTACCTATATAAGTATGTACCTACCCAATCGTAGATTTAATTTTCCATTTGCGTATAAAGTCTAGTCAGGTGCACTTGGAGAGATAGCTGGCGGAAGAAACTATTAGAGGAAAAGAGTGCCTCGAAAAGTCGGAGCTGCAAACGGCATGAGCATTAAGGTATAGGTAAATGACATTTGTATAATGAAAAATATATCGAGCATGTATTTATAAAGTTCAGAGACACGATTCGAGCCCACAGCATTATAATATATACAACCATGTGATAATTATAGTCTCCTATGGATAAGTGAGAAGTGACGCAATTTTTACTAAGTACTTACCTATACTTTAGTAATATTTTTACAGCGCTAACACGTAGGAAGCGGTAGTAGATAAAAAATAGACCCATAAAATGTATCTAGTGTACCTACTAACTTATGCAATAAAATATTTTAACTTTGATAAGTCTTACAAATTACAAAAATAATATTTACAAATACAATTTAGTCTTAATAAATAAATAATTAGTGACTACCTATGTCAGTAAGCTTAATTTTAAGTCGCCGAAAGAAAATGCTACACTGTCGATTTTTCATTCATGTTTCTAAGTAGGTACGTATAGTTAATTGTTCGTAGCCGAAGTTGGCCTAGTTCGAAACAGTCGGATTTTACTTCGCCGAGCGTAATTAATGTGCTAAAAATATTTCCAAATCAGTGAATGAGGGTTGTATTGTAAAAGTGAAGTAAAACCATAAGTAGCTAACTATATGAGTAAAATAATAAGGCCCGACTTATTAGGTTTTATTAAAACGAATGCTGGCAACCCTATGAACTAGTCGTAGAGTTGCCAGCATTCGTTTTGGACTCAACGACCCGCCCGACGACAACCCGGGCTCTCTGTCAAATGTCAGTGAGCTAACACAAAACCAAGGGCGTCACAAAATTAAATGAATTTAAATGAGACCCACTTATGTTACCGCGCAGTAAATTTGCTTTCAGTAGTAATATGCCTTCCGGAACATAAGTTGAATTTATATACAGTACCTATACATACCAATATATCATTTATAATGATATATTTGTAATTTGTGTAATGTAAGTAGGTATGGATCATTGCGTCACAGTCGATTTATTTCCAAATGGTCGTCGATTAACTTAATGATTGGAATTAATACTACTATATACATACTTTAATAGTAAGTACATTGTACCCCAGTGGTGAAAGTAACTTATTTAAGTCCCGAGACGGGGTTTGGCGCCCGAGTTCGAGGGACCTCTAAATAAGTCTTGAACCAGAGGAAAGCACTGTGCTTTTCATTGAGAATACACTGAAAGTAAAAACAAAAACATAAAATGAGTGTTAATACAAATCTCTGCTATACGGAAGTATAAACAAAACTCTACAACTCGAAAAAACAAATGAAGATCGGATTGCCGCTATCCCGTCTATTTTGTTTTTTTTTTCTGTGGCCGGCCAGCTATTCTGCCATTATTTTTCATTTCCATCATTGAAAATATGGTAAATATTTTGCCCAAATCTATGTTATTTTAAAGAAATAGTTGACAGTAATAATTATAATAAAGTCATTTAAAAAATATATGTTCTTTAATTATTACATAAATTTATGTTATTTCAATTTTACATCGCGTTGAGTGGCTGTATAGACATTTGGAACATGGTCCAATAGAAATGTCAAAATAGTACTAGTTTTTTTATATAATTTGACAGCTGTCAGTTGAAAGCGATTCTCCCTAGGGCTGAGATGTACCTATTACTTTCAACCCGCTCCTCAGGCAACTTCAGACCTACTTTCAGAGTATGAGTAATGAAAAATCTCATAAACTGACCTACCGAACAAGGTTGTTAAAAGTTGCACAAACTCTAGTTCACTTATCGCGGAATAACATCAGACACAAACATTCCCGATGCAGGGGAGGGAGTTCTCACACCGAAGTTGGTTTCAGGAAGGGAAACGCAAAGTTTGCATCTAAATCATACTTAGTTGCGGCGACAAGTATATTCGAGGACGTCGGCGTTGCATGTGGCGCCCGCCCCGTGACGTTTGCTATGTTTACTGGAGTCTGGAGTTATTTAGGTACCTATAGGTCGCGGTACCTACCTACCTGAGTACTTAATACTCGTTGTGACTTCACGCCAATAAGTCCCGACTCTTCGGGAAAGTAAATACATATTATATTCATAATGTACTTACACGAACAGGACGATTGTCGAATCTGTAAATACAACAAATAAAATCTTATGTGGGTTTTATAGCTAGCCTAGCTGACAATTTAAAAATTCCATAAAAACCTTAGAATTACGAAGGAATAGAGAGCGCAGATTCATTTGTCGTTCATTTATAATATGCCGTAATAAGTACCTATAATATAATAGGTACCTATAATAATAAAATAAGATCCCTTGGATGTAATGAAATTACCTAAGTAAATTGAACTTTGGACACGAATAATTGAATTTTCAAAATGACGAGTTATTGAACTACCTACCTAATACTTGATAAGGAATCCTTTTCATTAGGTACCTAATTAAATGTAAAGAATTAAATAAGTATACTTAATAGAGACTAGCTTATGCCCCGCGACTTCGTTCGCATTAAAAAGTATCGTTTAAGTTAGGTACATAACTACTAACTGTTGCCCGCGGCATGTAAATTTGATCTGTATATTTTTGTACCATACAAACCTTAAAATCCCTTTTCACTCCTTTAGGGTTGGAATTTAAAAAAATCCAAGTAGGTAAAGATTTTAAGTCAGACTACATGCAAACAAAAACAAAAAATTGACCGTAGTTTTAGCGTGATGCGGGTTCAAACAGACAGACAAGAAATGTTTTGAAAAGTGTTTTGGGGTCAGTTAAGCCTAAGTTTTTTTGAAAATCCTTTCAATGTTCAGAAATACTTAAGTTACAGTTTTATAATGGTACCTATAGATTTGTTTCGATTTCCATGCTCTCTCTATAATGCGAAGCGAGTCTTTCCTTACTCTAGTGAAAAACTGTGAACAAATATTATTCTTTGAAACGTCTACGTACGTGACCAGCAACTTGGAAGAAAGTTTGATTTAAACATAAAGTTCTATCTCTGACAAAACTAAGGAAAACTCGCAGCTTGAGAGGAATTTAGCACGTGAAAATATATTTTTGTGCGTTTACTGAGTTTTTGTAATACCCTACAGACAAATAGAGACCAAGTAGGTATAAACACTACAAATATAGCAACCGACGACGCGTGGATTTTGACCATGCAAGAATGTTTGAATTCGCGCGCGTCCACCAAAGAGATTTAGCTCCATGGTTTTGACGGATCTTTCTATTTGACAGTTTGGTCGCCATGCTCGCGCTGATGGGGAAGCCGAGCTATAAATATTTCATAGTGCCTGAAAAGTAAGACCTCACACCCGGTCGGTGGACTTCACTGTGACCTTTCAAAGTGGCGGGCGCCATTAGTTTCAGTCATAGAGATATGATCTCTTTGGTGGGTTCTCGCGGCCCCCTATGGGAGTAGCAAATTTTTTTGATTCAAGGTTTCAGAGGTGAAACTGAATCTAATGCCGGCACTTTGAAAGGGCATTCTACAGTGAAGTCTGTTCAATGACAGTGACGCGACGACACCATTAGGGGAAACCTCAGGGGAAACAGACTTATTTTTCTTTGGCAACCTGGTTTCGATTATAGAAAAATATAGGTAGGTACCTATACTTACCTAATTCCGTTTCCATTTCATTTCTCATTGTTCATTAGGTACGTCTAGCTTATTAGTATTGTGTCAATTGTTTATAATGGTTTTTGGTGCACAATGAGTAGGTATGCTACCTTTTTTTGATTTGATTTTCCGAACTGGTTACGAAAGTGGTCGGTGGTTCCGTTAGTAACTATTAAGTAATCTGTGCCAGAGGCGTTACTGTGGCAGTGTACGGTAGTCTTAATCTGAGGTTGAACACATGAAGCTAGGATAGGATGTTTTTGATGGGCACCCGCGTTAAATTCGATCCTTCCTTCCTGGTTGAACAGTACAATGACATTTCAAAATGGCGGCATTAGCAACTATTAGTTTAGTGCGGAGTGAGCTGCAGTGTGGATCACCAAATGGCACTAGTTGCCGGAGGCCGTACTGCGGTATAATGTATTCGTGATTTAAAACTACGATTTGGGCTTTAGGGACTTGTTTCCAACTGGCCGTTAAACCATTAAAAACAAACCAGTTTTAACAACCAAGTCAGCAGCTCTATTTTTGAATCGCTGGCCTCGCTTCGAGCGCTCGATTCTACTAATTTTCCCTCGACACATCCGATACAAAAATTCTTGAATGAAAAAAATTAGCTACTCCCATACGACCGCTCGAAGCGAGGCGAGCGATTCAAAAATAGGGTTCAGATCGCAGACAGAGAAAGATTGTTTGTGGCGCTGTATGGCAAAATCAATTTGGGCAAAATTAAGCCAAGTTGCAGCGCTTTTAACTCCATCTACCCAAGCTAAAGTTAACCTCACTCGCGTGCGGTGCCACACGACCAAGGTAGTATAGTTTATAGCTTGGATGGAAACAAATTCTACCAGTAGATGGTGGTAAAGACTTTAAGGCGACATAGCCTATTATTTTGGGAAGCCTGCTCAGTCGGGCAGTGGTGGAATGTCAGGCTCACAGATTTAATGATATAGTGTCTTCGACTGTCAGGCTGTTGGATGGCTGCCTACCTAAATACATAACAATCAGGTAAAGATACCTGTAAAAAATAATTTTATTGGCTCAAACCCTTTTGGAATAGGTAGTATTTAGGCCTATCTCCATTATATGTTTATAATATTGCGTGAAATAATACCAGGTAATGAAGAAACTCCAATCAGATTTTGGTTGTTTATTTCTCAGGAAGCAAATGATTCACAGCATTGGTGGGATACACAGATGTTACAACACTGGGCCGAAACATTAATATTCCTAACACGTTGATCTTTATTTTATTAGTACCTAAGTACCTAGTAGGTACAACAGCTTAGTGGAATACATAAGTAGGTAACCTAATATATAAAA
Organism: Metalampra italica; assembly: GCA_949699065.1. NCBI lineage: Eukaryota > Metazoa > Arthropoda > Insecta > Lepidoptera > Oecophoridae > Metalampra > Metalampra italica. The sequence goes on along the minus strand of OX452970.1, from coordinate 6,002,517 downwards.
ATGTGGGAAAACAATGTTATAGATACCTACCGGTAGGATAGTAGTACACTTTATTTAGTAAAGCAGTTTCTTTTTATATTTTTATAGTAAACTACACACCTTACTAAATCACAATTTCTAATTATGTCGAAAAATTATTTATCACATATCATTTATTTAACATTCTGTACAAGGTAAAAAAATATTTCAATACTTCCACACTAGTACGAAACACAGCTGCATAACATTGCAACAGTTTGTTCATCCCATGTAAGTATTATTCATAACTGTTGCGTATATTGAATAGGAAAGAGATCTAAAATTCATATTATATTTATTGAATGTCGGAACTGAGGAGACAAATAGTAGTACTCGGTACAGGCAGTGTGAATTAGTGTACTTGTGACGGAATTGTACCTATCTGTAACTTGAACGGCACACCTCCAGATTTAGAAATCTTCTGGATACAAAAAAAGGGTACCTTGGAATAAGTCTGTGGGTACATAGGTACATACATAGGTACATTCATAACTGTTGCGTATATTGAATAGGAAAGGGATCTAAAATTCATAATATATTTATTGAATGTCGGAACTGAGGAGACAAATAGTAGTACTCGGTACAGGCAGTGTGAATTAGTGTACTTGTGACGTAATTGTACCTATCTGTAACTTGAACGGCACACCTCCAGATTTAGAAATCTTCTGGATACAAAAAAAGGGTACCTTGGAATAAGTCTGTGGGTACATAGGTACATACATTAAGTACAGTAGCTATTCTTTATCTCAAAATGAAATTATATATTGCTTGCTTGCTACAACAGTGCGCTAAGATATTCCTAAAGAATACCGCATTGTTTCAAATTGTTATCCATTGTAGGCTTTCACTGACAATCTTGCGGAAAATACAAAAAATTGCCCTAACTATTCCGACTACTGTATCTTGAACAAAACTCATTTGAAAATATTTAAATGATATGCCGTATTATATAATGCTATTTTCTTAATTTGTCGAAAGTGCCACAAAGGCGCTATATGTAGCCATACTTATAAACATACAGTTATCATTTAACATAGTTATTTTCTATAATTATATTTGTTTTAAACGTGATAATAATAAAATTCATAACACACTGGTTACGTGGACAAACACCCTTCCTAGGAAATGATATTTTATACTTTCTTACAATAATAGTCCCTTGCAATTCAATTTCGGGCAATGTGTAGTTACTAATTAGCACTTACTATGGAGTCATTGCGATAATTGTACCGTGCAGTGAATTGTAGTTCTTCCGTATAATAATTTAGATTACAGCAAAGAAATTAATTCTGTTTGCATTAAGGTTGATTTAATTAATATGTAACAGTAAATAGTATACCCACAACAAAATATTACATCGTATTGACCCGGAGTCATAAAACATCTACGTAATATGAGCTTATTTCTGGTTTGGAAAATATCAGACAACTAAATACAAAAAAATAGGTTAAAATAAACTTTGAACTACCATAGACAGGTAACTAAATGCTTGCTCCGCTTGCTCTTATTAGTGAATTCATATCTTGCCTTGTATAGGATTAATGATAATGAATGTAATTATATCGGCAAGCCGCAGTGATCTCACCCAGCACCCACCCATGCGCGTGAACCTTCTCACTTAATTCGAAAAACATAATATTTTAAAATAATTATGCAAAAAAGTCATACAACCCATCTAATTTGAATGGTTCCCAAAAATTGGGATTTCCGAAATGCAAAATTGTGATTTGTGACAGTGATCATAGAGAACCAATCAAACACTCTATAGGGACACTCAAATTATTAGAAAGTAAATTTACAAATATACTCAATCTCTAAATAGTCTAAATACAAACTGAATTATTTACAAAATATGCGCACATCAAATGTGACATGCAAACTCTTACATATTTGTAATTATTTACAAATGACTATTTTAAACATTAATTTTAAAGAGCATTGCATTCTCGTGAGCTTGATCAAAATAATCCCTTGTTCAATAGACGTCAAAACGGCTCAATAAGCAAATTGCACACACATGTCAGTCTAACATTAGCAAATTCATTCGCTGTATCCACTTTACATGTCGTCATTAGGGTATCCCTTTTGATCAGTTTTGATTTTGAAATTCATGGAGCTTTTTGAACATCCTACATTGACATATTAGTTTAGAACCCAATCCTTGTCTAATAATTAGAAATCAGTCTTGGGTCAAAGGAAACAAATCAGTACGGTATACATAAATTCGTCACACTGCGTTTTTCAAGTGTTGTCTATAGAAGTCCCAAGGCATTATGTACAAATCCGTTAATGATTTTCATATGCTGTTACGTCTAATGGTATATGATAGTTATAAACAGAATTTTAGGGAATTCCATGATCAAGGATCCCAAAAAAACTTATAATGCCTCAAATTAGAGTTCAGTAGAACATTTATTCATATTTTAAAATAATAGAAAACATGTAGCCGGAACCTATACAGGGTTTCCACAGCAGCAGATTTAAGTGCGTCATTAAACGCCTTTTACTCTATTAAATACAGATTAAATTAGAAGTAAAAACGAGCATTTGTGTACCATAAAACAACGTAGGACATCCACAAAAATCGGATGTTTAATTGTTACTAAACCTAAAACACTAGTCCAAAAACGTTATCTAAATATGATTTCAACTTGTACTAATGAAGATGTACTAAATGATTAATGGTGTAACTGGTTTGAACCAGACTACAAAACTAATGGTTCACAAAAAAATCAAACCGATGTTATCTTCACAATTTTCAATTGAATGATTTGCCATTATATTCCTGAGATACCAAAGGAAAACCTATTGTTTAATAAAATAGTTTGTCTAGCACATATCGTCGCATTAGTGCTTTGTAGAAGGGATGAATTTTCATACATATTCTGTATGGATATTCACCCCTTCTAGAAAACACCAACGGTAATAATATATATATATCACATTAGTATAAAGTTACACATCAAAATGGTATTAATTAGGAAAATAACAGTTGTATATCTAAGATGGTATAGTAGAACTGTTATACGTAACATAAAATATTTTCAGGAGAACTTCGATAATTTGTGGGAGTTATAGTTTATATCTAAATAATTCCATTGATAGCTTGCAATAGCACCAAAAGTTAAGAATTATGGTTGCCTATAAAAGATTTTGCCTTAGCTATGACATTGTGGTAGCTACATTTGCTACCCTTTTTCAACTTTTCACCCTGTACTATTATTCTAATCCAATAATTTACAATCCCAGGAAATATATTGCAGTATGACAACTAATTTGAATCTAATTTTACGCGGGGATACTCACTCTCCATAATTATCAATAAAAACAACTTTTGTATGATCTTACTAAAAAAAAACTGATTTTATTATTACATACTCAGGAGACTGTACAAGATTTTTTAAATATTGCATATTATTTATAAAATTGTCGTAGAACGAATGTTTCTAGGTAGATGAGTATCGTTTCCCCTTAGTTAATACAATAGGAAATTCGTTTATATGCTATAATAGTGTTAATCTGTTAATTTATAATCGCCTTCGCAAATTCCAATATATGGCACACTTTATTACTACAATGTAAACCCAAATTTAATGTGTAATAATCTAATGAAATATATGTTGTAGGATTATAATTAATTATATCTGGAGCAGAGCTATAGGTAAGTACTATATTTAGATGCTCCATGCAGTGTATCACTAATACAACAAAACTATTAATAAGCCACTGTGGTGTCCGTCACAAATATTTTCTCATACATCTACTATGTAAACCTCTTGCGGTCATATTTGAAAACTTATGGAATTCCCTCCAAATTCTCAAAATGATATACATACAGCCGCACTGCACTAATTGTCCAAAAGTAATTGCACTTTCAATTTAGAAACTAAAATCAAAAGAATTATCTATGTCCCTTTGCAACTAGAGAACCACTAACCCTTGTATGGAAACTATAATTTCAAAGCAGATAAATAAAAGCTATGCCAAATATGCATAGCTAAAAAAATATTAAATCATACAAAAAACGCCATGACCAACAGAATACGGGCGGCGATGACCTCTTAACATCAGGAGCCCCGCCTGCTTGTTGCCTCAGTAGCAATAAAAATTATATACAAAAGTTATTGAATTTTGTTACAACCGGCCCAAGTTTCTTCCACAATGATAGCAAAATAATAAAATACCTACCTATGTAGTTATTTGTCAAAAACAATGTCACGCATGTACAAACAACTATACAACTTGAAGCAAACTTTGTACTTGAGGTTTTTTCAGAATGCAAAACAGTTTTTGGATATATTGATAAGTATAAGATTTTTAAAGTATAAATACATTTACTTACATTAAACTTTGTACCAAATATCCAATCTGTATAATCTTCTTGCAAATATCAGATGTTTTAATGTGAACTGGAATGTGCCATTTAAATAAAGAGTAAGTAAATCAAAAGTGCAATTATTCTTAAACATTACATCAAATCAATATTCAACGCTCACTAATAAATTAATCCAATTGGCGCATATAAGATTTACATCATATTTCTATTGAAATTTCGATCTACGATCAAAATGTCTGTCAATTTCCGAATGAACGACATGTCCTACCGATCGCATGCGTACGGGCTGGTTCAGGTCGGTATTTACAATTTTTAAACCTGACGCTTTGGTACGAATGGACAGATCGCACGAGGACGCCGTTAATTCTAAATATAACGCGTCACCTCCGATCCGATGCGGAGTCCCGTCCCACGCTACCGGCCGAGTCGCGCGGGGCCCAAGTTGTCGCCCTCGGGCGCGCCGCGCGGCGGGCCGGCCGGCCCCTACTTGTCCGCAGGCTCGGGCGGCGCGCCGCCGAAGTCCAGCTGGTAGCCGCCGGCGCGGGTCATCTCCTCCATGCTGGGCTCCTTACACTCGTGGCCGGCGTGCCCCGCGGCTCCACAGTTCCAGCAGGACAGCTTCGGCGGCGCGTACAAAACTGGCACGAAACCACCGTACTGGGGAGGCGTGGGGTAATGTGGTGGCTCCCCGTTGGCGAAAGGCGGCGGAGGCGGACGGTAGGCAGGCGGAGGCGTGGGGTAGGCGGCGTAGGGCCGCGCGTAGGGGATGAAGGACACGGGCGGCGGGGCGGAGGGTGTGGGCCTCCGCTGTGGCGGCGCGGGCGTGCCGGGCGGCGACGACGTCGCGCTGGACCCGCTGTCGGAGGACGAACGCGGCGGCGCACAGAACGCTCCCGCGCGCCGCCGTACTCCATTTAGCTTCTCGAGTGACCGGTATTGGTGCACAGCAGTGATTTCGCGTAATCTCTCGTCTATGATGTTATGTCGTAACTGAAAAGGTTAGGTTAGGTTAGAAATATGAAATGAGATACATCATGTGAGATACTAGGTTGGTCAAATCGACATCGACGAACCGTTAGGTATAAATAATTCACAATAATAACATCAATCTACCTCGCCCAAAGTTAAGTTCTCGAAGTTTGCCACGATGTGTGGGTGGGGCGGTGGCGGCGGCGGAGGCGGCTGGTCGGCGAGGCCGGGCGGGGGCGAGCGGTCGCGGGACAGTCGGCGGCGCGAGCGCGGCGACGCGGCGCGGCTGTCGCCGGGCGACGACACCAGCGGTGACGCAGGGGCACCGCCGCCAATTGGATAGTTCATCACCTGTAAACATATATCATAAGAGTAAAAATTGCTATATTTATGACTGCGTCCGAGACGGGTTTTCTTCATCATCATCAACAGCCTATTAAGATGTCCCCACTGCTGGGGCTCAGGCGAGGCCTCTCAACGAGGGTGTTCGGGCTATAGTCCACCACGCTAGCCCAGTGCGGGTTGGTGGACTTCACATGCGCCTAAGAATTTCTTCTTCGGCGTATGCAGGTTTCCTCACGATGTTTTCCTTCACCGTTTAAGAGCAGTCAGTAAATGTACTTAAGTTTTGAGATAAAACCCATTGGTACATGGCCCAGCTGGGGATCGAACTCCGGACCTACTTACCCTTTTCTCCGGGTTTTTTTACCTAATCGCAATTTGGAACAAGACACACAGTATTCAGCAGTTTCCACTGGTGTCTGACAAGGTGATGCCTCAATTTAAAAAAAGTCTTAGTATCTAAAGAGCACATTTTCGTCGTTGTTTTAAGGTAGAGCTTACTATGTTTGCGCTATGAATTTTTATAATTTTAAAAGTTCTACCATATTATTTGTTCTGTGGTTGTTTATTTGTGTGTATGATATAGGCTCGCTCTTTCGCAAAAATGACATATTTGTTTGTCCAAAAATACTCCAGAAGCATGTACCAGTCTTGTTTCAAAGTAAGGCTTTGAAATGAAAGTAAATACCAAAGCTAAGCGGACAGGTCTGTGTAATTGACCAATTGGATTTCGTTATTTTTCTACTCCACTCCACTTAGCTCCAATAACAGAATCCTATTGGTCGACATCCGCCATTCATTACGTCAGTCCAGAAAAGTTAGCTCACCTCCACTCCAGGGTTTATTGGAGAGACAATGATGCTAGCAGGCCAGGCATGTTGTGCCATGTAATCTGGCATGCTGTACGGTGGCATGGGCAGCCCAGGCGGGGGATGTGTCACTTCGCCCATCAAGGTCACTACACCTCCGGCACCGCTTAGCACTGGTGGTGAACCTAGCTCAGGAACTGCCTCTGTACTATGGGGCTGTAAGTGCAACATGTCCAATTTGATATCATGAAATATCTATGCAAAATTATCCAAGCACCTCCTGCTATTTATCTTCTTAGGGGCCAGTAATACTTGGCGACACTTGATCTGTTGTGCCAAACCCCTGTCCGCCAAACGGTGCCCCAATCCGCTTTTTGGTGGACTTTACATACGTCTTAGAATGGTGATTCTAAGATTTGGCGTATGCAAGTTTCCGCACGACGTTTTTCTTCACTAGAAACCTGTGGTATTATAACTAACCATACTTAAGTTTCGAACAACTAATTTGTACAGGCCAGGATCGAACCCACTATCTCATGAACGTGAGGCGAGTGCACAACCAACTAGGCTACCACGGCTCTATAAGCAGGATGTAACAAACTAATCCTTAAATTAACAGAAATAAATGATTCTTCTTTTACAACTTGTCAGTTTGAATAATTTGTGTTTGTGCATCCAGAAAATAAAAATACATAATATTAAACAGAGAGTTCTGCCTTGAATAATCTTAAGTTCATTATTTTGTTACTAATGTTAATTCAACCCAATTTCAAGTAAATTTGTATTACCTTAAAAACAATACATGTATTTTTTAAATTAAATTAATAAAATAATAATTAGATCAATGTCTGTACTCTGTTTCATAATATACTTGAAATGTTTCGTTTGATTTAGGCCATTTAGGAGTTAGCAGGATGAGGGAAGTGAGTGAATTATGAAGACTACAATTTGAAATTAAGTTACTTAGTTAGATATAATAATGTAATTATGCACTTCATGCTGTTAGCTCTCCACCACCCGCAATGTATTCTTATGAATGGATGTTACACCATCAAGAGTACAACAGAAATCTGGTGCATGGGCGAGTTACTGAATGAAATAGGAAATAAATTTTTGAAAATCTTTAGAACAATTAAAATGTCATAGATTAATTTTGCCCAAAACATCATCTTATCATTTTACAATAATCATTCAATCATTTACAGCAGTAAAAGTCTAAATACATGTAATTTGATATGCATTGTAAAGTCTAGAATGATGTACCTAATATGAAGGCACTTGTTATAGGCAATAATGATAATCTTAGCAACAGGGTTCTATCCAGATGTAATGGATATTAGCTGGAATCTGGTGTATCTGCTTCATCAATAAAATAACAGACTAAGGGACTTTAAGAGAAAATTACCTAGACAACAACTATGGAAGCTATAAGCTAAATTTTCATATCAATTAATTTAAGATAATAAAAAACAGTGCTAATGAAATTCAAGCAAATTAAATATAAATCTCATGTAACATGTCCAATAGGATTAATAATTGATATCGGATAGGATAGGGCAGGGCTACTGCAATACAAATTTGATTGGTGTCACAATACTCACTCACGCTCCACTACACATGTTGCTATGTTGATGCTATGAAAATGAAGAAGATAATAATGAAATGAGACTAACCTGCACCCCAGGTGTTTTAACAAACATGATACCAGGTGGTGGCCCCAAGCTAGACAGATTAGGCGGTGGAACAGACATATTGGGGGTGACAGTAGGTTGTGCGTGGCATCCACTCACAGGCGCTATACTTATATGCTCTTGCTGCTCTTGAAACTGTATCCGCTGGTCCTCCATTTTTAATTTTTCTAAGATCTCACCAAAATGTGACTTCTGATCAAATGTGAAAGCTGGATGATGTAATGCCATAGTGTACAATAGTAAGATCTCTTCCAACAGATCCCCATACAGACCCTTTAACAGACCACTCTGTTCCAAACTGACCATAGCGTTATACAATGTTGTGGCACAAGCAAAGTTACACGACCGCAACAATGACACATAAAGGGCCATTTTCCGCCTCGTCCTGGGGTCTGTATTGGCGCCTCCAATGTCTGCAGCCAGATCTGTGGGGTTGTTGGCTCTAAGTTCGGCACCACGCAACTCCTGAAAGTCCCGCTTGCCGAGCTCCTCTAGATAGGTGCCAATGAATCGCAGTTCAAATGGCAGGCACATATTTAACAATGTACACATTGCATCTATGCGTTTATAGCTTTCTAATTCTTTAAACCATGATACCACGTCCTCTTTGCAAACCATTTCCAGAACACATTGAAATTTTATGTAAAGAATCAACCGGTCCCCTGCAGCCGCAGCGCCTCCGATGCTTACGATGTTTGGCACACACGGTCTTTGAGGTAACGTGATGGTTGTAATCCAAGAATATTCAATTGTAACATTAGTAATATTGCTTATAATCAGTATTTTTCAAGTACAATATTGGTTAGCAACTGCGAGCAATGCTAGTAGTATAGTCTCTTGTCTATCCTAGTATCTCTATCTATAGTCTATGGAATGGGAAACAGGGGATCTGGGGAAGGCGAGGCAAGGTGTAGGGCACAAAAGCGAGGCTGTTCTACATAAAATCACAAATCAAATATAAACGCTATTGTAACTGAATAAAGATTAAAATTACGCAACATTATTCATTAGTGTTGCCATTTGAGGAACGTTTAACAATCTGTGGTTTTTAACACTTAGGCAGATTGTGCACTATACGTTTCCGATTCACATTCAATACGTGAAAAAGACGGGACGTGAAATTCACGTCCTACCGTTTGTGCACTACACTCAATTTGTATTCAATACGTGAAAAAGACAGACAGGGTTTCCTGCGGTGTGACCATTGGGAAAATAGATAATTTGCCACAAGCTAGCTGAATGTGGTCAAAATCTGCCTTGAAATAGTACATTACTGCCGCGGCCCCCAACAGAGGCATTGATGGATGAACATGTAAATGTGGGCCTAGGCGAAGCCAAGGCACATATGTACTGATTGTCATTATTCTCTCGCGGGTATATAATTATAGGCCATGTTTCTGTATGCATGCATATATTAAGACCCTTAACGAGCAAGTGTGATGAAAATGAACTTTATAACCAAGCCACAAACAAAAAGAAACTTTAATGGCTCGTTTCCAAAGCCGTAAGACACAATTAAAAAATAAATCAGGATTTCGTATGGCGTTTATGCACTATTTCCCATTCCGTTTTCGGGCGCTTGTTTCTTGCATTCTTCTTATCCGATTCTCGAAGAAGACGTTGACGTTTTTGGTCCGTGCTGGCCACTCATCGCACTCATCCGTGTGTGACCATTTAATTATTTATTTTGTGGCAGATTCTTGCCATTTTGCTAGATTTGGCTATCGAATTTTCTTTGCTGTCTTGCTTGCTGACTTGCAAAAGTGGCAGGATTTGGCTTATTTGGGACTCTCTCAATACTCTCGAATAATATGAATTTAATTTCATTTTAGCTTTCTATTCTCTTAACGACTGACTTGTGAATGCATCTCTGTGCTGCACTGACATAGGGTACAGACAGAGGACGTATTCTCTATCTAATTTGTGGTATTACGTTCGTGTATCCGATCATTTGATAAACATTCTCCTTGAGCTGGCCTAACTAAGAGTTTCAATACTGAGAGAGACCAGTTTATATTGGTTTTATTTCCACTTACGTGCGGTGAATTGTACAAAATTACTTGGCATTTTTTTGACATTCGTAATTCGTTTGCTTTTGCTACTCTGGCTGGAGATTTTTGTTTGAGAATAAATTTGGAAAGCAATTAAATTTTGTGCAAAATAATTATTATTGGTATTGCAAAATGCCTCCTGTAGAACAAGATGTCGAAATGAAAAATGTTGATAGCCCTGCAGCTGCTAGCGACGCGGAGCCGAGTGAAATAAAGAAGGATGCCGACGTCCTCAGTGTTCAGGATTTGAGGGAACATGTGAGGCAAATAGATAAGGCAATTTCATCTAAAGAACCAAGATTCGCTATGCGCGTCCTGAGGTCTCTCCCAAGTACGAGGAGGAAGTTAAATGGCAATGTTCTTCGTGCTATTATCAACCAACTCTATCCGTCAACCTCTGACAAAGAAACTTTGCTTGCTTTCGTCGAGAACCCCCTGCCTGGTGCTGTCGAGATTGAAACTCCGCGCTCTAGAAGTGCTCCGAAGACGCCGGCTCCTGAGGTGGATGTATACATGCATCTTTTGGTGCTGCTGCGTTTATTGGACACAAACAAGCTGCAGGAGGCCACTGAATGTTCTCAGCAGTTAATGAACAAAGTCACTGCACAGAACAGAAGAACTCTTGATTTGATTGCAGCCAAATGTTATTTTTACCACTCAAGAGTCTTTGAACTCACCAACAAACTGGATTTAATCAGAGGTCTGCTGCATGCCCGTCTGCGTACTTCAACTCTTCGAAATGACTATGAAGGTCAAGCTGTGCTGATCAATTGCCTATTACGCAATTATTTACATTACTCTCTTTACGACCAAGCTGACAAGTTGGTCAGTAAGTCAGTATTCCCAGAGAATGCCAGCAACAATGAGTGGGCAAGATTTTTGTATTATCTTGGCAGAATAAAGGCGGCTCGTCTTGAGTACAGTGATGCACACAAACATTTAGTTCAGGCCCTTAGGAAGGCCCCCCAAACTGCTGCTGTTGGTTTTCGCCAAACTGTACAGAAATTGGCTATTGTTGTAGAACTGCTTTTGGGTGATATTCCTGAGCGAGCCATTTTCAGACAAGCCCCACTGAGAAAAGCTTTGGCCCCATATTTCCAACTTACCCAAGCTGTGCGACTTGGAAATCTGCAGAGGTTTGGGGAAGTCCTCGAGAACTTTGGCCCGCAATTTCGGTCTGACCATACTTTTACTCTGATTCTACGCCTTAGGCAGAATGTAATAAAGACTGCCATTCGTTCTATTGGTCTTTCGTACTCCCGAATCTCCCCCAAGGATATAGCAAGAAAATTGGGCTTAGATTCTGCTGAGGATGCAGAGTTTATTGTTGCGAAAGCTATAAGGGATGGAGTTATTGAGGCAACTCTCGACCCAGAGAAGGGATACATGAGTAACAAAGAGAGCTCAGATTTGTATTGCACCAGAGAGCCTCAACTGGCCTTCCATCAGCGTATTTCATTTTGCTTGGATTTGCACAACCAGAGTGTTAAAGCTATGAGGTATCCTCCAAAATCATATGGCAAAGAGTTGGAAAGTGCTGAAGAGCGTCGTGAGAGGGAGCAGCAAGATTTGGAACTGGCTAAAGAAATGGCTGAGGAAGATGATGATGGTTTTCCTTAAACCTGTTCATGATAATTTATAGATTTCTGCATTAGGCTTTGAATGCATGTTTAAAAATATAATCTAATAAATACAATGCTTACAAAATGCATTTTCTTGTAATACCCCTGCCTAAAACTATGCCTGCCTATGATGTTCATGCCTTCATGAGTAAGGTGTTTATGACCCGGTACAAACTATTTTAGAACAGCTGAGCCCAAAAATTTCCACTGTATGGTGCCGGGTCACAGGTTCCATTTATAATCAAAAATGTAGGGCTAAAAATCCAATCCACCAATCAATAGTAGATTGTGTCAAAAGGGACCTAAATAATGTATTGAGGGCGAGAGCGAATGAATCCAGAAGATTCTAGAGTAGAATCCTAAGCGTAGCGAGGGATTAAAAGTACGTCACTCGAGCTTAAATAAATTAGGCTGTGTGGCACACTCTGCTTTTCATCTCTCTCTAAGAGATAATAGATATTGTTTTTAGTAGTGACGAATATATATACCATGAATATAATTACCTAACCAAATTACTTCACTTTCATTGCTAGAATTTTTTTAAAATTGCATTTTATTCAATTTGTGTAATTCGTCTCTAATATTTGGATAAAAAGTAATAAATAAAAAACGAATAAGAAGTTCGCGCGTATTTCTTTTCTAATTGGTTAACCAATGCCGCATCGGCAGGCGCGCTTTTTTTGTTACCGGCCAGGACTTTAGCGAAGCGAATTGCGTTCAAACTTTTTAATTAAATTAGTGTTCCAAATTCAAAAAGTATTATGTGAGCGGAGGAATGGGGCGGTTTTTCATTTCTTTTATTTATATAAATTATTTATTTAAACTAACAATTACAGTCGAGCCAAGCGTGAAAGTCATTAATAATACAATAATTAATATCATACAAGATCTGAATACAAAATAAATTGATTATATAGAATGTCAGATTTATAGATTTAAAGTGAGTGTATAAGTCTAATTGTACCGAAAGTATTTTGCTCGCACAAACGAATTTGTTCCTTTCGCCTCAATAGATGGGATGAAAAGTACCAATTATAGTTAGACGGCGCCATCTCTTGAGGAATTTGAGTAACTCATTTGTGCTTTCCCAGGGAGTTTTATAGAGAGTTTTACATCAACCGCTACTAGGTAGCAGCACTTAGTAGGATATTAAGGTACCTTTATATTAGGTACAAAGCTGTTCCCGCGGGAAAAACTTTTTTACAAACAGAATATCAAAGAGAAACGTAACCACCACAGATTAGTGATATGTGACAGAAGGAAGGTTCGAAACTCTTTGGTAGCAACTTTTTTTGATTCATGAGTGTCTTCGACGTAACCACTAAAATACGATAGTATCTCCATGGCAACAGTAACAATAGTACCTACCTACCTACTGAAATTATTTTGACAATAGCTACAATCCCACTAGTTAAATCAATAATCTGTGATAAAATCGATGTAGGTACTAATTAATAGGTACTTTCATAACGAATACGAATTGTAAATCTGATTTGTTAGAAATAATTGAAAAGACAAAAAGTTTCTGTTCAAAATGACTGAGTTTTCACCAGATAATATGCAAAAATTAGTGGAGTTGTTAAGGTCTCCTGAGCCTGAGGTCTTACAAGGGGAAGATTTGGCTTCTGCTGGTGGTAAGTACTTACTAAGTACCTACTATTAATTCCTAAATTATTAAATCCTAATTAGGTAACAAAAATTACTCATAATATACTTACCAACCTACTTTGAATTTAGCATTATTTGAAATTATGGTGGAAACAAAATAACGGACGCGTCCGTAAAGTCGAAACTATCGGGCGTTAGACGTACCCTAGACCGTCATTCAAGCGTCAACGTCATTCAATTCCATCAGTCATGAATGATGGTTGAATGATGAAAAAATAAAGATTGCAGATTTTCATCAGTCACTGCATTGGACGATCATTCATCCGTCAGTAACCGTCTGACTGTGGTAAAACCATAGTAAAACTGACAGCAAAACCTACCTTGTAATTGGGGCCTAAGTCGCGGTCGTGACCTTGGGCCCTCCTTGCACTCTCGGACCTCCAAACAGAATCTGGGGTGGTCTGACCAACCGTGCACAGCAGCACACTACCTTACTCAACCGCGGCTGAAGAACGTGTCCAATAGTTTGTTACCAGTGTGTAAATGTGTGTAAGTTACTCTATGAGGCACCCCCACATTGGGCGGTGGCGGTAGCTGCGGACGGCTGTTATAGGTAGGTACCTGCATAAAATTAAGAAAGTATTAACTAGGTAGGTATATTTAGGTACCTTATGTATTAACTACCTATATAGGTATTAACAGTGTAAAATTTAAAAGAAAAACAAAGCATGGGTAGGTACTTACCTAATAAATTGAACACTTTAATATAATTAAAATTAAACATTTTTTTAAAACCGGTTTTTCTTAAAAAATTTAATTTAGTTTTATTTACTGTCCACCCTAAATTTACAGTTCTATTAAAACATTCGATAATTGTACTTACAGATTATGAAATAACTTCAACTAGAGGTAAAGCCCCACCCCCCAAAGAGAATACGACTCCGAAGACCATTGAGGAGTATGAAGAGCAGGAGGCACAGGAAGCCGACAAGTTAAGCCACGCTGGTGGTGGCATCGGCGACCGCAAGACTCCCGAATACACCATGAATTATCAGCAAGCGGTTACAGCCGAAGACGTGTTTCTTCAGGTTTGATCATTTAGGGGTACTATTTATTTGATCTAGGTACTATTTAGGTACTATTTGGGTACTATTTATTGGCACTAAAACTAGCCCAGAATCTCTTATGTGTACGCTAGGTGAACGGACACTTTTGATTGTTCTATCTACAGGTAATTTTATGTCACTTTAGCATTAACAGATAGAGACATAAAAAAGTTAGCTTTTAGCTTAACTTTATCTACTTATCTCATATACCTTCATAAATCAGAATATAATTAAAGCATAATCTAGTCATTCCTAAGTAAACTTTTAAGCTATTGATCTACTGAATGCCTTATTATTATAATAACATCTTACAGATCGGACCAAAGACACCGTCTTCGGCAAGTTGTGAGAACTTGATAGTTAGGATCAAGATGCCCGGGGATAAAAAAGAACACGTGGACCTGTCAGTAGACACCACGAGCGTGGCCGTGAGCTCGTCTCAGTATAATCTGAAGCTGCCTCTTCCACACGGTATCAATCCTGACTTCTCCAAGGCCAGCTGGGATGCGTCAGACGAAACATTAATATTGACGCTCAAATTGAATAGAGAATTCGATTTTGTTAATTTCTAGACTCAACGGTCGCTCTGAAGGCACAATAAGTTAATGTTTGACGGCACTAAAATTGTTTTTCTAGCTGTCATACAGTGTTTTAATGATAAAGACGAAACAATTTTTTCTGCCGTTTTGATCAAGAATCTGACTTTTAATGTAGGTATAAGTACTACCTATATACGAATCGCAAATGCAACCAAACTTCAAATTCAAATCAAACTTGGATAGGTAACGTCAATCTTATAGTACCTCTAAATGCCTCTCAGTGCTCAATTAATTAGTGCCCAAAATAGTCTGTCAAACCTCCCATCATTTTTGGAGAGATAGTAGATAGGTAGTCCAGCGGCAGGCTGTTGTTGTAAGTTGTCAAGTATAAATTCTGTCCACGTAATCCTACATAACTAAGACATTGCGACAGGAAAATGGACATAGTATTAAGTATGAGGATATTTCAATAGTCGTTTACAAATTCCCCACCCGTGCTAGTTTAAGCCCCGTCACCAGTATTTCCGTAAATTACCTACTTGTACCTATTTCTATTATCCAACTTATATTTTAGAGTTTTGACCACCAAACGGTCGGGCGGAGTTGAAATTTAAAACCGTTCAACTAATTTGTCCTCGCACTGTAGGTGCTATTATAATAAATTTATTTATAATGAATGCCGCGGTGTTCGCTCATTGTCTCGGTGATTGAGAATAATCATGGTCCAGCCATCAGGCGTCAGGGAGTCAATTTCATGATCGTGTTGTTGAACTTCGCACTTATGGTCGCACTCAATAAAATTCTCTTGCGGCGTGAGAAATAACAGGACTGAATTCAAATATTCAGGTTTGCATAGGACTGCAAGGCGCGGCGAGGGCTCCATACAAATTTGTACCGGCAGTCCGCCGAAAGCCCCGTTTTGTCCGCCTCGGTGTGGTGTTCCTCATCAGCGAACTTTTATATGTATAAAGTTCGCTGTTCCGTATACAATAATAATACTTATTTCAGTCAACTGACTACGACCGGTACCGCCATCGCCACCACCCCAGTGTGGGGTGTTTTTAATTTAATTCTACTAAAGAGAAGAAACTTTTCTTATTCATTCCATGCAGGGCCAGCGCAACGCCTTGTAAAATATTGAGAGAGTGCTAAAATTATTAAGTCCAACATTTCCGAAGTAGGTAATTTTTTAAATAAATATCGATTATGGAATTAATCCATGGTCATGAAATCTTTGTTTGTGAAATAATGAATTAATAAAGCGATTCTTTCTCAAACATTTAGGTACCTACCTATATAGGTAGGTAAATAGGTAAGTACTTAATAATATTTATAGTTAACAAAACAGAAAAGACAATGTGTGGAAATATTAAGTTCCTGACTAAAATGTTGACGCTGTCTATCTTAGACGCGTATTTACTTCCTCTTAAAGGTCAATAATAATGATCGTTATGGGTTTATACAACTGCTGTTTTTTTTATAAAAGTTAAGTGCGAATGTTTATACTTTATTGTAACTCATTCACAGCTCGTTTTTCTTGCCGAAGTGCGTCTGATTGCTTATTTAAATACTAACTTTTGTGGGATGCGGCGGTGGGACACATGTTTTAGACTCATTTTAAAAGAAAAAATAACTCGGATGAATACTGTGAAATAAAAGCGAACGAAGCAATTGGTAAACGGATTTTATCTAAAAGTTCCTTTCTACTTGTAAAAGGTGAGTAAAAATTGTCCTTTGTTGAACCTAAGTACCTACTTATAACATGTGTTAAGATGTGTTAAAGAGCGATTTAGCTATTCTCTTAATAGTTTGCCATTACAGAGTAAAAACTGTAGGTTTATTTATTTATTTCCCAGGAGTCGAAATTAATAACACATATTATATTTAGTTATTAAGATTAAAATTTCATCAAGGTAAATATGTTTATTTGAGCTATGTATACGGTAATTTTCTTTTTGAACTATATTATGCAAATAGTCGTGTTTGTGACTGACGACCTAAAGAAGGTGGCCGGAAGTGGCTGGATGCGGAGAGCGGAGGACCGGGTGTGGTGGCGTTCGTTAGGGAAGGCCTATGTCCAGCAGTGGCCGCTAAAAGGCTGAGATGATGAGTCGTGTTTAAAAAATCATAAGTATATTATTTATTATACGCGTCGAATTGAGAATCGCCTTCTTGAATTGTATTGTTTGTACCGTCCTCTGTGGTACCGTATCCTAGAATACATCCAATAAGATATTGAATCGAATTTTTCTTTATAGAATGTTGTCCCAAGGAGCCTTCTGGATCTACATTATCATTATTTTCAACGGCAGTATCCCTGTGCTATGTTCGAGGCATTGGGGTGACAAACGTAAGTACCTACCTATATACTTAATACTGTTCATTAATTGTCCGAACTAGGTATACAGTGGCACTGCGCAGCAGTAACAGGGATAAATGGCAAAGGCTTTTTGTAAAGCATAATAAAGAGCTGTGACCGACCGTATCTGTGTAGGTAGAAACTTCTGATTCGTGGTGTAAGTACGTACCTAGTGCTCTGCCGACAGAACATGCACACATTTTTTTGTTTTGTGTTTGTGTAAAAATACATAAATTTTCATCAGACAATAGAAGTTGTTGTCGTTCGAAAGAAAAAAATAGGGGTTTTAGCAAGCATAAACTATGGAACTCCGAGGGTTTCAGTCAGGGCCTCTTATTAACGTTTTGCATTTTTCCCAGCTCGTTATCCGTCAAATAAAATACCGAATTACGCTCTAAATCCTGAGCGAGGGGTGGTGCGACGCAAAATAGTACAATATCACAATTTCTTCCGCACTAAAGTTCGACCGGCTGCCTCTAATATGTTGTTAATGGTAAGTAACGACATATTAATAACAACAACACATTACAAATAAGTGTTCGATGCTGGACCTGCCGCAAAATATTAGGAGTAGCTTTATAACCTATATAATCACTCATCCTATATTCGCTTATGTTATGTTTTGGACAAATTCACACACATTGATTTATGAAGGTTTATGTAAGGATGCACGCAAAATGTGTTTCAGTCGTGGCACTCGGGTGCTGCGCGTCAGGCGCAGAAGTACGCAGAGAAATGCAAGTTTCTGAAACACAATGACGCCAGCGAGAACACGGTGCGGCATCTAGGCACCTGCGGACAGAACCTGTTCGTCGCCTCACATAAGACTCCGTGGTGAGCCAACATAACAAATAACAATTCATTATCATATCAGTCGAAAGAAAGACGTCCACTGCTAGACCTGTCGACGTCATGTTTTTGGAGACTTTGTTTTTATTTACGTGTTTCTGCATTAGTTATGATAACAAAATGGCCAGTAGACGGATTTGCCTCTTCCGTCTTTCGACCTTAAGCCATTGTATAAACACAATAGCGAACAGATTCGGCTCATTTAAATAAGCCAATGGTCGGTTGCTTTTGTGCCGAGAATCTGTCCGTATTAGTAGTTTCAAGATATCTCGTATAGGTATAAACTTTTAGAGAAGTACGCTGGAATTACCCGCTTTGACCTTAGATATTGTAGATACCTAATAGGTACTACGTAATTAGCACAGTATAGGAATTACCACGCTGATACAGGTTGGAGGTGCTTATAGTTCAATTTAATTACGGTGAATTTACTTTAATAAAATTACATTCCATTTTACGTAAAAAAATAAAATTTAAGCGAATTTTTTTTTCAATTTTAAATACAAATAATTGATTCGGTATGGTGTGAGACGGCTGGTCGTCATGCATCAAGGTCTTATACCTAATGGTGTAGACGTTTGTGAAGGAATGATAAATTACTCGTGTGTTTGTATGTACTATGAAAAAATTCATATATTGTTTAGTAATTTTTTGCTACGAATTCGTTTATTTCCTCATCCCGTATTGTCTTCGCCACGGGTCACGATTCTTTATCTGTTGCTGAGTGTATAATTATAATGATTTAATAGTAAGTTCTTGAACATTTAATTATAGATTAATTACACAGGAAGATTTGTTAATTAATTATAAATAACTTGAAAGTCTGAGATTGTCAGTGGCGACAGAACGTCAGTGGCGTAGAGTGTGTCCCTCAGTGGCGTCGTGGGGAAGACGCGGACTGTCAGGCCGAGAGGTCCGAGTTCGATCCCCGGCTGGGCCATGTACCAACATAGATACTCATGCATAGATACAGCTCAACATAGATAAATATTTGTAATCAACGAAAGGGCCCCTGTGCTGTTGGGTTTGTTGCTGTATCTTCTCCTTTAGACATAATTGACGTAAAAATAATAATATTGTATTCCAATTTTGAATAAACGAATTTTCATGGGTTTACTCGAAACTTAAGTACCTACATTTACTGACTGTTCTCAAACGGTGAAGGAAAACATCGTGAGGAAACATGCATACGCCGAAGAAGAAATTCTCAGGCGCATGTTAAGTCCTCGAACCCGCACTGGCCTAGCGTGGTGGACTATAGCCCTAACGTCTTCGTTGAGAACCCTAGGCCTGGATCCCCAACAGTGGGTACATATTAATAGGCTGTTGATTTGAATTTTTGAACTTGAAAACATTATTTGTAACTGCTGTATCTTAGAACTACCTGCTTAGAGTATATGGTATCAAAATAAACTATCGATGCAGGTTCTACGGCATTAAAAGTTGGTTTCTCGAGTACAAGAACTTCACGTACGGCTCCCCGCGGTACGACCTCCACGCTATCGGCCACTACACACAGATGGTATGGGCCACCAGCCACAAGGTGGGCTGCGGCGTCGCCTACTGCAGCGGAGGACCATGGGGACATTTCTACAACTACGTTTGCCATTATTGCCCTGCGTATGTACTTTTTTATGTAATGAGTTTTACGGCCCTAGAAATAAAGGTATTTTTAGGGCCGTTACACACGGTGGCTTTTTGCAGCGATGCAAACACGCGATGCAATCGAGATGCGCTCCCGATGCAGTCTACCTCTCGCCATACCTTTACACACGGTGACCTTTTGCAGCGATGCAAACACGCGATGCAATCGAGATGCACTCCCGATGCAGTCTACCTTTCGCCATACCTTTACACACGGCATTTTTTTGCAGCGCGTTCGTGAAACGCGCAACAGTGTTACTGCGAAAAGTCGGCAGTTTTTGTATTCGAATACATATTGAAAATTAAAACGGGCCTAAGGACATACTGTTTGTGAACCTGGTCAATTAGTAATACAAAACAGTACACAGATTTATATTCATCATCATCCCCTCAACGTCCACTGCTGTAGGCCTTTCCCGGTCCTCCGCCATCTGCATCTAGCGGTATCCGCCCATCTTCTTTACGTCATAGGTCCACCTGGCGGCGGCAGGGCGTCCCAAAGTTACGCGTAACCGCCCGCGGTCTCCACTCCAGAACTCATCTGCCCAACGGCCGTCGGTTCTGCGACATATGTAACCGGCCCACTGCCACGTCTTGAGCCTTCTAATCGTACTTTTACGATCCTTTCTGTTTTCAGAGGTAATATAACGCCAGTAATCCAGTACCCTTACAAGCGGGGCAAGCCTTGCGGCGACTGCCCCAAGCATTGTGCGAAAGGTAAACTGTGCACCAACTACTGTTACGCACGAGATGTGTTCTCCAACTGCGGCTCGCTAGTGCAACACCACGGCACCTGCCGCTCCGGCAACTGCGACGCCACTTGCAAATGCGGCAATAAGAAGATATATCGTAATCACCCTTGGAAATAGACTTACCCGATACGTTTATTTATATACAGTAATTAAATTGTGCAAAAAATAGTTTTCGTTTAAGCAATGTAAGTACTTAACTTCCTGCTTGAGTTTCATCTAATTTGTTTGCGAGGCACATTGCTCAGTAAACATTACATTACTAATTTTACACAGTAAAAAGTATAAAAACAACAGAAAAAATAGTTTTTACTAAGTATTTACTCCGGGGTACAGTAAATACTCAGTGCATAGGACCCATCACTAAATAGGTTTTACTAACAAATATGGGCATTTATGTGGCCTGAAATAAGAGTTTTATATTTTATATTATGACCAAAAAAGTACTCATGTACCGACCAATTCGCTCCTGAGTCTGTGCGTTTGCTTGTCTGTCTGTCTGCCGTCTCATTCACAGCCTCACAAAGCAAACCATTTTAAGCCAGATAACTGTTTAGCATAGGTAGGTACCTAGTATTATAGCGATGCAATGCTATAGATATTTAAATGATTTAGATATAAGTACAGTATTTTGAAGTGTCATCTAAATTTTAATTGAAGCCCGCCTCATCGAGAATCATAGTATCATAAGAAAAGTTATTTTATACTGTATTTTTTTTTCCCAGTCCCATTCTTCCTTTGGATTTTGCTCGATGAGGCGACAAAAGGGTCTATGAAATAAATATTTAAGAAGTAGTTGTACCGCCCGACCCGCCATTATTTTGTATTTTTTTCTGTCAAGCGTGGTCTAGGAGCTCTATGCCGTTATTTTGAGAGAGGCTTTTAGTCCAACGGTGGGTTTACTATAGCTGTTAATGCATTGAACAGGACGTTGTTTTGTATTGCATTTGTTTACTTGCGAGGGTTCGGGGCACTCGAGCTCAGCAGGTGAGTGAGTCAGCAGGTGGGGTGGCTGTCGACGCGGAACCGAACCGAGCTCCTTGCCCTATAACACGCGTACATGGCGAGGTAACTAGAGCAGTGTGATTACGTAATAACAGTACCAAACTCAGACAATCCGCTATTATGAAGTAAGTATCAAAAATAAAACTACAGTTGAATCAGTACTCTCCCAAAATACATAATGGAAAACTGTGCAAATTGAGCTTACTCTGAAGATAATCAAAACTACCATATCCATCTCTGCATCTGACATAAGTAACATTGCAGGTATTCAAGGACCTAATAGATATCTGTTGTAAATATCGTTTGATTTCTGTATACAAATAACCACTTTTATGTAGAGTTCATTTGCATTGTACCGTATTCCCGATTGACCGAACAGCATATTTCCCACCCCCACTACCTCTCCGACCCAATTGTTATGCGAGGACGGGTGCGGAGTCCGGCGCGCGGGCATTGTGCCGCCGGCCTCCGCACCTCGCGTCCACCTGCCAGCCCGCGCACGTCGCGCGCCATGGTGTGCGACGGCGGTCTGCATGAGCACGCCTCATTGCCTCCCGCCCGCCGCAAGTCGCTTCGCCGGCTCGCCTCCACACGCGGCTTCCACCCGCGCTCTGCTAACGGACACGGCTGGATACGCGTCTTCGACGGCCTCGAGCCGTTCGCTGTCGATGCGCCCAGCAAACTTGTCAAGGTCACCCTCAATACCACCGTTGAAGACGTCAACAAATATCTCGGCTTCAGCGACGAACTCACACTATGGACACAAACCGGCAGCGCCAACTATCGGAGATTGGAACTAGATGAATATCCATTACGAATTCAGGAGCAGTTTCTTGTAACTCAAGGATGGAAATCGGACGCCAGGAGGTTAAGGCTGTCAGTAGACCCGGAGCTGAGGCATTCGCTTCGTTTTAGCGCAGGACCCGCAGCGCGGTTCGGTGGGGTGTTGCGATCTGGCACCATTTACGTTCTAAAAGGTCACGTTTTTCCTCAATGGAAGCCTCGCCCTGCTTACATCATTGGATCACGACTGCATATGTACGGTGAGCATTAAATACTTAGATATACCCTTACTAGTGAAGTAGAAACCCAATTTAACGTAGTCACGATTTATGAAGGATGTACTAGATAAAACATAATATTTTAAAATATCTATTAATGAGCCCTTAAGTTGTTCTAGTGAACACTACTGGTTCGCGGTTTTTCAAAATTCCAGCTGTAACTGTAATTTCCAGAACCTTAAGTACCTAGTGTATGCCTACTCATTAATTAAGTGCCCGACGCCGATGCAGAAGCAGATCTTTAAGTTGTGGAGGCGTGAAAGAGGAACAAAACACGTACCCAAACAAATCGTATCTACGCAACGCCCGCGCCCGTCCTAACACTCGACTGCCCTGATGTATTTTAAGGTGTAAAGGGTTTGATAGATCTGTTTCACGAAATTGCCTTAAATTTTATTTTCTATTCGCATTATTTCCTGTTTTATTTATCCTGGTAAACGACCAGGTAGCCCACACCACTTGGCTGAGCTATTTTAACTGCAGCCACAAATTCGTTGCCATCCTGAGGACAGGGCAGGAACGGCTGGTGTGCCTGTAATGGCACTGGCTCACTCACCTTTCAAACCCTGTTGATGTGTTTTTAGGATCGGCTTGGGAGATGGTAGAGCTTCGCGGAGGCAGCATCGAGCTTTGCCAGCCGAAGGCGAAAAGGCTGGTGCTGTGCGTGAAGCCGCATTGTCAAGGGAACATCGTGCTGGGAGACGTCGCCGTGAATCATCTCTTTCTTGGATTCGGCACAATTTGGGAGAGGAACATGTGGTTCTGCTGGCTAAAGGAGGTAACGAGCAGCTTATCGTATTGTAAAATATCTGAAATGACATTATCTATCTTGTCAATTTTAATGTTTCCCATACTTTCTGCGAAAATATACGGAATATCTTTCCGAATTGCAATTGATCATTGTGCTGACCCTTGAATAACATATTCCTGAATAGGCAATAGCTGACAAGGTAAAAATCGCAGTCGTGCACATAATATTTTCCAATCATTTAATCAACAACAACTTAGAGTTAATACACTCATCGATGTGTCGACGCATTCGCCTCTCAAAAAGCTAGTATCTAGAATTCATATCAAGTAAAGAAAGTCAACCTGAACGGAATTTATACAGATCTAGTTCATAGTAAGCGAAGTCTTTACCTACTCAAATTGCCGATCTCAGTACGTTCCTTGAATCTAGGCGATTGAAGACTATTCCGGTACACTTCTCTGACTAACGAGCCGTCAATAAAACGGCGGCAAATTGCTAGAAATCACCCAAAGCTTATTGTATATCATGCTTTTGACATTTCAATGTGCAATTTTGTGTTATTTTCGTTCAGGGTTGTCAATTATTTTTATAGGAAAAAGGTGTTCGGTTTTTTTTAATTTATAGATTTTTTTACATAAGTACCTAAGTATAACGGTATAGTCATCCTTGGCTTCATTCGCGTGGAAAAGACAAGGCTTTATACACGTGTTTATACCTACATGTGTCTGTGATATACTGATATAGCATCACAGATGATTATTATATAGATAAAGAGTCGGGTCTCGCACCGTTTCGTAATTATTATAATTAAGTAAGTAGGTAGTCTATCGATGGAACTTATAAATAAAAGAAAGTCTGACTGGCTCATGCTTCGTGACGTATGAAATATGATAAATTAAGAAATGTTGGTTGTATTAACCAAAAAAGTGTGTTAATTAGAAATTGTGCGCACAGCACCCTGAAAGAAATGTCACGGTCGAGATGTCCTGGAGTGGTGCGCGGGCGCCGCCGTCGCTCTCTGCTGTACAGTGCCTCTGTTCGGCGTCACAAGTAAAAAGTCACTCGGATCGGTCGCAGTGATCATTGTCTGTGTCGTGCCGTGGTATCTAATAGCTTCAGTGATTTTTGTGCGGTACATATTTTATTGTTGCCGTTATATAACCTTTAGTGTCAGTGAGCGTTATGGTTAAAGTTTAATGAATTTGTAAAATATATTTTCCTAAAATAATTCGATCAGTGTTTAATGGTGTAAAGATACCTTTTGGTGTCTTAGTATTAGGACACTTCCGTTCAGTGTCTCGGACCGAGTCTCTCCTCTTCGCGACGATATTGACAAGCACATCGTAGAAGGCATTTATCAGCGAGAAATATCGCTGTGATCGGAATAATTAAGTTGCAGCCACGAATTATTTCGTAGGCTTTGGGAATAACAATGGTCTTTTGAGTTCGTTGGCCCCAACGTGGTTACTCAGCGAGACAGGCTCTAGATACAAGCTGCCAACCGACCCTTGAAATGTCACTTGATGTAACGAAAGTACCCATAAAACCGATATTTAGTATATCTATGATGGTTGTAAATATTTGTGCGAATTGAAAGTTGGTTTACTAAATTGTGATGGTAGAAAGAAATATAATGAAGTCGGAAGAGGAGGAGGTCGACAGTTTGGATGTGTTCACCGAACAGCTTTGTGAAGATGTCTTCTTGGATAGTCTGGAGCCAACTTTATTGAAAGATAAATGCGAAGTTGCGGTAGGTTGTTATAAACATGTTACCATAACTGTTTGAAAGTTGCAATTATTGTTTTCAATGTTAGGTCAAGACTTCTATGTAAACCGAAAACGACAAACGATAAGGGGTTTGTAAACGAACGTATAGATTTCGACAAAGTTATATTGCAATATTGTGGTGGTGGTTGCGAGTCAAGACTCGGTCGTAAGCTGCCGTTCTGTCAACATCCTGAGGATGCCTCGTAGAGAGGTGAAACACGTGTCGATTTTATATTATTTTATGTTGTTTTATACAGTATATTTTTCGCTAGTATTATTATTATTTTGTAATTTATAAATTAGTAAATTTTGACCAAAACATTTTGTTTAGAATAGTAATTTGCATGATATTATTTATCAATTTAGACTTGTAAAATTTATTTTTACTTAATATTAGAATTGTAATTTAATTTCTGTATTACTTACTATATATAACAACATAAAGTTTATTCGCGGAAAAAGCAAATTAATAACCACAATATTGTTATTTAATGGATTTCCGCAAAGTAACGCCTGATACAATCAAAAGTTATATTGGTTTCTGCTGGTCTGCGATCATAGAATGCCAAGACAGTAGAGTACCATTTAGTTCATATTGTCTTGCGCTGTCCCAGAATTACGTCGACATTGTCACCTGTAGTACCTCTAGCTGATGGTACTGGGTGTTGAGCGGATCAGAAACACCTTCCACCAGCACTTCCATGACTTATACACGCATAATGGTTAAGGAAACACGTATTTTTAAATGAACTTCTAACACGCACAACGAACTACGACGATGCCCAAAAAACATGGCGACACCGTAATCGGGTGATGAAAATTATATTATTTTTTAAATTAGTAATTTTTGTTGTTGTTGTTGTCAGATTAAATTTATTTGGGCGGGAAGGACTGAACAGTAGGTACATAACGTTTTTAGATTGGATTGCAAGTAGCTTTACAAAAGACAATCAAAAATGTTACGACTTTATATCCGCCAGTAACCCATTGTATCCAATACTGTTCATTATTGTGTCTCTTATAATTTTCCTTTCTATACTTGATAAATAGTATTCGTGTCAATTTTAAATCAATTCGATTGTTTACTATACGTTTACTACATTCGTCCCAACTTAATGGGCTTCTTTCTGACGGTCTCACTGTAAGATTGTCAAGGGATAGTTTAAGTTAACCTTATAACTACGGGGTAATCTGTATAAGTAATTTAATCGGTCAGTAATTTCAAGTTACTTTATGTTCAACTACTTTTGACGCTGACTGTCCCTGCAGCAAAACAATGACAAGTATAATTACCATGTTAACTTTGCATTCCACTTTGGAACTCTTAACTAATATAAGTCGTTTCTACACGTTGTTTTTCACGTAGGTACGTTGGTTTTCGTAAGCTATTTGTGTTGCCACTGAACAGTTTATTTATTTTTGTGCGTAAATTAATCACCTTTAAAGCATGATTATTTTTACAAGCTTTTATTTTACTTGCCTTGTTAGTATGGGTCAAATCTTTCAACTGAATTTAATAACAGTTATCCCCAAACGATTGAGCTGAAATTTTGCATACTTACATATTTAGGTTGGATGACAAAGACGTCATTATTTTAAACCCAATAGGTATGGTGGTCCCTTTTTTCTGCGCCCCCATGATATGAGCATCAAATGGAAGGGTTTGCTTAGAAGAGTATGAATTTTTTTTTTATAAAAGTTTTTAAAAAATATTTAATCATTAATTTTTCTCTTCAGGGCACCCAAAGCATACAACCACCGAATGTGTTGGACCTCAGCGGCGATGGAGGCGGGCAGGCGTCTTTGGGCGCGGCGCTGGCGCAGCATGCGACGGGCGCGTTCGCCGTGCGCGTGCTGCGCGTGCGCGGGGCCGCGCTGAGAGCGCTGCCGCCGCACGCGTGCTCGCTGCTCGCGCTCACGCATCTCGACATCAGCGACAACAGGATCTCGGAGCTTCCTCACGAAATATGTCATCTCACACAGTAAGTATTTATTTTGCTGTATGTGTTGCTGTTTCTTCCCCTCCGCTTTATATGGAAACAGATTAGTTTAAGACAAAATTGACGTCAAAAAGGGATAATTGCTTCAATTTTTAATAGAGAATTTTAAATTTGAATTTGAAAATGTGGCAGTGCTTTCAGGAAATGGTCGTGTGATAAAGAATTGTTTTTTAACTAGATAAGTACTGTAGATTTCATAATGAATACCTAAGGGTGGGTACCTGCATAAAATAAAACTCCCAAATGCAAAATTAATAAAACAGATGCGATTTCTAAATTCAATTTGAAATGTAATGGCGTAAACAAAACAAAGATTAATTCACTTGAATAAGAATCTGTAGGTTGAGTCGTGTATACTACACATATCACCGTACGTGGCCATTATGGGATCTCTTCGGTAACGCTCGGTCGGCGAAGCGCAACGCTCTCTTCGCCTCTTAGACCTCAGCTTCGCTGGCCCGTTTGTTCCTCTAAAATCGATGCTAGCCTCTGGTATATTATAAAAACTGAACAATTTGGCAAAGAATATTACTGAGCACAGTACAACGCAGATAGGATGTTACAAGAGATGTTGAACGCAGAGAATTTTGTTAGTATAGTACATATACTATACTAACAAAATTCTAAAACATGAATGAACCGCCCGTATATCGTAGACGTTTACCAACCACCTCTTGCTTAAGATGATTATTCGAGATCGTCAACAGAGATCGCCTGTTGAGAAGCAG
The DNA here is from genome assembly GCA_949699065.1 of Metalampra italica. Lineage (NCBI taxonomy): Eukaryota > Metazoa > Arthropoda > Insecta > Lepidoptera > Oecophoridae > Metalampra > Metalampra italica. Next base: position 5,974,513 of record OX452970.1, on the reverse strand, counting down.
AATAGCGAGACGATGAAACACCTGCTGTGCGAATGCAATGCCCAGCTGTAAGGCGAATGAGTGCCCTGGATATACCTACCTTACCCTAAACGGAAGCAACACTAAGCATAGGCTGAAACAATAGAGGTAGGTAGGAGTAAGAGTATAGTATAAAGGTGTCATTCAGACCCCTTTGTTTTCTTTGTAACACTTTTACTCATTAGGAACAAATTTTTCAAGGCAATAGATAGGCTTTGAATCTATAGAAAAGAGCGTCCAGTATGTATTTACGTTTCAATATATACCTATGTATATTTTTAAAGACGTTTAAGTACCTAAGTATTTATACTTAAATCATCGTAGTGTGTGAGTAGAGTAGGCGGTTCGTTTCCGTTGTGTGCTAATTTTTGTAAGTGAGTGCTTGCGTACGCGCCGCCGCCGCCGCCGCCGCCCGTCCCGCTGCTGTATCTATCTACATCTGGTGTGCGCCGAAGCATGGCGCGTTACGTTCACTTTGATACTCGCAACCCCTATTAGCTAACACTGTGCTATTCTGGATAAGTTTTGATGGAAACAAAATTCAATAAAACTAAACGTATACGATAAAACTATTTCAAATCAAGACCCATTTACCTAACTTTGTTCGGCATAAGTGGAAGCTTAGACGTAGAGCACGGTAAGATGCGCCCTATAGCGTTTTCTTCCGATGCGAAACTTTCTGTCATCTCTCGCGGTCCACTCACACATGCTTGTAAATAACGCTGTAGGTCGCTACGAAATACACACTTAATATATCGAACAACACATTCATAACCTCACGTATATCGATACACAATTTTGGATACGGAGGATGACCAGCTGGTGTTCTTGTACTTTTGGTAGAAGGGAACGCTTGAGCATAGCGGTTGGCTATTGCAAGTACTTAGGTATTAAGAACTGAAAATCTGTGAAATTCGTAAAGTTTTAATGGAACTACTGGATCAAAAAAATCCCAGCAGTTCAATAAACTCCAGGGGATAATTGATTTTTGTGAATATGAAAATCGAAAGTTGTTTACAATTTGCAACCAAGGACATCAAATAAATGATTCGTCAAGGAAGTTCCCGCTTCAACTTGAATAATTGTTGATCTTATCAAGCATTAATGAATGAGTTAGTGGAAGGATAAGTCGTCCTTTGTTGTATCCGTGCGTTCTTTTGTTTTGCTGAAAAAAAATCTTAAGTTTAACGTTATTTTAATAGGTGAGGATGTGTGTGTTAATAAAGTTAACGTTAACGGAACAGGAAGCGAGCTAATATATGAATGTTATAATTTAAGTATTATATTGGTTTTTGGTGGTCGTGAAAATAATTTATGTAAGTACCTACTCAAAGTTTGTATTTTAAAGAGGAGGAGATTGTGGACACTCAATTCAGAATTCAGAGAGTCTATATCGGCAAAATATTGCGCCCTAAACACAATTTCCTTCCTGCTGTTCTGATAAAATCTAATGTCGAAAGATGTTCGAAAGGGAAACTGTAAGGTGAAGTAACAAACAAAACGTTTTATAATTAAATGGTATTGCATAGATTTGATATGAGATAAGGAGCAACAATGCGTATGTAACATCGATGGGGTATCGCGGAGGCATTGCGCGTTGTTGCTAAACGCGTGGCCAGTGGCGCGGCGCAGGCGCACGCCTTGCGGTCAGTCTCGCCCCAAGCACGCGTGCTGCCGCCGGCCTACCTATATGGTTCACACAAAATTCTTCTATTTTCAAATATTATATACGTCTCTTAACTCGTGAAGTATCGCGTTGTATTAATTAATGTAATGTTTCGATCTGATTAAAAAAGTTTGGTGTTTGCAGTTCAGTTTGATGGATTGTCGTATTGATAATTTCCAGCGGCATTTGCGGGTAGGTACTGAAGTAATAAGTTTCAGTTATATTCAGCGTGTCTATGGAAAAGATTTGGACTTGAACTTTTTATAATTTAAGATACCATACTTAGTAGTAGATAAGTACTTATAAGGAATTCATTCTTCCTTCGAATGATCGTAAAATACATGTTTTTTTCACTTATTGATACCTGGCTCAGGCAGGTGATTTTTCAAAAATCTTTGAATGCAGTTCAACTTCATTTTAAAATAAAATGAAAGAAAGAAACTTATTTATTCGCCGAAACATGGTAATTTACATGATGGTAATGGTCAATTAGAGAATCTCATGTTTCACCATTTGTATATGGCATGCAAACATTGAAGCCTGAAATTGATATCTGTAAATATGTATAAATAATTTCCTATCTTCAATATTTCAAGCACTATGGGAATAGTGCAACAGCCATGGGACTGATAAATACCTAATGTCGAATGAAAACAAATCGGAAATCAACCAGTAAAAAATATTAATTTTAAATCTTAATCTCGCCTATAACAACTTGAATAGTTACGTGAATGCCTACATAACAAAAAGAAAATATTATGAGTACAATAAATTCCATAACAAAAGTGCCTAGGTATTCCATTCCGACTTCAGACCAACGTTCAGGCCTGAAACGCAAATTACCTGGATAAGGAAACCTGGTACAATGCGTATTTATGGTTTTTGGTGTATTACAATGGATATAGGTAAGGTACGCGAATTACCAGAATCAGATCCAATCTGATATTGGTACAAAGCGTTTGATTGAACGCACATAATTTGATGAATTTACTTTCAAAACGTTAATTATTAAAAGAGTTCTTTTGGGTGCCAAAGAAAAACTTTTAATTTCGTCAGTCACGGTCCGTGCCCTTGTGGAGCATACATTAACATATGGCCAGTCTCCGCTTAGAGCCTACGAAACTCCTATTGTGTTAAATAAAACTTACGCAACCTCAACAGTTAGAATAAATGTAGCAGAAATAGTTATAAACTCAAAATCAAGAATATTTCCTCAAAACAGGATAAGTAGTACCTACTTACAGGGTATCACTAATAGAACGTTATCTAAGCTTTGGGCTACCTTCATTAGAGGGCTTTGTTAGGAAAATAATATAAAGGTGAGTAACTGTAGGTAAATATTATCTGTCATCAATGCATAAATCTGGGACAATTTATTATTCTTTGTCATGGCCTTTGCTCTATTTCGTTTGGGGTTGACCATCTAGTGCTTTAGCGTCATTCATCTTTATCATACGCCATTTGAGATTTCACCGCAGTTTATCATTTTTGATGCTTCTTGTCCAGTTTGCTACGATGGACGTCTATACGGCCTCTTTTGCCCTCTATTACAGTGGCAGCTTCCATGCTCAGTGAATCTTCATTTCGACGTATAGATGAGTATAAGCGTAAACTGCTTTCCCTAAGTTTTATTAGCCGTAATGACGCATCTGGCATCTCAAATCACGCTATCACCAGCACCAGCTCTCGATTCGGTTTTAACAAAAACACAATGTATCATGTTACGTTACAAAAGATTGAAGCTATACTTATTAGTGCATCCACCATATACGAACGAATGCGCTTTCTCCTCTTAAAATGTCTCTTTTTGTGACAAATAATGTTTATACCATTGACACTCTAAAAAGAGTATTTTATTCATGGAAAACAGTGAATAAAACTCTCTTTTAGTCACTAGAGAATAATAATAAAAATTTATCATTGTTACTCAAAAACAGTGAATAAAACTGTCTTTTAGTCACTAGAGATTAAATTAGGCATTTTGTTCCTCGAAAACAGTGAATAAAACTCTCTTTTAGTCACTAGAGGATAAAAAAAAATAGCTAGCTAGAGAGCTGTTCTAATTTCACCATGGAGCTAAAATCTCTTTGGTGGGCGCCCGAGATTTCGAACCTTCCTTATTTTATAGCTGTCTGATAAACTAACAGCAAGATCATGTGGCTGTTATTTTCTTATCTGTCAGATAAGGATTGTTTTTACAACCTTCCTATTCATATAATAAAATGTGATAAATGTAAATACCATACTCCTATTTATTTTCTCGCAGTCAATGGTATAAAGTAGAGTACACAACACGTGAATAAAAAATTTCATCTCGGTCCTTGTATCCCTCGCTACGCTCAGGATTCAACTTAGTCCCTCGAATGAAATTCTCTTTTTATTCACTTATTGTATAATCTACTATTATCGCCACTTTTCCATTAGTTTGCTATGTGCCTAGATAGTAAAGTGATCCACCAAGTGCAACTAGAGATAATGCCATGAAATAATCTATCCACCACTGATTATGAATAGCGATGCATTGTTGTAGCTCAGTCACTGGCGGGCGCTCAGTGCATTGAACTTATGTAAATTAACCATATCTTGCAATTTTTCATGCTTCTAGAATTGTTTATTAAATTGTAAACCAACCATGCGCAGTAAAAAGTTTTGTTTAATACCTACCGTCCGTTTATCGTTTCCCTATTTGCAGATTGGAAGAGCTTCAGGCGAGTGACAACGAGCTAGAGAATTTGGATTGTGTGCTACGACTGCCGCGCCTACGGACCCTGGTCGCCGCTAGGAACCTCATTACTAGTTTTGGGGTAAGGGTACATTTGAACCTACTTTATTTACTTTAATACAATGAGAAAAATGTCCTGGAAAGGACAAAATCGTTTTTATATCAGTGTAGAACTTTTGATAGGTTACGATAAAGTAGGTACCTAGTTGAAAGAGTTCATTATTATTTGTAATATATAGGGTATACGTACCAATTTGAAAATAGTGCACAATTATCCTATGAACGTAGTTTAAAATACCTGTTTTTGACATACTGTCTCTGAACGAGTGACTCCTGTACACAGTTTGTCAAAGATCCGTTGCCGTTGCATTGATCTCGACTGAAATTTGTCAATTGATGCGGGAAAACTTCTAGGACACCTAATCGATAACTAATTTTTATTTCCTTGAAGGTGTTCTGACATATTTTGACATGTCAGTTGCAATATCGAGGATTTTATCGCTATGTTACTATTGTAAGAGGAAAATCTGGAAAATTGCTCGTTGTGAACTTGTGATGAATAAAGCTAAAATCTGAATGCTGAGGCAAAATGCTGAAAATAAATAAAACATTAAAACTCCTTTTTTTATTTATTTCAGGCCAACATCGACTCTATACAGATGGGCCCCGAGCATGAGCATAAGACGGAGTATCGAGCCCCGCTCACGAGTGTAGATCTCCGACACAACAGACTGAAAGGAAGCATAATTCTTGGTAATTATGAAGTAAGTGCTACACTTTATGATAATTTAACGACACGACATGCTTTCCTACTCAAACAAATTGCAGTGGCGCCCGAAGTAATTACAAGTATAGTAACCAACTGTTTCAGAATGTATCAATTTGTATTACTCGTCGTTTTACATATTATGTTGTGAAAATATTTAAACTTGACGGTCGCATTGAATGTATGGCAGTCAAGTTACAGACGTTTCACATCACATCTATACCTTTTGAAATGTCCCTTCCAGCACCTAGTATCCTTGGATGTGTCATACAACTCTGTGGAGGTGCTGGTAGTGTCGGCATTGCGCGGTCTGCGCGAGCTACACGCGTCACACAATGCGCTGCAGCATCTTTCCCTGCATGGGGCTTCGTTACGTACTCTCCGTGCACCTTTCAATCGTGAGTATCTACTTACTGCATAACATAGACAAGCACGGGCTTTCAAGTCAGGAGAGGGTCATACTTACATGCATTTGAATTTAACGTTATAATTTAAATTATTTTTCCATTTTCTGCACACCACTTAAAGGGGTGGAACACGTCTGACCATGACCCCCCCTGGTCCGCGCCTGAAGCTAAATCTATATCTACAACGTCAAAAACCAATTAATCTTCTGGATAGCAATGCTCAATACCTAATTTTTCCAAACAGCATCTCACACTCACTTATTGTTTCAGAACTGGAAAGCTTAACGACAACAGTACCACCAATAAACCTAGTAGAAATCGAAGTGTCGCATAATAAACTGACTTCATTACCGCAATGGCTCAGCGGCTGCTCTGATCTAACCACTCTCCATGCCAGCGACAACCGGCTGGTGTCGCTTCCAGAGCATCTGTTCTGCAGTGAACTCTCCAGCCTCAGTAGCTTGCATCTAGCGCACAATAAAATATCAAATATTCCATCGATGCCAAGATTGAGAGCACCTTTGAAAGAGCTTATACTTCACGATAACTGCATACAATCACTACCAGAAAATTTCTTCTCAGTATGTGATAGACTATGTGTGCTGAATCTTTCCAATAACAGACTAAATCGCTTGCCACCAGCACGAGGGCAGTCCTCACATTGTTTGGAACGTCTATATTTGACAGCAAACTGCCTTACAGATGACATTGCAGATGTTATTATAGCTTTCAGAGGGTTGAAGATATTGCACGTGGCATACAATTGTATGACGACTTTACCCGACAGTTGTATTAATTTTTGGCCGGAAATTGAAGAGTTGGTGTTATCAGGAAATTCTTTTACAAGACTCCCAGAAAATCTTCCACAACTAAATAACATCAGAGTGGTACGAGCTCACTCCAATAAATTGCGCTCCGTGCCCATGTTTGCTTGCAGTGCTTCTGTTAAAATATTAGATTTTGCTCATAACGAACTTGATAGTATTGATTTAAGACTTCTTGCCCCAAAGCAACTGAAATTCCTTGATATATCATGCAACCAAAAGTTGCAAGTGGACCCTTCACAGTTCAGCGCCTATAGATGTCAGCGACCGGTAAGTTTAGTCGACGTCACTGGACGAAATTCTCTACCTTGGCCGCAGAAAACTGGATATCACGAAGAATTAAACGGCTCAACGCCATGGAGTACAGGTTTTTCCGAATGCCCTAACAAATCATTGCAGCTCTGTTGTGCCCAAATCCGTCTTCCATCATTTTGCAATAAGGAAGGGCTTTTCGCTATAATCGATGGAGAAACTGACATTGAAGTACCAAAAATATTACAAACTAGTTTGCCCGGTCTTCTTCTTGAAGAAAAATCAATCAAAGAAACGGTAAATGAATACATGAAATACGTTGTTCTGTCGGCACATAGAGAACTGAAAGAAAAAGGTCAAAGAAAAGGCGCCTGTTTAATTATGTGTCACTTATATCCAATGAATTCGCAAGAGAATGGGTTTGGTCACACTTCCAGAAAATATAGTATGAGACTTGCAAATGTTGGAGATACGAGAGCAGTCTTGAGTAGAAGAAATGGACCCTTGAGTTTGGGCATCGAAAACAATAAGCGCTTAGGTTATTCCACTCGATATCCAAATACAGTACCGGACCCAGATGTGATACAAACAGTAATAAAAGAAGATGACGAATTTTTAATACTGGGAAACGGCAAATTTTGGAACTCAATTAGTGTAGAAACGGCGGTTTCAGAAGTCAGATCGGAACGCAATCCTGTGCTCGCAGCAAAGAGATTACAGGATTTAGCACAGAGTTATGGAGTAGAGGAGTGTATATCGGTGCTGATCATTCGTTTTGACTCTGGGCGATCCGGCGTCGATTTGTTAATGCGGGAGTTAAGACAGACAATAACCAGCAATAAGTCTGTGTGCAGATCTGATTGTTGTTGTTCTAGAACGGAAGCTTGTTGTCACTCAGTTACTCCTCCAAAGCCAGGCAGTGACCGCTCGTCACCGAGTGGGCAAAGCGATCGACCTCCAAGTGAAGCAGTAAGTCACCAACATTACGCCAGTGTGCGATCACACAATACGAGAGCATCTGAGAGAAGGAGTTGCCGCGGAGGAGTCGCTCGGGCAATTCGTGTTCGAGTCGAGGAAGATAAAGAAGACGACCCAAGAAATGACGAGCTCCCAAATTCAGAAGAGCAATTTAAATGTTGGGAGTACATGTTAGAGCAAAACACGCAAATGTTGTTCGATAAAGAATTAGACAATCTATCGAAAGGAATAAAATCTAACGTGAGCAGTTTGAGAAATGTAAAAGGTTTATCGGGCAGCAGTCCACAACTTCACGTAACTGGTAAACAATCCAAAGGTGTTCCGTTTTTATCGAAACATTTCGGAAGCGCGAGATCGTTTGGGGGCGCTTTGAAACCAGATTTTCGCTTTGGCTCTGGCCGGTTACCAAACGGAGGACCGAACGCTGCCTACTTTGGATCGTTGCAGCGACTGATGCCCTATCATTTGGAATATGATTTTGCTGTAATACAGGAAAAATCTGCGCAGTCACAAGATTCATTGGACCTCGAAGGTCGCATGCAACAGTACTGGGGAGTGGCTACAACGGAATTGTAAATAACAATTTTAATTTTAAGTTGTAAATAAAACTTCCGATTAATTAGCATAGAATGTATCATTATTTAAATACCATTCATCTGTCGACTAGATTTTTTTGCACAAAGTATATCATATCACTAGATGGACTTATTATGTGATCTAATTAAAATTATATTTTATTACATTCAATATTTACAATACCTACTATGATAATGTCTCAATTTCACGCCGCCGTAATGAATTGATAATAAAATATTATATTAATAATTACAGTACATTTACATCTGGTAATTACTTACCTACTACAATACACTTTTCCACATCCTCAACATTCTTCATACCAATATAATATGTATAATAATTTATGTACAGAATACCTTGCAACTTTAAGGCTTAAAATCGGTAATATTTGTGCTCGAATTTAATCTGTACTGCACACGCCTTAGCTGTCATTTTTAAATATTTGGTCTAAATTGTATTCACATTTCAATTGGGTTACACCCACCAATTGCGACGGCCGAGACGATTTTTCTTTGCTGAAACAAGATATAGCTGCCACATATAGGTGCACACCACCCTGTGCTACAGTAGGTACCACAGACCGTACTGACATTGACATATACATATTTGTAGAGGATTGTTAGACAAATAAAACACACTTTACATATTTTAAGTTTTTCGAAAGAAGAAGCTTTTGGCAGTATTCATCATTATTTGCGCGTGGACATGTTTGTTGATGACACGTTAAAAAAAATACTTTTTCTAATTGTCTAAAAATCACTTTAGGTCTGTGCAATCATACAGTCTTGTTCCAAAATATGATGAGGTAAGAATCTCAGCTGCGCTTCCATAAGTTCCTATATCGTTATTATATTACCATCCTATAAAAGTGTCTGTGGATATTTTATTCGATGGACGCTTGTTTAAAAATTGCAATTATGCAATTAGCTATATACAAATATCTATAAACCTTTATCAGATTATATTGAGTAGTTACGCTTTTACGGTCTGCGATCACAGTTCACGTTTGACGACGAGCTCGAGTGGTTGTGGAGCGAGGGCGTGCGCGGGGTAGGGTACGGCGAGCGGCGGGGGCGCGGGTTGCGCGTGCGCCGGGGGCGGCCGCCGCTAGGGGAAGCCGCGGGGGGAGTAGTGCTCGCCCAGCCACGAGTCCGGCGACGGCGGGAAGTCAGGGTATCCCCCCGCCGCCGGTGACGACGAGCTACTCAGGTCCGAGGCCCCGCCTGCGCCTGCGCCGATGCCGGCGCCGCTTATCGCCTGGCCTGCAAATGTAGTCATGAAAAAAATATATATTTTATAGTTTAGTGTTATTGTCTGCTATTGTCCGAAAACTCAAAGTCGCTCAGCGGGCTATGGAAAGAGCTATGCTCGGGGTTTCTCTGAGAGATAGGATCCGAAACGAGGTGATCCGCCAGAGAACCAAAGCCTTTGACATAGCTCAAAGGGTTAGCACGTTGAAGTGGCAGTGGGCTGGTCACATCTGTCGGAGAACCGATAACCGCTGGGGTAGACGAGTTCTCGAGTGGAGACCACGACTAGGCAAGCGTAGTGTGGGACGCCCCCCGGCTAGATGGAGCGACGACCTGCGCAGGGCGGCTGGCAGTGAATGGATGCGGAGAGTCGAAGATCGGACTCAGTGGCGCGCCTTGGGGGAGGCCTATGTCCAGAAGTGGACTAGTGCAGGCTGATGATGATGATGTCTGCTATAATTATGTTCTTCATTAGCCTGCTCTGTCTCTCGTATTACTGTTGGACAGCGTTCCACATGCAGCCGCTATCGGCGACTTTGTAGAGTTCCAAGCATACTCTATTATAGAAGTTTTTGTCTGTCTGTCCACCAAACTCCACCGATTTAGCTGTTTGGAACTTTTATGCAGATTATGTTGGGAAAAAAACATCTACTATAATAATCCAAGGTATTTTAGGAAAAAAAAAGATTTTTATATTTATTGACAGAACTGCACATTTTGTACGACGTAGGTACCAGCAGTGGCCAGCAGCATTTTATACCTACTTATACCGGTCTCAGTAGTTCAATTGATTGTACTACTGAGACTTTTGAGTAGGTATATAGTTCAACACCTGTTATATCTACGAGAAATATACCTACTGTGTCACAACCATACAATTTACTCACCAATGTTAGTGTATACGAGGTGGTCTGGGGGGTAGTGGTAGTGGTGTGGCGGGGAGTGCGCGCGCAGGTAGGGCGGGGTGGCGGCGAACCGGCCGCCGGCCGCGGCCGCCGCGCCCGCGCCCGCGCCGCCCGCCGGGGAGCCCTCCTCGCCGCCCAGCGCCACCGTGCTGTAGCTGTCGTTACTCAACTCTGCAATCATTGCTTTAGATTACCACTCCTAGATTTAAGTAGCCATTAGTAGCCTAGTTTAGCTTAGGTCGAGCTTTCAAACCCCGGGCCGGTACAGTCAGCGTCCAAAATCAATACATAAACTATATTTATGGTTTTATTTTTATTGACATTGTTTTGTTAGGTGTTTTATAAAATTTAAAAAAAAATTAAAAGCTATAAAAATTGATTCTTGGTATCACTAAAATATTGTAAATTAAATGTGTAATGTAATGTAGTGGGTGTACCGTGATGGCTGAAGGAGTCGAGGTCTATCTTGAGCTCGTCCTTGTCGAGCAGTCGGTCGCGGGGGGAGCCCCCGCCGCTGCCCTTCATCGACCTGAAGTACTGCGACCAGCGCGTGCGCCCCGCGTCTTTCTTCAGTCGCTTCTCCTTCGCTCGTCTGCCGTTTGAAAAGCATTGTTAATAGGCGGATTCACACAGACCGAGAGGCCTAGCGAGGCAAATGGAGTACGAGGCTGCTCGGTCTGTGTGGACGTGCCTCGGACGAGGCAAACGCACGAGCTGCCTCGCCGGAGCAAAGCCGCGACGCGATTTGACGAAACTTTGTACCAGTGATAGCATTTTATCCTAGAATAAAATATTATGATATTTTTCAAGACGGACGAAGTTGCGCGGCATCCACTAGTCTTATTTATATATATCGTTTATTCCAAGATAATTTTTTTAAAATAAAATTATGTAAAACTCAAGTAAAACTTTTAAACTTGACAATAAATAGGCAAGGTAACAAATATTATGTATTGGTAGGTATGTTGTGTAAGCTACGCGCGCTACGCTGTAGCAAAAAGCGAAGATATTTTTAGTAATAGAGCTAATTATGATCATGTATGGAAATTATTAAGTTACCAATGCTCTCGATTTAAGCAAATAATCGTCTAATATACGAGTACCTATAGTATTAGTATAAACAAAACTCCCCATCGCACATGTTTGCGTGCGTTGTTATTAGCGAAGCAGCGGGGGGCAAGGGGAGCGCGGGCTTCCAACAAAGAGCTTGATTAATTAAAGTGCCTCCGCCCAATCCGCCGGGAGTCACCGGGCGGCACCGGCGGCACTCGGCTCGGGCCGCGTGCTGCCTTATAGCTGCCTCGGATTATTGAACTTTTCATCTTTAATTGCCTTCTTCCCAAATTGCTGTAAACTAGCTAGACAGTAAAGCGTTTTTTAGTTTTCTCGTTTTCTTTTGCAATTGGGCGTTATTTCAGATTTGTCTGATGCCTCGTATGGGTACTTTGTGTAGACGCAAATTCTACAACTATTTTTTTTATAACTTTGTTATTTTTTTCGCACTTGTTTCCTTTGGTTTAGTTTTTGTGCTGACACAAAAGTTCCGTCCCAGAATAGATAAGAGCCTACTCTACAGCAAGAGCTAGCTTTACTTCAAGCTTGAAAACTACATTACATGAAGATGCGGAGTGTATACATGTATCGTAGTCTAAACAAAAGCCTAGTTCTGTTTGGTACTTGTTAAGTAGAAAAGTCGAGCATTGTGATAACGCGCATAGGTTTACGAGGCGAGGCCGCGTGCAGGGCGTGACCGCCGCCGTGACTGCAGCCGTTCGCGCACGACAAAACACAGTTTCACCACTGTGCTAACCAACACAACAAAAATAACACATGAAAAACTACGAAAAAATTTGCGTCTTACAAGGTACGAAACCCTCGATGCGCGAATCCGACTCGCACTTCGCCTGATTTTTTATACCGCCGCTTCCTTATAGGTATTTGAAGAAGCGATGCGCAACAAACTTCCGCAATTTTCTTACGAAGGATTTTTGTGATTCTTAAACTATCGTCATATTGACTTCCCTTGGTTATAATCCTAATATCATAAACGCGTGTAAGGATGTTTGTATGTTTGTTTCTTATTAACGCAAAAACTACGGAACAGATACCAGAATAACACATAGGAAAATACCTCGGGAAAAGCTGATCCAGCGGGAAAAACCTTTCTACACCGGTAACAGCTAAATAAATCAAATCATAACAACAAGAGTAGGTAATCATTTACTAATACAATTAACTCCTGATTCATGTGTTGTATTGTCAATGAATATAGTCCATTTTGACAAAAGCAATCATTAAAGGTCATGTATAAATTGTGCTCCAAGGTCGACAACTAGTTATACAAAGCTAATCTTCTATTCTGTTCACTGAACCTACATATTAGTACCTAGAAATGGGAATTGAAAAAACCGATGTATAAATCTGTCCTAAGTTTCTGTCATGATTGTAAATGGGATAAAAGTGAGTTGTTTTTAATTTTTTTTTAAGTTTTTATACTGATATGATAAAATATTAGATGCTTTAGAGTGGAATCATAAAAATAAATTTGAGCATTGTAAAAAGTGTGATTTAGGTCTAATATCCCTGTCCCTATGCATATTATGTAAGTAGGTTATTATCTTAGAATTTGGACTTGTAGTCCTTATTCTAATGATATTATATTCTGATAAAATATAAACGTCTGTGATCTACCTGATATAGAAAGTTTAATTTTCTCAAAATTTTACTGTTTTGACCTTAAGTACCTACTAAGTACAGTATATAAGTTACTCTATGCTAAGTACTAACTTTAATATCTGTTGGCGTCTTGTTAACTTAGTAACCATTTCAAAATCATTCGTGCTTTAACTGCTTGCCTACTTCAAGTAAGTATGTATGCCAAATCGATTACGGATTTTATGTCTCGGTTTATTCATTTTGTGCGGAACCGTACATGTATTGCATGTCCAATTTACGTCAAGCTTCTTAGCTAAATAAAAGTCAGTCAACAGGCACATTACTGTAACCGTAATATAAACAGGAAAATGTACAAACCGTAAATAATATGATGACACTACCAATGCCTAATACGTGCCTACCCATAGATACAAATTGGTATATCATATCTAGATATATAGGAATTACTAGCTGTTTCCCGCGGCTTCCTATGCGTTGAATAAGTTTCTCGTGTAGTCTAAGTGCCGACGGAAAACCCCATTCAAATCCAGTCAGTGGTTTAGGAGTAGAAGAGTGTACCTAACAACGCCAAAATTAAATATTATTTGTGATAGGAATACGGTAAGTATGTCTTTCAATATAAAATCTTTTTGTCTAGTGCACGCACAGAACACGGAAAAAGCTCGCTATGTATTTCTATGAGTGCACGCGATTTACTCGCTTTTATACAGAAAAGCCTATAAGGTGGGAGAGGGGACTTATCAGGGGCTGTTGTATTGACTGTTTTATTTGAGTAATTATTATTATTAAACTTTTATTTCGACAAACAAAGGCGCTTACAAATTATTAGTAACAGACTCAACCCAAGTCTTAGTAATATCTGTTTATCTAAAAATAATAGAATAAAATAAGTAAGTCTATAAAATACAATAAATTAACGTAACATACATACGTGTACATGGTTGGCTGGCTTACCGGTTCTGGAACCACACTTGCACGACCCGCATGTCGAGGCCGGTGTCCTGCGCGAGCTGCTCGCGCACGTGCCGCGCCGGCTTGGGGCTGCTGCTGTACGCGCTCTTCAGTGTCTCCAGCTGCTTGGCCGTGATCGTGGTCCGCGGCCGCTTGCTCGCCGCGTCGCCGTCCAGCGAGCCCTCGCCACCTGTACCACACATCTATTATTGCTAAACTATTTTTAGGAAAAACGACAGAATGCTGCCTTTGATATTATACGACTCATACAGACGCACATATAAATAAATATACCAATTGCTTTGAGGATCCATGTACTCATCATACCCAACAGCATTAAATTTGTTCGACTTACTGTAATCCAAAGAAAGGTGACTCGCCAAAATCACAGATTAAAAATAGGGCAAATGTTAAAAAGTTAGAAGGTTGGTCCGGTCATAATCGTGGACACTAGAAATTATGTTTGTAACCAGATCACAACCTGGATATTTCCATCATTAGAACCATGCTGGACGTTCAGTATGAAGGCGTATAATCAACTGAGGATGGAGTTCAATTTCTATAAAAAATAACCCCCTCCCCCTCACGCACATTGACTCCATAATAGGAACCGCGTCAGCTGGCTTCAAGACAAACCTTTAGCTCTGGCCGCTTCGTAGTCGGGCTTGCAGACGAGCTTCCCGTCCTCCATCAGGTAGAACTCGTCGCCGGTGTTGAGCGTGCGCGCGCAGGCGGCGCACGCGAAGCAGCGCATGTGGTAGACGTGCGCCTGCGCGCGCCGCACCACCTGCGTGGGCGGGATGCCCTGCCCGCACCCCGCGCACTTGGTGCCGAACCGCCTGGGACAACAGCCGCAATAACAACAAACAACATTATCAACGTGACAGGTGCTATGGGGTTGGGTACGTATGGGTACCAGAAATTAAATAGAAGTATTAGGTAGGTCTTTTAAAATTACTTACACAAACTTTGAGGAAGTTACGTACCTAAAAATGTAATAAAAAATGTTTTTATTTTTAAGTTTGTGTAGTTAATTTTGAATGACCAACGTTTTATAAAACTATTTAAACGTTATTATATTATTACTTACAAACTTTCGCCTATATTTATAATATTAGTAGGATAGGTAGATAGATCAGTTCACGGTAGATTGGAGTGACATAAAAAGTGGAATGAAATTCATGGATCGGTCGTCAAGACCTTTGAGTGGATTGGAATTTGACCACGACCAATGCCTGATTAGTTCTAGTTCTGACCAGATAAGTTTTTGGCACTATAGAATCTGTAAAGTGGCGAAGCAACGCAAAGGTTACGCCTACCTACAATGATGTATGAAAAAAATTTCCAGCGTTGAAGCGAGCACGGAGTGGGAGGCTTACTTGAAGAAATCATCGGTGCAGTAGAGCTGGTTGTTCCTGGCGAAGCACTTGCCGGAGAGCATGGCGCGGCAGTCGACGCAGCGCAGGCAGCCCGCGTGCCACGTGCGGTCCGACACCTTCAGCACGTACCGGTCCACGATCATCTCGTGGCACCCCCCGCACTTTGGGATGCTGGCTGCAACATGTCGCAAACGTTAAAAGTCTAAATATTTTATTGCTGAGTAGGTCGGTAAGTACAGTCAAGGTTCATAAGTGCAGTAGCATTGTAATAGAATTTTTCTGTACAACGGTGCGCATAAAAACTCTAAAACAAATAAGACGTAACTGACCACCCAAATCAATGGTGTGCTTTAAACCTTTATCATCAACAGCCTATTAATGTCCCCACTGCTGGGGCTCAGGCCTACTCTCTCAACGAGGGCGTTCGGGCTATAGTCCACCACGCTAGCCCAGTGCGGGTTGGTGGACTTCACATGCGCCTAAGAATTTCTTCTTCGGCGTATGCAGGTTTCCTCACGATGTTTTCCATCACCGTTTGAGAGCAGTCAGTAAATGTACTTAAGTTTCGATAAAAAACCCATTGGTACATGGCCCAGCCGGGGATCGAACTCCGGACCTTTCGATATGATAGGCCGCGTCTTATCCCCTACGCCACTGTCGCTTTAAACCTAATTGTCATAGAAATAACTCATCGTAATATCCAGCAATATAGGTCTTATAAGTGAAACTTGTCTCTCAATTTATTGAGTTGCGACTTATGAATCTTACTGTACATTCATTGGGTACATTTTTATATTACCTAACTACCGTATTTTTTATCTACCACCATTTCCAAGATCTGAGCGCTGAGAAGAAGCGGCTCAACGAACTAGGTATAGTACATTGTTTATAAAAAAGTTCGTTCGAAAGTAATACTTTGCATGGTATAAATCGATAAAATCTAAAAGTAATCTAGTTCTTAAATTAAGCATGGTCTAACTAAAAGGATTATGTCACAGATTAGATAAAATTTGAGCAGTTGGAATTATAAAGTAATGCTATTAAGATTATAATAAGGTTTATTTAAATAAATCATTTTAAATCTAACTATTATATTTTAATAAATAATTGCTCTGTAAATAACATACATAATATATTTATAGAGGTATGTCGTTTGGTTAGCTTCTCAAAATTTGTAACCAGGTTTGGTTACATATAGTAGGATACGGAGAAATGTACGACTTGTGGTAGCTTTTGCACTGGCGAAGAAATCAGCCAACTTCACACAGCCGCCATTAAACTCCGCGGGGACTATACTTCGATCGCTTTGAGAGGTGAAAAATCGTTTACTGAACACGAGACGAAAGTTTTCTCATCTCGCTCATTAAATGTCTCGATACGAAATATTTTGGACGTGTTTAACAACACTAACACAATATTTCGTATCTCGACGTTCAATTTCGCTCGCAGGGAAAATACACTTTCGTCTCTTGTTGCGTAAATAACTATTTTCTAATCCGACTGGTAGTTCCAGAGATTGGCGCGTTCAAACTCTTCAGCTTTATTTATTATATTAGTACCTAGGTATGATAAATCTTTATTTTAAAACTAATCTACAAATAAATAAATAAACTAAACCTAAACCTAAAAAAAAAAAACTTTCCTAAAGGTAGAAGATCTCCTCCAACTCCGCCGAATTTCCAATGGTGCCTAAAATGCTCGCGGCGTTACCCCTCTGAATCTCCACACTGATGCGGCGAACGAAGAAAGCCCTGGCTCGTGAGTCACCCGATTTTTCTTTTAGACTATGCCCGATAATTTTCGCGAAGGCGATAGCCTCAGGTGACCACGAGCCAAGGGTCTCAACCGCAAAAGGCAGAAACTCAAAGAGGTCTCGCAGCGAGGTATATTTTTGAATTTTGAGGGCCGCCGCGCGTCTGGCGGCGGCGCCAGCAGAGTTGGAGGAGATCCCGATGAAGCTGGGGGCTATTGTGTCTGTGCAGGTGGCGTCCCACACCAGGGCTCGGCCGCGCCGCCACGGCACGATAGTCATGCCGTCCGGGCGCCTGCCGTCCGAGCGGCAAACGCCCGGTGGCTCGAGGACACTCGGGAAGCCGGCCGTGGTCAACGACCTTTTAATTACGGCATTCAATGAGCTATGGCGGGAAAGGCGGCCGGCGCTCTTCTGGCAAGACAAACCGTGGTGCCCGTTACGTTCGACACTAGCGCCGCAAATGCACACATGAGGTTGGCACAGATTGGCGCCGACGCGCAGGCCTGTGCAGATTCTGAGTGTTTGGCAGTCAAGAAGAGTACCGATATTGGGAGATGGAAACGTTTGAAGCCACGCCGATGCCTCGTAGGTACAAGAGGCTAGGATCCTGGCGCGGTCAACGGCAGAGGCATTCGCCAAGATGTTCTGAAAATTCTTTTTAGCGAGAGGGATGTCCCAAAGTTTTTGTGAGCTTTTGGAGCAAGGGCGGTCGGTGCCCGGACATAGTGACGACCACAGATCCACAGCATCCGGTAGGCAGTCTGGCTCAATGGCGCCGAGAGAGGGCGAAATTAGCGACTGAATGAGTTCAGAACTGCCATAAACGGAGGAAATGAATGCTGGCAATGCGATATCCGAGAAACGGCGTATACCAATTCCTCCCAGGGACAAAGGAAGGGAAGACTGAGAAAAAGTAGAGTCTGTGAAATTTAGATTTAGAATTTTTTCCAAGGCTGATTTCAAGAGATTATCCAAAGCAGAGAGATCGTTTTTATAAAGGGGGCTGCATCTGAGGAAGTATGTTAAACGAGGCGTGCTAAAGCAGAAACGAAGGAGAAAAAGCGCAACATGCGGTTGAATCTGATCAAGGTTTTTATAGAAGAAGTCCAGTTTTTTATAGGTAGTGTTAATGAATGTGGTAGCCGAATCACCGAAAAGAGGAGCGCCTAACATGAAAAGGTCATCCCGAAGAACGTTTTTGATGCCGGGAGTAATGGAATTAATTTTACTTAGGATTTCAGCTTTTCTCGAGGGAGATACTTGATTGTAGATGAACATTTCTGATTTAGAGCAATTGAGGGACAGACCTAACAATGAGAATTTATTTTGTAGGCACGAAAGATCATTATAAACCTCCTCGAGGGTTCCTGAAAAAGTTCCGTCATCTAGATACCAAGAGTTGAAAGGGCTTTGGAGGCTTTCAATGGCTGGTTGAATAGTTAAAGAGAATAGGGCCGGGCCCAGAGGGTCGCCTTGCTGGACACCTACGCAAGAATCAATGATGCCTAAGTCACTGTAAAAGAGGGAAGATGGGCGGGAGTAACATTGCCAGAGAAACGGATAAAGGGAGGGGATTTCATTCTTGACTGCCAAAAGAACAGAGCTACGGTCGACAGAATTGAACGCGTTGTTAACATCGACTTTAACGAGCACCTCGGCAGTAGAGCTATTGTTAATAAAAGTACGAGCGCTGTGTACTGCGCCCTCAGCCCCGGCTCGGCCCCGGTACCTAGGTATAGTTTATTATCATTAGTTGGTTGCAAAAACACATGTTTTAATTATTTATTGTAAATATTAGATACTTATTCATCCCTGTGAGATACTACAACTGATTTTACATAATACCTACGGTGTAGCATTTCTATCACATACCTACAGGATATGATAACACAATTATCTAGATTTTACTGTATGTATATGATAATAATTTAAGCACGTAAGATATTTTATGATTCTCACGTAGGATACCTTGAAACCTAACCTAAGTAAATCGCATGTCATGTACACGTTTATCTGTAGGTAGGTACTTATATTGCGCTTTGTGCCATAACATTCAGGACCTAGCAACTCAGTACGTTACAATACCTGGATCCGGTGAACTCGAGAAGCATTTTACGCTAATATAGCCGGGTTTGGTTGGCGTCGCCTCAGAGATTGAAATGAAATAACCACAGAACACGGAAAAAGCTCGCTACGCTCCCGCTCGCTAATAGTAATCTATGGAAATAACCCATGATCTTACAAAAGTCAATGAAAAGAATCTATAGAAATATATGTATAGAATCTATAGAAATAGATAATTGCTAGAAATGACACAACACAATTGTTGTTTAGGATATTCATACAGGCGGTAGAGAGCTTAAATAGTTCTTGAATGAGGATAGTATAGAAAAATTTGACAACACTGGGCTTCTTTCACTGCTTGCTGATAAAGTCCAGATACCCTAACAACAGGTTATCTAAAAGATAGCCTATTTGTTTTGTTTCACAGGTATCTGATTGCCTTATCTGTCAGACAAACTAACAGTAAGATCAATGGCTGTTATTTTTTTATCTGTCAGATTATGTTTATTGTCAGAGACTTTAGGAAACATGATAATATTACCAGACAAATTTAACTGAGAGATTAGTTTATCGGTCAGCTTACTATCTGTAACAATATCAGCACGCGGTGAAAGAGGACCTTAGGATTATAATATCACTGAAACAGCAAAAATTTTGCATGTTAATACAGTCATTACATTAACAAAGTAAGTCAATAGTTTGAGAACAATGTGATGTCAGTTGCAATAATCTTCGTATCATCTAGGTTCATGTCCTTTTCCCGAAAAATATTAAATATTATGCTTGAGAGTGAAGCTATTTGGGTAGGTAAGGAACGTTTTACATTTGTACACCCTTTTATGAAATCAGTCTGATTTAAGCTTAGACAAATATAGTACACATTTAAACCATGAAGGAAAAAATTTAGCCACAAAAATGTTTTTAGCGTTAAGCATTCAACCAGATCATCATCATCATATCAGCCTGTAGACGTTCACTGCTGGACAAAGGCCTCCCCCAAGGATCTCCACGACGACCGGTCCTGCCCTAACCTCATCCAGCCGGGTCCCGCGACCTTCACCAGATCGTCGGTCCACCTTGTGGGAGGCCTGCCTACACTGCGTCTTCCGATACGTGGTCGCCACTCGAGAACCTTTTCTTTCAATCAGATGGTGATGTGATATCCTGGTCACAGAGGAGTTTTTACAAACCTATTATTTTCTTTTAGGTTACAAGAAATATTAAAGATGGTAAGTGGTTAAGTGAACCGACTAAATTGAGTTGCAATCACAATAAGAACATTACTTTCGGTTTCCACAATAGTTTTAAAATATTCAAAATACTTGTTCTGAAGAACAGCCAAAATCGAATTAAGATTTTAGACCGAGAGACTCGTTCATATTTTTGAACGAGAGTCATGCGAGGCACGAAGATGTGATCATAGTCTCAAGATGGTCTTAATCTCAGGTTTTCATTTGAAAGAGGAAGAAAGATGTGACCATGGAGGTAAAAGTGATTTGATGTCATTGACGCGCCCCGGCCGGCGGCGGGCGCCGCCGGGCGGCGGCGGCGTTCCTAGGTCACTATTTTGTACGGTTATACGTATCTGTCAATATGGCGGTGTCAATTTGGCAGGAGGATTTCAGCAAGTCATTAATGTCATTCTCGTTGCATAAGAACACGATACCTAATGTCATTCCATGGTGTTGAGTGGGTCCCATAGGGCCCGGCCAGGCAGACACCTAGCAACTATATTCGTGCTTCCTCCATAGAGGCGGCGCCTAACTACCATAAGTTTTAGATACCTACTCGATTTTGACCTTTGGGACGAAAAATCTTTACTGAAACTTAATTGTTTTGTAAATGAACTTTGAAGAAATGTACTTGACACTTATTTGGAAAGATTATAAAGTAATCTATTATAATCTTTATCTAGGCATAATATTTCTGAACTTTTATTATCCTACCTTCTTAGTGGGTCATTGTCAGTTTTAATGGGTCCGACATGGGATATCCCATGTCGGAGTTGGTTGACAAAACGGAAACATTTTTAGTAATGGAATACCGATTTTAGATTTATAGGTTAGCTTAAATTATACCGTTGTACAACTTTAATGACAAAAGGGGAATAAATAGCATCCATATTTCTATGGCACAGCCCGTACAGCCCTAACTAATGGTACAAAGTTAAAATAGCCAAAGTCAAAATTCGTTGGAATAAAATATTCTCTTTTGAGGTCAATTCTATCTAAAACTACTCGGTCTCCACCTGTGTAGCCGAGGGGAAGAAACAGCAACAAACCCAACAGCACTAAAGCCCTGCAATAAGTGTGTAACGTTCGCTATTCAATTAATATGTTCACGAGGTACTGCAGCAAGTACCTATGCGTGTAAATATGTACACAGCACAACGTGTTGCGATAACACACCCATAACGCATGGGCCGGTAATGAAGGCACAACAAACACACACGTTACTACGTACAGAGGAATACTTCGGGCAGGTGTTCCAGCTGTATGGGCGGCACGCGCATGTCCACCTCGAGCTGCTCGGCCTCCTCGGCGGGGTACAGCATGGCCCCCAGCATGGTCCGCGCGGCCGGCCCGGGCCGCTCTCCTCGGCACACTGCCGCCACCCCACCGCTCAACCCCAACCCTCTTATCAGTGCTCCCCCGCCATTGGTCGACGCCACCTCGATGATAACAACCACCACGCCCATAGACCAATCCACAACGTCAAACAAACCCACCCATCGATCGATCGCTGAAATTTTCGCGTTTCCACCGAGAGCGATACTTATTGTTGAACGCACAAATGCGCAAAGATGAGCCTTGCATCGGTCGGCGGTGTGGTGCGTTTCGTTTTGTAAATTTTAATCATTCTTTCATGCAAATCGGGTCTTTTTAAAGGTTATTCATATTTTTGATTTATATTTCTTTATGATAAATAATCACCAACCTAGGCAAAAAATTAAAAATGGACAATTTATTTTCTATAGATCAAAAACATTTAGAGGATGATGGGCTAAAATAATGAACTGACGAAACAATTTTTGAACGACCGACCGCCTTAAGTACGTTCCAGGTCTATTATAATGTTCAGTAGGTATTTGAACTTAATGAAAATGATATCTTTTCGAAACAACAGACCTACAAAACGTTACGACTTTTTAAAATATTTTAATAGGTACCTGAAAAATATGCATTCAGATTCGCATAGCAAATTTCCTAAACCGCATTTCTTTTCGTAGACCGCTTATTTAACCGATAACCTACTTGCATACCTACTTGCATTACCTTTCATACCTACTTGATATAAGGTGTAAAAAAGTTTTAATTAGCGGGGTAGCAGTTTATAGCACTTGCGATGTAACCGATATCATAGACAATATACTACTCCAGATACATCGCATCGCACAATCGCCAAGCCGGGCCTGTGTTAGCAACACCGGGAGCGAAAAAACTCAGGCGTTATCCTGTGCCAAAGGTACAAGAACACCACCGCCCTTCCTGAGCCATATTGAAATGTATTGATTTGTACGAGAGGTTATGAATGTGTTGTTATATTTATTTGTTACGTGTACTTATGTTTCGTAGCGACAGCTTACAAGGTGCATGTGTGCGTCGATCCCCGCAAGAAATGGCAGGAGGTTTCGCATCGGAAAGAAATGCTATGGCATATCCTCTGCATGTACCTACTCGAGCCAATACACATCGCTCTGAGGCAAAATATAATGTCTAGCAAAAGAAATGTTATTCAACTACTGTATAGGCTTAAATAACTATTAGTATATTTGGCGCAGCCAGAGTTGGTACGTTGGTAGGTATAAGAGAACAAGTAGATTTATTTTAATCTGTATAACAGTATAAACTTCTCTGTTATGAATCCTATTTAGAAGTACAGACAGACGTATTGTAGACGATTTTGTGGGAATCATTATAACTCCATTGAACTAGTTCCCGTCATGTGTAACCTTACCTGCTTATTGTTGCTATTGTAGCCAGCATAAGTCCCATACGAGTAAATACACAACAATAAATCGCCAACAGTCCGGTCTAGGCGTTGGTCGAGCGTGACCTGCGCATAGTGTACCTCACAATGAATTATACAAGTCAACGCGAGGGCAGCCGTGTGTGCGCCTTTACGAGGGTATAAATCACAGTTCTAGCATACCCTAGCGTCATGGGTTCTCCACCCTAGCGACTACCACCGACTTATACTGAGACGGCGGCACTCTCAAACTTAGAGCCAGCCAGTTTTATGTCATGCACGAGACGTGATCTTGGCTTAATTTGATTTTGACACCGCGGGGTATTTAGATTTGTCCATAAATCCCTATAGACCCTAGTTTACGTTTTGTGGCTATGTATGGCTTGTGCAATTATTATAAATATTGTAGGTACAGTAAGGTTCATACGTAGAGTAGCACGCTAAGAGTCATTTTTCTGTACAACAGTGCGCACGACAACACGAAACTGAAATAGCCACGGGTAATGCAGTGCGTTACCTAATCACTTTATTCCCTTTGCAGTCGCAGTATAGTTGCTACTTGCTGCATAGATTAGTTGCTTATGTTCTCATTTTATCGATTTTACTATTTCAATCTGTTTCGCACCTCCAAAAATATTTTTATGAATTTTATAACAGAGCGGTAGACGGGTTTTGTTTTATAAATCGCTGGGGTGGGTCGCGTGCGGGGTCCCTGGGGCATCGGCGCGTGCGCCGCTCGCGGTAATTGAGGGTTACCCCGCAGGCATTGCTGGAGCTTCTCCCATTTGCTGCAAATCTGCTGATCGGATGCGACGGGGACTAGCTCGGTCGGAAACAATTGGGAAGCACTAATGTAGGGTGAAGCCCCAACTACAATTGGCGTAAGAAACGGCTTTGCTGTGAATTTTGCATTTAGAGATTACTAGCTGTTGCCCCCGACTTCGTCCGCATATGATTTACAAAAAGTTTCATATTGGTTGCCTGTGTTCATTGGCTTTTGGCGTTTTAGATAGACATGTCAGTCAGGGTCTCATTGTGCATATGAAATATACATAAGTATTTATTTAGGTAGGTAAGTACCTATTAGATATTTTTCTTATCACATCATAGAAAATGTAAAGGCATTGGTGGGTAGAATAGTAGATTATATAACAAGTAGTTCCGTGAGAACAGTAGACCTCGCCAGCCCATATAAACCAAACCTAAAAGAAACGAACAGAAGTCAATTTTGCAGTTGGAGACAGATTAAGTACTAATGTGACAAAAATTAGCACTTTAAAGCTTAATATTTCGCAAACGGATCCCTGAATCGAAAAATGTTTTTTACACACCCGCGATATTTTTTAAAGATCTATCCAACGATCCCCACACCATGGAATTCACGCGAAAAAAAATTATTTCTCATTTTTCGTATGCAGTTTTATGAACATAATTAAAATTTTCGACTTTCTTAAGTTAATTGACTATTACTAAAAAACTAATTGAACCTACTTAGCCGTCATAGTTTTCCTTTTAACTACGTTATATATGCTACTGCCGTGAATTTTTTCACATTTCCAGAAGCAACCGTTTAACTGGCAGGGGAGGGGGACACGTGAGTATAACAAAAATTACAGCTTTAAAGCTTAATATTTCGCCAACGGATCTCTAAATCGAAAAAATGGTTTTTACACACCAGCAATATTTTTGAAAGACCTATCCAACGATATTCCACACTATGGGATTCACAAGAAAAAAAAAGTTCACTCCCACTTTGCGAGTATGGTAGGTACTCTAAAAAAAATGTTTTTCAAAATTTTATTCTATTCATTTTAATTAATTTATACCTATGCCAAATTTTTGCCAAAATCGGTTGAAAAATGCGACCTGTAGAGAATTACAGACGGACAGAAAGACAGAAAGACTGACAGACGGACAATAGCATTTTAGCCCAATCTCGAAACTGAGACGCTTCGCTCGCTTCGCTCGCTCGGTCAACAAGTGAATCAAAAAGGGAATTTAATTCGAGGGACTAAGTTGGATCCCGAGAGCAGCGAAGGATTCTAGAGTAGAAGGACCGAGATGAAATTTTTTTTTCACGTATTGTGTACTCTACTTTATACCATTGACTGCGAGAAAATAAATAGGAGTATGGTATTTACATTTATCACATTTTATTATATGAATAGGAAGGTTGTAAAAACAATCCTTATCTGACATATAAGAAAATAACAGCCACTTGATCTTGCTATAAGTTTATCAGGCAGATATAAAATAAGGAAGGTTTGAAATCTCGGGCGCCCACCAAAGAGATTTTAGCTCCATGGTGAAATAAGAACATAGCTCTCTAGCCAGCTAACTTTTTTATTCTCTAGTGACTAAAAGAGAATTTTATTCACTGTTTTCGAGGAACAAAATGCTAAATTTATTCTCTAGTGACTAAAAGAGAGTTTTATTCACTGTTTTCGGGTAACAATGATAATTTTTTTATTATTATTTTCTAGTTACTAAAAGTGAGTTTTATTCACACTTTTCGATGAATAAAATACTCTAATGTGCCTATGTGTATTTTATTTCTCACGAAGTATAAATAGTATTTTTTCAGTTCATATTTATTGTGTAACTAAAGGTTACCCCCGAGGTTATTCCCCAATTTATCAGAAGTTTAACAGTTAAATTACCAGGAACTGCTTAACTACACTTTGTCGATAACAAACGTCTGCGGCTAATCTTAAACCCACACAGTTAGAAATATCTATACTAAGGGCTACCGCAAGTTGGTGTGGTTGTTCCATGACGTATAGATAATCTTCACTACTGGACATGCGTACTGTGATGACGTACATTATGTTGTGTGAATGCATTGATTGTGGAGGAACTGGGTCAAGCACTAAGTATTGTAAAATATACAGTGCGTCACGTCATCGTATCGGTCTTTCATTGAATTTTTTTGATAAAAGTTAACGTTATTTACGACTTAAAAACTCAACCTTGGGTTAATTTGTTGTGACAGCGATTATCAATTATTCTCAACTTAATCTTTCTTTAAAGTGTCTTTTAAAACGAGATGAGCACTATCTCTACAATTTGCATCGTGTTTCAACTTACCTGCAATAACAAAATAAAATAAAGTAATCAATTTACTTTTTATTAAAATGAACATATATAGTACCTACTTACCCATAGAGGAAAATTTTAGCTTCTTCCATTAGGGGGCGCGCGCGCCCACCAAAGAGATCCATGTACTTACCCAATAAATATACAATGCCAACAGCACGAATAATTATTATATCAACAAAATATCACCGCCAGCAAAATCACAGGCAAAATCTCAATCTAATTCTGATACCTTTTTCAAAACTGGTCAACCAGAATAGTAAATATTTCTCGAGCGGAAAGGATTTTGATGTTCTTTAAATAATAAGTAATATACTTACTGCTTATAGTTTTAAATTGGTTAGGGAACTTATTGAATATGAGCGCTGCTGGAAGGTATGCGATAAAATACGATTCCTACCCAGATAAAATAATCAATTATGGAACTCATTTTGATGTTTGTGAATACCCAGCGATAGCAAACATTCTCACGTTTAACACAAGTAGAATTTGTCCACTCTGTCCCATAATTTCTATTTCCCTATAGGCGTGTTTTCACTGCGACGCGTGCCGACGGGCGCGGTGTCGGATTGCTATGGGAAACTACTATCGTATTGGTGCATCTCGCAGTCCCAATGTATAATTTTATAGTATCATTTATCTAGAAATATTCAACTCTACATTATTTTTAATTCATATCGTGTAATGATTTAACTGTGGCTTTACACGGATGTCAAATATCTATATAAGAAAACCATAGAACTATTTAGCGGAGGACGCACCCTTTTGGTTCACTTCTCATTTATTTTTCATACTTTAAATAACATGACTAGGTACACCGAATACAAAAAATATAACGAACTTAAGTAATAATCTGTTTAAGGAACCAATGTATTAGGCAGGTTTTTTAAGAAAATTAATTTTATAGAATTTAGTCAAGCACTTACCAACTTACATCTCTTTTTCCTACAAATTATGGTTGAAAACATTGTAATTTTTAATTAGGTCATATAAAGAGCCTTTTAGAACTAAATGTATAATGTATAGGGTGTTAACAAAACTTTCGTGACTTGGTCACACAAATATTATTAAATTCCAAAAATTTTAATTGAATCTAAAATCGAACATCAGCATATATTGTTAGATACCTACCTACATGGCGCGGGCGCGATCCTGCCTGCTGCAAAACGGCGCTTTAATTCGATAATGTCCGAGTTATCTGATTACGACCGAACCGAAAAATTATATTATTCGGTAATTAGATTAAAATGCAATTTAGCTAGATGCGCCGCGCCGCGGGCGGCACGCGCCTCCACCGAACACATTTATGATACTTTCTATTCTCTTTATACTGGGGGCGACTTGTAATAATAATGAATTACGAAGTAACAAGTGGCTTGTCTATCGTTTTACCTTACTAATAAAACATACTCTCTATTCTACATTTGGGCACAACGATGAACTTTTAGCCTTTTAGACAGAAAATCTTAAACAAAATCAAAATTCAGTTTTTGTCTTAAGTAATTGCTTAGTTACATCAGTCAGGCGCTATCAATATTGTATATATATACTCAATGTTTATGATTATTGACTAGGTATACGACCCCTTTCCGCCTATAGAGCTGATATCGGTTTGAAATTCATAACCACGAGGCTGTTGAAGATAAAAGTGACGGTAAGTTTTTACGAACAGTTACTTACCTATTCTGATTTTAAAAATAAACATTGACATCTATATAATTTTTGATGCATTGCATAATAGAGTCTAAAACCATAAAATCAAAATTAATAAAACAAACGTAGCGGACTGTCGTCGCCCCCTGGCTGAGCGAGTCCCCCTAGTTATTAAAATTAATAAGTGGGCCCTCGTCTGTATTAATGATATCACTGTGTCAATAACGGTATAATATATTTGGCAAACAGCGTAAACCAGACCGTGACTAACAGCAAAACCAGCACCAAAGAGTCGGGGGGTCCTCTATCGTAACACCAACGAGCACGTACCTAATGTTGTTTGGTTGTGGCTCAGACACATAATATGGCATGCATGAAAGGTCCGGCTCAGGACTATCCTATATATCAAAATGTTTATATGTAAATATCTATATATCAAAATAATATAAATACTGATCAGGGACGAAGATTTATCCTATGTAAGTACTTTAAAAGAAACGTTAAAAAAGCTTTGATGATAATTACAAAACGCGTTCGACTTTATATAGACTGTATACTTAGACACAAACAGATCAACATTATTTGAACTACCTACTTTCGGAAATTCGTTGAAATCACTTCAATACCTAATACACATAATTACAATCTATTACAATTAAGAAAACTTTACTTATATTCAATTTGTTTAAATTGTATGAAACATAATAATAACTAGGTACTTACATAGGGCATGTTTACGATTTTCAATTTATAATTAAAATAACGTAAACAGGAGCACTCAATTTGCGAACACGATGCGACGCGGCACACGGTTGCATTGATACGGACATCGTTTCTGAAGAAAGTAGTAAGGAAACTGCTGACATTTCAGTAAGTTGACAGACGATTTTAAAAAGTGATAACTTTCACTCATATTTAGTTTTGTACTGTGCAGCCGTGTCCAGTACCTATCTACCCGATACTGAATGAATCCCATTTATATGATTCATAGGTTCTTTTTGTTGCCTATCTGACCTTGCGATCTTGCCTACTTATTTATTATCTTATCAACACAGGTTCTTTCCCCACTCACCCTAGATCTGTTCAATGGAACCCCAAACTACAAAGTTTTTAATTACGTATGTATTGGTTCTAACATTTTAACCTGTTATAGTTGTGTGCAGTTTTCGGCACTAATTTGTAGTCGATCGATAAGCTAATGAATGACAAAATGTATAAATTATTTAACGACGCTTGAATGGGTTATTTATTACTAGGTTTGGTCATATCGCAAAGTAAAAAAATAATGTCGTACTCAACGACAATAATTATCCAAATGAACTCTATCCAACAATCTTAGCATATTTCAAGCACTCGACTCTTTGATCTAGGTACTGTTTGCCAGCCACTAGAAGCCCATTCGGGTTTGAGGGTAACCAAAACAGGGGTGGTATGTTTGCTAAACAAATATTTTTGATAAGCAGAGCACACACTAGAATTTATTTGTTTTATAATTCATTACGACTGTCTCCTCTCTTAAGACTTGTGAACTTTATAGAACATATTTTGCAGCTTATTAAATTACTTTCTGTACATTCTTTTTGGGACAAGCGAAAGGTTGCCTTTCATACGTATAGGAGTAGGAATCAGGTTTCGAGATGGAATGCAAGTCGACATTATTGTTTTGGTGTAAATGCGTTTTCGTCGGTTAATAGGGTCCATTACGAAGAAAGCGGTGTGCACGGCAACAGGCACAGTGACAGGTATGTAGCCAGGGTCTCGTTCGTTCGGCTTGAGAGAGATAAATTAGCTCAGCTAATGTGCCCCGCATTGAAATGTACAATCGACCGCACGTCAGTGGAAACGCTTTGATCTTGAGCAAGCCTATTAGAGAGTTGCAATACTATGAGAGACCGTATTAAACTGGTATTGTTTCCACTAACGTCCGGTCGACCGCACATGCAAAAGGTATGGCATTTTTATGTCTGTAACAAAGAGCGAGGATCGAGAGGTTGAGCACCCAACTCGAAATGTATGATGCGAAATCCGTGTAAGATATAAGAAAGTAATACTGTATCGTCTGAGCGCGAGGGAAACCCCCTGCCTGCTCAAGCCACAAATCTGACCACGCACTTGCACGATGTTTGATGCCTGAGCTCCGGTAGCTGAAATTAAATCTGGAACGCGAGCGCATGCCGCCCGCGCCGGCTCCGCCTTTAGTTATGCTCTATCGCTACTCGCAAGGACTGCTGCAAAATGATTGTTTGTAACCAACTCGGTTTCGCATTCTATTTTCGGTTCGTGTACACTTTTAATGGTCGTTTAAAGCATGTAAGAACATTTTCATGATCATTAAAATTGCGTTGTGTTTTTAAAGTACCTACCTGATAAATAGGAGAATTAACTTTGCTATCTCAAAATGTGTCAGGATGGCTGGACCAAATATATCATTTGAGGTACAGTTATTTAGTACCTATTTCATACTATTTAGTACTTTAAAACTGGTTTATTTGGTACCTCTTTACAAATACAGCTGAATAAAAACAAAATGGTCGTCCATTGTGACGTCTGGAAGGCTGGACCATTTTGAGGATGACTAGACCAAGCGACAATCTTGACCTATTCCTAGGTCATTCTCGATTCGCCCTCGTCGTAGTGCTGGTGCCCGGCATTGGTCACCAGTAACCATGCAATTAAAGTGATCAACGCTAAGTGATCTTCATGGCCTTGTGCCGCTTGCGCTTTGCTTGCTGACTTCGCGTGATAATCGACACAGGCTCCAGTTAAGGACAAGTTATCCAGTAACTCTTTTTTAAAATATAGAACAATTTTTAATGACTTACATATACTATTCATACAGAACAGCATAATTTTTGGCATACCGTACCGTACGCAGATCAAGCGTCACACTCTTACGGTACCTTAGTTAATTGCAGCAAAGTTGACATACGCAGTGACACATGCATGACCTGCCTTTTACTGTACATTCGCGGTAATAATAAAAGGTTCATTAACTTAGAGTCTATTTTGCTTACCGTGCAAGAAACAGTATTGGTATTAGTAAAAGTGGTATTTGAAAAACTCGGACTAACTAATTTACCTAATTAATTAAACAATTATTAATTATAGTTATACTGTCACAAAATATATAATATTACAAGTGTACTGTTAAAGTAAATTGTATTTATAATTACTTATTTGTATTGTTTTAATTGATAACATAATATTAATTAGGTGCTAACGGCATGTTTAAAGGAAATAATTGAGAAAGAGAGCCTTGTCCGTAACGGACATTTCTATACCACACCGTGCTTAAATTATTAGCACAGATTAAATAATGGTCAATAGTAAAGGATATACCTCACGGTACAGATCTCAAGTGAGATTTTTACATTGATTAATTAAGTGAGTGAATCATTGTAACTTATAATACCATGCATATCACTATCTAGTCCTTAACTTAAGTAGGTATTATTTACTGTAATTAGATTACCGTTGCATAAGATACATGCTCTGTGATAATATTCTGAAATGTTCACGTTCGTGGTCAACTAATTTCAGATGATGGCATGTCGACCCTGGCTGGTACTCCTTCAACCTTAAGTCTATCTAGGCTTTATTTATCTGATAAAAAAGTGTTGATTTATTGTAAATCGTAGTGGAATCAGATTATATTTATCGGCAATTAGTGCAATAATTGTTTTAGTCAGGGTCTCTATAGTAGAAACTCTCTAGCAGATTAGCCGCAAATAGATGTTGTTTATGATTATGAATAACTGTTTTTAACTTAATTAATTGATCGTGCTAGGTAAATAAAGTTACAAAGTTGACAAAGTATACCTGTTCATTTATATATTCATTCAAAAGCAAATGCTATTGGTATCACGCAATTGATATCACATGGAACACTTTAGCAGCAAAATCAAATTTATATATCACGTTAACTTTGCAGTCCACATACATAAAAAGATAGGTACGTACATGATATTAATAATACAAATATAAGCTTTATTTCTAGCAGTGTATAATGCAACCAAATAAAACAATAAAATCTAGGTACAGTGAAGTCAATATAAAGTGCTCTGCTCATTTAATTCCTGTATAACAAAACCATTAAGTAAAACCGATTTATTTATAGCTACGGCAATTACACTATATATAGTTAGTAATTATAAAAATCAATTTCCGCGTTGGCGCGTACCAGGAAATCATAAAATGCAGGAGTTTCGTAAATCAGGATGGGTCAGCTGTTGTGTTGAGAGGTGGCGGGCTGGCGGGCGTGTGCCGAAGCCCCTGCTCCGTGGGGCTTCGCGTGACGTCAGCCAGCCGCATCTGCCCGACAGTTGGCGCTGCCATGGCCTCGCCCCGACCAAGATAATATCGCACTATACACGCGACTACCAACACATTCGGGGAATTCAAAAACAATAATACGCCATTGAGCATTGGTAGTATGTTTTGCACTGATCAGTTATATCTAATCAGTGCTGATCATTCCGTTTCCGCTTCGAACAGACTATCTGATTGATTAGGCGCCGAAAAATAAGTAAATCGCACTTTTCATGATTCGTATTTTAAGAATTGGTTATCAAAGGGTACGTCGTGCACGATCAGTAGGCTAGTATTTATTCCCAGAGAAATTCATTATATTCCAAACATATCCAAAACAATTTTAGTCGCTCTATTAATTTTTGCGATGAACAAAAAGCTTCGCTCCGTTTTGACAGAACCCTAATTTTGTTTCACAAAATCCACAGCTCTAAAAACAACTAGTTTAAAGAACTCGCTGCCAATAACGGATTTACAATATACACATATTCAATGTAAGTTGCTATAATTAGGCATACAATATACAATGACAGAATCTGTGTATTTTTGTGTGTATGTGGGTGTGTGTGAGTGTTTATTAATACATATCAATAAATAACATGCAGTAATATGCTAGGGAGTTACTAAATTATAGTATATTTTTAATTCTAAGTAAGTAATAGAAATAGAAAGAAGTCTGTTATAGGTACTAATATAAATAAATTATATAAAAAAAATATATAAATGTACTCCTAAATGCACATTGTGTGTTTTGAACGCACGTTCTGGACATGCTATTTGGTGCTCTTTGTTTTATTACCAACTAGTTAAGTGGTAATTATATACCCTATCATCATTTATTATTACGCATGATTCGATACACCATTATATCACACCAAATTATGTCAGAAGACATGAAAGTATATTATTGGTATATTAAGTGTAGGAGTAGGTATATGTAATTAATTTGATAATAAATCCATTTATACGGACCATAAACGTGGCTATTTAATTCCGCTTGATTTAATTCCTGACAATAAGGATTCAGTATTAATTAGCACATATTACATTAATATGGATTTTTAATACAATTTTAGTTCGATTTAATTTTTTGGGCGTTTATTATCACTGTGTTATGCGAAAGAAAGTCAAACAGAATCCTATTAATAAAATAAATGAAAGTTTTAAGGATGTTTGGATGTGAGTTTGGATTTTTACCGACTTCCAAAAAAGGAGGAGGTACTATGTTCGGCTGTATGTATTTTTTTTATATGAAACTTTACAGTAATATTTATAGATTATAGCATATTAATTCCTCTGTGATTATACATCAGAATAACACATAGGCCTCGGGAAAAAAATACATTGAGAAGTAATTATTAAACAATACAAGGATAGATTCGATCATAAGCTGCGTCAAGTCTATCATAAGATTTGGACTAAGAGCGACGTGGTCAATTTGCAATCAAGTAATTCTGATACCAACACCTGCTAACGATCTAACTGCTGGACATAGACCATCTCACCTTTTTTATGTCCATCCCTTCGGCCATCTAGGAAACCTGCATTTTGTGGTTAAGCTGTTAAAATGAATTTATTAAAATGAGTCAATCAAATTCATAATTAATTGAACATCAATATTATCGTTACTGCGGAAGTTTTTGTTTCATTCATTATGTACCTACTTCGCTAGGTTTATAGTCCTCATTAAAAATATGAATTTAAATAAAGGTCCAATTTACTTATAACAATGTATTTATTTTCCCATTTGTGTATCGATCATAAGCTTCCTGTGGGCTTTATGCGGATACTCGTATGATTGACATTTGGCATAATACAACCAAATAGGGAACTCTTTGTGTGCATTATTTTGCTTATTTTGCGATTCATTTCCTGTGAAAATGGGGTAGGTATACATACATATTTTTATTTCCAGTTGGTGTTTTAAATAGCTTTAGATTTAATATTAATTTAGAATCTAATAAAAATGCGCGCGTTGATGTCTTGTGTTGTGCGTGATGTGTTTGTTGCACTAATAATTATTATATTGTGGTCAATATTGTAATACAAAAAACATCAACGCGCGGTTCTTAGAGTTTCTTTATTTATTTCTGTTTTAGGTATATTTTTGGTTGGTAGGTATATGAGAATTCAACATTATGTTCCAGCAGTGGACAATAATAAGTGTTACAAAGATTAATTATTTAATCATTATTATACCGAATGTAACTTGACGCATGTTATTTATTCCAATAAGTTTTGAACAGCCTTCATAAAATTGTGTATACAATTGCTATATTGCACGTATGTAGCTGAAAAATTACGAAAGTGGATAAGTAATAATATCTAGCTACCTATACTCAATTTGTGTGTTCTGTTGGATGTACGACGATACAACACTGGCAGAGTCCATCGATCGTCGCCGGAGCCTCGCTGGCACTTCCATTACTTAATTGCCAAAAGCTATGGAGTCTCCATTCGTATTGTTATAAAGAAAATATTAAGGCTAAGTTAAATATAATAACAACTAGGTTCTAGCGCGGATTCGTGGTTTATAAATTTTCCGGTAGATATATTTTTCGGTGGTAAAATGTAGTTTTGAAACTACCATCAATGAAACTAGTTTCATCAAGACGGTTAAGCCCATAGAACAAACAAACATCCACTCCTCCGCATTTATAACAACGTATATACCTACTTATTATATAAAGATACAGCTGTAAACATACCTTTCCCTTTTACAAGACCTTTGAAAGAAAGAAAAATAGATGAGTAAATTTACATTAAATAAATTAATATAGGTACTTAGCCTGCTAGTTTTTAAGGTAATGATACGATAACGATCTAATAATAATATTTTTCTAAACTTTGAAGAATATCGACAACCATGGTATGGACATAAATAAAGAATCAACAATAATAGGATACCTATACCTACTCAAATCCCTAAACGGATTCTTCTTCAATTATTTTCCTTTAGGCAGCTTCCGCGTTTAAAACTGCTTTCTTCCTCGCATGCTGTTATAATTTGTCATACCCCCTTACTTAGCACTCATTGTGAACACCAAATTCACTTTTGTCACAACAATAACCCATAAAATGTTAGTTTCTCATCAAAACGCACTTTCAGATTGCGCACAAAAGAAAAATGTTGTGGAGCTCACGTAAAAACAATGAACTTTCACACGAGAGCAGCCAGGTTGATATAGTGTAGTTCGTTGCGGAATCAAAGTGAGCTCGGCCTGCGGTGGAGACGTAATTGAATTTGGTAAACAATCAGTTTTCCGCGGCGGTATCGGAGGCTTGGATACATTCTCTACACGCACCTGTTCTCGGCTTTATTTACAGACAAACACCAAAGTTGCAGTCAATCTCTCAATATATTTCACTTATTTTGTCAGTAAAAGCAGTAAACAAAAGTGGATTGAGACTTTTGCGAAAAGTTTTCCAGTCGTTCAATGACCGCCTCGATGGTTTGGTGATTCTATGTAGCTCAAATGCCAGAGGTCGTGGGTTTGATTCCCACTAGGAACAACAGTTTTGTGCATTTGTACAAGTTGGTTCTGGTGTGGTTGGTATATATTTGTGAATAGGTAATTCCTGTAGTATAGACGTACGACGACTTCGATTTTGAAATTAAACGAAACAGTTTAGTTTTCTTGGTGGGGCATTAATAGTACAAAGACCACTTAAATCAGAGTGTGCAGTACCAATCTAGTGGTAAGTATTTACCGGCCCGACCGCCTGAACTTTTGGCCGACTATTTTATCGCACCCTCACCAAAAAACGAGCGCGTGCCGTAACTTTTTAACCGCGAGAAAAAACAATAAGGCAATCTCTCACCAGTATCGTTTTCACCCAGCGGCAGATCAATGTAAACCCCGCGTGATAATTGAATCGCGAGGGTCAGGCCGACCCCGGGGCACATGCGAGCATAGTATCTAATACATTTGATTCGTATGCGACCAACTGTAGTAGCTTTACTCTGTCATAAAGGGGAACGTTCGTCGTCGTCGCTTCAACCGAATCCATACAAAATCATGGTCTTCAATTATTTGATAAATTCTCGTAAATGATGCCATCAGAAATTATTGCTCTAAATATTCCATAGTATCCAGATAGACCAATTTGGCGGAATGTATTGTATCTGCCACATCAATAAACATGCTATACCTGTTTAATCGACTAGGCAAGTCGACTTCTGATATTAAAATGTCAGAAGCATCTAGTGGCCTTTCCATTTAAGTTAATAAAAAAATCAGAAGAATATTTCATCAATCAGTTAATCGAGTAATCCTATCTTGATAAAGTCTAGAAGCATAATATCAAACTAAAATATCAAAAAAAAAAAACTACGAGTATTTCAAATTTGTTTTGAAGTAATAATCAAAACTAAGTGTTAAAATTACAACTTTGTACAGACGACCGCACATCAGTGGAAGCACTTTGACCTTGAGCTGGCCTAGCCTATTATTAGGGAGTTCTTCTATACTATGCGAGACCAGTTTATACTGGTTTTGTCACCACTGACGTGCGGTCGACCGTACTATTGTTGTCGATCAATAGTCCTTTAATACAGGTTGTAAATATACATGCTTGCCATATTTTCAGAGACAATAGTAAGGAACGTTACAAAATAATTTAGATAATTTAGAAAATCCCATGTTTAAAGTCTACTTACAACAATTTTAAGTTAATATCGTCTTGGCGTGCAGACAGAAATAAACCGATTTTATCTATTACGCAATGGGAATAGACCAAAGGGGGATTCCTTGATCTCGGGAATCGCGAAAATCTTGAAAAAGAATGATATTGAACGTGTAACTTTTTTTATAATAAGTAATAAAAAACCAATTTAAAATTAGTCCAATTATCGGACATATGGTTTATTGTCTTCAGTATTAGCAGTATATTTACCTCCGTGAATATGGCAGCGATAAAAATTTACATAGTGTATGCGTGTTACTGTAAGTTTGATGACAGCACTTAGTGCTTGATGAAAACAAACGTGCTGTCTCTCAGCGGGTAGACGCTGTCTGCATTGCTCTGCGCCCTGGGAGGGGGTCATTACTAAACTCCATTACACTTTTTGTGCCAAGTGTTTTGGTGGTATAACAAGGGTGAGAACGACCCTACAAAACGAATGATACGCTCTCCACAGCCTCTGTTTTTTATCGTTTGTGAGAAAGAAAAATATTTATTGGTTTATCTTGTTCATAGCAACTCAACACTCATTCTGTTGTTAGGAATCGAACGATTTGTCGAAAAATATGTAGCATTGGTATTTTTTATAATTCATGTTATGATTTTAATATTATCGATATCAATAAAAAAGACACAATTTTAAGCCTAAAATGGCATAATTTAATTTAAAAAAGATACTTTTGATCATTTTAAAAGCATGAGACTTAGTGGAAGGGCTTAGTTTAGGGAAGATGTGTGTAAAACATTGATTTTGTATTACCAATTTGAAATCACCCTGTATATTTCTTAGCTACAAATAAAAACGGTAAAAAAAAATTAATACAACCTAACTCAAAAAAAAATTTATAACTCAATATTTGTTACATTTTCAGAGTTCCGTCCCTCAAAAGAAGAAAAAGGAACCCTTATAAGATCACTTCGTTGTCCGTCTGTCTGTTTTAGTAAATATGGCTAAGTGCATTTGTGGAAATGTGAATTAAATAAATTATGCGACGGGTCGGTCCGATTTTACAAGCAAAGAGAAGCTCGGGTGATGTCCTCGGCCTCGGGCTGAGATTACCGCAGAGAGAGAAGCGCAAATATTTGGACAGTGGAACTTAGCCCTGGTAAGTAAATGTAATGGAGTGAAACGAAAATAAATGAAGGTCCAATTACCTGATAACGATCCGTTATTTCCCGCCTAGATTAAGCCGGCGCGGCGGCGCGTCTTTACAGTAAGCAGATTCCTTATGATTTATTTTTATCTGACGCGATCTTTTTAAAATTTATAGATTGTAAAAGTTCAACAACCTAATGAAAATATTAATCCAATATCGGATTTGCCGATTTATGGAAAATTTGCTAACCACGGACCATGACTTATAAGTACGTACGTACTTCGCATTGATTGAAGAATAATTGAAGAACAAATTTTTGCCAAATTAACTGACTTATAGAGGTAGGGTTTCCATGTACCGTACTATACCTATCAATTGCATCTTAAAATGACCATGTGGCAAGCCAAATAAAGGAATATGAATATTAAATGAAAGTAAGTCTACTAGTGCCTATGGTAAATAATTTTCTAAAAACTT
Organism: Metalampra italica; assembly: GCA_949699065.1. Lineage (NCBI taxonomy): Eukaryota > Metazoa > Arthropoda > Insecta > Lepidoptera > Oecophoridae > Metalampra > Metalampra italica. Next base: position 5,936,040 of record OX452970.1, on the reverse strand, counting down.
CATTATGTATACCTACAAATTATATTCTTTTTGCAAGCTATTTGAGTAAGTGATCGCATAACATTTACATGCCCTAATACGCTTGAATGCACCATAGAGAGTCGTCATCAATCTTGAAAGGGCGCCGATGGAGCTCAGAGCGATAATGCGCACAACATATGGCGTCATTTCATTCGGTCTGCGCGAGTCACTCGGTTCCGCATCGATGCCGCCGAATGGCCCCGCGGTCCGAAGTGACCCGCAGCGACCTTAACATGCTGGCACATTCGATACAAATATAGATAGAATCGCGCCGTCACAATCACAAGTGGACACCTAGCATTGTAGCACCCATTGTACCATTTGTCCTTTTTTATCCGTTTCGTAACAACAATGTCACATATACCTAGGTAGTTGGTCATCGAAACGATCCATTTGCAAATTACCCGCATCTCTTCAGATTTAAGTTCGGTTTCGTATAGTGAAGACTCACTGAAGGAGAGACTGGGCAATAAATATTTAAAACGCATACTGCGCATACATTTATTTTATGGCCGTATAAATATCAATAACTATGGTACCTTTAGGATAGCCTCATTGGTGGCAGCCGAGCGCTCGCTCGCTCGAGGAGAGGAGGGCCCAGCCGCGGGGAGTGCTAAGTGCCGGGAGGCCACATGTCGCTCTCGTCGCGCTAATCTCCAGGATTTGCCATCCAATGTCCCTCGCCATCCATCGTGCGTCTCGCTCCCAATTGCGCACAACAATACATCCATCTCACCCGGCTCATTGAATATTATTGCTCTATGGGGATTTTGAAAATATGGAGCCGTTTAGCGAAAGCCGTACATTGTATCCATCCAGTGGAATTATTCATACGCGGCCCGTTGCATTTATCACTTAATGGTATTAGCTATTAGATCGTTTAATCGCTCGATTTGCGACTTTATGGTCTGGGTTTATACGCAAATAGATTAGATTGCTAAAGTTTGCCTTGCATGCAAAGTTTAATTTTTTATATTTTATTGTATTACGAAATACTTACCTGTGTCATAGGATACCGAGTAATGGTTTTGCCTGACTGCGACGTCATGAATCATTTACCTTAAACGATTATGTACATAAGATGAAAATATGTAAAAGTGCTAAGTAAGTATACTAATAATTTAGTATGTAACCTACATCAGTAAATTTTAAGGTAGGATGCTGTCTACAAAACTGCGGATAACTTACCTAAACTAAAGGCATAGGCTGGTGGGCATATAGGTAATGCTTCATAGTCATCTTGTATTTAAGATTATATGGATCACAATCGATTATTTATTCTATAGTTATTTCCTATCCCAAAAGGAACAAAACAAGTCATGATCATATTATGTAGTTGTAAATCAGTAAAGTCAGTAATAGGTATGTAGGTACCGTATACCTACAACGATCGTCACGTTACTGTCAGCACACCATGCGGTATTCAATCCACATGTCGACTTCTGTATTATAAGCCAGTTTAAATTTTCTTACTAATATTGTAGGTAGAGTTCGTATTATAGGGAAATAAGGTCAAAATTTGTTTATAACATTACGGTACGCGTGCAATGACTATTGAGGCTGTACGATGGGGACTCCGGCTTGTCATTGCCTCCCTCGCAACCCTAAAATCGTTCTATTCAGTCGACCGGGCGGACGAGCCGACAGGTTAACTTTTGTTGTTCTACAATAGCCATGCATTACTCGTACGTACCGACCGATTGTTGGCACAAATGTTGAGTATTACAAAGCATTATGTGTTTACTAATGATTATTTCAAGTTTTAATTCATATTATGACCCTTCTGTTCGTCTTTTTCAAATGAAGGTGTCATTTATTGTGACTACCTGCTAAGTATCCTAGTACTAATATTATAAAGGCGAAAATTTGTGAGAATGTTTGTTACTCTTTCACGCAAAAACTACCTAACAGATTTTGATGAAACTTGGTACTGTGGTAGCTTATATCCTAGTATAGGCCACTTTTTAACGCCGACAAAGTCGGGGGCGTGCGCTAATACCCCCTAAGTAACAAAACACCTACATAGAGTGCGCTGTTCGGGCGAAGCCGCGGGAAAAAGCTAGTGTAAAATAATCATTCAAAATTATTTAGGTACTTTGCTTGACGGGATATTCAGTATCGAAAAGTGAATCAGTAGAGCGTCGGTAATGATTTAGCTGTAAACTGCCGCGAATTCCCAAATGATTTCTATTAAAATTTTACGTCGTTAGTCTGAAATATTAGTCTCAAATTGATTATTTTCTGGAATCCTCGAATTTTAACTGAAACTGCTTATAATACCCGATTTATTAAATACCAAATGTAGGTAAGTGTAATAGGTATGTAGGGAGTATTAAAAATAACATACGACGAATAAGTTTATTTTCATTTTGTGATATCGACAAAAGGAATGTTATTTTTTATTATTTACAAATGGTAAGTCAATAGAGGTTTGTTTGAAGCATTGCCCTCGAAGTGGTTTCCTGCGGGTTCCAGAGACGCGGGGCGGAGTGGAGGGGCGGAGGGGGCGCGGGGCGAGGCAGCAGCGGGGGCGGCGGTGCCTAGGGACGAGGTACTCTTCTTGATTACAGCACACCCTCCAATCCCCCCTTTAGTCCCCCTACATTACTCCCCCGCTATCGTTCTGGTGCAGCACACATACCTATGTAAGCCCTGCACAATGCCATAATGTCAGTGAGATGAAATTTTATATAACTAACTAAGATTTGATAGGTTTTACTAAGTATTTCAAGTAGGCTCAGAGATTTGTACGATCACAATAAAATTAGAAATGTAAGCAAGAGCGTGCAAGATTGTTTTCACGATTATTGTACCTACAATCAATTAGTGTACTATATTAATTGCCAAAGAACCACGAACTGATCATATGATCCGTTGGGAATAACCGTCTGGTCAGTGCTCGGTCGGCTACATTATGAAGAAAACTGGAAATGATACAAGTACTCTTAATGACAACAATTCGTGTACCTAGTCATCCCTTTTGAATTTCTAGTCGTCCTACTAGTAATAGAATTATTCGCTCGCTCCATGGTGATATGATATTATTTTTCAGAAAGACAATTACATAGACAAATATCAAACCATTAGGCTTAACTTTTTAAGGTGGGGATCTATTGTTTTTAAACTTCAATTAAACATAATTATCCCCTTTAAGTTCGAAAGGCGTTAGTGGTTTCCTCTATAGGAAGAAATGTAGGATGATGCAGAGTGACGTAATCGAATTAGGAATGTCAATATTTTTATTCAAAATCGCTGAAGTTCAAAATGTTTGCTAATATGGCGTTTATCCACAATGTCTGCATTCCCATATTGTAAGCTTTCTGAAGACGAGCTGCCGATGCCGCAGGTGCGGGCGGGCGGCGGCGGGCGGGCCTACCTCGCCGAGATTGTCCGCATCAAACATGTACGAGACCTCACCCTGCGCGCTCGTAAAAATACATATTCTATCAGGAGGGCGCCTGCTTTTAATACAACGCCGCCTTAATGAGCAGCAGAGGTCGCAGTCTCCTTAATTTTCTCTTTAACGGCACATTCAGGTAAATTGTTGCCTTTATTAATCGTGTTACAAGCGAAGGCGAAGCCGTTTCAGAGTTAAACGTTATGGGGAGTCAAGTTTTTGAAATAGTGAAGCGTCTTTGAGCGCAACACTTATAGTAGGTGGGTAATGTTACTCTTACACTTTTGTATGTATGCTATGTACAGTCACGAACCGGGATTGTTGAGCCACTAGCTTAACATCTTATATAAATGGTTGTATTACACGAATGCCACCGTTTTTCGTTGAAATGTGACCCTTTTATAACCGGCTTTGCATTACACGGCCAAAATACGAACAGTGGCAAGTGGCTCAACAATCCCGGTTCGTGACTGTACTTAGTAACTATTCCTTTCTCTAGTTTGAGATAAAGTCATATTTTAATACAACTTAGCACAAGTGAAAATATAACGCGTGAGGGTCTAGGGGCAATAGATGCCCCTATGTAAGTACGTGTAAGTAATAATAATAATGTTTGCACAATTACACACGGCTGTTTAGTCCCAACTAAGCCGAAGCTTTTAAATGGGTACTCAACAACTGATAAACATACTTAAATACTTTTAAATAAATACATACAAACACCCAGAATCCGAAAACCAACAGTTATGCTCATCACACAAAATGTTGGTCCCGGGTGGGAATCGAACCCACGACCTTTGGCGCAGTAGGCAGTGTTACTACCACTACGCCAACAGGCCAGTCAAGTACGCGTATATTTGGCACAGTAAACTGGGATGTAATTGTTTATAATATGTTAATGTTGATTTTGCAAGTATAATGATTTTAACACTTGCGGTAGGTAGTTAATGCAAATCCTTGCATCTATGTGTCCCAAAGATTGTCTGGATTATTTTCTTCCATGAAATTATTATAATATATATAGTTTACTAATAATAATGGAACAAATTTATTTTCTTTGACTTTGCTGATATTATTTAAGTTTATAAATATATTTTGAACATTGTAATTAACTAATTATATACAAAATAAAATATAATTAAGTACTTATATTAATAACTAAACATAAATATCAAAAAACTATTGTAACAATAAAAGCATAAAATTAATATAAATATAAAGCTAAAGAAATAAGTCCTAGACTAAATTACCAAATGAAATTATTTATATTAAACAGTAGGTATAAAAAAGAATCGGTTCTAAGATGAAAATTTAGTAGGTGAACAATCAGTCATCCCCTATTTTTCTACACTAAGGGTGGAATTTTTTCTTCAAATTTTAATGGGACCAACTGTGAAGTATAGGTCCCTATCCAACAAAAAAAGTATTATCAAAATCGGACTACTCTGTGAAAAATTATGCGTGGTCATACATAAAAAAAACAAATATACTGGTCGACTTGAGATCCTCCTCCATTTTTGTTTTTCGTAGGTTGAAAACGAGTTTTTTATGGATTTCATTATTTATTGGAATCCAAAAAGACGTCAAAAAGTTGCATAGTTCACATTCAATTTGTGATAAGTAATAGGAGTCAAAAATCAGCTACCTACATATAATTATCCACGTTCCCCCAGCGCTCCCCATACGCCGCACCCACTGTTTTGATATGAATTTAGTGGGGAAAAATACTCGTTTAGATAAAGATCATTCATGCCGTGTAATTACTCTACTCGTCTCATAATGCCTCTTCAATATTAGTACCAACCAACCCTTAATTGAGTTGCATTCCCACTGTATTAAGTAGATTAATACAGGTACCTACCTCTACTCTTCTTTGTTCGGTACTTAAATACCTAAATTTAATCGGTATAGTTTTAACATGTACATACGTAATCTCATCTTAGGTTATTAATTATATCCAGGTACGAGTAAGTGCCTACTTATGTCGAAACATTATCACAGTATTTTCCTTTTAAATTCTCTAACATGGCAATTTGATGTGAAAAGGTGGGCGACGCTTACCTACTTAAAATAGATATCTTTTTTTAAATAAATGTGAGGTGACAACAGCCCCAGGTAGGAGGTATGAATTAATAAGTTAATCGTGCAAGTAAGTTCATCAAGTAACTTGCCGATAACTGATCATTTTGGATTTAATGGTTGAATTATTTTATCGAGATATGTTTCTATGTAAAACGTAGACTATATTTTTGCTAATTCCTAATTTGATGGAATCGTACTCGAATGCTAACTTCTAACCGCACAACTGCGATCCGAAGCCCACCGATCCGCACATTCGGCGTGGCAGCATCTCTGATTGATTAAAGCGCTAACAAAGGGATGGAGCTGATCACGGCACAAAGCCCAGAAGCCCTTTATGCTCGTGTAATCAAAGAATTCTCTATACAAAATCATTGACAAAAGCTATGATTTTTAACGCGTGCCTTTTGTATGGAAAGCCTCAAGAGCATGTTTAGCAATAATCACTATGTTTAAATACTAACGTAAAATAACTGAGGAAAAATAATTTTTGAAATTAATAATGTTTCATCTACCTATTAATTGTTATTCCTTTGAAATCATTGCATTTCATATATTATTTTATGATTTACCACAACGGTAGTAGTTAAATCTGCAGTATACATACGTACTGTATAATATACTCGCTGTTACCCGCGGCTTAGCCCGCATAGAAAAGTTTTTCCAGCGGGAACAGTTTTCCCGGGGTATCTATAGCCTATGTGTTATTCTGATGTTCTATAATGCTATTCTCATCAAAATCTGTTTCGTAGTTTTTGAGTGAAAGAGTAACAAACATCCTTAAAATTTTCGCGTTTTTTATAAATCCTACAAAAAAAAAAAAAAATTACATCCTAGTGTAAACTAGGATGTAATTTTACCAAGAAGATTTTATTCCTCACATATCTTTCATAGAAAAATGTTGTGAAAGCCACGCGCGATGTTAAAAAGAAATGTTTTGTTCGTTTTATTATTTGGCATTGCAAATCTTTTTTTCTGCTACCGCTTCTGGTCAGTACTACCTAAAGTTATTGTTACCAATAAGATTTTATTCATGTCAGACACTGGCATTTTGTTATAGAAAATTTTTGAAAGCCTCTCATAATTAAAATGAAATAATATTTTGTTCTTTTAACTATTAATGGCCATGCAAGTTTTTTTTCTGCTTAAATGGCCAGTATTGAATGTAAACTTAGTAGGGAGTAAAAACTCTTTGAATAGGTTTTTTAAATATATTAGGTAATCAATCTTTTCTTATATTATAATGAGATGTTATTAAACTTTTGGAAACGGAATGTATCGAATATTCTTGTGTTAGTACTCTTTACTAACTAACTCTTTGTTATATAAAGATTTCTACTTTTTACTTGAAATCTTTTTTCTTAATATGGAAAGCCAGTTGCCGATTTGCTTGCCGATTGTAAAGTTCAATTTCTTTGATTTGCGTACATTTTGGTTGCTATGGAGATATTTTTTGTTATTTTGTTTAGTGCTTAATTAATTTATTTGTTTATAAAGAAATACGTGTGTTTTTTAATTTTGCGCCTATTAGTTCTCGATTCAATAATTGTAAATTTTTTTACTGAATAATTTGGTATACAAAACATTCAAAGTTACGATTTCAAATGTCAACTTACTAACGCCTAACGTCCTGATGAATTCCTGAAATATTCGCCGACTTATTACACTTTAATACATTTTGTGGCCGCTCCTTTTTATAAAACCCAATACCAAATAGCCATCACACACACAGAGAGTATTAACTATCCAACAGCGAAAGAATTATTGAGATCGGTTCTGTAATTACAAAGATTAGTTCTAACATAGGTACATCCAAACAAACTTTACCGATTTATTATTAGTATAGATTATTAGTATACATATCTAGTTTAGAAATTACGCAAGTCAATGCGATATCAATGTGATAGGAAATACAAAGAGGTAATAAAAATAGGATCACTCTCTAACGAACAATATGACATTCAATTCAATATTAAGTAGATCTATTTAATGAATACTTAGTCATACTATCTACGGAATTTATTTATAGTAGGCACACATTATAAAAAGAATTTACTTCCAACCTGGGTTTCGGTACATTTTAAAAAAGAACCGAACTATCTCATTCATTCATGACATTGGTATTTTGTTTTAATCGTACACCTACACTAATTGTATAGTATTGCAATTAATTATCTGGTTATAAGTACAATACCAAATACCAATAGATAGATACTCTAATGCGATTTGTAATCTACTAAATACATCAAAATGGTTAAGCGATTGTAAATCAAATCAAACAAAATTCTTTGTTCGACATGCATTATTTATTATCTTATCAAAATATTTTTTATCTTACCTACCATTCGCTATTAAGTTATGGGTGCATCGCAGTATATCAGGTGAGGTGAGGGCAGAGGCCGAGGGGTTCACTGTCCGACAGATGTCACCCCCTGCGAAGCGGATGATGAGCTACCGAGCCCCGTTACGAGTAAAGCTGCACGGTGAGTCAATAAAATTGGTTGCCATCAATTGTTTCTAATGTTCACTTGAATGTGTATAGTAAAGGTTAAACGAGGAGTCCACGGAAAGAACGAGTCAGTTCTGATAAATTTTAAGTAAAACGGTTTCTTGTGTTTGAAGACTTTTTTTTATTTTTTATTTATTCATTCATAAACAACTTTCGTTGTGTTGAATATTACATAGTTTCTAAATAATTACAACTGATATAATAATTACAACAAATATTATTTTTACAACAAATATACGTTGGCTTATTTGAAACGTTTTGTAACATGATAGTTTCCTAATTTCCTGTGATCAAATTTATCCTGTTTGGCGTGTTCAGTACCTAATATAATTAATTGTTCCAAAATTAACCTCTCATTTTACGGGACTTTAAATTATGTTGACATTGTTCTGATTATGGCGACGATGCAAGCTCTACCTCAAACACTACACGATCATTTGTTCTCGTATTTCTGCCGATGATTGTCAGCTCTCATTAGACTAGCTATTTTTATTTAATACTAGCTGTACCCGGCATGAGTAGCAAACCACGTTTTTGGGCCAGGAACCGTCGCGGGCGTCCCCAGAACACTATCAAAGTTTCGTCATACCTAATCTGATCAATGGTTTTGGAACGCATAGGGAAAAACATACAAACATTGATTTTTATTTATATAGAAGAAGAAGAAGATTAATAATGATAACCTTAAAATTTAAACAACTTCATGACGGACGCTAGAGGCTTCGTTTAGCAAGAAAAGCGATTCTTTGAAAATATTACATTTAGCTTAAGAATAATATATTGCATAATTTAAGTGTAGTATGAATGCCCAAATATACATGTAATTATATAGATTGAAATGTAAGAAATAACTTGAGAAACAGACAAGTCATCATCATGATATGAGCCTTTTAGCGTCCACACCTAGACATAGGCCTTCCCTAATGAACGCTACCACACCCGGTGCTCCGCTCTCCCCGCATCCAGTCGCTTCCGGCCACCTTCTTTAAGTCGTCGGTCCACCTGGCGGAGGGGCGTCCCACGCTGCGCGTACCGGTCCGCGGTCTCCACTCCAGAACTCGTCTGCCACCCAGGAACAGACAAGTACCTTATCTTTTTTTAAAAAAATGTCAGGTAACCGAAATCAGCAACAAACAGGCCCACTGCAATTGTATGGAAAGCGGAAGGAAGCGATTCGCCGCGCACGCGCCGACACGTGGCCACTTCCGGTCTTAATGCGATAATATAATAGGAGACATCTCCACTTTCTTCCCATGTTTAACAATAATAAAAACTACACACTTTGTGAATTTTATCTCAGCCTTTTAGCGTCCACTGCTGGACATAGGCCTTCCCTAACGAACGCCACCACACCCGGTCCTCCGCTCTCCGCATCCAGCCGCTTCCGGCCACCTTCTTCAGGTCGTCAGTCCACCTGGCGGAGGGGCGTCCCACGCTGCGCGTACCGGTCCGCGGTCTCCACTCCAGAACCCGTCTGCCCCAACGGCCGTCGGTTCTGCGACAGATGTGACCTGCCCATTGCCACTTCAGTTTGCTAATCCTTTCGGCTATGTCGGTAACCTTGGTTCTCCGTCGGATCTCCTCATTACGGATCATGTCCTTCAAAGAAACTCCGAGCATAGCCCTCTCCATAGCTCGCTGAGCGACTTTAAACTTATGGATCAGGCCCACCGTCAGTGTCCACGTTTCTGCGCCGTAGGTCATGACTGGCAGGACGCACTGGTTAAAAACTTTCGTCTTTAACGATTGTGGGATAGGCGACGTGAAGACTTGACGCAGTTTTCCAAATGCTGCCCAGCCCAACTGGATTCTTCTGTCAGCTTCCCTATCGAAGTTGTTCCTACCCAACTGTATTGTCTGTCCTAGGTAGACGTACTCCTGAACAACTTCGATATCGACATTATCGACGATCACCGGTCTAAGGTCGACGTGTGAATTGGACATGACTTTCGTCTTGTCTACGTTCATCCTAAGACCTACTCGTCTGGAAGAACAGTTGAGGCTGCTCAGCATTTCCGCAAGATCCTGCAGCGACTCTGCCAACACTACTATGTCGTCTGCAAATCGGAGGTGTGAGATGTGCTCGCCGTTTATACTTATACCGCGTCCCCTCCAGTTCAGTGTTTTAAAGACGTCCTCCAGTGCGCTGGTAAACAGTTTCGGGGATATGACATCACCCTGCCTGACACCCCTTTGCAACTGGATCGGACCTGTCTGCTGATTCCGAAGTTGGACGGTCATAGTGGCAGCGCTATACAGACCTCTCAGCACCTCGATGTATCGCCAATCGACTTGGCATCGCTGCAAGGATTCCAAAACAGCCCAGGTTTCGATAGAGTCGAAGGCTTTCTCGTAGTACTTTGTGAATAAACAGTATTTTTTCAAGCAGTTATTTTTAAATGAAATAAAAAACTAGATTTAATGCTGCATTGTTTAAATTAATTATGTAAGAATTTAAGCCAATCAGCAGATAGGACATTATGTACTTAGGTAGTTTAGTACGTCGATACATTTCTAAAAGTTTTTTTTGTTCGTAACTATCTGAATAATATTATTGCTACAAATCACTTTTACTGATAGAAAATACATCAATTGCACGTTGTGGAGTTAAAGCTTAAGAAGGAAAATCGAAAACGCTAAAAATATTGTGAATTTCTAAATTTAGCTCCTCAATTCAAGAATTCACTTTGGACAGGGATATATTTTAGCTTTGCTTTCTCAATGGCGTTGTGATTGCTTTCTGATACGCATATTTTTATAACAATACAATTGTTCAAAATAATGGCTATGTTTAGGGCGCGGCGGCCGGCGCGGCGGACGACCCATCACTCCCTTAACCATAATTACAGGTTTAGAAATGTGTAAAACCTACCCCTACGGTTGAATTTAGACCATGTTATAATTCTTATTAAATATTTTTTTATTAAATATCAATAAGGTTTCAAATAATTACTAAAGTTAGTTGAAGTTAGTCAAGAAAATCTCATGCAAATTGTGTTTGACTAAATACATCGGTATAGTTAAATAAAATATAACCGTAGTTTTCAAATTAAGACAACAATCATTGTTTATCAATTCATTATTAAGTAATTATTGTTTTCGTTTGTGCAGCAGGTAAATAAACAATTTGCTAAGTGCGACGTTATCGAAATAATAGCTGCCGGCCGGTTGTCTGGTGTTAAAATCAAAAAGTGCTCATCGACGCTCCTATAGCTTTTGAAGAGCACTTAACTTGATTACACGATGCCGTATGGCGTAACGTGGGTGGATGGCGGCCCATAGAATAATATAAAGGTATGAGTAGAGGACACAGGCCGCCGCGTGGCGTAGTCGTCGCGAGCGGCGGCGCGGGCGGTGGCACGTGTCGGCCTCCAGTAATTGTAGCGTGCGACATGAACATCGCTGGTACCCAAGAATACTGGAACGCCTTTAATCACCACCCTGGGCAGGAGAGTTGGTGGTCGCATTCTTATACTTTACCTTTATCCTTCTTCACCACCGAGAGACGAGAGCTCATGCTCGCTCATCGTGTGAAGAGAATGATGAGACAATGCGAAGGGCGAAGGGAAAAAGGTGTCATAAGTAGTAAAAGAAACTTTGTCAGAAACTAGGCTATAATTTTTTTGCCTAGATTTTGGTATTCGGATTCGGCCACAGCAAATAAACATGGAACGTACGGTCGACCGCACGTCAGTGGAAACAAAACCAGTATAAACTGGTCTCTCATAGTATTGAAACTCTCTAATAGGCTAGACCAGCTCAAGGTAAAGTGTTTCCACTGACGTGCGGTCGACTGTACAACCAGAGCCTCCCAAGTTACATTGTTCAACTTATTTCTTATTGTTTTTAGTAATGTTACGTGTACCTAGAGAGTCCAGTGTCAGCGTACCTACTTATAATATCGTCCCTTAGAAACTATCGAGGGTATAGTTACATTATAATTTTGCCGTATTATATTTCTGCAACTTACAACCGTTTATGTCGCTAAGCTCACCTTCGAGCGCCTTATTCCTGGCCAGCAGCGCGAGCAGCACGTCTGGCGGCGGCGGTTCGAGCTGGTGCATGGAGTCCAGCGCCGCGTCCATGGCGCCCCGCACGTCGCGCCCCTCGCACTCCGCCACCACGTCGCCGTATGTCTCCATCCACACTCCACCACTACGTCCGTATGACACACAGTAAACACGGAACTTTCACTAGCATCCCGCGCCGGCACTAGGCGAGTACGTAACAGTTCCGGAGCGACATCGGGAGCGGGTGCGGCGGGCGTCGCGACGCGGCTGGGACCCGGGTCCTGGCCACGTGGCGGCGCCGCCCACGCCCGCCCGCCCCCGCCGCCGCGCGCCCGCCCTCCTGCCTCCCATTGAGAAGTCATTTTTTACCCCCTGAACCTGATATACGTTGGACGAGCGGCGCGGCGGCGCGGCGGCGGCGCACACGCGACGCGCGGGGCCCCCCCGCCCCGAACTAATTTGCCGGAGTCGCACGACACACCCCCGGTGCTTACATCCATCTACAATATTACTCCAGCACGTTATCCCACTCGCGGGAGGCACTTCGCTTCTACTCATCTGGTATAGCAGCGACGAAAGGGAATTTTAAAATTATTACCGTAGATTGTTCTAGGTTTACAGGAGTTTTTACTATGTAGGTCGTATTGAATCTTTTTGTTTAATTAATAAGTACCTATTAAAACTCCTTTACTCTTCATAAGTCATCTTGACATCTTTATCTATTAGTAATTAATTGTCAGTTTGTCAGTAATTAATGAACTATATGAGAAGTATATTATTGTCATAGTTTTATTTAAAATTTGATAATGTTTTAAGTAGCCTTATATTTAATTCTTATATCTATTTTATAATGGATTCTAACATAGAACTTGATGAAAAGACAATTATTTGTGAGGCACATAATCCTGATAACATTTTTAAAAGGTTCAGGGTAGTCGAGTTCCCAATATCTTTCGTTGGTCAGTCTACCACACAAGAGCTTGATGTAGAAGTAAATATTTCCGAGTTTTCATATCTCAAAACTTTGTATGCAGGGAAGTTAGTGGTAAGTTTACCTTCATATATACACTATTTCTTTAATAGGTACCTACTCAACTAGGATTCCCTGTTTATCTGTTTAATTGCTGTTTGTACCTTGCTTTTCTTTTTATTTAGACATTCGAAGACGCTCGTAAAGTGTCTGCACCTCACAGAGCATTTGATTTGACACCAGTAAATGAACACACCCTCAAAATCACATTTAAACCTTTAAATGAATGTGTTTCAAAGATGAGACAATCTAAGAAGTATTTTGAAAATAGATTTGTATTTGATTTGCGCCTCATAAGAGTAGATGGAACTAGATGCTGTAATAAAGAACCTCATGCAGAAATTGGCCGCTACTACGTAAGCGGCCAATATGAATATTGTAATATCAGTCATTCCCCAAACATAGTTAATTTTGGTGAAGTGTTGATTAACTTGAAAGAAACGAAGTATGTGCGTATACGAAATGAGTCTAAACTCATAGCTGCAAACATGAATTACGTAAAGGTGGTAGGTTATGAAGTGTGGCCACTAAAGTTCTCTATACCTCCAAATTCATCAAAACGAATTTCAATTTCAATAAAACCAACATGTTTGAAAATGGGCAATGCTCTTATGTTTCAAATAAGAAATCCCTATGACATGTCTGATGAAAAAGAAGACAACTTCTTAAGTTATACTATAGCTGCAGAAGTAAATGTTATTTATAAAAGCAATAAATCAGAAGTTATTGTAGAGTCGTTACACAAATTGTTCGAACAAAATCCCTGTTGTACTTATTTAGGTAAAGAGTTGAATGAGCAAAAAAAAAGAAAAGAGATGGGCCTTAAATTCTTACTAGACTCGAAGCCTCATATTGTAAAGCCAAAGATTTCAAAATGCACCGGAAAGGAAAAATGTTTCTCTGACATATCGTCACTAAAACCGTTAATGCGTGGAAAAGATTTTTGTAAGATAAAAGTTGAATATGCAACTACTGATGATCTATTTGATATATTACTTCTCCCATTTAAAATCGATTTTGGAGAGATTGGTATCAATACTTACGGTGAGAATGACTTATTAGTAAAAAATAATACCAAATATAATGTTACAGTAAAGCTGCTTGAAGATTCGTATATTTTTTATACTGAACATAAACTGACGCAGTTTAGTGTAAAGTTGAAACCTTCAGCTAAGATTATAGTGCCTATATTATGCAGCGGCTTTAATATTGGAGACTTCAAGGGAACTTTTAAGTTCACAATAGATAATAAATACCATTTAAAACATCCATACACTCTTCGGGTTAGTGATCCAATATTAATGATAAAGGAGCCCAGCTTGAAATTTGGAATGGTGACTTCTGAAGGCTTTGTCACATCGGTTTCGATTAAAATATGTAACAGCTTTAACGTACCCGTAGATTTTCAATGGGAAGAATTACACCCTGATGTTCCTTTCGAAATAATTCCAACTTCTGGATCAGTGCCCAGACATGGCTGCAAAATGTGTGAAGTTTCATATATTTCTAAATGTACAAAAACCAAAACACATGAAATTAATGTTATCTCTAAAAGTACGATAACAGAAGTTATACCAATAGAAATGAACGTAATAACAAGAAAACTTTCAATAAAATTTCTACAACAAGCTGTTATATTCAAAGATATCCCATTAAATATAGTCACAATAGAGAACGTAAAATTAGAAAATTCATCGCGAGAACTGGCTCTTTTTTATGTCGTAGAGCCTATCCTACCAGGAATACGGATAGAACCAATGTCAGGAATAATACGACCAAAGATGATTATGGTTTTTGATATCATTGTAAAGATTTCTTGCATATTAGAATTTTCATTCGACGTAACCGTTAAAATTAACAATAAAGAAAATTTAGTTTTACCTATAAGTGGTAATGTAGTTGAACCGAAAATAGTCATTCAACCAAAAAATATTTACATGCCTCGTGTGCCATGTGGTATGATTGCATATATTCCAATAACGATGCAAAATCATACAACACTAAAAGCTATAGTCGAAGTTTTGGACACAGGCGACGAAAATATATTCAATGTGTATATTGCTCAAGGAAACGAGAAACAGAGAGTGTTCGAATTTTTCATTGAAGGTGGTCAAACAAAGACTGTTTTTATAAAAGTTTTTGATGTTTTTCGACGAGAATACGATATGTTTATCCCATTTAGAATTAACAGATTATTAGGTCCTCCAAGTCCAGACGCATGGTCAACGGAACTTCGACATTACATCGGTAAATACGAAGAGTAAGTTTATTTTATTGTTGGATTATTTACACTAAAAGATTTCTTTAAGATTTTATACAAACCTTCGAGAAGATCCACTTAATATACTTAAAGACCAACAAACAACCTCATGCCCTAGTTAGGCACATTTTTAACCTTCTCTACTAGGGTAACTCTAATTAATTGCTTATTATTACCTATATATTAACAATGTAATTCTTTCAGATATTATGAAGGCAATCCAAAAATAAGAATGAGAAACATTATTAAGGATATAAGTTATTGCCGCATATCTGGCGTCATTACAGTACCATGGATAGAGTTTTCAACAGAGAAATTTGAAATAGAATATGTGCCGAATGGCGATAACAGCATACATTTTTCCATGACAAATTTATCGAAATATTATTTACACATTACTATATCAACAGCTAAGCTTTCACCTTGTTTTACTTTGAAAGTGCACACTCCTATCAACAATTCACTAATAAGTGAGAGCAATATAAAATTTGAACTGGATCGCAGAGATCAAGTACAACTGGAAATAATTTTCCATCCCAAGGGACATGGCAGATTTGTTGCTGTTGCTCCGTTATATTTGGATAAGTATTGTTCTTTACCTTACTACAATTTGACATTCCTTGGAAAGCGCCAAACGCCTTTGATGACGCCTAGTTCTTACAGAATAATATTTCCGCCTTGCCTCGTTGGGACAGAAATAGTCCGCACTATTACGCTAAAATTTGAAGAGGAAAGTGATCTAGACTCTTTTACTTGTTCTTCAAAAGAGGAATCAAACTTAATTGTAAAATTCATCGGCTCTGAAAATACACAAGAAGTAGATAAATATTACACGATAGTAACAGCAAATATAACATTTTGTTGTCAAATCGCTTATTCTCGACTATTAATACTCAGTTTTCATCATGTATGTGGGTCAAGTTGTGATATTGAGGCTATTTTTTGTTCCACCTACTGTCCTCTTACATTGCATACAGATTACTTCGTACAATCTGCAGAAAACCCGTATCCTTATTATCCCGTGAACACTCAAATTGAACTTTATGAATATTTAGAAACGTGTTCAAATTTTCTTGAAAAGTGGATGTTCCTACAAGGATTCCGAAGAGATTTGTTTCCAGTGATTCCCGATTCTTTTCATGCTATATCATCCTCCATATCCGCTCCAACTGTGATGAAGCAGTCTAAAAGCATTAATGTATCTTATTTGAACTTCATTAGAAGAATCGCTGGGCCGCTTATGAAGTACATACGGAAGATAACGTGAGCACACCTTGATACCTTTTTGCCCATCTGAGTCTAGATATGTTCACAGTTTACAGTTCGACTGACAAGTAGAGTTACCTACTTACATTAATTAGTTATATATTTCAGAGTACACGGCGTTGATGAACCATTCAAGTACACCAAAGAGATTCACGATACGTACAGAGAGATCATAAGTCTCTTAAGGTCTCGTGGGGCGAATTTATGGGCATTACAAGCAATGTATTTATTAAACTATGAACAGTTCGTTTTGTACGCGGAAAACGTTCCAACCAAATCTAACGCCGATTTGATATTAGTACAAGAACTTATAGATGACGTTCAGCTGTTCAACAGACTAAATAAGCAGAGCTGGTTTGATTTCATTATACAAAGTTACAAGGTTTTTGTAATGGATAGTTGTTTCTTTGACTGTGTTTGTGTTAGTTCTCAACCTAGAGACATAATTGGAATAATAGTTGATTGGTACAACGAACATATACAAGCAAGGCATTTTAGATTACGTGGGGAACAGAAGCCAGTTAAAGTTATCACCAATATAACAACAGATCTGTCAGACGGTATTGCCCTGATATCTGCATTTATGAATTATTGTCCATTTTTAGTAGAGCATTTCTCTATATTTTGTGAAATAGATGAAAACGATCCAGAAGGCACCATTATTAATAATGCCTGCTTAATTATCGATGCTATGAATCTACTGAGACTATATTTTCCATTAACCAGTAAAGACTTGCTTCGGCCCAATTTCTTGCAGATGTTGTTTCTGTCGATTCATTTATATGTAACACTACCTATGTTCAAAATTAAAGATACTATTCAATTCAGTCCACCGCTTTTGAGAAGTTCATCGCGACAATTAGCAGTCAGTCCGTTAAGTCAAGAATCTTTATCATTTGTCCACGTAACTCTCAACAATATCAGAAACGATTTTACTATTGAAAAGGTTGCGACGGGTGACAACGCCAGAAAAATATATTTAAATATTACATACAATGCCAATTATGTCAAGAAATCTGATTGTCTATTACTTCTTCATGGATACAATAAAACCCGAATTTTTGATACGTATATCATGTTTCAACTGTTTGGGGCTATAGGTGCATTGCATCCCGTGAAAAAATGCAGAATAACAGGACCGTTATATCGCCCTGTGAAAGTGGATGTTCTAGTTAGTTCTCCGTTTGCAGTCCATGCTACGTACCAAGTGTATTTAACGGATGAGGAGCCTTCAATCCCAGTGACCTTTCATGAGGATACTAAACGTCGATTTCATGTTAGGCGACTAAACCTTATGGATAGAGAAATAACTCTAATTGGTATTCCGAAAGAGGGAGCTGGGTCCGATCTACCGGAACACAAATTATATATGCAATTGATTTGTCTCAATACCCAAATAGGCAATACGTGGATTTGGTTCAGATCCGAAGTGGGTGAATTTTTTCTAAAAATCACAACGCAGCCTCGATGGGACCTGGCAATAGACACCCTGCAGGCCAGGGTTGAGAGCTGGCCGATGGATCCGTGTAGTTGTGGAGAGGCTTGTGAGTGCTATCGAACTACTCTCTTGTTGATCCCTCATCGCATTGAGCTCATGGTGAAATCATTGCGATACGCACTGCTTGAAAACGCGTCGGATGCTATGATGAAAATATTCGATGATTTAATAGGTAATCATATTATACCGTTTCTTTTAGTAGATATTTGAAAGAAAATATTTACGTGGAGAAAAATTTGTTTTACTTCGTGAAACTCACAGTCGGTAAATTGATAAAGCCCACTTAAACCTTATAGATTGACTCAAAATTTAAATTATCTTTTCAAACTTGCAAACTTTTTTATTCACCGAAAGAAAATCTACTTTGTGAATTTATGTTTATTTTCTTGAATCGCTACCATCAAACACTTTACATAATTCCAGAATCAACAACGGGCAAGATAATTATTGGTATGCTGCTGGCCGAAGGTGGCACGAACATTACCGAAGTGCAACACATCCTACGAGACCACAACACATACCGCATTACGTCGAGGTCCCTCCTCCCCAGGCTCGACCGGGCCACGCTGGCGCAGCACACCGACGCAGTCCTAGCGCTGCCGGTCACGGTACCCCCGAATGACAAAGCGGAAAGGTACTCTGTCACACTCACCTCGGACTGTGGCATGGACATACGTACGTACAGAATACTCTTCATAGAGAAGAGCAAAACAAGCACACGTTTAACTAATTGAAGACTTAAATAATGGCGATAAGCGCGAAAAAATGTAGCGGTGATCAATTATTATACAAAACATCGTTGAGGGTTGGCACAGTTAAGGGACTTTCCATTATATTACCTATGTGACCTGTTTAAATAATATAGGTTAAATAGATTGAGTAAATAAAAGTAAATATGTTCTCGGACTATTATGTATTCTTGTGTCTCGGTATAGAATTCAATGAACCACATAAAAATTGACACGGAGGAATCAAAAAGTGTCCAAAATACCAATATAGTTTTTAATAGGCTGCATCCATCTGTAGTTATACCGTTTTAATTTAAGTCAAATAACATCCTACAGACTAGGAAGTATTGGCAAATTGAAAACTCTGAATTAAGAACTCTGCAGATTTGGTAGATTGAGTAAAAAATATAGAATTTTTATTCTGTGAGTAGGATAAAGGTATTGCTCCCCAATGTTAGCGTAAATAAGCGTGATGAGGTCTTGATAATAAATTTATAGTTTTACATGTTTGCTTAAAAGAATCTTTTCTTTTTAAATATTTTACCTACCCACACAAAACATTTAGTAGCTAATAAAATTAAATACCTAGCTCGTATTGCAAGTTTCATTTGTAGTAGGTAAGTAGGTCTACTCATTAAACCGCTTTGATGAAAAGATGATTAATGTCTTATATGCATACAATTAAGTATAAATGGTCTATCTATTAGTGGATTTACAGTTCGACAGTCATTATGAACTCAAAGGGTCGTTATTGTTAGGATTTTAAATGTTTTTTCTAATGAGAATTCCGAAAAGTCCTCGAGTTTTTGGAGCCTATGTAGATAGCTTAGCTACCTATCTACTCGTACCTATTTAGTTAACTAAACTGTTGAACTGAACGGATTTGATAAAATTTGTTAGTGCCCGGAATAACATCTTTGGTACATTTACAAAGCGGACGAAGTCGCGGGGCGTCCGCTAGTAATTAATTTATTTATTATTAATGTATTTCAGATAAAGTTTACAGTTATCTGTTTACACGTAACTATCTGGCCTAGAAGATATAACACCATGCATGTCTTTGAGACGGATCTTAGAAATCTACGCCAACCATGACGTTTTGTCGCTCGCGAGTTTACCCAAGTCAGCTCAGATAAAGAGCCTTTAAAACAGGATATAAGTGAAAACGACAGATTACAGAGAAAGCAACGTAGTGGGTACTTATACCTATTCATCCATACCGAACAACATCGCAATCCGACTATCCTGCTAATTATTGTTTGATTGGTATTCAATTACAATTTAATATAACGGCTTTCGATCCCCGGTTGGGCCATGTACCAATGGGTTTTTTCTCGAAACTTAAGTACATTTACTGACTGCTCTCAAACGGTGAAGGAAAACATCGTGAGGAAACCTGCATACGCCGAAGAAGAAATTCTTAGGCGCATGTGAAGTCCACCAACCCGCACTGGGCTAGCGTGGTGAACTATAGCCCGCACGCCCTCGTTGAGAGGGTAGGCCTGAGCCCCAGCAGTGGGGAGATTAATAGGCTGTTGATGATGATGATGATGATAACGGCTGAACGGATTTTAATTACGTAATTTGGTACAGTGACAGCTTATATCATAGAATAATAATTATTACACTTTGTAAGGCAGACGAAGTTGCGGGGCGTTCGCTAGTAAGTTTATAAAAAGTAATACCAAGCTACTCGAAATACCTATTTATATAAGCAAAAGTTGTACGGTGGACCGCATGTTTATGGAAACAAAATCAGTATAAACTGGTCTCCAAGAGGCGGTAGCTACATTTCGCATTAGTAGATAGGAACCTTGCCGATGTGAAAATAGCCCACTAATTACCAGTACCGGAAAGAGAAGAACCCGGACGTGGAAGGTGATCCCATGACCAATGGAGCGCAGAGTTCGGAAGCAAGGTACCTACCTTACGCCTGCCCTCATGCCGCGGTAGGCAAGGCACCGCCTTTCCGCGTGATTACAAATGCGGATGCAACACAGACGGAGACTTATCTACAATGTCGCCGTGTACGCAACAAACCCAATTACACTACAGACTATGTATTTATTATTATTATATTTCGCAAATACAGTTATTAAGGTTTTTAATATACAGTTAATTTGTATCATCGGTGTATTGCAGCTGGGCATTAATGGTTGTGCGCACGCTGCACAGCACAGACTGTGGGTAGGTGTGGGTACATCCGCATTTGTAATTACGCCGCCTGGCCTGCCGCCTTGACCGAGCCACTCGGCCGTGCCCCGCCACGTGGGGTGATCGCTCGTCTTCAGCCCAGCTCCCATCGTATACTTAATCATCACTTTCAACTTTATTTTGCATCTTTTTAGGGATTCGTCGAAACATAACCCTATTGTAATTCTAGCCAAGATATTTTGTCCTATCTGTCAGTCTGTCTGTCAGGCGGATAAATTAAAAACTGCTGGACCGACTGAGCTTAAACAATGTCCTGGCAATGATGGAATTATAGAATATATATGGATAAAAACAACATGTCTGAGATTGGAATTTCACGAACATAGAATTTTCGGATAAACGGTTATCTGACTTTTTTCTTTCGAACACAGGAAGTGAAGCGAAAGTAGGAAGAAATTTTGTGTTCGTGCGAGTGTGCGTATGTGTGTGTGTCCGTCACCCAATACAACATGAATTCATCAGTTTATGTTTTAAAAAATTCCATACAAATTGTATATGAAAATATTTTTTGTTAGGAAAATGACGAAGCTGTATTAGTATAACCTTTCTTTTTGATGGCAAGAAAATTAGTGCATAATTAATTTAACATACAACAAATTTGTATGTCAAAAATACGAGATAAAATGTAGGTTAAATAAAAACTACAAACTTAAATTTGCGATTCCTTAAATACTCTCTCCCTACGAACCGTATAATATGTTAAGCTTTGTTTTTTCTACTACTCACAAATACCAGCCGTATCGAATGCCATATTATAGTTACCACTGAAGTAGAATAACAATATTAAAGCATAATCTCGCTTGTCAGTTTCAGTTCCCATATTATTAGCATCGAAAGCGCCTCGAGCAGTGTAGAAAGCTGATCTGCGCCCGCGGCTATAAATCCACCTCCCGCTCGGCTCGTGCCACCATTGTCTTGCAGGGCGCCATCATAGCTCCACCAGCAGCATTTACCTTGCCCTTTGCTCTTCGTGCAGTGATCACTAAGTCTGCAGATATCAAGCTAAAGTAAATTCTAAATAAGTGCTCTGTTTTGTTTGTGATTTAGTGAACAATGAATTCACAAGAGTTTCGGGAATTCGGTAGAGCAGCTATAGACATGCTGGCGGACTATATGGATAATATAAGGAAAAGGTAAGAAGAGATATGAAAATGTTGAATTTTTTAAGATTCTTATCTATTGGTACCTCCTGTTAGACGCGCCATCGATCGCCACCATAAACACCTTCCTAGTCATTTGTGTAGTTCTGTGCCATTAATGTGGTACTCAGTAAGACACTGGAAGGGTTTATTGGAAGAAATGTCTATGGGATATAAGTTCGCCCTTTGTTAATGTTTTATCAGTGTGAGTGCAAATAAATAAATAAGTATCACAAAATAGGTCTATGCCCATACTCATAGACAAATGGACAATTCAAACTCAAAAACGAATCACATAGAGAGTAAGATTTATTGGTATTCCAATTGAAACAAAAATATTTGTTCCACCAGAAATTAAACCCTACTGCACATAATCTGCAAACTTAGCCATTGACTCGGCTTAGCGAAGTTTTTTGGCTGTCAGTCTGCCGAATAAGTCAGAAACTACTGAACCGATTAAGCTGGTATTTGGAACATAATTATACTTACTAAAAAACTAGTTGCAATCGGATCAATTTAAATGAAACTTGTGTAGGGCGATAGGTACATAATATGAGTACAAAGTTTGCTGATAAGTACTTAGGTATATACTTTGAATTCCAGGAATAGAAATTCGTGGTCCAAAAGTGTTACGAAATTTCGGAGGTAAAAATCTCTACGATTTTTTACCTAATTTCCAGTACCTATACACAATCATGTGCACATAATATAGTTACCTATAGTATTTGATTCAAAACCACCCAGTGGTTTCTTCGCAACATATTCCAGGTAACTGAAAAATAAATGTTACACGGACAATTACCTATACACATATTGCTGACTTTAAAAAAACTTCGAGTACCTACCATCTATTTTTACAAGAGCAGCTATTGGGGTCACAGGTTCGATTCTGGCACTGATAGGATACTTATACGGTTCTAGCATCGCATTAGTAAGTTCGCCATCTATCGACAGATATTTACATTTAATTTTCGTATATTCATGCAATAATATTTGCTGCTTATTAATTCGTCCAATACAAACTCATGTACCTATCTGGTACAGAATCTCGTAATCACTATAATACCACCCTAAGTATATTTATGTCTTATGGAATATCTATGAATATAGTAAACTTAGCACTATGACATGTTTAGCCGACGATAAACTACTTAGGTACTTAACCCTATTCTGTTCATAATTTCTCATCTAAATCAAAATATCTAAATGGAATTGGGCATTTTATAGTTTCTTTTTCTATTTATACTTCTAATAAGTAGATACAAGCTGGTAGGTACTGTATGGTAGTCTAGTACGAGGCTAGGCATGAAATAATAATCAGCATGACAATGACAAATAATTAAAAGGTAGTTTTTAAATTGAATACTTAGGTAGGTATCTCAATCATTATGGAAGGTACTTAGGTATTTACCGAATTATTACAAGAACAGGTATTTTACAGCTGCCTGCCTAGACCCTGATTCTAAGCGAATAGATTAACATATTGACACCAGGCACCGCCAACAATACACCTACTTCCCAGTGCGCATCTAATCACCAGAGACACGAAACGTTACTACAATTAAATTGTATTAAGTATTACACAACTCGGTTATTAACTAATCAACAGTTGTGATTTTCCTCCTATTGTTAGCAAATGAAAACATGAAAGCAAGAACGCAGCTACTAAGTTTAATGGTGATGTAATGTCATTTTCCAGATTTAATTAGTCAGCACGTGCCTTGGCTAGGCGTATTCTTGTCTAGGAACCCCATGTACATAAGAATGAATCAAGTAAAAATAGAAACATGATTTGTGATGTTTTTGTCTCTTAGAAAAAATTGATTTAATTCCTCAACACGATCCAATCGGTAGAATAACTGACTCCTGTGCACGGTACGGTCCTATACCTCCTACTAATATTATATTAAATCTTTTAGAGATGTTCTGCCGTCGGTGGAGCCAGGATACTTACTCAAGACTCTACCTGAAGAGGCCCCAGAAGAACCGGAGGAATGGAAAGACATTCTCAACGACTTTCAGCAAGCAATAATACCAGGCGTTAGTTTACTCATCCTGCTATATTGTAAATGCAAAAACGTGGATATCAGTCTGTTTGTTAATCTTGATTTTAATGCAACTTGGTATCCTGGAATGGAAGGGGTCTATGGCGTAGTGGGGAAGACGTGGTCTGTTAGTTCTAGAGGTCCGAACTCGATCCCCAGTCGGGCCATTTACCTGAGGATTCTCGAAACTATAATAATTTCGCATTAACTGACTGCTCTCAAACGCTGAAGGAAAACATTGTGAAGAAACTTGCATACGCCGAAGAAGGAATTCTTAGCCGCATGTGAAGTCCACCAACCCGCACTGGGCTAGCGTGGTGCAATGGCCAGTGCACTCTCTACAATAATATCTGCTCAATCATAAACAATAAAATAATTGAATATTTTTCTAAAACTTCATAAACATTATGGACTGCAGTAGATACTAGGTACTTAGATATCTTTATATTACTAATTCGATATTCTCCATAGATCACGCATTGGCATTCACCTCGATTCCACGCCTTCTATCCGACTGGGTCGTCATACGCCAGCATTGTGGGCAACTTGCTCAGCGACGGCCTGGGAGTTATTGGATTCAGCTGGGTTAGTTTCCTTTTCTTTTGGTTAAAGTTGCAACCTACCGCTTTTCTAGGTGTTGTAGTCAGGTTTCAATTTAACTCTTTACAGATGTCGAGTCCAGCATGCACAGAGTTAGAGGTGGTCACAATGAACTGGTTAGGGAAGCTGCTTGGTCTGCCGGAACAATTTCTCAATTGTTCAAGAGGCCCTGGAGGTGGAGTTATTCAGGTACCTGCACTTTATTTAAATGTTTAAGTACCTACCTATCAATAATTATAAGTTTAGTGAAGTTTGTTTTCAATATATTATATTCTATAATGGTTTCTAGGGCTCAGCAAGCGAGGCAACTTTAGTCGGGTTACTGGTCGCCAAAGAAAAAACTGTTCGAAAGCTCATGAAATCTGATCCCAATCTTGATGAAGGTGAAATCAAAGCTAAACTCATCGCTTACACTTCTGATCAGTGCAACTCCTCGGTCGAAAAGGCTGGTTTACTAGGATCTATGACAATGAGGTTATTAAAGGCGGATGCTGACGGAAGACTGCGCGGTGATACTCTAAAGAAGGCTTTCGAGGAAGACAGGGCACGTGATCTCATACCTTGTTATGTCATAGCAAATCTGGGCACGACTGGAACCTGCGCTTTCGACCCCTTGTATGAACTAGGACCAGTGTGCAACGAGGCTAAGGTGTGGTTGCATGTGGACGCAGCCTACGCTGGTGCTGCATTCATATGCCCAGAATACAGAGATTTGATGAAAGGTGTTGAATATGTTGATTCTTTTGATTTCAATCCACACAAATGGTTACTTGTAAACTTCGACTGTTCCGCTATGTGGGTGAAGAACGGGTACGACCTAATTAATGCTTTCGATGTTCAAAGAATCTATTTGGATGATATTAAAACAACAATAAAAATTCCTGACTATAGACACTGGCAGATGCCTTTAGGACGCAGGTTTAGAGCCCTAAAATTATGGACCGTGTTAAGAATATATGGCGCCGAAGGTCTTAGAAGTCACATTAGAAAACAAATTAGCCTCGCCCAGCACTTTGCAAATCTAGTACGTTCTGACGAAAGATTCATTGTGGAACCGGAACCATCCATGGGATTAGTATGCTTTAGACTGAAAGGTGGAGATAACATCTCGAAGAAATTGTTAGAAAATTTGACAGAGAAGAAACAGGTGTATATGGTGGCTGGAACATATCGAGGAAGATACGTTTTGCGCTTCGTAATTTGCTCTCGATTAACGAAGAGGGAAGATGTGGATTTTAGTTGGAACAGAATCAAAGAAGAAGCTTGTATAATTTTCTCGGAAGAAATAGTACACATAAAACCTCAAATACCAGCGATCAAACATATAGAAACTAGGAAATTGTGTGAAAAATCAAAGTAATGTTACTTATGTATCTACTTTAGTACCTACGTACATAGGTACCTACATTTGTAATGTTAGTAGGTATTAAAATATTATTATAGGCAGCTGAGTAATTTAATGGACCACACAAAAGGCAGCAGCGTACTTGATTTACTTTGTAGATGTTATTGTACAAAATCTTTGCATTAGGTACCTACCTTGTGCTACAGATGCCGTTCAATTTAGAAAATCCTAGTCTATTTTTTAAATAGTCTAGTAAGAAACTTGCATTGTAAATATTATTAGGTAAGTAAGTAATTAAGAATAAAATAAAATAATTAGTTTTTATGTGTTTTATTTAATTTATTAACAAGACATCAGGTTGAGACAGATAATATTTGGTTTGCACTTGCAAACTTTTAATACCAACTTTAACTTAATTTAAATGCAACTGCAAGTATGGCCGACGCATAGACCGTATGAGTAACCTTTGGGCAAGCAATGTTCTTGGCATACAATGTCTTCCGTAGGTTCCGTGGACTCGCACACAATTCGTAAAGTTGTCCTGGAATCTGGAAAAAGAGAAGAACCTATGGTCTTAATCTGGCATATTATCATGGGTATTTTATAACATTTTTGGACGTTAATTTTACAATTATGAAAACAAAATGACCACATATTTCATTCATTGCTCGATTTCATTCCGTATCATTTTGTATAAGGCGGTCTTAAAGGAAGGGGTTGGTTTACTTATTTATCATAATCGTAAACTTCAGCCTATCGCATGTAGGTATTTAGATGGGGAAATGTTAATGATGAAAAAACCAGACAGATAACCTACGGTAAGTGTAGTCGAACGCACATCAACGTAACCAAACTCTGTCTGTCATAGTATTGTATGTAACTCCCTCCCTAATATGCTAGGCAAGCTCAATGTCAATGTGTTACCACTGACGTGCGTTGGACTGTAGTCTGTACCTATGTAAGTAATGCTATATCTACAACTAAATAATATGACCTATGATGTGATGAATGTAAATATACTGATTATGAATTACAGTTTCTTATAAAGGGTGTAATAAAACACCTGATAGTGACTAGTTACAGGGACTTCAGTAGAGCTCTCCCACGATCCACGATATATATATATATATATATTAATATTTTAATATTTTTGTTTGGACAAATTCACACACGGCAGTTTAGTCCCACACTAAGCCGAAGCTTGTACATGGGTACTCAACAACTGATAAACATACATAAATACTTTTAAATAAATACTTAAATACATACAAACACCCAGAACCCGAAAACCAATTAACAAATAAGCTCATCACACAAATGTTGGTCCCGGGTGGGAATCGAAACCACGACCTTTGGCGCGGTAGGCAGGGCCACTACCACTACGCCAACACTCTCTAATGATACCTCTGCAATGAACTGACAGCAGTAGAATTCATAACTTCTATCAGATAATGAAACTTATTAGACAACTTTGCACAACCGGTCGTTACCACAGGTACCTACAGGTTGACACCAACCTGTGGTATCGATCATTAGTTCATAGCGAAGTAGTGTTGAGCCTTTATAAAATGTTTAAGTACACATACATTTAAGTGTGTACTTACATAAACATTTTATAAAGGTTCACTTTTAAGTATGTATGTGTACATAAACATTTTATAAAGCTTCAACACGCTATGAATTTACATTTTCGCTCGATTATATTCCTAACAAGATACCTACAACAAATCTACAATACTGCCACTATTTTATTTCAAAACTAATTGCCTACAAAGACTTAGGAAGTATATTTGAACATAATTTTATAATACATGTATTCATACTACAATGCATTTCGTTTCCTACTTTGTTATTTTTTTGTAATTGCAACTCCATCATGTATAACAAAAAATATGTAGCACCTACCAGCTTCAGTAGTAAGATTGTCTTCCATCATTTCCTTATTGGCTAAACGCGCTGATTTTTCATTTATTTCGGCAATATCCTGTGTTTTTGGTACGCTGCTATCTCTAGGCCAACCAACTGCACTTTGAACACAATAAATAGCTATAACTAGTGAAACTACTTTGAATTCCATGTTGTAAGTATTGCTTTATTATTTTAATCAATGAAATATTGTAACTGCACTACTAACAGTGACTTGTAAGGTAGGTACGAGTTGCTACGAATACTGAATGGGAATGTGATTATGAAAGGTTAAAAGAAGCGGTCACAGCTTGTGGTTTCAACGAATGAGTAATGTTTATGTAAGTTTAATTAATCATTTCCAAGTAAATGACTCAGTTGTTTGTGATTTAACTTCTCATTACCTCTAAATACCTACTCGTATTTGTAAAAATAGAGTCGAGCAGAATGTACATTAAGTTAAGGTAGTACTTAGTTACTTAATTGACCGAGCGAGCGAAGCGTCTCCGTTTCGAGATTGTCCAAAAATGCTATTGTCCGTCTGTCCTTCCTTCTGTATCTCTGTCTGTAATGCTCTGCAGGTCGCATTTTTCAACCGATTTTGATGAAAATTTGGCATGGGTATAAATTAATTAAGCCAACAAAATGAGTAGAAAAAAATTCTGAAAAACATTTTTTTTTAGAGTACCTACCATAGTCGCAAAGTGGGAGTAAACTTTTTTTTTCTTGTGAATCCAATAATGTGGGATATCGTTGGATAGGTCTTTCAAAAATATTGCTAGTGTGTGAAAACCATTTTTTCGATTTAGGGATCCGTTGGCGAAATATTAAGCTTTAAAGTGGTAATTTTTGTTAGTCACGTGTCCCCCCCCCCCCGTGTGCCAGATATACGGTTGCTTCTGGAAATGTGAAAAAATTCACGGCAGTAGCTTAAATAACGTAGGTAGTTAAAAAGAAAACTATGACAGCTAAGTAGGTTCTATTAGTTTTTGAGTAATAACTTAAGAAAGTCGAAAATTATATTAATAATGTATGGACGAAGCTTCCCTTGCCCGTCCTCAATAGAGGACAAATCAACAACAACATCATAGTGCGTGTGCGTAGCATACTATATAGTTAGTTTGTGGTGCTGACTGCTGTCATATTAAAACCCGGTATCCCGGTATTTTTGTTGTTCTGTTTTTTAACTGACCAAAAAACAGGTTTATAATTTGAGTATTAAAAGTGCAATGTGATTTGCTTAATTCAGATTTTAACTGTCACCACTCCACCATCCACCATTCCCCACAGAGTTCATTATATATAGCCATTGCCTGCGTATGCATCGACACTACAAAAAGGTTATGGGACCATTACAAAAGGTTATGCGCCGAGAACTGCAGGTTAGAAATTATTTGTGGCACATAAATTGAGGAATGGGGCAACAATTCAATCAGGCAGCAGCAACAGCTGCAATTTTTTTGTGGTGAAATTGGATTGAAGGCATCTTTTTTTCTTTTTTCCATTGCGCCCCCTTTTGTCCACACTGACCCAATCATCTTTTGTTAATAAGCATTTGTTTGACTCACAGTTTCCAGTAGTCCAGGAAGTCATAAGCACTGCCAGATGAGCGTTAGGGGCGCGGTAACTTAAAGTAAAACCAAAACCAAATAATTTAAATAATTTATTGTTTCAAAAATCAGACTAAGTCCTGAATCTGCTTTGTACCCCTATCCTCCACTTTAACAGGGGTGTCTCAACACATTAGCAAAAAACTAACTTAGTATAACAGCTGTTATCATGTTTTTCAAAAGTTTGATCCCTGGATAGATGGAATAGAGCTTCTCATTTGGCTTTAACATGTTATGTCAATCTTTCAGATTGGCACACACGATGGAGTATTCCATTGCGACGAGGTCCTCGCTTGCTACATGCTTAAGCGCCTGCCAGAGTACAAAGACGCGGAGATTGTCCGTACGAGGGACGGGGCAAAACTTGGAGAGTGCGACATAGTCGTGGATGTCGGCGCAGTGTTCGATCATAAGAATAAACGATATGATCATCACCAGAGGGAGTTCAATGAAACCCTGAGCACACTGAAGCCGGAGATTGGTGACAAATATAAAATTAAGTAAGTTGTGTCTTAAAATAAGTATTTCATCTATGCTCACGTCTCAAGTTATTATCTAGGTCATATTATAATTATGATCAAAGTCTGGAATTTTCATAGCGAAAATTTTGAGACATTAGGAATTGATATGGTAGCACAGAATCCTACTAATATTAATAGGGCGAAAGTTTGTAAGGATGTTTGTGGGGATGTTTAGATGTTTGTTACTCTTCCACATTATAACTGCTAAACGGATTTTGGTGATGAAACTTGGTACAGTGATATATTGTATCATGGAATAACATTTAACTGATTTTAAGTTAAAGGACAATGAAACTAAGTAGGTACCTACTTACATTTTTTAAAACATTTTTATCATTTTGGAACAAAAACTTTTCTATAGGTGTGTGTGTATATAAAATGTTGTACTATTGTGTAATACTGATATAATATTAACCAATTTAAGTGTGAAAAAAAAGAAAGAAAACGGATTTGCAATTTCAATAGAGATTCAAACTGAGTCAATCACACGTTTACGCATTTACACGTTTTTTGTACATTACAGGCTAAGCTCAGCAGGTCTCGTTTACACCTACTATGGAGAAAAAGTAATCCAAACCGTGGCCCCTAAAGATATACCCTTACAACCAGATGACTTAAAGATCATCTACAAGAAAGTTTATGAGAACTTCATTGAAGAAATAGACGCAATTGACAACGGCGTACCAATGACGGATCAAGAACCAAAATACAAAATCCGTACAAACCTGAGTGCCCGAGTAGGTCGACTGAACCCAGAATGGAACAGTAAACAGACCATAGATTTAGATGAAATATTCAAGAAAGCCATGACAATGGTTAGCGAAGAATTTGTCTACACAGTCAACTATTTCATATCAGTTTGGTTACCGGCAAGGGACTATGTAAAATCTTCCATAGAGAACAGAATGCAAATACACTCTTCAGGACAAATACTTGAGTTTACAGAGAGATTTCCTTGGAAAGAGCATCTATTTGATCTGGAAAGTGAAATGGGGCTTGGTCATGAAATTAAATATGTTATTTTCAATGATAAGCCGCAGTCTTGGAGAGTGCAAGCTGTGCCCGTGAGTCCCATGAGTTTTATAACAAGGTACCTATGAATTTTTTATATATAGCAATTGATTTCTATATTTATTTACTAGCGTAGCATAACATAGCAAAAAGAGATGGATGGACGATCTAAAAAAGGAAGCGGGTGCCATATGGACCAGGAAAAGGGAAAGAAAAAAGGAATGGGAATTTTTGGGGGGCAGAAATGGGCAGCTAGTATGTAATTCAAGTAATAAATTAGAAATATTTTACTTAGCAAATAAGATACAGCAAATAAAGGCTATTTTTATTTTATTTAGTAGCATAGCATGACGTAGCTCTGACATTGCACCACAATGTCGGAGAGTTGCAGGTAATAGGGTGGAATGGAAGTTGATGAAGAAGGCCTATGTCCAAGGACAACCTGACTGCAGATCTATCAGTAAGAATGAAATAAAATTTGTTGTTGGCTAGCCGATTAGGGAGATTCAATATTATGCGAGACCAGTTTATACTGGTTTTGTTTCCACTGACGGTCGACCGTGCTACCGTAACAACACTCACAGGATTCCTATATCGTCGTGCAAGGCGACACTAACGATAAATGCGGCAGCATCGTTTGTGCATACAAGTACTGCACCAACCCGCCTGCCGAGTGGTATAATATCAGTTTTTTTGGGAAATGTCTGCTCCTGCAGTGGACTTATAGGGCGTTGTACCGGCCCGCGCCGATGCTGCTACTCGAGTTATAACTACGTGTTATATACTCGAGTTATATACGTGTGCGATTGTCCTCAGGAAACCAATTCACAAGAAATGGTGGGGCGTACGAGATGAGACACTGAGCGACATCTCTGGGATCGAGGGATGCATCTTCTGCCACAGCACGGGTTTCATTGGTGGGAATATTTCAAGGGATGGAGCTGTAAGGATGGCTGTTGCCAGTTTAGAGGCAGAAGATTGATATGATAATTTGTTGACTAATTGGCTTAGGCTAAGCTCCAGTGTATTTTTTATCACTATCAGTGACAGTGATGAGTGGACAGTCGTTTTAGCTAATAAACATTTAAGCTACTAGAAAAAAAATGTTTTTGTTCAAAAACCTTGTGTACATAAACTAAATACAAAGGGCTAAATTATGCCTATGGATCACAGAGCTCAGAATGCGCATGTGCAATGCGGGTATCGCCTCGCGGGTAGGGGCGGTCAGGGCCGGCTACCAAGTATTCGAAACTGCTATAGACGTACCGGAGTGAGCAGTAGGATTTTAAATTAGTGCTTCTCGTAAATTTGTGGCACCTTCTGATACAAGCTGCATAAAAGATAAAAACTGATGATTTACAACTGTTACAATCAACATACATTTTTACCTACATATCCTCCATAATTGTGAGGTAGGTTATAAGCTTTTTGGCGGGATTTTGATATAAGTAGATGGTTGTCACCTCAGATTAACCAGGATCATTTTTTTTTTTTTTTTTTTTTTTTAATGGCAATTGCGTTGCATTTCTGCCAGCGTCACGTCCAGAGAAAAAAAGTAAATAAATTTCGAAAAAAGAAAGAAAAATCAAAGAAGCCAATGAAATAAAAGTAGGTAATGAATGATTATAGTTTAATGTTATTTTTATGAATGAATGAGGATAATGTGTTAAAATACAATGGATCTGATAGTAATGAGTCGATATGAACCGGGAATGAATGTAATGAATCATATATACACGAATGATCATATAATGGACATGAAAAGAAGATGTGATTAAGGTTTCCTTCCCCTAACCCGCACTCACAAAGAGAAGAATCCTTGACCCTAATCTTTGCGAGGAACACGGGAGAGCAACAAAACCCTAATCGCATGCGACAAATAATGGAAGTGCTAACTTTATCTAATTTGAACTTAAAAAACCAAGGCTTAATCGGGATACAATTTTGAATTTTGTTGGAATAAAAATCATTTTCGTTAACTCTTTTCTCTTCCCAACAGGACTGCCACTCCAGCATCATGGTCCGTTTAGGAACATTAATCAAGTCCTGGGTGCTAACTTTGAAAGTATCCATATCTCCACAAATAATGGCCTCCTTAGCAGCCCGGTCAGCTCTTTCATTGCCCGTTATTCCAGTGTGGCTGGGAATCCAGGCCAGAGTAATTAAATAGTTATGTAAAAAACAATACAAAAGAAGTTCTTTAATCTGAAAAACCAACGGATTGGTATTTTTAGCATAGAAAAGATTTGATCTTATAGCTTGAAGACTACTGCGGGAGTCCGAGAGGATAAGAGCCCGCTTCAGACGAAACATTTTTACATATTTAAGCGCCTCTAAAATCCCCAGGCACTCACCAGAGAAAACTGAAGCTTCAGGAGGACATTTCTTTTTAACGACTATGTCTTCGTTAGAATGGTATATACCTATCCCAACGCATCCATTCTGATCCATCTTAGACGCATCCGTAAAAAGCAGCGAATAACCTGAATAACTCAAATCTCTAATTCGAAGAAACTTCTTATTAGCAAAAGGATCATCTTTATAAATATCAAAATCTAATACAATGTCAGGAACAAATACTATCGCCTCATAAGAGGTCATATACAGCGGAAGAACGGGAAGATGCGAAATAGGAGCTTTAAAAGATTTATACGTATTAAAACTGTTCACTAAGAGAGGAGCAAGTTTCCTAGACCAATAAGAGCCATTCTGAACATAAAAAGCAAGTCTAAGCAATATTGGGATAAGAGCATGATAAGAAAATTGAAGAGAACGGAAAAGAAATCGATCAGAAATAAATTGACGGCGAAATTTGAAAGGCGGATCAACACATTCCACTTGCAGAGACTTGTTGGGACTATTTTTCATTGCCCCTACAATGACTCTTAGCGCTTTAGATTGGATTCTATCTAGACTACTTTCTGCATCCTTGTTAATAGGGAACAATAAAAAGGTCCCGTAATCAACAACACTTCTAATAATGGCGTTATATAATAGTTTCATCGAATAAGGGTGGGAACCCCACCAGCAACCTGCCAAACACCGTAATATATTTAAGTTTTTGTCGCATTTCGAAGCAACATGTTCACAATGGACTTTACCAGATAACTTCTTATCTAAGACCACCCCAAGAAATTTAATATGATCACTAACAGGAATTACAGTTGAATCAATTGAAATAATTGGTTTAGAAAACTTTTTCCTTCTACTGAATACAACAACAGAGCTTTTTGATGGTGATAAATCTAACCCGTTATTAGCCAACCATTTGTTCAAAGAACTGAGAGATTCATTGATACAATTTGATGACTCAGAAATATCATCTGAAACAGAATATAAAAGAATATCATCCGCATACTGCAAAATTTTACAATTACCCGGAATGGACTTATGTAAATCATAGGTATAAATATTATAGAGGAGGGGGCTAAGTACAGACCCCTGTGGTAACCCTTTGTAGACAAACCTGGCTGCCTGAACATTTGAGGAACCTGATCTTAAGTGAATAGAGCGTTCACACAATAAATTGTTAATAAATTGATAGATTTTATAAGGAACACCAATAGCTTTCAGTTTTTGAAGAAGGATTGGAATTCGAACATTATCATAAGCGCTAGACACATCCAAAAAAGATGCAACCACCGAATTGTTTTCACTGAAAGCTACACGAATATCAGATGTAAAAATTGCTAAGCTGTCCATAGTACTCCTTCCCTTTCGAAAGCCAAACTGATTATCAGATAATACACGCTTGCTTTCTATAAACCACTCCAAACGATTTTTAATAAGGTGCTCACCAACTTTAGCCAATACAGAAGATAGAGCAATAGGTCGGAAAGATCCTACATCATTACGATCCTTATTTGGTTTTAAAATTGGCATAATCAACTGTGCTTTCCATGGTAAAGGAACAATACCATACTGGAAAATGGCATTAAAGAGATCTAAATAATACTTTTGAATTGAAATGCTAGCATTGGATAAAAATAAGTACGGAATTCCATCAATACCAGGAGCTGAGTTTCTAACAGAAGATAAAACACATTTCAGGTCATACAACGAAAAAGGACGAAGAAGGATGTTATCTTCAGAAGGGACTTTAAAAAAATGCGGGATTTCTTCATTAGTAGGACAAGTTGGTGGAGCAAGTCTATTCATAAAATTATCAGCCCATTCCTGGCTGGGAACAATAAATGTAGTATTTTCAACTTGAGAAGAGCGAAATTGTCGTATTTTTCCCCACACCATTGACGACGGGGTATGAGGTGAAATAACCGAGCAGAAAGATTTCCACCCTTGGGACTTTTTATCTCTCAACAGAGATTTAGTTTCCTTACAAACCTTCATTAAATTATGAAAACTATCGTCAGACATGTCAGATGCATACAGCAACTCTGCTTCCTTTCTACGTTTCACCGCACTAGTGCATTCATGATCCCACCAAGGAGGAGAAGAAATTTTACCAGACGCTGCATTTTTCAAAGGGAAGCATCGCTCCGCGCAATTGATTAAAACTTTAACCAAAGCACTATGACATTCAGATATATTATCTGCAACCACCACAGGAAGAGAAGGAACCAAGATTTCAAGATAATCTTGGAACTTCGACCAATCTGCATTAGAAAGATTAAATTTTAGCAGAGGAGAAGGTTTGTTTACAGGGTTTTTAATGACAATCGGAATATCTATTACAATAGGAAAATGCCTACTACCAAAAGAGCTAGGAAGGACTTTCCATCTAAATTTACTAGCTAAATGAGGAGAACAGAAAGAAAGGTCAATGCAACTACGATTTTCAGAAGGTAATGTTCTATATGTAGGGGATCCATCGTTTAAAAGGCAGAGATTATGAGCATCAATAATATTAAGAATTCGAATGCCAATATTGTCTGAAGAGTTAGAACCCCAGATACAATTGTGGCAATTGAAATCACCTAAGATGAAGCATGGTTTTGGAAGAGAGGACAAAAGAATGTCTATATCATCACAGATAGCAAGAGAGGGAGAGGAAACATAAATTGAACAAAACGTAATATTACAAACTTTAGCAGCAACAGCTTGAAAGTCGCTGCAATGAGCTGGTAAAGGAACAGTAACATAAGGAATAGAATCCTTAATTAAAAGGGCCGCACCAGCGTACCCATCAGATCTGTCAGATCTGATACACGAATATGACGCAAATGAAAAAGGGCGACCTGGACGAAGCCAGGTCTCCACAACAGAGATAACATTTGGGGAAAATTTATTAACAAGAAAAATTAAATCCGATTTCTTAGAGTTAATGCTCTGGGCATTCCATTGGATTATTTTGAAATTCTGATCCATTATGAAGGAGGGAAGTAAAAGTAGACAAAGCTGTGGCAACGTTGGGCGGTATATGATGAAACGAAGAGGAAATAGAAGAAATGAAATTTGATAAAAGCAAAGAAATAATATTATTCTCTTCCGCAGAAGCATGGCCAATGGGACGAGGAGAGAGGGCAACACCATTACCATAAGACGATTTTTCGCCTTTTACCAGAGCAACATGAGCTGCTCGATCATAACCAACCCTAGGAGGAGGAGGAGCCCGAGGACTTTTAGGGGCAGCCTTTTTATAAGATTTAGGAGCAGATGACAAAGCCGCAGCATATGACTTTTGAGGGACTGCGGGATGCAATTTAGAGGCCTCAATGTACGAGACTGCAGATTCAGACATAGTTTTTTTAATATTTTTTTGTCTCATGTATTCTAAGCAACTTTTAGATGTAGCATAATGGTTACCCTTGCAGCTAAGACAAACACTGTTTTCAGCCACTACGTTACAGGAATCACCGGTGTGTTCTTTACCACATTTGAAGCAACGCGGCTTAGAGCGGCAATTGGCTTTAGTATGACCAAAGCGGCAACATGCGTAGCATTGGATTGTTGGGTAAGTATATGCTTCAACGCTAAACGCATTGAAGCAGGCAAAAACCTTTGAGGGCAACCGCTGCCCATCAAACGAGAGGACCACCGACTGGGACTTCTTGTATTCAGCAACACCGTTTGTGAGCACCTTATAGCTAATCCTTCGAGCTTTTATGATGGGGCCAGAATCCTGGGGAACTTCGAATAGTTCCATGATCTCCTCAGGAGTCCAATCTACTGGTACCCCCCTAATTATACCCATTCTGGTGACTGAGAAGGAGGGAATGAATGCCGTATACTTTTGTTCTTTTAAAAATTGATTTGAAAGGAAGTTGTTTGCACTTGAAAAGCTGTCAAAGGACAGCGACACCCTGTTTCTGCCTACACTGCTGATACTTCCGTTAACGACATTTTTCATGTTAATTTTCTGCAGGAGGCGACCAAAAGACACTGGATGCAAAGTAGTCCCAGTAGTCATTTCGTCATTCTTTTTCACATGGACAATATATGGGCCAATGTCTGTTCTAATATATGTTGCCCTAGATCCTGCAGAAGACACAGCATCTTGAGCCGTTTGAGGCAGAGTCAAGGTGGGATCCAGTGATGAATCCAACAACGTTTTTCCACTCATCTGAGTCTGGGATGGCATAATATTGTTAACTGGAATTGATGACACCTGTGACAGTTGACCTAGGTTAATGACAGAGCTGGCCGAACTGGAAGACATTGAGTCGTCAAGCTCACCAGTTGGAGGACCAATAGAGGCAAGGGAGAGTCCTGGTCAGTTTATTTTTGTGAAGTCGACGACGCTTGTGTTTTCTTGATTTGCCTGGGGCCAGGCTAAAATCGACAGTAGGCAGGATGAATTTACCATCAGCTGATCCACCATCGGAACATACCACAAAGGCAGCAGGAGATGGAGGGTCAGGAGGATCTGGAGGACGAGGAGGGTCTGGCGATTCATTCATTGTTTACAATGCCAAATGGATGAAAATGAAACAACAAAAAAAAATTAATAAAAATTTACAAGATGTTCTATGTAATTACCTACAATGAAAGATCGAAGTATCTACTTAACTACATATAAATATAAAGATTAAACCAGTATTCAATTCAAATCAGCTCCTTTGATCAACCGAAAATTCAGGCACAGAAAAAATTTTTTCCAACACGCCTAGACGCTCAGCTCACCGGACGCCATCCCCGGCTGAGTCCAGGATCATTTAGATAGTATAGTGTCATAGGGGACTAATATAAACATATGAGCAATGAAGTTTGTGTTCATCACTCATAGAATGTTCTATGTTTATATTAACGGGATTTTTGTCGCAGACGGTTGTCTTTTTATTTAGTTTTCCTAAAAAAATGTATATTGTAGGTTTTGGTGTATATCTGTGATGGTTTTGAATGCAACAAGTGCGTATTAGAGTGTATATTATGCGGGATAGTTAAATAAAAGTGTGTAAACGACTCTACCAGGTCGTTCAAAAATTTCCCTTGTTTAATCTTCATTGAACCAACTATCAGTTTAATGCGGACGTAAACTGCACTGTGGATCACCAAATGCCACTAGTTGTGCTTTCGTGGAGGCCGTGCTGCGGTTTTATTGAAAATCGCCGACTATAAAAGTCGTGCCCTGGCTGTTGTGGAGGCGTGCTGTAACCGCCGGTTTAAATAAATATAAGAAATAATACTTTAAATAAGACAGGGCTGTATGGACAAAGCTTCCCTTGCCCGTCCTCAATAGAGGACAAACCAATAACAACAAAAAAATGTGTTTGTAATGTTTGCAAGTTGTTTATTTATTCCATTACACAGTTTTATTGTAATCATTCATTCATAGCATTATGCCTCTATGCACGTAGTTAATAGCCACATAAAACACACTTTAATACAATAGAAATATTGTTACAAAATGGTGTACCTACACTTTCCGTCTAACTTGACTGAGGAGGAATTGATGCTACAGGCGAAGTATCAAAAACTAAAGAAAAAGAAGAAGGCCCTTCAAGCTTTGAAAGCCCCTAAGCAGGAGCCAGAGAAGCCAGTCCTACCGAAGCGGCCGACAGAAGCGAGAGACGCTCGCGAAATAGCTCGCAAGCTCATCAAAAGTGGAGCTATACAAGCGATTAAAAGTCCTCCCCCGCAGCCTCAGAATGCTACGTTTAAACGACCAAGAGCAGGTTGGGATACATGAGTTTTCAGCCTTACACAACGACCCAAAAGGGACATAACATCATTTTATTGACATATTTATAAAATAACAAACAAAAGTTTTCCCAACATTGAGTGTCAACCTACTGAGTGTGTTTGTATTTACTAAGACAATTTTTAAATTACTGCTAAACAAAATATCAGTTTTTTAAGTGCTACTTTGTTTACAGTCATAGCTAGTTGCTCACTTTTGAACGCAAATGAAATATTTTACAGAAACAGTTTATGCCTTCCAGTACCATTTATTGAATTATTTTAGGTAGAGAACGCAAAATAAGTGGGTCAGCTGGGGCGGCTGGTGGAGTGGCTTCATACCAACCATTCAGCGCTTCTCAAGAACCTCCACCTCCTGAAGAGAAGCCCGCTCCAAGAGTTAAATACCTATATGACTCTTTTGTGACAGCTAGAGATAAGTAAGTAGATCTTTAGTGCTTTTCCAGCACCCATAACTTTTCAAGCATAATGGATGGACTTCATTGAATACCTTCCTATTTATCATGATTGATGTGTTTTGTCACTACGAATAAACCTATAGAAAATATAGAATATGATTTACATATTATTATTTTTACTATTTTTTTTATCTGTTCTACATTTTCAGCCTCTTTATTTAAATAGGTACCTCCAAATTATTTGAAAACAATATTTTCTTTCTTGGTACTATTTAACAATACTTTTTATTTATTTTAGGGAAGAAAAGGGCCCTCGCAGTAGCACTGCAAATGATACACCAAATGTTAGTGGAGGACGAAGCAATTCTTTGCAAGTCATAGGTGCTCGTATTACTGAAGAGGCCATCAGACGCCACCTGACTACATTTGAGCCTTTCACTGTTGCCCATGAGGCAGATGAAGAGAAGTATGATATTTTAACCTAAAATACATGTATATGAATTAAACTTAAAAAATATGCTTTTCTGTACAAGGAAGCTTGCGATGAGCAGCAAAAATCTGAACAAGTTGATGACAGTACATTTAATTTCCAGGGCATATTTGACATTTGATTCAGTGGAGGCAGCATCTCACGCCCAAGCGGCGTTAGAGAAGTGCGAAGAAGGCTGGCGTGTGGTCGCAGCTCGACGACCGCCACAGACTGCGGGAGCATGGACGCCCGCGCCCTCTCCCAGAAATCCGCCGCCTCCTCCTCCTGTTAAAGATTCTAAGCGTACATTGTTAACCTATGATGATTTATTTGATTAGTAGGTAATAAACCTTGTTTAACATTAGGCATTCCAATTTTTACGAACACAACACATTGCAGACGCAAAGATGACAATTATATGGCCTTAAAACTATATATCAGGAGCGTCAGTGGCATCGGGGATGAGTGAGAAGCGGCCTATCCCCGGCTGGGCCATGTACCAATGGGTTTTCTCCCGTAAAACTATATATCAGGAGCGTCAGTGGCGTCGGGGATGAATGAGAAGCGGCCTATCCCCGGCTGGGCCATGTACCAATGGGTTTTTCTCCCGTAAAACTATATATCAGGAGCGTCAGTGGCGTCGGGGATGAATGAGAAGCGGCCTATCCCCGGCTGGGCCATGTACCAATGGGTTTTTCTCGAAACTTAAGTACATTTACTGACTACTCTCAAACGGTGAAGGAAAACATCGTGAGGAAACCTGCATACGCCGAAGAAGAAATTCTTGGGCGCATGTGAAGTCCAATCCGCACTAGGCTAGTAGCGTGGTGGACTATAGCCCGAACACCCGTTGAGAGGATAAGCCTGAGCCCCAGCAGTGGGGACAGATGGCTGTTGATGATGATGAAAACTATATAAAAAAAGTGATGTAAAAGAAATTTAAAAATATCAATATTATGACTTGGCTGTATAGTCTGACGGCTTTCGCCTGTCCATCATTGGGCGAAACCAACAAAAAAAAGGCTGTATGGATGAAGCTTCCCTTGCCCGTCCTCAATAGAGGACAAACCAACAAAAAAAAACCAGACTCTTTGGCGGGATTTTGTCAGAGACGGTTGTCTTCATAATAATGTTTATTGTAGGTTTTGGTGTACCTATATCTCTGATAGCTCATTATGCAACAAGTGCCTATTAAAGTGTATATTGTGCGGGATAGTTAAATAAAAACGTTTAAACGACTCTACCGGATCGTTCCAAAATGTCCCTTGTTATTCTTCATTAAACTTACTACCGGTTTAATGCGGAGATGAACCTGCAGTGTGGATCACCGAATGGCACTAGTTGTGCCCTTGTGGAGGCCGTGCTGCGGTTTTATTGAAAATCGCCGACTAACTCTAGTCGTGCTTTGTTTTTGTGGAGGCCGTGCTGTAATGTAACCGCCGGTTTAAATAAATATAAGAAATAATACTTAAAATTAGACAGGGCTGTATGGACGAAGCTTCCCTTGCCCGGCCTCAATAGAGGACAAATCAACAACAACACAACAAGGACGTATACTATATAATTTGTGCACAACAACAACAAAAATATATCAATCATCACGCATTCCGTCATTCATTTTGTTTACCGTGTTTTGCAAAAAATTTTAAATATTATTAAGAAATGTTTCGTGTTGCTAAATATGTTTTCCCGTCGCTTTCGAAGACACTGTTCAAAAGAGCTGCTCATCATGATAATATTATCATATTTGTTGAAGGTCAAAGACTATTTTCAAGTTCAGGTAAGCAACATTCAAACAAAATAATGGCGATGCAGGCATGAATTGAATTCTACATTCATCTCACCTTCCTGTTGTTCCCCAGGATAGAAATCTCGTTTTATGCCGGTCTCGGTCGTGGGAAACATTGTGTATTTTATTTATTTCATTGCAATGTTTTGAACAACATAACCTATTTTAGACCTAGGTCAGACTTACGTGCAACCTGCACAAATTGTAATAAAAGGGTCAATTTATTTTTAAAGAGTATATCTGTTCATTTCAGCTGAAAATGATAAATTCTCATTGAAATATGAAGATTTTGGTCGACCACTATATTTTGATGCACAAGCGACTACACCTGTGGTAAGAATTAGTTTTTTGTGGACAAAAGGGGGCGCAATGGAAATGGAAAAAAAACTTAGAAAAATTTCACTTTGTTGGAGTACTGTCGCTCGCTTCGCTCACTTCAAGGGTCACCAGTAACTCTAACCTTCTGGTTGCTCCGACTGCTGTCACACATTATCTTTTTCAAAAAATTTTCCTTGGTGCCCCCTTTTCTCCACTCTAACCCTATAATACCCACAACTTCACAACATGAAACAGAAACCCCTAATTTCGTCTCTGACCTAATGAGTCTTTTGACCAAGTTCATTAAAATTTGTTCAGCCTTTATGGTGGGATAGAATTTATGATACTAGATTGATTTTCTTGATACTTAAATCTACTTATACTTACATCTAATTTGATTTGTATTTCAGGACCCTAGGGTGCTTGATGCTATGCTGCCATACTTTGTTAGTTACCATGGCAACCCACATTCTCGAACACATGCTTATGGGTGGGAGAGTGAAGCAGCAGTGGAAAAGGCCAGAGAGCAGATTGCTAATCTGATTGGTGCTGATCCAAAAGAAATTATATTCACCTCAGGAGCAACAGAGTCAAATAATATATCTGTGAAAGGAGTGGCTCGCTTCTATGCTCCAAGGAAGAAGCATATTGTGACTACACAAATAGTAAGCTTTTATGCATGCCAATAAATAGTATAAGTTTTTAGGAAACAGTAATAATCGGAAGTGGTGGTGGAATTTGTGTATAAATATTTATACCCATTTTCTCTTAAATCACATGTCCCCCATCTGTTGGGGCTCAGGCCAACCCTATCTCCGAGGGCGTATATACTATAGCCACGCTAGCCCAAATGCGGTTTGGTGGACTTCACATGCGCCTAAGAATTTTTTCTTCGGCGTATGCAGGTTTCCTCACCATGTTTTCCTTCACTGTACTTTGAGAGCAGTCAGTAAAATGTATATAAGTATCAAAAAAAAACATTGGTACGTGGCCCAACTGGGGATCGAACTCTGACCTCTCGACATGACAGGCCGCGTCTTCCCCACGACGTCACTGACGCTCCTATTCTCATAAGCAATATTTTGACTTTAATTTAAATTACAGGAACACAAATGTGTATTGGACTCATGCCGTGCTTTAGAAGGAGAGGGATTCAAAATTACGTATCTTCCTGTGGGGCCAAATGGCATAATCAACTTACAAGAATTAGAGCATACATTGACTCCTGAGACCAGTCTGGTATCAATTATGTTGGTTAATAATGAAATAGGTATGCTATTCTTATGTTAAGCATTCTTCATTATTAAGACATGCTTCCTTGGCCTGTAACATTTAACATTGCATGGAAATCTTACAACCCACTTTTCAGCCACTTCTGATTTTCTAATTTGATTTGAAACTTTGGTAACTTGTAAAATTTTAGTGCAAATACAATAATATGGCACCATTGAGGTTGTATGATGACGAAGATGGGAGAAACTCCTCAGTGACTATTAATAAGCCCATCGAAATGCGCATGTTTGACTCATCACAATAAGTCCTTTGGTTACAAGCGAGTTTTTTAAAAATATTTTTTATTAATTTGCATGGATGATAACTTTCAGGTGTAAAACAGCCTGTTGCTGAAATTGGAGCTATATGCAAGAGCAAAAAAGTATTCTTCCACACTGATGCAGCCCAAGCTATGGGCAAAATACCAATAGATGTCAACAAAATGAACATTGATCTGATGTCTATTTCTGGTCACAAAAT
The DNA here is from genome assembly GCA_949699065.1 of Metalampra italica. NCBI lineage: Eukaryota > Metazoa > Arthropoda > Insecta > Lepidoptera > Oecophoridae > Metalampra > Metalampra italica. The sequence continues at coordinate 5,892,029 of OX452970.1, read as the reverse complement.
ATATGGACCAAAGGGTGTTGGCGCATTGTATATTAGGCGCAGGCCTAGAGTGCGCGTCGAGCCTATACAAAGTGGGGGTGGGCAAGAGAGAGGTTTGCGAAGTGGGACAGTACCAACACCTTTGGCTGTAGGCTTAGGTAAGAATATTTACAAATACTAAAGGACTATGAATACTATTATGTAGTCATAATATCCTTCATTGTATGGACACCACTGATTTTGCTAGTTCAAATCTAATTCGTGAGCATACGTTGTGGGTGCAGTTTTCTTATTTCTTTAATTCTTTACTTCAGGTGCAGCTTGCGAGTTAGCAGAGCGAGAAATGACATATGATCGTGCATGGATGGACAAACTGTCGCAGAGGTTCCTAGACAAGATATACTCGAAGCTCACACATGTTATAAGGAATGGAGATGCAGAGGAGACGTATCCCGGATGCATTAATTTATCTTTTGCCTATGTTGAAGGTAAATTTAGCACCACCACTGCATATACCATTCACACAGTCATAGTCTGGCCTGGCTTCGCATCTTGGGTAGTGTTATAATATGTCAAAACCTGAAAGAAACAGCCTAACCAATCGTGAGAACTGAATTGAAAAGTACTTTGTGAGATAAGCCGGAACCTACAGAAGTGGCTGGGCAACTATTTGGGGCTGCTTTTATATTTGTACTTACTGTATTGATTGATTACTCTTGCTTGACAGACAACTTATCATGTTTTATCTAGCTACAATATAATTTTTTGTGTTATAAATTTTAACTATAATCTATAAAATAAAAGTAACTTACAATTTTCAGAAGTATTCTGTCCTAGTCTAATCCCATAGTACAGGGACAAGTGTATGTACGGTCGATCGCACGCCAATGGAAACAAATCATAGTATTGAAACTACATAAGTCTAGGCCAGCTCAAGGTCATAGTATTTCCACTGACGTGCGGTCGACTATACATATAAAAAATTAGATTGAAATTTTATGTTAACTTCTGTCATCAATTATCATATTAGTTAGGATCCTTTCAACGCATGCTGCCAGAAACGCAAACTACCTGATACGCACATGACCCTGCTTTCATTAGTGAAGTACCTTGTACGTAAAAGACCCAATATGCAAATGACCTGAATTTCATTGCATTTAATTTATTTGTCTCCAAACTCTTTGTTACAGGTGAATCACTGCTAATGGCTCTCAAGGACGTTGCGCTATCAAGTGGATCGGCCTGTACTTCAGCTTCACTTGAGCCATCATATGTTTTAAGAGCTATTGGTGCAGACGAGGATTTGGCACACAGCTCTATAAGGTACATAAATTATACTAGTAGTTCCGTGAGAACAGTAGACCTCGCCAGCCCTTATAAACCAAACCTAAAAGAAACCAACAAAAGTCAACTTTGGAAACAGAAAAAGTACCTACTAAAGTGCCAAAAATTAGCACTTTAAAGCTTAATATTTCGCAAACGGATCCCTGAATCGGAAAATGTTTTTCACACACCCGCGATATTTTTGAAAGACCCATCCAACGATACCCTACACCATGGATATCACGCGGAAAAAAATAATTTTCCATTTTACGTATGCAGTTCTATGAACATAATTTATTTTTTCAATTTTCTTAAGTCGATCCACTATTACTCAAAAACTAATAGAACCTACTTAGCCGTAATAGTTTTCCTTGTAACTACGTTATATATGCTACTGCCATGAATTTTTTCACATTTCCAGAAGCAACCGTTTAGCTGGCAGGGGGGGGGGGGGCACGTGACTCTAACAAAAATTACCGCTTTAAAGCTTAATATTTCGCCAACGGATCCCTAAATCGAAAAAATGGTATTCACACACCAGCAATATTTTTGAAAGACCTATCCAACGATATCCCACACTATGGGATTCACAAGAAAAAAAAAGTTCACTCCCACTTTGCGAGTATGGTAGGTACTCTAAAAAAAATGTTTTCCAAAATTTTATTCTACTCATTTTGTAGGTTTAATTAATTTATACATATGCCAAATTTTCGTCAAAATCGGTTGAAAAATGCGACCTGTAGAGAATTACAGACAGACAAACAGACAGACAGCCGGACAAGAGCATTTTTGGCCAGTCTCGAAACGTAGACGCTTCGCTCGCTCGGTCAATTATATCAGTAAAGTTAATAAAAGTTAGGCAGTGCAGCGATCAGTTGCCTGGTGGACCACGATTGTCCGTCGCGATTTTCTAATGCCATGGGGGCGCTGAGGCGCGAAATTGAGCCTGAAAGGCCTTGACGATCGAAGTAGAACTTTGAAACTAACAACCGCGGCGGACAAATATACGCAAGTTCACGCACCTCTTCACTTTCGAGCGTGTATGGGCAATTTGTTAACAGCGGTGGCAAATCGCAGTTGCGAGCCATGCCTTACCTAAGTCACAGTATAGTTTAATGAGTACTACGTACAGTGTGATCAGTGTCCGCCCCCGCCAGTTCTGCCACATCAATACATCTGGTTGCGATGGCGGCCGGCCGAAAGCTATTCCCCGCACATTGGTTACCGTTACTAAGGCGCGCGAGCGAAAGGCATACGTATGCCACCTGTTAGTGTACGCAATAAAATGGAGACAGACATCACTTTAGGGCCCATATATGTTTAGCAAATGTGATATTAAGCTTTATTTTACATTTAATTTCAGGTTCGGCTTTGGAAGATTTACTACAATTGACGAAGTTGATTACACTGCTGAAAAAACAATCCGACATGTACAGCGACTCAGGGAAATGAGCCCGCTATGGGAGATGGTACAAGAAGGTGTTGACATCAAAAATATCCAGTGGTCTCAGCACTGAGTTGCGTTTATCATTGTATATCAGGAAATTGTAAATAAATAATTCCATACAAATACAAAGATCTGGTATAATGTGATCAATTTGGCATCTGTTTCATGTAAAAATCTAAAACATTATTTATTAACATCACTTAGTGATGGTTTAAAATTCAAATTTATATGTATGATTGTATAATTATAGTACATTGTTGCCGAGGGCGGTAAGTGAGCAATGGACAAGTGAGAAAAGGACGAGTCCAATAAAGCGCTTACTGTCGAGGCATATAGTTGACTTTAAAACTAGATGCTAGTAAATTTAATGAGTTCTTATTCTATGTATAGTTATTCACAATTTCCTCGCATTTAGTTACGGCGAGCAAGCACTCTCGAGGTGGACTCTTCTCTTAGAACTAGAAAGCCCCGCCATGATCGGCATTCCAACTCAGTCGTACGTAACTCGCCTCGACAACAATGTAAGATTGTAGCTTTAATGTGATCAAATAATACCCTAGAACAATTTTTGTAATTTAAATTACAAGTTGTATTAATTTAGAAGATCATCTGTGTGGTCATCAATGGTCGTGCTTGGCTTTGATTAGATTAGAATAAGTACCAATTATTTTAACAAATTCTTTGTAAAGTTTAACATAAGAATGCACTCATAACATTACTTTAAGTGATAATTTTGTGATTATTTTCAGTACACAAGTTGTTATTGAATTCTGTTTCTATGTTAATAAAAACTGCTTCTTTCATTAAGCGTTTTGACTATTTTATTAAAAACTAGGTGTTGCCCGCAACTTCGTTCGCCTGGATAAAGCACTTTTGTCGATACCGAGTGCAGCTGTAACCGGTCACTATATTTGGGTTCTTCTGCATCATAGAGAAATAAACTCTGGTCGGTTCTCGCGGCCAATTTCGAACCTTCCTGTTCTGCATAGTCAGATTTCAAATCAGAGGCTGTGGCTATGCCAAGATGACGCATATTGTTGACAGTCACTATTTTAAGACACCTACTGTAGTAATACGAGTAGGTAGATTGGGTTTACCCTCAGACCACCCATCCAGTTGATGGCGCATGAGAATCTCTTATGTGTACGCTAGGTGAACGGACACGAAGAAAATAGCATTCACCGGACATGTCTGAGGTTACCCGGGACCGGTCGTGGAGCTCCCTGGGGAGGCTTTGGTCCAGCAGTGGTATTTCGGCTGATAAGATGATGATGTTGGCCAGGGATATACACTATTACCTTACAGTTTCGTCAAAATACTGTGCATAGCTCGACAGAAAACGACATTGACGGCGAGCGTGACCACCATGATCGCCATCAAACCGTTATTATCCTCTGAACCACTAGGCATACATTTTGATTTTTGGGCACTAAGTAATTGGGAGCACTAATTCGTGGCGTACAGTAGGAGCCCATATTAGGTGGTGGGGTCACCAGTTATTAAGTGTTCTGTGGTGACAGGATATACAGATACTAGCTGTTTCCCGCGGCTTCGCTCGCGTAGAAAAGTTTTTCCCGAGCTATCGAGATGGCAGCACAATCGCGGCGAGTACTTTCAGTGTGAAAGTGTGTTATGCTGCATAATTTTAGAGATTAAGGGCTTCTTACACCGGTTGCTGATATTGTTACAGATAGAAAACGGACAGATAACGTAATCTATCGGATAAAGCTGTCGGATTATATTTTCCGTTTTCACCATCAAGTCTCTGTTAAAATATCGGGCAGCTAAACTGTCAGCGATTTACCGGGGAGTCGGAACATTCCGTTCATTCAGTTCATTCTTCAGTTCAATTCATTGTTGCGTTTCTATTTAAGCATTTTTGAGCATCGAAAAGTATCATATTTATAAATTAATAACTTAAATTTTATTTTAAAAAAGTATTCATAAATACCAATAAATTATGTATTTATGTATAAAATACAGAAAACACATTTATGAGTCCGTTTTTTGTAATTTATCCTTTAAAATAAAATAAAAAGTAACCACGTTTATTGCGTATAACGAAGCGAAGCAGACTTCTGTTCTCATCGTCTGTGGTTCAACGTTTATTATTTTTTCTCAAACATGCTTGGAAATGTGAATATTATTTTGACAACCTTCTTCGAGTTAAATTGTCAATGCTGTACTGGTCAAATAAATGAGAGCAGGCGGGCAAATAATTTGAATGAAAATCCATATCTGTCGTGCCTAGCGGTCAAATAATGACCATATTAATTCATATCTGTCGTGTAACCATGGCAACCACGGACCATAGCAAAAGAGGGTAACATAGCAAAAGTTTTATTTCAATTTCGAATGATGCATGAAATTACATTGATTGCAGGCTTGTATAGCACTTTTCTCAAATAATGCGCGGAAATTGTTTAATAAAAAAATATATATACATGGTGTTTATTTTTATATTATATTCAGATAGATCTCATCGAGCCCTTTCATTTGAGTACCATGAACAAGGGTCTAGCACCAGCCGTTCCGGAGATATGGCCAAAATAGTGTTTTTTTTTTCATTTGGCCATATCTCCGGAACGGCTAGTGCTAGACCCCTCGTGTTTGTACTCAAATGAAAGGTCTCGTCGAGATCTAGTTGAATATAATATAAAATAAAAACACCCTGTATATACAATTTTATATGAGTATACAGGGTGTTTTTTTTAAATATTATATTCAGATAGATCTCGTCGAGTCCTTTCATTTGAGTACCATGAACAAAGGTCTAGCACCAGCTGTTCCGGAGATATGGCCAAAAGAGTGTTTTTTTTTTCATTTGGCCATATCTCCGGAACGGCTAGTGCTAGACCCCTCGTGTTTGTACTCAAATGAAAGGTCTCGACGAGATCTAGTTGAATATAATATAAAATAAAAACACCCTGTATATACAATTTTATATGAATATACAGGATGTTTTTTTTATATTATATTCAGATAGATCTCGTCGAGCCCTTTCATTTGAGTACATGAACATGGTTCTAGCACTAGCCGTTCCGGAGATATGGCCAAAAGTATTTTGATTTGCCGATAGTATTGTGACAACCCTAACTCGTGATCGTTCAGTTCAGACGGTTCACAATTTTAATAAAACTTGATATTTTTTGGATTTCCGCGCATTATTTGAGAATAGCATTATACAAGCCTTGGCCCCAACCAGGCATTGATGGACTCACGTATGTGTGCCTCGGCTTCGCCTCGGCCTACATTCACACGCTCATCCATCAATGCCTCTGTTGCGGGCCGCGGCAGTAATGTACTATTTATAAATGAAACAGTGATAAATCCATATATCATAAAAAGTTAACACAAAACTGAAGTATTACCGCGTTAAATTCGAAAAAAAACAATCCATATCCGACAGATAAAGAAATAACAGCCCCTTGATCTGGCTGTAAGTTTATAAGGCGGTTTATCGGACAGATAAGACAATCAGATACCTGTGAAACCGAAAAAAACGGATATCTGGTAGATAACCTGCATATAGGGTATCTGGGGCTTTATCAGCAACTGGTGTAAGAAGCCCTAAGAGGTTCAAAAAGGTCACACGGCATGCCGGCCGCTGCCATCTCGGTATGAATTAAGCCATAAACTGATGTATATATATACCTACTATGTAAAATTTCATCAAAATCTGTTCCGTAGTTTTTGCGTGGAAGTTTTGTATACGTGTATAATCCAGAAAAGAAAATTATTATTTCCTTTCTCAGGAAACAAATCTTTTGTTTCTGAAATCTGTGGACTCGATCATCAGAGATCACGGATTCGATTCCCACTAGGGACAGACAATACAATTTGTATACTTTAAGTTACATAGTTCCGGTGCAAGTGATAAACAAGGTCTTTCAAAATTAACCCAATGCAAACTTTTACATCTAAGGTTCGACGCAAACGGGCCACCGACCACAGCCACGTGTGGTGGCGGCGTCGGCCACTTTTCATATATTTTGTTACTGTAGTGAGTGGCCGCCACCGGCCACACGTGTGCGGCGCGTCTATACAAAACATATGAAAAAGTGTGTTAAGTTGTCGACCCCGGCCACCGGTGGCTGTGGTCGGTGGCCCGTTTGCGCCGAGCCTAATAGGCGCCTTACCATTGTTTAATCCATTACTGTAAATAGGTACAACCACCTAAATGTGCATACGTAAGTCCCTTAGTTTGGGTAGGTAGTTAATTTTGAAAGTTTTAAATTAAATCATCTAATTAATACCATCTGGCAGTGACTGGATGAGGAGAGTCGAAGATCGGACTCAGTGGCGCGCCTTGGGGGAGGCCTATGTCCAGCAGTGGACTGGTGCAGGCTGATGATGATGATGATGAATTAATACCATCTAGACTAGACAGCTATATGTACATACCTACATGTGAACTAGTTAGAGATGAGACAAGTGTATGTAGGTATTATTATTTATTAAAAATCGTATATTTAATAGAGTGTACTTACAGAAATAAAACAAATAGCACCACATCATTAAATTAGTATTAACAGATTTTTCATTTTCATTTTGAATTTGTTTATAAATAATATCTGGCCATTATTTTAAAGCTTAAATTGTCCAATATTAACTCCACACAATACATTACACATACTTAATTATTATTTCACAAGTGTTAATAAAAATAATACTGCTTAGTTTACATTAATAAATAGATCATACTGAAACGGGTAAAATTCAAGTAATATTAGTTCAATAAAAATAAATTAGACCTGGTAGTAGATAGCTACTCTAGATAAGTGACCTATAAACTTTTTAACAATGTACTTGTCATTTAATTTTATTACCTGATGTGCATGTTTGTGCTAAAATATTAACAAATTGCAATAGAAAATAATTATAGCTATTAATACTGTTGTATTTATATTTTGAAATATGATACTTCACATATCATAATAGGATTTACTATACACTTAAAGCTTTACAACTTATACAACACACACTAAATACCTGTTATTTTACGTAGTATACTTAGATATCTGTTAGCTTACTATGCGATGAATTTTATAATATAGGTACTAGCTGTTTCCCACGACTTCGCCTGCATAGAAGTTCTTCCCGAGATATCTTTATGAATGTGTGAATGCCTATCTATGTGTTATTCTGATGTTTAATCTATCAATATTACTGTAAAGTTTCATCAGAATTTGTTCAGTATATTTTGTGTGAAAGAGTAACAAACAAACATCCAAACCTTTTCGCCTTTATAATATTTGTAGGATCTGTACCTATGTATTCCAGCATATTCACATATGATAATGACTGTATAAATGAACATAATATTATGGCTGAAATATTAATAGTCAAAGCTTACTTACAAAGAAAGATTTAAGTATTAAGCATCAACAACTACATGAGGGCTCCTCAGGTGGCTCTGGATTTGATATCTTAAAACTATTATGATCTAGCGTCTGCAGTTCAATTCGAGACCTATTGGACTCTACCAATTGTGATGCGATGTCAGAAAACATTTCCTCAACGCCTTTACCAGTTCTGCATGATGTTTTATATGTGCTGCTTATAAGATTGTGGCACTGTTCACTGTAAAAAACAATTTATCTTAATATTTGTATAAAGCAGACTATTTTGTCAAATCACTGAGGTAGGTATTTATAGAATGTCACATGAAATATCAACTTGGCGCTCCGTTGGCGTCTGCCTACACCATCGGGGACATAGCGTGAAGATATGTATGTATGTACTTAAAGGATCCAGCCAGAAGCCCTACTCCAATACTTTAAGGAGTTGGAATGGCTGGACTGACGGCCCGGGGGGAATTGCACAAAACTCCCGTCTTCGTGGAGTCGGTGCAGGGACTGCCACCCCCGTCCAAGAATAAGTACTTATAGGATCAAGTCAATAATAATAAAAAGTTCATAGATACCAAAAATTTTCTACATCAGCATCGGTTACTTGTGGTGATGTTCCTTCCAAATCAGATTTGTTTCCACATAAAAATATTTTAGCATTTTCAGCATATGTAACAATGTCCAGTAAGTGTTGACTTAACACATGAAAAGACGACGCGTTATCCAAAGAAAATACTAAAATTGCTGCCTCTGCAAATTTATAGTAGCTTGATGTAACAGAGGCAATTCTTTCCATGCCTCCAGTATCCCATAGCTGTAACTATAATAATACTTGTTAAATGAAATTGTATACTTCAAATGACAATTCAACAGCAAAGACAGCCCAACTAGAACGGTGGCGGCTTGCAAGGCGCGGCCCTAGGCTTCATGTACTTTGCGTAAACTATGCCCAGCTCGAACATGTAAGTAAAATGTAAGTTTTACTGACCTTTACGTCTTTGTCCGCAACTGGATACAATTTATCGAAATGGTCTAATCCTAATGTAGTACGTCTATCGGAGTTTGGGACAAAAGTGTTGTTTATAAATCGACGGAATATCGAGCTTTTACCAACACCATATTCACCACATAAAATTACTTTGAGCACTGGAGTTTTAACAACAGCCATTGTAATTTGTAATATGTATACTCGCACTTACACTAAAAATTAAATCAATTTTTAGCAATGAATTAATGCAATTTGCATTTGCATTGCAGTACTGACTGAGTGAGCACGTAGGTATTTTATTCTCTCTGTGAGTTAGTACATAGAATGTACAGCCACGGATTGTACAGCACTGGAAACCATGTTACAAGTTTTGCACGGGCTGGAATCGCTAATGGAACGATTTTGTTCAGCCGGGATTGCACACCCAGTACCCACGGACTTCACGACCCGGAAATCATTTACAGTCGACTGGAAACACGTTGACCTTGTGCTGGCCTAGCATAATAGAGAGTTTCAATACCATACGTGACCAGTTTATACTGGTTTTGTTTCCACGGACGTGCGGTCGACCGTACATGCCATGTTCCAGGCTGTATATTATCTGGTCGTGCATTATCAATATTATCATGGTCGTACATTCCCGTTTATCCATTGGAGTCAGGAGTCAGAGAAGATTTGTTTTTATTTTGTAACTCTGGAGACCGACCGTAACCTCCACCATGTTTATATGTTTTATGTATCTCTGTTTTGTTATTTTGCAATGTCCTGTATATGTGCTGTCTTGTGTGTCAAATAAACTTTATTCTATTCTATTCTATTCTATTCTATTCTGTTCTGTTCTGTTCTGTTCTGTTCTGCTCTGCTCTGCTCTGCTCTGCTCTGCTCTGCTCTGCTCTGCTCTGCTCTGCTCTGCTCTGCTCTGCTCTGCTCTGCTCTGCTCTGCTCTACTCTATTCTATTCTATTCTATTTTGAATTTGAAGGCAATGAAAAATGGTGCCCATACAGCCTTTCAATCATTCTGATGTAGAACACACGCAAAACATGGCTTATTCACCGTGGCCGTTGGCCGTGCTACGGTTTTATTGAAAATCGTCGACTTTTATATATAATAGTCGTGCCCTGTTTTTGTGGAGGCCGTGCTGTAACCGCCGGTTTTTGAAGAAAAGCAAACAAAATATGACTTGGCTGTATGGTCTATGACTTTTGCCTGTCCATCATTGGACGAATTCAACAACAACAACTGATCTGATGAGAGCTTTGTTTTGTTTGCGCAACCAAGCCACAAACACCTAAAAAAAAAGAGCTTGTTTGTTTGCAAGTTTTCATTTTGCAGGCACTTTGTTTGTATGTAGGTATTCTATTAAAAACGAGCATGGATTTACAAACATCGCACCTAGCTGCTGCCCTAATGGCGGGTACTAACGCCTACAACATTAGCACTCTGCCTTCAGCAACAGTCGGCAATACCACTGAAGAAACTAAACCCGAAAAATCAAACGATGCCAATAAAGAAACTCCTGAAGAAGACAAGGAAGAAACTGGAAGTGCTGAAGAGTTTACAGATGAGGTAATGAAATTTACCCTATGACATTGCTCTTCCTTGTTACCTCCTCGTCCTTCCAGGTACTGTCGCTCGCTTCGCTCGCTCCAAGGGTCACCAGTAACCTAACGAACCTAACCTTCGGGGTGCTCCGCTGGAATATTTTCAAAATTTTTTTCCTCAACGCCCCTTTTCTCCACTCCAACCCTACGTACCCCTTCCTTTACATAAAGTTCATTAAAATGTATTTTCATAGAAAAACATAACTTGTGTAATTTCTTACTCGATCACCTGATGATTTGATTTCGATTCCCATTGGGGACAGATAACTTGTACAAGAATGTCCAAGTCTAGCGCAATATGATATAAAAAAAACCTAAGGATTTGGTCTGAATTAAAGATTTTAAAAATAAAGTTAATGAGTTTAATAGACATTATGATGTGCTATTTTCTGTAGATTCTGCAGTAGTAGAAATTAAATTAATCTCTAAATGTTACCATGTTATTTCAGGAGTGTGAAACTCAAGCTGGAAGCAAGTGTATGCCTGGTAGAGGAGTCACTTTGCAGATGCTCTTAGAAGACAAAATGTTGGAGCCTGGAATTGCAGCAATGACCATCGAATATTTGGTGTGTTTATTGAAAACATAAAACTTATTCAATTCATTTTTATCCTAATATTATTAACGCTAAAGTTTGAAAGGATGATTGGATGTTTGCTACTCTATTACACATTACAATAACACATAGGCTTTAATTCATAAAGACTCATTGGGAAACTCTGCGGGAAAAACTTTACTACGCGGGCGCAGCGGCGGGAAACAGCTAGTCTATATTGCAGCTAAAGTAAAAATATGAACTTTTTTGGAGTTAATTAATTTTATTTTGTAAGTCAATAAAGTTCGTGTATTCCTCTGAATTATATGAAATACATTTAATTAATAATGAGGAGCTAAAGAACTAAACCTCACTTTTCTACTTTTAAAATAATCAGGGAAAAAAATGTCTAATGAGAAAAAGAAATGTGATGTTTTTCGACACGAATACACCCTTTTAAACTGTCGCAGTAGTGCAAAAGCTCCTCAAACATGATTTGTATTTTGCATCATATCATTTTTTTATCATCTATATCATTTGTTTGAATGTCTTATTTTCAGGGACAAAAGTTCGTTGGTGATTTGCAGTCCGATGGGAAAATTAAGTCGCATGAAACGGAAACAATATTTTGTTCACCATCAGCTTGGGCAATACATTGCAAGCGCATAATAAACCCTGATAAACGGTCTGGATGCGGATGGGCTTCTGTGAAATATAGGGGCAAGAAATTGGATACAATTAAAGCCACATATCTGCGGAAGAAACAGCTGCAAAGGGAAAATATGCACACAGATGGTAGGAATATGTTGCTATTTTAAAAAGTTCTTTGACGTATTATTACAATTAGACATAGTAAAATTAGAGCTTAATCCAAAGTTACATGTTATTCGTCATCATCATCATATCAGCGGATCTCCACGACGACCGGTCCTGAGCTAACCTCATGCAGCCGGGTCCCGCGACCTTCACCAGATCGTCTGTCCACCTTGTGGGAGGCCTGCCTACGCTGCGTCTTCCGGTACGCGGTCGCCACTCGAGAACCTTTCTTCCCCAACGGCCGTCAGTTCTACGAGCGATGTGCCCCGCCCACTGCCACTCCAGCTTCGCAATTCTTTGAGCTATGTCGGTGGCCTTCGTTCTCCTGCGGATCTCCTCATTTCTGATTCGATCTCGCAGGGAAACTCCGAACATACTACATACAGACGATACAACCTATTTGATGCATTCTAGATTAGATATATGTATGTATACTTACAATATTTATTATTATTTATCTTCATCATCAGCCTGTCCTAGTGTGCTAGTCCACTGCTGGACATGCCTCCTTCTCCGCATCCAGTCACTGCCAGCCGCCTTACTCAGGTCGTCGCTCCATCTAGCCGGGGGCGTCCCACACTACGCTTGCCAAGTCGTGGTCTCCACTCGAGATCTCGTCTACCCCAGCAGTTATCGGTTCTCCGGCAGATGTGACCAGCCCACTGCCACTTCAACGTGCTAACCCTTTGAGCTATGTCGAAGGCTTTGGTTCTCTGGCGAATCACTTGAAGACCTTATTTTCCAAAAATTCTCATGCATGCCGAGCTAACTGCTACCGGCGGCTGCCATTTCAGTGTGAATTTATCTTTATGGTGTTTATTTTTCAGAGGAAACTGAGATGGAAATAGAAAGTCCACCAGAACCCCCTCCACAAAGAATTGTTATGAAGCACAACACTGTGCCAAACAGAATGATGCAGCAGTAAGTAACGTCACCATCTACGGTCTGTTTTTATTTAATAGGCTGCGATATATTGTCAATATCACAGGATGGATGGATATGACAAGGAAATGACATTAATTCCTTCACTGCCAGATATCTGCCTCTCTCACACCTATCACAAATCTTGAACAAAAACATGTCTTATGTTGTTTAGTTTCCAAAATACGTAAAGAAAATCCTAGTTGGGATTATACAAGTGTAGTGTAGGTATTGTATATATTATATTTATTTACTTTATTTAATCTGCAGCGCTGGCGGCTATAGGCATATTGCTTTCTGCGCCGCCGCCGGCCGGTTACTGAAACTACGCCTTCTCTATACCGTTTGACCGCCTTGTTGCCTTGTTGGCTTAGTAGCTTGTCGTTAGACTCGAGCGCCCGAGGTCGTGGGTTCGATTCTCACTGGAGACATGCAACTTTGTGCATGTTCGTGCAGATGTGGGTGTTATATTTGTTTGCAAATTGTCCTTTACTTATTCCTATAGGCACTACGTACAGTCGACCGCACGTCAGTGGAAGCACTTTGACCTTGAGCTGGCCTAGCCTAATAAAGAGTTTCAATACTATTAGAGATCAATTTATACGGGTTTTGTTTCCACTGACGTGCGGTCGACCGTACATGTTGCACTTGCAGAAAATTCTAGTTTGGAACTAGACAAAGTGTAGGTACCAATATACCTATATATGTATATGTAATATTTATCAAATCCCGAATTTTTCCCAGAATAAGAAGATAGATAGAATAAGAAGTTCATAACATATTTTATTTAATAGACAAATATGAATTTATAAAAACTATTTTAATTGCAGTGATGCAAACATGCTGATAGAAGCAGTTTCATTTTCTTCAGTGGGAAAAGTTCAACCATTTTTGGTGTCAGTAAGTTCAAATGCTTGTCTTGTCCTAGACATACATTGTCACTTGAAGAAAGAGGAAGTTTATGGATATCTGGCTGGCACTTGGGATCTGAACAGCCACAGTAAGTCGAATATACAGAATTATCTTAAAAGTTACTTTAACTATAGTTAAATTAATCAGTCATCAGTGATGAGATGACTCATCAGTCTGATGATCACACATGAACAACACTACAGTCAAGGCGCACTCGTATGAGATTATTAAGTATTATCGTTTATTTAGCTTGCAGCTTTAATCGTTATTTTATTAATAGTTTTTAATAAAAAAAATTAACAAGAGCTTTGAGATTTTCTTAAAAATAATTGTGTTTTCCAGATTTGATGATATCCCATATATTCCCTTGCTTGATTAGTAAAAACGATACTAGGCCTCGAGTTTTGGTAGAGCTGGATATTCAAATGGAAATTGAAAAACTTGGCTTAACTCTTCTTGGATGGTATCACTCCCATCCAACAAACCCTGCCATGCCAAGCCTTAGAGATTGTGATAATCAGCTGGAGTATCAGATTAAACTGAGAGGACCTTCCGAGATATCCTACATTCCTTGCTTGGGCGTCATTTGCTGTGAGTATCAATTATTATGTTCAAATTAATATAGGACAATGTAGATTTTGTAGTGAGGTTTTAATTTAAAAACATGTAATATTATTTTTTAGCACCTTACAATCCTGAGAGCCCTGTCCTCGAGTCGTCATTAACATTTTTCTGGGTGACGCCCCCACCAGAGCAAAGGCCTACTGAATATCCTCGACCGTTACTGTTACAGTACAATATGATACATGACAGCCATTTGTCGGCACATGCTATGGAGCAAATAAAGAAAAGCATAAAATATTACTTTACATTTGCTGACGACACATTCATTGATTTCAAGGACAACTTTAAACCTGACATTACATATCTGGATAAGCTGAAGTGCACATTAACGGCTAAATTCCCGCGCGAACAGAGTGACGGATTGCTGTGGCATTTCATACGCGAGGAGCTAGGCTGTTCGTCGGAGCATGACGATAAAATGGACTTAGACGCTTTACTGGCTGTGCCTCAGCCTATACCTGTGTCCAAACCAAGTCAAACCACTTCTATACCTAATTTCCCTTCAGTTAGTACATTGCAACAGATGGTAAGCAGACCAGCTGGTGTTCCTCCTATAAATGTATCTTCAGCCATTGGATCAGGCTCGCCCCATAAGTTCGATACACCTCCATTAAACATACCTGTTTTACCGACGTCTTCGAAATCGTCTAAATCATCTTCATCCTCTCTTTCGTCGACATATCCGACAGGATTGGACATGTTGACAAGTATGGCCTTGGGTTTGGGATCTGCAAATTTGCCTTTGGGTGCTGGTAGCCTAGAAAGTCTTGCAGCCGCTAATAGTATGCTAACTGGTCTCTCCCCGGGGATGTCATCTGGTTTAGCGGCCAGTCTAACTGGTAGTAAATTACCTGACCCTCCTTCTTATGCTGCATCCTTGCAGAACTTGACTAGTAGTATTGGAAGCTACGAAAAGACCTCGACCAGTACCTCAACTAGCACCACATCGGCTACGCCTATTCCAGCTAGTATTGCGTCCAATTTAATGATGAGTTCTGCTGATATTGCTAATGCGTTGTTCTCAGCTAGTAAATATTCAAGCGCCGGTATTTTGGGGATTCCTGATCCTATGTCTAAGTCTACGTTAGCAGCAAATAATATGTTTTTGTCTCCATCTTTGATAAAGATGCAAGAGTCATTGCTGAAACCACTCTCCAGCAGCAGCACAATATCGTCAAAGGTTGGTTTAGATCAGAGTGTGCTCATGAAGTCTCCTCACGATTTGTTGAAGGGAAACAAAGATTATTTGCCACCAGATTTCGGTAGTATTGGAAAAGGGAAGTCGGACAATATACCATTGGACGCTATGAAGTTGGAATCTAGTGTATCTTCAAAGATAGAGACGTCTAAAACTGATTCGATTGATACGCAACCTTCAGACTATAGCATGCCATCCCGAGTGGGCGGCGATTCGTTTTTAAATCAAATGCTAGAATTGACTAAAAAGACGACTATGCCCGACTATATGACTGATTATAGTCAGCCTATGAAGCTGTCGAAATGTGAGGAACTGGCGACTTCCGTGCCGCCGTCTAGTCATTCTTACTCGAATACGGCTAGTATCGTGGACACTATAGCGCAGGTAGCAATGGGAAACTATTCTAAACACGATGAGCCCATGGACTATGGCAAAGATGCAGATTATTGCAGCACTAGAAGTGAAAATGAAAACTAATTACGATTATTAGTTGTATTTAATTTTATACCTATGCCACATCTTCTAGAATAATGTCTTCGTCTGATTGGAAGCTATAACTATTATCAGTATTTTAGTCATCTATACTTATAATAAATCTGTAGAAACCGTGTGTCTGTACTTTGAATAAATTTATAAAAAAATGAGTGTGGACGATAAAAAAAGAGTAACAGAACACAAAAAAGCGTTTTTAAATTTTTTTGTCTTTCTGTCTTTCTGTCTTTCTGTCTGTCTGTCTTTCTGTCTTTCTGTCTTTCTGTCTGTCTGTAATCGCTAATGTCCGAAACTACTGAACGGATTTTCTTGCGGTTTTCACAGGTAGATTAAGCACAGCCTGGCGCAACTTATAGGCTTTGTTTCATTGAAATCGGATGACAGCGAAAAAAGTTATCGTCATTTACAGATAAATCATTTAACGTAACAAGACGATGTCATAGACATAGGAGGTATCAGTGTTTTTTTTAACTGGAACAGTATAGGCAAGTCCGAAACCATAGGAGATGCAGGGAAAGTGTCTTATGACATAGAAATTTTTTGGTCAAGCGTGTGTTGTCCATAAAAATGAGACAATTTGCACATATTTTTTTAATGCGGTTCGACTCAGTTTCATGTAGGGATCACTTCATTATATCGGAAGAAAAAAATCTGAGCAGCAGAAGTTAGTCAAATTTAATAAAATGTTTTCTTATAAAACAGACTGTGCAATGTACTTAGGAACTTACTACTTATTCATTCATGCCACCCGAACTCCAGCTGCTCCAATTACTATGTCAAAATTGATATCACGAAAAAATACCTAAAGGTTCCTAAGACAGTTTCCCTGTATCTCCTATGGTTTTGGTTTTGCCCATACTGTATTAGTTAAAAAATACACACGTATAATAAAAATTGATATGAGAAGTCTTATGAGCAATAGAAGTGAAACCAACAATTTTTTAAATTTTTATCTGTCTTCACCAAATTGGATACGGTGTTCATAGTTTGTTCCTGAAGGTATGGTATACCTTAAATTATGGTGAAGGTACTTAGAATGATCCATTTTACCATTGGAAAATTATAATTAGACGATGTATGTCTGTACATAGCAGAGATAGGTACCTACTTCCAAAATCCACGCGGACGAAGTCGCGGGCAACAGCTATACATAATAAGTATAATATTTATTCATTTTCCACGATTTACTTTTTAAGTATATATTATAAGGAAATTTGTAATTTTAACATTTTGGTGCGTAAGTATAATCTAATAAAATGCTGTAATTTGTGTACCTATTTAAGCTCAGTAATTTTCTATTCGATTTTATATTAAATTAGTAGACGAGATCTAAAAACAATTGCCCAGTTTGGGTTTCGCCATGTACTGCAGTAGTTTGACATGTAAGTAAGTAGGTAAGGCCTACTAACAATAAATGTTGGTAATAGGTTTTTTGATTTTTCATTTTAATTATAGTTATTTATGATTGTCATAGATTTTTCTCCAAAGCATTAAGTGTTTAGGTATCCAGCAATTATTATAGCCAGTCATACCTTTCTTATCTTATCTTCTGAGGGGGCCAGTAATACCTGGCGACACTTCGACCCTATGGGATCTGTTGTGCCAAACCCCTGTCCGCCAAACGGTGCCCCAATCCGTTTTTGGTGGACTTCACATACGCCTTAGAATAGTTAAATGTCAGTCTTTTGGCTTATGCAGGTTTCCTCACGATGTTTTCCTTCACCGAAAAACCTGTGGTATTATAATTAACCGTACTTAAGTTTTCGAAAAACTCATTGGTACGGGCCAGGATCGAACCCACGACCTCATGAACGTGAGGCGAGTGCACAACCAACTAGGCTACCACGGCTCTTAGTCATACCTTTATAGTGCAAGGTTAAATTTCAAATCTCTGCACACTTGGGTCTTCCTATAAGCATTTTTGTCGGTCGTGTGTATTTATAATGTGTGTCTTAGCTGAAATTGGAAACATTTGCATGGAAGCATTGGCATGTTTAGCCATGGTGCATTGCATATGGTTCTCAGGACAATGTTTTGGAACCTTTGCACTATCTCTAAGTTTTAATTAGAGGCTGAACCCCATATCTCGATGCCATACATGCAGATCGGTTTTAAGATACATTTTAAATGCGCAATTTGTTGTTCAGAGAGAGTGAAGATTGTCTTCCTATTAGCCAGTACAGTTTCTTATAGTTAATATTTGCTTCATTTCTCTTTGCTTTAATTTGATTTGCCCATGTAAGCCTCTCTATTCAGATGCATTCCAAGATATTTTACACTGCTTTGGCTTTGTAATACTGCTCCACCTAAGGTGACTGGCGTACAGTCTCCTTTGCGTAATGTGAATGTTATCCCCGCTTCCTAACTGCCCACCTGAGCTGTCCGCCTGGGTGGGCAGTTAGGAACAAATGTTCCTAACCACCCACCTTCTCGACCTATATATGGGTTGATTTCGTGGCGCTAGATTTGACACGCCATCGTTTTAGCCATTGACCGATTTTATCCAGTTGCACCTGCAGTTTGTGCGATGCTCTGTTGAGGTCCTTGTCACTCGACAGACACGCAATGTCGTCAGCATAGGTCACTGTTTCTACACCCTGGGTAAGAAAAGAGATAAGTCCGCAGTATAGATTGAATATAAAATCGGTCCAAGCACGGAACCTTGAGGTACAGAAGCTTGGATGTCATAAAGGTCGGATAGTTCACCTTCGGATTTCATTTGGAACTTTCTTCCCAGTATGTATACGATTTTAGTACCAGATATAATGATTTCGGGAGAAGAGTCTTAGTTTATACAGGAGACCTTTATGCCAAACACGGTCAAACGCCTGTTGTATGTCCAGGACCTTAAGAAAATGGATACAAAAAATCATGGACGCAATTCGATTCGGCCGATATACGCTGTGCTGACTTTTAGTAGATTTCTATACACTATACATTGTATTTACTCAAATATTTCAGAACAATGAAACATCATTTGAACTGTTATCATACATAACACAAGAATTTGAAGATTCATTTGATTGATAAGATTCATAATTATTCATTTCCTGGGATAGGAACTTAAATCACAGTCACTAATACCTATGATCGCCGATAAATAGGCAATCAAGGCGCGATAATGGATGACGGAAAGATACGGGGAATTATTTTATTCAAGAAAGTACACTTTATTGCCCCACTCACTCCGCCGACAGTGCCCGCTTGATAGATAAATACGAGGATAGTCTTATTGTGTACAAAATAAGTACATAATTAAAGTGCTATCGGTATTGTGTTTGACTCATAAATAAGTTCCTATTATTTTATTATTATTTCAAGTGCTCTAGATATTGGACACTAAAGTGAAAAGTTAAAGTGATGTGACACGGATGATGAATAAACCTTTTATGGTACCTAAAATTAATATAGTGTGAAAACGGTGAGTATTTTTTAAAATAAATAAAATAAAAATGTCATCATTTTTAATTAGTGGTGGTTATCTAGCGGATATGTACCTAGGTATAAAAAACTGAATTCAATCAATTCACTGAATGAAAATTTCAGTTTACCTATTTAGTTGAATGCACTGCCAAATATTGCCGATGATCAAAACAGGTTTTAAGTTTAATACCTATACTACATACCTACTTAAAACAATACCTAATAGAAGTGAAACGAAATACCTCTAATGGCCCTAATATTTTCAATGCAATATTTAAAGAAATACTAAACCCAAACTTTTCTAAAAAGGATGTCCCATAAGTGGTGGATCAAATGAAATTTAGAGATGACGGATATCATTTTCTATTTTTACCCCTTCGAATTTTGATAAAAGATTGATTTGAAAAAAAATCCCAAATTATAAAAAATACCTAACTAAAATGATTGCATGGGTGATAATCATTATCCGGCTACTTGTGGGTGCGATTTTTTTTACCATCATTATAGTTAAGCTACGGTTAATAATAATCTTTTATACCATTGTCACTCTAAAAAGAGCATTTTATTCATCGAAAACAGTGAATAAAACTCTCTTTTAGTCACTAGAGATTTTTTTATAATTGTTACTCGAAAACGGTGAATAAAACTCTCTTTTAGTCACTAAAGAAAAAATTTAGCATTTTATTCCTCGAAAACAGTGAATAAAACTCTTTTAGTCACTAGAGAATAAAAATAAAAAAGATAGCTGACTAGAGAGCTATGTTCTAACTTCACCATGGAGCTAAAATCTCATTGGTGGGCGCCCGAGAATTAGAACCTTCCTTATTTTATAGCTGCCTGATAAACTAACAGCAAGATCAAGTGGCTGTTATTTTTTTATCTGTCAGTTAAGGATGGTTTTTACAACCTTCCTATCATATAATAAAATGTGATAAATTTAAATACTATACTACTATTTATTTTCTCGCAGTCAATGATATAAAGTAGAGTACACAACTCGTGAAAAAAAAGTTAATCTCGGTCCTTTTGTATCCCTCGCTTCGCTCAGGATTCTAATCTAGAATCCTTCGCTGCTCTTGGGATCCAACTTAGTCCCTCGAATTAAATTCACTTTTTATTCACATATCGTATTCTATCTACTATTTATTTTTAATAAGAAAGTAGGTACTTACGTAAAGTTGAAAAAATTACTACGTAAAGTTGAGCCACAAAATCAGTAAATGTTGTCCAATTTATGCAGATTCTGAGTAATACTTAAATTGAGATATTATATTATCAAAAGTTAGGCGCATGGGGTCAAATTGAAAATGATCTCTCCCATCACTATTATACACATCGTTTGATTCACCACTTATAAGACATTTGAACCCTTGGATAATATTTTGTAATAGAGTTAGGTGGAATAGAATTTTTTTCATCGCCTTGTTTGTCTATGTTTGTATTTTGTTTAACCTTGTCTAATTATCCAACGCACAATTTATTTGAAGATATTCACCATTTTTAGCGAACTGAACGATGGCTACAGCGTCACAAGGATATATGGGCATGCTGGACGAGAGCGACGACTCTGACTCCGAATATACACCGTTGTACGACGAAGAGGAAGTAAAGTACGTAAACGGTTTTATGTTATAAAATGTATTCTGTATGTTACTAGCTGTTGCCCGCGGCTTCGCCTGAGTGGAATAAGTTTTCTCCGTGGGAACAGTGAACAGTACCTATACCGCGATAAAAAGATAGCCTATATGTTATTCTAGGATATAAAGAAAGAAAGAAACCCCCATTTTCACTAATGGACCCACATGACCTTACTCCATTTACATCAACTTTTTGTACCCTTTTTTGTAAGTACGAAATATGTAATTGGAATGTTCTGTCTTTAACGACATACTGTTTCAATTTAAGTAGCAAGGTTTCGTGATCGACGCAATCATATGCCTTGGAGAGATCGCAGAAGATGCCTATTGCATCACGGGAAGGCGGTCACATGACTTCCGTTTAATTAGACAAACACATTACGTTCCACGATTGACTTAGGTAGTGAAGCTGTTGCCTCGCGACTTTGTCCGTTTGTGCAACCCGAAACGTAGGTACATACGATTTGATCAAACATTTAGACCAGAACGTACCAAATGGGAAAAATCCTAGTTTGGGATTAGTAAATGTAATGTAACATTACATAAATCTAATGTTTAAGTAAATCCTTGCTCTGAGTTTATTTCGTATGGATACAGCTACATAATATTAGATACCTAGGTAGGTCATTATAATTTTCGAAAAAAATTACTGACTCTTTTGTAATACTTACGTGGAAAATAGCCGTTCTCACTGATTCATTTGATTAGATTGGCAAAATGGATGACATGACGTCAGACAATTAATAGCAGTCATACTTGAGTGTACGATGCTTATTAATTAAGTAGTTGAATTAATTTATTTGTCAATATGATTTCTCACCTTCCTAAATGTCAAACCTTTAAAACCTACCCATGACTAACTCGACAGCATGGCTAGTAACCTTGAACTTTCTCTTCCACTCTCGTAGGTACGGATGAACTGACTACAACTACTTACTCTACGAAATTGGTCGAGATGGCCGAACGGTCTACCATGCATGAGGGATATTATGTTAGAAAGTACACTATATTATGCTTTCTAATGTAACATAATTGTATAATGCTGTCCTATTATTTCTTCTGTGATAATGCCAAAATTCGGTCGCGTTGACCGAAAGTATGGCGGAGGCATTTCTATTTTAAATATGTATTGGCGATCGTAGTCGGATTTCGACCCGAGTTCTCGAGTGGAGATCACGATTGGGCAAGCATAGTGTGGGATGCCCCCCGGAAGATAGAGCGACGATCTACGAGAGGGAGGGTTCCCCTCATTAAGTCAGTGACTGAATGAGGGGAACCGAAGATCGGGTTTAGTGACGCCCCTTGGGGGAAGCTTATGTCCAGCAGTGGACTAGTGCAGGCTGATGATGATGATGATGAATCTAGAACAGATATTTTTTTGTAAGAAAAACCTTAGTAGGTACTGTTTTAACCTTGTTTACACATAACCGCTAATCCATTTTCACGTTTCGTTTGAATTTTATGTCATTTATTAATAATTTCTTGTCAACAGGAATTTAATTTCAAATTATCTGATAATTATTTCCAAGAAGGTCGACGTAATGCAAACATTGACCGATGTATGTAAATAACAATAAAATGTTCTACTATGATTGTTCCTTAAATGACGCCTTTGTTTTATGATCCTTAGTGAACTCTATAGATAGATCTACTTATAGGTAGATACTTGTATTTAGTAATTTATACGTTATCTTGATTATGTGAGTCTGATTCACCTTGACTTCTCTGATAATCATTGGATGTGTTATTAATACACATAAGTAGGTACCTTTGTTTATTTTCAAACGTCGCTAATTGCTAAAAATTTATGATTTACTTCTTTCAGTCAACGGACTGCCCAAGAGACGAAAGGATGGAATCTGTTCCGAGAGATACCGATAAAGAAAGAGAGCGGGTCGATGGTGTCAACGTCGTGGGTCGAGACCAGCGTGAAAATTATGAAATTCATGGCTTATATCCTGGTTTTCGCCGTCGTATTGGGTTCAGCAGTCATCGCTAAAGGCACCTTGCTGTTCATCACTTCACAGCTGAAGAAGGACCGGCAAATAATTCACTGCAATAGACGTTTAGGTAACTATCACGACAATGACAGAAAATTCACCAGATTTACGTCTGTAATGATTGTAATTGTTTTCGTAAATAAATTAATTAAATAAATAATAAAATTTTAACAACTCAATTTGTTTGTAGAATTAGATCAACAGTTCATGACAGTCCACACTTTGGAAGAACGGCTGACGTGGCTGTGGGCTGCTTTCATCGTGTTTAGTATACCCGAAGTTGGTATATTTTTTAGATCTGTTAGAATATGTTTCTTCAAAACCGCCAGAAAACCGCCGATGGAATATTTTCTTGTGGTAAGTGACTGTTAAAACCTTTATATTTTGTACACCTACTAAAATATAATATTTTGTTCTATACCACGAAATAATGTTGCTTTCAGGCATTTATAATAGATACATTGCAAACAATAGGAGTGGCAATGCTTGTGCTGATTATTCTGCCGGAGTTGGATGTGGTGAAAGGCGCCATGTTGATGAATGCTATGTGCATTGTGCCTGGACTTCTTACGGCTGTTACGCGAGACCGGACAGACGCTCGGTACACAATCAAGATACTTCTAGATGTACTCGCTATATCCGCCCAGGTCACGGCGTTCGTTGTGTGGCCACTGCTGGACGGGTCTCAGCTGCTGTGGGCGATACCTGTCGCGTGTGTATTCGTGTCCCTAGGCTGGTGGGAGAATTACATCTATCATGTCGACAAACATTCGTCAGGTAAAGTCGTTTTCAATAGAATTTTTAATTATGTATTCAAAGCACTAACTAGTATGCATTCAAGCGCTTGGTTAGTTAGAAGTAAGTTTCAATAATACGTGGTACGGTGATCGCGTTCATCGGCGAAGTGCTATGTCCAGCAGTGGACGTTGAAGGGCTGATATGATGAAATTTCAATAATAATAATAATAAAATTGGTTATTGGATATCAATGGATAATAGTTTACTTGGATACTTATATAGTTACAGCAGTTTTTTTTGTATAAATATAATTTCCTATACTACTAATAAAACTTTTTGTTACAGGCTTTGTGTTATACCTGTGCGACCTGCGAGATGGTCTGAAACAGTCTCGCTATTACACGCAGAGATTTCTATCGCTCTGGAAAATTTTTGTGTTTCTGGGGTGTATTTTAATCTCTCTACATATACAAGAGGATAGTCCGCAAACCTTCTTCACTTGGTTCCATAAGGCTTTTGGTGAACGCGAATATACTGTCTACGAGGTAAGCTTTTAAATGTTACTGACTTATTCGTTATTATAATTGAATTTTACTTGAAAATTCTGCGATTAATATAAAGCAGGATGCAACATCTGCATTTGTACAAGGCATGAAACTGTGACTGCCAATATGTTTTACTGATCGAATTTATGGTATTTCAGATTCATGTAATCATTCGGGACGCATACGATGGTCTACTGCAGTTCACAGTGAATGGGCGCACTTTCCCCATACCGGCGTCTTGGGGCTCTTCTCTGTGGGTCGCCCTGATCCACGTGGCAACGGCCTACGTCTGTTTCGGCGCTTCTAAGTTCGCCTGCAAGATTCTCATACAAAACTTTAGTTTCACTTTCGCTCTAAATCTTGTTGGCCCTCTCTCCGTAACACTCCTCATAGTTTTTTGTGGAATCAGAAACGGCAACCCTTGCGCGTTCCACGGATCCATACCGGACTATTTATCATTTGAAAGTCCTCCAGGTTAGTCGTCTATTGTTGCTTAATATAAAATCGTATTCCTTAATATAAGGCGGCTTCCATATCGTAAATACTTACCTTGTTTACAGTGTTTTTCCTGAGACAGTACATTGGTACTGAAATGGCTTGGGTGTGGCTGCTGTGGTTGGTGTCACAGACGTGGGTGACCATACACACGTGGCAGCCGCGGTGCGAGCGCCTGGCTGCCACCGACAAGCTGTTTGCGAGACCGTGGTACTGCGGCCCGCTCGTTGACCAGTCGCTCATTATGAACAGGACCAAGGATGATGACAATGGTATTCAGCTCGAGGTAGGCATTCAGCTCTTGTCTTTCTTTTCTAAACATTTATACGTAGTTTTTTAAAGGATAATGTTCACACTTTTTTTTAATTATGTGCCTTCAGGATCAAGCCTTATCAGAAATGTTTAGTAATATTATGTTATTTCCGTCAAAAATTAAAGACGATAGCTGCATTTCATTTAATGGCCATTTTCATATTTATGTTTTTTTTTCTAGGATTTGAAAGATCTCCAAAACGCAGATAACGTATCTATAACCAGTTCAGAGAAAATGTCAAAAAATATAAAGCCCTCGGATATGATAACAAGGTAAAGAGCTTCTGTCGTTTTATCTACATAGTTTTAAGTATAGAAAAAAATGCACTGTTATCTTTACTCACATTAAAATATCACCCATTATTCAATGTCACTTGTTTAGGTATTTTGCCGGTGAAGTCCCGCCCCATCCGTTAATTGAAAAGGCCCGTTATCATGTCTTTAATATTGTCAAAAACCAGATAACAATGAAAATACAATGGCTAATCGTGTACGTACAATCGACCGCACGTCAGTGGAAACACTTTGACCTTGAGCTGGCCTAGCCTATTAGGCAGTTTCAATACAAGGAGAGACCAGTTGATACTGGTTTTGTTTGTATTAACGTGCGGTTGACCGTACTAATGATTTTGTTTGTTATCAGGATACACATTTGTGCCACCATGTGGCACGAGACGAAGGAGGAGATGATAGAGTTCTTGAAGTCCATATTCCGCTTGGATGAGGACCAGAGCGCGCGGCGAGTCGCACAGAAATACCTGGGCGTCGTCATACCCGACTACTATGAATTAGAATGTAAGTAAACAAAACAACAACAACTGATAGATACGTACGTAGATAAACTCTTTGTTACAAACAAGCGAAATCACGTTTGCAGAGGCGAGCTTACCGCTTGAAGCGTTCTTTTCCAAACTTGTTTTCCAAAATTCCCGACTTTTTTCCTAACATTTTTGGGCGCCATGGGATGTCATCAATGATCAATAAGTTATTGACCATAACCGAAGTCTTGTCCTGTCCTTGTCAAGTGTACTTATGTAAATACTTCAAGAATATTGTCAAAGTCTGAATATTATGATATTACTAGAAACGTTATAATCCGACGGATTATGGTCAACCTATTTCAATTCTCACAATATTTCAGGAAAAATATAGTCGGCTCGGTATACCTATGCATAATTGGTATAATAATTGTACTGGACAATTTTACAACTGTTATAATAGTTTTTTCTAATAAATTTAATTCACTAGAAAAAACTATTATGCAGTTCGGCCTTTATCTTGATCAAAAATTTTACTTGTTCTTAGCTCACATATTCATGGACGATGCGTTTGAAGTATCAGATCACAGCGTCGAAGATTCTCAAGTCAACAGATTCGTGAAATGCTTAGTGGAAACTATAGACGAAGCGGCTTCAGAGGTTCACCTAACCAATGTACGACTGAGACCCCCAAAGAAGTATCCCACGCCTTACGGAGGCAAACTTGTTTGGACACTGCCTGGGAAGAACAAGTTGATCTGCCATCTTAAGGACAAGTCGAAAATTAGGCATAGGAAGCGATGGTCTCAGGTATGTTAAACCCCCCTATTATCAGTAGTCCGATTATTCAGTCCGATCTATGTTTAACTTATAATTTTATTGTTATTCCTAATATATTTATTGGCCGGGAAGTTCCGAAGGACAGGTACTGCTGCCAAATTTGTTGGTGGCTGGGTTAATTCCAACCGACGTGGTGCAAAATATGCTCCACCTTTATTACACAGACTGACAATTTCAGATAAATATACCTACGCTAGTTTCCTCAAGACGTTTCCTTCACCATTTAAGAAAGTTAGCATGTCTTTACTACACGATAGGCCACGGCTTTCCGACTGCGCCCGATGAATGCCATATGATAAAAAATTACATAATTTGCGGGTTGATTCCCTTTAAATCCTTTTGACATGATACGTGATTTCTCACTACATTGTCATTATCGTCATATCAGCCTGTAGACGTCCACTGCTCTACAAAGGCCTCCAAAGGGATCTATCTCCACGACGACTGGTCCCACGCTAACCTTATCCAGCCGGGTCCCGCGACCTTCACCAGATCGTCGGTCCACCTTGTGGGAGGCCTGCCTACGCTGCGTCTTCCGATACGTGGTCGCCACCCGAGAACCTTTCTGCCCCAATGGCCGTCAGTTCTACGAGCGATGTTCGACTACATTGTGTTAATATGAAATACTGAATTTCAAGTAGATTCGTGTTTGTTATAGGTGATGTACATGTATTATTTCCTGGGCCACCGTTTGATGGACCTGCCAATAACCGTGGACCGCAAGGAAATGATTGCGGAGAACACGTACCTGCTCGCTCTGGACGGCGACATTGACTTTAAGCCGTCCGCCGTCACTCTGCTCATCGATCTTATGAAAAAGGACAAAAATTTGGGCGCGGCCTGTGGGCGAATTCATCCAGTAGGCTCTGGTTAGTACCTTGCTGTAACATCATAATACTATTAAAAAGATTGAACCTAACAATATTGACAAATTTATTCGAATTCGATAATTATTTACAAATAAATCATCTTCATCTAACAACTGCGCATTTCCACATCCGTAATATGAAAGTAATCAAATCAATATTTAATCTTATCATATTGATATTATAACCGATAATTAAATCGGCCAAACAGTAAATACACGATAAGCCGTGTGCAATGGAATGCAAACCTGAATAATTGAATTCGCAATTCTGAGAATGGTTTATGGCAGATTTGTTCAGTTGTTTATTTGACATGACGTTTTTAGGTCAGGGCCGATGATCGGCTCTTGACTTTTTAGGTAACTACGAATACAATCTGTCTTAAAAATAATCTTGAGTTTGATAATGGTTGCATGTCATAAAACTTTAAGGTCTATTGTGTCTAGGATTATATTGTTGTACATAATAATCTAATGCATGGATAACAGGTCATAATAAAGTAACATCTTAACCTATGAGCCTATGACTCAGATCTAGGATAACAGACACTACAACATAGTAGCACACAGTAGTATTAGACAGAATTGACGTCAAAAAAGAATATTGTATTGCAATTTTGAATAAACGAATTTTCACTTCATTTCATACTGACGTTATAACTGTGCATATCTTACAGTATTATAATTCAATTGTAAAGAGTCAACCTTAGGGATATTTTCATTTGCAAAGACAGTTTTGTCAAAACTGATAGACCACTTTCTTGGCCAACTATACTATAGAGTTCAACAACTTCAAATAGAAGCTGATGTCAAAGAATGTCTATTTGATTCCAGGTTTCATGGCGTGGTACCAGATGTTCGAGTACGCCATAGGTAAGACCTATAATCCGGCTTTATTCAGGATTAGTGTGAAGTTTTTTAAGATCTACATATTTTGTCCTCTGAAGTTCAGGCCTAAATATGTTATTCTGTCTTATAAAAATGAGGTAGGCCGTACTCAGTGTTTTGTTCATTTATATCACGAAAGAACAAATTCGCGGAGGCGCCCGCCAAAAACTTTTTAGCTTTATGATATAGAGCAGTAAATTCAGTCAAGGATTCGTACGTTTCACATTAACATGGGAATTCTTTTTAGGCCATTGGCTGCAAAAGGCGACCGAACACATGATTGGCTGTGTACTCTGTAGTCCTGGATGCTTCTCGCTGTTTAGAGGAAAAGCTCTGATGGACGACAATGTGATGAAGAAGTACACGCTCACATCCAACGAGGCCCGGCACTATGTGCAATACGATCAAGGTCTGTATTTTAAAACTAATCATAAAAGTAAAATATATCTGATAAAACACAGTAGGTATGCAATTACTTATCCCTCCAGTTGTAATTTATTGTAGCCTTTATTGAATTCTGTAATTTATTTTATCGTACGGAATTTGGGACCTGATTAATGTAATTAGTCTTTGTATGTACGGTGATAAGTTACGCCGTAAAAGGAGATACGAGTCCAACCATTGCACTTACCGTCGAGGCATATGTATTAGTGTACTTTACAAAGTAATATATTTATGTCAATGACTTTTTGCTTCATGACTTAACCCGACTAAAAGCGAGGAAATATAACTATTGACATTAAATTTTTATTATTTATTACTTGTCTTATTGCAATTTTGTGTTGAATTTTTTAACTTTACATTTTAAGAAAAACTACCATACAAACATTAGTCATGCATGAATAAAAATAAAGAGATCATTACCGAGCAGTGTCGCTTCTTCGTGCTAAGACCCATGGACCTAATAATACTATTAGGTCCTGCTAAGACCTGACACATACGACGGATGAAAATTAATTTACTCTGAATTATAAGTACAGGTACAACTTAACAAGTGTACCTACAATACCCAATATGTATGTATGGGTAGGTTATATACCGGTTTTTAAAACTATTTTTAACCTTTGCCCATATTTTAAATTATTTAAATTTAAGCTTATTTGTTGTTGTTTTAAAGATCAGTAAAAAAATTCAGCCAAGTGCGAGTCAGAGCCGAATTAATTGAATTTTAAAATTTCATTTAAGTGTTTATTTATTATTGATTTTTACATAAATATGTACCTAATACATATAACAGTCTTATAGCGAAAACCCAAATATCTGTTTATCTGCAGAAGACGAATATCCCATTTTAAAAGTGTGCGAATGAATTGTAAGTCTTAGGGACTCTGTACCGCTTTGGGCTCGACGTCATTCATACGATTTTGTTCTATAAGCTGTAGTGATATGGTTCCTTTGACAATGACTTCAAAAAGTGCGCGGGCACTTTTCCGCTTGGTCCGCGCATTCCCTAAGTAATCAAGTGATGGAATGTTGTAGGCGAGGACCGATGGCTGTGCACGTTGCTGCTGCAGCGCGGCTACCGCGTGGAGTACTCGGCCGCCTCGGACTCGTACACTCACTGCCCGGAGCGCTTCGACGAGTTCTTCAACCAGCGCCGCCGCTGGGTGCCCTCCACCATGGCCAACATATTCGACCTGCTCGCCGACTCCAAGCGCACGGTCAAAGTTAACGACAACATATCCACGCTCTACGTCATGTACCAGGTGAGATTTAGATACTGTACGTTTAGCACGCATGTTGTTGTGTTTATATTATAGATACTTTTACTTTCATCATCAGCCTGTACCAGTCCACTGCTGGACATAGGCCTGCCCTAAGGCGTGCCACTGAACCCGATCCTCGGTTCTCCGCATCCAAACACTGCCAGCCGCCTTACGCAGGTCGTCGCTCCATCTTGCCGAGGGGCATCCCTTGCCCAGTCGTGGTCTCCACTCGAGAACTCGTCTACCCCAGCGGTTATCGGTTCTCCGGCAGATGTGGCCAGCCCACTGCCACTTCAACGTGCTGACCCTTTGAGCTAGGTCGAAGGCTTTGGTTCTCTGGCGAATCACCCCCTTTCGTAACCTATCTCTCAGAGTTACATAATAATTTATAATGGTGTCCAATGTCCTTTCCAGGTGATGCTAATGGTGGGCACGGTCCTCGGTCCGGGCACCATTTTCCTGATGATGGTGGGCGCCATGAACGCGATCACGGGCATGAGCAACGGCAGCGCGCTGCTGCTCAACCTCGTGCCCGTCACGCTGTTCATCATCGTGTGCATGACGTGCAAGTCGGAAACACAGGTCAGTGTGCTTTCGTTCCACAAGTTTGCCGAAACTCGCATTTACGACCGATAACTACAAGTACTAATTAAAAATATGTTTTAATGAAATTATCCAATTAATGTATAGTTACGTCTGAATATAAGAAACCTGAAGAGTTGGTTTGTTTGTTTGTTTGTTTGAACTCGCTAATCTCTGGAACTTCCAGTCCGATTTTATAAAAATTCGTTTTGCATTGATAGCCTAATTTTTGAGGAACATTATAGGCTATTAACATCACGCTACGACCCTTAGGAGCCGAGCAAAAAAAACTCAGAAATAACTTATAAAACGCGGGCGAAGCCGCGTGAAACAGCGAGTGTTAGTATAGGTAATGCTAAAGGTACCAACATCGATCTTCGATTGTAAATCATTGTGCAATAATTTATGCGTTGTGATGGATAACCAAGTGATTAATTAAAGCAACTTTAATATAATGTAGTCTGCCCATGGCTGGGTAACTCCAGCAGTGAACACTTACAGGTGATGCATACTTAATGGAGTATCCCAAGCACCATCCAGTCAATCTCTAACATGATTTCATTGTGTCCACAGATCCTGCTGGCGAACATTATAACATGTCTGTACGCTATGCTGATGATGATGGTGATAGTTGGCATCGCTCTACAAATAGTCGAGGACGGTTGGCTGGCGCCCTCCAGTATTTTCTTCATTATCACCTTTGGAATTTTCTTCATAACCGCGGCCTTGCATCCGCAGGAAATAATTTGCCTGATGTACATTGGCGTGTACTACATCACCATCCCGAGCATGTACATGTTGCTGATCATCTATTCTCTGTGCAACTTGAACAACGTCTCGTGGGGAACTAGAGAGGTGGCGCAGAAGAAGACTGCTAAGGTTCGTCTATAGTTATTTAAAATGTCGTTGGTTAAGTGTTAACCTCGTAACTCCTGATGGTAGTTGACCTTTTTTATGGAACCATTCATTCCATGTGACAGGTCAACTAATGCGAGATTTAATTGATTATTTTATTCCTATTTAAAACTGAATTAATCAACTTTTTTTGTGTCTAAACAGAAAAATACATTAAAATTTGAAATATTGTCAAAATCAGAAAATGACAATCTTAAAATCTAACTAAATAGTTAAAAGTATAATAGTTGAAGTTAGAAGTTGCATATTTCAGGAAATGGAATTGGAAAAGAAGAACGCGGAAGAGGCAACAAAGAAAATGGACACACAAAGTGTGATGAAATGGTTCGGTAAATCTGAGGAGACCAGCGGCAGTTTGGAGTTCAACATCGCCGGCCTGTTCCGCTGCATGTGCTGCACCAACCCTAAAGATTACAAAGAAGAATTGCATCTACTCAAAATTGCCAACAGCCTTGCAAAACTCGAGAAGAGATTGGATAACTTGTACGTATATTATCGAAAATTTTATCTACAACTAGCTGTTGTTAGAGACTTCGTCTTCGTGGGAATACAGTTGGAATTTCAGATTATTATTAGTGGTTATTTATTTATAACTAGCTGTTGCCCGTGGCTTCGCCCGCGTGGGATGAGTTTTTTTCCCGCGAGAATAGTTTACTGCGGTAAAAAGTAGCCTATGCCCTTGCCCCAGGGTTCGATGTATCTTCACACCAAATGTCATCAAATTCCATCAGTTCAGTGGTTTAGGCGTAAAAAGTAACAAACAGAAAATAAAATCTGAAAAGGTTGTAACACAAAGAAAAAAAAAAGAAATTGATGGAACCCGTACATTGTTTATGAGGTTTTGTTTTATAACTCCAGGGGTGCATCGAATGATACAGCGGAGCCGCGATTGTCAATGGCGCGCCGCCGCTCGTCGATGGGCCTGCGCGGCGACCTCACCATGGTCCAGGAGTATGAAGACAGCGAACTATCCGCAGATATCCCACGGGTACGATACATTTAATTTAAATTTTGTCCCTATGTTAATCATCATTTCATGTATTCTGACTAATGATGGTCTGTGTGTATTCTTGACTGGCGAATATGCTGCGACTGCGTTCGTTAAACGTTGACTATCCCGTTTTGTGCACCAGGAAGCGGTGGTAGATAAAAAAATTACGTGTATAAATGTACCCAGTGTGCTCATATGCGTAATATACTTTGTCTTTATGAATGCAGGAGGACAGGGATGATCTAGTGAACCCGTACTGGATGGAAGATCCGAATCTGCAGAAAGGCGAGGTGGACTTTTTGACGACGGCTGAAATCGAGTTTTGGAAGGATCTTATCGATGCATACTTGAGACCAATCGAGGAAAACAAAGATGAGCAGGTTAGAAATATACACTAAAAGCACAGAATAAATAGTAGCACTAAAAGTAACAACGGTTCAATAGATAAATAACTAAGCTTGGCGATTATATGCGGTGATTAAGCGCTCATTATATCTGGTGGTGGATTAGTTAGACTTTTGAGTTTCGATATGATACTGAATGTTAACATAGAGACCGAGTCGTATGATTCGATAAATAAATTCTTAATTCCTGTGCATCGCAAATTGCGATGCCTAATAATGTTTATTTTACGAAATGCCGACTAAATGTGTTAACAATTGATCGCCTTGTTGGGCTAGCGACTTGGTTATTTAGATTTGGGCGCTAAAGATCGTGGGTTCGATTCCCTTTAGTTAGGTACAGTTTATACAAGTTGGTCCTGGTAATAAATAAATAAATAATAAAACAATCCTACTAATATTAACACGAAAGTTTTAAGGATGTTTGTTACTCTTTCATGCAAAAACTACGGAACAGATTTTGATGAAAATTTACAGTAATACAGCAGAATAACAATTAGGCATAGATACCTCGGGGGGAAAGCTGTTACCGCGGGAAAAACTTATCTACGCGGGCAACGGCTAGTTAATTGTGGACTACCGTAATATAAGATTAAACTTAGTACGGAGTCCTTGCAAACATTGTAATGTGCTGTTGTTATTGGAAATAAAACATTTTATTATTATTAAAAAAATAATAAATATATAAAAATATATATATTTATATATATAAAAACCCGTTTGATCGCAGCAACGCATCAAAACGGACCTGAAGAACCTGCGCGACACGATGGTGTTCGCGTTCGTGATGATCAACGCCATGTTCGTGCTCACCATCTTCCTGCTGCAGCTCAACCAGGACCAGCTGCACTTCCAGTGGCCCTTCGGACAGCAGATAGGCATCTCCTACGACGACGACATGAACATTGTGAGCAAGCCACTGATAGCACTAGCAGAGTGATAGAGAGTGCGGCAACTTCCAACAAGCGTTTTGAAACGCACGCGCACAAGCGCAGTATTAACCTACACTAGCACACAGGGATGCGCGCGGAACGAGTACTCGGCCACAGCTAGCTTGGCGACGCGCTTATTTCTGCGTGCTAGTGTAGATGTACACTGCGCTTGTGTGCGCGCGTTTTAGAGCGCTTGTATGGAATTTCCGTACTCTCGTTCACTTTGGCGCTAGTGTATGCAGTAAACAGGAATGAAGAAAAAACGAGGAATACAGAAGTAACCCTGTCTAGTAGGAATGATATGTGTATAAAATTTATGATTTTTAATTTGTGTGCCATATCTTGGACTCAATAACACAGGAATTTCATTTCAATTCATGAAATTAATAGTTTTAATAATTAATTTTGCCTCCCATTGTTCTCGCAGTTACGTACAGTTACAATAACTTACAGCCAAAAACAAAACATTTTTCGTAACTAGAGAAAGAGATTCGATGCAGACCTTAAATAATTACCTTTTCAAACAGGTGCTGATCGAACGAGAGTACTTGCAGTTAGAGCCGATCGGGTCTCTGTTCCTGATATTCTTTGGGTCGGTGATGTTGATACAGTTCACGGCCATGTTGATGCATCGGCTGGGCACCCTCACTCACCTGCTCGCCACAGTCACCCTCAACTGGTACTTCACTAAGCGAGTGAGTAATAACTATATTATATTATCTTCCATCAATGCCGGTCGTTGCCTATTATTACGGGTCTATTCTTAACTTTTCAATCGTTTTCAAAAAGGAGGTTCTCAATTTGACTGTATTTTGTCTGGGTGTATGTTACGCGATATCTGCGCAGATTGTGTATAGGTTTGAACGATTCTTTTTTTATAGAATAGACTAGGTTGGATGGAATGGGTCCCATTTCAATTGCGAAAAATAATTCATATTAAAAAACTTTTTTGTTTAAAATGTAAAATGTTTATTTCCGCAGCCCGACGAAATGACGGAGCACGCTCTAATCCAGAAGAACGTTGTGGAGATCGCGAAGGATCTGCAGAAACTGAACGACGACGACCTGCAGAAGCCCATAGGCGAGGAGCACGTGTCGCGCCGCAAGACCGTGCACAACCTGGAGCGCACGCGCGACGCGCGCCAGAGCACCGTCAACCTCGACCTCAACTTCAAAAAGAGATTGACCATACTACAGAACGCCGACCCAGGTGAGTCTACTAACGAAAGGAATACTCGTGTCGATTCGGAGGTGCACGCCTTAACTAAATTTGTGTGCTCTTTTTTATCTATAAAAATAGGAAAGAGATAGCATGAATTTTAGAACTGTCAAATATTTTAGTCCTGTCAGACATAGGGAATTTCAATCATGTTTTAAATTTGCAATAGAAACCCGATCCTTTTTTTGTGTCTGACAGGACTAAATTAATTTGACAGTTCTAAAATTCATGCCATCTCCTTCTTATTTTTAAAGTAAAAAAAGAGCACAAGAGCCTAACTATCCGAATCAACACCACTGGATACTCAGGCGTTTTAAGGCGAATGAAATACTTAAAATTATTTGAAGGCCATAGGGAAAGAGTCATTTAAGTCACCTTCTTGTAGAATTTTAATAGTATATTAGTACAAAATGACGCTTTTTCTTACCCGAGGAAGGAAGCTAGTTTCGACGCCAGCCAAAGGCGAGTATATACTTATAGTAAATAAAGAAAAAATATTTTGTTGGAAAAGCGAATAAAGTCTGATTTATTGTGTCAACAGAAATAGTGAACCGATTGCCATCACTGGCCGGCAACATTTCGACGCGCCGGGCGACGCTGCGCGCTCTGAAGACGATAAGGGACTCGGTGGCGGAGCGACGCCGCTCGCAGCTGCACACCACGCGAGAATCGGTCAACCGGTTCATATACGAAACACCCGGCGAGGTAACATTCATATGTGTTTAGCAGCCAAATAAAATCACATCTACGCTCACCATTATATTATGCCCAAAACCATGAATATCGCCATGTCACTGTGGCTGTACTCTTATCGGGAACCAATGTTACTTGCAGCTGCCCGAAATGCCCGGGCGAGCGTCCATGTCTGGCGGGTACGTGAACAACTCGTACGAGCCGGCGGAGGAGAGCGACGAGGACGCCGCGCCGCTGCCGAGGCGGAGCACCGTGCGCTTCAGGGACACGTACGCGTGACCGGTATAGTCGACGGCAAACTTCTTGAAGGTCTCTTTGGCGGTGGGGTGCGGGGCGCGACCGAATCGAGCGCGCTACTGGTAGATCTGTCGACTAATTACGCGAACTTTCCCCCACTACGTCACTCAATGTTCAAGAAGTTTATAGTACTATATCAGTGAACAGTAGATTAGAACGACAAGAATTGTGTAGCACAGTACCGCACGTCTGTGGAAACAAAACCTGTATAAACAAGTCTCTCAAGTTATTGCAACTTCCTAATAGGCTAGGTCAGCTTAAGGTCGAAAGTGTTTCCACTGACGTGCGGTCGACTGTACTATTACTATGAAGACTTAAGAGATGAAGCCACCCACAATGTGGCGCGGTGGGGGTGCAGTGACGGGCAAGCTGCAAGCCGCGTCAGTGTGGGGTCCAATACATTACAATCCTGAATAAAATGGCCGCCACCGACATCGCCCTAGTGTAGGGGCCCTTTTTGTTGTGAGAAAGACTTAAAAACGTAGTTATTTAATGGTGTGTTATTTATTACGTAGTACTTTATGTTATATATTGTATATAATTACTAAAATCGTCTATGTAGCATTCGTTTATTATATGTATATGAGATTTGGGTTTTTTGACGATAATATCAATAGTAAAGCTACGTATATTTAGTACTTGGCATTGTATTTCCAATTTTATATTTTGCATGCCTAATCTGTGACCGATGCCATTGATCTACTCAACTAGTCTGACATATGTAACCCTTCTCATATTCCCAAGAAAGGAAAGATGTAAGCATATTTCCAGACACTTCCAACCTACTTGATCCCATTAAATTTCATAATATATACTACCCTACCACACCCCGATATTTCTCCGTTTCCTGTCGACATATTCTTCGATCATAGAATATCTTAAAAACCCGGGCCACCTACTCTATCTCCTTATCTCTTCCTCTATTTCTCTTCCGTGAACGGAACTATCGGGAAGATACAGCTGTTCATTGACCAATCATAGAATTCTAGTAAACAAGTTTTGTACCTTTTTGCCATTTAATTCCCTTTTTACACTTAGTGGCTTCTCTCGTGTCAGCGCAGCATTGTGGTGTAAAAATTATTATGTATATTTATAATACAAAAAATATGTATAACTAGAAATAAGTAAATAATTTCATTCATTCATTCATTATAGTGTTTATTCGAGTAAACGTACCTTTGTGATATATTAAATTATTTTTATTCCATGTGCATTCTTTTTTTAGTAATTACTGTTACGTATTATTATTTTTAATTTATCATACTGCACCCTTAATTTCTTACTAATATTGTAAGTATTTAAGAGTTGTTAGAATATGACAGAATGGTGACAATTAATTCCTGACTTTGCCTCTGACTGGACCTTGCACAACAGGTAGAAGAATTATTACCAGTATTACCAATGGTCGGAGTAAGTAACTAGTGCTATTGGGATAAAGACCTCAAGCATTATGATTATTTAGACATACCCCCGGGGTTTTAATGTATTTTTCATTACTGATACTATGAAAGTAGGTCTGAAGTTGCCTGAGGAGCGGGTTGAAAGTAATACATCTCAGCCCTAGGGAGAATCGCTTTCAACTGACAGCTGTCAAATTATATTTAAAAAAACTAGTACTATTTTGACATTTCTATTGGACCATGTTCCAACTGTCTATACAGCCACTCAATTACAGCGCGATGTAAAATTGAAATAACATAAAGTTATGTAATAATTAAAGAATATATTTTTTTAAATGACTTTATTATAATTATTACTGTCAACTATTTCTTTAAAATAACATAGATTTGGACAAAATATTTACCATTTTTTCAATGATGAAAATGAAAAATAATGGCAGAATAGCTGGCCGGCCACAGAAAAAAAAACAAAGTAGACGGGAAAGCGGCAATCCGATCTTCATTTGTTTTTTCGAGTTGTAGAGTTTTGTTTATACTTCCGTATAGCAGAGATTTGTATTAACACTCATTTTATGTACATATTTGTTTTTACTTTCAGTGTATTCTTAATGAAAAGCACAGTGTTTCCCTCGGGTTCAAGACTTATTTAGAGGTCAGTTTATTAGGAGGACCCCGTCTCGGGACTTAAATAAGTTACTTTCACACCTAGGTTAACAATGTACTATACTATAGGTAGTGTAGTGATGTTAGTATTATGCCTCCGGGACGTTATTTATGTTCTGACAAATTAGCAATAAATGTGCACCCTGGAAATCCTGCGATTAGGGCATGTCCACGTTATGCCACTATTTACGAATCCCACGAAATTACATTACCTACCCTGACTTAATAATAATACTTTTTGTATATAAATTTATATATATAGCTTTTATTTACTTGTAAGTCGTGTTTTTTTTTATATATTACTGTCTTGACCTTACATCAACTTACTTTACAAAGCATAAGAACCGAACTTTTATGAATTTCGTAAATGACTTAGTATTCACCAAGTGCATTGGAAATACCCAAACCCCAAATTTTCCGAATCGTTTGGTTAGAGGTCCTCTCGGTAGGGCTTGAGTCAGAGCAAGTGAGGGGGTCGCCGGCCTAGCGTGCGCGGGCGCAGGCAGTGAGCGCGCGGCGATCCGACCGACAATACGTGCGCAGCCGCACCATGCACGACCGCCCCCGCGAGTGCTTTCCCCGCCCAATCTAAACCTTGTGAAGTGCACCATAAGGATTACACATTCCCACCTGGATTCACAAAACGGTAAGTAACTGTAATTTAAGTCTTGACATTTTCGTGCCAATTTCTTGACGCTTTGATTTCTCGAGGCTATTGCACGATCAGCTGCGAAAGTATGCGAAGTCTTTAATAGTTCTTACATATCGTATTGATACGAATCCAAGATAAATTTTAAACATTGAAAACGAATAAAGTTTTGGATAAACCTCAAGGTAATGGATGAAGTTTGTCAAAAAGTTGGTTACTTTCGCTTTCTTAAGTTTGGAAAGCGATATTTATCTCTGTATTCCGTATTCACGACTTAAGTAGGTTGAAAATGAAATCTGAAACGCGAAAATTTGTGGGCTCGCGTTAAGACAGATATCTCTACCAATTAAATCCGCATTGCGTCTATGTTTGCAATCATAAACAAAAGTGAATGTAGGCGGTCAATGGGAGAAGTGAGAATGTTAAACAAGGACAGACAAACTTCCTTAACACGTTAAGCGTCTAGTATTTAAATTACAATTAACTTTTGTATTCATAAACCAAAAAGTTGTATTAAAAACGTTTTTAGTATTGTATGTTTAGGCCACTTTATTAGTCATATCCGCATAACCGAAGAAAACAGGTCCTCCTAGGTTCCACTAAAATCGTTACTGCTCAGCTCTTTTTGCCGCAGCTTGATGGCCTCAACTCAAACAAACCAAAACCTTCCTCAGTATACCCTCTAAGTTCAGTGAAAACTGCATCTAAATCTGTTCTCAAATTTTAAGCGGCAATACAACAAGATCTTTGTATTTTATACAAAAGCGTTATACGTATTCACGTTGCTGAAACGTCAAAAAATGTGTGAGTTCACTCTTTCACTTTGTATCTACGAAGGACAGTAAAACCTTGAAAAATATCGATGCGGTTAGCGAACGGAGAGTCAACTCTGCGTCACAATCCTGAAGATTATATTATACCGAAACTGGCGTAACGTGTGTATTCAAGTTTCCCACGGGAACGTATTTAGTATACCCTACTGCGGGAATACTTTACAAGAATATATCTGTTAGAGGCCTGGAATACCTTGCGATACTTCGACCCTACAGGATCTGTTGTGCCCACAGAACACGGAAACAGCTCGCTACGCTCCCGCTTCCATTTCTATGGTTGTGCCAAACCCCTGTCCACCGAAAGTGCCCCAATCCGTTTCTTTGTGGACTTCACATACGCGTTTGGATATAAAATCTTTCAAGTATGCAGGTTTCGAAAAACTCATTGGTGCGGGCCAAGGTTCGAACACACGACCTCGTAAACGTGAGGCGAGTGTACACCCTACTAGGCTACTACGCCCATTGGGAGAATAGAAGTTTGTCTTGGCATTTATGAGTAGGTAATGTTCTTATGTGAATGGAATTCATAACGCCGCGGAATCAACGCAGCGTAGCGGCCCTAAGGCCTCGCACGCGTCCGGTTCCGGCCGAGGGTCGTTCTCACTTGAACAAGAACAATTTTGCGATTTCCGCGACTAATTAGACGCAATAATTAATAGCCCCTGTGTTGCGCAGTCGACCTGTTTCACGTACAGCACTAGTCTAATTAGATTCAAGGAGTACAATTGGATTATAATGACATCTTTCGAAACCGCTATGAAGGCACATAGATATAAGTACAGTGAGGTTCTATAATTTGCGCTCAGTCGGGAGACCATTGTTGGGTGTGCGACATTTTGAATGTCAAAGTATCCTTCCTTATGACGACAGAAATTAGACAATAAACAAACAAAGAAACAAACTAACAAACAAACAAACAAACAAACAAACAAACAAGCCAAGTCATTTTTGTGGCCAAGTCAGCAACTAATTTTGGCTTTATAGAAAATGACGAAGTATTATACAATTTGCCTTCGGCAAATCGGAAATCAGCGAGCCGTTAGAAACTAATGACGCCGTTCGTAATGTGGCATATTATACAATTTGCCTACGACTCTTCTACTTTGAACTCGTCTATTATAGTTCAAATAGTAAGTCAATGTACAGGTCAGATAAATATAGTGCTGCTATAGTATAGTCAAGATTTCACGCCCGCCAGACCGTTTGGTTCAATAATAAATTGTTCTAATCGTGACTGACTTTCCCTTACATTTGGCCTTGTTCTCGTAAACTAGATTTTTTGGTTTCAGTATTCAGTAGTCTCGTAACTCTTATCTTATTTTACAAATCAAATTTCCTTCAAACTTAATTTTACAGTACCTACATGCTAAAGACAACATATTATATAGAACGAATTTTAACTCTCGAGCTCATTCCAATTTTATCATTATTACTATTAGATAAGGTTTGTATTGTAGGTGTGTTAACTCATAGCGAAATCGTACCCTACCTATACTCGTATTCGTACTCTACCTATTTATAACCAAACCTCATAAATAACTATTAAAAATGTTGTACATCAAAGTTAGAAACTTGCAGTTTCTCTACTTGGCGAGGGCGCTCCGCATTGCATATACAAAAGACATCAACGCACGCCCACTAGGCCTCGCGTCGCGTTCGATCGAATAGGTCGGTGTACTGTTCTAGGACAACAACAATATTCTTTCATTTAGGTATTTTATTTATGGAATGTATACCTACCTCCGCATTTGTTTGGTATATAACGGGTTTTAGTGGTGAGCTTAGGCCCATTATGGTGGAAAGTATAGAGGGTATCCATTGAAAGTATTTAAACTTATAAAGAGTTGCTGCCTTCCATTGCGTTTCTTACTCGTCTCGATAACATAATTACAGTAAAATAAAAATAACCCAATTAGGTATCTATGTAAACATTTTTGAAAGGCCTAGAAAGCAAAAACCATGACGAGATCTTGGTCCCTAAACGATATTTTTCTATTTCTGAGCAGAAAAACACAGATGCCGAATATTATTGAAACAATTCAGCAATTTTACTTTTGACCTAGTTATCTATTTGATGTTGCCAAAACTATTAAAAAATAAAAAAATACATTTCTCAAAGAATAGCAAACACGAATAACTTTAGAAAATAGGTTGATATCTTAACTATCCACTTTTATATCGATGTAAAAATAATAGAAAAAGTTATTACCTGCCTACATACTTCACTTTTTACTCTTTTTTAAATATAGTGTTACCCGAAAAAAATTGTGAACTGATAAATAAATTGTTCATTGGATGCGGCATGGATGGTTACATTTACATATTCCTTTTCGACGTAATTTGTTAGTTGATATGGTGTGGGATTATAAACTTTTTGATTTGGTTTAACTTAACTATCTTTAATTTTTTTTTCAAATTTGCCATACGAAACGGTCACCATGAAGGTACTGTGACGAACTTTAAAAAATACGAGTAAAAATGTTACTGAAAAAATTTCTAAAAGAATAAAATTGCTATCAGCCCATATTTTCAGGAAATTTAAAACGTAGCTAGGTACCCCATTGCTTGTATTATATTCAAATGTTTCACATGGATAGTAAAGCTACAAGACTACCTACTATTTGCGCTTCACCTACCTATACAAAAGAAGTCAACGCGCGCTCGTTACACCTTGTGCCCGACTATACATATTAAAATAATATTATATCGGTGTAATATTATTCATTCGTCTTTAATAATATGTTCTACTCGTGTATTTATATAGCATAAATATATATATGTAGGTTGCCTTATAAGATTTCTGTAGTTTAAATGGAATAAACGTACTTTTTCAAGTTACCATTCCATTGCGTGTGCTTAATGTAACCTGCGTTTAGATTTAGTGACTTTCCACTGAAACTGGTTATTACATTAATGAGTAATAAAAAAGACAATCGTAATATGTAGTAATTAACGTAATACGATTATACTTACAAATTCTAAACAGATAACAGGTACTACGACCGTTCTATAATCGAACTAATTTTAAAATAACAAGGGACCATTACCAGCTCGATTCGAAGTGGTAATGTGAAAGACAATTGCCTAATAATTGTACATGATGTATGAGTCAAGTTGAGTGCAGATGGATTATGAAATTATCAAAAAATAATAATCTTTATATCCTACACAATTTGTATTTTATTTATGTAAGTAATTATCAAAAATGCCTGGACCGAATACAATATGTAGCTCATATAATTATCTGTATGTTTTACGATATAATTTAAGTACCTAAGTATTTTACTGACGTAGTAACGTGTATTATCGACTTTTGTATAACACAAAGAGTTTTCTCATGCTCGAGATCAAGTACTAAAGAATGCTATAGAAACAAGTATGAATGTGAGGCAGTGTTGCGCAGTTCGAAGGCAGTACAACAGGGGGAGGGAAGAGGTGCGCGGAGGGGGTACGCCAGCTGGCGGCCACCGAGTGAAAGTGAGCTGAACCGGCCTCAAGTCCGCCACAACTTAGCGCTGTAGATACCATATACTACTAAGTTTCTTATTTGCTACTATATTTATCGGTATTATATTTATAGTTTCAAGACTTAATTTCGAATGCGAACCGGTTTCTTCGAATTTGCTGCGCCATTAATTCTCTAAACGAGTCGACAATAATAACAACTCTACAAATTCGAGTTCCAAAACTCGACTATTCTTCTTAAATAAATAACTATTTAAAACTAGATGGACCACACTAGCAGAACGTAAACGTAAAAACTCATCACTACACTTCCCTAAACAGTAACATCTTTGTAAAGCACAAAGAATAATTAAATAAATGTTCACAAAACTAATTACGGTTATTGTCTACTCTTTGTTTCCGGAAAATATAAAAAATTACGTCACGTTTATAGACGTGTAATAAACTATTACATGCTTGCTGCAAACGTTACGTAGTACATAACACGGCAATGAAGCAAGACTACAGTAACCGTAACCCATATTCAATATTAAAATGTCATTTTACTGTGTCTATTCTATTTACAACAATAATTTGCTTTTCGCCCTAATAATAAAAAATTGGGTAGGCAGTATTTCACCGTAAATGAATTTTCCAAATAGGATCGATAGTTCCGGCCAATTAGTTAGGTATGAGGAAACTTACAAACTTTATTCTATAGGAGGTAGAGTAGACATAATTTGACGAACTAATAGAGGCAGTTTAGAATTCTAAATACGTTGGTAGAATTAAAATCACATTTAACTGAACTATACTTGGGGTACAATTCATACTATTATATACCTACTAGCCGAAGGCGTTTTATAGCTGTAAGTTATTAGGACAGATATAATTAGCCTCTCTAGTATTAGTATCTTTGTAT
The DNA here is from genome assembly GCA_949699065.1 of Metalampra italica. NCBI lineage: Eukaryota > Metazoa > Arthropoda > Insecta > Lepidoptera > Oecophoridae > Metalampra > Metalampra italica. The sequence continues at coordinate 5,847,694 of OX452970.1, read as the reverse complement.
AAGGAGATAATCTCACAGTACAATAGAGCGGCTTTTGTCCAGTCCGTGGCCGACGGCGCGGAAGTCGCTGACCTTGCGGCCGCCGGCGCGGGCGCAGCCCTGTTCGGCCCACCTCCGCCAAACTCGCACCTATATACTTAAATGATATACACAATGTATCAAGAATGATAGCCTGGGTTACTTGATGATGTTGATTAGAAACGTTTTCTTTTTATCTGCATTACATAGGCGCGTATAGGTATGTACAGGTAAAGTACGTAATTGTACGTAATAATTAAATCTTCAATGTTGAGATTTTTGGGGGAGGCCTTTGTCCAGCAGTGGACGTCTTTCAGCTGTTATGGTAATGATGAATTAAATCTTTGATCTGCCAGCATCAGTGTTGACTTCTATCATCTACTATTGCGCTCCATCACCATCACCAGTCGCTTCCGTGCAGGCAAAGACTGGCGCTTAAGATACATGTTTTTTCTTTACTAAGATAAGCCGCTATAGTACAGGAGGTCTATGTGTGCGTTTCAGTACATATTCAAAGAGTGTAGTTGATAAATGTGAATTTTTTTGCACAATTGTGTGTGCAAGGGATGAATGACCGGCAAGGTCGCGCCGCGAGGGATCGCCGCGGAATGCGCCGGCGCCACTGCTGTGGAATAATCAGACGTGATTCATGCAAGAGATACTCTTGGAAAGACCTGTAGTGCAATCAATGTTGGATTTGCAGAGATTACCATTTTCTGTCAGTTAAATTACATTGTTAAAGGGTTCATACTCAGTTACCTACTTTCACTTTTGAGTTAAGATTTAAAATGGTTTTAAACGTACAAAAAGGGATAACGTACTAAACGCAAACCTAACTGATCTAAGTACCATTTTCTTTTTTTGACCCGATTAATTATCTCAGTTCACGATTTTGTAACTCAGTCACGATTTGTTTAATAAGATAGTGAAGCTTGTATACTCCAAAGTTTGTCACGGTCCAAAATAGAAAGTCGTGTTAACAGTAATATCTACAACTTTACAATATTGTCATTATAAAATTGTAATGTAAGATGATAAGCGTTTCCGGGAATAGAGAACTGTTTTGAATCGTGCTATGATACCAGAATAAAAAGTCAAAAAAACGCTAACTATTTCAGTGTTGAACGAGGATGGCGATGGCGTCGGGAGGGAAACGGCGCGAGGAGGGCAGCGATAACTCCGACGACGAGCTCACACCGCTCGCTAACGAGATCTACGGAGGCAGGTCAGTACAGAAAATATATTTCTTGAATAAAGAAAGGATAACATTTAATGCCTTAAGTATACACTATCAAATAGACAAAAAAATTAAATTACCTTAAAACTATGTCGAACAGTATGTATACTGAAACAAAGAGTATAGTAATCAGGAAAGTTGGAATCTCTTTGGTGGCGCGCGCGCTAGTAGATAATTTTTTGATTCATGTGAAAATGTAATGCATATCTCCAGTATTTTGTATATTTTTAACAGCTTAAGATACACACACAGATTACACATAGAAGCACTTTAAAATTCTACATCAGCCTTGTCGTATGAATCTAACGGTATGATTGACTTTTGCTTACTTAGCCTAGGTACTTATCTTGCCATCAACCAGTAACATAACACACATATTTTTAAAACACTTTTTACCTGCCCAAATCTCATAATCTACGTCAGTTGTGTCTCACTGGTTCTTGTTTGTAGGAGGGCTGAGAACTGTTATAGAGATTACGTGAATATGCGCTCAGTTACTTGTATGACATCATCAGATCTGAGATTCGGGCTTCATTTGACACGTCATCGCCCGCCGGCAGGGTCATTCGACGAGCTTAGGGGTTCTAATACCTAAAGCAGTAGTGACTTATAGTAGTAGTATTTTAGTAGTTTCTCAAAAAACGTACGTAGCTTAATGTATATTTATCTATTACTTATCTGTGATACTAACTAACCGCAGACATTTAGTTTATCTTAGGTATATCAAAAACAGATTACCTACAACCTATATAAGTATAAGAAGTCGATAGTCGAAGTTTGCGGTTTGATTAAGAAATAACCATGAGGAATATATTGAAGTTATAAGTGTACAATATAGGTAACAGAATAATTATAATAATGTGCATTGTACACTTAAAACTATCATTGACACAAACCTATACCGAAGGTTATCAATAAAGTGGTAACTGACAACGCCATTGGATATTTACAATAGGTAGAGGTATAATAAAAGTAGCCTTCAACGACGCGCGACGTTACGTAGTGTTAGAAAATTGTTAGACATCATATCACTGCGATTTCTTCATCGTGAACAATTTGAGTAGAATGCAGTTAATGATGTTGTTTTGTTATATTGACGGTAACGGATATTAATACAGTTGGTACATAACAATGTTGTGAGTGTACAAACAAACAAGAGGCTGCCAAGGTAGGGCGAGACATTATGTTCCCATCATCATGAGGCATTGAGCAATAGAGCAGAGCACGAGATGCGTCGTTCCGTCTGTGTGGCAACTCTCACTCACGAATTTCCCAATCAGTCCACTAGCTATTAAATAAAATGATAAATCTAATATTTTACAGATCTTTCCGATAATGCTAACGATCAAATAGTTTGATAAATTGGTCGATGTCAGATCTCTCTCAGATTTTTTCCGCCTTTAAGTTTGAGATGGAAGATTTATAAACCTATACCTACTTCTCTTGATGGGTAATCCTGGGGAATAGAAAATGCTCCTGGAATCTGCTATTCAAGCTATTTGGCAGATTCTGGTAGAATAAAAATTGGTTGGAGACGACTTATATTATATTATATACTTATTATATTTTTATACATAATCAAGCACTATACCTAAACATATTATATTAAACAAAGGCATCTTCAAAGTTATGTATCTTATCATCGTAGACTACCTCAACCTTTTTAAATAAGTCGTACGTAATATTAAAAAGAATTGATTGGATTTAAAATTTATATTTCTGTTAGCTGGTGGTTGGCTAGAGGTCGGTACGTTCGCCGATCGGTCACCTCAGCTCTCCGCAGCCTGTGCCCGGAACCCGCTCAAATGCCAAGGTTGACAACTCTGACGACACTACTTTCGATCGATCGCCTGCGCCACATTTTTGCGCCCCACTTCGCTCTTTGTGGCCTCAGACGCAGACACCAATAGCGACACGATTAGTCATTGAAACAGAACTACTTTATGATCCGATCGTATCACAAATATTTTATTGGGATACTTATAAATACTTTACACATACCTATAAAAAAATCGGTTTCCCCATATACACGCAGGATTACCCTACGTGTACCAATTTTTACGTTTGAGAAAAGAAGAGAGAGGTTCCTTTTATTTCCACCGAATACTCTTAGAACATAGCAAGAGGAACGGCAGCAAATGCTTTCGTCGTAGTGATACTTACATTGTGTATGGATGTCCGACGGGGTCGGACATGCTCGGAATATCCAATGACAACGGATCCTAAGCTGGACACTATTCCAGCTTGACTCAACTACGAGTAACTTGATTCAACTACTACCTACTACATTTACATTTCAAAGGTTATACGTTGAAGACAATTTTGCCATAAATTCAAGCAAGTTATATTATCACGTCAATAACATAACGGAGCAATGTTCAAAGCATTCAAAATAAAGAGCCAAATATTTGAACTCGATGTGAAGAGGGATAGCACACGTTGTGCATATTATTTTCGCTTAACGACAGAGAGTCGTTGACCTGCGTCAGCGCTGGGCACGGGCTCCAATCTGGAAGTGGTTCGCGTACTAAGGTCAACAAGAAAGTTCTTTATTTCGTCAGGTTATAGGCTCGCAGGTATGCGTAAGCCCCGGCATGTAGTTGAGAACTTTAAACAGTTATTAACCATGTTTTTGTAACCCCAACCAACATGTTGCACTGAAAAGCTTTTATAGACATAAACATCAGCTTTAAGCTGTCTTTCCATTAAAAAAATACATATTTAAGTGAAATCAAAAGTAATTAAGAATAATAAAATATTGTCTACAGTGACATCAGCCTGTAGGTACTAGTCCACTGCTGGACATAGGCCTCCCCCAAGGCGCGCCACTGAACCCGATCTTCGGTTCTCCGCATTCAGTCATTGCCACCCGCCCTAGTGAATTATAAAATTGCAACAATGGCTGGATACATGCTGGATAGATATAAGTTGTAGCTAATATCTTTATTGCTATTACAACATTGTGTGAGGTGTGACACGTGGCACGAGTACGGGCGTACTCAGACGGCTTTCGTAAGTTTTCGTGAGCTCGAGCGACATTGAGCGCTCTATTGTTCGGAAACTTGCGCCCCGCCCGCCCGCCGCGGCCGCGCGGGCGCAGGCGCAGGCCCGCAGCAGGCTCGCACGCATACACATCAGCAACACCTAGACGCGGCAATCTGGTTCGTGTGTGAAGGAAGGTCATGCTGATCTAATCTATTCATGCACGATTTAGAATTAGGTACCTATCTACATTTCTACTCTGTAAACCCCAGAATCCGACTGCGTTTCAGTTTCAAAAGAAACTAAGGATAATACGTCCTTAGAAGTACTCCGGTAAAAAATGTTAATGCTATTCTCACTTCGTACTAGACTTTTTAGAAATAAGGAAAAGTTGATTTCATTCATGATAAATAGCGGTTCCATGCGTAGAGCAGTACGATCGTATGGCAATTAGCAACCCGACGATATAGTTTCTCATGCCCACTGCTGCAGAACGAAGAACTCACTGCACACTGCACACAACGTCAATGTTCTGGACAAAACAATTCGACATACCGTTTACAATGATGATATCCAACAAAAAATGCTCAAATGATATACTTATGTACTTACATGTAATTAACATGAATAATGTAGATATTATAACTAGTGACATTTCCATGATCTTATGACCAAATACAATTTTTTTAATACATCTATTATTTATGTAATTTTTTTTCAATATTTTTTTATGTAGAAACATATATAATTGACCAATAGGACATTAGTATTCACGTTTTGTCCAGCGCGTGACAATGGACGCGATGTGTGCGGTGGTGGCGTGCCCGGTGGACGGTGGATGGGCCCAACAGTCTCTGTTGCGATCGCACCGTTCGCTGTCCTCACAATGAGTTATTGAACAATATTCGGAGGAACAGGACACGTCGACGTCACACTTTTAATACTTGCGAAATTGCTTTTCCCGCTATCGTGTTAGATTAACTGTGTTCACAATGGTCAAGTGAAATTGGATAAAATGACTGATCACGATCGTAAAAGTTGTTATGAGAGGGAGGATTTGGAGGAAACAGTTTATGGTCCGAACAACAATAATTCGTTGTACAGTAATGGGACGTTGCATTACTGTAGCATTTACAGGTAAGCTTTATTCTAAAAGCTTTAAATTATACCTAACAAGTGTTAGAAATGTCGGTTTATTACTAGACTTGAAAAGTGGTACGTAGCGTATACGCTATGATGGTCAAAAATTATTCAGATTGTAACTGAAGTACGAGTATATCATACTAGTTTTGGAGCTAACTTCAACATAATTTATTTAGCTAAGTAAATTATTCAATTTTGTAGCAAGTAGGTTTTTTACTACATCGAGGCCGAGTCGAGTAACTAGTCATACGTTATGCATTGCATTCAATCAGTGGCTAACTTTCTAATGTTTCTTTTACGATACGAACCACATAAATTATTAATATTATATGTTGCTAATAACGTCAGCCAGAAATGAAACTTGGTTGCTTAAAATGTTGCGACTTTAATCTCTATATTATTAGGAAAGACATTTGGTTTACAATTTTAATTTTAAAAAGACCGATGTGCAGTAGTAATAAGTAAGGACCCCGGACATCATTTAAGATTACGCTAGGACAACTGTTGTTATATTTATCAACCGACTTCAAAAAAAGGAACGAGGTTCTTCTCAATTCGACACGTATGTTTGTATGTTTTATAGTTTAATTTTAAAGTTGTGGCAAGTATTATAATCAATTGAACTGTTGAGAGGTACTTCTATAGATTCAGGGCCTATTACCTAGAGCGAAAATTCAATCTAAAACGGGAAGCCGGTCCACCAGGTGGACCAACGACCTAAAGGTGACCGGAAGCGGCTGGATGCGGCGGGCGGAGGACCGGGTGTGGTGGCGTTCATTGGGGAAGGTCTATGTCCAGCAGTGGACGTTAATGGGCTGACATGATGAGCTAGAGCGAAGTTATTTCTAGATACCTACCAAACGGTTTTTTTCGGTCTATGGAAAGTGATTGAAATCGCGTTGGTCAAATGGTCGGTTACTGCGGGCGAAAAGGCACGCGCTGCGACGCGACGATCGCAACGTATAATTGGGTTACCACAGTGCCGGCTCAGTTACTTACGTAAACCCCTCTGTCACAACTAAGTAGTGCTGGCAGTACGTACACTGCCGTGTTGAAATTACTATGCATTGTACTTTTATACTAGACTAGCGTTAATTCCACCCCCCGCAGTTATCCATTGAAATCAATTTTGTGTTATACGAGTGCAACACTGAACTTCCTAGTTCACTCCGTCGTTCTGACCGTAGCAAAAAAAAGTTCAGAACACTTGCTTACTACTTAAACCGATGTTTCAATGAATTTCAATGTTCGTCAATCCATTAGAATTTTTACATCGCGACCTCTACGACTTAATTGTCTCCATACATAATCCACACATTTTAAATAATGAGATAATGACATGAGATAAGATTTTTGGGTTCGCGTATGCGTGAAGGTCGCAATGCCGGAAACATATCGGAAGGAAGTAAGAAGTCGGCGCGCTGCGACACAGAGATGCATGAGATTTCTCTGTCGAGGCGCGTGTGAAAGTTGTTTATCTTGCTTCGATGTTGACTACGATATTGTAGAGCGAGATAAATAGCTATTAAATAAACTTAAGAATAGTGTTAACGATAGTAGATAACAGCTTACAATAGCTGAGTTTTACGAGAAGAAATAAAATTGCAAGCTAGATTTGGAGCATCAAAAATAATGGCCGGTATTTAGTATTACCTACTGTACACTTGATGAAAAAAATCAAATGAACAGTCTATTAACATGTCAACACTGCTGGGGCCCAGGCCTACCTTCTCAACGAGGGCGTTCGGGCTATAGTCCACCAAGGTAGCCCAGTGCGGGTTGATGGACTTCACATGCGCTTAAGAATTTCTTCGGCCTATACAGGTTTCCTCACGATGTTTTCCTTCACCGTTTGAGAGCAGTCAGTAAATGTACTTAAGTTTCGAGAAAAAACCCATTGGTCCAGCCGGGATCGAAGTTCGGACATTTCGATATGATAGGCTACGTCTTATCCCCGACGCCACTGACGCTCAGACTTACTGTACTGTACCACTTATTCACTCTAAATTTTCTCAATTCCAGTCAAAGAACGGTACAAGAAACGAAAGGATGGGACGTGTTCCGGGAGTTTCCACCGAAGCAGGACAGCGGGTCGATGGAGAGCCAGAGGTGCCTCGAGATCACGGTGCGCATGCTCAAGGTCATGGCATACATCGTCACGTTCGTGGTGGTGCTGGGGTCGGGGGTCCTCGCCAAGGGCACTGTGCTCTTCATGACCTCACAGCTCAAGAAAGATAGACGGCTCGCTTATTGTAATAGAGTAGTAGGTAAGTGAACAGTTCAAAAATCCTGAAATGCCAAAATAAATAAATAAATAAATAAACGATATCTAAAATAATTGTGAGGCACAATCCTTATTATGCCGCGGTTAAGGACACTTGAGATTAGACTAGCCTGAAATAATTGAGACTCTAAGCGATAGATTTTTTTCCCTTACATTTGAAACACGCCTTATATTTCGGAGAGTTCGGGTCCGAAAGCTTCCCTTGTTAGATAAATTTGGTAATGTAATGATATTAGGATACTACTACGACACATACAGTTATAACGGTCGGTCTCTCGCTATCCTCTCATTTAATGATGCGCGTTTTTTGAGAAGTCAATGTTTGATTTGTAAATGTTTCAGGTAGAGACAAACAATTCGTGGTGAGTCTACCCGACGAAGAGCGCGTGGCGTGGATGTGGGCTCTCCTCGCGGCCTTTGCTATACCAGAAATAGGGACTCTCATCCGATCATTCCGAATATGTTTCTTCAAGTCATCCAAGAGGCCCACCAGTGCGCAGTTCATTGTGGTATGTTCAACGACTTTTATTTAGCCGTAGCTATTCAAGCGTGAAATGATTGTTTAGCTATCCATTGTCTTTATCACTTTCTTGCTTCGCACAATTACCGTGACTATATAAATAAATAATTGCTGAAAAACAATGAACTTTCAAACGACACTTTCGTGTCGATTCGTATAGTGTACGCTTTAACTAAATTTTCTGGCAGGACAGGACAGTATTATGACAGAACTAAAACTCATGCCATCTCTTTCTTATTTTTAAAGTTTAAAAAGAGCAAAAATTATGGCGTGCACCATCGGAATCGTTTTTATTATTATTATTGTTTAAATTTTTAGGTGTTTATTGCTGAATCTCTCCAAACTATTGGCGTAGCGATATTATTTTTCAAAATATTGCCGGAGCTGGACGTGGTGAAGGGGGCGATGATCACGAACTGCCTGTGCATCGTGCCCGCTATCCTGGGCCTGCTCTCGCGCAACTCGCGGGACTCCAAGCGCTTCGTGAAAGTGATCGTGGACATGGCGGCGATAGTGGCACAAGTAACCGGCTTCATTGTGTGGCCGCTGCTAGAAAATAAACCCGTGCTTTGGCTCATTCCGATCTCATCTCTGTGCATTTCAATCGGATGGTGGGAAAACTACGTAAACCGACAAAGTCCTATTGGTAACTTGTTCTTTTTATATTGCCTACAGTACTTTTGCCTAGATATAATTTGTGATCCACTTGCGGTCGGCTGTCGTCCGCTTGTACGAGTACTCTTACATTTTCCAATTATGGAGAATAATTTATACTACTAGCTGTTCCCGCGGCCTCGCCCGCGTTTTATAAGTTATTTCTGAAGTTTTTCTTTTTGTTCGGCTCCTAAGGGTCCTTAGCATGATATTACATAGCCTATAACATTCCTCAAGAATTGGGCTATCAAATGTAAAAAAAAGTTGCAAATCCGACTGGTAGTTTTAGAGATTAGCGCATTCAAACAAACTCTTCAGCTTTACTTTATTATAGTGGCTAGGTATAGATGTAATATTTATTCCCAGGTATCATAAAGATCTTGGGCAGATTAAAAGACGAGCTGAACCATTCGCGTTACTACACATACCGCTTCGTATCCATTTGGAAAATAATGCTCTTCATCGTGTGTATTCTCGTGAGCATCATGATGGATGGCGACGAGCCCGCTATGTTCTTCCAGCTCTTCAAAGCAGGGTTCAGCCCCCATAATATTGTTGTAGAAGAGGTTAGTCCTTACATTCTTTATTGCACATAATATTGCACGGCTAACATGAAAATGTGAACAAAGGTGATATCCATCTCCTTAAGAGATTTTTTCCAGTCAAACTTCACTGTAAGGAAACTATAAGTCTTCATCATCATCATCATCATATCAGCCCGTAGACGTCCACTGCTGGACAAAGGCCTCCCCCAAGGATCTCCACGACGACCGGTCCTGCGCTAACCTCATTCAGCCGGGTCCCGCGACCCTCACCAGATCGTCGGTCCACCTTGTGGGAGGCCTTCAAATATTTAATATTATTTAGTAAATTCTTCTTCAACCAATGCTTTAATACTCACTTATCCTCTCTTTCAGGTTCAAACTCAGCTGGGCGGCACAGTTATTCCAGATTTAGCAAACGTAACCCTAACCGGTGATTCTGTGGAAGTCGCTGCGTCGTACAAATCGGCATTCTATGTGTTACTGATACAAGTATTTGCAGCATACTTCTGTTACATATTTGGAAAATTCGCATGCAAAATTCTTATTCAAGGGTTTAGTTACGCCTTCCCTATCAACCTTGTCATACCAGTAGTGGTTAACTTATTGATCGCTGCATGTGGTTTGAGAAATGGTGATACCTGTTTCTTCCACGGAACCTTCCCTGATTATCTCTTCTTTGAAAGTCCACCAGGTAAATATAGTTATATAATTGCAGCGACCATAAAGTAATAATAGATATACTTATCTATTTATGAGTTAAACGGTTCTCTGCTATAACGCCAAGGTGTTATTGAAACCAGTAAATGTACATTTTCATGTTGTAATTTCAGTTTTCACAATAGCCGACTTCACATCTCGCCAAATGGCTTGGGTATGGCTGCTATGGCTATTATCACAAACGTGGATAACTATACACATCTGGACACCGAAGGCAGAGCGATTGGCTTCCACGGAAAAGCTATTCATTGTCCCGATGTACAGTGGACTGCTTATAGACCAAAGCATGGCACTCAATAGAAAGAGAGATGACCAAAAAGATGTAAAAACTGAGGTAAGTAGAAACATAGACGAAAATTCAAAACAATAATAAATAGCTTTTTAAAAATAATGTGATATATTTTTTTCAGGATCTTGCTGAAATCGAAAAAGAAAAAGGCGACGAGTATTACGAAACAATCTCAGTCCATACCGACAATACTGGTTCTTCGCCAAGAAATGTAAAGTCATCAGATCAAATAACGAGAATCTACGCTTGCGCTACTATGTGGCACGAGACGAAAGATGAAATGATGGAGTTCTTGAAGTCTATCCTGCGATTGGATGAAGATCAGTGCGCTCGCCGTGTCGCTCAAAAATACCTACGAGTCGTCGATCCCGATTACTATGAATTCGAAAGTAATTCATCCTACCAAATCTTGCAAAACTTTTTAATACCAAAAATACGAGGAATAACTAACCGTGATAATTTTGGTTTCAGCTCACATTTTCTTGGACGACGCCTTTGAAATTTCAGACCACAGTGACGATGATTCTCAAGTGAATCGTTTTGTCAAACTTCTCGTGGATACGATCGACGAGGCTGCGTCGGAAGTGCATCAAACTAATATACGTATACGACCACCGAAGAGGCTCCCTGCGCCGTATGGAGGACGACTCAGTTGGGTTCTGCCAGGCAAGACCAAAATGATATGTCACTTGAAGGATAAGGCCAAGATCCGTCACAGAAAACGTTGGTCCCAGGTAAAACGCTCATGATTTCGCAATTATAAAATCTATTTTTTTTACTCAACAATGTTATGGATTTGGGGTATTTGGCCAGTTAATGAAATCCTATAGCAGCCTCCCACCAGATCCTCTTAATAATGTGTCGCTTTGTATCAAGGTGATGTACATGTACTACCTTCTCGGACATCGTTTGATGGAGCTGCCCATATCTGTGGACCGCAAGGAAGTCATGGCAGAGAACACCTATTTGCTGACATTGGACGGAGACATTGACTTCCAACCGCATGCTGTCAGGCTTCTTATTGACTTAATGAAGAAGAACAAGAATCTTGGAGCAGCCTGTGGTCGTATTCACCCCGTTGGCTCTGGTGAATATCATAGCACAATTAACTTTTATTAATCAAAATAGTTTTGTGAATTCTTTTATACAAAAGTTATTTTTTATTTGTGGTAATGACGATGTTTGAATTTATAGGCCCTATGGTGTGGTATCAAATGTTCGAATACGCTATTGGTCATTGGCTGCAAAAAGCGACGGAACACATGATTGGTTGTGTACTTTGTAGCCCTGGATGCTTCTCACTGTTCCGAGGGAAGGCTTTGATGGACGACAATGTGATGAAGAAGTATACACTGCGATCGGACGAAGCGCGGCATTACGTACAGTATGATCAAGGTATTCACATATCTCCACCACTTCTGTTTTCTACAGACTGTTGATTCGAGTCAGGCATGTTATAGACGCTGAATCATATTTACAGGGGAAGATCGTTGGTTATGTACGCTCCTTCTGCAACGTGGTTATAGAGTAGAGTATTCGGCTGCGTCTGACGCATACACACACTGTCCAGAAGGATTCAGCGAGTTCTATAACCAGCGACGTCGATGGGTGCCCTCCACACTCGCCAACATTATGGACTTACTCGTGGACTATAAGCACACTATCAAAATCAACGACAACATCTCGACACCCTATATAGCATACCAGGTAAATAACTTCAATTAAATAAATAAAATGAAATCGTCATCACAATAACAAATAATCATGGAGATATGATCTCTTTGGTGGGTTCTCGCGGCCCCCTAGTAGCATTTTTTTTTGATTCAAGCAAATAATGCACACCTACCATTTTGTTGCAGATGATGTTGATGGGTGGCACGATCCTGGGCCCCGGCACCATATTCCTTATGTTGGTGGGTGCCTTCGTGGCAGCTTTTAGGATCGACAACTGGACTTCCTTTGAATACAACTTGTACCCGATTTTGCTATTCATGTTTGTTTGCTTCACGATGAAATCCGAAATTCAAGTAAATCTAATTATTTTATATTTTATGGTATTTTTTGGTTTTATTTACTTGTAATACTTTCATTCACTAATCCTGAATTAATCTTTTTTCAGTTATTGGTGGCACAAATTCTGTCGACGGCTTACGCAATGATAATGATGGCCGTTATTGTCGGTACTGCTCTTCAATTGGGCGAGGACGGTATCGGATCTCCTTCAGCTATATTCTTGATATCTCTTTCCAGCTCGTTCTTTATAGCAGCTTGCTTACATCCACAAGAGTTCTGGTGTATCGTTCCTGGCATCATTTATCTGCTTTCAATTCCCTCTATGTACTTACTCCTGATTTTGTATTCCATTATAAACTTAAACGTTGTATCCTGGGGTACTAGAGAAGTTCAGACGAAGAAAACTAAAAAGGTAGGTGAAATTAGACCTGTAATGTTATATACATATTTGTTTCTGAAAATTAGTTTGAGCTTATATTATTATAATTAGTTGGATCAATTCTAGGAAATAGAACAAGAAAAGAAAGATGCCGAGGACGCCAAGAAGAACGCTAAACAAAAATCCTTATTAGGATTTCTGCAAGGAGTTAACAGCAACGAGGATGAGGGTTCTATAGAATTCTCATTTGCCGGATTATTCAAGTGTATGTTGTGTACACATCCTAAAGGAAGCGAAGAAAAAGTACAACTCTTGCATATTGCATCTACCCTTGAGAAATTGGAAAAGAAATTAGAAAATGTAGAAAGGTCAGTTACCCACTTTGAGACACCAATTATTATTATGTTATACAGTAATAGATAGAATTGAGTTAAAGCTTGGATTTATTTTTTAGAACTATTGATCCGCATGGACTTAGCAGGGGTCGCAAGTTATCAGTGGGGCACCGCGGTAGTACTAGTGGAGACCATCACATGGATGCGCTAGCTGAAGGCCACGAAGAACATGATTCAGATTCGGAAACTGACACTTTATCGACCTCGCCGAGAGTACGTATAGTGGTTTACTTTTGACAGTACTTACTTACCTAGCTATTATATTTGCTATCTTAACAAAATTTATTATTTTTAGGAACAAAGGGACGACCTCATAAATCCATACTGGATTGAGGACCCTGAATTGAAAAAAGGAGAAGTAGACTTTTTGAATCAATCTGAAATACAATTCTGGAGAGATCTTATAGATAAATATTTATATCCCATTGACGCAAATAAGGAGGAACAGGTAAAATAAAATAAATAAGTCTTAGACTTTGGGATCATTTTAATTTTATACTTGCATCATTTAAGTAAATGAGGATCCAAGATATGTACCAAGTGTATCTTAGGACAGCCATTGTTTCTTGAGTTGTGTAACAAATTTATTTGAAGACGTTATATTTTTATCCACACAAAAATACTTTTGTTTACAGTGAAATATTATTAATCAGTATTTTCTTTCAGGAATTGAATATTTATTTCACCTTTGAAAAATGTTTAAGTTTAATATTATTCTTCCCCTAATTTTAGGCTCGTATAACCAAGGACCTTAAGGAGTTGAGAGACTCTTCTGTGTTTTCATTCTTTATGATCAATGCTCTTTTTGTTCTTATTGTATTTTTGCTACAACTGAACAAGGACAACCTTCACTTCAAATGGCCTTTTGGAGTTAAAACTAACATTACGGTTGATGATGCATCGCAAGAGGTAACGTGAAGATCCACTACGCAGCGATCGGCCTTCAACGATGACTTGGGACCACGACCATGAAACTATACTCTCATAGCTTTCCCAAATCGAAATCACAATCCTAGTCACCTTTGAAAGTCGATGCAATAACATTTAAAGTTTCTTGTTTTGTGCAATTTTACAGGCTCGAATTGCAGGCGATCTAATAGAACTTCGCAATAAGTCCGTGTTTGCGTTCGTTATGTTCAATGCTTTATTTATATTGATAGTATTTTTATTGCAACTCAACAAAGATCAACTCCACGTGGATTGGCCTTTCGGAATTAAGACAAACGTTACGGTCATCAAGGAGACTGAGGAGGTATAGCCAAACGTTACCACAGAATGCGTGTCACTTTATTCAAGTCTAACGACCTTCTTCCTAACCGGTCTGTCGTGGGATGGCACACTAGCATGGAGTCCTCAAGACACGGAGGACTAAACAACTTGGGCGTCACCTCAATGGTTTCACATATCTAATACTATACTAGCCCTTTCAATATCCCTACCTCTTAGAAAAGTACATTCCAACCCACTGCATCCAAACACCTTTCGAATAATAATGGGTTCTCTTTGTTTAAACAAAGGTTTCCAAGTTCCAAATAAATTTCAAAATTATTTACGTCAAATATCCCGTATTGTTTCGCACGTACTCTACACCGAAGAGTTAATTAATATCTCTCTCTTTAAGGTGGAGGATTCTCTTCTATTAAACACGGTAACAGGTTCATTCACTGGTTTCCCTTGTACATACTTTATATACCTGAACTCAACAAACTTGGTGTTTGTTTAACATTATGTTAAGGTCACACCGAATACAGCCTACTTACAACTGTACATTACGTACACATAGTTTTAGATTTGCTGTATTTAAAAAAGTTATAATTGTTTGATGTACTTCTAATATCACAATCACAAAGTACACTTGTGTTACACGATTCGCATTTCATGTATCTAATTTTACGCACATTAAATGTTTTACAGACTATTGCGCACTTGTTTGTGATAAATAACAAATTTAGTTAATTCAAGGTTCATTATTTTTCACGTTGATGTTAATAACGTTGCACCAATATTTACAATTAGATTTACATTTTCTTAAATTTTCAGATAATAATCTCCAAAGAATATTTGCAACTGGAGCCTATTGGTCTAGTTTTCGTGTTCTTCTTCGCTTTGATCTTGGTCATACAATTCACGGCTATGCTGTTCCATAGATTTGGAACACTTTCTCACATATTAGCATCTACAGAGCTGAACTTTTTCTGTGCAAAGAAGGTAGCCATTTTATTTGTGAACATTTTTCTATGGAAAATAAAATAACTGATAATAATTTTACTATACGGTATTTTCAGTCGGAAGACTTATCACAAGATGCTCTGCTGGATAAGAATGCAATAGCAATAGTGAAAGACTTACAAAAACTAAATGGTCTCGACGACGAATATGACAATGATTCGGGCTCTGGACCCCACAATGTGGGCAGAAGAAAGACCATTCACAACTTAGAGAAAGCTAAACAAAAGAAGAGAAACATAGGAACACTGGATGTTGCGTTTAAAAAACGTTTCTTTAACATGAATGCCAACGATGGACCAGGTAATATTAATAATAAAAAGTCCTCGGAAAAAAATTATAAATACCACAGGCTTTTCGATGAAGGAAAACATCGTGGGGAAACCTGCATACGCTAAAGAATTAAGGTTTCAAATCCGTATGTGAAGTCCACCAAATAACGGATTGGGGCACCATTGGTTTGATAATACCTCTTGGACAAAACAACGACACAGACCCTCTGAGTCAAAGCACAGACCAGATGTTTATAAATACTTAAATGGAAATAATATTAGGGCTTTATCTGCTAGCCCAGTGGAAATGGTTTATTTATTTATTTATTGCTACGGGGGCAACAAGCAGGCGGGCCTCCTGAAGTTAAGAGGTCACCGCCGCCTATAGACACCTGCAGCACCCGGGGGGTGCTGGTGCGTGGCCGGCCTTGGTTGAAGAGCTCTTTTGACTCTCTTCTTGAAGGACCCCATATCGTAGCGCTGTGGAAAAACGTCAGAGGGAAGGTCATTCCACATTTTGCACGTGCGCAGCAGAAAAGAACCCGAGAAGCGCACAGTGCTGGTCCGCCAGGGATCTATGAAATGTGGTGAATGGTTCATGTCCAGCATTGGAAATCACTGATGATGATAAGATAATGATTATTAGGGGATTCTTTTGATGTTATATACCACACAATCTTTATTGTCGTTTTCAGGCACACCAGTATTAAATCGAAAGATGACTTTACGAAGAGAAACACTCAAAGCATTAGAGACGAGAAGAAATTCGGTGATGGCGGAGCGCAGGAAGTCGCAAATGCAAACACTTGGTGCTAACAACGAATATGGCGTCACTGGAATGGTAAGTTAATATCTAAAACAGCTGACCTTTATCTCTGTCAAACTGGAATGACTGACCCATACAATGATACAACTGAAAACTAATTTATTGTGGCGATTACAAAGAGCGTCATCTATCGTCACCTTAGCAATCGGCGCCAAAATATTTAGGTTCCATTTCCTTAATAAAAAGTCACTAGTCGCTATGACCTCTAGCGACTATTAATTCCTCTGTGCTCTAGCGTCAAAATCGCGGAAATGTATTTAAGCATAAAAATAGTTTGACAGCAGCCAGTTAAGTATATTTAGATCAGTGCGCTTAAAACTGTCCTTAAATGATAAATTATAGATTCATTTATTATTTAACTAGCTGTTTCCCGCGGCTTCGCCCGCGTAGAAACGTTTTTCTCACGGGAACAGCTTTTCTCGAGGTATCTAAAGCCTATGTGTTATTCTGAAGTTTAATCTATATCACTGTAAAGTTTTCATCAAAATCTGTTCCGTAATTTTTGCGTGAAAGAGTAACAACATCCTTACAAACATACTTTATAATATTAGTAGGATAGATTAGATTACTATACATAGATTAGTAGGATACATAAGTGGCTAACAATAACACATCTAATTTGCAACGCCTGTTTCAGCTAAACAACAACCATGGGGTGCTGCCGCGCCACCGAACATCAACTGCAAATATTTCCGTGAAGGATGTCTTTGCCGAGCCGAATGGAGGGCAAGTAAACAGAGGCTACGAGACTTCGCAAGGCGACGACGACGATAACAACTCTATGAGACTGCAACCGAGACCCAATCAAGTCTCATTCCAAGGAAGATATCAATAAGCATTATTGCATAGGTATAATGCGAAATTTACCGGGTTTAAGATAATGCAATCTATAAAACTATAAGAGCTTTAGTGCGGCCACACACATGCCCACGCCTTTCGGCTTAAGCAACCCGATTTAAATTAGTGCAAACCAGGTCTTCCTGGACGAGCGAAACTGTCATTTATATGTCAGACATTAAAAACTGAAGTTAGACAGAATAGCAGGATAGTCAATTAAAATTAAGTAGGAATGAAATGTCTCAAATGTAATATCCCGTCATCCCATGACATGATGCTTCCTGAACATCCTATGAGTTGCCAAAACTAAACCTTATCAAATACCTAGAATAACTGAATGTAGATACTCATTTCATAGAGTAGTATTATGTACACTGAATTTTTAGCATAAGATCATGATTCATTAAACATTAATCATTGTATTGCTTGTGATATTTTAAAAATGAAGGGCAGGCTTGCAATGAGAAGTCACAAAGTCCCACTTTGATAATTTACAGCTTTTAATGTAAGATAGAACTTATATATGTACACTGCCACTTAACTTTAATAAGTAATTTTATACAATTTTTTAGGACAATTATTGTAAAAATTTAAATATGGTATAAAAAATTGGTATGTTCTTTTACCAATATTTATATGAAATTTGTTAATAAATGAGATTTTGAAGAAATTTTGAGCATTATTATCAAACATCCAAGTTAGGTGAACTTTGAAAAAAAAACCTGTCTTAATTACGATTGGGGGTAGTAATATTAATTACATTAATTTAACTTAATTTTCTAAGAAAGAAACGAATTCCGTAAGTTTAAACAGTTGGTCCTCACTAGATGTATGTAATGGGGCAGGTTGTGTGGGTGGCACGGGTTTGACCGTGATGCCATCGTCATTCAGCTGCCACTTACGGTCTCTGCACATGTGCAGCACAGCATCCCTGCCCAAGCCCGTCATTGATACCACTGTATCAATAGAAATGGAGCTGTATGAACGCCCAATAAGGTTCAGTGCTCTGTCTCGAACATTTTCTGAAATAAATCAAATTAGTTATTTAGTCAGCTGTTACAGGCTATCGCACATCAGTGGTAACACTTTGACCTTGAGCTGGCCTAGCCTATTATTAGGGAGTTTCAATACTACGCGAGACCAGTTTATAATGGTTTTGTTACCACTGATGTGCGGTCGACCGTACAACACCAATCAACAGAATGAGGGATTTAACTTTACATAATCTGTTAACAAAATTAAATGTCAGGAAAGTTCTTGTATACAATGATTTTTTTAGACAGTTGTATTGGGTTATCATTGTTCTTAAGTACTAAGCTCCATTCACCTGAAATGGCTCTGAGTTAGCTCTGCACGCAAGTGAATGCGCGAAATGTCTCTCGCTCCGTCGCTTTCTCATTTTTTAAACATTTTTTTTAAGATGCATTTCAATATGAATATTTTACACCTGCTCTGAGGTGGCGACGAGCAGTACGCTGATTGGGAGTCTCCTTTGCCAAATGAAGCAACAACCTGAGACAGAAGGCCAGAAGAGTCTAGATGAGGAATGCGGATTACTTTTTAATTCAATACCTTCAAGTGCACTGATTATATTTGATACTGGTTCAGTCCAGTTATAAGCAGTCAAAGCCTGGTATGTTCCGGCAAGCTCTTTCTTCCAAAGTTTCTGACCAACAGCCCAAATAGCAGCTATTTCTGGATTGCTACTTGTAATATTTTGTGGTATCCTCTTCCATAAAAACTTTGCATTGCACCTTGAAATTAAAAATACCAAATCAACAAAATAAAAAAAGCAGGTATTATGATAAAAGATCAAGTGGATTTTTGTTTGTCTGTTGCTCAATCATCGCATAACAGCTGAATGGATTTTGATGAAACTTGTTACAGTAATAGGCTAGCATATATCCTTTATTAACATAAATGATATTTTTTAAACCAGTCATTGTGGTAACCACCTATATACTTAATATAAAATAACAATGGCTCTGATTTGAACAGGGGACAATAAAATGTATAATGCAGATGCATACATTTTTGCCTATTGCTGACATACAACTGTTGACTTACTGTATGTCTGTTTTCATATCTTTATATTCACCTATTAAATGTTGAAACAATTAAATCTGTGGTGTAAGGTGAGGTATTACCAATAGTCAGATAAATCAGACAAAATAGTCAGTTTATGTGACCACATTCGATATGAATTTAACTTTATAATCATTGGTGCTAGTATAGGGTTATGACTGGTCACTTATTTCGGATATGACTGTACTACAGGAGTATGTAAAATATATTAACTTACAAATCATTTTGGTACAGGTATATGGCCAAAAGTTGTGCATAAGTGGAAGGAGACACCACTCCATTCGGGGCCTGAAAGAGTAACTTTAATATAAACTAGCAAGTTCTGGAGAAAAAATGTAACCTATAAATCTGAAATCTAAAATAATTTATCTACATCTAGCGCTAAGAGCTAAATATTACCTCTAACTCCTGCCTTTCTAGATCACTACACAGTTTATCAAAATTAGTTATCATTTTGGAGACTATAATCCTCCTATTCCGAAATAACGTTATCAAGTCACTTCACAACAACATTATCCAATCAATCAAACATCAAAATATACATATGTCAATCAATCAATCAAACAGACAGAAACGATCCCTCTGTAGTCTGTGGCTATAAACCGGTAGACTGGGTTGCCAGATCAATTTTTTATAAAACAATATTTTGTATCCATTTTAATACAGATATCCAGTTACTAGACAGAGGATTATAATAGTTTCCTTACTACTAATATTTTATATTTGAAAGTTCTTTCGTTTGTGTGGAAGGATGTGAGGATCTACGGTTTTCAGATTTTTTCCTTTACTTGTGCTTTATGACATTGCTTCTTGCCAAATTTCAAGATTCTAGGTCAACCGGAAGTACCACATAGGTTTTGATTACCAAGACACTAAAAAATACGGCTAAATCAGCCATATCTTCTGGCTGTATTGACTTAGAAGTTTGATATTTTCACAGCTTTAAGGGACTGCAGACCTAATTTCAACTTGATACCTCCACGCATTCTTGAGAAAAAGCGTAGTGACAGACAGACAGACAGACGGACAACGAAGTGATCCTATATGGGTTCTTTTTCCTTTTGAGGTACGGAACCCTAAAAATGGCTAAAATTTTGTTAACACAGAAACCCTGTACAATGTTTTAAAAAAGAAAATGCAAAGGTATTTAATATCATACAGCGTTGTACCATATTGCATGAGATTGTACAGGTATTAGATGAATCAGCTTATGAAAATTTGTAGTAGTGTCATATATTACGGGATTGTGATTTTGCTTTCGATACCTACGTGATTTCTATGACACTAATACAAATGTAAGAATTTTCACCTGATTGATGTACCTATGTATTAAAGCAGCTTCAGTTCATCTATCTATACGGTTGATTTTTAGGAGAAATTTATTTGCAGACATATTAATCTTGATTGTTCTGGTCTACATCTCTCTGGTTTCATCTGCAGAGTTGGTCATTAAGTTAATTTCCAGTCCCAGCTGTTTGCTGCCTACGTACCTACATAGGGAAGTACCTAATCATAGTAAACATTCCTGCTCTTCTTTCTTTTGAGAAAAATAGTATACCCTATTTATTAATAACATTAGCAAAGCAGAGGTAATTCAAGTACTTGTCGTTAATCGATATACCTGTCTTAGACTTCTATGAGATAAACGATATCTACCGAGTCCAAAATAATAGAAATTATTAGTGTACCTACATTAGTAATAAAGGTAGGTAGTTGATTAAAATCGATTGTTCATTTAAATGTTTTGTTACTACCTACATCTATAATATGGGACATTATTATCTAAACGGTTTGACCCCCATTTCTATAATTGAATTTCACGGCTATTGATCGAAGGTCTGGGCGGGCTTGCTTGCCCGTCGACTTGTCAGCTCGCAGCGCTTGCGTCACAATAACCGGAGCTGATGGCGGGCGGCGCGCGCTGAGTCACTCTTCAATATTGTCGCTCATAATGCTAATTTTCTCGTTACGCTTGTACCAATTTGCATCTTAATGCCTTTGTAGTACTAACGTAATCGTATTTATTTAAAGAATACCTATAGACTTGTCTTTTACCTACTTATTTACTAAAATAAACTAATAAAAGTTAGCTGGACTCTTGTTGACTTTGAAGAATGTACAGACCTACGAGAGTGACGAAAGCTAGTATTTTATAAGGTGTCAAAAAAACTACTATGGAGGTAGTTTTTTAATTAATAACAAGGAGGTTGGAAATTTATGTCACCGCCCGCCGCGGCGCCCCTAACGTGGCGCATTCTGTGCTCTGTGGTTATTAATATTACGTATTTTAAATGAGCAAAAGTAAAATTGCCTGATCGACACAAATGCACAAGATAGAGAGAGAACAGTAAAATAATGAAATAGCTCTACAATTGAATTACGAAATAAATAGGTAATTATTTTGCGCAAGGTGCCACGAAGAAGGAACGTTTCGTCACTTTCACTTGTTGTTGGAATTGTCCAATGGAATTGTTGTCATGGTTTGGCGGTGGCCAATGGCATGCCTACCGCGGCACCGCCCCGCCCTCGCAGGACTGCGTGTAGCAGCGGCGGCGGCGGCCCAGATACAACCTGCAACAATACAAGCCCACGAGCCCACGGCGACGTCAACATTAAGTCGATCACACTTCTGTAACCGTCGCCCCCATGTCGTATATCTGTAATGTTTTTGCATTTCTATTTATCGCCCATCACTCTACAATAAGGCATTCACGCTCAGATAACCATCTAATGTCTCCTTAATGTTGAAACAGGGTACTGATTGTTTACGATAGACCCTTAGTGAGAATGTTCTAGTGTCATGTAATGAACTGGCAGTAATTGCTATGAATTAATCTATTTAGAAACATACCTAATTGTAGGTACCAATGTTGTAATGTAGGTAACCCTATTTCATACAGAAGACATCAACGCGCGCTCTTTAAACGTAATATCATCCTAACGTTTTTAATCATCATCATCAGCCTGTTGACGATCACGCCTACTGGGAGACTGCCTATTCCAAATGTTACCACACCAGGCCCTCCTCGCCGGCTAGCCATAAGAAACAAAGCAAAAAAAACAAATGAATTAGTAACTGTTTTTGAAAATGGAATAAGATACCTTACTAGTGGTTTTGTGAGAACAGTAGACCTCGCCAGCCCTTATAAACCAAACCTAAAAGAAACGAACAGAAGTCAACTTTGCAGTTGGAGATTCAGTACTAAAGTGTCAAAAATTAGCACTATAAAGCTTAATATTTCGCAAACGGATCGATAAATCGAAAAACGTTTTCCACGCACCTGCGATATTTTTGAAAGACCTATCCAACGATACCAAACACCATGGAATTCACGCGAAAAAAAATCATTCCCATTTTACGTATGCAGTTCTCTGAACATAATTTAATTTTTCGACTTTCTTAAGTTAATCGACTATTACTCAAAAACTAATAGAACCTACTTAGCTGTTATAGTTTTCCCTTTAACTACGTTATATATGCTACTGCCGTGAATTTTTTCACATTTCCAGAAGCAACCGTTTATCTGGCAGGGGGGGACACGTGACTCTAACAAAAATTACCGCTTTAAAGCTTAATATTTCGCCAACGGATCCCTAAATCGAAAAAATGGTTTTCAAACACCTGCAATATTTTTGAAAGACCTATCCAACGATACCCCACACTATGGGATTCACAAGAAAATAAAAGTTCACTCCCACTTTGCGAGTATGGTACGTTCTCTAAAAAAAATGTTTTTCAAGATTTTATTCTACTCATTTTATCGGCGTGATTAATTTATACCCATGCCAATTTTTTGTCAAAATCGGTTGAAAAATGAGACCTGTAGAGAATTACAGACAGAAATACCGACGGACAATAGCATTTTTGGCCAATCTCGAAACATAGACGCTTCGCTCGCTCGGTCAATAATAAAAATCTATTTGAATTTAGACTTCCAAGTAAAACCGCAGATATATTTCAGTTCAAAGTGGCCAGTTCGACAAAACGGCAATTTCATAGGTTTATAAATACCTGCCAGGTACCTCTAACAAAATAGCTCATTGGCACGTCATCGCACTTACAAACACATTGTAAGTACCTTTGATTGTAGCAATGAAACTTAATATATCCGCAAAGCAGAAAATAGTTACTATATGTACCCAATTATTTCGAGTAGATATGTAGGTAATATACCTAATTTTATATTTTGCTGTTTTCTCCTGGTGGTATACTTTGTAATAATTAATTTGCATACTAGTCGGTAATTCTATTGGTACTCTATCTGTGTTGACAACTATGTTGTAGGTACGTACCTATCTCCCTAGTTAATATTCAGTCCACAGTAGATAGTGTGGTGCAACCCGGTCAGCCGGTTGGTTGGGCCCAGTGACCCGAGGCGAGGGGTCACCCTGCGTCATCGCCGTTGCACTGCGGGCACTGCGGCTGCGGCTGCGCCGACAGCACTGTGTAAAATTGCTAATTGCGCCCAATCGCGGTCACGCTTCACGCCGCATTCGGGCACACCACGTGCCGCCAACACCTTAGCTGAGGATTTCTCAAAAAATATATACCATAAACACTTTTTTATTCGTAATAAATGACATTGCCACTTAGCCATAAATGGGACATTGTTTAATAATTTAACTACCTAATGTAAAATGACTCTCTAAAATTGTACACCTCGATGAGGTAGGTTGCTGATACTAAAAACATTGTAACATCCATGTAGGTATAATATATGTATACGCAATCAACATTAAAGATTATAAAAAAATATCCTATACGTTTTGTATTTTTCGTCCATTGTAAGTTAGCCTGGCTCTATCCTAGCTCTATGAATTTGGATCAAAAATATTATTTTTATTAGTTTCATAAAACTTACAAAATTATTTATTTATTTATATTTATTCATTTTGTGTTCAGTAGACATCTTAAGTTATTAGTTATAAATGTAAACTATTCAATAAGCCATTAGGTAGGTACAACAATTACGTAGGTACCTGGGCAATTTACAGCACGGAATTGACACGTATACAAATTTATTACCTGCTTAATATCAACAATCTTTGTCAGACCTGGTGTAATAAACAGTTATTACCCGCTACTCTCAAACTTAAAATTTATTTAGGTAACCTTTACGTTGATGCATAACCCAGGGTTACCAGGTCAAAACTTAAGAAAATAACTAAAGTAACAAGTGTTTCGTCGCATCCAGAGTAATGGGTATTAATTAATACAATTAGCCCTGGGCAAATTGCACGTAAGACTGCAATAATGAGCGTAAATTGAGGCAACTTTACACTCCTGATTTATTGTCCTGCACTTGCACGATTTCGACGAAAGAGAAAACAGACCAGTTCAGACGGATACTACGGGCAGGGCAGTATATAAAATTGATAATGAATATTTATAAAAACTTAATCACGATACAGAGTATTTTCCAGCGGGTCACCGAGAGAAACCATTAATCAGAACATTTCCACTTAATCATGCAAATGTCGTTGTTTTCTCTCAGTAATTATATTTTTCACTTAAACCGCTACATAATTTACGAAATAACGTAAGGTGAGAGTAAGATTATTGGTGTGAGGTTAAACTATGTATCTCAGAGTTAAGGAGGCGTCAATAAATGTTGTGTCATCAATTCACATTTAATTAAAGTTACGCGCTGATCACCTTCACTCTTTGGAGGGTCTTTCATGTTTTCTAAGATTGGCTTGAAGCAGCAGCAGCCATTTATACATCGTCTGTTAACCTGGTTGAAGGGTCTAATACGTGTTACATACGTTTCTGTTACTAACATAATATTTATTTATTTATTACGAATCTAATTAAAAGTGAGTTTGTTCTTTAATTCGTTTTACGCTTCCTCGTTATTACGCTTTCATGGTTCTACTATTCAAGGATCTCATCAATTTCGGATGCATTTTATTTATTCCTGCATGATGTAATGTATGAATGTTCGCGTTCACAAGCTAAATAAATCGAATAGAAGTATATAATTAGTAGACATGAAACAACACCATTTATTACAGACAAATATAGAGTTTGTATGTACAGTCGACAAGAATACGTAAACACACTATTCAAATGCAGGGTGTTACGGATGCCGAGCGTCTTTGCAATCAGTTTTCGCCGAGTAATTTTGACTGCACTTAGGTATTTTGACGAGCGATTAGATTATATCGTCATTTCGGATTTCAGACATTTTGGAAAAAAAGTATTTTGATCATTTACCTAGTCATATCGGGCATAGGGATTTGAGATTCCCTAACTAGACGCACGCTTAAAAATATAGGACAAGAACTGTGACATGTACCTACCTATGTATGTACCATACAGAAAAAAGTGTTTTCTACTAGAAAAACTCAGTAAATAAAAGTTTAATTTTAAAGTGCTAATTAAGCGTAGAGTACCTCGGCTAGTAAGCATAGGTCAATATAGATTTACAACCTCGCCATAGACAACTCGGCGGCGGGGTCCTATACACAATTAGGTACCTACTACTAGTAATAAAGATCACTGAGGTATACGATAAAAGATTTGATGATTTCATTTCAATGTTGAAACACACTATTGAGCTAGATTATGAGATAACTTTACATTGAGATTAGTGCTGCATTTAAATAGGTAGATATCTAATATATTCTCAATGGAGAGGCCCAAGTTTTACATGAGAAGGTAAGTATTTTGTAAACGCTTGTTAATTCAAGGCCTGCGACATCTCGTTTATACCGAAAGTCGTTTAGTCTACCTACATTGTAGATACTCGCACAAATTATGAGTTTTGATTAACTGTTCAACTATATTTAATTACAATTATAAGTGTAAGTAACTTATTTTGCAGGTAGCGCCTTATCGGTACCTACATTGTACATAGTAGATACTTGAGTGCCATATTATTAACCTATATGTATAATACTCATATGGGTACCTAAGTACCTAGTAACTGAGATTTACCGACATAGGTATGTCTGTAAATATGTACCTATACGTCTGCTATTATTATGTCTATTAAAAGATGAAATCATGGGAAAGTAGAACATTTTAATAAACTGACTTCTGCTTCGTAAATAACTGGTTCAAATAACAGAATCAAATTCTTTGCATGCCGAATACAAACAATAAACATCTTACACAACTTATTACAGAATGGCTACTTAGCGTGGTAATCTATTTCGATGACAGTGAAAAAGCTGCAACAGAAGCGCGTGTTTTTAGACAGCTAACAAAGTGTCGCAACTCAATGGTGGGCCGCGGGCAGCGACGCGTTATCGCTAACCATTTAATAAAACGGCGGCGCGATGATGGAGTGGTTCGGCAAAATATGCCAAGGGTCCGGCCATTACCACCTGACAGCTGGTGACCGATCGCTGCCGCGGCTTCCTCCTCCAACGCCGTCATTGTCACAAAACAATGGCCCCACAGAGCTATCTTTAATCGCCACAAAATGGATTCTAATTGGATTCGCGAAACTCCGGCGAGTTTTTGTCGCTTGCCCATGAATTACAACTAATCATTAATTTCAAGGCTGCGTTAAAGAATCGTGAAAGTTCCACTTAAATATAGCTTAAGCGCACAGCTGTAAAATTAGGTTATATTTTTAATTTTATTTTAGTTTGGGACGATATAACGGACGAGGCGATTCAAGCCGTACGACAGGCTTGAGTTCGAGCTGCCATGGATGTAGGTTTGGACAACATTGATTGAACCAAACCTACATCGAGTCGATTCAGCTTATGAAATTCAGTTTATTTAATTATAGATACAGTATATGTTTCTTAGTGCTAGTACATCGTGGTTTATGTTTCAATCTTGATTTTAGTCGGTTATTTGCTGTTATTTTTCTTGTAGGTCAGTAAAACGTTTGTGGCTCTGGTCGGTTCTTCAGTAGATTCCTGCTCCGTCTTTGCATTAAGCTTAAGTCGTCTCATCATCAGGTTCTACCTATATTGTGTATGGCTACAAACATGAAGAAAAAAAGTTATCTTCTTCTATCTTCTTCCCAGTTCTAATCTAACACTTTGGAAGCGGTGGTAGATAAAAAATTGACGTTGTATAAATGTACCCAGTGTACTTACATGCAATAAAATAGTTTTGACTTCGACTTTATTGTGGGCAATTTTTTTTCCTTCATACCTAC
The DNA here is from genome assembly GCA_949699065.1 of Metalampra italica. NCBI lineage: Eukaryota > Metazoa > Arthropoda > Insecta > Lepidoptera > Oecophoridae > Metalampra > Metalampra italica. Next base: position 5,820,149 of record OX452970.1, on the reverse strand, counting down.
CACATATTACAGCAGCACTTAGTTATAGATATACCCCGGAGGTATATAAATTATAATTAATACAGTCAGTCCTGATAAACAAGCCGACAATACGCTTTATTAAAAATACATCCTATTTTACGACATTTATATAAATCTCGATTATCGATAATATTTAATAATATAATTATGTATACCATAGATTGAGATTTTAAGCGAATCTGAAAGAAGCTACATAAAAAAAATTTTGATCGGTCGCGGAAACAGATCAACAATAAAATAGACAATCATGGATTTTATAATTAGTGTAAGCAATGCAATACAAATGTACAAGATATCTACATTTAATATACACAAGACTCAAGTAACCAAAGACCTTGAAGGTCAATGATTTATAGGGTTGTAATATTTTATGCCGAATGAAATAAAAGTTGTGAATTTTAACACTTCTTGAGTATTCATCGATGTCGGAATCTTTTATTTAATTAACAACAAAATTCTTTGTTGCAAAAAACAGATATACCTGTGTACCTACCTACGAGTGAATACCTATGTTGTAGGTTGGTAAGGTAGCGCATTGCAGCATGATTTTTACCTCATTAACTTTATTTATGTGCATTCAGTACAATTTATCGATTAAGGCCCCGAACCCAGGACACATGAAAAATGTGACGCGAGAATTTAACATTGATTACAATCAACTCCTGAACTTATAAGTTCAATGTGAATATAGCAATGGAATAAATAGTTCGACAAATCGTGTTGCACTCAGAGATTTGTCGTTTATAGTACCTACCTAGTATGTTTCAATGGCTGCACGACAATATTGTAGATGTTGATCTAGAGGTATTACTTTACATCAAGCGTATTACGCTGCATATAACTCGTTGCACAAAAATTAATCGCTGTAACTAATATGATGTCTCAATTAATGCCAATATAATGAGTTGCTTTAAATTCAGAGTTGACTATTCAACCGATTTAAAATAACCCACTCACATGCAATAAAATATTCTGCCTTTGTGTACCCTAAGAGAGTAGTTAGCTAATTTCTGAGTACATACGTATGAGTTTCGGCGCCTACGGTATCCCTTGATATTATGATAAGTGTTGGTAAATTAGGTATTCATACAGATCAGTACAACCAATTTTTCTTCTCAGTGCTAACACCTAGGAAGTGGGGTAGTTAAAAAATTACATGTATCAGGTATAAATCTTAGAGCGACACATGTCCATCCGGCTCGAGGTATGAATGTGTAGGTAATAAAACATTTGGATTTGACTTCACTGTTCTGTCATCATCATCATATCAGCCTGTAGACGTCCACTGCTGGACAAAGGCTTCCCCCAAGGATCTCCATGACGACCGGTCCTGCGCCAACCTCATCCAGCCGGGTCCTGCGACCTTCACCAGATCGTCGGTCCACCTTGTGGGAGGCCTGCCTACGCTGCGTCTTCCGATACGTGGTCGCCACTCGAGAACCTTTCTGCCCCAACGGCCGTCGGTTCTGCGGGCGATGTGCCCAGCCCACTGCCACTTCACCTTCGCAATTCTTCGACCTATGTCGGTGACCTTGGTTCTTCTGCGGATCTCCTCATTTCTGATTCGATCTCGCAGGGAAACTCCGAGCATAGCTCTCTCCATTGCCCTCTGCGTGACCTTGAGCCTTCTTATGAGGCCCATAGTGAGCGACCACGTCTCGGTACCGTATGTCATCACTGGCAACACACACTGGTCGAAGACTTTCGTCTTGAGACACTGCGGTATTTGGGACTGTTCTGTACCGAAGCGTAATTTGAAAGTATACAAGGCCAGCACGCATCCATAGTGTTATTTCACTGTACGTTTTCAAAACGAATAGCAAAATAAGTTTCAGAAAGTATATACACGATTTGCGCGCACTGGTCGCGTATACTTTCTAATGCTGTTATAGTGAATTTTTTGGGAAAATATCAGGCCTGTCACTGTATAGATTTAGGATGTAAACATGTTACCGGATGCACGAAACTAAAGAAGTAAAGTCGTAGGGTTTTAGTTTGTACTTGTTAACAGAATGTTGGAGGTTCAGGCAGTAACAATATTTTCTCACTACAAGATAGTTGCAGATACCAAGCGTGGCGTGAAATGGCCAGTTAGTGAGTAATATCATGTTATTTGGAGGCGACGCGGCGAGGCAGGGTGAGGGCGGGCGGTCGTGACGCGGCACGTCGCCGGCGCGCGGGGCTCGGTCACGAGTCGCTCTGCTGACCCTGCCGATCCGCCCCTCTCCACTCCTAAACAACTAGAAGTAGGACACCCATATCAACATCCAGGACTCACGAATCGGCGCAAAAATTGCCAGCGTTCATAATATAGAACACGGGCGCAAGTATGAAGCCTAAAAGTATTGGTAGACCTTACTGTTCCGTGCTTTGGATCAGGAAGGTTCGAATCTCTTTGGTGGCGCGCGCGGGGCCGCGAGCACGCACCAAAGAGATCTTAACTCTATGCCTTGGATAGACCGTACTAGGTACGTAGTACATATTAGTTCCATGGATAGACCAAATAATTTTGACGTTTATGCTGTTTTTGCTGTCTCTACGTATAATACTTGTAGAGTATTTATAAACAGGTGTCGCGGTCTATAATGAAGTCTAGGATGTCTTAATATCAGCTATTAATGTAGAGTATAAATTAAACGAAACACGAGTGCATTAGACAATCCTGCGGCTTCGCTAGCTTAACTGGGCACATTAAATATAATGTCTGTTGCACACGGCTGCAATTTTATTAACATTTTAGCTGGAGCGGCAATGCTTGCGCTCGCAAGACTGCACAATCAGCAATCATCAGCAAGCGAGTAAATTGTATGTGCATACCTAATACGCTTAAAATTGCGGTTCAGACGACTATGGAGATGATTTTAAACTAAATACGGTTTTAACAACTCAGGGCTGGGTTAGTTTATAGACAAATCATAATATAAAATGTTTGGATAATATAAAATGGAGGTTTAAGTGGACAAATTTGAAATGTGGACGAGTTAGGAAAGTGGATAAATTGTTTTTCATCAAACTTGCTCGTAAATGGTCATATTATATTCATGCATACAGAAACACAATGGCCTTTAATAATATACACCCACGGGAGTAATGAAAATCAGTACAATATTATACCCCTAGGGGCTGTAATGTGTAGCTGGCTGTACTGAACTGGTTTATTAAATTAATTAAGTTATATTGAGTAGTTAACTTGACTTAACTTGACTAAACTTTACTTATTTCTTCGCAAATGTGATGAAAAACATTGTGTGCATGACGGGTAGTAAGGGTATTACAAACTCGAGTCATTAAAATATCCCTCCGCCTTCGGCGTCGGGCTTCTAACATACTCTCGTTAGTAATCCTACTTACTACCCTTATTGCACCGGGGAGATAAACTAGTTTAAAATAATAACTTTTGCCCAAGTTGTCTTTCACCGTAAGTAAGTAAAATTATGAGCATGAGGAATAACTCTGGAACATTTCAAATGTAGCAATGTCAATGTAAAGAAAGAGAATTGTGAGTAATGTTTGTTGGAGTATTCGATGAATGGCAAGGACACATGGCATGCTGTCGTGAGCTGACGATTAGGTACTGTAGTACCTCTTGCTACCGCCCGCGCCCGCCGGAGACATGCATAGCATGTTTATGTAAATTTGCTTGGAAACATACCGCAGCAAATGACATGTATTTTTTATTTTAACGGTGCAAGTAGGTACACTTTTATCAATTTGGGGTATACTTAACTACCAACAATTTACTACCTATTTTCAGCACACTCGACCACATGTAATACTTACTACCCCAATCATACATTTATAAGACAATAGAGTGTCAACATCCCTTCTCATATCTTTATAGATTTCTAGAAAGATTGGGGATGCTCTCGAAAACTAAAGGACTAATGGGGCAAGTTGTCAACATGGAGAATGATGCCAGCGCCGGAATTTTTACGTCGGATCAAAATAGGGTGGGCCAAAGCTGGTGAATACAGAGTCACCAAAATGGCATTTCAGTCGAAAACATAAAATCGTAAGCTTAGATCGTATTCTCTATGATCAAACAATATTGAGAAGATAGGCGTCAAGAAGTGCTGACACGGCACCCCTTGAAAAGGTCTATGATCGACAGCACACGTTGACTGGATAATGATGGCAATATAAATATGTCATCAATGAATTGATGACGATAATATACTGTATGTCAGTAGCTACATAACATTTTAGGGAAATAAGTATACTATTACTAAATCCTTGTAAACCGAAAAGCAACAGATGTGACCTTTTGTTGACCCTGCATGATAACGCTTAAATGATACGGATAATTCTTAAAATGTCATGACTCCTGCAACCGTTATGCATGGAACTTCTTTTATACAAGTTTATCTAATAAATACCATTTAATTCTGAACATGATCTGAGAGCTAGTATACAGATAGATCGGCTGGCTCAGCGGTGTACCTGTGCATCATTTAATGGGGGCCGTATAACGGCTGCGCGCACGCTTTCTTCGCTCTTACTAATAAATTATCACAAGATCATGTTTCGTTGTTGTAGTTTTGCAGCAGCCTCTGAGTACGAGTAGCTTGGGAACTTACCGCTCGCGATGGGCTGCATGCATCATCATGTAGTATCGATAGAACGTCAGAGCTCCACTCACCTACTACATGATAAACAACTCGTTGCTCAAGACGTATGGAAATGAATAATTACGTTATTAGTCCAATAGTCTGCTTTAATACGCGTCAATCTTTACCATATTTTACTCACCTAACTTTACTAATGATTTCTTAATCACTGCCACTTGATTACATGTAATGCGTTTGCATTGCATTATGTTTACGAATATATAATTGTAGCCATCGTAGTGAGAGAGATCCTTCTTGAATTCAATTTCGAGGTTATCTTCTTTCCTAAATGACCATGCAGGTATGTTGAGTATTAAGAGAAGCGCAATAAATAAAGACATTGCCGTGTAATTTCCGAAACGTAATTGCATGTCGTTCTAGGGCGTGGTAGAGGTAACCGTAATTATAATTTAGTGATTTATACTTTTTATATCTCAGTAATTTGCTCTTTACGACGTGATGTCCCTGTCGAAAATCGGTGCAAGTTGTGCAACGGCCGTGAATTAATCCGCATCGTGCGGCTCGTAGGTGCCGTCAGGGGTAATCTGTTATTCGCGAATCTTGAAAAGCTTTTAAGGGGCGTGTGTTTTGGAGCTCTGTAATGCATTTTTGCGAGCGGATCGGGCGCGCGGCTGTTACGCAAGGATGCCCGGCGAACTGGTCCGACCGGCTCCGGATCTGGGCCAGAGCCATCTCTCCGCTAAGATATTACCGCTAATAGATATTGAACGTCCAGCCGCCAGGCCGCCGCGCCGCCGAGCCCCCGACACTAGACGTGTTCAATTTGCTTTTTGCACAAGAACCTGCGATCGCGCGTCGTACCGGCTACTGTAACATTCGTGCGCTATGCTTCATGATCTTTTCTTACGATAAAAGTACCTTATTTTGTCGATTTTATTCCCTATGATGCATAGGATTTTGTTTCGTCATAATAAACCTAAGTACCTACCTATACTAGAACTGGAGACATCGAGCATTTTCTCTATTTGTGAACTATCCCTTGTGAGGAACTAATAGCTGAGCAAATATTTTTTAGGCAACATTTTGCATTGTTTCTTTATTTCGAAAACAGACTGGAGAGAAAAACGAGAACACGACTCAACTTACTCAATCTCAATAATGTATAGGTAGATATCACTAAGTGCTGACATTTCATTAAAATATATTGAAATCGTGAAATGGGGTTTGCATCCTATTGATTGGTGTGGTGCGCCGGCGGCGGCCCTTGCTTGCTGCGCGTGCGTCCGTCAATATGCCCGATATTGATTTGCTTCGTGTTACGAAATTGTGTATTACGTGTAATGACTAACTGCAGCTTTGTGGTACTGTGTTTCTGGACACGCAAGCAGCTTAATTAATTTCTTTTCTCAAATTTTACGACACTCAAACCTTTAAAATATAATCGATTAGGTATTCCCAGTAGTGTTAGAACGAATGCATATTTAATTGAATTTTAAAAAATCTTGAGCTTTCAATATTTCTGTCATATTGTTCTACAAAGGAAAATTTTAACGGGATATTTTTGATAATAGTAAAAAGAGTTAGAGAGACAAAACTTGTAGAAGTTAGTTAGGTAACTATGTAACAGAACACAGCATGCACGAATGCGCGAGCTACGTCACTGATAAAACCAAATGTATTGGTAGCTCGTGCAATCATGCGCATGTTGCCGGTAAACATAGAGTTTATCTCCGTAAATAACTAGACAGTCGGGAGATTCATTAGGCGTCGATCCGTGTCGGACCGCGCTGTAATCGAAGCAATTGTTCTCCGGGGAAATTCAATTATTAGCTAGCACCGAGCGCAAAATATCGGCCATTGGGCAACCCGCTGCGTCGTTTGGAGTTAGAAATAATTGCCGGCGATTTATCTCTCCACTCCTGACTATAATTAAATGCTTAATAATTGAAGGAGCGTTGGGCCGTTCGGCCAATAAATTGTTACCACAGGCCGCATCGTCCCGCCGCCCGCCGCCGCCCGCCGCCGCCCGCCGCCGCCCGCCGCCGCCCGCCGCCGCCCGCCGCCGCCCCGCCGCGGTGCGACCGGTGCGATATTGCCGCGGTCGTGCTTCGTGCTTGTTGTAATTTCGATTGGAATGGTTCTTCGAGGGTAGTTCGCTCTCACGCTTCCAACGACCAGTGTAATCGGTTTATACGACGTGTTGCTATTAGATAAATGTATTTTGTGATTAGAAGATATTATACTTAGTTGAAACAAACCCAGATCAGGAAGATCTAAATACCTAACCTACTACAAAAGTTGTCATTAATTCATTGATTCTTTGCGTTGAGATGTATCATAAATATCGTCGGGTGACGTGTAAAACTAAGTATGTAATTGCCTAAAATCGCCAGTTAGTACCTCACTATTATAAAACTGTGTGTAATTTCGGTTGTACCTTACCACTCTCAGATTTTAAGAAGAATAAAAAAGTAAATTCATGATAGCAAATATCGAGTAGAAGTAGATATCGTTTGTTGAATTATTCGCTATTTACCTTACCCTTATTTGCGCACCATAGGGCGACGCTCAATAAGTTTCTCGCGTGGAAATCCGTGGAATACAAAAGACCCCGACAAGACTAATCCCATTGTAAACTAACAACAATATGGAAAACGTGATACTCCTTAAATTTATGTCTAACATATACCGCGTTAAACTGTGCTTCTTATAAATAAATTTCAATTGTGTGTTGTCATTAAATAAATCAGTTTTATCGGAGGTCGCCGCCGACGCTGTACGGTTACATCGCCGACGGTCGGGGAAATAATTTAAAGATATCGATACCTATAGTATAGGGGTGTCCGGAACACGCGCGCACGCCCCAATGCGACAAAACCACTGACTCCTCCGATTAGCTATCTATTTTATTAGACGACTCGAGAGAGACTGGTGTGTTTGAATTGAACACCATAAGTGCATAAGATGTCGATTTCTGTACCGGGTGCATACCGTGAGATGCCGTTAAAGATTTGGATGCCATTTTACAAGCGATAATAATTACGATGTGCGAATATTGCGGTTGCTTAGATTATGCTTTGACAAATCACGACTTTGCAATTCGAATGCAGCAGATTTAATGTATGGGCGGCAGTTTGCATTGTAACCGCGACCCGAGGGCCACCTCTTTCCTAATGCACGCTTATTTGAGCTTTTTAACCTTTCATCCGTTGTTGTAGGGCTGGAGCATTGAGGGACAATAAACTTAATGCGCATACTTGACGTAAGTACATACTAGGTTACTGTTCTTATGTTTCACGACATACTATGTATGCATACAACATCTCGATGAAAACTACGTAAGTATTTACATAATATACGAGTACCTACCATTTTCAATATCGTATCGATACGGATACATGAATGTATAATTTTGATTTAAAATACTTTTGAATGAAAAATTTCTTTTGTTGGAGACCTCGGAAATTTGTCGGAAAATTGTCCAAGTGCTCAAAATATCCAAGTCCAAAAATGTACAACTTACATACATACGAATCAATCCGAACATTAAAATTTTTGGGGAAGTATGACAACGCTGTATTTAAGTTATCTCGCTAACTGGGCCTGGCAGAATCAGAAAAGTCCCTTTCTGTACTGCACTAAACATACCTTTAGTGGACGTGGAAGATTCTGTGATGTAGACATTATCAGAGATTCGTCATTTTGGGAGTTGGTCAATCTAGGAATTGGACATTGGGGAACTGATTCCGCTACTTTTGACCGCGGTAAACTGTTCCGAAAAAACTTATTCCGCTCGGGCAAAGCCGCGGACAACAGCTAGTATCATATACGATACAAGTAAGCACCTATATTGACCTAATTAAATATCCCTTGTGGCAAATTGTAAACTGTGAGAACAATTTATAAGGTAATCGTGCAAGCATAGAGAGCTGCCTATGTGCTAATGCACGATATTACTAGCGGCCCACGGGCGCGGGAGGGTTGAGAGGTGCCGACCGACCGTGTACCTACGTACCTGCCTGTTTTGTAACAGAGTCGTTTTCTATTACAAGCTCAATGGGGCAAGCGAGCCCCGCGGCGTGTGTTTCTATTCTGGGGAATAGCGGGGTTACGTAATGTCTTAAGCTTTGTTTTCACCATGGGAGTTCTGTTATACTTAATTATGATGAAGCTGCTAATGATTTTACTCGTTTACTCGTTGACAGCCATTTGGAATGGCAAATCACTAGACACTAAACCTTAACCCTTGGCTCGCGTCAGAGCGCAATACCTACGTGGCGATACCTTTGAAACTCTGACGTATATCGCGTCAGTCAGACACCCTGACTTTGTCACTCAAATAACTGTCATTTTTACTAGGTCAAGGACGTAGAAACGGTCAAGGACAATGTTAGGATAATATGAAATATTATATACCCAGAGGAATGACGATATAGCAAGGTGTCATCCTACTCTGTAGTAATCTGAGAGTCAAAGAGTTAAGCTGGTCTTACTTCACACTTAACTTATCTTAAAATTCAGATTGATCAATAAACTCGCGAAAATTTGCAAAATATGGAGGGACTCGATTGAGTTTTCACTTCTCAATTCTGACTGCCAATTTTCATTGGGCTGTCGTCAATTCCTTATGAAATCATAAATTAAATTAAAGCAAAACGAGAGAGTAGAGTATGAGTATATGTAGAGTAAACACTCATATTTCGCACGAACGATACTTCGCACAATACAATCGTACTTCGCACAAGCGTGAGTCGCAGTCCAGTAATAGTCCCGAAACAATTGTAAGGGTGGGTTAGTCAAGCAACACAACAATTTATTGGAATCTCGTCATCCTTTGCATGTTATCTTGTTGTGCTCATCATTGCAGCAAATGTCTCACAATCACAGTGCATCCATGTGCTTAGTGTTGGATGGATGGTGGTTGACCGAGGGGTAGGGGGCGGGGGGCGGGGCGCGCGGGCGGGCGGCCGGTGAAAGGGCTGGGCGGGGCGGCGGCGGCGTGCGCGGCGCCGCCCACCGGTACGTTTCACCACCGCGCCGCGCCGCGCCGTGCGCCGCGCGCCGAGCACCGTCGTCGTCGCAGTGCTCGACGATCCTCGCGCGGCCTACTTCCCCCGACAGGTTCGTTGGTGTTCCATTGTGCTCCGACCTCTGCGAACAATACCATTGTGAAACATGCAGATAACATCCCCGTGGTTACATTTCGCCAGTTAAATCAGAGTTTAATTCAATTGTATCTAGATTTATATCCACTCGACATGTAATGTAATGGCCTATTTCAAAATGAAAATACGGCGGATAAAAGAAGATAATATAATTCTGCGTATTAGATTGGAGCCGCAGCCCCATCAATGAAATCACACTGATTGAATAAACTATCACATAACTAATTAAAACCGGTTATGATCATATCGTCACAAGAGCACTTATTGATTCCTTTCATGGAAAAGCAATATCTTCTATTCTCGTTACGACGCTAATGCAGGTTTACGAGTGAGGGAGTCCATACTTGATTTGATTGTTGTCTGCTAAACGCGCGCCTCGGTTCGCGAGGGTAATTGCGCTGAAAGGCCTCAATTTGAGGCGCGTTTGTGCCGCGTTTGGGTCTAAATAAGACGTCGCTGCACGGCGTGGTAAAGAGGCCGCATTACTCTTATTGAAGCCCCGGGCCTACATTACCTGCCCGCCGAGGGCGGCCGCTTGCGCCAGCACGACGAAGGGACTAGCTAATGTCGTTTGGACTCATGAATCTCAAATTGGCTGCGTCAATATGTAATATATTGTGGTCTTAATTTGCAATTCTTAAAAGTTGTAGATAGTACTCCATACTTACTTTTTCAATATCACTTTTGACCAAAGGCGGAAAAACCAACCCGGAAAACGGACTATGATGTTAACTTGAATTATGACTATTTTGACACCCGATTAGTCGGTATTATAATTTCGAACTAGGCAACAATGCCCATTAATGTGAAGGGGCGGACCGGAGCACGAGCTGGGCGCCATTCATCGCGTCATCTCTCCCGCGCCGCGCCGTGCGGGTACGGGTGTGCGATGCTGGGTACCTACATACCTACTCGTACATACCTACCAGGTACTTAGTACGCAACGTCGAGCTATGTTGTCGCTGTGCCCATATTTTCGCGGCGATGTCACAGATCGCCGAAAGGTCGGTGAACCGAAACCCCATTGTTTTGTGTTGCGTCAACAAATCGTCTGCCTCGAGATACAATGAATTGAATTTGTATACCGAACTATTGTTAGAGCAATTGCGTGACTGTTAAGTACCTACTAATTTCTGTAATATTATTATGCGTGATTGCTGTTATTTTAATTTTACAAAGCACTGAGATGCTCTGCAGGAAGTTATTTGGTACTTAATTGAAAAAAAACATTAAGTAAGTTAAGTAATGTTAGATCTTAGAATTTTTAGCCCACAAAATGCACTATAAATATTCCTGTTGGAATATGGTCAGCAAATGTTGTATGTATGTATGTAAACACTTTATGGTACCAAAAATTTACAGATACAGACAGTTATGAACAAAACTAAGTACAAAGGCGGACTTATCCCACTAAGGGATCTCTTCCAGTCAACCTTAGAGTTACTGAAAGGATTAGCTTAAATGCGTTTAGTACCAAAATTAGATAGTAAAGTTATTGGTGATTGATTTGATTATGCCTTTGTATTTCTTAAAGTTGGTGCTCACATCTTATATTTTAATTGTTACTCCTTTTCGGCTCACAATGAGCTTATTCTTAGCACTTCTGGCGAAGGGTAAAGTTAATAGCATTTATCGTGGTTGACATGTTGATAAGGCTAAGTTTCTAAAAAAAGTCAGGGCAAAACTTACATAATAGTCAACTATACTATAGGTACCTACAGTTGAATAAGCTTTTGTCCTGAAGACACATCTTACAACTACATGAGAAGCTCTACTGGCGATTGTAAAGCATCTCATTGTCCAAAAGCATCGTAACTCAAGTATACGGTAGTACCTTAGTAGGCGACAAACTCCTTAGAACAAAGCAGTTTATCTGAGGACTCCTCCTAAGTGGGTTTAATGTTTGGAGCGACGATGCATCGGTAAGCACGAATTGACAATAAGAGCAAAGTTCAGCGCAGTTCAGGACTCGGGGAGAATGCGAGGGCGCGGGGGCAGCGAAGGTGCTACGGCACCAGCTCAATGCACCAATCATTATTAGTTCCCAAGTGTCTATAAATCTACACCTGAATATGTAATGGTTGTGCAAATTTGGATGGTCATTTCAAAATTTATTTAAAAAACGTGATAATGCTGAATTTTTATTGTATGTAACAAAATGGATGAAAAATAATGTCTGATAAAATGACCTCCTTGGGAATTGCGGCAAGTTTTCTTTTGGCAAAATTTTGTACGACATTTCGGCATACGGAATTGTTGTCCAATTTCACAGATAATGTTATCCTTGAGGTGCAGAACTGTTTGAGGATTAACCGGTATCAACGTATGTTCGTTTTCTTTAAAAATATTTCAAATAAAACAATTTTTTAAATTTTCAATTCAAATTTTTAAAAGACCATCCAAATTTAAACAGCCATTACTTATACCAAAGTTTTCAAACGGTGTGAGAATGTAGGTCAGCTTAGCTATGGAAATTTGTGAACAAAGATAAAAGTGGTTTTCTATCTTTGTGATTATCTATAAACGGAGTCTCGTTGGAGGGTCATCAGGTCAACGCTAAAACAAGATCGCCTGCAAGACGGCGGCGGCGGGCGGGCGGGGCGGCGGGCGCGGGCGCGGGCGCGGAGTAGGCGAAAGTTACCGAGGATGGATGGAATGCTACAAACTGTGTTCACGCATGACCCTCAGGTCAGCTGCACACATTCTGACATATGTCAATTAAGGCTCACAGCCGCCGGGTGCAGATTGAGTGCTTCGACATGTTTGTGGAAAACCTCACTCAATAGGATTGATTCATTACTTTATCTGTTGGAAACTGTGTATGCAATTTACTGCTCTTAGATCGTACCTATACCATTTGTTTCCTTGTAATGAAGATAGATTGAAAATGTTCCGAGGTTTATACTTTATGTAGATTGTTTACGAGATAAGAATTAGTATACAAGCGAGCTAAGTTGGTCATTACAACTCGAGGCGCCCGGAAGAAACTAAGAAAGTGTAATGTATTACAATATACTTTTGCGATAAAAAAAAATGACATAAACTTATTCCTTTGATTTTGATGGTAACTTACATGTTGTGCCTCTATATCTTATCTATATCGTCGGAGCAAAATTATAATGGCGCTTCTTCATCACTTGAATGCTCTATTCCACTCTGAAGTCGATATTTTTGATAATTAAAATCTAAGAAAGAAAATAAAGAATACCCTTTATTGACACCACTGTATTATCTAAAATTAATAAATGCATACAACTATTGTATAAACGGGGTGAGCAACAGTGTCAATAGGACGCTGCCTCAGGTTTTTGCCGCAAAGTAGTCTGCGGAACCGAGACAGATTTTAAAAATTATCCTAGCTACCAGTAGTAATCCCCTAATAACAGGATCAATGCAAAAATATCAGTTTGTTTAGGACGATTAGGAACTTGAACGATGATTGGCTATCTAAGCGTCGATCTTTATTTTGGTTGGTCAGAACATCTAGCCTACCTAACTCCCCTTAGCCAATTAACGCATCCGTCCGGCGGCGGTAATTCGCGATTTACCTAAACTAAGCCAGTACAGATTTCTCCAAAGATTCTGAAATTTCAATGAAGATTCTTTCCTACATCCAATTATCGGGCTTTTTGCAAAAATCCTAGGATTTGCGCAAAGATCCGAATTTTTCGATTATCCTACGACTTGTATTGTAACATGTTTTCTAAAATAACGAACAAACATTTAAGCAAAATTTGTTTTGTTGCATTTAACCACAACACATAATGAAATGACTAGTAAGTATATGTAAGATGTACCAATAGTACAATTTGTAACCAGAGTCGCGTTATACAATGATATAGTTGCTTCGTTATTTCCCAAGTGTGTCTGTAGTTGGCAATTTACCGTCTCGCAGATCGATCAGCTCCTATTATTGGAGGAGGTCGGACGTGTACAAACATCGATTTCGTGTCGTTAATCTGCCGCCCCGTCTCCGGCAGAGGTGAGAGCCGACACTGCAGGCTCACCTCACGTGCCGCCGCCGCCCGCCGCCGCCGCGCCTTCGAGATAACGACGTGTAATCACCAACTGATATTCCTATGTTCCGATTATTGCAGCAAAAAAAAAGGATGATAACTACAAAACCGTATGTTAAATTTAGGTACCTACCTACTTTCAGACAAATGAACAATTTTTTTTCTTGTCTGGTAACAATTTATTAAAAAATTCCATGACTAAAAAGTGTGTAAAAGTAAATGCTTAGTTTGTATTTTAAAGAAGCAAGGTCGAGAAACATCAAAATACACAAACACCTACCGGATGACCTTAAGTCTGCATTTTGCATTCGTCAGTTCAATACATATTATAATTAAATAGTAGGCAATTATTCCATAAATTATGTCAGTGGGTACGTATTTATTAGTTAACTTTGGTGTTATTAATGGCTCGCTCCAGGCCTCGATTTAATAGCGAGTAATTATCGACTGTTATAATTTTGTAAGTGTCAAATTTATTAATTGATATAAATATTTAATTCAATTATAAATAAATGATTCCTTGTTTAGTGTTACAAATTATCTACTTGCGAGTCGTTGGTAAATTGAAAGGGAACTGCTTAAACTATAAAGTAAGCATACGTCGTATCAAGTACCTACATATATTTATTTCATATTCATTGATTTCCTAATATTTGGCATTTAATTTCAATTATCATTTGACAACACCGTGCGATATAATATTAATGCATTGATTAATGATTAAATATCGACATCATAGCATAGCTAATCTGTTTGTTAGTTTTCATTACTCATACTCTGAAAGTAGGTCTAAAGTTGCCTGAGTAGCGGGTTGAAAGTAATACATTTCAGCCCTAGGGAGAATCGCTTTCAACTGACAGCTGTCAAATTATTAAAAAAAAAACTAGTAGTATTTTGACATTTCTATTGGACCATGTTCCAACTTTCTATACAGCCACTCAATTACAGCGCGATGTAAAATTGAAATAACATAAAGATATGTAATAATTAACAAATATATATTTTGAAATGACTTTATTATAATTATTACTGTCAACTATTTCTTTAAGATAACATAGATTTGGTCGAAATATTTACCATTTTTTCAATGATGGAAATGAAAAATAATGGCAAAATAGCTGGCCGGCCACAGAAAAAAAACAAAATAGTCGGGAAAGCGACAATGCGATCTTCATTTGTTTTTTTGAGTTGTAGAGTTTTGTTTATACTTCCGTATAGCAGAGATTTGTATTAACACTCATTTTATGAAATTATTTTTACTTTCAGTGTATTCGTAATGAAAAGCACAGTGTTTCCCTCGGGTTCAAGACTTATTTAGAGGTCCCTCGAACCCCGTCTCGGGACTTAAATAAGTTACTTTCACCCCTAGGTTAACAATGTACTATTACTACTCATGTTTGTTGTGAACTGGAGGCGTCATGAGAACTAAGTATTAATGCGCCAATTTGTTTGCTTGTTTTGTTTGATCGACGCGAGCGCTGCGCTGACGTAACATTCTTTGTTGTCAAAAACGTTACAGCAACCTGCAACCCCGTCACTTGACCTGCGACCCGAACGAGTTTGATGGATTTCTAAACATTTGTAAACGTAATCAATCATTACATAAGTAACATTAAAAGTGTTCTATCTAATTTTTTATTCAGAAACTCTAGTCTAAATATGTAATTTTAATTAATAGGCTTACAGACTTCGGAGATAGACCTACCTACATAAAAATAGGAAAGTTTTTTTTACATTTAAAATAAATAAATTATACGGCCACGCCGCACAACTTTCTCACTCACGGAAAAAACAACGAGTTAAATATTTACTTAAAACAATAAAGAAATAAATTTAATTCCTTTGCATGGAAATGTTTACAAAAACAAAGTTTATATTATTAGCACGTGCAGTTTTACAATATACCTAGTTACTTAGCTAATAAATAGGTACCTACGTCAAGTTTCCAGTTTGACTTGATACACAAAAAAGAATCGATGACCCCTCAGTTTTGACCTGGGTCCTAGACTAAATGCAGATCAATGATTTCCGGTACTAAGGCAATTTCAACTCGATATAGTGTGTGTAGTACCTGAGAAAATTACTGTGACATAAGAACGGACGGTTAACGAAGTCTCAGGGCTCCTTTTTTGGTATTAAACACTAAAAATAAAAATAACAAGATTTTGGCTGGTTTCACAGCTATGTACGGGAGACCCGGACAGGTAAACGAAGCTCTATGAAACCCGCCTTTCAGTTTCATTTTGTTTAAATTTTGTTTTGGAAGACCAACAGATATATTAACAACATTATCTTATGTAAAGTACATAATACGAGGCCAATTATAGGTCTCCACAGATAGTTTTACTATCACTTTCAAAAATTACAGTTTAAATAGCGCATGCAAGAGAAACTTAAATAGATTTCAAAGGTGAAACAGGTTTGCCAATTAAGATTTTAATTGTAAGTTCCACAGTAAACAAACATCATTTACGAGTTAGTATGACTAAACAACGGAATGACTGTACTAAACTTTAATACAATCATTCCATCGGTTGCACTTTAATAATTAAAATACTTAAATATGTATTTAGAAGGGATTCATACTTATAGTTTTTACCCGGACTGCGCAAGTAAAGTTGAGGAGGTTAGGTAATGTATTTCAGTCGCATGTTACTCCTGATGTAAATAATGGGACTACGGGTTTATAATCTGAATGTTTAAGCTCGTGGTGATAATCGTGCATCCTGAACCCTGATAGTATGATGTACCTACTTATCATCATTCATCAGTGTTGATAGTATGCAATGCATCTTACATTGGCAACCAAGGTAATTAATTACCTTGTAATTATGTTGCTTTCTGTCTGTATGAATATCTACCGATGATATCTAGGACCTTGAATGTGTCTGTAATTAAATTAACAACACTAATCATCAGCCTACTAACTTCTACTGAATGAAGAGAAACATATTTAGAAAGTTTGAAAAAAATATAATGTTATTAACTATATTGAGAAAATAATAGAAACGACTGTGCAATTTTTACTAATATTTTTGACAATTTACAAAAATAACCACTAATGCGAAACTGCATCAACAATGACTGAAGTTCGTTCAGTTGGTTCAGTGAAATATCAAATCATTTTCAGTAATTATTTAGTCCGCGATACGCAAGTAAATGGTGCAATGCATTAGAAAACAATTATTCTAAACGTCAATATGTCGAGAATCCTGGGCGAGCTTCCGCCAGCGGTGGCTTGTAGCTCGTAGAACTAACCGCCATCTAACCGCCCCAGCACGTCCGCCAGAGCGCGTGATTGCGGCCAATTATTTTCTGTTTATCTCTAATTACGCATGCGCTGCCAACGTTGCCCGCTTATCGCACATCTACCCTTCGGCCCCAGATCCGATCGCTTTGGCTAATCAGCTCTCAATCCGCTCACGTGGACCATCACAATCGATTAAGCCAAGTTTGTTTAAGCGACAATCGCCAATTTAGTGCGCAATAAATTTTCTGAAAACATAGCGGTTAGTTTCGTAAGCCTATCTCTGGTTGCAACTAGGAACTTGAAGCTTTTAGTTCTTACATCGTACCTATACCAACGTCGCGTGTTTCGAGCAAGATCGATCGTTGCGGATGCATTTGCGGCGACATGATTGTCAGTTTAATTTAATAAGAGAAAATGAGTATGACTCTTTGGTAATTTAATATACACACTTACATGAAAAGTTGGTCGGCGGCGCTTGCGACTGAAGCGACGCGAGGTACGCGCCGCCGCCGACAGCGAGACACGATGCGATGACTTGTATATATATTACGCGGTGCGTGCGTGTCTTTCGCAGGAGCACTCGTACAGTATTAATTTATCGGCAAGTCGTGCAAACAGAATGACGTGCCGGTTTTTTGGTGCGGTGAAATTAGGGTGCATTAACGCAACAAGGTCAACGCTGCCGAGTCGCCATGTCCTGTCGGTGCGGTCAGCGGGGCTTTAGGAGTCGATGGGTTTTGCGGTTGACTGTTTCCGTAGGTAGGTATATTTTTTATTATAAAAAACACTATGTGCTTACAATCACAGTGGCTATGTACTCCAAATAGAGAATAAATTATACTTAACTGCTACTTAATTGTATAACCGGTACATATTTACCCAGCTAACTACTTTCTTACCTACATTTAGATCTCTGGTTCGTGGTAATATGAATTTCGTCTCAAATGAACTGATGCGTAAAAGTCCTAGATCAGTTTAGTCACTCACGTCAAATTTATCTGACGCATTTATCTGGCAGGCGTGTGAGAAAAGTCAATCAGCCGCCGTGCTATGCCCGCCGTCGACTAATCCTTGAACGAACACTCGAGGTGGGTGACTAACACTACAACTATGAAAGTCTGTTTACCCAGGCGAGAGATCTGTTCCCAGCACCTAGCTTATACCTATGTTAATTTCAATAAGGTTAAACCTTAAGAAATATGAAATAATTCAAAATCGGCGACCCATCCAGCGGCTCTACAAACTAAGCTTACTGGAGGTTTTATGTATTTAGGTTTAAATGACCACAACATTGCGCTGTATATTAAACATATGCTTCACTGTTGCTATGTTCAGATAGTGTTCATAGCGTGTGTGTATTTAACCTATATAGTATTTATGAATCAATACTTCTATGAAAATATAATATTCGCATATTAGGTCTGGGTAGGAACAACAATGGGACTTTTTTTGTTTGTTTCTAGAACTGCATTAAAATGTACCTAGAGTCTTTTGTGTTATCATTAGCCTTTAATATAGGCTAAAAAACATGTCTCATTGTTGTTCCTACCTAGACCTAATAGGTACGCGAATATTATTGTTGAACTTATCACAAAAGACTATATGTAGGTACCTAATTAAGTAGTATTCAAAATATTATAGACTTATCCATTGCAACTTTTTATAAAAATATAGGCTAGTCATTGACGGACATCTAGATGACAAAAAGTTATGTCTAGACGAATGGCTATTAACTAAAAGCAGCTAGCAGATGAGATTAGAGAGATCAATTACTCAGTTCTCACGGGGAGCGCTGCCGAAGCGACGGCGGCGGCGCGCGGCGGTAGATAGGTCTTGCGCTACACTTTCGTGTACAGATATCGCTCTAATTTACATTCAAGAGACTCGTGAGAGATCTTTCGAGTTTCGTGCAAACAACACATTCTCACAAAGTTGATTTGACATTTCAATCTCTATAACTTCTTCGTTTGTCCATGTAATTTGGGTGGTAAAACTTTTTAACAATATAAATTAGTCAGAAACACCTACCTATCGGATTTATTGCATACAAAAATAATTAACATGATGACATTTTGTTTATTTAAATACAGGTAATAAATAACATGTAAGATCTTTGAAAAACGCATAACCTTCTCAATCATCTTGATATATTTCCAGAAGTTTAAAAGTTAATTGTGTAGAAGCAATTATTATGATTCTTAAATTTCAAATTGGTGACATCACTTCAGGTTGACGCACATCAATTTAGTCCACATTGTGCATGTGGATTGAGTCTGCTCTCACGATGCGCGCTGATAAGATTGCGAGCGACTGATTCATAGGACAATGTGTAATAGATCAGCTACGGCTAAAATGAAACGACTCGCCACGAATAATAGCTCATTTATTGAGATAGCTGTCAATGTTAGCTTAATTTCGTTTCTGAGAATTCGTTAAGTCTTGCTAATAACAATAACCAGCATGTACTTCTACAAAACTTATAAAAATTGAACTTGAAACCGCTAAGAACTATTTAACGTATATTATTTACTCATTATGTACCTAGTTATTTAAATTACTTAACTAGTGGTTCCGTGAGAACAGTAGACCTCGCCAGCCCATATAAAGCAAACCTAAAAGAAACGAACAGAAGTCGACTTTGCAGTTGGAGACAGAATTACTAAAGTGACAAAAATTTGCATTTTTTAAGCTTAATATTTCGCAAACGGATCCCTAATTGAAAAATGTTTTCAACGCACCCGCAATATTTTTGAAAGACCTATCCAATGATACCTAACACACCATGCAATTCACGAGGAAAAAAATTTATTCCCATTTTAGTGGCTTTCGGCCACCATCGCAACTGTGTTTCACAACCAGTCGTCTACAAGGAATTTTTGATGTCGGTATTGCCTTGTACTATTATATATTCTGTGGTATTGGTGATTTATTTTACTATTCTGTCTTTTGCTTTATTTTATTTGCATATCTCAATCGTTAAGACTATAGCTAATGTATTTTGCCATAAATGAAGGTGAATTATTGGCCTGACGATTGTACCGAAACCTTGTTTCGCGATAGGTGGGTCGTCTGTGTCGCGCCCGCCCGCATTACTCAACAAGACCTATTAACCTATTAATAAAGTATTCAGAAAGTATAATAAATTTTTTCACACAGTAGGATGTATGTATCCATCTAGATGGAAGGTATTCTAATGAACGTTAAATTCAACTTGTGTCCGATCTCTTAGTGAAAGATTTTGACTCAAATATTAACTTTACTTGGAGCAAATTTGATTGAGATACTCAGTAAATTTGATCGGACTTAAACATTGTTTATTTATAAAATTCGAAACGAGATCGTTCCATAGAGTTTTTTTTGTACTTATTTACTTATACTCGTATGGAGAGTGAACTAACGGCGAGTGGGTGCACGGTAACCTCGTCTCGTTGCAATGATGATGCAAATTTGGCCGAGAAATCCTCTTGTATCGCACACTTTCATAACAATCCCGTGATTGATTACATAAATTTGAATACCGACGCCGTTAAAACCAAATTAAATTCATCTGCGGCGTCGAATAAAGGACGTCGCAAGAGGTTGATAAATTATTACTAAAATGATGATTAAACGACGATTGCGTACACGTATGTCTGCATGTGATGTGGCGCATAGTAATTAAGATGTTATGTGTATTGCATCCATTTGCAATTAGCAAAATGCCATCAAAATCTTTAACCAATGTATTTTAACGCATTCGCTTAGGTAAATAACTTCCATAATGTCGCTTCGCCAAATTAATAGTCCTCTCTCAGTTAAAGTATCTTCCCAAACTGACTTCGGCTTAATGAACGTGCAATTAGTGAATGGTTCTCCAAAAACATCAGAATTGTATTGTAATGTTCGAATTGCATGTTGTACATGGATTTTTTTTAAGAAAAACAAGTTTATTTAATTGACCTACCTATACTTAGGTACTAAACTACAGCAAATATGTACCTATACCTAGATCCTCAAAACTCTACTAACTACTAACTTGTCAAATTGCTGTTGGTTACCTATTTTCAGCGGTTATCTATAAGTACTCTTTCTATACTCGTATAATAAAGATGAAGAGGTTGTTTGATGAATGCGCTCATCTCTGGAACTAGTCGGATAATTAAAATTCGTTTTGCATTTGAGCGTCAGTGGCGTCGGGGATAAGACACGGCCTATCATATCGAAAGATCCGGAGTTCGATCCTCATGCAGCTGGGCCATGTACCAATGGGTTTTTTCTCGAAACTTACTTAGGTACATTTACTGACTGCTCTTAAACGGTGAAGGAAAACATCGTGAGCAAACCTGCATACGCCGAAGAAGAAAAATTAGGCGCATGTGAAGTCCACCAACCCGCACTGGGCTAGCGTGGTGGACTATAGCCCGAACACCCTCGTTGAGAGGGTAGGCCTGAGCCCCAGCAGTGGGGACATCTTAATAGTCTGTTGATGATGTTTTGCATTTAGCTCAATTCTTGTTAAGCTATTTACCATCACGCTACGGCCCGAGCCGAGCAAAAAGAAAAAGACGGCAATAGCTTATAAAACGCGGGCGAAGCCGCGGGAAACAGCTAGTACCACATTATACAGTAACTTATTTTTTTTAATTCACCGTAATAAAACTTCAGATCAATTTAAATTTAAAACTAAATGTTAAACATTGTGTCATTGTCACAGCGACCAAATTAATGTTGAACGTGTATCGTGTTATGCAAAAGAGATTAAATGTTAATTTGGTGATTGATGGTGTTCCTAACTATTCGTATACATTGTGTTGTCCGTCAATTTACAGGATATCACATATTAGCCGAATTCAGTGAAGCGAGACTCGTAGCCACAATGGTCCCCATTTTCCGTCTTGTTATCGTAAATATCGTAATTAAGTCCGTATATAAAACCACCTCAAATTATTTTAATGGTCATCAAAACACGTGCGCTGATGCGGAGCGTGAGTTTCGGTTTGCCGAGTGGCGGTTCCGCATGCAATTATCGCCATTGATTCTGTGGTCGAGCTCTACCATGGAAGCCGGCCAGGTGCGTGTGGGACTTGGGATATCAACAAACTATGGGGACCTTGTTCCCATGTTTAATGGTCAAATTATCGTAATTTTATTATTTACGAAGAAATTGCGTTTATAACAAACTTCTATACCAATTAAAAATAAATCTTTTTTCACTAAAACCAATTAAGTAAATAGAAGGCATTATTGGAGACTTAGACGGTACCTATTCATAATACCCACAAATAATAAAGCAAAGGCAATAATGTCGCTGTAAAACATAAATACTTGAAATTGACGGGTTTACGAGATTCAAGATTAGTTTGCTCATTAGCATAGGCACGATATCGTCGCAAATGAGCTTCTCTTAGCTGAATGTGAACTGACTCAATTGATGAGCTTTGTTCCAACAGATAGCTGACATGGTTGTGTATTATAGCAGGTTAATTATTATGTACGTCGATGTTCTGTGATTTGTGTCTCTTACTTATTGCATTATCAGTTTCAGAAATACGCACAGGCATCTTGTAATGCAATACGACGGGTAGAATACATAGTCGTAACAAAAATACAATTTTACAGCAGTTGATTTTTATTATGTAATACCAGAAAGGATTAGGCAGTGGGCAGGTTACAATTGTATTGCGGAACCAACGGCCGCTGGGGCAGACGAGTTCTGGACTGGAGACGTATTGGTACGCGCAGCGTGGGACGCCCAGGTGGACCGACACCTAAAGGTCGGAGGACTACCTGCTGAGGTCGGAGGACCGGGTGTGGTGGCGTTCATTGGAGAAGACCTATGTCCAGAAGTGGACGTCGAAACGAATATAATGATGAATATCTACTTGTATAAATAATAAACTGTTCACGATTTTACAAGGTAGCACTACTCGTAACCTACATAAATATAAAATAAGTATGCCTTTTTAAATCAATAGATGTTGGATGTCGTAGGTAGAACCATAGAGCACTTGTTTGTAACACAACACAATGCAATGAATAATGGTGTGGTGATAGGTAAAATGTAGATCAAGAGGAGGGCGGGCGCACGCGCAGCCTCGGGCCGGTGATTCAGTGATACCTACCTATACGTCCTATAAATTATTATGAATCGGTTAGATAACTTAACTTTTAACTCAACGTACTTATTCTGCAGTACAAACTACGTTTTGGACTACGTAATAGAAACGATGTGACCGGTATAATTAAATAAAGAGCTGCACAACGCTTATGGCAAATAAGCTTAATCTATTGTTATTGCTCCATTGTTTATAAACATAACTATTTCTAAAAGCGTTATAGAGTTTGAGTAAGATCTCACAATACGAAGAGTTGCGAAATATCTAGGTAGGTATAGGTAGCTGCTCGAACGCGCAGACGACGGTTGCCTGTCATAAATATTTGGAGGTGCACTGGTTGCACTAATGTTCAATTTATTCTTATTTTTGAATTGAACCATACATGTGTTAGTGAAAATGCTATATAGTCGCTTACAGCTTGCTTCGAACATGGGTAGAATACCGAACTAAAATTATAGCCAAGCATACATGAACACCTAACTTTAACTTAGCTAAGCCAAGATATTGCGGAACATAGTAATTCGATTTTGATGCGACTAGGTATAGGATTGCGATGCGAATTAGGAATATTTTACACTAGCGGCCCGTCCCGGCTTCGCACGGGTGGACATCTTTTTGCAATAAATATAGCCTATGTCACTCAGGGTGAATGTAGCTTTCTAATGGTGAAAGAATTTTTGAAGTCGTCATAGTAGTTTTTGAGTTTATTCATTACAAACATACAAATCTTTCCTCTTTATAATATTGGTATGATGATATAGCGTCTTGAACAGAAGTCTGCCTATTAAAGGTACATGTCAGCCTATGCCACCGCATGCTACAAGAAACTTTTGTATTAGTATTCGTTAAAAAAATTACGACATTTCCACCAGATGAATTGAGCGGCTCGGTTAGTCATTTTCTATGAAAAGTAAAAAAAAACTAACTTCCAAAAGTCGCCGTACAAAAAGTTTTTTTTGTGTGTGTGCTTTTCGATTCTGAATGTAATAATGAGTATAATATAACAGTGCAATACACCCTATACCTACAGGTATTTTGTTACTGCCCTGTATTCTGGTATATTAAGATCAGGCGACTAATATAGGTAACATAGGTATAGCCTGATGCAGGTATCAGAATAAATATACAGAAATAGGATTTACAAATACATTTATAGCGGTGTAAAGCATGAGTCGTAAATAAAGACATTAATTTTGTAGGACAAAAACATCTAAATAAAACAAAACTTCAAAACTCACGAAACGAATCCGTTTTATAGCTTTAAATGTGGTTAATGCAAAATTGATGCTTAAGATGCAACGTCTAGACCAGACACGTCGGACTAAAAACAAGTTCTGCCGATTCGTTCTTGTAATATCGGTGTAATTTATTTAATGTTACAACTAGAGTCCGCTCAGCGCCACAAAGAATATTGGCTTTCACAACGGAACCGGGCAAATTTATGTGCCACGAGATTTTGCCAACAGTTTGCTCACAACAGATCAAGAACTAAGCAATAACACCTCAGTACGTACCCACCCAACGTTGTATTCTTCCATAGTAGGTATTATTAGACAAAACATACAAAAAACATAAATAGACTGTTTTGTTTTTACTTTATATGTAGGTACTTGTATAGGTAGGCTGGATGAGGTTAGCGCAGGACCGGTCGTCGTGGAGATCCTTGGGGGAGGCCTTTGTCCAGCAGTGGACGTCTACAGGCTGATATGATGATGATGTAGGTACTTACTAGAGCTTAAACCTTGCCTAAGAAGCAAGCTTATTCAGTGGTTTTGGAGAAGAAGAATAAAAGCAACTTTCATTTTTATAAAGTACATGGTACCTAGTGATTAAGTTAAGTAAATTCATCGGCAAAATAACGCTATTCTTCGTAAACATGAATTTATTATAATATGAATTCACCTACTTAAAAATCTTGATACGATCTAGCATGCGCTAATAATTGCTGACATGACGGCCAAGTAAAGGTGTTTAGAATTGAACTTGTTCTTGTAGGGATGTATTATAAATAGAGAACTAGTAATTTCGCAGCCTACTAGCCTGTATGCCTAGTATCGCCTTAAGCCAATTCCGTTACTAGAAATTATGAGTGGGTCGTCCTGTAGTTTTACACCTGCTCATGAAAACCGTTCTTGTAATTACTCTAATTGTTCACTACACTACCTGTCTACAGTTGTAGGTTAATTTAATAGGTATGTGCTGCTGTATCATACTTAGCCCATCCACTTAATGCAGCAATTCTAATTAAAAATGATGGCGCATGTGCTGAAGAATTCCACATGATGTCAAGACTCCACCGGAAACCACCGTTAATTCCTACTGAACAATTAAACGCTACAAAGTAGGTAATAAAACGTTAAGTATTGCTTATGTTTTACTTTCGAACTACTTTACTATAGGTTATGAGTGAAGAAAGTTCTGTATTCGGCGTTTTTGACAAAAACCGATTGTATTATTACAAAAAAAAGTCAGTCAAAATTCGTTTATTCAAAATTGGAATACAATATTCTGTTTTTGACGTCAATTCTGTCTAAAACCTAATCTACCTACTCTGTTTATTACACTTAAAGAGTTGAAAAAAAATCGATACCTAGTCGTGGATAATGTGAGTAGCACCTATAGATACAAGCAGGGTACAAGTGAATCGAATTGAATGAAAGGTTTTGGATTTTCACATTTTAAGGGGGGAAACGGGGGTGAACATTTGCATGGGTATCGGTGTTTTCAAAGGTAGGAAAATAATACATGTAAAAAGTGTTAAAAAATTAAGAATAATATTTATTATACTTTTATTTTATTTTTTATTATTTATTATACTCTTTATATTTATTTTATTCTATTTTAAGGCTGGTCCATTTGAGATTTTCAGAAAATATATCAGATTAATAAAAAAAATATCATATTATACTTTTTAACACGGATTGCATTTGTATTTCATAAATCATACGACATTGAAGGAAATTAAGCAACATAACGAAATAATTACCTTTCAAAAATGTATAATAATGGTTTGTATGACTTGTCTATGGCTTACTTACTGTTAAAAACACCCTGAAAGTGTAAATATTGTAGTGAAAACTAATTAAGTTGTTCATCTGCACATGGGGCGGTTGTAGTCACGTGTCCAGCGGTGTAACTGGTTCCGGAACACCGGCACTTGTAGATGCTGTCGGCCTGTGCGCTCGTTGTAACTAATTGGCGACAGGCTAGGCGTTACAATTATTGTGTGTCAAGTCGGTAATTGGCAAGATGGTTGAGCGGAGCTGAGCCACCGCACAGCGGCGGCGGCTACAGATACGCCCGCTGACGACGTACGACGGTCGACCGCACGTCAGTGGCAGCAAAACCCATATATACTGGTCTCTAATAGTATTAAAACCCCCTAATAGGCTAGGCCGGCTCTAGGTCAAAGTGTTTCCACGACGGCGACTGTACGTGCGCCCGCGCCGCTGCCGCTCGCAGCTCGCGTGCCATCGCGTAACGGTCCCAGCAGCTGATCCTCGCCGCCGTCCTTTAATTAAACTCAAACAGAATTGCGAGCTATTTTAAGTAGATTAATCGTTGATTATAACGAATTATTAACAAAAAAACCCCGAGTTTAGTTTAGTGACTGAAAGTTTACTTATTCTGTTTTATACATGTTGGTTAGTCACCTGTCTGCAATGATTGAACAATAAAAATAAGAGTGCTCAGATCACTCAATATTGTTTTTAATGCTCATTGTGTTAGTTGATGTTAAATCTAAGCTATTTTTTTCTCACAGATACCTATTATAACGGGTCCTGGAATTACTAAAATAAAGTTTTAAATTAAAATTTCTGTTTTGTATTAATGATATGTAATGTATTAGGGAATACATTTGTTGGAATTGCCAAGTTTATTGTTGCAGATAACTTGCTATTAAATCAGAATTGTTATACGTATACTTTAAATTGAGTTCTCAAAGAGTGTATGACATTAAGGTCTGTGCGACGATGTCCAAACACAAATTAGCGGATTTTTTGTATTAGCTAAAGTCTTTTGTCTATTAGTTCGAATAGACATGCAAAATTAATTAATTGAATGCTTTGATTACATAGTACTTAACTTTAAGTGGACTTACTTAATCTTATTTTGTTAGAAGGGCATGCCTGGCGATACTTTAACCTTACAGTGTCTATCGTCTTTCTCCACCAAGGGTGTCTCAATCCATTTTTGGTGGACTTCCCAGACTCCGTTAATTTCTTCTTTGGCGTATGCTCCGATAAAAATATACATACAGCTGAACATAGAACCTTCTCCTTTTTTCGAAGTTGCTTAAAAACTCATTGGTATGGGCCAAGGTTCGAACGAATCCGCGACGAAGGCGAGTGCAGAACCACCTAGGTAGGCTACCACACGGCTCTTAAAATTACTTATTTATTTATGTTTGTTGAAGATTATCCAATCTGTGATTATTGTGCCATTACAGAGTTATTTTGCTTAGCTAAACTAAGTTTTAATATCCAGCGTATTTAATAACGTAGTAAATGTATCTATAATTATTTTACAACTTCAAAACGTAAACAGCTGGTATCATTACCTAGGTTCGTATTTAAACTTAGTATTAGCGTGAAGTGTACTCGAGAACTTCTCTATTTTGCTGTGGAAAGGCGGGCGGGTGCGCCGGCGCATCGCAAGGGACGCTGCACTGTGTAATTAAGCGCGGCCTCAGCTAATTTGACGCGTGAGCAGCCTGCCGCCGCCTAATGAACGGTATCGCACACGTTCATCGCGCCGCGCCGCCCGCCGCCCGCCCACACCCCCGACGGCGCCCGCCGCTGCATCGTGCCACAGCCAGCCAGCGCCCGCATTAGGGAAATCTAGGGACGTGCCCGCCGATAAAGTGAACCAAAACGATTGCAACTTTGTATTAATGGTAAAGTACTTAACTCCGTACTCTAGAAGTCAATAATATAACTGAACTACTAAAGGAGGAGATGTGGCAATAAATTGTAGAGTCAATTTTTATTCAGATAAATTAAGTTTGATTCAGCCAATCTCTGATACTAGAAAAGCGAGGTTAAAGCTTATTCACATGTTCGCATAAATCGATGAATATGATTATAGTCATTGGCAGGTAAGAGCTCCGTGAATGCATTTACACAGTGCCCTGATGTGTATTTATGCGTGCACAAAGCAAGTAGCAATTTATGAAGGTGATGTCTGATGGATAGTAATAATCCTATAGTACCTACCTAATTCATCGTTGATTCCTCCGTACCCTTGTATCATATTATGACTTTTACCTAAAACTTAATTTTTATTAAACGTTTCACGATTTCTTGAAAAGTTGATGAAAACGTCATCTTGTGATGTTTTTAAATTTTGTATTCTCTGGCATTAATAAATTAAGTATTTTTTATTTTATTTTAATTAGACTAGTCTACCATTTATAGGATTTACATTAAAAGTATCACACAATCTTTTGGTTTTCAATAAATAAATGAGACATGAAATGAATTGAATAAAAATAATGTTCAGTACTTACATAATATTGAAATTGAAATTGTACACCTAAATTAAAAGGAAGGAAAGGGTTAAAATATAGTTAACTATAGGAGTAGTTACCGTCAAAGTGAGCAATAGGCTATGATGTTTTAACTATGTTTGTGAGCTCATCTAGAGACGCGATGCTATCGCTGATACCGGCTCGCCTGTTTCTTGTAATTTTTTCTCCGGCATTTAATTATAATTTCTTGAGCAATTAACGCCGATAATGGTTACGACGACGGAACACATTGCTGAAATTATACACTAGACTCGTCCACCCTTTATTATTACTTAGGTAAGAAGTAGTTTGTTTTGTACGTTAAAACCTTTTCCGTTGCGTCATCTATGTTTGTTTTTAGTTTATTGCAATTAACTTCAATTTTCCCGGAGTTAAAATTACTTCCTTGCCTCATTGACAGCTTGTGGTATGGTATAGCTATTTGTGTAAAAATAAATGCAGAGTGAAATTGTAGGTACCTATTTGAAAAGAAAAAAATATAATGTAGAATTTCGGGAACAATATGGGAGGAACAGGATGCGATAAAAAATTACTGTGGGTACCTGAGAGCCAGATCGTCGCAAGTCTATATTTATCTTATATTTTAGGGGCCAGTAATAGGTACCTGAGTACACTTCGACCCAATGGGTTCTGTTGTGCCAAACCCCTGTCCACCAACGGTGACCCAATCCGTTTCCTTGTGGACTTCTCATACGCCTTAGAATAGAAATTCTAATCTTTGGCGTATGCAGGTTTCCTCGCGATGTTTGCCTTCACCGAAAAACCTGTGGTATTATAAAAAACCGTAATTAAGTTCCGAAAAACTTACTGGTACGGGCCAGGTTCGAACCCCTGAACTCATGAACGCGAGGAGAGTGCACAACCAACTAGGCTACCACGGCGCTATAACTCCATAATTGACACAAACCTCACAAAAAGCCTTTGTTTCTCGAAATATTAAGAATAGGACTTGTGACAGTCTGGCTCTCGGGTATACACATTATCATCGTATCGACGTCAACTATTAGGCACAGACTCGCTATCACACCCGTTTCTCCGCCCCGTATGTAATCATCACCAACTTCATCACCAACTATTAAATAAAAAGAGTAACACACACAGTGATTTTATTTGTCTGCATCAATCTTGGTCAGTATATTTAAATGGAAAGCATTCAAAGATAAGCCGCGTCGTCACGTCTGACGCCGCGACGCGACGGCTCGGACAAATTCGTGCACCACATGCACTTATCGCGCAATATGTCAAAAGACCGACTACATTTTCGGCTAAATGTTGCCAAAGACTAAAAAATCTTCGGTGTAATCAGATGTGTTAGCCACAAATTACGGCAAATAGTTTGGGCTTGCCGTGCGTACATATTAACGGGCGATGATTATGATTTTTTTAAAGGAAAGAAGTGGTTAAAACCATACTACTTAAGGTTCTAAGAACTCTCTTTATTTGAATGCTTCTAGTGGGACTGTCAACAGAGTTATTGATATTGATTTGATTTTAAATAAAGTGGAACACTTCGTACAGACCCTTACCTACCACACACAGTACCTTACAAGACAGTATATGTGCTTTTCCTAACATCAAAAGTGGATATATTTTGTACCTGTGTTCAGGTCTACATCGTAGACCTAGTCATTCGGCACAATCAAGTCTGCGGTTAATTACTGGCGGCGAGACCTCACGACTCTCGCCCGCTTAAAAGGCTTTAAGCTGTGTCATTTGTTTGCGGCCATAATGGACTGATAACAGATACAATTGATCTTTTCCTTTAATTCCTGCTCGCACTATTTGTAAATAAACTGAGATGACCAGTACATGCCATCGATAGGGTAAACTAAGTTTATGTATGGTTTTACTATTGTATGGGACACTGAAACCTGCCGTCCGTAGGTATATTTAACAAAAGTGTTGAAATTCAGCTTAAGTGTAAATTACAAGGAAATGGAAAATTTAACTTCTAGACATAATTCCTGCATTACCTACAGTTGCAATTGTTAAAACGTTTATTTTTATTACATTCGTAAAATAATCTCCTGTTTTAATTTTAAATATCTTTACTTTATGTTCTGTTTTCCTAAATATACCTCCTTAAATTAAGTATGAGGTTGTATAAGGGCGCAATTCAATATTGTGACATCCATTTATTCTGAAACAAAATTATAATAATTTCACTTAATTACAGCATTTATTCCTGAGCGCCGAGGCCGCGTGGACGTACACTCTATCTTGCGCTGGGACAATCTCTTGTTGTACTGTTATTCACTGTTTATATGAAACCCAATGCAATTAATTAAATTGTGAGCGAAAATTGAATCTTTCCGCGTCATAATTTTCCGCAACTTTACTGCACCATATTTAAAATTTCGATGGAAAAATATTTTATAGTAAAATGGTAGGCACTTGAAAATCGCGATATAAGGACCAGTTAAAGTATCATTAATTTTAAATCAATTATCGTTAAGACGACACAATGTCGTATGCAACATACAAAACTATCAAAACGCAAATTATTTGATTGTTTTATTAGACAACTACTCGTAAACTGGAAGGTTTAGTGTGGGACAATGAAAGCGCTCTGCCTTGCCAACCATAACCGTCATAATAAGTGATTTTGTTCCAAACCTTGGCGATTAATAAAATGTCGTATTTATTGTTTTCTCTGGTGACAAGGGAATGTGGGGCAACATGTATGCAACAGCATGGTTAAACGTTTTTGTTTGGTTTTTATCTTTAAGCAAAACTTTTGGTTGGTATACTTAAAAACAAACTCTGTTTTATCTGAAATGAAACTGATAACGATGGCAATAATATTGTTAGGTGATGGCAATCAACACATCTTATTAAAACAACTTACTTATTTACTTTAATTATTTTAACAAATTGAAAAAATTAAATAATTTCAATTGCGCTTGGTCTTTCAGTGCTTAAAATTGATTCATGTCAAACTTATAGGTGTTACTATAGGCTGTGTGTGTCGGAATCAAATTATTACTTACCATTTAACCCCGGGTTCCCTTATTGTCAGTTTTGATCGCCTGATTCATATTAGTTATATTATATAGTCAATATGACCTTATTTGTGAAGGTTTGCGCAGTTTGCTATGAAAAATAATAAAAACATGTTTTTATATTTTTATAAATTGCTTCCTGTTGTCATGCGTCATCATACATAATACTTTCCATAGTATGTCTGTATGTAGTATGTAGGTAATTATTCATGCTATTACGGATGCCTCGCGACTTCTTCTGCTTTAAAAAATATCACGAAACTTATGTACATTTACTGACTGCTCTCAAACGGTGAAGGACAACATCGCGAGGAAACCTGCATAATAATAGGCCAAAGAAGAAATTCTTAGGCGCATGTGAAGTCCGGCCAACCCGCACTGCGGGCTAGCGTGGTGGACTATAGCCCGAACGCCCTCGTTGTGAGGGTAGGCCTGGGCCCTAGCAGTGGGGACACGTTATTAGGCTGTTGATGAAAAAGTATCCTATCAAAATACACCAAAATATGTAACAACGTCGACATCTATAGTTATTAATTGAGTGGTGTTTCTTTTATTGTTGGGAGGCAAACCGTTATCATCATCATCAGCCTGCACTTGTCCACTGCTGGACTTAGAGTCTCCCCGAAGGTGCGCCACTGACCCCGATGCTCGGTTCTCCGCGTCTAATTCATCCACTGCCAGCAGCCTGACTCGAAAAACTTTATATCTGTCTACTTGTATCATATTATGTAACTACGAGAACATTATTAGTTTATTACTGTCAGATTGTGCTATAATAACACTATATCGTATCTATTAAAATATAATATGTATAGGCATATTGTGCCTTTCGCTTCTCCGAAGCTTTGCGAGATTAAATCTGGCACTATCGGTGTTGTTATTAATTCATTCTTCTTGTCGATAACCATCTGCGTAATCCGAAGCCAGTCAACTACGTACGTTTCTCACGTTACGAATGGTACCTACATATTTCATCCATTTAGAGATAAGATATTCAATAGAAAATTAACTGTGCCCGAAGCTGGTGTACCGATCACATTGAATAAAAAAGATATGGAACATGAAAGCACTTTTAAGCTTTTAGCAGTTTAAAATTTGTATCGTGTTGTCTGTAAAAATAACTGTAAGTTATTTAAATTCTCAAATATGTAACTTCCTACTTTAACACCGTAATTAGATTTTATTCGTTTTCACATAATGTACAGTCACCAGGGAAAATGACTGACCACTGTAAAGAACTTAAATCATGTGCAGAAGTATCACATATAACATGTAACATGCAAACTATATACTATTTCTTAGAAAAAGTAATGAACCTTTTTTTGTGACTGTGTAATGTACTCTATCGGTATATCATTTTTAAATTTGCAATCCAAATTGTTCCCCGACTGTAATCTCAGCAGGTAATTGCTGCAAATAAATCTCCTGTGTTTCGTAATTCGTCTGTTCAGATTGCTTGCGGCAATCCTACTTAGGCTGTAAGTATCAACAATTAGAATATATCTGAGTAGGAAATGTTACTGAAGGCTGTATTTTGACACTCCATAAATCTATTTAATCGCCGTGTGTGGGTTATCCCAAACGCATAGGTGAATAAAAATAATAACAGTACCTATCTTTCATCGATATAGTATAGTAGCTAGGTATTTTTGAATTTGTTTACAAAGATTTAACCAGTACGCGAAGGTATATTAATGTTAAAGATTTTTTTAAAATTATAGTAGGTATTCTGGAATCAGCTGCAGTGTTTGTACGTACCTATATAGGTACTTCCTATATACAAAAATTGTTCTCTCGAACTTGTGTCACAGCGGAAAGAATGCAATGTGATAAATTTTCAACTTTCGTGCCCTTTTTATTGCACCATTGCAAAAATATTTTCACCGAAAAGGCAAGAAACTTGGATAAAATGCGAATCATGTTGAGTGTCAACAGTCCACTTAATTGTCAGGTCACATAATACGGCGGCAGTCCACCGAAAGGAGGGTGGGCCGTTTACACTTGTAAGGTATTATTCTTATACTTGATTATGCCCCGCGACTTCGTCCGCATTAAAAAGTATCGCTTATTACTTACTATTTGTTACTATTTGTTAGTTGTTGCCCGCGACATTGTAAATTTTTATTTCCGTACAAACCTTAACGCCCCGTTTCACCCCTTTAGGATTGGAATTAAAAAATTGTAGAAATTTGTTTTGTTATTATGAAACCAAATATGTAATTATAAAATGAATTTTAAATCACATGCACTATGATTATCATGCTAGATTATTCTGCAATAGATAAATGATGTCTATGCGCCTAAATGAATAATTAGAAAATACATAATTCATAACCGTATTTCTGGCATATTCATAAGAATGATTAATTACTTTTAATCATATTTTATGAATACGATTAATTATATTCAATAAGATGGTTTATGAATTTACCAAGATTACACAAACATCAATACAGTTTTCCAGAGGTTAGGTAAGAACCTATACATTGGCTATTATAATATAGTAGTGCGTAATTTAAAATAATCATCATCATCGAAAAATCTATAAGTAGGTAGGTACCTACATAGTAGTACGATGCTACCGCTGAACGAGTAATAATACTTAAATCTAAATGTTTTCATTTGGAATGCACTCGTTACAATTGAATAATATAATGTGGCAAGATGTAACATACAAGGCCAGGTCGTCGCATAACGAGCACGGATCCACAGTCACCTCCGAATCCTTGACCCATCCAGGATAGGCTACTCAATAGAATATACCACCGTCCTGTCGCCGTTCGTAGACAAATAGGTATTTAAAATACCGTTCTCCGTGGGAACCGTGACGGGCGCCCGAACTGCGAGATAACCCTGCGCCTGCGCGCTCACTGCGCCCGCGCCTGCGCGCCGCGCCGCGCGACTAAGTACAGTCGACCGCACGTCAGTGCACGCTGTGACCTTGACATGGCCTAGCCTATTAGGGAGTTTCTATACTATGAGAGACCAGTTTATACTGGTCTTGTTTCTACTGACGTGCGATCGACAGTGCAAACCGCATCGCGTCGCGAATCAAACAATGAACTTCGATATCGAAATACATTGGATTGCCTATTTCGAAACTAGCTCTGTTTGCCTTCTTTTATTAATCTATGCATTTTATTTCAATGCATGATGCAATGTATTCGCTTTTCAAACAACCTATAAAGTATATCTTAAAAGAAGGACATATTTATGAATCACAATAAAAAACAACTTTGTAAAAAGCTTATTATAAAATATACGATTATTTGATTGCGCCGTCGCCACACTATAACACCTAGGAAGCGGTGGTGGATAATGATTTACGTGTATAATAATTATTATGTACCCAGCCCAGTGTAGGTTCTCATAACTATTTAGACTGAATTAACGTTTTTTGATTTTCAACAAATGTAATAGCTTAGAAAAAATAGAAATAAATTCTATACGTCGCAGTTGGTTTGTAAAATTTGTCAATTAATACGTGTCTTATGAATTGTAATGGATGTGATGAGATGAGACAGTTTGAGACTTGGGTTCTAGCTGCACAGTCGCTGTATAACTATCAGTTAATTCGGTATATAGATACCTACATACATATTTTTCGCGCTCATCTTTACTAGTAATAAAGACACAATACATTTTCGTACAGTAATAAAGAGGTAAAAAAGTGCACAGAAAACTACACTGCACTCTTATCATATTATTATCTTAAGAAGAACCAAATGATAGCGCGTTGTAAAATACACCTAGCGCCATCTATTGACATTTCACATTTTAATAGGTTAGGAAATGGAGGCGAAAGTTTGTATTGGAGTTTCAGTTTTTAAACTATAGGAAAATACTAATTAAAGGATACTTTATAACGCGGAAAAAGTCGCTAGGCATGGGCTATGTAATTATAGTTCTGTATTTAACCAGGATCATACATTCTATCGAATCGGACATTTAATGAAATGACAAATTTTACGACTTCCGATGACACATCTATTATGTATATAAACGACCAACGCTACACAGAAATTCAAACTTTATTGCAAACGACTTACAGTAAATCTCGCAACATTTGATACAGAGTCGCAGCCAAGAGATAGAGCTGCACGCCGCTGCGAGATGTCATCTGGACCCCTGCCGCGACGCACGAACAATATTGTGTCTGCCATAATGTACTTTAAATTTTAAAATTAATTCATACTTACTCCGACGAATCGATGACGATAATATAGTTCTGTTGCGAAATTTCTGAGCCGCTATGCCCGACATAACTTTTGAGCTTTTGACTTAAAAGCTAGAAGTCATGGGTTCGACTGGTGGACATATTAGTTTTGGTCTGGGTAATCTATATATGTCGTTGGATAATTTTTAAAATCGGATCTTCTCGAAAATCCTAGGAAGATTGCAAAAAACCAGATCATTGGAATCTAAGAATGAATTTCTTTAACGCACGAGCTATTTTCAGGATCTTTGTAAAAATCCTAGTTTGTTTAATACGATTGGAAACTTGAACGCTGATTGGCTAATCGATGAGTCGATTTATAACATCGCGCACGTTAAAAAGCAGCCAATCAGCGCTCATGATCATGACTTACGAAACGTGAGTCGTTTTTCGCTAATAACCTAAACTACGCCGGATTTTTGCAAGATCCTGAAAATAGCTCGGATGTACTGCAAATTCATTCTTACATTCCAATTATTATGCAGTATTTTGCAAAAATCCTAAGATATTCGCAAAGTTCCGATTATCCTATGACAACATACCTACGTAATGTGTGAATCGTGGTATCCATGTTAATTTAATTCCACAGTGCATATATCCAATAGTGAAGGTTGGCTGGAAGAGATCCAACTTTTTCGTGTTTTATTTGTGCAACAACAAATTATCTATTGTACGTTCACCAGACTCAGTTTTGGTCTGAAAGAAATCGCCATATACGTATAGTCCAGTTTATTTTTATTTCTGGCAAGTGATGGAAATATATAAACTCATTTTCCTCTTATCTGGCGATTTTTTTTACATTTCCGGCCAAAATTCAAATGGTTAATGTGGTTCTTTATAGTTTTAGAAATGTCTAGGTACCTACTCATGTTTTTAAGCCTCGACTTTTTGATGTGTATAAGCCGCATTAAACAACCTTCACAATAGTAAAGTTATATTGTTAATAACTAATGTTTATTTCACTAAACTGTAATATATAATTTCATGGTAAGTATATGCTACGGTAGCATGAGATATGCAGATAACATCTGTATATTATTAAATATACTCATTTGTGTGCTATTTAAAATATATTTTAGCTTTCATGAAGTTTTCTTAGAAACGTAGGTATAATAATTAAAGAAGTCAACTTAAGGATAGAGAATGACATTGGTCCACACTTCAATGTCACTAAACACGCCAGGTTTCTTCGCAATTACCATTTTACGACACGATCACGAGATTGGACAGAAACAACTTTCGGTAGATACAAAGGGAACTTGGTAGTTTTCTTCATATATAGAATTGCACAAGTGCATTAACTACGCCTTTGCAGTGCATTGAGCTAGCTATCTTATCTCTATTAAAATCATATAATAAATAATAGTCTGAATAAACTGATATGTATTTATAAGCAGGGCGGATTAGAATATTAACGGGGCGAGTGAGAGATGCAATATAAAGATACTGCCATAGAGAGAACTCATAAACGTTTAAATGTGTTACTCGATTGTTATCTGTGCTTTTTATGACTTCGCAAATGGTTTTATGAAAGTAATATCTGTATTATAAGGTTGTGATGTAATTAATCATCACAGTACAATAGATACCCCTTTATCGCTTAGTGTGCCTATAATGCTATTACCGCGTGAGTTCGGCGATAGGTATAGGTAGGTGTTACTAAAATATTGTGTAACAGTGTTTTTTTTAATAAGGAATTGTTATGAAGAAGACCGTTAAACTAAAGTAACACATCAAAATCGCCGTTCACCTGCGCGATCCCACGATCGGTCGTCTAGATTTATAGATATCGCAGAATCGAGAGGCGCTTCGTATTTTGCATAACGCTTGTAAGCTGTGTACCACAATGGCCCCTGGCCCGTGGCCCACAATAAATTGAGCGCAGCACGAGCGACGGTCCGCGCCGATGTCCGTAGGTCCTTCACTGATCAGGTCCCATCAATGTAGTATCATTGTTGGTGTGGAGCCGGACTCTGGCTGAACGTGGTTCTGTATTATAATCTAAATTCATAACCATGCACATTTCAATTCAAAATTAATTGATAATGTATATACACAAATACACAAAAAATAATCACAATATATTTACCTGTATTTTAATAGCAAAACAATAAACTAATAATACATATTTAATAGATTTTTTATCGCATAGCGCGCCAATGTATAGTACATTAACAGATCTAAGTCTTTGCCGGGTAATTAATTTACAGATTGATTATAATTGTCGCGACAAACGAATAGCTTTAATATTGTAATCAAGTTAAAGTTTTAAAAAGCATTCGAAAAACACATAAATCTTATTGTTGTCCAATTGGTTTAACTTCCTGTATGGGCCGGTCGCCGAGAGCCGGCCGCGCCGGCACTTCCAAATAGGTGTTCTGATATTCTTTTTTTTGCGAATAAAAATAGAGCAAAAACACGTCGCGGGGTTTTTGTACCCGTCGACCTTGCGGCTGAGTGGCTTACTGATTTCGATACACAGTTACTAAAAACGAAGAGTGTGATGAATCGTAGCCATTAAAACCATTATCATTTTCATATATCTCACGTCCTGATTCTCTTAAAAATTATTCTGCAAGCAAATAATTAATTTTCCAAAACATTGCACTTCCTATACGAACGGATTGGTAGCCGCGCAATCAATCAACTGGCGTCTATTAGACCTTATGAGGATTCACTTTTACTTTTATTCAATAACTAACTTATTGAATATTTATGAGCGAAGTGAGGTGAGCCATACGGCGCGGTTTAATAACATCATTCAATCTTTATTTAGTATTTCGATATTTTTATTTTATTCATCAACTGTCTGTCAGTCAAGAGCGGCGGTGTATGGAGAACATCGAGATTACTTATTTATGTTTCGGTGGACGTGTTCGCCTTGCTGACGCGTCCGACATGTTCATTTATTGAATCGAACTTGTTCTTGTGTGTATGTCTGTCAGCAGTATCTCAAAATATTCAAGTCATTGTTTAATTCACTGTGTTTACGAAATCCCTTTGAGTATCGCAGTGTACCTTCAACAGCTGGTCAAATTTAATTGCAATTATCTGATATCATTTCAATAATGTTGATATTCGATGAAAATTGTACTGCAACCTCGGTTTAATTGTACTTGTATAATTAGTACATCGACAGTGAAGTTCAAAGTTCATAGAGTTGAACTCTGCAAAGTGGTGACGGACTAAATAATATATAGGTACTATTATAAAATTGTAACGGGAGTATTTCTGTACATTGAAGGGATTTAAAAAAAATTGGAATACATTATTTAGGCTTAACTGACCCCAAAACACTTTAAAAATATATATTGTCTGTCTGTTTGTACCCGCATGACGCTAAAACTACTGGTCCGATTTGAACCGTTTTTTTTGATTTGAAAGCATGTGGTCTGACTTAAAATCTGTTGTACTTGCATTTCTTAAGTTCCCACCCTAAAGGGCTGAAAAGGTTTTTACCGGAATAAAAATTTACAATGCAACAAATAGTAAGCATCGATACTTTTTATTGTGAAAGTCAGCTAGTATTATAAAATATCGTTTGGCGTTTATTTATGAGTAGTTAGGTCCAGGAGGAGAGATGTACTCATATACGGCCAATTTCTTTGTATTTACATCACTACTCAGGGGCTACGTGTAGGGTAGCTGTAACTTATCGGACGTGGCGCAGCATCGGGACCGCGGATATGACACACTGAATCCCGTATGCCCGAGGTTTCCTCACGATGTTTCCCTTCACCGTTTAAGAGCAGTCAGTAAATGTACTTCAGCATGACTCGGATCTCTTGACAGGATATAGGTTACTACGGCGGGTTTTCGTCATTGCACCACTGATCCACGCTCTTATCTCCCTACACTCATCCTTAATAATTATTGGAAGTGGTTACATTATAAATAATTATCTCTTGAATATAAACACTTCCGCGTTCATCTTTAAACAATCAACAAATACACAGCTTTCTATTTTATGGGCGACGCATGATAAAAACTTATTTTTATTATATTTATTTAATCGAAAGATCTGACAAAACTCACGTTTTATACTTATAATAAATATACGCAAAATGCCTAGGTTACGTCACAAGATTTTTGCTCTGATACGTAGGTATATAGGTAACATGCTAATTATAAACTTTAAAACAATTAAGGTACCACATCGTTACAGCCGCGCTGCCGACTTCTGTAAGAATGTGTTTTTTACAATCGTAGCAAAATACAGGTAGTTACTGAACGGGTTTTGCTTCTCATAGTATGATAGGTGTAGTAAATATATTAAAGATAATTAAGATTG
This sequence comes from Metalampra italica, assembly GCA_949699065.1. Taxonomy (NCBI): domain Eukaryota; kingdom Metazoa; phylum Arthropoda; class Insecta; order Lepidoptera; family Oecophoridae; genus Metalampra; species Metalampra italica. The sequence goes on along the minus strand of OX452970.1, from coordinate 5,779,995 downwards.
ATTCGACAATGTGTATGTCCTGTTATCAATTTATATTTGTTCTGGGAGCTTATGAAGGATTCCGTGTCGTTCGTTTCTTAGAAGCAAAAAAAACAACCAATTACTGGCTCTCTTGTATTTGATTTACAATCAAAATTTTAGTAATAATTTAAAAAAAAAAGTTTGTACGGAACCCTCACGGCGCGAGTCCTTCTCGCACTTGTCCGGTTTTTTTTAAATATTCGCGTGTAAGACCCGTGCATAACATAAATCTAAAATGAATTCAAAGCGCGAAAGTCTAAAATGTAACTTGAGTTATGGAATATGCAATGGACGTAAAGGAAATAATTGATTTAAAAGGTGTGACTTTCTCCATGCTTCTCGATTTCCAATTTAATGTATAATTCAATATAATCGTGTGTAAATGAGCAGCTTATTCTTGTTATTGCGACGGACGCCATTGTCTCACATGAATAGACGTAGAGAGCGCGAGGCGCCAGCCTCTTGCACAATACCAACAGTTTTAGAGAAGATACGTACGAATTTTATTACAATAACACCTAGTTACGTAGACAAGTTATTAGATCGAAAGTAAGTATAGGATAAGAGAACAAAGAAACATATCATAGCGAAGCATTTTAAACCTATTTTCGTTTCTTTCCTTATAATAAAGTGCGCCACTGAAGTTTTAAAAGCAATGTACAACAACCTCGGGATTCCAGTTTTGTATAGGTATAGATAGTTACGATAAGCGAAATGTGGGGCTTCTCAGAGCCCTGAACATTTCCTTGTAAAATAAGAAACATATAGCATATACCAACACCAAATGAAACACTAATATTTTCGTACTGTAGTCGTAATTTACAGTAGAAAATAGTAGTTCACGTAACGTACTTAGTGCTTTTTCTCCGTTGCAGTGAATCCAACATACAAAATGCGCGCTAATGGTAAGTTTAACTCTTGAGTTGGTAACGTTTTGTATCTGCTGCCTCGCACTCGGTATCTAAGAGAACAAGCCCTCTGGCGCAGTTGTCTACGGCTTACAATGCCTCTAATACATCCAACTAGAAAGTCGCTTATCAATTCAATTGTCTGCGCCACGCCCGCGCTCTCGTCGACGGATGCTGCGCTGCCCAGGCGCTGCCTATCTCATAGAACATAATTTCAAACACCCATCATACAAATTGGAATATTTACCGTAAGTTAATGTCTACATTAAATTATAACGAACTCATAGAGTGAGCGATTAATCGAGTCGACAAGTTAAAACTGTAGAAAATTAGTAGAAGCGAATTATTTTTATGAAAATACTATATAAATACATGTCACAGGAAAATGTCAAATGAATAATTTTAGCAAACTGTTTAATTCCAACATACATATTACATTATCTAGTTTACCCGCGACTTCATCAGCGACTTTTGTTATTCGAGGTAAATGCTCGCCCTAACCTACAATAAAGTTGTGAAAATGGAAAAAAATGTAACCGCTGTTTTCTTCATGATAAAGAATATTAAAACCGTGACATATTAAAATGCAAAATCCTTCACTTGATTGTGTGGTTAAACAATATATTTTCACGTTTACTTATTTCACAAGCATCGAATAGAGAACAATGCAAATTGGTACATCCTGATAGTCATCGATAACTCAAGGTCCGATATCGGCTACGGCTTTCAAGCATCATGTCTTTATTTGACAAGGTTAGGGTGTACGAGGTCGCAACATTAATACAAAAATCAAATTATTATTTCTACAAATACGTACCTTCACGCAGTTACAACATAATAATAAGGCACTAGAATTTTATACCGTCTCATTGAGCAAGCTTTGGCTAATTTAAATAAACTTCAATTGGAACTGTTGCAATTTAAAATAGTCCTATCGTTGTGTTTCAAAAATGTTACTTCTCAAAAATAGGACCTTTGTTCTGTGGTGTTTGGGTACCTATATAGGTATTTTAAAAAGTCCGTCCCTATGTACCTATATTTATACGGACATTTATTTTACCGTAACCCCACAGCGTAGCGCCTATTAATGTGCAGTAATGTTTAGTAACCAGCTCCCAATTCGAAAAGTTTTTTGATGGAAATTTATTATGAAAATAAGTTCCTTTTTTATTGTGTACTTTTCCACTATGCCACGACAACGGTCGGTGATGTCTTCTTTAAAGAAACGAGTTCGAGCTTTGCTAAACTTACATTCAATCTACTATTATCTATTCTGTGATTCAATTTAGTTTATTTCCCAAAATATTGATTCAACTACTTAACGTAAGAATTACCATACAACAATTTATTATAAGCATTAAAAGGATCGGTCCTGCATTATCTATAGTTTGTAGCCTTTCTCACGGCTTTTCTTTCTTTCCCATTTCTATCACAGACAGGCAGCGGTCGGTTTCTACCTATTTTACGCAAATAACAAATAAAAGTAATAAATACAAAAAGTATAAACATAAATTAGAGAATATTATTATAAACAACGTTACTCGGGAACCGTTAAAAATAGCTCAGCTTAGCCAATTCATAAGCTCGGAATAGTTAGTCATTTAATGCGAATGCGAATTAATGAGCTTTTTAAATGGCTATGCAGCACACCCAAGTTGATATCGGAACCTGTCCCCGGCAGTCCGTTGTGGTAAGTGACCGTTCTTTGTCCGAGTCGTCCTAGACAGCCGCCGCGCGCGCCGCATTCATGCATAGTAAATAATTACAGTGATCAGCGGCAGGTGGAGCGCACGCGCATCGCGACGCGCGCATAGAAATAGAAAGCCACATTGCAGTAATTATTTAATACAGTTATCCCTAATGGGTCGCTTTGCGAAAGCTGTTAAGTAAATAAGCAGCGTCCTGCGGTTGGAGCCGGGTGCGCGCGCGCCGCACGCACACGCGCGCAGCTCGGCGCACACCCGCAGCCGCCCTCGCTCGTGCCTACTTCATAACAGGAATACTTCAGGATAAGAGGCTCATTTAAACTTAACTAGCTCATTCTACGGTTAAACCTGCCATTAATTTATAATTGCACAAAAAGACGTTGCGATTCCAGTCGAATTTACATATTTAAATCGCTTACAGTTTTTTTTTATTTATCACCTCTATTTATCATCACAGCACAAGGCGGAATATTGTTGAGAATATTTGGACATAAAAATGTCTACATAATCGGACTAGAGTGTAACATTTATTTTCAAAATATCAAATATTAAAATTTTCATCATGTTTTCCGGCTTGCAGGTTAAGTAAGACGCGGGAATATAAAATAGGTACAGGATTTATGTATAATTCTATAAGAATTTAACGCGAACGTTGTCGCGGGGTATCCACTATTATTACCTATAGCGATCGATTCAATCAACATCAATCGATGGAGCCTTTTTCTAAAATGAATGTTGTATGGAGACACGAATAACCGACATTCTACAGAGAAAACGAGTTATTATCTTATATGTTATTTAAAACATACAAAATCCAAACAATGTGATTTAAAAAAACCATTAAGTGTTTTTAGAAATAAGTTATTTTATATAAAACGACAGGCCTCAAAACCATTAATAAAAAATAAAAATCCTGTATAGCCCGTGAGCAGTATATCGAGATGGGATGGATGGCAAGTGGCAAGTGGAAGCGCGAAGCTGGCAGGCCGGCACGGGGTCCCGTTCGGGGACTACTCGCACCGGGTAGAGCGGCTCACAGCAGCGGTTCAGGGGTTAAGCGATACTTTATTTTGAATAATTTATTTGTCGTCCTGCGATAGACGCGCGTCCTGCCCTCCGCCTTGTACCGTTTATGGTAATGCGGCATATCTCGCATTGCAAATGCGCTGAATGTGTCGCCACGAGCGGCCCGTCGCGATAACCGCTCCGCACGACAGAATGTATTTCTATGTAAAAACAGTACCTCAAATAAATCTCTCATGAATTTTACAATGTTAATACATCGACACAATATACTGCGGTATACATCATTTAAAAATAGACTTTAAGGTAATCGTCAAAGTTATCGAACTGATTAACACGCGAATTCGCTCAAGTACCTATATAAAGAGCAGTAATTTAATTACTTATGTAGAATAGTCAACGTTTTCGAGTAAGTACCTAATTATGTGTAATAAATTTTATTACGTCTAAAGTTAATTGATTCCGATCGAGTGTCCGAAATATATGTTCATTAAAAACGTCAACGGAATGTTAAATTGGAATCGAAACAAGAACAATCGGTCAAAAGCGCAAAGTTAATTAAAATGTGGAAGGTTCAACTGCCATCGACGGCAAGACAGGTCGGGCGTGGGCCACGTGATTGCGAGTTAAAATTCACTTTTAAGAAATTGTCATTAATCAAAATTAATGGAGTTATTATCGCACTGGAACTTTCAAAAAATATTTATTACCGACATAAATCAGTCTTAAGGGCCGTAACGAAGCGGTACAGCTTTCTAGGACGTGGCAGGAGCACGCCGCCGCAAATTACGTACGCACGCCAGACTCCCTGCCCCCACTTACGTTTATCCTAGCTTTATTTAGCTTAAGTTTCCTTCGGTTACTACTATTTTCTAGGTGAGTCTAGCTAGTAGGTTATGCTGCCTGTAATAGTAAACGGTTACTGACCTAAAGGTGTTATAGAGGAACAAACACGCATTTAAAATAATAAGAAGACTTCAACTTTTGATCGCCTCGTTGGCTGAGTGGCTTGGTTGTTGGACTCGTTCGAGCGCAAGAGGTCACGGGTTCGATTCTCACCGGGGTCAGATACCTTTGTAGGTAAAATATGTACAAGTTGGTCCGGGTCTGGATGTTATGTTTGTGAATTGTCCTATCCTTGTCTAATTCCCGTATTAAACGAGAAAATATACTGAATTGGGATTTGACAAGTGTACAACCTATGTATAGGTGCGTAATGTACCTATTGTAATTTAATTAAAATATATCGATTTTTATATACCACATGTACATTCCCATTATTATAATTCCCATTATTATAATAATTATGGTCTTTCTAGTTTTTTTGTAAAACAACGTTTTTTTTTTCTTTTATCATAATGTGTAACATTTGTAGGAGTACACAAACCTAAATCAATTAAATTGTATCGACAGACATCGACGTTCGCTTTCGTTTGAGATATTATTTGCTTTCACGTGTAAAGTTAAGGTTGAGTTGTTTGTAATAATAAAAATTATGAGTTACTACGGATACTTATACCAAACTCTATCTATATCCATTCTTCATCTCAACTTCCCTTACTGGAATGCTTCCCTTCTGCCACACCAACTACGCCATTAACGCAGTATTCACACGCCTGGCTAATACATATAATCGATCGTTCTCCGACATAGACCCCTTCTTACATACTAAGAACTCTTTTAAGGGTAAAATTGTTTAAAAAATCGTCAGTAAGCTTAAAACAAGACCAGTGTACTAACTCCTTTACGCTGCAACCTATAATTTTATGTTACCAGTCGTTTGTAATGGCACAATGACAACTTTTTATATTTACACATCACTATGCTAATAATAATTCCCTGATACATAATATTATAAGTTCTAAGTACGATTTCTTAGTTAAGTGCAGGAAAATCTGTAATTGGCCTACATATGTTTAACTGCTATTGAATAATTTTAATGTATTGTGCTGTTGATTTTCCAATAAACAAATAAACAAATGCTGGTCTGAAACCTACTAAAGAGTGTTTTCATTGTCTTGAAGAGTATAGAACATTTCTCAATTTAGGAAACTATTGAGCGCCAACGACGACGTTACGTAATTACTATTGTTGTGATTTATAGGTGTTTCAAGATAATGTACCGATAGGAGGTCGGGGCGTCGTCGGCGCGGCCTGCGCGGAACGTAACTTTATATACACAAAATAGTGAACAATATGACGTGATATTTTTAATAGATAATGATGTTGATGAACGACAGCGCGCCCGCCACGGCCGCGGCCGCGCGCCGCGCACCGTGGGAACAATATTATTTCGGCTCGACGATCGCAATGTTTTGCAATCGTTTACTATTTGTGATATCAGGCCACTAACCGTTATATTATTTATTTGATTTGATTCCGCTCGGTACAGAACTTTACCAGCTCACAAGTTTGTGTGCAAATAAATTTAATAAAGGTGCTGATATTTTAAGGAAGATATCGGGAATGAAGTTACCATTTCTGGGATTGTAAAATGATCCAAAAATGGTATTCGGAAATTATTATAAGCAATCGAATAAACGTTATTTGTATGTACGTACAAGGTTTGCGAACCACTCGCTTCTCTACAGTTATATAGCAGAAACAAGGAAATCCAGTTCATGTGAAAAAGATTAAGAAATTGACAGTTGGCAGTGGTGAGCTCAGTTTGATTATAATTGGCAGTATATTAACAAACAAAGTGGTGCCAGGGGCGGGAGGCTGGCATGTTTACGAGTCCCGAGATCCGAGTGACCCGCGCCGAGATGCCAATTTACCGAAAGCTCACGCGGGTCGAGACACTTTCTACTGACCTGCAAGTGTACCAACATTTTCATTATCGATCGCTTTCATAATCCAACTGACATTTTTGTTCCACTCAATTGCACGGTGCATGCACCTGCGGTGGGTGCGTTTCAAAAGATTTTTAACGCTTATTAATAAAAATCGGTTTCGTACAACGTAATAAATAAATAAACGCTATATTATGTTGTGGGTGTCAATTTAAATATTGTTATTTTTAAATAAATATATATTTTTTTATAATGGTAAAAAGTCTTAAGGGCAAAATAAGTTTTAATCAAGGCTTTCTTAAAATGAGATGGGTAAGTAATAATAAATTTTATAATTGAGTATGGTCATAGATTAGATATTAGTTCTGGTATGGTAGGGTAGGTAACACAAATTTGGAAAACCAACATTTGTTTTATTTCTTGAAACCCTCTAAACACAGTCAATAACATCAAAATGTACGGTATATATATATTTGCATGCCGATTTAACAATTGCAAACAAATAAGACCACAAGCAATTAGTGTGATTTGTCATTGCTTGTATAATCATTATCGACAATAAATTTAAATGGATTTATTAAACCAGAAATCTAATTTAAATTGCCACCATCTAAGTATGACATTGTGAAACTCTTATTTTGGTTTATAACATTTGCATTTCTGTAACGACATCAATGGCGGCTTGACTTAATACATATTTATTAGTATTATTTATTGAACGTTTCATTTAAATACATTGAGAGACTTGAGTGATTTAAATGAATGTATACATAAAGTGCCTATTGTGTTTTCACTATAAAGAATAATTGGTCTCCATTATCTGGACCATGATTATGCATTTTTATGTTCAATGCATCAATTTCTACGCTTACGGCGATTCTGTGACAATTTCCGTCATATTTTATTCATGCTTCCTTTATATTGATAAACCAGGTACGTACAATATTCAAAATAAATATATTTTTTAATTTCTGTTCTAGAACTTTTACCAACTCAAAAACAAACAATAAAATACAAAAAAATACGAAAAGGTTTTGTTCATTGTAAACCAAAGAGGATAGATATATTTACATACGAGTAGTCTACCTTTTAAAGTCATAATTTGGAGTGTAAGGAAATACAATCCGTTTGATTTCCTACATGCTACTTAAAATTGCTCATTTCGCCTCTACTAAAACTCCATCAACATAAACATAGTCTAATGGTAGGTGCTGTATACTTCCTCATTTAGATGAGTCACAATTAGCGCTGCATACTGGACCCAGTGGGAGGAAGTAGAGCCGTGTTTATACGAGTATGGGCAGGCGAACGTCCGAGCAAGGGCAACCTCGCGAATCACTTTTAGTTTCTTTATTGTCTCACGCACCTACGTATACTTTGTTGCATTACGAAGTTAACCGGCTCCTTAAAGCTTCAAATTTAATACACCACAGTGCGACATAAATTTTCTTTAAAGACTGTTTTTTGTCAACAATTTAGGGACTTTAATGTAATGGTCCACTGATACTGTTTTACTGTCATTGCAGTAGTAATGACGATTATTAAGGATATAAAAATTACAAGGAGTGGTGAATTTAATAAATGATCATCACTTTAAAATATTTTCACAAAACTTTTTAGAAAAAAACACTATTCCTGTATTAGTAATTTTACAAACTCCCTTTATTAGTCTCTATAACTCGAAGCAGTTTACTATTCAGGAACTTTTTTTTTTTAATCTTAATTTAATTTTGGGACTTTTGTTATCCACATGTCAGTCCCATCGTACCCTAACCAAGATTTACTGACGAGGCGACTCAAGGATGTCATATAAGGCTCGTGCCGCCACAGATGCAGGTTTGGACAAAATTGACTGAGCCAAACCTACATCAAGTGGATTCAGCTTGAGTCGTCTCATCATTAACTCCCTCTTATTCCTGAACCTGTTTCACTCCATCAGCAGGTGTTGGACATCTTCAATAACCCCACAGACTTTATTCAGGAACTCATTATTACTGCTTACCCGTCCCCTATTCTTAGTCCATCTAGAGGTAACTGTAGACACCGTTAAAACTCAAAATTATCATGTGCCTTTTATGTTGTCAAATCAAACCAAGTCTACAGCACTTTTGAAGATAACGTTTGCGTTTCGTCCGTCACAAAATTACTGAGTAATTATATTTTGTCGACCGTACCAAAGTGGTATAAAGTTGAGCCATTATTAATAATGATCACAAGTCTCGCAAAGACTAACGACAATGCTTCCTCGAAGGGAGAAAGTACCAAAATGGGAATAAATCATCGTATCGTATTGAACAAGTTGGCGATCGATAAGACCGATGAAATAGCGTCGAGTATGTGGACAGAACATGCGGCGAGGACCATGTGACATGTTGCCTCGCCGTAGATACCGTCGACCGCACGTCAGTGGAAACAAAACCAGTATAAAGTGGTCTCTCATTATGTTGAAACTTCCTAATAGGCCAGGCCAGCGCAAGGACAAAGTGTTTCAACTGACGTGCTGTATATAGTCCCCGCGGAGTTTAATGGCGGCTGTGTGAAGTTGGGTGATTTCTGCGCAATGACTAATCTTAGGTGTCGAAGAGGGACTGTGCAGGAGTTCACTAGATACGCTCATTCAATTTCAAGAAATGGTTTATTGATTCGATCAACCGAATCAAACTTTCATGTTTTTGGACATCTCTATGCAGCACTCTTCTCGCTTACGCACACATAGATTATAAACACTGTCAGCGATGTGCAAACAATTTGTGACTATAATCATTCAGCCGTCAAGAAATTCCGTGGGGACTATACACTGTACGTGGCACGGCACATGCGTGCGACGGACAAGCAGCGCCCGCTGCGCGCACAAGCCGAGCGAGGGTGGCACCGTCGCTGTTCTCACCATGCTCACGACCCTGTACTGAGACATTAGTGCCCATAGTATTTGAAACTACTAACTAGTTAGCCTAACACTGATAATCTTTAAGGCCTATAATACAATAATTATTTTATGAGATGAATACGTAACCTATTTAAGAGCCAATGCCTGCCAATATAATACAGACTGTCAATACTTTACAAAGTGTAATGCGCTATGCCATATCGAAACTTACTTTGCATGTATCAGTAAGTTTTGAGGTAGGTATTAATAACTGACGTACCTACATGTATCGTTTCTATTAGCCAGTATCAGTAAATCTCAATGGTATGCATAATAACATTTTGGTTTAGCGATCAGTTAACAAATATGGTAAGAAATTCAATTTCCCCGAACAAAGTGAAGTAGGTCAATCTGATATAAAGGGGCTATTGAAAAACGAAACCATAGCAATAATCACGGCTCGACGCTGCGGCAGCGGCAAGCAGAAAGGTCTCGACTCTCGCGGCGACTTGCGACAGCGCAGCGCTACGCCCGCCCGCCATATTGTATTCACGGGTACGTATACGTTTGCAAAGAAATGATCAATAAATTTGTGCTGTCAATAAAGATATCGATCAAAATTACAGGGTTCCGATGATTTAACAAATATGAGTGGGTCGCCTGCGTGGAGCGCGCAGGGTGGCCGCGTGCCTCTTCCGTGAAATTGTAATGTTATGGCCCTTAACAATAATTTAGCTTGTCCATGAAAGCTGAACCAATTTCTTTAATTACTACTCGAATTGAGCTGTTGGTCAGTTAATTAAACACAAAAATCTCTTTATTTGTGTACACCGATTTTATGATGCTATTCAATTCGCAAAGAAGGAGTATGTACGAGTAGGTACACTATCAGGGTTAATGACTTCCACTGCTTCGAATGTATCGATGAAATAAAAACTTAAGGTACCTACATTAAAAACAATACCAGTAATAAATTTACTGACTGCATTATTAAACCGCATTAACCTCAGCTCCCTTCATCATAGAGTCATGAATCTGTTTTGAAGGGTCATCATCACAATCAAAACTGTATTATTATTTATTTCTCAGTGTATCTTTCAAAAGCTAATTGGTAAATAATGAGCAATCATTTTGTTTAATATAATTTTATGTAACGATATAATTACGAAAATTACATTATAAATTATTTACCTACCTACTCGCTAAAGTTTAACCAAGTCGCTTACTTTAATTTAATTGGTTTCACATTAAATTTACAAAAAATTACGATTAACATAAATTTTGATTGATTGTTTACAATCCTAACGATTATAAGAGTAAAGATTTGAAATATTTTCAAATGGATGAGTATGACCAATATTGGCTAATAACTCTTCATATCGAAGCTTTCTATATATGCAGCCGGATGCCTCTAGCTTCTGTCTATTACGTAACAATGACCATCGGCCACCCTAGCGGTGTGCTTTACCTCCAATAAAAGTTGACATGGGTCTCATTAACGCCTTGCGCAAGCTCGAAAGCGGCCCTTGGGGCACTCGTTGCCAGAGACAAGCAACGCAAATTACTTTGGCACCGTTTGACGGCGGGAAATTTCATTACCACGAGCACATATCATTATTATCTCTCCGGCAATCTACATATTTTACTCAGTAATAAATGCGCGGGTAGTTTCACTTTCGGACACTGGTTTTCGAAAATGACCCGACTTTATAAATTTGCTGCGGTGCAGTTTTTGTGAAGGGCGTGTTACAGTTTTAAGTGAATTTCTTTCTGACCTCTTGCTCCAAGGTGTCGAATGTAATTATACGGTGACATGTAATTTTGCGCAAACAAAAAACATGACATTTACAGAGTGGATACATAACTACTTACCTGGCCAGGTAGTTTCATACTCTTTTTAATACATACATAACAGAGTGTAATATTATGTATACAAAGTAGATACAAAATATTCTTGCATATTATATGGGTATTTTCAGAGTCGTTCGGAGGGTATATTTAACTAGAGAATAACTTTTATTATTCCATATTTATTTTTCTATTTCTTAGTCACTATTTCAATACCGATAAATATTTGCAATTATTCATACCTTGACAAGTACGAAATTATCAACGTAGAGTAACATAGTAATGTACCTACCAGCAGCATTAGATATAAGAATAAAGTAAGTTTATCCAATAATGAACATCCTTATTGTCATTTTTATGTCACATTTGAAAGGATATAGGATGTAAGCGCATATGTAGGTACTTTCAAATACACATTAAATATTAGGACTTCCCTTATTCGCAGCTCTGTTTCCTAAATAAGGCTCCGTCTTAAATCGGCTCGAGTCTGGTTTTGCATCAAAATCCACCGTAATATATTTTCATTGTATTATGTTGTGATTAATAAATAAATACAAAAAAATCTGATCATTTATTTTGCATGCCTACAACAATATTTCCCCATAATATGTACTTACTTAAAAATGGATACGCGATGTAAATTTGAACTTCCGCGGTGGTTGTGTTTTCGATCAAGGGGCGATGGAGGTCGTTAGTGGGCACCGGGGACCCGACAGCGTAATGACAGGGCCACGCCCCTTGTAATCACCGCGCGTGATTTTACTCCACATCACACTTCGAAATCATTTTGCGATTTAATTTTTTGGAAGTTATCAAAGTCCTCACACGTTTCTCCTCGCCGCTGCCGCCCGCTAAGCGTATCATTACGAGAACTCGCCTCTACAATTACTTACACGGTTCGGTGCCAAAACATTTTTACAAAATACAGAGCTGGACTATCTGATAAATGCTTATGCAAAATAATCACGATAACATATTTTTAACCTAGATGTAACGTACGTACCTTTAAAAGGTTCATTATTATGAAAAGAGCGACTCATTAACTTTGTTACGTTGCAACTCGACGAGATGCACCCGTTCCTGTATCCTTGCTCAGTTATATCAGATATAGGCAGCGGCGCAGCTGTCATCGGAGCCTTGCCGCGTGAGCTGTTCCGAGGTGCCGTCAGTAATTATTCCACGTCGCCGAAAAGTTAAGGCAAAGGCACGATAAAGCCGAAGCGTAATGTGATAAAAATACCGCCAAAGAAAACAACCCGAGCGGAATGCTACGTCAACGCCGAGGTAACCGAGGTTGATGGTATGTCGCTGAGGGCACGGAGAAATGACGGCGGGTTGGTTCGTTGTGTAAACCAGTATTGCAAATCGATTACGCTTTATTTTCTGGTCTCACGATCGCGTGACGAGCTTTAATTACAAGAAGGTGTCGATTCGAAAATTGTGGTAAAGAAAACTTTTTACAAATCATAGTTATTACACCGATTCGCTAAGTGGAGGGTTCACTTTAGTTCGAATTTAAATTATTTCTTTACAAAGTACATAAGTACATACACTCTGAAAAAGTCGCCAAAATCAGTGCTACAGTAGTTTACTTCTTCACAGTTCGTACCAGTTTTTTTCAAGTAGAACCTTCCTTAAATTGACTTTATTCAAATTGTTAACATAATTTTAAACATTTGTGAAATAATTAAATACATATAGTGTTCGTAATATACAAACAGGCGAAGTTAAATTAAAGCATTTTTTTTCTGAAACTGTACTTTGCAATAAGTTATTATTTACATAGCATTTTACATTTATGACTTTGCAGACGGAAATACTGACACATCAACATAATATAGCATCGTCGCTTCTATACGAGGAAGGTACTATGTGAGCAGGACGGTATCGGCAGCCCTATCTCACGCCCTGTTAGCACGTTTCTCACCTCGGGACGCCACCTCCACGGCGCGGGCCCGCCTCGATGCTATATCTCGCGCAATCACACTTCTCATCTCTTCCCCAGCTTACCCACTAAACCAAATGCCGGTGACCCACTCAACCTTATCCTCCCTTATGGGGAGTTACGTTTGACAGCTTGCCACACTTCACCACTTGTTGCAGGTATTGAATCGGTTAAAACTAAACATCAAGAGTGGAGAATTGATTTGATATTTAGTCGAAAATTTAAGTATTTCAAAGTCTAATACCTACTCTACGTTTTATAGTTTTCCTCAATAAAGTGGTAAAAATTATCCGTAGGTCCTCAATTGGCCACCCGCCATATAATTAGCTCTAGACTATTATTTATTCTGTGGTTCTAGCTAGATTTATACTTTTCCGTTTCCTTTCTAGTAAAGCATCTAAATTCCTGCCAGAAGTAATTCCAGGACTATTACTCGTATCATTATCAGATCACATTCATTTTAGTAGGTATAAAATATTCAATCAAATACTTACATGAATTCATGTCACTGTATTTCAGATAGTTAAACTGTACTCATAACCCTTAAAATAATATTAAAAACGATTAAGTACCTAACCGGTTTATGGCCTGTCATACACAAATCATAAATGGACGATAAACTTCAGGATTACATACCTACATAGATTTATTTTAAGTTAAGAAGGAAATTGACTAAAATCCTAAGGTTATTTTATACAGGAAACTGTATTCAGTAAACTAGGCATTATCCTTGTTTTGGGTTCTTTCCACCAATTAGAGCCTTCACAATGTGTGATGTAATTCGTCCAAAAAATTCATCAGGTTGTTGGGTGCTGAATGCAGCAAAAGTAGTAAATCACCGAAACTTAAGTTAATTATATTTTAAGTACGTAGGTACCAGATTGAAAGTTCATTTCCTAGGTACTTGTGGAATTATTTTAAAACCGTTAAGGTCCATGGTGGCTCTAAATTAAGCTTATATGAGTCAGTAGACGACTGATGGTGGTATATTCTTCGCGGTTTATCGACATAGTAACGTGAGAACATATTTGTCTCCTACGACGAAATAGTTGTCCAAAGTAATATCATGACAGTATCTGAAATACCAGGGTCTCACAAACAAACTTAAGCTGAAATTAATAATTAATTAGTTCCTATTTTAATATTAATATTTGCATTAGTCACTGGGAATCTGGCATTTAAATTGCTACAGTACTTTAGACTATCTAGACTGATCAGTCAAGCGGTAACATCTAAATCGACTAAGCTGTTTTATTGGACTAATCCTAATTCAATAAAGCTTTTTATACGTCTGGGGCTAGGTAGTTGCCCTCTGTTACACTAGCTCAACTCAACATCCAGACAGAAATACTTTCACTGTCTAATTGTTGATAATGCAATCGAGTTCGATAACATAATGTCAACGTGTCTGCTCACATTTAGGACACAACTCCCAGCATGCGCAGCTATGACAAATATACATATATTAGCTAATGGGTACACAAGTAAAATGCATTAAACTGTCATATCGACTAAATAGATGCTAGCACTAACCATTAAAGCAATTAAGAATTTTTCGATAGTCTTTGAAAACCAGCACAAAGAGCTCTTAAAACTAGACTTAAATTAAGATAAAAATATAGAAGGAAACAAATTTAGTACTTAGTGGCAATTCTTAGCGGTAATCATTTAACAAAAATCACTTAGTAAAATATGAACACTTAGAGACGTGCGCCTGATACACAAGTTGTAAGCTATACAAATACTTGCTGTAGCTTCGGATATTGTAATCCATATTACCTATATATTTACATTAAAAATGTATATGACACTCCTTTTTCGTGTAAAAATAAACGACATAACAAGACAAAAAGTCGAGAATATACCTACTTTCTAGTTAATTAGGTAGCCTGGTAAAACCTCCTAATAATATTTAATATATCTAGGAGGTTTTACCAATGTCACTCCAACTACCAACTACCAATAAGACACCGGCAACACCCGTAGTTTAACAATTTCATTGAACGTACGTAACTTTCTTTGTATTTGTGTTTTATACTTAATCCCTAATTAGTCCGCCCTCCTGCCGTCGTACAATACAATACAAGTTAGGGTTGAAAATTAAATAAACAACCAAATCAAAATTAAGGTACATACCTACCTACTATATTGCTATGTAAATGTATTACATTCATAAGAATTGCCCGGTTAATTACTGCAGGCATAAAGCTAGGGTCTGTTTGGTGGGCGCCCGCGCCAAATTCGATCCCTCCTAACTGCAGGTGATTAAATCTACACAATGCTGAAGTGACAGTGGCATGGCTACTTATTATTATATGGGGGAACCGATAGTCTCTGGGACAGACGAGTTTTGAAGTGAAGTCTGCGTACAGGCAGGAGCAACGACAGACAACCACATGAAAGGGTACTGGCTGGATGTGTAGCGCTGGAAGCGCTCTATATTCATCAGTAAACTTCAACACAAACACTAATGACGATGTGAAACAAAACGTTCAGACGCATAGTACCAGAAACGCAATTTACCTTATACGCGGATGACCAGAATTTCATACCTACGTAAATTCCCTGATACGTATAAGACCGGAATTCTATAACGCGAATGGCCAAAGTACCAATAAAATTACGCAAAGTAAGAAACGCAAACAAAAAGTTACTAATATGGTAGAATTACGTCTATGTACCTACTTATACCTAGGTAGGTAGATTGTACCTGAGGATTGTACATACAGATATTATAAGGAAGATTATTTCATACCAGGATTACCGGCAGGTGCCAGTTTGTGTATGTAGAGGAAATATAAGATACCACTATCGTAGGTATTTATTTTATTTTATTTTATTTATTGGTTTACCAACAGATGTTGCACATATACAAAAAAAGCAATCTTATAAATAGTAGGTACAAATCATCCGTATACCCGAGTAGGTACAACAATATTTTTTTCATATAAAATGTTGTAAAGTGAGACGCCACGTAATTATGTCGGCAAACCGTGGTGATAACGCCAGCTCGATCAGCAGCTCCGTCATGATTAAACTATTTCGAAAGGGATCACGTCGACACCACCGGCCGTTACGTCTCCGTAAGTGCGCCGACTCATCCTATTCGAGAGAGCTTAAGCAGCCAGCGTGAATTCATACGGTCTAAATACACCGGCCATCACAATGCATCAGTGCAGCCGAGTGAAGGGCGCTCGGGGTTCTCGGATTATTTTAACTTGTCTTTTTCAATGTCAGCGTTTAAAATAATTGCATCACAATTTTAAAATGCGAGGCTTTTAAGACGCTTTAAAAGTCGTATAAATAATAAGATTATTTCCTGGAATTCATGAGACACTTCTTTGTCGGACGTTATACCTACCTATATAATAATTTACGTGTTATAATTGAATTTGCTAGTAAGCATAATAACGACATGTTTTTAATTAAACCCAGTAGCACCTTATAAGTATAATATTCCTGTACTTACTCATAAAATATCGCACAGGTTTATTGTTGGCAAATAATTTAGTTACTAAGTATTCATGTTTGGACAAATTCACACATGGCTGTTTAGCCCCAAATTAAGCCGAAACTTGTGGAGACGGGTACTCAACAACTGATAAACATACATATATACTACATTTTAGACTTTCGCGCTTTGTATTCATAATTATATAATTATTTACGGGTCTTACACACGAAATAATTTTATTTACCTTGCCCGACGTTTCGACCAGGTTACACTGGCCGTGGTCACGAGCTGACTGGAGAGACGAGCTGTCATTGTTGATCGCTGTGAGTAGTTTCTGAAACTACCCTCTGCTGATCTTGTATTATTGGAAAGTCCCGGCACACAACACTCACGGTATCCGCGGGTGTATTCGACGATAAGTCACGAGATTTAAGTTTATCGATCACTGGATTCCACGACGGTGACAATTTAAAACCATCTTCCCTATTCATATATACATTATACATATATACTTATAAATAATACATACAATCACTCAGACCCAGAATAATAAAACCAACAGTTAATTGCTCGTAACACAAATATTGGCCCCTCTGGCTCAGTAGGCATGGTTACTACCAACTAAGCCAACAGGCCAATCAACACTTTGTGTACGTGTATATTTTGATACAGTGGACATTATGCGACTAACCGGATTATTGTCAATTCGACTTTATTTTTCTCTAGTCTTACAAATCTGTCTGTGGTGAATAAAAACAACGGAGATGGATGGAAGGTACCAATTTATATACATAGAGACAGTGGACGCACGCACGCTCGTGACCGGCCGACGGCCTTCCACTATAGCGGTCCATAATTATTTGTATTAAAATTACGGAAAATCACTCTCTCTCTCTCTCTCTCTCTCTCTGGGGCTTATCGTCCATTGTTTGATGTCGGAAACGATTTTGACAATTGATGGTCGGGTAGCTCGCGTAGTGCGCTATGAGCCGACGTGAGCCGTTCTCGATAAGCATGATCTACCCACATACAACCGGGAGTCCGGCGACATTGAAACTTCTTGGAATTCAAATTAGTCTCAGATAGTTTGGAACGGATGTTTCGTTATAGTTTCGTAATAACAATCACTTGAGATGAGATGCAAAGCTCCATTGTGAAATATTGAATATCTGGATTAAACATCAAGTTGCTCAACTCTGTTTTCTTGTAGCATTGGAATAATCGAAATCGTAACCGCTGATTCGATATTAGGTATAGTAACCGTATAACACTGATAAATGTGTATAGGTACTTACCCTTAATATACCCTTTAATTTGCATTTATTTAATGTTCAGGAAAACCAGTTTGTGAGAACTGAACATAAATAAGAGACTCATAAAAAACTGATTTCAATGTGTTAAACCAGACATGGCATTGGTTCTGTTTAAGGGAAGTCCTGTGTCCATCCATCCCGACTACTGTGACTGGACTGTGCCGATTGTGGTTTACGCATGTTCATAATACGAGTATATACGTATAGTTATAAATAATACAATACATTTTATTGCACAAAATACAGATATTTACATTGTTACAATTTTGAAGTTTTGCAGTACAATCTGGGCGATCTTATCGCTTTACGCAATTTATTCCTGACAGCCTTTGACGTTTTTTAAAATTGACAGTGAATAATACACTTACTCTTCATACTAATGAGTTATTATCTATTCTATACGATAGGTCTGATAAAATCTCACCAAATGTCATTTATGGAGGAGGGGTTCAACGAATGTCTCACGTCAACTTATTAATAAAATATGGGTTTCTAAACTATTTTGAAACTCATACCTACGCGAAAATATAGAAGCAAAAAAATATATGGGGGAAATCACACTAGAAGCTAAGAAAAATGGGGGTCCACATTTTTTAAAACGAATTGCCGCCCTAAATTTGTATTGAGAAGGAACCATGAATCAAAAAATTTTGCCACTCCCATATGGATGAGTAATAAAAGCATTCTATGGGTGTCAAAAGCGTGTCAAAATAATCACAAAATTATGACTCACTCACACATTCTCATTTTCAAACTCCATATAAATTTGTATTAGCAACCTCCTCCCCGCTACTCCGCTTCCTTTGTCCGCACCCCCCCGGTAAATGGCATCATAGGTTCCGATACTAAATATGCAAGATGCGATCTCCACAGGGAGCGCGCGCGCGACCAAAGAGATTTGAAACTTCTTGGAAGGAACCATTAAGTTATCCCCTATTTCACATGTTTCATGTGAAAAGTATGTTCAGCACCAATATTTTGCAAAATGTAACATTATGAAGTGAGTAACACCGCTAATTACAAACTCTTAACGACTTAACTGTGAAGCGCAATAGTTAATTACCTATGCATTTTAGTCGCGAAGGGTTAAAGCATCAGTAAGCGTTGCATGCATAGCGCGACCTGTGACACCGCTTTCCTCAGTAGCCAAGTCAAGTCAAAATATTTTATTGCATATGCGTACACTGGGTACATGTATATACGTCAATTTTAATCTACAACCGCTTCCTAGGTGTTAGCGCTGAGAAGATGCGGCGCAACCAGCTTCCGAAACACATTCACACAAGCTCTTTCAAGCATCCTACATATAACCTGGGTTTCTTCACCACCTATTTCAAGATACTATGATATTTAAAAGAAATCGATTATTATTGACCCTTTCGATCGGTATCGTAAAATACAAGAGATGTTTTTACGTTTGTCCGGTTCGAATCACGGTTCAGTCAGGCGATTTATAGATAGTCTGTGAATGTAGTTCTACTGAAAGTGATTTAATTTAATTGAAAATACTTTGATAAGAATAGATACGATACATAATTATTAATTGCCTATACTACACTAACTTAAAAATAAACGTACTTACTTAAAAAATTACGGCTAAAAAATAAATAAAATTTGAAAACAAAAAAAAACTTACAAGTTCTACTTAATTTTAAATGTTTCAGTAAAAGTTGTTTTTATTTATATTTATTTAGATTGGGTACTTTTCCTTCATTACCATCCATTTCCGTTCTTTGGGGAAGGCCTACATGCAGCAGTGGACGTTAAAAGGCTGAGATGATGAGTACTTTTCCTCTAATTCACTTAACCCTGTACACTAAGTATGTCCATTTGACAAACGCGTGTGACAAACAAATATTATGTATATAAGTATAGTTATATGAAGATTGTAGTCTGCGAATGTGGATATGTAAATCATTTGCCAAATGTGGTGTCGCCTCGTCACGTAACATTCCATTATTAAATTACGTGGTGGTAATGGCGCCATTGTTGTATTTATCCCGTCTACGTCCACTGTTGGACATATTGTGTTGACCTTCCCTCATGTATATGTCCAATAGCCACAGATAACAACCGCAGCACTAGACCCCGTATTACCGCTGCCCGTCAACGGTCTGTCGCTTTTGTCATTGCCATTATCACACCGTAACCGTAAAACCTAAATGCTTTTGACAAATGTTACGTTTTAATTGAAAGTGAATGTTATTCTTCAATTCATCTTAATAGATACTAAAGTTTTAGTTGTTTTCCTAGTAATCAAGTTTTATTAAACTGGTTTCTCGTGCTAGCCTAGTCGGAGAGCTTTCGCCTTACATTCGTGAGGTATCGTATCGGGTTCAAGCCCGGGCTTGTTCTATGAATACTTTATAAAACACGACAGTTTAACGTTTAAAATTCTTATAAAACACGTCTGTTTGTTCCAAGACAGTGAGTATTGAGGTCCAACAGTGGGGTAATATACTCACGAGCTAGCGTTTTATGTCTATAACTTTGCTGCCGAAGGATAACCTTTAGTTGACGATTTAAGTCAGGTCCGGACAGGTATTATATAATAGCCTTTGGAAGCCCAGATATTTTACGAAAACGAACATTGACGAAGCCCGCATCGACGTCGACAATTTCGTTTTATTTAATTTGTTAAATTTTACGACAAGTGCTGTATAATAAACTTTATAAATATAAGTAAGATATTTACAGGTAAATAACTAAACGGTCTTTTCTTATGCGGACGACCACATACATGCATAAATTTATATTTAAAATATTTATTTCTATGTAATACCTATTTACCAATTGAGTTTAAATTTCATCTGAATACAATGAAATGAAAGGTCCACATTGATGTTTTGCCTCGGGCATACTTTCCAGAGTTGTGCATAGCTGCCGAGTGCCGATACAAGTACACTTTGTGCCGTGTCGTGTCATGCGCATGCGACCGTTGCTTGCCCACTGTGTCGTTAATTGTGAAATCCGAGTGAATTTCTCTTCAGTCGCTTAATGCATAATTGCAACAGAATTACTTATAAACTTCGGTTTTTCAAGTCATTACCATGCAACAACCAAAAGTATAGACTTGTAAGAAGTTGTACTTCAATGTTAAAAAATAATTTAGTTCGGGTGCTTCCACGTGATGGTTCTACCCAAGTATGGTTTAAGATTCTTTATTTTTCCCCACAAGTCAAGTCCCACCGCCAGTCCCACTAGCAATAAGATCATACACATAAGATAAGATAATAGAAGATAAGATAGAAGATAAGGCCTACACATTCTTAAATGTTATCTTCTGTTTTAGTTAGCAGCACCAGCACGTACCTTGAGTCTTGAGCTCTGATTTGTAAATAAGAATTGTGTAAATTAGAGCTCAGTTATGTGGCCTACCATAAAAAATTATGTTTGCGTCTATAAAATGCTTAGTGGCAAATAAAATACCAGTTTAAATAATTTATTACACCACAGTCTTCAAAATTCCAAACTTCACATGAACCTCGTATGCGCGATTCCGCCTGACAGTCAAAATACCTATACAGGGTGAAAACAATAAATGAACTCAATCGTTCGGGTAGTTTAAAGAATAAAACTTTTTGCTGATATTGAAATTGCTTTATAAATTGACATAAATAATATTCTGACAAGAAAAGTTAATATCTCCGAAATTTTGATTTTATTATTACAATACATTTACTATGTACGGCATTCATTGGGTATTTCTGTCAGCATCATCATCAGTCTACACTAGTCCACTGCTGGACATAATAGCATCCCTCAAGGCGCGCCACTGAACCCGATCTTCGGCTTTCCGGATCCGTCACTGCCAGCCGCGTTACGCAGATCGTCACTCCAATCTAGCTGGGGGGCGTCTCACACTACGCTTGCCCGACGGTGGTTTCCAATAGAGAACTTTTCTACCCAAGTTCTTCTTCTACCAGCCCACTGCCGCTTCAATGTAGTAACTTTTTGTGCTATAAGTATCAGCTACATAAGAAGATGCACTTGTTAATTTCGGGATCTTTATCAACAATTGTGAATGTTATGTTCAAGTTATTTATTAAAATATCATCTCTCTTTGTATTAGAAAATATTATGTGATTAGTGGTGTAGTGGTAGGTACCATTGTAAATGTATGGCAGTAGCAAAAATCTAATATTTCGGTTATTTTTGACCGGTTTCTTTCTAAGGAATATGTTATGTCTATTTATTAAGTTAATGACGATTTAAGATATCTGTTGAACTAAGCGAATAATCGAGTGAGTACTCTTATCGTTTTCACCCTGTATAACTTTGCATCGACTATACAGTTTCCGTGTTTAATGGAGGTTGAATAGAGTAGTGGTGGTAGGCGTGAAGTGACTCTCTATGCTTATTTTTACAAATGGCCGAGTGATGTCGGCCGCGGGCGGTTCCCAGCCGAAATACGCACCTCCGCGCCGTGGCAGCACTGGCAGCCGCTCACCGCGAACTGACTCATCGAATTAACCACAAATCTTCAGACGCTAATTTTAACTTTTATTTTAAAATACTTATACTTAAATCACACAACAACGGTATCTGTGTCAAGTAAAAAAGCTGTAAGGAAGAAAATAACCACCTACGCAATACGCAAAGCGAGTCGGATCAGTCAATGGAATAGTGGAAAATTCTAATCGGTGTTAAATATGAAGGGAGGGGGTAATGACTCATTAGTAATAAGTAATAATAGGAGTTTTTTGTGTAGTATTGGTATGTATTTGTATCGGTGCGACGGCATCAAAATATAACCTGTATAATGGGGAGTGTTCCGAGGAATTGTTAGATCTGGAGCCAGCCACCAGTTTTCGCCATCGTACCGCGCGCCGTCAGAATACGGTTCATCCACATTTCATAGATCCCTGGCGGACCAGCACTGTGCGCTTCTCGCGTTCTTTTCTGCTGCGCACGTGCAAAATGTGGAATGACCTTCCCTCTGACGTTTTTCCACAGCGCTACGATATGAGGTCCTTCAAGAAGAGAGTCAAAAGAGCCCTCCAACCGAGGCCGGCGCCGCACCAGCACCCCCCGGGTGTTGCAGGTGTCTATAGGCGGCGGTGACCTCTTAACATCAGAAGGCCTGCCTGCTGGTTGCCCCCGTAGCAATAAAACATAATAATCCTACTATATGTTCAACAACAACATAACAAATGCACAACACCCAAACCCGGAACAATATTAATATGAGCATTTAGGTTTACTGTCTAAAATTAATGACATGTGAATGTATGTATAAATGACGATGCCTATGTACTAATCTCCATACAGCAACACTGTTACTTTCGGCCGACCATCAATCTTCATTACCGCATGTAACCGGCGCCGTGCGATTAATTTCGTGTAGGTAACGTGAAAGCTGCATCATTACCGTCTGTATAACAGGCGCGCAGGTTGTGTACTACATGAGGAAGGTAATGAACAAACGTTACGTTTTTCTATTTATAAACACAAATACGGCAACACAATGAATTATTCTTTGTTAAATCTGTTAATTGACCTTTATACCTGTCGGGTAACAGTTAAAACTCACTAAAAGTAAAAGTACAATAGGTACCTGTACTCTTTGATAAACTGAAATGACATTTACCTACAAGGAAAGGTACAGTCGAGTTACCTGATAATTTTATAGTACTTGTCAATCTAATATGAGGAATCAACTCAACCAAATCTTAAAAAGTAACTAAGCCCTCTAACTTGTTTTGTTGAAGCACGATGCAAGTTATTTCTTGTCTTTACAGACCCATCTTTTTTTATAATCAAACAAACTGTTTATCTTCATAATTTTAAAGACTGATTTCTTCACGTATAGGTAAGTAGTTACAAACCAAATCGGGGCCGGACGATACCGGGTCACAGTACACTGTGACCGGGTGCCCCTTCTTTGTAAGATTTAATTGTGTCTAAACCTCTAAAGTGTTATTATTGTTATCAGTGTTATGTTTTACGATATGTTCCTGTGATTTTGCTAGAGGATCAAGCTCGAATCGCGTTCGTGAGTCACAGAGACTTGGCTAATTAAATGACAGAGCAGGTTAATAAAATCGATTACTTGAATGTGTAGCGTAAATGTCATTATCATTTTGGGTCATTATTTTGGCAATAAATTCGGTTATAAATACGAGTATTGCGCCTGCACCAGGCGGCGCGGCGCGCGGCGCGGCGATGGTATGTCGCTGGCGCGGGCCGTGCGCGGGCGCCTTTCACCGCGGGTCGTAGGTCAGGGCGCGCTCAGGTGCTCCGCCCTCGGCCGCGCGCCCCGCGCCCCGCGCCCCGCACCCCGCGCGCTCCCGTCGCGATAACGGCCCGCCATCCACCGCCACCATTGCCCTATTCAGCTGTCGTCGCCGAACCACGCCGACGTCGCTGGGAACAACCGCGCTTATGAATTATTCCACCGCTCTGCACTGTTTAGAAACAATTACAAAACAATACGAATTCATAACTAACATTTCACAATGCTCTTTGTGAGCTTTCAGCGGCACAAATCTCGTGTATATTAGTAGGAGTACTTACGATACTCTAAACTACTGCATAAATAATAATTGACTCAAATCTATAGTTTGCCGATTACATTCGTGGTTTTGTAAGTCCGAATATAGTGTTATAAAAATAAAACCGATGTTTTCGTAGCATCGAGGGCGATAATTTCCTGTTACTAAAGATAATGAGCGAATCAATTTGTCGAGAGTGGAGTAACAGTGGGTTGCGTACGGCTTGTGGCGGCGCTGCACGGGCGGCGGGCGGCGGCGTGCGGCGGCGGGCGGCGGCGTGCGAGACGCATCGTTACATTAATGCTGCCATAGCAGCGGAAGCTGCGCATAGCGAGCTTTCGGCGGTTCCCACGGCGGCGGCGGCGGCGGGCGGCCCTCCCCGCGCGCCGCGGTTACACAATAAGAGGTGAACGCGGATCTAAGCAATCGCTTAACCTCGCCCACCGCGCTGCGCCCGCGCGCCGCCGCAACCGCACCGCATCGATATTCGCTTAGATAATTTAAAAGTTCTTTGGAGAAAACTCGCTGAAAACACTTTCTCAATAACGCGGTGGGCTTGACTTTAGGTTTAAGTCGATTAATTAGATATAACAGATAATACTCTGCTCACAGACAAAACGTTAAAGTACTAGTCATGCAATACCAGCTACAGCCATATTGTAAGAGAAGCGCTTTAAATGTTAGACTATAGTCCATGATATTATTCAACCTGCTTTAAAGACAAATAAGATATATATATCGTAAAGTAATCCGAAGAAGAGTATAATATCTTGGATAACGACAAACGTGTCGTTCCGTTAATTAATACGATAACTGCTAAACATAATTATTAATGTGGTACTTACAGTACATTATTCACACAATCCAAAAGAGTTACACCCAATTTTACAAATAAATTAGCTCACTTACACAGCAATACGATTTCATTTAAATTCTCAGTACAAAAGACATCAACGCGCGGATATATGTTTTGTTTTTTTATTTTCTCGGTACAAAAGACATCAACGCGCCCTTATTATAATTTTTAATAAGTATAATTTCTAATAAGTAGTATAATAGTGTATAATTTTTTGCCATATGTATAGTTTATAATTTTTTGAAGATTTTTAATAGTTACAGTATTTTACTACAGTGTCACTGACCCCGACCTGGTTTAAACTTTGACAAGCTGTAATTTGTGAACCAGATGAAATGGTTTTTGTTTACTCTGCATTGGAAAAATGGACATCGACTCCCAAAATAGCACTAAGTGCCACCCCTATCTTAGAATAATAAGAACAAGTTGACTTTACAAATATTTTGCGCATAAATAATAATAATAATATAAATAAGAAGCGCTGGTGGTACCCGTTCATAAGGGCGGTTCTCGATCTAAGGTGGACAAATATAGGCCGGTGTCGATATTGTCGGTTCTGAGCAAACTGTTCGAGAAAATAGTTTTCGACCAAATGTATCCTTGCGTCGCGGTTAATATCCCGGTGGCTCAGCATGGTTTCATGCGCCACCGATCTGTTGTCACGAATCTGTCCGTTTTTACAGATGACTTAACTAGAGCCATGGATGGTGGAGCACAGGTGGATGCCATTTATACCGACTACTCAAAATGTTTCGACCGGTTAGATCATAATATTCTTCTTTCGAAGTTAGGTACAGTCGGTATACATGGTGACCTTCTGCGTTGGATGAAATCCTACCTGGAAAATCGATCTCAGGCAGTCAAAATAGGCACACATCTTTCTAGATTTGCACTGATACCATCCGGAGTTCCACAGGGTTCACACCTTGGACCTTTGTTGTTTAACATTTACGTTCATGACATACACGCCTGTTTTTGTAATGCAGTTTTCTCAATGTATGCAGATGACAAAAAAATTTATATGCCCATTGGGAATATTAACGATTGCATTAAACTACAAACCGACCTGACCAGGTTAGAGGAGTATTGTCGTGACAATTTGCTAGACCTTAATGTAAGCAAATGTCAAGTCATTACATACACTAGAAAGCAAAATATAATACAACACGATTATCAGTTGAACGGCAGTCAAATTTCCAGAGTGTCGCGTGTAAGAGATCTCGGAGTGATGCTCGATCAGAAATTAACGTACGCTGACCACTACGAACACATAGTGCAGAAGGCCTTCAGGATGCTAGGGTTTCTAATTAGAGTCACAAAACCTTTCAAACGTTTGAGCACACTGAAGGTGCTCTATTGTGCTTACGTGAGAAGCATTTTGGAGTTTGCGTCTCAAGTATGGTCTCCTCGGTACAAAACGCACATAGACCGAATTGAAAATATACAGCGTAAGTTCGTGAGGTTGTTGGAGCGGAGGGAAGGTAGACCAGCGGCGTCATGGGACTATTTTGGAACTCTTGAGCGACACGGAATGCTGTCATTAGAGAATCGGAGATTAGTGGCCGATATGACGCTATTGCATAATATCGTGCACAATGCGGTGGACTGTCCGCAGCTAGTGGAGCGGGTGGGGCTGGTGGTGCCCAACGTGCGCACGCGCCGCCCGCGCCTGTTCCACACGCCCGCGGTACACACCAACTATGCGCAGAGCTCCGTGTTGCTCAGGTGTACACGCGAGTACAATACACATTTCCTAGACCTGGACGTGTTCCATTTAAAATATAATTTTTTTCGAAAGCGGTTACTTAACACTATTAAGTTTTTAAACAGTGGTGCAGTTGAATCCAAATCCGATGAAACCGAGAATAACATAAACTTACATTAGTTATACATTATACACACACAACACACACACACACTATTTTATATTTCTTTATTTTAGTACCTATTATTATGTTTGTATTTCATCATCATTCTTTGTATAGTTTATAGTATTTAATTGCCTATTATATTGTTTGAAATTAATAGCTGACAGCTACAATTTGTAATATGTAAAATCACATTATTGGCTTACTGAATTTTAACCACTGTTATAAATTATAATTTTCACGCTGTGTGATTTTCAAATAAATAAATTAAATTAAATTAAAATTAAATAAAATCTTGGCAAAAATATTTAAATTAAGTAGTTAGCATTTCTGTAAGTGAATTATGAAATACCTAGTATTTTAGACATCTTGGTCCGTCCCACACCAAAGGTCATTACGTTAAATATAATATTGCAATGAAAGAATTTATAAACATGATATTTTATCTACTACGTATTATTTATAATAATACCTATTGTCATCTGGTACTTTGGTGTTTATATTATCAGCCAAATTAAATAGATTATTTTAGAGAACTTTATGCCTTGGAAAATAGTAAACGTAACTTAATTACAATAAAGTGTAGTATATTCAATACATTTTGAGATAATACCTATATTAATTTATTATTATTAATCATAGTCATTAAATACTTTGGTTTCAATTAATACCTCTAATTTTAATCAATATCAACTGGTGTTTACATCTTTCTTACGAAAACTATCTCACTTCATCCTATCCTAATATCGTACATATCTATGTATAAAAAAATATACACCTAAAATTTACTAGTCAAAAACATAATTTATAAACAAAATGTAACAGTATAGAGTTGTAATATCTCATCCTGGGCACCTTACCCAGGGGCGACGATTTAGGGCAATTTTTTTATTGCAAACAAAATCTTTGTATGCTGGCCAAATTATTTAAATGCTGTTTTTTTGTGGCGCACAAAATTTTATAATTGCTGAACATTTAATTACTTCTCTATTTTTATTTATAATAATATTTTAGGTTAGTTTAGGTTGTAGTTTTTGTACCTATTGTTATCTCATGTATCCATAATATGGTTATGTGAAACATATCTTATAAGTTAAGGAAATAATTGACTGGGCACACATTCCTTTCCACCCCGTATACACTAATGTAAGTATTGGCCGTGCGCTAAAACATGCACGGCCTAAAATGTATATAGTATGGTACTAACTGTTGTTGGATATATCTTTATCAAACAAATACTTTAAATTAAAAAAACTCATTAAATAGATAATGCGTTCTGTATTTTAATTTATTAAATATAAAAACCATTGACAATTGCATGGAGTTAGAGTAACTGGGTAGTATTGCAGAAACGTTTCTGTTATTATGTGAATTAATTTTAAAAAGCGGTCAGTGAGTATGATGAGCACTTTCGATACATCCGGCAGTTTGGCCGCGGGCGGGCGGGCGGGGGGGGGGGGGGGGGGGGGGGCATGGGGCGCGGGGGCACGGGGTCACGACCGCACTTTTGTCCGGCCATAACTATGCACGCGACGCGTGATCATGTCCGACGCGCTTAATTATGCTGTCACCTCGTCACTTGATGGGTAATAGTGAAAGCGAGCGATACTTGTCATAATGATGGACAAAAAAATACAATAGACTAAGATTGAGATGATAATCTAATTAGGCAGTTACCTACCTCCATACAGAACATACAAAAAATAATACCATACCTCTTTGACCTTTTGACCTCTTTGAACTATTGACTTCTTATTAAGTTGCCATACAACAGTAGCAACTTTTTGAAAAATCTACAGAGTTCCTCATAAATGCACCTAAGAATTTCATCTTCGGCGTATGCAGGTTTCCTCACGATGTTTTCCAACACCGTTATACAGGTATTAAATACTAGCTGATGCCCCGCGTTATAAAGTATACTATTTATATGTTATTCAAAAAATTTTAAGCCGTTCTAATCATGCCAGTTTCTTAGTTTTAAAGTTGGTCAATAGATGGCGTTAGGTGTATTTTACACCCCGTTATCATTTGGTTCTTCGCAACTTAACTACCTACTTGTTTGCTGCTGTCAAAAAAGAAAATAGGTACCTAAAGTGTGGCTGTCAGTTGTGGTTTTTGAAAAATCACTCTTATCAAAAAAATAAATAAAGAACATGCGCGTGACGTCACTGGGCTATATATAGCACACCAGCACTTAAGGCATTATTTTCTACCGTGCCATATATAGCACACCAGCACTTGAAAGGCAAATTATCCACCAGTTTTTACCTCTTCATTATTAGTATAGACTAATTCACTTCGTAACGGGCACCGAATGTATCATCATCCTATTAATGTCCCCACTGCTGGGGTTCAGGCCTACCCTCTCCATGAGAGCGTTCGGGCTATAGTCCACCACGCTAGCCCAGTGCGGGTTGGTGGACTTCACATACACCTAAGAATTTCTTCTTCGGCGTATGCAGGTTTCCTCACGATGTTTTCCTTCACCGTTTGAGAGCAGTCAGTAAATGTACTTAAGTTTCGAGAAAAAACCCATTGGTACATGACCCAGCTGGGGATCGAACTCCGGACCTTTCGATATGATAGGCCGCGTCTTATCCCCTACGCCACTGTCGCTCTTACATTACCGAATGTATAAATAATAATAAATTATCAAAATATTTATAATAAAAGAAGTAGGTATTAATTGGTTGGTTGACAGCGAGCAGTTCCATGTGCATGCCGTGTTCCGGCTCCCAATGGCCCGGTCCTCCTTGAGCGACGCCTCTGAATCTGCGACGACGGTCCGGCTGCAATCTTTTAGATCGTCGTCCATATTTATCTACTTCACAACACTAATATTATAGGAAGTAGGTTTTTACGTGAATTTAAAAATATATTATACTGTTGGATAACGTATTAGGTTGAGGGTACCCTCTTTGATAAAAACTCAGACTAGAGGATACTACTAGTTAGGGAGCGTAGAGCAACGCTAGGAAAGGAATCGCTATACTTAGGTTTTCCCCTTCGCCAAAAGTATTAAGACCACCCGGCCGTATGGAAATGTGTCGCAATTTATTACGTATATGTTCGTAGTAACGTGTAGTGTACATGTGTGCGTGAATACTCCGTGTAACATTGCACTTTAGGGACACTGTTGTAAAATTGGTACTTTTCAGAACATTTGATATTTCTATGGAGTAAGTAACAGTGCAATGAGTGACAACTTCAAAACGGGTTGATAGAGGGATAATATTAATTTTCCCATTTTTGCTCATTCATTGTTTAATGATAGGCAGTCAATTACTTGTAGGTAATATTAATGTTCCTCACATCGCCGTGGGTGGGAATACTCAATATGCTATTACTTGGATGCTGTCAAACTCTATTGACCTGCCACTTTTCCCACTACCGAAATAAATAGCAATGGCAGTATCAATGCGAGATTCATAATTTGCCTCTAGCTACTAACCTCGTATTCTCTTGCCGTTATCTTGGATTGATATCTAGCTATAATAATAATGAATTTAAACAACGTAAGTACCTAAATTTATTGCCTTGCCCTTGGTGTTGTATAGAATATCCCACTCTTGATTGCGGTTTGATGTAAGGAAAGCGCAAATATTTGATTTATTATATAGCAGAACACAAACAATGGCGCATAGATGTTCGATTTATGACGTTGTGCAATATTAGTACCGATAAAGTCATGTAGCTTAACTGCTTCTGGTCATATGAAATATTGTGCGTCAAACGTGTTTGCCCACAACATGCGCGGCGCGCGACCGATGCGCGCGAGCAGTCTATTATGTAAAAATTGTGTACATAAATCAACTGATCAATTTACACTCCACGCCACTGCGTGGGCAGAATGTAGCTTAGTGATTTGAATATCAATCGAATATCAGATACTAATCGCATTTAAAGTGTGACTTTGTTTAAAAGGCTTTATTTTATAATCAATTTGGGTAAGTATGTGCCGACAAATAAACAAAAAAAAAATTCATTACCGTTTGTTACTAAGTGCTAAACGGTAAGCGATTGTCATTATTTTTTGTTTTATTTTTTATTAGGTACAAAATAATGGGTGTGGCATTGCAGATTGAACAACCAAAGATAGCTTCATAGTGACTGTTGGGAACGTTAAAGACTTAAATAATCATCTGACTTCTTACAAAAAATAAAACCGACATTTTTTGTAAAAAAAACCGGACAAGTGCGAGTAGGACTCGCGCCCTGAGGGTTCCGTGGAAAATAAATACCGTGTGGAGATATAATTAGAAAATCATTAATAAAATTTGTGAGTTTTATTACAAGTACTACTTTATATGGATGACTTGCTCATACGCAAAGCTAAGTTTGTTGGTACAAGAAAAAAAGAAAATTTTGTGTTGTAACTACAAATTTACGGTTTTCGGATTTTTTCCTTTACTTGTGCTACAAGATCTTGCTTCTTCTCAAATTTCATGATTCTAGGTCAATAGAAAGTACCTACCCCATAGGTTTTGATTACCAAAGTACTCAAAACTGCGGCAAAATCGGACATATCTTGTGACTGCGTTGACTTAGAAGTTTGATTTTTTTACAGCTCTAAGGGATTGCTCCACGCGTTCCTAAGAAAATGGGTCTTGACAGACAGACAGACGGACAACGAAGTGATCCTATAAGGGTTCCTTTTTTCCTCTTTTGAGCTACGCAACCCTAAAAATATGATTTAATTAGAGGTGAAATATAGTTTCAAATTAAAATAAGACCACTCTCGAAATATAGCCTATTCAATAAAAAAACAATGATAAATTCAAATCGGTTCACAATCGGCGAAGACATTGCGTTACATACCTAAACAAACAAAAAATACGAATTGAGAGAAAAAATACGATTGACTTATTACCACCAGTATGGAACGAAATACCAGGCAGGTAACTAATACAAACTATTAAAATTTAATTTGACTTAAGGAAACTTTACTGCTTGTCATTTTATCTGGGTACTGTGTAATCGTAGATTGGAAATTTTAATTTACTATCGCGCAAACATCCCATTATTGACAATTAAAATAGTTGTCAGGCTCGTATTACACATGTATGTAAATCATTAGGGAATCTAACAGTGCTAGCTAGATTACAAAACTAAGTAGGTATTAACTTTATTTTCTCAAACATGCTTGGAAATGTGAACATTATTTTGACAACCTTCTTCGAGTTAAATCGGCAGTGCTGTACTGGTCAAATAAATGAGAGCAGACGGGCAAATAATTTGAATGAAAATCCATAAGTATGTAGTGGCAAAAGATTTTTTTTAATTTCGAATTGCCTTGCAAATTGCAAGCAGTTTAGTGTAAAAAAACAAATGAACATTTTGGCGCGTGGAAATTTATTATTGTTCGTCATTGATTTTGGAATGTATATGTATGAAATAAAATGGTGTACATAGGTAATAGTTTGAATTTCCGCGCATTTGTTTGAGAAAACTACTATACAAGTCTTGGCCACAACCAGGCATTGATGGACTCACGTATGTGTGCCTCGGCTACCGCCTCGGCCCACATGCACACGTTCATCCATCAATGCCTTTGTTGCGGGCCGCGGCAGTAATGTACTATTACAGATATTGAAAAAAAAAAATTTTTTCACCTTTACAAATTCTATAAAGGTATAGTCGACCGCACATCAATGGAAACACTTTGACCTTGAGCTGACCTAGCCTATTAGGGAGTAATTTTAATTACGTTCTTTATTTGAAATGAAATGAAAATTCCTTAATTCAAAATTGGAATACAATATTTTCTTTTTGACGTCAATTCTGTCTAAAACTATCTGTTTCCACATGCATGTCGCCGTGGGGAAGAAACAACAACAAAGCCATATTTTTTCATAACATTATTTAACTATGTTGAGCCATCAGGCACTCCATGGAATTTTATCATTCAGGTACCTAGTCATTTAAATTATAAAATGCTTTTTCGCACAAATTTGATTTTACGGAATACTTAAATTTGTTCTCAGATAAGTTGATAATTTCTTCTGGGGTCTTATTGTAGTACACCACATTTTACACTTTCCCAAAAACAAATATTTACCTACATAATTCCAGTAAAATCTGTTATTACTTATTACCTATTTAGTTTCCTATAGATTCAAGAAAAGTTTTCCGGAAACCTGCCTATGCCAGCACAACCTGATAACTGGTTTAGATGTGCTAACTCAACTTTAGACACCTATGGATATAGATATACAGGGTGTAATCGTCGCTATGCGATTATTCCGTAACTAGAGATATCAAAAAAATTTAACTGATGTTGAGTAATGAGTAAAATAAAATATGACTTCAAAATGTTTTTATAAAACTAAGGGCTTCTTTCACCACTTCCTGATATTGTTACAGATAGTAATCTTAGTGATAAACTAATCTATCACATAAATCTGTGTGATAGACTATATAAAATGTATAAGATATAGGCAATCAGATACCTGTGAAACCAAAAAAATTGACTATCTGTCAGATAACCTGCAGATAGGGTATCTGGGACTTTATCAGCAAGCGGTGTAAGAGGCCCTAAGACTACTAAAAATTGTCAAATGCTTTTTGTTACTGTTTATCAAATCTACGCTAACGATTAACAAGTAGTGTAGTGTACGAGAGCGTCAGTGGCGTCCGGGATAGACGCGGCCTATCATATCGAAAGGTCCGAAGTTCGATACCCGGCTGGGCCATGTACCGACGGGTTTTTCTCGAAACTTAAATACATTTACTGACTGCTCTCAAACGGTGAAGCAAAAACGTCGTGTGGAAACCTGCATACGCCGAAGAAGAAATTCTTAGGCGCATATGAAGTCCACCAACCCGCACTGGGCTAGCGTGATGGACTATAGCCCGAACGCCCTTGTTGAGAGGGTAGGTCTGAGCCCTAGTACTGTGGACGTAATTAATAGGCTGTTGATTTGATTTTTTTACACTTAACGATTACACCCTGTACATGAACCGGTTTTTACGCCATCTGACCTGTGCAACCCCGGACTGCTGGGAACGAAACCATACTTACCTAGGCTCTAGGTATCAAGACATTATATCATGTAATTTTCAACTTACGTTAAGTTTTGCTAAGACCACGTCATTCGTTCACAATGAGTAGTTTTATAAAGCACGTGTATAAACTTCATCATAATCCGTATCCGTAAGTAATAACATGTGGAAAATATTTTATTTCCAAAAAAGGCGAAGTGATTAATTTATATCTATAGATGTAATAAAACAGTAAAATACCTCTAACGTTGGTCATTAACTCACAGCTGTTATGACAAAATTATCTGTGGCAATAGGTTTCAACTAATTCCTACATTAATGCAAATTTAATGTGACTACTTTGCCA
Source organism: Metalampra italica (assembly GCA_949699065.1). Lineage (NCBI taxonomy): Eukaryota > Metazoa > Arthropoda > Insecta > Lepidoptera > Oecophoridae > Metalampra > Metalampra italica. The sequence goes on along the minus strand of OX452970.1, from coordinate 5,745,553 downwards.
AAAATATATAGGTATCTAACTTAAAATTAAATAATAATTTTAGTAGACAAGATTTCGTCCACAAAGTAGATAACTACCCACTTACTTACTCAGTGATAGAGGTATGCAATAAATAATACACATAGACTCTCAGTAACTAACATCTACCTATTTTGATATTATTTTAAAATAGAACAAAGATGTCGATGTAGACTGGCCTGTTGGCGTAGTGGTAGTAACCCTGCCTACTGCGCCAAAGGTCGTGGGTTCGATTCCCACCCGGGACCAACATTTGTGTGATGAGCATAACTGTTGGTTTTCGGATTGTGGGTGTTTGTATGTATCTAAGTATTTATTTAAAAGTATTTATGTATGTTTATCAGTTCTTGAGTACCCATTTACAAGCTTCGGCTTAGTTGGGACTAAACAGCTGTGTGTAAATTTGTCCAAAACATTATTATTATTATGTATGGACCGACGACCTGCGTAAGGCTGCTGGACTGGCTGCGCAGTGACTGGATGCGGAGAACCGAGGATCGGGTTCAGTGGCGCGCCTTGGGAGGCATATGTCCAGCAGTGGACTAGTACAGGCTGATGATGATGATGAAAGATGGATTGAGATGATTATACCTAAGTATTTGATAGGATATAATAGACAACCTTCCAAAAAGATCGAGTTTTTCTAAGAGTTAGTAAATTCAAATGCTGTGCAATAGGTGTCCGGCTCTTAGCCATCCTAATAAGGACGTGAAAAATAAATCTAACACCCAACACAGTATGCAGCAACAAGGCATTATATCATCACTATTGCGGTTTCACTTTGTTGTTAAACAAAATTACATTACACAACAGATGTATTCACTGCCTATACATTTAGTTTTACTTCCTCAATAGGTACAAACCCATACCTCTTAAAGAGAAGATGAGAAGACGGTAACAAGAAATTGTAAGCAAGTTTATTAAAATTTTTATATACACACCATTTCTCACGTACATTATTTACATGTACATATGCCCATACATTAAAATTACACTAGCTGCTTCCCGCGGGAAGAGCTTTTCCCGAGGTATAAGTATCATCAAAATCTATACCGTAGTTTTTACGTAAAAGAGTAACAAACATTAAAAAAAACAACCAAACATTCTCGTTTATAATATTAATAGGATTTAACAAACAATGAATCACTGACAAAACCCTTCAGAGTATATGTTACAAAAATTTTATTTTAAGGAACGCCTACAATAACGTGTTAACCTGATAACTAAATTTAAACGATGAAAAAAATATAAGTTCGATATTCCCTTGGTAATTGTTACAGTAATCCAATGACTGCGATAATTTTATGAGAACTCCGCAAAGGTAACGTTATTAATTATATCTTACTATATAGATATAGATTCATATTTTGTAGTAGGCACATCTAATTAATAATATAAATATGTAATTACTATAACAATCGATTGTACATATGTTTTTTCTTTCGGTCAGCGTCCGCTCTACGGTGTAGACATGTTTATGGCTGTCTGTGTCAGAGGGTCATCGACTGACTCCCAATCGCGATGACATCAGATTCACTACTTGGATTACAAAATGCTTACACTCACTCACGTAACACGCTAACTGAGCTATACTGCACATCTTGGTAGATTCTCGCTAAATTTATTTACGCTTCGCAATAAAAAAAATACTTTATGCGAAAGTTTACTAAAATAGTCTGTTTGATGTAGCCTGGAAATCATTACCTAAATAAACAGTGGTAAAGGATAAATTAACTATAATTGATATCATTTTAAAGGTTTCAATGGTGAAAGCGCCCTTGTTAGTTTACCAGTCTCATCATCATCATCATGTAGACGTCCACTGCTGGACAAAGGCCTCCCCCAGGGATCTCCATGACGACCGGTCCTGCGCTAACCTCATCCAGCTAGGTCCCGCGACCTTTACCAGATTGTCGGTCCACCTTGTGGGAGGCCTGCCTACGCTGCGTCTTCCGATACGTGGTCGCCACTCGAAAATTTTTCTGCCTCAACGACCGTCAGTTCTACGAGCGATGTGCCCAGCCCACTGTCACTTCAGCTTCGCAATTCTTCACATACTAACATCACTAACTTATGCTTATTATAAACTATAATTTACTTACATATATTCCGGAAAAAAGCAGATCGTTGACTAAACAGCGCGATCCAAAAGCGAGAAAACACTATACATAATCTATCAAAGTCTCACGAGGTCAGATCATCCTCTTAGAATTACGATCGGTATCTAACAACAAGTACTTGTTTACATAACTGCTCATTAAAATTGGTCAACAAATTAGTACATTAAGTAACCGTACAGTTATTTTAGTCAGGTATTCATAAGCACGTTAATTTTGTTATGGAAACATGTGTGATGTCTTAAATAATGACGAGCATTATTTAAAAAAGAAAAGAACTAGCCGTAAGGCATTTTACTTACAGGCAACGTAATCACAGAACTTAAAAAGTAATCAATCCATTCTCTTTGCCAACGTTTACAAATTGTGTCTTCAATGACTCGTAAAATCTCCTGACTCTCGCTTGGCAAAATATTGTGAAACCTCGTCGCCCAACCAGCCATCATGTGCGTTTACTTTTAAAAACCACCATTAGTTTGGTTATTGGCTGACGAACTTCCTGGTAAGAGTCAAATAATTAAAACCTATTTAGTATTAAACCTACGAGTAGGTAGAAAACTCAGTTGGCAATTTGTATAACAGAGAAGATGACTGCGTAATCACTGGATTTGTTTAGCATTTTCATCACTAGGGATTTCGTAGAAACACGGAATGCGCTCTTTACCTGCGATATAATGTAAATAAACCTATCTATTAACATTAAGTAGATTAAATGGACACGATAACCTAAATTGGTAAGAATGGGATCCATTCTTCTGATGTAAGACCTAAATGGCAAAGAAGAAAGAAGAACAGCATTGCTCAAATAAAATCATATAGGTTGATTATTGAACTAAAGCCCAACATTTTATAAGTTTTAATTTTGTTCAAATAACACATTATTTAAAACCATTCATAGAATTATCATATTTATAAATATAAATATTAACATATAAATACAGCTTATTAGATACTTGGGTCTCATAAAAAGTCGAATAAATGAATTTTATTTAAACCTTAGAGTTACCGTGATGGATGATTTTTCTGAAAAATCTTTCATTGGGAGTCATAATGCATTGTTCAGACGGATGAACTACGGACAGACGGATATACATATTATATAAAATCTAAGTTTTAATCATACTTATCCAGAATGCCAAATAATATTTTTCTCAAACCTACAACCATTATATAAACCTATAACCATATAATGATTGATCAATATTAATGTACCAAAGTGAATTTTAGAAAAAACCCGATTTGGAGCCATGTGGAACTTAGATATTTTGTACGTTGGTTATAAAAATTACCTATTCTTTGTGTTAACGCCAAGGCCAGTACGGATACTAAAATGCTGATATAATTTAATATTTAATTTTAATCTTTAAACTGGTTTATCGTAACTTAGTTTGCGTTACAGCTTGACCGTTCGTTAGTCTTCTGCAAGAACCTTTCTGGGTCGATACGCCAGGACCGAGTTCAATTTTACATACTCACATAAGTAGAATCGATTAAAACTGTAATTGTTAGTTTAATATTTTTTAAATTTTAGTGAAGTTCTAAGAGATTTTTACCCATTTTTTTTAAATTGAAATGGACACATATTATTATGACTCAACTTTTAGTTCAATTTTACATATTAATTTTAAGACTCTTAGAAGAAGTTAAATCTTTTTTGTTATGACTTTATAATATGAAATTATTTATTTATATATGTTTAAGTATCTTTCGCGCTATGCCACTACGATCCCATTGCTAGGCCCGTCCAGCTCTGTGGATGGATTCTGCAGACATGACTTCCCCATACCAAGTCCCACTTTAAACTAAACCACACTTATTTAAATCACATTTTGGATGCAAATTCTGGAGCGAAGAATCGTATTTCTGATTTGCTGATGCGGTCCGTTTTTACGTTTCCGCACAATCTTAATTTTTTTATATACGAAAATCGTTATATATATGATTTGGTTATACTCAAAATTGTGTTGGTAATAGAAAAATTACTTTTTGTGATGTAACTACAAATTTACTGTCATCGGATTTTGAATTTTTTTTGCATTACTTGTGCTTTATGACATTGCTTCTTGCCAAATTTGAAGAATCTAGGTCAACCGGAAGTACCCCATAGGTTTTGATTACCAAAATACTCAAAAATGACGCAAAATCGGCCATCTGCTGACTGCGTTGAATTAGAAGTTTGATTTTTTCACAGCTTTATGCGAATAAAGACCTCAGTATTTGATACTAATTTCAACTTGATACCCCCACGCATTTTTGAGAAAAAGGGTCTTAACAGACAGACAGACGGACAACGAAGTGATCCTATAAGGGTTCCTTTTTCCCTCTTTTGCGGTACGGAACCATAAAAAGAAAAGTTATTTTATTAATTTACGCCGAAATATTAAAAAAACTATTATAGGTAAGGTAGGTAGTTGGCCGAAAGTTGTCAAATAGTAGGGATTTTTAACAAATTGTAACAAAACGGTATGAAAATGAGTTCGGACCACGTTCGGTCCTAATAACACCGTATAAAACCTGTTAATGTACTTTCTTACTTTGCATAAATTAATTTCTTTGCATATTTCGGTTGTTCGATTCTAATATTGCGTGTTATGTAGGTAATAGGCGAGTACCTTTACCTATATGTACATATAGATTAGTATAATACGGTCATCTTTAAAAAAATATTTGGCAATATACCGAGCAGCTCACCTAATCTGGAATTGTGAGCGCAAGACGTCCGTCAGGCGACCTCCAGTTGATCGATTAAATATGTTAATTCCGCTTATTTATTAGACTTGGACGATGGTTTAATAATATACAGAAGATTCAGAGTTATATTCGGCGGTAGCCCAATGTGGAATATTTATAATAGTATCTAATTTCAGTCAGATAGAAATAGAAGGATTGAACGTGTTCTTGCAAAGCTTAAAATTTGACATGAGAGAAACTGAAAAAAAAATTAAGCTGAAATTTTATTCATACTACAATTAAATATAATAATACATAAGCATTTGTATATAATAATATGTACATACACCTACCTAACCGTTTTGTGATAATCCCAAACAAGGATCTTGTCTCGAATTATTAAACTTAAATTAGGTAGAGCATTAAACAATATAACATCCAGAGAGGGACCAACTTGTGCAAATTGTGCAAAATTGGCCATCCCCCAAGGTGAATCCATGACCCCTGACGCTCGAGTAAGCCACTACAGTAAAAATACCTACATACATTTAATAGGTATATATTATTAAACCTCAATCATGCAGTTCCTTTTCACCTTAATTTATCCGCAGAAAAATAATGAAATAAATCACTTCCTTATCTTTAACATTATAACTGTAAGCAACACATTTTTATTGCATGAGTTTGCCAAAGAGTTGACACCTACAGCCACCGGAAGAAATAATCAACCAGGTAGGTACGTTACTCGTGTATTTAAACTGTTAGATAAATGATAGAGATTTGATATCTGAAGGATGTTGTTTTGCTAAACTATGCAATTTGGGAAACTTATAAGCAGTGTAAGTTAATCGAGTGATTTATTTGTCTGCTAGCTTTAGCCTGCGGCTTTGTTCATTGATGTACCTAAGATCTACTTTAATAAACTGTCCAAGACACTATATCATTAATTTATGAACTGTACGCTCTTGAAGGTAGTTTGTAGTTAAACAATTTTCTTGGGCCCGCTAATCATACTGGCCAGTTGACTTTTTGAAATGTTTTTTTATTATTATTGAAATTTGAAAACAATGCTTTGTTCCAATTCGTGTTCAGTTGTTTCTATTGGTCAATTACTTCTTTAGTATTTCTATGGTATTTCTAGACTAACAACAAAGGAGGCAATCTTTTTTCAACTTTTCAACTTTACTAATTCTATCAAGATTAAAAACTCGATTTTCAATAAACTGATGCTTGTAGGACCATATAATACCTACTATATCGTATAAGAACTATTATCTAATCTGTGGTAAAACATGACAATTCAATAGCTCCAACCATTTGTGAGTAAATCGCAAGTTTCAATTTCATTTGTAAGGGAACCATACAAACTAGATTTTTTCCAGCCCAATGGGTATATTACTCGTATTACTATATCATAAACAAGTTGCTTAAGTAGCAACTACGATGTGCAAAGTTTCATCAAAATCGTAACGACCATTTTTGAGAAAAAAAATCACTTTTTGTAGTATGACAGCTACGCTTCGGTTTAAAGGTACGAAGAAGCTGTTGATAATCCTTCGTTAAAATAAATTTAAACTCTTAAGTTCCAAATTCGGTCCCAATCGGACCAAAGGTGTCGCCTCCAGAGCCAAGCGTGACGGAAGCACGCACGGACGCACGGACGGAATTGAGATATTAGGTTTTTCGGTATGTGTTATCGTTTTAGAACACATTTTCGCGAAAAACTTTTTTCCTCGATTACATTACTTCCTCTACCCTTAGTACCTATGGTACTACGGTCGACAAAGTAAAAATAGTTAAATGTTAAATTATCACGCAGATAACATTTTGGAACACTATTAATTCCTTGAATGAAAAAAAATTGTAGGGGGCCGCAAGAACCCACCAAAGAGATCAAATCTCTATGATTAATTCAATGGCCAAACCACAAAATATTGTTCAGTAGTTCTTTCTTTGCAATATTATTCTAAATACTTACCAAGAGTGTCCCAATACCATCCGATCCACACCGTCCCGTCATTGTCGACCGACAGCCTGTATGCATAGTGTGTAGGCAGATTCGTCTCACAATCGCGCGACAACCTTCCATATTTATTTACCAGTGCCAAGTGACTTACCGGTTTCACACGAGTGGGCCGGGCCGCCACTGGTTCATTTTAGTATGCTAATCCAATTAGAATCTATTACTATCACGTTACCATTACCTTAGATTTTTGGCGATAATATCTACATCACATTAATTGTTTATGTACGATAATTATACGTATTTAATGTCAGCGTAACAAGATTGTAATTACTTGTAAAACTATAACATGTAACCAAAGATCGGTTTAGAGATGTTAAAAAAACAATTCCCGGTAAAAGTAAAAGATACAACGATACAAGCAACCTTGGATCGAGGCACTCTGTTCCGGGTTCGCTCCTGCACTGGACCGGTCGTCGTCCGCCAGTCGTACTCAGCTGCAGTCTCTTCAATGTCTTATAGGTATGTAAATATATACCTAATAAGCTAGGTACCTAGTGTAAACTACTTACTTACATATCATTGAATTGCTATTTATTTAACCAAATTCATAACACTTAAAATACAGAAACATTTAATTGTACTCTTAAGTACATAGTACTTTTCATTGTACACACATAAAAATATATAAAAAAAATTGTAAGGAATAATTTTGAAATTATTTAAAATATGTTTAATAGTAACATAAAAATAAATGTACATAAGCACAAATAGCGTAGATATGTAAGGTAAATCGGACAAAAACTTTTAGAATATTACAAGCACCCGTGGCTATATATATTGTTTGATAATTTATGTAAATTAATTGTGTTCAATAAATTTTATTTTCTTACAAGTCCACCCCAGTGTGTCCTTGCAACGAACAGGTTTCCGATGGAGTCGGTTCGAAATGACCGACAAGACGACAATGTAAATCTCTCAAAAACCTACAGTTTTTCTCAATTTAATGTTTGAACTAAATATTATATGTACCATACCCGGCGATCGGGAATACTATCATACCTTACCTATATAGAAAATTGTAAACAAAAAATAAAGGGATAAAGCTATGTTGTAAGCGTATAAATAATGAATTCTATCTTTTAAAAGACGTAACTGTTAATTCAGAAAGACACCAAAGCTACTAAAATATTTTATTAAGTTTCAGCAATGTTTAATGAATTAAATAAGATTAAGGCAATCACGTGTTTGATGCAACTATTAATGAATACGACGTATAATTGTAATATCAATACAATAAAAGCACAAAGCGTTCTTTGAGATTATTATATAACATTGATTGGGCGATTCCACTTATCACATTTTCTTTGGAATAATTTTTCATCTATTTATTCACATTTATTGGTATCATTTTTCGTCTGCTCAGTTGCAGATGAATCCGTAGCGGTGACTAAATCATTGTCGTCATCCTTGCCATCATCAGAATTTACAATTGTTTCGGTTTCCATATTTTTATCAACTTGTAGCTCCGACTCATTAAGTAATGTTTTTGTGTGGTTACTTGGCTCAGGAGTCGTTTCATCAACTTCAGGCACAACACATCCTAAATTTGGTACTTCAATAGTTACAACCTCATTTTCACTTTCCTTTGCTGATTCTGGCACTTTGTTTACTTCAAGAGGTCTAAATATTTCTTGAAGTGATGACACTTTCTTTTCCGAAGGAATAATTCTATTTAAATATACTAAAATATCTGATAGCGATACAATTCCTATAAGTTTTTCTTCCTTAGTAACTAACAATAATCGATGACTCTCAGTTCTGACTATAACTTCTAAGGCCTCGTATAAAGTAATACTTGAACGACATTTTTGTAATTTCTCTTCCCAGTCTTTCTTTCTGCTTCTTACTTCTCCTATGGTCAGGGACAAATTTGAGTACAGTTTTTCATTTACTAAATTTAATACTTCATATTTAGCATATACATCAACAAGTGCGCCGTCCTCATCTAGGACTGGCAAAGCCGAAATATCTTTATCTAGTAACAGCTGAAATGCTGTTTTAATACTAGTATTGTCTGTAACAGATACGATTTCATCATACGTCCCGATTTTCAAGTCTACTAATGTTTTGTGGAAAAAGGTTAATTCAGGAAATTCATTCAAATATACAAACAAAAATCTCAATATTCTCTTGTGAGATAATATGTATAACACATCGCCAGTATATGGGTCAATCATTAGAAGACGATGCACTCGATTTTTATTAAGCAAGTTTATGGCTTCATGCAAAGATTGATCCGGACCCACGCTGCACAAAGGCTTTCGCGACGGCCTCAATATTCTTTTCCAATTATGAAGCGTATGCCTTTCTAAATCTTCGAGACATAAATTTTCGGAATCGTAATGAAGAAGAATTCGTATGAAATCGGTTACAGTGATCATACCTACAAGCAATTTCTTAGTAGCATCCCACAGGGGGGCTGATCGAATACCATGAGATATTAGTGTAGGAAATGTTTTTCTTACTGAAAATTGTGTATCGAATATAATGACTTTGGCCGATTTCGGTAGAATTTCATAACACTTGTGATATTTAAAAAAGTTTAACAAAAGCCTTGTTTTATCTCTTCCTCCTATTGATATTTGCACTATAGATAAATACGGATCGTATTTGGGAAGACCGCGTACTTCTCTAAACAGTTGTTTTGCTTGCATAGGATCCAATGATGCGTATGAATTTTTATGATAAGTAGGCGACGTTGTCTCTATAGAAGAACGTCGAAGTTGTTTGTTTTTCTTTTTTACTGCATCCGTTGTAGTTTGATTTGTATCCGGAGAAGGTTTACTTCTAAAAATATCCATCACCCTCGTCATCGGACTAGATTTTCGGGAAGAAGCTCCTGTTACCGTGTGATAATATTTTTTATGGGACTCTTTTGAAGTGTCGACGTTCGGTTCTTCTTTGGTAGTTGTTTCGGGTGCTTCTGTAGATTTCGATGTACCTACAAGAGCTGCTTTTACATTTTGCATAAATGTATGAGGTTTTTTGGCATCGCTTTTCCTTCTTATTCGGAAAATATCAAAAATGGAACTTCGTGGACTAGATGAGGTTCCGTGGAAGGTTTCATACTCTTTTGTACCAGTGAGTTCTCTTTCAGCACTAGATGGTCTCGATGTCGCCGGAGCTTCTTTGAAAATTGTCCTAACGTGAGGTCTGTGCGACTCTACTCCTCGAGTACCGAAGTGAACTGTATGGACATTGCCGTATTCTGCACTGGTCGAAGGAACGTTTTTGTCATCAGATGTAGATAATGTAGTAACGTGGAACCTCTTTTTTTCTCCAACAACCGTCTGATTTTCATTTTGCATTTCTTGATTCTTTTTCTTCTTATGTTTATGTTTCGACTTGCCATACTTTGTAGGTGTATCCGATGCAGCGCCTTCATTTTCCAAAATTGGATCCATTTCTAATTGACCCGACTAATTACGTTTATACCTTTATTGTAGATCACAGTCCCGTGGAAGAAATTATATCACCTGTAAAAAAAGAAATAAAAATATTTAGAAATTTAATCACTTTATGTTTTTATTTAATTCAACATTCTGATAAATTTATACTGATATTTAATAGTCTCATAAGCGGTCTTATGGCTAAAGGTGGTTTCTTTCAGGCTACCTCAGTTTACAACAGAAAATGGCATGGATGCACAGTTTGTAAAAAAACAATAAAATAAATTAATATTAAAGTAAGTAAATGAATTTATTTGTTTTCGCATTTGTAAGAACATGATTCACAATCTAGGGATAGCGCCTATTGAGTTATCCTATTGTAAATAAAGAAAAAGAACGGAAAAATAATCATAAATCTTAATGAGTAGGTATGCGGGTGACCTTAGTGGGTTTTATAATATTTACCTAAAATTTTAACAGAATAATTAACATAATCGTCGTGGAGATCCTTGGGGGAGGCCTTTGTTCAGCAGTGGACGTCTACAGGCTGATATGATGATGATGATGAATTAACATAAAATAGCGCATTAATAAAAGCTATGGTTTAAATGATAAATTACACTGTAATAAAAAAACATATCCTTCTTAATTAACCTTAAGTTGTGACAACTAATATTATTGTGATATTTTATGATGCGGAAAGTCTTAATAATTGCAACATCTACTATTTCGTTCGTTATGTATACAAATTTCCTTTCTAGGATAAATAATTGAAATCGTGGATTAACGTACAACAGTTACGTTGCTAGGCAACACATTGCACCAATCGAATGCACCAATTTTGCTATTGCGTAATATTTGCTTTAAATCATCTAAATAGAGGTTATAAATTTGAAAATTTAAATGATATGCATGTTCATAGCTTTTATATAAAAATACACAAACAAAATGTTGCCCAACACTAGAACAAACAATTACGTGCTTATCACTATTTCATAAATCAATACTTCGAAGCAAAGATGGCAAAAACATGTGATAGTTACAGCAGCTCAGATAATATGTTGCATGCCTACCTGATTTTGATTGGGAACTCATCTTCGATTATTATGTTATTGCACTAGGCCTTAGTTTTTAATAAATTATTAGAGAAAAAATTACAGTTGCAGTGGGGCGGTGTGATAAGCGATGCCGACTGTATGCCGCCATGTTGTTACTGGGGATATAGACGCGGCGCCACCTGTCGGCCGCTGGGGGTACCGCGCCAGGGCGGGCGGGGGAGGTCGGTCCCACCATGAAATATTTTGTGTATGTTTGTACGAGGGTTGGACAGCAGTTTGGTTACCTCAAATGAAACAGAGATGTCACGGCAACGTTTATTCTAAAGTGTGGACGTTTATTAGAAAAATACGAGAAATATTTATTTTCTGAATAAAACGTCGGGTGACAAATAAACCTCACTAAGTAATACTGTCAGCGTCAAAGTAGCTGATCAAAAACTAACAGTACTGACTCTACTGTATTTTATAATAACCTGATGTACTTTAATTATTCATAATACACATTCACCGCAAAGTTTCAAAATTAGGTAAATACTTGGAATTACCTGGAATCGTAGATAAAAATAATGTAACAGCCACTTCTGACAATGTCGGAAGCAAAATAGACATAGCACAATGTTTAGATGAATATTGAACGACATTTTGAAGTTGAGTACCTTCTGAAGTTGAAATTTCAGATACTTTTGGAACATTCCATAGATCCATACTGTAATAGTTCGATTTTAAAATTTCAAATACATCTAAAAGTAAAAAAAAAAGAAATTTTAATTTACTACACTTTTGCGAAGATAAAGCGTCAAACTATTTTGGTGTTTGGCAATGCGATTCTTTTGGAATATTCATAACTTTATTAACTTGTTGTAAAACCGTACTGTTTGTATCTTTACAACTTTCTATCTTGATGTAACTACATATTATGTACATAATGTGGATGAGAGTAAAATATTTCTAAAATGCGGACAAAGTCGCGGCGAACAGATATTTTCTATAATAAATCTAGACTTTTTTGTTTATATATACTGGAGCATCACGAGGGTCAATAAATAAAGAAATTGATAATTTCGGTATTTCAGACATGCACGCACTTGATGAACTGATTTAGATTTAGAATTTCATATCGTTGCATTAATATATTTTAATTTTATTAGGTACATACTAATAGCGAATGCACCATGATTCCGTTCGCGTTAAAAATATCCTAATTATTCCAGGGCTCAAGCTGTACCAAGTTTCAACAAAATCCATTCTGACGTTATAGCGTGATTTTTTTATTTTTTTTTTCTTCTTTAATATGGAGTTGAGTTGCATAGCGACTATGCCACTCCGTTAGGCCACGGTACAAATTTTGCTAATAGCGTGATTGAGAAACAAACTTTCAAACTTTTCTATTTATAGAAGTGAGATTAAGTTCACCTATTTATTCATGTAATAATCATTAGCTTAGTACAGTACACTGCTCAATTTATTCAAAATAAATTGCATAAAATCGGTACTAATAAATCCAAAACCGATATCCATGTTAAATGGAAAGTTATAACATGCGTAAAGCACAAAGCAAATTATATTAATACATAATATCGTTTTGTAAGGTATGACGTCTACCGCGGCAATCCAAATTTAGCAATACGGGCAAGAGTGTCACGCATGCGTGGAAAACTGTGACGTAGTATGACGTCGACAAGCCGTGACGTCACCGTGCTAGCACGAGGCAAACGATGACGTAGCGAGACCGGGGAGGGAAGGGATGTTGGATCAATACACCTCTAGAGTAGAGTTAATAATAATATTCCTCCAGTTCAGTGGCTGCCGGCATAAAATAGACAGATTGAGCCTTTCCACAAGACACGGGTCGCCAGCTCACGTGCTATGGGCATATTTTATTTTTCAGCATTTAATTAAAGGTCAGTTGCTTCATTAAAGAGTTCATAAGATGTGACATTCTAATGCTCCGCAGTGAAGGATGCGTTATCTCCTGAACCATGGCAGAAGATAAATTGCTTGTGAATGGGCACTTGAGTTGGTCATTTAGTTGGTTCAATTTATTCTAAGCCTTTCTTAGCAGTAGTTTAATAGCATATAGTCCCCAGGTAAATAATAATATGTAGTCAAGCGTCCATGACAAGCCTGTAAATGAAACCAGCGGTTGTAAATCATTCAACAGAGTTAGGTACAAGTAACATTGAGGTTCCATTAATATTTAAAGATTATAATTATAAAATTCCATAATATTGGTTTCTTCATGAAGCTAAAATCTGTTTGGTGGGCGCTGGGTTTCTTAATTTAAAGGAAAATCATTATTTAGCTGCCTGGTTGTTAAACCTCTTGAGAACAACAACGAGCTAAATACGTGTATTCACTCACGGACATAGGAGAGAGAGGAATATAATATGCTACAGCATTATCATTCATTAGCTAATAGCACAGAGGACTATAACAGTTACTACCTAATAGCTAATGAATACCCCAGTCAGGAATAAAATCTACATAATATAGCAATTCCACAATGATTTTTTTTCCGGTAAATACCTTTTTCTTACGATAGGTATAAAATTAAATAACATTTAAGGTGAGATGCAGCTTACTTCGAATGGTTTTTAATTGAGCAACAGATTTTCGCGAAAATTCGAAAACCTTTTTTTTTGCTATTACTTCCTTTAACCTTAGTACTTAACGGTACTGAGGTGCGAGAATGTAAAAATCAGTCTTATTACCCCTCCCCCCCCACCCCACTTTTAGCGCCAAAAGGACTAAGGATAAGGTTAGTAAGTTAATAATTAATACCGAGTGCAGAGGAGATGTGTGTATCCTCCAATAGGATTTCGTTATTTATCTAGCTTCGCTAAAATAACGAAATCCCGATTACACGCATCTCCGCTTAGGTGTATATACCGGGCCTGACTGGCCCCATTAAATACGAAATCAATTAAACACGTAAAAATTTAAGCAATTTAAATAATATAATATTTTAAACCTTCTTTAAAAACGTGAAAGTAAACGAAAAAAAAATTTTTTTGCAAGTTTGAAAGTTTTCACATTTTAAAGTATCAGCTTTAAGTCGTTCGTCCGTCCTGAGGAGAAACCGCTCAAGCAAGACTTAAAAGATTAAGATAAATGAAGGACTCTTAAGATTATCACATTGCCAAATCTCGGCTAATCTCAACCATCTTTGATATCTGATAAAACCCACTTTATGGATGATGACGTACCTATTGAATAATAAGATAACAAGAGTTATTTTCTTTATTCGATTAATTATCAAATTGACCTTGCTGATTTTACCTTGTATTGTTTATATAATGTGTCAGATACTCAGATGTCATCTCTGATTTCTAAACCTAATGCAATATTGTACAGTCGAACACACATCCAGCCATCTTTATTTCTTTAACAGCATCTTGCACAATTATATCTAGCTCATTTCAATGGTGCTGCATGTCTTTAACTATGATCTACCGTAAAATACTACTTACCTAGGTCTACACCTAATAAGGTGGAATTTTACAACACTTCTAGATAGGTACTGTAATGTAACTAATTAACATGTTCAAATAAGTATACATGTTACCTATATGTAGGTACTTCGTATACTAATTGATATACTTACACTTGAATATTAAATAGACAGGTACACTATGAAATGCATCCAGAAACTAAGTACTTTCCTACCTACTTATTACAAATTGTATTATTTCATTTACAATCTTGATGTGCAAAACTCTGAAAACGATAATACTAAATGTAAATTTATCCATTTCGTCTCTCAAGCGAACAAAATCCTTGGTTATTTGCCAAAAATCCTAGTGACCATCGACCTGAAAGGGCCATGTGATAAATCTATGTTTGATTTGCATAACAATGAATACCTTGACATGTAAAGTTTGATGTGATTATTATATTTTGCTGAATCAACCTCATAACATAACCTCAAACATGCAACATTGAATATTCTGCTAAGATCGTATTAATTAGTGCACAATACTCACAACAGCGCACATTGCTTGCGATGAGCCCCCTTATGCACTGACTATTTATGAACACTTCACACACACACACTGGCAATGTGCATTATTGCACTCAATACCAGACCACAGTTTAGCAGTCGTCGTGTCCGCGCTAGCACTGCTTCCTCCTTCACTGATACGAAGCGCGGACGTTGTGCAACATGGGCACTACTAGGGCAATAATTGATGAAGCCACTGTTTTGTCAAGAGAGTCCGCCATGACCAATTAGTACAATTCACAATCGCACAGCGTTCCGACAGCGCGCCGCTGACACCATCGAAATAAGCGAGTATCGTTCACGTTACAGAATTCCGTCGCTCATACCGAGTCGAGCCGGCTGCGCTCGCGCACCGATGTGAGGCCGCACTCACACATGCGAGGCGGAACCGTGCGTAGAGGCACACACTCGACACGCATAAATATAGGTAGGTGACGCGTCGCCGCGCCGCCGCCGGACGGACGGCTGACTACGCTAGCAACTGATAACGTGTGTCTGTTATCTTATCTTTAATTACGTTGTCTACGAGGTTAATCCTACATAAATTTCAATTTAAATAAAACCAAAACTAGGTACCCCGGTATTTTAGGTACCTGTACCTACTGAGTTTGTTTACAATTCGCACCAAGTCATGACAATTCGATTTTTGATGTAAAGTTATGCCTACTTTTTAAAAATAAAAACTATAGCCAGTCTCCTTTATTTCAAAATAATATTGCCTGTACTGTATGTTTATTGTACATTTGTCATCATCATCATCAACAGCCTATTAATGTCCCCACTGCTGGGGCTCAGGCCTACCCTCTCAACGAGGGCGTTCGGGCTATAGTCCACCACGCTAGCCCACATTTATACTGACACACATTTATACTGTACATTTGTACTGACTCATTATCATTTACAGTTGAATTCCCCTTTGATATTTTGTGGAATTAGGGCTTCCATGATCCAGCTGAGTATTTGCATATGATTAGAGATATTATGTGCAAGAGAGTGTGTAGTGTAAGTCTTGATGAGTGTGTAATTCCAAACAAAACAAAAAAAATGTAATATTATAAGTTACTAGAGTGTCATGGCTAGGTCTTCCGTTTCTTCGTACGAACGACTGAGTAGACAAAACCATAAACTTCGCATAATTTTGATCGCTCTGATTTCCGCTTGAAGGATTGTAGCTACTGTAACCTTGAAGCGGCAAGAGGCATGCCTGCATCAGACTGTCGTTCCTACCTACTACATACTCTCCGATACAAACTCAGTTGCAAAAAACCAAGTGGATACAGCATGGAAACATATGCAACAGGAGATGAATACAAACACAAGCGGATAAATATGAACTTGTTGCACCATGCTGTTGATCGGATTTTTGTATGTTTATTTAGAAAATTATTCAAGTAATGCATGATTGTATCATTGTCGAGTTAATTATCAACATTGACGGATGGACAAGTGTTTTGTGGGTGAGTCTGCGGGTATGCGACGGCATCGATTATAGGTAAAATTAGAATAACTGGACGCTTGCCCGCGCGGCAAGCAACAAATAGTACTGGGGCATGCGACCAATCGTATATAGTCGCAAATATATGCTTCGCGCTGAATGCGGACACACCGCGCGGCAGGCACCCCCGCCCCCTGCAACATAAACATACGTCGTCAACATTATAAATTAAGTATTTCAAAAAGCGAAAATAATATAACCTAAAAACACGTTGAAGGACTCATGTCACGAAAGTAACTATTAGAAAATTAATAGTGATAACCTTGATGATAACTAAACCTAAGATCTGTTATACTAGTAACGATAGCCTAAGAATTTGCTTATCGTTAAATTACTTGAAAATGCATTTACCGCGTCACAATAATTAACGTTTTTAAACAAGCTTCATGTCAATAAACTTTAAGTATTTGTTTTTGCAAATTCAAGAAGCCAGTGTCATACATAAGGAACACTTTCATATTCTTGAGGTCGTTCGACTTTTATTACACGTTATTTATGCAAGATATTAAATTTCTTATCGGTGAACGTGTGAAAATTATTTACGGGCACTAATATTTCATATTCAGGAAATAAAAACTACATCTTATTGACCAGTCAAGAAAGGATGCGACTTGATCCCATAAATTATCTATACTATTATAAAATCGTAACGGGAGTATTTCTGTACATTGAAGGGATTTTCAAAATAACTATTGAAATACGATAATTAGGCCTATCTGATCCCCAAAACAATTTTCAAGAAATTTCTTGTCTGTTTCTTTGTTTGAACCCGCATGACGCTATTTAAACCTACTGGTCCGATTTTAACCGGGTTTTTTGTTTGTTTGAAAGCATGTGGTCTGACTAAAATCTATTGTACTAAGATTTTTAAAATTCTAACCCTAAATAAGTGAAAAGGGATATTAAGGTTTTTATGGAAACAAAAAATTACAGATAAAATTTACATGCCGCGGGCAACAGTTAGTAACATATAGATATACGGTACTTTTTAATGCAAACGAAGTCGCGGGGCATATGCTAGTATACCAATAAAATAGTATTTTGAAAAATTAGTTTAAATAAATACTTAAATAAAAATAAATAATTATTTATTAATTAATGTGTTAATTTATCTTTTTAAAGGAAAAAATAAGTAAAATAAAAATAAAACTACTTTAATTATTTTTAATTATATAGTACGACTTAGTTGTAAGGTGTTTTTGTGAATAAATAAATAAATGTCTCTTTAATTACACCTAAAACTAATACCCATATAAAAACTAAAATAACCTAAAATCTTCTTTTTAAATAAAATAGCAATTTAAAGATTATAATTTACAACAATTTTATTTTTATATTTTAAAGTTAACATTCAATTCAATTTGTATCAATCTCGAACCCAGTTACTAATTTACTAAATAACTATTTTAGCCTATTTCTTTTTATTTTAATAGCAATTTATTTAATTTTGTTGTGTTAAAGTAAAAATTTACCTTAAACTTTCCCTATATCGAGACATAAAAATCCTACATCCAGATTGATGTAAATTTTTACTACTCGTAACCCCCTCTCTTTCACGCTTATAACACCTAGAACTTTAGAAACACAATTTTAATATAAAGAACTGTCACACCTGAGCCGATAAGTGCATGCGTTTTAACCGCCCTATATGCATCCGCATGTGACGACGGGCGCAATCAATGCGGAAACGGTCTGCCCCGAATGGGAGCACGGGATGCGTCGACGCCGCGCCGCCCGCCCCCGCCTCCGCCGCCGCCCGCCCGCTCCTCCGCTGCATTTGTCCCCTCGATCCTCGATTGCATCAGTGTGATGCTAGAATAACATTAAATAGCAAATTGAACATTCTATAACATACTTACGGTGAATAATGTTATCATGGGACATTAGGTATTATAGGGGAGAGCTAAAAATATAGGTTCCGTTACAGTTTATACATTTATTAAAATGAATAAAATACTCGTAGGTATATGAAGAGTCAACGGGAAGAACGATTTTTTGCATGAAGCTTACAACATTTTTTGCATGATGCTAAAAACTTTTTAGTACCTGATTCTTAATTTCTTTACAGGGCCACAGAAACAGGGCTAACATAAGATGCTGCTGGCCAAGTCAAATGCCCTCATCTTCAGCCTGCCAACGTCCACTATTGGACAATATGCCTTGCTAATTCGCGCCATGGCGCCACCACACACGGTCCTTTATAAAGAAAAATTGAATTTTTACACAAATAATCTTAGCAGCAGTTTATAAAGGAATTCGCAGTCTACCAGACAATCGTATTGAGAGTTTCATTTTTACAATGGAACAAATAAATTTGTTACCTACTAAAATATTGGACACAACAATTTTTTTTATTATAAATATCGTCTTTGTTATGTATAAGTATACTACGCTCGTTAAATGTACGCAACATAATGCCTTACATACCTACAACCTTTGCAATAAGAAAATATAAAACCGTACAACAATAATAGGTAACAATAAAAATATTTAAGTACTTTTTCACAAAGAAATATGAGTATATTGGTACGCTTCCCACATGGCGTTTCTTATTGGTATTGATTTATCTCAAGTTGTTTACGTGAGTATATTTCGGGATGATATTTAATTGTAGGCTATTTATAAAAATACAGGGTACTAGTTTTAATTGACCGCAAATCTTTTGGAATGTCAAAGTACTCGTGAATGCAAACAATATTATCTATTTGAAAAATGTATTAACCAACTTCATTTCGTTATCGTAAGGATCAAACATCCTATCTTTGGGATTCAAAACTTCAAACAAGTAAATAAAAGTATTCTGGTAACAGAATATCGGACGTAAGTCCGATCTCATAATTATTCCGAAGAAATTCTAATTGTGTCGTTGTTTTATAGTATAAATCTCAACCTTATCCCAACATATCTTGTTCTGACCCTCTGAACTTCCCGCACTACTATATTTCATATATAGTTTTAGTTAACTGAGGTCACATCAGTTAGATTAAAAAATGCAGAGTAGGTAACCAAAGAACCAAAATTTTAAATTGTCATATTTAACTTTATTTCGGAAAATCTTCACTTTTGAAATATAGAAAATAAATAACATTTTTCGTCTTGTTAAACCTAACAAAAGTAAGAAAACGTGACTTGGGATGCTTTGAGTGATGAAAGCGTGAAAAGCATGTATGCAGCGACGGGCGGGCGCGGCGGGCGCGGGCGTATGAAAGCTCCGGCCGTACTAGCGATGCCGTTAGCGCAGGCTCGGGCGGGCGGCAGGCGGGCGGACCGTGGGAGGCACCGTTACACAGTGACGTCGCGGTGGTGACGTCGCCCCCGTGACGTCAGACGGCGCGATATAGCCACCAGCCTCGGCGGCGGCGGCCTCAGTAACGCACCGCCCGTTCGCCAGCGCGTACCTTCACGCGCCCTCCCGCGAACCGGCTCAAAGCTACCGACTGACTGAGTGAGTGAGTGCGCGTGCAGTGAGTGGAATGTGCTCGGCCGCATGAGGATCCTGCTGAGCGAACTGGGACTGTCAGGCGCGTGCCTCGGCCTGACCCTGGAGCCGCGCGCCACCCTGCAGGACCCCGACAAGCCAGCGCCAGGTCAGCGCCCGCACGACTCTACGCGTCCCTCTACTTCTGTGTTTATTTTCGCTTTCGTTGTGTAGAGCCTCTGGGTGTTGTAGACTCTGTGTGGAACTGTCGTGACGATGGCCATCGGCTAGGATGCGAGGTGCGTTGCTGACGCCCTCCAGCCAACCCTGCGGCCTTAGACAATTCCAACACACACGTACGTACCTTCCTTTTATTTTTTCTTTAATTTTATTTTAAGTTAAGCCAATTTTATTATATTTTATTTTTAAGTAATATATGTTGTTTTTATTTATTATTTCACCCGATATTACTTACAACTTTTCTAACATACATAATATATAAACTATAGGTATGGCTGTAGATAAATAAAATCTTTCTGTTATTAAATGTTAGGCCACTCTGCCCGGCCGCTTCAGTAGGAAGATTTTCTATCAACTTCAGCATTGAAGATACAAAGTTTTAAGTTATAACACAGTTTCTGTACAATATTACAACAGAGCAAAGAAACGAATGCCGGATTTTAGCTATTTTTAACAAGTAGGTAATTCATATTTTTAATAAACACCTAGGTAACTACTGAAAAATAATATAAAAAAAGGAAATAACCAAAAGTCAGTTCAGCTGGTGGTTTCCTACACAGTATTTTTGGAAAAAAACTTGATATTCTGGGCAGGATATTTTAGATCATAGTAAAATTGGTGAAATTACATTCGCTGTAAAAATAAGTTTCTACTATATTTTGAAATCAATAGCGGATTTTCATTAATATTAGATCTTTTAAAGTGAAATTAATGATATTTTTACAGTTTTTAGTTTTTATGTTGTTGTACAAATACAAAACATTATCATAGGTCGCTCAAATAAATAACTGCTTAAATATGAAATAGAGTTATAGTTTTGTAAGTTATTTTTCTACGTATGTAGGACATAGCATGTATATAGGTATGTATGTACGTAATAAAGTTTAATTTTACAATTATCGATGCTGTCGCTGCTATGTAAAGCTTATTATCCACATTTTTACTTTTTGGAGTAGCTTTCATTATTACGAAAGCGAGGATCTTATCTATAAGACATCTTTCAGTCGCTTCCTAAAGACATCGTCGTGGTTTCATTAATTGTTGCGTTTTGCCTATTTATAGGTAGCACATGTCCCCCAACGTAGCCAACAATTTACCAAAAAGCGCTATCGTTGATGTCTTTTGTATAGCAAAATTCCAATGCATTTAACTTTTACGGTGTAATATCGAATACCAAATATAACAGGAAAGATAAGCGGAAAATACAATTGTTTAGGTATTTAACTACTTCTGACTATGTACAAAAACGTCCGAATTATTGAATTATACATTATTTGAACTTGAATAGCCAGCCAGCATTGTACATAAAAGAAAGGCTTGATTTAACGTTTTTATGACTACAAGTTTTAATTTCAGTTATATACTATGTTTTTCCCCCATTTCCGTCCTAGTAGCTTGTGATACTTACTGGATCTGGCTGTATTTTTGATGTCATGTTTTTTTATAAATGTTTCTACATTACTGTCATTCAAGGGTCATACATATATAACTTATCTCGTTTATTTGTATTTAAGTAAAGTGAAAATACATAACCAAGAAGAACTATTGTTGATATTATCGATAAAGCGTACTGTTTAATACGTACTTATCCACATTAATTACAAATTATTGGTAAATAACTACACATGAAATATGAAGAGGATGAACAGAACTGGTGAAATAAATTTCAACACTGACAAAACCGGTTGAAGTCGATTGTGTGGAGTCTAGTCCGCGTAAATTACATCTAACATTAGACACCGAACACAACCGCGGAACGTGTCATCACCGAACTAATAATCATAACGTACGGGTCACCACGTCGCGTCGGACACTTGATGATTATTATTAAGTCAATAACTCAAATTGAGTTTGGATTTGTTTCGCTCGGGGCAGGTTAGGTAACGGCTGCGACTGTAATGTGGGATGTTTATGTCGCGATCGCCGCCAGAGCCGATGGCCTCAGCCTCGGCGGACGCCTGCACTTGCCCAATCGCCTGTCGCAACCGGCAGACGCTGCACCTGCCGAGATGCCTTTGCACACAGCCATCCATCACCATAGGAAATGTGTAACATACGTGATCCCGATCTGCATACCTGATAATGGGATCTTAGCCATATTTACGGCCTTACGATTAGGCCTTTTTAAGATCTGGCATAGTTTGATATGTATGTATATAACAAAGGTTTACGTCTATACGTCCTGTGAAATCTTTAAGTTAATCCAAAAAAAATGGAAATTACCGGTAATATTATTTGCATCTGGTGCCAATAAACCGTGAGAAATTTTTACATGACTATATGTAAGATGGATAAACAAACTTTCACTTTTTGTTTGAATAACAATATTTTGCAGCATCAGTAATCTACCGCGCCGGTAGGTTACAAAAGTGGTTCTATAAAAACACTATACCAACGAATAATAATATAAGCATTTAACATTTATGGACATAAAATGCAAATTACTATAGTCACCTATACTTGAATAGCCAAAAAGCAATATAGACGCTTCCGTCACAACTGCAAATTATTGCGTTATTTTTGGCAATGTTTTTAAAACCTATTATCCTGTATTAACAGTGACGTAGTTACACACGGGTGTGCTCTGATAACTTGATAAGACACGCTATCAGCGCCTGCCAGCTGGAGTGACGTCACGGCGGGGTGGGACGCGATCCCGCGCGCGTCACTCACTCTCACTCGTACAACACCCACCAATGAAAGGGGGACGCTCCCTCCGCCACATCCCAATAAAAAAGTTTTAGCATCATCCCCCTTGGGCCCAAAACAGTTGGCCTTTCTATAAAGACTGCAGATATTTATAACCCTCACTATTGTCTATACGTCTATTATATTATTGCTTGACTACAATGATTAAGTGACACTTTGAGTCATTTATAGAAATAAGAGTCGGTGTAGCCACGCTAAAGATGTGGCACCGTGCTATCTAAATCAATGACCTAAAGTTTTATTTAAGTCACTAATAAATGCGTCGGCGAAACAGTGGTAGCCTTAACGCGATCAAAATAAAGTTGACAATGTCACAAAAGTAAGTAGCTTGACTGTACATACTTGTAATACATTGCAAGCAATGTGAATGGAAATCAATCGTACAGCTATGGCATATTTTACATAATACTTAAATACTTCTAGCGTTTTAATAGATGGCTAAATTGTTAATTTCACAAACCTAACTATAAAATACTAATCATCGGCTTTAAAAAATTGAAACATGATTAATCACGGTACAGCGTATTAGCATGAAATGGAATCGCTTGTATATTTTTAGCAATTCTAATGTAGTAGTCTAGCACTTTACGTGAAAGCTGTATTACGTCACGTAGTCTAAAAATATGAGGGTGGTGATGGAAAACGGCATCGAGGGGGTGTGGGTTTGAGGCGCGTCATGCGGGGGGGCGGCAGGTAGCGGCCGCGGGTCCGTGCGGCGGCCTCGGCCTCCGCCCGTGACGTCACGCGACGCGTTACGTCATCATCGACCCGCGCTCCGCTCAAGGACGACCTTGCCGCCCGCCCAACCGGCTGTACACTTCCTCCTCAGTTTTAGTATGGCCGAGCGGTAGTAGAAAACAACAATAGAATCTCATTCTATGATTTTTATGCTCTCAATACTCTGCCTCGCTAACTTCCTGAGCCTTCAACTCTTCGCTGTGCAGGCCCAAAACTTGGGACCTAATCTATAAATATACTTATAGATTTTTCTAAAGAATGATAAAGCGGATAGGCGGATGTGTAGGGTCGTAGCGGGATGTTATAGTACACTACTGCAGCAGCGGCCTGCAACTGAGGTGTTGATGGACGAACGTGTGTATGTGGGCCGAGGCGCAGCCGAGGCAAACATAAACGAGTCCATCAATGCCTGGTTGTGGCCGAGGCTTGTATAGTAGTTTTCTCAAACAAATGCGCGGAAATTCAAACTATTACATATGTAGAGCGTTTTATTTCATACATAATACATACATTTTGCAGCAACAAGTTTTTTTTCTATTACGGCATTTCCACTTAGATTGGTAGTGAAGTGGCGCCAATGCATGAACATACTTTGACGCTTTATCAGTCATCACATCACACTCACTTTCTTCACTTGAACTCATTTTGTGAAATAAACCAACAATTAATATATTAAATTCCAAAATCAATCACGAACAACAATAATTTTCCACGCGTCAATTTTCCAAACGTACATTTGTTTTTTTTACACTAAACAGCTTTCAATTTGCAACGCAGTTCGAAATTTAAATAAAACTTTTGTTATGTTACCTCAGTGGTTGTCATGGTCACACGAGAGATATGAAATTATTATGGGCATTATTTGACCACTAGGCACGACAGTTATGGATTTTCATTCAAATTATTTGGTCGCCTGCTCTCATGTATTTGACCAGTACAGCATTATTGATTTAACTCGAAGAAGGTTGTCAAAATAATTTTCATATTTCCAAGCATGTTTGGGATAAATAGTTATCCTTCCTCAAGAATTATGCTATCAAATACTCCAATCAAAATAACAAATCCGACTGGATTTGTAAAAATCTTGTATTTTCCTTTAATTTAATTTATCAAGTTTTTTAGAGAGATTACATCCTTATAATTGACCCTAACGATCGATGCAATAAAAGTACAGAGTGTAATTTTTACAGATTTTAGTCGGTTCGATTCCCGGTGGTGGCAAGCGAATTTTCGAAAATCTTTGAATGCAGTTGTCTTCCCTTTCAAAAATAAAGGAATGTTCCCTTTGAGTAAAATTTTCTATCTACATTATTAAAAGTACTTTCCCTCCAGGTGGCATTACAAAGTTCCACCCTGTATACTAACTACTATAGCTCAAAATCCTCAAATAAAAGTCTTTAAATAGCTGATTAGGTACTTCAAAAATGTAATAGATTATCTGTGTCAGACAGAGGTATGTTCTAAAACATACGCAGAGACGGCTACAGGGCGGGGGGTGGAGTGACGTCAACCGAGATGACGTCACCGCACGCCCCCCTCACCCACGCATTTCTACCGCGCGGCGCTACAGCTGATAATCCACCAAAATACGTTTCGTATATGTTAGAATTAACGTTCCAAGAATACTTTGTGACGTATTTTAGGTCTATTAGGTACCTGAAGGCTTCTTCAAATCAATTGTGTGTATGAACTACAGCGATAGCGAGCTGAATTTATTTTAAAAGTGTCATATAGATGTTCCATCCAAGCACTAATTTACAAAATTATCAAATTGACCTATATCTGATTATAACTATATTAATAACTATAGCTAATTACAATGTTTATATTGGAAAAGATACCTTTAGGCTTTTCTGCAATCATGGAAGATATTTTTAAACATCACCTAAGGTACATACGCGAGCGGGAGCATAGCGAGCTTTTTCCGATGTTCTGTGGTACATACCTACCCATATATCTATTAAAAAGGTAAACTATCACTAGATTAATGATAGAAAATATATAATAAGGTACTTACTATATTAAATATAATACATAGGTATCATTAAATATAGCAATTAATGAAACATCTGATATCCTCTCCATCATCTAGTCAAACTAATGAAATTAAACGTAGAAATTCGTCATTGCAGTGTTTGTGAGCACGCTTACGCAAAAGCGCTACGAGCAAAAACGTCACAAACGAAAAGCACAACATCTACAAAGCCCTATCCATAGTACAATTTGTTACGCATGAACTGTATTTCCGATCAATATAACATTTTCATCAGTGGGAGCGCCATCTGTCGCGTCCTTTCGGTAACTACATCACCGCAACGTGCCCATGGAAAGGGTGTTTGCTAGACTACGTTATTTTAGTGCCGGGTAGTAGTAAAATGTAGTTCATTTTTCCTGCCAGATGTAGCTATTTTCAATGGCAATAATCCTAAACAAAAGAGCCATTAATCCTACTAATATTATAAAGGCGAAAGTTTGTAAGGCTGTTTGTGAGGATGTCTTTCACGCTGTAACGGCTGAACGGATTTTGATGAAACTTGGTATAGTGATAGCTTATACTTATCTTAGAATAACTTAGGTAAAGGCTACTATTTACCGCGGTAAACTGTTCCTGCGGAAAAAAACTTATTCCAAGCGGGCAACAACTAGTCTTACATAACTGCAATCTTTGCTTGTTTTTATCCAATAAACTTTACGCGCTCATTTACAAATGTAATCAAAATCTTTTTCAACGTATACAGTAGGTTCTGTCAAGTCAGTCAGACCCACAGGTTACATGGTCACTTGAAACTTACAAAACCACTGCAATTTTGAATTAATGAAAACTGAATTTAGAATAAATATAAGTTAAATAAAAGGTTGTAATAACCTAACATCGTCGAGGCTGGAAAGGGTACTTTTTGCCGCGGTAACCAGTTCCCGCGGGAAAAAAACTTAATTTTGATGAAACTTGGTACAGTGATAGCTTGTATCCTGAAAAAGTTGCCTATATGTTAATAATAGGCAACTTTTTCCCTTTTATTCTACGCGGGCGAAGCCGCTGGCAACAGCTAGTTAAATATATATTTATTTTTCCTGTAGGTTCCTACCAATATGCTACCTATACATATATCTTCAGAAAAATATCTCTCTTTCTGAGGCACTGTGACATAAACATAACTTGTGATACCAGAAACAAAAACAATACCACCACAGATTACTGACCTTAATATACCATATAATAAGGTCAGTAAATCGTTCCTGGGGCAATTTATTTAAACCTATACAAATACTACAAAATATCATAAGAAATTTAAAATATGAATGACAGAAAATTTAAGACTCACATTAAATAACAACTTGGTATCTAATAATAATAATTCGTATAAATAAAAACATAATAATAATAATAAAATAATATTTTTGGACAAATTCACATACGGGTGTTTAGTGCCAAATTAAGCCGAAGCTTTTGGGTGGGTATACTCAACAACTGATAAACATACATCTATACCTACTAATAACTAATGGTTCTGTGAGAACAGTACACCTCGCAAGCACATAATTTTAACCATGCCAATAACTTAGCACTTTAAAGCTTTATATTTCGTAAACGGATCCCTGAATCGAAAAATGGTTTTCAACACACCCGCAATTTTTTGAAAGACCTATCCAACGATACCCCACACCATGCATGAGATTCACGAGGAAAAAAAAATAATTCATTCATACGTGTATGGTACGGTACGCAGGTACGTACCTACTGTAAAAAAACGTTGTTCACCTCACAGGCTCGGAAGGGTACACTTTGGCAGTCTAAATCTGCGTGCAAAAATGCTTTTTAACCGCTAGCGTGCAAAAGGTTTGGACACTTTTTACTTATAACTATTTAATCTGTGGAGAAGGTTTTCAAAATTCGAACCTGTCATAAATGATGAGATGTCACAATGATACGTTTAACAACTCGGTTCTTCATTATTATTTTTAAAGGTTATTATGATGTTACTTTTATTGTCATTTTAAATTAACAATAATACTCCGTTTTGGTTGTATTACATAATTTATCTTTGTTCCTTCCTTAGATCATAAAAATAGAACGAGACTAAAATATAATAATATATTTTATAACATATTTGCTCTTAAAGGGTCACTTATTTCACCAATTTCAATATCGTTTTGTATCTCATTCATTACGCATATGCACTTGTGCGTTATTGTAAAGTAAAACGCATAGTTTATCAAGATGCTCCGTCTAAAAACGAACGATTAGCAAAGAGTTTTTATGTCAGAAAAGTGGTCAACATTTTATGAATAAAATTAACTTTAGGAGATAAAATAAATAAATACCTATTTAATCTTTAAATTAATTTTGACAATAAATTACAACCTGTTATCTGTAACAAAACACAAAAATATTAATTTACTTTTTAAGTAATACTGGCTGTTCTTTGTGCCTTTGCCTAAAAAAAGCGCTGATGCGCATCGCTAATTTGTGAACAAGTAAAATTATTCAATTTTAAAAATTGTTCAAATTTTATAACTGCTTTAACAAATAATTAAACATTTAATCGTTTTCCGAGTTTTATTTATTTCCTCGCAAATATGTTGTAAAACGTCGTATGACATATGTGTGCTTTGAAAATTACATCCTCTGCTTTCTAGCAATATCGCCTTGGCTGTAATTTTCAACTTACCGCACTTATATCATAATGTACTATTGAATATTTTTTTGTTGGAAGAATTTTAAATGTATGGTGGATGAGATTTCGGAACGCACGCGAAAAAAATTTTTGTTTCTTCCAATTTACCTACTTTCTATTTTGGTTTGTTTTGCTAAAATTGAAAGAAATTATAAAATATGAGCGAGTCCAGCAGCGATGAAGATATAAATTTAACACCTACAGAGTTAGTGCAAGCGATACAGAATGCCGAATTGAGTTTTCTTCCGGAAAACTCGCGCGAAAAATACATAAAAGCGTAGGATTTGTTCAATTCACAAATCACAAGCTTGTCCGTTCCAAAAAAAGATTTAATTGTAATAATTTTACTTCAAAGTTTTAATATAAATAATCGCTAATTACCTTTTTAATTAGATTAAATTAATATAAAAAAATAATAATATAAAAAAAAATTAATATTAATATTATTTATAATTACAAAAACATTTATGTAGTTGGTAATAAAAATAAATATGCACTAAAAAAAAATATATTAATATAAAAAAAATATAATTAAATTAATTAATAACGTATAGTTGTTTTTCTTTCACTCCTCCACAATTTCCTCGCTGTAGTGAGGTGAAACATTGTGTGTTGCGCTCAGCAGCAAAGTTTTTTTTTTTTGTTTTTTTAGTTTGTGTTTTTTTATTTTGCGTCTCGTACCTTTGAAACCTTCACTACGCACAGGATTCTATCTTTAAACCACTCGTGGTTCAATCCTAGAACCCTTCGCTTGCTCAGTTTTCAATACTTAGTACTCGCACAATAATAACCAACTTTGCAGCCTTCAAATAACTATTTCATGATTTTATTTTATTCACTTTGTCGGCGTAGTTAATATATACCCATGCCAAATTTTTGTCAAAATCGGTTGAAAAATGCGACCTGTAGGCGATTACATGGTTAACTCTGATACTAGGCTACAAAAATACACGTACGATACTTGTGACAATGAAAAGCAGTAGAAATTATGTATGCTGCCCAATGTTACGAAAAAATTGTAAGATACGCTAGTGTGTGATGCGAGCGACGATCTTATAATAACAACTCCGGAAGAAATGATAGCGCGTGGTAAAATACAAATTGTGCCATCTATTTTATTTGACTTTTCACATGTTATGGGAATGGGGCAGCGAACTTTAATAAGTTATTAAAGTTCGCTGGAATGGGAGTTAAAATTTGTATGGGAGTATCGGTTATTTATTACTAAAGGAAAAGACGTAGTCCAGCTACAGCACCCGTCCGAATAGCACCTGCGCGAATAGCACCTTGCCTAGCCCAGGAAGGGCTCCTACTAAATAATTTTTGATAATTTTTATCACGAAAATGTTGTCTGGAAGAAATCGCTCTTAGCAATAGATCGCCTACTTATACTAGCTGCGGTATCATTGTATCTGTTTTTATTGTAATTTTTATTTATTGTGCAATAAAGAGTATTAATTGATTGAACACGGATGAAGTTGCGGGACATCGGTTTGTGTCACAGAATAGATACCTAGATATACTTTTAAATTCATACAAAAAAATATTGCGGAGATATAGTTAAAAGTAGGTACTTGTTATTACCTAACTACAAAATATTAGGTGCATTACAGCAGTTGCATTAATACGTAGGTAAGTACCTACCTAATTAATATTGCAAAATCACTTTCACGATTGTTCTTCAAAAATAAACTTCCAACAACAAAAGCTATACGGTTTTGTTTAGAGCTTAATAAGACTGGAATTAATGGTTCCTAACATAATAGGAATTGCAAATGCCACTGATTTCATAACCTCCCAAGGGATCCATCGCCTTTTCGCCCCAAAAATTTTCGAGCATCATCGCTATTTGAATCTAGGCTCTAGTCAACTATTTTAAGGGTGAAAATAAGAGAAGCTCCTGTATTGTTTGTAGCGTTTCTTTGATAGACATAGGTGAGGTGTATACATAGATTTCAATTTTCGGGGCGTGGCGAATCAAGCACCGTGACACAATGTATTCAAAACGCCAATATTTGGTTGGGAAAACTGCAGTATAAATTAGGAGACCTTTCTTTTCCGTCGTCATTGACAGTCGTAGGAGGGTAGCGATCGGCGGTCATCAGTTCAAACCACCCGCGAGAGTTATCGATTAGTCAATTACGTGTGCTAGTGGTGAAGGAAGAATCAAAGTATGTTCGCCGAGGGTAAATATAAATGATGCATGGCTCGTATAGCGTGATAGTTCAAAGGACGGCGCCGTCGACGCAAACGTCCAGCCATTTCCGAGCGCATTCTCAACCCTTCGCCGCTGTGGTTCAGCTGTTTATTTTGGACGCACAAATTCAGAAATCGAAGTAACATTTTAATTAAAGTGATGTTTGATTGTTGCAGGGCCGAGCGCCATAGAGCCGCGCTCGCCAAGCGACTTCTCGTCCAACTCATCCAGCATGCTACTGCTGCAGACACACGTGAGTGTCATACACATTTATTTATTTGAAATAATAACATGAATTTAATGAATTCAAGCATAAATCAATAAAATTCTATAGAATAGGTAGTAGTTCGGACACCTGCACCGACCGACCGACCAGCGGGCGGCGGCGTCACGGTCCGACACCCATACAGTGCCACAAATGGAGCAAACACGCCATTGGTGCGGCGTGGCCGCCCCTGTACACATACTGCCGCCTACCGCTTCAGTGACGCCTTCATTATCGATTGTTTTTTCTATTGCAGAGCAACTACGGATCGTCCTTCACTGATCTACTGTCGCCGCAATATCAAGAAGATTCATCAGAAATCTTAGAAGAGAACCTAGACCCATTCCCGGACGTCGAATTTCACGCTCCGATTCCTCCTGAGGTTAAGTCGCAGCGGACCACACCTGTGAGTGAAACGCCCTCTCCGACCCTCGCCCCAGCGCTACCTAGTTTTGAGGAAACCTATTCGGTCCGTTACCCTAAACAAGAAATGGCCGAATTTGGTATAAAGATGGACGAAGACTGTTACAACGTTAGTGCTTATTCACATCAAGGACATGCTTCTACACAACTACTGTACCAGTACCATCAGCCTTCAATCCCTTATGTCCCATCAACGTACTATGCACCGGCGCAACCTTGCAGTCCGACATTCGACACTGGAGGAGTCGCCCATAATCAAGATTCGTACTCTCTACCACCTTTCTCGAGCTCAGTGGATCTACACGTATCTACAGACCAGGCAGCGAGACAACGACGAGCGTCGTTACCAGTACAGAGATCGGAGTCAAGCAGTTCAAATGACAGTCCGAAACTGCACGGTAGAGTTCATTGTATGCAAGCGTCAGCGCCTAGCTCGGCCTCCAGTTCGCCGGGCGGGGCTCCGCCGGAAAGCATTGGCCCCCGCGGCGCGCCCTCCTCGCCGAGCCAGCTCTGCGCCGTGTGCGGCGACACCGCCGCCTGCCAGCACTACGGAGTCCGGACGTGCGAAGGATGTAAAGGATTTTTTAAGAGAACCGTTCAAAAGGGATCTAAGTACGTATGTTTAGCCGAAAAATCTTGCCCAGTAGACAAAAGAAGACGAAATAGATGTCAATTCTGTCGATTTCAAAAATGCTTAGTCGTGGGTATGGTGAAAGAAGTGGTTAGAACAGACTCACTGAAAGGCAGAAGAGGAAGATTACCTTCAAAGCCGAAATGTCCACAGGAATCACCTCCGAGCCCACCTGTTTCGCTGATCACCGCTCTGGTGAGAGCTCACGTCGACACCTCGCCTGACTTTGCGAATCTTGATTACTCGCAGTACCGAGAACCGAATCCAATGGAACCGCCGTTGTCGGACTCAGAAGTGATTCAACAGTTCTACTCCCTGTTAACGACGTCGATCGACATGATCAAGGTGTTCGCGGAGAAAGTGCCCGGGTACGGCGAGCTGTGCGCTGAGGACCGCGAGCAGCTGTTCGCGTCTGCGCGGCTCGAGCTGTTCGTGCTGCGGCTGGCGTATCGCACGCGGCCCGAGGACACCAAGCTCACCTTCTGCAACGGGCTCGTGCTCGACAAGCGGCAGTGCCAGCGCTCCTTCGGAGAATGGCTGCATGCGGTGCTCGAGTTCAGCAATACTCTGCACTGCATGGAGATCGACATCTCTACATTTGCGTGTCTTTGCGCATTGACTTTGATAACAGGTGAGGCCAACGAATTTACTCATGAGTTATACAACTGTTAGTGATAAAGATCATTGCATTGGTTTAGTAATTGTCTCAAGTTTAGTTATTAGAATCCTAGAATCACTTACTACCTAACACAGAATGAGACTAGGTAGTGCAATATGGTACATACCTATATATTTTGTAAGTTGTGTACTACTTAAATGATATCATTAAGAAAATTTTAAGTATTTAAAAAAGCTGAAATTAAGTATGCCATTGTTTATTTTAGTCATATTTTATCATTTTAAGAAAATAATCAATTTGCATGAAGGAAGGTTTCTTAACCTGTAAAACTAAAAGTTTAATAAGTTACTAAAACTTTTATTTTTTTAATTTACTGTCTAGCTATACAGTAAACAACATAAATATAGTAAGATTGTGGTCGATAAACTGATGAAGCACAACAAATATAGGTAAGTACGTATTTAATTAATAATATGTGTTTTATCATTGATTGCTTACAGAGAGACATGGCCTGAAGGAGCCTCATCGTGTAGAGCAGCTACAAATGAAGATCATCGGATGCCTGCGGGCGCACATGCCGGGGGGCGCGACCAGCGCGGGCGGAGCGCCTCACTTCAGCCGCGTGCTGGGGGCACTGCCCGAGCTGCGCTCGCTCTCCGTGCAAGGGCTGCAGCGCATCTTCTACCTGAAGCTCGAGGACTTGGTGCCGGCGCCGCCGCTCATCGAGAACATGTTCCGCGCCAGCCTGCCCTTCTAGGCTCCCCCGCGCCTTAATCACGCTACCAGTACCTGCGACGGCAAATGTGTTTTTTATCTACGTATCTATCGTTAGCCATCATAATCAATATTATCATCTTTTTGGTTTACCGACCTCTTCTTGCCCAATAATGTGACAACAGGATTAGGAATCGTTTTCACAAAATTGCAGTTGCAGGTTACGTAACGAAACGAGGACCACTCCCGCCTTCAAAACGTAACTCATAAAGAGCTGACTCTCTTAATTTTGTATAAGTGCTTAGCTCATAAAATATTTTTATAGAGTCTAATTTGAGCTAAAGGACTCGATCTCTCGCGAAATTATTTCGTGCATAATCAGCGTTTCTAATTTTAAGAAAAGAAGACATCGTACCGCGTAAATCCTAATAGCACCTAATAGTTAAGTTTAATTTATTGTAACGTACCGTATTCGTCTTATTTGGGTGTGATTATTTTGTGAACTTATGTATTTAGTAGTCTGCATTTGAGTTACCGCTCGTTATTAATGGCATCTTGTCGTACAAATATTCCTATGTTATTTACTTACTTAATGTTTAGGTAAGAAAACTCTAGTCACAAGACTTAGAAATGTTAAAATTTTTAGGCTCGTACACACCGAGCTTTTATAATAAATTTTAGAAATGTTACTTTAAGATTTATTGAGATACATATTTTGATATGCGACGAATAGTTGAGAATTGCCCGCTCGCCAGGCTTCAACGGACACCAGTTGGAAGTTACCTTTAATTTATTTTAAAATAAGTTTAGACGCTAGGACGTTATTGTAATTTGTTATTATGATTAAGGCCAAGGAAAAAGTTCAGCATGGCTAATAAATAAATAAATCCTTTAAAAATCCAACGTGTCTTAAAAGAGTACCTTTCTAGATTGATAGCGTAGTTGTTTCCTATGTGTACGTATCTTTCTTAAACTTATTAAGTATACTTGGTACATATTATATATGTATTAGGTAGCTGATGATACTAGACATATCACTGTTCTAATTTTTATACATACCTAGTATACTTTATTCGTATGCACCTTCTATTTATTCCAATCTAAGTATCTACGCAAATGAATGTAGAATACCTATTAGATTTGTCAATAAGTAACACATCTCATTTTACATTAAATAAAAATGCTTTAAAAGTGTTTAATATACGTGATAGTTACGTAACTTATTGACTAAGACATTATAAATGTTCTATGTAAGTATTGAAGCAAAGAATCCCTCGAATTAAAATATATTTCAATAATGTTGTTGGCAAAAGGAAAACATCAGTAACAAATTCTGTAAAATCAAAATCGTTGCTGGACCAATCAATAACTAATTAGCAAAAACAAAAGTATAGGAACCTACATTGCTCTTGTAATTATTTGATTTTTAATCTGGTATTTGGTATGTCGGTTCATGGTGTACATTACCACTACCTAACCTTTTTTTTACGTGTGGAAATGCTGTTACGCATTATGATATGTGGGACTCTCTCCTCAGAGATGGCGGTAAAGGAGCATACCCACTAAAACCACATGGTGGCCCTCCCGACGCATTTGGAGTGACCGCGAGCAGGCCTTTTGGGCCTTGCCCCCGCGTGCCACTCCGCGCCCGCCGCTTCACAGCGGCTCGACTCGGGGAGGGGGGCACGAGGCCACCCCGTGCTGCCGCCCTCCTCGCGGTCGCGTCCAGATGTTATGGGCGACTGAGGCCCCCGACTCAGCCGCCCGCGACCCCGACGACCCCCACTTGACTTTTAGTCGGCTTGTACGACAGGCAGGAGAACCATTACCTAACCTAACTTCACTAACTTACCGCACATTTCAGAAATCTGTGATACTTACCTATTCACTTTGTACGATCAGTGTGTACCCCAATGAAAAGCAAAACACGAATTGATTAGGTAGGTACCTATATCCTTAAAAATCTCAATCCTAAAAAAATACCGATGATGCATAACAATAATTTGTAATCTTGTGTGAGCTTGAATGGTTATAAGATAAAAATATTATTTCGAAGGTTTTTCTGTGTGACAGTAGAAAATTGAAAATGCTGACGGGTATTTGGCTGACAATGAGCCGCATTTGTCGCAGCAGCGATTATAGTTGATCCAAACTAGACCATCGTCCATACAGATGAATTCTTAAATGGAGACCTGATTTCATACGGAAAAGCCGGAATTGACAGGGTGAAAGTGATGGACACCCGCCTGTAAATTAGGGAATACGTTCTGAAATAAATAGTTGCTTAAAGACGATTGGTTTGTTTGTTGGCCACTAAACTGAACTGTAGGTGCAGCTGGGTATTACTGACTTGAAACTATTTACTGCATCGATCTTACCACTAGAGTATCACGTCAGACACAGTTCGATAAGGTATCCATCATTTACTATTCAAGGTATGGTTCAATTTCCTTTGAGTAACTGTAGGTAAGTTAGGTTTACATACCTATGGTTGGTGTTTTGTTGACATGATCCTTTTACATTTTATTCTTGTGTGTTTTATAATTCCGGGTGCAAATAGAAACGTGATTATAGGGATAAAGTAAATATTGATGATAGCAAACTTTACTGAAAAAATAACGTTCTTTTATTTTCAAAAGTAAGGGGATCTGCATTCACAGATTTTATTAGTACCGCCTGTCTGACCGGGAATCGAATCCGCAAAATGTAAAAAAACCACCTGTAGGTACTTTTATGATACCGTTCGAAAGGGTTAATATTATGAATCGATCCTTTTAAATAAGAAGACGATCAAATTTGGCATGAATTGAGGTTATTTATAGAAATGTTGGAAAGTAAACATACCATCAATATTTATTTACTTTCCCTCCATCCAAATCGACAAACAAAACTACAATTTGTAAATGGAACCGAGCCACTAACTACCAGCAAATTTTATAAGCCAGCAAGTACCGTAGGTACTCGCAATTATCTACCCATATTTTTTACAGAATGAACTAACTCGTGTTTTATGAGCGGTTGCGGAACTGTCCCCCTAATAAAAGTAAGAAGTTAGCCTATAAGATTTATAGAAGACGCGTGATAATTTTATACAAAGTTGGTTGTATACTTAACTCATTTTGATAAATATTCTAAATGCTGGACTTTTTACTCGATAGCCAAAACTCTTTTATATTAGGTAGGTACCTACGTAGTTAATTTTGTAGATTTATAGATTAGAATTTATGGAAACAAAATTATTTCTCGTTACATAAAATGTGTAGATTAGATCTGTACTTTCCTACGATTCTCCGTTGTGCTTTGTATTATTATTGCCCTGAAATGTTGTACTTAATAGATTACTTTTGTACTTACTACCGTCCTTGAACTGTACTTAGACATATAAAAAGCACAAAATCCCAAACCCATGTAAAACAAAATCTGCTACTTACTTAAAACTGTTTCTGTTTACCAAATGAGACAGGTTTGACTCAAACCAGCAGCCCTATTTTTGAATCACTCGCCTCGCTTCGAACGGTTCGAAGCGAGGCGAGTGATTCAAAAATAGGGCTGCTGATCCCAAGATTGAGATTAGGTAGGTACCTACTACTTACTTTTATTTTGGAAACAAAGTAGATAATGTTTTGCAAAGGTAGTTAGGTACTTGTAAGCCACCACAACTGTTTTTTATTCTCTTTCAAATCGACTGTAACTAAAAAAAATTAAGAAACTGCATTTTTGTCCCGTAAAGAGGATTGATGTGCTTTTTGTTTTAACTAATGTTACTCATTTTCGTTGTAAATATATATTTTGTCAGAATTTACTGATGCAAATGCGTCAATTCTAACTGTATTTTTATTTTAACCCCTTTCTTCCCTAATCGAGTAATTCATAAAGATAAAGTGGTTAAACGACTTCTATTTAAATAGGCATGACATACCTACTAGCTGTTGCCTCGATGAATAAGTTTTTCATTCCAGCTGGAACAGTTTCACCATCGTAAAAAACCGGACAAGACCCTAAGGGTTCCGTACAATCTTAATATTTAAAATTTTCGAATATCGTTAATGCTTTTGAAGGAAGTATGAATATCACTTTCTTTCCTTTGCTTTCAAATTATATTTAAAAAAATATTGTTTTAAAATATTATATTTTTTTATTATTGAATTTTTTAGCGAGCGGAAAATTAAAACCTACCTAAATAATAAAAACGTACAATGGCTAAATCCAACTACTTAGACAAAAATCTCGAAGACGTAAAAATACAGGAAGTGCTATGAAAAGGCACCGACCTACGTGAATACGGTTTGCAAATCGATAAAGGTAGAAGAGGCTGAAAAAAACTCCGTGGCCGACTACTTGAAGGAGAGCGAAAATATTGGCTCGCTGCACAACCAAATAGAGGAATGTGATGATATCCTCGCCCGCATGGAGAGCATGCTCACGGTTTTTCAGGTACCTACGTACCTACCTAAAAAAATTGAAAATTGTTATTGCTTTTGAAGGATGTATGAACATCACTTCCTTTGCCTTCAAAATATATATAAAAAAAACATAGTGAAAATAAATTAGTATCTTCTTGGTATCTTCTTAGTATAGTAGTCAGTGGTGTGGTAAAAATAGCCCCGGCCGCTAGGTCGCAGTTTTATCGTTTTATAGGCTTTTTGGCGGGATTTTGTTGAGGAGACGGTTGTCTTTATAATATTTAGTTTTCCTAAAAAATGTATACCTGTGATAGGTTTTGGTGTATATCTGTGATAGTATTCTATGCAAATTCTATGCAACAAGTGCCTATTATAGTGTATATTGTGCGGGATTGTTAAATAATTTTTAGGAGTTTGTGGCTTGGTTGCAAGACCTTTATGCCATTTTGAAAAAAATAATTCTATCTAGACTTTACTTATGTCTAGTATTTGGTTTGATAATTTGGGTCGATTGGGTTTTTTAACACTCTAAGGGATAAAAGAGTGTAACGACTCTACCAAAATGTCCCTTGTTATTCTATATAAAATTGTACTATCGGTTTAATGCGGACATGAACCTGCAGTGTGGATCACCGAATGGCACTGTTGTGCCCTCGTGGAGGCCGTGCTGCGGTTTTATTAAAAATCGCCGACTAACTCTAGTCGTGCTCCGTTTTTGTGGAGACTGTGCTGTAACCGCCGGTTTAAATAATTATAAGAAATATTACTTTAAATAAGTCAGGGCTGTATGGACAAAGCTTCCCTTGCCCGTCCTCAATAGAAGACAAATCAACAACAACAAAAATTACTGTTCTAAAATTTTATTTACAGAAAAGAGAATTCACAGAAAATACATAAATGTACCTACCGTAAATGATAAACAACACAGATTAGCAATTAGTGTCTGGTATACAATGGCTGAATCCATTATGAAAGAAGTATTAGACAAAAATCTCGAAGACATAGAAATACAGGAAGTCCTTCGAAAAGGCACCGACCTACGTGAATACGCTTTGCAAATCGACAAAGGTATCAAGGAGGCTGAAAAAAACTCCGTGGCCGACTACTTGAAGGAGAGCGAAAATATTGGCTCGCTGCATAACCAAATAGAGGAATGTGATGATATCCTCGCCCGCATGGAGAGCATGCTCATGGTTTTCCAGGTAAGTACGTGTACATCGCACACATTATGAGAGTTCCATCACTTAAATTTTACACTTTGTGATCCCCTTTCCATCATTGCCAATTTTACATTTGTTTCAAATCTCAGCTCAATGTAATTCTGTTCAGTGTACTGAATGTATTTGAAATTATTTAATAAATGACGTTACCTTAAGTATGTAGGTACCTGCATGTGCAGCAATAATAAATGATACCTAATTTCTTTATATTCAGAACGATTTGGGAAGTATCAGTAATGAAATTATCAGTTTACAAAAGCGCTCTGTAAGCATGTCAGTACAACTATCCAACAGACAAGTGCTTAAGGGCCCACTCTCATCTTTCATAGAAGATATGGCGGTGTCTGAAACACTAATTTTGTAAGTTTTGTTTTTTTATCTTTTCCATAAGAATGTGGCTATCAAAATGCCCCCACCCCCGGCAAGTGTGGATGTCAGATCTAGACTTACATAAGTCTAGTATTAGGCTACATCGAGGAGGCCTGATCGGGCTGGTCCACAGTCAGCGGACATTTGACAGCAGGTCCGATCGGGCTCTGTAACACTCTAAGTACATCCCCATTTGTAAATAAATACACTGTATACTCAGAAAACATACCTACATACTTACCTATTGGATTAGCATCTTACATTACATTTCACATTAATAATTTATTTACAAACGGAGATATCCATATTATTTCCATTATTTGCTTACTCAAATCTGGACTTACTGAAATCTGGATCTCAGATTATTGTGTTTTGTAAGAGTGCTGCACCTAGAAGACTTCATACCTAGATTGGTGTATGTGATTTCTTTTTACATAACAACATACTATCTATTGAGTTGAGGACTTGTATAGAGATGAGTTAATAAAAAAATACTATTATAGTGTAATGACTGAGTGACCCAAAGTGGATCTTGACAATATGCAAGAAGATACCTCTCAACCTCTGCTCGAGTACAGCTCTTGTCACACTGGCTGGTTACCCTTATCTCATAGGACAGACTCCTACTGCGTTCCCCCAGTATTTTCAAGGATGCCCAGAAGGTCTATCATTGTCATAAATTAATTATAAATTTTGTATTTTCTAGTGGTGTCAACAATGTGCCTGTCACTGACAAGGAGTTCATGGTGCAACTAGCAATCTTAAATCAGAAGTTGAACTTTGTAAAAGAGCAGGATTTCAAAGAAACTAAAGCCTGCCAGGACGTCAAAGACGTTTTGGAGAAATTGAAAATAAAAGCAGTATCAAAAATAAGAGTCTACATAATAGAACAAATATATAAGTTTCGTAAACCTATGGCCAATTATCAAATACCGCAAAATGCTATGCTCAAATATAAATTCTTTTTTGAATTTATATTATCCAATGAGAGAAATGTTGCACAAGAAATATGTAATGAATACATAGATACTCTCAGCAAAGTGTATTATTCTTATTTCAAGTCGTACGCATCTCGACTAGATAAATTGAAATATGAAGAAGCGCCTACCAAAGATGATCTAATGGGAATTGAGGATGGGTCCAAAGGTGGATTTTTCCAAAAATCTAACTTAAAGAATAAAAGCACAATATTTACAATTGGAAATCGTGGAGATGTACTTGCACAACAACTTGAGGCACCCATCATAGTACCTCATGCCCAACAGAAAACAAAGGTAAAACTATTATTAATTTCTGAGAGCATATCATTATTTTATTAATGTCGTTTTACCAGTTTAAGGAAACACGTTGCGCTTAACTACAGAAGCATTAACTTTTCACCTAGAACCCGCACAGTTCAATGGAAAATATTCAGTTGAATGGTTCAATGGATACCAAAGGTGTTCATTAAATTGGCTTCCTCGACTGCTTAGGCTGGTTTCACGGGACTCCTGTACAACTGTGAAGTATGGACTGCCGGAGTGGTGACACTACTCTGGCAGCCCGAACGGCAGACCCATCCGAGACCCCCATACAGCTGTGAAAACCAGCCTAACAAATACTTGTACTCTTTGCCTGTGGTCAATTCAAATAATGCATGAATTATATTTTTACACAGTATTCATATGAAGCATTGTTCCGAAGTCTCCAGTATGCGCTCGTGGACAATGGCTGTAGAGAGTACTTGTTCACCACAGAGTTCTTCCATGTGAAAGGGAGTCATGCACAGGAGTTATTTGACAGAATACTTGGAAAAACTTTATCTTTACTTGTGGTAAATATTTTTAATTATGTAGTTTTAAAATAATGTTGCCGGTCAATAGACGATTAGGCAATACTTCAAACTTGTAGGTTCAACATTTTTCAAACAGTTGCAATTACTTATCAGCCATGAACGGTACCCACTGAAGCAAATTATCATCCAAGTCTAAATTGGAGTTACATCACACTATAGCTCACTCTGACAGCCACCTATGGTGAGCGCTAGAATGGTAGCCCTCATTGTTAATGCAACAGGTTTCAATGATATAGAACCCTATAGGCTGACCGCGTAACTCAGACCACGCCCGTGACGTTACAGGGGCGCGGGACGGGACGACTAAGGGGATTCCGCGGGGTGTGCGCAGCAGGCCCACCCGCCCACTCCCCGCGAGACCCCCTTATTCGCCCCGCCCCGTGCCCCTGTACCGCGCGGGCGTAGTCTTGAGGTAAACGGTCCGCCTGTGTTTACCATTA
Source organism: Metalampra italica (assembly GCA_949699065.1). Classification (NCBI taxonomy): domain Eukaryota; kingdom Metazoa; phylum Arthropoda; class Insecta; order Lepidoptera; family Oecophoridae; genus Metalampra; species Metalampra italica. The sequence continues at coordinate 5,703,884 of OX452970.1, read as the reverse complement.
GACGAGTGACTAATCAGCCTTTTTATTTTACAGAAAAATGTCGAGAACTACGTAATAGAATGTTACGACTGTCTTGCCTTGTTCCTATGCATTCAACTGATAAACAGATACAGATGGATGTGCCACAAAAGAGCAGTGGCTGCCTTAGATGGGTAGGCGTTTAATTTCTAAGATATGTTTTCTAATGTATATATAACGTTTCATGCCTCATGTTTTTGTTTGATGATAGCTAATATTCTTTGTAAAAAAATTTCAGTTATTGGGATTCATTACATAACACTCTGTGGCCAAGGCTAGAACATGTTTTAAAGATAAATATCCAGAGCGTACGAGAGTGTGATCCAGCTAAATTATCTAACAAGGAACTAGGCCCACATTATGTAAGTTCACAAATAAAAGTTGTTTAATAAAACGATGACTTCATTTGTTCATCCTAGTGAGCTGCCTGCATCCCAATAAAATGTAGGTAATTACTGAAGAATAAAAAATAAAAAGAAAGAACCTTGTCATGGCAAAATATTCGCGTAGTGTCAGTGTGTTAGCTACATACAAGTTCTAACAATCTGATAAATAATCCAATAAAATATCATTTCAGATCACTCGCAGATATGCAGAATTTTCTGCGGCAATGCTCAGTTTGAGTGAGCAATTCCCCTCCGAGGAGTTAAGTAATCTACTTTTAATTCTCCAAGATGAAGTCCATTGCTTCTTATTGAAGATGGCCGCCGAATTTCCACAGAGAATACAACAACTTATATTTTTAATAAATAACTATGATATGGTTTTGAGCATACTGATGGAGAGAACAAGAGACAATACAAAAGAAGCAGAAAGCTTTAGAGAGCAATTACAAGCCAGAAGCACCGAGTATGTAGAAGAGATACTAAGTCCACATTTTGGGGGACTGATGCAATTTGTAAAAGAAGGAGAGCAGTTGCTTGAGGGTGATAAGAAAACAGAGTTAGGAAATTTGGAAAGAAAATCACTTTCATTAGTAGCATCTTTTAGTGCTGGGTGGAAACAAAGCCTTGAAGAAATTCATAGAGAAGTACTCATTTCATTCCCGAACCTCGTTACTGGGTCAGGTTTATTACAAATGGCGCTTACTAATTTCGTCCAATATTATCATAAATTTGTAAAGCTACTCACTCCTAATGCTCGAACACAATTGGTCAATATTCATGTGATTATGGTGGAAATTAAGAAGTATAAAACAAATTATTAAACCTTTAATATACACAAATTGTTTATTTGTTATTAGTTTTTAGTTACAGTGACTTAATTATAAGCAAAATTTGAAAGTGTTTCTAATCAGGTTCAAAAGTAATTAAATTATACAACATAACATAATATATTAATATATTATGTATTTTACTATATTTATTAAATCCTGATTATAAACATATCTTAATTTCATATTAAAATAATAAATAATACAGAACCAAGTTTTTTATCACTAAATCTTAGTAGTAATCAGTGAACTTAGTATGAAAGTTCACTGGTAGTAATCTAAACTGCCTAATCCTTAAGAGTATATTTTTATACTTCCAAAATGAAGTTATATTTCCAATAGTTATAGGTCTAAAAAGTCTAAAAATTAACATAAGGACATATACTAATTTAATCAGCGAACTTAGTATGAAAATTCACTGGTAGTAATCTATACTGCTTAATCCTTATGAGTGGATATGCAGAGCCTGTGGAGAGGACAGAGAGACGATGAAACATCTACTGTGTAAATGCGACGCACTAGCCGCAAGTCCAATGAGTGTCCTGGGTGTGGCTTATCCCGAACCCGAGGACTACAGGCTCTTACCCCTTAGCTGCACAATAGCATTTGTGCAGCGAACACTGGGGGAGGAGAATAACAGGTAAACACAGGGGCTGACACAATAGATCCCATAGGGTCGCAGTGTCGCCGGGCGTGCCCGGCCCCCTTAAACAAGATAAGATAAGATAATCCTTATGAGTATATTTTATACTTCCAAAATGAAGTTATATTTCCAATTGTTATAATAGGTCTAAAAGTCTAAAAACTAACATAAGGACATATACTAATTTAATCAGCGAACTTAGTATGAAAGTTCGCTGGTAGTAATCTATACTGCCTAATCCTTATGTATACTTCCAAAATGAAGTTATATTTCCAATAGTTATAGGTCTAAAAATCAACATAACACATGTACATACTTATAATACTAATTAATGGAATATCTGACTGAACTTGAGTAACTATCTATAGTTAACAGTTGGATATTCAGCCTTCGTGCGGTGGGTGCCGTTCTAGCATATTTTTGTATACGCCATCCATCGGTGACATTTTCGACAATATATTTTTCCACACCTTTACAGGTTTTTCTCTTACATAATGTTTTAACATTTTTTCAATGTCGGGAGACATATTTTTCGGGGTCCACGATAGCAATAGTTGTATAATTTTATTTTGATTATGCTTACTCATATATATCAGACTCTTCAAAATAGCTTCCTGCCTAGGTTGTGTTGCTAAAAAATAAAAAATTCAAATGTGAAACATGACATGTGAAAAACAAGAAAATATATGTACACCTACTGAACAAGAGCGTTTGTAATTTTGATAATATTAGTAGGATAGGGAATAATAATAAATTTTTCAACACACTCGCTCGCAAAGTGGCTCTTATTGCACCACTTTTAGGGTCTTATAGCAGCTTATTAAACGCGCGTGGTTTTTTCCATTACCGCACTTGTTTTTTTTTAATTCTCAGCAAACAGTTTTTATGTTTACCAGCATTTTCGTGAATGAATAAATTGTGTTAATTTAAATTATATATAATACGTAAACATTTCATCAAATTATATATTTTGTCAACAAATTAACATAATTATAGTGTAACAAATACAATTAATTTAACAGTTTATTATATTTTTATACTGTTTTGGGCTATTTGGCCATCATCGATTTATCCGAAAACGATACCAAACTTGACCTAGTAGTTTAAATACATCCGCTAGATTTTTTCCCAAGCGTAGGGAGGTTGGTACTTTAAACCCCCCCAAACCCTGCCACGAGGTAGTTTATGGCTACCAAGCATAATGCGGGCTCAGGTTTGACCTAACCAGACCTAACCATGCCAAGTGGCATTGCTTGACACCAATTTGTCTTACTTTTTCCCAATAGAGACCAGACTATACCAATACTTAATGTGTGTAGTTTTTTTTATAAAAAATTAACTTAAGTTTATTTAAAAAATTACGAAAATTGGTTTGAACAGTATATTAATTAAATGTGAATAAATGTCATAATAAAAAATACTTACGATTGCCATCCAACATATCAATAAGCTGGTTCATGACAATCTCACAGTGTACTTTCATATCAACGGGATAAGGCTTAAGCAGCGGCCCCATCATAGACACACAAAACACCTTTACTTTTTCGGGTACTCTTTCCTTCTCAATCATTGGCTGTAGCAAGTTTTTAATAATATTGTTTTGACACCAACGTGCTCCTTGTCGTTTCGCAAGTAAAATAAGAGCGGATCTTAACATTTTTTCCTCAATTGGAATATCTGCAAAGTGACAAGTACATATTAACAGAGAATAGCTTACGAGCACGACATCAAAAGTATAAAATGCGGAGTTTTCTTGTGGTGATACTAGTTTGTCATATCAGTATGTGCATACGACCCGAATGAGCGAAATCAGTGTGCCGGCGCCCGTCAAAAAATTGTATCTTTTACCATTTGACAAAATACCGGCAGTGATCTGTTACGGAGGCTTTCGGTATTCAATACGAACAAAGTCTTGAAATTCGCAAAAAAATTGTGTTACAACTAAACAAAATTCGTCATATAGAAAAACCTACACTGATATTAACTTACCTCTTAGTTCCATAATAGATGTTCGGAACATTTCTAGAATCTTACTATCATTCCACTCTGTGATCTCGTAAAAGAATTTATGCCTCATAATGTTTCTTAGGGTTTGCACCCGATTGAATTTGTCTTCGCATTTGAAAAAGTGCAGTAAGTATACTAAGCATGTGACCAGTGGGCTTTTAGCTGCAAAACAAAATACAATCCACTTTAGTTCACCTGCATAAAGTTTCGTCGCAATGTTCATTTATTTAAGTTGTAATACTTACCAACGCCCATGTGTGCTAGGGGTAATATTTGCATCCACACATCCAGACATTGCTTTATAAGGGAGACAGCTTTAAATTGAATGCAGTACATGGCGTCTAAAATGAATATCCTCAAACGGCTTTTTGCTTCAATGTATCTGCATAGAACTGCATAAAAATGGGACATACTTTCGATTATGTCAAATTCCGGTGTGCGATTAAGTCTGAACAGGGTATACTCAATTTTGCTCAAAACGCAGTCAACTATGTCGATATCTAACCAGCATTTTTTGAGTTTCATTAATATATAAAGTAGAACTTGCTCCGATTTTGTCATGGGCGGAGCGGGTGGCATACACACTTTACTGAACAGTTCAACTTTTCGCGCCGGATCCATCAAATATTTTATGAGTCCTGCAACAAAGTGTCCCGGAGGCCAGCGTTTTATTCGTTCAACCAGCTCATTCATGGCTTTATTTACATCATTTGAGGGCAATTCTATTATTTGTGCAATGGCTTCTTCAATACTCTTATGGTATGAATTTATTACAGAGTCTGAAAAAAGGACAATGATAAGATTAAGAAGCTGAAACCTTTCATGTAAGATAAATTTACCTTTTTATTGTAACTTACCTGGAAAATTCTTCGATGTGGTTTTTATGTAGAAAACTCCATATTTTTCTATCATGTTTAACAATGCGCTTTCCTGGGGATTTTGTTCTACTGATAAATCCCTTTTTTGACATTTTGGTTCTTTTGGTGATTCGTCATTATAGAATTTAATTTTATTATGTTGATTTTCTATATTTCGGCGCGTTGTTAAATTTTGAATCGCTTCAACGATCTCCATTTTTTCAATAATAACAGATAATTGCCGTTTACCACACAGTATATTTTCATTGATATCCTGATTAGCTGCTGCAGTAGAACTCCGAAGAATTCTCTTACATTCGCTTTCTGGTTTTTCAACAGACGCACGTTTAGGCCGTTTCATACGTGTTTCTTGTACATCATTTTTTGTTATATTCAGTTCATTTTTCTTTTGCATATGAGAATCATCTATATTTTCTTCTTCATCGTTACCATATGATGCACGTTTGCTACGACTTCGAGTAGTAATAGAACTCTTTAAATATGAAGGATTTACATCTTGACTTTTGAGGTCATCACAAGGAACATTGTCAGAGCCTTTTGCTTGCGTGGATGAACGTCTTTTAGTATTTATAGAATTTTTTGAAGATGAATAATTCAGACGGTGACTCTCGACCTCTTCACAAGAAATGTTGTTGTCGTAAGCACATTTTACTTGCGTGGATGCACGTGTTCGGGTGGTGATAGAACTCTTTAAAGGTGAACGTTTATCACAGCGACTTTTGACCTCTTCAGAAAGAATGTTGATGGCGTCAGCGCCTTTTGCTTGCGTGGCCGCACGTCTTCGAGTAGTAATAGAACTCTTTATAGGTGAAGAATTCTCATGGTGACTTTCAACTTCGCAATAAATCTTGGTGCCGTCAGCACCAATGGCTCTCGTCGATGTACGTCTTCGAATAGTAACAGAACTCTGTGAAGAGGAAGAATTCACACGATGACTTCCAGTCTCTTCGCGAGAAGTGTTGTTGCCGTCACCACCTTTTGCTCTCGTGGATGCACGTCTTCGAGTAGTAACAGAACTCTCTGAAGATGAAGAACTCACACGATTACTTTTGGTCTCTTCACAAGAAATGCTGCCGTCAGCACCTTTTGCTTGCATGGATGTACATTTTGACAAATTATTTGTATTGAAATCAGAATCGCGACCATTAATCGCCTTCTCAAACTTTTGTTTATTTAATTCTGACATAAATTTAACAGCCTTTTCGTAAACATCTTTGTCATTTAAAGATGCTGAAGAATCAGAATTCAGAACTTTTTTCCTATAAGGCAGAATTTGCTTTGGTTTGATGAGCAATTTCTTGAAAGACGGTGTCTTTACTCTTTGTATTTTACTTTTGGGTAACAGTTTCTTACGTATTTTGTCAAGTTTCGTCAGTTTTTTGTTCTTAGGCGTCGTATCCTTTATATTATCCGTAACTCTTGAAGTAAGTTCATTTTCCACTCTATCATGCACATTATTTAGTTCTGGTTCCTCTTCAAAAAGTAAATTCAGTGATGTGTTTAACGTAGAAGAACTTTGCACACATGCAGGTGAAATATTGTCTTGGATGTCATAGCTGTGATCATCAAATAATTCTTCATTTTGTGTAAACGGTGCTGGTGGTTCTTGAAATTGCAAAATTGGCGACGTTCTCCGTCTAGGAATATTTTCTCTACCTGAATTAACATTTGACAAAAACTTTTTCTCTGGACACGACTCAATATTTTCTTGACAATCATGTTCAAAAGACGTTTTATGCCATTTTCTTTTAAGTATTTCTTTCGTATCTACATCTTCATTGAATAAATCCAAATTCGCACTTAAACCGTTGTTTTTCTCACAAAAAGTTGCAGCATCTTGGCATACAAGCTTTATTTGTTCGTTGCATAGGCTTGATCTAGATGAACATGTTACAACTGAGGGTGTGCTAGGAAGTGTTTTTGGGGGTGTGCTAGGAAGTGGTGTTATCATATCATGTGTTAATCGTACAATACTTAAAATGTTCTGTATTTCAGGATCATTAGTGTTGTCATTGTGTAAATAAATACTGTTGTTTAACTCCAGACATTCTTTTTCCTTCATATTTATCTCACATGCATTTATTTTATTGTGAACAGTGGCTCTAATAGTTTTCTTAGGTGTTGTTTCTTTCGTAGGATTTATATCAATTGATTCTACTCCTTCAATAACGATTGTAGGTAAAGACCAGCTCAGATCATCTTTTTGATTGGATCGCGCTACTGGTTGTTCACAGTGGTCGAAGTCTATTGGGCTTGTAGATACATCAATCATTGCACTCAAAATCACAGGACTTGTGGCAACAGAAATTGTGCGTCTGTCATCTTTTTTGCCGCGTATTTCTGTGCTAATTGGACTGTCATTAATAAAGTAATCAGGACTGTGAAAACATTTGTCACTGTCAGAAAAAGCCAAAGATGAGCCTCTGCCTGTGTCTAGACTCACAAATTCATGATTACAATCATAGTCTTGATTCTCTGAAACATTATGGATAGGTATAGTTAATGTAGCAAACGTGTAAAACGTTCCTCAACCCGTGGAGGGGCAAGTTATGCACAAAGATGGCCAGACAAAGAAATATATATAATAATATTTAAACATATCACGTGGGGTATCAAATGAAAGGGCTTTGTGAGTAGATCACAAATATATAACATACTATAAATATAACATTTTCACTACTTGGTCTAACAATTTAATAGAAAACGTCCAAAAATGCCATCATTCAGAGTTGATTTTGAACTTGTAAAATAATGACAATATTTAAACATATCACGTGGGGTATCAAATGAAAGGGCTTTGTGAGTAGATCACAAATATATAACATACTATAAATATAACATTTTCACTACTTGGTCTAACAATTTAATAGAAAACGTCCAAAAATGCCATCATTCAGAGTTGATTTTGAACTTGTAAAATAATGACTCAAGATGGTCATTTCTTGGTATGGCCGTCTTTGTGACGTCATATCTCCCCCACTCCACGGGTTGAGGAAGCGACAACGTCGTATTTACTACTCAGGAAACACCACCGAATACGACAATACCACTTGTCGGTCTAATACTTCGGTACTACGTAAATATTATTTTCAATACTTAGCATCCCTACTAACCCTCTCAATGAAGGCGTACGGGCTATAGTCCACCATGCTAGCCTAGTGCGGAAAGGTGGACTTCCCATGTGTCTTAGAATTACGTTTTCGGCGTATGCAGGTTTCCTCGCGATGTTATCCTTCAGCATTTGAGAGCAGTCAGTAAAATGTACTTAAGTTTCGAGAAAATCCCATTGGTACATGGCATGGCCGGGGATCGAACTCGGACCTCCAGACCTCTCGGCATCACTGGCTGCGTTTTCCGCACTAGGCCATCGAAGCTCTTATTGTTCTAATAAAGAGTTATAACTCACCTTCATGGGTGTTTCCATCCTTCGGATTTATGTCAGATTTGTCTATTGTTTGAATCTGTGCCTGCAACAAAATATATTATTGTTATATATCAAAAAGTGATAGTTTGTAATGGATTGATTTATATCATGGCAAGTAACATTAGTACGGAATACTCTTTCGCGCGAGGTATATCTCGCACCTGGCTACTATTACATTTTATTGACGCACTAGCTGTTACCCGCGGCTTCGCACGCGAAGCAAAGTTTTTACCACGAGAACAGATTTTCCCGAAATATCTATAGTCTATGTGTTAAATCTATTCAGTAGCAGAGTAACAAACATCTTTACAAACTTTCGCTTAAGAACTAAGCATTGACTTTTTTATTTTCCGTAAATATAACATGCATGATGTACCTACATGGAAATAGTAACTATTTCCATGTAATATAGGAAATAGTAACTATTTCCATGATTATGTATTTACCGTGAATGAAAAAAATTTGCGAGAACCCACCAAAGAGATCATATCTCTATGGTATTTACCTATAAACCATCCGGATAATTTATCCGAATGATAGTGAAAACCGCATCAAAATCCGTTTTGTAGTTTAAAAGATCTAAGCGTACAGAGGGACAGATATGATAAGAAGTAATATAGTAGCAATACCAGGTTAAATATCTGTAACTAGTTGTAGATTTCAGAATGAATAAATAAAATTAATCATTAAATTCTGATATATCAATTTTGCCTGTCACTTTACTTTTTATTGTACCACCTTGCCCTTTATTCCATCGAAATCGGTTTAGCAGAAGTTGAGACATAATTTAATCTTTTTGCTCCGTGCGCCCGCCGCCGCCATCGCCAAGTCGGAATGGAAGACAAACTAGTTACATTAGACATTTATTTAAACCAGTATGCTCAAAAAGTCCATGACATCGAAAGGTGGATGATGTATTTTTAAAAAGCCAACTAGAACTTACATTATTTTTCTCCGAAAAGTCTTCAGTAGACGATGCAGGTGACATAAAAAGATCATCCAAAATATCAGCTTCATCACAACTGTTTTCTCGTCCAGTTATAGGCTCAACCCATGGTTTGTCATCAATTATTATGTTATATTTTTCCAGTATTATTTTATTCTCCTGATTTAATTTCTCTGAAAACAATTTCATCAATATTAAAGAACTGATTGACGGGTCACATAAATTAATACGCTTGATTCTATCTTACCCTGTCAATAGGACTGCAAACATGCCAAATTGTAATTAACCACAATCATTTAAATGTAAATAAATATTCATCTCTGCTATACAATTATATATTACTTAGTATCATTTACCGCATGCGAAATTTAAAATGAACTCTTTAAATAGTTAATGACAGCTACCCTTAAATTAAGAACTATACAGGGTGTAACATTTAGATGGGTCAGTATGGGGAAGACCGAAACTATAAGAGATAGAAAAATATGCTTTGAGGAACCATGTCGTCGATTTTAAAAGATATGAAAAACTGCAATCGAACATTTTGAAAAAAAAAACTTCTATTATTTTAATATGGATATTGGTTGTGTAGGTTGTAAGCAGTAAGTAAATGTTGCTAAGAAACCTTGTATCTAAAATTAATAGAATGTGATGTAAATAATTATTTTATGCAATACCGGAAAAAATGTATTGGTACATACAAACGGCCCCATCAAATGGTCCGCGAAGTCACCCGATTTAACTCCACTAGATTATTTCATGTGGGGTTACGTTAAATATGAAGTCCACAACATAAGCTTGGACACCGCTGAACATCTAATAGCAGCCAGAGGCCATTCTAACACAATTACACACAAAACGCAATAACAAAATCGTTACCTATACGAGTTGATTAATTCGAATATTTAGCTACGTAAATAATTAAAAGAATATTAAATACAAGACATTCTATTAATTTTAGATACAAAGTTTCTTAGCAACATTTACTCATTACAAACTACACAATCAATAGCCATAATAGAATAACGTTCATAAGCTTTTTTACAGTGTCCAGGTCACCGGGTTCGATTCCCGAGTAGTGTATGAGTTTTTCAAAAATCTATGAATGCAGTTTTTCTTTTTACTAAAATCGATGACATGGTTCCTGAGAACAGATCTTCGTATCTCTTATAGTTTCGGACTTCCCCGTACTGACCCATCTAAATGTTATACCCTGTATGTACGTACATAGTTCGAAAGTTCAGTCAAAATACGGTATGACTGTAGTCAATCAAGTTAAGACTCTTAGGTAAGCGTGATGTGATGATTAAATTATATGCCCAGTTAGCTTTGTTATAAATAAGTGCCTATAAAGAGAGAAATCCTATAGACAATGCGTGCGTAACATGCACAACCCTAGCGCCTATTTGTTTTATGGCCCCGCGTGCCAGATAGTTTGGCGTCCACCATTAGTCTTAAAATGTTTAAAATTTGGTGCCATCGGTTCAGCGCAGTGCGCATCAGTCGTCGTCACCAATGCAGACAACCGATGCAACAGACGGACAGTAGACTCGCCAAACTTAGCGGTCTGTTAGAAATTTCCAATTTTAGCGAATGTGTGCCAACATTTTCGTTTAAGAGGATATTCCAGACGTGGAGTTTGCGAAATATAGGTATGTATGTACATATTTGTAAATGCTTACAATGTCTCTTCTGGCAGAAACTACAATTTCAGCCCAGCCAAACCAAAACGCTCTGACCAAAAACAAAAATCAACAAAAATATTCTTCCGGACCGCGTCTACATGCATCAGACGCGTCTGTTTTTCAGCTTTTCTGTTTTTGCTCCAACATTTCTGATTTCTTTAAAAACGTTATAAGCTATTTATTACATTTAAGAGTGAGTAATATGCACAGAACACCGGAAAAAGCTCGCTATTAAATCTGTGGTATTATGAGATAAAATTGGGAATGAAAAACAATCAATCATTTGAATACAAAGAACTTTTAAAAAATCAAAAATATCTGTGATACATTCGTAAATATTACAAAAAATTATAAAAATAGACTGAAAGAGTTTGGAATCGCCGCCGCCAGCCGCGGGGCCGCGCGCGGGGCGATCCCCGCGCGTGCGCGGTGATTCCGTGCTCTGTAAATAAACCCAATACCACAGAGGAAATAATAGTCTCCAATACTCTCGGTGAAAACTAACAAGGTCCGTATATTATAAATAAATATTTAATAATAATATAAATATTTAAATTGTATTGGTGAGTTTTGTCTTAAAATTGGAAATTTAATTATAGTACCTACTTCTCGCTCCAAAAAACTCGAAATAAAAATTGTAATATTTACTAACTTTTTCCACTTGTCACTTCACTGATGATCTGAATAACTTTCATGAGATTATTGTTTTCATTCTTGAGTGATGAAGCATTTTTTTCAAAATTCTTGACATTATTCTTCTCTAATTGGATTTCAATTTTCAAAGCTTCTATGTTAAGATCTTTTTCCATTAAATCTTGCTGCAAAGTAAAACAAAACGAGATGATAATAATTGATAAATATTTTAACAACTTTGTATAAAAATACTCGCTAGCTGTTTGCCGCGAAATTGCCCGCGTAAAAAAATCCCGTGGTGGCTTTCGAGAGGTAGTTTTTTTTACAAGAACGCTGAATAAAAATGTTTACCTTTCGAACTTTACCGGATTCTCCCACAAATTTTCATCCCTAATACGAGTACTTAGGGGTGGTATTTCCAAATTATTAAAACATGGCATCATTGTTTTTTAATTAATATAAAATGTCACGTTTCTAGGCTCAGCAGTTTGGGCAGTTCGTTGATCAGTCAGTCAGTCAGTTTCTGCTTTTATAGGTATATGTATATTGATGATGATTGAAACTACGGACATGTACAAATGTAAACTGCCAAAAATCGCTCGGAATTTTATTCGCTGTACGTGTTGCTAGACATTCAGTACGAGGTGGTGGTGGTACGAGGATTATAAACAGCGAGAAAAATAACGCGCGGTGAAAATTCGCAGTGCGGGTTAACCTTAGGCGTAAAACAGATAGAAGCGAAAACCGAAAGGAGTGAAAAGGGATGTTAAAGTTTGTATGGGAACAAGAATTTACAGATCAAACCATGCCGCGGACAACAATTTGTAACACATACGATACTTTTTAATACGGACAAAGTCGCGGGGCATAAGCTAGTTATAAAATAAAATCCTGACTGACCGACATACAGGTGTAACATAATATAACCATATAGGGGCGTAATGACGGGTTATAACCATATAGAGGCACTGGGTATCGAATAAAGTACATTGTCCAAGTGAACGAAGCCGCGGGCAAAAGCTAGTAGCACATAATATTGAAAATTTTGATAAATAATACAACTTAAATACTTTGATTTATTAATTACCTTTATTGCCTCATAGCTATTTTCTAATGCGACGTACTTCGCATTCGATGTAGCGTCAAGATATTGGATCTTTTTTCGCAATGTCTGTAACATCTGTGAAGTAAAAATACATATTTATTGAAATATCGATGAAAATAAAATCACAGTATCCTGTAAGAACGGTGTAGGTACCCAATACATATTTTTTATTAATTTATGTTTAAAAATAAACAGATCCTGCTATTCAACTCATGGTAGTGGGTAAAGATTCTTAGGTTTCCGTAGCGGCTGAAACTCGAAACTTCTTGAACTAATTTGTCAGTTTGTTAGCAGAAAAATTCGAAAGTGAAGGAACCACAGCTCTTTTTAGACTGCTCTCTTTGCCGCTGGGGCCCAGGGGAGTCTCTCTAGGGAGAGAGTAATCTTTGCATTACCATTAATTAAATTCCACTCTCACACACTTATTGAAAAAAAAAGGAATGCCTACAATGTTGAGTACCCTGTTGTCTGTTGTATTTAAGTAACCTTGCACACTATAAAGTTCTAACAGTCTTATATCCATTCTAGTAACAGCCATATAATTATGTATTATAATACAAGTTAACATACCAGTTCCACCTTTGCATGTTTATCCGAAGCATCATCAAAATTTTTCTCTGAATGGCGTAACAAATCCTTATGTGAATAAAATTTATTGATGAGAACGCTGAAATAAATATAAAATATTTAAGTGTTAGTGAGAATCATAGCGTCCCAAGTTCCCTACAATACAAGGTTGGTATACAAGTCACTAACAATTATCGCACGCAAGCAACGACAGGTAGAAGTAATAACGACTTAAATTCTTTTACTGTTATTACTAATGCATCATTCAAAACGGCTGCAACTAACAAAATAGTAAAATATTATACCTTTATGTCGTAGAATAATTGAAAAAATTTGATCTTTGGGAAAATCTTAGGAAGTTTGCAAAAAGCCGGAAAATTGGAACCAAAGAGTGAATTTCGTTATCATCAGAGCTATTTTCAGGATCTTTGCATAAATTCGAAGTTTGATTAGGACGATTGGAAATTTGAACGCTGATTGGCTAAGCTATGGGTGGTATTATAGATAGAGGCGGCCGCGCCTGGCCGCGCGGCGCTGCCGCTCTTATGAGTTTACATGAGTTTGTATGAGACGAAATAAATAACCAGCGGCGGCGCCGCTTGTCAAATCTTAGGCGCGGGACAAACTCATGCGGCGCGGCGCCGGCGTGGCGCGGGCGAGGCTTCCTCTCATTCGCGTTTCATATGAATTGCACCCCTCTCACTCATGCACCCCGCCCGCGCCACGCTGCTTGTATATTTCCCGTGCTCCGCCGCTTCTATACAATTCAGGCACGGGACAGATACATGCGGCGTCGGGAGCGGGCGCGGCGCCGGCGTGCCGCGGACGAGGCGCGGGCGAGGCGCCCGACAACAAAGGCTAACCCACTATCAACCGTTAGAGATAGTACTGGTAAGCTCACAGAAACTGGGGCAGAGACATAAGCAATAATGCTCAGCACTCACTTTCCAGGCTGCAGAATCACTCAGCAGAGCCAGGATGACTCAATCAGCCTGGAAGAGCAGGAGGCTCGCACCACCAAGGCAGACTGGGACATAGCAAGGAAGGTAGTGGACGAGCCAAAGGTAAAATGGGCAATGAGCAGCTTTCAGCTGTTCAAATCCCCGGGACCTGATGGCATATATCCAATCCTTCTTAAAGAAGGTGCGGCGGTTATACTACCGCACCTAGGTAGGCTATATAGAGCATGTATTGCATTTGGCTTCATCTCCCATTTTGGAGGAGGGTGAAGGTCATATACATACCAAAATCTGGCAAGGCAGACTATGAAGAGGCAAATTCGTTTAGGCCCATAAGTCTGTAATCCTTCTGTCTGAAGACACTAGAGAAGTTGGTAGACAGACATATCAGAGGGGGCCCCCTTGTGAGATAAGCCTCTTCATGGACTGCAATGTGACTATCAGCCTGGCAAGTCGACTGAAACGGCGCTACACTATGTAGTAACCAGGGCTGAGAATGCACTAGAGAACCAGGAAGCCTGTGTCGGGGCATTCCTAGGTATAGAGGGAGCCTTCGACCGCACGACCTTCGAGGCCATTAAAGACGCTGCAATCAGACACAACATAGCACCAACACTATGTAAGTGGATAGACTGCATGCTCAAAGGCAGAATCATTAAATCCGAACTGCTAGGGGACGAAGTATGCGCGCTCACCACGAAAGGCTGCCCACAAGGAAGGGTGTTATCACCAATCCTTTGGTGCCTGGTGGTAGACTCGCTCATAACCAAACTCAATACAGGGCCGTACTACACGGTTGGCTACGCGGATGACCTCTCTTTCTTTTGAGGTATCATTTACCTGAATATCTTACAAATTATTGAAATTAGGATCTACAACCATGTTGAGGGAGAAAAATTTGAATTTTAGGCAGACTAATTAAATCAACATTTTAATTGAAATAAATTATTATTTATGTTCAAAATGACTACCGTCGTTCCTAACATAAGCACGGGCTCTTCTTACTTCTGTGTTTTTTATTTATTTTAAACAACATCTCTAGCTTCATGATATTAAACGCTGAATTAATCCTGTCTATCAACTCTTCCTTTGAATTCATTTCTAAACGTATACACAAGTTCCTTGACCCGACCCCACACGAAAAAGTCCACAGAGGTTAGATCGGGTGACGCTCCCTCACCAGCTGTCTCGGGTGAAGTCATCTTTCAGCAAGACGGCTGTCCAGCGCATTGGACATTAAATGTAAGGGAACATTTAAACCAATGCTTCCCTGACAGTTGGATCGGCAGAGATGGACCCATCCCTTGGCCGGCTCGGTCACCCGATCTGACCCCGGTGGACTTTTTCGTGTGGGGTCGGGTCAAGGAACTTGTGTATACGAGTTTAGAAATGAATTCAAAGTAAGAGTTGATAGACAGGATTAATTCAGCATTTAGTATCATGAAGCTGGAGATGTTGTTTAAAATAAAAAACCACAGAAGTAAGAAGACGGGCCCGTGCTTGTGTTAGGAACGGCGGCAGTCATTTTGAACATAAATAATAATTTATTTCAATACAATGGTATGTATTTTTAATACAATGCGGTTCAATCCTAATAAATGCACATAAATTTATTTCAATTAAAATGTTGTTATAATTAGTCTGCCTAAAAATTCAAACTTTCTCCCTCAACATGGTTTGTAGATCCTAATTTCAATAATTTGTAAGATATCCAGGTAAATGATCCCTCATCCCGTCTTCGTAGAGTCGGTGCAGGGACTGCCACCCCCGTATAAGAATAAGAAGAAGGTTCCTAAACAGTTTCGCTGTATCTCCTATGGCTTCAGTTGTGCCCATACTGTCCCAGTTTAAAAAAAACACACTGGTATATATACACTACGCCATAACAATGTACAATTTAAAATCTCATATACAAATTGTGAAAATCGAATCAAAATGCATTGAGTATTTTGCGAAATTAACCCGAACACCAAGTTACCATGCTGCTTCTGTCTGTACAGAAGCGGCATGGTAGCGTGGTGTTATTATTGATATTGATGATATTCCTCTACTCAGTTCAGTTGTTTGTTCCACTTTTATTTTAAAGTATTTTACTACAATTAACATGCAGGAACTTTTAAAACTCCTGAGGTTGTGTTCAAAGTTGAACAAATAGTAGGGGTTGGTTGGTTGGAATATAAAATAAGAAACAGCTGAGCCATACCACACTGGAGATACTGAGTTAAATTGGAGAGGTATGATCCAGTATTCAATAGTGGGCTTCTCATGTTGATGGCATTAGAAATATGCATATTGTAGCCCTAGGTCAAGTAAAAAAATAATAAAAACTACATAAATAGGAACTTTGGATGATACTTACCCTGTAGCAATTATTTTACTTTTTATTGCTTTAAGTTGTTTGTGCTGTTGATGTGCAAAATTAAGATGATCCTGTATAAGAAAGAGAATTAAAGGTCAGCGTGGACAAAAGGAGGCGCAATGAAAAATACTTTAAAAAATTACACTTTTTTGGAAACCGACGATTGGAGGGGAGAAAAGGGGGCGCTGAGGGAAAAAAAATGTGTGACATTTAGCAGTCGAAGCACCCCGAAGGTTGGGTTCGTTAGGTTACTGGTGACCCTTGGAGCGAGCGAAGCGAGCGACAGTACCTGGAAGGAGGTAACAAGGAAGAGCGATATTTTTTTCATTGCGCCCCAAAAAATTTTCCTCAGCGCCCCCTTTTCTCCACTCCAACATACATAAATGTATGTATGTTGGGTTGGAGTGGAGAAAAGTCTTTTAGGTTAAAACCTAAGACTTACAGTATTGTTGCATGTTGAACCAAGGAAATTCAAGTCAAAATCAAACACTGTGTCTTCATAATTCGAAGCCATCGTAAATAAACAACTATTTCATAGCATTCACTACACAGATTCATTAGTTTCCATTTTCTCACATAGTTACTGAGTGGTGAATAAAAACCGGCGCGCGAATCAATCGATACGTACGAATTCGGTGTTGCCATGCCACCTGGAAAATTTAAATTTTCATGTCTTCAAGTTATGGTGCGTTCACACGCGCGCCGTGCCGCCACGCCCGTACAGCCCGGCAAGCAGCCCGGGCGTTCGTTCCGCTACCGTAAACATATGGATTTCAGGGTTACTTTTAAGGCTCCCCGAAACGATCAATTGCGATTGATCAGTTACAATACCTATATTATTTATACCATTGTCACTCTAAAAAGAGCATTTTGTTCCTCGAAAACAGTGAATAAGGCTCTCTGTTAGTCAACAGAGAATAAAAACATTTTGAATTTGGAACAACACGAATTGTGTACAAAAAATGAATAAAACGTGCTGATCGTACCTACTGCCTGACTAGAGAGCTATTAATTATTAAGAATTTAACGCGGGGAAATACAAAATTGGGCCGACATCTCGATATTTCCCTCATATTTCCCATTTTTGCAAGTCTCCATTGCAACGCATCAATAAAGTTTGAATGCGTTCCATTCCATATACCTTGATCAAATAAATAATACCCCTGTGGTTTAAGACCAGGGTGCGGGTGGAATGAACGATGTGGAATTTTCTGGAGTGGAATTATTTTCAAATATGCATTCAAAGATTTTTAAGAAACCACCGTTTGAGTCGGGAATCGAACCGGACAAATGTGTAAAAAGCGCACCTGTAGTTTTAAGATACTAATGGATAGGGTCTATCATTAGAATTAATTCAGTATCTTAAATTAAAGGAAGGTCGAGAAAATTCAACATTTCGTCTTCAATTTGTAGGGTACAAAAATTCCACTCTGTTTAGCAGTTCTAATGTGTACGCTGGGGTAACGTTCTGTCTGCTAGCGTACACATGGCCGAACTTAAAAACGGTTTATATTACGGCAACGAATTTACACACAAATAATGCTCTCGGTCTTGGTATATAGAAGATTTTTCTTGTTTGACTAGCGGCAACACTGGTTTGACGTTTTTTATTTCATTGTAAACAAAATAAATAAAAATTGCAACAGCCACAGACTACGGACAGAGGGATCATTAAATAAAGTGTTTACATTTACTATTTAATTAACTAATTACCAAAGTCGCTTTTTGTTGTAGCATTTTCCAAGGTTCGTATGTACTTTATGCCAAATTTTCTAACAGTATTAAATTTATTATACCTATTTCAATTTTGATGTCCATGCCGTGCTTGCCTGCGATTCACCAAGTTCAAGGTTGCCTGGGGACCAGACCAGTTTTCTCTGTAGCGACATGCTGCTTTACTACCCACTTGTGTTAGGACATTGACATTGCTACAATTTTGCCCTTAGAAATATAAATTTAAACATTACGCGCAATTAGGCGCTATACATAACTACCTACCGTAGAGACAAAATAAATGTATAACTTCATAATTTAGAAACCCAGATTTTCCCTCAATTTACCTCATCAAAGCTTTCGAGAACTAGGTAGATATTTATTTCTATTGCGCACGGTTCAATTGCAAAAAATATTGTAGGGTACGCACGTTTCCTAAGTAGGTAGGTACCTACGCACGTAATACATACCATGTGCAATAATCTGAAATTATTCACTCTTTTTTTGCAGATGGGTTATAATAATTATAAAGCAAACAAATTGAACACTGTTCAAAATTCGAATAGTTTATATGATCGTGTTGAGAAATTACTTGTATCACTCGAATGGAGTGATTGCTGTTTCTCTATAACTGGTAAAAAATTTAAAGCTCACAAACTAATAATGAGCATGAGCAGTCCTGTGTTTACAGCTATGTTTTTTGGCCCACTTTCAACCACTGAGGATATAATAATAACAGATATAGAACCCGATACATTCCAACTTTTACTGAATTATATTTACACAGACAAAGTTAAAATATCTTCAATTGAACAAGCTTTTGGATTGTTGTATGCTTCAAGAAAGTACATGCTGGAACCACTGGGTGAAATGTGCAGTGCATATGTGCAGGCACATATAAGCATTGACAATGTTTCCACAGTATTGAATTATGCTGATTTTATGCAAGAAAAGGAATTGATATCCTCAGCAATGAAAATATTCTGTGAACACGCACATTATTTGCTGCAAGAAAATAAGAAGACTTTGTCTTTGTCATGCATGAAAGATATCCTTGAAAGAGACCAAATAAATATTGCTGAAAAAGATATCATCAAACATGTTTTTGATTGGACTGTGATATATTGCGAGCAAAACAATCTTCCCAAAACGTTGAAAGACAGGCGTGAGATATTAATGAAGAATGGCCTGTTTAAGCTATTGAGATTTTTTACACTTTCTTCAGAAGAATTGGATGAAATTATTGCGGAAGAAAATAACATTCTTCTGCCTTTGGAAGAGGATGCTTTTAGAGGTAAAAGTAAGGGCACACACATCGAAAACAAAGCCATAGTTGATTATGTGTGCTCTACTCCAATAGCACGAAACACATTGAAACTTGAATGTCTATTTTGCTATCGCAGTCCTGCTAAGTCAGTATCGCCTATAAACATAGATTCAAATAACTATGAGATACATACAAGAGTGAAAGCCAATAAATCTGTATTTATAACTTCACTTCGTGTTCCAACAAGATTGGAACCTGTGGAAAATTTTCAGGATTATCTCAATTATTATACAAGATTATATTCTGAACAAATAACCATTTCTGTGGTGCGTGAATCAGACAACAGTATCGTTAAATTTACAAAATTTACGAATAAAGTTGAATATGATTCAACAATGGACATAAATCTTCCTGAGCCTTGTTACATAAAGAGAGAAAAATGGTACAAAATAAGTTTTGCATGGCCATCTGATGCACCTATTTCCCATAAATATGTGGTGGAATATAGGAACAGGTTTTATAATGATAATGATATAAAGATTGTATTCGAAGACATCTCAGGTTCTGGAAATAACGGCAGTTTTTTGACTGGCTTAAAGTATTGCCTATAAGTTTACAATATCATTTTGATAATTTTGAATGAAATGAATGCCTAAAATGTGTTTCTACCTAGTTTATGTGTCTATAATGTGTGCAGGCAGATCAGGTGCAGCCTTTAATTTCACACCAAACCACAGAATAATAGACCAAACTAAAACCTATGTAGTCGAGCTATTTATTAATGAACATGATCTTTTAAAACTTAATAGGTATGCTGTAAGTACCTAATCGTATTATTATAAATGATGTTAGTTACCTACATCTTTTAATTTTCTGTAAGTACTTGAATGTCGAATTACGGAATAATGAAACTCATTCCAATTAGCAGTTTAAATAAGATTAAGTACGGCTACTATATTAATACACCATCCCATAATTTAGTCAAAATGTTCGCGGCGACAAATGTTAAGATTTGTATGAGAACAAAAATTTACAGATCAAATTTACGTGCCGCGGGCAACAGTTGCAAGTAGGTAACTTATACGATACATTTTAATGCGAACGAAGTCGCGGGGCATAAGCTAGTATTAAATAAAAGTCGGACCTCTGGCACCCCTGCTTCAGAACTTGTCCGACCCAAAGGGCTTGCAACAGATTACTTACCTACCTATTCCTTCAGATAAGTGTCGTATGTCAGATTTACAGCATTTGCGCTCCCTTAAGTTTCTCAATCGTGCTCTAGTCTGCAACTCAATACAAACACCCCTTCTATCTCATTCCCGTAGCCATAGTTTTAGATTCATAAGAAAGTAATATTATGTAGTAATGAATGATTTATAAGTCTACTATAATACTACCACCTACTCACATTATTTAATTAAACTTGAATTTCTAATGTATGTCGTAATGATCAAATCTCAACGTAATACCTAATGTAAGTGGCAATATTTAACTTTTAGGACTATTAAACTATGTCTATGTCCATGTTGTTTTTTTCTAAAATGTAAATAGGTGCGTCCAGACCGGCCGAGCCGCCGCGGGCGCGGCACGCCTCGCGAGGCAGCGCGGTCGGTGTGGACGGGACAGGGGCGCATGCCTCGCCCGCATGCTCGGCCGCGGCATGCGCCTGTCACGTCCACACCGACCGCGCCGCCGCGCGAGGCGGGCCGCGGCCGCGGCGGCTCGGCCAGTCTGAACGCACCTAATGAATGGTTTATCTATATATATCTATACATATAATAAAATCGTAAAGGCCAAAAAGTCTGTACATTGAATATATTCGGAAAAAAAACCAACCAGGGCGACTTAAAATGAGTAACTGAACATGTTAGAACAGTTATTAAAATTTATGTTTGTCTGTCTGTCTGTCTGTCCGCGCATCATCCTAAACCACTGAACGGATTTTGACGAAACTTTGTATAGTGGTAGTGTATATCCCGGAATAACATAATAAATCACAAAAATCTCGAAAAATTGCCGAGAAATGTCAACCAGCAATAAAAAAACTCTCATTTGTTAAAATTTGTATGAACTTACAGGTCTAGAGTAGCCTGGTTATGTTTGAAAGTGTTACAAGTGAGCCCAGTTCAAAGGATAGGTAGGGCAGGGCTACTCTGCAAACTACCATAGGTTTTTTTTATTATAAACCCTGACTGACTGACATACAGGATGTAACAAAATCCCTATATTGACCGGTTACAGGGGCTCTCGGTATCGAATACCTACTGATTTGTTTTCTACAGTGACTGGCCATTGGCTTAGTTGATGGTGAGTGGTGACCACGGGTGGTGATCCTGCCTACTGAGCTAAAGGTTTTGGGTTCATTCCCACCCGGGGCCAACATTTGTGTTCGCGCGTTTGTTCGTGCGTTTGGTTGGTTGGTTCGCGCGTTTCGCGCGATTGTTGGTTGCGGGTTGTTCGCGCGTTTGGTTGGTTATTTGGTTGGTTTGTTCGCGCGTTTGTTTGCGCGTTTGATTGGTTTTGGTTGGTTTGTTTGCGAGTTTCGCGCGTTTGTTCGCGCGTTTGTTTGCGCGTTTGGTTGTTTTTGGTTATTTGGTTGGTTTTTTCGCGCGTTTCGCGTTTTTTCGCGCGTTTGTTCGGGCGTTTTGTTGGTTGGTTGGTTTGTTAGCGCGTTTCGCGCGTTTGTTCGCGCGTTTCGTGCGTTTATTGGTTGCGGGTTTGTTCGCGTGTTTGGTTGGTTCGTTCGCGCGTTTCGCGCGTTTGTTTGCGCCTTTGGTTTGTTGGTTGGTTATTTGGTTGGTTTGTTCGCGCGTTTCGCGCGTTTATTCGCGCGTTTCGCGCGTTTGTTTGTGCGTTTGTTCGCGAGTTTGGTTGGTTGGTTCGCCCGTTTATTGGTTGCGGGTTGTTCACGCGTTTAGTTGGTTGGTTATTCGGTTGGTTTGTTCGCGCGTTTGTTTGCGCGTTGGTTGGTTGGTTGGTTATTAGGTTGGTTTGTTCGCGCGTTTGGTTGGTTGGTTATTTGGTTCGTTTGCGCGTTTGTACGCGCGATTCGCGAGTTTGTTCGCATGTTTCGCGCGTTTGTTGGTTGCGGGTTTGTTGGTTATTTGGTTGGTTTGGTCGCGCGTTTCGCGCTTTTATTTCCGCGTTTTGTTGGTTGATTGGTTCTTTGGTTGGTTTGTTAGCGCGTTTCGCGCGTACGTTCGCGCATTTCATGCGTTTTATGGTTGCGGGTTTGTTTGTGGCTTTGGTTGGTTATTTGGTTGCTTTGTTCGCGCGTTTCGCGCGTTTGTACGCGAGTTTCACGCGATTGTTCGCGTGTTTGTTTGCGCCTTTGGTTGGTTGGTTGGTTATCTGGTTGGTTTGTTCGCGCGTTTCGCGTTTGTTCGCGCGTTTCGCGCGTTTGTTCGCGCGTTTGATTGTTGGTAGGTTAGTTGGTTTGTACGCGCGTTTTGCGCGTTTGTTCGTGCGTTTGTTCGCGTTTGTTCGCCTAATTTTATTGTAACTAGACGCTGTCTGAGTATAGGACAGATAGCTATACCTACTTCCAAAATATATATAAATATAATACAAACGCGCAAACGAACCAAATAACCAACCAACCAAACGCGCGAACAAACCAACCAAATAACCAACCAACCAAACACGTGAACAAACGCGCGAAACGCGTGAACAAACCAACCAAATAACCAAATAAACCCGCAACCAACTAACGCGCGGAACACGCGAAACGTGCGAACAAACGCGCGAACAAATGCGAAACGCGCGAACAAACCAACCAAATAACCAAAACCAACCAACGCGCAAACAAACGCGCGAACAAACCAAACGAATAACCAACCAACTAAACGCGCGAACAACCCGCAACCAACAAACGGGCGAACCAACCTACCAAACGCGCGAACAAACGCACGAACAAACGCGCGAAACGCGCGAACAAACGCGCGAGGCGCGCGAATAAACGCGCGAAACGCGCGAACAAACACGAAACGCGCGAACAAACCGACCAAATAACCAACCAACAAACCAAAGGCGCAAACAAACGCGCGAGCAATCGCGCGAAACTCGCGTACAAACGCGCGAAACGCGCGAACGAACCAACCAAACACGCGAACAAACCTGCGAACAAACCCGCAACCAATAAACGCACGAAACGCGCGAACAAACGCGCGAAACGCGCTAACAAACCAACCAACCAACAAAACGCCCGAACAAACGCGCGAAAAAACGCGAAACGCGCGAAAAAACCAACCAAATAACCAAAAACAACCAAACGCGCAAACAAACGCGCGAAACTCGCAAACAAACCAATCAAACGCGCAAACAAACGCGCGAACAAACCAACCAAATAACCAACCAACCAAACGCGCGAACAGCCCGCAACCAACAATCGCGCGAAACGCGCGAACCAACCAACCAAACGCACGAACAAACGCGCGAACACAAATGTTGGCCCCGGGTGGGAATGAACCCAAAACCTTTAGCTCAGTAGGCAGGATCACCACCCGTGGTCACCACTCACCATCAACTAAGCCAATGGCCAGTCACTGTAGAAAACAAATCAGTAGGTATTCGATACCGAGAGCCCCTGTAACCGGTCAATATAGGGATTTTGTTACACCTGTATGTCAGTCAGTCAGGGTTTATAATAAAAAAAACCTATGGTAGTTTGCAGAGTAGCCCTGCCCTACCTATCCTTTGAACTGGGCTCACTTGTAACACTTTTAAACATAACCAGGCTACACTGACCTGTAAATTCATACAAATTTTAACAAATGAGAGTTTTTTTATTGCTGGTTGACATTTCTCGGCAATTTTTCGAGATTTTTGTGATTTATTATGTTATTCCGGGATATACACTGTCACTATACAAAGTTTCGTCAAAATCCGTTCAGTGGTTTAGGCGTGATGCGCGGACAGACAGACAGACAGACAAACATAAATTTTAATAACTGTTCTAACATGTTCAGTTACTCATTTTAAGTCGCCCTGGTTGGTTTTTTTCCGAATATATTCAATGTACAGACTTTTTGGCCTTTACGATTTTATTATATGTATAGATATAGATGCGGCGGCAAATTTTGTGTGGGATCTAGCGATGCGTTTCGTGTTCATCTTATACAAACTCATGTAATCTCGTACAGAGAGGCAGCACCGCGCCGCCCGTCGCCGCCACTTATTATAATACAGCCCTAAACTTTGGCAGTCAACGCTACATGCTGATACAATCATATTTAATAACACACCAAAAGCACGAAATGTGCTTTTGGTGCGTAAAAACTCGCAGCAAAACTAAGCATAATCGCTTTTTGCTGCGAGCTGGCTGCTGCAAGCGAGTGATTCAAATTTCGAACACCACTGGCTTCTCGAGCGCCAGCCACACTGTACCATCATCATCATAATTCGAAACTTCAGATTTTCCACTGTAGAATTTCTTTGGCGTATGCAGGTTTTAATGATACCTACCTATTTAAATTTTCAAGTTACTGCGTTTATAGAAACCGATACTCCCGTGCAAATTTTCAGCCAAAAATTTAGATGTTGCGTTCGGAAACTGCTTTCTATGAATACCAAACATGATATTGGTCCATAGGAATCGATCCTAGGCCATAAAGTGTAGCGGTGTAGCGCCACACCTGCGGAAGGTTTCGCGCGGAACAAGTTAAGAGGGACAAATATATTGAACCACTTAGAGTAAACTTAGTTTTCCAGAAAACTGTAGGTAGGTACGTTGATTGTGTAAAAATACAATAAAAAATTCAAAGAACATTCAAATTCATTCAACATTCAAATTTGGAATTGTGAAGTGGTGAATACAAACACATGTAAGATGATGCCAATATTAGCAAACATAACAAACAATTTACCAATTACTAACACGGTGGTCCTTCGAATTTTTTCGTTAGAAGAATGATTCGTTCTGCTTCGCGAATGCCACTGAGCCTCGCCCCGTGTACAGTAGCAAAATATCCTGGCACCGTCGCTTCGCCGGCAAAGAGAAGTTTGGGCGGTGTAGGGTCGCAGGGACCTGGCACGGGCGTGCCTAGTTCACACTGGTGGCTCACAAGTGAACAGCAACTCATGTATGAATAAGCCCCACAAAAATGAGGATCAGACGCCCAGCGAGATCGCAGCATCATTTGTGGATAGGGAAGGCACGGGTTACCAGTAAATCTACGCAACAATTGTGTCAATCCTTCGGCAACATCACTATCCGCCATCGATTCCATGAAGGCGGCTTCTTGTCCCGAAATCCAAGCGCATAACACGTGCTTGCTACCTGGCATCTCATCAACGGCGCACACACCCCGAGTCCAATCGCTCTTACACTGTAGCTCCTCAGCCGACCAACCCAGTTTTAAATTACCTTCATGACAAACCCAGAACGGCTCAGCATATTCAAGAAATATTTTGTCGCTGAGACCAAATCCCAAGTTACATATCGCGTCTAATTTGCAAACTGGAAGCGGTGGAGCAAACAATTTGTCCGCCTGACATTTCAGACATCCAAGCGACATCGTAAGGATAACATAATCGGCATACATTTCCTCGCCATCACAACACTTGACGAGCACGCGGCCTTTGCCAGTCTGACCTTTACCCCAGCGGACTACGCTTACTGGTTTAGTGTATCGTATGCAGTTATCCGGTAAACCTCGTAGTAGAGGCGCTAACACCCCTACATATCCCAGAGGAACTCGAACAGTTCCGCCGGGAAGCTCCAAGTAGCTACCATACTGATCTGCACTAACGAGGGATAAATCATCACCGCATCTATTCCTCAAGATGTTAGCTAAACCAAACATTACGCGAGCTGCGTCGTACCTTTGATCTTCAGGAAAGTTATGTAGCTCTTGCTGTATACGTAGGCCAATGAAATTAAGTAAAGTTCCGTGCATTCTTTCTCCTCCTAGTCTAAATAAATTCGCCGCTTGTTGCTCTATTTGTCTGAAGGTATGGTAAGACGTAATTGTAACGGGTAAATCTATTGCACGCCCTTCGCTAGTACAAAATAACCCACGCGATGGGTCAAGGCGAGGCAAAGGGGTTTGTAAGAGTCTGTCGTGAGATGCCAATGTGTAAACAGAATTAGGCAGGCAAGCACCATAAATCCATTCAGCTCCCATTTCGATGACTGAATCTCCAAGCCAGCACGAGTGGATTCGTCCTCCAGGTCTGTGAACAATCGTTTAACATTAGAAAGTTACCACTGCGGAGCAGTTGACTGATTGGTACGAACTTCATAAAACATTGCAATTACGGACCTTTCTTTTGCCTCGAGGACCACAAAGTTGCGAATGCCGCACTGTGTGAGACGGTGCGCAGCCGAGAGTCCGGCCATGCCCGCGCCCACGATGATGACGCGCGGCTCCTTGGAGTTGGGCCCGATGCTGCACGAGTCGAGGATGCACTGCTCCCTCCCCGCCGCACTCACCGCGCTGCAGAGCCCTCGCTGCAACCTCGTCACCTCGTGCAACGAAATACGCAGACCCCCGAGCCATACTAATTTTAAACGCGATAATTTCATCTTGTAAAATTGCTATAAAACATTACGTAGGTAGTGCTATTGATTTCAAATATTACATCACACCTAATTTTGAAAAATGGGCTGGCAAATTGATGCCGACGATGCCGACAGATAACTACTGACTTTTGAGATTTTGTTATTTTTATTTTTAAAATTTATGGCTATTTAATAATATTCTTTTTTCTTATCAAACTGCTTAATGTGGGGTAGGTACTTAGCTATAAGAAACTTTTTGGTTTTAATTTTCTTCCTCTGTTTAGCCCGTTCACCACAAAATGAATTTTTGGTGAAGTAAACAACCCTAATTAACTATGGAAGTCAGCGAGGGGGTCCAAGTTTTATTCGTATGCAACAAGTACCTAGGTATACCTTAAAAAGTGTATGTTGTGCGAGAAATTAAAATAAAAGCGTCTGACTATGGGTACTTACTTACATACTCGTACCCGTGTTCGTACCGTACAGTTCGTTACAAATTGTCCCTTGTTAAATTTTATTATAGCTGCCTATCACACGCTAAAGGCACTAGTTGTGTCACAGAACACCGGAAAAAGCTCGCTACGCTCGTTTTATTAAATCTGTGAGTTGTGTCCCATTCAATGTGTGAAACGCCGGTTTCTTATATCATACCAATATTATAAAGAGGAAAGATTTATATTTTTGTAAGTTTGTAATGAATAAACTCAAAAACTACTGTGCCGATTTCAAAAATTATTTTACCATTGGAAAGCTACATTCACCCTGAGTGACATAGGCTGTATTTATTACAAAAAAATGTCCACCCGTGCGAAGCCGGAACGGGCCGCTAGTTTATGCATATAAAACTACGACTTGCCTAAAAGGACTTTGTTCTAGGACCGTAAACCCCATTAAAAAAACTCACCATCACATCACATGAATGATTAATTTATTTAATACTCAACAATAAATAAAATATTATATACCGTAGGTACTCAATGGGTACCTACACATTGTCTAAAAGTAATACAGTAGTAGCGAGTTAATAAGCGAGAAGGGCGAGTTAATATGTAAAAACCTCGCGTGGACAAGACGTTCAGCGAGTTGTTGGACGCAAGATAGAACCCCTTCTTTACTATGCCCCGGTCTATTTCTCGGTGGATTCAGGCCCAAACGTCTGGTCAAATTCAAATATTTTATTGCATGAAATCTACTTCCGTAATAGTCGGAAGTAATAGATGTTATGAAGCTTTACATTCTACAAGACACCTACTTACTTACATTCTACAACCACATACCTTACTTGGGTAAAATTAACATTTCAAAAATAATAAAATTATGTGGGTACCTACTTAATACTAATTACAAGTTTCAACTTACAACACATTTACAATGATACCACGGGGAAAAATAATCTCCGGTGCAGGATTTGACGTCACCTGTTTGGCCAATTACTTTCACGAGTGTCTGCAAAATCCTACCAGACAGGTGGGTAGTACAAAACGCATGTAATGATCATCTACAGTACTCACAGGCGAAAAATTAACCATCTTTGGTACCTAGTAGGTTCCACGGACCACAGGTAAGACGAGGCGAAGATATACATCGGTAGTTATTATACATTACTTTGATTTGCCATACATGGCCCAGACAAAGCCATAATTCTGAATAATTTATTTATATAAATTGTAAGGGCTGCATGTATTAGCTATCTAAGTAGTTCTTGATAAACATGATAATTTAGGTAGGTAAGTTATGTAATATAGTATTACCAGTGGTATTACAGCCTAGATATGTACATTTTGGTCTTAATGGTTACATGTTTAACTAGGGATAACTAGTATATTAAATAATGCAGCAGCAACAACAATAGAATAGAATTCGTACAGTAAATCCACATAATACTACAGGGCTAGTCACGTAGGATGTAGAAGGATGTCTACCTACTTTTGTTGAGATTGAGTTTTTAACACTTCATCAGCTGACATTTTTACTTCTTCAAAAGATATTTGAATATCGTTCTCTTCGGTAAAACGTGAGCATATAGCTAGTCTCAGGAAATAAACATCATCAATTTTAGATGGAACAAGGTGAATCTTTCCACGACCGTTGATACGCCTTAGCAAATCTTCGTTAATTTCATTGCTTCCCTTTAACCTAAAGCAAACGAGTCCCATGGTCACCTCCTCAAATATTTCGAACCTCTCGTCGGAGTGACAAAGCCTTTCAAACAAATGAGCAAGCGCAATGTGTTTTCTAATGTGCTTTTGAAGGTTCTCGACCCCGTAAAGTCTAAGCACGAACCATAACTTGAGCGCTCTGAAGCGTCGTCCCAAGGGAATCTGCCAATGGCGGTAATCCGGCGCCGAACCCTGTTGGTCATGTTTCAAATATAAGGGGTCTACATTGAACGCGTCGACGATCCAGCGAGGTTGCTTGAGCCACATTGCCGAGCAATCGAAGTTGACCAGCATCCACTTGTGGGGGTTGAAGTTAAAGGAGTCTGCCTTCTCAATGCCCTTCATGAGGTAGCGGTACTCGGGGCAGATGAACGCGGAGCCCGCGTAGGCGGCGTCCACGTGAAGCCACACGTCGTGACTCAAGCACACGTCTCCGATTTCGTCTAAAGCGTCGAAAGTGCAAGACGATGTCGTACCCAGTGTAGCCACAACCTGAAATTAAACAAATTTATATTTAAGATCGTGGTAGACCGCCCCATGTTCGAGTACCTGTATATACCTACTTAGTTTCTCGGTACTTAGTACCTGCGGTTTTTTTGTCTTATTAAGTCTGGATTTTGTTGCAACGCGTATGTCCTCGTGAAGTTAGGTATGTTATTAGAGTGAATACAGACAGAATGGGCCACCAACCCGAAATCCTGATAAAGGTGGCAGGAGGCGGCTGGGGAGTGTGAATACCGGGTGTGTGCTCGCTCATGGGGTAGACCTGTGTCCAACTGTGGACGGCAACAGGCTGATGAGGATGTAAATTTAATAGAGAAAGGACATCGACACTTACGTAAAATGGTATAAGCCCATTTCGAATATCTTCTTCTATGGCATCACGCAGAATATCACCACGAAGACGTCTCTTGTCGTCCGGCTTCAATGACCTAAGCTTTACACCGCCCAACAGTCCAGCTCGCTCGACCGAAGAATGTGCTTGTTCTGTAAATTTCGTTTTAGAAAAAGTTATAATTCACTTTATATATTACATGCTGAAAAAATTACAACGCAAGTTATTATGTAGATTAAATAACCAAACTGATTTCGTCAGCGCTAACAAGTATTGTGCTACCTATGTTATTCTAGGATAAAATAAGTTAGCTATACTGTACCAAGATCCGTTAAAATCTGTTCAGCCGTTAAGCATAGCGTGACTCTTGAGAAACAAACATCCAAACTGACAAAACTTTCGCATTAAATATTTTAAATGAAATGAAATTTATTTATTTGCGCGAACATCAGGAGCCTATAAGAAGGTTATCAAATATAGGTAGTGTTTCAATGTCTCACCAGGTTAATTAATGGCATGCAAAATTTTTCTTACTAGGTACCTACTAAGTTAATTAACAGAGTCTACTTATAGTAGAATCGAATAAACTTACTATTGCAATATCCCACAAGCTTAGAAAGAATATCATATTCAGTCCATTCAGGATGCTGTTCCTTTACTCTCTGCATGGTTCGATTCTTAGCGCCAAGCAGCGCCACCAGGGTGGCCTCGCTGGCTGTGCCCTGGATGACGCCGCCGCCCTCGCCCCCCGATCGCGCCAGGAACTGCTCAGGCAGACCTAGCATCTGACCCAACCAGTCCAGCATTACCACTTCCAACTCCGTGCATGCCGGGCTGGCGATCTGTAAAATCATGACATACAATTTGTTAGAATAGACACATAAGAATTATTAGATACATAATATTTAAAAGCAATTTTTGTATTTATATTTATAATAAAGATCTATGGAACTTAATAATATAATAGAATATGGTAAGTATAATTATTTAATGCTCAATACTAGCGATAATTTGAACTATAAGAAAGATGTAGGTAGGTATATAGTAAATTCACCGTAAAAGTTAAATATAAAAACTACCCTCTTTGAGACATTACTTAACCTAAGTGGTAGCCACGACATTCATCAAATTCGGTTAAATAGGTACTTACATAAACAAAATATGGTATCTGTACCATACCTACACAACTTGTAGTCTACAAGTAGTTATCCTTGCCCGCAATTATATTGACCTGACATTGCTAAATGACATTGATTCATGAAACTGTATACAGGTTGTGGTTATGTCATCATTTGTGTTGTGTGGTGTTCGCGAACTCAGTCATACATCGTAATATCTACAGTGCCGCTCACCGATTGCATATCGCCTATTTACAAAATTAGCCTAAGCAATTTATGAAACAGCGACGTAGGTACTACAAAACAGCCTGGCAGTCTGACTGACATAGTATAGGCCGATTGTTAAATCCGACCGTTTATTGTTCGACGATTCGGGAGCGAGCAATTTTCGTTGTTCAATCTCTTTCATTTGTTCCAGAAATCGAATTTAGGTATTCATTAATTAAAGAGATGATTGTTTAACTTTGATATTTCTTTCAATTGATAAACCTTCGGGATCAGTCGGTCGGCTCAGCTTTTGTTATAAGACAAACATTAATTTCCATATTTTGCAAGAATTGGTAGATAGTACCTAATTTCCTTTTCCGTCTACTGTGGTTCCGTATATTCCTGCAGATTCATTCATTTTAATTATGGGTAGGTACAAATGTTTAAATGTTTTAATTTATGTAGATACTTTTTGTCGGGACTGCGCTTCTAGTGCACGGGATTACATTTTTCATTGTGATTATTTGGTAAAATCCTGAACACTTTTTCCATATACATGATCCTAAAGAGAAACCTTACTTACTATTAAAACTGCTTGACTTAAGTACCCCTTAGGAGCCGAGCAAAAAGAAAAGTCAGAAACAACTAAAACGCGGGCGAGGTCGTGGGAAACGGCTAATAAGACTCACCCAAGTGAAGCCGATGCACGCGATGGCCCCGCTGAGCATGTCTGCCACGATGGCCGGGTAGGAGTTGGCGGTGGGGAAGTAGGCGTGGAAGCGCGGCGAGTGCCAGTGCGTCACGCCGGACATGACCACGCGCTCGATGTCTGCCATCACGGCCGTCCACGGCTCCGGCTGCTCCGGCGCCTGCGCGGGCACCAGCGGCCGCAGGTAGCCAGGCTTCACGGACGGCACCACTTGCCTGCAAATATTGTAGTCACTTTTCAAAAAACAATAAGTTGTCAAGTAACAATATAGGTAGGTACTTGCTCTATGGGTACCCGGTTACCTGAACTGGGATAAATGCGTCGGTGGGGCAATTGCGCAAAATGAAATTACTTAGTAAAGATAAGAGTAAAGTTAAGAATCTACGAACGAAAAACATTAATCCATTATTTTTGAATGGAATTTTATACCTTGATTCAGCGAACTTTAATAAGTAAACTAATTAAATTTAAACTTATAAAGTAAACTTATTAATTACAGAATTTTTATTATCAATTTGACTTTTGACTTATAATTCATTTCGTCGTATTTGCCCATCGACGCATTCTAATCACATTTTAAATAAATTACCTACACGGCAATTTTGAACCGGCCAACAATTGTATTCTATTCCAATCTTCAGATAATAATTGTCTTTACTTAAACTGCGGATTCGTGCAGTAAACATTCACTAAAACCACAGAGTTCCACTAAACCAGCAGTCATCCACTGCATCGCCAGTTGAATTGCTTGCTTACTCATCCACTGCTGGTTATGATATCCACTCAGTATTAAACTTAAAACATGCTAGTTAGTAGCGTATAAAATCAGGACCATGTATGGATTGAGAGGTAATTTAGATAAGTTGCTAGGTATGTACCAAATGTTTCATGTGTCCATTTTAATTTTACCCCATTGACAAGACATACCAACCTTTCTCTAATATTATCCAGATATTCCGCTATGTAATCCGTCATCGCCTTGGCGAAATCTTTAAAATCACCGCTATCCATCGCGTCTGTAAAAATAATAAATTGTAAAGTAGTACTCTAATAGACATACAAAATAGTCATACTCACACGAAATAGGTATACAAAATTAATAATGCAAGCAAGCTAAAACTATCCCCATTCCAACAAAAAAATCCGTACCCCAGATGATCCAACAGAGTCATTGTTTATACTTCAAAATAGGACTCTGTTGAGAGTGTAGGTATTGTAGAGTTGTGTGCTGTACTGTACGTGCATTTGTTCGTCAGAGCCAAAGACCACAAATCCTCGATAAATTTTATAATTAAAATAATATTACAATCTTACGTAAGGGGCAATAATAAAATAAAATGGGTATTTATTTTTATTATTGTAACTTACGTAAGATTGTAACTTGTAAGATGTAAACAATTCCTATTTACAACTAAAAACAAACGATATGTTACAACTCTAACCCTATTTTTGTCAGAACAAAGTAAGCGAGTGTTTTCTATAATACCAATTTCCGAATCTATTTTGGATGGGAAAAAATTATCAAAATAATAAAATGTACCTCTAGTAATACAGATGCAACACAATAACATTGAACATAACAAAATGAACATATTGAACACAATCTTAGAAAATTGTTTCAAACAAACCAATGTTTAACTTTAAATCCTGTTCCGTCATTGCGAGACCTAGAAATAAATAAATATTAACTGAAAGTGTTTATTTTAGGCGAAGGGACACACACTAATCCAGACTTGTATAACTCTATTCATCATTATTCACGTCAGGATAAAAAGTGTATTTTATTGTTCCAACTTTCGGGAGTAGGTACCTATAGGATAATATACCATCAAGCACGATAGTTCATCTTGTTTCACGTGTGTAGTGATAAATTCATCTTGGATGGAGAATGGATACAAAAAAACTTATTTGAGTTTTATAGTTTTTGTTGCTCTAACCGCAGCTCTAAACTCC
Organism: Metalampra italica; assembly: GCA_949699065.1. NCBI lineage: Eukaryota > Metazoa > Arthropoda > Insecta > Lepidoptera > Oecophoridae > Metalampra > Metalampra italica. The sequence continues at coordinate 5,669,985 of OX452970.1, read as the reverse complement.
GTTACCAGCATTTTCATTAAGTAACGTCGACGTCATCTGGTAGTGTAAATGGAAACAGCTTCGATTCAAATAAAATGTAATAGGGTATCTATAGGTACTTAGGTGACACCCAATGTCACCAAATAAACTAGAGGTGCGGTGGTGGTTTGTAAGTTGTGAGGGGAGTTCAGTTGGTGGACCCCGTTCAATGCCGAGAGAACGGCTGGCGCTTGCGCAACGAGACGCGGGGAAGTGGTGCGAGGTTATATTCGCGGACCTCGCGGCTACCGCGGCGCGGCGGCGCGCGGCGATGCCCCTTCGCTACCCATTGTGTATCTATATAACTATCAAACCGCATATTACAGCTTAAATAAATACTTAATATGTAATAAACATTTTTTTACACATATCTACTCAGAAATTAGGACTTTGCTGTACATACCTACTTTAAATGGGAGTTTAGACTAAGATCAAACAATTCACAAACAGGTAGGTACATAGTCCCTAGGGGAATCCAACCCATGATCTCTTGTGGCGCTCGAGTCTAACGAACAAGCCACTAGGCCAACAAGGCGCTCAAGCATCAGGTAAGTTTTTATACGAGAAGGAAATACTTAAATTCCGTTCTTGGGGAAGAATAGAGCTCATAAACTACTACTCAGCAGGGCAGGATACACGCGAATATACACGATCAATTCGAGAGCTTAGATCCTAGAGTCAAATGCAGCGAACCAAATACGAAAATTTACCAAAATAATAATTCTGCATTACATGCAATCAAAGTTCTTAAGAGCTTATTTAACTGAAAATGAACAGTATTAGGTACTAAATACGGTAGGTAACTAATTATTATTCAATAAGTCATTATGTTACGTAGCACTAGTACTACAGATAAATTATCTGAGATAATTAATTGGGTGTTCACTGGAATCAAATTAGACATTGATGTCAGTGTCAGTGAAGCGAACCTCTTCAATATGCACAAAGTAGAGAAGTCGATGGAGATAAGTAGTTTGGTAGACATTATGATGTGTATCACAGCAGAACATTCCGAACCAAACCAATTTAGGTACCTATATTAGGTAAATAAAAATAAGTACAGGTACGAGTATATTGCGAATTGCGATAAGCCAAACATTCATCCGAAACTGCCGTAAATATGGTCATTTACGGCATTTTACGGGATAGACCACATTTTGACGAGCCTTCTATAATTGGTGCTAATTTAACTCACTCGATAAGATAAATAAAAACTGGCCAAGTTCGTGTCGGGCCACGCGCAGGGTAGGGGTCCGTATATTCGTATGACTTTTGTCTTCAGGTTAAAATATAATATAAATAAATACCTTTATTATTTTCAATCGACTTGAAAAAGGCAGAGGTTCTCAATTCGACTATGTTTTTTTTGTATGTATGTTACGCGATATCTACGTCGATTGTGAACCGATTTGAATAATATTTTTGTATTGAATAGGTTGTATTTCGAGGGTGCATATGGTCCCATTTCAACTAGAAAAAAATGTAAGTTGGAAAATTAAAAAAAATTGAGGATAAATAAGTAGTGTAAAGAATCATAATTTATTAAAGAAACGTGGTGAAACTATAGGGGTTTCTTGTAGTCCTTCGGACGGAACCCTAAAAACACGGATTCATACACGGAAAAATACTTGTGGAAATGTGATTTAATACGTCAGTATATGTAGTCCTGTTTAAAACCTAAGTTTAAGATGTTGTAAAATTGATATCAAACTGACGTGTTGGTCTTAATCATTAGTACCTATATAGCTATCTATAGAATAAATCTGTTGATAACGAAATGGTTTCGTTCGATTGTAGAAAATTAGATCACACGTTTGTAATAGTTATACTAACCGTTTACTAATTAATATACTATCACAATTTTAATTCTTTGGAGTCTTCTAAAGACTAAAATAAAACTCCAGCATTTTACAACACCTTGTTGATGTTATTTGCGATATTAATTATTTGAACCTATAAAGGGGCTCTAAGTAGATTAAATATAAATAATTAACTATTTGCATGGAATAATTGGATTGTATTGATTGTTAGGTATAAACGGACTTTTGACTAGACTAGAACTCCTACCTACTCGTAACTTACTATAATTTATTCCTTCCAATAAAAATAATATTATTTTAAAACTTTTCGTTAGTTCCGAAATAGTTCAATACTCTTTTATTTATATAAAATGTTTGGTAACAATTAATATATAGATACCTAATAATCGATAAGTTTAGACAGCACTCCTAAATATATAAAAAATCAGTAGATAATACGTCCCACAGAGTAGAAGATTAAGTTTTTGATCAACAATTGCGAAAATGACTTTAGAAAACATAAAACATTTTTTTGTTTGTAAATAATACGTAACGTTAATTTTTAGTTAGGGTCAAGGTGACTTTGTCAGCATCAGCAGACCAGTCTCACGCAACGAATAAAAAATATAATCGTTGCATTAAATTATACGAATAGAACTGAAACTACCTAGTTAGGTCAAAATATACTTAAAAGATCGTTTCAGAAAGGAACACTTTCCGAGGGAATGTTAATTTGAGAATTATCACTAAATAATCAACCGCGCCATTTAGATCGATTTTGTTGAAAAAATTGTGTTTTTATTGAGTTTGCTCTAACTAATTTCAATTTATGTAGGTCTATTATAATGTTTGGACCAATTTACACACGGCTGTTTAGTTCCAAACTAAGTCGAATCGAAGCTTGTATGGGTACTCAACAGCTGATAAACATACATACTATACTTGTTTTAAAATAAATACATACAAACAAACACCCAGAATCCGTAAAACAGATATGCTCATCACACAAATGTTGGTCCCGGGTGGGTTTCAAACCCACGGCCTCTGGCGCAGTAGGCAGGGTCACGCCAAAAGGCCAGTCAAATCATATAATTGTTATTATTATTATTTATGTTTTGAAGGTGTCAAATGAATTCTAAAACAGTGGATCTACGGATCTATCGTCATTCATTATTTTGTTTAAAAACCCATATCTTTGTCATTTTGCCTGTTCTGGCAAAACATCGCAAGTGACACATAAGATATTTAATTTTACACTTAACGTAAGTATAAATAAAGACTCTTGAATGCATATTTCACATTGTCCCTAGCGATGTTTCTCCTGAACAGGGTTAACACACCACCGCACATCAACTTAATTGGTATGAAGTTTGTAATTTGAAATTGTAGCTAGGTAATCAAAGTTTTCGATAATAATATTATATAATTGAGTGACAAGTTTTACAGGTTTTTTCTTGACGATAACAAACGCAGGACACGTATTTTATTTATTCGTTGACGAACCGGTTTAATTTAAGTAAATAGGTATTGCTAAAAAAATTAGGATCGTAATTGAGTAGGTGCTTAATAAATTATATTGGTTATAATTATAAGTAAGTATAGATTACTCCTTGATATAGGTATACTCTACTTATTTATAAGAAATCATGAGTATTATTATATTCTGACACGAGTAGTTTCCTCCTGCGAAGACTAGCTCTCTCTGATCCAGGAGGAAAATACATTAACCGACTTCAGTAGGGTATTCCCTCGAGGTCGATTGCCATAACGTCTATCTCGTATGTAACTGCTTGACGCTTACGAGCCTGTTTTCGTTTCCTCAAAACTCATTTAGTCATCGTGTTCTGTATTTTCCGTAAACCGTTTGACGTAGGTATCATTATATATATATTATATTGGTAGGTAAATAATTTAAAATTTGTACTTTTGATATTTCAATTATTTAAATTATAATAGTAAATAATAAAATCAATCAAAAAGTACGCCCGAACCCGGTGCAAAGGTGCCCAAAACAACATTGGATTAAAAAAATATTAAAACAATATTGGATCTTATTAATCTTAGTAAGTACTTACCTACCTACTTGTCTTGTTTTATTATGTTACGTTACGTTCCATTAATTTTTGTAAAACACGCCCGCATGTTCAAGTATAGGTATATTTTTGAAATAAATAGCGATAATCAAGACTATCTGAGTTAGATATAATAAGTATTTGTGAACGTACGTAGGAGCATAAAGATACCGCATCATCGATGGGCATTGTCAATTATGTTTTTTTAATAATGACTAGTTTGCTTCGCTTTGTTACTTCTCTCTCCACACTAAATGGATTTAAATGGATTTTTCATTGTTGGATAGTTTGGCTCTTCGTAAGTTTTTAGGCTATTGGGAAGCTTTATCAATGCGGGTGAATCCGGGCAACAGGTAGTTTAAATACATCTAATATATGTATATTTGCTAATTTATTTATTCGAATTTCCTGACTTTCACTCTTATATTTACCTATTTTTAACAAAACTTTTATCTCGCAAAGGACACCAAAGTAAACACAATATGAGGTACATATACTATTGCACTGCACACATTTACTTACCAGACAAAGTTGTGAGACAAACGACACAAAAACAACAGACTAAGAGTATAAAAAAATACTAAGTAAAAAATCAATTTCGTCAAATGATTTTCCGCGCGGTCGGTCGCAAAATCACAGTGCGCCCAATACGGAGGCCGTCGCTCTACGCCCGCCGCCGCGAACTTGCCGCCTTTATATACCTTACTAGATAAATACCTTGTATACGCTTCTACGTATACGCGGCGGGAACAGTAAGTCACTGTAGGTACCTATGTAATGTGGCTGACTACATTTAGAAGATTAACCGAGGTGCAAGCCGTCCAGTCGAATACTAAAAGACCACTAAATCTATGAAGGGTCGCACGATGTATAGAGCGCCGGATTATCATACTAGCCTAGATAACGTTTTGGAAGAGGAAATCACGCATTCGTATTATGTATAATCCTAGTTTGGGATTAGACACGTGTAATATAATATAAAAGTATTATAAAAGTATGTGAAAGTTATAATGTGAAACATAAAATGTATTTATTTAATTATTAGGGAATCACACTCTTGTAGGCATTTGCTAAATATAATGGTTTTAATGGTAAATTATTGCCACCATTGTCTAGCTACCAGAGCACCGTCTGTTTTAGGGCTTATTTAACTTTGGTCATAGAGATATCATCAACAGCCTATTAATTATGTCCCCTAAGTATATATGTATAGGTATATGTCGTGTCTCAACGACGAGGGCGTTAGGGCTATAGGTAGTCTACCGCGCTAACACAGTGCGGGTTCGTGGAGTTCATATGCGCTTAAGAATTTCTTCTTCGGCGTATAGTTAGCCTAAAGAGCCGCCTGCAGTCGTAGAGGTATTCGTCACGCCAATCAAAAATATAAATATATCACGAGTTTGGTCATACCAGCAGCATATTATTATGCGTCTCAATGACCGATAATAAAACCGCTCCGGCCACGTGGTTCGACAACGTGGTCCTACAGTCGAACCACAAGGAATTTTGATTCCGATTTTGGTACGACATGTCGGACTATCAGGACTTTCATATTCCACTTAGTTCGACCATCGGACCAAGAGGATTTTTAAAATTCCACTTGGTTCGACTGTCGGACCACGAGGAACAATGCTGACCGACGAAAACCGTGTTTGCACAAGAGCCCTATTTTTGAATCGCTCGCCTCGCTTCGAGCGTTCGATTCTACTAATTTTGTTTGCCTTCTGTCACAGAGGATATAATAGTTTCCAATTCTGTATCGGATGTCGAAGGAAAATTAGTAGAATCGAAGGTTCGAAGTGAGGCGAGCGATACAAAAATAGAGCTGCAGGGAACTTGATTGATAATTGTTATAGGTACCCCTTTATATAGGTACCTACTAATTAATTATTCCGCGGATAATTTCGTGTGAAAACCCATTTACCAATCGTTTTCTTTTCGTGTTACTATATCATAGGTATTGATTTATTGAGTAACCTTTTGATATGTTCCGGTCTAGTGATAAGAAGCCTAATGAAACATACATTATTGATAACAGCTCTTTGCGAACCTGTGTCGGCGCACGCATCGACAAAAAAAATTTTGGGGCTACTTTTGATATCTATGGCAGTACTTAGTTTGGATAGATATATACTAAGTTACATACATGTTGGATTTTTAGTACATTCTGCAGCGGCCGGCAGCAGAGGCATTTGATGGGCGAACCATTGTGGCCAAGGCTTGTAGTTAAACCCTTTTTTTTGTCAAATAAATTCGCGGAAATTCAAACTAAGTAGTTATTTAGTTCCTATGTAGCACATTTAATTGATACATTATACATACCTTTTGGCGGCAACAAGTTTTCTAATACAGCTTATGCTTCCCGCCTCTTGAATTTCAGGTGGCGTCTCAGAGTATTCATGAGATCACACAATCACACTTACTTTTTTCGCTTTGATCAAATTAAAATTCCAAAATCAATGACGAACTACAATAATTTTTTACGCGCCAAAATGTTCATTTGTTTTTTTTTTAATAAAACTGCTTTCTATTCTTCGATCACCTGATCGCAGTTTCTATTTCGAAATTTAAATAAAACTTTTAATGAGGTATTACAAGTAGTATTCCCGATCGCCGATTACAAGGTATTAAGTTACCTCCGTTTCCGAGTAAAAAGGTCGTTCCAATTTCAATTTGATGTTTTATGCATAGAGCTAGGATCTCTTTGTAATTTTTTTTTCCTTCATTCATGGGTTTAAGAGTTTTCATAGTAATTTATGCGGCCGCTAAACATGACATGGATTTGACCAGTAATATTTTGATCTCTATTGTGGTGAGCGGAGAAGTCCCATGTTCTGCGTGCACTAGGCGATAGTTATTGAGTTTCCTTTGTATATTTTATTTATTTACTGTTTTAATGAAAAAATTCTGAAATCTTCAACAGTCAGCTTGGGTTGGCTAATTATGCGTCGTTGGGGCAAATGCGACAAAATGAAATTACTAAGTAAATCACACATTAAAATTGACATAATATTATGTAAAATTAACATCATTTTATTTATCGATCAGCATTTTTATACGCCTGTTAAAGTAACTCAGCTGTCATAAATCCTGACTGCGACCCTATATAGGACATTGCTACTACGAATACTACCAATGAATAAAATATATCTAACAGTATGTTTGCTGACGTGGAAGGAGAAGTGGTATGAGAGACGAGAAAGCCTCCCACTCGCCTCTCGGAGCAGAGGGAATTGAATCAATTCGCTTTAACGCCCTTAGCTTGGGAAAATCCGTCTATCTGGAACAGAGCTCCATTTACCGACAATTCTTAACAATGTAGAGTTCTCCCGACGAAACTTGACTTTGGTTCAATTGAACCAATCAATCACGTGTTTCGTTGATATACTTCGTTAATAATAGGTATCTATTAAAATCTATTCTATTCTACTTATTCTATGTACCTACTAGAATATTAGGGATACTAAAAGATCGATTTCAAAGCAAATACAGTAATTTGTCATAATTCATATTTAGGTACACCTACATACCTATACCTAGTTACAATGAATAGTTCGTCATCAATGAATATAATAAGTTTAGAAAGTTGTGTAAAGTATAATTAGCTAATTAGGTAGGTAGTGTGTGTAAGTCGGTCTCTTTAGATAGGTCTAAAAGTACGCACAGCCAAAAATCAAATCCTACTCGATGCACGCAAGATAGTGGTTAATTTGATACTAATAAACTGTAAACTTTAAGTATACCTTGCCTACCTGCAAATTTTAAGATTTCTTTTCTTGTCTTTGAAGAACAATAAAATTGACAAAGACAGTCGCGTTATAAATCTATATCTATTGTATACATTTATATAATCGTAAGGAAGCCAAGTCTGTAACTGTGTCTGTACATAAAATATTTTAAATAAATAATTACTAGTAGTTCCATGAGAACAGTAGACCTCGCCAGCCCATATAAACCAAACCTAAAAGAAACGAACAGAAGTCAACTTTGCAGTTGGAGACAGATACTTACTAAAGAGACAAAAATTTGCTTTTTTAAAGCTTAATATTTCGCAAACGAATCCCTGAATCGAAAAATGTTTTCCACACACCAGCGATATTTTTGAAAGACCTATCCAACGATACCCCACACCATGGAATTCACGCGGAAAAAAATCATTCCCATTTTACGTATGCAGTTCTATGAATGAACATAATTTATTTTTTCGACTTTCATAAGTTGATCGACTATTACTCAAAAACTAAAAGAACCTACTTAGCTGTCATAGTTTTCTACGTTATATATGCTACTGCCATGAATTTTTTCACATATCCAGAAGCAACCGTTTAGCTGGTAGGGGCGGGGGGACACATGACTCTAACAAAAATTACCGCTTTAAAGCTTAATATTTTGCCAACGGATCCCTAAATCGAAAAATGGTTTTCACACACCTGCAATATTTTTGAAAGACCTATCCAACGATACCCCACACTATGGGATTCACAAGAAAAAAAAATTCACTCCCACTTTGCGAGTATGGTATGTACTCTAAAAAAAAATGTTTTTCAAAATTTTATTCTACTCATTTTGTAGGTTTAATTAATTTATACATATGCCAAATTGCAGTTCAGAGTAGGTTGGTATTGAAAATGCTACAGATTTCAGTCATAAATTTAATTTTTTGTACTAAATAGAAAAAAATATTTGTCATATTCATATAACCACGCGGACGAAGTCGCGGGTACCTAACAGCTTTAATTCATATTTCTGAAGAAAATTCTATGACCTGTAAACGATCCTAACATCTAGTTAGACGTAAAATCAGAATACCCACCCATTTCCCTACTTCCCATAAACGGAAATGAATCAATGCTTCTGAGTTGAACCGTACATCATCTTTCAAAAGCTTTAGATGTGTAATTACCCTCGACGAGACGAGGCCGCCGCCGCCGACCCACTCTCGACTCTCGAGTTCACGAGAGTGGTGGGTGCAGCGGGGGTGGTGCTGGGGTGGGGGTGGGGAGCGCAGTGTCCGCTCCGTCGTCGCCATGGTTACTATCGGGGGTGGCGATAGGATGTATAATGGTGGCAACAAGTGGGTTTTATCCTATACCTATAGGATCTGAAACGGAATAAGAATTTTTAGGGTTCCGTGCAATACGGAGGGTATCCGAAGCGAAGCTTTTTTAACCGTCTGTCTTAGATGTGCCGGTTAATTAGAATACTCGTTGGGAAATGTACACTTTTTTGTAGTACCTACCTTAGGATGTAATTGTTATGTATGTACACGGTGAGGGTAGATCACTCAATAAAGCAGTGCGTTGATAGCCGTCAACTCGAAACGACGTGTCTTATTTTAGCCCTTCTATTTTCCGATACAACATTGGCGCAGTCTCGAATCTAACGTGTGTTTAATTACGCAGTCATGTCTTATATTGGAAAATTACCAACTTACAACCACGACACTCAGGATTGGAAGATTTTTAAAGAACGTTTTGTGGCGTGGTGCAGTGCAAACGATTTATCGGACGAATTGGATAAGCTGGGCGTAAAGCGTCGTGCCGTGTTACTGAGCGCACTCGATGAAAGTTCGTATAAATTGGTACGAAATTTAAGTCATCCGGAAGAATTAGGAAACAGGACATACGCCGACATAGTGAAGCTATTGGATAGCCATTTCCAGCCACGGAAGTGTGTGCTAGCAGAGCGTTATCGCTTTCATGGCGCGACACAGAAACCTGATGAGTCACTTAGCGAATGGGCGGCCAGGGTCCGCAGCCTGGCGACTGAATGCAAGTTCTCGGGACTGGATGAGGCTCTGCGCGACCGGTTCGTCTTGGGAATGATCAGCGGGCCAGCGCGTGATAAATTATTCATCGAAGACGTTACGGGGCTTACTTTGGCGAAGGCGCTGGACATAGCGGAGAGTGTGACGTGTGCGCGGGAGGGGTCTCGTCAGACGGCGTCTTCCAAGTTGCCGAGTACTTCGACAGAATTAGTGGCGGAACTTAACAGTGTGGTGCACGATAAAAATAAAAATAAAAAGTGTAAAACGTGTGGCTATACTAATCATGACGAAAGTACGTGTAGATTTTCAAAATTTACGTGCAGGCTCTGTAATGTCCAGGGCCACCTGAAAAGAATGTGTCCTAATTCAAAGAAAAGTGATGTTAAAAAACAAAATTATATTGGTACCTTGGCTGTCGACAATGATGACGGTAAGCAATTATATAATATTAGGTCGCAGGACGGAGAACCTATGGAGTTAACCGTTAATATGGGCGGTATAAATATCAAGTTTGAGGTTGATAGTGGCTCGTTCGTGACTGCGATACCGGATACTGTATATCAAAAATATTTTCGACAGTTCATTTTAAAAAAAAGTTGCATTGTTTTGAAGCTTTATACAGGCGGAAAAATTTTTCCGAAAGGTGTTATAAATATTCCAGTTAGCTATGAAAATGAAACGCAAACCCTAGAAGTTTATGTCATAGAAAATGGGGGTACACCACTTTTGGGCAGGAACTTTTTATCAAAATTTAATCTCCAATTGTGCAAATTTAACTATTGTTCAGACAATTCAGAAGAAGTGAAAATGTTGATAGAATTAATGTCAAGTAAATATAACAAGGTATTTGGGGACGATCTTGGATGTTATAATCAAAATAAAGTAAAATTATCATTAAAAAACGATTCTCAAAAATTTTTTTGCAAAGCCAGAACGGTGCCTTTTGCATTGAAGAATAAAATAGAATCGGAAATCGAAAGACTAGTGTCCTTGGGTGTACTAAAACCGGTTTCTCATTCAGATTACGCGAGCCCTATAGTGCCCGTACTAAAAAAAGACGGCACGGTTCGAATATGTGGCGATTATTCAGTATTTTTAAATAAGCAATTACAAGTAGACAAATATCCTTTGCCGAAAATAGAAGAATTGTTTTCAAAGTTGCACGGAGGTACAGAATATACAAAATTGGATCTTTCTAATGCATACCTGCAACTTTGTTTAGAAGATAGCTCGCAACCGGTCACGTGCATAAACACACATAAGGGCCTTTTTCAATATACGCGTCTGATATACGGTTTAGCGTGCGCGCCAGCTATTTTCCAGCGAACAATTGAAAGTATTTTAGCGGGGATAGATGGAATTTGTGTGTTCTTGGATGATATTTTGATAACTGCACCCAGCAAACAAGAACATATTAGTAGAGTACATGCGGTTTTAGAACGGCTACAGAGCGCGGGATTGGTAATAAAAAAAGAAAAGTGTTCTTTTTTCCAGAAGTCTGTGTCTTATCTTGGGTTTATAATTGATAAACATGGATTACATAAGTCTCAAGATAAAGTTCAAGCTATTAAGGATTTAAAAACACCCAAAAATGTAACGCAACTAAAATCTTGCTTAGGTCTTGTTAATTACTATAGGTCATTCATTCCCGATGCGTCAACATTGTTGAGTCCTTTATTTAATTTATTACAAAAAAAAAACTACTTGGCAATGGAACCAGGAGCATGAACAAGTCTTCAATAAAATAAAGGACGAATTAAGTTCGGATCGTGTATTGGCTCATTTTGATCAGAATGCGAAGCTGATTTTAACTGTAGATGCGTCCCCCACGGGGGTGGCCGCGACATTAGGACAGTTAGAGGGTGGTACCGAGAGGCCAATTTCGTTTGCATCAAGGGTTTTGAGTCCAACGGAACGTAGGTACAGTCAAATACAGAAGGAAGCTACGGCTATTATTTTCGGAGTACGCCGCTTCCATCAGTATTTGTATGGCCGTGACGTTCCGTTCGTGTTGCGTACGGATCACAAACCCCTGTTGGCTATATTTAGGCCAGGTAGGGGTATCCCCGAAGTTTCTGCAAACAGACTGCAGCGCTACGCGATATATTTATCAGCATACAATTTTACATTAGAATATGTACGAAGCGAGCACAATATAGCAGATTATTTCAGTAGATCGTACGGGGAAACCGGTTCTGGTACGAACGAATGTGCACAGGTAGGTGACGAGTATGACTCACCCAGTCTACTAAACGATAAAACTACTTATTTGTATTTCATTGCCAACGATCAATTGCCAGTAACGTTAGATTCAGTTCGCATGGAAACACAAAAAGATAATGAGTTGCAACAAGTGAAGAATTACATTGTTAGCGGGTGGCCTAAGGCCTGTCCTAAGGGGTTAAAGCCGTATTATTTATGTAGATTGGAATTATCTTTAGAAAATGGATGTGTAATGAGGGGACACAAGTTGGTAATTCCAACCGCATTGAGGTCGCAAATATTATTGGACTTGCATCGCGCCCACTTAGGAATTGTTAAAACCAAATGCGAGGCCCGCGGTAGGTTTTGGTGGCCTAACATAGACGGGTGCATCGAACAGCTGATCGCGGGGTGCGGGGTGTGCGCGCAGCTGCGGCCCGCCCCGCCGCGCGCGCCGCTCGCCGCGTGGCCCTTCCCCGCCGGCCCGTGGCACCGCGTGCACATAGACCTGCTGGGTCCTATTCACGATAAGTGCTACCTGGTTATCGTTGATGCGCACACTAAATGGATTGAGTGCTTTCAAATGACTCATAACTGTTCATCTTCATCAGTAATCGAGAAGTTAGAGGAAGTTATTTCACGTTTCGGATTAATGCAAACCTTGGTTTCAGACAATGGAACTTGTTTCACATCAAATGAATTTCAGTTATTTTGTTCAACAAACGGTATATCGCATGTCACTACGAGTACATACTCACCTGCGAGTAACGGACAGGCAGAAATATATGTGAAAATTGTAAAGAAGGGGTTGAAAGGTATTTTAGCCACTACAAGTAATCAAAGGGAAATTCAAAGCAAATTAAGAGAATTTTTGTTAAATTACCGCAACTCCAAACATAATACGACTACTCAGTCTCCATCTCAATTAATGTTTGGTAGATCACTTAGGACTCGGTTAGATCTAATAAGAGTAACAGCTGAACAACCGTCATCATTGTCGAATACCAAACTTAATGAAATTGTGAATTCTAAACAGTGCTTACAGAGTAAATACTATAACGGATCAAGAAATGTCAATTTATCTGTTAATGATGCTGTATGGGTAAAAATGTATAAACCAGTTAAACATTGGATAAGGGGATTAATTGAGAAACAAATAGGAAAAAATACATACTTAGTTTATATTACATCTAATAATTGTACCATTAAAAGACACGTCAACCAATTGTTAAAAGATAAGTCGCGGCCTCCATTACAGCTCGAAGGGAAACAATCACAGGAGTTGAAGCCAGATAGCAATGAGTTAGATTGGTCTACGGCATCGTATGGTGGTGACGTCACTGTGACGCCTGATGATATCATTGATAAGGAGCCATGCACAACGGCAGGCAGTCAATCTTCAGCACATGCTGACTCTCAAATTATGGAAATTATTGACACCCAATCTGACGAATCATCTAATGGGGATTCTAGCGATGACTTGCCTGTCAATGTACCAGAAAACCAACATGAACATGGCAGAGGCCCGCGTGAAAACCTTCGGACAATACCCCGTGTTAGTTATAAATAAGCTTAGTAAATAAGGAGTACCTAGCAAATTAAGCCTGGAGGGATGTTATGTATGTACACGGTGAGGGTAGATCACTCAATAAAGCAGTGCGTTGATAGCCGTCAACTCGAAACGACGTGTCTTATTTTAGCCCTTCTATTTTCCGATACAACAGTAATCATATGAATGTTGAAATTAATTCCTCATTTTGGCAAATATGCATGGGAACATTTTAGGAACAGTTACTTTCCGAATGAGATGTTGGGCGGAATTCGTAACTATTTGGGCCTTATTCTATTCACCATCCATCCTTGCTATACAGCCACCCAAGATCATGCACAATGCTGGATGCAAAATCCTGCACAATCATGCACAATGCTGGATCGTAAAGAGAGAAAGCAATAGAGAACGCAATAATAAGCTTCAATATGAAAACGCAGACCGCGCGTGTCTGAAGTCTCACATACATTGCTTAAGGAAAACAACAGGCCGTCACCGCCACCGCAGACCGCGTGTGTCTGTGATAGACCTTAGGCCGCGGTGCTGCGTCGTCTCTTTTATTTTCCTATATTATGTACCTAGGTACAAGCAGTTTACGTAGAAAGAGATAGAAGATATTATATCTGTCTACCTTACTCTTACCACTTTTGTAATAAGTGTGTCCCTCTCTGATTATTATTGTTATTATTTTAGTGCGTCCTCTATTAATTGCTTTTGTCTCTTTACGATCCATGGTAGGTATTTTTTATTATTTTTTTTCCTAATGGCAATCGTCCATTTTGGACATTTCTGCCAGTGTCGCGGCAATGGTATTATTTTAGTTTAAGTATACAATTTATTTCATCATCATCATCATCATCATCATCATCATATCAGCCTGTAGACGTCCACTGCTGGACAAAGGCCTCCCCCAACGTCACGACGACCGGTCCTGCGCTAACCTCATCCAGCTGGGTCCCGCGACCTTCACCAGATCGTCGGTCCACCTTGTGGGAGGCCTGCCTACACTGCGTCTTCCGATACGTGGTCGCCACTCGAGAACCTTTCTGCCCCAACGGCCGTCAGTTCTACGAGCGATGTGCCCAGCCCACTGCCACTTCAGCTTCGCAATTCTTTGAGCTATGTCGGTGACCTTGGTTCTCCTGCGGATCTCCTCATTTCTGATTCGATCTCGCAGGGAAACTCCGAGCATAGCTCTCTCCATTGCCCTCTGGGTGACCTTGAGCCTTCTTATGAGGCCCATAGTGAGGGACCACGTCTCGGTATTTATTTATGTATGATTATATAAATAGTACCTATAGAGTAGATAAATACTTACAATGGTTTTTACCAAATAAATCTCGATCCTCGTGTTTAAATTGCCTAAATTTGAAAATTTCTGTTTGTCTGAAATCAAGGGTTCGGTTCTTGTGATCCACACTGCAGCTCACACTTACAAATGAGCTCTTTTGGCGGTCTCTCGAAACTCTCATGCCCTGTTTTTGTGGAGACATGTTGTAAATCGCCGGATTTTTGTATATAAAAAAACTTTTTTCCAAGGCCGTAAAACCCAATAAAAAACTTAAACTGTCAGTTATGACAGCATGATGACAATGACAATACAACCCACCGTCCTCCCAAAGGCCCCAAACCGCCACCTGGCTTTTTGGCGGGATTTTGTCAGAGATGGTTGTCGTTTTTGTTTAGCTTTCCAAACAAATGTATATTTGTAGGTTTTGGTGTATATCTGTGATAGTTTTATATATAAAACAAGTGCCTAATAAAGTGTATATTGTGCGGGATAGCTAAAAGCTATAAGTATGATGGATAAAAGCGTGTAACGACTCTACCGGACGGATTGGTCCAAAATTGTCCCTTGATAAATCGACAATATACCTACGACATTTACCTACTATCAGTTTAGTGCGGTGTTAGCTGCAGTATGGATCACCGAATGGCACTAGTTGTGCCCTGGAGGCCTTGCGGTTTTATGTATTCGTGATTTTAAACCATGGTTTGGCCTATAAGAACTGTTTTCCAATTGGCCGTAAAACTATATAAAAAAACGCCACCTTTTTCCCCTCCCTCACCCACCCCCTCTGAGACCATCTCCTCGCAAAGAAAGTTTAGGTTCAAAGTCTGGGTCACAAATTATTTATTTCGTTGCATTTCATTTTCAACAGGAAGTTTCCCTAACGATTACGTAAAAATGGCAAATTCTAAAATTTTAAGTGCACTTAAGATTCTTAGGAGTCGTCAAGACATGAGATATTTAACGGGTAAGATCCACATGAATGACTTACGAATTTGGCTTCTGCAACTTTATTAATGTTAGTCTATTATATATTTATATGTATTTCTTAACAATAACCGCCGTTTTCTGTTTTAATACGATGACTTAAACATTCATGAAAAATATTTTGTATTTTCTAGGTTTCCACAGCCGGACCTTTGCTGCAGCGGCCAATTCTGTTCATACCCGTTGCAAAAATGTCAATGGGGTTTATGTTGTTACATTGGATTCTCCCAATGTCAAGGTAAATACCTACTTGACAATGATAAAAGCCATTATAAGCAAAAGTAATAAAATAAGCATCGTAGGTAGGGACTGAAAGTTACCCTCTTTTGTTTCTAACAATCTAGAATTAAAAATTAATACAAAAAGTTTTCTATAACTACTGTACATTACTTAAACACAAGTGGACTACATTATCCATGTCCAGTAGTGGACATAAACAAACAACCAGCCTATGATTACAACCAATTTTTACAGGTTAATTCTCTGAACACAGCTGTAATGGAGGAAGTTAGAAGCATTATAAATGAAGTTGAGACAAACCCTGCCATTGAAGCTGCTGTGTTTATATCGGGCAAGCCAGGCTGCTTCATAGCCGGTGCTGACATTTCTATGATTGAAAGTTGCAAAACAAAAGAAGAAGTTGTGAGTTTATCGAAAAGTGGTAAGTTATTCTAGCTCTATATCAATGCTCAGCTTAAACTACTGGGTCTAGAAACTTATCTAAAGACTTAAGTTTTTTGGTTGCTCAAATCAATTTTATAATTAAGAGATTTTTTTTTATATATTGATTTAAAGAAAATCCTTAACTTCAATGCGATATTTGCTTCAAATGCAACTAGCATTCTTATAAAATTGTTATTAAAAGTTTACAAAATTACACTCAAAGGCAGTTAAATTACAGTCAGACAATAATATTACTAAACAATCATGTAATCATCACATGATACATACTTATCTATTGCATCATCTGTATTTCAAAGGTCATGAAATATTTCGAAGAATTGAAACATCACGCAAGCCATATGTAGCAGCAATACAAGGCAGCTGCCTCGGTGGAGGCTTGGAAACGGCTCTTGCTTGTCGCTACCGTATTGCTGTTAAGGATTCAAAGACTGGTTTTGGTCTGCCTGAAGTTATGTTAGGCCTTCTACCTGGTGGTGGAGGTACACAGAGGTAATATTCATGATTTACATGTTAATTCCATAGTAAAGTTAAAAAATTATTGTAATAAAGGAAGAAATGAAGACAAAATGGAAGTCGAGCTGATGATTTAGGATCAAGTCCACATTCGAATGGGGAAAATTTTTCCCAATACCTATATAATGGGCATGGGTATAAGACGGGTGAGGCCAAGCGAGCGTAATTTCGGTCGCGTAATTTCTGCTGCATTCGGTTTCATACAAAAGTCCAGTTTGACGCAAAATGAGTTGGACTTTTGTATGCAGCAGAATTTACGCGGCCGAAATTACGCTCGTTGGGCCTCACCCTAAAAGTTTCTTTTTTTCATATCACTTTTTATTATTTCTATTCAGAATGCCAGCTCTCACATCCGTGCCTACAACTTTAGATTTGGCACTTACTGGAAAAACTGTGAAAGCAGATAAAGCAAAGAAATTGGGAATAGTTGATTTGCTAGTTGCTCCACTTGGTCCTGGTATGCTTCTCTTAAGATAATGTTTATTCTGTACCAAAAAATACTATTCAATTCATTGAATTCATTCATATCAATGTTTTTCTTTTATAGGTTTGGGCCAACCTGACGAAAACACAATGAAATATTTAGAAAATGTAGCTGTGCAAGTTGCTAAAGACATCGCCTCTGGCAAGCTGCAAGTGGATAGATCTAAAAAGAATTTAATTGAAAAAATAACTGCCACTGCATTGAAATGGGAATTTGTTAAGAATATGATCTTTAACAAAGCCAAGGAACAGGTCATGAAAGCTTCACGTGGCCTTTACCCTGCACCATTAAAGGTTATTCACCAGTCTTTATACTTTAACTATTTAAGGGCTGCTCTCCGCCTGAGCAGCGCGCCGGATTTTACTCTGACAATTATTAATCGTCTCTAAAGGTTGTAATTTGTAATTTCAAAATTGCATGAAGGAGTAATTGTATCCAGCGGATACCGAAGTTTCGCCTTTGAACTTGATTGTACACTAATTACGATTATTAAGGCTTGTTTTCAGAGGAGACACATGTGAAGCTCTAGAACGTCGTTTCACAGCGACCCAAATTGTTCCGTACGGGACACGCTCCATATCGCTATGAAACGATGTCCTAGCGCCTCACATGTGTTCCGGGAGCCTGTACGGTAGACCCTAATGGAATGCGCAGATAATTGTCAGCTTAAAATCCGCTGCTCTTCGCCGGGTCTGCGTTGACCCTTTTTTTTATGGCAATCGTCCGGTTTGGACATTGTGCCAGTGCACTGCAGTGTCACGTCAATTGTATATAAAATAAATATTCGGCGTTTAAATTTTGAATTTTGTTTTTATTTAGATCGATCAGAAAAGTTGTTAGTTTAAGTTAGTAGTTATAATGTTAGATGTAAATGTAGTTAAGGTAGTTAGTAAGTATTGTTAATGATAAAAAAAACTAATATAACACAGAAATGAAACATCGTATCACTGGCAAGTGCTGTGCAAAGAGTACCTTCTTTTGAAAATTGACTAATTAAAGATAACCAACATTGTTTCGTAGATTCTTGAAGTAGTCCGTGTTGGTGTCGACAAAGGCCCTACTGCAGGATACGAGGCTGAAGCGCAAGGCTTCGGAGAACTCGCAATGACACCACAGAGTAAAGGACTTATTGGGCTTTTTAGGGGACAGACTGAATGCAAGAAAAATAGATTTGGAAAATCTGAAGTAAATGTAAAAACGGTAAGGTTTTCATTAATTCAAAATTTTACACTTATGTAACTTTTTAGAAAAAGTTTTTTAATTTTGTTTAAAAAATTCCACTGTACAGATTGGTGTTCTTGGTTCCGGTCTGATGGGAGCTGGCATTGTTCAGGTGTCCATTGATAAGGGATACAATGTAGTTATGAAAGATGCCACAAATGCTGGCCTATACAGGGGAGTTGGTCAGGTCCAATCTGGCCTAGTCAATGCAGTTAAACGGAAGAGAATTTCAGCGTAAGTATAAATTCATAAGTAGTTAACACAAACCCTAGGTTAAATTATTATTTAAATACGTTCCTACTTATTTAATATCAATATTTAAAAAATTAAATTGTTTTTAGGCTGCAAAAGGATAAGCATTTAGCGAACTTACTGCCAACTCTTGATTACGCCAAATTCAAGAATGTAGACTGTGTGATAGAAGCTGTGTTTGAAGACATCAACATCAAACACAAAGTCATCAAGGAGCTGGAGGCTGTCGTTCCTAAACATTGCATCATTGCAACAAACACTAGTGCTATTCCTATCACCAAAATAGCTGCGGGAAGCAGTCGACCAGAGAAAGTAATTGGTAAGCCAATACTTCTATTTTTTGTAATTCAATGTGAGTGAAATGACACTGAAGAAATCTTCTACTGTATCCTCTATTTCGGGATCTGATGTGGGTCCATAAATTTAAATACAAATTACATTGAAGTTAATTAAATCAAGGGAAACCTCGCCTGAACTTCTGTATCGTATTTAAAATAAAGGGAAATCCCTGATCGAGCGAATGAGTTTACTTGTATTGAATGATTTAAGGGTATTGAAGTGGGTACCTAGCATACAGGGGTAGGCAAAAAGTTTATATTATAGCAGTAGGAGAAATAAGGTACCTTCGTGGACGTAAATAGGACAAAAAAATTAAGAAAGAAAACGCCCAGCCATCTGGGGAGGTTAAAAGATTAAAAGTGTGATAAATAAAATCCTTCCTACTAATATTCTAAAGGTGTAAGTTAAGATGTTTTGATGTTTGTTACTCTTTCACGCAAAAACTACGGAAAAGATTTTGATGAAACTTTATAGTTGAATAAACATCATAGGGTAAAATAACATAGAGTAACTTATAGATAACCCGGGAAAAGCTTAGAAAAGCCGCGGGAAAATAAATGTAGGTAACACCGGTGTTTATTACTATAGGGTGTTGATTTGAATCGACTTAACGTTTCCTTTGAATGTATGTAGGCATGCACTACTTCTCCCCCGTGGACAAGATGCAGCTGCTGGAGATCATCCGGCACCCGGCCACGAGCGAGGACACGGCCGCGGCGGCGGTGGCCGTGGGCCTGCGCCAGGGCAAGGTGGTGATCACGGTCGGCGACGGACCTGGGTTCTACACCACGCGCATCCTGTCTACCATGCTCAGCGAGGCAATCAGGTACAGTCAATGTTCATAAGTGCAGTAGCAGTTTCGCAATTCAATAGATTGAACCAGTTTCACATACAACCTTCTTTTATGTCAAGATATTCCCCACGCACCACACATCCACTAATATACATCCTGGACTTACGATGAAATTGATGATTGCTATAATAATAAGGTTTATATTATAACACACCATTGCCTTGGGTGGTCAGTTACGTCTAATTGGTTTTCGTGTCTTCGTGCGCACTGTTGTACAGAAAAATTACTCTTATCGTGCTTTTGCACTTATGAACCTTACTGTACATCAATATATAAAAGAAGAACCTGTCTCACTCACTGACTTGTCACCGCACAGTCCAAAACGCTGAGCCTAGAGACTTGAAATTTGCACAAAGGTTCCTCTTAAAGCTCTGATGTGTTAATGATATTATTATTTTGACAGGTTGTTACAAGAAGGCGTTGATCCCAAGGAACTTGATAGTCTGACCAAGAATTTTGGATTCCCCGTCGGAGCAGCCACGTTAGCTGATGAAGTTGGAATTGATGTTGGTTCCCATATTGCCGCAGATTTATCTAAGGTACGATAAATTTTAACTGTTACACTGTTTTCATCGTTATCAACAACCATTTGTTATATTTTTGTAGAATTAATTGTGGATATGTGTAAATATGAAAGTGTGGATTGGATGTTTATTGCTCCTAATGAGATATTCAAAATGGTCAACAGATAGCGGCGTCTAAGCAACTACATTACTTATATTCAGATTCAGATTCAAACTTTATTGCAAAGCCACATGTTAAATAAAAAAAATTCAAAAATAACAATCGACGCAAAAGGAGATTTTAAAGTTTTATGCCTTTTTTGTATGTAACTTTTATTGAAATACTTACTAATTTGCGTCTTACAGTAAATACTAGCAATACTGATATTTCTATTTCAGGCTTTCGGTGAGCGCATCAGCGGAGGTAACCTAGGCATCATGCATGACTTAGTGAAAGCTGGATTTATGGGCAGAAAGTCCGGCAAGGGCTTCTACGTGTACGAGAAGGGCTCCAAGCACAGAGATGTGAACCAAGATGCCGTGCAACTACTGAGGGAGAAGTACTCGATGGAACCTCGCGGCGCCAACTCCGTGGAAGATCAGCAGCTGAGGATGGTGTCAAGGTAAAAATAACCATTTATGTCGCGTTCAAAGTTGACATTTGACGTGTATATACTATACAGTCGACCGCACATCAGTGGAAACAAAACCAGTATACTCGTGAACTGGTTTGTTGGTTGCTATGGAGACTTGTGAAAACGGGGAATTTTCGTGGTGTCGGCCCAATTTTATGTTTGTATATTTTGTCGGAAATAAAACGTTATAAGGCGCTTCGGCTTTATTCATAAAATAGTTCCTGTTTTTACAAGTCTCTATAGCAACATTCTTTTACATTCCATTACAAGTATAGTTTTGAAACTCCCCCGCTCAAGGTCAAAGTATTTCCACTGCCGTGCTGTCGGCTGTACCTAATGTACTCAGCAATAAAATATTTTACCTCTGAGGTTCTTGGGATTCGTCCGCTGCGATAAACCGTCCGTTCCGTTCTGTTAGACCAATCTAAGAGAATGGATTTTTTTCCAGATTGTTAGATCATCGAACTAACCGTCTTTAGAAAGAATCGGACGCGATAAACTGCTGAAATGTTATTAGAAGTTATAAAACTGTCGTTGAAGCGTCTTTTTGACAAATAGCTCAAAAAGTTTTTGGGCTTTGATAATTTTTGGGTTCCGAACCTCAAAAGAGGAAAAAAGGAACCCAGGATCACTCGGTTGTCCGTCTGTCTGTCCGTCTGTCCATCTGTCCGTCTGTCAAGACCATTTTTCTCAGCGTGGAGGTATCAAGTTGAAATTAATATCAAATACTCAGGTCTGCAGTTCCTTGGTGTCGTGAAAAAATCAGACTTCTAAATCATCGCAGTTAAAAGATATTGCTGATTTCGCCGCATTTTTGAGTATCTTGGTAACCAAAACCTATGGGGTACTTCCCATTCACCTAGAATCTTGAAATTTGGCAAGAAGCAAGGTCTTATAGCACAAGTAAAGGAAAAAATCCGAAAACCGTAAATTTGTATTTACATCACAAAAATTTATTTGTACAAAAGTACCAACAAACTTAACTTTGCGTATGAGCAAGCTACAGTTATAAATTAGTACAATGACGTAAATAATTGTTGAAAGAATTCCCTATCGTCTAGAAATTTCATCATTACAGATCTATATTAAATAATTTCGTAAGGTTTTACAAATTATACTAAAGGTTTAGCCAAGTCTGGAAATAAAATCACTTAAAAAATTGGATGGAATAGGATTATTTTTAATTTCAAACGCATTTGTAATTATTAGTTGTAAAAAACCAGTGCCATCGTTAGATATTCGTGTAATAAGTGTATTGTGTTGTATTTAGGTGCATACTAATAAGTTATATTAGTAAATAGTGAATAAAAAGTGACGGCCATACCGGCTCGTAGGGTACTTGAGAAATTATTTGGAGATTATGTTCTATTCATTCATTCCAATTTAAGGCGAGTAAAACATTTTTATTAATTTAGACCAAGATTTAAATAATTCTTAAGTCAAATTTCAATTTCCAAATTAGTAATAATTGTACAAATAATAATATATTGTAACATTACAAATTAATTATCCAAAGCGATACAATCATTGATACAATAATAATTTTAAACTAGGGACTAAATAAGCATTCCTCTTTCTAGATACCAATCTTAAATATTGCTTTTATTGTAATTATTACATGTTGTTAGGCTAATCGCATACTCGTATTGTTGTGTGGTACAAGATTCATAAGCGGTAGCGTTTTTGCCAAATTGTAAGGAGCTGGTACAAGCTCAGTTATTCTGGCGGGTAATAAACTCGAAATTTTGACCGCTCATTCAAATTCAAAAGTCGCTTATTCAAATCGTTTCTGTTTTTTTTTTTTTTTTTGTATTTTCGTTTTTATTAATTAAAAAGCAAAATGCTGACCCGCAGAGCTGCACACCACAAGGAGTTGGAAAGTCAGCTGAAAGTAGTTTTGATAGAACTTAAATCAGCTAAGGAGTTGAATGGGCGGTTGTTAATGGAAAGAGAAGATAGTGAAAAGGAAATTGTAACAGTCATAAATAAAAATAAAGCATTAAAGGATGAGATAGCGGAGATGGACATTCAATTACAGGATGTTGTTGCGCAAAGAGATCAACTTCTATGCGTAATTGACAGCTCGGACCGCGACAGAGGACAGTTTGAGGAGACCCTGGGCCATGTGAAGAACTTGGAAAGAGGCCTACGCGAGGCTCGCGACGAAATTTCACATCTCACAGCCACGAATGAAGACCTGAAGATGCAGCAAACTCAGTCGCTATTTCAAGAGCTTGTCAGCACGTCCTACCCCGCTAGCTCATCCTCTGAGCAATACAATATTAATACCATAATATTACAGAATAATACTATAAATAATACTGTGACTATTGACCTCACAGCTGAGGATTCCCGAAGTAGTTGTGAATGCGACACACGGTGTTTGCGGTTGGAAATAGAGGAGTTAAAACAGTCGTTAGAAACAGTCACCACCAAATATAACCTTGCACTACAAGAAAACAGTGAACTCATGCTGGCGATGGATAACTTGTTGGAGCTAAGTAGATATAATGAAGAAAGGTTTGCATCTCTGACGAATAATCACATGTGTAACTGTATGATATCTCCGACAAGTGATCCGCCGCCGTCCCCGTCTGTGAGTATCACTTTACATTCCGCGCACTCCTCTATGTCTGACGCACTGTGTAGCGTGGCGTGTGACGCGCCGTGTGGCGCGGCAGGTGATATGCCGTGCGACGCGGCGTGCCGCGCACCGTGTGGTGCGGCGTGCGGCGCGCCGTGTTGCGTGCCGTGTAATAATAGCATAGCGTCTAATGATGGCATTGGGAATAAAAAGGGCGACCAGGTGGTGGCGGCGACACCTCCGTGCCCAGGGGACAAGCGTGGGGGTGCCACTCGCTCCACTAAGCGCCGCCGCCGCCGTCAGCGCGGTAAGCGACTCTCGCTGGCCGCGCGCGCTGCAGCGGCTGCTCGGAAAGGTGACGCTGACGAATATGAGACGGACAAGGCCGACGTCAGCGGGGCGGCGGCGGGCGCGGGCTCGGGGGTGGAGCGGGCGTCACTGCCACAGCCGCAACCGAAAACCATTATATATTCAGATGGTATAGGAAAAGATTTTGGTCCCCTTCTGTATAATAAATTAGACCAACAAGTAATAAACATTTGTTGTCCGGATTTGTCCTATAACGACATTATTAATTGAGGGACACGAGTACGTTTGATGAGAACACCACGGTGGTTATCATGTTGGGGAGCCACAAAAACGTCACCCAAGCGGACATAAATAGGACTATAGAAATATTGATAGAGATTAAGAACAAAACTAGATGTAAATTCATAAATTGCGCATTTCCCTATTGTTGTAACTTGTCACAGGCGCACAATAATCGCATATTTAAAATGAATTTACACTTATATAACGCACTATGCATGTATAATGACACTATATTGTACTTTGATACAAATAAGTGTATTGACAAATTCACTTTGACTGAAAGCAATATGTATTTATCAATGACATATAAAAGACAATTAGCTACTTTAGTAGCATATAATTTACAACATTTTATGACGAATGTTAGTAGTAATACTAATAAGCTTATACATTTTTTAGAGTAGATACCACGACAATAGAAAATTCCGCAAATGATGGTTTATCAGTGTTAAACCAGAGGCAGGGATTGTCTAGCTCAGTTATGACAAAAGGAAAGCCCAATTTTACTCAATCATTACATCAAAACATTCAGGGCTTTTCTGACACCAAAGTATTAGTACAAAGTATTAGGACAAAGGAGAAGCCAAAGGGACTTAAAATTATTCACCAAAATATACAGAGCTTCTCCGGCAAGATGTTAGAAGTAGAATTATATTTAGAAAGTCAATCTAATATTGACTTGTTATGTATTACTGAGCATCACCTTAAAGAGCATGAAATGTTGTTTGGATACGAAAATTATCATGTTATAAGTTCATTCAACCGAAAGTACGCAGCACGTGGAGGGTCCCTCATACTCATGAGAAATTGTATCAAGGCCAAGGAACGCAAAGACATTGTGGGACTTTCAGTTGAATGGCACATTGAATTGTCTTGTGTTGAGATGGAGAAACATATTGTGGTATGCGTATACAGACCCCCATATGACTCTAAATTTCCTACTTTTGAGTCAGTAATGGAAGATGTTATGAAAATACTTCTTAAAAGTAGAAAACATATAATAATTTGTGGAGACTTTAATGTAGATCTACTAGAAACTAACTCCAGGTTTTCAACTCGATTAATTGGCTTATTTAATTCCTTTAATTTAAAGAATATTTTTCTTGAACCAACTAGGATCACAAGTACCACAGCTACTTGCCTAGATAATTTCTTTTGCAATTGTGATTTTATAGAAAAGACAATTATAAATTGCCTAACATCAGACCACTGTGGGCAAAGTGTTACCTTTCCAGGTAATATAAAACATACAAAAACTGAAATCCTTACTAGGCCCAACACTGTCAGTCGAATGGAGAGATATAAAGATGCTCTTTCAAGTAAATTGCCGATTCCTGTTACTGATCAGGTGGAAATCAATGATTTCTATGTCGATTTCTTCACGACACTGTCTCAGGAATTCGGTAATATTTTTAAAACTAGGAAAATTAATATTAAAAACAAGTTTAAATTTAGTGACTGGGCAACCACTGGTATTCGGAAAAGCAGGACCAAGTTATTTGATTTGTACAACGAAAAGTCTTACAGAGTTGACGACAGATTCCATGAATATGTCAAAAATTACTCTAAAATTTTTAGGAAAGTTTGTAAAATAGCCAAGTCATATTATTTAAGTAATAAAATTAAAAATTCGGATAATGAAGTTAAAGCAGTATGGAAAATCATAAATAATGAAACTGCCAAAACTAAACCACGTGAAAATGAATATGCAATCAGAAATAATGGTAAAATAATTAATTCTAAAACAGAAGTAGCAGAGTCCTTTGAAACTTTTTTCACTAACATCCCTATTAAAACCACCGAAGCTCTGCATTCATCGCCTATTCTTGCCGAAAATTTGCTTGTAAATAACGTTACAATATGTGAAACAGTTTTTAATTTTAGACACATAAACTCTCTAGATATTATTAAGGCTTTTAAATCATTAAAACTAAAATCTTCTGAAGATCTATGGGGAATGTCTGTTAAAGTAGTTAACTCAGTCATAACGATTATTGCGCCTTACTTAGCTTTTATATTTAACATGAGTATTAATCAAGGTATTTTCCCTGACCTAATGAAGCAAAGTAAAATCATACCACTGTTTAAATCTGGTGACAAACTAGATCCCAGTAATTTTGGACCAGTGTCAGTTCTCCCCGTGCTTAGCAAGATTTTCGAAAAGATCATACTGAATCAACTGCTTTGTCATTTCAATCTCAAACAACTTCTTCACGATCGTCAGTTCGGATTTACTAAGGGACGATCAACCACCGACGCAGCAGTCATGCTTGTTAAGCATATTTTTGATGCTTGGGAAGCTTCACATGATGCAATAGGCATCTTCTGCGATCTCTCCAAAGCATTTGATTGCGTTAATCACGAAACCTTGCTACTCAAATTAAAACATTATGGCGTGAAAGACAGAGCATTCGAATTACTTAAATCTTACCTTGAAAATAGAGTACAAAAAGTTGATATAAATGGAGTTAAATCATCTGGTTCAGTTGTGAAAATGGGGGTGCCCCAGGGCTCAGTTCTGGGTCCTTTTCTTTTTCTTGTATATATAAATGACTTGCCATTTTTAATACAAAACATGTCCAACATAGTATTATTTGCCGATGACACTTCTCTGATTTTTAAAATTAGCAGAAGAGCTTGTGATCTTCCTGAGGTAAACAATACTCTCACACAAGTACTTAACTGGTTCAGCATTAATAATCTAGCATTAAATACAACAAAAACTAAATGTATTAAATTTTGCCTACCAAATGTAAGACATGTAGTTAATAATGTAACTTTAGGTACAGAAAGATTAGAATTTATCAAAAGCACGGTGTTCCTAGGTATAACTATAGACTCATCTCTTCAATGGGGGCCCCACATAGCTTCACTAGCTGGCAGACTAAGCTCGGCCGCCTACGCCGTTAGGAAAATTAGACAATTAACAGATATTGCTACTGCGAGATTAGTCTATTTCAGCTACTTCCACAGCATCATGTCATACGGCATCCTACTGTGGGGTCAAGCGGCAGATATAGAAACCATCTTTATTTTGCAAAAGAGAGCTGTTAGGGCGATCTATAATCTACGTTGTAGAGAATCATTAAGAGAAAAGTTTAAAGAAATTAATATATTAACCGTTGCCAGTCAATACATTTTTGAGAATATTTTGTATGTCCGCAAAAATATATCTCTCTTTTTGAGGCACTGTGATATGAACACAGCTTATGTTACAAGAAACAAAAACAAACTTGTACCACCACAGTTAAGGCTTAGTAAGGTCAGTAAATCATTCACGGGGCAATGTATACGCTTCTACAATAAACTACCAGATGAAATCTTAAATATGAATGACAGAAAATTTAAGACTCACATTAAACAACAACTTTGTAAGAAAGCTTATTATAAAACAGTCGATTATCTAAATGACAAAGATGCCTGGTGTTAATGTTACTTCAGCCTCGCACAATCTTTACAAAATAATGTTATGTACAAACTTGATTTTAAAAGATGTGTTGCGGAAGTTTGTTGCGCCGCTTCTTCTTCCCAGCTCTATATAACACCTTGGAGGCGGTGGTAGATAAAAAATTGACGTTGTATAAATGTACCTAGTGTACTTACATGCAATAAAATACTTTTGATTTGAATTGAATTGAATTTGAATGAATAACATTTGACCATTATCGTAAACACGTGATTTAGCATTTGACATGACAGGACTTGTTTGACTTGTTATTGGTCAATTTATTTCTGCTTATTTTTTAAATTCATTTATTGACGCATTCTTTTTGTCGTGCCAGTTCGAAATTTAAAAAGAAAGGTTTTGAATCTAAAAAGGCCGCCACGATGTCTAACCAATACTGCAATAGAATGCATGGCATATGTTACCATTAATATTAGTACTAACACTACAAGAACTGACACAATTATAGATAATGTTTTTTCCAATTTTAATATACAATTCGGCACTATTCATTTTTTTAGTCACCATTTACAAATCTGGGTCAAATTTAATAAATAGGTATACTTAGAGAACTTTGATTTCTAAGAAAAATCTTCGAGACTTCCCGAGAGCTAACACCTATGTACAGAGTGGAAATTTCTGACGCCACATGGAGGAAAAGTTATTCTGATGATTAATCTTTTCGATCGGTATCATAAAGATACATGCATGTATTTTTTCCACATTATTGTCAGATTCGATTCCCGACTCAGACTCGTGGGTTCTTTAAAATGTTTGAATGCAGTTTTACTTAATTTTGAAAATAAAAGAATGTTTCCTTTTAGTAAAATTTGGAATCTGTTATATTTAGGGTACCTACTTTGCCTCCAGGTGGCGTCTGAAACTTCCATCCTGTATATTGGAAGCAGTGGTAGATACAATATAACGTGTATAACTCATAATGCAATAAAATATTTTGACATTGACTCGATTCCCGTGAACGACGAACTAATTTATATAGGTACAGTCGACCGCACGTCAGTGGTAACACATTGACATTGAGCTGGCCTAGCCTATTAGGGAGTTTCAATACTAGGAGAGACCAGTTTATACTGGTTTTGTTTCCACTGACGTGCGGTCGACCGTACCTACAAGTTTGTACGGAACCCTCGGTGCGCGAGTCAGACTCGCACTTGTCCGGTTTTTTTATTTTAATTATCCTAATAAAAAAGAAGAAGCATGAACGATAAGATATTTTTGTTATTCCAGATTCGTGAACGAAGCAGTATTATCATTAGAGGAGAAGATATTGCACAGTCCCCTCGAAGGCGATGTTGGTGCTGTGTTCGGTCTTGGGTTCCCTCCGTTCACTGGTGGACCTTTCAGGTAACACGCTACACTAAAATAGAATGTTTACGATTGTGGTGATATGTGAGATGTAAGGGGCGCAGCAACGTCAAGCGTTCAAAATACCAACTCCACATGTACGCTGATATGTAGCTAGACTTTGCTCTGGCGACCAAAATGTACCGCCATAACTATTCGAACTAGCAAAGGCCAAATATGCAGCAGCGCCACTAATATGAGACCTAGAACTGCGATGGGCTAACACGTCTACCCAGCATGGCATTACTACCACATTTTATATTATTTATATGCTTACCACATTTTATATATTATATGCTTGTGAGAACTTAATGTACGCTCGAGTTCTTAAATGAAATACATATTTATAAACTCGACACTCTGTGTACAATGTTCATTTCATCAACAACATCAACAGCCTATTAATCCCCCACTGCTGGGGCTCAGGCCTACCCTCTCAACGAGGGCGTGCGGGCTATAGTCCACCACGCTAGCCCAGTGCGGGTTGGTGGACTTCACATGCGCCTAAGAATTTCTTCTTCGGCGTGTGTAGGTTTCCTCACGATGTTTTCCTTCACCGTTTGAGAGCAGTCAGAACATGTACTTAAGTTTCGAGAAAAAACCAACCGTACACGGCCCAACCGGGGATCGAACCTCGGACCTTTCGATATAATAGGTCGCATCTTATCCCCGAGGCCACTGACGCTTTCACTGTTCATTTATGAACACATTAATAATAATTTTGGATTGCAAGCAATTTTTCATTTTACTTAGTGTAGGTATTTAAATTTTGAATAAAGTTGCAATTCTTTAATTAACAGATGGGTGGATCAATTTGGCGCCGATAAATTAGTCAAGAAAATGGAAGAGTACCAAGGTCTCTATGGCGCGCCCTTCAAACCGGCGCAGACTCTGGTAGATATGGCTAAAGACACCAGTAAGAAGTTCTACAAGCATTAATATGCCCAAACGTTTGTATTTAGAAGGCCAGACTTATAGAGTGAAGAATTTTTAGCCAACGTTGGATGCCTGCTGATTTGGGACAATTACAGGATGCCTACTGATTTGGGACAATTACAATGGCCTTCGAATTTTTTTATAATAATGCGAGCTGTAGGTATGTTTGTATGGAAATGTTCAAGGATTGTATGTAATCAATAAGACTAAGTTTAGTTTTTTATAAAAGAGCTGTATCAATGTTTATTAGAATTTTTTCTTTGAATATATTTATCTAATAACATAGGTACCTAACTTTATTTAATTTGTTTGTAAGGACTTTCGAGATTTCATATTATTTTATTTTTCTTCCACACTTGTTCTATTTATTTATATTTAAATAAAGTATTTTTAAATTTTTTCTTTGTTTCTTTTCTTTATAAAAGAAAACAGCCGAACGGAGATAGCTGAGTTATTAGACTATTTAATGTATAAAATAAATTTTACGGCGCGCGGCCCACACTAAACTTTCTCACCATTTCTTTTTAATTTTTATGGAAGAAAGAGAACTCATACAGCGTCGTCGTTTTCAATAAATGAAAAAAAACATACAATGATTTTTTTTGTAATAATTTATTGCAGTCAAATAAAATATGTCTTAAAAGTCCAGTAACCTCCTTTAAAAAACCGTGGCAGATTCAGACCCTTGGGTGGGCTCAGCCCTTGAGTCTTGGGCGCCGTCTAGTATGATGGCGCTACAAGTTTGCCGCCAACGCAAACTTTCTTTGATTTATGCCTACACACCATAGAGATAGAATCTCTTTGGTGGGCGGCCGCGCCACCTATGGGAGTAGCAATTTTTTTTGATTCATGCTACACACCAACAACGATCGGAGCAGGCGGCACGGCATACCTACGCAAACCCCTGCATCACACACGTTAACGTTTTGCAGAGATTTGGCAAACGTGTGTTTCTTGAAATTAAATGAGCATCTCTAGTGAACCGCACAGCTCCCCTTTGACACCTAAAATAAGTCATTGCGCAGAAATCAGCCAACATCACACTGCCGCTAAAATACTATATTTACTATTACTACCTCAATGGAATAATGGATGAAAAACTTAAACCAAATATGACTTGGCTGTATAGTCTATCTACTTTTGCCTGTACATCATCGTCAGACTTTGGACCATGGAAATAGTATGTTTGTTTTTAACTATTTCCATGCTTTGGACCAATGAACGTATCGTAATTTGTGCCACAGACTACAGATTTATACTAGGTCTTGCTTGCTTGGCTTGTCTGTCACTGTTAGTCACATTTAATTTGTGAATTTGTGATGTCAATGTCAAACAAAAATATTTAAAGCAATTAATTTGCTTTGCACGTATCCCTTTAAAGTTTGTGCTTTGCACTCTTATTTTATCAATATCAGTGATATAATTAAAGTAACTATTAACATTGTCGCCTTGCTTCTGTTTATTTATTTTTTCTATTTGTGTTTTGTTTATTCATGTCCTACTTTGAACAATGAATTAATATATCAGTGATTAAATGAAACAAATTCTGTGTGAGTAATAATAAAATTAAATATGCATAAATCTATTGGTAGTTGTAGGTCACTTCCATATATCAGATATCACTGATAATAATATAATCTATAAATTATCAGTCACTCGTGTGTCATCATCGGCTCCTTGTTTATCGAGGACGTAGGCCTTGCCTTAGCGTGCCGCTACACCCGGACCTCTGCAACTGATATGAAGCAGCAGATGCGTTGGCTACCTTCAAAATAATATGAAGAGATGCATTCTGTCTGGTTTTACAATTTAATGAGTGCTGGAGGTTTAACTCACTGTGAACCCAACCCAGAACTTATAAATAGGTACTGCTGTCATTCATGTGGAACAAACTTGGATAGATTATGAACACTTAGAAACCAGTGCATGAAAGTTAATATGTATTTTTTATTTTTATTTCAGAAGACCTGCTCATACACCTGCTCTAAAGGGATGAGAAAGTGATGGGTGTTGCAACTTATATATTATGACCATAAATAACAGATTATTTAAAAACATTATCTATCTCTACAGACTACAGCCTCTACTAGCTTCTGCCTCTTGACAAAATCTTCAGAAAATGTTTATAAAAGTAGAGTTTATAAGAAATAAACAATTGAAAAGAATTTTGGAACATGGCATATATCTTATGATATTGTTACTACTTATACCAGGCCTATTTTACTTTGAACTATGTATAGTATTACCAGCAGTTGTTGGGGAATGGACTGTGCCTTACTTTATTCATTTATTTTGTGCAACATACTTGCTACTTAATATTGTAGGAAACCTTATATATGGTGCTTGTACTGACACTAGTATTAGAGGAAAGTTATTGTTAGTGAATGGTATTAATGATCCAGATTGGACAATTTGCACTGTTTGTGAGTGTTTGCGGCCCCCGCGTGCTTGGCATTGTGATTATTGTAACATCTGTATTCTAAAAAGAGACCATCATTGCACATTCTTTGCTTGTTGTGTTGGATACTTTAATCATAGATATTTTATGCTATTCACCTTTTATGTATTCGTTTCAATGTTATATGCTTTTTATTTTAATGTAAAATTCCTAGCACAGTTTATAACATGGAATCATGGTTTAGTGATTGTTAAATTTGTGTTTCCGCTAGCAAGTTTTGTTATAGATTTTGGTCATGAAAGCTTATATGTATTTTTAGTTGTTATTAATGTTATTATCATATTATTCACAGGCTTTCTGTTTTTTTATCATCTTAATAACATTTTAAAAGGTAAAACAGTACCAGAAAAAAAACACAGCACAGAAGGATTTTTATACAATAAAGGCTGGAAGTCAAACATTGTGGAAATATTTGGTTATAGGTGGTACCTCACTTGGATTTTACCATTTATTCATAGTCCACTGCCAGGCAATGGTATGGATTGGCCACTTGATAATAAGTACAAATAAATATTCTAGGTAAAAATAAAATGTATGTAAGCAAATATATTGTACTTATCTATTACTAATGGATATTAAGTGCTAAAATCTAGTAATTCGTGTTTCTGTAATCATCATATTGTATCCTGCATGGAATAATGTATTGAGCTATTCATATCTAAGCAAATTTTGATAAACAATTTTCCAAAGACCAATATTAACATTAGAAACTAGGAACTATCGAATCTGTGCCATAATTTAGAAAACAACATTTGTGATGCAGTTTTACTATGTTTACTATTGTATTTTTACACATTGTAGAGTAGGCGTGTAATAAAAATTGTGCCACGCCACTATGAATCCTGCCTACAACCAAGTTTGTTCTATAATAATACATTAGGTACTGTTTAAAACTTTTAATTACATTTCGAAGTAATAAATATGTCGATGAATATTTTGCTATACTAAATACTGGCACACTCAAGGCGAAATATTTTTGATACGTGTTTATAATTAAGACGCATGACATTATAATTAAACTACGCATGACAATGACAGTGATTCTACCAAAGAAATTTGAATAGCTATTCAAATTTCTTTGGATTCTACAGTACTATTATATATTCTGTGATTCTACAATCATTACACATCATGCAAGTTTATTTTTTAAAATTGAAATTTGAAATTGTTCAATGTGTATAATTTTTCTTCAGTAGTTTAGTATAATTGAGACTCGTGTTGTGGCGTGAGCATCCGATGGGATAAAAAAAAACTAGTCCGCTACATAGGTAAGTGCTAAGCACGGTCACATACTAATTACTACCTACGTTTTACTAAAAGTTTACTGCAATAAGTTACTAAATAAACTTTAAGTAAAACGTAGGCAGTAATTTGTATGTACTGACCTGTATGTACGAGCGCAACAGACCTAAACATCTGCAAAGTTTATGGGTCAAGCAGTCGTTATTGCTTACAATTAATCAAAAGAAAGTAATTCAGTCATAGTAGCGCAGTAGGAAATAAGTTCACCTGCCGCTGTGCTGTGACTGCATTTCCATGTACTGTATTGCGATTCACAGTATGAAGGAATAGTCCCTTGAGCCATGACCCATGAACTTTGCAGATGTTTAGGTCTGTTGCGCTCGTACATACAGGTCAGTACATACAAATTACTGCCTACGTTTCTCTGCTCTCCTATACTGCTATCCCCCTATCAATCACGAGCGGTGTGACTATTAATGGGAATCCCCTCATACTCATGAGCCTGACTTATCTAAACACTTTTTGTTCCAGAAAAACTCTCGTGTTGTTAACTAAGTAGATCTCCATGTCATGAATATATGTTTAAAATGAAGACAAAATTTGAGTCCATAGTTAAACGTAGAAAAAGATTTCCGAACTACCATATTGGACTAATGTTAATCCTTATACCAATTATGGTTTACTATGAAATCGTCATTGTGTTACCATTGGTTGTTGAAAAATGGAGTGTGCCATATTTAATTCATATATTTAATGCTGCATTCATAATGCTCAACGTTGTAGGTAATTGGATATATGGAATGATTACCGACACAAGTATCAACGGCAAGTTTATGCCTATAAAGTCAGTCGGTGAGCAGGACTGGCCGACGTGCACCGCATGTAAATGTCTGCAACCACCGCGTGCTTGGCACTGCGATCACTGCAATACTTGTATTTTTAAAAGGGACCACCACTGTGTTTTTTTGTCCTGCTGTGTTGGCTATTTCAATCGTAGATATTTTGCACTTTTCACGTTTTATTTCTTTATCGCCATTACATACTGTAGTTATTATAATATACAATTTTTAGCGAAATTCTTAACATGGGACCGTAATATGTTTAGTAAATTTGCCGTTCCACTCATTTGCTTTGCTATGGAACCTGGTCTTGAATATGTATACATTTTTTCTATTATTTTTAACATTAAGCTCGCATTGTTAACTGGTGGTCTATTTATCTTTCATTTCCATAATATATTAAATGGCAAAATAATTTCAGATACACAGCAAAAAACAACATCTTTTTCGAAAAATAAAGGATTGAAATCAAATTTAGTAGAAGTATTTGGTATTAGGTGGTATTTAGCTTGGCTTTTACCATTTATACACAGTCCACTGCCAGGCAATGGTATCGAATGGACAGTTAAAAATAAGTGCAATTGATATGATATGTGAAAAAATATATTCGTTATAACAATAATTAAATTATACAACAGTTATACAAGTATACTGATAGCAGATTGTTTTTATTATTATTTTACATACCTACCTTACACTAAATGTTAAAATTCAATGTTGTTTTTAATAAAATTTTATACGATTGAATTGATTTTATTACTTTAAAAAATATACCTATTTACAATTAATTAATAATGTCATGTTACCTACCTATTGTCTGTCTGGAATGTTAGTATTTGGCAATATTTGTGATAGGTATCTACTGCGTATCCTGTCAGACTGCGCGACCACCGGGTCTCTAGGGGTATGTGAAGCTGGTTCACTTTCAGAGTGTCTTCTCGAGTCTGCTTCGTCTTGGTCAGTGAAATCCTCGTTTTCCAATAATGTAGCAGTTTCGTCAGTGTCATTAGTCCTGGAAATCAATGGCAAACATGTCAGTATGCAGAACTTAAAAGCTACCGCAGCGATTTTAAGAAATCTTAAATAGACGATGTTGTTCAAACAGGCTACTTTTTATCCAAATAGCAGGGTGTAGACCCATTAGCGGTTAAAATGTCGGGAAAAGATTGCATAATTTGTAAATTAATGTAGAAAATGGAGTCGCCATCGATCGCCAGGATAAAAGAAATAAGTATCTACCCCTAACCACCCATTGTCAAAAAATTGCACTAGGTGGACGAACCCAACTTGGACTCAAGTCACATCACGCAATATGTTACACTATTGGGTCACACCTTTCACCTCTTTTGAAGAGTTGCCTTGACAACTAAGTGCGAATTCGTGTTCTACACGCTGTTTTCTTGCCCCGTTAAATTGAACCATTAATGAGACCACCAGGGAAACTTATTTTTGTAGTCCCAAGATGACGTTAGGTACTATTTGAATTTTACTTACGTTTTCGTAGAATCCCGCATGCTTGGCGACATATTGAGTACACCATTGCTTGCAGAGTCCACAATGTATATAAGTACAGCAGCAATCAGTGAAACTGTAAACAAACACATGTTATTGAAGTAAGCTCTGCTGTACATCGGAAACAAATCGAACCATGGGGAACAAATCGAACTGTAGGTGGAGGAATCGGATCGATTCAACCTTAAACATAATAATTATTATATATTTAAAATAGAACCTTACCAAAAAGACAGGCCAAGAAAAACATCTCCAACATTAAGTATCCATATTTGTCTACAATCATTCCAGCTAAAAGAATAACTGTAGCCAATCCCAAGTTCTGAACAGCCTGGCAACTGAAAGTATAGCCACAGTTAAATGTAAAAAGTAACACTACACAAGACTCAATCAAATAGTGTTAAAAAAAATCCTTACATTCCGTATGCAGTGCCGAGCTGATTTTCTTGTACAATCAAGGCTACTAACGGCCATAAACCACTTGCCAATAAAGAATATGAAATGCCCAGTGTCATCTGAAACACAATTATGATATCTAAGTTTATTATAATAAAATCTATGAATTTTTGGTATTTAATTATGGCGATACTAAGTATCATCTCCCCGAACGTCTAATTTTACAACATCATCCAACATCCTAATCCTACTAATATAATAAAGGCGAAAGTTTGTAAGGATGTTTGTTACTCTTTCACGCTGTAACCGCTGAACGGATTTTGATGAAACTTGGTACAGTGATAGCTTATATTCTGGAATAACATATAGGCTACTTTTTACGGCGGTAAACTGTTCCCGAGGGAAAAAAATACACCACGCGGGCGACAGCTAGTAAGTTTGTAAGGATGTTTGGATGTAGTTTTGTTTGTAAGTTTGGATGTTTGTTACTCTTCCACGCAAAAACTACGGAACCGATTTTGATGAAACTTAACAATAATGCATCAAGAATATATATATTATACTGTACATACCTCGGGAAAAGCTGTCCCCGCGGGAAAAATGTTTCAACGCGGGTGAAGCCGCGTGAAACAGCTAGTTAAAATAGAGGAATATCGATACTGATTTAAGACACAAAAAAAATGCTTACCACACCAATGTATGGGTTCAGGAAGGTGAATGCCAACATGAAGTGAGCACCAATGGTTGTCACAATACTTATTATGATCCAAGTTACATTTCGACCAGTCTTGTCAATGAGGATGCCGAAGAAGGGGCTCAAAGCCGCTGATAATAAATACACCATTGAGTTAACAGTGTTAGCATCTTGTGGAAGGAAATCGAACTTCCTCTCAAAGAATAATCTGAAAATTACAAAAATATTTTTATAACAATCTTAGTAAATAAAAAAATAGTCACACAACAAATATATAGGTACTTACTTTCCCAAAGCAATAAACGGAAATATAGCTAAATAATATGCTACACAGATTAGGGAAACAAGCCAGAAGACAGATTTGAAGTGAAGAACATCTTTGAGATGAAATGGTTCATCATTTGCTTGTTCTTCCTGTCTTCCGAGGATTTTCTCAGCTCTGTGGTCCATCCATCCCAATATTAGTCCGCATATAAGAGATACAAGGCAAGTGAGTGATGCTGAGACAAAAAGAAAAGAATATGATGTTTGTTGTACATACATACCACCACCACAGGATAAATATAACGTACTTTTGTGTTCAAAGAATAATTGAAATGATTGTCGCAGTTTAATAGCAAAAATTGAGCTACTCCTCTTCCCCCTCCCAATCTTCCTCTCTCCTCACCATTTCCCTCCCACCTCCTATCATGCCCCTAAACTGTACAGTATGCACGCGCTGTCACCAGTTCAGTCATCAAAATAAATACTTTCTTTCTTACCTTTG
The DNA here is from genome assembly GCA_949699065.1 of Metalampra italica. Classification (NCBI taxonomy): domain Eukaryota; kingdom Metazoa; phylum Arthropoda; class Insecta; order Lepidoptera; family Oecophoridae; genus Metalampra; species Metalampra italica. The sequence goes on along the minus strand of OX452970.1, from coordinate 5,631,988 downwards.
TACTGAGAATACAGAACAAACCAAAAGGCGCGTCCGCGCTTGAACGTAAAGTAAATAAAAATACTACACTAAAAATTGTGTTGTTTTACATGACATCACACGGGTGCAAGGGCATGGAGACCGGGGATGCATGGGCGTTCGTTTTGGACACAGTGCATACAAATATGACTAAACACTCCTGATTTGTTCTGTATTCTGAGCTTTCGAGGAACTACCGCGGACCCACAGATTTATTAGGTACAGTCAAGGTCAAAGATATGTATACACCACAGAGTTTCAAAAAGCGTAGTCATATAAATGGTCATAAATTTAGCAACATATAAAAGGCCATAAATAAGTATACATAGTTTTAGAGATAACTATGTATACAACAGTTGCAATAATATGTCCTCATTTATTAAACCGTAATCTTAGAAACACCACAAAGTTCAAAAATATATATACATTAACTTTGATGTTGAATAAATGATTTTTCTTTCTTTCATAATTAAACAGTGTTTTTTTAACTGGGACACTTAGGCTAAAACCGAAACTATAGGAGATACAGGGAAACTGTCTTAGGAGCCATTTGGTCTTTTTTTGTGATAACAATTTTAGCATAGAAATTTTTTTGGTCAAGCGTGTGTTGTCTATAATAATTAGACATTTTGATCAAATTTTTTTTTATACGGATATATTGATGCTAGACTACTAGTTTTGTTATGAGAAATGATAGATCTCGATGAAGTCTTCATTTCAGATGACAGCTGTCAAATTTATAACCGCTGTAACTCGGAAACCATTGATCCTAGACTACTAGTTTGTACAGAGAAATGGTCGTCGAGATCTTTATTTCGGATGCCAGTTTTAATTTTGACAGCTGTCATCTGAAATAAAGAAATCATTGAGATCTATCTTTTCTCTTTACAAACTAGTAGTCTAGCATCAATTGTTTCCGAATTACAGCGGTTTTAAATTTGACAGCTGTCATCCGAAATGAAGATCTCGACGAGATCTACCTTTTCTCTTTACAAACTAGTAGTCTAGGATCTATGGTTTCCGAGTTATAGCCGCTTCAAGTTTGACAGCTGTCATCGAATATGAAGATCTCGACGAGTTATATCATTTTTCTTTAGAAACTAATGGTCTAGGATTAATAGTTTTCGAGTTACAGCTGTTTTAAGTTTGACATCTGTCATCTGAAATGAAGATCTCGACGAGATCTATGATTCCTCTTTACAAACTTGTAGTCTAGGATCAATAGTTTTCGAGTTAAATGAAGATCTCGACGAGATCTACCTTTTCTCCTTACAAACTAGTAGTCTACGATCTATGGTTTCCGAGTTATAGCCGTTTCAAGTTTGACAGCTGTCATCGGATATGAAGATCTCGACGAGTTATATCATTTTTCTTTAGAAACTAATGGTCTAGGATTAATAGTTTTCGAGTTAAATCAAGTGTTTAAATCGAGTGTCTAAGATTTTCGCGGATTTATATTTTGTATAAATATTTTCGTAGCAGTTACCTACTGAATCTTTATTTAATGACATAAACATGACTACAATATTTGCATCACTTGCAGGATACTAATTATGTTAATTTTGATTGTATACAAGTTTTTGAACTTGCCTTATACATATTTATGTGGCCATTGAAGTTTACATATTTATTAGTATTTGGATGAGTACATATCTTTTGAACTTTGTATGATTACTTTTATTGTTTCACATTACTTGTATATATATTTTTGTCCTTGACTGTACTCGTATATAAATAGAATTTTCATACGAACCAATAAATAATGTAACACCGAGACGCTCATATCCTGCATAATAATTGCCTATCCATTTGTATATAGGTTCCATCACCCAAAAGTTGACCGTGCTCCCAAATCTGGAGAATGAAAGCTGTAGACCGAACACCATGTTGAGTTCTTTCCCCTTAAACCACAGAACAACATAATTGTTCACAGCCACTTGCAGAGACTCGCCTCCAATTCTGAAAATTAAAGACAATCTTTTAAAATTTATTAATAACTAGCGCCCCAATAACATGCTAAAAGTTCACAAGATCGTGAAGTCCATCTGTCAGTCTATCCCAGAGTCAGTACTTAGCTACGGAACCCTACACTTGTGGCTCCGACACGGACTTTTATTTTATGCACCCGCACGCGATTTTCTCTTGTAATGCGCGAATTTGACATGGACAGAATAATTCACAAATATAATACTCAGACCAGAACCACCTTATACAAAGTTGTCGGTCCCTAGTGGGAATCGAACTCACGACCTCTGGCGTTCTGGTTCAACGACCAGAGCCAACTTAGAAAAATAATAGGTCTAGTCTAGAAAGTATCTTACCCAAATATGAATCTACCAAGTATCATTAGCCAAAATGCATTAATGTAAGCACCAAGCGCAAAAACTATGGCTCCGACAAACACAATGGTCATGTATATAATAGTCCCCAGTCTTACACCAAAACATCTGAAAACCAATTAAACAGTCGTTATCATCATCATCGCCTGCACTAGTCCACAGCTAGACGTAGGCCCGCGTCACTGAATAATATACTTCATACATAATCTTTTCTCTTTCTGGTGCTTTTCATTTTCTCTAAATATAAAATACTTTTATAAAGATTTTAATAATGGTAGGATGGCATTCAGGACATCACCTGTAGCGACCAGGTTCTTATTAATAACTTCAAAACTTAAGAAAAATTAAAGAAGTATAAATTCGATGATGCAGAATTAGGTCATGAGACTTGATACAAATTGTTCAGTACCTTGTACAAAATTAAGTAGCCCTGTAACGAGCTGTGAGAGGATTTTTGATACTCTGTATTAACTCAGTTCCCATTGTATTGTACCTAAATCTTATTTTGGTACTAGATACATATATTCCATTAGTTAAGTACAGATACAGATTGTTGAATTATTATTTAACGGGCCACAAACAAGAGTTCATTGCACAAATATGTACATAGTTATTCTTAATAAGTACATATAAATAATACAGATAAAGACTCATTGCAATTAAATAAGGTCACATTTCTATGTAAACATTGTATCATATGCAAATACATTTACTGCTTACATGACTCATAAAGAAATATGGGCAGTTTTATTAAATAACAATACATACCTATCAATTAGATAGCCACCAATAAAACATAATATTACGTTTGGCCATGAGTATATGGAGTACAGCAGGGCAAACTGGGATGTGTTTAGGTGTGAGTCACCTTTGAAGTTATCTGCTAAAGCTCCCGGTGTATCATAACAGAAGTAGGAACCTAGAAACAGTTGAAGGGTCAATTTAACTTCAGAAAAATACACTACTCAACAGTCTAGGGAAAAAGCATATACTTTTTTTTTAACATTAACATGTTTTCTACATTTTATAAAAGCCCTAAGCATATAGTTAAATAGTATAATATATATTTATTAAGTAGCTGATTTTGATAGCCATGTGTAGTAAAAAGCTGTTTGGTGATTCATAAATTAAAGTTCTACAAGAGAGAGCAGAATTTTCACTAAACCTTACCAAAGCATAGAAAACACATCAACATTAATGCTAAGAACCGATGGACCCTGTTGGCTGGGTGACACCATGATGTAGGAGGCAGCAGTGCAGACCTGTTACTGCCACTCGCCTCAGGGTTATCCATTCTATGGAAAAAAACAAAGGTCAGAATTGTTGACAGTATTTTTAATGTTTATTATAATAAGAATTGATTGGTTGGTTCCCAATTATGATTCATCAATCAAAAAAATAAATCAAGATCAATCCAATTCATGGGAAGATGACCTGCTTGGTGGATGGCGCAGAACATCCAAAGACCGATACAAATGGCGACAACTGGAGGAGGCCTAAGTCTTCGGACAGCGTGACGGCAAAAGTGGTTGAAAATTGTTGATGCCGACAACATAAAAAGTCAGTTTTTTCAAAAGTTTTTTCAGTCTAAAGTTATTTTTATTTTTTTTGTTATTTATTTATAATATGAACTAACTTCGTCTTGTGACCAATCGCATCCAGGTGACCCTCAAATAATAACCCATATAATTCGGGGGCGTAGCCAGAGGAATTTATGTGTATAGCAAAGAAGAAGTAAGAATAAATAGTTTGGATTTTCCTATCTCAATTATAAGTATAGGTTACCTACATCTTGTCTTGTTTCGAAAACCTATTGCAACCACGTTTCAACAGCAAAAATAATGAATAAATACCACTCACTTTAGTAGGTAGTCCTTTGTATGTTTTGTTTGCTCTAGCAGAGGAAGAATTTGTGCTCGACTACATTAGCAACATAATCTGCAATAACTATAGATTATGCATAGACGTGATTCACTACTTTTCTTGTCAGCTTTATTCAATGTTGGTCTTCGTCATGATCAAATATTAATTAAACGAACGTCTAAAACATTATTTTACACCACAAACAAACGATACACAAAACAATCGTGAAACAAGTAACAACAATCACTCTCTACGAATCGAAAGAACAATTTTCACTAGGGATTTGGTTTGTTTTATTGGCTGCATTGAATGTCATTTTGTTTTATTGGCTGCATTGAATGTCATTTTGTTTTGTTGGCTGCATTGAATGTCATTTTGGTTTGTTGGCTGCATTGAGTGTCATTTTGGTTTGTTGGCTGCATTAAATGTCATTTTGTTTTATTGGCTGCATTGAATGTCATTTTGTTTTGTTGGCTGCATTGAATGTCATTTTGGTTTGTTGGCTGCATTGAGTGTCATTTTGGTTTGTTGGCTGCATTGAACGTCACAAAAGCATTTTTTAGGTAAAGGTATCTAGACCATACATCCAAATCTGGTCCGTCCCGCTAGTCCCATAGTATCCCGGTTTTCATTGACTGACGCCGGTTACACGGTCAGTTTGGTATTAGTCCGATCCAACAGTCTGGTAAAATTGATGCGAAACCATCTAACCCACAGATTTGATGGATTTCTGAATATTTTTCGTCAGTCTATCCTTAGTAGCGGCGGCGAGCGAACAGGAAAGATCCCAGCACTGAATCCCGCGGTTATCACGGCCGCGGGCGGGAGAGTGGTGTTCGGGAGGTTCCGCTTTCTCGTCGTCGCATCTCCTGTCCAAGTTCGTCTTGAACGGGGCCGTTTTCCGAGTCGATTCTACGTATTCTCCATAATCTGCATGTGGGGTTTCATGTATCGGCAGATCAGCTCTCATTGGTGGTGGCCTGTCAGGGGGATTTGGCATACTTTCAACACAAGTTGCTGCTTTAACTGTGAGCAAAACTGGGGTATATTTCTTAAACCTCAGGGGTACTATTTATTTGTTCTAGGTACTATTTGGGTACTATTTATTGGCACTAAAACTCTTGTGTACGCTAGGTGAACGGACACGCACAAGAGCTATCAGCATCTCAAATGTTTAGGTTACCACAAAAAAATATCTTTATTTTTTATTTACAGTGGAGATGTAATTATAAGGGCCTCTTACACCGCTTGCTGATAAAGTCCCAGATATCCTATCTGCAGGTTATCTGATAGATACCCTATTTTTTTTGGTTTCACAGGTATCTGATTGCCTATATCTTATACATTTTATATAGTCATATAAAATATTGTCATATAGTTATATAGTCATAGTATAATCACACAGATTTATCTGATAGATTAGTTTATCACTAAGATTACTATCTGTAACAATATCAGAAAGTGATGAAAGAAGCCCTAAGCCTATTCCACAATCGTTAAGACGAAAGACTATAACCAGTGCGTTCTACCATGCCAGTCATGACATACGGCGCAGAAACGTGGACAGCGAGCGTAGCCCTCTTCGTTTTTTTCTTTACTTTCTTTGAAGGACTGTAATGAGGAGATCCGACGGAGAACTAAGGTTACCGACACATAGCCGAAAGGATTAGCAAACTGAAGTGGCAATGGGCGGGTCACAAACTAAATGTTTACAAATAAAGTATACTGCTGATTGTAGAACAAGTTTAATTGTTTTAATATTCCTATATATTTTTTGTTCTTTACATTTCCACTCCACTGCTCATGTAATTAAATAGTCATTTTATTTTTTCATTTATATAATAAGTAAGTACAGCCAGCGTCAATAGTATCTTGTCACTCTAATGTAACGAGCGAATAAACATTCACTCTTTACATTAGAGTGACTGACTGTACCTCCATTTTTGTAACTGGTCAAGTTTGCTTTAGGCTGTTTTCTCAATGATAACATCACTGACAGAGATCAGTCAAAAGAAAGGTTTTAAGAGTAGGAAGTTCTGTCAATTTGTGGAATTTACTATGTCTTCAGTTACCAGGTTTTCCTCCACAAAACACGTTGTAGGCAATGACGATGGACTGACTAGCTAGCTCTCTCATCTCATCAGGAAAACACATAGCGCTTACAAGCAAACTGCCAACTCCCATGTACTTTAACCTCCTCATGATGCTCCTTCCACTGAACATAAAGCCAGCAAGTCCGCCCACGGCGACTGCTCCAGAACGGATGTCTTTGTTCTCTTCCTCCTGGAGGTACACTATTGTGTGCTTAAGGCATTTAGTGTACTCCAGTTTCTTTGCCCTGATATATTTGGTGATTTTCTCAATAGATTTAGATTCTACATATTCTCCATAATCTGCATGTGGGGTTTCATGTATCGGCAGATCAGAAGCCCTCATTGGTGGTGGCCTGTCAGGGGGATTTGGCATACTTTCAACACAAGTTGCTGCTTTAACTGTGAGCACAAGAGCTATCAGCATCTCTGTTTAGGTTACCACAAAAAATTATCTTTATTTTTTATTTACAGTGGAGATGAAAATATATAAGAGCCTCAGAGCATTGGTAGAATCATTTTAAAATGAAGTTTATTATTGATCTTTTTGGGTGAGTAGGTGGGTTTTAATTTTTTGCAATAATTCTTTCTTAACTGTGTCCGGCACAAGTCCGCGGGCGCGTGGTAGCACCCGCGTGACCAAAGTATCCAATGTAACATTGTTACCCTCACTTTCCTTGACCACATCTCTACAAAGCATTCTCACTTGGTCCCTCCAACCACATTCTATTAGCCGTCTCTTCAAAAGTTCCTTAAATCTGTAAAAATAGAGGTCATTATCAACTGAATAAACAAATGTTGGCCTCACTCAAAGCAGGATGTATTGTTATGTTTTTTAATAGGTACCTTTCTCGATCTCCACTTAGGATCAAGCGTTGATGTGCTATGGTATTATTAACTGTCATAATTTCTTTTACATCTAGTTATGTGTATTGAAAAACTTGCAGTAGGTTTTCATTCACCTTTCAGAACTATGTGATGATTTCTTCGTTCAAAATTAGATTCGTTTCGATGAGCTGTGTCCAATGGAGTTGTCACTGACTGAAGTTTGTATTGGTTTGATTTCTGCTAAGCTGCTAGGTTAAGTGTAAATTGTTTTTGAGAAATATTGAATTGAGACTCTTAAACTACTGAACATATATTAGAGAAATCACAGAATAATAGTAATTTATAGTTTGTTGGACATGATGAGTCTTGAATCGAGGCGTAGAAAGAGGTTATCTCCCTCTACAAATTGAGGCTATTTTCTTTCAGACTTTTTTTTTGTTGTCAGTGTGGCCAACTACCTTGGATGTTTGAGCACTAAACGAATCTAAAAAAGCACCAGATTTACAGGGTTTTCAAGAAATGAGCACTAGATGTTTAAAACTAAAAAAAACGCAACAATATAAATGAGTGAAAGAATTTAGAAACTAAATATCAATTTAGTTACCTTACAAAATAAAATCAAAGGCGGCGAGCACAGTCAGTAAATATAATTTTCATCGCGCGACAGATAACAAAACAGTATTGCCTGCCTCGATCGATTTGAAATTGGCGCGACGATTTCATAGAAAATGTGAATGAAGAATTAAATTTTCTACAGAAGCAGTGATTCCTCCAGATTTCATACATAAATTCGAATTTCGGATACGCGCTTGGTACTTTTTTTACAATATTTACTACTCATCCATTTTCACAATGATTTAATGTGGTGACTGAAAATGCACTAAAAAGGGCACTAGGCACTAAAATTAAATTTTGAGCGCTGACATCTGTAAAAATGCACCAGATCTAGTGCCGAAAGCACTAAGTTGGCCACATTGTTTGTTGTTGTTGTAGATTTGTCCTCTATTGAGGACGGGCAAGGGAAGCTTCGTCCATACAGCCATGTCTTATTTAAAGTATTATTTCTTATATTTATTTAAACCGGCGGTTACACCACGGCCTCCACAAAAACAGCGAGACTTATTTATGATTTTAACCGCTCCAAATATAGTAATTCTCGTTTATTACACATTGTTTATAAACAGATATATTTGCACGTTAGACATAGGACGATAAGAATAATACATAAGGTATGTATACTCTAAGGGACGATAACATCAAATTAAAACCAGACAAGTCGCGTTCGAGTTGTCAAAACGCAATGGCCGGCGGACTCGTGAGAGACGACCTCTAGCGAGCGTTTACGGAAAACTCTTGAACTACGTATCGTTCCGAGCGCGGGTCTCGCCACATAGGTTTTGGCTTGGTAACGAAACCTATTAAGCCATATCTTATTTTGAATTGTCTTAATTCATAAATCTAGGCGGTTACAGCACGGCCTCCACAAAAACAGAGCACGACTAGAGGTCGGCGATTTTCACTTATGGTCGTGGCAAAGATTATTCTATACACACTGAAGAGTTTGTTTATTTGAACGCTCTATTCTGTTGGAACTACCTACGTACCAGTCGGATTTGAATTACCTAATTTGAAACCAATTCTTGAGGAAGGTGTACAAGGCCATGCTATTTACCATCACGCTACGATCCATAGGAGCCGAGCAAAAAAAAATAGGTCGCGATAGAAATTAAATTAGTACTATCAATTAAATCAAGAAGCAGTAGGTATACTTGTTGGATCCTTATTTTACTGTACTTAAAAACGAAACACCATTTATTAGAAAACTGTAAAGAAAACGTGCACCTCCTAAACCGACCGTCAAAGAAGTGAAGGCAAAATAATAGTACATTATGATATAAGTGCGGTAAGTTGAAAATTACAGCCGAGGCGATATTGCTAGCCCGAGCCGTAGGCGAGGGCCATAAGGAAGCAGAGGCTGTAATTTTCAAAGCGCACGTATGTCATACGACGTTTTATAACATATTTGCGAGGAAATAAATAAAACTCGGAAAACTAATAAATGTTTAATTACTTGTTATAGCAGTTATAATCACTACTTGACGACATTTTCAAATAAAAACAATACAGCGCATTGATTGCAGGCTTGTATAGCATTTTTCTCAAATAATGCGCGGAAATTGTTTAATAAAAAATTATATATACAGAGTGTTTTTTTATATTATATTCAGATAGATCTCGTCGAGCCCTTTCATTTGAGTACCATGAACAAGGGTCTAGCACCAGCCGTTTCGGAGATATGGCCAAAAGAGTGTTTTTTTTTTCATTTGGCCATATCTCCGGAACGGCTAATGCTAGATCCCTCGTGTTTGTACTCAAATGAAAGGTCTCGACCAAATCTAGTTGAATATAATATAAAATAAAAACACCCTGTATATACAATTTTATATGAATATACAAGGTGTTTTTTTATATTATATTCAGATAGATCTCGTCGAGCCCTTTCATTTGAGTACATGAACATGGTTCTAGCACTAGCCGTTCCGGAGATATGGCCAAAAGTATTTTGATTTGCCCAAAGTATTGTGACAACCCTAAGTCGCGATCGTTCAGTTCAGACGGTTCACAATTTTAATAAAACTTGATATTTTTTGGATTTCCGCGCATTATTTGAGAAAAGCACTATACAAGCCTTGGCTTCAACCAGGCATTGATGGACTCACACTCATCCATCAATGCCTCTGTTGCGGGCCGCGGCAGTAAAGTACTATTGCTAATCGTTCGTTTTTAGACGGAGAATATTGATCAACTGTGCGTTTTACTTTACATTACCGCACAAGTGCGTAATGAAATACAAAACGATATTGAAATTGGTAAAATAAGTGACCCTTTACGAGCAAATATGTTTTAAATAGGTATTAATATATATACTTTTATGTATGTACCTACCTACGTCGCTGTACCTACGTAATGAAATAAATCACAGATTTGAAATCTGTGAAAAATTTGATAGCTTTGTCAAAAGTCAAAATTCGTTTATTTCAGAATGGAATGCATACTATATTCTCTTTTTGACGTCAATTCTGTATAAAACTAAAACTACTCTGTTTCGACCTGTATGTCGCCGAAGGGAAGAAACAGCAACAAACCCAACAGCACAGGGCCCTGCGTTCATACCTATAGCTTGTACATTACAATATTTATTATCTATGCTGAGCCAGCCATCAGAACACTTCATGGAGTTTTATCATTTAGGTAGTCATTTACTTAAACATAATATGCTTTTTTGCCCAAGTTTGATTTTACGAAAGACTTAAATTTGTTCTCAGGTAAAGTTGATTATGATTTGTTCTATAGGATAAGTAGTAAATACGATTCAGCAGGCAGTCTCTGAGCTTTAAAAAGCCGGCAAGTTTGCGTTGCCGAGCTAGCGCTCGGGAACGGAAACCTAAAAATTGAGCTAAGTATAGGAAGGTAGGTAACCTACTAGTAATGTGGGTTGCAACGGCGGATTCATGGAGGGGGGGGGGCATAGGGGTCACGACCCCCCCTGAGCTGGTTCCAGGACTTAGGTGGACCACTAATTCTATTGTTATCAAAAATAAATTATAAGTTCTTGACTTGACCACGACTGTGTGACCCCCTCCTGGCGCCAAAGCTGGATCCGCCCTTGGTGGGTTGTAGTACCTAGTGAGATTTTTTTTTATTAAGAACTAGCTGTTGCCCGCGACTTCGTCCGCGTGGATTTTGGAAGTAGGTACCTATCTCTGCTATGTACAGACATACATCGTCTAGTTATAATTTTCCAATGGTAAAATGGATCATTCTAAGTACCTTCACCATAATTTAAGGTATACCATACCTTCAGGAACAAACTATGAACACCGTATCCAATTTGGTGAAGACAGATAAAAATTTAAAAAATTGTTGTTTTCACTTCTATTGCTCATAAGACTTCTCATATCAATTTTTATTATACGTGTGTATTTTTTAACTAATACAGTATGGGCAAAACCAAAACCATAGGAGATACAGGGAAACTGTCTTAGGAACCTTTAGGTATTTTTTCGTGATAACAATTTTGACATAGTAATCGGAGCAGCTGGAGTTCGGGTGGCATGCATGAATAAGTAGTAAGTTCCTAAGTACATTGCACAGTCTGTTTTATAAGAAAACATTTTATTAAATTTGACTAACTTCTGCTGCTTGGATTTTTTTCTTCCGATACAATAAAATGATTCTAACATGAAACTAAGTCGATACGCATTTTTTAAAAATAATAAAAATTATTTTTCACTGGCGTTCTATGAGAAAACATTTTATTGAATTTGACTAACTTCTGCTGCTCAGATTTTTTTCTTCCGATATAATGAAGTGATCCCTACATGAAACTGAGTCGAACCGCATTAAAAAAAATATGTGCAAATTGTCTCATTTTTATGGACAACACACGCTTGACCAAAAAATTTCTATGTCATAAGACACTTTCCCTGCATCTCCTATGGTTTCGGACTTGCCTATACTGTCCCAGTTAAAAAAAACACTGATATCTCCTATGTCTATGACATCGTCTTGTTACGTTAAATGATTTATCTGTAAATGACGATAACTTTTTTCGCTGTCATCCGATTTCAATGAAACAAAGCCTATAAGTTGCGCCAGGCTGTGCTTAATCTACCTGTGAAAAGCGCAAGAAAATCCGTTCAGTAGTTTCGGAGATTAGCGATTACAGACAGACAGAAAGACAGAAAGACAGAAAGACAGACAGACAGAAAGACAGAAAGACAAAAAAATTTAAAAACGCTTTTTTGTGTTCTGTTACTCTTTTTTTATCGTCCACACTCATTTTTTTATAAATTTATTCAAAGTACAGACACACGGTTTCTACAGATTTATTATAAGTATAGATAAGCAAAATCTTCTACCTTAGCTAATCCATATTTAGCTCTTACAATAAAAATACATTCAATTTAGTGGTTACCTATACACCTAAAGGTACACTACAACAGATTACTGCTATCAAGAGCAGCGTGAGTGACAAAACTTGTTGGCAAGAATTTGTCGCCTGTCACACATGAATCCAATCAGCTAAGTATCTGATAGTTTATTCATATTGTTAGAATAGAATGGTAGGTGATAAATTTGATAAATGCTACCTAATTCATCAGTCAGGATATTGCCAAAGCCGGGTTTGTTTATTAAAATTCTCCTAGGTATTTTTTGGTATCTGAGACCCGTGAAATTGTGGGTTACTTACCTACTGTACCTACAATGGTTTTATATTATTTACCTATCTTAACCTTATTGGGTAAGATAGGTAAATATCATAGTAGGTAATTGGAATAGTGGAGAAGGTAAGTTGCACAGCGGCAACGCGGACACAAATTAGATAGTATACGACGCGGGCGGGCAGGCGACAGGTGGCGGGCGTGCGGCGGCGGTGGCGCGGTGGCTGAGCTGTACTGGGCGGGCGCGCAGTGCGCAGGGCGGCGGCGGCGGCGGCGGCGGCGGCGGCGGGCGGGCGGGCGGGTGGGCGCGCAGTGCTACTCGCGCAGGAGCGGGGTGGCGTTCACTCGGCGGCGCGCCGCGGCGCGACATGCCCAGCTGATGTTTATTTATACCGCGAGCTCGGCGGAGGGCGCGCGCGGGAGGCCCTCCCCTCCGCTGCACCACGGCTCCGCGTGATGCAGCCGAGCGAGCTAGCCGACGCCGCGCACGCCGCTAGCGGAAACCCCCCGCAGCGCGGCCTCAACGGTGGCCGCTTCGACTTTGACGATGGTGGTACTTATTGTGGCGGCTGGGAGGACGGCAAGGCCCACGGCCATGGCGTGTGCACTGGACCCAAAGGCCAGGGCGCCTACGCCGGATCCTGGCACTTCGGATTCGAAGTTTCTGGCGTCTACACCTGGCCCAGGTGAGATAGTGACTTCGCCCGGGCCTCGCACATCCCCGAGCGAAAATCCGCGTCCGAAGCCGCTCCAAAAATAGGCTGCTATTAATAATTGAGTTCGGTGTTTCGCTAGAAAACGCGTGTAACAGCGGTGAAAGTGCCTCATGGCTTAATCGCGGCGAAAACGTTCATATCGATTTGTAGATACTGATAACGACAGGCAGACACGTGTTATCAGTGTCAGGCATGATTACTTACACAAAGATCCAATGTCAGCAGTCGACTTACACGTTCATAGGCGATGCCACCACGTTTGCACCTAGTTGTATAGATTTCGTGGTGGGTACACCTATGCACAATCCGAAGCGAATAATGGTTGATTAGATAAATTACCGCAGTAGATAATTATATTACATTGCGAATTAAGGACTTACTCGTAATACCAAATGTAATAAAAAGCACGGCCACGGTGCACAATTAGTGATGGGTAAGCACTGAGTATTTACTGTAAATACTCAGTAAATACTATTTTCTCTACTGTTTTTCTACTTTTTACTGAGAATTTATGTTATTCCTATAAAAATCAATAAGTTTAGTTTTTATCGTCGTGACGGAAACATAATGTACATGCAATTTATGGCAATAAATGGTAATAATAATAATAAAAAAAACAACATTAGCGGTGCTCTGCATAAACAAAAGAAACATGCAAGTGAAGATACAAATACCATTTAATATAGGTACTAACTTTAGAACTTGGGGAAAGGATCCTGACGTAGGTAAGTCAGTACCTTAATACAAATTCGTAGCTTTAGATTTACAGCGTGACTATAGTAGGTAAGAATGCATACTTATTGACCGAGCGAGCGAAGCGTCTCAGTTTCGAGATTGACCAAAAATGCTTTTCCTTCTGTCTGTAATTCTCTACAGGTCGCATTTTTCAACCGATTTTGACCAAAATTTGGCATGGGTATATATTAATCAAGCCGACAAAATGAGTAGAATAAAATCTTGAAAAACATTTTTTTAGAGTACGTACCATACTCGCAAAGTTGGGTAGGTCTTTTAAAAATATTGCGGGTGTGTGAAAAGCATTTTTCGATCCGTATGCGAAATATTAAGCTTTAAAGCGGTAATTTATCTGCATGGCCCAAAGGTCAGCTGGTAGAGAATGCCATTGGCATTAAGTTCGCCTTTTGTACAAGTTAGTGCAATAAAGTTTTAAATAAAATAAATAAATATTTTTTGTTAGGGTCACGTGTGTCTCCCCCCCCCCGCTTCCCTGCCAGCTAAACGGTTAACATAAAATAACAATAAGCTGTCTGTGAATAGATCACAAAACAGATTACAAAACTGCGTCAACCTCAATTCGTCGTTATTGTAATCGCAAAAAAAAGTTTTTCCAATTTTTGCGAAAATGTGTTCTTTAAGATAACATACCTACCTAAATTACTCAATTTATTTTCTTCCGTTCATCGCATCGGTCCGTCTCACACGCTTGGCGCTAGAGGCTAAACCTTTGGTCCGATTAGGACCAACTTGCAACTTAAGAGTTTTAAAGTATTTTATCGAAGTATATACAACAAAAAAGTTCTTTTTTTTCTCAAAAACGGCTACCTATAATGTTACGATGTTGATGAAACTCAGCACGTCGTAGTTGCATGTTTGTCTATGACGTAGTAATATCCATTGGTCTGGGAAAATCTAGTTTGTATGGTTCCCCTACAAATGAAATTGAAACTTGCGATTTACTCACAAATTTTAATGGTTGGAGATATTGAATTGTCATGTATTACGAATAAGTAGGTATTTATAGGTCATACAACATGAATTTATCAGTTTACGTTAAAAAAGTCCATACAAATAATTTACATGTATTATATTCATCATATATAATCATTAATTTTTGTTAGGAAAATGACGAATTTCTATAAAAAATAAAAAGAAATATCGAGAAAGTTTAGTACAGTTTATTAAGTGAAGATATCACTAAATTGTTGTTTATAGTTTATTTGTAAAGAAGAGCGAGACCT
Organism: Metalampra italica; assembly: GCA_949699065.1. Taxonomy (NCBI): domain Eukaryota; kingdom Metazoa; phylum Arthropoda; class Insecta; order Lepidoptera; family Oecophoridae; genus Metalampra; species Metalampra italica. The sequence continues at coordinate 5,616,930 of OX452970.1, read as the reverse complement.
CCTATCACAAGTTTTATTGTGTCCGTTCACCTAGCGTACACAAAAGAGATTCTGGGCTAGTTTTAGTGCCAATAAATAGTACCCAAATAGTACCTAAATAGTACCTAGTTCAAATAAATAGTACCCCTGTGGTTTAAGAAATATACGCCAGTCTTAGTGTGTACGCTGGCGGAACGTTCCGCTGGCGTACACATGGCCGATCTCGAAAACGGCTTTGATTACAGCAACGAAATTACACACAAAAATAGTACCCTAATAGTACCCTCGGTACCGGAAATCTCATAACGATTGCTCTTATAGGAACGGAGATATTGAACATAACTTTCAGAGCAAGCGTTCAGCCAGCGTACACATTAAAGTCATGTTGTTTTCATAAAGAAAGCGGACGTATCTAAATTTAAATGATATATCAATAAATAGTACTTCAAATAGTACCACCGCTAGTACAAACATTTCATGTGAATTCACACGGGAACCATATCAAAAATCGATGTAAAGTTCTAGGAACAAATGTATTGACGAACAGTCGCACACAAAAGTGAATAAAAATGAACAGTGATCGCCGTTTTATTGCTTCCAAGCGAGTCTAGAGTTAGCTGATCAGTAAATAGTAGGTAATAGAGTCTATATTCGTATGTATGATATGAACCCTTTCATACCTTTCATCCACCCTTATTTTTTACAACCTTTTGTAATGTTTTGACTCGCACCTCGCACTTAGAGATGTCAACCAATTACCAGTTTTAGCACCGGTATTTACCGATTAGTTAAAAAAAACGGTTTTCTTAGTTTTTATTATTATATGGAAACCCTCAGCTCAGAAAGTAATAAAATTATCAGAATTGTGAGTTTTGCTCTCACTTGTTTGTGTGACACTTCACCCTTTATTTATTTATTTTTGGACGCATAATAATAATAAAATCTTCGAAACGAAACGAAGGTTACGAAGAAAGCATGAAAATAAGTACCTACCTAGATGTTAGATGTGTGAAATCAAATTGCATAGTGCGGGGATTTCCCAGGTATTATAGTCAATCGTGTTCAGATACGCATCGATTAATTATAATTCAGACTATATTCGGATACAAATATCATTTTTTTTTTGTAAATAAGCAAAGAAAAAGTATTTTTTTAATAAAACCGGTTTAAAGAAAAAATGTTTTTAAAATAGATTTTTTGGACCGGTTGACTGACATTACTGCTCGATTCGCTCTTCGCAGAATTGTTACGGACGGATCGGTGCGATCATTGATTCGGTCATTTCGTTCTGTGATCGTTCGTGAGTTTTGAATATGTTAAGGGCCCTTGGGCGTACGCCCTTTCTAACAACCTTACTATTCAGAAATATAGTTATTTTAGTTTTTGTTGATAACTAATACCTACCATTTCCGCCTATTCCAAGACCAAAACCGCTTCATCACATTGGGCGTTTCTTAATTCCCAACCGCCTATTACAGGCATGGTTTTGGTACTGTAAGTGGGTATCCACCATAAAATCTCATTTTATGGTGGATACCCACTTACAGTACCAAAACCGCTCCACCCCCTTAGGGGGCTGTTCTACATTACGAATACTGTCACTAGTTACCACCTATGACACACATCGCTCCTCCTTGTTACCTCCTTCCAGGTACTGTTGCTCAGTTGCTCGTTTCGCTCGCTCCAAGGGTCACCAGTAACCTAACGAACCTAACTTTCGGGGTGCTCCAACTGCTACGAGTGACCGGAGTTACCTAACCTTATAGGTTTCAAAGGCTGCTTTTTCAACCAATCAGCAAAACTTAATACGATTTCCATCGGAGTGGCTCGTTTTAGATCCAATGAAACCTCACTTACATCAGATTGGTTGGTTTTCGAACCAATGAAACCTTACTTACATCGGATTGGTTGATTTTAGAACCAATCAATATCTCTTATTACGATTGGCTGCTTTACTCGCGTTGGGCGTTGCTGAATGTTCTGTAGCTGTTGTCATCATGTCCGAACCAAGCCAATCCTATTTAGGTGGTAGTCATCATTTTAGCTATCGATATATAAAGGTTTCATCGTGTGCGGAAAAAATCGAAAGAAAAACAAAATGGCGGCGGAAATTATGCCAGAAAGGTTCCTATTCCTTTGAATAACTTTTTTTTTTCGCGATTACAATATTATACTTAGTACAGCTTCCTCTACCCTTACATACAAGTATTGAACGCAACCTTCTGTGTGCGAGTCCGACTCCACTTGGTCGGTTTTTTATCTACCACCGCTTTCTAATTGTGATTTTTACTGAAGTCACTCTAACCACATATACCGAATTTCTTTTTCTGCCTGTTTGACTGAATTTCTAGGTTTGTTCAGAATTAAAAAATAAACATACCTAATACTGTTAGCAAAGATAAGTCACTTTTGAACATGACTGTACCTCTAGTATGAATAGAACTTTACATCGATTTTTGATATGGTTCCAGTGTGAATTCACATGAAATGTTTGTACTAGCGGAGGTACTATTTGAAGTACTATTTATTGATATATCATTTAAATTTAGATACGTCCGCTTTCTTTATGAAAACAACATGACTTTAATGTGTACGCTGGCTGAACGCTTGCTCTGAAAGTTATGTTCAATATCTCCGTTCCTATAAGAGCAATCGTTATGATATTTCCGGTACCGAGGGTACTATTTTTTTGTGTAATTTCGTTGCTGTAATCAAAGCCGTTTTCGAGATCGGCCGTGTGTACGCCAGCGGAACGTTCCGCCAGCGTACACACTAAGACTGGCGTATATTTCTTAAACCACAGGGGTACTATTTATTTGAACTAGGTACTATTTAGGTACTATTTATTGGCACTAAAACTAGCCCAGAATCTCTTATGTGTACGCTAGGTGAACGGACACGTTTTATTTACTAACTAGGAGGTCTCAACAATTATGTTTATAGCTAGTACGTATAACGTATAAATATTTATTCATTTTTTCATAGACAGCGAATGCATGAATAGTTTATTTCGTAGTACCGAGTACAAATGACACTTTTTCATACCCGAGGGAGGAAGCTAGTTTCGACGTGAGCTTGCATGGCGAACGGCGAAAGCTTATTCCGATGATAATGAAAGAAAAGCTACTTTGTACTCGGTAATCTGTAAGTCCTATACGTCATTCATTATTATTTAAAAAAAAAGTACATACCTATCAAAAGAGAATCACTTTTAGAAAAATTCGCCATGTTTTCTCGCCCAATTCTTATTTTTCAAGTCATAGTGGCCAGTGTCATTTTGCCAACTACGGGGGGGCCCGTGAGATAATTTAGAATGTCTTGACTTTACCACAAAAAGAACCTAATCGAGTACGAAATGAAATTTCATAATATTTCGTCACCTGCGAGCACGCGAATCATTTCGCACCGGGGTCCAGAATGTTCGATTGTCGAAACTGATTTCGAGTAAGTATGAAATGAAATTTTTTTACTCAAGGGGTAGAAAAAAATGGTTTTGAATGCCTTAGATGTCATTTGCGAAACTTACCTTCTCAGTATATTCTCGTTGCTTGTGGGTACTACAAAATTAAACGGACGGTCATCCGAAAACATCCATTTTCTGTTTTGGTCATACCTATCATTATTTAGGTAGGTACCTACTTACCTAAAATCTTTTAGGTAAGTAGACTTATGAAAGTTAAATGTATTAATTGCTATCAAATGTATGTATATGGCTCTGATAGAATGCGTTTACTGTGCCAGGCCTTCCGGTTAACTCGGCCAGCTAACACCGCTTCAATGCAACCCACTTTCATCCGGCCATTGATCCATCAAGAGTTGAGCATCTTGATACTTATTGAGATTTCTGAATTCCAGCCAGAACTCTTAAGTATCATTCATTAGGGCTATGCATACTTATGCTAATCATCCGTACAATTTTATGAAAACTATTCGTTTTAGTTTTCAGCTAATTAATTTTAAGCGCTTAATAATATGTTCGGCGTGAGTAACGGCATTTATTAACTAGTGGTTCTGTGAGAACAGTAGACCTCGCCAGGCCTTATAAACCAAACCTAAAAGAAACGAACAGAAGTCAACTGTGCAGTTGGAGATTAAGTATAAAGTGACAAAAATTAGCACTATAAAGCTTAATATTTCGTGAAACGGATCCCTAAATCGAAAAATGTTTTCCACACACCCGCGATATTTTTGAAAGACCTATCCAACGATACCCAACACCATGGAATTCATGCGAAAAAAAAATCATTCCCATTTTACGTATGCAGTTCTATGAACTTATTTTAATTTTTCGACTTTCTTAAGTTAATCGACTATTACTCAAAAACTAATAGAACCTACTTAGCTGTTATAGTTTTCCTTTTAACTACGTTAAAAGTGTTCTTTTTAACTACTGCCGTGAATTTTTTCACATTTCGAGAAGCAACCGTGAAGCTGGCAGGGGTGGGGGGGGACACCTGACTCAATAACAAAAATTACCGCTTTAAAGCTTAATATTTCGCCAACGGATCCCTAAATCGAAAAAATGGTTTTCACACACCAGCAATATTTTTGAAAGACCTATCCAACAATACCCCACACTATGGGATTCACAAGAAAAAAAAAGTTCACTCCCACTTTACGAGTATGGTACGTACTCTAAAAAAAATGTTTTTCAAGATTTTATTCTACTCATTTTGTCGGCTTGATTAATTTATACTAGGGTTCATTCCCGGGAATTCTCGAGCCGAGAAATCAAGCTCGAGAAAAGTCGAGAACTCGAGACATCATGTACCTACATATATAGAAATTAAATCGCCGTTTGTTGTGTTGCGTGGCGGCGCGGGCCAAAGCTACGCTTGACCTTTAGTTTAATACAAGCTACTTTTGTATCAAAATCGGACCACTCTGTAAAAAGTTATGCGTGGTCATACATAAAAAAAACAAATATACGGGTCGACTTGAGAACCTCCTCCTATTTATTTTAGTTTTTTTTTCGTCGGTTGAAAATAGACGAGCGTCTCCGATTTTTTTGAATACCTACCTCAATATAAGAAAATATTGATAAATTGTGGGCACGTGCATTTTCCCATTACCAAGACGGACGGATCATGTAAGACTTGTAAGAGGTAAACCGATAACATAATGAATTTGTAACTCGATCACCGTACTTAGGTAGGTATCAGTAATCACTGGCTTTGCTGAGATATTACCTATGAAGACAGACCTTGTGGATGTTATTACACCTACTCCAAGTGATATAGGAAAACAAACAAAACATAAATAACTAGCTGTTGCCCGCGGTTCCACCCGCGTTAAATTTGGGTTGGTCAATTTACAAATCTTTATGAATTATTATTTAGCCTAGCCTATTCTGATGGATTAATCTATATTACTGTAAATTTTCATCAATATCTGTTCCGTAGCTTTTGCGTGAAAGAAGAACTTCCACACATAAATACCTAATTAATAATAATAAGTAGATACTCGGTTAACCTACCTACCAGGCAAGACGAGGTCATGTTTAAGAATTCTAAGGATTCCAAACCTGGACTAAAAACAAAAGTTAAAACAAAGGGTACCTACCTACTAAAAACACTTTGTTTTAAAAGTTTTTTTGCGGTTTCCCATTCACGAAGGGAATTCAGGACTTGATTTTGCAATGTTTTGTATATACGCGTATAGGTACCCTCTAAATATTATAGTATGATGTACGTCCATCCATCTAAGGTTTTATGATCATTTTTATGCGTCATCGAATGTTTGATTTTCAGATAGGGGAGATATAATTAACTACCTATATGTTTTGTTTAATTATCCATATTTGAAAAGGAAGTTGTCGAAGTCACGTCAAGAGGTCAGACTTCCAAGTTCGATCCCCGGCCAAGCATTTACCAATGGGGTTTTCTCGAAATTTAAGTACATTTATTCACTGCTCTCAAACGGTTTAATAGTAGGATATAAACTGTATAGAGAGACGAGCCCTTTCCCGATGCACGAGGTTAGGCCCTCAAGGCAAGGCAAGGTTGGAAGGGCCAGAAGGAGAGCAAATCCTGCTCTCAAACGGTAAAGGAAAACATCGTGTTAACTATTATAATCCTCTGTGGTAATGTAACTCGGTTTTGTACGAATAACAAGCGGTGCCATCGTGAGGAAACGGCATACGCCGAAGTAGAGTCCGCCAACCCTCACTTGGCTAGCGTGATGGACTAATAGACTATATAGCCTTCCTTGATAACAGGCTGTTGATTAATTGAAAAGTCAAATCATGTACTTAATATAGAGAAAGGAAATTTTGAAATATAACAAGGAATAAGACCAAATGGGCCCGAGGGAAGTGAAAAATGCAGATAATATACAGCGAGTGCGAGCAGTTTTTTTTATTGTATATCTGAAGATACTGATTCATGTCAATCCGTTATAATTCATCACGAATTCGTAAAAGTTGAAGGTAAACACCGTGAGGTAAAACGGAACTTCACTTCTGAATTACCTTGACCATAAAGTTCAAAGTACCCCTAGGATTTTTTTCCTCCATGAGACCGATGTAAATTATGATGTGAGGACATCCAAGTCATAGTAAAAGAAAAGGTATTTTACTATGTCCAAGTCAAGCCACTCGATTTAGGCGAACTCTATCAACGCTAAACTAGTCTCAGCAAATGGGGGATAAAAAGAAAAATATTTCTAGGGTTCCGGATAACCTGACAGAGAAACTTTTTGCCCTTCCGTCTGTCCCAGGTACTCGATAATATTTAGCTATAGATCCAGTATTGAGCAAGTCAATACCTATCCGGCCGTATAGCCTTGTGAAAGGTAAAATTTTCCGTTACTGTTTTCATCACACTTATAACAGGTCAATGAATGTATTTGGCTCGCTACATTTAGGCCGTTCCTTAGTTACGTAAGTGCGATTTTGGGCATTTTTAACCCCCCTATATTAAGGACATAACATTTCTGGATCCCATTTTCTTCTTAAACAAGATTTACCTAGAGTTACCCTAAAAATAGAAATGTCATTCATTTGTTTTACCACAGAAATGCGTAGCGAGCTTTTTCAATTTTCTGGGAGTTTTAAACACATTGTATTTGGCATATAAATCAAAGATTTTTTATTATTATTATCTAATCATTGGAAACGACTCGTAGTAAAATATTACGTAGAATGTATTTTAGACCTTTTAAACTTTCTTTATAACATGGTGCAATAATATTCTATTCTATTCTTAATTTATTTTATCTGTGCTTCCCTATAGTTAGTTAATGTACTTAGGAAGTAACTCGCTTCGCTTTGATGGTATACATTAGTAACATGTGGAAGTTGAGTTCAACTTGTAAAAGCTGCAGTTGGCAGAGTCCCGCCTACAAACACAGAGTCGCGTATTCTACCTGCCGTACGCTTATCTCGTCTATTTTCTTGAGCAGTGTATAAATATATGTTCATTTATGATTTTTGAATAACGAAGTACAATACCAGCCCTAGTCATATTTCGAAAATCGCAGCATTTTGGGAATATGTTCTACAAAAAGTCAGTGATAAAGCCAAAATTTCTGCTTTACAAAAGCATCACTTCTGAAAGTGATTTTCTAGCTAATATTACACATTTTTTAAATATAAGTAGGTAATTAATTCTTTATTTAATACAATAATGCAAAACTATTTTTCACGAGAACATCGATCTTAAACTTTTAATTAGGTACCTTACCTTACTCGTAACTAACTTGAACAAAAGATAATAAGTTGTCTGACAAAAATGTAGTTTTTAATTTATTCTCTACTAGCTGTTGCCTGCAACTTCGTCCGCGTGGATTTTGGAAGTAGGTACCTATCTCTGCCACGTACAGATATCGTCTACTTATAATTTTCCGATGGGAAAATCACCAGATTTTAATTAAACTGTCAGGAACATAACTGTGAAAACCGTATCCAATTTGGTGAAGTAGTTTTTACCTGATGCCGGAATAAACATAATATAGACAGACAGACCAACAGAAACTCTCAAAATTATTGTTTTGGCTTCTATCGCTTTTAATAAAAAAATCCCATATAATTTTGTAGTTACGTTCGTTACGTTCGTTCAAGTTACGTTGTATGTTAATGATTTATCTGTAAATGACGATAACTTTTTTCGCTGTCATCCGATTTCAATGAAACAAATTAATCTACCTGTGAAAACCGTAAGAAAATCCGTTCAGTGGTTTCGGAGATGATGATGATGAGATAGTGATTACATACAGACAGACAGACAAAAAAGACAGAAAAAAATAAAATAAAGGAATGCTTTGAGTAAAATGTGTTATCTTCAGTATTTAGAATACTTTCCCTCCAACTACGGTCCATAATTTCCACCCTGTATAATACTTATAAATAAATACTCAAATACATACAAACACCCAGAATCCGAAAACCAACAGATATGCTCATCACACAAATGTTGGCCCCGGGTGAGAATCGAACCCACGACCTTTAGCGCAGTAGGCAGGGTCACCACCCGTGGTCACCACTCACCACTAACTAAGCCAACGGCCAGTCACTGTAGAAAACAAAACATTTTCAAAATTAACCAGGCTACCCTGACCTATAAGTTCATACAAGTGTTAGGAAATGAGAGATTTTTATTGCTGGTTGACATTTTTCGGTCACTTTTCGAGATTTTTGTTTTATTTGATGTTATTCCGGGATATACACTGTCACTATACAAAGTTTCGTCAAAATCCGTTCAGTGGTTTATGAACGGTTTATACGTGGCGTGATGCGCGTTCAAACAGACAGACAGACAGACAATAATTTTAAAAATTGTTCTAACATGTTCAGTTGCTCATTTTAAGTCGCCCTGGTTGGTTTTTTTCCGAATATATTCAATGTACAGACTTTTTGGCCTTTACGATTTTCTTCTAAGTATAGAGTATAGATGTTATTTTCAACCGACGAAAAAAAAGGAGGTTCTCAATTCGACCCGTATGTATGACCACGCATAACTTTTTACAGAGCAGTCCGATTTTGATAATTCTTTTTCTATTGGATAGGGTCTACTTCGAAGTTGGTCCCATTTAAATTTGAAGAAAAAAATTCTACCCTAAGGGTAGAAAATTAGGGGATGACTGATTAAATTCCTACTAAATTTTCATATTTGAACCAATTCTGTTGAAACTAGGCACAAATAAGTAGTTCTAATGACCCTACAATATGACGGAGACCTGAACTTGATCTGATGACGGAGACGGAAGACAGTTGAGGGAACTCTTCAACGGTGTACAGCAGCTAACTCGTGTTTGGGCTTATTCATTCATCTTAATGAGAACTTTAAACCTAACTTATGATTTATTCAATTACGACTACCATCTATGGGTGAAGATGGAGACGGAAGGCTGTCGAGGGAATGAATTAGTATATTTTAGTCACAAAAAAGGAAAAAATAAAAACTTTTTAACAAAAAAATTAAACCGTCGAAAAAAAGAAACTGAAAAGCGAAAAATAATAACAAGTTACCTTGTTAGTCTATAACTACGCTCCTACACTAATGTAAACCTAAGTAATTTTGAGTCGGCGCCTAACAAACAAGCAAATTAATTAAAGTTGATACGTAAAGTGAAATGATGGCAGCCAAGTTTACGTAAAGCGGAATGATACAAGCAATCAATGAGAATATCATCAAATTAAAGTACGAAAAACGTAATAGTAAGTAATAAAAATAAAAGAAATTAATTTGTATGTGTGTTGGGCGCCGACTCAAAATTACTTAGGTTTACATTAGTGTAGGAGCGTAGTTATAGACTAACAAGGTAACTTGTTATTATTTTTCGCTTTTCAGTTTCTTTTTTTCGACGGTTTAATTTTTTTGTTAAAAAGTTTTTATGCTCTATCATATTATGAGTAAACTAACCTGTAATAGGGAAAATCTGTTTCTGTATTGTGTCTTCAAAAGTTGTATTGCATACAATTACATGGATCTGCGTGAAATTTGGAGTACGTACCTATGCATGTTCTGTCACTCGAATCTCGGTAAAGTAATAAAACTGAAATTTCCTTTATAGTATTGCACGGCAGTTTTGCTTTATTTTACTTATATGTTCTCTTCTTGTTGTTCTGCGGACTTACAGACTGATACATACATACAGACGGACAAAGAAGCTTCGCTATAAATTAAAGGTCTGGCTGGACAGAATAACCCTAAAAATCGAATTAAAAGTTTTCGCCCGAGCGTCATGACTCATGATAAGTTGGTGGATGGCTTTGATGTTAAGTATTTACTTAACAACAAAGCCAAGTTTTAGCTGGAATTGCGTTGGTTATTCCTATACCAGTGGTGTCTCAAGACGAAAGTCTTCGACCAGTGATGACATACGGTACCGAGATGTGGTCGCTTACTATGGGCGTCATAAGAAGGCTCAAGGTCACCCAGAGGGCAATGGAGAGAGCTATGCTCGGAGTTTCCCTATGAGGAGATCCGCAGGAGAACCAAGGTCACCGACATAGCTCAAAGAATTGCGAAGCTGAAATGGCAGTGGGCTGGGCACATCGCTCGTAGAACTGACGGCCGTTGGGGCAGAAAGGTTCTCGAGTGGCAACTCCCACAAGGTGGACCGACGATCTGGTGAAGGTCGCAGGACCCAGCTGGATGTGGTTAGCGCAGGACCGGTCGTCGTGGATATCCTTGAGGGAGGCCTTTGTCCAGCAGTGGACGTCTACAGGCTGATATGATGATGAACGATGATTCCTACAGATACAAGTAGCTATATATTGGAGGGAATTCCGTTAGCTGCGTAGTGGGTAGCCGCCCACGGCCGAGCCTTTGCAGCTTGTTTCCAGCGCACTCACGCCGTAGGCAGCGCTACACGCATCTGGCCAGCCGGTTCACATAGCAGGTCTTTGTGTTATGTGTAGCTCCATTCCTACGAGCAAAGCGTACCGTGTAAATGTACGTATAATCCGCAATTTTTTTTTTCAATTATACTTCGAAGAATAAAAAAACCTACATACACAATTTTTTGACTCATTCGATTTAGTAGTTTCGAAGTTATACGGCAGACAGACAGACGGACAAGATAGCTAAGCTCGACAGAACTAGAAATGGTCCAAATGAATTTAAATTTGAATTAATAGGGTTTAAGGTGCTTGTTCTACATACAAACTTTCCAATCATGACAACATGGCCGCTACATGCTAAAGTATAAGAACGCGGGGTAGGTACAAAGGATAAATTTGACAAAATCATATGCGAGTTGGATTTGAACCACAACCGGTTATTTAAAACGCGCTACGACTCTCGGTAAATCGATTCACATGTACCTATACGTAGGTACACACTTCAACAACGTACATTTTTGGTACATTACGACCAAAGTAACAAGTTTAGCGACCCCGCCCTCATTCGTGGGCCCAAGGTCAGTTCTCTTTACAACTGAAGTCTGTTGGTTTTACTTGTAATATTCAGTTACGCCGCAGAGCTTGTAACTGGCGCGTTATAAATAGAGGTTGGACTCGAGTTGTTCCGTCGGTTCTCGTGTGCAGAACAGACCGATCCATTATCTTAGCGCAACTAATAAAAACTGAAAGGAATTTCAATATTGACTGTACATGTGCAGAAATTTTACATACACCCTTCCCCTTTCCATAAGCTTTAAGAGTCACATAGTTATGTATATATCTATAACGTTAAGGACTGCGCAAAGGAAGCGGAAATTTGCACGCGCACTTTTTGACGTCATTGTCAAATGAACCATATCACTAAACCACATAGCCTAAAGAACAAAATCAAGACTTCTGCACGTCGGTCGGCGTCGCCTCGCGTTCGAGGTCATTCATACGATGTTGTTCTTGTTGCTCTGTTGTTGATAAATAGTGATATGGTTCATTTGACAATGACGTCAAAAAGTGCGCGGGCAAATTTCCGCTTGGTCTGCCTCGACCCTTATGGTTGTCGTTCTTTGTATACGGATGTATTTAGTTATAGATAGTTGTATATAATTATTAGATGGAGCATTTTTCCTTAATACGGTATCGATTATTTAAATTAAAAAGAATTGTAAAGATACAAAGGTAAAAATGTATAATAGAGTTCTTGTTAAACATTTTACATATAAATAATGGTGTTACCTACATCGTTTTAGAAAATTCCACCCTTAAAATTGTCTATTAGGTCTATTTAATACTTATAGAAGCCAAAACTAATGAAGTTAGAGACCTAAAATTTAGAGAATTGGGTTCTTTTGTAACGTTGACAACCACTATGAAGGGTTTTCCAAAATTCATCCCCTAACTGGGTGAAATAGGGGTTGAATGTTTGGGTGTAAGACCGTCATTTTTAAAGTAAATGTAAAATTTTATATTTTGGCTATTTAGTTGAAAAACAATAAATGTGTTTCAACAAGTTTGGAAATTCCACCTCTATGGGGGTTGAAAGTTTGTATGGACTAAGTTTAAAAGTACGAAGAAACAGTTGATAATTTTTTGATAACGTAATTTAAAATTAAATTTGATCCCAATCGGACCAAATATGGGTGTCCTAAAACTTAAACCATGACCTGACCAACTGATTGGGGTCACTGACACCAAAAATTTTATACAATTAATCGATATTCTTTTTGTACTTTTAGTTCTGTTTATGTTACTTATTAGATACAAGAAAATTAAATAAATAAAAAACATTTTTGTAGGTAGTATAGATGTAGGTACTTATAGTATAGATATTAAAAATAGTACATTGTTGATCAAGGTCTGTTAGAAGCACGACGCCGAAGGCAAAGGGCTTATAATGACTCGAGTTTGTAATACCCTTACTGCCCTTGCTGCACACAATGCTTTTCATCACATTTGCGAGGAAATAATAGTTTTAATTTTGTCAACTTTTTCAATGGAGCTTCCAATACCGGCTTCCACAGATAATGGTAAAAAATGCGTTTAGAAACTCAAAAGGCGAAGCAGGAAGGTTAGAATTCCGGGCGCCCACCAAAGAGATCCTAGCTCCATGGTAACAAACATCGAAAACATTCTTACAAACTTTCGCGTTTATAATATTAGTTAGTATAGGATTAGCGGCATTAACTGAGCAAACATTTTTCAGTTCTGCGTCCGTCTGAAAGTCTGAATTGACACTACCCTGTACCGTATACGTCATCGCAACGCGCGCAGACTAATCAGGCATTTTGTCAGGACTTTTCAGTTTTCAGGTACATCTGGCAATGGTAACCCTATGCTAGATGTCGTGTCGTTCATGTTCTAGGTACTTGTTGTATGTTTATGTTCCATGTGTTGTCACTTTGCAGTGGCAGTTCGTTCGAGGGGCAGTGGCAGAACGGCAAGCGGCACGGCCTGGGCGTGGAGACGCGCGACCGGTGGCTCTACCGCGGCGAATGGACGCAAGGCTACAAGGGGCGCTACGGCGTGCGCCAGAGCACCACCAGCAACGCCAAGTACGAGGGCACCTGGGCCAACGGCCTCCAAGACGGATACGGCTCGGAGACCTACGCCGACGGCGGTCAGTATCATCAACTGGTTTCATTGCCAAATTATTGGAATTCAGACGAAAATACCTACGTTTAGTTTACTGCATGGCCGCAGTCTTACAATGAATCGCTGTGAAAGAATGCGGCTTTATTTTGTATCAAATTTACATTGAAGCGTTTAAAAGCTACACTTTCAGGACATTATTGTGTGTTCTTATCTACTTACCTACATTGTTAAATCTACTGCAGCAGCTGTAGGTATAACTTTATGAGTTTCACGACTTGGTACCTCAGATTTTCAAGGTTGCACCTGCCTACATAGATTATGTAGGTACTTATTACTAGTTTACCTCAATAAAGATTGTTTATTTCAATCAATCTCACCTTCGTTCGCTTGAGCAGTAAAGTTCTGATTATGCGTAGATATTGATTTGGATGAGAAGATATCACATAGATACCTAATTGAGCTCATGATTTATTCACTTACAGCTTTAGGCTTATTAAATGATCGTAGCAATATCAATTCTACGTCTACAATTCCTTCAGAGGAGCATGTGTTGTCTATCATTCATTACGGTTACTCATAACACTTTCTAATAAATCATCATATTAATTATTAAGTTTTAACAGGTAGTTAGGTACCTACTTACTTACCTAGACAAAGAAAATATTTTATACAGATATATTATGTTACAAGACTGCGCTCACCCAATGACCTAGATTCCAGTTGCGTGAACTGGGAAGGAACCCCTTTTGCTTGCGCAATGTTTGTTGTAGGAAAAATAAATTGTGTAGTATTAGTGTAGGTATGTTTGTACTAAGTAGTTTACGCGTGTAGGTAGGTCGCTATGTAAGTTAAGTGGCATTTACGTTTAATAATTAATTGGAAAGGGGTTGCCTTGCCGGCTACGATCGAAGATGTTTCCAAGCGCGTCAGATACCTACTAAGATAAATATAACACTATAGAAATCTTTCTTTTCTTTTCGTTTAATTTTAGCTTCGTGCCAACTGACAATGTATCTAGAGACCAATTAGGATCTATTTAACCTTGAAAGTCGAACTAAAACCAGCTCCACGTAATAATATTATGCCCGTGCATCGCCCCCCACCCTGCTCACTCCCTCCTGCCTATCATGAAACTACGACGTCACGCAATTCTCGACACGGCGGCGTTGACTCATAACCGCATTAAGATTAGTCATTCACTAAATCGTAAATAAATATGGTGGTGATTTGTTCCTTTGCTAATAATTCTGGAAGTCACACACATGCAGTCTGTTTTGCCCATCCGCATCCGGTCCCGTCGGCCGAAGTGTTGTATCGCACAAACTGATCTAATAACTGAATCTTCCGTTCATTCTCTGTTACACAACTTTCTTATGTTCGATTTAAATGCAACGAATTATATGTATACCTACGTACCTACATTTACCTATAATATCCTAAATTTACCTATAACTGTCAATAATAGTTAAAAGCTGTTTTGTAATTCAAAACAAAAGTTATTAAATTGAGAGAGAAGACTCGCGGTTTAAGTCAACGTGAACGTTAGGTACGTGACACGAACAGACAATGTGGGCCACAATTTCATATGGCCGTGAAATAGGTGGCCATGTTTCGGGCAGTTTAATGAGTGAATGGTCGGAGCAGGCGGCGGCCGGCGGCGGCGGCGGCCCTGCTGGCGGCGGCGGCTTGCCCCGCGCGCCGCCGCCATGCGCGGCCCTCGCCGGATAAATATAGCGCAGCAGGCACGCCCGCCGCCGCCTCGGCTCCACACACAATCATGTCGACCACTCATTTATACTACTTACTACAAAAAAATTTGGTCTTCATTATCATCATTCTGATTATGAAGCCATGTCGAAAACAATTCCCATCTCACCAAACTGAAATAATAACCGAGGGAATGAGGGAAGTAGTCTAGTCACGAATCTACCTAAATATAGTTAAACAAACCGAAAACAAAAGGTTCAATCAACAGGAAAACATTAGCAAGCAATGTGCCTATTTCACAGTTTTATATTATACTTTGCCGTTTACATTATGCCACGTGGCGGATCTAACTACCTACGCGGGCTCGGTTTCAGCGAGTCACGTTGTGGGCGTAATTTTTCGTTTTCAATAATCGATGGAAATGTAAACCTAATTTCCCGAGAGTCCAATCACATGTATACATAGTGCTTTAAGACGGGCCTGACTACTACTACCACACGCACAACCTTTGCCTCTCAGTATAAATGCTGCGTCTTTCCACGCCTACGTTTCGTAATATTTTAACACCTACAGATCACTCCAGCATTTCTCTTGCTATTGCTTTCGCTACGCCTTTCTGTCTGTCTGTCTGTCCGATGTTCAAAGGGCTGTATCTCCGCAACGGTGATACGTGGCGAGCTAAAATTTTCACAAAAGACGCGTATCTGCGCATATCAAAATTTAAAAAAGTCAAAATCTAAGGGGGGTGGGGGCCCAAAAACCAAAAAGACGACATTTCGGGCTGTATCTATCTAACGCTAGCACGTATACGTTTGAAATTTTCACACAACACGCGCCTACATACCGTTCATAACAACAAATAAGTACTAAAAATCTCAAAAAGTCAAAACCCAAAGAAGATACAGCCAAAAACTTGAAAAAATGTCAAATCTAACCACCATTTATAACTCAAGAACGGCTCAACGGATTTTGATTAAACTTGGTACAGTTATAGCTTATATCCTGGAATAACATAAAGGCTACTTTTTTACCGCGGTAAATTGTTCCCGCGGGAAAGTCAATAACGGCTGAACGGATTTGGATGAAACTTGGTACAGTGACAGAGCTTATATCTTGGGATAACATATGGTCATTTTTTTACCGCGGTAAACTTTTCCCGCGGGAAAAATATTTAATTTTAATGAAACTTTACAGTGATAGCTTACTAGTGTGGCTGATGGAACGGAAACGTCCGTGGGCGAGTCCGACTCGCACTTGCCGGCTTTTTTACAAATTGTATATTATGTCGTCGAATATTTGTAAGCACATAAATCTTTATGTCGTAGGCAGATCGTAGAAATGGCCAGATAGTACGGAGGTTACTTATCAAAAGTTTTATTGACCGAGCGAGCGAACGTTGGATAGGTTTTTCAAAAATATTTAGGGGGCGTGGAAAACATATTTCGATTCAGGGATCCGTTTGCGAAATATTACGCTTTAAAGTGCCGTTTTTAACTTTAATTTTTGCCGCATTTTAGTATCTTGGTAATCAAAGCCTATGGGGCACTTCCGGTTGACCTAGAATCTTGAAATTTGGCAAGAAGTAAGGTCTTATAGCACAAGTAGAGGAAAAATCCGAAAACCGTAAATTTGTAGTTACCTACATCATTAAAAAATCTTTTTTTTCTTGTACCAACAAACTTAACTTTGAGTATGAGCAAGTAAGTTAGTACCATGTGATATAACTACAAATTTTATCGATTATCTAATTACTTATTTAATTAAGTTTGTACGGAACCCTCAGGGCGCGAGTCCTACTTGCTCTTGTCCTGTTTTTTGTACATAATTCGTGCTTGTTTCAAATTCAAAAAGTTTTTATTCACTCAGTGAGTAAAAAAGAGTTTTATTCACTGTTATCGGTGAATAAAATGCTCTTTTTAGAGTGGCAATGGTTAAAAATAGTAAAAATACTATTTCGCTCCCTTGTAATACATCTAGTATTATCGCGTATTCCAGGAACATATCAAGGACAATGGATGCGGGGGCTGCGGCACGGGTACGGTGTGCGCACGTCGGCCCCGTTCGGGCTGGCGTCGCACTACCGCGGCGGCGGCGGCGGCGGGCACCGCGACCACCGCGGCTCGCAGGCCTCCCTGGCGGAGGCCGGCACGCCGGACCCCTCCGAGCGGCGCACCACGCGCATGGACGACGCGCGCGGCGGGTTTGTGCTCAAGGCCAGCTCCGACGAGCCCTCGGCCCGCCGCGGCTCGCTCGTCGAGAAAACCAGAAAGGGACTGCTTTCTGTGAGTCTATTGCTATTATTATTATTCAAGATTTGGATTAACGTTTTTGAATGCAATTTATTCAGTGAACGCTTGCATAAGGAAACCAGACTCAGTTGCCTACGTGGGTTAAACGGATTTAGTAACACAATCCGTGCTAGGCGTAACTTTGGTGGGACATGATAGGACCTGGCCACAGACCATTTTTCAATACACAAGCGAGAAAACAGATATTTAAAATAAATAAAAATAAAAATTGAGAGGGAAAGTTCAGTAATCATTCAGGCATAAAAAACAAAAAAACTCTTTCGTCTTATTTATTTCGATAAATATGTAATTAATAAAATTACATTAATTTACATTTACTGACAATTTATACAATTCATTGCTTACTTTTTACCCAACGACGGAGCGGAGGTGTTTAGTGGGAGAGGTTGTTTGTATGTTTGTGCACACAAACGAATGTTGCCACATATCTCCAAAACGGTTTGACCGATTTAATACGGTTTTGTGTAAATCGTTAATGATTCATCAGTGATGGTTCGTGGATAGGTTTTACGATGCTAACTCGCAAGGGGGCACTGACATTTTTCGCTCTTTAAAATGAGTAACAAAACATTCGTAACGAAACATTCGTAACGAAACATTCGTTACTCATTTACTCCAAATATCTCCAAAACGATTTGACTTATTTATACACGGTTTTTTGTAAATCATCAGTGATTAATCGGCGATGGTTCGTAGATTGGATCGGATAGGTTATTCGGATCGGATATTATGTCTGTCCGTGAATATCTCCAGAATTCATCAATATTTCTTGAGCTCATCAAAATGAACGCTATACCGAATCATCGTTCGTTGGTAGAAACGTTAGGGGTAATAAATTGACATTTGAAATCGTAACTTTAAATGTTTCGTATACCAAATTGTTCAGTAAAAAAATATATAACAATTGAATCGAGAACCTCAAGGCGCAAAATTAGAAATCACACGTATTTTTAGATAAACAAATAAATTAATTAATCGCTAAACAAAATAACAAAAAAAATCTTCATGGCAACCAAAATTTACCCAAATCGGTCATTGGCTTTTAAATAAAAATAAACAAACAACCTCTCACGCTAAACGCATATACCTTCTCCGTTCCGTCGTTGGGTAATATTTAAAAAAATGTAAAAAGTTGTAAGACTTCTAGACCTCAACTAAAGTAAACCTAGAAGACACAAGAAGATTGAAGAAGATTTGACAAAAACTCCTCTGGACAATTTAGTCAGCTTGACAATTTGAGCATAAAACAAAGACGATCGGGTTAAGGGTTTGCCCTGTAGCCTAACCTTTTGAATAAAGTCAAAACGTCAGAACGACATTTTTTATATGAAAGCGTTATGTCGAGGATCATCAACAGCCTATTAATCTCCCCACTGCTGGGGCTCAGGCCTACCCTCTCAACGAGAGCGTGCGGGCTATAGTCCACCACGCTAGCCCAGTTAGTGGACTTCACATGCGCCTAATAATTTCTTCTTCGGCGTATGCAGGTTTCCTCACGATGTTTTCCTTCACCGTTTGAGAGCAATCAGTACATGTACTAAAGTTTCGAGATACTTATGTTAAACCAAGAATATAGTACATTAATGCAGCGGCCCGCAACAGACATTGATGGATGAATGTGGGCCGAAGCGAAGCCGAGGCACACATACGTAAGTCCAACAATGCCTGGTTGGGGCCAAGGCTTGTATAGTACTTTTCTCAAATAATTATCATTCAACGTTGTAGTTTTATTTTGTAACCTTTTCCTCCCGACTTTCTGGTCGCGAGCAATATTTTTTTCGAATTCCGTAGATTCATTTCCAATGTTCTCGATAGTCGTGTGAGGCAAGAAATCTGTGAATTTTTCATTCAACCAATTTTGTACGTAGAAACTCGACATCAGTATATTAACTTTTATTACAAAAACTTTTTGGTAGTAATCTTAATCGACAGTAGGTAATTAAAAAAAACTGTAAACAAATCGCACGGCGTGCGTAATAATAATAATCAACTTTCGAGGTATGTTGTACTTGCTTCGAAAGTACACCTTTTTGAGCAACTGTATTGAAAAATAATTTATGTTTTTCTATCAACTGCATTACATGATGCCTATTAAAAAGTACACATTAAAACCCCAAGAAACTATTTAATTTTTTTTTGCTGTCATCACATGTGGTTGGGGAGTAGGTAAGTATATCAATCAGTGACAGGTATTTACAGACATGAAAAAGGCTGAATCTGCATAGGACATTCGATCAGCCCTATACACTATTCTACATTGTATATTATACATTGTAAAGTATATTAATATTTCTTGAGATCAAAAACAGCTGCCTGTTTAATTTTCTGGTTTCTATTTAGCATGCACTTTCATAAAATAACCTACTAAACTTATTTTTTTGCTTTATTTACAAGCCGGTATCACATACAATATACTTAGAAGAAGTAGTTATAGCCAAGGTAAGTACATTTACTAATACATGTAACTGTTTGTTTGAAAATATAAACATAATGCTTTCGAAGGTTTCATCTATCTATATAATGCAGGTGTACGTATTTACTTACATACATGATTTCGACCGGTTTTTAAATAAATCTAGCTAAATGATTCATAAAAAAAAATATTTATAAAAAAACTTTTTTAAAAACAAGCTTTTTTAATGAATCAATTAGCTAGATATAATTAAAAGGCAGTCGAAATCATTTAAGTAATAATCCATGGTTGGCGGGTTAGCGCAAAAAAGCCGTGTGTGGCGGGCTCATCATGTTAAACTAATTCATTGTTCATAAGTTTGCGCGATTCCATAACTTTCAGCAACTCGAGGCCTTACCCGCGTCCGTGCTATTATTATTAGGGCCAATGAAATAGTATATTTCGGTACCGAGTACAAAATGCAGCTTTTTCTAACCCGAGGGATGAAGCTTTTCGCCTCACGGCGCGTCGCGAGATAAAAGCTAAGTGGCCAGTGTCATTTTGCCAAATACGGGGCCGCGAGATAATTTCGAGTGTCTGGACAAACTTACCTCAAAAATAACCTAACCGAGTACGAAATTAAATTTCATGCAATATTGTGCACGACCTGGGAGGCATTTCGCACCGGGTCCAGAAACTTCGATTTTAGAAACTGATTTCGAGTATGAAATGGAACTTTATACTCAAGGTAGTAGAAAAATGTTCTTAAAGTGTTGATGGCAATTGCAGAAGCTGCGAAAACAGCGCAGCGCCGGTGAGCTGGACAAGCGCGGCACAGGTTCCGTGCGGTCCGGCGGGTCCGGGGGCTCCGGCTCCTCGTGGGTCTCGTCGGTCGAGAGCTCCCACTCCGCCATGACGCATGTCTCGCTGCACACCAACTCCAATGCGAGTTTCGTTGTCGAGGTGAGAACTGAGACATTTATATCGTTTCGGCGGTTTAGGGCCACAAATAAAAATGACCACTTCTTATAATGGCCATTGCTCATAATGCCCGTAACGCGAAAAGTCTACGACACAAAATGACTGCCACATGCTTTTCACAGTGCTGTTCGTTCTATTTGGCGTCAATTGAATGTAATTATGTTTATTTTATTCTACTCATTTTGTTGGGGTGATTAATTTATACCCATGCCAAATGTTCGTCAAAAATCAAAATCGATTGAAAAATGCGACCTGTAGAGTATTACAGACAGAAGCAACGACGGACGGACAAAAGCATTTTTGGCCAATCTCGAAACTGAGACGCTTCGCGCGCTCGGTCAATTACAGTACAGACAGATGGTTCATTACTAACAGTCATAAAAGTGGTAAACTAACTAATAGATAATAATAAAAATACTCACAAGTGTTTCCATTACTTTCAGGACGAGCACCTGGACGCTAGTGTAACTGAAACCTATATGGGTGAATGGAAGAATGATAAGCGCACTGGGTTCGGTGTTAGCGAACGCAGTGATGGGCTTCGGTACGAGGGCGAGTGGTTCGCGAACAGAAAGTACGGCTACGGGGTGACCACGTTCAAGGACGGCACGAAGGAGGAGGGCAAGTACAAGAACAACGTGCTCATCACCAGCCAGAAGCGAAAACACATGTTCCTGATGCGCTCGGCCAAGTTCCGTGAACGAGTCGACTCGGCGGTCAACGCGGCGCAGCGCGCCTCCAAAATAGCATTACAGAAAGGCGATATTGCTATCTCAAGGTTCGCAACGTGATTCTATGTTAAATTACATTGAAATGCTTATCTTTATGAGTAAAATTTACACATTCGGTGCTTTTTTCATTTACAGAACCTCCACCGCCCGGGGCAAAGCCGAGCAGGCCGACGAAGCGGCAGACCAAGCAAAAGAAGACTGTGATATAGCGCAAACGACTGCGAAGCAGTTCGCCCCAGATTTTAAGCATCCCGGCTTTGATCGAATAGGATTAAGAGATAAATATAGACAAAAGCCTTGTGATACACAAGTTATGACACAACATGTATCACAAGAATCTGAAAAGATCATGGACGGAAAGAGCATTCCAAATCATATCCCTCCGATACATTCACAGCTTCCTCAAGCCAATAAAATTAACAACGCAATGCCCTCCCGAAGACCCTCAACACAATATCCAAAGACAGTGCAATCGATAGATCCGCGACTAACCAACAGTACGAACTATAGTACAGACGACAGAACGCTCGGGCCACCGGTCTCGTACGACTCGTATTACAATCCTAATCAAGACTCGTGGGCGTCACCGAACACGCAACCTCAATTTGCGGATAATCAGAAACCATACTTACCAAACGAGCAGGTGAACATGTACGGACCAAGTCCTGCAGGTGGAGCACAACCTCCGCCCTCCTCTTACCGTTTAAATAGGCAAGATGCGCTGCAGCATCAACAGACTATCGATCAGAGCAGTCAACAGTACTCGAACCAGGGCCGAAGACTTTCTTCATCTGTCAGACCGGCAGTAAACCAAGGTCCTCCACAACAACAATGGAACGCCCCGCAAGCGATACCTAGACGGCAGAGCGTGCTAGCCCAGCCTCAGCCTTATAGTCAAGAAACTACATATGTAGATGGTGGTACTGCAGCATATGGACGCGACGGATTTCGTAGTGGAACTGTTGCTTCTGAAGCGTTACTTGACCGTCAAGCTATGCCAATGGATCAACAGGGCTACCGTCAGCCGATCGACCAACAAGGTTACCGGCAAGCAATTGATCCGCACGGTTATAGACAAGCATCTGACCAACAAATGTATCGGCAAGGACCTAGTGACCAGTCGGCGTATCGCCAAGCTGTGTCATCAGAACAAGACGTAGTCAACGGAGCTACTCGAGCACCTGGGGCACGGCCCTCTATTGATTATTTCGATCATTATAAAAGACCTCCAAGTAGAGACTCTAGCGTAGACCGGTATGGCAGGCGGTCGCGGCAGCCGTCAGTGGAGGCCGTCGCGCCTAGCGGCGGCTCCCGCGCCGGCTCCGTGGCACCGCAGCCGCCGATGGCGACCTCCCGGCCGGCGTCCCGGGCAGCGACGCCCGCGGGAAATGGACACTTAGCCTCCGGTCGCGGCTCCATTTCTCGCGCAAGCTCGCGAGAGCCTCAGCCTTTCGAAGATTCATTGCTGCGAAAGCGAAATCTCGGACAAGACATATCACCATCACCTTACCAGCCGAAGCGGACGGAGAGTCTGTACGTGGCACAAAATCCCGCTCCTCCACCACCGGCGCCTAAAGGAGGAGGAGGGGGCGGAGGTGGTGGTCGCAAGGTAGGCTTTTTATATATATTTTTGTATCTTTGTATTAGCCCTAAAACGCTTTTATCTTTGCATAAAATGATAAGTGCCATGCAGAATAGTTGTGAAACCTCCCGGATAAATAAAATGTTGTCCTTTATAACAGGCAGTTAGGAGTGGTGGCCAACGTTTTTCATAAAATTAATGATATTAAACAAAATATTGACAGCTTTCGCAATACTCTAATAGAATCCTTTCCCACTTTTGAATTCCATGTCAATTTGATCAAGTTGTAGCTCGAGCTTCACGGATATTAAATAAGCTAAGTACTTACTTGTTGAACTATATAAAATGGTATACGTTATAAATAAACTAGTGGTTCTGTGAGAACAGTAGACCTCGCCAGCCCTTATAAACCAAACCTAAAAGAAACGAATAGAAGTCAACTTTGCAGTTGGAGACAGATTAAGTACTAAAGTGACAAAAATTTGCAAGCTTAATATTTTAAAGTTTAATATTTCGCAAACGGATCCCTAAATCTAAAAATGTTTTTCACTCACCCGCGATATTTTTGAAAGACCTATCCAACGATACCCCACACCATGGATTTCACGCGGAAAAAAATCATTCCCATTTTACGTAAGCGTTCTATGAACATAATTTATTTTTTCGACTTTCATAATTTGATCGACTATAACTCAAAAACTAATAGAACCTACTTAATAAAAATAATTTATTTCAGACAGACCATTTTTTTTGTTAGTACAAAACTTAGCTGTCATAGTTTTCCTTTTAACTTCGATAATATGCTACTGCCGTGAATTTTTTCACATATCCAGAAGTCCAGAAGCAGTCGTTTAGCTGGCAGTGGGGGACACGTGACTCTAACAAAAATTAACGCTTTAAAGCTTAATATTTCGCAAACAGATCCCTAAATCGAAAAATGGTTTTCACCTCAGAGCAAGTATACTAACTCTATGGTTTTCACACACCCGCAATATTTTTGAAAGACCTATACAACGCTACCCCACACTATGGGATTCACAAGAAAAATAAATTCACTCCCACTTTGCGAGTATGGTACGTACTCTAAAAAAATATTTTTTAAGATTTTATTTTACTCATTTTGTCGGCATGATTAATTTATACTCATGCCAAATTTTTGTCAAAATCGGTTGTAAATTCGACATGTTACATTACAGACAGAAAGACTGACAGACGGACAAAAGCATTTTTGGCCAATCTCGAAACTAAGACGCTTCGCTCGCTCGGTCAACTAGCGCGCACCTTTTTTACCCCGTTTTTTTATACATTCACGCGGGACATTCGAATCCCATTTTAGTGATGGCCTGCTTCAACAGAAATTTCAGATTTTTGCATAGAGGTTCCTCATTCCTCAACCTCTATACTAAATTCATAGTTTCTAGGCTCAGCGGTTTCGGCGCCCACCAAAGAGATCCTAGCTCCATGGCTTCACCGGTTCGGATTTCTTATAAAAATAGCATTTATGATTTTTTAAGGCCTAGGCCCAGCAGTGGACCACCAGACAGGCTGACCTATACTACTTATAAAATCGTAACGGGAGTAAATCGGTACATTGAAGGGATTTTTAAAAAAACTTTTGGAATACGTTATTTAGGCTTAACTGACCCCAAAACACTTTTCAAAAAATTTCTTGTCTGTCTGTCTGTTTGTCCGCGCATCACGCTAAAACTACTGGTCCGATTTGATCCAAGTTTTTTTTGTTTGAAAGCATGTGGTCAGACTTAAAATCTGGTGTACTTGGATTTTTAAAATTCCACCATAAAGGGATGTTAAGGTTTGCATGGGAACAAAAAATTACCAAAAATTTGGTTCCGCGCTCCGTTTTTACACATGACCGCGCTCTCATTTGTTTCATCACAGCATAATTAGTTTTATATTTTGTTAATAGATGGCGCTAGGTGTATTTTACATCACGCTATCGTTTGGTTTATGGCAATGTATTCTGTGTTTATGGCAGGATATTCTATACAAATAAAATCGTAACGGGATTATGTATTTCTGTACATTGAAGGGATTTAAAAAAACTATTGGAATACGTTATTTAGGCTTAACTAACCCCAAAATACTTTTCAAAAAATTTCTTGCCTGTCTGTTTGTGGGCATCACGCTGAAACTACTAGTCCGATTTGAACCGGGTTTTTTTTGAAAGCAGGTGGTCTGACTTAAAATCTGGTGTACCTACTTGAATTTTTTAAATTCCAACCCTAAAGGGGTGAAAATGGATTTTAAGGTTTGTATGGGAACCAAAGAATTACAGATCAAATTTACATGCCGCGGGCAACAGTAAGTTTAGTCCCTGCGGAGTTTAATGGCGGCTGTGTGAAGTTGGCTGATTTCTGCGCAATGACTAATTTTAGGTGTCAAAGGGGGAGCTGTGTGGGGGTTCACTAGAGACGCTCATTCAATTTCAAGAAATGGTTCACTGATTTGATCAACCGAATCAAACTTTCAAGTTTTTGGACATCTCCATGTACACTATCTCGCTTACGCACATATAGACTATAAACACTGTCAGCGATGTGCAAACAATTTGTGACCATATTCATTCAGCCGTCAAGTAATTCCGTGCGGACTATAAGCAACATATAGGTACGATCCTTTTTAATGCGAACGAACTCGCGGGGCATAAGCTAGTATTTAATAAGTAATATTGTTTTTCTTTACGTCGCTTATATGCAAATAGTGAAGAATTAATGAAAACTGCACTCGTTGATGTTTTTTGTTCAAGAGCTTTGCTTTAAACGAATTCAGTCATACATATACTAAAGACATCAACGATAGCAGCCTTTTAAAAATTGTACGGTCGACCGCACGTCAGTGGAAACAAAACTGTATAAACTGGTCTCGCATAGTATTGAGTATGAGCCACTTTATGAGCAAGTGTGTTGAAAAGATTTTTAACAAACCGTCTGAGCCGGGAATCGAACCCGACAATTAATATGAAAAAAATCGAGGGTGGACTGTCATCTGTATTTTTACTGTAGTACAGTCGACCGCACGTCAGTGGAAACACTTTGACTTTGAGCTGGCCTAGCTTATTATAGAGAGTCCCCCTACAACTGAAATTGAAACTTGCGATATACTCACAAATGGTTGGGACTATTGAATTGTCACATATTAGGAATAACACATGATTAGGTACAATTTAAGTATTAATAAACTGATCGATAGGGTCAAATCAAATCAAAATCAAATCAACAGCCTATTAATATGTCTCCACTGTTGGGGCTCAGGCCAACCCACACAACGAGGGCGATAGGCTATAGTCCACCACGCTAGCCCAGTTTCCTGTGTTTTCCCTCATCGTTTGAGAACAGTCAGTAAATGTACTTAGAGAAAAACTATTGGTAGGTACACAAGGCCCAGCCGGGGCTCGAACTCGGACCTCTCGACATGTCAGTCCGCGTCTTCCCCACGACGCGCGACGACATTGACGAGAGTATATACCGGGTGAATTTTTCAAGTGGGCATGGATGACCAAATCCTAAACTACAAGCAATAGCGAAAAATGCTCAAAGGAGTCTCGGGCCGATTTTGATAAAAACTAAAACTGCATCATTACATTTTTGAAAAAATAATTCTCCTAGCCGGGAATCAACCTATTGATTTTGGTAAAAAATACGCATGCTGTATTATTAGCACTATCCGATAGTGTCGCTAATAAGGGTTAAATTCTAAGTAAAGTCAAACGGAAAAGTAAGGGAAGGGCTCATTTTTAACAAATTATTGTTTCATATATATTTCTCAGCGAAGAGAGCGTCAGTGGCGTAGGGGATAAGACGCGGCCTATCATATCGAAAGGTCCGGAGTTCGATCCCCAGCTGGGCCATGTACCAATGGGTTTTTTCTCGAAACTTAAGTACATTTACTGACTGCTCTCAAACGGTGAAGGAAAACATCGTGAGGAAACCTGCATACGCCGAAGAATAAATTCTTAGGCGCATGTGAAGTCCACCAACCCGCACTGGGCTAGCGTGGTGGACTATAGCCCGAACGGCCTATATGATGATGACATATTTCTTGCATTTCAAAACTTAACTGATCAATCATGAACGATTGCTTGTAGTTTTAGGATTTGGTCATCCACGCACACTTGAACAATTCACCTTTTATATGGTAGGTATTTTGTAAATTAAAGGAAGACGATGAAAAACATACAATTTTGTTCAGGAAAATGAATACTTACCTAGTACATTTTTCCATACGCCTTAAACTTGACCTTGCGTTTTAGTTATTAAATCCCAGCAATAGCCCATTGGAAGCGGTGGCAGATAAAAAAATTACGTTGTATAAATGTACCCAGTGTACTTATATTACATGCAATAAAAAAAATTTGATTTGATTTGAATATTTGTAGCCTTTCGACGCATGAATTCTAGTTTGGGCAATCAGATGATTTAATTAGTTTTCCGGATTACTAGAAGTGCAAGGCTTGCTTGTTTATCTACTTAGTATTCGCTCGAGTTCCGACCGTAATGATGCGCGCTAGGCTATGGTGGGGCGGGCGGGCGGGCGAATGTGACGACCGGGGCGGGGGCGGCGCGGCGGCGCGGCGACGGTAGGCGCGGGCGACGCGACGGGAGCTCGCCTCAGCCCGTTCTATTTCTAAATTAAGACAGTCACTCACTGCCGGTTTCCGCGCATCACCTCTCCTCTATATATAACCAAAAATATCCCAAATATCCTATAAACTTTGCGAGTTAACTATTAATTATACAAAGCCGTGAAGAATTGCGTGAAAATGGACCTTTTCATTTATTCTTGGCTTATGTAAACTCATACATAACCGAGACCTTGAAATCTAAAATGAATATCAAGTCCAACTGTGATTAGTGGTGCTATAAAAAAAATAATTTCATTCCTTTAGTGAAACTAAATGAGATAAATATTTGAACTAATTAATAATGTGGTACCAAGGAGACGAAGATGAAGACGAGGATCTAATGTGCTCGCCGGCGATCCTTGCCCGGCGAGCTTCCGAGAGCTGGATTAACGTGCCTCCTGTAGAGGTACCAACCAATACATAGTACCTATATTATTACACTGAACATATTATAATTATTTAATAGGGTAATTGTGAAATTTCCGCATAATTAAAGGTGTAATGTTTGTCGTGTTGTGCGGTAAGATTTGTATGTGGCTTGGGGCAGATGCTGAGCACGCCGCAGACACTTCAGCGCAAGAAGTCGCTGCCCGACGTGGCGGGCATGCCGCGCATGCCGGACGGCGGCGGCATGTCCCGCGAGGAGGTCTCCGCGCTCGGTTCCGCGCGCCGCGAGGAGGTGCGCCGTATGCACGACGAGTCGGAGAAACTGAGAGCCAACCCTCTGCTCTACTTGGTCAGTCCGCAAGTCAAGGTGAGGCCCTTTCCAACTCTCTTATTCTTAGGCACCCCGTACACGCTAGGTTTTGCTGTCAGTTTTACCATGGTTTTGCCACAGTTAGGCGGTGACTGACGGATGAATGATCGTGTAATGCGGTGAGTGACGAGAATCTGCATACATTATTTTTTTCATCAGTCAACCATCAGTCATGACTGACGTTAGCATGACCGTCTACAGGGTGCCTTAGACGGGGTTGGCGGTCCCAGCCTAACTCCACGAAAGCGGGAGTTCTATACAATTCCCCCGGGCTCAGTCCAGCCATCGAACTCCGTGAAGTAGAGTAGGGCTTCTGGCCGAAGCGATGTCAAGGCAGGTTGCTCATTGCCGAGAGGTCGGGATATATTGTTAGCCCCGTTACGTCTAAATTCACCGGTTTCCTTTTTCCAACTCTCATTACATAGGTAATTATAAGATCACTGCGATCTTTCATCAGCCTATCCTTTGCCTCTTGACATGGACATCGTAGGTAATCGTTATTCTTCTTCGTTCACATTCACGCTCTCTTGCCCATCTCTTGCCTAAGCCACGTGTCCAAGTCGAGTTTGATATATGACAAAGGTTGATACGAATGTATTGTTTCCAGGACTGGTTCTCCCGGCAGCAACTGGTACTTCTAGTGCTCTTCATCAACATCTCGCTGGGCATCATGTTCTTCAAACTGCTGACGTAGCGCAGGAGCGCGGCGCACGCGCGCCTCACCCTCTCGATACATTAGAACACTAGGCTGTACATATTAAAATATGTAACACTCTAAATCAAATAGCCAAATTCATTATTTGATGTGCAATTATTAAAACGAGTAGCCACCTACTTACAATTACTTCGAATCTTTTGATACGGTTGGTTTGCTGGTGTATTTTTGTTTGACGTTGTGAAAGTGTTCAAAGCATGGCAAGAATACCAATTAGTGCAATGCTCACTCCAAATTCAACTTCAACTTCAGAACAAACGAATTATAGTGTGAGAGTGAATTTTGTGTCCACGAGTCGAAAACTTCGAGTGTAAGGAGCACGAATTGATATAATTATTAACCTGCATATTGTAGGTTTGTTTTCCCGTAATCATAATATTTATCGTCTTTTGCTTCAGTGGGTGAATTGAAGATTTTCCAAACAACAAAATAATTGATGATCGCACGTAAATAACATAAACATTACGACGCCAATGAGCTAGTCCATTATTTTAAATCGCTGAAACTGATGTCAGAATATTATTATGAACTATGTATATTAGGAACTTGTAATGAACAGTGTTTCCAACTTTTTAACGAATATGTAACTTTACGAATTTTGTCTACACATAATTATTCAAACGAGACATTTATATGACACGTGTTTGAAAAATTGGAACTCTTATGAAAATCCGTTTCAATTTATATTCTAACGCTACGTGATTTTTGAAGCACAAATTATTGTATAGGTATTATACTTACTTGGAAATGTAAATAATAAAATTGTTGACCTTTTTACAAAATTGCATATAGGTATACAAATAGAATATTGCTTGCTATACCTACGTTTCAATAGGTGAATAAAAAGCATAAGCTTTATTTTCCTATTTATAAACTAGAACTTTTATGTAAATCTCGAACATAAGGGATAGGACACACCACGTTTTTTACAAACTATAAGCTTCTACCTGTGACGTCAATTCTCTCGTAACAGACATTTTTGTATAGATAAATTAATAAGTATAATAGATTTTACCTTATTAATTAATATTGGCATGGAAAGCGTGCGAATGAGACTGTTGATACGTATAGCAACGAAAGTTGTGGAAAACGCGCATTCGTTGAAGGTTGAAATTTATTATAAATGTTGGTAAGACAATTTTCACAGTTTCATTATTATGTAAAAAAATAAGTTATATCTGTAAGAATTTTAATTACTTGTATCAATTTTATCTACGTTTCACAAATAAAATATTTTAACAAAATAATCATGATTTCATTTTCATCATCCTCTAGAAGGAAACATTATGTTATAGGTACCTATAATGGAGAACTAGGTAGGTAGGTACCTAAGTTCTCTAATGAGCAAGCGTTGCGAGTACCTACTATCAAATTTCATGATCGCAGTATCAAATATATAATTTATCACAAGTTAGGTAAAAAGTAAATACAATTATCTATCACCCTGCACAAGGTCAGGTGTGACCCGTGTGTAGCACTTAGGTCAGAAGTATGGGGCAAGCGTTTCGAATTTACAATCTCAGACTAACTCAAAATACAATATTGTTGAGGTACCTACGCATTGATAGATTTGATCAATTCTTTTACGGAACCTACATACGAGTACCAACGGCGGCTTCAACCTAATTCCATCGCGGTGTTTTGTCGCGTAAGGCTATGCTAGTTTGATCAATTAGATTAATACTATATGGCTTCTTTACTTGGTAGAGATACACATATCCGGTAGTAGTGAATGGACGTCACTCGTCCTCAATCGTGTACAAATCTAGGAGGGCGCAGTGTCATTATTCGTGAGTGATGACGGAAAATAGCAAAATCGACTCCAGCTACGGTACACAGCAAAATTTATCGGTATACTCAAATGCTTAATCTATATAGGTAGTCCACACATTTCTGTTAATATACCTGGTATACTCGTATTTAGTTAACATAAACAAGTTTACAATTCGTAGGCCAGCGAAAGAAATGACGATGCCATTGACTTGGACGATTTACTACTGAAGATCGGTGAGTTCGGCCTGTACCAGAAACTCCTTCTGTGGCTGGTCTGTTTGCCTGCGTGTCTGCCCTGTGGATTCTGTGCATTCAATCAGTTGTTCATGACGGACGTCCCTGCCCACTGGTGCAAGATTCCAGAACTATTGTCACAAAATTTAACGCAACACCAACGTAAAGTTCTGTCAATACCACTTAAGGTATCTATCTTTATAAATGCCTAAGTACCTCATTCAGAATTTAACATAGGTATATCATGCCTGTCTGAAAATATTAATAATTTTTAGGAGCATGATAACGTCAACTTTGAAAAGTGTTTACGGTATTCCGTAAATTGGTCTGCATTATTTCATTCTGATGCACCGGTTCAAGCCAACACTAGTTGGTCTGTGGAGCCCTGTTTAGACGGCTATGAGTATGATACATCAGAAGTGACATCTTCCATTGTAATAGATGTGAGTATCAACTAATCACATTATTTTTCATTTGACTCTTGATTCTCAAAGTTCGACTTGTACTTTTTTCAGTTTGATTTAGTTTGCGACTACGATGTCTATCCGACTCTAGGTTTGGTTGCTCTGAATGTTGGTGGCCCAATCGGTGTGTACACATTTGGACTCTTAAACGATCGCATCGGACGAAAGAAGTCCTTCTTCGCTTGTCTTACTGTTCTACTAATCGGAAGCATATTGACAGCGTATGCTCAGCAATACTGGGTCTGGGTGCTGGCTAGAGTTATTGTTGGATTGACAATACCTGCTGTATATCAGATACCATTCATAATATGTGAGTTACCTCTATTTCAAAACTGTCAAATAGTTGTTTGATCCTCTAAACTAATTATGGTCTATTTTTTAGCACTGGAATTGGCTGGACCGAACTACAGATCATTTGTAACAGTAATGACATGCATATTTTACACTTTGGGGCTGATATTGTTATCAGCAGTAACATACTTGTTAAGAGATTGGAGATCTCTCTCCCTAGTCACGTCCGTGCCGTTCTTGTTATATTATTTTTACTGGTTCTTCTTGCCTGAGTCCCCTCGGTGGTTACTTATGAAAGGTAGACTTGAAGAGGCTAACAATATTCTAAAAACAATAGCGAGAGTTAACGGAAACGATTTACCTGAAGAGTACACGACTAAACTTCAAAAACAAGTGCTGGAACAAAAAGAAAGGGGATTTAAAACGGCAAAGTCAGCAAGTGTGTTAGCATTGTTCAGAACACCAAATATGAGACTAAAGACGTGTTTAATAACTCTTAACTGGTGTGCCTCCGAAATGGTTTACGTGGGTCTGAGTTACTACGGACCTGCTATAGGAAACAACCAATACATGAGCTTTTTCCTCTCATCGGCAGTAGAAATACCGAGTTATATAGTTTGTTGGATACTAATGGACCGTGTTGGAAGACGATGGCCGCTCTGTCTGTCAATGGTCATAAGCGGAATTTTTTGTATTGTCACAGTTTTATTACCTAATGGTATGGATGATTTAGCTTAATTATATTTATTTGAAATAGGTTGTTTTAGCAAAGTTAACAGCTTCTAAGTAACAGCTCAATTTTTCCAGATGCCCCAACGGAAACCCTTATCCTGTACTTAATATCCAAATGTTTTATATCTGCATCCTTCCTGATAATATACCCGTACGCTGGTGAGCTGTACCCCACGGAGCTCAGAGGCGTTGGGATCGGCACGTCGGCATACATAGGCGGCTTGGGGTTAATTATAATACCTTTTATAAATTATTTGGTAAGACGAATTAAAATATGTAGGTTCCCTTCAGTTAATTCATCTCAGCACAATCAAATCGTATATAGCACAGTGTGCGTGCTTGTGTTATAAATAAAACTATGCACAACAATTTGATACTACGTTATTTTTAAAAATAATAGAGTAACTATTATGTTCATTTATCCTAGTTATATATAATTTCTTCTATAAAATTTAATATTGTAAATTATGTAGTACCTATCTAGATCGGCCAAACACAGCTCACACCATGCACTAAAAATAATACCTACCTATGCGTTTTAGGGATTCGCCCTCATAGCAAAGCCTTTTGTCTGTCTCCGTCTGCCTGACTCCCGGTAATTCGAAAACAATTTAGTAATAGTAACTACCTACCTGACCGTTTAGTAGTGACCTATATTACTACCTGAGCTGAACCTTGCAATAAGTTCATGTAATATTACCTCTACATGGAAACATATCCTGCACATAGTTTACGACGTATGCTTTCCGGACTTTTTTTCATTTTGATCGCTAGTGCTTCAAATTCAATCACTATCCTGTAGTAAGTATTCATTAAAGTGCACACACACACCCCACAAACTAAATAAGCATTAAACAATGAAATCCCGCCCAGAGGAACATAGTTAAACTAGTGGTTCTGTGAGAACAGTAGACCTCGCCAGCCCTTGTCAACCAAACCTAAAAGGAAACGAACAGAAGCCAACTTTGCAGTTGGAGATATGGTACTAAAGTGACAAAAATTAGCACTATAAAGCTTAATATTTCGCAAACGGATCCCTAAATCGAAAAATGTTTTCCACACACCCGCGATATTTTTGAAAGATCTATCCCAACGATACCCAACACCATGGAATTCACGCTAAAAAAAAACACAATTCCATTTTACGTATGCAGTTAAATGAACATAATTTAATTTTTCGACTTTCATAAGTTAATCGACTATTACTCAAAAACTAATAGAACCTACTTAGCTGTCATAGTTTTCCTTTTAACTACGTTATATATGCTACTGCCGTGAATTTTTCCACATTTCCAGAAGCAACCGTTTAGCTGGAAGGGGGGGGGGGGGGCACGTGACTCTAACAAAAATTACCGCTTTAAAGCTTAATATTTCGCCAACGGATCCCTAAATTGAAAAAATGGTTTTCACACACTGTGATTAATTTATTATGCCAAATTTTCGTCAAAATCGGTTGAAAAATGCGACCTGTACGACCTGTAGAGAATTACAGACAGACAGACAGATAAGAGCATTTTTGGCCAATCGCTTCGCTCGCTCGGTCAATAAAGGTCGGTGAGTATAAATATAAGAGTTGCGTGTAAGATTCGTATCTGTGACCGGCCTGACCGGAGCTTTTTCGGTTCCCGCCCAACTGAGCTGTCAAGTCCACATTACTGCTACCGTTTTATTACTCGAATTTCTGTTTTTGACAAGTACCTATCATAATTAAATTATTCTCTACTGTGTATTTTACGCCGATTAATAAGACTGTCCGTTAACCAGGGTTCCAGTAACCTCGTGTTGCCATTGGTTGTAATGGGTGCCGTGTCAGTGGTCGGTGGTCTAACGGCCCTCCGATTGCCGGAGACCCTTCATTGCCCATTGCCACAAACTGCTGAGGAGGGAGAAGAATTCGGCAAGGATTGGACTTATACAGACTGCCTAGTCTGTGGTGATCAACGGTAACGTACAATTTTTATTTTTGTTAATTAAGTAAACCAACAGGTTGTTACATGAAGTTTCGAATTTATATTCTACATTATGGTATTACAATGAGATGTATAAAGAATACATATAGGTAAACACAACATGCAAAATTAACTAGAGTGAAACATAGTAGATTATAATTAATTCACATTATTTATCGTGTCAAGTGAAGCAGGAGTCTATTCCGAAATATGTATTTCCGGAACCTGGATATGGAATCAAAAATCGTCATCCGTCAATCGCCGGCCGACAGATTTCAGATAGACGCGTCATTCATTCATTTTCTTTACCTTTCATACCGGTATGATAGCGGGGGTATGTCCTGGCGGCGGTAGCTATCGTCTACTGCTTTCAGTCCCTGGTATATCTTAGAAACTGTAACAACGTATACCTACCTACCTAACTAGGTACCTACTTACTTTATTGACAACTTGCACGTGGTTGGTTCTTTACAGGCGAATAGCAGCAGACACAGAATCCTATGAGAACTTGGATCAGCTGGAGCTATCTGAAGGCCCGCTGGTGGGAGACGAGCTCATTCGTCGCAGCTCCATGCGCAAATTAGTGCGGCAGACCAGTATAGTGGACACGCAGCGGGACTTGGATGGAAATATGATAATGACTTACTGGTTTTAATTAAACTCTATTTTAGGGTAGGCTCAAAAAATGTTGATAGAATAGAATGAATAGAAATAAATAAATTAAGTACATATAGGGGCTTGATTAGAATTGACCCTTTTCGTCTCTAAAATCTGTGGAAACACTGACCTTGAGCTGGCCTAGTGTATTATGGAGTTTTAACACTATGAGAGCTATACTACTGGTTTTGTTTCCACTGACGTACGTGGCCCGTGGCACGTGACGTGGTCGACCATACCTACATATATTAATATGAACGACAATAAACAGAACGCAGGCGCGGATTTGGTGAGTTGTGTTGTAAGTTCAAAAATATATATACACTATTTAATTAATCATAATTACATATCCAACATGATAATTCGTTAGTACATACGTACAACTAAAATCGTTTCCGATAGTTCAACTCGAGATAGGTAATAAACAAATTAAATTGAATCTTATTGTACGTACTTTATTAAATTTTATGAAAAACAGCAACAACGAAATACAACGTACGTTAAAACTAAATTATTTTCAGAAACCCGGAAACTATTGATCCCAGACCACTGGTTTGTAAAGAGAAATGATAGATCTCGTCGACATCTTCTTTTCGGATGACAGCTGTCAAATTTGAAACCGCTGTAACTCCGAAACTACAGATTTTAGACAAATAGTTTGTAAAGAGAAATGATAGATCTAGTTAGTTTCCGAGTTACAGCTGTTTTAAGTTTGACTCTTTACAAACTAGTAGTCTAGCATCAATAATTTCCAGTTACTCTAAGATTTTCGAAGATTTATATTTTGTATAAATATTTTCGTAGCAGTTACCTACTGAATCTTTATTTAATGACATAAACATGACTACAATAATATTTTGCATCATTTGCAGGATACTAATTATGTTAATGTTGATTATATACAAGTTTTTGAACTTGCCTTATACATATTTATGTGGCCATTGAAGTTTACATATTTATTAGTATTTGGATGAGTATATAATATCTTTTGAACTTTGTATGATTCCTTTTTTTTCACATTACTTGCATATGTATTTTTGACCTTGACTGTACCTACCACAGAAGAAGCAGGTAATAGTACAAGTGTTGTATGTAGATACTCAAGGAATTTGTATATGTATGTATATATAGTAGTTGATGTTTCTGTACCGTATCATGTAGGTATAGATAAATTTCTGTTATATAGGAGGACGGATAATTAGAAACAGGGCAAGATTTTCATATAATCGCGGTCTCTTTGACGCCATGGTTCTCCTTGAAGGATTGATCAGGGCATGATCTGATGACGGTCATCGAGAGTGTAGATGGAGAACTTTAATCGCTATAGATATCCAACTGATCAGATAAGCCGGTTGGAAGCAGCATCATCATGATTCCTTCACTTTACGATTTTCATACATTTTGGTGCCGTTTTGCGGTTGTTTTATGGTTCCGTATCTCAAATTAATAATTAGTGAAGTAATTAAAAAGTTTTTATGGCCTATTGCATACCGTTGTAAAAGATGTGTTTTTTAAATGATTCTAAGTTCAAGGTCATTTTTATTTATTTTTTAATTGCAATGTAAAGTTGAATTTAAGGTTTATTTTTACCTGTCCCAAGGACTTTACGCATTATTAATAAAAACAAGACGTTACTGGTAAGAAATTTTGAATTTGATAGAACCTTAAAAATTAAATTTAAAGGCTACACCCAATAAATAGGCACTTAATTTTTTTATTTATATGGAGAATTCTGGGATTTTATAAATAAAGTTAAAAAGTTGAATTAAAAAATACGGTGGGGCATGGGAGGGCTGCAGGAATAGCAGATGATGTCGGCCATTTCAATTTGGCAAACGATGCACCAAACACCCGATATTATGAGCGTTAGCGACGTTGTAACTAGGTTTAAACTTGCATGTTTCTATCAGAAAGTGAGAGTTCTGGACCTGTCCTATTACCTTTTCTGTGCCTAGATGGTCTTTCCAAATACCATAAAAAAAAATTGCGCGCGCGCGACCAAAGAGATTTAAAACTTCTTGCAAATACTAATTATTTTTTTAGGTTATTTTCACTTTTTTTTTTCACCGTAAATTATTTAGACAAACCAACGAGACAAACGGAGGACAGGAAAAGATTTTTCGATTAGGTACCTACCTAATACATTAACATAGGAGTAATTATAGTTAGGTACTTACACAAACAACATTTTTCTGAAACTCGTTTGCACACACAATAACCACCCGCCCGGGCCCGTGTAGGTTCCTAAAACACTGCGTTCTTCTCTTCTGCTTCTGGCTGCTGGGACTTATGCTGGGTTGGACGGGACTTTCACAATACAAGTGCACTGAGGAGGATCTACATGCTACATCAAGTACCTATTAAAGTCACAAATACGTCCAAATTGAATTTTAATTTCAAAATTAAACTTTCGTTTCTTTTCAAAATCAAACTTTCATTTTATTTCAAATTCAATTCAAAGCAAAGATTCTAAAGCGCGAAAAAAATTACAGCTAGTTTTTTTATGAATTCACGGCGTTGAAAACGCGCTCATTCTAGCCAGTCAATATTTTCCGGTAAAGAAATAGTATTGCTAGCGACATCTATGGTGATACTAGATTCGATTAAATAACTGATAAGGCCATGGAACTATTAAGTACGTACTACGTACGTAGTACATATTAGTTTCATGGATAAGGCTCTACATTATCGACTCAACCGTGGGTGCGGTGTTGGCTCCAGTGTGGATCACTGGTTAGACGCACCTAATGGCACTAGTTGTGCCCTTAAAACTAGGCTTTTTGGCGGGATTTTGTCGGAGACGTTTGTCTTTTTATTTAGTTTTCCTAAAAAATGTATATTGTAGGTTTTGGTGTTTAACTGTGATAGTTTTATATGCAACATGAGCTAATTAAAGTGTATATTGTGCAGGATAGTTAAATAAAAGCGTGTAAACGACTCTACAAGATCGTTCCAAAATATCCCTTGTTAAATCTTCATTAAACCTACTATCAGTTTAATGCGGACGTAAACTGCACTGTGGATCACCGAATGGCACTAGTTGTGCCCTGGTGGAGGCCGTGCTACAGTTTAATTGAAAATCGCCGACTAACTCTAATCGTGCTCTGTTTTTGTGGAGGCCGTGCTGTAACCGCCGGTTTAAATAAATATAAGAAATAATACTTTAAATAAGACAGGGCTGTATGGACGAAGCTTCCCTTGCCCGTTCTCAATAGAGAACAAATAAAAAAACAACAAAAAAAAAGTTCTTTTCAAGCATTTTTTCAAGTTTCTATAGAATTTCGTTTTCAGTAATTGTTTGTAGGTGTAGGTGGACTACCTACTAATTGTTAGTACATTGTGTGTAATTTGATATGAAAATGTTGTTTTCGAAAGGGAACATTTCACTAAATTTACTATGTGTAATACTAGCGTGTATGACGATAGTGGTGTTTGGACATTCACATGTGGACGAACCGCCAGGATATAAGTATTCCAAAGACGCTAATGAACAATTTAGAAAAGAACAAGAAAAGATACAGGAGCCAGACTACGACTTGTACATAAGGGCCTTGGGCTCTACAGTTTTTATTAGCATAGTACCGTTTCTTATACTCTTTTTCATTCCCATTGACGGTACTGTCGAAAAACAACCGTTACTAAAGGTTCTATTGTCATTTGCTTCTGGTGGACTTCTTGGAGACGCCTTTCTACATCTAATCCCACACGCTCTAACGTCCAGTAGCGACGGAACAGCACATAGCCACAATTCCCACGATGGTGGTCACCATGAACCACATGACATGACGGTAGGACTTGGAGTTCTCGGAGGAATCATTGCCTTTCTGGTAGTGGAAAAGACTGTGCGCCTTTTCGATGGAGGACATGGACATTCACATGGAGCAGATAAGAAAAAGTCTGATGACAAGCTGAAAAAGAAAGGAAAAAACAAAAAGGAGGATATAAAAATTGCTGGATATCTTAACCTTGCTGCCGACTTCACGCACAACTTTACTGATGGCCTAGCGATCGGGGCCTCCTACATAGCTGGGCAAAATATTGGTTACATCACGACCATAACTATATTGTTACATGAAATTCCACATGAGATTGGAGATTTTGCTATTCTTGTGCAGTCAGGATGTTCTCGTAGAAAGGCGATGCTGTTGCAGCTTTTGACAGCCTTTGGAGCTATGACAGGAACATTCCTCTCCATTTATCTACAAGGCTCTGGTGAAGGTCTTGTGTCTTCTTCTCTCATTCTTCCATTCACTGCTGGAGGATTTATTTATATTGCTACAGTGTCTGTCATTCCAGAGCTATTAGAGGGTTCCAATAACAAACTGTCACAGTCAATAAAAGAAATATTGGCTCTCTTAGCAGGTGTGTATATGATGGTGATTATTGCACAGTATGAATAAGGTTCATGTTAGGTAGATTTTTGATTTTTATTTGAAGTGTAAATAAAATCTTACATATTAAATAATTTAAAACATCACAATTATAATTATTTCTGAAATCTGAAGTACCTATTGCTGTAGTTTTCTATTAATACGAGTACTTCTGCATAGGAATTCATTATGATTATGCAACTGATACGGACTTAATGGAATGTTTGGTTTATTCAATCCAATTCCTGTGACATCTAGTAGGTTCAATTCTTCATACATTTCGTCCACAGTCTATTACATAAACATCCATTTTTCTTTGAAAATCCAATTTCTGGTTTCTAGTATTTTTATTAAATATAGTTATTCAAAGCTAGGTGTTTATA
The DNA here is from genome assembly GCA_949699065.1 of Metalampra italica. NCBI lineage: Eukaryota > Metazoa > Arthropoda > Insecta > Lepidoptera > Oecophoridae > Metalampra > Metalampra italica. Next base: position 5,576,853 of record OX452970.1, on the reverse strand, counting down.
ATTATTAACGTTATTAAATTAATATTAATGCATTTAAATAGAACTTGTTTCTATCCCTTCCCTCCCCATTACCATGAGTCCATGCAAAAAATCATGTTGCTGCGTGAGAGACGGACAAACACGCATTTATAAAATTAATAGTATATGTATATAGGAATGAAAACTACTGATTAGGAGTTTTGACCTAAAAAAAAAAAGACCTTACAGGATTTAGACAAAATTGGAATAATTTGCTGTAAATCAAATAAAGGACAATAAATAATATGGAACAAATGCCAACACTAAAAACAATCAGGTTTTTTAAATGTAGGTACTATTGTTACACTATATTATGTACTAAATAAAGTTTAAATAAAAACATGAAGTGGATTGAAAAGGTTTTTTTATTTAAACATATTACTTCTTCTTGGACACACCAACAGTTCTTCCTCTCCTGCCAGTAGTCTTGGTATGCTGCCCACGCACACGGAGACCCCAGTAGTGGCGCATACCTCTGTGAGCACGGATCTTCTTCAGCCTCTCCAAGTCTTCACGGAGCTTTGAGTCTAAGTTGGAGGAGGTTAGCTGGCTGTATTTACCATCAACGATGTCCTTTTGTCTGTTCAAAAACCAGTCTGGGATCTTGTATTGCCTGGGGTTGGACATGATGGTAATAATCTTTTCTACCTGAAATAAATAATTTATTTTTAAATAAAAAAATCAAATCAACAACCTAAATGTAATATGTCCACACTATTGGGGCTCAGGCGTACCCTCTGATGAGGGTGTTAGGGCTATAGTCCACCACACTAGCCCAGTGCATTTTGGTGGATTTCACGTGCATCCAAGAAGTACTTCTGTAGCATGGTTTCCTCACCGTTTGAGAAGTCAGTTGCCGAACAACTTCACGCGGGCGAATAACGTCGGGCCCTCTATTGGCACGCAGGGGAAGCCTACATCTGTTATAATTTTGAGAGTTATCATCAGAAGTGAAGCTCACCAATGATTTAGCAAATACATTTTGGTAAAGATGACAGACAATCTGCGCCTAGACAATCTAGGGTTAGTTGAGAGCTTAGATGCGAGGTATGTTAAATCCTGAGGATGTAAATTCGTCTCTATCCTGCTTTACTCAAATAGGGCTCCTATCTAAGAACACTTGGCAGAAAAAGCTTAACAGATGAAGGTTAGAAAGTTAGCTACTTTAACGTTTTGGAAATCATTACTGAAACAAAACAACTTACCTCCTCTTCAGTGCATTCACCCGCACGTTTATCCAGATCAATGTCGGCCTTCTTCAGCACAATGTTGGAATATCTGCGACCGACTCCCTTGATTGCGGTCATAGCAAACATAACCTTGCGTTTGCCATCGATATTCGTATTCATAATACGAAGAATATGTTGAAACTTTTCTGGGATTACGAGCGACTGAAACAACAACCATTTACTTGTGAAATAGGTCCATACACGAAAAAATTAATTTACCTAGATACGAGTTCAGTTTTTGTTAAAACATTTCCAAATTATGATTAAAATATAATCGTAGGATTAGTACCATTTTGTCAGATAATAACAACCAAATGTCGTAGGACAACAGCACAACATGAAAAAAGGCCGAGCGAGCGAGTTAAGCTGCTAAGTACGTGAAGTGCCAACTTCAACTGTCAAGTCAAAATGACAGTTATACTTTTTTTTTTGTTGATTTGTCCTCTATTGAGGACGGGCAAGGGAAGCTTCGTCCATACAGCCCTGTCTTATTTTGAGTATTATTTCTTTATTTAAACCGGCGGCGGTTACTGCACGGCCTCCACAAAAACAAAGCACGACTAGAGTTAGTCGGCGATTTTCAATAAAACCGCAGCACGGCCTCCACGAGGGCACAACTAGTGCCATTCAGTGATCAACCCACACCGCACTAAACAGATAGTAGGTTTAAGGCCTCTACTTACGACACAATCAAGTCCCCGATCTGTAGGGTCCCTACCAATCGGCATGTCAGTAGGCAAATTGGCTGATAGGGCCCATTAGTTGGCGATGGGGTCGCCCCGACACCCAACTTCATAGATCGGCCCTGCAGAGTTCACGAGCCAATTTCTATTACCAGCCCTACCAGCCAACTTGCCTACTGACATGCCGATTGGTAGGGACCCTACCGATCGAGGCCTGGATCGTGTATTCGTGTCGTACGGTAGAGGCCTTTAGTGTCAATTTAACAAAGGACAATTTGGAACAATCCGGTGGAGTCGTGACACGCTTATATATAACTATCCCCCACAATATAAATAAAGGTTATCCGGAAAAAAATCGCTCTTAGCGCCTAGATGTACATTAATGTACCTATCTGTTTTTTTTTCTTCTTTTTGTCTGTAATTTTTGAATGTGCAATATAGTGTATTGAATTGAATATACACCTTAATAATAAGCACTTGTTGCCTATAAAACTATCACATAAACTTACATTATACATTTCTTAGGAAAACTAAACAAAAAATACAACCATCTCTGTCAAAATCCCGCCAAAAAGCCGTTGGTTGTCGTCATGACAAGTTGTTGGAAAATTTAATTTGAATTTTATTGTGACATGGCAACATACGTTCATTATAAAAGTGTGAGTTTGTGAATGTCCATTTGCTGGTGCCGGTTTCTTGAATATTACGGCTCCTTTTCTTGAGTATAAGTTTAGAACATTAACTAAAATGCACGCGGAAACAGCGTTAACACTTGTACAAATATTGGAGAAAACTATATCACCAGGTAAGCAGCAAATTTTTGCATTACAAGCATGGCGCTTTCTTCTGATTGTCAACTTGACTGTTATCGCTTTACAACTCGTAGAAAGAACTATTACAATCACCGAAAATGATTTTAAGCGTTATCTGTCGATATATCTTTTTCTTTCACTTTGTATTAAGAATCATTACCACGTCTATATAATCATGTCTACTTGTAAATTAAACATTAAAAGACATCAATGTACCTGTCTGTCATGTAAAAAGACATTTCTAGTTGCTATTACACTACAAATTGATAGTTGAACTTCCTGTTAATTAGCTCGTAATAAGTTGAAAACAAATAATTATGTGAACCCAATGTATAACGTCAAAGTATGTTTTTACTTGGTTATATTTTGAAGCTTTTGTTTTAAAGGTTAACCTAAGTTACACATGATATTGACATTGAATCAACAGCTATAAATCTTTGATTTTTCGACCTACTTCCTCTCCTTGTCTTACCCAATAAGGGTGTTAATCATGCATTATGGAATACCTTTGTCCATCAGTGGATTGTGTAGGGTGCAGGTCATGTCATTGTTCGTCTGCGAACCAATATATCAAGACGTACTTACAAATACAGGCTACACTAATCTCTACCATCCTGGAACTATAATCCAACTAATCACAACATCATCCTCTTCACATCTTTGATAACCTTTGATAAACTAGCCTTCCCAAATAGGACATGCCACCGCACATGGTCTTCTACAAGATAGGCCTTAATCTAACTACAGCAAATGTTGATTAGTGTTGCCAAACTGTATTTGCAGTATTTTTGACCTAATTTTTTTATGTTCCATCCTTAAAGGTATTTCAACTACCTACCTATATATACTACTACTACACATATACAACAGGTTTAATAGGATTTAGGTATGTTATGTTGGAAACTACACCTTTGTGCATTTTCCATTGTTTTAAAGTTATTAACTTAGGGTTTTAAAGTTATTAAAGGGAAGCCATTGTCATAAGTTCAGAATTGAAATTGCAAGAGCAAGTATGACAGACAGTGTAATGGAAACAATGGTAAATGGACTGTATTATGTACTAATTAAAGTAAAGCAAAAGGTACAAAAGGAAGAGCACAAACACCAGAAACAAGATAAAAAACAAACACATATAAAACAAAAGAGCATTAATAAAAGATTGTTGCCAAAAAGTTTGCAACTGACAGTTTAGTAATTTTTAAAACTGACCCCCCAGGTCTGCTGTTTACCTGCATCAATATTTATTGGAAAATAATCTATTTTGGTTTCTAGAGTGACTAGCAAGTGTGACAGACAGTATTTAGTAATTTTTAGAAACTGGCCCCCAGGTCTGCTGTTGACCTGCATTAATATTTATTGGAAAATAATTTATTTTGGTTTCTAGAGTGACTAGCAAGTGTGACAGACAGTATTTAGTAATTTTTAGAAACTGGCCCCCAGGTCTGCTGTTGACCTGCATTAATATTTATTGGAAAATAATTTATTTTGGTTTCTAGAGTGACTAGCAAGTGTGACAGACAGTATTTAGTAATTTTTAGAAACTGGCCCCCAGGTCTGCTGTTGACCTGCATTAATATTTATTGGAAAATAATTATGGCTTCTACTGTAATTAGATTTTTTTGTTATGTTCATACTCTATTCATCAATAATATGAGAAACTCAAACTGTATAATTTGCACCCTTCTACTGAGTTGACTGAGCATTCATTCTTTCGTTACATAAAAATGCAAGGATAGAAATTAAAATAAGTTTGACAACCTAAAGTTTTTATTTATTCCTCACAGACTGACTTCTGCTCACAGAATTCTTGTTAAAAAAGGATTAAACATTACTTACAAGCTGAGGTTCTGATATAAGCATACAACACGTACACATTGTTTACCAAATTAACTAAATAATTACCTTATATAATATTGCAGATCAAAATGAATTGGAAGCAGCAGAAAAATATCTCGACCATGCCGCTGGTACTAACTTCACAACATTCATTAAACTGCTGTCTGATGTGCTTGTGGGAGGTGGTAACAGCCAGGTGGCACGGATGGCCGCGGGGCTGCAACTTAAGAACCATCTCACTTCCAAGGACCCCATATTGAAGCAGCAGTACCAGCAGAGATGGCTTGCTTTACCTGAAGATATTAGACTCTACATTAAGAAAAATGTAAGTTTTTAGACTGTGTTTTTATTTCAGCTACGTGGGCAAACATATACAATATATAAATTGTTTTATTTTTGGTCTGATACATTATACAAATTGAAATATGTATATTGTTGTTATTTAGCTACATGACAATATCTTAGGCTATGTCAGCTAACATTAACTTTTTAGGAACACTAGATATCATCAGCCTGCACTACTAGTCCATTCCTGGACATAGGCCTCCCCCAAGGCGCGCCACAACCCAATCTTCTGTTCTCCGCATCTAGTCACTGCCAGCTGCCTTACGCAGCTTGTGATCGTGGACGCTGACTTGGTTAGGAATGGTAGGGCGGACTGGATATCTGCTGAACTTAAAAATGCCTTTTCAGTATAAATGAAAGTTACCTTAGATCTGATCTGACTATGCTGACGTTTGTTATTATTTTCTAGATCTTGACTGCCATAGGAACAGAGGTCAGCCGACCAAGTTCTGCCGCCCAGTGCGTGGCGTACGTCGCCGTCGCCGAGCTGCCGGTCGGACAGTGGAACGATCTCATTACCGTGCTTGTAGAAAACGTAATTAACGCGCAATCCTCAGAGTTGAAAAAGGAATCTACATTAGAAGCCATTGGTAAACAATATGTCTTTTTTGATAAAAAATATATCTCTCTTTTTGAGGCACTGTGACATAAACACATCTTATTTTACTAGAAACAAAAACAAACTTGTACCACCACAGTTAAGGCTTAGTAAGGTCAGTAAATCGTTCACGGGGCAATGTATACGCTTCTACAACAAACTACCAGAAGAAATCTTGAATATGAATGACAGAAAATTTAAGACCAACATTAAACAACAACTGTGTAAGAAAGCTTATTATAAAACAGTCGATTATTTAAATGACAAAGATACCTGGTGTTAATGTTACTTCAGCCTCGCACAACCTTTACAAAAATAATGTTATGTAAATAATAATATGGAAGTTTGTTGCGCCGCTTCTTCCCAGCGCTAACAACTTGGAAGCGGTGGTAGATAAAAAAATTATGTTGTATAAATGTACCCAGTGTACTTACATGCAATAAAATAGTTTTGACTTTGAATAAATAAATAAATAAACGCAACACAAACATACCCCCCGCATGAGGTAGGAATCCCTCCTCCCTGTTTCGCGGGTGGCATGGACACATACAAGCACAATCACAAACGTCCAAGTTTCGAGAACAAGCATATTATCGGTCAGATAAAAGCTTGTTCCGAACCCGGGACTCCGAGCACATTAGGCAGGAACACTACTAACTGGGCTACAGAGCCGTCAAGCTTGATGGTTTCTTTAATATGTCTATACACAAAAACTTGTAGCTATAATTGACCGAGCGAGCGAAGCGTCTACGTTTCGAGACTGGCCAAAAATGCTCTTGTCCGGCTGTCTGTCTGTCTGTAATTCTCAACAGGTCGCATTTTTCAACCGATTTTGACGAAAATTTGGCATATGTATAAATTAATTAAACCTACAAAATGAGTAGAATAAAATTTTGAAAAACATTTTTTTTAGAGTACCTACCATACTCGCAAAGTGGGAGTGAACTTTTTTTTTCTTGTGAATCCCATAGTGTGGGATATCGTTGGATAGGTCTTTCAAAAATATTGCTGGTGTGTGAATACCATTTTTTCGATTTAGGGATCCGTTGGCGAAATATTAAGCTTTAAAGCGGTAATTTTTGTTAGAGTCACGTGTCCCCCCCCCCTGCCAGCTAAACGGTTGCTTCTGGAAATGTGAAAAAATTCATGGCAGTAGCATATATAACGTAGTTACAAGGAAAACTATTACGGCTAAGTAGGTTCTATTAGTTTTTGAGTAATAGTGGATCGACTTAGGAAAGTTGAAAAAATAAATTATGTTCATAGAACTGCATACGTAAAATGGAAAATTATTTTTTTCCGCGTGATATCCATGGTGTGGGGTATCGTTGGATGGGTCTTTCAAAAATATCGCGGGTGTGTGATAAACATTTTTCGATTCAGGGATCCGTTTGCGAAATATTAAGCTTTAAAGTGCTAATTTTTGTCACTTTAGTAGGTACTTTTTCTGTTTCCAAAGTTGACTTTTGTTGGTTTCTTTTAGGTTTGGTTTATAAGGGCTGGCGAGGTCTACTGTTCTCACGGAACTACTAGTAATATACTTGTATAAATCATTGAATGATATTTAAATAAAAACCATACATACAGACGAACATAGTACCTCCTCCTTTTTGGAAGTCGGTAAAAAATACTAAATAATTAACATTTCACACTCCAGGATACATCTGCCAAGAAATTGATGCTGAAGTATTAACCGAGCAAAGCAATCCAATCCTCACTGCCATCATCCATGGAATGAGATCTACTGAACCCAGCACTTATGTGCGCCTTGCTGCTACACAAGCTCTACTTAACTCCCTAGAATTCACTAAAGCTAACTTTGACAAAGAAAATGAAAGGAATTTCATTATGGAGGTAGTATGTGAAGCAACACAATCGACTGACATGAGGATCAGTGTGGCTGCATTACAATGCTTAGTAAGTATTCCTAAATAATACGACACATTCAATCCGTGGCGATTGGTTTGAGTTGACGCACAGATAACAATAAATAGCTTCTTAACACAATAAGGAGAACAGTTACGTTTGAGAAGGTTCGTACCAAGTACAGACAAACTTATCTTTATATCGTATCTTTCATCAGGTCAAAATTCTATCACTGTACTACCAATATATGGAACCTTATATGGGTCAAGCTTTGTTCCCCATAACTTTGGAAGCCATGAAATCTGACATTGATGAGATCTCGCTGCAAGGAATTGAATTCTGGTCCAACGTAAGTGATGAAGAAATAGATCTTGCAATTGAAGAAGCAGAGGCAGCAGAAGGAGGTATATGTTTTTTTTAACTTTGAATATTCTTTGTTTAGTATATTTATTTGTTTAACATATAAACTGGCGTATATATATTTTATAAACTGGCGTCAGATGGTTAAATATTATGAATCCCAGATAGGCAAATTTACTAATAATTTATACTTTTGTCTTTAGGTCGTCCTCCCGTTAGAACATCAAAGTTCTATGCCAGAGGAGCATTGCAGTACCTAGCGCCTGTGCTCATGCAAAAATTAACCAAGCAAGATGACACTGATGATGAATTGGAATGGAACCCATCGAAGGCCGCATCCGTATGCCTGATGCTTCTCTCAAACTGCTGCGAAGATGAAATTGTACCGCATGTGTTACCTTTCATCAATTCAAATATCAAGAACGAGAACTGGCGATACAGAGAAGCTGCTCTGATGGCGTTTGGCTCAATCCTCGGCGGCCTGGAAGCAAATACTCTTAAACCATTAGTGGAAAAAGCTATGCCCACATTGATTGAAGCTATGTATGATTCCAGTGTGGCTGTGAGAGACACAGCCGCATGGACTTTCGGCAGAATCTGTGAGATTGTTCCTGAAGCTGCTATCAATGAAACCTACCTGAAACCTCTCCTTGAGAGTCTTGTCAATGGGCTGAAGGCTGAACCTCGTGTTGCTGCCAATGTTTGCTGGGCATTTACTGGGCTCGCAGAAGCCGCGTATGAAGCGGCAGACTCGGGTGATTCCAATCAGCCAAAAACGTATTGCATGTCAAACTACTTTGACTTTATTATTCAGCGACTCCTTGAGACAACCGATCGCCAGGATGCGGCACAGCACAATTTGAGATCAGCCGCTTACGAAGCACTCATGGAGATGGTGAAGAACTCTCCATCTGACTGCTACGTCACTGTTCAAAAGACAACAATGGTGATCCTGGAGCGACTGCAGCAGGTTCTCCAAATGGAAAACCACATTTCAAGCCAAGCTGATCGCTCGCAGTTCAATGATCTCCAAAGCTTACTATGCGCGACCCTCCAGTCCGTTCTGCGCAAGGTAACTCCAGATGACGCACCGCAGATATCGGACGCTATTATGACGGCACTTTTGACGATGTTCGCCGGCAATGCGGGCAAAGCTGGCGGTGTGCAAGAGGACGCCCTGATGGCCGTCTCGACACTGGTGGAAGTTTTAGGAGAAGGGTTTCTTAAATATATGGATGCCTTCAAAAGATACCTGTATATGGGCCTTAAGAACCATCAAGAGTATCAAGTGTGCATCGCAGCTGTGGGACTAACCGGCGACATTTGCAGGGCTCTGAAAAGTAAGGTAAGATAAATCACAGCATTACCTTTAAGTATTTTATTGTACTGTCGATTCGTTATTTCTATTACTTTTTGCAATAATTGATATATAAACCTGTTTGCTTTTAGGTGCTACCCTATTGTGATGAAATCGTTGTTCTGCTATTGGAAAATCTTGGTGACCCTTCTATCCATCGCTCAGTAAAGCCACAGATCCTGTCTGTATTTGGTGATATTGCTCTCAGCGTTGGTGCAGATTTCGCCAAATATTTTGATGTCGTGATGCAAATGTTGCTGCAGGTACATAATTTGATGTTATAACAAGAAGCTTGACGTAGCAGGTTGTTTAACAAGAGATGTGGAATAATTCAAAAAGTCCCCAACTCTGACAAATTGTTTCTAGTAACTTACTGAACTTATTAAATAAATTTATTTATTTATTATTTATAATAAATTATTCATATTATATTTATATACTGAAAGAGCATAACTATAACTAAATTCATTCTTATAATATTTTACATTTTTAGGCCAGCAATGCTCAAGTGGATCGTAGTGACTACGACATGGTGGAGTATTTGGGTGAACTGCGTGAAAGTGTGCTTGAGGCGTACACGGGTATCATTCAAGGGTTGAAGGGGTCTACTGGAGAGGTATGTTAATATATTTATTTGAGGAGTCTATGTCACTTCAGGAAACATACATAACATCTTACGTGTTATTGTTTTAGCCACGTCTATATTTATTTTGTTAGTGATCATCCGAGGTAGTAGTTAGGACGAATATACTTCATACATAAATTGTATAGGTACGTATTACCATCAATAAATCAATTTCTATTCCAGATCCGATCTGACGTGACCCTGGTGGAGCCGCACGTGGCGGCGATCGTGAGCTTCATGATCCAGGTGGCGTGCGAGCCGGAGCGCACGGACGGGCACATGTCGGTGGTGTCGGGCCTGGCGGGCGACCTGTGCGCCGTGTTCGGCGCGCGCGTGCTGCCGCTGCTCGAGACGCGCCCCCTGCTCGACCTGCTACAGGCCGCGCGCCGCTCGCGCACGCCGCGCACCAAGGCGCTCGCCAACTGGGCCACCAAGGAGATACGCAAGCTCAAGCAGCACACGCCCCTCACTAGCTGGTCAGTATCTACTACCGTCTGTCTGACCGCCGGATCACTGAAAAACTACTGTCCATAGCCACAGAGGACCTTATAGTTGCTACTACAGCATCGATAAATGGTAAAACAAGCGGTAAATGGGTGGCTTTCTTACATTACATACTCAAGAAATAGATCCGATTGAACGTCTAGTTTTTCGAAAACTACTCACTCAATGATTATCCCAAACTGCTATTTAATTTTGCAGACGCGAATTCTGCCCAGCCCGCCGCAGCAGGCCGGTTCCAAATTTACTCCTGAAATGTGGAATTCCACTCATTAAGGTCACCCCCACACTGGCGTTGGCGGCGGCGCGGCGCGCCCTAAATCCCTTACAAAATGGTACCGTCCGCACATCTTGCGCCCGCATTTGTGAAGTCTACCATACAATCCCAACTAGCCGCCACGCCACCGGCACCGCCCCAATGTAGCCTTAGTAAAAGCGATACGATTCATTATTTGTGTCTATAGGTCCTACCTCGTCTACATATTTTGTATTACTGTATTCATAACCTAACATATCTTGATCTTTATATATTAATTGTGTATTAACCGTCTGTTTCAGATTCGCAACGCTGCGACGCAATAGAGATGTTACGCCGCAGTTCCAGCCAAGCTCGTAAACTCATTTGTGTTGGCAGGTCATTCATTTATTAATATGTCGTTAGGTGCATTTGTTCACAGGCCTCATTCTTTTATCTTAATTTTACATTTTAGATTTATTTAATTTGTGAAAGTTAAACGTACAGGTGTATAAGGACGCAGTTCACTATGCCTAGATTGAATACTTTTCGGTGTGTTTGAGAAAGAACATACTTTTAATATAAACAATAAACGCGAACTTTCATTGTTTACAGTAATATGTAATCAGAAACACCTTTCTAAGTAATTTCGCGGTTTAACCTACACCTGTATAATGGCTCTCTTTATTGTAATCTACTTTTTTAGTTTAAATAAACATTTCCCTTTATAGTAGAGCCAAAGTGATTGTTTGTATGGCTGACCATGTAGTAACAGCCGGCTCTTTCATTTGGTTTGTTTTTCTTTGCCTAATGGGGATATATTTATAAAAACTCATTCGCCAGTTAATCGATAGTAACGGCCGCAGCCAATGCACCTAACACAGCATTCTTGAAATTATTTAAGTATGCGACCATAGATTTCTATATCGATCTTAAAAGTTGAAGCATTTTTTCCTATTTGGTATTATGAATACAGACAGTGGCTGTGGTATCTTTACTTATGTGAGGTAAGGTAAGGATAAGTGTAGTTTGAAAGGGGATCTGTATGGAAGAAGAATGTTAATTAGGCATGCACATGTGCAAGGGATTTTGAATTTTATAAATTATTGTTGTTTTGTAAGATGCATGAAAGGGGTGTGGAAGTGACGTATGTATGCGAGCGTGCATGATTGTCGCAGATATTTTGTAAACTTAGGCGCGAGGTAATCTTGATGCAAATGTGGGTTTAAATAATGTGTAAAATTCCGTCAACATTTTCGAGACTGAAGGACGCCATATTGGTGATGACTTCCTTTTGATTATCACAATATTGCGTATTACTATTGCTCTATCATTATTTAATATTTTAGGACTTATACCTACTCGTACGCAACGCAACAGCTGTATGCTTTTTGGTAACAAATGAACTTATTAATACCAATTAATTCTATCCCGAAAAGTGTGTACGCAAGGTTTCGGAGCTGACTGCCGACTTTTATGATTTTCCGTATGTAAGTTTATGCATTTTGCTGACTTTTACTATTTATTAATTGAACGATATTCTTAAAGCAGCATTGGGCCGCCATTCCAATGTGAAGCATCCTCTCATTTTTCGTGGGGAACCACGTAAGCGAGCACACTTGTACGCTGTGAAATGGAACACACAAATAATAAATCGAACGACAAATTCCCGTACATATCTATACATTTCGATACACCGCATAACCGTGACATGGATAGCCATGCATAATCTTGCAGATATAGATCTGCAAGATCTTATTCCTTTGGCAGAGGGGAACGCCTGGGTATGGCGACTCCCCTCCGTGTTGCTTTACGATGATATCAAAAGTATGTGCTCGCAATCGTTTTCAGTTTGTGATAAATAAAAGGTTTTGCCTTCACGTCTCGAGCTTCCATTGTTTGTACATATGTAATTAAAAAAAGGTCGTGTTTACAATGTTCTAGAGTGGCACGTAGTACCAGCCATGTAAATAAACTAATAACTTACACTTGACTGAAAGAACAAATTTTTGTGTGCTAGCTGATGAAATATCTCATATTCTAATTTTTATATAAAAAACAGGTTTTAAGTGTTTCGAGAAAATATTATGGATTGTACCCGAATCTCAAAGTTCAAACTCTGGTATTAAATTATACGCGCGAAAAATGTCCTTATTCCCGGAGCACAATTCAGTTCAGGTTTTAATTTGAACGAGTGAACCCTTATAATTACAGCAGCATATTATTTAATTTTAAAAATTGCATGCATACTCTGTAATATTTTCATGTTTCTTGTTTCAAATAAACCACAGTTTTTTTTAAAGATTAACCTACACATGCACCCACAAACCAATATTATCAATAATATACTTGACTCGGTATTGTCTCAGTCGCTGGTTCAAAAGAGCTTCAGCGAAGTAGGTATGCAAACCGATAGTTTTACACATCCATATTGCCAAAGCCAATGGTAAAGGTAACAAGAAGTTTCATTTGAGTGTCTGCTAGTCTGTGAGCATCACTGATAGGGATGGTGTTTGCGCGAATTATGCAAGAATTTTTATGAGAAGTGCATCTTTACTCTCCATTTAATTAAAATATAAATGGATAAACGTATATATGTACATATTTGAGTAACTCACTTAAGTTGGGAATTAATTCCAAAGGTCAATATGTACCTATATTAGTTAAGTATGATAGGAGAATGTGTGAGGACTAGTGCCATGCCATGATAGGTTCTGAACTAGAATCGTAGACAGGCATTGTGTCAATGAATACCACCCACTTTTCCTGCGCGAATCAAAATCAATTAAAATTATTTTGTTACATCTTATTTTTCTTTGATTACTACTCGTACTTTGTTCAGTTCTATGGTAATAAACACTTAGAGTTAATTGCTCTTATTATTTTAATCCTTCATTCTGTAAATTTAATTAAATATTTTACCGAGTTTAGCAAGATACCTATTAGCTGACCTGTTTTCGAATTTATACAATATTTTCGACATCCAAGTTGGATTACTAGAAATACTCTGTAAGTATATTATTATTCACATGGAGATGAACCCTGGTCTTTGGATACGAATACTTGCTTACTAACATTCAGGTGGTTTGAAATAATAATAAAAATATTTTGTTCGTGTCACTAATAACAAGTTCTCGAGTGGAGACCACTACTGGGCAGGCGTAGTGTGGGACGGACGCCCCCGGTTAGATGGAGCAAAGATAGGGTCGCGGCAGATAATTTTCGAGTAAGTACTTAAAGAAATGTACCAAATATGTACATATTTGGTACATTTCTTCTGCATAGTCAGATTTCAAATCAGAGGCCGAGGCTCTGCCAAGATGACGCAAGTCTAAAAATGCCCGCGCAGCGCATGCTCTAGTCGCGGCGGCAAAAACGCGCGCGGGGCGTCGAGCCCGCGCGAGCAATCTCACCGGGGTTGCCTGTTGCCAGTCAGTCCAGAATCTCTTATGTGTACGCTAGGTGAACGGACACAGTCCGCAGAGCTTATTCGATAAATGATTGACTGGGTTATTATCGTTAAGGGACTGTACCTAGTTTTTCTCTACTGCTCTATCAAAATTTAGTATTAATCAAAACATTAAACTCTCGAGCGTCAGTGGCGTAGGGGATAAGACGCGGCCTATCATATCGAAAGGTCCGGAGTTCGATCCCCAGCTGGGCCATGTACCAATGGGTTTTTTCTCGAAACTTAAGTATATTTACTGACTGCTCTCAAACGGTGAAGGAAAACATCGTGAGGAAACCTGCATACGCCGAAGAAGAAATTTTTAGGCATATGTGAAGTCCACCAACCCGCACTGGGCTAGGGTGGTGGACTATAGCCTGAACACCCTCGTTGCGAGGGTAGGCCTGAGCCCCAGCAGTGGGGACATGTTATTAGGCTGTTGATTGATGAAAACATTAAACTAATACTTTTAGGTACTCTTACTACGTTTTACTTACACTTACTATGTTAGGTACTCTAAGGTCGACTGGAAGAGATCCCTTAGGCCCCAATTACACATTAGGTTTCGCTGTCAGTTTTAATTTTTGAGTGTCGCCCTACCGTTGATTAAGTTGCTTTCTCCCTCTACGCGCCGTACGGATTTTTAAAAATTGAATCTGGCAACACTGGTCTGAATCCATTCCAATTCGATTTCAAGCTCAACTCAACACTGCCCGCCCCGCTCCGTTACATGCACGTTCGTTCTTTCACGTAGGTATTGAATTTATTTTTGTGCGTCCATCCCTAAGAACAAGGTTCCCATAGAACAGCTGCTAAAATAACAATAATAATCAGAGAGGGACACACTTATTACAAAAGTGGTAAGAGTAAGCAAGACAGATATAAAATCTTCTATCATCTACGTATGTGATTTTTTGTTTTTATGTTGGTTTGTACCAACTGCCCCCCAACAAACAACAGCCCGACTAAAATAGATAGTGTTTGTTCAGTTTGACCCCGCCATATAAGAAGCGTCTTCCAAATTATTGAGGTAAGACTGTTGCTATTTCATGCTATACGCTGATTACGGTTCTATGGTTAATTCGTTTTCTAAGGTCGATCCCGTCGTCGTCGCGAGTCGCCGTGAGTCAACTGGACCACAAATTAGATAGTATACGTAACTGGACGTCGACCGACGACAGAGATTCGAAACACCACAGATTAGAGAGATATTCGAAACACAGTCGGTATTTCGAAGGCACAACACGTCCGTCCGTCAGTCAGTCAATCAACGTTCGTCCGTCATTCATCATCTAAACTAAAATCAAAGTTTAGCATTATAGTAGGTTAGTGTCCTGCCATTGATTATTTTATTTTCTATGTGTTTTCTTTGGTGTTGCTCCCTCGTCTTCTATAAGTTTAGAATTAATTTTCATAAACTTATTACTTGTTTATTAAATTACAGCTAAAAATTACCTGCAGTCATGAAGCCGACATATAAAATTGGTGAGTGAAATAAATACCTACCTATCCTAGATATTTTCTGTAGGTCTAATAAACCTACCTATTCTTATTTATCTTATTTTACTCTTACAAACCCGCGCGCGGCACAATACTTTTAGGTTAAATTTATCACGCGCGTCGGCTCTACACCAACTGTATAGTAGGTTGTAAGGGCGTTTTCTCGTGGTTTTACATTTGTCCTGCCTGCTAGGTATTAGGACCACAAACGGGCTCGTCTTTAGAACACGACACGTTAGATACTGAGTTCATAATTTTTTTATAGATAGTAAATATCTAGGTACTTGATGGTAGGTTTAACATAGGTACCTAAAGCGCTACTTACGAAAATTAGGAAAGCTCTTTAGAATACGACACGTTAGATTACCGAGTTAATAATTTTTTTATAGATAGTACTTGATGGTAGGTTTAACATACCTAAAGCGCTACTTACGAAAATTAGTATTTTTGAAGATATGAATTTTTGAAAATTTTGAGGTTAAGTCACTATGTACTAAAAACTATGTACAGCTATCGCTTTATAAAAAGGTCATCAAAATCTCTTGTGTCGCACCCTCTTCCACGTACTGTCGCTCGCTTCGCTCGCTCAACAAGGGTCACCAGTAACCTAACATGCTCGTCGCTGCGCTCCTCGCACCTAACCTTCTCTGGGTGATCTGACTACACTTCTGGGTCACCAGTAACCTAACAAACCTAAAAAATTAATATCTTTAAAACTACAAATTTTCGCAAGTAGCGCTTTTCGTATGTTAAACCTACCATGAAATACTATCTATAAAAAAATATAAACTCAGTACCTATCCATTTATTTTGCACAGTTTGTGGTGAAATTGCTTTATAAAACTCAATTTTCAATAATTTATATATTTTTATCTACTAATTTTCGTAAGTAGCGCTTTAGGTACCTATGTTATACCTACCATCAAGTACTATCTATAAAAAAATTATGAACTCCATAACTAATGTGTCGTGCTCTAAAGACGACCCGCCAAATTGTATGTTTTAATCTATTTTAAAAATAGCATAAAACTTTCCTAAAATACATAGGTTAGTGCCAAGGTAGTTGATTATGTTTTTTTTATAGGTAATTTCCAAAAGTCATTACTTATACAAATAGTTCTTCAGTGTATGTGCCCCAAAACCTATCACTACAGGTATTATGTTACAATCTGTATGTATAGGTAGGTAAAAAGAAAGAAGATGACTGCGGGTCCTATCTTCTTCGTTACTTATCAAAATTATCAACTTGTCTGACACTTATCACAATTGGTATAAAATTCTGTTATCATAGGCATGAAAGAATAGTAATCCTCTAATTTACACCTCATAAAAATCAATACAGATCTTTTATCTAATCATTGATCATCTATACTTACCTACATTTAAATTTGAAACTATTTTATGATATTTTAAGCCGATGAAAAACTGGCCGAGTTGGGGCGCAAAGAGATCATGTTGGCAGAGAAAGAAATGCCTGGCCTCATGGCGTGTCGCCGCAAGTATGCTTCTGCCAAGATCCTGAAGGGTGCAAGGATAGCTGGCAGCCTGCACATGACAGTGCAAACAGCTGTGCTCATTGAAACTCTAATAGAATTGGGTGCTGAAGTAAGTACTTAATTGACTACCTATTCCCCTAATAGTCAAAACTTGGTAGGCTATTTTTTATCCATTGCTTTGAAAGGTTTGTGAGGCTCTGTGAAGAATTGTTTTCACTTTTTAAGTATGTAGTAAGTACCCTAACCTACCTATGTATTTTGAAGGTAGCAGAACATGAAAGATTGGAAGCAGTAAAATCTGTGGAATATAAGTAGGTATAAACCAAAACAACATAACAAGATAATGTTATCAGTGTAGCTAGAGTTCTGTTAGATGTTGTCAATACCACAGTACAGAAATAAACAGTAGTGTAACTCAGCCATGACCTCGAAATAAACGCCTACTAGTCGTCAGAGCGCTAGGGTCGTCTGACAGGTTTCAATAAAAATTTCATTTATTTGCTGTAGTTCCTCGCGTTTTAGTAGAAATGTAAAATGTATGGAGTGTATTAGGACAGAGCCTCTGGCGAGTTCCGGTGCACTCTCATGTGATTTGGGCCTCATAGCTGCAAGGTCGGTGGGTTCAGAAGGACAGAATTAATGCAAGTTCCTCAGTTTAACAGAAGTACATAATGAAAATCCTTGAAAAAATCGGAAATTACATGTGCTCGATCAATATTATATGGGTTGCTACCTAGTGTATTTTGTATTATTTTAGTACCTATATACTAGTATTTTTTTCTAAATGTATAGTTTTTAAACTACTGTTTGTATCTTGAAGCATCGTTACGGGTTGGGAGGAGAGTAAGAAGTTACTAGAGCCACAGAATAGATAATATGCTAAAGCCTATTATATTACTTATATACCTATTTGTTTATCTTATTATTATTATTATTTAGTTTATCTTACTACTATAGAAACTTATCACTCTTATCAGACATGTAAAAATATTCGTAACTTATTGTTGAGTTGAGATATGTTCTCAACCCTTCACCTTCCTATCTATGACTATTTATCTGAAGTTCTTTTGAGTGATGTAATCTACAAAAGCTGTTGTGTAATAAGATATGTTTATGTGACCGGGCATTAGGTATCTCCCGACCTAGAAGGTGGCTGGGGGCTGCCGGATGGAAACAGCGGAGGACCCAGTGTTTTGGCGCGCATTGGGGAAGGCCTATGTCCAGCAGTGGACTGATGCTTATGTACATACATATACGCCGTATGTAACCGCTTATAACAAATAACAACCGATTATTACGAAATGGGCGTCTATATTTAGGATAGGAATACTCTATACGATAATAATAACAATCTAGCTAGATTTATTTAGCCTAAAACTTGCAAGTCTTATGAAGAACTGTATTTTAAATATAACAACTTGTTACAAGGTGCAATGGTCCAGCAGCAACATCTACAGTACACAGGATGAGGCTGCAGCCGCACTTGTGGCTACGGGGATACCTATTTATGCCTGGAAGGGAGAAACAGAGGAAGAATACATCTGGTGTATCGAACAAACACTAATATTTGCTGATGGAAAGGTAAGATTCTCATGCAATTGCCATGAGTACGAGTTCACGCAATGGCGCCATCAACACATTTACAGTCACATTAATGCGCAAAAACTCTGGGACTGATCTGAACAACGGAAATAATAATTCCCTGCGGTCTGATCAACAATCTGACCACTGGGAATGACCGCGACAGTATAGCAGCAATTCAGCCAAAAGTGATCTATTTCTTAAGTTTTGTGGTCACAGTTATGTCACTGAGATCATACTGATCCATGTCAATGTACCACCCTGTCTGTATAATCTTAGCTGCAGAAGTGGTAAGCGGGAACAGTTAATTAATCGCATAATTTTGTTTCAGCCATTAAACTTGATTTTAGATGATGGTGGGGATTTGACTAATTTGGTGCATAAAAAATATCCACACTTATTGGAAGGAATTAAAGGAGTATCTGAAGAAACTACAACTGGTGTACACAATTTATATAAAATGTTCCGTGCGGGTACTCTAAAAGTACCAGCAATAAACGTGAATGACTCTGTTACAAAGAGCAAATTTGATAACTTGTATGGTTGCAGAGAATCTCTGCTTGATGGTATCAAAAGGGCAACAGACATTATGATTGCTGGAAAAGTATGTGTTGTGGCCGGCTATGGAGATGTAGGGAAAGGATGTGCTCAGGCTTTTAAAGGATTTGGGGGCAGAGTTATTGTCACTGAGATTGATCCTATAAATGCACTTCAAGCAGCAATGGAAGGATTCCAAGTAATCACTATGGAGGAAGCTTCTGAAATAGGTCAAATTTTTGTTACTACAACTGGAAACATTGACATAATATGCAAAGATCATTTCTTGAGAATGAGAGATGACGCAATAGTTTGCAACATTGGTCACTTTGACTGTGAAGTGGATGTAGCATGGCTGGACAACAATGCAAAGAAAGTCAATATTAAACCGCAAGTTGATCGTTATGAACTTGAGAATGGAAACCATATCATTGTACTTGCGGCTGGACGGCTCGTTAACTTGGGATGTGCAACTGGACATTCCTCTTTTGTTATGTCTAACTCTTTTACTAATCAAGTGCTGGCTCAAATTGAGCTTTGGACAAAGCATAATACATATCCAGTTGGTGTCCATACACTACCTAAAAAATTAGATGAGGAGGTTGCAGCTCTTCATTTAGACCATCTTGGTGTTAAACTGACAAAGCTGTCTCTTAAACAGGCTAAATATATTGGAGTGCCTGTTGAAGGTCCATACAAACCGGACCATTACAGATACTAATATAACAATTTTGATATATGAACCACCTTTATGAAGTAAGGACAAGTGAATACTTACCTACTCTACTAACTGTCTGTGCACTAAGGATGCAAAATTTAACCACCACGAAATATCGGGTCCTACTATCTGTACGCCACGATTATTTAGATTATAATTACACAGGATTATACAGGGCGGCAACTTCAGACGCCACCTGGAGGGGCTGAAACATTCCTTTGTTGGGGTGGGACGTCTGAACTTTCCATCCTGCATAATATATTACTTACTAAGCAATAGTCATACAAGCATGACTTAACCCTCCTCCTCCACTAAGATTAGACAATGAAAGGACAATTGACAATATATAACACCAAAGGCAGTTCAACTTGCATAAATTGTAGGCACACGGTAGGACCGTGCGTTTCTACAACTATCCTAAACTTTAAACTATCATAAAACGTGTTATTAAATCAATTAAAATTAACTATCTCAAAAATAATACAAATAGGAGTTGTAAATAAAACAAGTGTTCTGAACTAATAAAAGATTTTTATTTTATTTTCTCCTGACCAATAAATTACAAAACAAGGCGATGAAGCCACTCGTTCCTTGTGGATCTACTGATAGGGTTTAAAGTGGTATGATCCCTTTCGACGCATACTGCCAGAAACGCAAATTACCTGATACGCAGATGACCATGATCATATACGTATATTACCGTCTACGCAGAAGACCAGATTTCATTTCGCAAATGACTGGATACTCAAATTACCAGACCTATCAATCTATGCATAGTGCCAGAAACGCAAACTACCTGATACGCAGATGACCATGACTGTATATGCACACCAGAAATGCTACATAGATTACATTCTTTTGAGAAACACTTGTTATGAATGATAAGAAAATAAATACTCTTAAAATATTTCAATAGATAGGTATTACTTTTCGTGTCCATTTCACACCAAATTATGCTGTAAAATAAACTAGTCATGAACACCTCCGAATCGACACCTTTAAGTTAGCCCAGTCCAGTAAATGTATAGTTGTATGATTGAAAGATTTTTCTATGAAGCGTAATACTTTAATAATTCTTCATCTTGTGGTTTAAGTATACATTTATCTTTCAAATTCACTACCCATCCAGGTTCAAGACCATAGAAAATTTGTCTAGGATCTTTTCTTTCACATAACATGTTATAATATGAATCTTTCTCCAAGTCTGGCAACTGGTACCCATATTTCTGTGCCAACTTCAACCTTTCTTGAGACACTTTCTCAGGATCAGCCAAGTATCCACGTGTTTCGGCACTTGTGTAGTATTCAATGACATCTGGTGGAGGAATCATTCTTCTAGGAATAGCTTGACCTGTTTCAAAGAATTTCTTTGGGTTTTTTAGTAGAAGCAAACTGTGTGGGTCATAATATGCTGTAACAATAACTCCACCATTCCTCTCAACTGCAGCAATTACTTGTTCACTGGCCCATTGCACTTCAATGTTTATTTTGGCCGCAAAAATATCAGTCCCTTCATCAGTCAACTGAACACCGAATTGCTTCTCATCTGGGAGAAAATTGTAAAGCCCCGACTTTACAATGCTTGCTATGTCAATTGGTTTTGTGATGTCCAAACGGTCTTTGTCTATTAAACTTTGTAGCTCGTGTAGTGACAAAGGTGGATACTCTCGTTTATGGCTGTAATATAACATTTATTTACAATAGCCTTTTTATACAGGATGGAAATTATAAGCGATTGCTAGAGCGTCAGTGGCCTCGGGGATAAGTCGCGACCTATCATATCGAAAGGTCTCGGGTCTCGAGAATTCTCGAGGCTAATTTCTCGGGTCTTCTCGGGTTGCCGAGAAATTTACATTTACGTACGTTTACTCATATTACCTATTTGGTTCCAATAACGTCAACAAATTCAGTGGTTTTCCTCTCAAATAAAAGTATCAAAATAATTAAAAAACTCTTATTGATTATATTCAAAACCATTAATCTTATGAATAAGCTATTTTTTTAAATATACAGAAATAATATTATTCAGACACATAATTAAAGGGGGCGCAAAAAAAAACTTTCACTTTCAAACCAAATTTCACTATTTTGGAATCCGACGCTGCCCTGGCATTGTTGGCGTCAGAGTGGACCAAACAGCACCATTTTTGGCTGGTTATTTAGAACTTATAAACAAAAGTAGCTTCTATTAAACTAAAGGTCAAGCGCTGCTTTGGGCCGCGCCGCCACGCAACACAACAAACGGCGATTTTATTTCTATATAGGTACATGATTTCTCGAGTTCTCGACTTTTCTCGAGCTTGATTTCCCGGGAACAAAGCCCAACGATTTCCTGAATGAACCCTAGTCCGAGATTCGATCCCCGGTTGGGCCATGACCAATGGGTTTTTTCTCGAAACTTAAGTACATATACTGACTGCTCTCAAACGGTGAAGGAAAACATCGTGAGGAAACCTGCATACGCCGAAGAAGAAATTCTTAGGCGCATGTGAAGTCCACCAACCTGCACTGGGCTAGCGTGGTGGACTATAGCCCGCACGCCCTCGTTGAGAGGGTAGGCCTGAGCCCCAGCAGTGGGGAGATTAATTAATAGGCTGTTGATGATGATATGCTGGAGGGAAAGTACCCAAAATATTATATGCGTCATCTTGGCAGAGCCACAGCCACTAATTTGAAATCTGACTATACAGAAGAGATGTAACAAATATGTACTATTATGTACCCACTCAAAAATTATTATTAGTACTTCAGCCGTTTAAAAGTTATAGGGGTCTGTCTATTGACGTCATCTTGGCAGAGCCACGCCATTCTCAAACTCCAAAAGATATCAAAATTCTGTAAAAGTACATTAAATGTACATCCACATGTCCAAAATTGAGAATAGGTACTTCTATGTAGTCTGATTTCATATCAGAGGCTGTGGCAAATTTTACTGAGAGGAAACATTCCATAATTTAAAACAAAGGAAAACCATGAAATTTAACATTTAAATAACAAAACGATTAAAGGTCTTCCTAGAAAGTCAATTAAAAGTAGAGTAAGACAGGAAAAAACTAGATTATTCATTTTCCTTAACATTTTAAAAAAAAAATATTTCATTTTGGTTTAGGTGAACAAAAACGTGAGGAAATCTGCATAGTTACTGGAGAAGAAATACTATGGTGGTGATAAGGATTCAGTTAATGTAAAATAACTTACTGGTGACCTCTGTAATAATGTTCTTGAGGGACTCGCAGGTAAAATGGATTGTTTCCTGTTTCATAACCAAGCCTCATGTAATTCTGCCGTTGACCAGAGCCCTTATTACCAGCACCGTGTTTGTCTCCTCCATGTTGCCCTCTACCTCGTTTTTGCTGATGACATGTATACAGTTATAACAAACACCACTGCACTAGAAATCTAAATAGAGAACTATAGAGCAAGTAAGTA
This sequence comes from Metalampra italica, assembly GCA_949699065.1. Taxonomy (NCBI): domain Eukaryota; kingdom Metazoa; phylum Arthropoda; class Insecta; order Lepidoptera; family Oecophoridae; genus Metalampra; species Metalampra italica. Next base: position 5,553,679 of record OX452970.1, on the reverse strand, counting down.
AGTTTACTGAACAAAAATTAACAATTTAATTTCATTGTGTGTCGGGGCTATCTCTGTGTAGGCAATAACAGAAGTTCAATTTGGATGTGGTAGGTAGGACTTACAGTTATCTTGGAACCAGGATTATCCCGAATATTCGCTATAGATAGCCTAGGCAAAGATCTTATCATTGTCAAAGATTTTTCAATAATTTGTCTAGATCCCATTTTGTTCGATTATTATTTACAACAAACCCCAAGCTAGATTTTTAGGTTATAATTTGAGTGAGTGTTGCCAGCAACTCAGAACCTGATGTCGCCATTTTTCACAACTTAAGTAGCCGAATTTTCCAGGACTATTTAATCAGTATAAATAGCTATTAGACTTAGTTCGGTTAGTATAATTACCATATCCCTGAAGTAGCAACCAGTCGCCTTTGAGATTTTTCCGTCGCTGCTCGTCCTGAGTAGCCTAAAGGTAGCAGTCGGATCTGAACAGTCGCTGCCCGGCAGTCGCGGCCGGGCAGCGACGGCCGTACCTGTCTATGTGGATTTGTATGGAGAACCGGCGCTGCCCGGCCGCCTGCATCAGACGGTTCTCCATACAAATCCATATAGCCATGTACGGCCGTCGCTGCCCGGCCGCGACTGCCGGGCAGCGACTGTTCAGATCCGACTGCTACCTTAAGGCTCCAATTACACGATAGGTATTGATGTCAGTTTTACCACAGTCAAGGCAGTGACTGACGAATAAAAGATCGTTGCGGTAACTCACGAAAATCTACATACATTGATTTTCACCATCAGTCATGACTGATCGAATTGACTGACGTTTGCATGATCGTCTAATGTATGCCTAAATGGCAAAAATTCGCCTACCTTGGCAACACTGTCAGTCAAATCAATCACGTCTTTGTGAATCAATCACAGAATAGACTACGAAATCAATCAACCAACAAATTGATATTTTTCTGATGAAGTGATAAATTTAAAGGCAGATTAAATCCCGTCACAGATGACATTGCAGATACCTCATTTTCAAAGTTTAGCAGAACAATAGGTGTCAGTTTTTCTGCAAATGGACCAACTAATGGTGGCGTGCTAAATCAATATTGCGTGTATCAGCACTACTTACTTTCCTTTGCCTTCAAATTCAAATTAAAAACAAATCTGCCGTGAAAATAACCTCGGCTCGGCCATTTTTCTATGGTTTCCTTTCCTCTCATAACAACTAAAATAATATAAAACAGCGTTTAGTAATCTGTGATTAAATTATGGATTCAATTTATAATAATCCGATTCGGCATAAAATCAATAAAATATTGGATAGTCATTTATTAGCGGACAACAGTGAGGCTCTGCACACCGTCTCCGGGTTATGTTCATCGAATTCTGCGTACACCCGAAGAATTTTGGTAAATGAAATTGAAAAAAGAGACATGCTAGTAAACAAAGCAGTTTTGTCAGAATACAATACTGTAAAATCAAAGCTACAAGTGCTATTAGATTCTATATCATCACTGGATGTTGCTGTGAAAGACATGTCAAACAGATTACATGAATCTAAAACAAAAACTCACCACCTGATCAGTCAAACAACTAAATTAAAAGATGAAAGGAAGAAGACCGAGAAGAAACTAATTTGGGTTAATGCATTCGTGAAAAATTTTCAAATATCGCCAGAACAAAGTGAAAATCTATATAACGTTTCTGTTAAAACACCATTAACCACAGAGTTTTTTGGTACACTGTCTCAAATTGAAAAACTATATGATAACTGTAAAACTCTTGTGAAATGCTGGTATCAAACTTCGGCCTTTGACATTATGGAAATAATTGGGCTACAACAAGAGGTAGCAATAGAAAAGTTATATCACTGGACAATTGGTGCATGCCTCAGCATTGATTCACCTAACAATGCTCTTGTGCCCAAAGCTTTGGCAAAGTTCCAAAACAGACAAGTACTTTTTTCTAACATAATTGATGAATATTGTTCAGCCCGTAAAGCAACCATTGTCCAATTATTTATAGATGCATTAACTAAAGGTGCTGACAACAGCTCTAAACCAATAGAATTTTATGCCAATGATGCAAAGCGTTACGTTAGTGATATCTTAACATGGGTTTATCAAATTATTCCCATTGAAAAAGAAAATCTTTCTACTCTGTTCAAACACTGTAATATGCCCGAGAAGGATCAACAAATAACAGATGCATTAACCTATATTATGGAAGCTTTATGTCCACTACTTAAGGTGAGGGCTGAGCTCATACTGAAGCCTGACAAGGAGCCACTGACTTTGTGGTCTATATCTAATATAATTATATATTATAAGGATGCCATACAGACTATCATACCAAAAGGACACTTAATTGATACCCTTGAAGAGTTGCTGAAGAAAAGTGAGGGAGTATTTTTAATAACATTGGATAGTAAAATACAAAAAGAACTAAGTCATGGTGTCAAAGCACCACCATTAGACTTGAACCCTTCAATTGTTGTGACTGATTTAGTCAGTTTTTTGAGAGATTTACTGGCCATAATGAACTTTTCCAACAACATCAACAGTGCCGATAGAAAAATTATAATCACACATATTTTGGACCCCTTGTTACATGCTCTTAATGAAACTGCATGTCATCTTAGTTCTACTGATATGTCTGTGTATATGTTGAATTGTATTTATCATATACAATGCACTTTATCCTTGTACATTATAATGGATGAATACAATGAAAGATTGCAAGCTCAGTCGGAGGCACAAATTGACACACTAACATCAGAACAAGCCAGCTTTCTTGTTGCGAATTTAAACTTGGGCCCAATTTATACTATCTTACAAGAAAAGATAAGTGGACCTCTTTCTGCTATACCTGGCATGGACACTTCTACACTAAAAACATTTTTAAACAAATTTGATATGTTTATAGTTTCACCAGATGCATATATTTTGCCTCAGCTGAATTTGCTTTTGAGTCACACTCACAAGTCGTTGGTCAAAAAGAGAGCCTTTGAAGTAATTGTGGCAATTTATGCACAACTGTATCATGCTGTTCACGATTCTTCCAATGGTTATGTGGATCCTCAATTATTAGTTCGACGAGCACCAGAGGAGGCCAATAAACTACTTATGTAATTATATTGTCTATGTAAGTGAATATGATGAAATGAATGAAATACCTATGTAATACCTAGCACATTTTAATTGGTACATATATTTATTAGGTTAGCTCGTAGTTTCTAATTGTCTTAAATAAGTAGGTACAGTCAAGGACAAAAATATATATACAAGTAATGTGAAACAATAAAAGTAATCATACAAAGTTCAAAAGATATGTACTCATCCAAATACTAATAAATATGTAAACTTCAATGGCCACATAAATATGTATAAGGCAAGTTCAAAAACTTGTATACAATCAAAATTAACATAATTAGTATCCTGCAAGTGATGCAAAATATTGTAGTCATGTTTATGTCATTAAATAAAGATTCAGTAGGTAACTGCTACGAAAATATTTATACAAAATATAAATCCGCGAAAATCTTAGACACTCGATTTAAACACTTGATTTAACTCGAAAACTATTTATCCTAGACCATTAGTTTCTAAAGAAAAATGATATAACTCGTCGAGATCTTCTTATCCGATGACAGCTGTCAAACTTGAAACGGCTATAACTCGGAAACCATAGATCCTAGACTACTAGTTTGTAAGGAGAAAAGGTAGATCTCGTCGAGATCTTCATTTCGGATGACAGCTGTCAAATTTAAAACCGCTGTAACTCGAAAACTATTGATCCTAGACTACAAGTTTGTAAAGAGGAATCATAGATCTCGTCGAGATCTTCATTTCAGATGACAGCTGTCAAACTTAAAACAGCTGTAACTCGAAAACTATTTATCCTAGACCACTACACTAGCTAATTACTCTAATTTTGTAGAATGTGTGATTGAGGCGGCGAATTCTCATATTCCCATGAAAAGTCGATCTGGCAAGAGAAAAACTTCGCCCCCTTGGTGGGATGCTGAGTGTACAAACATGGCAAAACTTCGAAAGGAAGCCGAAATACAATACAAGACTTCTATGACTCAGGAAAACTTTTTAAATCTACAAAGGACAATGGCTAAGTCTCGCAGACTTTTTTCTAAAAAGAAAAAGAAGGGTTGGGTAAACTTTTGTGAGTCCATATCCCCAAAATATCCTCCCTCTGCAATATGGAGGAATATCAAGAAGTATCGCGGCTCCCTTTCCTCTGAGTCAAGCTCATCTAATGACCCATCGCCATGGATAGATGCATTCTTAAACAGATTAGCTCCTCCCTGGGTCCCAAATAGTGATTCTCTCCCCTCCCCATGCTCCCCTGGTGAATACTCCCATAGGTTTGATGAACATTTTTCATTCTCGGAATTAGTATGTGCTTTAAATGGCCTTAAAGATTCGTCTCCAGGAGAAGACGGAATACCATACTCCTTCATTAGCAAACTTAGCTATTCAGCTAAAAATATTCTATTGAAACTATATAATAATATATTTGAGTCTGGAATAATCCCTGGGGCCTGGAAAACACAGATAATTATTCCAATCTTAAAGCCAGGTAAAGACCCGAAGCAAGCCTCTTCCTACAGACCTATTGCACTCTCATCCACCCTGAGCAAAACATTAGAACATATGGTAAAGAACCGCCTGGAGTGGATGGTAGAGAATAACGAAATAATACCTAGTAGCCAGTTCGGGTTCAGGAAAGGGAAAGGAACAACGGATAGTTTAGGAGTATTAACTTCAGACATCAGATTGGCATTCTCGAACAATGAGTATGTGCTGGGGGTTTTCCTGGATATTGCTTCCGCCTACGATAATGTTCTACTTCCGGTGCTCAGGCAGAAAATGCTGCAGCTGAACATCCCTGTGAAGATAGTATATTTCGTATCTAATTTGCTAATGGCTAGAACTATTAAAATACGACACCAAGGATTGGACCTAGGCCCCAGATCTGTCTGGAAAGGACTGCCCCAGGGGTCGGTTCTCAGCCCCCTCCTCTACAACATCTACACGTATGATTTGCCGCAAACAGTCTCCCCCTTCTGTGAAATTTTACAATACGCTGATGATTTGGCTATTTATGCCGCTGCTGCCCTTGTTGGGGTTGTTTCCTCTCGGGTGAACTCAGCACTATATTACTTAAATTTATGGTTAGAAGATCATGGCCTGACACTCTCTGTATCAAAAAGTAGCGCCGTAGTCTTCACTAGGAGGAGAAGCATCCCAAACGTAGAGGTTTGCTGTGATGGCCAAGTGATTCCAGTTGGAGACGAGGTCAAATTCTTAGGAGTTATTCTCGACTCTAGATTGTCTACCTTAATTATGTTGCCCAAAAATGTGAAAAAGGTATTAATATCCTTAGAGCTCTATCCGGTGTTTGGTGGGGCTCGCATCCCTATTCCCAGAAGCTACTTTACAACGCCGTGGTCCGAAGCCAACTAGATTACGCCTGCTTCCTCCTGGAACCGTGTAACAAGGGAGCTTTGAATAAATTAGATGTAATCCAAGCTAAATGCCTACGCATAATATCGGGAGCTATGAGATCCTCTCCCAAAAACGCTTTGCAGGTGGAATGCGTGGACGCGCCCCTACATATTAGGGGACAGTACCTTGCAGATAGATTTATTTTTAGAACGGTCCAGCTGTCCTCACATCCAGTACTCGCGCGCCTTGAGGCTGTCTGGGACAATCCCAGGCTCAGCTTATTGGGCCCACAAAACTTCACCTAAAATAATAAATAGCTATTTAAAGTTCAAAAACCTTTCTTGCCCAACTTACCAATCAAGTATTCCTTCTATTTTCTCTTGCAGATATGAGGCTCTTGTCTTTGTGCCTCATATTATAGCTGAATTTGGTATATCGAAAGGGGATCCAGGTGCTAACAAGACCTTTAATGAACTTGTCGCTAAGGACTGCAAAGATTGGTTGACCATATTTCATCTAAATTATCAGTTGATGGTTGTGTAGGTGCCGCAGTCTGGATCCCAAAATATAAAATTGTTCTTTCCCATAAAATCCCCCCCTATCCTCTGTCTTCACAGGTGAGGCTATAGCCATTTTAGAAGCTGTATATTATATAGTGTCCCATAACCTTAACAAAACCATAGTCTTCTCAGATTCAAAAAGTTGCTTACAGGCAATTCTCAGCAACCAATTTAAATGTAAAATTAAATCACCTGTAATACATAGTATTAGGGAAACGCTATTCCAATGCGAGAATCAGGGCCTAGAAGTCACCCTGGCGTGGATCCCGAGCCATAGCGGCATAGAGGGCAACGAATGGGCTGATTCATGGGCAAAGAATGCCGTTGATACTGGATCCCTAAAGCATTTTAAGTATTATAGTTCTGATCTTCTGTCTGTTGCCAGGTCTGACCTGGACGAATCCTGGGAGAGGCTATGGAGGATCTCCAGATTGGAAAAAGGTCGATACTTTGGTAATATCCAACCCAATATCCCTCGCAAACCTTGGTTTTTCAGGTTCAGAGTTGGCAACAGACGAGTCTCTTCTACTATCTGCCGTTTGCGCTTAGGACACGCGTGCACGCCCGTGCACTTGTGTAAGATAAGAGTCAGGGACAATTCTCTCTGCGAATGCGGTGTGGACGAGGGCTCACCAGACCACATATTTTTCGACTGTCCTAAATACCCCTTCTCCCTATATGATGTTTTACCCAATGACATCCCCCGACCCATAAATTTCCAGTTCCTTCTTACCCTAACAAATTCTCCCCATATTAAATATTTGGCCAAATATATTAACTTATGTAATATAAAGCTTTAGTTCTTAGTCTCATTTACATGTTTATCCTTATGTGTTATAAAACTTCTCCCCCCTACTAACTTTGTGATGTTATAAATGTATTGTGTGTCGTTTGTTTTAGATGGTGTTTGGGGTTGAACAACCATCTCAACTTAAAATCAAAAATTAACCGAGACATCAGAATATAAACCAGCTGTCCTCCTTCGTGCATTTTCCACTACGTTGACATTGGCAGATTTATTGTGCCTTATAAGCATAGTAACAAAGGCCAAAAATTAAAAAAAAAAAAAAACTCGAAAACTATTTATCCTAGACCATTAGTTTCTAAAGAAAAATGATATAACTCGTCGAGATCTTCATATCCGATGACAGCTGTCAAACTTGAAACGGCTATAACTCGGAAACCATAGATCCCAGACTACTAGTTTGTAAGGAGAAAAGGTAGATCTCGTCGAGATCTTCATTTCGGATGACAGCTGTCAAATTTAAAACCGCTGTAACTCGAAAACTATTGATCCTAGACTACAAGTTTGTAAAGAGGAATCATAGATCTCGTCGAGATCTTCATTTCAGATGACAGCTGTCAAACTTAAAACAGCTGTAACTCGAAAACTATTAATCCTAGACCATTAGTTTCTAAAGAAAAATGATATAACTCGTCGAGATCTTCATATCCGATGACAGCTGTCAAACTTGAAACCGCTATAACTCGGAAACCATAGATCCTAGACTACTAGTTTGTAAAGAGAAAAGGTAAATCTCGTCGAGATCTTCATTTCGGATGACAGCTGTCAAATTTAAAACTTCTGTAATTCGGAAACAATTGATGCTAGACTACTAGTTTGTAAAGAGAAAAGATAGATCACAATGATTTCTTCATTTCAGATGACAGCTGTCAAAATTAAAACTGGCATCCGAAATAAAGATCTCGACGAGATCTACCATTTCTCTGTACAAACTAGTAGTCTAGGGTCAATGGTTTCCGAGTTACAGCGGTTATAAATTTGACAGCTGTCATCTGAAATGAAGACTTCATCGAGATTTATCATTTCTCATAACAAACTAGTAGTCTAGCATCAATATATCCGTATAAAAAAAATTTGATCAAAATGTCTAATTATTATAGACAACACACGCTTGACCAAAAAAATTTCTATCCTAAAATTGTTATCACAAAAAAAGACCAAATGGCTCCTAAGACAGTTTCCCTGTATCTCCTATAGTTTCGGTTTTAGCCTAAGTGTCCCAGTTAAAAAAAACACTGTTTAATTATGAAAGAAAGAAAAATCATTTATTCAACATCAAAGTTAATAATGTATATATATTTTTTAACTTTGTGGTGTTTCTAAGATTATGGTTTAATAAATGAGGACATATTATTGCAACTGTTGTATACATAGTTATCTCTAAAACTATGTATACTTATTTATGGCCTTTTATATGTTGCTAAATTTATGACGATTTATATGACTACGCTTTTTGAAACTCTGTGGTGTATACATATCTTTGACCTTGACTGTACCTATATTATTACTAATTTTTACAATTGAATTATTTTAGATTTCCAAATATTTTATTCGTTTGATTGATTTTCAAAACAGACGTCATAAATAAATTTTAATGATTATGAAACTTTTAAGTTTAACTCTTTTAAATTACGTAACCTAGTTCTTTATAAAAGGTGGTGAAGATGCTGGTGGTGACATCACTACCATCACATCCACCAAAGAAATGTAACAAATGAATATTTTCCCACTAGATTTGGTTTAAAATTGCAAATTGCATGGTGCTAAAATCTCTTTGGTGGGCGCCCGCACCCCCTAGCAAATTGTATCCAAAAAAAAAAAAATTTTTCAAATGCGCCGCCTCTATATGTGAGTGCGAAATTTTATAATGGGAATGGATAAATTTCGCACACGGTTGGTATCCTTTATCCGTTGTTATTTATTATCCGTTGGTTGGTTGGATGGTATTCTTTACCAAGCAGTGGCCGCTGCGGCAAATTATTGACTGCCTATCGATAGTCAGAGGTCGAGGGTTCGGCTACAGCTGCGGACAGACAATTTTGACCAACGTACAATTTACAAATTTGTACCTACTTGCGACTATAACTACTTGCTTGCTACTACTAATCTACCTACCTACGTGGGACGCCCCTCCGCCAGGCGGACTAAAAAAAGTGCCCGGATGCGGAGGACCGGGTGTGGGTGGCGTTCGTTGGGGAAGGCCTATGTCCAGCAGTGGACGTTAAAATGATGGTGAGATGCGTGTGGTGCCGCCAGCCGAAAACGGGATCTCCAGGAGGCCAATGGCGCTAATTCTGAACGATGCCTTAACCAAAAACGTTATGCTGCATGTACGCGTTTGGCAAACTAACAAATTCAAATTCGTCAAATTATTTATATACTGCTTCTGGAAGCCTGTTTTATAAATCGGTGAGTCACCAAAGTTCGCATGCAAGTTCAGCCTACTCTGTGGCTGAAGTAAAGAAAATACGAATTATGCTGCTTCAAATCTGGACGAAAATACGGTACAATACTGGTATACATATGGATACGGGGCCAGATTTCCCTCAGTATGTAATTCGGTGAGAAATAATAACTAAAATAAAAATAAAATCTTTATTGATGCACAATTACATTTGTAAATATGCGGCCCTGGCCCCTAAAATAGGAAGTCCCGCGTGTCAGGAGCCCCCGTTCCTTCCCAGTCAGTATAACAATTTTCAATCAATTTTGCAATCATTATCATATTTAATGGTCCATTATTTTTTAGGATAAATAGCATAAATTTTTGTCTCGAGCGACCTTTATTCTGCATTCAAAAAAAAAATAAATAAATAGAGTGGTGAAACGTACATTTATAAATATAGATATTTGTGATGTTTTTACAGATTTAAAAAACGTTCATTCTCACTATACTTTGTTAAAAGCACAAATTAGATAGTATACGTCCAAGTTAAAAGATGTATGATAGATCTCGTCGAGCTCTTTATTTCAGATGGCAGCTGTCAAACTTAAAACCACTGCAATAAATATTTAATATCATATAATAATTCTAACTGTAGTTAGGTTATTCATCGATATCAATATATTTTAAATATTATACTGCGCCTCTCTATTTCGTTCTTTATATTGGTCACTCTGACTGGCTGTTGTCGTTAGGTTGGCTAGTTGAGGTATCCCCGTTTTGACAGTTTGTACGTTCATTCATTTCTTCTCTCCTCTCTCTCTCACTCATAAATAAATTCCATGGAAGTAGTGTTTGTATAATAGTTCCATGATAACTTGAAACATTGAACTTGCTATAAGATTGGATTGCACAATGAGAAAAAAGAAATGTTGAAGTTGAGAAGTTTGTTCAGCAATAAAGTGTGTAATAAAATCAACAAGATGGCAAAGAGTTCTTTTGAATATGTGAAAAACTTTGAACTTGATGATACGTTGCTTCCCAATTCATGGATTGTTGTGAGGTTAGATGGAAAGTGTTTTCATAAGTTTTCAAAGGATCACAATTTTATAAAACCTAATGATGCAAGGGCTTTGAACTTAATGAATTATGCTGCTTTTACAGTATTTAGAGAGTTTAACGATCTATTGATGGCATTTGGGCAAAGTGATGAATATTCTTTTGTATTCAAGAAGCATTCTACGCTTTACAAACGTAGGTCTGCTAAATTACTCTCTACAATAAACAGCAAATTTTCTTCATCTTATGTTTATTATTGGAGTAAATTTTTTGAAGATGAACAGTTAAAGTATCCTCCAACATTTGATGGACGTATAATATTATACCCTTCTGAAGAAAATTTAATAGATTATATGAAGTGGAGACAAGCTGACGTACACGTAAATAACTTATACAACACAACATTTTGGGCTCTTGTGCTGAAAGGAAATCTAACACCAGTGCAGGTTGGTTGGTTGTCGTATACCTTATTTTTTAGGGTTTAGTATTATTTAATAATCACACTTTCCCTGTCACTGGTAGGCTGGCAGAAATCTCCTAAAGAGATAAGCCTCACCATTTGTATATGTTCTTTCTGTTTTGTCTTTGTAACTAAACTAAAACAAATAATTTCGATGTTTCATTTGTTTCAGGCGGAGCAGCGTTTGTGCGGTACAGTGTCTGCAGATAAAAATGAAATATTATTTCAGGAATTTAATATTAACTACAACAATGAGCCGGAAATATTTAAACGAGGAACGCTATTGTTAAGGAAATCTATACCAATCAAAAGTCTAGAAAAAAGTATAACTGTAGTAGTAGATGCACATACTGACATGCTAAAAGATACATTCTGGAATGAACACTGTACTTTATTGACAAAATCAAAACATAATCTTGTTTATGATGGACCCTTATCAGAAATTATTAGTGAGCAGATTAAAATAAAAGAAAGTATTAATAAAGAATAATGAAAATGTACCTATATTTTTATTGTGTAATTTTTTTCCGGTTTCTTTTTCAGGGTTTGAAATTTAGATAATTATATTTCAGCCCTTGACATATCGAAATTATGATGTGAATTTGTTTTGTACTAACCTAATTCATTACAATTATTAACCTGTAATTAAAGTAATTTCCACCCAGTTTGCTATGATAGCCTTGGAGACCTCACATTATATATGTACATTAGTATGCATAGATAAAATTGTCTACTCTCTAGACCTTCATTGCAGCTTCCTAGTGTTACTTGTTTCTAACTAACCCTGCACTCTGCTTGGCTAGCAACGAAACGTAATACGCATCTTGTGGACATACAGTCAGGTCTGTCATATCAACAGGCAACAATAAATTAAACAAAATTTGTTAACATCAATGTCTATATATTGTGGGATAAGATAACATATTATTATAATTTAATTATAATCTAATAGAAAATTTACAATCATTCTCATAATAGCAATCGTTTAAAAAGGGCTCAAGAGGTCATCTTGAAAAATTCGGCGTTCTTTACAGAGTAGGTTTATGCGTTAACTCCACTCACGGCTTCATACCTTTGAGCCATTGCAGTATGGGCGCTCTGTAGGGTTCTTTAAGTTACACCTTATATATACCAGGACAAAGCATTCGCGTTCTGTCCCATCTCCGCAAGTACAGACCATTATGAGTACACAGAAAGTGACTATGTATCTTATGTAAGTATTAAACTACTCCGGTAAATGGACAGTCGCGATTTTGGGATCCAATGTACTTAATGAATTAGTGGGCACGTTATCAGTCTATATTATTTATAAACGTCACATTTTAGCATGGAAAACGATGCACACCAACTATACAGTGCCACGAAAGTTACGAGAAAAGCTCTACAACTTACAAATCTCTTGATATTATTACTGTAAATTTTACATACATAACTTATATACATGATGCCTACGATAGTAATTGCGAAAAACATAATATTAATAGCTTTATATAAACTCTAAAGTATCCAGTAGTGTCCGACCAAAAGTTAAGGTTTCTTACCAAGCTTCTATCTTTTTACAAGCTCAGCCTCATATTTAGATTTTAAATGTAGTTAAATTACTTACAGCATTGCTAGAATTTTATGGATTTACAATTCACATTTATCTAAATTTCTTAAGTATTTTCTGTTAAAAATTGAAGCAGTGATTTATAAAATAAAGCAGGGATTTAAAGCGTTCTGCAGGCCATGCCATAAGCATGGATTCAATACAAGTATTATGGTCGGACACTAATGTCAAACTTAGAAAATACTTTTAGAAGATGGGAATGTAGTTGTCAATCTTTGCACGATGCTTCTGAGCAACACACTCGCTTATCCACACAATGTTACGGCATTCCTGTTCCTTCAGCTTGAGGTATGCATAGAACACGCCAAAGTGGAATTGTTGCAAGAATGCATTGACGTTTAGGCTCACCTGTAATCATAATTTAAAATATGCATTACATACTCCGTCGCTTTGCCCGCGTAGAATAAGTTTTTGAACACTTTACCGCGGTAAAAAGTAGCCTATATGTTATTCCAGGATATATAGGTAAGCTATCACTGTAAGAAGTTTCATCAAAATCCGTTCAGCCATTACAGCGTGAAAGAGTAACAAACATCCATCATCACAAACTTTCGCTATTATAATATGGGTAGGAAGTAGGATATTTGTTCAAAAGTCAGTAGTGTTTGAGCTGTATTTAAATGCTAATAATATTATTTATAAAACGACATTTAAAAAGTGGCTGGACCACTGTGCAACTGGACAAGGCTGGCCAAAGATAGAGAAAGTTGGAAGGAGTTAGAGGAGGAAATTTTTTTTTACCATACTTTTAGTCATTAGTAATGCACCTGTATTTGGAGTAAGAACTTGTCAGCAAATAAAGGCTTATTTATTTATTTATTAATATTATTTATCTATGTTCTGAGTGCTTCAGAACAAGATGACTTATATATGTTACAGCATACCTTGGGTTTTGTATGCGACCTGTCCTCCCTACATAATTCAAAATATTTCTTAGAAAGGTAGTGAAGAAAATCTCACCTCATGTTCAAAGAACTTGTCTTCCAAAGTTTTATCGCCGGCATTGTTACCAGCCCCTTCAAAGAGAGCAGAATATTCAGCATAATACTCGGCTACTGCCTTCACCTGGTCGTAATCATCAGCCCTAGCTAGGGCAGCCAGTCCATCAGGGTTTAGTTTGCCACACCGTGGATACAACTTAGCTCGGTCATCCTTCGACAGTTCCGTGCCAAATGAATTGATGGTGATGATAATAGCACGGCGGTCTGCTTCAAACTAAAAACAAAAAAACTGTATTGTCTGCAAAAGTTTAAAATACACAAAGATAAATGTTGAATGAGGCTTTAAGATTTGCTGTGATACAAATTTAGAAGTCTGACATAATTTACTTTTGCCTACTTGATTCAAAATAATTACTTACAGCCAAGATTTCACACATGACATCAGCAGTAGTGCCACCAATTTGCTTGCAAAATTCATAGAAAGCTTCCAAATATGCTTTGTACAAGGTGTTGCGAATGATCTCAATGTTCATTTCATCCAAATCCTGTTCACTGATACAATCAACGAAGAATGGTGCCAGCGGTGTGTCCACAAGCACAGCGTTGTACAACTCAGCAGGTGTTGCTGCCACATGAATAGCCTCCATCTGTTCAAAAGACCCCAAGGGGTGGCACTTCGGAATCAGCTCCGAAATGGGTCTCTGGTGCAAGGTGCCAGTGATCAAAAGGATAATGTTATCAATCATGTAGCTGTAAGTTATGAAATCCAGGAATGTAGAAAGTGGTTCTACGGAATGGTTCCTGAGGTGCTGGAATTCAATAACGAGCTTCTCACGAAGCTTATCGTCAATGGTTGATACAGAAAGCGGGCTGGGCTCATTTGCGAGAAAAGTTCCATAGTCGGTGCCTTGCAAATGAAGTTTTAGATCTGTAAATACACATACAACCAACTATTACTAAACATGACTAATGTTTGACAATGAAGGAAATTATAACCAAGTACCTAGTGTTAAATTCTATAGGTACAGAATAACGTAAAGAAAAACCAAATGAAGCCACCCTAACACTGGGGCGGTGGTGACCAGTTTATTTAAAAAAGATTGTAAGGACACTGACGAAGACAAAGCGCGGCCTGCGATACAAATCTGTATGGAGACTGTTCGCGGCTTGCACGCCCATCTCATGTAAATCAAACAACAATGAATAGGGTCGCAAAAACCTACCTTCTAATGTTTCACACTGCACCAAGTTCAGGTAGTCGGACTGCTTGAGGATGCCACACTTGAACCCGCGGCACAGCCCCTCCAAGTACCCACCATCAATATTGAAAATGCAACCTTGCATTTTGTTAGCCGATGCTCGTAGTTTACCAGCACTTTGTCTTTACACAAACTACACTATTTCTAAAAGATGCAATCTAGAACTCGGTCTAATGAAAATCCAAAGACAGCAGAAGTACATCAGTCGATCATTGATCATATGATTTGACCATAGAGTAAACGATTTTTTTTAATGTATTGAGTTCTGATGGACGGGCAAAAGTCATAGACCATACAGCCAAGTCATATTTTGTTTGTTTTTCTTCAAAAACCGGCGGTTACAGCACGGCCTCCACAAAAACAGAGCACGAATATAATAGTCGGCGATTTTCAATAAAACCGCAGCACGACCTCCACGAAAGCACAACTACAACTATAACATTCGGTGATCCACACTGCAGTTCACATCGGATTATTTTCATTGATTCGTTCAACCGAATCAAACTTTTAAGTTCTTGGACATCGCTTACGCCACAGGCATAATAAAATCAATGTGCAAACAATTTGTGACTTTAAACATTCTGCTGCCGTGCCGTCAACAAATGATTGAATAGAAAATAATTGACACATTCGTTCTTTTTAGTGAAAAGTGACAAGGTACTAAAGTGACAAACTATTTTTGACGTTGACTTTACCTATTTGGCTATATCTGTCAAGTGTCAAGCAAAGAAAGATCGCAATGAACACTCTTTATTTTAATATCGGCAAGAAAATCTATCTACAGAACGGTGAGTGGGTGCCTATAAGAATTCATGAACAGAATGGAATATGAATATTTCAATGTTGCGCAAAAAAACTATTTCCTAGCTTCTATCTTATATGGTTATGCATTGTTTCTCAGGATCTGCAGTTAACGTTTTATTGACACAGAGGCATCATCATGAAAAAGTTGATGAAACAATGCGCCAACAAGAAAATGAAACTGAACACAAGAAAGGTGAATCCAAACGACTGTCTGAGTTCAGAAAGAAATTGAGAGAAACTACACCAATTGATGATCTTGGCGAGCAAACATATAATACAGTAAAAAAAGATGATCCTTATGCACCCTGGCCAGATAATATCAACCCGAGCACTGGCGAGGTTGGGGGTCCCAGGGGACCAGAACCAACAAGATATGGAGACTGGGAAAGGAAAGGGAGAGTTAGTGATTTTTGAAGATTTACATTAACTACAGTAATGTTTAGATGCAGATTTATATAGGTATCCTATCCTATATTGCCACTGAGCAATAAGATCGATATTGCTTTGTTACTATTTTTTATTTATTTGAAGATTACAAAAATTAAACTTTGATACATGTAAATATTTTTATTTACTACTTGCTGATTTACCAATGGTCTTGGGCATTTTTTTGTTAGTGGAGTCTTCCAACTCTTTGGACTTGTAATAATGAGGTGCAACCTCTAACAGCCACTTGCTCTCAATCTCCGTGACTTGTCTCATGAACTCCTTTGATGTGAATACAAGCTCATGGTAGATGACCCATCGAGGTAAGTCTTCAAACAAAGCACTGTTTGGATGAATCATTACAGTCTGTAAAATAAATGTGTGTAAAATATGTGTATTATATAATCTAACAAAAGGTAAACTTATTGTACCAGTATTTAATACTAGAACTATAATACTCACTTGATTGTTTTTAACAGTTTTGTAGTGTCCACCTTTAGAAAATTTAGCAATATGATAAAAGTAGCCAGCAGTAATAGCTTTCCGAATGTTAGTGTCATCAGCTATGCTGGACACCATTTCAATTTCCACTCTGTCCATGAGGCTAGCCAACTGCTCACGAACATCGCGGGCTCTTTTAAGAGATCTGTATTGTATAAAGTTCTCATAACACCATTGCACTGAGTAATCTGAATCAACCCACTGATTGTAAACATTCATAAGCGTTAAATGATCGCCATTATGGTGAAAGAAATTCTTTCTAGCAGTGTCAGCATGAATGATTTTATCTTTTGGTCTATAGAAAACTGAGCTATTAACTGATAACATAGCTGCAATAGTGACAACTTCTTCAGAGCATTTGTACCTGGGAACAACACATATAATATTAGGAATACACTTTTATTATATATTCACCAAACTAAAAAATAATAGAGTTTATTAGATACTTACTTTTCACTAGCCAATAACATTTTAGCAAGCATAGGATCAGTAGGAAACTCCGCCATTCGTCTACCAGCCTTTGTGAGTTCGCCATGGTGATTGAGAGCACCAAGGGCATACAGTTGCTCTAAAGCTAAGACCAATGTCTCATGTGGGGGAGGATCCAAAAAATCAAAATGAATAAGATCATTTATTCCTAATGCCTTCAAAGTGAGGACAGCATTACCCAAATTAATTCTTTGAATCTCTGGAACAGTATTGTCTTCCAACTCGTACTTGTAAGCCCAAGCTGTGTACAGTCTAAAACACTTTCCTGGAGCAACTCTTCCTGCTCTACCAGCCCGCTGGTTAGCTGATGCCTTAGAAATAGGCACTACCATTAGGCTCTCCATACCTGTTTTAGAATTGAAGTTGTTCTGTTTTGCAAAGCCTGGATCAATGACGTAAATAATATTATCAATAGTCAATGAAGTCTCAGCAATATTAGTGGCAAGTACAACCTTTCGGGCTCCTTCAGGAGTTGGTTCAAAAATTTTTGCCTGCATGTCACTTGGCAAATTTGCATATACTGGTAGTATTACAAGTTCTTTTAATTTCTTTCCTATTCGTTTTGTTCTTTCTTGTAACATTTCCACACAAGTTTCAATTTCTTCTTGGCCTGTGAGAAAAACTAAAATATCACCAAGTGGCTGTGTAGCATGTATCTGTAATACTGACACCACACAAGCATCCACATAGTCAGCTTCTGGTGCCTTGGTATAGTATATATCCACAGGAAATCTTCTCCCTGGTATTCTAAATATAGGTGCATCATCAAAGAAACTTGAAAACTTTTCTGCATCTAAAGTTGCACTGGATATAAGCAATTTTAACTCTGGTCTGAACCTAGTAATATCTTTTACAAGCCCAAACAAAATATCAGTGTGCAATGTACGTTCATGAGCCTCATCAATAATCATTACACTGTATGATGCCAAATCTGGCTCTGATAAGAACTCTCTGTGGAGTGTTCCATCTGTCATATATTTAATGACTGTGCGATCCGATGTGCAGTCTTCGAATCTTATGCTGTAACCAACTTCATTTCCAAGTTTAACATTCATTTCCTGAGAAACTCTAGCTGCTACAGACATTGCAGCCACTCGTCTTGGTTGTGTGCAACCAATTTTTTTACCTTCCTTAGTGAAGCCAGCTTCATGAAGATACTGGGGGATCTGTGTGGTTTTTCCAGAGCCTGTTTCTCCTTCCACAATTAATATCTGGAAATTTCTTATAGCTTCTATCAAAGATTTTTTAAACGGGAACACAGGAAGAGATTTCTTTGTTTCCTCAATGGTCATACGTATCTTCTGATGCTCTGATTTCTCTTCATCTTCTTTTTTTTCTTTATTGCCTTCCAGCTGTAGAGCTTGAATAAAATCAATCTGTTCATCCAATAACAACTCATATTCATCTTGTGCTTTTGCATCCTTTGCACCAAATTTAAAAAAAGCCGATTTTATTTGTTCTTGTTCCCATTTGCGTTGTTCGGAATGTGGAAGTTTCTCATTTTCATCAACTTCTATATATTCTCCTGAAATTAAATGGAGATTATATTTTTGTTTTAATTTAATAGTACATTGTTTACCCCAGGGGTGAAAGTAACTTATTTAGTCCCGAGGCGGGGTTTGGCGCCGGACGCGTAGCGAGGGCGCCAATAATTCGAGGGACTCTAAATAAGTCTTGAACCCGAGGGATACACTGTGCTTTTCATTACGAATACAATGAAAGTAAAAACAAATACATAAAATGAATGTTAATACAAATGTATGCTATATGGAAGTATAAACAAAACTACAACTCGAAAAAACAAATTAAGATCGGATTGCCGCTTTCTCGTCTATTTCGTTTTTTTTTCTGTGGCCGGCCAGCTATTCTGCCATCATTTTTCATTTCCATCATTGAAAAAATGGTAAATATTTTGCCCAAATCTGTTATCTATAAGAAATAGTTGACAGTAATAATTATAATAAAGTCAGTTATAAAAATATATTCTCTAATTATTAGACGTCCACTGCTGAACAAAGGCCATACTGGTAACACAGCCGAACCTCTGGCCGAACCACTAGTTTATTTATAAGGACCTATAGGGTGGCATTATATCATATAAGTTTTATTTTATTTTAAATTTTGTAACCTGGTCTCAGTAAATAAAGGCTGTGAAATAGGTATATATATGTTTATCAGTTGTTAAGTACCCATGAATACAAGCTTCGGCTTAGTTTTGGACAAAACAGCTGTGTGTAAATTTGTCCAAACAAACATTACATCCACCTGAACACACTGCACGCGCCGACCTTCATCATACAATCCATTGCGTGTGGTGATATAAACTGACAGGACCAATAACACTTACCCTTCTCACCCTTTCCCAAATCCTGTGGCATATGATATCTTTGAACATTCTCCAATTCTCTTGCCTTTTCATGTTCCTTCGCTAATTGTAATATTGTCTTCTTATGTTCCCTCTCCTTTCTCTCTCTTTCCGTTAGACTGGAACACAGAAATATATATAGAACAGTGAGACCCTTTAAAAATCATTTGAAAGATAGAAGAGTACTTAAATTTCTTTCAATGAGAAATACATATATGAGTAGGTCATATGTACCTGCTTTCAGCAAATAGATATTCATCATCAACAATATCTGCTTCCAACTCAATAACCTTGTCATCCTTCCTTTTTTCCAAATACTTCCTTCGTGACTGCACACGCAGTTTAGGCAATATTTTATCTCTGTCCTCAGCTTCCAGTTTCAATCGTTTGGCGGCTTCTTCATATGATCTTTTATTTGAAGCTTCACCAACCTTCTTTACTTTATTTTCATCTCGTTTCTTTAGTCGGTTTGCAAATTCGTCCCGTTCTTTTAAGTCTCTTTTCCGAGTTTCTTCAGCGCTGTCTGAACTAGTAGAATAACGTCGTTTACCAGATTTATCCATTGTCAAGGTTTTTAAATCGTAAAGAGTCAATAACCTGTGGGTTAGTTCAACGACGCTTGAATTAGGTTTCCAATAATATTATCATGATACCTATCATCATCATAAATAATTATACTGCAAGCAACTAGAAATCCACTTCACAAATTATAAATCTAAATATCTTTGCAAAACCATTTCAAAACAAACAAAATGATCTATCTTCTCAGTAGTTCTGTCTATCTTTGATTTGAGGTTAGAAGTATGTTTTTTTTGTTGATATCGTCCAATGATGGACAGGCGAAAGTCGTCAGACCATACAGCCAAGTCATATTTGTATCACTTTTAAAATTAGAAGTATGTACTTTTTTTGTTTGTTTTTTTGTTGTTGTTGTTGTTGTCCTCTATTGAGGACGGGCAAGGGAAGTTTCGTCCATACAGCCCTGTCTTATTTAGTATTATTTCTTATATTTATTTAAACCGGCGGTTACGACAAAATCCCGCCAAAAAGCCTTTTTTTTTTGTTGATTTGTCCTCTATTAAGGACGGGCAAGGAAGCTTTGTCCATACAGCCCTGTCTTATTTAAAGTATTATTTCTTATATTTATTTATACCGGCGGTTACAGCACGGCCTCCACAAAAACAGAGTACGACTAGAGTTAGTCGGCGATTTTCAATAAAACCCGCAGCACGGTCTCCACGAGGGCACAACTAGTGCCATTCGGTGACCCACACTGCAGGTTCATGTCCGCATTAAACCGATAGGTTTAATGAAGAATAACAAGGGACATTTTGGAACGATCAGGTAGAGTCGTTACACGCTTTTATTGAACTATCCCGCACAATATACACTTTAATAGGCACTTGTTGCCTATAAAACTATCACAAATATACACAAAAACCTATAATATACATTTTTTGGAAAACTAAACAAAAACGACAACCATCTCTGACGAAATCCCGCCAAAAAGCCATATATTTTTTTGTAGAATTCGTCCAATGATGGACAGGCAAAAGTCTTAGACCATACAGCCAAGTCATATTTTAATTATTAATTTTTTTAAAAGGTTTTACGGCCAGTTGGAAACAAGTCTAAGCCAAATTAATGTTTATAATGTTCCAGAAAACATAAAACCGCAGCAGTCTCCAGGGCATACCTAGTGAAATTCGGTGATCCACACTGCAGTTCACATCGACACTAAACTGATAGTAGGTTTACTGAAGATATAACAAGGGACAATTTGGAACGATCCGGTAGTCGTTGTAGTCCCCACGGATTTTCTTTACAACTGCTGAATGAATACAACAAATTATTTACACATCGTTGACAGTGTTTATAGCCGAGATAGTTTCTCAAGCAGCAAACTATCTCGCTTAGTGTGCGTAAGCGAGATAGTTTGCTGCATATAGATGTCCAAAAACTTGAAAGTATGATTTGGTTGATCGAATCAATGAACCATTTCTTGAAACTGAATGAACGTCTCTAGTGAACACAGCACAGCTCCCCCTTTGACACCTAAAATCAGTGGGTTTGTCCAACTAGTTATACTATTAGTCATTGCGCAAAAATCTGTCAACTTCAGGCGCGGGACAACCTCATGCGGCGCGACGCCGGCGTGGCGCGGGCGAGGCGCCCTCTCATTCGTGTTTCATATGAATTGCACCCCTCTCACTCATGCACCCCGCCCGCGCCACGCCGCTTGTATATATCCCGCGCTCCGTCGCTTCTATACAATTCATATAAAAAACGAATGAGCGGGCGCCTCGCCCGCGCCGCCCCCGCGCCCGACGCCGCATGTATCTGTCCCGCGCCTCACTTCGCCGCCGCGAGGACTATACCAGCAAGCGATCCTGACCGACAATTAACCCATTCGTGGCCTTCACTGTCATTAAAATAAGAATACGTTTCGATTTTTTATTTTATTACAACAAAAAGTTACACTACAATACAATTATATAAGTAGGTATGTACATAATATGATAAATTGATTTTTTAAAACCATCCTTTGGTTTTGAAACCAATATTATTCATTCATATAAATATTAATCACCTATATTGCCATCTGAACCATACAAACGTAACAAATTATTGGTCCCACTGGTCCAAGTGGTTCAAGGAACGACCCAAATAATTTTTCCTTATCGGATATTTCTCGTGGTTTGTCTAATTTTATTTGATTAAATCTATCAATGAGGCTGTTTCCCTCGTCGAGTAATAAATACCTACTCGATAAAAAACAAAGGTTAGCACAAAGTAATACTAGAATAAATGCAACCTAACTAGGTATATAACAAATTTTTACATTAACTTGAATAGAATACAATTAAAAGAACTTTATTAATTAGCCGGCTTTCCTGTCACGCGTATTTGCGCCCGCGTGCGGGCGCGGCGCGCATGCGTGCACCCGCAATCCAGTCCTTTTATACAAGCCTTTCCTCTCATGCGCGCCGCCCGCGTGTCACTTGTCATGAAATTGGCGGCCCGCTGCGCACAGACTGTTAAAGTCGCTACGTACCGCATTATAATTAATTATTTGTTCTAGTGTGTATCGATCATGAATCTATTTCGATGACTGCGGGACTTGTTTTATCGTCGCCGGGGTAGTAAGCTTCCCACCCGGTGCCGGCCCGGCAAAACTGCATGTGTATTGTATATGAATTAAAGCCGTGTGCATGTGTGAGTAGTGCGAGGGGCGGGTAGGAGGACGCGGAGCGGAGGGTGAGTCTATGGCACCCTGTAGACGGTCATGCAAGCGTCATTCAAAACCATCAGTCATGACATGATGCAAAAAATAAAGTATGAAAATTTTCGTCATTCACCGCATTAGACGGTCATTCATCCGTCAGCCACCGCCTGACCGTGGTAAACCCATGGTAAAACTGACAGCAAAACCTAGCGTGTAGTGTACGGGACGCCTATAGTGTCGTCGAGCTGAAGTCCGTCTCATTACTGTACCACTTACCGGGCGTAAACCGGCATCGACACCGGCGCAGTGGAAAAACGAAGCCCCGGCGCCGGGGCTATATTACTATGTTAAACTATATTAAATGCGTACGCTGGCTTTGTTTCTTTCTATTTATCTTCTACCGTAAAATGAGCTTTACCGATCATAAATATCGTAAGTCGTAAGCCAGTTCTCATATCGGGTATCGTTTTATTGAGAGTTTGGGTCTCTTTCTTTTCACTAACTAGTGTAAATCTGCTCTCTTCACATTCTTCATTGAATATATGAAGAGTATGGAAATTAAATAAAGTAAATGCCATAAGGTGCGTCCAGACCGGCTGAGCCGCCGCGGCCGCGACACGCCTCGCGAGGCAGCGCGGTCGGTGTGGACGTGACAGGCGCATGCCTCGCCCGCATGCTCGGCCGCGGCATGCGCCTGTCACGTCCACAAGTCAAATTATTAGACAAATGAAAAGAAAAACACACCCTTTGGAATTTCCATTGTTCAAATATTTGTCTAATGAAGAGGGTAATGGACGATCTGAGTAGCTTAATAGAGTAGGATCCGCTTCTCGACCTGCTTGCGACAGATGGGGCAGACGGTGATGCGGTCGCCGCACATCTGACACATGCCGTGCCCGCACAGGAAGATCATGTTCTTTAGTCGGTCCAGGCAGATAGGGCACATCGTCTGAAATATTACAATCAACACTCAATATGTAAATTATAAATAATATTTGTCAAAACTGCAGGTAGGTAGCTATTCAATATTCTCATTGGCACCAGTGGCCTTTTAGAAACAGGTGGGGCTGTTTTCCGCTTCGGATTGAGCGACATAAACACCTGTTCTTTGATGTCTTGCAGCTGTTGCTGGAGCTTCTCTACATCTGCAGCGGGGTGCGCGGCGGAGGGCGCGGCGGGGTGTGCGGCGGGGGGCGCGGGCCGCGAGCCGTTGTTCATGTGGTGCGGCGCGGCGGGCGCCGGCGCCGGCTGCCCCTTGTTCACCTGCACCTGCGCCAGGTTGCTGCTACCTTCTTTTTCTACTGTAAAACAAGGATCTAATGACGGCTCTGTCTTATAATTAAGACCCTTTGGAGAAAGTGGAACTATCACTTAGTGTACCATTGATTCATTGTACCAGCAGTCAATTTAGTGCGTTTTATTTAGCTCTTCCTTCCTACGAAGAATTGCTATTTATAAGTACGACAAATAATAAAGTTAGACTTACGATCGATGTTGTGTGCGGCGGCGGCGGCGGCGGCTGGCGGGGGCGCGGGCGCGGGCGGGTGGTGCGGCGGGGGCGGCTGCAGCGGCGTGCGGCACTCGACGCACTTGCGCATGAGCGGCGCGCAGGCGGCGCACGCGCACACGTCGCCGCACGGCCGGAACACCACCGTGGCCGGCGCCTCCGAGCACACCACGCACTCGCCCACGCGCTGCCGGGACACCACGCACCCGCGGCACACCAGGCACTTCTTCACCTACCCATCGGTAGCATACAACTCATAGTACAGGGAATGCATATGGCATTTGAGGAACTATACAAAATTTTAAGTTTCTTGAGAAGTGCGTTAATAAGATCAGTCAGTCCGTTAATGGGCCGATTTATGTAGAAATGATTCAACCCACACTTCTGATAGAAGATATTTCGAATTAAATAAAAGAGTTTAATACCTATTACGAAACAAAATTGCCGACGTCTTGTTGGGTTGGACATTTCTGCATAGCTGGTCCAATTATACATGATTAATATAGTTGAATTTCCACGTTACCCTGGCAGCGCACACGTAACAGCAACATATGTGTCCACAGGGGCGGAAGAGCGTGTCTCGCTTCGCGTCTGAGCAGACCAGGCACTCGTCTGCCGTGGGGTCGGCGACGGGCGCGCGCTCGCCGGCCGCCGCCCCGCCCGCCGGCGGCGGCTCGGCCGCGGCGGGCGCGCTCGGCGCCGGCTCGCTCTCGGGCGGGCCCTCGCCGCCCATGCCGGCGCCTTCTTTGCGGCACGTGCTCAGCGTCTTGCACAGATTCGGATCCGGGCACAAGTCTAGTGGTGTTTGGCCTGGAATTGAAAGTATGATATTTAGCTCGGTCGCACTACAATTCAAACCAACTACTCGCTTAGAAGAGGTTTTTTTAGAAGTATGGCTATAATAATTTTCAAACGAAACTCATTAACACTACGGCCCTGCGATTCGAACCCTCCACGTAACGAATGTAAAGCGAGCGCAGCCCTAATTTATTAGGCTATCACGGTTGTTGTACACTAACTACACTACAACCACGCTGTACCACAACCACACTGTGTGGTGGGTGGATCGCTACATAATTTATGTGTACCTTTTTTGTTCTTGACGGCGAGGTCTGCGCCGTGCGCGGCCAGGAAGCAGGCAATGGAGGCGGAGGACTTCTTGTCGTGCGCGTGCGCCGGCCCGCCCAGCAGCGCGGCGTCGCGAGCGTCCTGCAGCCGCCGCAGCTGCTGCAGCGTGTGGTGCCGCAGCGCCTCGTGCAGCGGCGTGTCCCCGTCCTGCAAGCATTGTGTAACGACAACTCCTTTAAACAATACTTCATTTACTTACAACAACAATATGAACTCCATTCATTTTTGGTAAATCGCCATGTTACTTGGAGAGAATGAGTCGTTTTCCAGGCTAGCTTCCGTAAAAATCACATAGATGGCGCTGTCTAAAGACTGTTTGGACACCGATATCTATTTTATACCAAGACCTCGCTACGACGATTTTGGACTCCGATACCTTTGGCAAAAATTCAAGTCCAAAATAGTCGTAGGGTCTTCGCATGCAGTAAATATCGGTAGTCCCAGCAGTCACGTAGCTTATGCAGACGTAATAGGTAATTTATGTGTAGTATCCGTGAAAAAGTTATATCAAAACAGCAAAACGCGAACAAAGGCACAGAATGACATAATGACAGCAAGGGCCAGACAGTGCATCAATCTAATATAACGTATTAATTTTTTTAATGATTTGGAAAACCAAATAAGCCCGTCCAACCATGAGAAAATTAATTTTAAGTCTTTGCACAGCGCCATCTATCGGATTTTTACGGAAGCGCGCCTGGAAAACGGCTCATCGTTGTCAATAGTGTTGTATTGGCAGTGGCAAGTTGATTACCTTATCGCATATATTGAGGTCTGCGGCGTGCGCGACGAGCAGGCGCACTATCTGTGTGTGCTGCCGCTCGACGGCCAGGTGCAGTGCGGTCTGCAGGTTGGCGTTCTGCAGGTCGGGCCGCGCGCCGCCGCGCACCAGCAGCTCGGCCACCTCCGCGTGGTTGTTCAGCGCGGCCAGGTGCAGCGCAGTGTACCCGTCGTCCTTCGCGTCGTCCACTATCCACGGCCGCGGCAACTTGCCCAGCATTATCTTCATAGCGCTGGAATAACAACAAAACACATACCTAGTTACAACTGTTGTAGGTACCTATACATTTACATTATGTTTTTATCCAATGCGATTATGAACGATCTGTTCTTTTGACTCTTACACGTACTTACGTACTCCCTCATCGCTTGTGCGTGTGCTTGGACATTGTACGGTAGGAAATAAAATAAAACACGACATGTCACAGACTTACGAAAAATTCACTATATTGAGAAAAGATTCTTTTCATCACACTTGCTCGTTATGTGGATTATTATATGCATGCATACAGAAACACAATGGCCTATATACACCCGCGGGAGTAATGAAAATCAGTACAATATTACACCCCTAGGGACTATAATGTGTAGTTTTAAAAAATGGCGTTCACTCGAAGGCAAAGAACTTTATAGCAAACAGGTATGACATTCCACACTAAGGAGATTTTAAATCAAACATGGTTTTTATGTCTTCGAAACTTTTACAAATGGTAATTTAAACATTTACACTTTAATTAAATGCATTATTTTTTGTGTTTTAAAAATGTTTTAGTTTACTCTGCAATTATTTCAGTGAATTTTATTTTGAAATTCGATAAAAACTGGCTGTATGGGCTTTTGCCTTTGGGAGGTTCTAAATGCATTTTTTATCATTATCTGTGGCAGTGGGGACCACCGAATGGCACTGATTGTGCATTGGAC
The DNA here is from genome assembly GCA_949699065.1 of Metalampra italica. NCBI lineage: Eukaryota > Metazoa > Arthropoda > Insecta > Lepidoptera > Oecophoridae > Metalampra > Metalampra italica. The sequence continues at coordinate 5,527,010 of OX452970.1, read as the reverse complement.
GCCGTGCTGCGGTTTTATGTGTTCGTGATTATAAACTACGATCTACGATTTGGGCTTAAGAACTTGTTTCCAATTGGCCGTAAAACTACATATGAAAAAAACTTGAAGCTTCATTGACAAAGTTGACAATAAAACTATTTTATTAACTACCTGTAGTTGTGACCTATTAGTATAAATAAAGAGAGAAACAAACTTAAAATATGTCTGTCATGTGAAGAATCCGAGTCTGAAAGTGCAACAACAATATTAACACCTCCGGATAGAGTGAATGCGGCTCAGTTGATTAGTGAAAATTTGTTACCAGCAAAGTCTAAAGAAAATAGATTTGTTCCCTTGTGTCGTAGGTATTAATTCCTCGCAAATGTGATGAAAAACATTGTGTGCATTACGGGAAGTAAGGGTATTACAAACTCGAGTCATTAAAATCCCTCCGCCTTCGGCGTCGGGCTTCTAATAGACTCTCGTTAGTAATATCCTACTTACTTCCCTTATTGCACAATGTACTATTCTTTGATTGATATTTTGAATAATGCAAAAATGAAATGTTTTCATAATTACAGTAGGATCCACTAAAGTATATACCGACCGCTTAAATAACGGGAAACCTTTTGAGAAGGGCATTGGCAAAGCATTTTTAATTATTTTTTCTAGAACAGCATTCAATTTACCAATTATTAAAGATATGTATTTCCGACGGAGGCGTAGGTGGTTGGTTTGGAGACATAAACGGTGGATTGTTATACCTATTCATATATTCGTATAATGTTTTATTTGTACACCCCACGCGGGCTGTAATATCAGTATCACATAATTATAGGCCGCGGAGAAACTCCCGCCGAGATTTATTATTATCGCTGCCTGTATAATATGTTAGGCACTTTTAAATTAACACCTACTGTAAGAATAAGAAGGCAAGTCTTTATTGTATTAGTACAAGAGTTAGATATTCTATACGTTTGTTTTGCAATATCGTAGTTGAGGAGTAGTTGTTTTCGCATGAAGACATGATATTTTCAAATCTATGTTAATTCAGTTTCAGAGTGCTGAAATACTCAACGCTAACGGTGCGCCGGTCGGGGTGGATGAACTCAACACAGAAATAGCTCTACAGATCGTGTTTGCATCACCAACCAAGGTTTATGTTTCTATTTACTATAAAATCGGGAAAATGCACGAGTTTATCTCTCTCTACATAAGCTCCTTGATAAAGATATGATTTAAAAATTAGGATGCGTTTATAAAATTCATAGGTAGCAGGTTCCTACTGGCTATGTGCTCTACGTGCTAAGTTAAGTAGCTATATTAAATTCCAAGTCAGTTAAATAACATGTAGGCTTAACATGACAATGGAGTAGATGGCAACAACAAAATTAGGCGGTACACATTTTAATATGTTGCGTTACGTTCAAAGAGTAAAACGAACGAACTAATTAAATAAGGTCAAACGTCGCGTCGAGGCGCGGGCACATGCTCCCGCGCGCGCGTCCTACGTGCGGCGACGCCAGCGCAGTTGGTGCCGGCGCGCCGCCGCCGCGCCGCCGCCGCCTCGCGCTCCCGGCCTCCCGTCCGTCCGTCCGTGCTACTACATACAATACTCGCCGCAATATTCACTACTACGCTCTTTATCCAGTTCATATACACACAAAACCAGTGCAAATTGCAAATAGTGACAACATGCGATGTCAAAACTGGATGTCAAACGGTTTTGTTTCAGTTGACATGATGGTGAGTTCATCGTTCGTGGTGTCCGCTCGTGTCATCATATCGAACGTTTTATAGATAGCCCTCCATTATGAACATAGGTACTATTTATTACGCTTACCATTGACACCATGTAACCTGCCATATTTCAGCGAATAAATACATTCATTTCGATATAATAGAGTATTACTCATTACAATCTCTTAAAACATAAAATAAAAGCATAAGTCGTTCCACAGGTTCAGTCAATTTTAATTTTGATAATAGTCCCATTCACGGCAATTTATGATCAACATTTCAGCTCAATCGATCCAGTTGTATTTGAGTTATCCACCGGACAGACAAACAGACGGTCGAAACAAAGTAAAATCTGACGAATGTAAACCAAATCGTCGCTACAGGAATTGACAGGAACTTGTTTTGTCAGTGACTCGGCTCCCTGTTCTCGCTTAACCTGTACTGAAAATTCGCTGACCTTAACTCACAAAACGCTTTTTCAGATAACAAACAGTGATTAACTGTATCAAATCTGTCAAGCTGCGTCCTCTATATTATATGTAAGCAGACATACACTTGGGTGTAGTGTAGTTAAAGTGAAGATAAACAATTGAAAATGTTAACTGTTGAATCATAGGTAGGTACCTACTCAAAAGATATAATAGAGCAAAATATTATCTAGCCATTTGTGTAGTTTCGATAGTAGATAAGTTGTAAGCGAACCGAAGTCTAACAACAGCCTTGGCCATGGCCGGGGCAGATCACTCCTATGATAATTAAAAGGATATTACCATGTTGGGAAGCGCTTGAATTTTCCATACGGACGTTCATTTCAATAACACATAAAGAGAGCACCATAATGAAGAAAGGAAAAATAAAGAAAGATAACTAATTTGAGAAAGTATTTCTTGTAGCATTTAGTATTTCGCTTAATCTCTTAGAAAACAACCAGATAACTTCTTCCCGACAGAGATAAGACAATTATAAGTCTTTTCCAGTGTATGGACAATCTACGGATAAAAATAATAAATTGTACGGCGGTCCGCACTAAACTTTCTCGACAATTCTTTTTTTTTCAAGATAGAAAGCTAAACTCATGCAGCTTCGTCATTTTCCAAAATTTTTTTATACAATTTTGTATGTAATAAAAAATTAAACATAAATACTGATAACGTCCAATTAAACATATACTAATTCGTAATACATGACAATTCAATAGATCCAACCATTTTGTGAGTAAATAGCAAGTTTCAATTTTGGTTGTAGGGGAACCATACAAACTAGATTTTTCCCAGACCAATACTACTATGTCATAGATCACATATTGTTTATACCTCACGACCGGTGTTTTTTCGGTTGGTTGGCTAGCAGGCTCCGAAATGGTCAAATGAAGTCTCATTTCGCATCCGGCTACTAGACGGGTTTCTTAATTTCCGTATGGAAGCTGGCTCCGAAAGTTAGCTCCGAAACGGTCAAATGAAGTTACATTTCGTATCTGGCTACTAAACGGGATTTTTATTTCCCGTTTGGTAGCAGGCTCCGAAATTTGGCTATATACAAAACGGTCCGATGGGCGTAGTGTACAGTCAATTACGTCAAGTCATATTGCGAAAGCGCGCGAGTGTATGTAGCTCAACCCTGAAATAAAGTAATTAAACTGATGTAGTTTACACACAACTTGAGTTAGATGTGTTGTTATAGTAACAGCTTAGCTTATTTAAACGAATTAGTTTCATTTCATATAAAATGCTGAAAATGTGCTTATTTGGCGTTGCCCGCAGAAGTCTGTTTCCCGTAGCCGTAGTAAAATGATCTGTTGCTCCCATATTTATTTCTTGTAGGTATGATTCTTGTTTTGTTGTTTGATGCCAGATTCTATAAGACGTACCGCTAAAAATCTATTGATAGGGAGTAGCTTTAACATATAATTATATTGTTACTTACATTACAAATACTAAGAAATTTCCAAATTCCCTACTCGTAGCATAATTTGTTTAAAAAAAATGTTGCATACAAAAATTGAATAAATTATTAAGAAATCTAAACAGTCCCAGACGCTATAGAATCTGATTATCATATTTATTGTTTTAGTCACAGAACAAGGAAAAAGCTCGCTAATCTATGGTTTTAGTACTATACATATACCACGCCACAGATGTGTTTGACTCGCAGTCTCGCAATCATACGAGTCTTGGTTCAACCAATTCAACAGCGTATTAACATTTCCCCACTGCTGGGTCTCAGGCCTGTCATCTCAACGAGGGTGTTCGGGCTATAGTCCATCACGCTAGCCCAGTGCGGGTTGGTGGACTTCACATGCGCCTAAGAATTTCTTCTTCGGCGTATGCAGGTTTCCTAGCAGTCAGTAAATGTACTTGGACTGTTGAAATGTAAACAAAAATCCAAGTCCCATATACGAGTAATTTATACGATTCATTACATTAAAGCTTCTCTCGCAGTTCAGTCGTTTAATTTGACTCCCGATACCAACAGGTAAGTTTCGAGAAAAAACCCATTGGTACGGGGCCCAGCAGGGGATTGAACTTCGGACCTTTCGATATGATAGGCCGCGTCTTATACCCGACGCCACTGACGCTCTACATATATACATGCAATGAGAGACATTCGAATATTATTTTATAAGGCGATTCTATAAAACACACATTACATTAGGTACGTAGTAATCAGCAACTTAGGGACGCGGTCAACATTTTGAACATGAATTAAAAACCGAACAGTTACCGAGGCGTGCAGACTAAGAGTGGAGTGTATTATACCGCCTACGTAACGTTTTGATGATGTGTCCGTGTGGCACGAAACAACTCACTGGTGGGTGAATCACCGGGATATAAACGAAAGTCGTCGCGCCGAACGCGCTGAAGTATTCCAGAGCAGGGGCTAACTTGTCTACTTACAGATTCCATGTGATGAATTATGTACGCGTGCTCGCGAGCAGCGTCACACAGACAGTTTATACAGGCCAGATACGAGTGTCCCGAGTGATCATATTCCAACAACAGTGAGCTGATTCCCCGCGGATCCAGAATAGTAAGTTATGGAAATGTGCGATTGGGGCAGCAGCGGGCACTAGTAGCCAATAACAATGTCGCATTAATATTCAACAGACGCTCTTTGGCCGTCCGTTGCTCAGTTTCCTCTGCGGTCGGCGGGCGGGCGGCGGGCGGACAGCATCGCCGCTTTCTTTGCTTATTCGCGAGCGTCTTAGAGAATATATTGGAAATTCGGCGCATTAAAGAGTAAAATGACAGAATGAGGTTGGATTGAACAAGATAGATATTCTTAAATAGGTAGTTTAATATCCATAAAGACTACCTATAGCATTGACCTTTATAGACTTTTACTATTAGGGAATCATACCTAGGTTTAAAACGGTAGGTATAGGTAAATTGCAAGTAGGTGTATATTTATTTGAATTTAACAAACTAATTACAAAACTATTTAATGTAACTTACAAGCAAAAAAGTTCAAAAATGTGAGATGATCCGCCCCTCACTTTGACCGGATGTTAGTTCAGTTCGCCCGTATATACGCAAGCCGCAGAACGAATGTTAGGCTGGTTTCACAGCTGTACGGAAGATCCGTCTGTCTTCCGTACGGGCTCCCGGAGCGGAGACACACGTGACTTCACGTTAGGCGCAAGAACCGTTTCACAGCGAGTGGAGACCCGTCCGGGTCTCTTGAACAGCTGTGAAACCAGCCTCAGATGAGACTGAGCCGTTTAATCCGAACAGTAGGTCGCTGCGCTGGTCACATTCTACGAAAAACTCGTCTCTTGGTTCTACTTTGTAAAGGACCCACTATCCTAAAATTGTCTGATTGGGTTGCTTTGTACTAACATTTGTTCTTTAGTTAATATTTTCACAGCTCGTCAGAGTTTAAGACATTTACTGTGAAATTTCAACCCATAACAGGTGATCGGGGGTTAATGACACTGTAAAATACTGTGACGCGACCCATTAATTTTTTCATCTTCATACAAATGTTTTAATAAGTATTTGAGAGTAAGAAATAATGTTAGATTTCAGCTCAATATGGTTACATCACTAAATAGGGAAAAATTGCGGAAAAAATAAATTTTTAACAATTATACAACGATTGCTCATAGCTAATATATGACTCTCTTTTAGAAAAGTGGGTCGTTCTGTCCCATTCTGAATACGAAGATAAATATAAATATTTTAAGCTCATCCCCTTTCGCTTATTTTTCAAAATTTCGCCGCGATTTTCCGCGACGCGACGGGCGGCGGCTTCTCTACCCTACGTACGGTCGACCCCACATCAGTGGAAACAAAACCAGTATAAATTGGTCTCTCATCGTATTGGAACTCCCTAATAGACTGGGCCAGCTGGAGGTCAAAGTGTTTTCACTGACGTGCGGTCGAAAGTGGGTGAGAAAGTAAAAATAATTGACCGAGCGAGCGAAGCGTCTCCGTTTCGAGATTGGCCAAAAATGCTCTTGTCCGTCTGTCTTTCTGACTGTCTGTCTGTAATTCTCTACAGGTCGCATTTTTCAACCGATTTTGACGAAAATTTGGCATTTGGATAGGTCTTTCAAAAATATCGCGGGTGTGTGGAAATCATTTTTCTAAGTCTTTCAAGTGCTAATTTTTGTCACTTTAGTACTTAATCTCCAACTGCAAAGTTGACTTCTGTTCGTTTCTTTTAGGCTTGGTTTATAAGGGATGGCGAGGTCTACTGTTCTCACAGAACCACTAGTCATTAAAAGCGGTTCACAATATAGGCGAAGATATCGCGTACTCAAAAAACATACCTACCTACAGTCGAATTGAAAACCTCTTTCTTTTTTTAAAGTTGGTTGAAAAGGTACAGGTTCAAAGTGTTCAGACGCATAGTGCCAGAAATGCAAATTACCTGATACATAAGATAATTTACTTTGGAGTGTAAAATGACTAATCGGATTAATTTAAAAAACTTTACCATTACATTTAACCATTACACAAGTATGTACATAGTTATGTGATAATTAATAACCTAATGCAAAATTGGTAATTTCACATGCACAAAATAATGCACTGTTATTATAAGGTAGGTGGCAGTAAGCTAGGTAATACAGCTGGTATACCTAAAGTATTTCCTGTTTACCAACTCTATTTTGTAACATTGCATGTAGTATCAAAAGGCTAACAAAACCATGTTGCTTTCGGGCAGACAAAAGATGAGTTGGCTGTCGTCCCACTTGTTTGTCTACGAAAGTTTGCCAAAATTCTTTTATTGACTGAGCGAACGTAGGGGCGAGCTTTACGGCGGCGGTGGAATCTCCACAGTACGATGTTGCGGCTTCGACACATCAACATTGCTGTTTCCTATTCCTATACTATAATAGTACTTACTTAAAGTAGTTGCGTAAATTAAATAGGTACACTTAATTAATACTACGTAACAGATACATTTTTAGACAGCGAAACTAATGAAAGAACTTCGAAATAAAATTTTACGATACTTGTGAATAAAAAAAAACTGATATATATATTTTGTGCTTTGGGTACTTTTAATTGTCTCAGATTCAGAACAGGTCAATGAACGCCGAGGATTGTCAGTGGCAGATCTCGTGATCGAAGCTATGTATATCCCGACTACCCTGCGGGAGGTGACAGTGGTAGATGGTGTGCAACTAATAATAGCCTCCCCTCCAGCGCACGACCATTGGAACGCTGACGGGATCGCGCACATGTGGCGCCCGCGCCCGCGCCCGCGCCCGTCATGCCGGCCGGCGCGGCGCGGCGTGCACGTTTATTTTGGACACGGTCGCCACGCGGCGCGCATCACGCACGGTGTTCCTTACATAAGTAAGAGCCTCCGCCGCGGAGCGGGCCCGCGGCTCGGGCGGGTCTGCGCGCCGTGCACGCTGACGGGTTGCCGCACGCTCGCGCTGCAGGTCGGTGCACGGCCGGGAAACCGATCCGATGGACGCCCGCCGCCCGTTCTATTTCGGGAAAATACAAATTTGGAATGGATGGTACTCATGAGTGGTAAGCGAACTCCGCCGGTTGAGTCCATTTTTAGAGCTGGTCTGCGCGTGCGCATCGTGCGCGCTGCCAGTGCTCAGCGAGCTGCCATCACGCCGCGTCGCGCGCCACCCCCACCGCCGATGCCCTGAAGGGCTCGCACCACCATCACCCAAGAGATGGCGTCACACAAAAGGAACATGGACTGTAATGGATTACATTTTGAAGAAAGAAGAAAGTTAGCCTTGCGCGAGTTCCGTGCTTCCTTACTTCCCATAGTGCTTATAATCGTATGGAATGTAAAGAAGTATGGAGCTGCGAGGGCGTGCCCCAGGGTCCGGAAGTCGCATCATCGTTCCGTCCATGTGTGACCGAAGCTTCTTAAAGGACTATATTTGTGGTGATTATTGAGTGAGTTATGATTTGATTTTTAACATCGAACTGTGTGGTAGCAGCGATATTTAGTTTGTCAAGAATTTGGATATATCGTGTTTATTGAATACGTATGTAAGATAGTCATTTTTACTGCTCAAAATTTTGCCAAATCAATTACAATAGGTAGGCACCTACTATTTGTAAATAATACTGATGTAGCGAAGGCCCTCTTATTAAAACTGAGTCAGGGCGGGCTGAAACCAAATATTTTCCGTTGCCTTCCAAGAATGTGATAAATGATTGCGATCGTGCTTTCGGGCGGGCGGGTAGTAAAATATGGAGTTTGTAAGTAAAAACACGGACTGTTTATTCGGTGGCGAGTTGTCGTTAAATAACATGTGGTATAGGTAGCAGTTCTGACGAAGGCAACATAAATAAACGTGTGGCTTGGCGTTGGCGCTCGAGTCGAGCGAGCTATACGTGGAGATCGCAGCTCGCGATTTCTCTCCTTACTTTAATTATATTTAGAATCAGGGGGACGCAAGCTAGGGGTCCACAAAAAACTTGCATTTTTTTTTCTTGGATCTAATAAATTAATTACGAGCACCGGCCTAATAAAGTTACACATAGAGTGGTAATTTACATAAGTAAGGTAAACGAAATTCAATGTACCTAGTTAAAAACTGGAAATTCGAAAAAAATGTTTAGTGTCATACAAAATGAGTTGCCGAGCGGTTCAATTTCTTTGTATGTAAGTACCTAAGTACCTATGATTTTTTTATTTATATTTAAAAAATCGCCATGAAAAATTCTGATCTGATATTGAGTGCCAATCTCTCTCAAACCGGTCAGTGCTATAACTTACACCATGTATAAATTGCAATACTTCAATAAGGTACGATATATTAATTTAATAGAACTGTCCGCAACTTTTTTCGTATAGTATCAGGCTTTCTGCGAGTAGTACGTCACATAATGCGTCATCCACATAAAGTAAAAGATGTGCGCTACATGCTACACACACACATATAAGACACTAGACAGTATCGTGTAGCGTTTGACACAACATCTTGATTTTCTTTGCTTTGATAACCGGAGGGCACAGTGGGAAAAGTAGCCTAAGAGAACCACAAATAATATAGGAATTCATAAAATAGTTTACCTGCTGGTTATCGAGTTACAAAGTGATCACTTGTTCAGAGAAACAGACTTATTTTTATTACACTAAGAAAGGGAAATGATAAATAAGAAAAATGGAGCTGGCTAACCGGTTACAACATAATCTTAGGGTGACCGCGTCTGTTTGTTCTAGGATCACACATAACGACTAAACGATTGTGATGGAACTTTGAAAGTTACTATACTATTAAATATACATCTGCGACCGCGCTAACATCTGTGGTTGGTTTCTGTCGTCCCGGAAACGCTCGCGCAAAGCTTCGGGAAAAAACTCGTTAGTTTACATTATTTTACGAAAGAATAGAAGATGAAGTTTGTAATTAAAATGGCTCTTACTTTCATTTAAATAGATTTTATAGTTTTTATTAGTCTTAAAGACTTGCATTCGAAAATCTTTTGTGTTTGTGGTATACGATTACGTATGATTTAAGTAAGATCCCTCCATATCAGGCTGATTATAGAGCAAAAGGCCTAAGTACCTATCGTAAATTTCAACAAAAATTATATTATTTCAAAGTTTTATAAACGAAACAGGACAACACAAATAGGCACGAGTAGATCTCATAATCGATAGATAATACAAATGCATTTTATTTTAATGCTTAGATTTGTGAAATGTTCAATAAAAGTTGTACGATATTATTTTTTATTCCACCGCGGAATGTAACTTCGCCATGTTATTAGTAATGAATGAGTGATATGGCCTTATTAGGTTAAATATTGATTTATAATCATAAGTTTTTTTTATTTAATAATTACAAGGAGCATCGTGTCATTGTCAAATCGTTCCTCGGCAAAAAAGGGGGAAAGAAACAAAAAGCGGGTGTGTTCGGGTCGCGAGGCCGGCGCGCCTGCGCCACATCTGGAGGAAGGAACACTGCATCTCATTATGTTGGATCGGTCGCGGCTGAATGGACGCCGGTGGCCGTCACGTGACCGGGGACAATGTCTTCAATAATATTAGGAAGGGCACTGGTACCGTGCTCCTATCATTGTTTCTTATTTACATTTCTTTTGTTGTCTGTAGTTTTTTTCTGAGAACCAGCAAAGAAGTTGCAGTATCAGAATCTGATACAACTGAACCTAATGTTGCAATGCGTCGCGTCGTCGGCGGGCACCCTATCACAATATGGGGCGTCATAGATAAATATTGCTTTCTGAATTTAAAATGTATTTTTTCCATAATTTTCTATCACTCTGTTAAAATGTTTAGGTCTTCGATCATATAATAATACTATATACATACATTACCTATATATGTATATCGTATCAGTGCTGAATAGTGGCAGGACAAAACAGTGCTTTAATAACATACGCAAAGCAATGTTTTGTAATCAGCTATTGTATGCGTCGCGTGAAACCTGTGAGTTTTATCATCATATCAGCCTGTAGACGTCCACTGCTGGACAAAGGCCTGTGAGTTTTGTTGCATTGCAATATACGAGTAGGTTAACTCTGCACTCCTTCTAAATTCCGTAACTCTGCACTATATAGAAGTTCGAGGTAAATCACAACGCTTATAAAAACCATACTTTGGATTTGTCGTATTTTAAGTTCAATTGTATAAAGAGGAATTTTTTAAGTTAAATTTGTATGAATGAATAGGTAAGAATATAATGTATTTATTTAATTTATGATCGAAGATTTAGGTGCATTATATTATTTGTGTAGGTTAGGCTTATCTCAGCCCAGGAAAAACGAAAAAGCTCTTAGAACAACGACAAGTAGGCAATATAACTCAGAAACAACGCGAGTAAAACCGCGGGGATAGATGTGGTTCTCATGTAGTTTTTATATAAGTAAATAAAAATAACTATTATCACTGGCGATATTATAACATCTTTCATATACCTACATACAGAATCATTTAACGTGCTTGTTACCCTTACAGGATTTAGTAATACACAAATGGAAATATTGTGACACGAAATGTAACTATATGTAAGTATTTTATATGCACATACATGAATATTCGTAAAAATTTGAATAAAATTATTAATGACAAAAAACTGTTGTTTGCTTGCACAACTTAGGCAACAGGGACTTAAATCGATATATTACAAGCAAAATTGGAAACAATACATTTCAGTTAGTTCCCTATTAAATGTACAAGGGCGAGACAAGCAACATTAGCCAGGCCCCTTTCATTGTTATAAATTTAAGAGCGCCGTAGTGGGGACAGCCACTACTGGCTGGACGACAGCGCGCACGCATTATGATCAATAATTAGTACCACACACACAAAGAGAAACGGCTACCCGAGGAGAACAATCAAACCTTGACCATCAATGTTTCGCGGTTACAACACTTCATTTAATATTTCATGACGTTTGAGCATAAAAGCACATGGTATCTTAAAAATATCCATGTGGCTGTATACGAATTGCAATGTGAACAGTTTGTAAAAAAATGTTGCTATAATCTTTGTTAAAGTCATGCATGATTCTTAGCTATATTCATACAAACAGATAAATTAGGTAAGTACCCCAGCAACAGCGCTTCTACTCACGCTCTTTCTATTGTAGATACTAATTATCCGTGCTAATTATGCTCATTAAAGGACAATTGTCTAATTAATCCTGGATAAGATACAAGTTCATCACCAGGACGGAAATACAAGAAATGCATACGTTGTCACCAATATGTACAGACCCATCTATCCTTATATTATAAGGATAGAGCGCATATTATGCGCCCTAAAATAGTGCACGAATACTACATAACTGTACGTACAATGTCGTTTTCTATGAGAAAGGGAGCTTGACCTACCAGTTTGTTAACAATGTTCAGACTCTTAATATTACTATGAAAAACAATTTATTCATGCATCCATGAACGACTATTGCTGACAAAAGAATATAAAACTAGACAGGGGTATAATGAATACTAGACAAAGGCCATTTAATAGAGTTGCTTACATGCAATTCGGTTCAGTTTTTTTAATACGCCAATGAATGGATGAATGGTTTCTTAAACGTAAGGGTAAGAAAGAAATTCGAGCGGAGAATGTGACATCAACATCGTAACTCTTTATTCAGATAGGTAAGTATTGCTTGTAGGTACCCAGTTTCCAGTATGCTACTCGTATCTATGGTAAGTATAGAGCACTCTAAGTGCACAGAGGGGGAGGATTCTTGTTATTCGCGGATGACGCGCGAAAATAACCAGCGGACGAATGTTTGGCACCGCTCCAGAGGCCACTGAAAGTCTCCTCACGGTTTGGTTTAGCCATGTCGACATTTCTATCCACAAGCTATTATTAATTACAACAGAATTACTTACATTTTTATTTTAACCGAAAAAACCGCGCAACACTAGCTTTCTTAGAACTTAGATTATAATAAAGACTTCGAATACTATTTTAATATACCCAAAGTTATATAAACGAGTATTTGAGGAAATTAAATACTGAATCCTATAATACCACTTTTTAAAAGTTGAAAGAGGAGTGAGGATTTCATGTCTACCACGTTATGGAAATATAGCAGTGGATGGTCATTATGTGATACATATATAAGTAAAGTGTATAAATAAACTGTAGGTAAATAGAACACAATCATGTGGTAAGGTAAGTAACATTTGAAGAGACGTACAGTGTAGTATTTATGTAGTTGTATTTGTATACTGTTTATCTACTTAAAGGTCTAGAGTGTAAGCCCAAACTCGCAAATTAAAAATTATAATAAAATAAGATAATAGCCAATAAGTAATGTATCGAAATTAATTTACGTATTTAGCTCATGAATTCTTTTCATAGGTACCTACATAAATATGTACCTACTCAAATTTGAGCGGGGGCGGCTGGCGGCCAAGTGGCGGTTTACGATAAGCACAGGCTTGTAAAGGATTTTTAGACACATAGGAAACATAGTCCATAGCTCCAACCATTATGTGAGTAAATCGCTTTCATTTAAGTTTCATAAGTTTCAATTTCATTGGGAACCATACAAACTAGATTTTTCTCAGACCAATAGGTAATATAGACAAACATAAGCAACTATGACGTGCAAAATTTCATCAAAATCGTTAGAGCGGTTTTCGAAAAAAAAAACACTTTTTGTTGTATTACAGACAGCTACTCTTCGGTTTGAAGGTACGAAGAAACTGTTGATAATCTTTCGATAAAATAATTACAAGACTGGGTATAACATTAATAATTTGAATCTTTCCACACAGACGGGTGAAGTTGGCGACTATTGCGACACTTCCGTTGGTGCGACGAATTTTGGAACTTATTCCATTGGAGCGCGACCAAAGTACTATCAACTATTTACACTAGATGGCGTGGCATGTGATCTACAGAACAATTTATGTCATTTTATGAAAATGAAATAGTAACACATAAAAATAAGGTGCGTACTTTGTACTTTCATAAAATGCATTTTTTTTACAAACAAAAGTAAAAAAAATCCTGTTTGAAACCAAAAGGTTTTACATTTATGGAGAGTTATAAAATAATCACTACCAGGGAAGGTACCAATTAGTAGGATTTCATCATCATTATTACTTAATTATCACGAAACATCTGGAATTGGGTATTAAACGTTAGAGGAGCCTTACATACATCCGCAATTTAAAATGATACAAAACACACGTACTTAAATTGGTTTGGTAGTTAGCTACAATTATCATTTTCTATCACCATCAACTTTATTCCTGAACAGTACATTACTGTGTGCGAATTTCTATAGGAAGTTTCAACGTTTCAACCTTTCTTAGAGCGTAATGTCGTTGTACCGTAAGCACAATGGTTATTCAAATACGTTCACAATATTTTTGGTCCATAAATGAGTAATTAGTAGCATGTGTGACTGGGGCTTGGGGCTTCGGGCCCGGCGGGCACAGGCCGGAAGGCAGGCCATCAGTAACGCGCCGCCTGCCCGGGACTGCGCTCACCCACCCATCTCATATAATAAACCCACACCAAATTATCTTTTCAAACAATTAGCCGAGACTTATTGCCCAACAAAATGTTTCCTTCCAGCGTAATTACTGATTACGGAAAAACGGTGGGTATAGAAGTACAAACTCTTCAGCTTTATTATTAGCTTTATTATTAGCTTTATTATATTAGTATACGTAGAAGTATATTTAATGTTTTGACATTTGTGAATGTGGCTAAAGCACCACAAAATAAATAATATACAGTATTACTAAATTAGGCCTTGAAATTCGTCACATCCTGATAAGTGTGCCTTCCGCATGCATGATTCTGTTAATTTTCCAAAGACAGCAACTATGTTAGGTTAGGTACCATTAGAATTTTTTTCTTAGTTACAGTAAACAGTATCTGCATTAGAAGTTTTAAATATATAGAGAAGGCTTTATTAAACGTGGACGTCAAAAAGACCCGGACCTCAGAGAGAAGACGGGTCACCCGCTTTAATTAGCTAGACTACTACCCACTCATCTCCTCAAAAACCACTGAACGGATTTCAACTGGGTTTTCGTTGTTATATAGCGTAGCTTGGTTTGACTTGCGATGACTTAGAAGTCTGATTTTTTCACGGCTCCAAGGGACTGCAGATCTGAGTATTTGATATTAATTTCAACTTGATACCTCCACTCGTTCCTGAGAAAAATGGTCTTGACAGACGGACAACGGAGTGATCCTATAAGGGTTCCTTTTTTCCTCTTTTGAGGTGTACGGAACCCTAAAAAGAATTATCAAAGTCGGACTGCTCTTTAAAAAGTTATGTGTGGTCATACATAAAAAAAACAAATAGACGTCGACTTGAGAACCTCCTCCTTTTGTTTTCGTCGGTTGAAAACTAAACAAGTGCTCCAGCAATATAATTAAGTCAATCACAAAACATTTTTTAGCAGAGCAAATTGACCTATCCAACAGTGCGATATTTAAACATAATTATGTACACAACATGTAATACTTGTAGGTATAATACTTTATTAGAGAAGAATAATATGTATGTAGTTAAGTTAAGTCCAGACCAGACTCGGTATAATTAATGTCGAGCTGCCTAAACTAGAAATATAGAGGCTCAGAATGCTTGGTATTCACAACTTAACTAACCATAAATTATCGTGTCAAGTCTAACAAAACTCGGCGACCGAATTAAATTATAGCTGTGAACAGAACATTCTATTAAATTAGACTGTTCTATTTTCGAAAGTAAAGAAACTATATTCAAGAATGTATCAAATTTAATCAATTTAAATTAGGAGATCTATTTACTTCAGTATAAACTATTAATAATAGATTATAGATCAATTAGTATTTTAATTATCAATTTGTAGTTATTTTTATTTGTCTATTTCTTGCAATATTTTTTTACTATTATTAATAAAGGTATTATTATTAATATTATTTCCTACAAATATCTTCAGCAGAAATAGTAACAGAATAAGAGAACCTTTGTGCGAGACTGATTGAAGCTATGACAGACCGCCAAGCCCTCGCCCACTTTAGAAGACAATTACGAGGAAAACAATTTATTTTAATTTATATAAAATTATAAATTTAAAAATATATATTCGCGTCGTTATGATGAACGTTGGTTATTTAACATAGAGACAGCTTGATGAATTGAAACAGACAGAAACGTTCTCAAGGAATGTTATGTTGAGAATAATCCCGAAAGCGACCGACACAATTCTTCATTTCATTCACGTTCCCCTGCGATGAAACTTTTTCTCTGCAATTTTTTTGTGGAGGGCGGGGAGTTATCAGGTGGGGCGCTTTGGCAGTCGCAGCACGTAGCGCCTGCGAGGCCCGCGCCCCCGCCGCCGCCGCCGCGCCGCCCCTGCCGCCCTAACCGCCCGCTGAATACAAACTTCATTAGCCGTTTGATAATTAGCCCGTTAAACGCCCCTCACTCTCCCAAATCCACTTTTCTAAAGTCTAAACGAGAGCTAGCTATCACACACAACACACACCTAGACTATTTCATGATTAAGGTCAACTAAATGCTTCTTGCATTTCATTTATGAACGTGACTGATTGGCACATAATTTAATTATTTATTTAATACTTACAAAGCTCGTAAAAATCCACAAATAAATGAGTAGAAAAGGAAGACGCCGTCGTCGTGGGTATTTGAAATGAGTAGGTAGATTTAATTATATTTAAGAAAGTCTTCCAAAGAGGGGCACGGCACAGAGGCGGATAATAAAAAGTGACAATTTAACCGGAACGTCTCCGGAAGGAAGAGACGAAACAAAAGGAATGCGGACGAGCGCAGAGTAGAGAGAACTTAGAAAAATTAGGAAACAATGAAGCAGGAAATGTGTTTTCTGGGCGAGTGGCTACTTTTAGGGGTCCAATAGTCAAAATAAGACCAGAATCCTATTAGAACTATAATACAAAAAAAAATAACAGTTACTTACATCACAGAATAGATAATAGGACAAGTCTTACATTTGATTTTGTATAGCGACATAATTAAGTTTTATTTATGTTGTAGTATAATTGAAAAACTCGGATCTTGGCGAAAATCCTAGGAAGATTGGAAAAAGCCGTATAATTGGAATCTAAGAATGAATTTCGTTATCATTCGAGCTATTTTCAGGACCATTGCAAAAATCCGAGTTTGTTTAGGACGATTGGAAATTTGAACGCTGATTGGTAATCTATGAGTCGATTTATAACATCGCGCATCTGTCAATGCGTAACGTTCAAAGCCAATCAGCCAAGGCTATATGAAACGTGAGCAGTTTTTCACTATTATCCTAAAATTCGCCGGATTTTTGCAAAGATAATATTAAAGATCCTGAAAATAGCTCGGATGATAACGAAATTCATTCTTACATTCCTATTATCCGGCTTTTTGCAAACGTCCTCTAGGATTTACGCAAAGAGCCGATTTTTCCGATCCTACGATATATATATCTTAGCAGCCGACATTACCCGCGTTAAAAAGTATCTTATATGTTATTCTAACTTACAATCTGACACCGTAGGTATCAAGTTTCATCAAAATACGTTCAGCCGCTATAGCGTGATTGAGCAACAATAAGTCATTATGTAAATGCCAAGTTTCATGCAAATCAATTTAGCTGTTATGGCGTGAGCATGTGGAAGAGATAAGAAATGGAGGACTGAAGAAAGCGGCCGATCCAGCCAATCAGAGACGATCCAAACTCACAAACGTGCAAATTTTCGCTTTAACTAGCTAAGTATTCAACATTTTGTGCTAAGTATCGCAAACGCGTAATAAATAAACTATATCTTGGTTCATTCCAGAGCAGGTTTCTCAATATAGGTATAAACAACCTTAACTTAAACGATGAAAGTTAGGAACTAATTTATAATCTGTGGATGAATAAGCGTATATTCTCAATTAGCACCACTCTTGATATAAAATAATGTTGAACACGTCGAGCTTAGCTTAAGTCTTCTGTAAACGTAGACTTAGCAACGCGATGCGCATTGCACGTGTGTCGGTTCCTAAGATTAGGTTTAGCTACCTGCCCTCGCCCGCACCGGTGAGCCTGATCGATAAACCTGCACAAGAAATTTAAATTGGCACGTTTCAGCCTTACAGTAGGTACACATATTTAAGGAGAAATACTACAGTGAGCGAAATGGTGGCCACCATCGTCACCAGCCTATAGTCAAGTTATAAAATAATATAAAACAGCTAGTTTATCTTTTCATGCCCAGTGCAACAGCAAGTCAACGTAGGGAGTGTCCGTGTAATAATTATACAGTAAAGAAAGAAATGCTAGTCAATATGGAGGTCAGTCATTATATAAATCAGTCAATATAGACCGGAAAGGGCACGAAGTACCAATTTAACTTACTTCCGACAAAATATGTGCCCGAATAACGTTCAGTCTTAAACTTTAACGAAAACAAGCAAGTTGGTGTGAGCGAGTGTATTTAATTGATGAGAGTTACTGAAAATAGCAGCAAGCTCTGCGGCTTTGTAAATTCGATAGGAAATCGGTTTGTTTGCAATTTGCAATAAAAGTGGATTGGGCGGAGGCGGCAGCTCGCGTACTCGCACGGGTAGCGGGTAGCACGGGTATTTCGACATAATTAAAACAAACAGGAGGCCCGCCACTCCTCTCTAATTGCGTCCGTGTTGAAATAATCACGGTAACTGTGACAGAGAGTGCCTAACGTGCCTAACGCTACCGATCGAACACACGAGTACGACATTATGCGAGCGCTCTATAGGTACGAAGTTAGACTTGGAGTTAGTACTTACTAATAAATTCGAAGTGTGTTATGTTTACTTGAATATATTTTTTTATATCATAAGGACACAACCGATTTTGATAATATTGAGTATTTTAAATTTTTTGTCACCTATTATTGTTCACATCACGGCATCGCCAGCATAAAAAAACGGTGAAGTGCGCGTTGGACTCGCGCACCACGGATACCGTACCTATTGGAAGGAGACGTTCAAGTTATTTTTAAAATGTTTTTGTTCTATTTCTCTATTGTTGTTTATGCTTTGTTTTTTAAATGTTTGTCTATAGAGTTCATTTTTGGGGCCGTTTAACTAAGTTTGTTTTTAAAAGCCGTGTGTGAATTTGTCCAAAATATTATCACCTTTAAAATATATTATCATCTAAATAAATACCTAACCTATAACCAGCATAGGCTGGTTTTATTTTTTTACGAGGAAACAACGAAAAAAATGTTTCGTTTGCAATAGAGTGGGCAAGCATTATTTAATGCTATTCATTTTGAGTCGACAGCATTAGTAGTTGCTGAGATAAGCAGCTGCGACAGACTGATAGACAAAGTCGGACCATAAGGATTCCTTTACATCATTTTGATGCGGAACCCTAATCGGTTTCTGGGATTTTGCAATGTCGTTTTTCTCCATAACGCCACGGATTATAGAAATAGTTTTTATGTTTCCGTTCCCGAGCTTCAGAGTTCAGACCCTTCAATTGACTTTTTATATTGTGAGTCTATACAGATTAAATTAAATAAATAAAGTACACAAATCTAACACCTAAGCTTTGAAAACTTTTGAGTAAGTAAAGAGTTTTATTATTTCTTAAAAAGTTTTCAGTAGCTCTTGCAAATAACGAATTTTCTGTTTCAAATGTAAGTATATTTAAATGTCATGAAAAATTACCGACAGGTACGCAGGTACCATGCAGAGAGTTTGGTTTCTAATAAATATGTTCATTAAGTAGGTAGCATACGAGTGAACTGACGGCGGCGGCGCGGCGGCGGCAGGCGAGCAAGGGCGGGTGCGTGTCCGGCCGGCCGGTCGGCTCGGGGCGGCCGCGAGCCTGCAGACGCCGCAGACAGTGCGGCTCGCGGCGGCGGCGCCTGCGGGCGGCGCGGCGCGGGCGCGCGGGGCGGCGGCGCGCGGCGGCGCGATGCTGCGCGCCTCTCAGTCGAGACGCGAGGCCCGCCCGCCCTAGCCGCCCGGAGCGCCCGCCGCCGCCGCCCGCCCTCCCCGCGCACTCCTCTACGCGCTCCTCTCAAATCCTACCTTTACGTATACCTTCGATAACGCCCTTCCGCGCGATATTAACTACTTAGCGATTTTCGAAGTCGACAAAAACTCTTCAAGATTTATATCCGACGTCGTTCTGACCTACGCGCGTTTATAGACGTTAAGTATTTTCGAAGCTTACGGATGGACCGGAAGGGTGGGGGGGGAGGGGGAGGGCGCCGGATCCGGAGGGTCGCGGGGTGCCGGGCGGCGGGCCCCCGCGACGCGGGGTTAGTAGGTTCGCGATGTCGCGTCGTCGTCGGCCGGAATGCATTCGCGGACGTAGAGCGGTGACCTGAGGTGCCGTCGCGTTGCTCACCTGGGGTCGCTCACCTCTTTTATAAATGAAAGCTCTTCTGATCACATGGCTCTTCATTTTTTCCTGTCAAAAACGTTCGATTGTAGAATTATTTTTGGGTCAAACGTAACGAGATGCAAGGTCAAATCAGCTAGGTGTCAACGAACCCCTCGTCTGGTGCTTACGTCAGGTCGATGACGTTGGGGTCGTCGGGTTAGAGCTTCGGCACCGTTTAGGTCTGCGTAATTAATATAGTAGATAAAACCATCGGGGGCCTTAAACTGTGTAGTGCTTTTGAACTTAGGAAATAAAATAACAAACATCTCGGGACGTTTTAAAGTGTCGAAATTGTATGGCGGAAGTGTGCAGCGACCGGCATCGGCAGCGATCAGGGAGGCCGCCGCGTTAACCCTGCCCGAATTAGTGCAGCGAACGAGACTAAAATAGCGAGGCGGCGTGTACGATTACATGCGGCGCGTCAATGTCGGCGCGCCGGCACGGCAGCGGCACGGCGGCACCTCGCGTGCTCCTCGGCGGCTCTCGGCGGTAAGCTTACACTGCGTCTGATTGCAGCCGAGCTGACACCAGCCCTATATGTGGAGGCGGCGCCGCGTGCTCTGCCACCGCCGGCCGCTTGCCGCCGCCGCCGCCCGCCCGCCGCCGTACCGCCGCGGCGCACGCCCTCGCACCTCGCACTACAAGTTATTCCTGGACTCATCTGTTCCACTGTATACACGCTAAATTTTACACGATTCTAAATATAAAATAACCTAAGCATGCCAATGATACAGTTTTGTAATACCGCCATGCACCGCAAGTGTAAATTTGTAATGCGTTTGTAATTTGTAAAGTGTTCCTTGCGTATTAGAAATGGAGATGAATATCGCCTTAGGAATACGATACGAAATGCATGTTGCATAAAAAGGCGCTGGAGAATTCAAGAGGACATTTGGAAGTGGTAGCGTTGTTCGCTTTAGCTGGTTGACTTCGGGTCAAATTGTAAATTTTGTATCATTTGGTCCCCTTCAACCAGCTGTAGTTGACATCTGCTTCGCTTTCCTAAGCATCTGAAGACAATCAAGATCAAGACCTTCAACATGGAATTGTACCAGAGCGATGCAACTGCAATCTTTTTAGGTAGAACTAAAAGTTGACTTAGCTCTCAGTCTATTCGTAGTAGCGTAAATAACTTTTTTTGTTAGATCTCGAAATAATACTGAAAGTAAAAGGTCCGTGGCAATAAATCAAAAAAACATTACTTAATTTGTAAGCATTATACAAAATCATAATTTGGTTTGTTTTGTCCGAAACTAAGTAGGCTTGGACATTATTATCGTAAATCCTAGTACGTTTCAGTAGTTATCTAACAACACTGCGTATATGTAACAAACCGTCGGCTTCTTATGGATGTAAAACTGCTAAGCTATACAAATTTCGTCATAAAGCTTATAAAAAAAAATCTTGTCTGTCTGTTTGAACGCGCATCACGTTAAAACTACTCGGACTAGTAGTTTTGCGTTTTTTTGTTTGAAAACAGGTGGTCAGGCTTAAAATCTGGTGTACGTACTGGGAGATTATTTAAATTCCATCCCTAAAGGGATGGAAAAGATTAGTTACCTAAAGTTTGTATAGAGAATAAAAATTTACCGACGCCTTGTCCTGGATTGATACGTATAGGATACAGTTTCATCATCATCAGCACTTAGACGTCCACTTTTGGACATAGGCCTCCCCCAACGACCGAAAGTAGGTTCCGCCCCATACTCATAATATGAAACGCTGTTTATTACCTTTTCACGTCTAAATCGCAGAAAAATTTTTGATAAAATTTGGTGTGCCTATATATCTAGCAACGGGTACGATGTAGGTAACATCGGAACATGGGGCAGGGTACGATGTAGGTAACATCGAAACATGGGGCAGGGTACGATGTAGGTAACATCGAACCATGGGGCAGGGTACGATGTAGGCAACATCGAACCATGGGGCAGGATATAGGTGATAGTTTGGTAGTCTGGTACCAATTCTACCTAGCAGACTAGCACAATCATTTACAACAGTAGACGCCAGAAATGGCAAGTAATGATTAAGCTTATTCTCAAACAATGTACGCGGATCATTCATTTCCCATATATGATTGACTGCAGGTTACATTGCGCTATTACATGATTTCATAATAAACCAATTTAAAATTGCAGGGGATCCTTCGCGCCTGCAATACTTACCGACGACCATCTTGAATACAAAAAAAAACTAAAAGTATAAATTAAATTATATTTAAAATATAAGTGTAAATTAAATTTTATTGACAAAAATAGCATGGAGCTATCTCTTAGGTGGGCGCCTGCGCCCCCAAAAAGGGTTATTTTGAGTGGTTAATTATGAAAAACTGTAAGGGCAGCGAGTGGGCAGCGATCTTATTTAATAAGGCTCTACGAGAAAGTGTCTAGTGTTACTCATTGTGTAATTAGTTTGGCAGCGAACTTTTCAACCGACTTCAAAAATAAGGAGGTTCTCAATTCTACTGTATTTTTTGTGTTCTTAAGCGATATCTTCGCCGATTGTAAACCGATTTGAATGATTCTTTATTTATTGAATAGGCTATTGAAGAGTGGTCCCATTTCTATTGGAATAATACATTATTAATAAAAAAATTACCTTTAAAAGGTAAAAAATAAATGTAAAAATGTATGATTATTAGAACTTAAAGTTTAGACTATGAATAGATCGGTAAATAAACAAATAAAATTGAAACGTATTTTGTATGATATAAATGTAACAAAATTATAAGCAACTTATATATTATAGTAAATGTCAATTTGTATACCTACCTAAAAAAAATCAATCTTACAAATAAAATATTTTTTCCAAAGCCTCACAACGAGGCAGTGTGCCTAAAAATTTTATTTCGATGTCTACTGGCCGTAAAATTAAAAATGGTCGGTGTTCTGCGCAGTGCTAATAACGTTACTTAAAATTTTTGGATTACTCCTTTTTTATGGAGATATTTTATATTATATAAAATGGAAACTATAGCTAACTGAAGGTTCGTTATTTAATATCTTATATATTTTTTTCTTAAGCTTAAAGCAATCTCATATTTATAACAATATCTGCAACCATTAATTTTTCAGTTAAAGAATACTTAATCTAAAGTTTTAACTGGTTTCTATACACTTCTGTGCCCAAGTATATTTAGGAATATAGTAGCTTGAACTGTCTCTTTTTATATTTTGTAAAGAATTACATTGGCATTTTGCGGCCAAATTAAGTGTTATACATAAAAAATAATATTGGCAGCTCATCCCATACATACTGGAACAGTGTGCGGAGTTAACTATGTCAACATCGCCAGACTTATTCGCTAGCCGAGGTAACTGCCCGCCCCTCCGCCGCCGGTCACCTGATGCCTCGTTGAGACGCTTTGAATTTTTGAAACTACTTCTTGATTTCCCATTATATGTTAGTCTCTCCAACAGTGAGGGTTGGCTGGAAGAGGTTTCTTGTAGAGATAAGTCCTGTGTACACACATTTCTTGTTTGTAATACGAAAAGGCACTTCTGCGCTTTAAAAGGTTTCAAAACTTAAGAACAAACCCCATAACTCCTCAACGCGTCTATCGACGGCGTCCGGTGACACCCTGTGTCATCTTCTGGAGTGTGCCCAACCGGATATGACCGTCCGTTCCGTTTTGTTAGACTATTATTTCGATTAGCGAATCCAATCTTGGTCCTGAAAGACAGCTTAAAACAGATTTACTGTAATAATGTCCAATCTGAAAAAGTCCAACGACCATGCTCGAACTGAAAAATGTCCAATCTGAAAAACGTCCAATCTGAAAAATGTCCAACCTGAAAAATGTCAATCTGAAAAATGTCCAATCTGAAAAACGTCCAGCCTGAAAAATGTCCAATCTGAAAAATAAATAAATTGTGGTTTTTAAGGTTCTGTAGTTTAAAATGTTTCAGATTGGACATTTTTCAGGTTGGACGTTTTTCAGTTTGGACATTATTCAGTTTGGACATTTTTCAACGGTTGGATATTTTTCAGATTGGACATTATTATTGTAAATCTTAAAACAGGCATTCTAAAACAAATTTTCACCTCAGGCAAATTTTTACAATGGCAAAAACTGGTCTCGCGGGGTAGGAAAAACTATGTCAATCGGCCGAAGCCATTGGCATCAGCAAGTTAACAAATACTTGTAAAAATATTTCAATTAATCTTAAAATCATGTGTATTTTGGTACAAAGGAATTAGTTATCCATTATCATTAATTGTATTACTGTGACAGAAATCGGGGTAAGCGAGAAACTTATTAAGATTTCTATTACGATAGAGTTAGTTACGTAACGTACACAATCACGGAAATAATTCACTACATACATTCTTGTTTCGTATCACATCGTACACTCGTGATTTCTACAGCTTTTTCGCAATAAAAATGAATAATAAGCATATAGTTAACTTATTATTATGCGCAATAATATTAGTAAAATAAATAATATTAGTATAAATAAAAGTTGAAATGGTTGAATTGAAACTCAACGTACGTATCGAAATATGAACAAAAAAACAAGACAAAAAAAAATATAAGTATGGTTTTATATTTATTTTATATAGAGGTTAAAATTCATCTATTCAGGTATTCTCAGAGCGTCACAAGTACATTCTTTGTCAATGTAAGTGCTCGGAAATGTTAATTACAGAGTTGGCTATCGATCGAAATTGAAAGAATCTAAATCATAGAACTATTTTTTTAAATCTATATCTATACTTATAATAAAGCAGTAGAAATCGTGTCTGTACTTTGAATAAATTTATCAAAAAATGCGTATGGGCGATAAAAAAGAGTAACAGAACACAAATTTTTTTTTTAATTTTTTTGTCTTTCTGTCTGTATGTAATTGCTAATCTCCGAAACCACTCAACGGATTTTCTTGCGGTTTTCACAGGTAGAGGGAGGTTGTTTCATTCAAATCGGATGACAGCGAAAAAAGTTATCATATAACTGTAACTAGACGATGTCATAGACATAATGAGAATTGAGGAAATAGAAATTGATATGGGGGTCTTAACTCGTAAGTGCAAAAGAAGACAAAACAATAATATTTAGACTTTTTGTTCCGGCATCATGCAAAAACTACTCCACGAAATGTGATGCGGTTTTCAAAGTTGTGTTCCTGAAGGTCTAACTTAAAATCTGGTGATTTTCCCATGATTTTTTTTACTATAAAAAAGGGCGTGCCAGGATAAGCTAAGTGATTCTGCCCCCCTTGAGTTTGGGCTTGTAATTTTTATGGATGGTGTGGCTCTACGTTAGTAATCATGGTGCAAAATTTGAGCACCCTAAACTTTATAGTTTTTTTTTAACCTCTTTAGAGAAACGTACATGTTGCATATTAAATACTGGCCACTTACATTTCATAAGGTTTAAAAAAATTAAAAAAAAACAACGTTTCGCCTTTTTTTTATTATTATTTCCTATGACATAATGAAAATATAATTATTGTCATATAATCATCTTATTTAAATGTACAACATATGTAAAGGACGTAAAAATCGGTTCGCTAGAAAAAAAGTTATCGATGAAAAATTATATTTCGTATTAAAAAAAAAACTATAAAGTTTAGGGTGCTCAAATTTTGCACAATGATTACTAAATTAGAGCCTCACCATCCATAAAAATTACAAGCCCAAACTCAAGGGGGGCAGAATCACTTAGCTTATCCTGGCACGCCCTTTTAATAGACGATTTCTGTACATAGCAGAGATAGGTACCTACTTCCAAAATCCACGCGGACGAAGTCGTGGGCAACAGTTAGTAAATAATAAACACGCAATATATAGAACACATTATGTTATTCCTGAATTTCCATTATTGGACGGTCGTAATCTACCTAGGTAAAAATAAGCTGTATTTTGTTACAAAATTAATATATTCAGTTAGATCGCACCTTGTTTGAGTTGATGAGAAACGATGATTGGTCGGTATTGGTGACTTATTATGGGTGAATGAATATGCATGGCCTTTGCTGTTTGTGCATTGATCCACCGTTGATCACAAGCCCAACCGTGTGCTCATTTATTTATATAGTAGGTTAAAGTTTTGCTGTAGATGGTAGTCTGCCATATAATATGACGTAGTCTACCTGTGGTGTGTGTTTATTTACTAATTAAATTTCTAGTTATTTAAATATATTTCTACCACCTACATTCGATCCCCCAACATATCACAAAATAGCGGACGAACATTGCTGAGAAGTGTTCCGTCTAGCCGCTCGGGTACGTACCCGCTCAATACTTGCAAAATTAAATTATAATCTCAAGGGACGAGAATAGAACAGTCTATTTGGATAATTATAGCACAAAATATTTTAATTTCTAATACCTTAAATCCGTCTGCTTATTATTTGTTTAAGAAATAGATATTGTTTCCAAAATAAAATAAGATGTATAAAGCAAAACAAAGAGTTTAATTAATTCTTAACGTTTTAATGTTCGGAGGTCGGCGTTGAGTTTTGTGCGAACGGTTTGATGGCTGCCACAGATATTTTTTAGCGGGCCGTGACCGTGCCTCAGGGAAAACAAGCTTTCGGAGGGTTGTGGATAAAGTCGTTTGTGCCGGTGCCTTAGTGGTATCGATTGAAGGTTTTGGAGTTCGCACGCGAGGGAAGGATCATAACGCTCGGCGCACTTTGATATTGTAACAAGATTACTCAAGGAACCACTAACGGGCCGCCGTCGCTCGCACACCGCTCCACTACACGCTTTACAGATATTAAGAAGACATGGTAATCATTTCTGTTCATTAGTAAATAGTCGCGTTATGTCCCACCTGAGGAACTACGAGGTACAAGTAGTTTTAAAAGGTTGATCATAAATATCTGCTACAGTCGATATTGAGTACTTTAGAAGAACTAAATATGTACTATACCCACGGACGGACTATACACCTATAGAATTTTGAATGAATACGTGCGTACTGTACTATGTACCAGAGTTTGGTTTCTTATTATAATTAACTATGCATTGTTGGTTATCCGCTGAGAAGGTTTTTATAGGTTGTTATTGGGAAGCAACCACATATTATCTCGGCAACGAGTACATTTAGGTACATCAGGGCACTCTGCCGGCTGGCTGCGAAACGGGTGAGTGACGGATAGATGTTGGCATTTCATACTGTTTAGTTGCTTGTATGGAATTAAAATTGGGTAAAAAATTTGTACCCTCCCTCTAACCTGGCTACAACTACCCCCCAGCATATTTGATTTATTATTATTTATAAATAACTAATCAATTACTCGTTAGCCTGTGCCTGTACTAATGAAATTTACATATAACATTTAAAGCTGATATTTTTTATGTTGTCGAATATTAGCAAGTTCGCTTTGAATTACAAAAGCTTGTCATAAAGTTCTGTAACTGGCACAGCACGGTATTACTACATATGAATAGATATCTACCTACAGGACCGCACTGTCTGTATGATTAGTTAGGTTTGTTGGAGAGTGTGATATGACTGCTCTATGCGAGGCGAGGGGTCGCAAAAACGCTAGAGGCGGAAAACTGCAACCGGCGGGCGGGCGGCGGCGCTGCGCTGCGGCGCAACTTTGCCTCATAAATCAAAAGCACCCGCGGGAACAGTCGGGTAGTTACCTACAGTAAGTATAAAACACTAGTATTTTGTAGGAAAGATAAGTTTGAAATTTATATAACTAAGTAACTGAAGTCAACTGTCACAATAGTCTAATGATTTAAATCGACTAGTTCAAAATCTCCAGTGTAGCAAAATGTTCAATGTATAAAATGGTCCTACCTCTTATTCTTGGACGGGGTGGCAGTTCCTGCAGTGACATCAGGAACGCTTAATCATTTTAAAAAATAGCGATGAAAATAATACGGCGGCTGGTTGAAATTCAATTTGATCGCTTTAACTTATTGCTTATCGCTTTACTTTAAAGGCCGCGGTATAATGTCAGAGAGATTAGGTAGTAAGAAATTAGAGATCACCGTTTACCCCATAGATTCATTTCCCTCTAATCATACTCCATTTGTTACACTCATGAGAACTCTCATGTTAATTACATCAGCTACTACGTGACGGCTGTAGATACCTATCTTACCAATACCTGTCATCTTTATACCAGACATATTTAGTCTTCTTTATACTTAAGCTATATTTTAACACAGAATGCAGGCCGAATTAGTTAACAGAAAAATCATTTTAAATAGTTTATCATTTGTAGTTACTTGAGCGACACTGGCGTGTTGAGGTGGTGGTGCTTTATTCGAAATACGGCTTAGGAGGAAATCACCTGGCAGGCCATTAACCTAATTCACGGACGCAAAGACAGGGCGGCACCTAGCGGAGCGCCCGGTTTAATATCGCATCGCTGCCGGTAATAAGATGGAAATAAGGCGGTGGCGAAGAGACCGGGCCAATCATTGCCGTTCGCGGCTTAACACCTACCGTTCCTATACTTTGATGAGCGGTAGGTATAACACGCTTTAAGTTGAAATTGAAGACTGGTTCTCGCAATAGTATAGGTATACTCGTTGAAAACAATTGAATGACAATTTGTATTTCCAAGGCATTTAGTTCTAAAATTCTACACCCGTATTAACACTCCCCGTTTTAGTGCCGAATTAGGTTTGGAGATTTATAAAAAAAAAATTTGAGTGAAAAAATAAATATAATTTGAGTAAATATTAAAATTTTAGCCTTTTAGCCATTTTACAATTTATTCTTTAAGACTAGCTGTTGTTGCCTGCGGGTTCGCCCGCATGGGATAAGTACCTATAAACCATCCGGAAGAAATTATCTGAATGATAGTGAAAACCGCATCAAAATCAATTGGGTAGTTTAAAAGATCTAAGCGTACAGAGTGACAGACTTTGTTTTATACTATGTAGGAGGATGCTTTGTTCGAGTTTAATATTGTAGTTAGGTACATACCTATTCATAAATATTTGATGAAATAATACGATATTCTCATATCTAATCTCATTGTTGAACCAGAAGAGTATATTTAGCTTAGCGGAACTCATTACTAATGAGAAACAAGCACTAGGCAGGTAGAGGGACACACATTTATATACATATATGAAAAGTTTTAAGTTTCTCAAACATGCTCGGAAATGTAAGCTTTTCTTTTGAAAAACGAGGCCGCCCTTCAGAAAAAAAAAACTTCCCTAGCGTAAAATATTCGGTAGTGGCAGAAAATGGGTTTTCATTCGTTCATTTTACTCTTAGGCGTAGGTTCAGTACCTATAAATAATTTTATATTATTTATTTTGAGTTATCTGACAGACAAGGGCTATATTCCACCACGCTAGCCCAGTGCGGGTGGGTGGACTTAACTTGCTCCTAAATATTTCTAAATCGGCGTATATAGGTTTCCTCACGATGTTTTTCTTCACCGTTTGAGAGCAGTCAGTAAATGTACTTAAGTTTCGAGAAAAACCCATTGATACATGGTTCATCCGGTGATCGAACTCGGACCTCTAGTCATGACAGGCCGCGCCTTCGCCACGACGCCATTGATGCTCACAACGTTCGTGTAACCCGAACGAATGTTTACTGCTGTCACCGAAATAAACAACATTCCTGTGGAAGTGTCTGGTCTGGGCGGAGTAGGCGATAAGTTAGGGGTAAAGTCAATGTCCAGCAGTGGATGTCAATAGCTGATGATGCGAACCTCATATAGTTAGGGCTACCTAACTAATAATATTGGAAAAAGGCAAATTAGGAAAAATCTACCCTAGGTTTGTACACCGCTGAAGGGGGCTTTCGACAAAGTAGGGCTCAGGCCACAAAGTCTAATAAGATAGGAGACAAAACTTCTCTCAGTTGATATGACTTTTGCAGTTGATTTGTAATCAGCAGTAGAGCAGCACTACTCGAGTAATTCCAATTACACAGTAAGTAAACATAGTGCACTGTAGTAGGTGTCATAAGATTTCATTTCTGGTGGATTAAGCACATTTGCTGGTCTGAATTAAATAATTCAGGTGGTGCGCAGTTCTCGCGAGTGAGTGTGAAGGTTGATGAAACGACATACTCCGCGTTCAGCGCCGCGCTCAGCGCCGAGGGAAAATTTAATTATTGTTCCACGGCTACAGTTGAACACACTTTTAAATGGCGAAGCACATTTCTGTGACATTAAATGAGTTTCCATGTTGAGTTATTATAATTACATAGCCTGCACTGGCCACAGTGACACAACTTTCTAATCTGTTAAAACAGCGTTGACTGAGCAATACGTAATTAAAGGTACGGCCGCACCGCACATTATTCTCACTAATAGACTTGAAATAAAATATACAGAAAAAAGTAGTTTCGAATTTACAAACTTACATTATTAAGTTACCCCACTTGACTTTAGTAACCCCACTTGAAATTTCGACTCCTCATTTCGACTTATTTTGCCAGGAAGGTTCGAATCGTCCACCAAATAGATCTTAGCTCCATGTATTTTGCAATGAATGCCTACCTTCAAGTATTATATAATTTAATCATTCCAAAAGTCAATAGCTTTAGTAGTTGCTAAAATAATCAGTTGTTACAGAGAGACGGACTAAGTCGCACTGTTGTGGTTCCTTTTTACCATTTTGGTACGAAACCCGAAAAGCTGGACATATTTGAACACAATAGGTATATACCTACTCACAAATACAACAATTGGATGAGGGTAGCACGGGACCGGTCGTCGTGGAGATCTTTGGGGAAGGCCTTTGTCCAGCAGTGGACGTCTACAGACTGATATGATGATAAAATACAACAATTCATTCAAATTTCTTCACTGGTTTAGGAGCTAGACTCGGTGACGCACGCAGACGCACACAGACACACATACTCACACACAATACAATATAAATAGTTTATTGTACAAAAATATACAGTTTTGAATTTGCAATGTAGGCGATATTTGCTGGTCAAAGAGTTTTAATTTTAAAGTTTTGCGAGTATTTATTACTTCCATTAGTATAAGTTAAGGAGAGTAGCACTTGTAGATCGATCAGCTAATGGGATATGAATGAAGCGCGGCGCGCGCGGTGGAGGCTGCGGCGGCGAACAAGCTGGATCTAATGGAATTCACTTGTACGCAAACAAGCCGCGGGACGCCCTCCTCGCCCCACCTGAGTGTTCAGTGCTGAGCGGCCGACCGACCTAAGTACCTACATCACTCAACTCTTACCTGTCAATTTCAACTGATGACGTGCATCACGCGGTTTAATGCGGTATGTGAAAATAGATATAGTCATGTACATACTGTAATGTCTGCTGCGATACTGTGTACGTACCTGTAACAGAAAACAATTATGTAAGAGAAAATATTCCCTACGAACAACATCATACATAACGACTACAACATAGATATATGTACATATACTATTTTGTAATAAGTATCTTTTCCTACATCACGTGGACGACTATCCTTGCAGGAAAAAATTAGAGGCGCTGTTATCAAAGCTGCAGCTATACGATATTGACTAACGTATGAGTATAGAATATGGCAGTCGAAATGCCCCGTTAAGGGCAATACATTCAACTATCGAGATAACAAAAAGGCGAAATAGCCCACACCACAATAGCTTTACGTAATAATAATCCAGATACAATGATAGGTAGTCGTATACGATGTAAGATGAAACAGAAAAGCAGTAGTTGGCCTTAAACCAGATTGAAGCGCTTAGAATTCCTTACATAAGCGTTCCGCTATAATATCGGAAAAGAGATCAGAAGTTAATCTATCGGCAACATTCCTCGCGTTTCGCCGGAAGGCACCGTCGCACCGCCGCGCTCCGCCCGCCGCCGCCGCCCGCGCCGCCGCCGCGCCAGTCGCCCGCGCCCGCCTTGCAGCTATGGCCCGAACGCACGCGAGCGCGTCCCCTATACAAACTGAGGGCCAATCGCGCTAATTTTGAACGATATTACCAAATCCAAACCATAACCAAAAAGTTATGCTGCATGTACACGTTTGGCAATCCTTTACAAACGCAAACGTGTGGAGCAGGGTATTGGCCCACAGATCGACCCCAAGGTTTGCAACTTAACTAGGTATGCATTTAGTACAAACTATCTTAGAAACCTTTCATAAAAGAGATTCTGTAACTCCGTTTTATTCGGCTTTTCGTTTTTTTTTTTTGCTATTTTACCTATATATTTATATAGGGCCATATGCCACCTTATCTCATTCCAAACAACAATTCCCTGCATCTAACGGGAATTGGGAAACTATAACATAATTTACATTAACACACTTAGTAACATTATAAAGACCTGTGTATTTATGTGTGTATCTTGTATTGGCCATGCGAAATGGTCATAAATGCGGATAACGTAAACAATGCGTCCATTCATCGCTATTTGGGTTTAGTTAGTGCCTCGCAGCACCTGTTCCCTTGTTTCCAAGCGCAGATGCTCTACCGGAAAACTTTACCATGCCGAATGTCAGCCTCTCCAGTTAAAACTCTCGCAAGCTGACGAGGTCCTAAAGAACTACTGTTCTTCATGAAAAATCACGAAGAGTGCGAGCCGCACGCCCCGAGATAACAAACAATGGGGGAGCCGGGGCGGCGGCGGCGGCGGCGGCGGCGGGGCGGGCGGGTGCGGGCGCCGGGTGTATCTCTTCGAAAAGTTGACATTTGTTGGCGTCGTAAAAATATAATGGCATAACTTGTATTTTTACGAGCGCTAGAAGCCTCGGCGACGAATGGGTGGGATTAGTGTAAGAGAATACTTAAATTTGTTTTTGCTCTCCGAAAACTATTGGATATCGAATCTCGAAGCTATTATAATATTTCAATTTTTCAAGTTACTAGACTGCTACTATACTACTACTGCTATAATAATAGCAAAATCGTAATAATACTAAGTACCTAGTACACATCTGAGTAATAAAATAACCTTCCATACCTATCACGTTAGATAGCTTTCTGTGGGATTTTACACATTTACGTTTAACCGCGAGCCTCGCATAATAGAGAGTTGTAGCTATTCATACGGCCGCCGGTGAGAGCGGCGGCGGCGGCGTCGGGCGCGGCGGGCGCGGCGGTGGGCGGCTCGCAACAGGGAATAGATTCCTTTAGTCACATTTATGGCTAATATATTCATGAAAGTTTCACAAAAATATTTCAGAGCGCACTCGCTTCTGTTTTGTTATGAGTACATAGAACACATACACGCACGCTCATATGAAAATTTTATTTGAGATAAACTATACAGGGTGTCGTTCCTATGTAAGTTTTTAGGTTTCTAATATTATAAATACACTTACATTCAATTGGTCATTTCTATGTTGTAGAATTAACATGAAATTAAAACTAATAAAGGTAGGCTTTTAAAGAACTATAGGTAGAGTATGTTCTCAACTTTCATGTTAACATTAACCTGTATTCTGTTTTCGTACGTAATAGTGTGTCAAAAATATAGTACCTACTTACCTTCCTAGCACTAAATTTCAATGGCAGTCAACAGATACTTTGCAAAAGTTAAATTCAACGCGTCTAAAATATTCTCAAACTCTTAGGTAGGAAAGCAAAATAAATGTTGAGGAGAGAAATATACGCGCGGTGTAAAAGATTTCGGAGGTGCAGCGAGTACCGGGGCGAAATAAAATAGCAAGTGAATGGAGTGCACGTCACGAACACGCAGCGGCGGCCGGCGCGGCGCGGCGCACGCGACGCGCCGCGCAATTTCCGCCCCGCTATCAGATGCGGCGGCGACGCCCGCGCCGCGCCCGCACTTGCCACCATGTTAACTCGAGCGGGAACGCAAAATGTTGCAATCCCAAATACCGCACAGTTGAAAAGAAACGTACACAAACTCACTGGTGCCAGTAATTTAGCTCCGAGAAGCTATTCCCAGATGAAAGCTTTTGGGAATAGCATCGCAGAGAGCGTTATAAAGGCATTGTAACGCTAATGATCGATTTCAAATTTAATCAGATGTAAGGAATTTGCTGCACACATGCTACACACATTCGTAAATCATACATAATTAAATAACTCTCAGTGTTATAGGGATATTTAGAAATAATCCAAGTTCACTTTTCATAACTCGATTTAGCTCCTGGCGCTGGTCTGCACGTGACAATTTAATTTTGAAAATAGGTACACATTTTTCGCCTCAGGCGAGCGGACGATGTTGAATGTAAAGATAACGATGCCCGTTCGTTCCAATTTCTGTGATTAACATGCAGTGATAGCAGTGTTAAGCCCATCGTGGTTCTGTATCCGGCTGTGCCCGTTTCTTGGCGAGCTCCATCGAAATGGATTTAATAATTATGGGGCAAAGAAGCGTGTGGGGTCTCGGCGGAAGGATGGAGTGAGGCAGGGCGCGATTTAATCGTAGGCGTTTCGGCATGTTACAGGAAGTGGGTCAACCGGCGCCGCTTGAGCTGTTTATTGCGTTTCCGATGAAATTGCAATCGTTAAAGTAACCTTCCTACATGCACTTTATAAAATTCTTAATTGTAAAGTATTATCGTGGGCGTAGAGCCCTAGCCAATCTAGTTCCATGTGAAACTAGCAATAACAATGTTTGTTAAATAAGACACCTCATTATAATACTTAGTTTTCGTGAAAGTTAACAAAGGCATACCATTAAAAGTTCTTTTTATTTGGTAATGGCTGCCGTTCATCCGAACTAAAGTCTTAGTCGCTCTGCAATTACAGACAAGTGCCTTCAAATGAACCGAGCTCTCGAGCACGGGCGCATCGCTTCGCACCCCGGCGGCTGCGCCCCCCCCCCCCCCCCCCCCCCCCGCCCAGCCGCCATCCCCACCATCGTCGTCATCGCCACTTCTACACCGTGTTAATTTGATTTGAATCGACCAATTCACCTTCTGGTATTTTTCTGGTACTTCGTTGCTTACTACTTTTATTGTATAATAGCAAAAATCAAATCATACAAAAATTACGAGGATGATTGACGAGGAAAATTCATTAAAAAGTATTTTTTACACATCACATTATTATTATTATTCGATCATGCTTATTGATACAGTAATTGGGTAGGTAGCTCTTCAATTATCTTGCATTCACGTTTCCATTTGATTTCTAGTAGTTCCATACAAAATAGGTATGTGGATTTTGGAATGTTTGTGACGATACGAAAAAGCATACGTTTCATCAGACTCCTGTAATGACTTTCTGTATCGAAAAGTCATATGAATTTCGAAAGAGATTTTCATTTCCCATTCTTGTATTTTATTGCAACTATATTGGTAGTCGTATAGATAAATTATTATGTGCACTGTTTCACAATTACGTATTTCAACACTCGTGTGTCTAAGGGGTCTAAACTACCGACCGTATTGATACTTGAATGAAATGCCCTTTGTGAAACGGTTGCATAAATACAAATTGTATGTATTTTGCATTTTGTACTTAAATCTGTATTTTTTTTCATTTCGCACTCTTGCGTATGCATAGTAAAGTTGTTTTTAGGACAACCAGATTCTATTACTTTTGTTGATATGTGGCAGATAATATTTGCCTACTGTAAATTCCACTCAGAAAAAGAAACGTCTACGAAGATTTATTTTTCATGTATTACGTATTCATTCACGTGTCTTCGGGAGTTTTTTCGACTTGATATTTTGGCAGTTGCGATAATGACGTTCTCGTAAAAAAACTATATTTATTACTTTTAAACCTTTTTAACACGCCACAGAAGTTTATGGGTAAGATAATAGGGATCTCTATCCATTAGTTAATAACATACTTGTAGGTTTATTAACCTTATAATGACCACAGACAGAATATCTACCTATATAAGTACTGGCAAAACAATAAAGATAGAAAGCACTATAAGACTAGTCCAAAAAATAAAAAAAAGAATAAAATATATGACGCGCTGCATAAAATAGTTATGTATTTATTTTGTTTAGGTACCTATCTAACAGATACTATCTATAGAGTCCACAGTCTTTGATTTCCAGAAGGTTGGAGCTAAGAAAGTAAAGGACCTAACGCAACCCAATCGCTTCTATAATAAGAAAACAAATTTTATAGTATTTCGAGATAGTTATCTCTTTACTATGAGCATCGCTTTTCGCTATGATTAGTGCATCTGCGCGGCGGCCTGTGTATTTCAAGATATTGATTTTGGAAACTGGCCAAAAAAACTCCTAGAGTAGGCACGCGTCAACTACCGCGCTGCCCGATCCTAACGTCAACCCTTTTACGAATATTAAATTCTGTTTTGCCACTTCGCGATTCCACATTTCTTTGAAAAAAATATGATCTGTTTCTTTTGCATTATTCACTGTTTTCGGCGACGCTTTTCCTTCACTGTTGTCGTTGGAAATGGGGAGTTAGTGTCACAGTGTGTCCGTACCATCACTGTTTTGCATTGCACAATCAATTACCACAACTAAGAGAGAGAATTGTATTGTATAATCTTATTGGTTGTTGAATATATGAATTTCGTTTATTAAGTACCTACTGCAAAGTTTTGGTCGAGTATTTGTAAAATGTAAAACCTTCTGAACTTTACAGCGATGAATACAAAATTCTTTTGTAGATACTCTTGCAGATAAATAGATTATGAATTTTCATTTCAGAGTTCAAATTGCTTGAACCTTTAATTACTTTAAGGAAACTTGTACAAACGCGCTCTCGGGGAAAGGGTTAATCCGAGCTTTGCTGCGAAAATAGAACATTTGCTTGATTAAAGACAGGAGACTGCGACTTCTTAAAGGGTGTTTGTTGGTATTTCACGAGTATCACTCTCCGCAGCGGCAAACATCAAACAGCGGAGTTAATGTTCTTAACTAATAAAGCTCTTAAACTTTATTAATAAAAAAGTTGATTCAATAAGGCGGAAAGATACAATATGGCAACTACTGTCCAATAACTTGCGAGCCGAGAGTCACGTATCTACCTACAAAGAATGGCTAAGCACTGACTGCCCGAGAGAGAAGTTTTCTGTACCAAGAGCGTCTACTTTTCTCTATGAGCGAGTCCGTTTCCGTTTATCTTTGGTCGTTCTTTTTTGTTAGCGTTAGTTTCTTTGGTTTCTTTTCTCATATTCCGCCGCTGCATTTGTCGCATCGAAATACCATTGCAAACTTTAGGGGTTGGCTTGGGCAAATAGGTACTTTTATAAGTAGGTATACAGGGTGGAAAAGTACCTTAAATATTGAAGTTAGCAAATGCTACACACAGGAAACATTCCTTATTTTTTTTATGAACACGCTTTAGGTGAAATGCATTCAAAGCGAGAAAAAAAGATTTTTGTCGAAAGTAGCTGAGCCGGAAATCGAACTGCGAAATACCCCGATAATATTGTGGCATCAATCTACAGGGTCACTGATCAGGATGTCTTTTTAATAATAAAAAAACGGTAAAGTAACAGACGCACACGATAGACAAACACCCAGTTCAGAGGTCGATTTAATACATATTTTGTATGGAAATGTTTACAAAAACATACGTTGTTGCAGATTGGACATTGTTGGACCATGTTCGAACTGAAAAACGTCGAATCTGAAAAATGACCAATCTGAAAAATGCCAAATGTCCAATTAGGGAAAAAAATATTATTAAGTCGACTAGTATGTGATCGAGTGAGAATGTTGTGCAGTGTGGCCGTACCTTTTATTTATTATTGTTCACTTATCCAACTAAAGCAAATTGGTAAAACGTAAGAAAGGCAAATTTGCATCCATTTATAGGATCTAGTATGGATGGTTCCATTAATTGATGGCTCGCTGAGCTCGGTCTTAAATTGGTGTAAATCCTCAAGGCACAGATGATGCCAGCCGAGCGTCGGCTCTCGACGTGCCTCCTCCAATTACTTTAATTAAAACAATACCACCAGTGCTTCGTCGACTCACCGCGTCTGTTTCCCATTTCCCTATTTAAATACGAAAACGAGCTCGCAGCTCGCGCTTAGCATGCAAGATGTTGCTATTCATTGCTATACACACCAGCATTGTGTACACAATTAATGTACATAGTATGGATAGAGAGGTAAGAGTCTAATCCAGAGGGATGGTTAGATTAGAATAACATTGTTCCATTAGTTGAAATTGCTAACACTAATATTTTAGGAGATAGAGAAATATTTAGTGACATACTTAACTATATTTTGAAAAATCTAATTGAATTATAATATTATGTACATATATACACGTTTGTTTGTTTATATTGTGACGCTTTTTATGTCTCAGTGTTTCTATTAAAAAACATGTTATTTTAAAGTAGTTTTGAAAATGTGCAGCAAAAGCTTTGCTTGAGCTCTTTAGGGAGTGGTTTGAAAATCGATTAAGGAGTCGAGTTGATTCAGCGACTTCGAAGCTAGTAATTTACTCTCGAGTTGGCTGAAGGCGACACCTGTCGAGCGGAGTGACGGCTGATAATGCGACGCGAGCGCCATTCATGCGCGCTGGAGTGCGAGGACGCGAATTCTAGTGTCATCCGTCGGGTTTCTCTTATCTACCCAAATATACTTTCCGATAGTGCAAAATTAAAACAGCAGATCGCCGTGTTTTGATCGCCCAACTATAAATAACGCATCTCTCGTGTTGCTAGGTTACCGCATTCATTAAGAGAAAATCAACTAACGCTGTTGCCGTCGCCGATAGATAAACAGATAATTAATGCTGACTGTTAAACGCAACATTTATCAAGAAGTTTCTGGCGGAGGTAATATAAAGCTGATAAATCCCAGCATCATCTGCAGGATTACAGTTTACACGAGGTCGGGAACGTCGCGAGGCGGCACGACACAGCACATCTCCGACGGGAGGCAACTTTCCCAACTTTCTTAAGGGCGGTTAGCGAAGTTTGACGTGCACGCGCTGGCACCGTAAGCCTTGGGATTCGATACTTGCTAACTAGATCCAATACAGAAAACTGAGCACTCATACATCAACATGCTTCTGTAAATTATGAGTATGGTACACTCGTTAAACCGGTGACTTCGTCCGCGTGGAAAAAAAGAACTAAATTCGTTTCAATAATGTAGGCAGATACATTCGTGTCCTTTGGTGCAACAAAGAAATAGGACTGTTTAATATCAGTGGTATTAATGATAGAAGCGGAAGTTGATGAGGTAAAGAAGGGGCGAGTTGGTTCAAAGAGTCTTGTCGCAGGCGGGAGGATAACGACTCCACTTTCGATCTCGCCGCGGCCGGCCGGCCGCCCGCCCGGCAGCGGCCCTGGAAGCTGCCTCCGGGTTTATGAGTTTAATCAAATCGTTTTAGGGGTGTCACGGGGTGCCCTAACGGCTGATTGTATGTGCGGAACACGTGTGCGGACCCGTACGATTTGTACCCACTAAAGAATATGTGCACCCCACATAACAGAATCAAACATATTTTTATTTGGTATATAGAGAGTTAGCGCACGCGAAATATGTATTAGATTTTATATCGCTCTGCTGGTGGTACGAAGGCGTGTCGAGTACACTGCGTCGCTACTCCACCTAGGGACTACTTCATTAAGATCCAATCTGAAACGCACACTATATCCAGTAAGCATTGACATTGATTAATTTCTCTATGTAATTAGAATTACTTGGGTGAACAGTGAAGGTATCTTCACATAGTGGTAATAGTATGTACTTACATATGATAGGACAGGAGCAGAAAACCGAACAGAATGTACAAATAAATACCTACTTCATAAATAGTCCATAATATAACCCATATTTCAAGTTTCACTACTTATTAAATTTGTAAATCTCTCTTGTCAGTGTTGCGAAAATTATTTTTTCTAAGGTAAATTGTTTAATTTAAATAATTTAAACTTATTTTAAATAAAATTGTATTAATGGTAAATAATGCTATTTCACAAGTCGTCTCTCATGTGTGGGCGGAGTCAATAGTTTTTTTCAGATTGTCTTATAATTGAACCTGCACGAGGCCGGCTGTAAGCATTAACACACAAATTAAACGTCGGATTAAAACTATTACTACTAACTTTGGTTGTAACTAACTTCAGTTCGATGTACTTAAAAAGGTATGAATTATAATTACCCAAAACGAGTTGGTTCTATTAATAGTTACGAGCCACCCGGCGTCCACGGTCGTCAGGGTAGTATTTATTCATACAACAGTGATTGGGCACTTTCAGTCGGAAAGGGTAATAAAAAAGAAAACGTTATTAAAGTACATCAAGGCAAGTACTAAAATAATAAATATATACCCTTGTAAGCTTATCTCAGCAGGACCGGCGCAGTAGTAATTCTTTTCTAAGCAGCGCGTAAACTTATTCAAAATATGTATAAGTTACGTCCTAAGCTGGTCGTAAAACGGTATTACAAACGTTATGAAGGCCGGGGTTCGGCCGGATCTCATCACTTAGGGGTGTGCGTCGAAGACGAACACCTTTCAATAAACCCATAAAGTTGGCTCATCCGAAGCGAGTTTCGGGCGTGGTGGGCTGGCCCGCGCATCTCCCACCCTGCGCCTATTGCTAACAATGCACACATCAATATTAAATTTAAGACGAGCGAGGTAACAATATATTGGCGTTTAAGTTTTAAGAGTAATATCCATCGTGGAAAGGTGGCGTTCCTCTCGACATGAATAATGTTTCCCAGGGCTGGCGTCTACGAATATTCATACAACGACGACCAAATCGTAAATTATTTGCCTCACCGCGTCGTCGATGTTAGGTACTTATATTATATCAGGCATCAAGATATTTAATAATGCACATTTTGAATATAAATAATATAGGGAATTTGCTACAGCGATGTAGATATTTAAGGGGTGATATAAGACATCGTTCTAAATATTTTTGACTGCATACGTTTATATGCAAAGTATCATGTTTCTAAAAATATTGAGAAAATTTAATTTTTACGCTCAAAATCTGTAAATTAAAGCTAAAACAATAACACCACAAAGTATATTCTTACAGAGATTTGGTTTTGATGATGAATGTTTATTATTTATTCATTGCACACAAGTTCTTTTTCATCACACTTGCTCGTTATGTGGATTATTATATGCATGCATACAGAAACACAATGGCCAATATACACCCGCGGGAGTAATGAAAATCAGTACAATATTATACCCCTAGGGACTATAATGTGTAGTTTTAAAAAATGGCGTTCACTCAAAGGCAAATAACTTTATAGCAAACAGGTATGACATTCCACACTAAGGAGATTTTAAATCAAACATGGTTTTTTATGTCTTCGAAACTTCTACAAATGGTAATTTAAACATTTACGCTTTAATTAAATGCATTATTTTTTGTGTTTTAAAAATGTTTTAGTTTACTTTGCAATTATTTCAGTGAATTTTATTTTGAAATTCGATAAAAACAGGCTGTATGGGCTTTCGCCTTTGGGAGTTTCTAAATGCATTTTTTATCATTATCTGTGGCAGTGTGGACCACCGAATGGCACTGATTGTGCCTTGGAGGCCGTGCTGCGGTTTTATGTGTTCGTGATTATAAACTACGATCTACGATTTGGGCTTAAGAACTTGTTTCCGATTGGCCGTAAAACTATATATGAAAAAAACTTGAAGCTCCATTGACAAAGTTGACAATAAAACTATTTTATTAACTACGTGTAGTTGTGACCTATTAGTATAAATAAAGAGAGAAACAAACTTATAAAATGTCTATGTCATGTGAAGAATCCGAGTCTGAAAGTGCAACAACAATATTAACACCTCCGGATAGAGTGAATGCGGCTCAGTTGCTTAGTGAAAATTTGTTACCAGCAAAGTCTAAAGAAAATAGATTTGTTCCCTTGTGTCGTAGGTATTAATTCCTCGCAAATGTGATGAAAAACATTGTGTACATCACGGGAAGTAAGGGTATTACAAACTCGAGTCATTAAAATCCCTCCGCCTTCGGCGTCGGGCTTCTAACACTCTCGTTAGTAATATCCTACTTACTTCCCTTATTGCACAATGTACTACTATTACTGTTCCCCCAAAGTCCAACGGCATAGGATCAGGATCTTGCGCGCCACGATATGGCCATATTTCAGCCGATTCACAGATATTGGATAATTCTAGTAAAAGAACTATTATAATTTTAGTAACCTACTAAAATTGGCCTCAAAAGCAAAAAATATCCACAACGAGAAAATGTCGGATTGTAGCTATTTGACAAGTTCAATAACAATATAGTCACGCGACAGATGACTCATTTTGTAAGAAAATTTTCCTCGCTACAAATACAAAATTGTAATTTTTTGTAGAATTGAAGCAAAAACTTGACAGGAACTGAAGTTCTACAAAACACTTTAATGGTGTTCGAGAGCCATAGAATAGATGTATGTGCTACGAGCGTAGCACTCAGCTACGTACGTTCTACGGTACTGGGACGTTCGGTCGTCGTAGCGATAGCGTTTGTGCTTACACGTCTGTAATCACACTGTAATTATTTTCGTAAAAAAAACATTTATTAATCTGTATGAGTAGTTCAGTAGTTCGCATAGCGTTAAAATTATTTAATAACTATAATGAAATAATTTTTCTCAACGAAATGAAAATTAGCCGTGGACACATTGAGTTACATACAGGTGTAAATCTGCATTCTTGCCATATTTTCAGAGACAATAGTAAGGAACGCTACAAATTAATCAATATAATTTAGAAACTCCTATGTTTGAAATCTACAACAATTTTAAGGTAAGTAACATAGTCTTAGAGTACAGATCGGAATAAACGAATTTTATCTATTGCGCAAATTTCTGTGTTCAATTTTCACGATAAAAACAAAATTCAATTCACAGATGAAAAATTTTTTCGCCCAAAAAAACAAATTAAAATTAATCAAATTTTCGGACATGTGTTTTTATAAATTATATACGGGGAATACAAAGCGCGAAAGTCTAAAATAAGTATGTGTTTATTTATTTATTTGTGTCCAGTATTAGCGGTATATTTACCTCCGTGAATATGGCAAGCATGCAGATTTACACCCTGTAGAACATCACTGTGTGGATTCTACTAGTACACAAACAGCAAAATGCTGACTGAAATCTTAACTAAAAGGTCGAACCGTAGAGGATTCGTTTAGAACAAGGATTGAACTCGAATTAAAAGAGCACTAGAGCGCTAATTCCATTACGATTCGATGGACGGCAAAAGTCGCCCCCGTCCGTTGGACTCAAAGCGGGTAAAACGTAATTGCGACTTCACTAAGCTGGGTTCCGCGCGGTCCGATACGGACGAAAGGGGACCTCTGTAACGGCTGATATAAAAGCGCCAATAAATTTAACAGGATGAACGCACTACTTACACAGGACGGGCGCGGACGCCGCCGGTGCCCGTGCCGAGGGGGCACGCAACCAACCGACTCCCACTCCGCCCGCCGCCCCTCCCGATACCAATTTAAGTTTTCAATGGGTTTTTAACGGAAATTATTCAATTCCCTATATCGGTATAGTTACTTTTGACAGAAATACGCAAGATTCCCATTACGGAGAATGGGCTTCCTAAGCAAGAACCTGCAACTTTACTCCCGTCATTTCTAATTTCTAGCTGCAAGTAACTCCGATAACTCCTTTACGTTCACAGATGTTACTTTAGTTTCTTGATGCATTTTAATGGTTCTATGTAACAGGAATCAACTTTTAGCACCTAATTATGATTTTAATTAATAATCCTTAAGAGTCGATGGTATGTCAGCTCAAATTCAAATTTCCCCCCCGCATGCCTCTCCCACCGCCGCCGTCAGCGCACCTATCTCACTCGCACTATTTATGTAGGGTAAGCTACACAATATTGACCGTCCAAGATGGTTCTTAATAAAAAAAACACTATGTATTAATAATTTATTTACAGTCAATGTCAACATACTTTATAGCATAGGAGTACCACATCACCAAGTAACATTAATATAAGGCGTCTTTGTCATTCAAAGAATCGTCTATTTTATAATAACAAATTGTTACATAATGTGATTTTTAAACTTTGTGTGCTTCATATTCAAGATAGATATATATATCTCCTGGTAGTTTGTACGATAGTGAAACCCTCATCATCCATCCGGACATCACCAGCAGGCGGCTGTGGTTTTACAGCGGGTTTACTTAAACAAAATATTCTCAAATCTATATTGACTGGATACGGTTAGTATATTTATTTCTTTAAACTTTTCTCTTAATGACTACAACGCAGATTATAGATCGAGCTAATACCTAGCTCTCTTTCGCAAAATAAAAATGGTCACTATATCTGCTGCTCGACCCCACAGTAAGATGCCTTATGCCATGTTACTGTGGCAGTAGCTGAAATATACTAATTTTGCGATAGCAATATCAGTAATTGTCAAATTTTTCTAACGGCATAGGCGGCCGAACTTAGTATGCCAGCTACTGAAGCTATGTGGGGCCCCCATTGAAAAGATGAATCTATAGTTATACCAAGGAACACAATACTTTTAATAAATTCTAGTCTATATGTACCTAAAGTCATATTATTTTCTACATGTCTTACATTTGGTAAGCAAAATTTAATACATTTAGGCCGGTTTTCCTGTCACGCGTGTTTGCGCCCGCGTCCTGGTCCGCAACTTTTCCCGCTGGAAAAATATTTAATTTTGATGAAACTTGGTACAGTCATAGCTTATATCCTGGGATAACATATAGGCAACTATTTACCGCGGTAAACTTTTCCCGCGGGAAAAATATTTAATTTTAATGAAACTTGGTACAGTGATAGCTTATATTAGTGTGGCTGACGGAACGGAAACCTCCGTGGGCGAGTCCGACTCGCACTTGCCGGCTTTTTATTTTTACTTTTCAGTTCCTTTCTTTTTTCGGCGGTTTAATTTTTTTATTCAGTAGATTGAGGGCGGACTTGTCGTCACACCTCGCCTAACTCTCGAATTGGCATATTTCGAACATGTCTAGGATCGCATAACTCTGGCAACATGCATGATAAATAAAAATCTTTTAATTTATCTTCCATAATCTGTTTCCAGAACTTGTCATCGCGTTGGATTTTTTCAAATGTTATGTCTGTGT
The DNA here is from genome assembly GCA_949699065.1 of Metalampra italica. Lineage (NCBI taxonomy): Eukaryota > Metazoa > Arthropoda > Insecta > Lepidoptera > Oecophoridae > Metalampra > Metalampra italica. Next base: position 5,482,085 of record OX452970.1, on the reverse strand, counting down.
CCCGTCCAGACCATACCGCGAATATACATTGCCGCCTGCCGGTGATGTGTAATTGTCCCTGGATTTGTATAAACCAAGGATGTTTTTTATTAATATAAAGTTGTTCTTTTTTCTTTTTCCAAAAATTAACTTTTTTATTTGTAATTGCTTGGTCCAAAGACGTTTTATAAGCCGTAATCGGACATTTAATTTCTACTATGGTGTCGTCTCCGACAACTCCATCTGGAGACGCACTGTTTTATTCGGAGCATTCTCCTTGTCAGAGCCATGGTTATTTTCGGATGCCCCTGATCGTCGTAATCTAATTTGAGAAAGATAAGTACATTTATGATTACGTATAATAATTTAACCCGATGTGAATTTTCTTTACCTAATAAATTATACTCACTTTAGTGCTTTACTCAAGTTTTTGCCTTTTTTTTACGCCAACCAAGTCTTTTCTTTTTTTTGTTACCTTGGTTTCCCATTTTAAAAAATTCGTTATTATACTAAACGGTCGGGAAATTATTAAGAAAGATATTGGAAAATAAATATTATCTTCAGAAAATTTCTTTTGTAGTCTTCTGTCTACACGTCGTCGTCTATTTTTGTTCTGTCAAGTCAAACAACCAAGTATCGAAACAAATTACAAACAAACATCCAGTCATTTTTCAGTCAAGGAGACTGTACTCCAAAAAACACTAGGATAGCAACAAAGATGCTACCCTATTTCAAAATATAATTTGAATAAATGACGTGTGACGGGAGTGACAGCTGGATGGCGGCGAGCGATACGTGTTCCCCGTGCCACTGGCAGAGCGGGACTGACGCGGGGTAGGGAGATGCCATGCGGCTCAAGTTGGGCTGGCTCAAAAACGCTTAGATTTAGGTTTTTCCTTTTTTTGCCGAAAGTTATGTGTATTTTGTAAATTCAAATGTTATGTGATCTGCATATTAGTAAGTACAGTTAGTACTCAAAATATGGTGATTGTACGTAGCTTTATTACTTAAAAGTAGCGAAAATAAATTCTTAAAATGGTTAACTTTGGAATTTTTTTTAATTGAGAAAATTTTAACGAACTGTGTTTTCGAAATCGTGAATAACTAGTAAAAGTCTTCTACTTTACTGCATATTTATTACAAAATGAATGATACAGTATTGTTGAAATAGCGACGGATCATCCGACCCGCTGTGAGATATCATAGCCCCTTAAGGGACATTTACGCTCAAAGCTCTATCGCGATTCAACGACATGACGCGCGTATTGCTAAGTTGTTGTAATAAATTAAACTTGGTAGTAATCTAATCTAAATATGTATAGGAAAAGTCCCTTCTGACCGACTGATCAACATCCAACCCAAACTCGGTTCTACTAACTTAAAATTCAGACCGTATATTCCTCATGCTAATAAAGTTAGATAGCTCTAGGTAACATTATGTTTGTTTATTTTCAAAGATACAAAATACAGAAAACAATAGTCACGTGAAAGGGACTAAAAGGAAATAGTTAATGTCGTTATTTTGGATACACATGTTTATTGCTATGAAACATGGCAGCCTCATAACAATCCCTTTCACTCTCCACAAATTGGAAGGAGCGCGTAAAGGAAAACATGGCCATAAATAAAACTGGCAGATCAACTAGATAGACGGCCATTACCCAAGATAAGCACAACTTATATACGCGATACGTTCTACGCTTCGTATCGGCAGATTAACGGGATGGGACTGCGTTTGTTTGCAGATATCGACGTGGAAGCATTTTGGCTAGTCACAGCTCGGAAATTTATTGTGGTGTTCGGGGAGATATCTTCTTACGGACTCATTAAAAAGGAGACACGTCGTACATAAATCAGGGGCAGGCGTCGGCGGCGGGCGGCGCGGCGCGGGTTCGGGCGGCGCGGCGCGGCGCGCGCGGCGGCGGCGGCGGCGGCGGCGGCGGCGGCGGCGGCGGCGGCGGCGGCGGCGGCGGCTCTTATCGACACCGAGAGCGCGCCGCCCGCCGGCAATAGGCGCTATCCGGTTCCGTCGTCGTCATTGTACCTCCGCAGCGCCACTGTTCGCTCGCTACCAACACCCGGCCGTCTAAACTTCATTACATTATCCCCTTCCCGTTTCTTAGCTACGAGCACTGTTTGACGCTGAACAGAGAACAGAGCACGAACACGGCGAGAAAACTCTTTCATTAATTTTATTAACTTCAGCGTTGAATCAGCTAACTTTTGTAACGAACGAACGTTCAACGAATGCGAGAGTTTCTACCAGATATTACAATACAGTATTTTTTTATATTGTAGGGAGTTTTTAGGAAGCATGAGCGATGAATGACGAAATTGACAGCGTGCGTGCCTCTTTGAATGTCACTGCAGCAAGTCGCACGTATCGTCGAAATAATTTATCAAATTACGAATAACAAAAGAAACTACTTTAATGAAGTTTAATGTAATTTGTCATGGAGCTAGGATCTCTTTGGTCTAAAATTCGATCCTGTAATTTGTAATGTAAATTATCCAAATTATTGGTCGACGGTTAGTTAGTTTACCGGACCCGGAAGATTCTAACTTTTCAGCGTACTGGAAATCTCCCACATTACGGCCACCCGCTTCCCTTGAATTATTGGACTTACGCACCTACGAGTACTTAAGCGGGCGCCCGAGACGCGATGTGAGTGCAAAGTTTAGTTTCTTGTTTGCATGGAATTATTTCAGTGCACTCCCCTTCCCAACCCTCAAATATAAAGCCTCTAAATTACGCAATGTTACTATCAAAAACTTAGCATTAAAAAGTAGTGTGCTTGGAAGTAATTTTAATTATTGTGTCGAATTGAGTAAACTGTTATGGTTACGTAACTGTGAAATATATACAGGTTTTATATAAATAGTATAAAGGAGTAACAACATAACTATTTGCCAACATCATAGTGGATGACGATAATGACAAATATAATTAAAATAAATAATAAGAGCAGATAGTAGTAACTGTAGCAAGGTTGATTTAAGTAATTCGCGACGTAAAGGAGTTACCCCTCTGGTTAAATAAAATACGTTTTCACCTCACAAGCTCGGAAGGGTATACTTTCTCATTCGAAATCTGCGTGGAAAACTGCACCTGGAAAAAAACATTTTGAAACTTTTCTTCTAATTTGTAGAAGGTGGACATTTAAAGAAGTGGTGAATTCTAATTGTGGTTATTATTATTTGTGGTTCTAAACAGCCGAAAGGATTCAATTCACCTAGTATTTTCCTCGCTGTAGTGAGGTGAAAAATTGTGTGTTGCGCTCGGCAGCAAAGTTATTTTGTGTCTCGTACCTTGAAACCCTCGCTACGCTCAGGATTCTATCTTTGAACCACTCGTGGTTCAATCCTAGTCCCCTTCGCTTGCTCAGTTTTCAATACTAGTACTCGCACAAAATAACCAACTTTGCAGCGTTGCATAACAAAGAACTATTTCGAGAATGTTGACAATTTGCTGACATGCAAGAGACATGTATTCATATTTGTGTACTTTTCGTGACCGTAGCTGGGGCTGGTGCGGATGAATACCTTAACAATAATTGGCGTACAGAGAGAGTATTCTGTCGCGGCTCGCTGCGCCGTCACTGCCTTTAATTGAGCGGCGATTTCAATTAACGTGAATCGGCGAGTTCACGAAAGGCCACTATTCCGTGCGTTGATGCTGCTGTAATGGCACCAGACATTCACTCAAAATGTCGTTGGCAGCTCGCTCGACGTGAATTTACGACACCGAGGACGACCAATAAATGCAAATTTTATTGTTTATGGCAAATTTAACGGCAGTGAACTCTTTTACCGATGCCGTAAAGTGGGCCTTGCATTACCAAACGGACAAATCTGCGCGCATTAAACGGACGCAGGGCATAAAAAGATAAATAAAAAAGTACGACACGTCAGAATGTCTACATGGTCCTATAATAACATCTGTTATATTTGGGGTAAGCTACCACGCAATATTGAGATAAAAGCGGAAGTATTTAAACGTTCAGTACCAATTTATATTATTTATCGTAAGGCGAAGGTGAAGCGAGAAGCTAAGAAGGTTTACCCTGTCTTTGTATACCGTTAATAAACGTTGATAGAGGAGCGGCGACCCTGGGGCAGGGGAGCAAGGGAGATAGAGAAACCCCGGGCTGCCCAAGTACTGATAAGGCTATTAAAAGTTACGCTCACAGACCACCACCGGCTGGATTAAACAGATACCACCCACTGATACTAAAGGAAATCTTTCAAGGAAAAGCACAGAGGCAAAACAACGATTTCGTAATAACAAGCGCATCTAACGCCAACAGTCATGGTAATGTTGCTGCCGCGAGACAAAGAAGACGCGATACGATATTACTTGTTTGTTTGAGATAGCAAGCGGTTCACTGACTCGAATTTTATTTGATCAAATACCTAATTTTCGTACGTCAGTCAAAGTCGTCGATTAAACTGGAAATTTTTCATGATAATATGAAGTACACTAACCAAACAATAGCAAAAGATACTATTATTATTGTTAAAAGACAGTCATTTAAGTTTCGAATCTCTTTGGTGGCGCGCGCGCTCCCTGTGGAGTTCGCATCTTGCATAGTTAGAATCGGAACCTATGGTGCCAATGCTAATCTGCTAATACAAATTTATATTGAGTTTGAAAATGAGAATGTGTGAGTGAGTTACATTATTGCAAAGAAATTGAAATCTTTGCATTATTGTAATCCATTTGACAAGATTTTGACACCCATAGAATGCTTCTTTTACGCCTCTATAAGGGGCCGAGGCCGCCAACCAAAGAGATCCTAACTCTATACATATAAACATTTTAACATTATTAGGTATTGCACCCGCTAGCTAAACTACGATGTCTCATTTAAGTTTTGCTGTGCTATTATTCGTGGTTATTTGTGCTTATTACACGAGTATAACGTGTGTGATGTGATGTAACGACATCACACCAACTAGTACAAATTGTCTAGTCTAAGTTACAATGTTAATTTTATATGCACATGCTATACAATAAAAGACACACGCGAGGGAATTTTGTTCAAAGCAATTATTGTTGAATAGCGCTCACTTCAGGATGGTAGAAATTCGCGTATAAATCGCGTCACAGACCACAAACAAAAACGTGCATGTGGACCGCCGCCCATTATTCTCGACTGCATAATCGCTTCGTCCGACGCCCGCATCGCTTCCCTTGCTATTTTATTTCCTCCCGGCATAGTTGTGTCGACTAGGCGGAGCTTTTTCAGTGGGGCTTCAGCAGGGAAATTAAACCATGTTTAATTCTGTTTAAGGTTTGGTTCCGGTTAGTAGATGCAACGAGCCGATGAGACCGGCGACAGACCAAAGCCACCACGCTACAATTCTGGCACAATGTGTGTCCGTTTTAATAGGATTAAACTCATTGTTACATACGAGCTAAAAGGACTATGAGCCGAAATTGTTTCTAATGAAACTAAAAAGTAAATTGCAGGTCGATTCTGAAAAGTGGAAGCTCCAATTGCTTTTGGTCTGGATTTGGTAAATAGAAAAAAAAGTATGTATTTTACGCGACGCAGCGAAAGAGCAAATAATACCTAGTAAATCGCACACAAACAACATTACTGCCAGTTGTACAGTAAGTATATGTGTATCCATTGTTTGAATGCCATAAACATATACGTGAAGAATATTGTTCAGAAAATGTTATGTTTAGGCTCCACAAACACCACCCGTTTTCTTATCCTTAACTTAAGGGTATTTTCTATCCGAGGCTTCCCCATATATATATATAAATTCTCACGTTAAAACACGAACGTGTGCCCCGGGCAGATTGCTTATTTTTTTCCTGCTAGCTTACAATACTACTTCTATCTAAATTGTGTATATTCTGAGGTGAATTTACATGTTATATAATTTGAATTAGGGTAAAACATTTTACGTATTAGGTATTTCACTAGGTAATTAGTTTTAGCAACATTTGCTAGTAGGTACTATCTACCTGAATTTACAAGTACATATTAGGTAATTCTCCTATATAAATGCATTAGTTTACATTCTCCTATAGTAACAGTTACAAGTGATTAGCTTTACCAAGTACCATAAATAACCGTCAGTACTTATTTGATTTATCCACCGTACTGGGCGAGCGCTTTCGTCGACTGTGCCATTTCCCCAAATTGAATAGGTATCGAAAGTTAGCCAGTCTGAAAGCTTGAATTAGTATCTAAGTTCAACCCACTTCAAATCGGGATTAATTATTGTTCATTAAAGGTATACCTTTAGTAAAACTTGCGAAAAAATATGCGGCATACGGGGTATATAATATTCTCTGATACGGTGTAATTATGGTGTAGTGAATTTAACTGAGCCATTTCCAGCAAACGAATAATCAATAAATGCTGCGTCCAGTGTATCCCCTGTGCAATGATAAGAAAGCAAAATGTAGTTTAGCTTGCTCCAGCACCAGCAGCAGAATGTGGCAATCAGAGCGAGAACACTTTGACACAGCAATTTGGACGGCGCGCCGCTACTCATGTGTTATTTTGATTGCGTCGCTTTTGTGCGGCGCGGTTGTTTGTGCGTCCGCCTCCTCCGCGTTTACAAAAAATATTTATGACTCCGATGAGACCCAAATATTACCTCCCACAGCCTTAATAACTTTCTCGGTGACAGAGAACCACCGTCTCCTGAGAAGGTGTTACAACACGTCTCGCTGCAAAATGGGCTCACTTTTTGTTTATTATGAATGAGTGGTCTCATAAATTTTGGGCGAGAGAGAAAAATCTGAGGAAACTCTGAGATGTTATTTAAAGAGTGTCCATCCATTGTATTTCGCGGGAAATCATTACCTATGTGTGTAATGTTGCCAGTCACGCGACGTTTCATTGGGAATTATCCCTGTGAGGGAAATTAAGCCGTGCACGCAAGGAATACGCGCTACTGGCGTGCAGCCTTGTCTTGAGATGAGATTTTCTTTCTTGGCGTTTTGCAATATGCGTTCATGCTTCATACTATATTAACACGAAACCAAATGGGCTAACAGTTACTTATATACACTAGTAGTTCCGTGAGAACAGTAGACCTCGCCAGCCCTTATAAACCAAACCTAAAAGAAACCAACAAAAGTCAACTTTGGAAACAGAAAAAGTACCTACTAAAGTGACAAAAATTAGCACTTTAAAGCTTAATATTTCGCAAACGGATCCCTGAATCGAAAAATGTTTATCACACACCCGCGATATTTTTGAAAGACCCATCCAACGATACCCCACACCATGGATATCACGCGGAAAAAAATAATTTTCCATTTTACGTATGCAGTTCTATGAACATAATTTATTTTTTCAACTTTCTGAAGTCGATCCACTATTACTCAAAAACTAATAGAACCTACTTAGCCGTAATAGTTTTCCTTGTAACTACGTTATATATGCTACTGCCATGAATTTTTTCACATTTCCAGAAGCAACCGTTTAGCTGGCAGGGGGGGGGGGACACGTGACTCTAACAAAAATTACCGCTTTAAAGCTTAATATTTCGCCAACGGATCCCTAAATCGAAAAAATGGTATTCACACACCAGCAATATTTTTGAAAGACCTATCCAACGATATCCCACACTATGGGATTCACAAGAAAAAAAAAGTTCACTCCCACTTTGCGAGTATGGTAGGTACTCTAAAAAAAATGTTTTTCAAAATTTTATTCTACTCATTTTGTAGGTTTAATTAATTTATACATATGCCAAATTTTCGTCAAAATCGGTTGAAAAATGCGACCTGTAGAGAATTACAGACAGACAGACAGACAGACAGACAGACAGACAGCCGGACAAGAGCATTTTTGGCCAGTCTCGAAACGTAGACGCTTCGCTCGCTTCGCTCGCTCGGTCAATTACAACAAGTTATATACAGTAGGTATCTACCTAACTAAAAGCTCGAAATAACATTGCTAATTTATTTGCTAATACCTAGGTTTGTTTTTAAAATTAGAGTCATGAAAATCGTTTTAAAAGTATACGAATAGATAGTTTTGTATATATTTACACAGATACGCAGATATATAAATTAATTACCTACTTTAATTAAATAATGGCCTGAGCTTGCAATTTTATTGTAATTTTCATGCGACATTTTAATTATTTGCAGTATTGATTGGATAGTATCAATCGCGATATGCAAATATTAGCCTCGCCCGGTGACCGGAGGCTCGTGCGGGCGGGCTTTCGGCCCGGTCCGACCGGCCAATGATTTACGCGTGTCGCGACACTACGTTATGCAATTACGATCGCTTATTAAAAATTAACTGCAGCACGGGAAACTGCACTGTATCTGACATTACATTAAATTGTCCGCTACACGTGATTGTGGTTGTGTTATCTATCGCAGATTACATTACAGCGTTTAGTTAAATTGTATCAGGAAAATTAAAATTAAACGATAAGGCGTTCTTAACATTAATCTTAACATGAATGCAGTAGGTAGCTGTGAAATAAATATATAGACGAAATACTTTACGGCAGTTTATGTTTAATGCGGATCGCAAAAAATCTATTTCTCGTTTCCGCAGGCGAACTTTCAAAGCAAGAGATCACGAGTTAGGAAGTTTAATTTGATTTTTGCCCCGTCCAGTGACTCAACAGACTCTCAAACTACACACAAGATTATACTACAAACAAGTCTTAACTAAAATACACCTATTTGTAGAAGCAACTTCTATAACGTATGTGCATGGTTGTAAATTATTATTGTCAAAGCAGGGATATCGGTCTGGTGTGGACCTTACTAGATAAATTACGGGCTGGTTTCAGTAAAATCACAATTTAAGCTTATTAAATGATGAATTAACTTCAATATATATGTGGACCCTTTGTGGCCGTATAGGTATGTCCCATTGTCAAAACGTCCTACTGTAGTTATAGGGCGAGATGCAGCATGTTAGGTAGCTGTAGTAGACCATCGTACGAGCCAAGCGAGTGAAATGAGCGTGCCAGAGCCAAAATGACATTAAATCAGTAAAATTACAATGTAACTAATGATAATATTCTATTTGGCTTTGACTATTCCTGCACCATTCATTACATACAACCCGTTCACATGTGACGTATAGAGCTGTGATCGCTGCGAACACGTTGCGACTGACTCGAGGTGTCGCCCGCACCCGCCGCCGCGACTTGGGCGGAAGGCACGTAAATCAGCGCACGGCGGCGCAGCGGGGCGCCTCCTGTGCACGACGTGGTGTTACCAGCTTCCAACCTCGTCTGACTTCTACCTACTCACATTTCTAGCACTGTACAGGTTGCTGACATGCCGGGATACAGTGCATTCATTATGAATACTCAGTCCCTTTCACTGGACTAAATGAAAAAGCGAGCAAGCGCATTATCTGCCAGAGATAAAGTTTAAAAACATTATGTGTCCCTGGTCGCCGGGTGTATCATCAAAAACATTGAAAAGAGCCACAAGCGGCGCGGGGCGTAATAGCGAATATAATGTATGCTAATGAGGGCGGGTGGGACTGGCAGACGTGACGTCACGCGCTGGACCGCAGCCGCCGCACCACCGCGCCGCCCGCCCGCGCCTAACGAGCGGGTGTGCATTTTCAATACCAAAAGCCACTGGTTTACCAGTGGCCCATCACAAAGACACTCCCGTACAGCTGCTTACAGTCATGATTTGTACTCGCTAATGTGAAACGGCCAAATAGAACTAACAAATATGAGCAACTGTCTCCTAAAATTCAAGGAAAATGGCATTAGATTGTAGTTGAAACAACATAAAATATAATGTATCTGCAACTAGGCTGAAAGGACGAAGTAGGCGAAGCTATTCGCGGCAATAAAAACAGCGCGAGCGCTACAAAAATAATAAAAGTTAGCGAGGGCCGCCAGCGCCCGCGAGGCGCCGCCAGTCGAAGGGGCAAGGCGCGGGCTCCGACAGTTTCGATTCTAACGCTGCTCGTCATGGGCCTGTTTACTATCAATATCACTTCCGAATCTTTCGATGGGACGTTTATTTCTTCTTTGTTTTCGATTTTTCTTCTTTTCACCTTGATAAAAGTGGTATAGAAATTTGCCCGTATAAACAGGCTGGATGCTCACCGTGGTAACTTAAATAAAGTTTAGCTGGCGATTTACTTACATGTTCACTTTGCTAGAAATCTGAGCGGCAAACACATTCATTGCCTTTGAGATGTGGATTTAGAGACGAATGCACCACTTTTGGTGAATAGACAGAATAAGAAACGCGGAGGATCCGGGCGGCTGAATACGTTACGAGCCGAAACTATTTATCTAAGATGCAGAGGCGGAAGTTCAAATAGTTCAGTTCAGTCAGACAGACACATGAGAATTGGAAATGTACTTCTACTCGCAGGTACATTAGGTGTTTCTGCATAAGAAATAAGTGGACCGAATGGAGCAGTACGTGTTATCAGCTGTCAGCCACTGACACTAATAACAATATACTTTTAATAAAAACAAGGTACAGTCAGAGGCAAAAACATGTATATACACTATAATATTTTCTCAGCTTATTAAATAATATGTTTGAAGCTGACAATATAAATAAGTTAAAACTGTTTAATTTACATAATGTTTCCTCTGACTCTAAAAATGTTATGTACAAGTCATGCATGAAATCATAATCAGTTATTTAAAAAGATAATAATGCCCTCTATTTTGATTTAAGAAGATAGATGCAAGGTAAAGTCTGTGTCTCAGTAGGTATTATACCATTTTTTCGTGAAGGCTGCATCATCCATCACATAGTGTCGACTGATTTATGGCAGAAGCGTAGCGGGGCGACACGAGCGGAGCCTATTCGCGATGACGATGCGATTAAGAGGGATCCGGGACCGGCAAGGGGTGAGGGGTGTTGGGGGAGGCTACGTGATCACGTGACACGCAAGCAAGTAACACAGACTCTAATCGCGTCTTTACGACACGCGAGCTTACACATCTTTGGACTAGACGCGGGAGAGAGGGTAGCAGAGGTCTCCACAAACCGTTAACAACTCAAACTACGGGCTTAAACGGAGGAATTTCGAAATTGTTTCCAATCATAGTGACGCACTAATCGTATCTTATCTTATCTTCACAGGGGGCCAGGAACACCTGGCGACATATCGTCCCTTTTGCGATTTTTGTGCCCAACCCCTGTCCACCTACGGTGCCCCAATCAGTATTTTGGTGGACTTCACATATTCTCACGCCTTAGAATAGAAATTCAAATCTTTGGCGTATGCATGAAGGTTTCCTCACGATGTTTTTCTTCATGATAAGCTTGTGTTCGACCTCATGATCGTGAGGTCAGCCACTACTCATTTTAGGCTACCACGTTAAAAAAAAACTAAAAAACTCATTGGCACGGCCAAGTTTTTAACCCACGACCTGTGGCTGATAGATAAGTAGGTACATGGCATTTATATTTCCACTTTGAGAGAGTTATTTAAGCATTTACCGTAACCCTACCCGTGCAACAAAAAGGGTTTAGCATGAGAGTCATAAGGATATCAGACTGGTGTTCCCGCGAGAAAATTGCGAATATTCATCATGAATGCGTGACGTTTAAAATTACCGACCGCCCGCCGGCGGCAGCCCATATAAATCAAACCAAACACTAGTTTCGGTGACTAGTTTCGGTAACTATATAGCTATTTATTTAAATTAAACATTCAAGTTAACTTGAAAATAAATATTGTTGCATTAACAAAACAGGCCGTTAATTGTACAGCCCTTAGCGGTAAAAATCTGTTTCAGAATAAATATAACACTTAATGGAAACTCTCATGTGTACAATAATTTAGGTACCGGTTGGCTGATATTTATAGCTCGATTCACATGGTACGAGATATACACACGCGAATATTGTAAAATTAACTCAGCGGATACACAATATACAGAGTTACACATAAGTATGTATAATATTAAGGTTCATCGATTAGTGCAATGCGATACCCGTAAGTCAGGAGGTACCTACTCATAATTAATACGGCTCGTTAACAAGCTTTGTTCATAGTACCCACTTTGTAGTTCCATAGTAATCTTAGTTGTGTGTACAATCATGTCAAGATTGTACAAGGTGTGATAAATTAATCACAATAGTTTTTTAGTTCACGAAATATTCACGAAACAAAGACATGGCGATAAAGGGATTTGACGAATATTATATTTATTAGTATACGTTAGGTACATTTAGTGGTATAATACGTACATAACTATAATACATACTAATTGTTCGGTTTTCACGTACAATTAATCAGTAAACAACATCGATGGTAACCAAGCGTAAAAACTTCAATTTCGCACGCAAATTTATTCGCGGCAGACTTTAAATTTCGATATTCGCTGCAGTGGGAACTTCACGATATTCCAGCAAACGGTGCATCGTATATCGTTCCGACGGGAAAGGTTCGACGCAAAGAAAATTAACGTGATCCGAAATGCGGCCCGGATTCCGGGTGTAGCGACCGACGTCGGCTGGCGCGCCCGCCTTGCAGGCAGCGTGCAGTCGAGTCGTCACAAGAGCCCTAACGAGACCGGAGTGCGGTGCTAGTATCGCTCTTCAGATCCACCCTCCTGCATTTATTCATGTCGTTACCACTAACGATAATTTTATCGTGTGCTCATTTGCCGGCGCCAGCCTCGCAGCCATCCGTCAGCGCGTCCAAATCGACAATTTGTGCAACACTAAAAACTTTATTGCGACATAATTGACCCTGCTGTAAATAACCCCGGACCGCGACACTCATTTTTATTGCTTTTATATGAGGCCCCATTGTCGGACTCTTCGAAGATGTCTTGCAAATGTACCTCTATGTAGGTACCTCTCTAATGTTGTCATTCTTATTACTAATGGGTTACTTTTCACCTTGCCACGGAAGAAATAAACAAATGGGAGTACTCGTATTGTTGGATTGGTCTCAGTATCAGGAGTGTCGTTATAAGCTAATTAGCTATAAATTATGATGACGTTGTGGATTTTATAACAATTCCTGTAGGTAAAAAAGAAGTAAGGTATACTATAATTAAAACAAGACATACTAATATACCATTATAAAGCAAATAATACACCCGTAGTTGCAAAACAGCCTAATAGAAAGTAGAGAACGATATACAGAACTAGAATCAGAAAACAACAAGTGTTTGTATTATAAATTACTTTATCTAAGTCATCTTGAAAATGTTTCTAGAAACGTTGTGTAGGTAATTGAATAGAGCAGTCTATGCCACTGTAGGGTGGTTAAGAACGCGGCTGGCCAATGCATTGCGCGCGGCGGAGACCACAGAATAATTGCAGAAACTTTCATGTGCTTCGCATACATTTTCATAATTAAAGGGGCAGTTCGCACCAACCGGCGAAACTAAACGAGAAAGTTATTTATCGCATCTCATCTCTTTACTATAAGTGCGACTGGTTGACATTGCAGAGTAGGTACCTACTTTACTTTTACATACATGCAATATTGATAAGCATCGTCGTTTCATAATGTAAATTGTGGTGCAATAAAGTGTTTTCACAAATACATAATAGGTATACAAACCGGAGACCACAAACTCTCTTCGACATCGGAGTAGTATAAGACCATGCATCGTCTACGAATAATAAAACTTTAGCCTTAGTATTATAATTTGGTCATACCGCGCAGAAGATAGAAATCAAGATATTTATAAAAAGGTCCAACCAATGTTACCTACTTCAGTAGAGTTATCTCTAACGAACCAGAACATCAACAGAACGAGACAAAAACAGAAAGGGTAAAAAGGTCTCTGAACTAAAATAAACAATGGAGAGTAGAGTCACCTAATGAGCCCGTGACAATTTGGCGCAGGATGTATACAAGTGATGTATGCGATGCGTAGTACTTAGCAGACTTAGTTAGCTACAGCGGGAATTAAAACGCTACGCGGAGTTAGAAGCATGAAAGGTATACCTACATGCGATACGGTTATCTCCAAAGACCTTAAAACTTTTTGCTACATCCTAAATCTATGGTTATCTCATACCGGTCTTTACACCGCGGTGTGTACCTACATCAGATACCCAGTACGTATTGCCGATTAATTGGCTCTAATCCTCTTTGCATAACCATTGAGCTAGCAACATGGATGGAACAATATTATTTCGTAATAATATCGTCGGGCTTTGCAGCGTTACGAACTTAGCCGACGACATTTTCAGATAGGACGCTTTTCAGATTGGACATTTTTCAAATTGGACAATTATCAGATTGATTGTTTTTCAGTTTGGACTACTTTGGACATTTTTCAGATTGGACATTTTTCAGTTCGAGCATGGTCGTTGGACATTTTTCAGATTGGACATTATTACAGTAAATAGTTATTTATAATTTTTACTTGTACCATAGTTGACCGAGCGAGCGAAGCGTCTCCGTTTCGAGATTGGCCAAAAATTTTTTTAGAGTACCTACCATACTCGCAAAGTGGGAGTGAACTTTTTTTTTTCTTGTGAATCCCATAGTGTGGGATATCGTTGGATAGGTCTTTCAAAAATATTGCTGGTGTGTGAAAACCATTTTTTCAATTTAGGGATCCGTTGGCGAAATATTAAGCTTTAAAGCGGTAATTTTTGTTAGAGTCACGTGTAGCTGGCAGGCAGCTAAACGGTTGCTTCTGGAAATGTGGAAAAATTCACGGCAGTAGCATATATAACGTAGTTAAAAGGAAAACTATGACAGCTAAGTAGGTTCTATTAGTTTTTGAGTAATAGTCGATTAACTTAAGAAAGTCGAAAAATTAAATTATGTTCATAGAACTGCATACGTAAAATGGGAATGATTTTTTTTCGCGTGAATTCCATGGTGTTGGGTATCGTTGGATAGATCTTTCAAAAATATCGCGGGTGTGTGGAAAACATATTAAGCTTTATAGTGCTAATTTTTGTCACTTTAGTAGGTACCATAATTATCTTCAACAGCAAAGTTGACTTCTGTTCGTTTCCTTTTAGGTTTGGTTTATAAAGGCTGGCGAGGTCTACTGTTCTCACAGAACCACTAGTTTTTTATTTGTACCATAGGTACTAAGAAGGGTAGAGGAAGTATTGTAATCGCAAAAAAAAGTTTTTCTAATTTTCGCGAAAAAATGTGTTCTATCTACTGTATCCTTATCAGATACTTACCGAAAAACCGAATATCTCAATTCCGTCCGTCCGTCAGTCCGTCATGCTTGGCTCTAGAGGCCAAGCCTTTAGTCCGATTGGGCCCAAATTTTTAATTTATTGAAATTTATTTAATAAATAAATTATTGTCCCTAAATGTTGAATAACGCAGTTATAGCGGCTACAAATGAGACGGTCGCTCACTTCGCGCGCAGCGACACTCTCTGCTCTTATTGTGTAAAAATGCCAAACAGAGAAACTAGGTACATATAGGTAGTTGTCAACTTAGATCATAGAAACGACATGTTTATTTTTTAAACAGAATTATTCGTATCCCTGTAACTTTCGCCGAGTTCATAAATATGGAAACAAGGAAGAAAAATAGCTTCAAACAAAAAGCTAACGTTAATGTAAAATCAAATAACGACGAATCGTATAATTTTCAGCCACAACTGTAGATATACACGGAAAACGTAAAAGGTCCTTTCACAAACCCGAAATAAATATCTCACTTTTCCATTAAGGACATAAAAGCAATTCCGCGAGAGCCGAATAATAACGAGGGCCAGCGTTGTCCGGCCGTGGCCTCCTCCGAGTTTTATTTGCATCGGGGGCCTCGTCTCGGGCACGGCCTAGGGCGCCTCCGATTGCCCCAATAATCGCTATTGTGTGGCGCTTGCGAGGCTCGCGGGTGAACGCGGGCGCGCGTGGGTGGGACCCGGGCCGCGGCTGCGAGCGAGCTCGATGCGGCAGGCAACGCCGCCGCCGCCACCCGCCGCCGCGCCCGTGCCAGCTCCGGGCGGCCTCTTGTGCAACTTCCAAATTGCATGCGCCGCAGAAAACTTCCACCTTTGAGAAAATTCCAAACGCTCCGACGTGCTCTCGATGTAAACTTGCAATAACCAGATACGTAACCACCGGAATTGGCAATCTATTCCTATATTGTTGTTGTTGCCGAACACGCGGTAGGTGAGTTATTTTGCACATGTTCGTTGAAGAATTTAGTAGTAGATAAATCAAATAGGCACAAGTGGACCCTGAACAGAATCATATTCATGAAAGTGTATATCTGCCCATTTAAATTTTGCATTGATTAACTGGTGGCTACCCTTTGTAATATTAAAAGCATTCAACGCTGTTTTCAATATACATAGATGATATGCTAATTTATAAATAAATTATGCTACTAGCTGGACGGTCTACCAGATACTCATTCAACGTTGTTTTGTGATATATAACGCCTAATTATCAAAACGTCTAAAAAGCAAATTGACTACGATCCAAATTGGCAAAAACGTATATTGCCTACTTTGCAAAACGTCTAAAGTGCAAATAGACTACGAAACAAATTGCATAGAATGTCAAATTGCTTTTTAGACGTTTTACAACTTAGGCAATTTGAGTTTGAGCCTTTGAGGCATACTACAATTATTTTAGGCATTTTGCTTCACAGGCAAATTGCTTATTATTAGATACGATCATAACCGCTTTTTTTTTGATTTGGGTGAGATTCGATGCTGGCTGTCCGGAGTACAGATGGAAAAGATCCAAAGTGCCAGACATATCTCTCTTATCAGGCAAGCCGTTCACACTAGAGACTATTTAGAAACCCTGGTTTGGATGGGTTACGATATTGTTCCTGTAAGATATTATCTGTATCTATGGGAAGATTTATAGTCTAACTTATAACATGGATTGAAAAAGACAGTGTTTGAAAGAAATGGTTGAAAATGTTTATGAGTAATATCGATTTACGATAATAATGTCCAATCTGAAAAATGTTCATCCTGAAAAACGTCCAATCTGAAAAATGTCTAATCTGGAACATTTTACACTACAGAACCTCAAAAACCGCTATTTATTTATTTTTCAGATTGGTCATTTTTCAGGTTGGACGTTTTTCAAGTTGGACGTTTTTCAGATTGGACGTTTTTTAGATTGGACATTTTTCTAATTGGACATTATTCAGTTTGGATATTTTTCAGTACGAGCATGGTCGTTGGACATTTTTCAGATTGGACATTATTACAGTAAATCGTAATATCGGATATTTTTAGAATAGTCAATATGTCAATACACACTATTTTTGACCAAGTAAGTAAGTATGTAAGATATTTTAGAGGCATTGCTTGATTATTTTAAGGCATTTACGCAGAGAAACGTCAGTGATATGAGTATGTTTTTGTTCACACTTAATTCTCTTAGAACACAGAAGCGGTAAGAAATAAAGTTAAAATTAAGACGCGAGTTTATGGGGCGTTACGGGGTGGAGGGCGCAAGGTGGGTGCCGGCCGGGCGACGGCGGGCGGGCGGGCGGGCGTGGCGCGGCGGCTGGCGTGGGAGGCCATTCGCATTCACCGCGCGAGCCGCGCCGCAGATAGCGGCAGCCGGAACACGTACTTCACTTCCACTAACTCCAACTATTGACAATATTAATGCACGCTTAGCAGGGCCGAGCGACGCCGTGCACCGCCTACAGAATATTGTAAAAATATCACCAATAAACACAATGCCTAATCTAATATTTGTAATAAATATAACGATCTGGACTATGACTAAAATAATACACATTGGTTCTGCACATTTCACATGCGCGTCGCTTATTGGCACTAATTTATTCCATTCCTAAAGCGAAGTCCCCGGAAGTAACGCAAATATTAGACGAGCTTCGGCCCAACGACGGCTGCCATTAATTCCAGAATTGAAATCTGGAATTGCGGTAGCGCGGTGGCGAATTTACATTCATCGCGGTAAGAACTTAAATCAAGTTCTCAGTTACGATTCGGTTGCGATATTATTTTATTAAAATATGTAAATGACGCCGTTCCAACGCGCAGACACTACGGTAAGGGCCTTACAATTGCGAGGGAGGATATCTGTAACGACACAACATTTTCATTATCGCGGCTGTTACCAACTTTATCACAAATTTTATAAGGCTTAATTAGGTATGTGTTATTCTCTACCCAGTTTACAATGAACAACTTTAGTATTATAATACTGTAGATCTAAATTAAGTTTATAAAACATTTGACAGAGTTTTTGGGTCCTAGAACACATAAAAATAAAAGAAAAAAACACTGAAAAGGTTATGAAACGATAAAGGTACCTACTTACACAAGGAGGATACAATCAACGAATGAAAGGATCTACCTACCCGTGCTAAATTCAATGCTCGTGTGGAATCTGAACACGTATACAGTTAGAAAAACGGGACCCGCAGTCCCAACTGGTTTAAAGCACAAAGCAGTTTTCAATTTATCGGGAATAAATGCTTCGGTTGGCAGCTCAGACACCCAATTACTGTGCACAAAAGCTGATTACCAGGCGGGTGCGGGCGCGGGCTTCCCCGGCCGAGCTGCAGCGATGCGCCCCGGAATATTTGAAAGACTTGCGAGGAACTCTTCATTTACTCTCTACACTAGACTAGACGGCGTCGCGGAGCGCTTGCTCGTGATTGAAACCAACGTCACACAGAAGCAAACAAACACTAATACGCCAGTGCTAATACTAATATTAAATTAATTGTTACTGTACCTACCTATATTTATATACAATTTAGGTTATTGCTTTAATTAACGACGTGGCTGATGTTCGGACACTGCAGTAATTTTTGGGTGAAGAATTAGTTCAACTTGCAAAAAATGTGGGGACTTTTAACATTATATGTAGCATGCAGCTACGTACCTCTCAATAAGTGGAGTGAGAGCGATGTGACTGCAACAAGGCAACAGCGAACATCTAGTATTCGAGAGTCTAGCGAGCGGGCGGGTGTCGCCAGATGAACTCCCGACAGCAAACGCCCTGGGAAATCATGAACGTCGCCGCTCCGATCCGACCTTAGCAAAATATGAATTCTGACACCGACGTTCTTAGTTTTATCTATATGTCGTGGGCTGATCGTAGAATTGGCCAGATCGTGATATGCCTAGGCATTTCATGATACGCTGCCATTTCAGGCCATATCACGATGCGCCTATGTCGGGCGGACTCGGGCGGATCGACGAAATAAATCAACTAACGATATTCCTAGCTGACTACTGCGCATATCGTTAAGTTGTTACATTTCACGCCGCCAAATGCGCCATTACCTGTGTGCAAAACGAATCATTTCCCAATTTTAGGTTATGTTAGGGAAACTAATTATTTTCCATTTTTGGGCTATGTTAGGTTAAGTTTATTTTGATTTTATAAACTTTGGACACCCTACAGTCGAAAGAACGATATGGCGGATGCATTTATTGATTCAGGCTGCTCCACGGATCAGAATGAAATGCCCAAATAATTGAATACACCTACATTTCATTTTTTATATCCCTACTTTCAAAATACGGTTTCAGAATGGTTATTGTAGATATTGAGGTTGTGGGCACGTAGACCAGACTTTTACAAAACACAAGGCTTTTATAGCATAAATACCATTGTATATAGCTGCGACTTCGACCGCGTTAAAAAGTACCCTACACTCGTAGGTACGTGTTATTCAAGGATATATGCTACCACTCGGCGATCGTCAATACTAGTATTAATGATCGCAGGCTACCACTATACCAAGTTTCATTAAAATCCGTCCAACCGTTATGGCGTGATTGAGAAACAAACATCCACTGTTTCGTGTTTATAATATTACTAGCCGATGCCCCGCGACTTCATCCGCGTTATAAAGTATTCATCCGCGTTAAAGTATACTATTTAATTGTTATTCAAAATTTTTTAACTTGTTCTAATCATGTTAGTTTCTTAGTTTTAAAAATTGTGAATAGATGGCGATAGGTGTATTTTACACCCCGCTATCATTTGGTTCTTCGCAACATATATAGATAAGCGTGCAAATTATCCACCAGTTTTTATCTCTTTATTATTAGTTAAGATAAGCGAGCAAATTATCCACCAGTTTTTACATTATTAGTATAGGTATAGGTAGATAATTTATTATAGTTGGATTTGAAACTTAATTGCATACTTTACCAAAATTCATTGTCATTATTTATGAAAGAAAATGTTCAGAAAGCGCTAAATGTTGTGAACATACCTACACTAATGCACCTAATGTCGCGTCCTCGTCGTATTGTATTCGTCCTTCATTAGCAGTGTAAACCGACGACGCTCTGGTTGAATTATGGGTGCGTGTCATGCGCTTAAGACGTATGCAAACAAGATTTATGTAATTAATTTAGGAGATAAGGGCAGGCACGGGAATACATACGTTATGGAGCACAAAGGACAAACAACATCGCCAGCCAAGCCCTGAATGTTGTGCCAGCTTTCTGTTTCGCGATAAAAACTACGTCTGACATATACACTGCAGTCGCTTCTTTTAAAGTAGACTACACTCTACTTAAATAGATGTTTCCTTCTACATACTCGCCATTTTATGGGGGTTCATTTTGGAAAAAAAATGTTTCATAGTTGCGTACATTTGCATAATAATAGGAGATATTATACGTAATTTAAATATGAAAGGTAGGAGATAAATGCAAGGGATGCCGAACGGGCAGGGACGAATACAGGCGAGCAGCCGACAGCTACGGCCGGAGATATTTACGTTTATCTTCGGGTAACGGCTTCATCGCAAGCTTTATTACGACATCCACTCACGTAATCCTCCGCCGCCGTCATAACTCCTCGTTTGCAGGCCCGCTACAATGTTCTACATCGCTTTTCCACTAGCGGTGTGCACTGCATTGCCTGTGTACGTACATAATTATTTAGCGAGCCGTTTCAACTAAGTTGGTCAGTTTTAATAGATGAAATGGAAAGTAAATTGTTGGAAGTACGAATCACCGATTTACTGTAATAATGTCCAATCTGAAAACCATAGTCACACCGAAAACCGAGAAGTACAGAAAAGAAAAAATAGAATAAAACCATAATAGGAGTTTTAGGGGACTTTTCTAAAGAAATAAGATTCTCGGATGAGAATTCTGATCAGATTTTAATTTAAAATACGAGTAGGTAAGGTACACTGTGAGTGTGCACAAATTTTATGTAAAATCGAGAAATTCTAGCTATTGTGTAAAATTGCCTGACAATGAAGTGAGAAATGAAAATGAAAATTGACCCTGAAATCATAAAAAAATCCGAGATATTTCAGAAAAATATTTTTTTACCGATCCCGCACATTGTGCATTGTGTACGTCTTACGCAAAAACATAAATGGCCGATTAGGTCGAGATTACTTAAAAGTGAAAATTCTGTGAATAATTGTAGTAGGAGTCATTTTTAACTTTCCCGTTGGATGGTTCTTCGTCGAGGTTGGGAGCGGATCCGACCCAGCAATAAATGAATATCGGATATGGAATCCATAAATACTCAATCTAAATTCGTAAATTTTCCTCGGGACCGTAAAAAATGAAGAGGTAATCCGAAATCGGCTTATGGCTGAAGTACCTATCTACTGTTGAAACATTTCTACCCCCGAAAGCGGTTTAACAAACCGCTTCATCAAAACTGAACTAGAGTATTTCCGTTTTTATTTAAGTAGAGATCGAATCAAAGAGAAAATATTTTCCTGAGTAAACATAACATAAAATCTAGCCCATCCGAGTTGATAAATTCAGGTGTACTTGCGGAGCTAGGACTGCGAACCTGCCTCTTACCAGATACTCAGATAATTCTAACTTCAAAGATAGGACGGTATACGTAGCATATTTACGGATTCATTTTGATACCTATATTTCACTAGCTTTTGCCCGCGGCTTCGCCCGCGTAAAAAAGGTTTTCCCGAAAGTTATCCCGCGGTAAAAATACATTTCGTAGTAGACATCACAGAGGAACCTTTCTGCAAAATTTCAAGTCTCTAGGCTCAGTGGTTTAGGCTGTGCGCGTTTCTTCCCCTATTTTACATACTTAGGGGTGGAATTGCCTAATAGCCTAAATACAAAATTTCACGTTTCCATCATTAAAAATGAGGGACTTTCATACAATCTTTGCACCCCTATTTCACCAACTTAGGGGATGATTTTTGAGACCCCATTTCTTAGGTGACGTCAGAGCTATATGAGGAACCTTTGTGCAAAATTTCAAGTCTCGAGGCTCAGCGGTTTGGGCTGTGCGTGGATCAGTCAGTCAGTCAGTCAGGTTCGCCTTTTATATTGTAGATTTAACTACAGCGTAAGTATATTAAGTTAAGTATAACATTACGTAACTTAGTGTAGAATGTAGTTACAGCAAGCTACAGTAAATGTAAGTTGAACGGTGCCGTAGAAAGGCCGAAATTGAGCGGGTGGGGATTGGAACACGACAGCTTAGTGCAGCTGCCGGAAGTAGGCTCTAACCGCCGCCGTATAATAGCTTCCAAATTGACCCTTCTACTCCGGTTTACGGCCGCCGCTTGGGTCAGCATTATCGAAGTACTTCACTACTCTGTAGTGTAGAAAAACACTTAGCTGCACCCCCAGCTGTAGAGAGATTGAAACTTTCATTCAATACATAACTCGCAATGATAATGATTTTTTAAATAATAATTTGCTTTATTTAAAAAATCATTAACATTGAGATTTATTTTATTCTTGTTTGTTTATTGGGTTTATCTTGTTTGTTAGGTTGTAATTTTTACAGATTTTAGTCGCTTCGATTCCCGGGTGTGGCAAGCGAATTTTCGAAAATCTTTGAATGCAGTTGTCTTTCCTTTCAAAAATAAAGGAATGTTTCCTTTGAGTAAAATTTTCTATTTACAGTATTAAGAGTACTTTCCCTCCAGGTGGCATTACAAAATTCCACCCTGTATATAACCGGCGACATAAACAATAAAATTAATTTTCATACAAAGGCATTAAGGCTGCCCGCACACATCTGGACACATATGGAATGTCACTCTTATTTCATATTGTTAATTCAGAAAGCCCGGAATTGCACACAATTTATTACTCTTAACACAAACACACACACATTTTTACAGATTATAATTTTTTCAGATCTATCTGTCAGAATGATAATGAGGAACATTGTGACGTATGGTTTATGATTCATAAGGAATCATAAAGTTCGTCAGTAACATTCTGACATAACTTATGAATTCCGGATGGGAAGAGTTATGAATTCATAACGCGCATCTTTCCATACATTTTGTACGAGTCAGCACACACGGTACTGCACCGGAATCAGATTCTGAATTATCTCAGTTGCTGGAAACGATAGACATGTTGCACGTGTACGTATTGATTAAAAGTTCATTTTTTACTGTTAATATATTGTAGCTCTCCCATAATCTGATCACATTTAGGGTATAAATTATTTATTATACCCTTATATAAATTTCATATTATTTACCAAAGACGTTCGCCTGAACCATGAAACACGAGACCACTGATCAATTTGAATGTTTAAGATATGTTCACACGGATATTAAATATGCAAGGCAAGAAATGAAATTCCGAGTATGAATTCAAAGAGATATTCCGGCTGTGTGTAGCTGGCCTTAGTTATTTCCTTTTATAGCAAAGGCAAACGTCAACCGCCCGACGGGGCATGGTATGAGGATAGTGAAATACATAAAAGGGACGAGTCGCACGAAATACTGGCATTGTAGGATCCTAAGCCCTGTTTAGATTAGATCAGGCCTTCGAAATAACAGTGAATGAGGACGTGGATTAACTACGGTCCGGGGCACTCCGGCCCGTGCGCCTAATGGGGCACCGTTAGGGCAATGAGGGGCGCGGGAAGACAGGGAGGGGGGCGGCCGCACTCTCCACTCGAAAACGTTCATCGCAATTTGTCGTTCCACATCGAAATAAAATATCGATGCTAACAAGTTTTGTTCACCACCAGGTTTAAGATTTATAGGTACTTAATTGTATTGTGATATATAACTCAGTGGTACAGGTCTGGATTTGAAAATTCGACCTCATGACCGTGAGGCCAGCGCACTACTGATTATAGGCTACCACGTCTTTTACAACATATAAAAATAGTGATATAACATAAATAAATAGTTTAGTAAATTTTACTGAATTAACATAAGCACTTACCTATACTTTCGATAACCAATAGTATACTTGATCGAAGACCTATACCTACCTAACCAATTTCATAATAAACAGCATATTTCAGTGTTTATCTTTTTCGTGTATTTTACATAAACATAGAGGTCCCGCTCAAAATCAGAATCTGAACCTTTTGGATGGTAGCTAATTATTGGTTGATTAATCCTACTATCCTACTCCTACTAATATTATAAAGGCGAAAGTTTGTAAGGATGTGAGGATGTTTGGATGTGAGGATGTTTGTTACTCTTTCACGCAAAAACTACCGAATAGATTTTGACGAAACTTGGTACAGTGACAGCTTATATCAACAAGAAAAACTTTTCTACGCGGGCGAAGCCGCTGGAAAAAGCTAGTTATTTATACAGTTTCTTATGACCGACCATGCGCAAAGCTACGATTCCAACTTCAAAAGTCACTTATAATATTACGACAGTTCCAGTCCCTCCCGATACGTGGTGTTATTATATAGTTACGCTGTAAACAACCACAGCCCATACGCGAAAGGCATTATGTAAATGTAGTGACGGGCGGGATAAAAACGTCCCAGTAACCGCGACTCGATTCAGGGCTATGCGGCGAGCGCTACAGATGTCTGTAAGGCAAAGAAGAAAGGGCCGAAATTCATTTTTCAATGTCAGAGAAGAAAATTCATTACAACTTTGAAATTACTAATGGCTAAACGGACGGAGTAAAATTTGCTCTTAATTTGTACTGAAACTTTTTTCACGAATTTAAAGAAACTTTCCGAAATGACTTTTGAAGTGAGAAAGATGGGAGAAGTGCTAATGATTATTGTTTTGTTTGTTGTTCTTCAAAGAGCTTTTGAAAGATTATTTATTTAAGTTGCCGATTAATCAAATGGGGAGATTGAACGGAGTCTTTGCTACGATAAAATTTGTTTGAAGAAGTAACGAAGGCTAAATTGTAACCTCAATTTCTGTTACGTCTTAAAGAGTCACCTCGGCTTTATCTGCATGGAAAATATAGTTATTAGCGGGTTTGTCCAACTAGTTATACTATTAGTTATACCGTATAACAAATTGGACAAAAAAAGTCCAAATAGTTATACTGCTCAGTATAACTAAATGGATCCGATTAATTTGGGTTGGATTCGTCCATTTTGTTATACTCGCATATAAACAATGGGTTTATCAGTTTTTAATATTTATGGGGTACTAGTTGGACAAACCCTTATTAGCTAGGTACTTATTATTCGCTATTGTGTACTACGCCCAGCACGTTCACAATAGCTTTTATTTATATACATGAACTTTAATCCAGACGCACATCAACCTCACAATAAGGTTTAAAGATACTTGATTCACATAAAAGACAAACGTGAATTAGTACATCAGAAGACAATAATAATTTGGTATAATTTGCAGTAGTCATTCGCACCGTAAAGGATCACTCGAAGAGATATATTTCATGACGTTGGAATAAGTTAGTGACGCTATTCATAGGCGACGGATGGAGTGGCCATATTAAAAGTAATAAATCCATAGCGAGGATGATCTCCACCAGTTGGAGCGGCCACCGAACGGACGCGGAGGCGCGTACGGTCGGTCGGCCGCCTCGCAACGTCGTCGTCGCCCAGAACCATCCGATATTAGTTTACTTTTCCTCTCCAACTTACTTTATTAGTTATCCACCCGCGAGAGCTGCCGCTGATAGTTTTCCAAGTTATTGAGAAGCCAAGACGCTGAAAGTGTGCTGGATAAACTTGAGATTTCTTATTGCCACACAAAATATCAATAGCGTGTAAGTATGCCGCACGTGTCAACGACATGATTATACGAAAACTAGGTTCAGTATTAGGCTGAAAAGTACATGTGTTTAATACATGACGTAAGTTTTATGTTGACGGTCGCTGTTGATACAAATAAATCGGTTTTTAATATTATATTTGACGAATTGTAACAGTGCAATCACAATTTCATTTCAAGAAAAAAAATATTATTTTCCGAGAAACGTTTCACAGAACAATCTCTTCGCATGGGTACACCTACCGATCTCTTTGTTTAAATTTGGTAGTTTTATGAACCGAAACAGAACGGATGGCAGACGATGCTTTAAAACGACGCGAACAAGAAAATCCGATTCAATAAACTAAACATAAAATTGTGTATGCTAGTAGTACCTACTACAGCTGAGGGATATTCATGGAGGGTTGTAAGACAAGAGGAATAATAAGCGGGCGAGTTATTAACATAGATGCAAATGCGTCGTTACGCTGCAATAGCACGCGCGGGACTCGCTCGGGGGTTCGCGGCATGTGGCTCCAACTCCCGCAACACTCTTGCAACATATAAGTTTCACCAACTAACACAGACAATGCTATCTCTTTACAGACTAAGAAATACGTCTGGCGCATTATTCCACATCCAGTGTTTTAAAATAAATTACACCATACAAAATAACGACGGTGATGCATGTTAATTGGATACAACAGCTTTTTACCGTTTGACGTGACCTTATTTCTTATGTTTTGTTTTATTTACGTCTCATTTCATTTTCATATGAAATGATATGTTATTATGGCGAAAAATGTATCCTATTTCGAAATATTAGCATCTGCGTACATTTCACAACATTATATACGGTTGACAAAAGAAAAATCCCGTCGCCTTTATTAGGCTTCGGAAACGATGACGGTAAAATCCCTGATAGACTGAAAGCAGGTCAGGCGGCTTTCCGTTGACAACAACAGCTTTGTTAGGAAGGATTTTATTGGCACAAATATTGTCCAAGTCGAGCTGCGGCGCACACTCACTGTGATTTACCGAGCTGTTTACGCGAGCCATCTCCACTACCAACATTTTTACAGCGCCATTTGCCCGAATCAGATATATTTCATACAACACAAATCATCTTATCTATATTTTTATGATTAGGAAAATAACATAACTTTTAACATAGGTAGTTTTATAATTTGAATAAGTACTTATTTTTTATAAACTTCTTAATTCATATTAACGTACTTAACGTCATAAAGAATTAATTGGTACATTTTAAATTGTAAATTTTAACGAATAGTAAAGGAATCGTAATTGTCTGAAAATAATTACTTGAACCGATTAGACCATAGAGTTAGTATAGTATACTAACAACTCTCTGGATTAGCCCACCTAAATTCATTAGAAATTACGATATAACATGTCTGTCTTACGAAAGTGGTATAACTTAGAGCTTAGTTAGGCGACACTTGCGACAGACAAAAATTGCAAAATATAAAATGTATGTAAAATCTCACAAAGTACATAAGCTAAATGTAAAAACATTAGATATTTTGTGCAATGAGGGTTTTGTTTACGTACGTAAGCCAAATCGCTCCTCAACGAATATTTACTCTGTTCCTAAATTATTCTAAAATCCTTTTGAGAAAGATAAAAAGAAATGATATCCATTGCAGAAAAGAAACTTGGATTCCAAGAAATAAAAATAGCCCTTAAGCCATTGAAACATTAACGGAGTTTCCACGTTAACTTTTTGTATAAGTAGAAAAGTTGCGGAGGCATTTTCCAATCTCAGAGCGAGGCCCGAGAGTGGTAGCTTGTCATTATGGCGCCCGACGCGCCGCCCGCGCCGCCGCGCCGCACCCAGCCGCCAGGGGAAACAATCTCACCTCGCTTGCTGTGTCAAGGATACGCTCCCCATCTAACTTTAGCACCGACCAATAATAAATCAAACTTAACTTTCAAACCTACTACGGATGAAAAACTTTAAAAAATATAAGCAATTAGTACCTACTTATATTTGGTATCTAAAGTGAAATGCAAACACTAAAATGTTATCGAATTTTGTTGGATCAAGAGAAAGGGAGCCAAAGTAAACGAAGTTATCCCATTAGTAAGCCTATTTCAAGACGCAATAAATTAAAGCCAAACATTCAGGATGCGCCGAAATCCGATCTATAAGGAAGGTAGTTAGTCGTCCTCAATAAATTGGAAATTTACATTGAAAAGAGGGCGATGCTGATGATAAGTTTTATTTGTAGGAGGACGTCTTTGAAATTTGATATAATTATTGGAAATAGTTATTTTGTTTCACTGTCGAATAATATGAAAAAGATAGTGGATTTGATCGATAGAAAAAATTGACATTTTGGGATGTGGTCATTACGGTACGAAGCCAAATGTAGTTACGTAAAAAAATCGGAATGAAAATAAGTAGTTATGGGAAGTTAGAGCCTTGGTAATGAGAGCAGAAAGTGTGCTAATCCTTTTATCTAAGCCAAGCACGCGCTGGCGCTGGGTGTGGTATACCTATACTGTAGACTGTAGATACTGTTGAGCTTTGCAGGCGGGGTGGCGGCGGCATCGCACCTGTTCGACCACACTCCGCTATAGCCAACTGTAATCTCCCTCTTTTTATCATCTCGTCTCAGTCGTTTAATTAACGAAGGACTCACGGTTGAAGATACATTTATGTTTAATGATTAACACTTCAGAGAGAGTAATGTGCTGTGCATAAAAACACTACTAACATCAAGTCAGGCATAAAAAAAACAAACAAGCGACCTAATTAACGCCGAATAGTTTTCAAGGAGCTTTTAAATATAAAACAAGTTCCTTCTTAATCACGGCGCGATAAGAAAGGTACATTAAAAAGGTCTGGCGTGACAACAAATCTAAAGGAAAAATCTCCGCCTCTGAGCCCAACGGTGATAAACGAGAAAAACTTTGGAACTAAATGGAGCATTCGAGACGGCGGAGCTGCGCTGCTCTCGTAGAATAATACTTCTCTCGAAGAAATAACACTTATAGTCCGCGAGGCTTAAAATCAAATGTCTCCGTTCTAAGTTTCGAGCGGATCGTAGCAGCGAGCGTATCTTGAGCAATTGCCACAGAAACAAATGTATTTTTATCTGTCATACTTTAAGATTATAGCGAAACAAGAATCTAACGTAAGGACGCGAACATAGTTTATTAACTTATTGTTTAGTTTATTACCTATCTTTCAATTCGACTTGTAAAATTTCAAATGATGTCAAAAATGTATTCGCAGTCTTCAGAGGGCGACATTGATGGGTGGAAAGAGTAGAGGCGGATTACTCAAATTTACATTAAAACGGGTTTTCCGGCAGCCGGGCGGGAGTGACGAGGCAGCGAGTGTTTCGACGCGACAGAATGGACGCGCGACACGTCAGGAGGGCCTCGACCGGCCCGGTCCGGTAAAATCACGCATCCCAAGAGAACGCACACCTCGCAACGCCAGGATTATGTTATATGGAATTAATTGTCGCGGCGCGTCGGTTTACGGCCACCGTCGAAATTACCTCGCAAAATAAGGGTCGGTTGGTTGTTTTGTTGCCATAAACTTTCGTAATTTGATTAATTTTAGTGTAGGGAACTTCATAACGCGTGGAAATTGGAATAAGTTACTGGCAAAATAACAAGTTATTATCGCTAACGAAGTTGGGTGTTAATGTTGCATGGTACCTAACGTACATAGGTATGTGATTAGTAGCGCGTTAGCGATAGTATCGGGGAGAAGTGGCGGCGATCGGCACGTGCGGCGAGTCGAGTGCAGCGGCTGTGTCAGCGAGCCCAGACTGAATGGCGTTGCGGAGTGCGGCGCGGCAAGTGCCCCACGTCAATTACGTCCGATTGACAACTTAACCGCCCGCCCGTACCTCGTACTTCGAACACAATGCATCATCATGATAAGTACATAAAGCAGTAAAGTGTCACGTACCAGTTTATTTATTTTTAATAGTTACGAGATCCTATAGGTTCATTCAATTTACTCAAAGGCCAAAGCTATATACAGACTACAGACGTGAGATGAATACTGATTACATAGTATAATATTTAGGTACGTATTATCTGCCTGGATTATAGACATCAAAGATCGCAACAAACCACATAAGAGCTGTGATGTCCACCCGGCCGAGATAAAGTACATAAATAAATAGTTCTCAAAACTATCTTCGTTTCCAATAGATGACAATAGACGATTAAACCGAACCGAACCTAGGTACGCCCTCGTTGAGAGGGTAGGCCTGAGCCCCAGCAATGGGGAGATTAATAGGCAGTTGATGAACCTAGGTACACATAAAACGTTAAATTCTAGTGATGCAACGATTATGTTGGCGACTTTTTGGAACTATTTACTTTTTATAGGCTTTTTAAATATAGAATTTATAGTTTTGTTTTTATACGTTTTTACTGTCAGATTGCGGCTTTTTTTTGCTAACACTATATGTTCTAATGTGCTATTATATTTGTGTATCAAGAAACTACGCTTTCCTTTCCGCCTGCAACGTCCTCAACGTTTTATCCTCAACATTTGGTCCTTCGAGCCGGTATTATTTTTAAAAAAAAACCAGGCGTAAAACGCAAAGATGGTTAAAACGAGGGCCGCAGCAGCGGTAAATGAAAGTGAGCAGCAGACGTCCGCCGGTGCGCCTCTGGAACCACACGTTGGTACAGGTAATGGCGAACGAGCCAACAGTTGGTGTGTAGCTAGTCCTCCTTGTGCTATGAAGGAACGTGAGGTTAGCCGTCAAGGCTCAGTTCTATATAGTGAGGGTTCTACACGTTCATCAGCGATTGCAATAACTCAAAAGTCTGCAATCAAAGCTCGTCTCGCTCGACGCATGGCGGACCTAGTGGCTGAGCGCGAGCGCCTGGCCGCTGTAGAGCGCGAGCGCGTGGCCGCCGCAGAGCGTGCCGCGGCCAAGGCCGAGCTTCTAGCCGAGTTAACCGCTGTTCACGCAGTTTTAAGAAGAAGCAGCCGCGCGTCTCGTCACGCCGTGGATCGGGGGTTAGAGGCCAACTATAATATTTCCCGGTGTGATGGTAACACAATAACCGTGTTTCAGGTAATTAGGACAAATTGTCGTATAGTTGAGGCAGGTGGTGCCGTCATCAATGACCGCCTGTCGGTGCCGCTGCCCTGGAGCCAATGCGGGACCGCTGTAGCGGGCGGGGTGATACCCCAGCCTATCCTGCCTGCCCCTCCGCGCCCGTCGGTGCCGCTGCCCTGGAGCCAATGCGGTACCGCTGATGCGGGCGGGGTGATGCCCCAGCCGATCCGCTCGTCGGTGCCGCTGCCCTTGAGCCAATGCGGTACCGCTGTAGCGGGCGGGGTGATGCCCCAGCCGATCCTGTCTGCCTCTCCGCGCCCGTCGGTGCCGCTGCCCTGGAGCCAATGCGGTACCGCTGTAGCGGGCGGGGTGATGCCCCAGCCGATCCGCTCGTCGGTGCCGCTGCCCTTGAGCCAATGCGGGACCGCTGTTGCGGGCGGGGTGATTCCCGAGCCGATCCTGTCTGCCTCTCCGCGCCCGTCGGTGTCGCTGCCCTGGAGCCAATGCGGTACCGCTGTAGCGGGCGGGGTGATGCCCCAGCCGATCCTGTCTGCCTCTCCGCGCCCGTCGGTGCCGCTGCCCTGGAGCCAATGCGGTACCGCTGTAGCGGGCGGGGCGATGCCACAGCCTATCCTGACTGCCCCTCCGCGCCCGTGGACGCCGCCGCCTGTGATGCCTCAGTGCGGCGCCCCGGTTGCGCCATCGGAGTGGCCTGGCCTCCCCTGCTCTCCTCGCCTGATGGCGCCGCCGCCCATGGTGGGCAAGCTCGGCGCCCCTTTGGCGCGGGAGATAGCAGGTCTGCCCAATGTTTTGTCTGCCCCTCCGCGCCCGTGGACGCCGCCGCCTGTGATGCCTCAGTGCGGCGCCCCGGTTGCGCCATCGGAGTGGCCTGGCCTCCCCTGCTCTCCTCGCCTGATGGCGCCGCCGCCCATGGTGGGCCAGCTCGGCGCCCCTTTGGCGCGGGAGATAGCAGGTCTGCCCAATGTTTTGTCTGCCCCTCCGCGCCCGTGGACGCCGCCGCCTGTGATGCCTCAGTGCGGCGCCCCGGTTGCGCCATCAGAGTGGCCTGGCCTCTCCTGCTCTCCTCGCCTGAAGACGCCGCCGCCCATGGTGGCCCAGTGCGGCGCCCCTTTGGCGCGGGAGGTAGCAGGTCTGCCCAACGTATTACATAATCATAATTGTGTCGACACTGCTCAGTTGCTCAGACATGCGGAGTACCTAGCATCCCCAAACGTGACCAATTATCATCATCATCATCAGCAGTCCAAGTTCAAGCTTGAACTTTTACCTGACTCTCTTACGCATGAAGCGAATATTCATTTTGGCATTCTGTCAGAATCCGTATTTCAACGTGACATGTCAAAACCATTTAAGTTAGAAAGAGTTCACCTTACCTCTGACGATAAAGTTTCTACATTGTCAAAAGGTTCCAAAAAAGGTTCCAAAAAAGGTTCCTATCTTACTTGTCGAAGTCAAAACCAATATGACATTACTTGTTGCCGCGAATCCTTACAGCTGTCATTAGACCGCCGCAAATGTCTCAAAAGAGGATTTCATTGGTATAGGAAGAGAAAAAAAAAGGAAAGGACAGGACTGACGAATTCGAAATTTGGCTTCACATATTCGCTGATCTTAGTGAACACGCGTACGCTTGTGTGGCGTTCTGCCGTTTATGTAAATTCCAACGGAAACGTCAAACTTGCCCTTATAGGCGGTAAGGCCCGCCTGTCTCCTTTGAAGCCTGCGATTCCGAGGCTGGAGCTTCAGGCCGCTCTTATCGCCGCCCGTTTTGCTATCTCTATCTTTACTTTGCTATCTATTATATATTTGCTATCTCTATCTAAACAGTTGGAGATATGTCCCATCACTTTTAAATGTAAATGTCGCCGACGATGCCACGCGCGTTCAAGTTAACTTCAACTCGTCTTCTCGTTGGTTCACTGGGCCCTCATTTCTGCTTTTGAAACCGGAGCATTGGCCCCTTGAGCCAACGGTTGATGTCCCACTGATTCTTGAAGAGATGAGGCCGGATCAAGAATTGGTGGCACTTAACGTTCAACAACCGCCTAAACTTCCTTCACCGGTAGTTGCGGATCAGTCGCATTTTAGCAAATGGCTTCGTTTGGTTCGGGCTACTGCTCGAGCGCACCATTGCGTGAAAACCTTTCGGTCCGCTTTGCAACAAAGAAGTCCAAATTCCAAATTAAATTCACTTAGCTCTATTCAAAATTCCAAAATGTGGTATCCTGTACTTTTGGCGGAAGATTTGGTACTAGCGGAACAACACCTGCTACAGCAGTCACAATTAGATTCTTTTATAGAAGAAGTGACTCGCCTCCATGTTTTTCTACCCCCTGTAAGCATTTTATTTTCTTATATTTATTGTTATTTGAAGAACTGGTCTCTTGCTTTGGAAAAGGAAGAATCGGTGCCGTGCGTGATGTTTCCACTCAAGATCTGAATCCAATCGTGCTGGATGGCAAACATCCGATTGTACGCCTACTTATCTTGCACTATCACGTCAAGAGCTCGCATGGGAACACGGAGACAGTTGGTAACGACGGATGAAATACCATGTGACACGCCTCAGGCCAAGTGTTAAGTCAGTAGCGAAGCAGTGTCAGCAGTGTTAAATTGGAAAACCACTCCGCCCTCTCCACCATTCGGCAACCTTGCTGAAAAGATCGACTCGATTGGGCTCGATTATCTTGGACCTGTAAATGTAACCATCGGTCGTCGCCATGAGAAGCGTTGGGTCGCCTTGTTCACCTGTCTTCTCGCCTGGTTCACCTGCTTAACAAGAAGAGCCGTTTATTTGGAAGTCGTCGCCAGCCTAGCTTTCCATGGATGCAGCCATTATGTGTATACGGCGATTTATCGCCAGGCGGCACTGGGCTGCACCGTCAAACTACGTTGCTGCTCGAGGCATAGGCCACAAACAACTCGTGGTCCCTGACGTACGTGTCCGTGGCCCCCGACGAGGCATTGACCCCATTCCATTTTTATGTACCTACTGAAATGTTGTCGACCCGGTACTCATTGCGGATGGATCGTTGCCTCGTAACACTTGGCCTCGGGGAAGAGTAGCGCAGACCTGGGCAGGACAAGATGGCATTGTGCAGATAATCGAAGTAGCAAAGAACGGAGGCACCATAAAGAGACCAGGGCTAGGTACGTCGCTTTCCAATTTAGTGTGTTTCAACACGGGGGATGCCATGTTGGCGACTTTTTGGAACTATTTACTTTTTATAGGCTTTTTAAATATAGAATTTATAGTTTTGTTTTTATACGTTTTTACTGTCAGATTGCGGCTTTTTTTTGCTAACACTATATGTTCTAATGTGCTATTATATTTGTGTATCAAGAAACTACGCTTTCCTTTCCGCCTGCAACGTCCTCAACGTTTTATCCTCAACAGATTACGTAGCGGTGCATCAGAAGCCGGTAGTTATCGTACTTTTGCGATTAATACCGATACGATTTACCGTACAATGAATACGATAAGTAATCTTTAAAAAAGTGGCGCCCAACGGAAAAGCATGCTAAAAAGACCGACTCTGAAAAGCTATTATCCAAAGCCGCAAAACACTATAAATTATTGGTTTGAAGTTCTTAAGAAAATTATTTTTGTTGTGCTACACGTACACTCCTTTTATTGACCGAGCGAGCGAAGCGAGCGAAGCGTCTACGTTTCGAGACTGGCCAAAAATGCTCTTGTCCGGCTGTCTGTCTGTCTGTCTGTAATTCTCTACAGGTCGCATTTTTCAACCGATTTTGACGAAAATTTGGCATATGTATAAATTAATTAAACCTACAAAATGAGTAGAATAAAATTTTGAAAAACATTTTTTTTAGAACTTTTTTTTTCTTGTGAATCCCATAGTGTGGGATATCGTTGGATAGGTCTTTCAAAAATATTGCTGGTGTGTGAATACCATTTTTTCGATTTAGGGATCCGTTGGCGAAATATTAAGCTTTAAAGCGGTAATTTTCGTTAGAGTCACGTGTCCCCCCCCCTGCCAGCTAAACGGTTGCTTCTGGAAATGTGAAAAAATTCATGGCAGTAGCATATATAACGTAGTTACAAGGAAAACTATTACGGCTAAGTAGGTTCTATTAGTTTTTGAGTAATAGTGGATCGACTTAAGAAAGTTGAAAAAATAAATGATGTTCATAGAACTGCATACGTAAAATGGAAAATTATTTTTTTCCGCGTGATATCCATGGTGAGGGGTATCGTTGGATGGGTCTTTCAAAAATATCGCGGGTGTGTGATAAACATTTTTCGATTCAGGGATCCGTTTGCGAAATATTAAGCTTTAAAGTGCTAATTTTTGTCACTTTAGTAGGTACTTTTTCTGTTTCCAAAGTTGACTTTTGTTGGTTTCTTTTAGGTTTGGTTTATAAGGGCTGGCGAGGTCTACTGTTCTCACGGAACTACTAGTTGGTAAATCTTGTTTGAGAACTTGTAAAGTGAGATAAGTCGTCTAATTGTGCCAATTTCTGCTTCTGACAGTTTATTTTGCTGCTGTACTTTAAATTTTTAAACTTCTATTATTCCAAAATAAAAACATTATTGGAAATAGCACATTCACTTTGTAGTTGTAATTCAACTGTAAACGTAATAAATAACGATTCGTATCGTGATCGTAATGGCCGAATCGTTGCATCCCTAGTAATTCATTATTTAAAAGAAGCAAGTCTTTTTAATTTCAGACATACCAGTTGCTTTCATTAGAGTTCATGTTCCGTAAAGCGCTTTGGAAAAATCTACTTTTACGTACGTATGAAAACAAATTTCACTCAGAGGGCAATATCATAATGGAGCCGCGTGGCTTTGGATATAGCTGCATTACATTCACGTACTCGGAGCGCGCTGGTGCTAACCGCCACTGGATAGCTTTCTATTACTATATGAGTGGTAAAGGGGGGTTACTTAGCGCTAATTCGCTTGTGCAATGACATACTTTCATTTCAAAGTGGTACTGCAATGTGTGGCGCTTGTTTACTTCAGTACTTGGCTTTACAGTAGATAACTAAAGCTAGGTAACTAACATTAAACACAAACGAATATGAAAAAAAATGAAAGTGTATTTTTAAGAAATAATATATAGATACTCTTAATCATAATTAACTATCTTTACAGTGATCATATTTTCTTCATATCATGTGATCATGATTCTTTTTGTTAATTTCACTCCTCCTACCCAAACAGAAGTTTTTGGCAAAAGGGCAGGAATCACTAAAAAGCCCCAGCTACCGTGATTTCACAGGAAGTAGAGTAGGCAAATACAGAGACCGTTGAAGTGATTTCATTTGAACAAAGTTTCTCTATCAACGAAATTCAGAGTGTAATTTGCGAGCAGGGGAAGTTTCACCTTATCACAGAATTCCACGTGGAGTGTTTTGTCGAAATTCCTAATTTTATTCACTGCCTGAACAAAGTTTTTTGGCATCATTTAATATTATGTAGTAGCGTCGTAGGACTTTAAGCACAAGCGATAGGTGAAGATAATTACTTTTTGCTCAGCTATTAGACATTATGTTACTTACTGTCAAATTCGGATGATGAACGAATACGAGTAGTACCTATAGTAACCATTCATTTTCATTTTGCTAAAAGCGGAGTTACATAATCACATTTTGTTTAAAAATAAGATTCTACTTATTTTATCAGATATTAACCGAAATCAATACAATACACTCAATATGAAAAAAAAAAAAAAGCAATAACAGAAGCGGGCTTTCACCAAGCTAAAAAGTAAAAAAAAGGAAACGCTATGCTCCGTTGGTTCGGACATTTCAACCCAATGGACAACGAAAATTTTATGAAATAGGTAAGTCGGTACAAATAGAAAGTTAGGGAAGACTGGAAAGTATTTTATGTTACGGACTATATCACGCATGGGTCTTGCGGCATGGCCAGTAGTGTAAGAAGTGATTGATGATGAAAGGGTTGCAATTACTCGTACTAATATCATAGAAGAAGAGCTAGAAGTGAAGAGGCATCAATCTAGGTATAATGCAATTAAGTGTAGGAAAATAAAACTCCTTATAGTTGTCTGTTATTATTTTAGTTATCGTTCAGAGTAAGTTATGAAACAAAACCACAAAAGGCATAGGCGTCTGATGAGTTGATGAGAAGTTGGCATTGATAAACAAGAATATATAGACCTGTTATATTCACCAGGAAATTAAGCCGTCATAAATTGAATAACATTTGAATGATCTATAAAAAAGTATAATGTGTTAACAAATTATCGGAGTTGGTCCAGACGTCGGTGGCACGTTCCCGTAACGAATGGGGCGCAGCGTGACTCCGGCTCGTAGACGTGGCGCAGCGTAATTGGAAAGATGCTACGTAGAGTAGTCGTACGACTGCTGAACGCCCTATCCTATCATTAGCGTCAATCACAATTTACTATTACCCTAACTATACGTTGACTAACCTGACACAATTTTTTGTGGACAGTTTAACCCTAATCGTCTTTTACGTATGTAAACTATGAGTGTCTGTTATGAGTGAGTGCTACGTGTGGCAAATAGTTAATTTTAATTTTAATTAATTTTACGTGCAACCAATGTGTACCAATATCATCAAAGGCCCCCGACGAACAAAATGGAGGGGTGTTATAAGTTTTACGCATAAGTTTGTGTATGTATCTGTTTCTCGTCACAGCTTCGTAGCTCATCAACGAGTGGTCTGGTGGTTATGATGCGGTATTAGTTAAAAAGTAAATATTTCAGGATTGAATGTTAGCCACATTTGGTTATTGGTCTCCGAGATCTTCAACTTTCTTCACATTGGTCAACGTGCTCGGCAGTTCATCTACGAGTATGGTCCGATTTCGACGCCATTTTCTGGTTACCTTACCGCCTGACCTTCCTTTTGCGGTCGGGGAAATTGTTAAAATTAAAAATTTTATGTAATAACATATACCAAGTATTAAGATGAGGTTACGAGTATGTATCATCAAAAATACTATTTAAATGTTCAAATATCTAAAAACGTGTATTACAGTACAATCACAGCCCAAGTAAAGACTGGCTTAATTGTTTCGATATACTGGTTAATTTTATGATTTGAATTAATCAACTACGTGTGGGTGCTAACGACATTGTTTGTTCCCCTGGGGAATCACTAAGAAATAGATGTTAGAGTAGGTGAAGAAAGCGTTTTGCGTGGGTAATTAAACGTCCCGGGCGGCACAGTTTATGTGACGATTAGTGAGCCGGGCGCGCAGAAGGCTCGGCCGTTCAATTTGCCGCTTCACTTGACACAATTCGACGCCTGACTCGGGGACAATCGCACTCGAAGCCCCGTCGACCTCCTTATCTCCCGCCGAGGTAATCTTTCCTTCCCTCGGCAGCAATAACTCCAAGTGTGCAGGATTACCTGCGAAGGGGCTTCGTGAGCCAACCACCTCCACAAAGGTTATCGATTTAAACATTGTGTACACGCGTCAGGCGTATTATTTTTATTGCGGTTTGGATACGGTACAAAATCCCACCAAAGTTTTGCAAAATATCTAGCGTAGCATCAATACGAGTACATTTGAATCAGCGCAAGTCATTCGGCACTAGCTTCAGTTTTATAAGCACACGCTAGTAAGTTCCTCAACACCGCTTTAAATGAAAAAAAAAACTTGACAATCATCAGTTCCACGTACCTACATAAATTCTTATATACAGACAATTGTGTTTATACGTTGAATCGTAAATGATTGGGAAAAAATACATGAAAAGGCTGTCCTATAGGACATTAATTAGTTTAATCGAATTTCTGTGTAAGGCATATAAATATAATATTAAATTACCATTTTATAGTCAGAATACGAAGTAATAATTTTATTGCCACCTTGAAGTCTGCACGGTACATGTAAATCATAAAATATGAATGAAATACTCGAAGTACCATTTGCAAATAATTTCGTTGGCATGTAAATCTGCGCACGTAAATTCCATTGCTGTCTGCGCACGGAAATTGAATCGTTTCAGAACCATGCCAATATATAATTTTAACAAAACAGCTCCGGATCGGTTCCTTGCAAAATTATAAGTGCTAAAACTATAATAGAATGAATTAATAGATGTTTATATGTTATTAATAATAGATATGCACGAATTGTAATAGACGTCACTCGTCTATCGAATTCGCTCAAATCTAAACTTTATTTTATAGACTTCAATGGCAAAGAGCGTATTTTTGATATGTAAGTTTAACTAGTTATGTGTAGTGGGTGGACGCAGGCGGAGCCTGGCAAGCGGTGGAAGTCGTGGCAGCGGGGATATTTCAATTTGGCCGGAGACGCGACCCGAGAGGCCGCGCGGCCGCCCGCCGCACGGCTCGCTGAACCGAAAGCCCGTTGCGGGCTTCGCCAAAGAGCAAACACCGCCTCCGCAATCTTGTGCCACGTGGACCATGACGAACGCGAGAGCGCCACGACACTCTACTAGTACAATTACCCGCAGTACACTATAGTTGGGTAGAGGCGAGGCTACTCGAGTGTTCAACTCCTCTGAATCGAATAATATGTGCAATGCATGGACGGTATAAGGATTATTATAAGGACGGTCTAACATGTTGAATAGAGGTCATATTCAAAATCATTCAGTTATTTATTAAATATATATACAGTTCAACAGTCAATGTAACTTTTACACTTAAAATTGGAAAAGACAAACACCATGCAATGTGTTGAATTTGGATGTCATAAGTAAAATGGCAAGGGTCTAGGTTGATAATAATAAGCGAGTTATAACCCAGAGAGCAGCCTGATGCTTATCGACTGTGAATAACAATGAATTCGCTGAGCTCGTAAATCCAGGTGCGCGCCTGTTATTGAATAGACCACGGCAGTGCGGGACTACATTAATCGTAACCCGAGTCCTATGAATCAATAGACGTCACTACCTTCTGGGCTCACAGAGATG
This sequence comes from Metalampra italica, assembly GCA_949699065.1. NCBI lineage: Eukaryota > Metazoa > Arthropoda > Insecta > Lepidoptera > Oecophoridae > Metalampra > Metalampra italica. Next base: position 5,442,277 of record OX452970.1, on the reverse strand, counting down.
CAATAACAGTGGAGTTGTATCTAAGAACATATAATTATTAAGAATATATAATTACAAACTTTGTGTTTTTCTATAAAACGAAAAGCAATACTATGTAAGTATTGTTTTTACCTCCACAATCGTATTGTTATTTGTAAAGACATCTAGGTATAGCACATACTTTATACTAAAAGACAAAGTGAACTTTAGTACTAATACGAATTTCCAGTTTTAATAAAAAGTTATCACACAAAACCTCAAAAGCCTCACTTAGCGTGAAGTTAGACAGTCTGGACTATCTGGTGCTGATTATCTGCTGAAACTTTCAAATCTCGTTCAACTACAAAAGTTCGATGAGTTTCGATTAGAACTTTATATTTTTGTTAAAGTAAATCAACAATACATGATAACAGCAAGTTCAGCCATCCGTTGCCAAGGTCTGCCTCCGTTCCGATCTTTGTGCTTACCTACACATAGTATGCACCGACAATTGGTTAGGTTTAGATAGGTAAGTATTTATTGAGCTGATGAAGCCACAGGCTACAACTGAGTTTTTTAATATTTCTAAGAAGCATAAAAAACAACAGACAAGTGATTATCAAGTTTCTACAATAATTATCAAAAGAGAATTGTTTTTAACAGTGAAATAGGGATAAATTTTCTTTGAATTCTAATATAACATTTTTTACAATTGCCGAGATTGTGGATCACGCCCTGCGGCCACCCATAGCGTCAGTATTTTCCTCCCATTTTCTTTCTTTCGCAAAGTAACGAACTGTGTAATTGGAAACACGGGCTCGGCCGGGCGCTGACGACTACTTGCATTATGCCTCTTTTCCTTCCAATTTCTTGATTTGAAAATTCGGTGACGTATATCTACTTGAATTGATTGTATCATACTCGACTTAAATGAAATCAAAGAGAGGAAAATATTACTTACAAAACCTTCAAAAATGGTCTTACAAAACCATACCAAGCATTTATTATAAAATTTGGTTTGCTCAATTTTTGTTGATGCAATGTAAAAAAGTATCTTATCTTTGTTGTTTTGACAAACTAAAATCAAAACAAGTGTTACATATAATAATTGTGTATTTTACTTAACATAAAAGTTTCAATTATATACATTGACCATACCAAGCATTTATTATAAAATTTGGTTTGCTCAATTTTTGTTGATGCAATGTAAAAAAGTATCTTATCTTTGTTGTTTTGACAAACTAAAATCAAAACAAGTGTTACATATAATAATTGTGTATTTTACTTAACATAAAAGTTTCAATTATATACATTGGGTGAATAAGCGCAAAATACTTATCTAGTAAATCATCCATGTTTGCGCGGTAGGTACATAGTTGAAATTAAAAAGTAAATAGGTAAAGAAAATTCTTAAATGCGCCCGTTGAGCATCGCCCCTTTTAATATTAAGGGTAAAACGTATTATTAGATTGTATCTTCTAAGAGGAATTTCCCAGAAGGGTCAAATTCATTGTGTAATTAAGAAGTATAACGTAAAAATATCATAAATTGCCTCGAGAGTTATAAGGATTTACAGTTTATTGAAACATCTTACATATTCCTGTGTGAGTAGGTATAACACAGATTTAAAGTTAAAGCTCAAGATCCGTCTTCGAGACATCCCGAAAACAAAATTAGACCGGAGTCGTCATCCTAAATAATGTACTTTTTCTATGAAACAGATAAATGTGCGTTGGTAAAACTACAATAAATCCTCAAGTAATATAAACGCGCTGTCGACATCGGCATCGGCGGACGTAGTGCGGGACGCGGGACGGGCGGAGAGCGGCAATTTTTCTCTCCGCTGACAACATGATGTAACGCCAATATCGCACGCTGAGCGATTAAGCCGCGCAAGCCGATATTTCAGACTTGCCCCTACTAACTGTCAAAGTGCCGGGGAAAACTCTGCATGCTTGTATGCCATACCTATGAAATCAAGTGCACGTACCTTTATTGTGATCAGTTTATCAGGTTTGTAACGTCGACATTCAGTAAATAGTTGGTACAGTAACTGTAACGAGCAGCTCCGTGTGCTACGAAGTTACTACGACGTAACGCACAGCTACGCCTGTGGCTACGCGCCGGCTCCCACTCTATTGTGATAAATGTTCGTGGGCGAGGGAGGGTAATAAGATGTTTAACAACGTGTACGGGGTTTGTTTAAAAGAACAACGGAGAAGGATTTTATATGTACTGCTGAATATTGCGCAAACTTCTTTACGAGTTTCCGTAGCTCTCGAATGCACATACGAAAAAGCTAGCTAATCTCGAGGCAGGAACGTTCGTATCGCTTCAAAAAGATAGTTGGCTAGGCGAATCACGCAGGCAGGCAATCACTCTATAATAAAGGTGGAGCGACTCGAGTGTGGCGCAGCACGAGCGCACGTACTGCTGACGCCACCTTCCGGCTGCCGGCTGCACTGTCGTAGCAGAGCCAAGCCGATCTCCAACAATATAAGCCACGAGACCGTAACATTTACAATTTAACATTTTATCCGTACCGGAATGAAAATCCAGAAACATGGGTAATTGAGACATTGATTTTAGGCATTTTGTTTTATAGGTATTTTTATAGGATATTTTATAGAATTTAACCGGAAATAAGGTTGAAATTTAATAAATAAAAGCCCAAATTTATTTTCTTCTTCCCGGCATTACATAAATAACTAAGGGCTAGGACACGGTAGATTCGATGATAAACGACTCGCAGTCGGCGCCTGAGCGTCGGCCGCTGGCCGCGAAAAATACAACTGTCATCTTGACTGATGGTAAAATAACGTCCGCGTCATGCCCCGCTCAGCATGCCAAGAGCTATTGTAATTCTCTTTGTGGTCGGGCCCTTATTACATGGATTACATAAAGGCTTCATAAAGGCATGCCAACAATGGTGAGGGATGGCAAATCCTAACAACGTCATATAATAACAAACTCGAGTAAAGATCATTTTATAGCATCATGGGAGATCACGGCGGGGAATAAAGGTTAACTCTCATATAAATTCGATAAAATGGTTAACCTTGCCAGCCATGCCATATTCACAGTAAGCTAATACTACGTTTCAGTTTGAAGGTGACCATTTGTTGATTATAAAAAACCAGAAAGATTAAATTGCTCTGTGAACCTCATAGGAAGAAAACTCTTTCACAGTTAAATATCTTACCTATATTGTGTGTGTACAATCTATACATATAATAAAATCGTAAAGTCCAAAAAGTCTGTACATTGAATATATTCGGAAAAAAAACCAACCAGGACGACTTAAAATGAGTAACTGAACATGTTAGAACAGTTTTTAAAATTATTGTCTGTCTGTCTGTCTTTCTGTCTGTCTGTCTGTCTGAACGCGCATCACGCCTAAACCGCTGGACGGATTTTGACGAAACTTTGTATACTGACAGTGTATATCCCGGGATAACATAAAAAATCACAAAAATCTCAAAAAATGGTAGAGAAATATCAACCATCAATAAAAACCTCTCATTTCCTAACATTTGTATGAACTTACAGGTCAGAGTAGCCTGGTTAATTTGAAAATGTCTGCTCTGCAATCTACCATAGGTATTCTATACCAATAATAAAGAGATAAAATTTGTTTGGATGGATGTTTGGATGTGTGACGGAGCTAATCTTTGTAACTACAGAACCGATCTCAATAATTCTTTCGCTGTAGGATAGGTAATACTCTTAGAGAATGAACAAAAAATATTTGGTATTGGGTTTTATAAAAAGGAGCAGCCACAAAATGTAATAAAGTGTAGTAAGTCGGCGAATATTTCAGAAATTCATCAGGACGTTAGGCTTTAGTAAGTTGACATTTGAAATCGTAACTTTGAATGTTCTGTATACCAAATTGTTCAGTAAAAAAATATACAAATATTGAATCGAGAACTAATATGCGCAAAATTTGAAATATAAAGAACAATGCGCGTGACGTAAGCGTCCCGGGGCCGTCACACCGACACTTGAAGCGGTTTTTCTACCGTCCCGGGGCCGGGACACCGACACTTGAGTAGTTAATAAACAAATAAATTAATTATTTACTAGGCAAAATAACAAGAAATATCTCCATGGCAACCAAAATGCACGCAAATCGGCAACTGGCTTTCCATATGAAGAAAAAAGATTTCATGTAAAAAGTAGAAGACTTTATTTATTACTTAGCAAGGAGTACTAACACAAGAAGATTCGATACCAATTGATCTGGTGGCTATCACGGCCAACGCACCGATGCGATGCTTTTACCATTTTCTAGGTTGTCGGGGGTGCTGAATCTCAGTTTATTTTTTGTTTGTTTGTTTAATTGTTTGTTTTTTTTCGGTTGGTTGGTTGCGGGTTTGTTTTTCGCGTTTGTTCGCGCGTTTGTACGCGCGTATGTACGCGCGTTTGTTCGCGGGTTGTTTGGTTGGTTGGAAGCATTGCATGTACAGATTAATGGTGTGTCATGTATATAGCCTTCTTTTAAAACGCGAATGAGGTCGCGGGGGTCTGCCAGTTTTATTATAAACCCTGACTGACTGACATACAGGTGTAACAAAATCCCTATAGTGACCGGTTCCAGGGGCTCTCGGTATCGAATACCTTCTGATTTGTTTTCTACACTGGCCGTTGGCTTTGTTGGTGGTGAGTGGTGACTATGGGTGGTGACCCTGCCTACTGAGCTAAGGTCGTGGGTTCGATTCCCAGATTCCCACCCGGGGCCAACATTTGTGCGACGAGCATATCTGTTGGTTTTCGGATTCTGGGTGATTGTATGTAGGTATTTGAGTATTCATTATAAGTAAGTAAGGTTGGAAATTATGGACCGTAGTTGGAGGGAAAGTATTCTAAATACTGAAGATATTAATATGTATAATAATTATGTATAATAGACATTTTACTCAAAGGATTCTTTTATTTCCAAATTAAATAAAACTGCATTCAAACATTTATGAAACGTCACTTGCCTCAGCCGGAAATCGAACCGAATTTTTTTTAATAAAAGCATCCTGTATTTTTATGACATCACTGGAAAGGTTCAATCATCAGAATCAATTCCTTCTAAGTAACATAGCATCTTAAATTAAAGTAAGACCACGAAAATTTACATTTAAATAAATAATCGTTATTTTCAGATAAATCATATAACGTAACTAGACGATATTCATAGAAATAGGAGATATTTAAGAAAAATTGATATAAGAGGTTTTTTAAGAGCAATAGAAGCCAAAACAATAATTTTTAGAGTTTCTGTCTATCTATATTATGTTTATTCCGGCATCACGCAAAAACTACTTAACCTAATTGGATACGGTTTTCAAAGTTGCGTTCCTGAAGGTATAACTTAAAATCTGGTCATTTTACCAACGGAAAATTATAACCTGGCGATGTTTATACATAGCACAGATAGGTACCTACTTCCAAAATCCACGCGTACGAAGTAGCGGGCAACAGCTAGTACCGAATAAATAAACTATTTATACATAAAGCCCTCGTTTGTAGCTACTGGGGAATTTATTACTAAGTTGCTTTACATAAATGTAGTAGGTAAGTAGTGAAAGCAGCTGGTCAAAATGAAATTTCTCAATGAGAAGTAGAACATTATTTCAGCTTACAATGCAAGTATAGAAAATGATTAAAGAAATCAGTGCTCAGCGAGCAAACGACGAGTATCTCTGTTGTGAGTAATAAAACACAGGCCAATTGATTGTTGGTATTGCGGTCACGTCGTTCAGTTACTGTTTTCACGTCTGACGTAATAACGTTAGCAACAAAGTTATGGTGCATACGTGACCCGTTACTCAGTACCACTGCTGATCCTCTTCATTTCTCACAGCTCACACATATTGGGCGAATCAATTATGTATTAATTACACGCTTAAATACTTTCTGAAATAAAACGTCTGCACAATGGTACTGCATTTACATCTATTTGTAACATTTACACGTTTTGGTTTGTTGGATTGTTTGAGTTATGAAAGCTGTGAAAGTAATAAAAATACAAGTTACTCGGTAAATAAATATTTAAAAACCCAAAAAAACCCAAACAATAAATATATGTTTCAAAAATGCTTGTGTTAGAAACGATTAACAAGTATAATCATAAATTATTGCAAAATTTGTATGTGATGGAGGAGCCATGGGAGCAGACGCGACAAAATGGATGGCTTGGAAACAAACGATGTAAACGCGTGTCAAATGTCATTGGCAAGAAGCGCTGTCTCGTGTCGACTCGACAATCAATTGCAGGCTACGAAATGCACAGAATTTTACATAATATTGTCAAAAGCAGTGAGTAGTACGACGAACGATCAATTGTTGGATGTAGCTGCTCAAGTTTGATTTTAAAACACATATAAGTCCTCACGGAATTTCTTGACGGCTGAATGAATATTGTCACAAATTGTTTGCACATCGCTGACAGTATTTATAGTCTATGTGTGCGTAAGCGAGATAGTATGCTACATAGAGAAGTCCAAAAACATTTTTTGAAATTGAATGAGCGTCTCTAGTGAGCCCTCGCAGAGGTCCCCCTTTGACACCTTAAATTAGTCATTGTGCAGAAATCAGCCAACTTCACACAGCCGCCATTAAAATCCACGGGCATTATACACATTAGCTTGTTTCAAAATACAATATACAAACAACAACACAACGCTTTGCCCCCCCATCTGCAATTTAGCGACTAAACAACTGGTCAGCGCAAGAGCATCACCACCTGTGATTGATGGCAGTGTCCGATTCACTCTCGCTGCGAATATTTCATTAAACGCGCTCTGCTAAGCCTGCCCATGTATCATAGGCTATGTTCAGGGGAGCCACGTCCGCGCTTTCATCCACCAACCTAAGTATAGAAATTAATACGCAAAGTGCCGTGACATGTGGCAATGCGGCAGTGCAGATGAAAAATTACCAAATAATACCAGGTTAAGCCCTTTGTGGTGCTTACCTTATTTTGCGTGGGCATTACGCATTTTGTAATATTAGACGGTGTGATTTTGAATAGAGATACCTAAACTGGCTTGTAACAGAGCACCGATTTTATTGCAATAAAGTGGTTTGGCAAATAAATTTAATCAGTAAGAGACTTACTCGTAGTACTTAAGCTAAAAATTTATCTGTACATATAATAAAATCGTAAGGAAGACAAGTCTGTACATTAAGGGCCTCTTACACCGCTTGCTGATAAAGTCCCAGATACCCATCTGCAGGTTATCTGACAGATAGCCTGTTTTTTGGGTTTCACCGGTATCTGATTGCCTATATCTTAAATATTTTATATAGTCTATAACACATATTTATCTGATAGATTAGTTTATCACTAAGATTACTATCTGTAACAATATCAGGAAGTGGTGAAAGACGCCCTAAATATTTTCAAAAAATATGTATTATATACATAATACGGACCCCAAAACAGCTGTTCTTAAAGATTTTGTCTGTATATTTGTTCAAGCATCACGCAGAAACCACTGAACGTATTTTGATGAAACTTTCTAAGTGATTGTGTATATCCTTGGCCAACATATAGGCATTCGAACATCTCGAAAATTAGCCGAGAAATAGTGACCAGCAATAAAAATCTCTCATTTCCTAACATTTGTATGAACTTGCAGTTCAGTACACTGGTTGGTATTGAAAAAGGTACCGATGCTTTCAGTCCAGAAATAATTTGTCATATTCATTTATCCACGCGGACGATGTCGCGGGGCAACAACTGTTTATATAAATGCATTACGGAAAATATGAGCATGGAAAATTGGGACATGGAAATAGCTTCTTGTCATGTGCAGGTGTTCTCTAAAATATAATATTAGCACATAAAATAGCACATGCACGTCTCCTAGTATGTAAGACGAAATGCTATACATACCCGAGGCTGGCGAGAGCGGGCGAGGCGGGTGTTAGGGGGGTGCACGTACAGAACTCCAACAGGCAAATCCGGGCACGACACTCGCTGGGAGTTTATTACGCTACTCATATTTGCTCAATTCGAGTGGGTGTTAGCGGTCTCGTCGTGCACCCAACGAATGCGACATAACAATTTCTTTGGAAATTCTTTCACTCCCTTCACACATTTAAAAATATCAAATGATACATAGCTTCACATATTATAATTATATGTACAGTATCTAAGAACGTCTTAAGGATAGAATGGTAGTTGTTATGGGAAGAGCGAAGAACTCTGTCGTCGTGGGCCGAACACAGATAGTGGAAATTGGTTTTGAGATAGGATGGAGTGAGGTTCGTTAAGAATCGAAAACAAGAAGCACAGAATGCGAGAGTTCCTTCGCTGTCGGATTGTGAGCCATTTAAGTTGCGAACGGTATTGAGAGACATGATCATACTTGCGGAGCCCGAAACTTTGCGTTAATCCAAATCGTCGATGTAAGTTAATAGGTAGTATCAAGTTGAAATTAGTATCAAATACTGATGTCTGCAGTCCCATAAAGTTGTGAAAAAATCAGACTTCTAAGTCATCGCAGTCTGAAGATATGGCCGATTTTGCCGCATTTTTGTTTATCTTGGTCATCAAAACCTTTGGGGTACTTCCGGTTGACCTAGAATCTTGAAATTTGACAACAAGCAAGGTCTTATAGCACAAGTAAAAGAAAAAAATCCGAAAACAGTAAATTTGTAGTTACATAACAAAGAAATCTTTTTTTTCTTGTACCAACAAACTTAACTTTGCGTATGAGCAAGTTACCCATATAAGGTAGTAACCATGTGATGTAACTACAAATTTTATCAACGATTTTTTATTATTTCTTTAATTAAGTTTGCACGGAACCCTCAGGGCGCGAGTCCTACTCGCACTTGTCCGGTTTTTTATCGTAATGTATTGGACTTTCAGGTAGTGTAAAAAGTATCGATCGTACCGAGTACATAATGGCTTATCTCAACCTCGGAATGGAAGCTCCAAACTAGCTTCCTCCCTCGGGTAAGAAAAAGCGTCATTTTTAAGCGTCGATACGAAATATAATATTCAACCTAAAGTCTAAATATTTCAAATGCTGAAAGTGTGCTGAAATCCTCCCGGGTAGAATGTTTCGTGTGACTGCCTTTACATTGTTACTCACTCCTGTACATCCTAAAGTGTCCTAAACCAAAAACACAGGAATGCAGAACATAGATGTTTATTAATTTGTATTTATCCAATCTAAAACAAGGATGAACACTAAAATAATGATTGCATTTTGTCCCAAAATAATAAGGCAGTTAAGTTTGTGTGGCATCTTTTATAAAAATAAATTAATTGTTAAGCGTGTAATGAATGAAGAGAACAAACGCTTTTAAGAAACACGCGGCCAACTCGGGTGATTAAGTGTCTCATTTAAATGCAGTCTTCCGACGCGGACTTCTCAAACGCAAAGGGAGCGCGCCACTCGCGGAAAACGGAAGACGAGTCTCTCCACAAAAGGAAGGAAAGGTATTTAAATTAGCGTAGTCTGTGAAAAAGTGCACTAACAACATTAGCGAGCGGAACAATAGCGAGGCACACAAAGAAATTGAGAACCCCGACAAACGCGTCTTCCATTTGCGACGAGTTGCACGTGCGCACACCCGCATCGGTGCACAGAACTCCCAGTAATGAAACAGAACAGAAGGAAAAGTACCGCGCGCTCTGAAAATCAAAGAAATATTAGCAGAATTAAGTCAAAGCTAACAAGCATGACGAGCAGTAATGCTCCTATAATACAGCTGGAGAAATGAACGGAACGTCCCCCCGCGCCCGGCAACGTTTTGTTTAACGTATATTTAAATAGCTACAATGTTATATTTTGAAATAACAACTAAAAACAATTAAGGAAAAGTGTTTATTTACAATTGCAAGCGTCATCAAAATATAAGTCAAAGTAGGTAGCGTGTTTTCCTTGACAAATTAGTGTTTAATTCGAATTAAAGGGAGTTGAGAGCAACAACGTTAATCCGCCAAAACAAATTAGAAACAACATTAACATATTATCCTCTGTATCCGGCAACTTCCCGCAATAAGCAGAATGTATTAGTTTTATTTATCTTAGCTCGAGCGCCAACAAAGTTTTAATTGCAAGCGCCGATACAATTTGCGTACAAATGAATTTATTCGCTGAATCTGTAGTGCAATCGTGTGCGGGTTGCGGGTGGTGCGGTGCGGGCGGGCGGCGCGAGCGCGCCGGATTATCCGCGTGTGTAGAGCCGCTAATTGCGGGTAACAACGCCGCCGTGCGCCACGCCGCCACGCCACCCGCGCCGCCACACCGAACTGCGATACTTGCAACACGCAATCAACTGCATGTTCATGTTCGATCGCTGAATTACAAATAGCGCTCAATCACACATTACAAACGAAACTCGTGTCAAAATTACGACTTGCACAGCCAACGGCAGCTACAATCTTTGCGTGTACTCCAAATATAACGGTTGGATTAGAAAGCAGTCACATGTTTCAGTACAGGAAGTACTTAGGCACAATATGAAGAAGTATGAAATTCTGTGTAGCAAAAAACACAGTACAACAAAAGCTAGCGCGCGGATGAGGGAAATGAACATCAGTAAAGAGAGGCTGCATTCGAGCCGGCGGAACTGGCACAGCAGTCGGTATCCGGCCTAACAAAAGGGTGATAGCGGTACGTGCGTAAATCAAACGTCGCACAATAACAGTGCCTCCCGCGACCGACCGCCCGCCCCCTCCGCCATCCCTTCTAGCGGCAAGCCTCCCTGTTCCTCTAACCAACCAACGGTCGGTTCTCATAAATCTGCCACACCAAAATGTGCTTCGCTGCCAGGCAGTCGTGTGACGAACCCAGTCGATAACTGTGCCAATAGGTATTCAATACCACTGACTGTGACCGCTGTTGCGATTCAGTTAAAACCAGGCGCGCCCTTCTGCTATCAGTCCCTGTATAGCAAAGTCGTTTTATGGCCGCCCATTAATTTTTCGTGGAAAAAGTCCGCAATGCCGGAACAAAATTTGATCCATTATACCGTATATAAACAGATACGGTTTATATTTAAAATTGGATGCCGAGCGCACCAGTTAATATGTTTGCTTCGCACATATAACTTCCATGAGTTACAACAATGAAGCAGTCGGCGGGGCATTACGTTTCTCGTTCGGGTGGAGCGATACCATCGTACTTCGCTCCATTCGCTGCAATTAACGCTGCACAATGACCATATAAATCTCCCCTGAATGCTCTGTTCGTTCTATTAGGTATTCGTCGGCACAGTCCGGCAGCTTATGGGTACTTTGTACTGCAAACTGTAAGGGTGTTAGTAAACAATTGATAGCAATTCCTATTTAGAGGAGATAAAATGAAGCCTCAATTAATTACAGAACATAGCCATGATGTGGGTAAAACTAAGAGTTACAGAAGCCGGGCGGCACGGATTGAGGGCTCTCTCTTTAATCTTACCTATACGTCTCGAGCCGAAGAACAAACAGCCGCGAGTTGAGATTACGCTCTGAATAAATCAATGTTACGACGCGTTAAAATATTTAAGCTCACGATTAATGCCTGGCGGAATGCGCGTCTTATCGAACCGCACAGAAACGCAGCTGTTTAGACTGCCGAATCACTGGATTCTGCGACACATTAATCATGACAATCTCCCAAATAATTCGTGAATTATTTATGGATGATTCTTCATCTTCTAATTTCCATACCGTTGCGTTATGCCAACGCTTCGGTGTCTTCGACCATTGATTTTACTATATTTTTTTAAAATGCAGCCAGCATTTATTTTGAATTAAATTTCCTAATCTTTTTCATAAATTTTTTTATATACGTACTTACCTACCCAAAAATTTGCATTGCAAAACCGTAACCTTGACTCACAGTAAATTGTTTGGCTAATTATATAATAAATTGAGACCTGCTCTCTTTCCAACTTCGTAATTAACTTGAAACATTTGACAACTTTCCTTTGAGCGCTGAGCGGCTTGACGATACATGTGGAACGACGATCTGCACAAGGACCTTGGAGGAGGTCTACGTCAAGCAGTGGACTAAAAGAGGAGTAAAGAGACCTCTAGATCAAAATTCACTGCCCTAAGGTTCATATATAAATAATATTCAAAACGTCTAATCTAATGAAATAAAACTGAAAACTGAATTGACAAACGACATTCACATTCATAATCCCATTACGATTGCGAATATATTTGTGATTTAACGAGTATGATTAAAACCGGAAGCTTATCGTAGTATCCCGGTAATGTATCACGAAATTACCATAGAAGTTTTACAAGGGCTCGTTACAGAGGGAGGGGGGGGGGGTCTGTAACGATAACCGCAAGAGATAACTGTTTCTAATCAGACGTAATGACACAACCTCCGCCGCCCCCGTTCGTTCTCCGAGGCGGGTACGCGCGACGAGACGCGGCGCGAGGGCGTCCTCGCTCGCCTCCCGCCCGCACCACCCGCAGACACTTCGTGAGCCGTCTCCTCATCGCGGGATCGTTTCTTTAATTTCATTAAGCAAATACGCGCTACACAAAGAACCTTACGTATCTCATCGGCTTATTAACTCCGATATTGCAATTCTCGAAAACCAATGAATTCACGATTATCGGCTTAGTGTAAAGCATGTGTAAATTTACTGTACAAATATTGATACATAGACATATGATTGAAAAATTAAAAATACTTTAGAGTCTTACTTGTAAAATTTACTTAAAACCTATGTTGTAAGTATAAAAAGTTTTGTCTGTTCTTTCAAATTTCTGTAATATATATTATGCTGAAGTTGGTTGAAGTCGTTGAATTAAATTCCGCTTCGATATTTATAAAGAACTTTTCGAACCGAAGAGGATGGGTGCTCTTGATATAACGATATACTGGCGGAAGTAATAAAATAAAACGATTTTACATCTCCAGGGGGAAACGAACGTTTTTGTCGAATGGGAAAAGTCGCTCGACTTCTCATTCCGTGATAAAATCAGGAACGTTTTACGACAATCTTCCATTCGATTACAGTTAAACAACAATCTTAAAACGAGTTCCTTTCACTTTCTTGCATGTTGAATAACAAAACAAAGTTCCTGTCAATTATATAAAACGAAGCCTAAATAAATGTAATAGGTATATTACTAGTGGTTCTGTGAGAACAGTAGACCTCGCCAGCCCTTTTATAAACCAAACCCAAAAGAAACGAACAGAAGTCAACTTTGCAGTTGGAGATTAAATACTAATGTGACAAAAATTTGCATAAAAAACAATAATAATATTTCGCAAACGAATCCCTAAATCGAAAAATGTTTTCCACACATCCGCGATATTTTTGGAAGACCTATCCAACTATACCCAACACCATGGAATTCACGCGAAAAAAAACCATTCCCATTTTACGTATGCAGTTCTATGAACATAATTTAATTTTTCGACTTTCTTAAGTTAATCTACTATTACTCAAAAACTAATAGAACCTACTAAGCTGTCATAGTTTTCCTTTTAACTACGCTTAAAATTTCGCCAATGGATCCCTAAATCGAAAAAATGGTTTTCACACAATATTTTTGAAAGACCTATCCAATGATACCCCACAAAATGGGATTCACAAGAAAAAAAAAGTTCACTCCCACTTTGCGAGTATGGTACGTACTCTAAAAAAATGTTTTTCAAGATTTTATTCTACTCATTTGGTTGGCCTAATTAATTTATACCCATGTCTACTTTTCGTCAAAATCGGTTGAAAAATGCGACCTGTAAAGAATTACAGACAGACAGAAGGACAGACGGACAATAGCATTTTTGGCCAATCTCGAAACTTCGCTTGCTTCGCTCGCTCAGTCAATAAAGGCCTAATAAACAGAAATAAAACGATTACTTTTACGATTGTTATCCCAAGAAGTTGATCTCAGAAAGTTATTACGGCTTAAAGCTTATCCACCCAGCATTCCAGGTTTTTGGAGATATATAGGTTTCTGTTTTATCCTGATTCGTCGAAAAAAAATGCGAATCTATCTATTTAAAGCGTAAGGTATCGCCCAGTAAAGTGCTTACTGATGTTCTCTCCCCGGCTAGTTCGATGAGGAGGGTGTCCGTGGGATTGGTGTTGGCGATTACACTGCGGCAGATGCCGATTAGGCTGATTGTTTCTGAAAGGCCTCCTCAAATCTGGCGGCAGCCAGACTTGAGGAAGCCTGTGTTATCACTTAGTGCGACGACACGAAAAAGAAAGGCTTAAAGCGTAAGGTAACGCCCAGTAAAGTGCTTACTGATGTTCTCTCCCCGGCTAGCTCGATGAGGAGGGTGTTCGTGGGATTGGTGTTGGCGATTACACCGAGGCAGATGCCGATTAGGCTGATTGTTTCTGAAAAGCCTCCTCAAATCTGGCGGCAGCCAGACTTGAGGAAGCCTGGGTTAGCACTTAGTGCGACGACACGAAAAAGAAAGGTGGAGGCGAGTCCATAGAATGTGCAGTCACGGATTGTACAGCACTGGAAACGCTGAAAAGCGCGAATTCCGGGCTGTACATTATCAGGTCGTCCATTACAGTGGTCGTACATACTCGTCTCCCGGTAGAGTCAGAGTTCGTGTTCAAGGTCACGTTTTCCTTGTGTTGATCTAGTTGGTTAACGTTCGCAATAAAGGATTAAGAAAATGACATTGAAGGTGTTTTAAAAATCTATTGAATTTACCTAAATGAAAGGGAGACGGAAATCAGAAACAAGAAATAAACAAGCTTCTATGAGAGATTCGGAACGCGCCCCCATATCTCCGATCGTAAGTTGCCGAACACGCCTGTGACAGAAGTAAATAACAACTTGTTTTATGCTCTCATGATGATAGATATTTGGTTCATATCGATAGTTTCGAACTGGCATCCATCATTTTGATTTTAAAAGTGTAAACAAAGATATTTTCGGGTATAACATACGACAAATTAAAGAAATCGGCTAGAACGGCACCAATACATCGCTTGAAACGTGGAAGGGATCAGTGATAAGTTCTTGTGTTAGAAAAAATATAATATGTGCATAATTATGTGCAGTTTAACCATGAAGCTAGGATCTGATTGGTGAGCGCCCGCTAATATAGCTAAATTCGAACCTTCCTGAGTTTAACCATGCAACAGTATATAAAATGCACATACCTTACAGTGAGTTTTATCTTTGTGTTTTGCAGAACGGTTGAATAAATCGGGACGGGTGCTCGCAAGAATAGTAGTGATTTAAAAGGAATTCTGTGAGGTTGGTGTGCCGGCTCACGTTCTGTTGTTTGTTTGTAATACGCGGCTACAAGATACATACGAAAAGACGGCGACGTCGGCCTCGGAGATGACCGCGAGGGCCCGCTCTGCGCCGCCGCATAATGAACTGGTCACGTAGCCACATTTCGTATTATTTCCCTGGGACGCGTCACGTGACTTGAATAAATGTGGGCGGTCGGTGCGCGGGCCTCCACGGTTCCAGCGCCACCTCGGACCCTCCACAAATAAACCGCTTTACGCACGATTCGCCAGCGGAGATTCATTATTCCAACTCTTGCTTACCCGCGATTCATAATACGAGTATAGCTACAAAGATACGATAGAATCGATTTTAAAAAGTAATAAAATTCACAATACTTACTATAATATAATAAGACAGCAAACGTGACAATTTCATAGTATTACTTGGGTGGGCTTGAAGTGCTGAAGAATGCAATATGCGGCGTTAGTATGTCGTCGGAATATTCGAATCAAATTCAAAACCAAGTGCGAAACGAACCAAGCGTTTTAAGTACAGAAAATAGACGCCTACTTTAAATTCCATTTGCCTGTGGATTAGTTGAATCCATTATCTTGAGAATTAAAAACTTCGAGCGAAAAGCAATTGGCTCCCGCTCCTTTTCAACTACCTTGCCGAGCTTCTAAGCCGTACTTGGACGCGTCTAAAAGACGTTTAGTTTTTATTAAAAAGCATCATAAAACACGGCTGAAGTACTTTCCTTTTAAGAAGATATTATAACTCGCCACCAGGAGTAACATTTCGTACCAGTAAGTACTATTATAGTAATATACCTCAGTCCGTAGCTAAGTGCTACGAAGTTCTACGAAATTACGTAGACCTCAGTTCCAGTACATTGTTATGTTTGAACGTTGCCTTGGACAATATTTTTAGAGTGGCTCACTGGATAAACTCCTAAATATAACTAAACACACCAATAGTTGATGATATTGACTAAGTACAATTTTTTTTTATAGTTAGGATTAGCGAGAACTCCATAAAATATGATGTAAATATGTTTAATGTACGTAAACCAATTTTGGATGATATAATGCCCGTATGTGCTGCAAAGTAATAAAGACATCGCACAAGGCGCGCGCCGCACACTCTCGGACTGCCGCGGTATTAGAAGCGTAAGCAGTTTATTGTGACGCAGGCTGGCTCATAACTACCCATTCTCCCAGGGATAATGTCGGACAACAAGTAACGTTATGTTTATTTCAGACAAAGTCTGCAACATGAAAGGCCCACTCAACGTAGATAAATGGGCATCAAATAATATCTCTAGGCGCATTTCATATACATAGGTGGACGGATAATTAGAAACAGGGAAAGATTTTCTTACAATCGAGGTCACTTTGAAGCCATGGGTCTCCGTGAAGGATTGATCGGGGCGTGATCTGATGACGGTCATCGAGAGAGTAGATGGAGGACTTTTAGATGGCTATAGATATCAAACTGATCAGATCAGTCATTTGGGAGCAGCATCGTCATGATTCCGTAAATTTTCATACATTAATGTCATTTTGCAGGTTTTTTTCTACATGACGATGCTGCTACCAAACGGCTTATCTGATCATTCCTTCACGGAGAACCATACCTTCAAAGTGACCTTGATTTTATGAACATCTTGCCCTATTTCTAATTATCCGTCCACCTATGTATATGCTCCGTCATTATTTGTTAAGTCTTTTTCTAAGATAACTATTGATATCAAGCGAAACGGCAAACTTTTCGCGAGTAAATTTTGCTTAGAGCAACAATATAACTATTGTACCTGGGGTTGCCTCGCAGTGCAGCGTGGTGGAGGGCATTGAATCCATTGTTGTTCGTGAGAGTCATGTCAGCTCCATGCTCCAGCAGTAACGTCAACATGTCGTCACGCTTTTTGGAGATTGCATCGTGCAGAGGCGTGTCTCCCTCTGAATCCTGAATCGAATGAAAAAAATAAAATCAATCACAGTCGCGCACGCGAGCATGAGATATGGCCGCTATCATTAGATACAGAAATGACATGCGAATAGGGCGCCGGCCGCCACTTAGTTTGGGAGTGGCCGTGTGGATGGCTAAGACCTAAATGTTTGGACATAAGACTCCAAAATCTGTGACAGAAGGAATGCCAGGAGACTTCAGTAAAGACCCAAGTAACGCGGTGCCAGCTGCGACAGCATTCGGCTTGTGAATTATAGAGCGTCGCCCGTTTCGAGCATCGCGACAATTTTCTAAAACATCAAACCGCCCGAATGAATAATTGAGGCGGCGGAGAAGGCGTTTAGGGCGTGGATTATGGCGACTTCCATAATTTATAAGCGTCTCAGAGTGGTTAAGGCGAGCAGCGAAAGGCGAGCAGCGAGGCTGCGGCACGGCGGTGCCGGTAGCACGGGCGAAATCAGAAAATGGTGTCGAGTTCCGTAATATAGGGCGGCGAGCGGCGCAAAAAGCGCGGCCACCGCGTCATTATCATAATCACCGCTGCTGCGTGCCGCTACGGTGCCGCCCAAGCCGTTTCGCTTTGTGAGCGTGCATTAAGAGTCGAGCGTTGTGCTCTGTCATTCCGCAATTCATTTGCAAGCAGCGACAGATTAATGATTTTCATTTCCAAATAACAGTAAGACATTGGAAAGAGCAATCTGATGTAAATAGGTAAATGCATTCGATTGCTCTTAATCGAAAAACTGAACATTAAATTAGTTTGAAGAGATAATTGACTTCTGTCTATTACAAGTACTACATAAATGTAACCTACACTTACCTACCTCCCTCTCTAACATGTGCTGTAATTTAACCTAAACTGTAATTATAGTTGAAAGCACACTAATAAGATGACAAAGCATGTGACACCCATTTAGAT
The DNA here is from genome assembly GCA_949699065.1 of Metalampra italica. Taxonomy (NCBI): domain Eukaryota; kingdom Metazoa; phylum Arthropoda; class Insecta; order Lepidoptera; family Oecophoridae; genus Metalampra; species Metalampra italica. The sequence continues at coordinate 5,424,254 of OX452970.1, read as the reverse complement.
AGTAGTAATTCAGTGCAAGCTCAACCACAGACATGAGGTAATTTCGCGCAGGATAGTGGCATTAAATATTAATCGTATTGGCATATAGATGGCCATTACAACCTGTAATTCATGCCGTTAGTGCTATCGAGCGCATTACATGCCGCTGTTTATTTATTATTATACACCAAGAATTAGGCAAATTAAATTAGATTTCCCGAGGAAATAGTGACGGCATCTTCTTCCTGTTGAGCTGTGTCGATTATAATCGCTTTCAAACGTTTCTAATCCACAGTCTAGGACACGTTTCTTATTGAATTTGCTAATATATGTATACTATTATTAAATACATGTTAAACAAACGGCTTGATGACAGGAGTGAAGGTGTCACCGATGTGCAAGAGCGGAGCATACTATGAGACATTGCACCGCTCGGTAATCACGCCTAGGCAAAAATAAGTGTTGAGGCGAAATAAGAAATTTGATTTACGCGGCAATATCCGCAGGTGCACACGAGCTGCACGCCGCGCCGCCACCGCCGCCCGCCCGACCGCTCGCCGCCGGCGACATATACTTGAGAATATTATAAAAGCAGAGTTGACGGCCTCGTAAATACACCACTTCAAGAGCTCTTTAATTTAAAGTCATAACACGTGCGCGTCTCAATCTCAATCAGTAGCTTTACGATGTTATAAAACTCGTACACGATAACGAGAATGTGAATTATTATTTTCTTGCTTTTGAGTTGACATCATCATATAGGTACCTGATTTTATAAAACGATCTCTTTTGATAAAAAGTAAACACAATTCATAGAGTTGTTCTCGGAGCTCCGTAGAGTACTCACTGATCATATAATAAAACAAAAAGCAGCTCTCTGCCCAGACAATAACAACACAAAACAACAAGGTAATTACTCAAAGATAAGAACAACGCGTCGAGCACGAAAAGTGGGCGACCCTCGTGCGGTAGGCGGGCGGCAGTCACAGCTTCGTGGGGTCATGACTCGAGCGGGCGGGCAGCGTTATCTACTTAAATTTGAGATAACCACACAATACTGCAGACCAAACGGAACGGACGGAATCCGCTTCGTCCGCCATCGAAACCGGAGTTTTGTAATCGAGCACACGTACATTCGTGTCGCTTAAACCTGCAACTTATCAGATTGTATCTTCGTATTTCAGTTAACATCAGATTAAAGAAAGAAAAAAGGCTTTGTACAGCGGAATTTCAACAGTCGCTTATACTGTAGTTGCACCAGGATAAGAAATTGGGCTAAAATATAATGAGTACTTTGAGAATTTGATGAAGGTTGCTGCACACGCCTAAGGACTCGCACCAAAGCATTGACCGTTTTCATAAGGAGACTTCTGTGTGACGACATGATTGTGAGATCCGTGCGATATTGCCGCTAGTTTAGAAGCTCTAACCGTATACACACGATGCTGTCAGAGTTCATATCGCGCCGCCTCGAAATGTAGAGTCATTAAACATTGTTAGCCTCCGGTTAGCCTTGATTAAAATGCCACCTCTTCGCATCATTGTGGACGAACAAAAGGTGTAAGTGCGGTTTATCGCAGGTGCTAAAGGCGTTTCTTGCGAAAAATGGGAACAAATACCGCAGTGTCGTAAACGGATTTTAGTATCTTTAAAAAACCCCGAACAACTAATTCGGGTTACTTTCTGCGTAAAACAGTCAGATATCTCTAAGTAAAAGTAAATACTGGCAACGTGAATAAATGTACCAGCAGCAGCCGGTGCTCAACGGCATCCAGGCGAGGCTTCATCATTGACGAGGCAGAAAGAAAACAACTAATTGTTTAATTCCAACCCATTAAGTCGAGTATTACGGGAGGATTATTCACGGGCCATATAGCGCGGCATCGGAGCGCGCCGCGCGACCGACTCCGGGCGGCAGAACAACGGCGCGGGCTCCGCGACGCCAGCGCACAGAACCATTTACATCTAACTCTCATTTCAATACGATACATTACCCACAACGAATATCTTTTCAATTCTAAATACTGCCTATTTTATTGCTTCAGACCTGCTTACAATCAAATATTTTCATTGTGAATCTCAATTTATAACTGCTATTGGCATGGACACGGTTCTGATCTGACTACCGAAATAATTAAAAACAACTTAATAAGTAGTCACTTAAACGACAATATTTCCCAACTAGTCAAGAAAGCTTATTGAATAAAAAATAAAAAATGACATTGAAGTGTATTTTACGCATATTAATTTAATAGCAGGGAATTTAAAAATCGTTAACTAGCCGTTTAAGGACATAATGCGTTGAGACCGACTACGTATATGATATCGATATTAATGGTTTTTTTTTGCACTTACAAGCAATATTCTCTAAACCTAAATAATTACATTTAAACAACAGCTTTGTAAAAAAGCCGAAAGCCAATAGTAAATTGCATTGGAAGCGGTGATGGTAGATAAAAAAAAACGTATAAATGTACCCACTACCCAGTATACTTACATGCAACAGAATATTTTTGATTTGATTTGCATTCCAAAAAACCGTATGTCCGCAAAAAACGATTTAATGCACTTTACAAAATTACGAAAAGTTGAAAACAATAATTAAAACTGAATACACGTCTGACGGCAGTTATAACGTGGAAATTTGCCAACACGGGACGTCCGGTGTACTTTATAAATTTATGGAAATTCGACACAAGATAAAAGTGTTTGCTGAACGTCCAAATTTAATGTGCGAGTTGTGTAACTGAATTAATTTGGCAGTCTGTATCGATAATAATTTCTGTTGGCTCAACGCGATAACTAGTGCGGGATCTGCCTGCACTAACCGGGTACGGTACACCCTCATCAGCCGCCTTGATTGATTGTGCGGAAGTAAGCCCCCGCACTCGGGGCTCCGCAGTCACTAATACGAGTATATATACGTACGTGCGAGCGGATAGATGCACAAAAAAAATACCTCACCAGCAACTGTTGTTATGATTTCTTTTTACTGATTTATCTACAGCAAAAACTCGGCAGTGAAGTTCAATAAATTGGGAATTAATCATATTTGTATTTATATCTCGCGTACGGTGAGCGAAGACCGGTCGGGAGACCCAGGATCGCTGGAGGGACACAGTCGAGAAAGGAGCTACGTTACAAGGTCTCAGAACGAGCCAAGTTGGCGTTTTCGGCTCGCTGAGCCAACGATGTAAGTATAGTCTAACTGGCAGCAAGCTGATCATGGTGCTGATAGTGTAACTGGAAGGCTGATGATGTTTTCACATCGAACTATAAAACCAGTTTCAAGCGACCAAATCCAGAGCATACGCGACAAGCTAGCACAAAGCTTTATATGTATATCCCGCGATCCATTAGCGATTCAATACAGCGTTCGCGCGTTTCTTTGTTATTGAACTGGTCCGCAGTCGCGGTGAGCACTCTGCTTTAGATATCGGAAAACGTTAATGTACTCGGCGAGATTTAGCGCCGAGAACGTTGCGCCACGTCCTGCGAGTAGCGCGCCCCCCCCGCTCGCCGACATCCATTTAAATTCTGCAATTTTAAACTTTAAACTTCGATTCCGTTTCTTGCATACCGTAAATCGAGGGAAAGAAATAAGCTATATCAGCTAAATTGTGGTAGATAGATAGGATACATCTTAGCATTTGTGATCAGCTACTATCTAGCAAGTGTTTACATATTGTCTGCAAGATAGTTGATTCAATTAGATTACTTAGCTGGATGGATTTAATAGATGTAAAAAGGATGAATAAATTATTAGCATTTTTTTAAATATAGCGGAAATATAAACTTTAAAGTATTATATATTTTAACAATTAAACTGCAACCTGTTACACGACACGTACGGCGTTATTATACTGGACAATCTAATTATATTGCACGCTACGCGCTACGTTGCTACGCGCGCTACGTGCCGTAGCTGAGACAAACTTACATAATATAAGTATTGTTTATTATCTACGTTACAGTTCACAATTCAAAATTTACTATTTCAGTACTTATTAATAACTAGCTTTTTCCCGCGGCTTCGCCGGCATAGAAACGTTTTTCCCGTGTATATTGTGAAACAGCGCCCTCTATGTAGGCGTTTTGTAACTTAGGGGGTATTAGCGGACGCCCCGCGACTTTGCCCGCGGTAAAAAGTAGCCTATAGATATGTTATTCCAGGATATAAGCTATCACTGTACCAAGTTTCATCAAAATCTGTTCGGTAGTTTTTGCGTGAAAGAGTAACAACCATCCTCACAAACTTTTGCCTTTATAATATTAGTAGGATAGGATAAATAAGCAATAATGCGTTCGTACAGTGAACTACAGTGGTTGGTCTGCCAGTTGCGTAAAATATTCCGTCTCGCTCGCATTTTCAATAATAGTTTGTGAAGTTTCAGCAGTACTTTGAATGTTCGGGAAGCGAAAATATTTATTATAAGAATATTACCTACCGAGTGCGTCGGCTAAAGCTTGGGCTCAAGTGAATGTAGCGCTTTTTTCCGCCCATCCCTACCTATTGCAGTTACCGCCGCGCTACGCAGGTGTTCGTAATGTGGCACGAACGGGGCACGAATCTAACTTGGGGTCAAAAAGTCCAACTTAGCACCAATACGTGTTTTTGAATTGTAGTATTATCTCGTATTACGTTTTTATTTAACTTTCGTGTTATTTACAGTTTAATCAAATAATTTGTTAAAACAATATTTAAAATTGCAAATGTTATTTGATGTTTGTGTTCTCTGTCTATTTTATGTAGGTATGTTATGATATGTAATGCATATTATTTAAATGTGTTGTAAATATATTGTCATATGTAACAAAATGAACCCATTACTTCAAATTGCTATTCAGACGTAAACAAAAACATATATTTTATATTAATACAATGTACTATAATAACAATAAGTGTTAAGAGAGGTACCTGGGCAATAAATATAAGAGGCGAGTGGCTAAGAAAGAAACCATAAAATTTCAGGTGACGTCGGCCCTACCATAAATTTATCGACAGCTCGTGGTAACAGGCAATAAGGAAAATATTTATGAAGTAGAGCAGCGGCCGTGCGATTTTCATTAGCTAATTATCTGCCTACCGACCGGTTGATATATACTTACACGATGTGTTTTAATAAATTTTGGCCATACAAAATTTTTGCAATAATTGTTAATTAATTTTCTTCAGTTACATAGAATTGCGAGAAATAGTACGACTTACTAACAAATTAGATATTGATGACATCAAGAAATGGGTAACCCAAAAAAAAATACTGGATATTTTACATGATTTTCATTGAGATCTTAGCTAGTATTTATTTCATATAATTTTATAGTCTTGGAATTATAACAGAGTTCGCCTAAACCTATTCAAATAAAACTGCCAAAGGATCAAATATTTTGTGTTATCATGTGATCAAGTCAACGCAAAGGCATGAAAAACATATCATACATAGTAAAATAGTTTAAATAAGTCATCTGCTATTTTTTTTGGTGACCCGCTTTAATCAAAATAAGATTTGTAGAAGGGTAACGACCGAATTGGCACGTATAGTTGAACGCCTGTTCCAGCTATTAAGGTACTACTTATTGGCAGTGGGCGGCCGCACTGGCAGACTGGCACTGGCACGCATAGATCGAATAAGTAACGCCGAAATACCGCGAATGTTGCGACATGTAACCACCGTGCTCAACTCTATAAAGCTCTTACGTAACATTTCCCCCTGTCGTCTGCAAAGTCCACATCGAAAGTAACCTTTATGTCCACAGCGACAAACTTAGAAAGTCCGATACCGCGCAGCTTGCGGAAACAAACCTTTGTATTCACGACTCTTCTCGCAACAACAAAGCGGAACCTCGATTTTCCTGTCACTGGTGAAATCTGATGCACGATGTCTTCGGGCCGCAAAGAAATTCTATGAAAATATTTTAGGAAATATCACTCTTTCTGAATGTGACACGGCCAATAAATCCTATAATGGTGTCGTAAAATTTCGGCGGTATTATCTTGGGAAAACCCGGCTATTTTACATTCACCTGCGAGGCTTTCCTCTGCGTCCAATTTATGTTAGTGGGCACAAAACGAACGCTGACAAATGTGGAAATAAAATGAACATACGTTTTATCTCCACGTTCACGGAGTTGGCTTCCGTGCTCGCGGCGGGGCGGGGAGAAGGGCCGTGACGCGTGTCGGGGGTGCACGCGTGGACCTCGCCTCGCCCGCCCCCCGCGCCCCGCACAGCGGCGTGGGGGCAGGCAGACACATTCCATAAGAATTCACGTAAACTTTGATCAAAACCCTACAAAGGATCGTTCTACACACGCCTCAGCCGGCAGGCAAACATTGGCACACTTTATGTAAATCAAAGCATTTTAGAATTATTACGTACTTTATTTAGGTAGGTATGGAAATATTATGAAACCTCCGCGTGTTAGGTATTAGGTACGTACATTTTCCATATTTCTTATCACGACCTTTTTTACTAAATCCTCCATAGTACAAAATATTTATGTACCTTACTAATACTCGAGAGAAAAAACTTTACATTCACATTTAGGCGATTTTAGAATAAAACAGAAACAGTATTCATTTTTAGAGTTCAGTCAAAATGAATATCCTTATACTAAAGGTTTTACACCTGATTATGACTGTATATATGTTTGTTCGTCCGCCAGGTAGCTCGATAACTACTGGACCGATTGAGCTTAGAAAACCTTATGATTCTTAAGTTTATAGCAAATTATGAAAATCTTAGGAAGATTTACTTTTCTAAATAAAATACATAACAAAAAACTTGTGGGGCATTGTGGATAACGTTCAATTTATATCATACACTACCTACATATAGGTTTTAGATTTACATGACACTTTTCAGAAGTAAGAAACGCTGGCAACTGGCATAAATACAAAAATGTCTTTAAAAGCCTTCAGTGGACCTCAGACTCGCGTAGTTTACTTATGTACGGTGCGCCGACGGACGAAACTAAGTGGAACTTTTCCCCGTGTATAAAACGAATTTGTAAGATACCTCACGTTAAAAGTTAGCAAACAACCTATATGTGAACATTCGTACTACATTATACCATACTGGGATTTGCTTAGAATACGCGGATTTAACTTGATATAGACATCGGATAATAATAATAAAACCGGACAAGTGCGCGTATGACTCGCGCCCTGAGGGTTCCGTACAAACTTAATTAAAGAAATAATTAGAAAATCGGTGATAAAATTTGTAGTGATATCATATGGTAGCTAACTTATATGGATGACTTGCTCATACGCAAAGTTAATTTGTTGGTACAATAAAAAAAAAGATTTTTTTATGATTTAACTACAAAATTTACGGTTTTAGGACTTTTTTCCTTTGGTTGTGCTATAAGACCTTAGTTCTTCCCAAATTTCATGATTCTGGGTCAACGGGAAGTACCCCATAGGTTTTGATTACCAAAATACTAAAAAATGCGGCAAAATCGACCATCTTCTGTCTGCGTTGACTTAGAAGTTTTATTTTTTCACAGCTCTAAGGTATTGCAAACCTGAGTAGTTGCTATTAATTTTAACTTGATACCTTCACGCGTTCCTGAAAAAGGGTCTTGACTGACAGACAGACAGACGGACAACGAAGTGATCCTATACGGGTTCCTATTTTCCATTTGAGGTACGGAACCCTAAAATAGCTATATCTATATTAGTACTACTTAGTATGATAAAAATAGCTATTTCGTTCGTGTGGACTACTCGGCTAGATATAGGGCGTCGATTATGTATGACACAAAGTGCCTTAATATACGCCTCAGCCAAAATTTACAATATTACAAGCCCTCTAAACTTTTGATATTTTACCCGTCAGTTCCATAGGGATTTCGCGAATCCACTGATTTCTAAATTTTCCTGCGACATAAATATGATAATCTCTAAGCTTCTGAATTATTCAGGTGCACAAAAACCTGAATAATTTTTATGCTAAAGATGATTTATCAATATTACGCTTTTATATTTTGTGCTAATGAATGATAACAGACCGACGGGTATACGAGTAGGTAGGGGTAAATTTAATAAAAATATTTTTTGAATTTGTGCAGAAACTAAAAAAAAATGTAGAAAGTGGCCGGAAGCGGCTGGATACGGGTGGTATCCAACAGTGACGTTAAATGGCTGATATGATGATGTAGAAACTACACTATTGATCACATTAATCGGAGCTGATTATTATGAAAATCGATATCTACTGGATACTTTTTGACGCGGACGAAGTCTCGGGTATATCCTAGTATGATATAAGTAATGCAAAGATTACATAAACAAGAGGGTGGTAACATAATGAGGAGAAACGACAGACATTTAATACAGGTGTGCGGGGGAGCAACCTTATAAAGTACCTAGCCATCCTACGTAGATAAACACAACTTGGAGCGGCGTCTACTCCGAGCCCCGCCTCGACGCTTCTGATAACATAGCATATCGTAAAACTTTATTTACCACCTCCAATTTGTCTTACCTGGAGTTTCATCTCAGATATGACGATATTCAGATAGCATATATTATTATATCACATACTGAATCATCGTAAATATTTCCGAAACTTTTTTAAAATCATTACGCAATCTATGACTGATTATAGTATAAAAGGCTTGTGCTGTCTGCACAAGATACTTAAAATCAGGAGTAAGTTTAGGCCGACTAGTTTATGAACCTTTGCATACCGTGAAAATGTATAATGCATGCATCGCAGTTAACTGGCTAAATCAGACAGTTGATTAAATGCTGACATTCAGTTGAATGTCTAGGCCGGTCGTTGAATCACTCGACACATTTAGTGGTTGATTGATTAACAAGGGGGAGAGAGGGAGAAATGGGGATCAATTTCAGCTTAGTTTATGTATGACACAGTCAGAGGTGAAAAAAACCTAAATATACAAAATATATACCAAATTAAACTTATTCGCGAACTTTCATCTCAAATTATATTATACTCTGACGGCATGAAATATTTTATATCAACATTAATTTACTGTAATAATACAAAAGTGCTTTCGCGCCCGGTAAGCTATTTCCCATAGTCCCAGAGTAATTACCCGGCGTAGCTCACAAAGGCCGAAGAGAACGCCCGCCGCCGGTGCGCGGGGCCAAAGCGGCCTAGGTGCCGGTAATGCAATGCCAATGTTCACCACCCTATGACTTTGTTCAAGAGTGCTAGATATAGATATTACAGTGAAGCAAACGAATATTGATACTCAACTGTTAGCACATGAACAAAATTGAACAAATATGAAGTTGCCGGTTTTTCCTTACATATAATTTTGCATGTAATTTCCATTAAACAATAGTTAAGAGTCGATGGTATGTCAGCTCAAATTCAAATTTCCCCCCCGCATGCCTCTCCCACCGCCGCCGTCAGCGCACCTATCTCACTCGCACTATTTATGTAGGGTAAGCTACACAATATTGACCGTCCAAGATGGTTCTTAATAAAAAAAACACTATGTATTAATAATTTATTTACAGTCAATGTCAACATACTTTATAGCATAGGAGTACCACATCACCAAGTAACATTAATATCAGACGTCTTTGTCATTCAAAGAATCGTCTATTTTATAATAACAAATTGTTACATAATGTGATTTTTAAACTTTGTGTGCTTCATATTCAAGATAGATATATATATCTCCTGGTAGTTTGTACGATAGTGAAACCCTCATCATCCATCCGGACATCACCAGCAGGCGGCTGTGGTTTTACAGCGGGTTTACTTAAACAAAATATTCTCAAATCTATATTGACTGGATACGGTTAGTATATTTATTTCTTTAAACTTTTCTCTTAATGACTACAACGCAGATTATAGATCGAGCTAATACCTAGCTCTCTTTCGCAAAATAAAAATGGTCACTATATCTGCTGCTCGACCCCACAGTAAGATGCCTTATGCCATGTTACTGTGGCAGTAGCTGAAATATACTAATTTTGCGATAGCAATATCAGTAATTGTCAAATTTTTCTAACGGCATAGGCGGCCGAACTTAGTATGCCAGCTAGTGAAGCTATGTGGGGCCCCCATTGAAAAGATGAATCTATAGTTATACCAAGGAACACAATACTTTTAATAAATTCTAGTCTATATGTACCTAAAGTCATATTATTTTCTACATGTCTTACATTTGGTAAGCAAAATTTAATACATTTAGGCCGGTTTTCCTGTCACGCGTGTTTGCGCCCGCGTCCTGGTCCGCAACTTTTCCCGCTGGAAAAATATTTAATTTTGATGAAACTTGGTACAGTCATAGCTTATATCTTGGGATAACATATAGGCAACTATTTACCGCGGTAAACTTTTCCCGCGGGAAAAATATTTAATTTTAATGAAACTTGGTACAGTGATAGCTTATATTAGTGTGGCTGACGGAACGGAAACCTCCGTGGGCGAGTCCGACTCGCACTTGCCGGCTTTTTATTTTTACTTTTCAGTTCCTTTCTTTTTTCGGCGGTTTAATTTTTTTATTCAGTAGATTGAGGGCGGACTTGTCGTCACACCTCGCCTAACTCTCGAATTGGCATATTTCGAACATGTCTAGGATCGCATAACTCTGGCAACATGCATGATAAATAAAAATCTTTTAATTTATCTTCCATAATCTGTTTCCAGAACTTGTCATCGCGTTGGATTTTTTCAAATGTTATGTCTGTGTCCCGTCCAGACCATACCGCGAATATACATTGCCGCCTGCCGGTGATGTGTAATTGTCCCTTTTATTGTTTATTTTCGGATGCCCCTGATCGTCGTAATCTAATTTGAGAAAGATAAGTACATTTATGATTACGTATAATAATTTAACCCGATGTGAATTTTCTTTACCAAATAAATTATACTCACTTTAGTGCTTTACTCAAGTTTTTGCCTTTTTTTTTACGCCAACCAAGTCTTTTCTTTTTTTTGTTACCTTGGTTTCCCATTTTAAAAAATTCGTTATTATACTAAACGGTCGGGAAATTATTAAGAAAGATATTGGAAAATAAATATTATCTTCAGAAAATTTCTTTTGTAGTCTTCTGTCTACACGTCGTCGTCTATTTTTGTTCTGTCAAGTCAAACAACCAAGTATCGAAACAAATTACAAACAAACATCCAGTCATTTTTCAGTCAAGGAGACTGTACTCCAAAAAACACTAGGATAGCAACAAAGATGCTACCCTATTTCAAAATATAATTTGAATAAATGACGTGTGACGGGAGTGACAGCTGGATGGCGGCGAGCGACACGTGTTCCCCGTGCCACTGGCAGAGCGGGACTGACGCGGGGTAGGGAGATGCCATGCGGCTCAAGTTGGGCTGGCTCAAAAACGCTTAGATTTAGGTTTTTCCTTTTTTGCCGAAAGTTATGTGTATTTTGTAAATTCAAATGTTATGTAATCTGCATATTAGTAAGTACAGTTAGTACTCAAAATATGGTGATTGTACGTAGCTTTATTACATAAAAGTAGCGAAAATAAATTCTTAAAATGGTTAACTTTGGAATTTTTTTTAATTGAGAAAATTTTAACGAACTGTGTTTTCGAAATCGTGAATAACTAGTAAAAGTCTTCTACTTTACTGCATATTTATTACAAAATGAATGATACAGTATTGTTGAAATAGCGACGGATCATCCGACCCGCTGTGAGATATCATAGCCCCTTAAGTTTTTTTAAAATAGACTACCTATTTTCTTACCAATGTTTTACGGTAATAAATTTTTCCCATTTATTTGCGTTTCGTGTTTATAATTATAGCTTGAAAACAGTGCATTTAGGAAGTCTGTACGGTGTGTAGGATTGATTGATGCATTTCATCGCGATAAGACGATGAGACTCGTACTTACTTGCTTAATGTTAAGTCATACGTACAAATAATCGCTTAATTCGGATTCGCTATTAAAAAAATATAAGCAAAATTATTTGTATGAAAAAATGCAACCTTAATTTTCTTCGCACTAATCGGCAACTTCTTCGGTAAGGACCCAATAAATTTACAAATTATAATATCATCCGAATCGATTTCTTGTTCATGTATGTATGTATGTGTGAAGTTCAAACAGTATCAATCAATGTTATTATTATATACATACACCTCCCCCCCCCCTCCGACACACCCAATTGGTAGCCATTTAACTAAATGTCGGCATTTAAGAAACGGGCTAGCCATCCTAATCATCTGGCTGATTTAACTAGTCGCTTTCCACATGCATATATTGCGTAACTTTTAAAACTTACAATAACACCGAGATGTCCGACACTATAATGCAAAACTAAAAGTGGAAGCAAACATGATATTCAAAGTAAGTAAATAAATAATAATTGAATGGCGAACAGCTAGTGATTTCAAAAGCTATCGTGATTGCAGAACAGTGTGGAAGCACATAAGAGGCTTGCGTTTGGAGTACGCCGCCGCTACTCTAATGAAGCCGTAAAGGAGCGAGGAATGGAAAACCGACACCGGTGCACACGGGCGCAGCTGCTGTTATTGTCACGATACGAGCGAGCGACGCAAAGGAGGAATTAGGAAACACTAAGGTAACTTAGGCATTAACTTTTAATCTACAGTGACAAAAGTCACGCTTGGGAGCATGATCCATTACAAAATACTAAACACCAGTTGCTTAATAAATTGCCAGTGCAGTTGACTTTTAAGAAGTACTTTAGTGGAATGAGTCCATGTTGCAGGGTACTTATACTTCTTAATTTAGATTATTATAGAGTAAAATTGAATTCATTCATTTCACTTTTAAATAATTAACTTCATTACCAATACATCGTCATTATTATTGTAAAAGGAATAGGGCAAGGTGTATTTAATATAATTATTTTGTAGTCTTGAAAATAAAGTATAATACCGGTTTTCACAATGACTGAAACTGTCTACTTATTTATAGGAATAAGTAACAGAATTATGTCTTTGAAATAATCAAAATATTCGATGAGATACCTTTACAAAGGTACCTACTACTATTTTAGCTGGTTATGAAGGGCAATCTGCTCACAAACGTCAAGTTGAACGCGACGGAAAGAGAAAATTACTCAATTGGGAATAACTAAAAAGCAGATTCAGATCACGGTTCCGTGTTCAGCGGCGGGCGAGCGAGTTCGATATTCCGCTGATGGCCCCTGTTCCCGCCGCAGTCCGTACTTATAATCTAATATTCGCAATTTACGAGGATCGCAGGAGAGGCCCGCTGGGAGCCATAGCACTGTCATCGCGCCGGCGTACCTGCCGGCTGCACTTACCCTACCGTTAACTCTATCGTAGTAGCTTTTTACGTTTTTTACGAGGCTAATGCCACTTACTCGAGAGAACGTTTATTTATTCATGGATCGGGTGGGAATCCAGGACCACGAGCAAGTATACATTGAAAGTACGAAACTTCACTTCCAAAACATCCTCAAATTACGTTAGTTTTAGAAATAAGTTTATTTAGTACCTATAGTTAATTAATTTCAATTTTATATTACAGGTAACTATTGTGGTTAGTGAATTTACTAACTTACTCAAATGAATAGTGTCCTTTGATTGACAAAGTATGAATTATTGGGTAATAGATAATTAATATTAACTCATATGAATTATCTTAATCCTATATTATTACCTTGTTTCTGTCTCTATAAACTCATCTATGTATACAAATTATGCACCAGGTAATTCTTAGTTACAGCGGAACAATAAAAGTATCTGGGAATAAAAATAACCATCAGGAACACAGCTACAAAAAAACCTTTTCGAGCATAATGGATCACAAAAACTAGTATATTGCAAGCCCAGGACTGTGCAAAATAGTAATCAATAAAGTTCTAGTAATCAATAAAGTTCTATAAATATGAAGTTAGTTTTAAAGATTATGTAAATATAAATATCGTGTATGGTAAATTACTTTTTGTTTCTGATTATCGATTACCTACATAAAACATCCGGAGGGGGTAAAAGCTGCTAAAGAACATATTTCAGATGTTAATAATATTTTACATACACATATTTTTTCATAATACATAAAGATATAGGAAGCATCAAAAATATTGAGCAGATAAATAGCTAGATAAACTATTCGGTTCACAATGAAAGGAAGGAAGGATAACAATAAAGTCCCTGAACGCACGACCCGCAGGTAAGTAGAGAAGGATGCTCTAACATTAAACTCGCTACGAGTACGTGTAGCCGTGTCAAAGAAAGGCAACTATATAGGGCTATACCTACCAATAAATATACTGGATATTTCTGCGCCAAGGGGTTACATAGACAGAAATAGTAGGTACCTAGGTATTTGCCTCGGTTTCACTTAGTGAATAATTTATTCATTCTTTTTTTTTTCTCGAAAACCTCTATTAGTAAAATAAGTTTTGTATTTGTGAAATACATTAAAGAGTCGAAACAAAGTCGATACTAAAATATATTTTTGTGTGTGTGTGCGTCACTTAGTCTAGCGCCATTTTTGCTCTTGATTTTATATTCAATTATTATAACTGACGACGGATGCCGTAGACTATGTTTCCTGAATAAAATAAAAAAGATCGTAATTTCAATGAAATTGTAGTTCACGGCTATTCATTCAAAAGTTCAAAACCGTATATGAAATGTATGATATAAAATGAACGCATAAAGTAAACCACTTCACCAAAAAAGAAGACAAAAAATACACAAGTAAATGATAAATGATGACATGGAAAAGAACTATTACCAAAAGTACGCCTATTGTATGAGATGCTTCGATTGGCTACGAAAGCTTTTCCACAAAGTCTTCTCCGGATCTCGTCACACTTAGGTAAATCTCCAATATCCGTCTTGATCGGCTCAAGGAAAAGCCACACAATATGAACGAATACAGCTACATAATAACGCTAAATACCTACATGTACTGTATTAGAAGGCTACAAGGAATAACCGGACTCAATGCTATTTTAGGATATACTTAATTACACAGGCGAATCAGTGATTGTCATAAGCTAGTCCATCCGGCTCGACCAGGGCGCGGTTAGTTTATGACAGGCGTTGCTTCTTGATGATTGTGATGTCCTAGCCTCATAACCAAAGTACATTGAATATGAGTTGGGTTATGTAAAATGTAGTTAAATATTTACATATACTTATTATAGGTAATGTGGCTCGATGTAGTGTCTACTTTACGAAAACAGAAAATCCTTTCAAGAGAGATGAAAATTCCGGCGGGACACTTTCACGAATCATCAAGCAAGACTTGGGTCTGGGGGCTTACGGAAAATACAAGACATACCCTAAATCAGTGCCTGAAAAAGAAGAGAGATTTGAGAGATCAAAAGGCCTAACTGGTTGCGCCAATGAACAACTATAGTTTTGGTGGTTTTCGTAATCGAACACGCCTGTTACCTCCAACCATTTTGTTAACCTCCAACATAAATTATTAAGACATGGGTTTACATTATTCAGGAAAGTACGTAATACACCAAATTAAACTAATTAAATTATTTAAATTTTTTTTCAATCAATTAATTAGCAATTTTATTTATATCTACTTAGGTTCAGCTCAATCGGTCTTGTGGTTTTTGAGTTATCCGGCTGACACACATAAATATTATTTCTGTTCTGCATGAAAGTAATAGGTCGGTTCTGTATAATAATAGTTATTACTTATTTGTTATGCAAGCTGCAAAGTTGGTTATTTTGTGCGAGTACTAGTATTGAAAACTGAGCAAGCGAAGGGCTCTAGGATTAAACCCCGAGCAAAGCGAGTGGTTCAAAGATAGAATCCTGAGCGTAGCGAGAGTTTCAAGGTACGAGAGACAAAACTTTGCTGCCGAGCGCAACACACAATTTTTCACCTCACTACAGCGAGGAAAATACTAGGTTAATTGAATTCTTTTTAGCTATTAGTTTGTAATTTTATTGCTCAATATTTAATGTTTTAATTTAATTGTAATTATTTGACTTCAACTTTATCGCTTTGGATATATATCTGTAATGATAATGTTTGTAAATAAAAATATACAATACAATACCCTTCCGAGTTTGTGAGGTGAAAATAATGTTACTATGCTCTGGTTTAAATGGGGTACCTATATAAAACTTCATAGGAGCAGTATTTAACCTTAACTTAATACAGTCTAATTCAGACGCTACTTACTGCTTTGCAAGCGTGAAATGAGTATGTCTGAATATTCCCGGAACAAGAATTCGGTACGACTTTTGTAATGAACACAAACAAAAGGGACATAGAAAGGGAACAGTCGTATATAAAGTCCAAATAACCCGACGCGACGCAAATGTAAATACAACAGACGAATACAATAAGGATACCCACGACATATTTACTCAAATTTGAATTGGGGATGCGAGGAGTCAGCAGTCCATTACGTGACCGTTAATAGCATTCAGGCGGGGCCCGGGCGGACCCGCAGCGTGCAGCCAGCAGACTAGCTCCTCGGCCCAAATCGTTACTCCGCGCCCGGGGCGGGGAAGATCTATAAATTACTGAAACGACAACTCGTTCCGCGCCAGATAAAGCTACGCCGCAAAACAATGCTCCGGACGAATGCCTCAGTCGTTAGCGCGGAGAATCGTACATCTTTATGAACTGTTTACTCCACGGATCCTGAATTGTATCTGGTAATTGTCGTCACTGCTCCTTTGTCCACACTCGCAACAGCACACCTACTTAAAATAAAGAAAATTATTTTCCCCGTGGAGCTGAAAATACCTAAACAGAGCCACATGAATTGAAGTAAGATTACAAAGTTATGCAATTGGAGAGAAGAGAAGCTATAAGATGAGAACGCCTTTCTACCATGAAATAACGTATTTGAAAGAAAACCTTAAAGCATAACTTAAACAGACTGTGAAAACCTTGAATATAAGTAGATAGCGACACAACCCGTTCTACTTCTCCGTGAAACTGGTGAAATGTTGAATATTCTTTGATAGGTCATGAACTCATGTCTATTCCCAATTTGTTTCGCGTTGAAAGGCGAACGGTTCCGAACTTCCCAATAATTTAATAAAGAAAGTTTATTGGAGTTAGGCAGGCGTGCGTGGCTGGTACGCTCACCACAAAAAGCCGAAAACTTTGATTCAATTAAAACAGAAAGTTGTAGGAAGAAGTTACGAGCGCAGCTGAAAGTGTTCAGTGCGGTGAGGCGCACGGCGCAGCGCGGCGAAGCCCGGCGCCGGCGGGCGGGCCCGGCGAGGGCTGGCGCGCTCGAGGGCGGCCGGCTGGACGACTCCACTAAATCAAAAGTCGAGCGACGGACTTTGTACTACAACTATTACTACAATGATAATATATTATCTACTTTTGACATAATGTTGGTTCTTTAGCTAAAATTTAGTCTTAACCATATACCGACGCATCTAAAGATTTTATGTTTCGATAAAGTTAAAGGCCTAATCAGCTCTAAAATACCAAGGTCACCGACATAGGTCAAAGAATTGCGAAGCTGTGGCCTGGGCACATCGCTCGTAGAACTGACGGCCGTTGGGGCAGAAAGGTTCTCGAGTGGCGACCACGTATCGGAAGACGCAGTGTAGGCAGGCCTCCCACGAGGTGGACCGACGATCTGGTGAAGGTCGCCGGACCCAGCTAGATGAGGTTAGCGCAGGACCGATCGTCGTGGAGATCCTTGGGGGAGGCCTTTGTCCAGCAGTGGACGTCTACAGGCTGATATGATGATGATAAAAGCTAAAGGCTTAATCAGCTCTAAAATACCTGTTCAGATTTACTCACAATCAGTGCAAAAAAGTGTCTCCGGTGGGCATAGCTGCGAAAGTCGTTGGTATATGATAAGGGGTGACGAGCATTGTTATGCAAATTGAGGTCGTTATTTCGCTGCGAGTGAGGAAAGAGCGCGACAGCGGCTGTACCGCCGCCCCGCGGTCCGCCCGCGCTCACCCGATCTAGCCAGCGACGCCGCGCCGCCCGCGCACCGCGCACGGTACACGCTTTGCATAATTGGTAATACAAGTAAGATACCTACGTAGGGAGCGAATTGGACTCTACTTTTGATTTTGTCGCAAAACACCTCTTTTTCCTAAGGTAAAAAGCAGTGAAAATTCATCACAAATACATAATAATATTTTGGTCTCAAAATATTTCCAATACACTGAAACAATGCGATGCATTACTGGGCGTAGGCTTGAACTTTATCTTTGAAGTTGATTTAATTTTTTTAGATATACATAGGTATGTATATTCAGAATATATGATGATGTTTGATGTTTTGGTCTGACTTATATTTTACAACTATTTTACTTACAACAACTCATGGGGTTGTAATGTAGCGGTGTAGTTTTGTCATTTATATTTATAACTTACACGATTTAGTGAGCAAGCAGCGGGCGTGCCAGAGCGGTAATAAAGCTGATTCTCATAAACCCTTAATCGGACTTAAACGCCGTCGCCGTAGGAGATCATTTTTCACGGCGTAATCGACAGAATTTTTCTCCGGCCAGCTAAAATTACTAAAGTTGCAGCCATCATATTCATATTTTTAGCCGAATTATCTAATATAATAAGTTCGCAAAAGAGTAAGAGACGACTTTTAAAAGGAAAAGTTCTGCGAAAGCACGTAATGGCTCATCCCGCTCACGAGTCCTGCGCCCGAGGCTGAGCTGGCGGACCGGCAGCGTCAAATAAGTTTCTAATTGCTTATATTACCAAGTTATATTCGCTCTTCGAGGTAATTAAGTCACGAAGTTAAAACCACATTTACGTGTTTTAATAGTACCGAACCGAAGGAGGAATATTCTCTCGACATTTTAAGTAGAGAACGCGAAAATATTAACGCACTTACACATTACTCAGCCGCAAAGGTTTCTTGCAACCCATTGAGCTAAAGTGTGAAACGCATTTGAATGGAAAAGCCATGAAAAATACCCTTTCTTTTTTCAGGGTATAAAACCCTCGGAGAGGTGACAAAACGTTCGCTCGCGGGCCTGGGGCTGCGGCGGCGTAATAAAAGTGTCGTACACGTGACACCGCCCGAGCCCGACACTCGGCTCCGCTCGCTGCGCACAGCTCCCGCCCGCCGACAATATATACGTACACGATGTACATTTAGTCACTGCAATAATCAAACAATGCAAAGAATTTTGAGTGCTAAGAACACTAGAAAAACTTGGTGTTTAAATTCAAGTTTATATATGTACTTACGATTAAAGAGTAGCGTTTGGGATAGTGAAAAAGGAGAAGAGTGAAAGGGCTATTCGAGCTCTTCCATATGGGAACATGTAGGTTTGATACTTTTTAATGCGGACTAAGTCGCTGGTATAAACTATAAATAGCTAGTTGTACCCGGCGTGCATTACAATGCCTCTTTTTTGGGCCAGGAACCGTCGCAGGCGTCCCCAGAAAACTCTGCCAAAGTTTCATCACAATCTGATTAATGATTTCGGAACGCATAGGTATAACTTAGACTTACTAGCAAAGATATAGCTTAAACTTATAAGTTTATAACTTTAACAGGCAACACCACCATTTCCTAAGTAAAAACCACTCCACTCTAAAAATGGGGGATATAAAAGGAGAATAATGTAATGTTTAGAGTGGGCAGACGCTTAAATTCAGGAGATATGAAGGAAATGTGTATGCCATTCTTGCTTTCAAGTTGGCAATAACGCTGTGGATATGGAGCGTGCTCCTGGCGTTGTACGGCAGTAAATTAAGCACCTAGAGCTAGCGCGCTATCTTAAACAGATCATTCTTTGTCCAACAACACCGCTGTGGTAAATCTTTTAGATAAATGCAGCGTGGAACAAAACTAAATTCGTTAGAATTACTGCTGTGTCTCAAGTACAATAGTGGACGAATTAAGTGTGACCGAATTAAGGAAGCAGACGTATAAGGAAGTGATAACCAATCCGAGACGTAAGTATATAATGTGAAAGTACAACTTTCTTCTTTCATTTTCTCAAACTTGGGGTGTGGATACACTAAAACATTTTTGCTACTTTTAAACAAAATTCTATATCAGAAAATAGCATAACAAGGTGCTGTAGATTGTGTTGAAATGTTTATAGTCGAAATTTTCTGACGGTTATAAAAGTCTCATAAAGTAAAGAGGACTAACATTCTCAACAAACCATGAAGAAAAAGAATTTGTTAGAGGAAAATAGAGGAGCCCAACTTAAATTTAGTGTATCGGTCTGCGAGTGTTTACGAGCCAGGCCCCTGAAATAAACAAACCGACAGTAAAGCACAAAGGTCTGGGTTCTGGGAAATGGGTAACCATTCTCTATTTCATCACTGTGCTGACTAACAAACGAAAGTTTACAGAGCTACTGCTGTAGGTTTACGGCGTGTTATTCGTAGTAAGCGAGTTGTTGACGAATTTATTGAGAGTTCTGTTTATGCACATTTCGTTCGGATTGAAGTGTTACCTACTTATTAGGAGTTAATTTGACCATGTCTCGTCTCTCATTCACTACTAATGTGAAAGGGACAAACAGTTCAAGCTTGAGTTTAGTTAGCCTCGTGATAGAAAAATGTCTCGGAATAACATTCAAGCTGGTCGGTGGGAATGGCAAGCTTTGATTTAGTAGACGAAAATACATAGTGTGTTTAAATGTAAATTGGGTTTGTTTTAAACTAAAATATGGATGATTTTCATACGCAACAGTAGTACAGAGTGAACTAACCCATACTTACATTGTTAATATCTCTAATAATGCAAACAAAAGCCGAAAGATAACAATGTAACCTTCCAGGCATTGTGTACTTACTTTAGTGGTAAAAACTAGTAGGTAGTTGTAAAGGGTAGAAATGGACACAATAGGGTGTGAGTTTGCGGCGAGGGGATGGCGCGCGGCGGCAACGGCCGGCACCAGCTTTCAACGGGAATTGCTCGGAAAAGGCAAAGTTACGTGCGCCCGAAAACTCTTGCCAACACACGTACCTAGAAACGAGGCCATATCCCGTTAACACTACTTAAGGTAAAACGAGAAAATGTATGAAATATAACAAAATTACTTATCTCTATAATAACAATATGCGTGAGTACTTGTAGTACTTGTGCAGTGATTTTGATGGATGAAACAACAATCAATTAGTATTTTAATATATATCCGTATAAACATCAAACATGGTTTTATCCGAGAACTTTCCATGCTCACTGGTTATCTTCAATCACAAAATCAAAATAAAAACAAAAATGCTCGGGCTAATCTCGCAGTCTGTAAGGATTTAGAATCGGTTTTCACTATTGATTAGACTGTTTCCCGAGGAACGTTTTGATATTCAAAACTACACAATGTGCGAAGCCGAGGCGGACAGCTAGCTAGTTTATAATATTAAACAAGTTATTACAATAAGTCCTTACAGACATAAAAATGTCTTCGAATTTGTTCACCTGAGGTTCATTTAAGCTTTTTTTCAGCCGCTATGTGTTATTTGGTTAGACAATTTCACATGGACATTATCAATACTTACATTATTCATCATTAACTACTATGGTATTCATCACAGAAAACTGAAAAGCTCGCTACTATTTCTGTGGTTATATTCATTATAATATACATATATCATGTAGGCACACACAGTAATGAATGATATTTATACGTTAGATAATCTATATTGATCGAACGAAACTGCGATTGAATAGTTCTTTATGTGATCGACCAACAAACAAGCGACTCTATCAACGAACTCATGCATGCAAATGCGTACTAGAAAGAAAGTGTAAATAAAAAAAAGTCGGCGGGAGCTGATGGAAACATATTCCCTGACTTTAAATGTATAGGTGCCAAAAACACCTTCTGAAAAAATGTGTAAGTACGTAACATACAAAATGTTTATGGGTGGGCGGTTATGTTACGTCCCGATTGTGGCCGGCCGGGCGGCGGCGGAGCGGTCGCGGTGAGGGGCAGCGGGGGCTGCGACGAACGCGAGGGCGGATACAAATTCAAACATTAACAATAGGTAATTCCCGCGCGGCTAACGAGCGGCCCGAGCCATTATCACCCGCCTATGAAACTGGATTATTTTATTGTTAATATCATAGTATCCGCTGTCCAGTGTCCACCCACCCCTACAATGCAATTATTGGAAAAATAATTTAATCCTATGTAATTTGTGTGTGCTCTACCAACGCAAATTGACATTTCAACGTTAATTAATCACATAGGATGAGATGATGCAGTTGAATAGCAGTTAAACAAACGAAAAACACGACACAGCTGAGGGAAAATGTGTGTCCATAAAAACCGAGCGAGTTGGGAGACGGCGCTAATGAGAGAGCATAAAGCGTGACGTCGTAAAGCCAGCGCATTAAGCGTCCGCTGCCAGAAGCTGCCCGTAATCTATTCGTAGCTATTTTAATTAGCATCGTAGTAATAATAAAGCGGGGGTGAAGTTTTTGTGGCATCTCCGGCGATGTTTCCCCAGGCGTGGCGGCGGCGGCGGCACCGCCTGTCCGCCGCCGCCCGCCCTAGCCGTGCCAGAGACCTCGCCGATAGGGATATTTAAAACAACTTCTCGCTCAGTAAACTTATCAAGTTTTACGTGGTGAAACTCTATAGACAATTATAAATGTAGGTAACAAAACGATCTTAAAAGCCTCGTTGCTGCAATTATTAATAACTATACTTATTTTAACGCTTTTGAGTCTCTGAGAGCTTTTGTAGATATAGTAAAGTTCAGTAGTGATTACTAGTGAAATTAAAATGTAACCGTGGCATGAACTAATCTTGTGGGTGGACCCGATAGCCATAAGTAGGTACAAAAGCTCATCTAGTGGAGAGCTGTGTAGAGCTACAACAATATATTCAAAAGATCTCAAATTCTTGTTCCTTTAAATACCTAAGTAAATGGCAATAACATTATTACCTTAATTGCCATAAAAGAACTACCGGTAAATTAGATTTACTGTAATAATGTCCAATCTGAAAAATGTCCAACGACCATGCTCGAACTGAAAAATGTCCAATCTGAAAACGTCCAATCTGAAAAATGTCCAACCTGAAAAATGTCCAAAATGAAAAATAAATAAATAGCGGTTTTTAAGGTTCTGTAGTGTGTAAAATGTGTAAAACATTTTTCAGGTTGGACACTTTTCAGGTTGGACATTTTTCAGGTTGGACGTTTTTCAGATTGGACATTTTTCAGATTGGACATTTTTCAGGTTGGACGTTTTTCAGATTGGACATTTTTCAGATTGGACATTTTTCAGATTGGACGTTTTTCAACGGTTTGAATTTTTTTCAGATTGGACATTATTATCGTAAATCGTAAATTATACATAAAATAAAACAACAATATATTTGTTATTACGTACAACAAATATCTGCGTAGCGTAGACGATAACAGAATTATTTTTTTTCAAGAAAATCGATAAATAATACAATTCCTTCAATAATTTCCAGCTACCTTCGTGAAATTGCAAAAACGGGTGCTGAAACCACCAAGCGCACCCTTGGCATTATATTTCGATATAAATTACATCCGCAGACGGCTCAGAACACAAATCTACGAATCTTTCATATAAAAAGTCCTTTGTTTTCACTGTCTTAAGATAGGTGTTTCCGATCGAAGGGACAGGCTGTAACGCTTGATATTAAAAAAGTTTTTCTATAAGGACTGTCTACGGAGCGGACGAGAATTCCATTGCAATTAAGAACAAGCTTTATATTAGTTAATCTTTGAGATGGAATCGAAGCTTATTTTGAATTCTTATATCATTTTGCGAGAGCAATAAATAGCAAACAGAATATCAGTGAATTGCGCGCAATATATATGCGACATACTCGTACGATAAATAATATACACAGAATATATGCGCTGCGCTGCGCACAATGCAAAACTCATTCTGTGCAGCTTGAACTTGTGCTGCAATTCACATAAATCTTTGTTTCAGTCAACTACGCTTTAATGTGTCCTCGTAGTAAAAGCCAGCTAAAGGAGTTAGAATAGGTAAGTATTCGTATAAATAGAGATGGGGAGGTATTTGTCCGGCAAAATGTCGCTCAGGTCAGGTGGCACACGTTGAAAGCGTTGAAAGCGTCCATAAATTTGCCCGGTGCGAGGTTGTACGGGGGCCGGGCGGGAGTCGGGCGGGACGCAGGTGGCGCCATGCACAGTACGGCAGCCGCCCCAGAAAGCCTATGCCACTGCTAAGGAACGTCACTTTATTATGATCTGCGCGTTTACGTTGTTATGATCTCATCTTGTTGTGTCTTACCCTATTTTTATGATCTCATCTTAACACAGGGCTGCGTCAAAACAACTTCAAAAATATCATGACCTTTGATGTCATTCGTATCATAAGACATTCTATTAATAAGTTCGAAGTAAGATGATCAATTAATTCACTACCGTAAATGTGTACGACATTTGCAGCACTTCAGACACATTCTTGATTCTATTATTTCCTTATTTACTGTGTTTTCATATGTTATAAAGAGTGTGTATTTTATCAAGGCGGGTATAACACGATCAAAGTTGGCTGAAGCAACGCGTGCGGGCTGAGATATAGCGTCGCTCAGCTAACGAAGTAAACAATCGACACAGACAATTCGCGTCCGACGAGAGCGGGCTAACAGAGTAGGACGGGCAGCTAGCTACAAGACAAAGGGCTGATGAATCTGATTACTTTGTTACAATGTTTTCATCCAGCGTTAAATCTCAACAAATATTACGGACCATAGATAAATAAAATATAGATAGAGCACGTAAGAGTATTCAAAACTCGAGGATGGCAAATATCGCTAGTAAAGTCGAGTCGGAACCTCAAGGGATATTGACGGCTTTTATGATTGACAAGTTCAATTTTCAGTTCAAAGAGTTAGAGTATAGATACCGTGTGTGTATCATTTGTAGAAGTCTCTTTGATGCTGACTGAATTCGAATAGACGTGTTTGGAATATTATAAACGTAAATGTATTAATATCACTCATATTGATATTTATACCACACTAATTAATACTTTTGCAGCATATATGATAATTTGTTTCCGTGTTGTTGTATCTACGTCACAGTTGAACATGATTTGCATTCATTTCACCTGCGGAGCGCACAGGAACTTTCATATGAATTATTGATAGTAGCGTCGGTGGCGTAGTGTCGAAGACGCGGTCTGTCATGTCGAGAGGTCCGAGTTCGACCCCCGGCCGGGCCATGGTACATGTGGTTTTTTTTCTTGAAACTTATAGTACATTACTGCAGCCCGCAACTGAGGCGTTGATGGACGAACGTGTGGATGTGGGCCGAGGCGCAGCCCATCAATGCCTGGTTGTGGCCAAGGCTTATATAGTAGTTTTCTCAAACAAATGCGCGGAAATTCAAACTATTGCCTATGTAGAACATTTTATTTCATACATATACATACATTTTGCAGCAACAAGTTTTCTATTACGGCATTTCCACTTGGATTGGAAGTGAAGTGGCGTCAATGCATGAACATACTTTGACGCTTCATAAGTCATCACATCACACTCACTTTCTTCACTTGAACTCATTTTGTCAAATATACCAACAATTAATATATTAAATTCCAAAATCAGTGACGAACAACAATAATTTTCCACGCGTCAAAATGTTCATATGTTTTTTTTTAAACTAAACAGCTTTCAATTTGCAAGGCAGTCCGAAATTCAAATAAAACTTTTTTATTTTACCTCCGTGGTTGCCATGGTCACACGACAGATATCATAGATTACTAGAGCGTAGCGAGCGGGAGCGTAGCGCGCTTTTTCCGTGTTCTGTGACAGATATGAACTATTATGGTCATTATTTGACCACTAGGCAAGCCGCAGATATGGATTTTCATTCAAATTATTTGGCCGCCTGCTCTCATGTATTTGACCAGTACAGCATTGTCGATTTAGCTCGAAGAAGGTTCTCAAAATAATGTTCACATTTCCAAGCATGTTTGAGAAAAGTACATTTACTGACTGCTCTCAACGGTGGACGAAAATATTGTGATATATGAAGTTCAAGAGCCCGTACTGGGATAGCATGGTGGGCCGCCCTCGTGGAAAGGGTAGGCCTGTGCCCCAACACTACACACTACACTACTATTAGCAGTAGTACTAGGCTATTGATTTGATTGGCGCGGCGCGAGCCGTGTCTGTAACTATTCCACATTCCGTGCGCACGCTCGCAGCCAACGAGTGCCAGTGCGAGCGCGGTTTGCCGCTTGCGAGCTCTCCGACCGACATCGGCAAAGCCCACACAGAGAGCGGCCGGCGCGCCGCCTGCATTCCACTATGCTGTTTCGATACAACACACCACTGGCTTTTAACGTTTTATTTACATAACGCACAGCTATATCAGCAAGCGGCTCAAAAATTTGCCGTGTGTCGTCAAATAAAAAACCCCATTTAAAAACCGGATAAGTACGAGTAAGACTCGCGCCCTGAGGGTTCCGTACAAATTGAATTATGTATGTAGATACTAGATAGTTCATTACATCAGCCATGTAAGTTTGTAATCTCAATATTTATATTTTTTTTATGTGGATATAACTACAAATTAACGATTTTCGAATTTTTTCTTTACTTGTGCTGTGAGACCTTGCTTCTTGCTAAATTTCATGATTTTAGGTCAACGGGAAGTACCCTGCTTATATAGGCTTTGATTTGCTTAAGAGTATCAAAATATGGTATCGTTTGATTGCGTTCACTTAGAGTTTAAATATTTATACACCTCCAAGGGCCCTTAGTATTTGGTATCAATTTCAATTTGATACCTCTACCCTTTCCTGAGAAAAAGGCTCTTGACAGAAGGACAGACGGAGAACAAACGAGATCCTTTATGCGTTCCGTTTTTTTCCTTTTGAAGTACGGCAGCTTAAAAATTAAGTACCTAAGTAAGAATAGGCACACTTGTATTATAACGGCGGCGATGTGAATTTACATCATTTCATTTATTTAATTCTTAATGGTTTACAGAGTTACGTCTCCAAAGCACCAATCATCTGTGTTGGATGCAAACTTGTAGACAGAGGGAAAGTTTGGTGATATATCGTCTTCGCCGACAAATCTGAAGGTAAAGCAGAAGAAAGGAAGTACGAGCGCGGCTCAGTTATTTACGACGAGAGAATCCGGTGAGCGGCTAGGAGTGTGCAGGAAACACAACTTTCAACTTTCAGTTGCACTGAATGCCTTCTCTCTGGCAAAACATTGAACATTTAATGTTCGTCGCCATTTTATCGGAATAAATTACATTTCATTTTTCCTTAACCCTTTGCCTCGTAGGATTTAGAGGGCATCACCTTTTAAACTCGGACGTATATCACGTCAGTCAGACATCTGATATTGTCACAAAAAAAAACTCATTTTGCCGCTAAGAACAAGGATCCCATAGAACCGCAATCAGCGTATAGCATGAAATAGCAAGTCTTTTACCCCAATAATTTGAGAAGTCGCTTCTTATATGGCGGGTTCAAACTGAACAAACACTATGTATTTTAGTCGGGCTGTTGTTTGTTGGGGGGCAGTTGGTACGCAGTTACACTGCCCCCCAACAAATTATTCACATACGTAGATAGAGATAGAAGATATTATACCTGTCTTGCTTACTCTTACCCCTTTGTAATAAGTGTGTCCCTCTCTGATTATTATTGTTATTTTAGCAGCTGTTCTATGGGATCCTTGTTCTTAGTTTTGCCGCGATTTACATTGGTCAAGGCAATGACAGGTGTCTGAGTGACTGTGAACTGAATAATATGACATATTACCCGGCGCAATAACTAGCTAGCTGTCATCCTACTACATGTAGTTGGCTGCGAGTCAAAGAGTTAATAAAATACTTGTATAATGTTACGTACTTTAAACCATTCTATCCTATTTTATTCGACACTTAGGTATTAGAAGCAGGGTTAAAATTTACTCGAAGTTTATAAAGCGCGTTAACAAATTGGGCCGGAACATCGAAGATTCATTTTTATCAAGGGAGCAAACTTGCAGGCGCTCCAGGGACATAAAACCTTACTTAGCGAGCCACAAATCCTCGTAACGTTAAGCCGAGATAAAACACTAAGCTCGCGGCACAACGAGGCGACGCTCAAATTTTTCACCTGCTGGCTGCGCAGAGAATGTGTGCCGCACGAGATATTACTCACACATGAATTATGATGTTCCATAATGAAACTCCGGCTAACACAATCTTTTTAATTTTTCTCATAATAAATCAGATCCTCTTTTCTAACGTAAAAAAAATCGAGGTAATGAATAGAAGTCGGGAAGTCGTCATTTTTTTGCTAAGCGATAAAATACAGATGACACTCAAATGCAGTTTATTTCGTTCAAGAAGTTTTGGTTATACTGAGCGGCGCCCGTGCGACTCCTCATTTTTAGCGCTAACTCCCGCTGTCTATGACGTCATGACAAAGGTCCAACCAGGGTCCAACATATATTTTTGTGTTATCGTCAGATGGATCTTTACTTTACAACGATATAACTATGCTTTTGGTAACTTTTAAACTTTAGAAGTATGAAGCTTTCAAATGTACATGTTTTTCGTTACACAATTTTTCCGGAACGAATGCCCGCTGGGCCGACGCGCAAAACGTTTATCGAAATCACGTTTAAAGTAAAAATAAAGTCAGATTGATGACACTTATTCACAGATTAGTAATAGGTACATAAATAGTGTCTACGAATACTTATTTACTGGCAGCGGCAGATATATTACCTATATTGTTTTCGCTTCAAGTAGGATAAGTAAGATATTAGATAAGTCTCCAGCTCCAGTGGACATACCCTACCAATGCATATTTAAATAAAGGCGGCCGTAAAAGGGCTCTTAAATTTAACTTGAACCAATAGAATCTAATCTAAAGACATTACAGGACAGCGGCTCCGGAAATAGCTGGGACCGTAATACATTACGTGTTTGCCAGTTCACTCATTCAACAACGCTTTCAGGTTGTTGAAGCGGATCTGTGGAGGCGCGCGCGGACGGCGACGCTCGAGATCAACAAACAGAGACGAGTAAGACATTAATTCCGGTTTATGTGCAAATAACATAAATCAGACTAGCGGCGGCGTCTCGAACCGCAAGACCGCTCACAGTGGCAGTGAAGCCGCTTGCTAAATTAAACGGCTGTCATACGAGTACGACCCCCTCCAGACAAAGCCGCAGCCGACATCGATCGCTTCAACACTAAAACAATCCTTTGAAAAGAAAAAAAAGAAGCTCCGACAACTTTGCTGGTAAAATGATATACTTAGAGTCAGGAAGGCTTAGAGTTAATTAATGTGCATAGTGACAATAAATTCGCAATGAAATTCATACTATAATATCCACTGACATGATTAAAAGCAGCGAACTTTAATAAGTACTTAATAAAGTTCGCTGATTAAAAGTAGGTAATAATTTCAATTTCTATAGTTGGGGAAGACAGTTGCTGTTTGTTTTCATGTAGTACCTAGGTATAAAAACTAAAATATTTCGACTGTAAAACACTGCAACAACAATAATACACCCCACCCCCTACGCCCCCTCCTTCGCCCCTCCGGCCCGCCAGCCGCGGACTCGTTCGGGGGATTAACGAAAATTAGATTTCAATAAGACGCTTGAGTCGGAGCGACGAACAAATCTAAGTCAGAGCTGGGTAATGCGCAGACGGTCACGCTTCTCCTTTTAATGCAATGTCAGCAGCCGGCAGCGGCGGGCGGCGGGCGGTGGATGGCGGAGGCGGCGGCGGCGGCGGCGGCGCGCGCCCCCTGCTGCCTGCGGTCCCGACGACGACGTACACAAACCGAATGTGTAATCCTAAGCTAAATTACCTACACTCGTACGTATATACGTCTCTGACTTCGGCACGTTCTTAGATTGAATAGGTGTATCATGTATTTACCTACAATCTACAAGTAGACATAAAACAAGAATACTATAATTAATGTCAAGTACTTGTAACTAATTGAGATCAAGTTAGTAAACGTATATGTCACCAACTATGTAGATATGTGTGTGTTTGTGCACACCATTACTTTTGTTTCTAAGAAAACAGTCTGCTTCAGTATTCTTACTTCATAAACAAACAGAATCTAGCAGAGAAAGAAAATATAAATAAAATATTAGTATATACCTACTTATAGAACATTCCAGACCAAAATTGGATGTGAAGAATGGCTACATAGGTTAAACATCCTGAAGAAATATTGCCAACAAAAACAAGAAAAACACCCAAAGGACGTTAAGCATAGAGAGCTGCTTCAAAATAAAAAAAGGTCGCTTCCCAAATAAATTATTCCCCAATTCGGCTGTTTCGATTCAAATTGAAAGAGCATTTCTGTATAGAGATTTCTCTAGCCGCGAAGGAAGAGAGAATACAAATAGGCATATAAACGGAAATGAAATGGCTTCATGAATCGTGTGGCCGAGTCACATCCTGCGACAGTTTATCAAAAGAGGATAATACAAAGAATCCATCGTTAAATAAATCAAGTGTATAATAAATAAGGTATAGCAAAATGTCCAAGCAGATAAGTATCTACGTCCGTCCGTAGAACAGGGATACATTTCCACAGGGTATATAATTTCCATCAATAATACTCGACAAGAAAGTTTGAATTATTTATTCATGCCATATTCGCACGCCTTTCACGTTCCCAATAGATAGCTCGAGCTCGCGTAACTCTCATAGGGATGCTGCGTTGCCCTACGCAACAATAGCAGATTATCAAACAAAACGACGTAAATAGTCGTCGAAACACGAGGAACGAGGGCGCGGGTTAAGGGCCCGTTAGATGTCCGTATCATGACCGGAATCACAGATGAGATTAACGAATAAACTGGTCGAAAATACTTGTTAATATCATAGGTTTGTCATTTTATTTTATTTACTTATTTAATAATGTACACACTACAATGTCCGTATCATGACCGGAATCACAGATGAGATTAACGAATAAACTGGTCGAAAATACTTGTTAATATCATAGGTTTGTCATTTTATTTTATTTACTTATTTAATAATGTACACACTACAATACAAAGAAACAACACACAAATAATTATACAAGTGGTTGAGCTTATTTCTAAAAAGATGTCTTCCAGGTCATAAGCGGTGGAGATATATTCTTACCATAAGACTTTAAGTGTTAATTCAGACAGATTATTGATCCTATCATCACATTCATACACATAAACACATACTATCAACATCACACACAGTTTAAGGTTTACTTCTATCTGCAACGCCTTACCTTACTAGATATTCCTACAAAATGGGCACATTGAAGTTGTTACAGTTTAGTGCATCGTTCAATAGTTCGACAAAGGCTTAGGACAAAGGAGACTACAAGGAAATGTAGTTCTACCGTTCAGGCGAGTGCCAAGAGAAACTTGGACCCCGGGCCCGTTTGTAACATTTCACTATCGCAGACATATCGCAAAGACTTTTACTTGTATTTAAGAAACGTAGATACCGTATATATTTTCCCTTTAAAGTACACACACCCTCTGTGAATGCGAGCACTATTTGGTAGTAGAACTAAATGTGAGATTAAGATATTTACAAGGTGCAGAGATTCGTTTTGATTGTATGCGCCTTGTAAATGTATATGTAACTAGTTGTTGCCCGCGGCTTCGCACGCGTAATATAAAAGATTTTTCCGGCGGGAGCCGTTTAAAGCGGTTAAAGTTCGATGTATCACCACACCAAAGTTTATCAAAATCCGTTCAGCAGTTTAGGCGTGAACATGTAACAAACAGAGTTACTTACAATTGGGCATGGATTAATGAGCATGATGAGTATATAAAAGTTTTATCCATACGTTTCGTTATGTTTTTACTATTAGTGTTTAATTATAATTATAGGACAATTCAATTTAAACTTAGTCAAAAGCTAATCAGTCAGGCTGAGTCTCAAAACAACCCCTGCTAATACAAGTAGTACAGCGGGGTGGCGTATAAACAGTGCGAAAACAAGTTTGTGTTGAAAAAATAAAGGCGCGACGACGCCCGAATAAATGAGAGCGGCGATAAACAGGAGGATCCGTTCGGAGCGGAGGGTCGATATCGAAATACATTATTCCCCGATCCAAGTGTTCCGATTCAAATTGAAAGAGCACCTCCAACATGAGATTTCTCAGGCGGCGAGTGGGCGCAGAATATAAATCGGCGCATAACCAGAAATGGAAGCGCTGTGAATTTCCGTTTCGTGGTGAACGTCGCGCCAGTGTTTCGCTTTAGTGATATTAAACAAATATTGTAGAATTACGAATCCGGTATAAACCGACAAAATATTTAATTGGAATGGAACTTGACAGTAAAAGCATCTACCCCAAAGAAAATCTTCTGAAGCAAAATAATGCTTCCCATCGAAACAAGTAGCGATGAAAAAGAAAAGCCTCAACCCTGAAAGTCTCGCTTAAGTTTAACGAAATTAGATTTTAATGGGGACGCTAGCAATATTGACGGTGTTGGTTGAATCGAGCCCTTTTCGATTTTAATAGATTTCTATACACAGGTCTGTATTTATATAAGTTTGTAGCTGGGCGAGAATTATTTGACAATTGTTTCATTAATAATATTGATAACTCCGTCACGTTTTGAAGAGACGTAAATATAATTTAACTCGTTGTCGAATACATCAACTTATACAGTCGGAATGAGAGTTACGCCTCCCCTCATCGCGTATTCTGTCCAATTCGCAACACGCCCAGCGGATATTTACGTAACAGGCGCCTCTGCTGACTTGTGACACCGTCTTCTATATCTACTTCCTTACGACGGCGTAGCAATAAACATCTAATATTGAGTACACATAAAAAATCTGCACCTTACGCATCTCCGTTTGGAGGAAACCGAATTAGGGTAATAGGCATTTGTTATTGTTCTCACAAACGAAGGCCTTGCTGTTGTTTATTTTTTGGACATTTATTAGGTTATTGCGACTGCCGTTTTTAAGGTATCCTATGAAGGTCATTGAAGGTACTTCAAAGATTTTCTTGCAGTCTTGTTCAAATTCAGGTATACACCAGCGAACGTTGTTTTATAATGTTGGAATGAACTTTGGTCTTTAATTTTGAACGGGACTACATATATTTCCCAATATTGTTCATGATTGTGAATTTGCTTCAATGAATCCACATTTGCTCAAGAACATTGATCTCTGGTTCTTTAGCTTTGGTTCAAAGAAATAAAGACGACATTGAAGTATAACAGGACTGAGAAGGCTATTTAGCTCGTTTGGAATGTTCCCGGAGAGATGCCGGAGGCAGTTGAGGCGCTTGGAGTAGGTTCACGGGCGGACGGCTCTCTAACTTTATTAAGGACGAGACGCCGTCGCTGAATCAAGGTGACGCGCCTTCACAATACCCTATTCAGATTTAAATAGCTTTACGCCCAATTGCACTTCAATGCGGCTCTAGCTCTTTGGGATAGTTATTTCGGGTTTTCATTAAACAAAGATCCTGAATATTCGCTGCTGCAATTAAGAAATTTATTAATCGGCATATTGATTACTAATTATGAAAGCCTCGATGAGTCAACTCATGCATACACACAAAACGAAATGTAGGTACTCCTTTAATGTTGTTTCAACTTTAATCAAACGATAAATAATTGACTTATATAGGTAAAACATAATTTTGTCGATATCATTGATTGACATCGGGTAATTTAACGCTACTCATAGTGTTTAACTAGCAAACAATCATTTATCGAGTGTGGCATTACAAGTGGGTTTGAGTAAAGCTTAGGAGTAAAGACATCTAACACACGCGTTGCCATGAGAACAATGGCGCGCGACGAGAGTTGCCGAGCGGAGGGCGGAGGCGAGGGCGGGCGGGACGCACCAAAGTTTGGCAATTATGGCGACCGCATGTCTGAGCGACGCTACACTCATTACCGAATGAAACTCGACTCGTCTAGATTAAAAGTCCTAGAGACATGGGTCCTGTGAAATACCGCGCATCGCTCCGTAGCACTGGACTGAATTTAACGTTACATGTTCGTAATAAATTCTGAATAGATCGCATGCCTTTTTATTGATTAAAAAAAATCACGAAATTAATTAATAGATTACCTAATTTTTACCTAAACATTTACCTAATTTCATTACCTTTATTATTGGTAGTTACCCGTGCAGTGGTACTACCGACGATGGTATGTACTACTGGTAGTACAAAACATAGTAGTTTATGATACGAGGTGGTAAGTAGTAGGTTATTACAATCGAGCTGAGATGAGTTTGTAAAAACCTCACCAACCGAGTACCATACGACGTTTTTCAATACATTTGGGAGAAAACAGATATTAAAAAATACGAAAGTAGCCATAAACCTATCTTGTGACTTTTGCGGCAGAAGTTCATTTTGGGCAATTTCCGCCTCATCAACAATTTCGGCTGGAGTTAACTCCATGATATTATCTTCATCATTTTCTGTACCTACTCATTGTTATTATTTTCACAGCTGCGCATGGTTTACGTAGGTGCATTGTAATAGAAATAATAATAAAAACTGTAAACAAAAAGCACGCCGTGCGTAATAATCAACTTTCGAGGAATGTGTACTGGCATCGAAAGCACACCTTTTCGAGCAACTGTATTGAAATAGTTATTTGTTATTCAAGGCTGCAAAGTTGGTTATTTTGTGCGAGTACTAGTATTGAAAACTGAGCAAGCGAAGGGTTCTAGGATTTCAAAGATAGAATCCTGAGCGTAGCGAGGGTTTCAAGGTACGAGACACAAAATAACTTTGCTGCCGAGCGCAACACACAATTTTTTACCTCACTACAGCGAGGAAAATACTAGGTGAATTGAATCCTTTCGGCGGTTTAGAACCAAAAATAATAAGAACCACAATTAGAATTGACCGCTTCTTTAACTGTCCACCTTCTACAAATTAGAAGAAAAGTTTTAAAAAAGTTTTATTTCCAAGTGCAGTTTTCCACGCAGATTTCGAATGAGAAAGTATACCCTTCCGAGCTTGTGAGGTGAAAAATATATTACGTAGGCTATTTAACACTTGCTGTTACGTACCTAGTACGTAAAATTGATAAGTTGATAACTGTTATCCGTGTTATGCACAGGTGTTATTGCAGAAATTTTAGTAGAGTCGATTCTTCGCTGATATGTAAAAATATATAGATTTGGAAATTATTACAGTCTGGAAGACAGCCGTTTGTTGTTAGTTCTAGCAAGTCACAACATAATTATGTAGTTGGTATCTACAATACACTGAGGGACAGATTTAAAGGACGCAAATCTTAGAATATCATTATTTAATAAATAACTACAAGTAATGAATCTATAAAGCGAGATAAGAAAATTTAAAACACAAAGATATATCCAAAGAGATTGCATATCATAACGTTAATAAATAATGAATTTCTAAGATTTGTGTTTTTTTTTGCATTCCTCTAAATCTGTCGCTAGGTATATAGATCCCAACCATAAGTAGATATTCGCTAGATAGAACAAGCAAACGACTGTCCAGACGTTCTAAATCTGTCCCAGAGTGTAGTTAAACCTAGTCTGACCTGCAAGCTGGGATGGACACCGAGCTGCAGCAGCGTGCGCACCACCCCCAGGTGTCCCTTGTTGACGGCGATGTGCAGCGGCGTCTGCCGGCGGCGGTTCCTGGCGTTGAGGTCGGCGCCAGCGGCGGCCAGCGCCCGCAGCGCGGCCGGCTCATCGCCGAACGCCGCGTGGTGCGCAGCGCGGTCGCCGTCGCGGTCCTCCGCGTCCGCCTCCGCGCCGGCCTCCACCAGCGCCCGGATCACTTCCACGTGGCCGTTTTGCGCCGCTGCCTAAAGCCCAAATTGCATTACGAAAGAAATAAAATTAGTTTCATGACATTAACTTCACCAACAATTTCACGTGTAAACGTCACGTTTTACAAAGCATGCATTAATTTCATGTCACTGAAATATATTTTTGCCATGCGCTAAGTGACACAGAACACCCAACCAATTGACTGCGCATTGACGGCGCATGAGAAGGCGACAGCGTTTACCGAACATTTCGCTTTGGTATATTACCGTCATCAAGCCATGTTTTAGTGTGAGTTTGAGTTTGCCTAAGGTAAGGTAAGAATCAGCGAGACTTCTAGTCAATACACTTAAATATGTGGCGTTACAAATCAAAAGGGACCTTGAGCCGGAAATGAGTTATCCACAGGCCTGAAAACTACATAAATATACCTAATCGCAGATCCAAGAATCAACCTCCTAGCCCTTATGGTTATTTTTTTATAAATTTTTGTAGTGTCCCCCCAATCGTGTCGTGTCGTCGTTTGAGTAATTTTACAAGACTTTAATTATCTAGGAAACTAAATGCCGCAATTTTGATTTGGAACGCTCCATATAACCAGACTGTATAGGATATAGGTACATAATGTCGATTGCGTAATACTGACCTGCAGGGCGGTGTGCCCCCCAAACACGCCGTTGACGTCGGCGTGTGCGCCGTCCGTGCGCGCCAGTATGTCGGCACAACGCGCCGCGTCACCGTTCGCGGCCGCCTTCACCAGCTCCTCGTTAGCGTCCCCAGTCACATGAGATTCAAACAGCTTCTTTAAAAGGGCCGACAGACGTTCACCTACAATGTACAATACAGTATGTATATAATGTTTACACCACAATATAATATATGTTTACACCTTTGGGTTAGCTCACACCGCCATCGCCAGCTATTAAAAGAAGCTCTGGCGACCGAAGAATATGGGTGTAACCATTCAAACCAGCAGAACAATAAATGCCACACGGTGATAAGACATCAGACGAGATATCGATGCAACATTTGCGAAACGAACCATGTTCGAATGGAATCTTAGAACGAAATAGGAAAGAATTTGATCTGTTTCGCAAATGTCAGGCAAAAGTCGCCTCAGTATTGTCGATTTCATCTTTCCTTCGATAACGCATTTAGCTTATGTTACGATTTCCGACGTACCTACTACCACATTCTGTCCACGCAAGGCACTCCAGACAAGGTTTGCTGTAGGTCCCTGCTATTTCATTGCCTACCTGATGAGTTTCCCGGAATACTTCCATCTGATGAGGCAACTTTGGTGACAGCATTGGGATTGTATGTCCATGATGTATTACACACTTCCACTTTCAGGTCGTTGTCGTGGTAAATCTGTTGCACGCGCCCAATTTTACCGAGCGTCTGAGAAGGAAAATAACGTTTGTTTGTAAAACGAGTTCAAGATATTGCACTCAGGTAGGACAATTGGTGCAACCAACAGAAAACCATCGAAAGTCAAACAGATGCCGATGTTTCATAAGCACATTATTATCTCTAATAACATAGTATAAAACAAAGTCACTTTCCGCGTCTGTACGCTTAGATCTTTTCTTTTTAGACACTACGCAACGGAGTTTGTGCGGTGTTCACTTTTATTCAGTTAATTTCTTCCGGATGGCGAAGCCGCAGGCTACAACTTTTGTTATTATATACGGGTGTTATGTTATACACGCGATTTTTTTATGTTTGCCTGACGTTTCGAGCAGGTTACACTAGCCGTGGTCGCGAGCTGATTGGAGAGGCGAGATGAAGTATTTCGTAAATATCACCAGGTTTCTTTTTGCCGAATAATATAAGTTGGGATGTCGCTTTATTTGTGTAAAAAAAACCAGTGACTTACAGGCGCCATGGCCTCCGCCCACTCGCCGTGACCCCGCTGCAGCGTCTTGACCCGCTCCTGGTCGGCGCACACCTGCACTAGGTCTCCGACCGCGAACCCGCTGGCCGCAATGCCGCTCGCCGATGGCGACGTGCTAATATGACCGCTGCACACCTTTAACAGATTCAATCAAAGTATTACATGTTGGACCTCCCACAATATTCTACGATCTGGTCAAAGCCGCGGGAACTAACTGGATGCGAACAGCGCATGGCTTCGGTACCGAAGATGGTCTGTCTGGATTTAATAGTTTCGAATTCGTATTAAACAAGTACGAGTATATGTATATATGTGTGTAAATATTTAATTAGATTGGTTAGAACTGCATGTGAAAAATAAGTAACAAACAAAAATAATGCTTTATGCAAAAATCATTTGTCATGGTTGTGAAGCAAGTTGTTTTGTATTAATCCAGTTGGGCGCATTAAAGTGGTTAAATGGGTGTGTACGTAACGTACGCTATGGTCTAGCGGGCGCAGAGGTGAGCGCTGCTCATACATTTTTCTCCCGCGGCGGACACCCGCGCGAATTTTAGCGTACAGCCTCATGCTCTCAGTACCTACTATATTAGCAAATATTAATAGTTACCTTTGTCAATACAGCCGGATTAAAAGTCCACCTGTTGCCACTAGGATATGTCACGACAATATCGTGGTCTTCGTCGATTCCGACGACCGTGCCCGTCGTGCCGAGGCACTCAAACATGCCGTCCGTCCACCCGCCGTGCCCATGTTGCAGTGACTGCACTATCTCCAAGTCAAGGTCCACATTCACCTGAAAAATTATTTCTCAATATTAGTTTTTGTAAATAGTGATTATAGGCTTTGTATTAGTATAAAATCCCATACATTCAATTGACTACCTATCCATGGACTGTTCATTATCATCATCATATTAGAGTAGCGACATCCACTACTGGACATACCTTCCACCTTTAGGCAATATAGGGGGTCATCAAATTGTACTGACCTGGTCTCCAACTTGCAATCCATGTGGTCCAGTACGCCCTGGACCCAACTCTCCTAAAAGTGGTAAATGCTCTTTATAAACATTTTGACCTTTCACATCATTCACAACCTGTAACAGAAATTTTAGCAATGAGTATTGAATCCAATTACATTTTGTCAGCAAACTACTTTAGTTACGTGTCAATAACTACCATGAGTTTACAGCGTCTATACGCGTCAGCGACTATAATACATAATAATAAAAATTCATGTTTTTTTAAGACTACATGAATACATGAAAGCCCTTGGGCTTTTGCGCGGAATTGGCGTTTAATAAAATAGATACCTATATTAAGTACCTATTAAAAGTTACCTTAAGATCAGCCATTCCTTCAAATCCAACTCTGTAGAGATTCTTTGCTCCATTATCCCAAACAACATAAGCAGCGGAGCGAGGGCTCGCGGCAGACCAGTCTTGTACCTCATTCACTTTTCCCCGCCTGCCATTACCTCCATCCTGGTCTTCCCATTGCCAGTCAACCTTAAAAATATTTTAATTAACATTTCCAGAATTTAAACAAACAAAACCCTTCTGAGGTTGAATTGATTAATTAATATAGAAATAATTCCTAGTTTGATTACTGAGACAAATGAATAATAAGTATGGACCCAATGTAAGGCATTAATTCTCTTGTCTAGCTTTCAAATATATACATACCCCTCTCACAACTCTAGCACCAGGGAATATTCCCCTAACTGCTTGTTTCTTGCTCTTTCGTCGAGGTTCAACTAGGCAACGTTGGGCTCCCGGCGCGCTGATACGGTAAAATCTGTGCCGCAAGTGATGCTTGTCTCCGTGGTAGCAAACGGAGCACAGATCATAATTGCTGCACTCTGCACACTTCCACCGAATACCTTAAATTACATAATTAAAATGGGTGTTATTGAAAATGCATACAATGTGTGTCAGTAACCATCCCATTCTTGGAGGCGTTCCCTGTAGTCCAACTGGTTATGACCATATGGATTTTCCTCCTCTGGACAAAACACTTCAAAAAATTTCTTGTAGTGCTGTTTGAATCTGCATCACGCTAATACATCCGATCTGATATTTCAAAATTTTTTTGTGAATAAACCCTCCTCGCAACATATGAATTGATGATTGGCAATTTGATTTTACAATTTCAATTTACATACTTGTAAGCTTACGTCTAATAATATTATGTATAATATTTATTTATTAAGTGGTTACCAAATATAGGCTGTTGTCTACAAGTATCACACATGGTTCCCTCATGCTTGACACCTGTTGGAGCACTATCAAGAATGCGCAAATCATAAGCTCCAGAGCATCTGTAGTTTGCAGCAGTCCCGTTATCCCACACAACAACCACTTCTTCTGGAGATTCAAAGTTTCTAACAGTTCCAACATGTCCTTCCCCACCATCCTGTAACAAAAAGAAGTAGGTAATAAAATTAGATCTTCTCTTGCATTATTTAAAAATAAAAGTTTTATCTACACAAACACACAGTTACACAGAAATGTGAAAAAATACTTATAGAAAAATGACAAAATGTGTAGCTGACATGTTTCAATGAAAACAAATTTAACTACCTACATGCAATCACTTTAAGTGCAGTTTTTTGTGAACCACGACTTATTATCTTGACTAATCACAACTCTTTAGGTTCCTTGTTAAATAAGTTAGCCACTCGAGAAGCCTACCTACCTGTTTGCCCCACTTCCAGTCTGGACCTCGGATTACACGCGCTCCTACACCTTCCATCATAAATCTGGTTGCTCGTGAAGATGCTGATGAGCCGGGAACACTAGGCTCCATTTCAATGTCGTTTTGTTGACCAATGGGTATTAGAATAATATAAGAAACCCAAATCTAACTTCTAAATAAAAATACAGAAAGTTGTGAATGATACCTACTTTATTGTGTCTGTGTGACCAGATTAAAATTGACAATCTTGCAAGCTGCTCTGCTAAAAACTTCAAAACTTTTTTAAAAACGCCAAAATTAAGCGTTACATAACTAGCAATTACAATTTTGAATAGAAATAAAAAAATAAAAACTCATTTGGCTTATTGTATTTCCGTATTTTATATTCCGTACTTTATATATAAATAATATAAACGTTAAATCAATAGATTATAAGAAAGTATGGGAACTTTTAGATACCTATTTATCTCGGAGAGTCTTAAATCCTCCAATTTATTTATGTCACTGTTTCTTAAAAAAGAGTGGTACTGAAAAGTGAACTTAGGTAGGTAACCTACCAATATTTTATAATTATAAAATAAAGCATCAATATTACTTTAATTGCTTTTTTGTTTTGAACTTGCAAAGAACCAACACGCTTGACTACGAACGCCTTTAGAAAATGTAGGTAGCTACAACAACTCGAGAGTGAAAGAGTAGGTACCTAGGTATAAAAGAAATTAAAATATTCATTGAAAATGGTAGAAAGTTTACGTTTTTGTAACTAACCATGTGATGCTGAGTAAATTTTTAAATGCAAAAATCTGACTTAATTTTTGCTAAGGTTTAAAATCTGCTAGGGTCGCAGGATCCTACTAATTCTGGTCACATTTAAGTAGTGTCTCAAATGACAGTGACATTAGTTTCATTTTTTATAGGAGGCTTGGTTACTAGACTTTTAAGCCATATTTTATTTAAAGTCAATAACCAGGTGCTCTCAATTTTTTGTCAGGCCGTACTCGTCCCATTCTAGGTTGCGATACACCATTTCTAAGACTATTTTGGGTGAAACGGGGTCGGTCGCCGACTAACTCTGGTAGTGCCGTTTTTGTGGAGGCCGTGCTGTAACCGGCTGTTTTTTGTTAAACTAAGAAAAACGCAAACAAATATGACTTGGCTGTATGGTCTATCGACTTTTGCCTATCCGACATTGGACGAATTCTACAAAAAAGTTCTATAATTGATTGACATATCTCTAATCTGTCATCTGTGATTTATCGGTGATCTGTGGATCGTCGTCCGTTCGCGTAAAAATAAATAGACTACGTTTATTTTTGCGTAATGTATCTTGTGTTTAATAACGAATATGTCTAACAACCGTAATAAATACGAGAAAGCTAGAAGACGCTTAGCTGCCGTTACATTTTTATCAAATATTTCTCTTGATGGCGCTTTCAGAGATACGGAACTATGCCAGATTGCTAATAATAAATCATCAAAAATTGATAAAAACGATGTCGGAACGAAAACTGGTGATTGTGGTTACAAAGATAATATTGCAAAGAACAGTCTTCGGTCCCACACCACCCGCCGAGTATTGCAGTCTAGCCCTACCCGTCGTACTCGTCTAAGAGGACCTGACAGTCGCTCCGTAAGCTCGGACTCCGACTATAATACTATCATCACTTCTAACGTGGCTGCTGTGTTACACACATTCAGAGAGAGGTAACTTTGTGAGCCACAAACATTAACTTAGAGCTTTGTAGGTTGAATATTTTGTTTGCAATTTCTGAAATAATCTTTTCATTGCTAGGTGCTCATCAATAAACACAGAACCATTCAAGGACAAACATATTGCAAGATTAAGGAAAAATCATGCTGTAGGAATACATGCTGATGATAGAAGCAGTTCTGAAAGTTTGAATTATGGTAATTAGTCTTAAATACTTCAGTGGTTAAAGGTTGTGTTAACATTTCTCTAATACTTTTAGAATGTCACTATTAATAAGTCACTTGTAGGTCGAATGCGGACAAGTAACACATGTATACCTGAAGATCAAGCATTGATGAAACAAGTACGTATAATTAAGCCAACAAAAGGTGTATCATTTAAAGATGAGAGGATTGCATTGGCTTTGGCAAAGAGTGTTCCCTGTGTGGTGTTCAGTACTATTCCATATTCAAAACCTGTTAGGAACCCACGGTATGTATGATAATGAATTTTTTAATTTTATTTATAAATATTATTTTACCGCTGCTTTACATGTGGAAGCTTTACCTAGACTATATTCTGGGTAAAATACTGCGAATGTATTACTATTTATGTCTATAATCACCTACATGTATGTTACAATACTTACAGCTCTGACAGGAAAGATGGTGCTCGTAGGCGCAACATTTCAGGAGTAAGACCATTGTCATCAATTACTGACAATGGGCTGGATCCATTTGATCTCCTTGGATTGGAAAGGGAAGAGAATGGGCAAGATATATCTTATTCAAAACTATTGGTACCATCTAAAGTTTTTACAAGAGAACAATACAGGAAGATGTATGAAGGAGACTATAATGATAAGACAAGTTGGAAGATCTTGAATCGGCATCCTCATATCATAGCCAGGTGAATGAAAAATATCAAATTTTAGTCATTAGTTGTAATTACAACCAAATGGGATATTAGATTTTCCCAATTCTCATATGGATAGGAGATAATTTCACTATTCTGTGTTTGATGCAATTTGAAATATATGTTATCAATGCTTATAAATATTTGTTAAGCATGTTGTTTGTTGTAACACTTTAGTAAATTCACTATATTTTATAAAGAAATTGTGTGTTCTGTCTTTCTTTTTTTAAACTAGTCTCAAGTTTTATAATATTGACTTCACACATACATATCTACACAGTCATTGTGCCTTGGGTGATACTGTCTTATGTACCTACATAGTTTGACACTGTAGGAATCCTTTTCAATTGAATAAAGTTTATGTTTGAACACTATCAAAAGGATTTGTATACAATTCCTAAACAGAAATACTACTTTCTATCATTCTATGAGTTTTGTTAAAGTTTTAGATAACATCATGCAATGCAATCATCACATTCATTTCATCACTAACATTTGAATTTCAGGACTAAGTTATTGATGAGGCACAAGGATAAGAAATGGTAAACATTGAAAAACTCGATTTTATTATGCTATGCAATACTTGGTTACGGTAGATTTCCGTTCTATTACTATTTATTAGATATTATATATAGTTCAGTAGGTATTAGCTTTTGGCGTTGCTCGCGATTAGTCGACATTTTCGTGGATTGGATACACAAATTCTCTATAGACATAAGTGGCATGTGTTCAGCTAAAATAGCTCAGCTTTCCAATAATCAGTAGATTTTTTAATGGCTCTGCAGTTTCTGTGCCTCAAGGCAGTTTCTGTGCCTCAAGCAAACTTGAGGAACTACGGCAAAAGAAATAACTTTATCATAACAGGCTAGTAATATGGGGATGGCCATAATTTGATTGTTAACTAATCAACTTTTTGAAATGATTGCTATTTTAAGGCTTTTGAGCACAAGAACAGATCAATATAAAATGTAAAAGTACCTATATGAGACTAGGTGCCTAGTGCTTCCTTACTGAACTGACTTAACTATTCATCATACATATACTTTTTGATTTTAACATTTCTGATTAGGTACATCTGCATGTATTTTTTCTAATAACTAACATCTTAGGACCTATGGGGATGTTTGTCGTGCCAGTTCACCTTTTATGTTCATTTCTTAGATAAACATCAGTTTTGCTGAAATAACATAACGTCTGATAATTATGTAAAACTGCAAAGTCCATTAATGTTTCACAAGAATCATGCAGTAAAGTGAATGGATTTAGCAATTTTAAACGATAATCTAGGTAGGTATATGAGCTTATTATCTACTATTAATTCGTTCATGTCTAGTATTGTCTAGGTAACTAATAAAATAACTAATGTTACCTATTTCTTAGCAGCCGTGCTAGACTAGTTGTTGTACACTCACCCCACGTTCATGAGGTCGTGGGTTTTAACCTTGGCCGGTACCAATGTATTTTTCGGAACTTAAGTACGGTTTATTATAATACCACAGGCTTTTCAGTGAAGAAAAACATCGTGAGTAAATCTGTATACGCCAAAGATTAGATTTTCTATTCTGAGGCGTATATGAAGTCCATCAAAAATGGATTGGGACACTACTGGTGGACAGGGGCTTGGCACAAAATGTCCCAGAAGGGTCGAAGTATCGCCAGAAATTACTGACTCCCTAAGAATATAAAGGTATACCTAGGTATGTTATTTCAGCCAAACATGACTTTAGAATTTATATGATTTAGTCTATTGCACATCCTACTATGATTGCAGCTCATTTAGTACTTGTGCCTGTTTCCACCAATAACTTAACTGAAACAAATAAATAAACAACTGATTCAAGCAGCTTCAACTTGTCAAACGTCCAGTCATGCTGGTCATAATGCCTTCCATAAACGGAAGTTTATGTCCATAATGGCCACACTGGACAGACGTGTTATCTAGACACACGCACTGTGGCGTGGCTGCCCGTCGCCGGTCTGTTTATGGCTCACATACATATTTTGAATAATTGCCGACATCGATATTGATCTGTCGTGACGCCCCATGGCCAGAGCTGCCCATTAAAATGTTTGTAGTCAGTTGTGTTATTTTTTGTAACATGTTTTTCTAAAGTTTGGTAAAAATAGCTAAATTAGCTGCGT
Organism: Metalampra italica; assembly: GCA_949699065.1. Lineage (NCBI taxonomy): Eukaryota > Metazoa > Arthropoda > Insecta > Lepidoptera > Oecophoridae > Metalampra > Metalampra italica. The sequence continues at coordinate 5,379,292 of OX452970.1, read as the reverse complement.
TATATGCATGTTCTTCCAATTGAATCGATTAAAAACTACATGTATGTATTATCCTAGAAATCATAATATAAATAAATTCAATGGTTGTAGGTGCTTCTCTTATGAATCGTCTCAGAGAGCGGCGATGGCGTCCTCTCCGCCCCACTCTACGATCGACAAGAAATCCTTCGACTGGGAGGACGGAGTAATATCACAGAAATATGTATGTTTTTATAATCTCAACAAAATTTTCCCGTTCCGAATTTTATCTTACATTGTAAAAGCAACCTATGTTATAATTAAGTAGGTACCTACACTTTTTAAATTGATGTGTCATTACAATTTAGAATAAGCAGCTGAATTTTCATTCGTCGTGTGTATTAGAGTTCATTTTGTATTGTAATGTGTACTGATTTGTCTCGTAATAATGCGATGATAAAATTAATTACCTGTTTCTGCCTGTAATTATATATTCTGTCTGTGCCTGTATGAAACTTGTAATAATACCTACACTCATGTCATTCTAGATACATTACTACCCGCACTTACTCGACGATCCAGAACTTATCGCCGGCAAGCACAGAACTCTGTTGACTTTCACGTCATACATGACCTCCGTTATTGACTATGTCCGCCCACAAGACCTCAAGAAAGAGCTGAATGATAAGTTTAGGGAGAAATTTCCACACATAAAATTGACGCTCAGTAAATTGAGAAGGTACTTAATTGGAAAACAATTAGTAGCATTCTATTTTTACAACTCAGTATACCAAATACTGTAACAGGTACTTATCTAATGTCTTATTTATTTCACAGTATCAAAAAAGAGATGCGCAAAATTGCGAAACATGATAACGGTGGCATCGATCTGTTAGCTGTTGCTCAGGCGTATGTGTACTTCGAGAAATTGATACTCGCAAATCTCATAAATAAAGACAACAGGAAACTGTGCGCTGGCGCATGCTTATTGCTGTCTGCTAAACTGAACGATGTTAAAGGAGAAATGCTCAAGGCTCTTATTGAGGTAAGACCTAGAACTTAAATCAGACGTCAGTCACTTTTGCTTGCCTCGTCTAAGTAGAATTGACCACTGGTAATTAGCAATCAGACATTAAATTGAGCTGACTGTCACGTTATGGAAATAAACGTATCGGCGCGGACGCACCGAGCGCGCGGTGGGGACGCCACTCGCTAGCTGTCAGCCGTCCCGAGCGAACGTGCGATCACGATCGTATAGTGATATTAGAAGTTGTAATCTAATTTATTCTGCCTACCTAATACTTACCCCAGTGACCAGTGGACGTCACACTGACAATGACATATTTTCCAGCGTATCGAAACGACCTTCAGGTTGAACAGAAAAGATCTAATGAGATTTGAATTCGCCGTCCTCGTGGCTCTGGAGTTCGGACTGCACGTGCCGCCGCACGAGGTGTTTCCGCACTACCAGCGCCTGCTGCACGAGTCGTGACCTCTGCGAAGGTTGGCCGTTGAGACGTGTACTCGAATATGTCACCGCAACAGGCGAACGAGCATCGTCGACAATTTCAGGCATGGATGTCATTTGACTTCATTGACAAGAAAAACCAGAGCTGACTATGTATAGATGAATATACGTACGTAGAATATTGATTAGGTGCGTCCAGACCGGCTGAGCCGCCGCGGCCGCGGCACGCCTCGCGAGGCAGCGCGGTCGGTGTGGACGCGACAGGCGCATGCCTCGCCCGCATGCTCGGCCGCGGCACGCCTATTGAGGAATGTTTGTAGCTTTAAAATGGTAATGTTCTGACTCTCAAGCTCTCAACCTTAGCACATTGTCAGGCGCAGTCTGTGTTATATGGTCACAATTTATATAGTACCTATATAGTTTCGTATTCCAATGTGGTTCCCATAAATACACAACTTCTCCCATGATATTGCCACAAAAATTGAAGCTTTCGGCAGCCATCGCAACCGGTGCAAAAAGTCAGTGTGTATTTAGTCTTTCATGGCAACCAGTTGTGAAAGAAGAAAATTTATGCTTGTTACGCAACCAGTTGCCAACAAATAAAAAATCGTCGCCATTGCAACTGTGTTTCGCAACCAAGGTTTTATTAATAACAAGAATAATTTTTATTTTATCACAACTGGTTGCCATAAAAGACTAAACAATCCTCGTAGACAACTGGTTGTGAAAAACAGTTGCGATGGCGGTCGAAAGCAAATTAAATGACAATTTGCTCAAAAATAATTAGTAGTAATCATCAGCCTGCACTAGTCCACTGTTGGACATAGGCCTCCCCCAAGGCGCGCCACACTACATTAGTAGTAGTAAACTAATATTAAGTACTCACCTATTTGTAGACTTTGCATAGCATGTCTGAGCGAAAATAGCCTTGGAAACTTGCCATATTTATGTTTCATAAAATCTTTTATCGTGCGCCAAAAAAACTTACACAAAAAAATTTTCGACTTAGCGATGATAACCACTTGCTGGATATAGGTACATACACATACATAGACTACTTGGTTGCATCTCTAAGAATAGCCAGTTTTTTTTCTTTATAATCCAATCGTTACCTAGGTCCTTGGGGTAAACGTGATATTTCATTTCTATGTAAAATAGATATTCTGTGATATGCATAGGAGGATATGAGCAATACACAAGTATAGTTCTTCAGACTAAGTAATTAAACCAAAGATTTTATTTATTTTTTCCTCTTTTGAGGTACGGAACCCTAAAACATAAAGCGTAGGTATTGGCCACGCAGTTACGTGAGTGCTCCTAGCGGCAAAATTTTAAAGCTTCTGACGAAAGCGGTAAAATATGGCGAGCATACTTATAAATAACTTTTAATTGTATAGTATATGTATAGAATATAGACATATAGATGAGTAGTAGATTGCCGTGTGATGTATTTATTTTTATTAAATAGCTGTAGTGTGATTGTCATATTAATCATGAATTTTATATTTGTTTGAATAAATTGTTGAGAAACTTCATTTGCTATTTTATGTGAAATCATGTCCCCGTTACTGATGTGTACGTTCCTTAAACAGCAGTTCAAGCACAGAAGAAGTCGAGTTCAAGTGCGAGTATGACTCGCGCTCTGAGGGTTCCGTGAGTAATAATTTGAAAATCGTTAATAAAATTTGTAGTTACATCACATGGTAGTAACCTATATGGATAACTGGCTCATACGCAAAGTTTGTTGGTACAAGAAAAAAAAGATTTTTTTGTGATGTAACTACACATTTACGGTTTTCGGATTTTTTTTTTACTTGCGCTGTAAGATCTTGCTTCTTGTCAAATTTCAAGATTCTAGGTCAACCGGAAGTACCTATACCCCATAGGTTTTGATTACCATGATACTCAAAAATGCGGCAAAATCGGCCATATCTTCTGACTGCGATGACTTAGAAGTCTGATTTTTTTCACGGCTCCAAGGGACTGCAGACCTCAGTATATTTGATATTAATTTCAACTTGACACCTCCACGCGTTCCTGAAACAAATGGTCTTGACAGACGGACACGGAAAATGATCATTTAAAAGGGTTCCTTTTTTCCTCTTTTGAGGTACGGAACCCTACAAACTTGATTAAGTATGAAAAGTTTTTGTCTCCAAAATAATAATTTGTAATTTTTGGCAAGCATTTTCATCCATGGTGTTTGAAGTGAAATCTGATTCGTATGTAGGTAGGTACACTCGAAATATTAATACACCTTTTTGAAAGTAACTATAGGCCCTCAGTAAGGGGAAGAAGGTTGTTACATCCCTCTCTTTGACTATTTCTTTGAAGAATATGATCCATAATGAGAAGATCTGACGGAGAACTAAGGCCTAAGTTTACCGACATAGCCGAAAGGATTAGAAAGCTCAAGTGGCAGCCTAGTGGGCAGGTCACATCACGGGCAGACAAGTTCTAGAGTGGAGACCGCGGATCGGTACGCGCAGCGTGTGACCTCGGCCGATGGACCGACGACCTAAAGAAGGTGGCCGGAAGCGCTGGATGCGGCGGGCAGACGACCGGGTGTGGTGGCGTTCGTTGGGGAAGGCCTATGTCCAGCAGTGGACGACAAAGGGCTGATATGATGGTGAGAATACACGCACATAGGTACGTGTTATAATTACTACTGTGCTCCTACACTGCTCTGTAATAAATAATTGCTAAGTACGAAGTCTTAGATAGTACGGTCGACCGCACGTCCGTGCGGAAACAAACCCATCAGTATAAATTAGTCTCGCATAGTATTGAAACTCTCTAACAGATTAAACCAGCTCAAGGTCAAATGACGTGCGTTCGACTGTACCTATTAAATGTTCGAACGTAATTGCTTTGTAATAGTGTCTGTTTCGCGGGTGATTATTTCACAATGATTCAGGTCACTGAAACCAACGGCCCAGGCACAGTAATACCTATTGACGTATGTCCATCTATGTCCTAACCATGAATAATATCCGCTCCAAATCACCCAAGTTAATATAAGGAATATAATTGCAATGTTTTCACCATTTACGCGTTTGAACATCGAGAGCACGCTAGTTGTAAATTGTTATAATTTTTAGTCGGACTTAAAAATGTATTCTAAGGTAAACTAAAAATTTAAAGAATATAAGTAAAATTAAATAATTTTAATTTGTTTAGTTAATACATATAGTGATTAAAGTGATAAAAATCTCAAGTCTTCATTCGTTTAATAAAGGCTCGTTAGATGGCGCCATTAGCGCGTATGTAAATTTACGGTTTTCTTTAAAGGTTATTTACTACAGAAGTAAATCTATGAAATGAACCTTTATGAACATAAAATTTGTGTTTGTGTATGATTATTTATTAGCTAGCTGGTATAAATAGGTAGAGTGTAAAATATCTATAACTTTTTGTTTATGCAAGCGCTAGTGGCGCCGCCTAGCAGTGAGCAGTGGCAATTTTACCGCCCATTGAGTTTTTAACTGGATTTTATTAAAGAAAATGTGATTGTAAGTAATTATTTTTATATTACCTACTTAGGTAAAAGAGGTAAGTTATCAAAATTTACTTTTTAGGTACTGGTGATATTTGCCGTGCTGTGCCTGCTTGGCTCGTGCTGGGGAGACGAGGACCCAACGCGCGGTCTTACCCGTGACGAGGACATACCCTTGGAGCAAATAGGGGCGCGGACCGATCCTGATCTCATACAGGACACCAGTTTCTGGCGATTTTGGAAGTTCTGGAAATGGGGTTAATTTTTTATATTTCATAAATGCTTAGGTTCTTTTTCTTTTGCCCATTTATTTATCGCGCTATTTTGTTTGTATCGGTAGGTCGTTCACTGATAAACAAAGTGATCACACGCTCTTCTGATATGGTGGAGAGCGCTTCAGCAGGGAGACACCGTATACACGAGGATCGGCCAAGACGAAAATTAAAAAATAAAGTCAAACTTATATTCAAAATACATCAGTACGAAAGTTATTTAAAAATCGTTTTATTTGGACAAGTTATACATACTTACTTTAATGGCTATTAATTCCTTTATTGGGTATAAGTATTTATACTCATTAAACTTTGACATCACAGATTGTATCAAATTGATTGATATATTTGACATCACAGTTAATTTGACATAGAGTTATTTTTTTCCAAAATAATAATTTCAAATTTTGTTAGTTTAATTAGGTATTTTTGTTAGTACCTAGTCAAATATGTTTTACATCGACTCTCAACGAACTGTGACTCGTCGCGACAGCTCCTTGTTGCTGCAGAGTAGATATAGTCAAGTGGAGGAAGATGAGGATGAGAAGATATCGACCGCCCACGCGTCCAACGTGTATCTGGCAAGCGAGTCGGCCGCCAACCTGGTCATGCGACCCTGGGGGTCGGTGCAGAAAGAAGTCATCACATCGCTATTCGAATCTATGCTGGACAGCATAGTGGTTTCGTGGGAAGTGATCGCGCAACACAAACCTGAAGATTTACAAAGAACTAGCACCGATGTCACATTCACCAGTAAAAAGAAAAAAAACCTTACAGGTATGTTTTGAGATACCTACACTTTACACGAGAGAAATGCGAGATAGGCGCGCCTGAGGCCATGCTTAACTTCTTACTTATTACCTACATAACAAAACTATTAAACTACCTATTTGAAGATCGCTAAATGATAAACAGTTAATTTAGTTTTACCCAACTTGAACTGAAAACTACGACTGAGTTCGAACTCTGGGTAGTACCAGAGTGAACTTCTTTGATAAGCAATAGGATTAGTCGGGGAGCGGTAAATTAATAACGAATACAAAGACTCAATCACCGCGCCGCCCCCGCGCCGAACATAAAGGTATATGGGCACCGGCACATTACCAACGAACACAGGGGGTTTGTCCAACTAGTTATACTATTAGTTATACCGTATAACAAAATGGACAAAAAAAGTCCAAATAGTTATACTGCTCAGTATAACTAAATGGATCGGATTAATTTGGGTTGGATTCGTCCATTTAGTTATACTCGCAAATGATGCCTATCTACATACATTTGTTTGATATGTATTTTTAAACAACATGTGATTGTTTTCAGCTAAATCTGTAAAAGGAAAAAAAAGTCGATCGAAAATAGATTTGGATATGAGTCTACAAGTAAGTTGAATGAACTTAAACTACTTAAATATTTTATTTATTGTATCCTATTTAACGGTTATGTAGCGGATTTCTTTTCTACAACTAGATTCTTATCAAGCAGGAGCAATATTTGTTAGGGTTATAGGTACCTAACATACATATATCAATTATAAACAATATTGCTTCTGTTTTGCTTTGTTTCTGCTTCATGTACCTATATACTATAGGTATATAAGTAGGTACCGACTGAACTGTTGGTTAAGCCGATCTCCCGGGAAGGTTTTGCTATGGGTACAATTATACTAGATACTACCCGAGCCTCAATGGCAGCGCAAAGAAGACAGTCATTATCCCTATATGCCTATGCACTGCTGGACATAGGCATTCTTCAAGCCGCGCCACGAACCCGATTCTACGTATCCAGTAACTACCAGCCGCCTGCAATTTAAACGAATATAGCTTGACTGGAAATGGATCCTTTGCGTTTATTAGGTGTATTTACCTCTTATTTAACTCTTTGTCTTTCATTGTTTCAGAGTGAGGTAAATGTAATGATTGAGTGACGTAGAATAAAGTCCTAAGCCGTTTAGTACCTAGGTATACATTTGATTTATGTAATTCTGAACAGAATGATCCTATATTTCAAAGTTGGTGGTCTTCGCCGGACGAAAAGGCCATCATACGTTTTAAAAATGGCAACGTTTACGAGGGAAACATTTCAATGAAAAGGATGCACGGTGAAGGTCGCATGCAGTGGGCAGATGGAACAGTGTACTTAGTAAGTTAATTATGAAATTTGCTCTGACGACTATAATTCAGGATTCTTTCGCCGAAGCATTGAAGTGGAACCTGCGGATCGATTCTCTAAGCGCACAACCTACTTAGATTTCATCGTCCATTTTATTGATACATCCGTGAGAAACAAAAATCAATGAATTGTCAATAAGAATTGACGATGAAGTCTAGGATGTGCGCTTAGAGAATCGACCTGTAAGAAGTTGGAGCATAAGCACATAATTTCAGTATCTCTATGGATAACGACGATTAAGGTTCGATTCCGCAATGGACTGCAGACCGCAACGGCAGGCGACACTGCGGCTAGCGTCTGCGGCTGGCTGCAATGCCGCCTGCAGTCGCGGCAGTTTGTATTCCGAGCGCGGCGGCATGCCGCGGCTGCACAATGCATAGAACCATGCCTCAGCCACTCCAATACCTTCGTGCGAGACAGAATGTCGGACAACAATACCGATAATTTACTAATGTGTCTTTTGTTAGAAGAGGAAGATGATGACGACTTGGTGTTATCAAAAAAAAAGGAAAGCACCTGATCCTTTATTTAAAAGTCGAACCGAAGAAGGAATTTATTCTAATCTGATTAAAAAACATTTAATTGGTGCAGTTTCGTATTGCTCTCCACACATTATCTTTCACCAAATTATTGCGGTAATTTGGATCGGATATGTAGGTGGACAAACCCGTCGTAAAGGACTGGATGACCAGAAACAAAGTTAATTAACTTCTTCATCATCATCCGAAAAAGTCGTAATTTTTTAAAAGACGTGTGACCTCTCTGCGGTTGGCGTCACCACTTGAACTGCAGTTTGCAGTCGCCGCGCTCGGAATCACTTTCATAGAGATTCATAGAAACAAGTAGTGTCGCCTGCAGTCTGCAGCTGCGGTCTGCGGTTCAGTATACCTGCTTATACGTGCCTACCTCATGGAACATGAGGTAGGACGAATCATATAAACATCAAGGCCTATCATTAGGGTCTTTTCAACGACAATGAAATTCGTGGGAGAGGGTTTATCCAATGGAAAGATGACACTTGGTACGAAGGACATTTCGTTGGAAACCTTCGTCACGGGAGAGGGCTGTATGTGGATTCGCGGAAGCAGCGCTCGTACGCTGGCGACTGGCATTGTGGGACCAAGCATGGACAAGGTCTGCTTTTCTATTCAGCCCAAAGCTCATATGACGGAGATTGGATTCATGTAAGTCACTTAAAATTACCTGTGGTTTTTGTGTAAATTAGACATAGGTACTGTAAGTATCCCATGGTTCCAGATGAGCCCTGGTTCAGTATGAGTTGTTGGACCTGACACTCGCCTTAGAATTTCTTCTTCAGTCGGTTAGCTACTTCTAGATGTTTTCCTTCACCGAAGAGCCGGTGATATTGTATGATTTTTAAAGGTGTCCAACGAACAGCCTGCCTGCCTCCCTGACGGTAAGCGGTCACTGTTGCCCATAAACCTACAGCATCAGTCCACCACAAGTGCGTTGCCATCCTGGAGGACGATGTTTGAATTGAATGCCTAATGCACAATATTTAAGTTCAGAATTACTAAAACGGGCAGTTGAATTTCAAAGTTTTCTTCTACGTAATTCCTTTTGCAGAATGTGCGCAACGGATTCGGGTCCCGAGAGTATTGTGCATTGAGTGGATACAGAGGGGAATGGGATAGATATGTTAGATCAGGCAGTGGAATAATGATATGGCCTAATCATGACGTAAGTATAGCTTTGGGATTTTGAAGAATTTAATAATGTGCGCGAATCACAGATCTGTGGCGCGAATCTTATGAATCGATCGAGATACTGGAATCTTAATCAGTAACAGTCTTATTCTTAAACAATTCAAGTAAATAGGTATACTTAAAGGTTAAATTCACGCGACGGAACAGAGATTGATTTTCCAGGATAAAATGCATCATAAAGTATGGTAGGTATACCGAAAAATTGTTAGGGGTGTTCGACACTATTGGAAGGACATAGCCTGTCACCAATACGTCTCTGACATGTATTTCAGTCACATTCATTCGTAATTGCTGGTTATGTTGAAAATTGGGTTACAATTCCCCGTGTGGTAGTAGCAGCGAACATTAAAGTTCGCTGGGTAGCCGGATCCAAATAGCACCCACTATTCGACTCCCAGTCATGCTTACATGTTAACTAGTGAGGTGTGCAAATATTATCAAGGTAGACTCACGTTTTTCGGTAGATATCGTGGTCTGACTACTATTGATGAATTCATCACACTTGTAAAAAAAAAACTTTGTATGTCTATGTACCTATCGTAAGATAGCAATAGATTTTCGTGTACCTCACAATAAATTTCAGTTCTACAAGGGTGACTGGAGAAATGGAGTCATGCATGGATATGGTATTTACGTATGGGATGCATATTACAATAATTCCATGTCTTTACCGTCTATGAACGCATATCGAGGCTATTGGGACAAAGGGCTGCGCAATGGGTATGGGCTTTTAAACTTGGGACTGGGCTTGGGCTCACATTACAAAGGACATTTCAAAGAAAATAAAAAAGATGGGCCTGGAAAATTTGTGACCAATAATGGTTTGATACTCAAAGAAAAGCACCTGTTTTACGGTGACATTCTCGGACCTGTGGACCCAAATAATCAACCACAAGAAGATGATATTAGTATTGTGGACAACGAGTGTAAACGGTTACCTGCTGTGAAAGAACCGTTCCAGTTTAACATATGCGACAACACGGTTGGACTTGGTCATCACATTGATGTCGCTATTCAAAATCTTGACAAACAAGAACAAATTAGAGCAAATATAATTAACGAGTTTATTCAAAATAACAAAGACTATGATCCTAGTATCGCACTTATCTCCAAACATGAAGAGGAGTCTCACTTGCCAAATTCGGAGGACCAATACTTCACGGACTTAAAGGAGTTCGAAGAGACGTCGTTACGCAAATCACTAAAATGTTTTGAAATCTATTTGAAGGATATTTACTATAAATATGCTTCAATATGTAATACAGAAGCAATCAGTTTCACGCCTGTACTCATACGGCTATACATGTGGCAATTTTATTACGACCTCGAAATTCAACATAAAGGTTTAACGCTTGTAGAAATTGATCGAATATTTCATGAAAATAAACAGTGGTTATCAAAATTAGCACACAATCCTTTTGAAAAGATCTATTTCTGGCAATTTGTGCACAGTTTAGTTTCCGTTGCCAGTAAGCTTTACGCTAGAAAACATCTACCAGGTCCTAAACCTGATACTATAATGGCAAGTGCGTTTAGAACATTCATGGAACGAGATGTATTACCCGGACATGGTCGTCGTTATGGTATTTATGTCTATAATTTGTATTTCTTACTAAGTCATATAAGCCGTGGGAGCTAGTTGGAAATGCGTAAATCTCTGCTTTACATTCGTAAGACCAATAACGTCAGTAACGTCAAATTAGTTCCGATCAAGCATTATAGATACTTGAGCATGTCTATAGGCTGATTGGTGAATGATTTGACGGCTTACAATCTATAATAACCGTCTGCATTATTTTTAGGACGACTGACAAACGGATATGCTGCATTTGTGCCGCTGAAAGCACTTTACGAGCTATACTGTCATTTAGGCGAGCCACACACGGTACGCCAGTTCCTGTGCGCTGTACATCGACCACTAAATAGTTGGGAGCTCCCGCAGCAGGAGCTCGTGGAAGCGCCTGAGCACTGTCTACCGCTTGGCCGGAACGTTTATATTTTCGGAGATAAAGTAACGTTCATTACTGGTAAGAGTATCTTAGAGTAGAATAGTTGATTGACTAGCGAGCTGCATATCAGTTTTGGCGGTTGAGTGAATATAGTCACATAGGAGCTCTATTTTTGAATCGCTGTCCTCGCTTCGAGCGTGCACTGAAAAAACAAAATGGCGGATTGGGCTATGCCAGCTTGGGAGCTGGCATAGTAAAATGTTCATACTCCATAATTGTGTTTTGCGCGAAGTTGGCGTTTTACGAAAATGGTAATATCAGAATTTGGCATTTTACGTTCAGTTGGCATTCTCTTCCGTATATGTACCGTTTATGGTGTGATCCGTCCGTCGAGAGGAATAAAACTTCGGTTCCACTTTAGTCTGGCGAATTTTTATTTCCACACAGGGAGCAAGATGTCACATAACCTTTCGAACATTGTAAATGGAAGTTAGTTGAATATAAATAAGTAGGTTTTAAATTATATCCTAACTAATGTCTTTTATACGTTAATTATTGTACCAGTTTAACAATAATGCATGGATTATGATATATTTTGATGCTTTATTTTAAAATTACGTAGCTATTTAAAATACCTACGTACCTACTGCCACAGAATACATAGATGCTACTGCGGAATGTTACCTCTAGCACTATCTTTTAGAAACACTAAAGAAGATATGCTGCTAGTATTTTAATACCACCTACTTACTTACCTATAGTCACAGTGGTTTTTATGAAGTTGTCGTTTTAGGAATCGATATTTTAGGATGTTAAAATCAGACGCATAAGAACAAGAGGGCTATTTTAAGCACAAAATAAATACACACATCACTAATGTGCTAATGCTTGCCACATAGAAATAAAGAAAAACCAATTGTGATATTTTTATATGTCTTATTATTTTATTACAGACGAGAAGATTTATTTCAGACAAAACAAAAACTGTTTGGATGAAAAACCTAAAGATGAAAAAAACGAGGACTTGCTATTGTTTAATTTCGGTAATTTGTCAACTAAAGCTATCATTGGCATATTGAAGAGCTGCTCTGGCGGGCGAGATTATCTCAAACTAGTTCTCCTAGCCGTACTGTGCGTAAAAATGCATCTAGATTAAACTATAAATCACCGAAAATAAAAGCGTAATCTATTCTGTCAATTGTTCATTACTATTATGTGTCGGTACGGTAGGTGAGCGGACACTTTATTTATTACTAGCTGTTGCCCGCGACTTCGTCCGCGTGGATTTTGGACGTAGGTACCTATCTCTGCTATGTACAGACATCGTCTAGTTAAAATTTTCATAGAAAAAAAAATCATGGGAAAATCACCCGATTTTAAGTTAGACCTTCAGGAACACAACTGTGAAAACCGCATTACATTTCGTGGAGTAGTTTTTGCATGATGCCGTAACAAACAGACAGACAAAAAATCTAAATATTATTGTTTTATCTTCTATTGCACTTATTAAGACCCCTCGTATCAATTTTCTTATCTCATAAGTCTATTACATCATCTAGTTACAGTTATATGATTTAACTGTAAATGACGATAACTTTTTTCGCTGTCATCCGATTCGAATCGAAACAAAGCCTATATGTTGCTCCAAGCTGTGCTGAATCTACCTGTGAAAACCGCAAGAAAATCCATTCAGTAGTTTCGGAGATTGGCGAATACATACAGACAGACAGAAAGACAAAAAAAATATAAAATGCTTTTTTGTGTTCTGTTACTCTTTTTTTTATCGCCCACACTCATTTTTTGATAAATTTATACAATGTACAGACACACGGATTCTACTGCTTTATTATAAGTAAGTATAGATAAAGATTCTGTGTAATTTTACTTCCTCGCATGATGTTTTCGTTCACGGCTGTTTCGTCCATAAATGCGGTGACCGCCGCGCCGTGTTATGTGCAGCGCGTTGATGCACGCCACCCCGGCCCCGTAGTAAACGCCACGGACTGATGCGTAAGTATACGGCGGCGGAGTGCGCGGGAAGATCTATGTCAAAGTTATTTGAACCCGCTGCATCTATCCGGGATTTACCCTATACCTAATATTAAAACTAATTTCTAGATAGGTACTCGTTTTCTGTCTTAATTTATTCACAAACGTGTCATTGGTGCGGGGGATTGTTGTTCAGAGTTTTAAAAAGGGAGAAGGGAATAAAAACTATAAAAGCTGATTTCATCTGACAGAAGTAGGTACCTACTAAATAAATTTCACTACTAGTTCTATTAAGAAATTTGTGACATAATCCGATGTTAACACAAAAGGTTTTCAGAATGCAATGGCATCAATTCAGTCAGTTTCCTGGAACTGGACTGACTTCACTCCCCTCTCCTTTTCCATCCCTCTTGCCTAGTCCCCAGGTGATTTAACAAGCTTGTATAATTATCAATGTGATTTATAATTATAAATAATACAATAAATAACTCACCGTTTACAACTAGACCGCTAATAAAATGCACATTTTATCTATTTACACACAACATTCGTAGACAGTCACCAGTCAATGTTTTTGTTCTACGCACTTTATACAGCTACACAATTATAGATTCATCCAGTCTGTACTTTGTAATCCTGAATTTATTATTGTTGTGATTTAATCTATTTTTACTGCCGCATAGATTTTTCTGATAAACGTGTATGCGGCGAAAAATCCAATGGTGCCAGTTAGAAGCCAAAACGTCAGCACCATGAGACCTGTTAAAATGAAAAGATCAATAATTATACCATAGTCTATATAAAAGGCCGTGACAGGATAAGGGAAGTGATCGTGCCTTTAATCGTTTTGGAGCATGAATCAAAAAATTTAGCCACTCCCATACGGATGAGTAATAAAAGCATTCTATGGGTGTCAAAATCGTGTCAAACTAATCACAAAATTATGACTCGCTCACACTCGCGCGGTACAGGGGCGAATAAGGGGATCTCGCGGGGAGTGGGCGGGTGGGCCTGCCGCGCACTTCCCGCGAAATGCCTTTAGTCGTCCCGCCCCGCGCCCCTGTAGCGTCGCGGGCGTGGTCTGAGTTAAGCGGTCGGCCTATTATGTTATTGTTGCTCCAAAACAAGAAGTTTGAAATCTATTTGGTCGCGCGCGCTCCCTGTGGAGATCGCATCTTGCATATTTAGTATCGGAACCTATGATGCCATTTACCGGATGGGGCGGACAATGGAAGCGGAGTAGCGGGAGGAGGTTGCTAATACAAATTTATATGGAGTTTGAAAATGAGAATGTGTGAGGAGTTACAATATTGTAAACCATTTGACACGATTTTGTCACCCATAGGATGCTTTTATTACTTATCCATAAGGGAGTGGCAAAATTTTTTGATTCAAGCTTATTTACCTGTGTAACCGATATAGAGCAATGTAGGTATAAATTCAGTGATTTCCAGTTTCGTGAAGAAATAAAATACAGAGTAAATTAAAATGTAGACAGCTGATCCCCCGGAAACTATGAAACTTTTCCACCACCAGTGGTAATCCTGAAATTCACAAACAAAATCATTAATGTGAAGGGCTAATTTTATTACATGTTAAAATATTTCAAATAAACACATGTAAAAATCGAATGAAATAATTTACCTCTCCGCAAAGTTGAAAATAAACCATCACGATTGATATCTGTGATACCGAAACTACTAAGATGCAAAACACTAGGAACAGGAATCCAAACAGATAGTAGAACTGGTTCTCCCATAGGGCATTGAATATGAAGAACAATTCAATAAACACTGCTCCAAAAGGAAGAATGCCAGCCATCAAAATGCTGAAAACACAAGAAATATATTAATCATATCATATGATGATAATTATATAAGTGTTTGAAGTGTTAAGTAGGTTCACAAATTACTGTGTCTAAATATGTAAAATCAACATACATCGGGGTTCTCGGCGCGGGAAAGTTTGACATTAGTCAAAGAATAGGTATTGTATTGACTTGAAAAACAGAATGTACTCTAACAGGTTTCTAATATGCACCTGTCGACGTGGAAAGATCGTTCAGTTCAATGAAATGGACAGCAAGACGCCGCAGATTAATTGTTCCAAATATAGAAAAAATATATAATATTTAAAAATAATAATAAAAAATATTTTCGCAGACTAACGTATCTGTTTATCTCTACTCTTTCTCAAATCATTCCCGCTCCGAGAACCCCTATGTATGAAAATCAATCAGATGTGATTTTGATTGGTTGATAAATCAACCAATCAAATAAATAAATGTTGCATCCATGCTGCGTCGCTGTTGCAGTGGTAGATAAAAAATTGACGTTGTATAAATGTACCCAGTGTACTTACATGCAATAAAATACTTTTGAATTTTGCATCGCATAGTGAACGACGCGACGGGCTTTGTGCTTATGGTACATGTGTATAGTAACATATTAACTTTTTCTTACCATATGAAAACATTCATATACCAGACTTGTTCAGGTACTTTTCTAGGAATGAAATTAGTCCTTACGGGATGTTGGAATGGTTGTTTTCGGCATCCAAAGTAATAGCCTAAATATACTAGTGGTAGAGATATGCAGAACCACAAACATAATAAAGCCATCATGGTGGAAAATGGTACTGCTCCACTAGAATGTTTTCCCATAATGAAGAAGTTGAGAAAGAAACAGGTGCCAAATACTATGGCTGGATAAAGTGTGGCTGTCACGAATGCAGCCTGCTTCCACTGTTTCCCTTTCATTGTGTTGTACAAGCGAGCTGAATAGTATCCCGCGATCAGACCCATGAACACGTAGAGGAATATGGCAGCTGTCATCAATGCTCCTCGACTTGCTGGTGACAACATGCCCAGCATAGCAATGACTGTAAAAGGTAAACAAGGTATTAGTCGCTAGGTTTTCTTTATTAGCACTACACAAGGGTATATCTATAGGCCTGTGCACAAAAGCACGTTTATTATCTGTCCATAGACTTGTTTGACTGATATGTGTATGAAAATGTAATTGTTTATGTAATCATAATTACTTTGTACTTACATATTGTAATCAAAGCCATTAAGTATACTTGAATTCCACTACCAATAATAGCTGCAAAGAGCATTCTTCTGGGTGGTGGCCTGAATACATCTCCGTGTACAAGCTTCCAGCCAGTCTCCTCCATCATGTCATCTATACTTTCATCAGAGTTGTATCGCGCAATGTCTCTCCTCAAAGTTCTAACCATGATCATTGTTAAAATTCCTATAACATACAAATGATACATGCATTATTATTTATTAAACATGAATGAGAGAATTCATTATGGTTGCATATAACAAAACCCAGTATATTTACCTGATAAGAAAAACAAGACAACAATTGAATTGATAATAGAGAACCAGTGTATTTGGACATCTTTCATGCCTAAATATATATCCCATCTGGATGCCCAGCTCACATCGGACTCTCCCCATTCTACAGAATATGTGAAGTACAATTTAGTCCCAGTGTCTTCATTCACTAATTGTCGCTTTGGATCTGATGGGAATTGACAGGAATCATCAGTGAAATCCAATTCCTGTTTATCAATTGATAATGTTTCCACTTCAAACCCAACCACTCGATAGGAATCTCTGGAATAAGAAAATACCTGTACAATTTACATGTTGCTATAAACTTATCACACCCTTTGACACATACCTAGGTACAAGCTGCAGTTAAATAAATAACGTTAGAGATGGTACGTACCGAGAGAAATAACCACTATTCAAACGAAATAGCAATAGGTATAAGTTTGTATCTTGGAATTAACTTTCAGTTTGATAACATAAATCTGTTGTTGTCTAGACATACCACTTTACATAGCATGATAAAACAATATAATGGTAATAAAGGCACTTGTAGGTTTATACTTACTGGCTATGCTTGTGATACTTGAGGAGTAATTTCAAATGATTATGTATGTACGCCTTGCCTTTTGACATAAATCCAAGACGATACCCCTGTTCAATAGTCCTCTCCGATGTATCACTGTTTATAACTCTTGTTGCCACAGGTAAGTTATCAACCAACCTTTAACATTAAAATGGAATCGATTAGAGTATCCTAATATTTACTAACTTATTTATTTTGAGTTGTTAGCAGATGCGCCGTAAGGGATTCACTGGAGTAGGGCTTCTCTCTGCGACTAGCCTATCTGCTCTAAAAACTGACCTATCACGTCAACTCTGATTACACTACTGCTCCCGCTCCTGCGCCTTCTCACACCAGTCGGTTGCCTAAAGCTATTGCATCCCTCCAGTGGTAAATTAATAATTAATAAATTAAATTAGGTCAGGACCGATAATTCCAGCAATTGAACTACTGAGACTTTTGAGTATCAATAGTACAATAAATACATAATTTATATGAGACACATTAGTCTTGGGATGTACATGTGGTTTACAACACATCATTATTATTTTAAGGTACATTGCTCCTTCCATCCTCTCTATGTGACCGAGCCATAGAGCTGTAATCAATCACACACTGCTAAAGGTTAAAATGGAAGGAGGCAGGGGAAGGAGAGGGGGACGGTGGGTTTAGGTTAGGTTCTGGGTGGCTATTATATTTCCGAGTATTGTCACTCGCTTTCACTATCTCCAAGGGTCACTAGTGACCTATCAGCTTGTCACTTCGCTCCTCGCACCTAGCTACCCCCATCGGGGTGGTCCGACTGCATTTCTGGGCTAATATTACTTCTGGGTACTGTCACTAACTTAACCTATCAGACTTTTGCATTTTAAAAATCAATTTTCTGGCAGCTGAAATTATAATAAGAGGTCTCAGTGAAGTCCCCTGAACTCCCTCAAACTTAGTTTATTGAAATTAAGGGCCCTCATTTCTAAATCCAACCCAACTGATTAACCTGCTTGCTTGTTATCCTAGCACATTTTCATAATTTATCGAGTTACTTACAAATGCACAAAATATTCATGTTCAATGCGACTTGCAACCTTTTCAGACTCCTCTACACTCCAATTTATTGGGTTATTTTTATGATGACAAAGCAATCGACATTTGATGTTCTCTGCCATGTGAACTTCGTATGGGGTGTTCACTATACGGTCACCTCGCAAAACTTCACCAAGATTTTCAGATTTATACACAAATGTACCATTTTTAGGTAAGCACAATGGTAAAGAGTAATATTCATATGGAAGTTGTGTATGTATGCTTGTCATTTTAACAGCCTTAACTTCGATTCTTTGGCCTTTGATAAACTCCACCGGTGCCACTCCAGGAACGTAAAACCCATTGCAAAAAACAATACTACTGCACAAGATAATGAAGGACTGCAGAGGAATCTGTAACAGATCACAATAGGGTTGATTATTTCATTAAAATAGTTGCTATTTTCGAAAGGGTAGAATTCAAAATACTTACTTCCAGCATGTTTAAAAAGTACCTATACCTAGCTAATTCAGTCACGGCACATCAGACATCGGATTGTAGCTGTTATATAGCCCGTATTTACAAATTGCAATTGCAAACAAAATGCAAATATTGAATTGAATACGTAGTATCCCTATATAGTTTGTGAATTGAATGAAGGTAGGTACTTTTTTTTTGTGTTGTTGTTGTTGATTTGTCCTCTATTGAGGACGGGCAACGGAAGCTTCATCCATACAGCCCTATCTTATTTATAGTATTATTTCTTATATTTATTTAAACCGGCGGTTACAGCACGGCCTCCACAAAAACAGAGCACGACTAGAGTTAATCGGCGATATTCAATAAAACTGCAGCACCGCCTCCGTGAGGGCACAACTAGTGCCATTCGGTGATCCACACTGCAGGTTCATGTCCGCATTAAACCGATCGATAGTAGGTCTAATGATGAATAAAAAGGAACATTTTGGAACGATCCGGCAAAAACATTACACGCTTTTATTTAACTATCCCGCACAATATAAACTTTAATAGGCACTTGTTGCTTAAGAAACTATCACAAATATACACCAAAACCTAAAATTATACATTTTTTAGGAAAACTAAATAAAAACACAAACAACCAAGACAAAATCCCACCAAAAAGCCCCCTTTTTTTTGTTGAATTCGTCCAATGATAGACAGGGAAAAGTCATAGACCATACAGCCAAGTAATATTTTGTTTGTTTTTCTTCAAAAACCGGCGGTTACAGCACGGTCTCCACAAAAACAGGGCACGACTATAACAGTCGGCGATTTTCAATAAAACCGCAGCACGGCCTGAACAAAAGCACAACTAGTGCCATTCGGTGATCCACACTGCAGTTCACGTCCGCATTAAACTGATAGTAGGTTTAATGAAGATTTAACAAGGGACATTTTATAACGATCTGGTCTGCGAAGTATTCATGATCGCAGGATCTGGTAGAGTCGTTTACACGCTTTTATTTAAGTATCTCGCACAATATACACTTTAATAGGCACTTGTTGCTTAAAAAACTATCACAGATAAACAACAAACATTTACTACAATAAACATTTTTTAGGAAAACTAAATAAAAAGACAAACGTCTCCGACAAAATCCCGCCAAAAAGCGGCTTAAGCATTGAGTATACCTCAGAATAACCTTTGAGGAGGTATATTTTCCCCAAAATTTGAGGAATTTCTTACTGAAATAAATGAAACAAAGAAATTTAATAATAAAAACGTCATAATTATTTGTATTTTTTGAACCATGAAAAACAATATTCATTAAATTTGATTTCGTAGCGTTTTATAACCTCTGGGACGAACTACTGGAATAAACTTTATTTTTTGTTTTATTTTATTCGTTTTGCGTGAATCGGAATGCTTTTGAAGGATGTATTAACATTGCTTTCCTTTGCCTTCAAAAAAAAACCAAATCTTTAGTAAAAATAGCCTCGGTTTTTGATTTGATTTGAGTACCTACTTAATTTTGTAAAAAAAAACCTTTTCTCAAAATTATCTATTGTAGTGTACATTTGTAACGAAATAGTAAGTACCTACCTACCCTATAAATTGCCTGTAATTTAAGGAAGATAAACCAGAATCGCATCAACGCAACGGCAACATGGTTCAGGTACGTTACTTTTGTTGCTTGGTTTGACCATGTGATTCGAAGCATACCTTTTACTTATATCTAAAATAATAAGTATTTCAGGTTTTACGTTAGTCTGGTTTGGGGTTGGAGTGTAGTAATGGCGGCACTATGAAAAAAGACTCGTTAAAGTTAAACGCAAAGACATTATAAAACCTTACTACTAAAGGTTGCGAGGAGCCAAGCAACGAGCATGCTATGTTAAAGAGCCGAACGGAACAACTTTTTTAAAGTATTTTTTATAGTGCCCTCTTTCCTTCAGTGGTGTATGTCATTCTATGGACCTAATAAACAAATTGTTTATTAGGTCCATGTGTACAGATCCCAAAAATGTTGTCTACTACTAATGGAGATTCAACAGACCAAGACACAAACATTGTGTATGCTTATACAAATGTGTAAAGCCACACCCCAATGTTCAGATGTTTTGTGTAATGTTTTGGAAAAACAGGTGCAGGAGACATGGCTTTATGAAGACAATTTGTATTTTTGTTAGTTTCCTCTATAAAGTATTAAACATGCTAGATAATAAAATTTGTCATGATTCAATAATTAAAAACCTAGTAGGTAATATATTTTCTTTCCAAAAAATTAATGGCAATTACCTAAACTCAATATTCTCTATATTTTTTTAATGAACAAAATCTTACGCAGTATGCTATGATTGAATATCCCTAATATTTTTCTTGCAGGCAATGGAGGAAACTGAACAGCCCGACCTACCTCAAGCTGTTAAGTTATTTAAAGAGATGAATACAAATGTTCAACAAGTTTCACAACTCGTGGATAACATGTTAGTTCGTGTTAAGAGTGGTGAAATCTCTACTGACAAAGGACTCAATTTCCTTGAAATGAAATATCAAATGCTTCTAAGTTATTTAATCAACTTAACTTATATTGTATTAAGAAAATGTTCCGGTGAGAGAATTGAGTCCGATCCATCTATTGATAGGCTTATTGAATTAAGAACAGTTCTTGAAAAAATACGTCCAATAGATTCCAAATTAAAATACCAGATTGACAAACTTGTAAAAACAGCTGTTGTTGGTTCTACAACAGAAGATGATCCACAGTCATATCACGCTAATCCAGCTAATTTAGTGAGTAAAATTGATAACTCTGAAGAGGACTCAAATAATGACTCAGATGGAGGAGAAGACAAGAAAGACAACGAAGGCAAAAAATCTAATATTTATGTCCCACCAAAGTTAGCAGCTGTCCACTTTGATGAAAGTATGTCGAAGAATGATAGTGAATTGAAGAAAAAGGAACGTTCGAAAAAGCAATTCCTGAACTCTAGTGTGATGCGTGAACTACGTGAAGAATACTCTGAAGCACCACTAGAAGTGAGTACGGGTAACCATGTGAAACATTCAATATCAAAATATGAACAGGAAAAGACTGAGTATGAAGAAAATTACTTAACTCGTTTGCCAGTTACAAAAGCAGAAAAAAATCGTAGAAGAAAATTAACAACAATTGGAGTGTTGGCAGATGAAATCACAGGGACCCGTGTGGCTCCTAAAAAACACAAACTTAAGTCCAAAAAAGGTAAAGGGTTTAAGAAAAGGCGCACTCATTAGCAAACTAATGTTAATATAAAAATTTTACATGGTATGCTCAAAATCATATGCTCATAAAACCATCAGCATCCCAAGGCAAGGGAGGTGAAAATAGTAAGACAGAATGTTTCCCATTTTTGTTTTGATATTACTATGTATTAGGTGGTGTTAGTGATGTTCTGAATGTGTGTAAGAAAATTTATTATATAATATATCAAAATCTTAATTGAACTACTACTAGGAGCATCACCATATCTAGAATTTCAGCCCTATTAGGTTTAAATTGTTGCATTTGGGCTGCCTAACAGCCTGGCATACGTTGAATTACAAGTAACTCTGTATACATATTAAAGATTTTAATTAAAATACTATAAGTTCGAAATCCAGTACTAAATTATAATCACTGAATGCTCTGGAACAAAACCACTATATTATGTATGAATAAACTAAATTTTACAAATATTCGGAACATCATTGGTTGAGTAAATATTCTATGATAATAGATTTGTAATAACTTCCGTTATTTATTAGGTTTTTACTCACTTTTTATTGACTATTATATTATTACTTTTCATTGGGTTTTACATTTTGTTATTATTATGTTGTGTGTGTTATGTTGGGGTGAGTAGTTTTGTTTTGTATGGCAAAGTATGGTCAAAAAAATAAGAAAAAATATGACAAAAGCCTCCCATTAAATTGACCTATCACTTTTCACTTAAATTGCCAATGCCAAGTTTTGTAGATGTAATGTTAGATGGTGTGTCAGAAGGCAAAAATCGGTTTTTGTGAAGAAGTTGGTTGTCCTACCTTTGAGATTATGTTAAGACTGGTCTAAGATATAATAGGCTTTTACATTATTAAAAAAATTCATAGGTCTTTTCAAAATGGTTATGCTAAGAAAAGTTTCACGACGGTAAGATAGACAGTACTGTTTTTATTTTAAAATATTTAGGTAAGTATTTTTAATGTAGTGCTGTGTTTTGAGCCGAGAACTATAACAGCTATCTGTACTGTTTTCAGCCACAGTAAACTAGACAAGAAGGCTGTTCTTAATAGCTGCGTCCAGACCGGCTGAACCGCCGCGGCCGCGGCCCGCCTCGCGCGGCACCGCGCTCGGTGTGGACGTCACAGGCGCATGCCGCGGCCGAACATGCGGGCGAGGCATGCGCCTGTCACGTCCACACCGACCGCGCTGCCTCGCGAGGCGTGCCGCGGCCGCGGCGGCTCAGCCGGTCTGGACGCACCTATTGAGGTATTAGATGTTGTTAGTCTTGCCCCGGCGATAGTCTAACCCCACCTTACCTTGGATAAAATAATACAAACAACAGAATACTTATAATAATAATACTATACATACAGGGTAAATAGATACCCACAGGAATACGTATAGAGACAGGAATTCATCATTAGGCGTGTCCAGACCGGCTGAGCCGCCGCGGCCGCGGCACGCCTCGCGAGGCAGCGCGGTCGGTGTGGACGTGACAGGCGCCTGTCACGCACCTAATTAATTGCGTTACTAATTATTTTTTTTGTAAAATTATTTCTTACATATGCTGGTATCACCCATAGTCTGTTATTTTGATGTTACAGACAATAACTTGTGATTGATATTTGCCTTGAAAGGAAGGAAAGTACATTTTTTCATATAATTTTGTCTTGAGGGTAATTTAGTTGTATTTCAAGTTCATTATTTTCTTTTTAGCTTTTCTGATCTTCATCAACAACCATCAACTCTCTACCGAAAACAAAAAAATGACGCGACACTGGCAGAAATGGCCAAAACGGACGATTGCCATTAGGAAAAAAAATTGCTTATTGAAAATTCCGCTTGTTCCTAATTATTAAAGTTTTTATTAGTACCTATTGAGTCGAAAATTGAAACTATTGCTTTTCCATACACTTAATTAAAATTGGTACTCCTTGGCATGTCAGTCTTTGGCTGATAGTACTTACATGTCATATACGAAAACCTTGAGATACCCTATATATAGGATAGGTGTAAACCCTGATGAAATGTTGTCCATGACAATGCAGGGCAAACCATGTTTTTGGGATTGAAAACAATACAATAATACAATTTTAACATGATATATTAAACTACAATACATTCTGCTGTATAAAAAATAGAAATCTCAAAACAGACCTTTATCAATAATAGGTAATCACTAGACAATTATATGGGTTGGAATACCTAGGTACTTTCAAAGATTTTTCCTGCTTGGCTAATTTTTATTTTAAAATTTTATTGGACCTATGACAATCTATTTCTGCGCAATGGGTACCTACATACTTAAGTAGGTATGGGCATAATTGAATGGATGTGATGCGAGTGCAAAGCTATAAAATCTTTTGTTTTACCCACTTTTTACTACACTTTATCTTTTGGACGACTTTTAGATAGGCATTTGCTTTGTTTGTTTTTGTCATACATAACTGGAGAATACTGGGACACACAGTCATATAGATATATCGGTGCTGGGACAGAATTTGGCGCCTCAGCCTAACTAAATACATAGCATTCCATTCCGTGTGAGAGGCATAGCCTATTGTGTGAGTGTCACTGGTACTTAATTAGTTTTGTACAAACTCTTTGGCTTTATATAATATTTCTTTTCCAAAGTAGAGTGGCCTCGCCAGTGGCGCTTGTGGTTCCGTTAGGAACTACATATTAAGTAATCTGCTTGTGGGTCCAACTCTCAAACATTTCTGCCCACTGTTTTTTTGCACAATCTCTAATGGACCTTGATTTATCACGATAATGTAAATTTTAGTTTTTGCGAATTTGATAGAACTATATCGTTATCGTATCGTTTAGTGACTAGGCTAGGTATCGGTCTCTTCGTGAAACTGGCAGCACCGTGGTAAAAATTGTGCTTTTGTTTTACGTTTGTGTTAACTAATTTAATGATTGATTATTTGACCATTTCATTTTGTTATATTTTTCTTTTTGTAATGTTTCATGATTTTTGATACAATAAAATGTATGGATTAGTTCTGGATTTAATTTTTCTCTAGAGGTTTTTCTGGGGTGGGGAAATCTTGAAGACAACTGGCCGGGTTGAAGGACTGGTATCGGAAAAGCCGAATTTGTCGTATGTGGCCTATGGGTGTGTGAGTGTCGAGGCACTGGTAGTCGCCGCGCGGCGGCGCCGTGCCGTGGTTGTGCGTCAGGTCCGAGCGAATGACCCGATTCAGCAACCACGGCGGTGAAGACATGCTTAACTGAAATTATATAGGTTTATGGCGTTAATAAAACTTAGCCCGGTCTAGCACATTCGCCATCTAGTAAACTTGTAACATCTATCAAATGGACGTAGGTAACACCACAGAGGATTATAACATTTACTACTTAACATGATCAATTTCAGTTTGTGCGTGACAGATGATTATGAATTGTGAATTATGAATAATAGCATGCACTGCAATGTATGTACTTAAAGATACAAGTATCACAAATAAAACTTGATAAGTAGGTACTTAGTAGTGCACACATTACCGGTTTGGCTACAGATGGATAAGGATTCCTAAAGTCTTCCTGGTTCGTTGTGAGATAATCCATGACACCGAAATCTAGTGGAAGTTGTGC
Organism: Metalampra italica; assembly: GCA_949699065.1. NCBI lineage: Eukaryota > Metazoa > Arthropoda > Insecta > Lepidoptera > Oecophoridae > Metalampra > Metalampra italica. The sequence continues at coordinate 5,354,032 of OX452970.1, read as the reverse complement.
CAAATCTGCGTTTTTCATTAATTTATTTCTTCCTGGAGTACTGCAATAGAGAGAATTATAGTTTGACTTTCTATGTACGTACCTACATTATTAATATCTAGTTCGCTCGTTTGACTTCTTTGCTTAGGCTTTTTACTACAGATTGCGGGTTCGGTTCCTACGACAGGTTGACAAGTTTTTGTTTAGGTACAGGTACACGTCGTTTCTGGTTTGGGTGTTATATTTGTGAAATTGTCGTTGAGAATTCTAGTTTTAGATATAAGTGCATATTTTATTTAGCTGCGGTACTAGATAATAGCCTATAGTTGAAGTGATTCCGTTCGTGAGGTCAAGGGAGCAATCGGGCACTATATAATAATAAAATCAATCCAATGAGTTTCCGGGTTCATCATACCAACCAGGAGCTTCCGGAAATGCATATTCCTGTGAAAAAACTTAATTAGCAACATTAATATGCCCTCACTCCTGGGGCACAGGCCCACCCTCTCAATGAGGGCGTATACGTATGGACTATTAGTCCACCACGCTAAAGAAAACTAGTATATAGTTTACGAGGAGGATCTTTAAAAAAATCTGTAACGCCAATGGGAGACAAAACTGCCACTACTCGCTGCTAGGCGGCGCTGCTAGCGCTGGGTTAACGCGTTACTTCAATGGTAGGTACCTATTTATTTAGTAAAGTTAATCTGATTACCTATGTGCATACAATATCTAATCTATGTGCATACAAATGCTAAGTAGATGGGTACTTACCTTCCAATATTACGCAAGTGGCGCCATCTGAGTCGAGTTTTTAATAAAACCTCCTCACAGCTCGTGGAAACAAAGTAGTAAGTACTTACTTAGAAGAGCAAACACCGCGACTAGTGCTAGGGCATCAATCCTTAATGACTGCTCAGCAAGAGTAAATACCGTTATAGTGGCATTCGGTTCTTAGCGAATCAAAAATAGAGCTCCGGACGAGGCGTAGGTAGGTACGTGGAGTGGACTAACCACTGCGCTAGCCCATTGCGGGTCGGTGGACTTCACATGCGCCGAAGAATTTCTTCTCGGCGTATGCAGGTTTCCCTCAGGATGTTTTTCTCGTGCTTCTATTCAATAATTCATACTTATCTAATATTTATTCTGTGAGCAGGTGTCGCGGTGGCGATGGCGGATCGCTGTGTCACAGATCGAGGATAATATAGGTAATAATAATAAAAAGGATAATAGGAAGTAGGAACAGAATGCTATAGTGATATAAATATAAATAACTTACTCAGTACATGGATAGGAAGTGAAATTAACTAATGGCTTAAATGAGTATATTGGATCAGTTTTTGTAAAGACTTGAGCGAGCATATGACGAGTTTCAGTCATGCGCACCCCCTGGTCCTCGTTGCCCAAACGCACGTAAGTGCTCAGATGGTTGCTCAGCGCATCGCGGTACACGTAATTGTCCTTTTTCTCAGCGTGAACAGCAAAGTCCCAATGTTCAACCCTAACACCTGGGCCATAAAGGTTCTTGGAAAATAAAATCTGCGGCGGCTTCTTGTATGTAGCATGTTTGCTCCTCATCTTGCACCTAAGTATTAGATACCTACCCTTTATGTATATTTAAATAAAATTATTCTGTTGATTTTTGACAATGATGATTGTCAAACGAGGAACGTAGAGAGAGGTACCCGTGGTACCTTTTTTTTTCGCTAAAACTTCAATAAAAATTTGAACGATATAAAATCGAGTCTATCATCGAATTCGACTTCTACCTCAGCTCAGATTAACCACCAGTACCTCAGATTAGAACTGGTGGTTAATCTGAGACTTCTACCCACTTCAGTTTTTTAAATAGATAGCCCTTAAATAGCATTGAAAAAAAATTCAATGGAATTTTATGGAAAAAGATGAAAAAAAGTTCTTCATCGCTTTGCGTTTAAATTGAGTGTAAGTAACGTGACCACTAACGTGACGCTATTGAGAATGCAGCTTTGCCGCCTAAACGCTAAGCAATAGCCTCCGCCTTTTCTCGTTACATTGAAACAAATTTCATTACGAACTAAATTATAATAATTGAACTTATTAAACATTTGAAAGATAAATAATTATTTGAATCGACAACTTGGCTGTATGTGACTAGACCTTGGTCTATCAGTGATAAGAAGAATTTAAAAGTAAAAATGTCATATAAAAGTGAAAATGACCGGGAGGAGCGGTCATTGGGTTTAGTGATAAATTATTATATTTTATTTTTACAACAAAACGTAGTGTTTTCTGCGTAATTGTCTAAATTTTTATGTACAAAATGGAAACCAAAGTAGCAGTAGTAACGGGTGGTAATAAGGGTATAGGATTTGAGATTGTCAAGGGATTATGTCAAAAGTTCAATGGTGCTGTGTACCTTACAGCTAGAGATGAAGACAGAGGACGGCAGGCGGTCAAGAAACTGGAAGAGCTGGGTCTCAAACCTTTGTTTCATAAGCTAGACGTTACAGATGAAAATAGTGTTGAAGAGTTCGCGACGTATATCGCAACCCATCACAAAGGAATAGACATTTTGGTAAACAACGCTGGAGTCCTAGACTTCGATAAATCTGTTTCATCGTACGAAGATGCCAAAAGACTTATCGACACTAATTTTACAAGTTTACTAACTATATCAAAAATATTGTTTCCCCATTTGAATAATCACGCTCGTATAATCAACATGAGTAGTGATTGGGGATTGCTGTCAAACATTAGGAAACAGACATGGCTGGATACACTGGTGAAAGAAAATCTTACTATTGAAGAGATAATACAGTTTGTGAACGACTTTCTAGAGGCAGCTAAAGGTGGTAAAAATTCATTTATGGCCTTTGCAGGACACTATGGAGACTATAAAGTGTCAAAGGTGGCTGTGTCCGCATTAACTTTTGTTCAGCAGAAGGAGTTCGAAAAGCAAGGCAAAGACGTGTCTATAAACTGTGTACACCCTGGTTTTGTAAAAACTGAAATGACTAAAGGCATGGGAGACTTCACTCCAGAGCGAGGGGCTCGTGCTCCTCTCTACTTAGCACTAGAGGCACCCCAATCGCTCAAGGGCAGCTTTGTGTGGCATGACTGTCACCAAGTCAACTGGGACGACTAAGGATAATAATGGTTCCATAGTTGTTAGTGTTACAAGCATGTTATTCTTGTGATAACAGTGTCACATGCACTTTAAATTTAATATATATGATTTCATTTAGTTACAGAATCTTTTATTATATAGTTACCTTTAACATACCTAGGTGAAACCTATGTTAAAGCTTAAAGTATTGTAGGTACCTACATAAGTAATGAATAAAAATAATATTGTTATCCATTTAAAAAATTGAGATCGGCTAAGAAGTGAATTCACTATGTATTTAAAAATTAAAGAACTGAATGAATTACAATTTTATATTAACACTAGCTTATGCCCCGCAGCTTCGTTCGCATTAAAAAGTATATTAAATGTTACTAATTGTTGCCAGCGGCATGTAAATTTGATCTGTAAGTTTTGTTCCCATACAAACCTTAACATCCTTTTTCACCCCTTAAGTGTTGGAATTTAAAAACTCCAAGTACACCAGATTTTAAGTCAGACCACATTTTTTAAACAAACAAAAAACTCGGTTCAAATTGGACCAGTAGTATTAGCGTGATGCGGGTTCAAAGTAGTTAAAACAGACAAAAAAATTTTTGAAAAGTGTTTTGGGCCTAAATAACGTATTCCAATAGTTTTTTCAAATTCCTTCAATGTACAGAATACTCCCATTACAATTTTTTAATAGTGTAGATTGTAATATAATATTACACTGCACTTAGTAAAAAAGTACTTCGCAAAATAAGTGCAGTATTTGAAAGTTTTTACAAAAACAACATTTGTCAATTCCAATTAATTTTGATCCTACCTAGGGGATCTACAATACCTAACATGGTTTCTATTTAAATGTAATATGTAGTTGCACATTAATTGTGCACACTAAATAAATAGGTAGGTAGGTACGTAAAAATAACTTCAAATATTATATTTTTATACTATATTCCATACAGTACCTACATTAGAGTACAGTCCGTACTACCCCGTCACACACAGACAAACCTCAGTGGTTAGTGTGATGGGGACCAGTATGCGAAGGCTGTGTAACATCTTGCTTGTTCATTTTAATAAATAAATAAAAATATATTATTACAATTAATACAATAAAATGGGATTTTGTAAATGTAAAATTCAAAAAAAGCCTCCCAAAAAAGTACTACGACATGTACAGTCGACCGTACGTCACGCGTCCGTGGAAACACCTTGAGCTGGCCTATTTGGGAGTTACAAATTACAATACTATGAGAGACCAAATTTATACTGTTTTTTTCCACTGACGTGTGGTCGATCGTACAATGTATAAACAATTATTTTAATGAGTTTCAGTTACATTCGTTCTTAATTTCAATATTATTTGCATGTGAGAACCACTGACCTCACAAATCACTCTCATGGTGGTATATTGTTTATCCTACGTAGGGTAGGGAGGGAAACAGATATATTGAAACTAATATTTTAATATAGGTAGGTACTTTGCAATTAAATTGTATTTTGTCATTGAGTTTGTAATTGAATTGCAACAAACCCTTTGGTTTACAAAATCGACGGGCATGTTTGATACAGTCTTAATTGTAATTCTACGTATTCCTTATGTCCGTGACCCCAGCGGGCTACCACGTAATTTCGGGTCCTACTGTACCACCTATTATATATTCTATGACTGTACCACAGAATACATAACGCCAACTTCCAGACTGATAAGGGGCAGTCCAAATGCAACAATTAAATATTTATGGCCGAAATTAAATATTTTTCGAGATACTTAATCTAGCGATTTATTTACTACTTATTTATTTTTATTACTAAGAAATGTTTACTAAAACAATAAAACCCATTTTTTCATATTTTTTTGTCAAAAAAAACTGCACCAATGGCATCGAATTGAATTTAATAGGTAATAATTATTTATTCATGTTTGGACTAAGAGAGCGTCAGTGGCGTAGGGGATAAGACGCGGCCTATCATATCGAAAGGTCCGGAGTTCGATCCCCAGCTGGCCATGTACCAATGGGTTTTTTCTCGAAACTTAAGTACATTTACTGACTGCTCTCAAACGGTGAAGGAAAACATCGTGAGGAAACCTGCATACGCCGAAGAAGAAATTCTTAGGCGCATGTGAAGTCCACCAACCCGCACTGGGCTAGCGTGGTGGACTATAGCCCGAACGCCCTCGTTAAGAGGGTAGGCCTGAGCCCCAGCAGTGGGGACATTAATAGGCTGTTGATGATGATGTTTGGACTAATTCACATATGAATTTCGTGAAAGGTGTGGGGCAGGATACAGGTAGATGACTCTTTTTATCATGGTAAACTATTTCCTCGGGTAAAAAATCCCCACGCGGGAAAAGGGTTAGTATATACGATACTTTTTAACGCGGACGAAGCCGCGGGGCGTAAGTTAGTTTAGTTGCCTATATAAGTACCTATACTGGTGACCACGGGGCATTGACCTGGTATCATATCTAATTGAACCGCCGCCGGTGACGTAGCCGTCGTCGTCAGTGGCGCTTTATAAAAATGCGATCCCATTTCCAGTAGGTACCATAAAAGCGCTAGGTACTGATTCCTAATAGTCTACAGAGACGGATGAGCTTATCGATTGAAGATGTCAAATTTACGTAAATGCACAAGGCACTACAAGTGATTCAATATACAAAGGTACCGACTAAAGCATTATTTTGTGGTGAGCGTGTTTATTTCATTGCTTATACTTAATAGGTCAACGGAAGGTGATCATTGCGATCTATCGTAGACTTCGTTATCCATCTTACCCGTCCTCGGCTTCGGTATAGCGTGGTGGGTATCGGTCGTTGTTGCATCATGTATCATGACAGCTTATCTACCTACCCACACCATTCGACTGAGCCAGGTCATCGCTGGGTACTGCTGACCCGTCTGAGATGACGCGGCGTCCACGCCTCGCCGGTCGGTGGCGTGATCCATAGTACGATTGGGGCATGTGTTTTGAGGGCGGGAATGAATAGAATAAAACTACCTAATACTGTTATAATAATAAAATAAACAATAGTTATACCTAGGTACGTTATTTCTACGATTTACTCTGCGATCATCAATACTATGATGATCGCAGGATTTACTGTAATAATGCCCAGTCTGAAACATGTCCAACCGTTGAAAAACCTCCAATCTGAAAAACGTTCAATATGCCACCCTATGCCTTAACAGTTGGCTTAACATTGGTTTACCTGGCTAATTGAAATGTTTTTAACTAGGTAAGAACATACCTACCTAATGCGTATAAACGAGCTAGGTATATAATCTTTGCAATAAAATGCTATTAACTGGCTATTAATAAATAAGCTTTTTGCCACTACAGTTCATAATCTTAGGTACCTACCCACCTACCTACAACATTCTATTGAACACAAGTAACTACCCATATTCCTGGTAGGTACACAATAAATCTCATTATGTATATTTATTTTCCGATGCATGTGCACTATTATAACTAGGTACTTACTTAGGTACAGTTCTTTGTAAGGATTCCGTTGTCGTTAGGCGTCGCTCTAATCTAATCGTATTAAAAAATCGTAATGGCGGCTGGTAAAAGGGTTATAACATACGAGTATACGTATATAGCTCGGACCCAATAACAGAAGCCCCATTATGACTGCATGGTAGGCCTATGTCAGACATTGTAAATAGTGTCAGCAGCGGGTTTACCAGCTTGTTATATTAAGTAGTTCCATAACCAATTTAGAGAGATGACGCTCGCCGCATTTGTGGAACACTTACTTAAATGCTGAGTTGGGCTCTGATTTCTGTTTAAGATAGATACCATTTGAGTATTTGGTACCTATAGGTACAAACAAATTACAGAATGTAATCGGGAAGTAGGTAGTTAGGAAAGTAACCGTGATTATATTACATTTTGCGCATTTTACTATTCTGCTTGACTGTCATTGTATTGCCCAGACTATGCCGCACCCAGAGCCGAACTTCAATTTATTTATTATGTTTATTTTCCATTATGAATCAGAAAAAGAATTTGAATATAATTTTGAAAAATCTTTTATAAAAAAGTACCTAGTTCCGATGCGGCCGATATATTCTGTGCTGTATGATAAAGTCTACGAAACGTTAACTTACTAACAATACCTAACTAGATAAAATACATTAAGATAACGTATTTAAACGTAACGTAAGTAAAAACATACTTTTATTATCGTTTAGACTACATAATATCGTATGATTGTTTTGTTTTCGTACCTACTTAATGTTGCAGATAGAGGGAAATAATCTTTAAATAACCGGACAAGTGCGAGTAGGACTCGCGCCCTGAGGGTTCCGTACAAACTTAATTAAAGAAATAATTAGTCTTTAATAAAATTTGTAGTTATATCACATGGTACTAACTTAAATGGATAAACTTGCCCATACGCAAAGTTAAGTTTATTGGTACGTCCAAAAAAAAAAATTTTTTTGTAATGTAATTATAAAATTACGGTTTTCGGATTTTTTCAATTACTTGTGCTATAACCTGCAACCTTGCTTCTTTCGAATTTCAAGATTATAAGTCAACCGGAAGTAAATGTACCCCATAGGTTTTGATTACCAAAATACTAAAAATGCGGCAAAATCGGCCATATCTTCTGAATGCGTTGACTTAGAAGTTTGATTTTTTCAAAACTTTAAGTGACTACAGACCTGAGTTTTTGATATTAAATTCAACTTGATACCTCCACGCGTTCCTGAGAAAAATGGTATTGACAGACGGACAGACAGACGGATAACGGAGTGATCCTTGGGTTCCTTTTTTCCTTTTGAGGTACGGAACCCTAAAAAAAATGGAATAATTATTATGTGCTTTGTATGGGGTTGTATTGTGAGTTTCTCTCCACTACTTTAAAGTCAAATTTCTCGCTACAAAACAGTCATGAGCATAATTTTTATTGATAGGGTTCCGTAGTAAAAACAAGGAACCCTTATTTATAGTATCGCCATGTCCGTCCGTTTGTCTGTCCGTCCGCGGCTTAGCTCAGAGACTATTAGTACTAGAAAGCTGTATATGGCATGGATTTGGTACTTACTAATCACGCCGACAAAGTGGTAAAATAAAATTAAAAAAAAATTTTTTTTGAGTAACTATATACGTAACCACGTCCTACATGTAAAGTCGCGAGGATTTTTATTCTCATATATCTCATGATGGGGGTATCGTTGTTGGATAGGTCTTTTAAAAATATTGCGGGTGTGCGAAAACCATTTTTCGATTCAGTTTCAGATTTCAGTTTGCGAAATTAAGTTTGCAAATTTTTGTTAGAGTCACGTGTCCCCCCCTTCCAGCTAAACTGTTGCTTCTGGGTATGTTGTATCTGGTAAGGTAAATTCTAACCCTAAAGGGGTGAAAAGGGATACCTACATATTAAGGTTTGTATGGGGACAAAAACGTACAGATCAAATTTACATGCCGCGGGCAACAGTTACCTAGTAAGTAACATGTACATACAATATTTTTTAATGCGAACGAAGTCGCGGGGCATAAGCTAGTTGTATTATAAAACTACACAGGTGCCTAATTATAATAAGGCTAAGTTTAGTATTAGGATAGTAACGACGCTACAGACTTGATGAGCGTCACGCGAGCGCCGTTATTTTGATTTCATTAATACAATAATGCCTAAAATGAAATGAAAAAGCTATAACAAACACTATTATTCGGAATGAGTTGTGAGAAGGTGGTGGGTGGGTGGATGGGTTGTCCGACGTCGGCCCTTCCATAACTAGTAATTGTTTGTTTACATCGCCGCAGTGTCGCTGTCTACACAACACGATATCTGTTGATTGTTTCACACACTCTGATACGCGAGTGTGTGGTGGGACAAAATGTCGTCGTTTGATTATAGCACAGGGGACTAGTTAACTGTTGAATAACTTAGGTTTATGGATTGTGATTGTATCACTTGCATTGCAATACAGGCTTATCTAACTTATTTTGAATACCTAACAATTTTTAAATTCTCATTTGTCATGTTATAATTTATTTAGATGCGGTTAATCCATTTACTTAATAATACGAAGGCATTGCAGTCATAACTGAATAGAAATGTCTAGAAGGTAACTATACTTACGAATGCAACGTAGATGAGATGAATGATACTTATAGTTAAAGACAGTGTAACTAAAGTAAATAAAAGACACAATAATTCAAAAATATTTATATTACTGGCCTAAATAAATTACATCTTACCATAAAATTTTAAATATTGACTTGACGAAAGTATCGTCAATAAGTAATTAGTGTTAAGTGTAGACTGTATTCTCAGAATATAGAGCTAGGAGGCGCGTTCGCGCTTGAAAGTAATATAAAAAATACTACACCAAAATAGTGTAGTGTCATCATACAACATTACATTACCTATGGGGCGTTTATTTTGTTTTTGGACACAATGCTCCACTTCAATAACATAATTATACGCTCCTTTTGGTTATTCTGAGGCTGTGGTAAGACAGACTAAAGCATAAATGAACAACCACAAAAAAGTTTTACTCGTATTAACCGTTCAGTCTAGTATGGAACATCATTGGATAATTCCTAGGTTCAATCAGTAAGTAGGTAATGAAATAGGGTCTTAACAAACAGACAGACAGACAACGAAGTGGTGCTATATGGGTTCCTGTTTTCCTTTTAAGGTACGGAACCCTAAAAATATCCTAATGCTTAATGAACTTTACTCATTCACGGTCAAAGCATGGTGAGCTTTTCTGTAGAGTCAGTTGATGCTAAAGTTTAGTCTTGTTGTATAGCAGAAGAATATTGCTTGATAGGCAGATTGTGGAGATGATATTTAATCGTAATAATTGTTATCGTGTCGAACCTAGGTCGTGTAATACCTGTGTAGGTATAATACGGTATTGTATAATAATGTGTCCACAGCGCGAGTCAACATAAAGGCAGTTCAGTGTGTGTGCGCTCAGCCCAAATGCATTTTCATATTTACTTCCACAGTCTGCCTCCGGTAGATATTGTATAGACTATCAACATAGCTGTACACTACTCTTTGGTGTTCTAGCCGTTTAGTCTTTACATGTGTGGTTTCCAATTGAACATCACTAGCAACGAACAGTGTTGTAACTCTAGCATCAGTTACTTAATTGTAGTTTAATATTAAGGCACACAAATTTACAATAAATATATTCAAGAACTTATTTTGTAACATTGAGTCCGATTATTTTAGTAAAAATATGTACGTATTAACACCGATTCTACACCTATCAGTAGGTAGGTGGTAACATATATTTTTATATAATTAAGTAATATATTAATTTTCAGATTCAAAGTCTTCTAATTTGAACATTTTAATGCCAATTCAAATGTAATAATGTACCAAAAGAGTTGGTATAACCTATTCAGTTATAAAACGAGATTTATTTGAGAATATCTATAAAACTACCTACCTCGATTTGTTGGTACGAGTGACAGTGTATAGTGTGAAAGAAAATAATGGTAACACCAATCAATACCTCCCTAATGTGGTACTTAACACCTTTCCTTACACGAAGTGGTAAAAGTTTATACCTACTCGTTCACAACATCTAAGTAAATAGACAACATTGATCATAAAAAAAATCACACTTAAAATGGGTATTGTATTAGGTAAGTAATTATTATGGTAAATGCACATAATTAATCCATCCAAAAAGACGATTACGGAAACTATAATTAAAAAATCAATTATAGTTCCATTCGATATAATTATGATGCGATAGGGAATTCGAACCTTCCTGCTTACTATATACATATAAATTAGAAAACTAAGGGCCACTTTCACCACTTGCTGATATTGTTACAGATAGTAAGCTGACAGATAAAATTATCTATCAGATAAACCTGTCTGAAAATATTTTTTTGTGTTGCACACCCCTAGTCTCTATTAAAATATCTGACAGATAAAAAATAACAGCCGCTTGATCTTGCTGTTAGTTTATCTGACAGATAAGGCAATCGGATACCTGTGAAACAAAAAAAATTGGGTATCAGTCAGATAATCTGCATATAAGGTATCTGGTACTTTATCAGCGAGCGGTGAAAGAAGCCCTTAAGCTTACAATTCAAGTTCTACTCATTATTTTATAAATAAAGCGTTTCACACTCGACTAAAATAAGACACTTTACTTTGGTTTGCATTAGACTATTCTTACACAATACCTGATGATAATCAGCATTAATTAGTCTATGAACAAATATCTAAGTGCTTATATACTTAATTATATCACGGTACAAAGGACGGACGTGGTGGAAATATTTAAACTATTTTTAGTTTAATGTTAAGTAACTTTTCACAGGCACAAGTGATGTCTAAGGCACAAAACTGGGTAACATTTAACTTAAATTGATAACAGACATCAATAAACGGATGTTTGATGATGTAAGTGTTCCTTGGTAATCACTGGCCATATCTTTGGCTACCTTTTTTCAGTCTGCTCCATAATGCCACTATAGTAACGAAGTATTAGTTGTTATATTTAACCTCTGACTAGACACATTAAATGATATCTTTAAGAAATAAGTGAGGTGTATAGCATATTTTTATCCTCCAATCTACTTGTTTGGCAAGCACGCTTAAAGTACCATTCATGTTATAATAAATGGTAACACGTATACCACGTTAGATAGACATAGAATAAGATCATACAATTTAGACCACAGGACATGTCTTGTCGAAATGCAATAGTAGTTAAGTTACAAACACTGGTGATTTCGGAGCACAACTAACTGTTCTTCTACTACAGGCGAGTCCAATGGCGACTAATATCCGCAAGCTGAGAGGTCAGTTGGCGATGAGCGGAGCGAGCGGCGCCGCCGGCTCGTCTCTGTGGTATCTGTAGCGTAGCGGCTGCGCGGGCGCCAGGGTGAGGGGCAGGTCCGCGGCGGCGTCGGGGTGCTGCGAGTCTCTGTGCCGGCGCAGGTCCACCTTGCGCTGGAACGCCTTCTCGCACAGCCCGCACGAGAAGGGCTTGTACCCGGTGTGCTTGCGCATGTGTGTGATCAGATTAGAGCTTTGGCTGAACGCTTTCGAGCACACCACGCATTTGTGCGGTTTCTCACCTGCAACAACGAAATTGATTGAATACGTGCTAATGGCTTGGAAAATGTATTTGACATCTACGTCGTAGTTAAGGCCTGCAGGGTTAGGCCTACTGTAAATGAACTTACTATTAATTATGTTTCTATTAATGTGTGGCGCATATGTTTACAATATATGTATTCGTTTCGAGGTTCTTTTAAGCTGGTCTACCCTAAGTAGCCTTAACGCAAAACCTTTGTCAAGTTGTAGGTATTATACCCCCACGGTAAAAGTTGCCACATTATTACAGAACAATGAAACTGATTCCAAACAGACAAAGGGGTTGTTTTGTAGAGTATCACGACAGTTTCAGTATTCCGATTTAGTTCGTAAGTAATTCATAATATTACGTATGGCATCGATACAGCACGCAAGTAATTAAAGTTTGTAACAATAGGATTTTACTTGTCATAATACGATCCACCTATATTTATAATTCATAGTGCGGTTTCCAACCTGATTTAATATGCAGTGTCGCTTTGTAGAATGGCTTTCATTAACTTTAATTGTCCTTGTTTTAAATATTATTTGAGACTGAAAGGTTTTCTTAAAAAGGTACGGGGGCTCATACAAAAAGTTAGCCCAAGCAGAATTTATTGATGAACCGAACTAAAAATGTAAATGTAATTTTCTAGGTAGACACTACACTTATAGAACAGGATTTTAAAGCTTTTTATTTGTGGCGTGGTGAGTAGGTAGGCGCGTGAAGGCCTGCGAAGGCTGCGCGGCTAATTGCAGGCCGAGCCGCATTTTGGAATATTGATGATGAGGCATTTATCGGGAGGACAAGTGCCTTGCCTTGTAAGGCCGCGGTAAATCATTGGGAACAGTGCGCAGACGTGACGCGATGTCTCTGCCCAAGACAAATACGTCTGCCACATTTTTTTGGTACTTAATTCGTCTTGTTGAGCTTACTGGGAGTTGTCAGTGTACTTTTTGTAAAAAGTTTAACTTTTATTTTGATCGAGGCAGGTTTATGTCCTTGTTAATATAGTTTCTTTAACAGTAACTAGGAAGATGGTAAAATCTAGTGTTCTATGCATAAAAGTCAACCACAGCGATCTCTATAAGGTTATAACAGTTTCCTACACTAAGTACGAGCACTACACTTCACTCAAACCAATACGTATACCTCACAGTGCGAAACAAGCAGTTGCAAAGTAGAGTGATGCCAAATAATAATTGTTGTTCCAGACGGTCGATCCTTATCTCGTAAAATTCCAAAGTCGTTCAGCATACTCGTTATTACAAAGCCTTATGTTAACATGTAACCTAATAAAGACGTAAAAAACGTACGATCTATTTAAAATATTTATTGTAGTTACATGTCTATATTTATTCATTTACTTTTAACACCTCTACGGTAATCAGTGAATATGAGGGAAAACGTAAGCATGAATGAAGGGGAAAAAAAGTAAGTATGAAACAAGTTTGCGGCCTCATGCAGTACATAGTGAAGCCACAAAGAACCGGCCAGCGGAGGCAGACACCTGTCCGGAGACTGAAGTTAAGAACTGAAGTTAGTTACATCGCCATCTCACGTACTGTTATTTACCTATCGTAAATACCTTTTCTTCTGATTGTTCAGGGACTTGAAGGACATAAGGTCAAGGGGGGTAATTAGGGACACCGGGGAAAGAAAACCTATAGAACATAACTATAGAGAATAACTTTTATACTCTATAGACGTCCATTCTGGTCTGCTCGTTACCCTTTCTCCGCTTACCCTTATATAGATCCTTGACCGGCATGGGGTTTCAACGGCGGGGCGTGGCGATGTGTCGTTTGTAGTTGTTTTACAAGACAATGTAGGAAAGTACCTATCAGATTTGATAATTTGGTGTCTCAATTTACCAAGTAGGCAAATCTATATTTTTATTATTTTCGAATTTTTAATAGACTTCGTACTGTGATGTCACAGTTCAATGCAAGTTTACGTACGTAACTCACTAAGTTCCGTTCACGTGTACTCGTAGGTCCGCAGATTATAAATAACACCGTATAACACTAACTGTAAGTGTTATGTATTACATAAAACATTTCATGATTTATTACACAATTATTCTTTCATTCATTATTCACGAGTTACAAAGAAAAGTTTCAATATAAAATAATAGGCTGTGACAAAAGTTGAATGTAACGAGGGAGACACGTCAACACTTATTGAAAGAAGTTACCTACCTTGTAATTTGTTTGAGTGTAGTACCTACGTACAACTTTGACACCCGGTTTTATGAAATCGAACAATATTAATTTGTTAAAAGTATGAAGGACAAAGTTACATTATTAAGATTTGACAGCAGCTCAAGTTTTTTATTCAAACTCGTTATGAAGATTTAACTAAGTAATGAGTCAATTCAATACTCTTTATTGCACATTAAAACAAAAATAAAAACAGATACAATAAAACAATAGATTTCTTAAGTAAATCTAGGCGGTCTTATCGCTAAAAGTCATGTTGTCAAATCTTAATGAGATAATTTCGTTCTCATCTATTACCAGGAATTAATTTTCCTCGTAGAATGATGGTTAACATAACTTGGTTTTTTACAAGGAACTTATTTTAATAAATATAATTACGGTCTTCTTAATACGCATATATACCATACCACCTTATATATTAGAAGCAAAATTCATGGGCAACAGTTAGTCTTCTCCACTAGAAGTAAATAAAAGTTGTAAATAAGAGAGTTCCACTGACCTGTGTGTATGTAGGTGTGCTTCTTCATATCGGACTTCTGGTGGAAGCGCTTGCCGCAGTATTGGCAGGGGTAGGGCCTCGTGTCTGAATGGATGAGCAAGTGAGTTGACAGCGTGCTCGAGCGCTTGAAGCATTTGCCACACTGCTTGCACTGCTCAACACGAAACATACTATGCTATCAAGTCTTGCAACAATATCCTATAATATCCGACCAACGTCGATTGGTGATAAAAGTTATTAAAGATAAACTACAATTATCTCGTAGGGCCTCAAAATTTATTTATTTATTTAAAACTTTATTGCACTAATTTGTACAAAAGGCGAACTTAATGCCAATGGCATTCTCTACCAGCTGACCTTTGGGCCATGCAGATAAATTAGTGGTAGGCGCAAAAAGATAGTTTATTTAGTTAAAACGATATGATAATATAAAACAGTAATTATATGATAAGTAACTACAAAACTAATACTAAAATTGTACTTCCTATACAGTTGCGGAATGAAAAGGTTCTTATACACATACTTTTTATTAGAACCACAGTAACCTATGGAACACTCGGTTTTCATACCGTCAGCACATAATGTTAGGCAGTACTGTTTGATAGAACAAATAATAGCTCCTATAACTATAGGCGTGAACTATAGTAAGACGAACCTCTTTGACTGTACTTAAGTTAAACTTTTAATAATAAGTGTAACTGTTAAAGTGAATTTAAAGACGAGGTACAAAGTTTATGGCTTTTGCATTAGAGATTTGATTAGTATTAAGGGCATAAAATGTGTATAGCTAAGCTACGACGAGCAGTAATTATGGGTAGATATATAGAAGTTGTCAGCGTCCATCACCTCCCCGCTGGCAGCCAGTAATAAACTAATAACAGGGCGCGTTTTTACCCCTTTCTACACGTTTCTTTGATTTCCTACAAGAAACGTGATAGTAATAACTACTTGTTTAAAGCGTTTTTTTTCAACCCAGTAATTAGTCTTTATTAACTGGGTTATTACCAGTAGTACGTATTTTTCCAAGCTCTAATTAAATATTCGTGATGAGTCTTACCGTACAAAATTGAAAAAAAGATTTTTAAATTACACCGGAGTCGACTACTCGTGTAAATGGAACGCGTAAATATCTGTAGTCACCTACGCATACAATTTAGAACGATTTATTTGTTCAGATGTTATTAGGAATGCAATGGTTTGTTTTCAAACCAGCGACAGAGGCTCAGATTAACGATTGTTTGGAATATAATTTCATAATTTAAGAGATACACAGCTGCATAGAAACTTTGGTAGGTTAGGTAGCTTACCTTAATCTTACTATGAATACATCACGCCAAATAAAAAGTCACACCTAGAACGACTGACGACAGACCCTATATGAAAACTAACAACGATGGCAATACCCGTGGCAGTACCTACATAATTGTCTCGAATAAAATGGGAACATTCGACATGCACTTTCATCTGCACATTCAACGAGATGAGTTAGTACTGGGAAGTGTGAAACTATGACTGACTCTCACTCTACGACTGCAATCTTTTTGAAATTATATGATTTTGGATATAAAATTTAATATTAATTAATTTTGGATATAAATTTTGGACATAAATAATTTCGGACTCAGTGTAATAACTTTGCCCCATTTTGGGAAAGGTTTTTTTGGTTGGACCAATTTCAATCTGTAAGTACGTAAAGACACTAAACGTAGGTACATGTAAGCGGCGAATGTTAATCCTGGCACAAATCGCGTAGCGGGCCGCGGCCCGTGCGCCCGCGCCGGTGACAGTTGGCCAGGCAGCTGCAGGCAGCGCCTCGCGCCTACAAAAACTCTTACTTTTTTGGTCGCCTTTTTACACCGATGCACTCTCTTATAAACAACACAGGTGCTATGGTAAGTATGACCATCCACATATGGTTATCCGCTTATTCACGTAGAGAGGCAATTTTTTACAATAGCCCGTTGAATTAAAAAGCTCGGGTGTCATTTTTTACGAGCCCAACTTTTATTATTTACGAGCTGGGATAGAATTAGTCACTCCGCGCGGTAATGAGTAAAAGAATGAAAAAATGATTCAAATTTTCTATGAGATTGAAAAAATTGAAAAATGGAATGAGTTGATGACGACGCGACGTAGCATATTTGACTTATTAATACAGTTTTCTCGAATTAATACAGTTTTCTTAAATTTTGACGAGCTGTAACTTAGAAACGGCTAAAATATTAACATACCTAGTTCCTTTGTGAGAGAGATTTAGTAGGTAGGTACCTACTAACGAAACTTTTCTGGAAACTGGGTCATTGTGTCCGACTCTATATCTAACTAGCTGGGCACAAACACATAATTAATTACCTAGTGAGAATGCAATTAACGTAAAATAAAATTTGCCGTGATCTCGATTGAAAATATCCGTTAGCCGCGATGCGGGCGGGGCGGGCGGGGGCGGGCGCGCGGCGCGCTGTAGCCGGGCACGTGTCGAGCGCGCGCCTTTTTCCCTTGTGCATTGCTTACAAATTACGTGCGTTACATTACAGCAATTAAATCGCTATATTCACACCTTATTTTAACTATCACTTATTTCCACTAATTACTTTAAAAATAAATAAAAAGTCGTTAAGTAAAGATTGATTGCATTACAGATGCGTGCATGCGTCGTCCTCATCGTCTGTAGGTATATATACCTTCCAAATACTTAATTCTATACTATTATTATAAACGCGAAAGTTTGTAAGGATGTTTAGATGTTTGGATGTTTGTTACTCTTTCACGCAAAAGCGACGGAACATTATTTTGATGCCACTTTACAGTAATATAGATTACTAATTATTGCCCGCGGCGTTGCCCGCGTGGAATAAGTTTTTTCCGCGGGAACAGTTTTAACGCGGTAAAAGTATAGGTAAGCCTTTATGTTATTCCAGGATATAAGCTGTCACTGTACCAAGTTTCATCAAAATCCGTTGAGCCGTTACAGGGTGAAAGGGTAACAAATATCCTCACTCATATACTTTCGCTTTTATAATATCAGTAGGATACATCAGTAGGAAACCGCGGGAATCAGCTAGTTTAAAATAAAGTGGAAACCACAGAGAGGCGCAGCAACATTTTTATCGCCGTGTGACACAAGGTAATTATTCGTCCAATTATAAATAAACCGCCCGCGCCGCCGCCGCCGTCGCCGCCGCCGTGCACCGTGATATTAAAAATAGGAATTTTAATTAAAATCGATGCGGATTTTTAGGCATAAAACATAGACATTTTATTGATTACTTTCATTCCATTTGCAATTTTCAATGCGAATTATCAATACCTATGTTAAAACTTAAATATTAATTAAAATATCGATAAATAGATTACACATAAAAACAAATCAAATTACTTAACTTAGAATGTTTGTGAGTATGGGATATTTGTAGTTTAATCACGCTGTGTAACGGCTGAATTAATGAAACTAAGTACATGAATCTAAGCTTATATCCTGGTATAATATTAAGGGCTTCTTTCACCACTTGCTGATATTGTTGCAGATAGTAATATGACAGATAATCTAATCTATCAGATAAATCTGTCTGATAGATTATACATAAAAGATTAGATAAAAGGCAATCAGGTAGGTACCTTTGAAACCAAAATATAGGTTATCTGTTAGATAACCTGCCGTTAGGATATCTGGGACTTTATCAGCAAGTGGTGAAAGAAGCCCTTACGGACGCTTTTTAACGAGCACGAAGTCGCGGGGGCTAGAACAAAGCTAAAACAAAGAAAATAATAAGAAGTCAAGATTATTTTATAATGGCGGCGTAGAAAAAATGAAAGATAAGAAAAATGGCGAGAAGACGAGCAAGAAGGCCGCGGCGTGTCGGCGTGTCGGCGGCGCGCGGCGCGCGGCGCGCGGCGCGACGCGCGACCCGTTACGATGCACGAGCAGCTAGTAGGCTACTTACTTATTAAGACAGGAGCAGTTTTTTGCTATTTGATTTGCTAAAGAGACTAAAAGGGATACTGGTTCGCTGTTTGCAGGTTATTTTAAAGCATTTTGAACGGAAATTGTACAGTTATTCTGAACGTGTTTAAAAAAAGACGTTGCTGACAGTCGGTCGTTATAATTGCATATGTGGTGTCGTTTTAGTAATTTACCGGTCAACTTTATGATGCTTTTGTTACCTACCTGAAAAGATTTCTCGTTTCTGTTTTCGTTTTTCAGCAGCAGCGAGAAGTTGAGGTCTGAAGGTGGTGGTGGTGGCGGGTAGATTTGTGGGGGCGTGGAGGGGCAGCGGCGCAGCTCGGCGCTGAGCGGGCGCTCCGCCCCGTCGGGGCTGCTGGGGCATCTCTTCACCAGCTCGAGGGGCACGTCCATGTCGTCCCGCTGGTCCCAGCGCGCCGGCGACTCGGCCCGCTCGCGCTCGCACGCGCTCCCCGGCGACCATATCTGACGATTCTTCGTCGACAGGTTCAGCGGCAACTCTTCCTCGTCATCTGCAAACAACGAACATCCATTGTTCATACATTCTCCACGCTCGAACGTTTCCCAATGTCGGACGAGTCAAATCGGGTGTTTGTGAAAACGACTTATGAAATCTGTATACAGGTGTGCTACTGTTTGCAGACGGTCATAACGTCAATGTTTGAGCAAGAATATCATTACAGTTTCAACCTATTATCTACAAATATATATACGTCTAGATACCTATACCCCTACATCATCTTTATTTATTGTGACTTATCTTGTAGGCCACTTACTACTCGTATGGATCGGATCACTATTTTCACTTTTTTAACCTTCTTCGAAAAAAGGAGGAGGTTCTTTGTTCGGTTTTTTCCTTTATGTATGTTCACCGATTTCCCTGTTATTTGTGGACCGATTATAAAAAATTGTTTTTTTGTTTGAGAGGATACTCCTGAGGTGGTCACATTGTTACCAAGTCAGGATCTGATAAGAAAATTCTCAAGTTTTACATAGGCATATGTACAGCACAGTGTGTTTGTTGAACTCTCTCAAATTATTCAGGTGTAGGTATGGGAGAAGTTTTTGCGGTTTCTAACTTTTCTAGTAGGTACTCTAACGTCAGGTCCAATAGAGGTTTTTGATACTTGTAAGAAACGGAATCGATTGGCATAAAAAAGTTTTTGCGTAAATTGTCCATTTCCGTACTTAAATTTTTTATAAAAATCTGTGAATGCAAGTCAAAATGTCTCAATAAGTTAAGGACAGTCTCCTAAGAAGGTTTTTCTCTAACTACAACGCTTAGGTATGTATGTATGTATGTATGTACAACGGTTAGGGTACCTACCTTATCATCTTAAAAATCCACCTTCGAGGTAGTAAGTTATTGTTGGGCGCACGCTCTATCAAATTTTTTTCCTTCATTGGTATGTATACGCAGAGTAACATAAATTCTAGCAGTTAGATCAAGTATACCATTATACTGACCAATATTCTAAACAAAAGTTATAGTTATTTCTGTATTTGTTGGGCGCGGGCGTCCAAAATCAAGAAAAAAAGTAGGTACACTTTTTTTTTATAATCTAAATTTTCAGAGCTTAGTCGCTAGAGCGACTATGTCGCTCTATTGGAGTCAACGCAGACTACCTACTTATTGTTACGTATAGGTACACTTGATTTGAAACAACTTATACAGTGTGAGTCAGTGTAGTTTGTTATCTTGGTTAAGTCGGTTTCGTAACCGGTACGAATGCGGATAAGCGTCAATTTGAATACTAAAGAATTAGACAGTGAGCGCATGTACTGGTATTTCCTTGGGGCGTAGGAAACACGCGAGTTGCTCCACGGGCGGAGGTAAACGACATGTAAACGACGACGTATCGGCGGCGCGAGTTAAGTATTAATCGGTACCTTGCACTGATAGCTATTCTAATGAGGAGTTTTCAAAAGTATACCTCGTAAGGAGGCCGAGGCGAGGCGAAGTTTTGCAATCGCTTGTTGGCACCTACCTCGGTATTGGGAATTTATTTTAGATTTTTTGAAGTTTTTTGAAGTCATTTAAGTTTACTGGCCTCTTTAAGACCTACCACAAGGTGGACCAATGATCTGGTGAAGGTCGCGGGACCCGGCTGGATGAGGTTAGCGCAGGACCGGTCGTCGTGGAGATCCTTGGGGGAGTCCTTTGTCCAGCAGTGGACGTCTACAGGCTGATATGATGATGATGATTTAAGTTTATCTACAGTTTTCAAAATAAGATGATTTTATAGCTGACTTTTCTTTCCTGTAACTAGTTACGATGGAAGATTATAATGACTTCGTTTGTAACCGAGCTAGACATAGGTACAATGAATCTCAAATAGGTTATAAACGAAGACATTGTAAACCTTCCATCGTAACTAGTTACAAGGAAAGAAAAGACCGCTATGAAATAATTATTGTTTCGCAACTTGATGACAAAGCAAGAAATAAAATTCTTCGATAGTAACTGGTTACGAAACTCAGTTACGAACATGGCCGGTGGGCCATGTGTGGGTAGTTTAGTATTCGTACCGTCTCTGGGCGGCGTGTGTCGCGCGTGGTCGAGGGACACGCGCGCGTACTGCGGGGGCGATCCGCGCGGCATCAGCAGTGGCCACACGCCCGCGCCGCCGTACAACGCGCCCAACCCGCTGCAGTACATCAGGGCTCCGAGCTCTAAACAAAACAACCATCCACACTGAAAACATTATTATTATTTATTTATTTAACTTACATTATCTTAACAGTTTAGAACCAAAACGACAATGAAGCAATATTGACACTAAACAAACATTAATACTTAATTAATAATGAATAAACTTAATTATAAACATGGGCAAATAAGCTTCGGTATCCATTTTCACGGAACCCTTAAAGCATCATCAGTCTAATCCCGCTATAGAGCGGTTAGTCCTTTTAGGATTTTACGTAGTTCCCTTGTCTTGAGATTCAATAACCAACGACCATCCTTACTACGCCTTAATAATTCTGAGCTGGGCATTGCGCACTGAGCCTGGTATACTGTCGCCGTCTCCACTCCAGAACATTAAATAAACATCAATTAAACATAACCTTTTAAAGGAAACTTTGAATAACCCTACGCTCGCTCACCTGTAGCTCTAGCGTACTGCTTCAGTGCTCTGCCAGCTATCTCGATTTCTCCAAGGTGCAGCAGGTCCAGCCGGTGATGGGACAGAGAGTCGGGCGAGTGCGGGGGTGATCGCGGGGAGAGAGGGGAGTGAGGGGACATGCTTCGCTCCGGTGACGGGAACCGGTGCGCCGGCGGCGGTGGTGACGGCTGGAACTGCTCCGCCAGCCGGGAGAGGAGCACGTGACGTGACATCCTGAGAACAATCAATAATCACGGCATAAAGTAAAGTCTGTGCATTTATTCGAATATATTTATCGTCAATCAGTCGGGGCTATTTTCGGGCTATCAGGTTAGGAGGTTTTTTCTCGAGGAAGGTTTAGTTAAGTACCGAAATTCTAGCGACCCCTCTGATCCCAGTTCTCATATTGGGTAGTCCCGTGGGGGGAGTTTTTCGTCCCCGCTTTATCCTGAGATGGTTGCAACGGGACTAACAAAATCCCATTAGTCCCGTGACACATGTTGGTACGTAATTCGAAAGTCGAGGATCGCATTGTCAAAACTTGAAGTCCTGCGGCTTTAGACTTTACCTAACCACATATTAACCTTCGATTTTCGACCTTCGACTTCCTAAATTCGACCCCGAACCTAAATAAAATGTGTGGTTAGCACAGACGTGGTGGTTAGACACATCGACTTTCGACGTTGGACTTTCCTTACTAACAGGTCCATTGAAGACACCGATATACGAGACGGGACTATGTGGATTTATTATTCCCATTAGTCCCGTTGTGGCTAAATGCGAGATCATAAAACGGGATAACTGCGACAATAAAAATCTCATTAGTCCCGCTATGGGACTACCTAACGGGAAAACTGGGATCAGATAACACACACAATAAAATGTGTTAATTATGAAGAATTTTTAATACGTATGAAATAATGTGATACGATACACATAGATCCGACACAAATATTATTGAATTGAAAAACAAAATCTGTACGAACATGTGTGTCAGGTGCTTAATTATACACTGTACAATGCTGGAAATAATAAATAACCTCTTTAAATGCAGTACTTGTTAAATGTGGCCAAATGATTATTCCATAAATTTATTAGACTAGCTGTTGCCCGAGGCTTCTCCCGCGTGGAATAGTTTATCGCGACAAAAAGTAGCCTATGCAGGTATCCCTCCACAAAATTTCATCAAAAAAATTCGTTCAGCGGTTTAAGCGTGAAAGGGTAACAAATATACAGAGTTACTTTCCCATCTATAATCTAGATATGGATACCTATGTACCTACCTACAATCTTGTAATTATAGAAAAAACTAAGTTATGTTTATTTTTATGTGGGTACTAACTTTTGACATAATCACTTTTCTAAGATATCTATTCAAGTATCGGTGGGTCTTTAAAGGGACACTTACGTCACTTTATTGACAACTTTATTATTTTTTTGATACGACTGATTTTTCAAAAACCAAAAACTGACAGCCACTCGTAATATCAGGTTATGAAATTTTTTACAATCAGATTTTGGTCCATGCCGCCATAAATGTTTTGAATTTCGAACATCAAAAAGTAAGTATAAGTATATAATAGTTTTATATTCGTCAATTATTAGTTCATTATTTGATATCTCTTAAAATAAGGAGCCTCTCTACAAAATTAAATGCCGTAACTACCATAGTAAATAAACATGAGAATATTTATTACCTTTTTGGATATTGCTCATTTTTAAAAGTTATTGAATAAGTTACTCTATTGAATGAGTAACTTATTCATTATTTACGTGTTTTATTATATTTACGTAACAATCACTCGGCAGCACTTACACACCCTGTATACATAATGTCAATGTGTCGCAGCTCGCAGCTGGTTCAATAAGATGAAGTAGTTGCGACAATTATAAAGATTTCACGGGCACTGATAATTTACAACAGTTTTTTTTGTTGTTTTTGGACAAATTCACACACGGCTGTTTAGTCCCAAATTAAGCCGAAGCTAGATGGGGTACTCATAGAGTCAGGATCTCTTTGGCTGGCGGCCGCGGCGCGCCACCAAAGAGACTCGTAACTTCTTGGGGGTACTCAACTACTGATAAACATACATTATATTCCTATAAATAAACTCTTAAATACATACAAACACCCAGAGTCCGAAAACCAACAGATATGCTCCTCACACAAATTTTGGTCCCGGCTGAGTATCGAACCTACGACCTCTGGCGTAGTAGGCAGGGTCACTACTAATTAAGCCAATAGGCCAGTCGAAGTGGCGATATCAGCGTTGTGGTCACGTGACCAATGCCATTAGCTCACATCCGACCACCTACTCGTGTTTATTTGTTGACAGCGAGGAGCGAGCGCTCTCCCCGATTAATCCTGCCGCTCGCCAGCCCGTCGGTTGACAGCGAATCGTATTAAAAGCTCAATCAAGCAAATGAAGAATCAGAATAATGGAAGTGGCGCCCGCTGCGTACGCGCATTAATAATGCACGACGCGCCGACTGAAACAATCTTCATTACGCTAATACACATTAGATATTTACAGAACGAATGCTCGACGTGTTTCTAACTCGTATGACACATTTCATTAATAACAACGATACAGTAAATCATAAATAATGATCCTTGGCAATGATTTGCTAAATTTTCTAATAATTGTAATGTAGATTTGGGGCATTATTAATAGGAAACCATAATGTGAGCTTTATGATCAGATATTAATCTCTGATTAATCTATTTTTATTTATAATTTATGTGATTAGGCTTTGTTTAAAGCGTGTAACTACATAATAAAAACCGGCCAAGTGCGTGTCGCGCCACGCGCAGTGTAGGGTTCCGTAGTACCGTCCGTCAGTTTCGTAGCACGTGCCTCTAACAAAAATTAGCACTTTTAAGTTTCATCATCATCATCATATCAGCCTGTAGACGTCCACTGCTGGACAAAGGCTTTAAAGTTTAATATTTATATAAATATTATAACTGATACCTAAATCGAAAAATGGTTTGCACACATCCGCAATATTTTTGAAAGACCTATCCAACGAAACCCCACACCATGGGGTATACGAGAAAAAAAAATCATCCCCACTTTAATAGGACGTATTCTCTTTGTCGGCGTGACTAATATGTATAGTATACCCATGCCAAATTACAGCTATCTAGTACTAAATAGTCTCTGAGCTAAGCCGCGGACCGACAGACGGACGGACGGACAGACGGACATGACGAAACTAGTAAGGGTTCCTTGTTTTTACTACGGAACCCTAAAAACGTAGCAGCAACACTGCTAGATTTGTAAGACCACACCCAACATAAAGTGACTAATTTTGGCGAAATTGATTTGAATCGGGATATTTGGCTATTTGCTCGTAGGTAAACCATAACCATATTTTTGTGTGTAAATTGTATTAACCTTGCAAATTGTTAAATACTGGCCATGAATAGAAAAATAAATTTCCGTTTATCTACACCGCATAACGTGTAGGCAACTTCATTTTCTCTACTTACAAATAGATAGAGCAATCGATTCGAATTATTACTGCTAATTGGCTGACGAGTTAACTTACGAGGGCTGTGTCGCAATTTCTTGTTTCAATATAGTAAGTCGTCATTAGATGCAACCAGCTATTACCGCACGGCGCGGGGGCTGCCACCCATTTTTCCTCGCGATTGCCAGCGAGTGGTGGGAATTTGAGCAAGTGTTAAGAAAATCAATCCAAGCGCGGAAATTGGCCATCGATATAAAGCAATTTGTTCTGGACTGGGAAATTTTACCGTTGGATATGATGGGCTGTGTTCGTTATGTTGATTATCTAAGTAACCAGAAATCAAATAAATCAGATCGAAGTCTTGAGTATTTTTTTTCGATGTAAGATAAGTTTGGTAACTGATTGGCAACTACCTACCACGTGGACGCACCCTGTTTTCCTATGTTTTCCTAGATTTTTTGTGTTTGTTAGTTGTTTTGTTCAGTTATACTATATTTCTTCACTTCTTATTTCTGTTTCATCGTCATATTCTGTTTTGTGAATTTTATATTTTGTTGCTTAAGTTTGCGATTTTTTTCGCATTAAATAACACAAAACCCAAAAATCGAATGTACTGTAAAATTGTCCAGTAAGATCTATAGTCATTCTGATACCAACCCAGATATAATACAACGACTGATCTATCGTGTCTATAGAGATCATTCATTAATTCATTATGCATTTTTAACAGATGGTTACAATAAAAATTAAAATACAGTGGCAGAAAAAGAAATAAATACATAGTCACAATATAAATGTATCTAGGTATAAGTATATTAATATAATTAAGTGAAAATAAATGCACATTCCGTTTTACGGGTGATTATCTGTAAACGCGTTACGATCTAAAGATGTGCATAAATTTTGCCAGAATACCTACCTATTAATATCTTTCATTTTATAGGTAAGTATGTGTTCCACTTCTGTGCAAGTACAGCCTTAGCGTATTGCATTTAACTTACAGCAGATAGGTACACATAAAACATAGCAAGGAGGTGGTGGGACGTAGTGACCCGTCCCGTGCATAGCTGTTTTCCGGGCAAAGGAGAACTAAGGAGACAGATCGGGTGCTGGTTTCTGCAGTGGGTTTTATGGGAATGATTAGGTATTATTATAACCGTCAGTAGGTACCTGCTAAGTATAAAGTCTTTGTCATACTGTCGCGTAAACATCAATATGTCATACTTATTTTTTAATTTCGGTACTACTACGGGAGAATGAAAATTACTGCCGGCAATCGCGAAGAGTACGGAAACCCAAACGAAGCCTCGGCGGGCAACGACAGATTTTTTACGTCGGGAACTTCTTTATTAACTTAACTTTTGTAACTTATTTCTTAAATATGTACGTAGCTCGCGGTATTATAAGCTGTTTCTGAACGTCGATTATATTTGCAAATTTTCAAAATTCATAGATTAGACATTTATTTCACTAATTAAATCCAATAATGGTGGCATTAGTACCTATAGTATGAAAGGGAATCATTATTTTATAGCATTAACAGTTGAAATAAAAATAAATTATAGTCTCAAAAATATAAAATTATTAAACTTTATTTCAGATACACTTCAGAATTTAATGATACTTACTAGGTACAATATGATGATAGTGATAAGAAATCACAATAAAAGCTTGTAAAAAAGAATTCAGATTAAAAGTAGATTAAAATTAAGACAAGAAACATCATATTAAGCAAAGCGAAGTTTTTTTTAAATACGCTACTAACTTAAAATATAATAATATCATAAAGTTACTCGTACTTTACGTAAATGATTTATCACATGACAAATTATAGTAAAATAATACATAGTAACAACTTTACTGTAATACTTTTATAAGAGCGGAGCCTCCCCACACAAACAATTATTTACTCAAAAGAAGGTTCCAGAAGCTGTAAAACTTTTTATAATTAAGTTACAGAAATAAATAAATTTTAATTTTAAAAAAGACAAATTAAATCAAAGTCAATTTTATTACATTTGTAGGTACACTTGGTAGATTTATACTTTTATTTTTTTAAGTACGTTAAGGTAAAAGTCGTCAATAAAAGTAAAATCTCAGTAGGTGTGTAAAACTTGATGCTGTTGGGCGGGCTTACCTTGGGCGGCTTCCTGAATCTCACTCACTAAATACACTCCGAACCTACGTAACTTTAAATTAAAATGGTTTAAAATCAAAGTTCAGTACCGGCTACACCAATTAAATCATGATAAAATTTAAAACTTTTAGCGAAGTTATGGAAGGGTGCGATGGTAGAAGCGCGTGTTCAGACACAGGGTCTGTCTGTGCGGTGGCACCACGGAGTGTCGCGCTCGGCGGGCGCCTGCCACCTGACTGGCGGAGGCTCGCTCGCGCGCCCCGACCTACCCGACTGTTCGCATCCACAATAGCGTTGTTTTTTCAAAACTCTGCCGACAAAAAAGAGTAGGTCGGGCGGAGGCTGCGCAATAATGAAATGATTTGATGAAACGGCCACTTGACAGGTGGCTCGCGAGCTGCGTCGGACGCATCCTCGCGCTAATTGTCGGTTGCACTCTCGCTGACGGCGCAGAGGACCCACTGAAAAATGGCTTTTAAGTATTAATGCCCACAAATAAGCGGTTGCTGCTCGTGTGACATTAAAACACGCTCATTATGTATCGCAACTGTTAGTTGCGGATAGACTGGTCCTTTAAGGCGAATCTAGTGTGGTGGGTTTTAAGGGCAGTCTAGACTTTGATCCACCAAAAGAACACTTAATTTAATTTAAGTTTTTCTAAAAGACTAGAATAGTAGTAGAATAGTAGATGGTGCTTAGATTTGTAACAAGCGAGCGGCCCGCCCACCGCTCGCGATTGGCCGCCGTCTAGCGCTGGGCGGGGCGATGCTTAGATGTAACATGTAAACTTAGAAGCCTTTTTCCTAATCACTCAGATTTTTGTGTACACGCGGACAAGTCATTTTGAATATATGTATGTATATATACATACATTTATTCAATATGTCTCTTACATTTAAGTAAGTATGTATACGCTTAATTGTACTAAAATCACAAAAAAATCCATAAGGAAATGAGTTTCATTCGTTTAGAAAGGAAACTTTTCAATTAAATTACATTTATATTATAATTTTTGTTTATGGAGGTTTTGGCTTGGGCGAGTACCTACCTACCATATACCTTTAAAATATCTTATTAAAACATATTAATAAGTCATATTTCTTATTTATTACACCGGCGGCGGTTACAGCACAACTAGAGCTGGTTGGCGATTTGCATTATTACATCCTTACTAAAATGATGGCAGATAATGAGATAGTAGAGACTTACAACGGTCAATTTTGAAACGAACTGGAAGAGTTGTTACATGCTATTACAACTTCAATTTACCGGACAATGTACATATTCACAAGGAAAGAAGATAAATAAAACCCACTTGTATAAATTAAAAAAAATAAAATCGACGATTAGTTGTATGACACTTCGGTTGCCGCAGAAAGACAGCTCTACATGGCTCTACAAATTAGAGAACACACTTTCCATTGAGCCCAGGCCGGGGTCGTCGTGGGTTCGTTCCCATTAGGACTGACAACTCTGTCAAATTTGTATCTTATACTTTATTACACTTTGGCATGTTACTATTCATTTAATTCATTTGTGAATAATGATTTCCTTGTCTAATTCAAATTTCATATAGACAAGACGTGTGTATCTTGATTTTAGCCTCAGAATTTGTACTGATTGCTAGCCAAAATCGTCTTACTTCTTGCGTTCAGATACTTTTATGGGTATCTATGAATTATGTTGAATACTTAATTAGGCAAGGCAAGTATATTTGATGATAATTTTCACTTGATTAACCCATCGTAAAGCAATCTCGGGGAATTCAATTAGCCGGCTAATCTGCTTTGGTTACAAGGTGTTCCGTTACGTTCTAGAAACGTGTATGGTTTCAGGGGGAAGTGCTTCAGTGACGATCGCAGCTGGGGGTGACCGGGCCGGGGGAGGGGGAGGGGGTCGCACAGGTACACAATAGTTATTTTATATGAGTGTACGGGATTTTGGACGTTAATACGGAAGAGGTATAAGGGTTAGAGTAGCGGTAAGACGAAGGTGGTAGAGCAGTAAACGTATATAACGGCGAGCGCGTGTCGCGCGCAATGCGGCGGGCGGCGGGCGGCGGGCGGGGTGTGCGGCGGGGCGGGCGGGGAGGGGCGCGCGTCACGGCCCGTTAGCGCGGAGCCTCGGCGCGTGCACATGTCGCCTCGGCACGCGCCCGCGCCGCTTTTTATCATCCTTTTTCTGCTCGAGTTTTTATTTTCTCCCTTTGTTCAAACTTTGAATTAAAGCCTCTTTTCGACTTCGAGGGAATTAATGAAACGGGATTGGAGATATCGTGATCGTATTAGTGATTCATTTTTTGTAATAATAATCGAGCATTGGGACTAACACGAATAACGGCGTTGTCTTTTGTGTTATAAATATATTAAAATATACGCGATCAGCAATTAAAGGAATAGATATGGTAATTTAATACAAGACAATGATTAAATGTAGATAGGTTGTAGTACTTAATCAGCTGAAAATCTGCAATGTTTTTTTGCAAAGGACATTAAAGTACTAAAGATGTTCATAAAGCAAGTTCTTGATAGATAAGTAAATCAAAATAAAACGCTTGAGGGTAAATGCTTCAGCTGCGGCCGCGCAGAACCGGTAGGCGGGCGAGCGAGGGGCGCGGCGGGCGCGCGGGCGCAGGCGGCTGCCCTGTCGCCGGCCGCCATTCCTTACAGTCAACTTTTATTAATTGGGCAGATGAGAGCCACGGCTTCCATGATGAATGCTTCTACCATATATGGGCAGCAGTTCGCGAAACCTTTTATAGATTCTCAATTAAAAGTGTCTATTATAGTTAATAGGACGCTCGGACATTGTGGTGTTTACAGAAACAGGAATATTTGCTTTAAATACGGGATAAAAAACAGGTAGTATAACGGAAAGAACGATTAAGTAGAATAAAATATAGCGTGGGGGTGCGGGCGGCAGGTGGCTGCGGAGTAGGGCTGTCCTGGGTCAAAGACTTATCGATACATTTTATATCCTTGTAAATTTCGACTACTAATGTAAAAATTTCTGAACACTATTAAAATTAATGTAAAAGATCATGACCACTTCATTTATTAAATAGATGATTTAAACAACACAGTACAGCACTGTTTAGTACTATCAACAAACTTCCCGCCTTACCAGTTTAAATTTTTGTTGCTTGCATGTGGCGATCGTAGCTAAGCCCTTTTTTCTCTGTACTGTACTGCACAGTAACTGCAGTACAGCACAGCATATTACTTACAATACATTATATTTACGCAAATAAGTAAAATCAAAGTTAGGTACAATTTCCAGATAGTAGCTACATATTTAGGATGTCGGTATTATCTCTTTATTTCTTCTAGGCAACTTTTATATTAGGTCCTTACCTATGAAGTGGCCGTTTTTTTTCTTACGTTTAATTCTGCTTGTAATTTCTTAAAACAAGAGCTATTAATTATTTTTTTTAATAGACTATTAATGATTTACTGTAGTAATTTTTCTCATTTAAGTGTATTTAGAGTCTCACCGCATCGATTGCTTCATTTTATGGTATTATCACGATGCTTTCTGATTTTGAGAAATTAAGACATGCGATATTTAACTTAATGTTATTACGTCATACATACAAAATATCGCATAATTAGGACTTGGAAAAAAGTATGCAAAATAATTTGTATGAAAAAAGCAACCTTCTTCATTTTCTTCATACAAATCGGCAACTTCATAGGTAAGGACACAATTTAACTACAAGAAGTCGACATCGACAAAAATTATATCGATATAAAAGCCGCACTGCGAGCGCCCTCCGTCCAAGATGCACACGCACGCGACGCGCCCGCGCTCCCGGCCGCCGCCGCGCGCCGAGGCATGTGCGTGCGCCCTTAACGGATTTATTCAAACGTAGTCTGCGCATGCGGCGCTTATTTTTATACAGGATGGAATATATAAGAGCCTGCGCACATCTTAGTTGAGACAATCTAAAGACATGACTATCGCCCTATGAAAATATAGAAAATCATAATATTTTGTTAGAGCTATAGTCTGTTCAAAGACTGTCTTGTCTAAGATGTGCGCACGGGGCGTATCACCAAGATGCTGAAAAGGATATTATCACTAAAACATTTTTTAAAGAAAAATGTACATGTACCTACCTACCTACCAGAATAAGTGATTTTTTTAGTTTAACTAATCAGTAATTTTTTTGAATAATCTTTATTGGCTGGTAACACTTTTCTGTTCCACCCTGTATACTGACCCGACTATACTATCTTACCTTCAAAATCTTTCTTCCGTTGACTCGAAAGTGGCACGCCACATTTCATCAGTCCCTCTTCTAAATGTATTCATAATTCATATTATACATTATTAATAAATAATCGTACAGCTTTAAAAAATATGCAATCATTTCTTTGAATATATCTTGCTTTACCACATACCTCATGCCAGGTTAAGTCAAATCAACGTCAAACCAGCGTTGCTGACATCTGCAGCACTAAGCTTTTCACAGCAACAACTAGATTCAAGAAGCCTAGAAAATTATAGTTTTTATTATGTGTTAGTAAATTACTGTATGTATTTAACTATGCTCATTTGTCCACATTAATCGCTAATAAATTCTCAATGAAGATACCTTTGTGGGTTGAGCTTCTTTGTGGAATGGAGAAATCTGGAACACAAAAAAAATTGTAGCGATTAAATAATATGAATCCCTCGAGAACCCTGGAGTCGAAATATCTACGATTTACTGTAATAATGTCCAATTTGATTTAAAAAAAAACCAACCGTTGAAACGTCCAGTCTGAAAAACGTCCAATTTAAAAAATGTCCAATCTGAAAACATTCATTCCGAGAGTTGTCCGTTATGGCTGTGTGCTCACTTTTTTATAGCCCGAACCATACTATGGTGTTCTTTCCATTAATCCATATAAAAGACTTCAACGAGCACCTATTCGTTTATCGTATACTCCCGTGAAGGTAAAATTCTAAGGAAACGAATTGTTTTCTTCATTAATTTCATCAATAATTACTATTTTGTCAATCCATACTACATTATGTGATAATCCTAAATAAATTTATACTAGGACTCTGTCTTAAATTGAATACCTACCTAATTATTAATTCTTATTTTAGATTTTTTTTTATAGAAAGTTTTGAATATTTAAGGCAGATTTCTTGTGCAACCATTCTTCTCATTAGCTACCTAATATTTACAAGAATACCTATGTCAAGTTTGTTCACTTGGCACTGTCATGCATGATGAAAGCCTCAACGTTTCAGTACCCCATGCGACATATGGCCGTCCATATTATGGAGGGCGTCTCAGCAGAAACCGTAAAAGCTCTACGAGGGTACGCATGCGCACAAAGCTGTGTATTGTGGGCCTCCCGCTCATTACGACGTAAAGCTCGCTTCGTAATGGCGTGGAAACTTGCGTCTGATCAGAGCTATAGAAGCATAGATATCATACCTATATACCTATTATGGACATTATTATTTTTGTACCTGGGTAGAGCTATCTTCGGCAGTGGGAGTTTGGGTATTTTTTACTAAGAAATCATGATTTTCAAATACAGGAACATTACAAGTATGAATTAAGATTTAATAAAAACACGGAATACTTTATAAGCTGTGTCAGCGATTTAAAAACTTTTTTTTCGTATCTTATTTACAAACGGTCAGTCAAAAACGAAGTGGCATGCCGTCATTTTACAAAACTGTGCAAGTACATCGTGACGCTTTCATTCACGTAGGTAGTGCCGCCCGCCTTGTCAATCACTTCTGCGTCACTTGTAACGCTGGTTTGAAGGTAGCTTTATTTGTCTTCTCGCTAATTGCGATAATTCTTGCTCTTCGATATTGAATAAGCACATGTTTCCCCGCCGAGGCCGCAGACTGCTGCCGCGCTGCGGTTTTCGATTACTGCATGTGTAATGACTACTCACGTTCTCGGTGCAAAACACAGGTTACGCTATTCATATCTTATTTAAAAATATTCTTAAATCGTCGTTGAAAATAAAACACAACACGCGAGTAACAGTTTGCGGTAGCCGGTTGCCATCTCTACATAAAGGGGATCTCTACTTACAGGGTTACTTGCGGTGTGCTTTGGCATGTCTACCCACATAGCTTAGTGGTTCCTTTGTTTTAAAACATGCTTGACTTTTGATTATTGGAAGCTCTCAGAGGTACACAAAGGTATGCATACGTGTATTCTTTGACAATTTAATAGCATATGCGCTTGCACCTGCCATTGCAAAAAGTAGGCGCACGCTTCAGGCGGTGAAGCGCGGAATTCGTCGCCGTAGTCCCGCTCCTGGCCTATCTTATACGCTATTTATCGGTAATTGATTGGTAAGGTGCATCAAGTACTCGTATTATGTTTTTATAGCGCACGTCCATACATGGGATGTCTGTCTTCGTTCCCTAGTTACCTAACTGTATACAATGAGTACATAAGTATGCCAACTATTGCCAACCTAAATCGTATCCAAGTGCGTCTACTTCAGCTTTAATCTACTTATGTCTTACGTTTTACTTAATTATTCGAGATATGAGTAAACATCGTCTAAGTTGGGTGATGAACATAAATTAAATTGATCAGAAAAATGATGTAGACGTACCTATCATTATAATTGGAAGTCCTTCTTCCTATATATATTAAAATTGTCTCCTTTTTATTGTGCTGGCAGTGGTTAGTGGAGTGGAGACGGCGGCGTGAGGGCAGTGAAGATGTCGTGTCTGGGCGAGTGAACGCATGCCCCGGGGCGCGACGCGGCTGCGGTCGCCGCTCATGTATGTTCGTTTAATGAGTATTTTAACTACTGTTGGTAAATCATCCCTTTACGTCCATGCTCATGTAAGATGCAAGGACAACTGGTCTTGGGTTGAACGGATTTATTTAAGATAAAATTCTTGGAATATAATAATATAACGTAGGTGATGTGATCTTTTTGACACAAAAGTGCTTGTTTCCGATCCTTTTATCTAAATGGAAATGTGTATTAAAACTTGAAATTGAGATCTACTTTAGCCGCATTTGAAGTAAATTTCGCAGTAAACATAGTAACGACGCGGTGAGTGTGTCAATGTCTATAATGATGCTACAACATATTTAGGCTGGTGTTATTAAACCATTAAAGCGTAACACACACTGAGCGGCGGCGTTGCGAAGCGTTGCGGTTTTTTTCTGTAATGTTCGAAATACTAATGAAGCCCTTTACATCAATGCGGCGGCGGCGCGGGGCGTTCTTCATACAAACCTTCGCCGCCGCAACGCTTTCGCAACGCCGCCGCCCAGTGTGTGTCACGCTTAAGAAAAGGTTCCAGAATTTCGCAAGCATATGTAATGAATGGGAAGTCACAGTCCCATTGTTTTTCGAATTTCTAAAAAAAGCGTGCCGATTCAGTAGCAATCTCAGCATCTAGATAAAGTTCCCGTTTGGGTTGTTTCTATATAGCGCTGCAGAGGGTCCACTTTAGTGTTTTAACGTTTGAATGTAAGGTGGTTCTGAGTAGGGCGCTGGCGGAGGCAGGTGGCGCGAAGGCCGCCACGGGACCGGGAGCGCCTCGCCTCAAGTTAGGTTGATTCCAATCTGAGACAAGACCCTCGATAATTCGCTCATTAAGTGCACTGTTGTTGTTCTAGAATTACAATGGCTAAACTCATTTTAACTGCACATTAATGATTAACGTTAATTATTGAACAATAAAACTATAATTTAAATAAAATAGAATTAAAATATATCTGCGTTTTGATTAATTACATATAAATCCATATTAAATATAAATCCACATTACATATTAAATATAAATCCTTACGACCGACTCGTAAATTATAGACCTAAATACTCGTAAATAATGTGCAAATCAGCAAAGTTCGCTGGTGCAGATAGATCGTGTGAAAACTCAGCTAAAGATCATCATCAACAGCCTATTAATGTCCCCACTGCTGGGGCTCAGGCCTACCCTCTCCATGAGGGCGTTTGGGCTATAGTCCACCACGCTAGCCCAGTGCGGGTTGGTGGACTTCACATACGCCTAAGAATTTCTTCTTCGGCGTATGCAGGTTTCCTCACGATGTTTTCCTTCACCGTTTGAGAGCAGTCAGTAAATGTACTTGATTGCTAAAAATTTGAGCTAAAGATTGTAAAAGAGAAAAATTTGCAGAATTACTTATTGTCACCATTATTTATTGGTATTGTAATTGTCATAAACATATTCATAAAGGATGCGCAAGCGCATTAAACGATTTCACTGACGGTACAGAGCTCCGCGCCGCCAGCCGATTTAATTGCCACTGTTGATCCGTGGACGCGCCGGCTTCCTCTGCTTGGTGGCTATTTAAAGCAGACTTCGTCCTTTTTATTGCTGTATTATGATCATCAATTCAAGAAATTACCGTACAGTTGTCTATGTGAGGCGCGGGGGAGTGTATAGCTGCGGTTTGAAAGGTCGCATATTTTTGTTAGATTGAGTTAGAAACTTATGAAGCTATATGTTGATTATTGGTATATTAATTTCAATTCAATACTTTTAACTAAAAAAAGTCATACAGTTGTTTATTTTTAAATGAATAAAATGAGAAGTAGAGGCCTAGTTTTATTTCAACTAAACTAGTTTTATTTCAATAAGGAAAGTACTGGAAATAGAGGCATTTTGTAGCGTGAAATTGGTAACTAGCTTAGAAATGAGAACATATCTTTTTTTTGGAAACTATAATGGAAATAATGATAGAATGGACTGTATTTATGATGTTTTATTTAATAGATAGCAAGAAACGCAAGCAAAACCAGAGGGGCAAACAATACGACTGACAAGCGTAGAAAAAAGACAAAAGACTATATAAAAAACAATAGAACAAAATTTATAAAGAAAATACAAAGGAGTTCCCAACATTCTCCCCCCTTGTGCACGAAAGTGCACAAAGTTTTTTGACTGGCCGCCGGAGCAGGCCCCCTGCAGTGGCGACGTCCACCACCCTCACTATGCTGTCCTTGCCCGGATAGGTGGCTGCTACGCGCCCTCTGGGCCAAACCCCCCTCGGCAGATCTTTATCCACTATTAATACGAGGTCACCAACTTTTACATTGGGCCTGTTTTCATTCTGTGGCCGCGGCTGCATTGTTGGCAGCACCTCGCGCAGCCACCTACCCCAAAAGTGGTCAGCCAGCCTTAGCGCAACCTTCCAATCTGCTCTCCGCAGCAGATCACTGTCGTCTAATCCTCTTGGTGCTGCCTGGGGGGACGATTGGCCAATTAGGAAATGGAAAGGTGTCAATGCTTCCTGGGCGTCGGCTTCCACAGAAACATGGCTGAGTGGACGAGAGTTTACGATGGCTTCGGCTTCGAGCAACAAGGTTATGAGGACCTCCTCTTTAGGGGCCTTTTCCCGTAGAACGGCGTTCAGCGCCACTTTGACGCTTCGGACCAACCTCTCCCAACAACCTCCAAAAAATGGTGCCGCTGGAGGGATAAAAGACCATTTTATGCGTTTAAATGCGGTGAAATCTTGAACTTCAGGTTTATAAAACTCTCTTAGAAGCCGGTCTGCGCCAACGAACGCCGTGCCGTTGTCGGAATACATCACCTCTGGGGTACCCCTCCTTGCAATAAAGCGTCGCAAGCTCATAATAGCTGAATCAGCGGAAAGCGAGTGTACGAGCTCCAAGTGAACGGCTCTGCATGTCATACAGGTAAATAGGGCCACATAACGCTTTTCCTGTCTTCGACCAATCGTGGTATTTATCGGGCCAAAATAGTCCAAACCAGTGAACGTGAATGGGCGACGATGATGTGCTAGACGTTGAGGTGGTAGATCTCCCATGATTGGGTTTAATGGTTTTACCTTCTTAATGCGGCAGAAAAGGCATCTCTTTGCTACGCTTCTAACGGTTTGGCGAATGCGTAGAATCCAATATCTTTGTCTCAACTCGTTTATGACCAATTCGATGTTGGCGTGGCCAGCATTTTGATGAAAATGTTGCACCAATAAACGGGTGACAGGGTGACGACCGTCTAGTAACACCGGTGATTTAGCTTCGGCCTCCACATTTTCTACAGCACGGATCCTACCAGCCAACCGCAGCAAGTTATCTTGTCCTATCGTGGGCGATAGCTTGCTCAAGCGACTGCTCTTCGGAATCGGTTGTGATCTTGAAAGGCACTCGAACTCTTCTTCGAAGCTATCGTGCTGTACGCGTTGCAACACTTGGCTCTCTGCGGTTTTCAACAGGTCTGCTGTTAAGGGAATTAGTTGAGTGGTGGACGCCGCCGTAGGACTAGAAGAAATGCGGCGACTAGCGTCGCTATTATGATTTGAATTTCGAATACGGTCCAAAACGGTTCTAAACTTTGCCGCAACTTGTAATATGCGAGCCGTGGCACGAAGTAAGCGTAGCCAACTACTAAAACGGCTAAAATTCGCGGTAACCGGGGTTAATTTTGCTGTGTCAATCAAATGGATTGCTACCAATTCAGTAGGTTGACGTTTACGTTCCTCCTGAGCTGGTAGTGGATTAACTGGCTCCCGGGGCCAGTCCCCGGGGGGACCTAAAAGAAACGGAGGTCCTGTGAACCAACGGCTATCCGAATTTAGATTTAGTGGTTTTGACCGAGTGGCGTCGTCGGCCACATTCAATTCCGTTGGGACCCATCGCCAGTCGTGCACGCTTGAGATTTCAGTAATTTCACCAACTCGATGGGCCACAAACGGTTTAAAAGTGCGCGCATCACTGCGAAGCCAACCAAGGACAGTCACGGAATCAGTCCATAAAAATGTTCTTACCGGTTTCTTACGGTGAGTATCCTTGATCGTTACAGCAAGGCGAGAGCCAATTAAAGCTGCCTGCAATTCTAAACGTGGTATTGAAATTGGTTTAAGAGGCGACACTCTCGCTTTGCTGGAAATAAGGGCGAGCCTGCTGGTGCCGTCAGGGTACAGAAACTTCCAATAAGCTACCGTGGCGTAAGCAAGCTCGCTCGCATCTACAAATATATGCAGCTCCCTGTGTAGAGGCTCACCATTTTCCCTCGCATACCAGCGCGGAATTTTGACGTTCGAGACGTTTAAAAGCTCTGTAAACCATTCATTCCATTTTGATGCTGTAGAGAACGAAAATGGTGTGTCCCATTCAATCCCCGACCTCCATACTTCTTGGAATAAGATTCGACCTTTCACAACGATTGGTCCTAGC
The DNA here is from genome assembly GCA_949699065.1 of Metalampra italica. Taxonomy (NCBI): domain Eukaryota; kingdom Metazoa; phylum Arthropoda; class Insecta; order Lepidoptera; family Oecophoridae; genus Metalampra; species Metalampra italica. The sequence continues at coordinate 5,315,320 of OX452970.1, read as the reverse complement.
AAACCTAACGGGTCGTACACTTTCATTAAATGCGACAAAGCTTTCCGTTTCGTTAAGTTCTTTTCTAATGTCGCATCGTCTAACCCGGTCCTAAAACCTAAGTTGTCAGTGAGTGGATTCCAAGAAGTACCTAAGGCCCTAATGCTGGTTTGGGCATTAAGGAGCTGAATCTCTGTAGGCTTGGAAGCGTGTAAGTCAGCGGGAACGAGTCGCAGAGCTTCAGACTCGTTAGATACCCAACCTCGCATCTCAAAACAACCTGCGTTATGTACTGTCACAATATCAGACGCCAGCTGCGCAGCTTCGGTGACGTCATCCAGACTTCCTATATAGTCATCCATGTAGTGGTCATGAATAATCGCGTTAGCTGCCGCGGGGTACAGATGTTCATTCTCTTTAGCATTTTTATTTTTGATAAATAAAGCAATAAACGGACTAGATGATGCACCGAAGATGACAGACGTCATACGAAATTCTTTAAGCGGTTGCTTCGGAAGGGTTTTACGTGCACTATTACCTTTAGTATTGCATGCGTGTGGAGAAGTTTGTGCATGTTTGTCACTGTGAATGACTTCCCGCCACAAAAAACGCAAAGCATCCCTATCTCGTTCCCTGATACGAATTTGCGGAAACATTTCTTTTATGTCAGCTGTCATTGCGACACAGCCTTCTCTAAATCGAAAAAGTATGCCAATCAAATTTTCTAAAAAATCTGGACCCGGAAGTAGCAATGAATTGAGGCTTATACCCTGATTTGTAGCGGCCGCGTCGTGAACGACGCGAAGTTTCCGCTTTTGCGGATGATAAACACCAAAGTGTGGCAAATATAAACGTGTACTCTCTGGAGTGTTATCTGAAACTGAACCAACTTTTGTTAAACTTGAGTCAGAATAACATTCATTGCTGCTTGGATGTGTCGGGCCGTGGCATTGATGAGAGTAGTTCGTATCGCTAGCACATTCTTCCGCATAGCCCTTTTTAATCATGTTGGAAATAAAGGTTTCATAGGCTTGAGCAAAATCAGGTTCGCGAGTCATACGTCTTTCTAAACTTAAGAAGCGTGATAAGGCTTGCGGGTAGCTGTCGGGCACGTGCGTGATGTGCTCGCGCCACGGTAGACCTACCTCAAAACGACCATCTGGTAGACGCCTAGTTGTAGTCTCTAAGATTTCGACAGCTCGCTGATCTTGCTTGCTATGAAGAGTCTCATGTTTGGAAATGCCTATAGAATCAAGTTTGTATTGTTCCTTAATAACAGACTCTAAGGTGTCATGTTCCGAATGTTGGTCGTTACTCATAATGCCGCAATGATTTACAAATTCAGTCATTTTAGTTTTACTCGATGTTGTTCCATACAAAGTCCAACCTAACGACGTTCTACAGGCAACTGGCTCCGCGCGGGTGCCCTTTCGGACTTCGCGGGTGATAGACAAGTGCCAATGTTCGGCGCCTATCAATATCATAGGGGTCGCATCATCATACGTCAACACATCAATCAAATCTATTAGGTGGTAATGAGAACTTATTGCGTCTTTAGGTAAGGTTTGGGCACGTAAGCCGAGTGACGTCATAGCCCTCGCGTGCTTGACCAAATAAATGTCGGATGTGTACTTGCCTTTAATATAAAAATCTACATATGAAACTTTTGTGTTTTTGCACAAGCCACCTACACCATTCACCGTTATGGTCTCCTGTGGTCCCGCAGCTCCAATACGATCGGCCACGCTAGAGTCAATCAACGTAGCCGTACTGCCATCGTCTAGTAAAGCGTAGGTGTCATAGCTGCCGGATGGACCGGAAACTGTGACGGGTACCACCTTAAGGGTGGTGGTGCTAGCGGTCTTGTTAAGATGCAATACGTCAGTGTTAGACACCGTGACCTTTTCATCCACTGGTAATGTTGTATTAGCACACATTGTATGAGCGACAGCCTGCGTGTCGGGTGCCCATGAATCTACCTGCCTACCATGAAGTAATGGGTGATGACGAAAAGAGCAGCCGTTTACTGCGCACTCTTTGACTTTGCAGGTTTTCCAAAGATGCGACTTGCGTCGTAAGCACCTGTAGCAAACTTTTGATTCACGCTGCCAGCGCCATCTATCTTCAACCGAAAGTAACTTGAACTTATCGCATAGCCCTATGTTATGATTTTTATCACAAAACACGCACGAGTCTTTGGACGTTGATGCTGTTACTGAGTGAACGTTTTCGCGTCTAATAATTTTGTTAGGATATGGAACGTGTGATTGCTGCGCGGCCAAAGTGAGACCTAAGTCGGGCGATAAACCATACTTTACATGCCGTTCATGCTCACGTGTTAAAAAGTTGGATAAATTTTCGAGCTTAGAACAACCGATTGAGCTAAATTCTGCAGCGTAATCAGTCCACCTCATTTTTATGACTGGATTCAATTTTCCGATGATTGTGTGAAACAGCTCAGGCGAATGTAAATATTCGTCGTGATGGAGTAGCTTCATAGTTGAAAGACTGTTGCGTACCTTATTGGCAATGGTACCGAGCTCACGTAGCTCGACCCCGAGTCGCGGAAGCGACTTCAATACCTGCACCTCGCCGAGGATGATCATCTCTGGGCACGCAAAGCTTCGCTCTAGGGCGCGCATGATCTCCTCAGGATCCTCGGCGGAGACGAGAAGCGAAGTGACGGCCTCTCGTGCGGGTCCCCGGAGCGCGTTCTGTAAACGCGCCACGTTCTCTGCCGGAGAATATGACAGTTTTGTGGTATCAAATAACTTTTTAAACTGTAGCCATTGAAGCGAATTTCCCGAAAAGGGAAAAAGTTCGATTTTGATTGACTTAGGTTTGCTTGGAGCGGCAGCTAAAGCCTTGGCCGCAGCAGCAGTGTCCGCAATAGCTTGTAAAACTAAAGAAGAATCGAAGTTCCAGTCGTGTTGCCGCTGAAGGTCCGACAATGGGAGTGGTGGCGCGGGGAGAATGTTGGGAACTCCTTTGTATTTTCTTTATAAATTTTGTTCTATTGTTTTTTATATAGTCTTTTGTCTTTTTTCTACGCTTGTCAGTCGTATTGTTTGCCCCTCTGGTTTTGCTTGCGTTTCTTGCTATCTATTAAATAAAACATCTTAAATACAGTCCATTCTATCATTATTTCCATTACATTTTTGTGGACTGATTACGCTGCAGAATTTAGCTCAATCGGTCGTTCTAAGCTCGAAAATTTATCCAACTTTTTAACACGTGAGCATGAACGACATGTAAAGTATGGTTTATCGCCCGACTTAGGTCTCACTTTGGCCGCGCAGCAATCACACGTTCCATCTCCTAACAAATTTATTAGACGCGAAAACGTTCACTCAATTGAAGCGAATTTCCCGAATAGGGAAAAAGTTCGATTTTGATTGACTTAGGTTTGCTTGGAGCGGCAGCTAAAGCCTTGGCCGCAGCAGCAGTGTCCGCAATAGCTTGTAAAACTAAAGAAGAATCGAAGTTCCAGTCGTGTTGCCGCTGAAGGTCCGACAATGGGAGTGGTGGCGCGGGTCGCTGAAGGTCAGACAAAGCGAATGTATGCGCCGGTCGCTGTAGGTCCGATAAAGGAAGCGGCGGCGCTTGTCGCTGAGGGTCCGACAAAGGGAGCAGCGGCGCGGTGCCCGCCACTTTGGACGTTTGAAGAGCGATAACACTATCGAGGTTGGGAAGGTGTGCTGCCGGAGCAGCCGCAACTCGAATGGCATCAGGTGCCAATAAATCGAGCTGTGACGTGACCTTAACCTGAACTTGTTCGTCGTTACCTAAGTTAGTATTGATACTTTGTACCCACTTGCGTGTCCTCTGTAAGCTCTTACATGAGCTTTGCTTACTACCACCATTGCAGCTTCCGTCGGCTTCTGCGTCAATAGCTGCAAACTCCGCTTCCAGGTCTTGTTCGTCTACCTTCCTATGAAGTTCCGCGAGCCGATGTTCGCGCGCGCGCTCTCGCTCTACACGCTGTTGCTCGCGCTCTGCAAGCTCCTGCTCGCGTTTTCGCTCTTGCTCCGCAAGCTCCTTTTCGCGTTCGAGTTCTCGACGTAACAAACACGCCTCGGCCGCGATCTTGCGAGCCTTAACTGTAGCTGACGATTGCGACGATTTCGAACCTGTGCTGGCGCGATTTTTTTCGACGCCACTCGTTTCGGCGCCTGGATCGTTGGCAGTAGGCCCTTTTATGTTTTTAGAAGACATGTTCTTGCTTCGAGTGATCATAGAAAAGCGAGCGAAAACTAAATGAATGAAAATGAACGAAAACTAAATGAATGTACTGATAAACTTTTAAAACGGTAGAAGGACCAAAAATGTATTAGCACACATTGTATGAGCGACATGTAAAGTATGGTTTATCGCCCGACTTAGGTCTCACTTTGGCCGCGCAGCAATCACACGTTCCATCTCCTAACAAATTTATTAGACGCGAAAACGTTCACTCAGTAACAGCATCAACGTCCAAAGACTCGTGCGTGTTTTGTGATAAAAATCATAACATAGGGCTATGCGATAAGTTCAAGTTACTTTCGGTTGAAGATAGATGGCGCTGGCAGCGTGAATCAAAAGTTTGCTACAGGTGCTTACGACGCAAGTCGCATCTTTGGAAAACCTGCAAAGTCAAAGAGTGCGCAGTAAACGGCTGCTCTTTTCGTCATCACCCATTACTTCATGGTAGGCAGGTAGATTCATGGGCACCCGACACGCAGGCTGTCGCTCATACAATGTGTGCTAATACAACATTACCGGTGGATGAAAAGGTCACGGTGTCTAACACTGACGTATTGCATCTTAACAAGACCGCTAGCACCACCACCCTTAAGGTGGTACCCGTCACAGTTTCCGGTCCATCCGGCAGCTATGACACCTACGCTTTACTAGACGATGGCAGTACGGCTACGTTGATTGACTCTAGCGTGGCCGATCGTATTGGAGCTTCGGGACCACAGGAGACCATAACGGTGAATGGTGTAGGTGGCTTGTGCAAAAACACAAAAGTTTCATATGTAGATTTTTATATTAAAGGCAAGTACACATCCGACATTTATTTGGTCAAGCACGCGAGGGCTATGACGTCACTCGGCTTACGTGCCCAAACCTTACCTAAAGACGCAATAAGTTCTCATTACCACCTAATAGATTTGATTGATGTGTTGACGTATGATGATGCTACCCCTATGATATTGATAGGCGCCGAACATTGGCACTTGTCTATCACCCGCGAAGTCCGAAAGGGCACCCGCGCGGAGCCAGTTGCCTGTAGAACGTCGTTAGGTTGGACTTTGTATGGAACAACATCGAGTAAAACTAAAATGACTGAATTTGTAAATCATTGCGGCATTATGAGTAACGACCAACATTCGGAACATGACACCTTAGAGTCTGTTATTAAGGAACAATACAAACTTGATTCTATAGGCATTTCCAAACATGAGACTCTTCATAGCAAGCAAGATCAGCGAGCTGTAGAAATCTTAGAGACTACAACTAGGCGTCTACCAGATGGTCGTTTTGAGGTAGGTCTTCCGTGGCGCGACCACATCACGCACGTGCCCGACAGCTACCCGCAAGCCTTATCACGCTTCTTAAGTTTAGAAAGACGTATGACTCGCGAACCTGATTTTGCTCAAGCCTATGAAACCTTTATTTCCAACATGATTAAAAAGGGCTATGCGGAAGAATGTGCTAGCGATACGAACTACTCTCATCAATGCCACGGCCCGACACATCCAAGCAGCAATGAATGTTATTCTGACTCAAGTTTAACAAAAGTTGGTTCAGTTTCAGATAACACTCCAGAGAGTACACGTTTATATTTGCCACACTTTGGTGTTTATCATCCGCAAAAGCGGAAACTTCGCGTCGTTCACGACGCGGCCGCTACAAATCAGGGTATAAGCCTCAATTCATTGCTACTTCCGGGTCCAGATTTTTTAGAAAATTTGATTGGCATACTTTTTCGATTTAGAGAAGGCTGTGTCGCAATGACAGCTGACATAAAAGAAATGTTTCCGCAAATTCGTATCAGGGAACGAGATAGGGATGCTTTGCGTTTTTTGTGGCGGGAAGTCATTCACAGTGACAAACATGCACAAACTTCTCCACACGCATGCAATACTAAAGGTAATAGTGCACGTAAAACCCTTCCGAAGCAACCGCTTAAAGAATTTCGTATGACGTCTGTCATCTTCGGTGCATCATCTAGTCCGTTTATTGCTTTATTTATCAAAAATAAAAATGCTAAAGAGCATGAACATCTGTACCCCGCGGCAGCTAACGCGATTATTCATGACCACTACATGGATGACTATATAGGAAGTCTGGATGACGTCACCGAAGCTGCGCAGCTGGCGTCTGATATTGTGACAGTACATAACGCAGGTTGTTTTGAGATGCGAGGTTGGGTATCTAACGAGTCTGAGGCTCTGCGACTCGTTCCCGCTGACTTACACGCTTCCAAGCCTACAGAGATTCAGCTCCTTAATGCCCAAACCAGCATTAGGGCCTTAGGTACTTCTTGGAATCCACTCACTGACAACTTAGGTTTTAGGACCGGGTTAGACGATGCGACATTAGAAAAGAACTTAACGAAACGGAAAGCTTTGTCGCATTTAATGAAAGTGTACGACCCGTTAGGTTTGCTAGGACCAATCGTTGTGAAAGGTCGAATCTTATTCCAAGAAGTATGGAGGTCGGGGATTGAATGGGACACACCATTTTCGTTCTCTACAGCATTAAAATGGAATGAATGGTTTACAGAGCTTTTAAACGTCTCGAACGTCAAAATTCCGCGCTGGTATGCGAGGGAAAATGGTGAGCCTCTACACAGGGAGCTGCATATATTTGTAGATGCGAGCGAGCTTGCTTACGCCACGGTAGCTTATTGGAAGTTTCTGTACCCTGACGGCACCAGCAGGCTCGCCCTTATTTCCAGCAAAGCGAGAGTGTCGCCTCTTAAACCAATTTCAATACCACGTTTAGAATTGCAGGCAGCTTTAATTGGCTCTCGCCTTGCTGTAACGATCAAGGATACTCACCGTAAGAAACCGGTAAGAACATTTTTATGGACTGATTCCGTGACTGTCCTTGGTTGGCTTCGCAGTGATGCGCGCACTTTTAAACCGTTTGTGGCCCATCGAGTTGGTGAAATTACTGAAATCTCAAGCGTGCACGACTGGCGATGGGTCCCAACGGAATTGAATGTGGCCGACGACGCCACTCGGTCAAAACCACTAAATCTAAATTCGGATAGCCGTTGGTTCACAGGACCTCCGTTTCTTTTAGGTCCCCCCGGGGACTGGCCCCGGGAGCCAGTTAATCCACTACCAGCTCAGGAGGAACGTAAACGTCAACCTACTGAATTGGTAGCAATCCATTTGATTGACACAGCAAAATTAACCCCGGTTACCGCGAATTTTAGCCGTTTTAGTAGTTGGCTACGCTTACTTCGTGCCACGGCTCGCATATTACAAGTTGCGGCAAAGTTTAGAACCGTTTTGGACCGTATTCGAAATTCAAATCATAATAGCGACGCTAGTCGCCGCATTTCTTCTAGTCCTACGGCGGCGTCCACCACTCAACTAATTCCCTTAACAGCAGACCTGTTGAAAACCGCAGAGAGCCAAGTGTTGCAACGCGTACAGCACGATAGCTTCGAAGAAGAGTTCGAGTGCCTTTCAAGATCACAACCGATTCCGAAGAGCAGTCGCTTGAGCAAGCTATCGCCCACGATAGGACAAGATAACTTGCTGCGGTTGGCTGGTAGGATCCGTGCTGTAGAAAATGTGGAGGCCGAAGCTAAATCACCGGTGTTACTAGACGGTCGTCACCCTGTCACCCGTTTATTGGTGCAACATTTTCATCAAAATGCTGGCCACGCCAACATCGAATTGGTCATAAACGAGTTGAGACAAAGATATTGGATTCTACGCATTCGCCAAACCGTTAGAAGCGTAGCAAAGAGATGCCTTTTCTGCCGCATTAAGAAGGTAAAACCATTAAACCCAATCATGGGAGATCTACCACCTCAACGTCTAGCACATCATCGTCGCCCATTCACGTTCACTGGTTTGGACTATTTTGGCCCGATAAATACCACGATTGGTCGAAGACAGGAAAAGCGTTATGTGGCCCTATTTACCTGTATGACATGCAGAGCCGTTCACTTGGAGCTCGTACACTCGCTTTCCGCTGATTCAGCTATTATGAGCATAGAGACCCGTTAGGTTTGCTAGGACCAATCGTTGTGAAAGGTCGAATCTTATTCCAAGAAGTATGGAGGTCGGGGATTGAATGGGACACACCATTTTCGTTCTCTACAGCATCAAAATGGAATGAATGGTTTACAGAGCTTTTAAACGTCTCGAACGTCAAAATTCCGCGCTGGTATGCGAGGGAAAATGGTGAGCCTCTACACAGGGAGCTGCATATATTTGTAGATGCGAGCGAGCTTTGCTTACTACCACCGTTGCAGCTTCTGTCGGCTTCTGCGTCAATAGCTGCAAACTCCGCTTCCAGGTCTTGTTCGTCTACCTTCCTCTGAAGTTCCGCGAGCCGATGTTCGCGCGCGCGCTCTCGCTCCACACGCTGTTGCTCGCGCTCAGCAAGCTCCTGCTCGCGTTTTCGCTCTTGCTCCGCAAGCTCCTTTTCGCGTTCGAGTTCTCGACGTAACAAACACGCCTCGGCCGCGATCTTGCGAGCCTTAACTGTAGCTGACGATTGCGACGATTTCGAAACTGTGCTGGCGCGATCTTTTTTGGCGCCACTCGTTTCGGCGCCTGGATCGTTGGCAGTAGGCCCTTTTATGTTTTTAGAAGACATGTTCTTGCTTCGAGTGATCATATAAAAGCGAGCGAAAACTAAATGAATGAAAATGAACGAAAACTAAATGAATGTACTGATAAACTTTTAAAACGGTAGAAGGACCAAAAATATAATGGAAATAATGATAGAATGGACTGTATTTATGATGTTTTATTTAATAGATAGCAAGAAACGCAAGCAAAACCAGAGGGGCAAACAATACGACTGACAAGCGTAGAAAAAAGACAAAAGACTATATAAAAAACAATAGAACAAAATTTATAAAGAAAATACAAAGGAGTTCCCAACAGAAACCAAGTTACAAAACATACTTACTTACCCTTTAAACATATTTAAAACTTCGCGTTGTTTGTCGTATATTTAATCCTTCAAGATTGTCGTCATAAATGACGTTGTAAAATAGTGCTGGTGAAACTTGACTGTTTTAAAACACTTTGTTAAACAGTCCGATTAAAATCAAACACAAAAAATGTTAATCAAAGGGCGAGTGTGTTGTAAAGTAGCACTTTCCATATCTGGTAAAACAGACAGCGGCGGCCAGAGCAGGCTCCAGGGACCCAACTAGCGAGTCATTAACTACATAAATATAGGTACCTAGGTACCATAGGTACATAAGTAGGTACTTCCAAGCTTTTTTGTGATAGTCGTCATTGACAACCTGCTAAACACTATGTAGGTACAACATTTTTAATAGCCTTTCTAGATGCTTAATAGGAGAACTAGAACATTTTGTTAGGTTTTATTGTAACGAAACACATGTAGATACAGCACCAGAACAATACTTAATACTAATTAAGTTTTATGCTGTTAAAATATAGATAGTTACGTTACAAAAATCGTGAAAACTTACACCTACTCGAAACGCTAACATCAACACAGGTATACTTTACGTTGGCATAATTTATTGTATGTAAGCAAGGTTCTATGAAAGAAAAAAAAATTGATTTTGATCAATGACCAAAGAGAATATAACATTGACAAGATAATATAACCGCTCATTGACTACCATGAGGTACCCTAAAGTGGCCCTGGACACCAGCCTAGAGGGAAACAAGTAGTTGTGCGTGTGTCCGACGCGCACGCGCCTAATAATTACGCGCGAAAGGTCGCGCGCGCACATTGCGCGCCGCCTGCGACCGACGTACGCGCCGCGCCGCCCGCCGCCGCCCGCCGCCACCGCCGCAGGCTTCTCTTCGCTGTCAACGAATGAAATGTAATAAAGACTGTAAAGTCTTGTTTTAAATCCTTTTATAGCCATTCCAAAATCAACCATTCCTGGTTTGTACGAACGATGACCTATAGGAAAACTTTTTTAGCATTTTATATTGTACTAAGAGTATCTCGCGGCTTCGACAGCGTATAAAAGTTTTTCCCGTGGGAAAAAATCCCGTGGACGTCAGAACTATTTACGAGACAGGTACCTTTGGCTTTGTGCACAAGATTCTAGGTTCAGCAGTTTCGGCTGTGCGTTGATTAGTCAATGAGTCAGTTTCTTTTATTGTTATTGTTCAAAGTTGGAACATCATAGAATTATGTATCCTAGGCAACCTTTGTTTTTGCAATCACTCCATATTTGACATCCAATAAACAAACACGAAAACTCTCAGTTATATTTAATTTAACAGGTCATGGGCCCAGAAACTCATAAATTACGTTCTTTCACTACGATTAATAAGCCAAACGGGCTAGATAGCTATTCATCATGGAAGTTCGCGATGAAAATGTTATTGTTACGAGAAAAACTGTTCGGGTGTACGATGACAGAACCAGATAAATCGGATGCTGCTCAAGTAGAGAAAGACGAGGAGGCGCTAGCTTTAGTGTGTTTACACATCGAGCCTCATTTGTATCCATATGTAAAGGACGCATTAACAGCAAAGCAAGCATGGGATGCTCTTGCCGTGGTCTTCGAAGACAAAGGGATAAATCGAAGGATTTCGCTCATGAACAGTCTTCTAGATGAAAGGTTAGAGAATCATTCAAGTATGCATGATTATGTCGTCGCTGTTATGGATTGTGCGCAGAAACTACAAGAGATTGACAAAGGCATTGATGATGATTTGGTGGCGGTTGTGTTGCTACGAGGCTTACCTGCGGAGTTCAAACCTATGAGAATGGCACTGGAGCATTCAGGTATGAAGTTGACGTCGCAAAATGTACGACAAAAGTTGCTGCAGGAAGATACGTCGCGGAAAAGCACGCCGGCCAGTGATGGTTCTGCACTTGCAGTTGATAACAGACAGAGTTTGATGAAGGTGCGCTGCTTTAAATGTGGCCAGAAAGGCCATAAAAAACCGGCATGTCCCTTGCTGAAGACTGGCGAAGCTACGTCGAAGATGAAGAAGAATGTGTCACTGCACACTTCACTTCACACTTTTTCGTCATCATCATCGGACTGGTATATTGATAGTGGTGCTTCTATTCATATGTCTTTTGATAAAAATTTATTTAGAAATTATGAAAATTGTCAAAACACTTCTGTTGTGAAATGTGCGAATAATGAAAGTTTGTCATGTGCGGGAAAGGGTAACATTATGGTAAGTGTGAAAGGAGACTTGATACCCATTAGAGATGTTACTCATGTGCCTGATTTACGTGTGAATTTGCTATCTGTTGCCAAATTAACTGAGAAAGGTATGTGTGTTGTTTTTCGTAAGGATGGATGTAGTGTATATCAGGATTCTGATTGCTGTGTAACTGGCGATTCTGTGATAACAGCTAGTAATGTGTCAGGCATCTACAAGGTTAATGATTGTTTACCGGTTGTAGGAGATGCATTGATTACTGTGCAGGATGGGAAGTCAGCGTTACTGTGGCATCGTCGGCTTGGTCACGTGAATTTCGGTGATTTACGTAAGCTGGGAATCGATGTAAAGGAGTCTATGAAGTCATGTATTGCCTGTATAAAGGGTAAGTCACACCGTTTACCGTTTATTACTGGGAAAGCTGTACGAGCTACTGATAAGCTCGAATTGTTGCATTTAGATCTCTGTGGACCTATGTCGGATACTTCATACGGGGGATCTCGGTTCATGTTAGTCATTGTGGACGATTATAGTAGGAAGCTTTTCGCATACTTTCTTAAATCTAAAACTGAGGTTCTAGATTACTTTAAATCGTTCGTGACACATGTGGAGACGGAGACTGGTATGAAGGTGAAATGTATTCGGTCGGATAATGGTTTAGAGTTTTGTAATAAACAATTTGATATTTTCCTTAATAATAGGGGTATTAAACATCAAGTGACTGTTCCTTACACACCGGAACAGAATGGAGTTGCGGAGAGAGTCATGAGAACTATTGTTGAGATGGCACGTTCGATGTTGCAAGATTCTGGCTTGTCTAAGAAATATTGGGCGGAAGCTTGTGATACTGCAATATACATCAAGAACAGGCTACCTCATAGTGCGAATGACAGCAAAATTCCGGAAGAAATGTGGACAGGGCGTATACAGACTGTTGATCACTTAAGAGTATTTGGTTCGGAGTGTTATGTACATGTACCAAAGGAAACTCGGAAGAAGTGGGATCCCAAGGCAAAGAAATATTATTTTGTGGGATATTGTGATGAAACAAAAGGGTATCGTTTTGCAGATCCAAATAATCCTCGTAGAATTATTAGGGCAAGAGATGTGACCTTTATTGAAACCAAGGAATTTCAGGAGAAGAAGACCATTAACCCCCTACGTACAACAGAAAAGGAGATAGTAGAAGTTAAGGAGGAAGGGTTAATTTGGGAAGTTGTCACTGAAATACCAAATGCTTCCGTGTCTGTGGATGAAAGTGCAAATACTTCTATGGCAAGTACTGAGGACATGTTAGGTGCTGATGAAGACTGCACAGAGGGGATATTATGTGCTGATGCTGGTGAAGACTGCACAGAAGGCCAGGCTGGTTATAATGCTGAGGTTGAAGTAGTTTCGACAGAAACTGAAAATGTCTGTCATGAAGCGGAAACTTCATATCCACTGAGGAACAGATTATTATTTAATGATCGGGAAGCAGAATATTGTTTTCATTTTGAACCAGAGCCTACCACAGTTAAGCAAGTTCATGCTAGAGAGGATAAAGCGGAGTGGTTAGAGGCAATGGAGAAGGAAATGAGTTCAATGTATGAAAATGAAGTATGGGATTTAGTAGACAAACCCAAGAACGCGAAGGTTGTGGGAAATAAATGGATTTTCAAGTATAAATTCGACGCCGACGGGAATATTCAGCGTAAGGCGAGATTAGTTGCAAAAGGATTGACACAGTCTTTTGGTATCGACTATTTCGAAACCTTTTCTCCCGTGGTTCGTAGATCAACCATCCGTTTGTTGTTAGGTTTGGCTGCGGAGAAAAACTTATTTATCGATCATTTTGATGTGAATACAGCCTTTTTAAATGGTAATTTGCATGAAACAGTTTATATGCAACAACCAGAAGGATGTGTCAAAGAAAGTTCAAAGAAAAAAGTTTGTCTTTTAAAGAAGGCAATTTATGGCCTGAAACAAGCTTCACGGAGTTGGAACGAAAAAGTCAATGACGTTTTATTGTCATTGGGACTTCAACGTTGTGATTTTGACAATTGTGTATATTTTATGGATGGATTATTCATTGCTTTATACGTGGATGATTTCTTTATCTTTCATCGAAATAAAGCCGCGAAGGACAATTTGCTTCATAAATTACGGGACAATTTCAAAATTAAGGACTTAGGGGAAGCGAGGCAATGTTTAGGCATGATGTTACGTCGAGATCCAAATGGGACTATTTCACTGGATCAAAAGAAGTATATTCTGGAACTTCTGGATAAGTTTGGGATGCAGGACTGCAAACCTGCTCGTACTCCAATGGAAGTTAACGCTCACGTGTTATTGGCGGAAGGGGGAGCTGGTGATAGAAAGGTTCCTTACCAATCTCTCGTGGGAGCGCTAAATTATTTGGCTTGTAATACTCGGCCGGACATCGCGAATGCGGTGAGTATTCTCGGACAATACAATGCATGTCATGGTAATGTACATTGGGAGCACGCTAAACGTGTTCTTCGTTACCTTAAGGGTACGTTGGACTACCATTTACATTTTACCAGAACTGGCAATGTTGACATTACAGGTTACGTTGACGCGGATTGGGGCGGAGATGTGAAAGACCGTAAGTCGTTCACAGGATTCCTTTTCAAAGTCGGCAAAAATCTTATATCGTGGGAGAGTAAGAAGCAACATTGCGTGGCTCTATCGTCTACCGAGGCGGAATACGTCGCATTGTCACACGCGTGCAAGGAAGCCGTGTACCTGCGCCGTCTAGTTGCAAATTTGTATGCAATTACGGAAAGTAAGGTACTCATTTATACAGATAATCAAAGCGCTATAAAGTTGTCTGAGAATCCAATCGGACACAAGCGTACAAAGCATATCGATATTCGCATGCATTATGTTAGAAGCTGTGTAAATGAATCTTCAGTAGAAATTAAATATTTATCGACTGAGAACATGACTGCTGACGTGTTGACTAAGCCGTTATGTCATGTGAAGTTTAAAAGATGTGTGACTGAAATGGACTTGAGCGTGTCTGCACTGGGATAACTGTTGGTTATATACAGGGTGTGATTGAGGGGAAGTGTTCAAAGTTGGAACATCATAGAATTATGTATCCTAGGCAACCTTTGTTTTTGCAATCACTCCATATTTGACATCCAATAAACAAACACGAAAACTCTCAGTTATATTTAATTTAACAGTTATCATATTGATTCTCTAATAAAATAAATAATTTCGGGTTTAAACTAATGCTTTTAGTGTTATAATATATACAACCCCACAATGCCAAATGGAAAATCATCATTCCCTCTATTGAAAAGGTTGAAAACTGTACATTACTTTACTTACTGATTGTTTGTCTATATGAAATAATATAAAGTGTAGTGAGAAAGTGAAATGTTGGTTTTATTTGGTGGGAAAATGTTTAAAAGAATATTCACAACTTTGTAAGCGTTAATCTGCAGTTGCATTGAGAACTCACCGCGCGGGGAAGCTGTCAACAGAATAATAAAGATACATCCGATAAACGGTCCAGTCGAGTCACCACGTCCCCGTCCGGTTAATTATAAAAAGCCAATCGCAATTACGTGTCGCTTCATCGTCGAGAAGCGCACAATGCTCTGACCCTGAATTTCATATGCTGTATGATACTTGTATCATATATTTAGTGGCATTGCAATTTTATGTGCAGTGATTGCAATAAGTGGACTCATCCTAGTCTTCGAATTATTTTTAAGTACCTACCTAATAGTGATGCACTGACTTACTTCTCTATAGGATTGTCAGTGATTATTTCGTAAATATGAGGGATATCAAAAACCTTCAAACTCATATCGAAAGAACGTTATCTAATAATTATAATGACATCATTAGTTTTTTTTAATAAAACGAGAAATGTTAAATACATTAACTTTAAACACTCCCCTAGATTTATTTACTATGGCATTAGTAGAGAGGCTTTAGTTTCCTAAGTTTAAGAGATATCAATAAACTTTAAATTACTTCCTTTCTGTAAGTACTCACTTATTAAAATAATATATCATAAAAACTATTAAAATAAGTTGATGTCACTTTATTCATTTTAAGTACCTACCTAACGGATTCGATATCAGTTTTGAGTTTTTTTCCAAATCAATTCATTTTATGATAATTTTCTATAGGTCAAATGTAAAAAAATAGGTAACTAAAAAATAATAATAAATAAATTTCATTATTTCAGGAATTCTTGCCCATACAAAAATAAAATACAACTAAGTAGGTACTAGTTCAGTTTACATAATTTATCATTATCACTATTGGCACTTAAATCTTAGGAAGAACACAATTAAACAATACCATTTTTTTACAATTTTTCATTTAAAAATAATGAGTTCCCTGCGACATTAAAAATGTTATTATGTCAAAATTACAAAATTACAAAATTACAAAATATTATACCAGTGTAATTATTATATGCTTTTTATGGCTTTCGAAGTCTTTATGTATCCAATAGAAAGAAAGTAAAACTATATTTATATAATATTATTTTTTATGGATTCATTAAATTGATTTTTACTTTTAATTATTTCAGGCATATCTATGGGAATAATTGAATTACTTAACATTAAAGTTTACGACACTATTTAGAATGAAAATAAAGTTTTATGGCCAAAGTGTTAATTAACAGATTTTTAAAAGTATCGAAGGATATCAAATAGATAATATACCTAGCATCTTCACTATAATAAAAATATAAGAAGCAGTCACACGATTGCCATTTACAATGTAGGCACTAGGCAGGACATAAAATGCTTTTACCTGCAGAAATATCCTGTGTTTTTTTCATCTTATTTTTAATGCGGTTTGTATCGAGCTAACGGTATTTTTAATATTTCTGATTAATATTTTATAAAACCAGCTTACTGCGCAGCGATGCTGTATGTTTTGCCCTGCGGTTCGGCGCTACCCGTGCAGGGTAAAGTTTGCCACAAAAGTATGTTTCCCATCGTAAAAGTAAAGTAGGTAAATAAAAGTACAGTTAAAGTACTACAATCCAAATTCTGTCGCCGACACTTTCTGTCGCTTGGTGGACTAAGGGTGGTATTATATATTTCGTCTCATACAAACTCATGTAATCGCGTAACAGCGGCAGCGCCGCTGTCTATAATACTACCCTAAAAATACAATTCATCTATACATATGAGTAAGTACTCTCATTAGCTGCTCATTAGCTGAAATACAAATAAGTTGGAAACACAATGTAATGTTCAGTTTTAAAAGTATTAGAATTATTAACAGTAATTTTGTCACCACCTCTGCAACGACTCCGAGCTCTGAATAGAATAGAAAAGTTTATTTGATAGATTATGGTTAGACGAAGGACCACAAAACCTAAACATATTATAAGATCATATTTTATTTTCGTCCATAAAATCTATATAATTAAGCAGTCGTTGACATTATTTTTTCTTAACCGTAAGCTTTTGTCCAGTATAATCGGTGTACGGACGGACGCAGCTATAAATAAAACTTTCGCGGCGCGCAAGCGCGTTAAATCGAAATCCGACGACGATGGCTGGAACTCGTCCCGTGCACCTGCGACAATTTTTATAGTATAAATTTGCATTAATTCATTTAGTCCTGTTTTCATTGCAGCGAGCGCCGTATAAATGGGTTAGCCGGTAAGTGGTGGGATCTAGCCGCGGCCGGCCGCCGCCGCCCGCTGACGGTCGGCCGACGGTTAATTGACGGTCTGCGCGCGCGCACCGTCCCTATCACTGTCCGCGGACTGGTTTGCGAGACATCTTGCGAATGTCTATTAGCTATGGACATTCTTT
Source organism: Metalampra italica (assembly GCA_949699065.1). Taxonomy (NCBI): domain Eukaryota; kingdom Metazoa; phylum Arthropoda; class Insecta; order Lepidoptera; family Oecophoridae; genus Metalampra; species Metalampra italica. The sequence goes on along the minus strand of OX452970.1, from coordinate 5,298,171 downwards.
ACACATGTTCCGTAGAACACTTTAAAAGGTGTCACGTTCACTTTTCATAGCCATATAAGATGTTAATGCGTTTCTTTCACACTTAATTTATTTTTGAGTCGTTAATATTACCCACACGTGTCCTGGGTCAGGGCTTCTGACAGAGAAATGCACTTATAGGAATGGGGCATTAGATGCGTTACCCATATCCTGTATTATGGCATGCATAAATAGTGCGTTGGACGTTGAAAGGATCCGGGCTAACCGTCTTGGACTAACAAACGCATATTACTCGTGTAATATAAACTTTCACACGCTGTCCTATTGTTAATTTATAAAGTAACATGCAAGTGTGCAAGACTTACCTGCCCTGCTATTCTGTAAGCGTATTTGTGCAACTCGATCCTGAATCCGCAGTGAGATCGGTCTCTAACTCAATGATTTACAGTTCAATACTCACTTTACTTCGCAAGTGAAGTGTTTATTAAGTAGCTTGTATTTGTTTACACAATGCGACATCAAGGTCTTTCATGATCGGATGCGGAGTGAAGTAAGTGACTTGCGATGTGATGGTCGAGTTTTAATTCATACTTTACAGAATCACACAGCAGCTTTAGTTATTTTTGAATATTTGTTCAAAAATGAATAACATCGGAAAGACTCTCAGTAAAAACATCTAGAAAATTGCTACAGTACAGGTTGCCAAGAGCAAATTATATTCAAATAACATATAATTAGTACATAGTTACGTACGTACCTAATGTAAATTATAGCAGAGATCGAAATGCCACTGTAACACCTTTACGCACAGCTGATGTCTCCACGCGGTTGGCTTCCATACAAAAGACATCAACGGGCGCGTGTTGACTACGATGCTACATATCTACGATCTGAGACTACTTTTTGCTTGTTTAAACGCATTTATAACGCACATTATGTTTAAATATATAGTTTCCCAGCACTTAGATGCCTACTCGTATAATCTGTCATTATTTATATAGGGATTCGCGCATCGCGTACATTGCAATATATATTATGATCCCGGCGCTCTGTTTTAAAAATCCGTTAATTTGTTTTCACGGATACTCTGAACACTTTAGGACCCAGTGCTTGGAGTCTTCATTGTTTTTGAGAGTGTACAATGGCACAAAAGTGAGGTTGTCACCTTTTCCTATGGCGTGCGCCTACCGCGGTAGGTCTGTTTCTAGTTTCAGGATTATAAAGGTGTGGTTTCCGAAAGAACTTATGTTCGTCTGTGCCTGGAGCGACGCATGGAATAATTCTTATTGATTATTTCTGAAAGCCCCCAAATTCAATGCCATATTTTACCAGACAGTGAAAGTAGCCAAAATAGGCCTTTCTTAACTCTATAACTCTCCTACCTATAATACATGTAGTAGGATGACACCTAGCCTCAATTAATCTGAGCACCTAGCTAGTTATTCCGCCGGGTAATATGTCATATTATCCTGACATTGTCACATAATAATATTGTCTATGACCTATAGTAAAAAATAACAGTTTTTTGAGTGACAATGTCAGGGTGTCTGACTGACGCGATATGTTTGAATCTCGCGAGCCAAAGGGTTAAGTTTTCATCACTGAGCATAGGAGAGAAACGAGATATTAATGCGGATGCGGATCCCAGCTTTTTCACGGAGACCGTCGATATGCTAGTTCCCCGATTAATTGACTCTATCAAAACTATACTTAGTTTATTTAAAATAACTTTCTCTTTATCAAAAAACATGACGTGAAATAAAACCGCGACACTTTTTATAAGACGCCATAAAATATCCTAAAAGTTGAAGCAGTTTTTCGTTATTCTAAAAAGTTGTGGGGTGGTTGGTAACGGGCGCCACAGCTATAAAGTTACTGACATATTGTGACTGGAAGGGAATTCAATTTTTCTTATAATAATATAATATTATAAGTAAATAAATTTTGATAAAGCCGAGGTTGTGAAAAGACGGCACCTTAACCATATTTATCTATTTATCTTCTTAGTTAAATCTTTGTTCTGCAGTTCTATACAACATGCGTTGGTCCCCGTACTAAAGATGGAGGATTACCTTACATCACCTGAAATGGCAATGGTATTATGAGTGTGGTACCTAACTGTACTTTCCTTCCAGCTATTTTATGTAGGGTTAGTAGTCATCGCCCGCGTTGCGTCGCTTGGCCTCATGCCATATGGCGGGCGGTGCACATGCGCCCGCGCCGCCGCCGCCGCGCCGCTCGTGCCTATACCCCAGCCAAATTGCAGGTTACATCAATTGGCCTCATTGAATTAAAACGGGGAACTTCTAACTGTGTTTGTTGTCAAATGTAGCTTTTGGAATATGAAAGTCACCCGCCTAAAAACTGGAACAATTTATCCACAAGCAGATGGGTCCATCTTTTAAAATATCTCGATGACGATGAAACTATAATTAAGTGCTATTGTAAATTATCTATTAAAATTATCAAAAATAGACAAACTTACATAATATTTTACAGATTGAAAATTGTATCAGAGAGTTAATTTGCAAGCTAAAAAATATATAGTTATGTAAATCAGTTAAAAACGCAATGGCGTAAATCGCTTGTTCATCAATGGATAACGCCATAACGAGATATAGGTATGTACTTACTTAACAATTTATGTCTAATTTAGCCAAACTAAAAATCTGTACAGTCGCCGGGGCATACTACGTACGTATAACGAATCCTTGAAGCTAAGATATTTTGTCCGTCCTCTGTCCGGGACTCCGTGCGTATATTTCGAAAATTACCTACAGGGCCATTGGACAATACTTGGAACATGCGTAAAGTAAAATACATATCTACATCTCGTAAGTAGGTACATAATTTATGGAAAATAATTCTACAATTTTTGGGAGGGTTCCCGCCACAGAAATTTGAAAAAATTGGGTGGCAATCATGCTTCAGATCTGAAGTTAATACCGGAAAGACATACAGACGTTAATCTTCATAATAAGCAAAGATAAAATCTCGATTATAACTAAAAGATTGAAAACTTTATACTTTATAGGTAAAAGTATCAGATCGAAATCTGGAAGTTTCCAAAATTAAGTCATGACATACCCTGGGGTATGTCATGACTTATAGATGTTGAAGATACCTAATGACTATATTGTAACGAATTCCCAATAAGTTTTTCCAGTAGCTACCTACTTATTTAGTTTTCTATTTTTCCCGCTTATTGGTCATTCAGAAACAGATTGAGAAATTAAGGATAAAATAGATAAGAATATAATAGCGAAATAATAATAGTGGAAGAGGTGTCTGGATCGCAATACTTGGCGCTCCGTTCTCTCTTCCAATCCCGCCAGGGAACCGTGAAGATATTATGTATGTAGGTATGTATGAATATACCTAATACAGATACACTCGTAACTGTTATTAGACTAGCACCTCACAACGAATCTGGGGACGATCTCTGAAATTGCTAAATCTAGGTTCACAGGTTATAGAGCACTCTTTGATGCCAAATATGTCGGTCTTTATGGCGCGAGAAAAACTAGTTATCGTACCCAAACCAGCATCCCGTTGCAAAGCGCATCGAATCCCGCGCAGGGGCAACGTGATGTGATGACGTTTATAATTGTTACACATTGTTTTAGATTGAAGCAATATGCCGGAGGCGGCGGGCCGTTATCTGATGAAATATGTCCGTTATGATTGGCAAACAAACAGTATGGCGGGCGCGGCGCCATATGACGCGGCACGTGCGCTCGCGCATCGCTCGCGCTGCTCACTCGGGGATGAAACTATAGACCTCGGAAAGCGAAGAATATTTAAAAGCATTTCGGGAAGACAGTACTATTAATTTCCTCTACTACATGCCATTTTGGTAAGGAAAACTATGATAAAATGACATGTGAAGTAATATTTAATTAGATAAAAAATACAGCAGTGAACAGCGAGCTCAAGTAAAAGTACTTATGCACCTATTAAATGTAAGCCGATATGATTCAGTAATACGAGTAATACTCATATACATAAAAATGAAGTTCTACATATAAGTACTTACTTATTATCTAATTGTTAAAACCTAACTGAAAATATTGTCCACTACACTAGCAACATAGATCTATGGTGAGGGAAGCCAGTGCGCGCGCGCCGCCCATCCGTCAGCGTAATCGCATGTTAATCATTTTTCGGTTGATGGGGTTCATTGTGCCTCCCTTCACGGATTATAATATTGGAAACATTATTCACAGTTAATTTCAACCGTGCAAATTTTTTCAAATAACTTTTAAGTATAGTAAAGTAAAAAATATTCAGCTTACAATGGTATATGTGACGACATCCAATAGATATTGTATTACGAATTGACGCACGCAGAAAGAAATAAAAAAACAATAAAATGGTGTAGTACCAATACTGGTAGTACGCATTGAGCCCGTATACCGTGGTCTTGGTACTTAACCGCGCGCGGCGACCCCACCATTGACATTGACCTCTGCTTGAAACCGGGGGAATTGCGGGCAAATTGATTTTCACTTCGAAATTTTTTTCTATCTGTCAGATGTTTGACAAAGCAAATGGGTGACCGAGAGCAAGATGATAATAGTTTAACACGTTTAAATTATTTGTTATATTAACAATGATTTTCAAACAATATCAACAGAAAATAAAAGTCAACCTGCCATTATTGATGGACTTTTCCAATGCTATGGTGGAAATACTTGATTCATTAAAAAGAAAATCAACCCACGTTCGAATTGTTTACATGAAAATTGAGCAGACATTAGCTTATAAACTATATTGCATCTTTGTCGACTCTCGACTTCCTGTTTGTAACTGTAGATTTAGGTCATGAAAGCCACGGTTTAAATTATTTCTTAAAGAAATTCTTCCAGTTATCCGGGAGGTAGTGAGAATTAATCTAAGAGTGTACGATGACAGACTGAAGCTGACAGACCCCAAATGGCCCCTGTTCCCCTGCGGCTGGCGTGGTGACGCGAGCGGCCCGCATGTGCCGCCCTGAGCGCGCTGATTTGCATGCCCCTCTGCAGATAACACGACAGATAACTTTTAAGCGTCACCCGTTTTACATACCAAAAATAAAGCAGATCATCAATGACGTACTGCCTATGTAAATAGTAGGGAGTGTAATGAACAGAGGTCGGCGGGGGTGTGCTGTTTTTACGTCTTAATGTCATGTAGTTGTGTCTTGTAGATATGAATATGGATAAGATCCTTATAGAAATATTAAAAGAAGACATAACTGAATTTTTTTTTTTGTAAATTTTCTGTGCTATTGTATTAATTAACTTTTTTTTCTATATTTTTGATTTTTAATGAGTTTCGCCTTGAAATTAATTAATAAATATAATTAAGTAAAGCTGGCAGAAAGGCAGCCTAAATAAAATCTTTAGTTTATTATAATTGCACATGGGGCATTTATCATTGAATGATAAGGTATGTCCATGTTATGCAAAAACTAAAAACAGCACACCCCGCCGACCTCTGGTAATGAATGATTCTATATACGTGAATTGCCCAACTCAACTAGCTACCACCTTAATTGCGTAACTTGCAAGCATGAAGCTAGGATCTTTTTGATGGGCGCCCGCGAGGTACTAGCTGAATTCGAGTCTTCCTGCTTGCAAGACTTAGAATTTAGAAGACAAACAGAGCTTTGACAGAATGCGGCCACAAGTAATAAAACGACTAGGGAGTAGGTACAGAGTTTTTCCATGGATACATTTTTCACCATATCTCTAGTTATAATTGATTCAGGGTCAGGGCACAGAATACATAATAGTAGGTACATTGTACCAACATCCTACTATCCTACAGATATTATAAAGGCGAAAGTTTGAAAGGATATTTGATTGCTTGTGAGTTTGGATGGATTTTTGATTACTCTTTCACGCAAAACTACGGAACAGATTATGGTGAAACTTTACAGTAATATAGATTATACATATGAAATACCTCGGGAAAAGCTATCTACGCCGGCGAAGATATGTGTAAATTGGCCAATCCAAATTTAACGCGGGTGCATCCGCTAGTCGCTAATAAACTTGTAATCTACCATAGGACTATTATTTAAAGAAATATAGACGTTCAACACTACCGACAGCGATTTACTTCACATCAGCGAACTTGATGAAAGTATGTTAAGTAAGTTTGTTAAGTTTTCAACACATATATAAATCTATGGCAGTGTAATTAAATAATCGACGAAATTAAGAGACAAAACAACGACTACTACTTAATATGGTGATATTGCATTTAAAAGTTTTTATGTGTACGGTTCCCACAGGAAACTAATTTGCCCTAAACAGCGCTAATCAATAAAGTACAAAGATAAGATTGCAAATGCCCTATTCAATATAAATACATCACTCCGTAAGTGCAACTCATTATTCTCATAATATACATTTCTCAATTAAGATAAAATAGCGACCCATTAAATTTCAGTACAAAACATTTTGCGAGAAAGGAAACAATTTATCTTAGTATTACGCGATTACGAATTCTTTGCTAGAGTGCTATAAGGACACAAAGCAAATAAATTGAGGTGTACCTATCTATTAATAGAGGATGGTATTAATTGCGCGAGCGCACCTGGGCCACGCAGGTGGGGTTTTCGTTTTGGGGTCAGCGGTGGTTTTACCATCGCGCGAGCGTCGTCGGTCGCGCCGGCCGGATTGTGGGAATTGACCACGGCGATGCGAGTGTCAATTGTTTTAGGGTATCCCAGCCGTAATTGGATCGCTGATGTTTATTTTCGATTATCACGCGACATACCTACATGAATGAGTAACGTTTGCTATGTGACATTGATCGAACAATTTAGATAGCTGTAGGTACATTAAATTAATAATGTACCTACATACTATTAGTTTTGTTATTTCATTGAGGCGGATTGCATTTTCATATAAGTCAGGCTGTTTGTAAAACGCCTACGTTTCATAAACGGCCTAGGCGGTTTGCAAAAGACAATCGATCGGCGACAGATACATACAAAGCCAAAGTATTTGAAATTGCACAGTCACTTATACACACACTTTCTATTTTAATGACTGAAATGGAATTTTCACAAATTGGTCACAAATTAAAACACAGTATGAACACTTTCCCCTTTATTTAGATTAATCAATAATATTTATCACATGTCGGTAAGAATTTGTCAAGCACGCCAAGCATTCATTACCGCGAGCAGCAATCAACGCGTTTACTCACAATCCTCCTTACTGCTTAGACCAACACCATCCTTGAAAGTTAACATACATGTATACTTATCTTAATAACACGACCGCACTTTACCCGCTTAGGTAACAAACAATAACAAATTCAGTCGTAATAATAATAATAGTGGTAACATTTGGATTTCCTCGCACTATTGGTGAAAAACAGAATGGGATCACTTGCATGTAATTGTGAAGTTCCAAAAACGTTTATGATACTTAACTTATTTCAATAAATTTGTGACTTATACTTGTCACGAATCACGAACTAAAATATTGGTTTTACTTCAATCAAGTAAAGGGCAAACAATCTTCAAACTATCGGCAAAAACGCTTCTAAGTCAAACAATACAAAATTTTATTTTCAAATATCGAATGTATAGACAAACAATTCACCACCACTATAATGCAAGAACTTCCATAATTCACCAATACTATGTAATATACTAAAGTAAATAATGACTGTAAAACCGACGAAATAGTACATTGTGCATTTAGGGTAGTAAGTAGGATATTACTAACGAGAGTCTATTAGAAGCCCGACGCCGAAGGCGGAGGGATTTTAATGACTCGAGTTTGTAATACTCTTACTACCCGTGATGCACACAATGTTTTTCATCACATTTGCGAGGAAATTAATACCTACGACACAAGGGAACAAATCTATTTTCTTTGACTTTGCTGAAATTATTTAAGTTTATTAAATTAATTTAGTTAAATTAAGTTAAATCGAGTTAAATTTAATTACATCAATATAACTCAGGTCAAGTGAAGTCAAGTTAGGTCAAGTTAAGTCAAGTCAAGTTAACTACTCAATTTAACTTGATTAATTCAATAAACCAGTTCAGTACAGCCAGCTACACATTTCAGCCCCTAGAGGTAATAATATTGTACTGATTATCATTATTCTCCCGCGGGTATATATAGGCCATTGTGTTTCTTTAGGCACTCATATAATAAGACCCTTAACGAGCAAGTGTGATGAAAATAAAATTGAAATACAATGAATTGTAGTTGGTTTGGTAGTTTCGTAATCGATATTAAATATTAACTGGCTTGAAGCCACTCCACACTTTCAGTGGAACAATGACGTAAGTACTAGTACATTTGTAGAGTACCTAGATTAAAATTAAATGCATCGTTGTTCTACCGAAATTATGTTTAGATCTATTAGACATTTGTGAGTAAAGTGCAGCTGCGTTATAAATGTTACATGATATATGTGAATAATTATACTAAAAAATATCATAGCAATATTAAATTGAATATGTTCCCATAGATAAATAATGACTGTATTCAATGTTAAATATTTTTTATTGACATAAAATGAATGAATCTGGTCGTAAAACGCAAGAAAACGAAATCGAGAGTAGTAAATGGTAAGATGCCGATCTGCCTCTCGCGTGTAGTGATAGAGCACCAACATTTCATTACCGATCAAACAATTAAACTTTACCTTTAATATCTTTGCTCCCTGTAAGTTTTTTTTTATTGTATTTTCAATGGGAAGGCAATAAAGACAGATCTATAGTTTGTACCTACTCATGACTCCAATGAAAAATATGATTATCCTCCATGTAACTAAAAGTCAAAATCAAAGTACAGTGCGTGGAGGAATTTATAATGTCTAGTTACGATGACGTACTACTGCTTTCAGTAAAGCGAAAACACATTCCATTATACTATTCACTATTCCGCCTCATCTCACCCTCAGGAGCAAACGATAAAGACATGTGATTCAGAAGGTTCATAAAATGTTAAACTGTCGCAAGAGCTTTGTCGATGTGTAGACATATTAATACATTTTCCGACCCTGTACGTAATATATCGTTGGAGTTAATACAATAGGTGAAAAAATTGCTTTTTTGTACAAACAATGCCATTCAAATCAAAGCGGTTTATACACCTTCACTCACTCACAGGCGTTTTGTGACATAGGACCCATTGCATTAACTCCGATGATATACGAAAGGTACTTTCCATATGTACTTTGGTAACATATGCATCTTATTTAACATGCTTTAATTAAAATATACCTTCCGGCCCATACAACATTGTAAACCTAGGAGTAAAGTTGTAATAATATGGTAACTATAAAAGGTGTGCATAGTAAAGTAACTAATCGTATAATTAATAAGGAACTCACAAATATAGAAACATCAGTAAGGTAGGTACTTGTGGGAGAAACCCCAAATGAGATCCCAAAGATATTGTTAGAACATAAACATACATAAGAATTCAGTTATGTTAAGTTATACACAATAATTAAATAACATATTATGTACCTAGATCTGTAAATGGAAACTGCATAAGCAAATACACCTATAATTTATATTCAGTGTCATTTTCAGCTCAAAATACATTAAGTTTGACTAAAAGGTAATGTTGGTTGTCCTTTACCCTGTAATTGTAACAAAAAGAAACCTTTGACCTTTAAAATACACAAATTGCATTGATTACATATCTAAGGAAGTATAAATTACAAGATATGGTAGTTATAGGTAAGTAATAAAAAAACTTTATTACCTAGACTTTCATCACTGTTTCATTAATGGTTTGATTAGTCTTGTCTAATCATTAGACGACTGGAGTCCCATTTCCGAAGTATATAATATTTTTCTGTCTTACCTACACAAGACTACCTACCTATACAAGAGAAATAAAATTAGGTTCATTAAATGTTAAAATGTTATTAAACTAATATACAGTCATCGACATTCTAACCAATGGACTGCAAGACTAGTACAAAAGCGTCGGGAGTTGACAGATCATTATACAAATAACAGTAAGTGTATTTAATACAAAGCTTATTTTGCAAATACACTTGTCGATCGCTTGACGAAATGACTGCTGACGCGGAATTGTTACTCTTTTAGTTCGGAAGTCTATGAGCGCGCGGACCCATAGCCCACTGGTTAGAAGGTCGATGTATTCAGTGGATAAATAATTAGCCTCTCGTCGGACTAACAAGTAAGGCGGCATGTGCAGCACTGTGCCTACAATACTATATAATATAGTGAGTCTACATACTACCGCCCGCGACCGCGTCACAGACTGCAACAATGAGCACTATCATTAAAAAAATATTTCCCCTAATTTGCGAATAATAACAAAATATTTTATATCTCTAGGTGGGCTAAAATATCTATTACAATGGATGTACAATTTTACATACCGTGGCATTGTCTTAGTCCGATATGATCAACATTTTCTTGATATTTGTAATTTTAAAGTTGGTAATGTTGATTGCGATTTATTAAATGTTGCTATAATTTTCTTAAAGCGACCAATAGTTTTTTATGTGAATATACTATTCTAATACATACATCTATATAGAGATAGAAAACTGCGACGGAGTTACAATATAAGTGACAAAACCATATACAGGTAAAAAGTCCGTAGATAGAAAACTAAAACCCTCTTAGTAAATACCTACTGATTAACGGATAATGCTTCAGCTCTGAAGGTTTGTAAATCGTCCAAACATTCAAATCTAGAATTTAAACATAAGTCCAGAATTAAAATAAAATAAGTTTTTTACTTTTTTTAAACGCGCTCATGTGACCAAAAAGGACTCATTGAGTCTTCAACGAACCCAAACCTGATAGTCATTGAGCATTTCCTAAGACCACCTCCATCATCATACAAACTCAATGGTACCGTATATTTAGTATATTCTGAAATAATTTTGGCCATATTATTTAAGTTTTGTTTCTAGATAATGTGAAGAAAATTACAAATGAGAAAAGGGTTCATTGTAATTCTCAGTAGAATTATGCAGTTTAGGTTCGGCCTACGATCTTTTTACCCTGTAAATACAAAATATCCACATTATGTATGAGTTATGAAATATCATTTCGGCGCACATTGTTTACGGTAATGGTAATCATCTATAATATTAATATTCCTATCAGTGATTATGATTCCTTTGTGATATATTCGACTTATTGTATAAATATTTATGAATCAGAAATTTTACATACAAGTAAAATTGAATATAATTTTTGTAACTATAGCAAGATTGAATGAGATTCACACATTACATTTTGAAAGATTACTTTTATATCGATCTTTAAAACACCGGATTGCGATATTCGATACCTACTGAACAACTTTGTACCTACTTCTGATATTCGGTAGAAGTAATAGGTTTTTTTTATTAAAGAATAATATTATTGTAATACATAATCAGTTTTGCAATCTATAATTTTGCTGTAGAATTAACATAAACAGTCCTATTGTTATATAATTATGTTACAAATTATATTTTATTATTAATAATTAGAGGTCGGCATGGGGGGTCAGGTATTATTATTTTGCTAAGCCAAATTCAACCGTGTTGCTTGGTAGGAAAAGTTCACAACCATTTATGATACTTACGTCTTTTTTAATTGAGAAATAAGTTAAATTGCAGTTCTTGATGCTGTTGGCAAACTTCAGATCCTTTTCAGTTTCAAAAAATTAATTAGTAAATGGCAAAAATATATATCGTTCGTTCCTACCATACCTACAACATCTCATCACATCTATACAACACGGTTTATTCGAATAGCAAAAAACACACCCCATTCCATCATCTTTTTATAACCACAATCATTCAAAAAAATTGGTATTATATTTATAGAACTGAACATTGTTTACAAAGTTATAGCAGCCACCATACTTTTCCTAAATATAAATAGGTAAATTGCAGTTAAATTTATGACTAAATATTGTGTACTTATTTGTTCACAAAAGATGTTAGCCTCCTTACGGCTGACTTTGTAGTGCCTTTGGTCTTCTTGGTCTGCTCCTTAACACCCCTGAAATAGAAAAAAGAATTATTAGGTACTTACTTGAAATAGGTAACTCTACTACCTCCTACTACTCAACTCTGTGCACGCATGTAAACTAACCAAACCTAGGAATTTGTATATAATGACTACGTTAATGGAAGGAGTCATAAAGTGTTGCCCCTTTTTACCGACTTCAAAAAAAGGAGGAGAACGAAGCAATGAGAAGACAGATTGTAAATCAAAATTTGTTTGATAACGTTGGTGGATGTAATAGTGGTTTGGCATTCCCCATTTCGGGGGATGCCAAGCTTCTTTACAAGCTGATTAGATTTTATTGTAAGGTGCGTGGATAAATTATGTGTGTGTGTTTTTTATTTAGCTTTGTTTTAAAATGTAAACTTTACAGAGCGGCATAGTCACAAGGTGATTAAGCTCTTTAAATAAAGATAATAAAAAAGAGGAGGTACTATGTTCGGCTGTATGTATATGTATGTTTTTTTGTATTTTGTGTCAACTCGTGGCAGCCTTGCCAGTGCAGCCATTGTGTATCGTGAATTTTCTTACAGATATTTTCTAAGAGTATACATAAGATATGTATGTATGTATTGAATTAACCTCCCATAAAAGAGATATTTACAACACATAGATTTTCGAATAATACCTATGTTTCTTAACGGTACAAAAAAACTGACCCTAAAAATTTAACAACTGACTATTCCACTTTGACATGTATACTCAATGTATAGTTTCTGCTGGAATGACGTCATAAGCACAGTCATTATTTATTAAGTGGTCCCTACACGATCATGCTGCATGTCATGCATTACGGGCTGTCACTCATGCATGACCGTCAAGTTGTAGTGATTGACGCGAATGACATGCAAATTACGTACTGGCCGTTGCTTCACTGTACAGTCGACCGCACGTCAATGGAAACACTTTGACCTTGAGCTGGCCTAGCCTATTAGGGAGTTCCAATACTATGCAAGACCAGTTTATATTGGTTTTGTTTCCACTGACGTGCGGTCGACCGTACTATGTGATTGGTAGCAAGCATGAGGGTCCATCATGCAGAATGATAATTCACGTAAACGTAATGCATGTCATGCCGCATGATCGTTTAGGGACCGCTTTACATTAGATTATATTTCATAGACCGAAAGTAACCATACAAGGTTAGATAGCCGCGTCGGTAGGTGTGGGAGGGAAGATCATAAGCAAGGGAGATGAACTCACAGATATCGCGTGAGGTCCTCGATGTCCACGAGCATGGAGTCTTGCCCCATGTGGAGCTCGTCGCGCTGCATCAGCAGTTTCACCAGCATCTCGTTCAGTGACTCGATCTGAGAGTGCAGCTCATTCACAATAACCTGGAACCATAACATATGCAAAATTACCCTAATGTCAATAAATTATTAATATTCTATATAAGGTTCTATTCAACAAAATGCTTCTTCTTGTTAGAATGCCAAAACCTCATGACTCTCTTAAATTAATTTTATCTGTTATTGAGAACAAGCGTTTTTTTTGTTTGTAGAACTTCGATTATATATTTTAATTTCGCAAACATTATGAAAATGAAATGACTTATGTTCACATAGAGTAAAGCTTGTGCTTTTATTGTACTTACGTATTGCCTGCTCACGTAATTGAATTGTTAATATGTATTTAGATTTTTCAAAACAGAAGACTTTGTGATCATTTTCTTCCAAAAATTGAGATAGGTGCGCGTTAGTCACGCGATGCGAGGGACGAATACGATATGACGTAACGATTAATTGATATTTTTTAAAAGCTTGGTAAAAATAAATTAAATAGTGTTGCCTATGGTCAGGCGACTTTCCCGGGGTAATTGCAAGCATGACAACACTGGAGGTATTTTAATAATCGGTGAAGTAGTTACGAAGATTATAGCAAGCAAACTCACAGATTTTACTTACACCTATATTATTTTTATTTGTCCTAATAAAAATTCAATAAACAGAATATTTATACAAATAGGCATTGTTGTAATCATAGAGTTAGCTACCTTTCAGGTTGTAATCAAGAAGTTAATCGATCTTTTTGCATGACTCAGCTCACGCTAAGTGCCAGCAGCTAAGCTCAAGGTCGCGTAAACACGAGTAGAGCAACGTTTTTATGTGCGAATTATCGCATTCTTATTATTCATGAATTCAAACAATTGGACAATACAGCCAAAAAAGACCGTACATTACAATAATAATACATATTCTATTATAGTTTAAGTGACGTGGCTCATTTTGTATTTTTTACAGATTTTTGCTCAGGGACAATACCAATTCATCAGGTGAAGTTTTTGTATAGTTTTATGATAATCATAGGTATTTTTCACGAGAAACGCAGCCGTAGACACGCACATGCGTCAGACCGAACCCTCTAAAGAACTACCGGCCCACACGTGCGCAGAGCCTCTCAACTTTTATTATACTTTTTATTTCAAGAAGTTGTCTTGACCAGTTTAAGAATATTGTCATGTATCGAAAACGTATATCCTAGACGTGCAAAAGTACTGATTTCATCATTTCAGCCTTATTGCGTCCACTGCTGGACATAGGCCAATAATAAGTAACATTGATTTAATGAGATATAATCATGAATGATTTCAATGATTGCCCTTGGAGGTGGACGGCCCATCGTCAAATGTATGTGGATGGCGGAGGGGCCGGGTGCGATGGCGTTCACCAGTGGATATCGACAGACTGTGATGATAATAATGATATCAATGACGTGGCTCACCTGCAATTGCGCGATGTTCATATCGGTGAGCAGTTGGCGCGACACGCGGCGGCGGTCCGGCGCGAGCGGCACGTTCGCCTTCTCCATGCTGCGCCGGAGCATCTCCGTCACCGGCGACACGGCCCGCCCGCGGCGCTCGCGCTGCAACCAACATCCAATCAAATCACTTTTTATTGCACAATAAAATAACGATCATCACATCAGCACTTTAGCGTCTACTGCTGGACATAGGCCTTTCCCAAGGAACGCCACCGCATCCAGGTCATCTGCCCGCCGCATCCAGCGCTTCCGGCCACCTTCTTTAGGTCGTCGGTCCATCGGCGGAGGGACAGATACAATAGTACACTAGATTACAATTAGTACATCTAGGCGGTCTTTATTCCAAACAACAAACATACATTGAACATCAAAAGCAGTTAGGTAATCGGTCAGCTCCATTTAGTTTGCAATTACATAGGATGGACGTTCCTTTCCCCACACTATTCTGCCGAGCACACAATTTTATTTCATTTATTGTCATAAATTGCACGTACAGTAGAGTAAATAATATTTGACGACTAATTGCAAATTTTACCCATAAGCGTTGCACCCTTATGCCAATATTAGGAAGGTACTTATGAAGTGTTACCTTTACATTTTAGTGAGAATGACTAGACTGTAATAATTATGTAAGTATAATATTTATTTTAGATCTAATTATTTTATTAACTACTTTAATAACTACTAATTAATATATTTCTATATATTTTTAAGACACTAACCAAATGCAGAGTCAAGTTTTGGTCAAGGTTAATTGATGTACTGAAAGTTCAAACAGAATGATTATATTTTAATTATTTTTCGTTATTCATACGCATTCATTTATTATATTACTTTTAACAATCAGCGTCTAGCTTCATTGGGCAAGGCATATGCATGCTGAGCAGAGTCGTCGCCCTTTTACTGCAGGCGGTACAGGCGTATATTAATTTTAATATGTTAAATAATTAGTTACCTTCCTATAGTATCTGCTGTTTTCTATTTTTAACCCACTTCGTTTTCTTTTATTAATGTAAATATTTGAATGTGTCAAATATGCTCTCTTCTTTCTTTTCATTTTCACTAATTATGACTTTTACGGCCACCAAATTGTAATGTTAGTTTAATTTAATTAATAGAAAGTTGGTATACTTATGTAAATTTAAATAAAAGAAACTAGATGCTATGGTTTTGTTTCAACACCAATGTTATACTCTGATAACTGCTAGGTGTACCTAATTAAGAGGTGCACAATTTAATTCATTTCTTAAATTAAATTATACTTTGAAAAAATGTAAGTTGATTTGTTTACCTCCATTTGAACTCGAGCCATTTCTTTTGCTTGAGCTAACGCAATTCGGGCTTCAGTTTGAAGCGTCGCTTGCAAAGCGTAGAAATCTGATTCTTTTAGCTCAATATGACCCAAGGAGTGTGACGATCGAGATTTTGGTGTTTTCAATGTAAGAGAAGATGGACGTAACTTTGCGCCTGAAAATATATGTGTTTTATCATTTTACAATTGTTTAGCTTTTATATGGTTCTGAAGAGCAAAAATGTTTTTTTATTCTTTATCCTTTGTTTATATAATGAATACAAAGGAAATCAAGGTCTAAACAACACAAAGAAACAAAGTAACCTTTATTCAATTTGATAAGCTGTTGAACACAATGTATAGGAGGATGTAGAGGTACTTACCACTCTGGACAGAACTGAATTTGTCACTATTTGTAATGTTAACAGACAATGGCCTTGTCTGATAAGGATGGTTAAAATTGGTCCGACTAAAAATGCTGGACCGGGATAAGTTTTTGTTGCTATAACTTATGTTTCTCTCTACATCTGAAGCCTGAGATTCGTTATCGGATGCTGTCTCATTCATGAAACATATTTGTAGATTCTTCCCTGATAACCATACCATAAGATCCGGTTAATCATAGAGGTAGTTAGTCAATCAAAAGGTTTCATTCAATGCAATGTTTTAGTTGACTGTGTATTGATGTTAGTTTAAAACTTGTTCTACTAGAAATTAGTACACAATATAATAATATAAATAGACGTATCTTCAAGCTCCCATTATATCAGCCCTTCAACATCCAATCCATTGGTTGTACAAAGGCCTTACCCAATGAATGAAAAGTAAAATTCTAGCCAGAAGTACATGTAATTTCCATATTATAAGTAACCTTGCTAATTGAAATGCAAAGGTAAACAAACTACAACTAATTAATATTGTTAAAAATCATTATATCATTTATCATATAGGTAAGTACAGATTTTCTTCTAAAAAATTTAATTTTTCATTGGGATCAAGAAACCTGAATTTACAGCTCACCATTTTGAAGTCGAGAGTGTAGGCTGGGCTTCTTCCCTGGCCGTTCTGTGTGGCCCATGCTGTAATACTCCTCACTGTCGGCTCCCGTCGCCAGACGTTTTCTTATTTCTTCTCTGTCATTGCGTTTCTGAAGACAGTACAAAGAATATTATTGGTATTTCATCTATACGTTTAAATGGGTAGGTACAATGACAGACTAAGATCTATCAATGCACAGCTCAAACCGCTGAGAAAGGATTTTTGAATTTCCACCCCCAAGGACTAGTAAACAATTAAAGTAGGTTCACATCAATGTTTAAGACCATGCTATATCGTAGAAAATACAGTGTAACACATACTCTCTTATCATGGTGAATATCTTCAGCAATAGTAACAATTCTAGTAAACTTGTCTAATATGTTAGGGTTATTGTCCGTAAGTATTGGCCACTCGATCTCTGTTTCGGCGCAATTTACATTGCCAATGGCTCGTGGACTTAAAGCTAAGTTATCACACTGGTTCACAGGAACTGTAATCACTTCCGTCTTCAACAACTTTGTTTTTAAAAGGTGCAAATTTCGTTTAAGCCCAGTCTTTTCTACAGTGTCTCCACGGTCGGAAATTTCCTCAGACGTTTTGCTAAATTTCCTTTTAATGTTATTAATCAAACTTTCAAACATCTTATAAGTAATCAGTCTTCTGTATTTGGCAAAAAATATGGCACGTTTTTCGTTTCGTAAAATGTTAATGTATTGTAAACAAAAAAATCATCAAAAGATAAAAAATATTTGGTGCTGTGTACTGTCAGTCAATCCATGCTGTCACATTTTGACAACTAGGTCAAGAACGCAAGGACAAACAGAGGTGTGTTCTTTATTTATGGTTCACCGGATTTAAAACTCTCCCTACGAACGTAAAATAATAAGGGCGCCACCTTTTAAGCATTTTCAAAGCTCGAAGGCGCCCAACTACAAACTTCTATTCGAGAAATTAGCTTCTAAAGTAGGTAGGGACCTACCTACCTAGGTACGTACGTACCACGTATAATGAAAAAAAAAACAGACTTACTAGGCAACAAATATTATCAACCGACTCGTGGTTGTCGTAAGTGATTGTGTATAAATCCAAAACAAATCGAGTATCCTTTTTGTAATGTCTTTGTTCAGAATTAACAAAATATGGCATTGATGCCATCACTTTGTAAGTATTAGTAACCGTTCAAGTACACAATTAAACAGCGTCAGCACTGCACACCTTACTGAATCACTGTGGCCAGAGACGACGACGACGGCCAGTCTCCTCCATGCACGGTTGAATCACCGTAGAAAGTGACAATTTATTTAATGTTACACATGGGTCGTGGGACGTGAAGCAGACGCGAATGTACGTTTTACCGTTACCTTGGCTCGCGCGGAAATTCAAAGCAGTTAAATTTTATCATGTTAGTTCCTACCTAATGCAAATCATTAGAGTTGATATTGTATACTGATCGGTATAACATTACCTAACTAGTCTGCTGTCGATTCAATTCCAGTTACATGATCGTATTATTAGGCAATAAATATTACTCACCCGTCTCTCTGCCTCTTTTGCTGCTTTCAAGTGGCTTTCAATTGCGTCTATATCTAATTTAGGCAATGCTGTTTCTATATTATACACGTCAAAGCTCCCTGGAATGATAAAACTGGGTGTTAACTTTGATTTTTCGGAAGATTAACATAATTAAGTAGGTACTTACTTCATTACTTTTATCTAACTAGATTGGTCCCAAGGCATTTAAAAAATATAAAATTTAAGCTGTTAAAAGTACTTAGTCACATCATTCAGGGTCATCAGACTAGATAGGTACTTAAGTAGGTATCTCATCAGTTTTCAGAGATCGACTGAATAGGCAGGTAGGTATATTATAATTTTGTTAATGAGGGATTTTGTTAAATTAAAGTACACTACTTACTACTTAGTATCAGTAGGTAGCATGTTATTCTATACTTACAAAATGATAATATAAACTTACCTAAGTCACACTCTCTAGCATTTTCATTTTTACGGACGGATGTATTACTTTGAGCACTTCGGAAACAAATTTTTGTTGAAGTTTCTTTTTGCCTCTCTCTCGACTCTCTTGTTGGTCGATATTCATCACTGAAATGAGATTGCATTGTTATTTATTAACATGTTAGGCAACACAAGCAATTTTCCATAGTCTTGATGGAAGCACCACGCCTCATTTGTTTACTGAATGAATAATTCTGCCGGCTCGCTGGCATTCTATCGAGAGTCACTACACTTTACACATCAGCCAAATTCAACTCGTCTACTAAACGTAATATTTCCTCATTACAGCGCTCCTCTTGTATTTAACAGAGTTACATGATGCTACATCAAATCTATTTTAAAAAATCTTCTCATCATTGGTACGGGTTCATTACGCCCGCGCCACCGACTGCTACTGAGTGTAGTTTAATATGTCTCCATACGAGTTAAATTTTAAAACACTAAAAAATACTAGGTAGGTACTTACATTCGAATGTTAACTGGCACTTTTTCAATCTCAGCAGTATCATCATTACTAGTAATAGCAATTCTACTGATATTTGATTTATGCTCTGCATTTACAGTTGATATAAAACTATATTTTGAGGAACTGGCTATTTCATTAGAATTTCCATCTATTAACTTAACAGAATTTGAATCCTTTTTATTTGCGGTCCATAATCTGTCATGTTCTCGCATCTCATCCAATTTCGGAATTATTTTTCTTAATTCAGTGCTTAATTGTTGAATCGTCCTTTCAACACTATTGCTCAACACTGCTGTATCGTATTCATTTTCATAAATATTAATTTCGTCTTTCCCATCTGACAGAAAAGCATCCGTTATCATACCATCAGTATTTTTCTCTAATAGTAAAAAGGTAGGCCTACTTAGATTCATTTCTGTCCTTGTGTTTATTTCATTTTCTATATTTATATCATTAATTTCATCAGCAGTTTGTTCATCTAAGTTATTGTCTTCTGTTAGTGTATTTTCATTTGGTTCATAACCGTCACTCTGGGTTTTTACAAGCTTCTTTATAACATGATTAACAACTTCACTAATATTGTTAATTGTATTTTCGATAGGCTTCGTAAATGTATCTTTTATATCCTTTCTTAGTTCTTCTAAGTCATCTTGAATATTGATGTTATAATTTAGTAGGTGTTTAATTTCGTCTTCAATTTCTTTATTAAAATCTCCTATTATATCTTTTGTGTCAAAGTTATTCTCTATGTCAGTATCGGAACAATTTAAATCGAAGTTAGAAGCATGAGTATTATTATTATTTTTAGTTATAGCTTTTAAGAGATCGGGTATATCATTTTCAAGGTGACTATCTAATATTTTTGTTTGTGAAAATAAATCAATTTGTAAGGGCAACGTTTGCTCTGTTACATCACAATTGTTATTATTGTTGTTATTATTTTCGAGTTCTATTGGTGATCCATTTTGATTAGGCTCAGGTTCGTAGGTTGATTCAGTAATTTCTATATCTATATCATCGTCAGTCATTTCATTTTCCGAAAGATAAAAGTTTTCAATTTTTGTAGAATAATCCTAAACAAATAAAAAATACTTGCTATGACATAGGGACGAACATTATTTTGAAATATAATGAATAGACTGTGCCACCATACTAAAAGAAATTCGATATTAAAATAAACTAAACACAACAAGGCTTCTCTTAGATCCATATTAGTAGGGTAAGGTAAGTTAATAGTAGTTACATTTAGGGCTTCGTTTATTTATGGGGAAATTTTACCTGTAGAGTGTGCGCTAGGTGTTGAAAGCCGGGGTAGTTTGGGTTCACAATTCCCCTCGGCACAAGATGAATGTTGTTTTCGGACATTTCATCGGTATCTGATTGTTCAAATGCTCGATCTCCATCAATGGGTGTGGTAGTTGAAGATACATCAGCGTCACCTGAAAATTTGTAAAAATTGGTAGTCTATTTTACCCACTTGGGCATAGTATGAGTGTTCATTATAGATCCTACTAACATTAGAAGTTGTTAAAAGTTCTAAAAATAATTCAGTATAGCACGTACCCAAAAAGCTTTCACGAGAAGCGAAAACGGCCTCCGTAATTTCCTCCAGATTGGCCCTTTGCGTATTGTTGGACGATTTTAATATGTTTAAGTTGTTCTGTGTATTAAGTCTGTATTGTATATTGCATACAGCTTCTAAATTTATATCAGAAGTGTCTTGTTTCCAAGGTCCTATTGTCGTGGCTGTGTTACTTTCTAAAACATCAGCACTTTCTCTCAAGCCGTAAATATTGCAATTAGAATTGAATTGAGAGTTATCGGTTCGCCCAATATCATTATATATGTTGCGAGAATCGCTATTGTTAGAGATTGTCCAACCTCTATTGTCGTAATATCTGTGAGATGAAACTTCGTGACGGTACGCCGCGGCCACGTTTCCGTTGTCATTGACTGATTTGAGTCTCATGGTTACCTGTAACAAAATGCTTGAATAACTAACGGGCGGGTTGTATATTATATAAGTTAGGTCCCAGAAATTTTAATTTTGGTACTTACCTACCTACTTAGTCATTTACATTGGTAATTACGTTGGTAAGTACAGTAATTGGTATGTACAAACCATTAGCTTTAAATAAATATTTAAAACTAATGGTTTGTAGGTAGGTACTTTAAAAAATATTATTATTTTTAAATAATATCACTCCTCACCCTTTTTTAAAATTACCAATGTAAATGACTAAGTAGGTAGATAAGTACCAAAATTAAAATTTCTGGGTCCTGGCACAGAATATATAATAGGACAAGTTCCTGGCTCCTGTCGCCGGTCACCAGCAGCAGCAATATTATTGTTTAGGAAGACATTATACAAATGTTAAAGCTGTAGAAGTATTAAAAATTCAAAATGTAAAGTGCTAGCCATTAATTTTATAGCCAAACCTTTTAAAGCGTGTGATCCATTATTTTTAAAGTTCATGTATTATGTTATGTATTATGTTCATGTATTATTATAGATCTCTTTGAATAACGTGACAAACAATCGCTACATTCATAATTTGACTGCGACTTGAAAAAACCTTGATACAAAGTTACTCGCAAAATATTCTAAAGGCAAAGTTATGAAAGATAAAATACCCATTAACGAGGTAAGTTGTCTCCTTTGAATGTAAGTTATGACTTAGGCCGGGTCAGTCACGGGGAGACAAGTTTGATAAGCACCTAACTAATCACCGGACTGCGATAGGCCGCGCCTGTCGTGAATATATAGTGATTGACGTGTCAGTACCTGGCCTTCTTTCTCTTCAGGGAAGTATCCCCAATGTGATGAAATCAATTCGTATGTGGCGAACATACCTAGGTACTATCTATATTTGTTATCTATAATTAAATAATTACTTAAACATAATTTGCTACTTTAACTGCCTATCTGGAGAAGGAAAAGCTACCTACTTATGACTAAAGTAGGTTTATTTTTGAAAACTTTATAAACTAATTTTATTACAAACGAGCGCTTTATGAAATTTTTACGAGATGTCAAAGAGACCCTCGTAGGTAATGTAATCGCAAACTTTTTAACACCATCAAGGGCAAAAGTCGTGGCCCTACTATCTTGGCCACGTTGCTGGCAGGTCGGTCGGTACAGATATTAAATCTTCCAAGTTATAATGATAAGAAAACTTCCGGAAAGGGCAAAGTTAGAAGACGAAAAATATGGGCTTAAAATATCTGTAGTGGACTCGTAATATTAATGTTAATGTTACTTACTATTTAGTCTTCAGATAAATTTTAAGTAGGTACAGTCGACCGCACGTCAGTGGAAACACTTTGACCTTGAGCTGACCTAGCTTATTAGGTAGTTTCAATACTATGAGAGACCAGTTCATACTGGTTTTGTTTCCACTGACGTGCGGTCGATCGTACGTACCAAGAAAAGTCTCTCATTAAAATACAGAATCGCTAACACGATACGTTTGTTGTCGTACGACGACATTGTAAAATTTTAAAACAATTCGATTTAATTTAAGAAAGCAATATGTAAAAGCTTTACAAGATTTTAGTAACTTTAAAAACATTCTGATAAGCACACTGATTTGTTATTACATTACGAGTAGGTACTTAGCGTACCATACCTTAGTACGTCAACAAATATGATGATAATCGGAACAGGACCTTAGGGTTATGATATAATCATTGAATTTTATGTCCTAAATCCATAGGGGGCGATATTGCGGATCAAGCCGGATATTGTAAATGGCGCTGCCGCCGTCCTTCCGCCAGGCCAGGCGGCTGGGGCGGCTGGGGCGGTAGGGCGCGGGCGGGCGGTGGGCATGCCGCACCCGTGTCGACCTCAATCCGATTATACGCATCCTCCTGATAGCCCACCGAGATCACCCTATTTTTGCTAAACATAACATTTTCTAAACATGCCATCGAAATCTAAAGGACCTTTCGCCTTGCTGGAAATAATATTGCCCAAAGCAATATCAAACAAGGTTGGGTATAGGAACCCAAACCAATAAAATCGAACGGAATGGAAATCATGATGCCATTATTTAACAGGATGCAATAAAGTGATAAAATTATGATTAAAAGTTGGAAATTGTCATATTAAGAAACTTTCACCAGAGACTAGATCGATCTACGTTCCCGGTTCAAGTGTAAAAAGTTCCAGTTTTATGCTCTATGGTAAACAAACTTCTTAGATAAGCCAAGAATTTAATTAATTTCAACCCGAGCACCAAATCGAGATAAGGGCTCTTAAATTCAAAGAGTATTAGGTAGGCATACCAGCTTACTTTTCGTTCCTGCCCGGAATGCTTATTTATTTATTGATGAGAAAATTATCAGTCTTTTGGTTCATTTTAATGTTATAGTAAAAAACTTTTTTCAAACATGCTTGGAAATGTGAACATTATTATGACAACCTTCTTCGAGTTAAATCGTCATTGCTGTACTGGTCAAATAAATGAGAGCCGACGAGCAAATAATTTGAATGAAAATCCATATATATAGTGCCTAGCGGTCAAATAATGACCATATTAATTCATATCATGTCATGTGACCATGGCAACCACGGAGGTAAAATAACAACAGTTTTTATTATTATTTCGAATTGCCTTGCAAATTGCAAGCAGTTTAGTGTAAAAAAACAAATGAACATTTTGGCGCGTGGAAATTTATTGTTGTTTGTCATTGATTTTGCGTATATGTATGAAATAAAATGGTGTACATAGGTAATAGTTTGAATTTCCGCGCATTTGTTTGAGAAAACTACTATACAAGTCTTGGCCACAACCAGGCATTGATGGACTCACGTATGTGTGCCTCGGCTACCGCCTCGGCCCACATGCACACGTTCATCCATCAATGCCTCTGTTGCAGGCCGCGGCAGTAATGTAGTATTTATGGTTAAGACATTTTTATTGCACCCTGTTTTATTTGACAGTAAGTTTATCGGGGTTCAATAGATGGGTGCGAGCGAACTACTTACCTATTAGATGTAATGAAAGTGCCAGAGTGTCATAATTATAACCACAGCGTAATGCCATATATTAAGTAAGTAGAAATTAATAAACCAACCTAAATTATCGTGTTCTATGTTTATGCCTTACCCAAAACCTTGGATTACTTGCTATTTATACAGTGTTCCAAGGTTTCGCAATATTACCCACATTGCTTTTTATTTGCCAGAGGACGTGTTCGCTACTACAGAAATCTACTTGGAAGTTTGCAAGCGAGCGCCTATGTTGGTTGCACTGTGTAGCGTCACCGTGGAGGCGCATGGCATTTCGCCAACAAATTGATTTTTTGCTAGGACCCCGGAAACTAATCCCGGTAACAATAAACCTTCCCTTTACTCTATGTGAGGAAGCGATTGTTCCATTTACTTATAACTAGCTATTTCCCGCAGCCTCACCCGCGTTTTATAAGTCATTTCTTTTTTCTCGGCTCCTAAGGGTCGAGCGTGATGTTAAATTTTAATAGCCTAAAACCTTCCTCAAGAAATGGAATATCCAATAAGTAATAGTGGAATATCCATCCAATAAGTAAATACCTATAGATATTGATTAGAAAGAGAGTTAGAATACGAAAACCATACAACACCCAGCCAGTTCTTGGCTTTAAAATAAAATTAAAGTCCGTTTTATTATCCCTAATGACGACGTTGACCCTCCTAAATAAAGCCATTCAGTTTTATAATTGTTAATTCCTGAGCTCTAATGATCTTTGTTTAGCAATGGTTTTCGTGCTCAAAGAGGTTTATCCCTCATTATCCCAAACACCAGAACAAATACCGTTTGTTGCGTATGTACAATACCTACGTACCGTACAGGGAGAAATCAACGATACATACCTACCTACCTAAAACTTTTTTCTGGCACAATAACATTTATTTTTAAAAAGTTTTATGGCACGGCGATATGAGGCGTTTAATAAAAAAAACTTTAAATACAATTTTCATTGAACGGTTGCCACACGACGAGGTCACTGCATTAATTGAATGAACTAGGTATATACTCTTTGAAAAGAGGTAAATACAGTATAAACCAAGAATTTATATTCGATCGAAGGCTTCTATGTTAAACCAATTAATAATAAATCAAATGTTTCTGTTGTAAGAGATTTGTAATTCAGTATCCGCCTTAATGTTTTCTGAGTTGGAATATTGTTATAAGGCGCATGAAAATAAAACTCAAAGAGAAGGCACGTCCGCCGTTAGCAATGATCCGAACAAAAGAAGGCCCATTAACTGCTGAGGAAAGTTGGTTTATTAATAAAACTGGCAACTTGTTTTCATTATGGGTCCCGTTGTACGGAAGTTAGGAGAGGAGTGTTTAAATTGCATAAGTTAACGCTACGGGGCTGGGTACTTAATGGTTTCTCAAGATACAAATAAATATTGACCAAATATACACATAAAGTAGGTATAGCGTACGAGTAGGTTATGATGTTGACGTCCTATCGATTCTCAAGTTTTTTCCACCGTTCCTTAACTACCGCGTCTGCCCTCCGGTTTTGCATTAAATATTTATGTAGAACATTCTTATGTCGTGCGAGCGGGCGGACGCAGCGTTATGGACTCTAGCTAGAGCCATGGAGGAGGGAGGCAAAGGCGGGCGGCGGACGGCGGCGCGGTACTTCGTATATCGCAGACGACCGCCATCAATTTCTCTTAAACCACCTATCGCTATTACTACCAATATCGCTTTGCAATAATACACTGAAAGTAGATTATAATTTAACTAACCATCATTTTTGAGTAAATTGCAAGTTTCAATTTCATTTGTAAGGAGACCCATATTTTTCCCAGACAATGGAAACTTAAGGGGACGCAGATTTATAACGGAAGAAGAGATGAACTCTGTTGTAAATGACCATTTTGACGACAAAAGCAAAAAAAAAATTTTAACGGCCTAATGTCACGTATTGAAAAATCTAATTGTAGTTGCAGGGGACTATATGTATTGAAAAATATAAGGCCATGCAAGTATTTTCTCTCATAGTCAGGTAGATTACTTATCAGCCGCCCCTCGTAGGATACTCGTATGAAGGCATCGTCGTGGGCGGATGAAAAATTGCAGAGAGGCTTCCGTTTTATATAACAAGCGACGGCATTCGTAGTTTTATGCGACGTTTATAATATTATACACACGTCGTAAAACACGTTCATACAACGTTCATAGATTTGAATAAAATTTCGTATTCTTATAAAACAAGCATCTCTTCGCCAGCCAACAAATCCGTTTGCTAGGTACTTGTTTTACAACGACTAACATACCTAAAAAAAAGGAAATTCGTTTATTCAAAATGGGAATTCAATACCCTCTTTTTGACGTCAATTCTGTCTAAAACTAAAACTACTCTGTTTCCGCGATCCGTGTCGCCGGAGTGCCTGTAAGTAGCCTAAAAATGTGTTGCCTTTATACTAAATTATCCCAAAAGGAACAATGTTAATATTTTTAAGCCATTTCAAGTTACAACTCGTCAAAGTTTATTGTGTTTATATTTAATGTAAAATTTCAACCCCATCCAGCTGATCTGGGTTAGTGACATAGTAAGAATTCAACTTTAGATAAAATTTTAATAATCCAACCAATAAAAAACGATTGCTCAACTCAACTATATCTAATATAATACGACTCTTTCGAGAAAGTGTGTCGTACTATCCCACCTGTACCTATATTAAGTTCATTAGAGAAAATGTCATAAAACATTTTTTTTAATGATTTAGTTTTTTATTTTCAAAATAAAAAGATGAGGAATTTGAATTTTTAACATGGCTTTTGCTAATGTAGAGATATTATTCAAAGAAATATACAAGCCCATAACGATTATGCCACGATCAACAGCCTGTGTACTATTTAATGTACAAGAAGAATATATAGATTAAAAGTAATAAATAATCTTCATACTAATTTTTCTTTTGCTTATTTTGTTAAATATTTGTGATTAATTATGAAATAACAGAATCATGAGGCGATTCGAGCGACGACCGACGATGGCGTGAGTCGGCGTGACCCGCCGCGCCCTCAAGCCTTCGCTTGCGTTAATGGCCGCTAAAATGATGGATAGTCCGAGTAAGCCCGGCACAATCGCGGACTGATACGTGGACCCTTATTTATTTGCCGACCGGATATATATAAATATTAATGAAAACAACGCAAAATAAACTAAACGCGTTACTAGACTTTCGCGTCATAACATTTTTTCGCGCGAGAAATACCTAAGTACCTTTTTATTATGTCATGCCCTTATTATTGTTTACAGAAGTCGGGAACAATTTTTTCACCCTACGCACGCACGCCTCACCGGTTGGACGGATATGCGTTGCTTTAAGGCACTTACACATGCTAAGAACATTATCAATACATTTTTTTAAGACAAACGTACATAGGGCGAACTTAATTAATTATATTTTATTTTTAGTTTACTTTGAGTTAAAACAAGTTGCGTAGCAAGTGTTGTAGAGCGTCAGTGGCGTAGGGGATAAGACGCGGCCTATCATATCGAAAGGTCCGGAGTTCGATCCCCAGCTGGCCCATGTACCAATGGGTTTTTTCTCGAAACTTAAGTACATTTACTGACTGCTCTCAAACGGTGAAGGAAAACATCGTGAGGAAACCTGCATACGCC
Source organism: Metalampra italica (assembly GCA_949699065.1). NCBI lineage: Eukaryota > Metazoa > Arthropoda > Insecta > Lepidoptera > Oecophoridae > Metalampra > Metalampra italica. The sequence goes on along the minus strand of OX452970.1, from coordinate 5,269,968 downwards.
GAAGAAGAAATTCTTAGGCGCATGTGAAGTCCGCCAACCCGCACTGGGCTAGCGTGGTGGACTATAGCCCGAACGCCCTCGTTAAGAGGGTAGGCCTGAGCCCCAGCAGTGGGGACATTAATAGGCTGTTGATGATGATGAAACAAGTTGACATAGTACGGTTTGTTTCGTATATAAATAAAGTATTGAATAATTAAATAATTGTTAACGTTATCACCTACGTACCTATGGGAATATATAACATTTATACAACAAATAAATACTAGTGAAGATGATCGCGTACCATCAGATCACATTAGGCGTATTACAGATACGATACACGCGGCCTGCGGTGGCGATGGCGGCCTGTTGTCCTCCCTATGCAATGTATGTGAGACTTCAGACACGCGCGGCCTGCGTTTGCACATTGAAGCTGCGGCCTGCGGTAGGCATAATGGGATACACCTTATAGATTTTTATATATCTATGTCACATAAAACAATTTATTTTTTATTTTTTTAGAAGTAAAAGTTTTTAGAATTTTTAGTATTAAAAGTACAACGCAATATTTTGTTAAATATATTAAACGCCTGAACTCTTATAAATTTTACACATTTACTACACAATGGTATAACGATTTACTATACCTACATATTTATTTATATTGTACGGTAACGTGGTTGTCATAATTTACTATGAGTACAGTAATTAATAATTAATATACATATACAACAATCTTACCGTGGCATTGCTCTTTAGTATTCTTTAGGGCGTTAGTGAATCACGCAACCGCACAAGGGACATTAAAACTATAACTGCTTTTAGTGCTACGGCGTAGCGCTCGCTCGTAGCAGAGCATTACGTCTACTTTATGTACCTACCCACTATACGCCGCCGTAAAAATACGACTAGATTTATACTAGTAGTTCCGTGAGAACAGTAGACCTCGCCAGCCCTTATAAACCAAACCTAAAAGAAACCAACAAAAGTCAACTTTGGAAACAGAAAAAGTACCTACTAAAGTGACAAAAATTAGCACTTTAAAGCTTAATATTTCGCAAACGGATCCCTGAATCGAAAAATGTTTATCACACACCCGCGATATTTTTGAAAGACCCATCCAACGATACCCCACACCATGGATATCACGCGGAAAAAAATAATTTTCCATTTTACGTATGCAGTTCTATGAACATAATTTATTTTTTCAACTTTCTTAAGTCGATCCACTATTACTCAAAAACTAATAGAACCTACTTAGCCGTAATAGTTTTCCTTGTAACTACGTTATATATGCTACTGCCATGAATTTTTTCACATTTCCAGAAGCAACCGTTTAGCTGGCAGGGGGGGGGGGACCCGTGACTCTAACAAAAATTACCGCTTTAAAGCTTAATATTTCGCCAACGGATCCCTAAATCGAAAAAATGGTATTCACACACCAGTAATATTTTTGAAAGACCTATCCAACGATATCCCACACGATGGGATTCACAAGAAAAAAAAAGTTCACTCCCACTTTGCGAGTATGGTAGGTACTCTAAAAATAATGTTTTTCAAAATTTTATTCTACTCATTTTGTAGGTTTAATTAATTTATACATATGCCAAATTTTCGTCAAAATCGGTTGAAAAATGCGACCTGTAGAGAATTACAGACAGACAGACAGACAGACAGACGGACAAGAGCATTTTTGGCCAGTTTCGAAACGTAGACGCTTCGCTCGCTCGGTCAACTACCTACATATATCTAACTATTATTGTAGATGCGAATGTGTGGCAGTTTGTTTGTTTAACTGAATGAGCTATTCGAAAGTGATCATATCTCGCTCGGTATCGCATTTTTTCAACGCGGACCGTGTTCCGTATTTCTTTCATCATCATCAACAGCCTATTAATGTCCCCACTGCTGGGGCTCAGGCCTACCCTCTCCACGAGGGCGTTCGGGCTATAGTCCACCACGCTAGCCCAGTGCGGGTTGGTTTCTTCTTCGGCGTATGCAGGTTTCCTCACGATGTTTTCCTTCACCGTTTGAGAGCAGTCAGTAAATGTACTTAAGTTGCGAGAAAAAACCCATTGGTACATGGCCCAGCTGGGGATCGAACTCCGGATCTTTCGATATGATAGGCCGCGTCTTATCCCCTACGCCACTGACGCTCGTATTTCTTTGATTTAATATTATTACTGCATAGTGTCGATTTGGTTCGAAATGTCTCAACGGCTCTGTGATTGTTTTATTTAGTAACCAGATAGATAAATAAGTTTCGGTGAGAATTAGTATTTTATATAACTTTGATCATCATATTGTTTTATTTTCCTATAGACATATTTTTATTCATATTTTTTGATACATATATATAGGTCGCTTTGCAGGGACTGAAACCATAGTGAAACTTTGGAGTGAGCTAAAACTTAATCAACCATACAATGGTTGATGAAGATGTAAGGGATCTTCATTAGTTTGTTAAATACGCGTATGCGACGTGTACTTTGTTGACAATGCACGTACATATTCTGTAATTAACTTTGTGGTTTATTTTCAGACTTGAGCTGCTCATTTGTATTCAACGTGACGTGAATTTTTTATTTATAAAGTTCAGCTCGTGTCAAAGTTCTGAATAATCAAGGCGACCGTACGCCCCTGGCCCTATGCCTACATGTTATGTGGATTTGTGTTTGAAACTTTGTGATTAAATGCGTAGATAAATAAATAGGTACATTTTGAAATGTTTTAATGTTGAATACCTACTTAATTGTACGTTACATCGGAAGAAACTATTTATTGCTCTGTTGAACCTCGATATTGTCATCACACCTGTCCGTGTTGTACCCGACTCATGACACTATTAGGTACATGAGTACATCGATGTCAATAAAATTCTAAGACATACTCGACTATTTAGGTACCTTTATTTTTGCTCTAGCTACCTACTCCGGTATTAGTTAAGTAACAGTATTAAAGGGCGTGCCGCTGACGGTAAGCATTAGGTAAAGTTCACGCTCACAATAAAGTGACCGACAGTAAATGAACCGTTTGCGCCGTAAATAGCGCTTACGACCGCCCTGCGACCCTTTCCGCGCTACCGACTGCTCAATAGCTTGTTTTGTAATCGTTTTGGACTACTTTTCCTCTACCCATTGGAGTAAATACGATTTATTAATGTAATCACGCGGAAATACTGTGAATTTTTTATTTATTACAGTGGATATTCATGCACACAGTAGTGCATGCCTACATACATATATCTGCAGAAATTCTGATTGGATAATAGGCACTTACCTGATTGTCGGCGCCTGCGCTTGCAATTCAAAGTTTATGGAAGTAAACGAGAACAACCTATGCATTTTAATATTCATCTCAAACGTCAGTGCTCTTCATTTACTCACTCATTCGATCTTTTAATCACGTAAGGCGCTTCCTCGATCGACAACTTTTCTTTCTGTACAAAGTTTTCAATCAAAACCAATATCTAATTTAATTTATTCAATTTATCACACGCGTTTTTCTCAAGTCCTAACAGATACGTCTTTATAATTAAAAAGTTTATAGGTATACGTTCAATAAACTCATTAAAAGTTTTTAAAAGCTTTCACTCACTTGCCCATAGAACCTACTTATTGCATAGGTAATTTGTTTAATTAGTATAGAAGCCTATATAATCAATCACTTTGAAAATTACATATTCTTTTCACATTTTTCATATTAGATCAAGACATTGACTTTCATTAAATTGGTGTACATGTACACTGTACATACATATAGATACAAATTTCATATACTTACGTAATTTTTTACAATGAATTTTAAAATATTGTTCGTTTCGAAATGAGGATAACTAATGTTGGTATGTGTTTGATTCGTGCAACTACATATTATTATGTAAGTATACGTACCTATCTGTGTACGTACTTAAATGAAATGGACTACAATCTCGTGTCGCCTTTCATCTATACGTGCTGTTTCATTTAGATATACACACATATTCATGAATAGATATGTAGGTATCTACTTTGATGTGTGAACAATGCAGATTGCAACAGATTAGGTATGATATAGCACTTATGTTCTGGCGCTGCCAGCTACAGCGACCTTTGTGATAAAAAGAAAAACTCTCCTGCGATTAAGATCTCATATGAAAAAAGAAACATACCTGTTAGGGGCGCCATCCTGACTATAGCTTAGCGCAGTCACTGAATAATAAATGCAACGAGCAAGGTTATCTTGTATTCGTCAGAACACTACGATCCGGTGCAACGCCGGCCGCCACGTCCGCGGTGTGTCCGCTACACTTATATATACGTAGCTACGGGAGAGAATGGTTTACGTCACTTAGGCTAACGAGGTTATAGTATAAGAAACAGTTATGTAGGTTGTGAGGGCGGACGGTGCCTTCGGGCGAGTGCCGGCGACGTGAACCCCCGTCCGCCTCTCCGCGCGGAGTGGTGGCGGCGTGGCGGTGGCGGTGGCAGGCTGGCAGGTCGCACGCAAGCCGCTCCCGCCCGCCCGCCCGCCCCCGCCAACGTCGAGTGCAGGCTCGGGCGGGCGGACGACGTCGCACATGGAAAATACATACATACCTACGTTGAGTGCTACAAAACTATTCATTGTTCGGATATACTTATCTACTTATCTCATCTCATTAGTGATATGATAAAACATAGGTATGTCCTCGTTCTTCTATGAAACTAGCAGTCTGCCCTACTGATTCTCCTTAGAAAGAACTATTTTTAAAATGATTGATAATATTCACGCTTTGTAAATGTTTTAATTAGGTACCTACCACTAACTTCTTTTTTTCTATATGCTTCTTTTTTTTACTTATAGACTGACAATACTATAAATTACTCTATAATAAAAAGAAAGAAGAAGAATCAAAATGTTGACGAAATTCAAACAAGTTGTTCAATAAACTTTCAAGATATTATGTATTCAAACCGGTCTTCATCACCAATGAAACCCCTATGCAAAGAGAATACAATAACCCCAGTAAATAAATGAACTAAACGTCAGAAACAATCTACTCAAATTCTCTATTTTCATTTGTTCTTCTTCTTTCTTTTTATTATAGAGTAATTTATAGTAGTTTATAGTAGACTTACACATCATTATGTGTAAGTCTAATTACTATACAGGTGACTTTAAATTGGTAATACAAAACACTTGATTGTGGCTCAATTAATGGCAAATAGTTTAATATTAACTCAGTTGTGTCAAATTAGCTAGCTTTAATTATCGTTAAAATTTTCTAATGAAACAGATAATTAAAGTCCCGAAGTGTGGTTACCCCATATGTCAATTAATAATTATCGATATCAATAAAGGAGACACCATCTTAAGCCTTAAAAAATTGTTTTCAAACTTAAAAAAAGATATACTTATGATCATTTTAAAAGCAAGAGTGGATTAAGGAAAATGTGTGCAAAACATTGATTTTGTATTACAAATTTGAAGTCGCCTGTCGCGATCTTCTATTTCTTCTTGATTTCGCATTGATTAAACAAAAAGGTGATAAAACACATAACGAAGCATCATTCATTATAACCTTATGATATAATTTTCTGACGTCACACTACCCGCCCTACATTTAGACCAAATAAAATTTGTAATAGTACATTGTTAACCTAGGTATGAAAGTAACTTATTTAAGTCCCGAGACGGGGTTTGGCGCCCGACGCGTAGCGAGGGCGCCAATAGTTCGAGGGACCTCTAAATAAGTCTTGAACCCGAGGTAAACACTGTGCTTTTCATTAAGAATACACTGAAAGTAAAAACAAAAACATAAAATGAGTATTAATACAAATCTCTGCTATACGGAAGTATAAACAAAACTCTACAGCTCGAAAAAACAAATGAAGATCAGATTGTCGCTTTCCCGTCTACTTTGTTTTTTTTTCTGTGTCCGGACAGCTATTCTGCCATTATTTTTCATTTCCATCATTGAAAAAATGGTAAATATTTTGCCCAAATCTATGTTATTTTAAAGAAATAGTTGACAGTAATAATTATAATAAAGTCATTTAAAAATATATATTCTTTAATTAATACATAACTTTATGTTATTTCAATTTTACATCGCGCTGTAATTGAGTGGCTGTATAGACAGTTGGAACATGGTCCAATAGAAATGTCAAAATAGTACTAGTTTTTAAATATAATTTGACAGCTGTCAGTTGAAAGCGATTCTCCCTAGGGCTGAGATGTATTACTTTCAACCCGCTCCTCAGGCAACTTCAGACCTACTTTCAGAGTGTGAGTAATGAAAAATTATAATTTCGTTATTTCAATGGGACAACGGTACCCCACCTTACCTACCTATTGAATGTTAATATCAAGTACTCATAATGCCATCTAATTGTAAGTAACGAAGTTTTCCACAACACGCTACGACCCTTCAATCGCTTACGAAACCGAAAGCAGCAATTTTCTTCTATGTTGAAAGTACGGAAATCACTGAAAAGATGTCGCTGGCGTTGCGTGCGTTGGTTGCTAAGGTTTCTATGCTTGAACCGAGTGCGAGGGTTACGAAGTTAACTTTGCGAAAGTTGTGCCATCTCTCCTATAGGTGGCCCTGATCTACTAGCTACTTATATACTAGGTTTGAAGTAAATAAATGATCTATTCACCGGTGATCCACTGTTACTACAAAAGAAGCATGAAGGAAAAAATTTAGCTACTCCGCCACAAAAAAGTTTTTAGCTTTATAGAACAGAAGGATGGATTTAATCTAAGCATGATATTTTGAGTTTCTGTGATGTCCGAGAAAAAAATATAAAGAACCTAGTACAAATTTCATTTTTAGTTACCGTCGATTATAAAATCAGAAATTCCGGCATTTTGGAGTCAGTCAGCTCTATTACAAACTTATCTTTTTAGGGCGTCGTTGTAACGTCATTTATTAACTGCCTGATCTATCCTCCCTAATAAACCTGAAGATAACAACAAATTTTATTTTTATTTATTACACTCGTACATTTAGAGCAGTTCCAGAAGTAATATTAGGATTATTTGGACCGCAAGTAATTTTGTAAAGGAGTACCTCAATCCAATTTGAAAATTAGACTTGAAGTGGCAAACACTGAGAGGGGGGTGCTATAAGGTGGGGGATGAGACCCCGGTCGGTATTTACGATTACTGCCGCAGTTTTCACTCCACGGGCTTACGCTTTACGCAACGATCTCGGCGGGATGTCTTTATTTGCGGAAATAATGAGGTTTTCTTGGAGATTCTCTTACTAATGACATTTTCCTTAGATTTTCAGTCTCATTACCTATTTATTTTTATAGAATAAACAGCTAAGAATATAGAACTCTGTATTCTGAGTTATACAGATACATAGCACTGACGAGTATAATGGTCTATAATTTCACTTTGTCGAAACCTGAGCTGTTATACAGTCCTACTTGGTCCTACCACTACTTATACTGGCGGTACATCAAACTGTTGAGATGTCTGTATGACGAAGTGACATAATGTCCGTCAAAGCTCAAAGCATCGAAGCTTGATTTTAAAAGATGTGTTGCGGAAGTTTGTTGTGCCGCTTCTTCTTCCCGGCTCTAACACCTTGGAAGCGGTGGTAGAAAAAAAATTACGTTGTATAAATGTACCCAGTGTACTTACATGCAATAAAATAGTTTTGACTTTGACTTTGAAGCAACAAACAACCTATGCAATTGCTCAAAGCGTAAAAAAGTTTAAAATTTGTTCATTAGCTGTGACCAAGAAGGTTTAAATACCTTCGGTGGCGCGCGCGCTCAATTTTTTGATTCATGGCTGTGACCAACAAATTTAAGCAATTCTGTTTTAGAATATTTAATAGTTACATTTGAGAAACACGAAGAAGCGTATATTTATTTGCTCTTGGTTTTCTAAACGCCTACATGTGCGAGGCCGACTAACGCTGTATAAGCCGATTAGCACCCCACCCAACTCACCCCAGTTCACGTCGTATGAATAGTTTCATAGTAGGTAGTTGGCATTAAATATGAATTGGAAATAACTTGCAAATACACAACACTTAGGGCCTCTTACACCGCTTGCTGATAAAGTCCCGGATACCTTATCTGCAGGTTATCTGACAGATAGCCTGTTTTTTTGGTTTCACGGGTATCTGATTGCATATATCTTATATATTTTATATAGTCTATCACACAGATTTATCTGATAGATTAGTTTATCACTAAGATTACTATCTGTAACAATATCAGGAAGTGGTGAAAGAAGCCCTTAATTTAATATTAAGCCAAAATATTTAGATAAGCTATTATAGATTCGTAGTACGTTCGTAGCAGGGTCTACGAGAAATAACAAATCTCGTAGCACGTCTCCAAAAAGGTGGAATGAAAGGAGAATTTCTTGGCAACGTTTCTGTATGTTTGGCAGGTTCGGACATGCCACGGGGGAAATGGGCACACATAAGGAGTATATACCTACCTTACTTGCTGCTACTTACTTATTTACTTAATGCTATACTTGCTTTGCCTATGGCACTATATTAACTCGAAAACATTTTCACATTTCATTTTTCATTTCATTTCATTTTATTTAATTTATTGGAGCATTTCAGCCTTAGATTAAATTTGTGGATTTATAGCGTGGTGGACTGTAAGCCCATATTGTATACTATGTTCAAGTTTTCCATCTCTACACTGAGAAGGCAGGCATATTACCATCATTTGTTTCTATATATCGGCTGTGTCCTTTCAACGATAAACTAGGATTGATGTCAATAGCTATGGAAGCTTATGTCGCATGTTAGTAACTATATTAACACGTCATAATATCTTTGGCTAGTATAGTGGGTACCTGTAATAGCCTTGTCAATAATTTTACTCCTCGCACAAGGATCAATAAAGGCGCCCGCCGCCGTCAGTCCAGGTGAGTTCAAGTTAGCAATAAAACAGGGCGGGAGTCGACATCATGTGTACAATACAAATAAGGAGTTTTATATATCCTTATAATGTCATCAAAATTTAATTCCGTGCTTTCGCTGGTGATTTGACTTTTTTCTTAGGGGTGAAAAATGTTGCCAAGTCTTTTGTCGTTGACTGGCGCTGATAGTGATTAAAGTTCAATATTGTATGTAACTCCCCTCCGGAACCATTTGTCCACTTTCCCCATCGGTCTACTTGTCCAAACGGTCTACTTTACTCATCGGAAAACTTTTCTAAAACTCGAGTTCGCTACGTTTAAGTGCTCCTGAGTACTCTGTACCCCTGAGACGACTGTCTGGTAAAGAGTTAGGAAAATAATACAAAAAACGTTAAACAAAGCCTAAATGACTCTAGTACGATCTGGGTACGATAAATGGAAATGGCCACGATATGTATGTTTTGGTGGCACGTTCGCTAAAAGCAATCACACTGGAGGCGTTTTCATAACAAAGAATGGGCTCTCCGCGCCGCCCCACATACAGACGAGAGTGAATTGCACTACAGGGTGTAGTTATAAAACAGAAATCGTGCCTAAAAGAGCTCTTTCTCATTTCAGTTTATGGCCTCAATTTGCACATTACAATTTAAAACTTTTGTAGGGCATTTTTATGAAAAGGTTAGAAATATATTAGCCTTTTTTCATAATTGTTCTGCTATTCTTTTATACCTATATCAACTGTTAACGAAAAACCAAGATAATTTTAAATTCTCTTGACTTCATTACTATTTGATGTTCAAAAAGCCTTTTCCCTAATTCGTATCTAATGAGGGTACCACTGGATAATTGCCTCGGGCAAGCTACAAGGTCGACCTCTTCGGCTGGCTTCCTGTTTGATTTCCCACAGAAAGGAAGAACAATTTTTTGTTTTATCGAAGCTTTGAAAACATCGTTAAACTTTATGTTCGGAAGGGAAGCTGAGTCAGGGACGTAATGATCATCAAAGAAGAAATGATATAAGTTCTCTCGGCCTATCAAATAAATTGACAACGGTTCATTTCATGAAAATGTTTACAATTAAAAAATTACTAATAAAGCAGAGAACAACCCCCTCGATTGGAAATATTATTAATAAAATAATATGTATACAAGATAATTTTATTAGATCAAGTCCATTACCATTTGTAGTACAAGTAAGTAGATAATAGTTAAGATAAGTAGGTATATAAGTATATGATATAGGTAGACTAGGTATCTATCTGATTATTAATACGACCCGACCCAACACCGGCAACATATTACATATTATTATGCAGAACAAACAATATGGAAATCGCAAATTTACACTAAATATCTAACTTTTAGGAGACAATGAGTATCGGTGATAAGATGAACTAGCCAAAGATGATGATGATAATAATATATACAAAACGGAACAATATTAATAGTAATATTTACCTATTATTCTAAATCAAATAAATTATTTCTCAACATCGGAAGTCTATTGCCGAATAGACCAAAAAAATCAAACAGAAAAGACGGACGTGCTTAGATGAGTAAACACAGAAACAATAGATAGGTACAACGATGATGTAATTTCTATAGCTTATTTAAAGATATAGAGTCAAATTTGTTAGGCCTATACCCTTAAGCAGAGTAAAGTACAAACATCCTGTAGCTCGGCTGGCAGACATTGAAGTTCATGAATCAAGCCTCGGAATGTCTTTGTTTATGTCAACTTGTTATATCGTTGCATGAAATTTTGACGTCAAAGGTGGGGTGAGTCACGCTTTTGCCTTCACTTTGACTGTCTGTTGAAACTTAGAAGCCATCCCTTCAGTAAATGGATCGATGGCGAGCGGTGGCGGCGCATTCATCATCCAACCCGACTCCAACCAACACGCTTTATATACATTAATTTGTAACACCCCACCCGAGGACATGTGGGTTTATCGTCGCATCATTAAGCTGAAAAATTGGATTCCGTAGGAGCAAATCACCCACGGTACCTTACGCACCCAATATACCAGACCTATATTTAAATTGTCAAAAACATTTATTAGACAAATACATAGGTATATTCTAAAATATACTAGTAGAGTGACATCAATTTGTAGGATAAAAAACGTACTAAATACCTAAAATACAGAATGAATGAAGTATGTGTAGAGTGAATGATAATATTAAAAACATATTGTCTGCTGACATATTAGATCTACAATTTCAGGTTAAACTCACATTCACATATACATTTCATTTCGTCAAAAAGTGTAAAGTGAGTTTTGCCTCTCAAGAGGCGATATAGTATTACATTCTTTTCTACGCGTACTTTTATGCAGGAATTTTTGTTCGTAATATGAGACTGACCGTAATTTATAAAGAGCGCCAATATTAGGGAAGGACAGAATTTTCACAGGGCAGTGATAAATCATTTTCCTTCTTTAGAAGCTTACTTTAGCGAGCATAATATAATGTCGTAATAATATTTGCGCTAATGCTGCCTACCCAACTTCCTCTTTCTATTTATACTTATTACCTTCAATGACTAAAGTGATTCGAATACTAAGCGGTAAATTTTTGGTATCCAAATGGCTTCTTTCACAAACCTTAAAAGCGATTGCGTGATTCGACGGTATTAACAGTATATGGTGAAAGTCAGGTTAGTCTATTTAATAATAATAAAAACCTGCCAAGTGTGCGTCAGTCCATGACGCCACGCAGTGTAGGGTTCCGAATTTCACAGTTTTATTTCCATAGGTAACTCGAAAAGTGTTTATAACAACACAGGATAAGTATACTTACTCGAAATAATTTTGAATGAGTTTCCATCATGGCAATTACGTAGTTGATTACGAGCTTCTAGATGAAACAGTTTAGGAATTACAATCGTTGTTAACGACTTTGTAAGGAAGTAAGTCGCAAATGGTACCGTAGATAAAAATATGTTTTATAATAAAATCACTACCTACTTACGTCATTTAAAAATACTACCGTGGATGCGCGCTGAATATCCCCTCTTTACAGCATGAACTTCTTTTAAAATTTATAAGCGCCTATATATAGGCCGTTATGAAAAAAGGTTTTTATTAGGTACCTGATATTAAACTCTTTTCATTATACTTTTTATTTGTAGAAACTGACTAGTGATTAACTAAGTGAATACTAATTTTTTGTGGTGCACCCATGGTGCACCTTATGTTTATGGGTGGTAAAATAATCTATAAAACTCCCCAACCCCTCTGTAATTTCATTTACATACACAATAATAGGTATAAAAATACAATTCTAACTAAATATAAGGTTAAATTTTTATTTTTAGACAATAGTACCACTACAGACACAAATATACTAAAGATAGGAATCCGCACGAACGTTTAAAACTGTAGAGTCAGAACAATTGGGTGTTCTGGTAACATTTCTGCCAACTCTGCAACGTTACAGACATTTCTGTCGAATGTCTTGAGAATACAAATGACTTAGATTGTAGACGTCAAAATATGTATCTCTACCATGAAGCAGTAACAAAGATCTCTACCTAAAGTCTACCGATACTTAAATGACAAATTAGTAACATAGATTACGTCATTCATTTAATAATTCACTTTTACATAATTTAAACTCATTGTACGGATGTCATTATTTTTGTAAAAGTGATCGTCTTAGAGAGCGTCAGTGGCCCTGGGGATAAGACGCGGCCTGTCATATCGAAAGGTCCGGAGTTCGATCCCCGGTTGGGTCATGTACCAATGGGTTTTTCTCGAAACTTAAGTACATTTACTGACTGCTCTCAAACGGTGAAGGAAAACATCGTGAGGAAACCTGCATACGCCGAAGAAGAAATTCTTAGGCGCATGTGAAGTCTACCAACCCGCACTGGGCTAGCGTGGTGGACTATAGCCCGAACACCCTCGTTGAGAGGGTAGGCCTGAGCCCCAGCAGTGGGGAGATTAATAGGCTGTTGATTGATTGATTGATTGATCGTCTTTAATATTAAAACAAAAATAAATTTCACATTCATGACCACCGAACTGCTTTAGTTTCCCAATAGAGCATTTAGAGTGAAGGCATCCGTATTGGAGATAGGCTGAGAGATGATATACTGAAGGCTGTGTTTTTAAAGAGCTAAGCAGATGTTAAAAAGTTAAAACTGATTATCCATTTAGACAGTCACCTTGGGACAAGTTGAAAATCTTAATTCAACGGAATTTTCCTTTAAAGGCGGTATTACGTGAGTTGAAGCTAAAGTTGAATATACATATTTCGTATTTTTAGAGGCCTATATAATAAATACCCGTGCACAGCTGCGGTACAAACCGGTTATAACCTAGGTATACCGGTATACCTGTCTACCTTACTTATTCAATTCCCGCTGTTTCTGTTGGTATATTACGGTAAAAGTTTAAGAATTTTTCACATACCTGCACTATTATCTTGATAATTTTAAAGAAAAAAAGTTTGTGTATTATTTGAGTATGGTTTGATTATTGATTTGAGTATCATTTTATCTAAAAATATATATGAATAGATACAGCTCTTAGCCGTAGCTCATAAATATTTATTTAGTAATTTATATTACAATCATTTAGTATTTTATTTTTAACGAACTGTTTGTTTCTATTACTATTTAGTTTAATCTTTAGTAGTACGAGTATATATTATTTTTATTACTTACAGTCATTTTATAGACAAGCCTCCCATTTCATAGTAGTACCTATTCCTTCATTACTATAGGTACTTAAATAAATATTTTTAAAGAAACATTTCTAGCCGACCGACCCGTCCATCGTATAAAGAACTATAAATAGAATGAATTATCGTGATCATTATTCGTTATAACAGAAGAGGGAGTGAGAACGATTTGCGTTGACGTTCTTATAGCCATCACTGAGGTTCCCTATTCTCCCCTTAAGAATTCCCCTCAATACCTATTGTATAATATTCAGAGAATTGAAGTAGGTACGGTGGACCAGAGCTCGGTCCACCTTTGTTGCTCTGTGCCGCTTTGTGGCCCTATAAACTGTAAGTTTTTTTTAAGTATTAGGTACCCCCCCCCCCCATATTAACAAAGATCTCCCGTTATATTATATAGTCCATCATCAGCACTGTTAGAAATCAAAAAAATCTGAAAACACTATTCTTAACCATAAAATTATCAAGTATATATGAATCAAAGCTACTTACTAGTATAATGATATATTATAGTTCGTGCACAATCCCTAGTACGCACTGATCATGTGAATATTTGCGCGGAGGTGTAGGCGAGCGCGAGGGCGGCGCAGAGCGGGCGCATGTCGTCGCGACGCGTCGGCAATGCGACTCGCTGGCGAGCTCACCCCGCCCGCGGCCGCGCTACGCCACGCGGCGGGCGGCCTGCGACGCGGAGCTACGAAGCTACGCGGCTAGTGTGGTGGCGTAGATTGCGCTACGATTTCGTAGAGCGGATTTGTTAGGAGAAAAAATCTTTCATTATCTTGGGCCATTTGTAATAATGTATAGTCTAATATGAATAAGATAACCTCTTTAATTGAACTATTGATTGGTAAACTGTTCCCGCGGGAAAATGAAACTTGGTAGGGTGATAGCTTAAATCCTGGATTAACATAACTAGTAGTTCCGTGAGAACAGTAGACCTCGCCAGCCCTTATAAATCAAACCTAAAAGAAACGAACAAAAGTCAACTTTGTAGTTGGAGACAGAAATAGATACTAATGTGACAAAAATTAGCACTTTAAAGCTTAATATTTCGCAAACGGATCCCTGAATCGAAAAATGTTTTTTACACACCCGCGATATTTTTGAAAGACCTATCCAACGATACCCCACACCATGGAATTCACGCGAAAAAAAATTATTTCCCATTTTTCGTATGCAGTTTTATGAACATAATTAAAATTTTCGACTTTCTTAAGTTAATTGACTATTACTCAAAAACTAATTGAACCTACTTAGCCGTCATAGTTTTCCTTTTAACTACGTTATATATGCTACTGCCGTGAATTTTTTTACATTTCCAGAACCAACCATTTAGCTGGCAGGATGTCCCACACTATGGGATTCACAAGAAAATAAAAGTTCACTCCCACTTTGCGAGTATGGTAGGTACTCTAAAAAAAATGTTTTTCAAAATTTTATTCTACTCATTTTGTCGGCTTAATTAATTTATACCTATGCCAAATTTTTGTCAAAATCGGTTGAAAAATGCGACCTGTAGAGAATTACAGACGGACAGAATAAGAGAGACTGACAGACGGACAATAGCATTTTTGGCCAATCTCGAAACTGAGACGCTTCGCTCGCTCGGTCACCTTTTTTTTATCTATTTATATATTTCTTCTTTTTATATATTTACCGCGGTAAACTGTGAATTCATTGTGTTTTGTTTTATTTATTTTTATACATTTATGTTTAAACACAGTCCGTGACTACTTAGAATAGGAATGAATTTTCGAATTATGATGATGATTGTGCAGTGTGGCTGGCGAAACGGAAACCTCCGTGGGAGTCCGACTCGCACTTGCCGGCTTTTTGAACATATAGATACATAGGTATTATATATTCCATTATCATTTGAGTCATTGAACTAATGTGACACAAATGAATAGTCTCAGTCCAATTGAACTGATAATTGAACTACCGACTGAGAAGACGTTTTCTTCTAACATAATAAGTCTGTAAATCAATGAAACATGATAAAGGAAATGTACATTACAAATATCCAGAGCACCAACGGTTTCGTTTCTATACGTTTTGTTTGTGCATAGTAATTATTTATTAGTTCCATGTGACAAGCTCAGAGGGGCGTTCTAGGGATTCCAGAGGGGAGTTTAATGTCTCTCTTCCTAACAATATAATTTAAACAGCTTTTCTTTGCGAGTTCAAGCGAGGTTTCCTGCCATTGTCGTGCGGCAACCCGATATCAAAAAGGCTTTAAAATTGCTTATCCTACTAATATTTTGATGATTTATTATTTTTATTAAAAGTTGTTGCCGTGGGAAAAACTTTTCTACGTGGGTGAAATCGCGGGAAACAGCTAGTGTTCATTTATTATAGTAAATCAAAATTTTTGTCGGTATACAGTTCCGGAGGTTACCTTTAGTTAACAGACTTTGCTGTTTTATTTTTAATTGGATTTAAACAAAACGGAATTTATTTTACAACAATAACTTATTGTTCCGCCAACAAACTAATTCGGATGAATCGTTTACAAAAATCCACCGATGGGTCATGCTCAATTTCGGAACGGGTACCTGGCCCTTAGAACTCCTAGAACTACTGATACTTTTGAATGAAAATCAATAGTTCAATCAAATTATGTAATAGAACTGATGAGACACAATAGTCTCAGTAGTAAGGTCGACCGCAAATCAGTAATTGAACTTCGACATCTGATACAAAAACACACATAAACAGCCGAACATAGAACCTCCTCCTTTTTTGGAAGTCGGTAAAAATTAGTAGAATACAATTGCAAATTTAAATTAATAATCCACCATGATAATGTGTTATATAAGTAGGGTGTCCAGCGGGAAATTTACAAGTTTAAATTGTGTTTGTTAAAAAACTGGCGAGGTGAGGTTAGCAGGTGTAGTACCATTCGAAGCGCAAGATTTGCGGATTCAACAGTCGCCATGAGCCACTGGTCGGGGGCACACCGTTCGTTCGCGGTCCAACAATATTTAAAGTGCGGCGAATCACTGGTTCGTGCGCGTCGCACTTTTTGCACTTACTTCAATATTCATTGAATAAATGATGGACCGAGCACGCACATAATCTGATCGTGGGTGCAAAGGTTTAGGCAAGAAGCGACCATGGTTAACAGGACTTCTCCCGGGCCAATAACATCAGCATCCGTATTGTTAAACTTCAGTTTACAAAAATAAAAAATGAGATAAACTTTGTATTTTTTTTTAAATTTAATTTTAAACTTGTAAATTTCCCGCTGGACACCCTATATATAATACCGGAGGACTATAAAAGGTTTGTACGGGAACAAAAAAATACAGATCAAATTTACATGCCGCGCGGGCAACAGTAAGTATAGTCCCCGCGGAGTTTAATGGCGTCTGTGTTCAATTTCAAGAAACGGTTCATTGATTCGAACAACCGAATCAAACTTTCAAGTTTTTGGACATCTCCAATTCTCCATTAGCTCGCTTACGCACTTAAAGACTGTCAGCGATATGCAAACAATTTGTGACCATATTCATTCAGCCGTCAAGTAATTCCGTGCGGAATTTATGCAACATATAGGTCCTACGATCCTTTTTAATGCGAACGAAGTCGCGGGGCATAAGCTAGTCAACAATAAAATTTTAAGTAAAGATTCCAAAATCAATAATTTTTGACGAACACCAACAATTTTTCACGCGCCAAAATGTTCATTTGTTTTTTTTCTATTAAACAGCCTTCTATTTGCAAGCCAGTTCGAAATTTAAATAAAACTTTGCTACCTACTTAACATCCGATTTCAACGCGCGATGAAATGAATGGGGCCTAAGTCTTAACTTATCTTCTTGTCGTGCTGTAACCGCCGGTTTTTTGTAGGTAGGTATATTTTAAAACTATGATGGGCCTAAAAATGCTTTGTTTCCAAGGCCGTATATACTATTTAAAAAATGAAATGTCAATACTCCGCCAACTCCACGTCCGTATTTTTTTAAAGTAGGTTTTGGCTTGGTAACGAGACCTTTAAGCCATATCTTATTTTGAATTTGAAGTCTTATTTCTTAAATCTATTTAACCGGCGGTTACAGCACGGCCTCCACAAAAACAGAGTACGACGGCAATTTTCACTAAGTTTCCTAACCTCATTAAATCGTGAACATTTGCAATTTACAAATTTGGGAAGGCCGGAAAGAGTTGTTACATGCTTTTATTTTAATTTCCCGAACAATATGCACAACCACAAGCACTTAATTTATAAAATACTATCACAATTACACCATAAACCCGCAATTTAAATAAGTACAATTGGACGTGACACTGGCACAATGTCCAAACCGGACGATTGCCATTAATAAAAAAAAAGCACAGACAGACTACCAGAAGGATACTACGTCACACATTTACAGTACACAGAAGTAATTATTGGCGTATAATGGCAGTGATGATCACGATCAGTCAGTGATATTATAGTAAATATGCCCAGTGTGTGGTTAAAAAAATCTCTGGTTCACTTTGGTTGGTGGCGTCGATCGAGCGACCGAGCGCGTCGAGTCGATTGCCTCCTTCCATGTGTCCTCTGATCTACTCGCCACGGAATAAAAATTGGTAAAGACCAAAGTTGATGAAAATGAAAAGTAAACAAACTAAAAACAGAAAGTGATCAATCATCTACATAGCAGACATGAAGCATTTCCTGATTAACTAAACCAATCCACTAAGTCGTTACGTTTTCTGCATTTCAATATTCTGTAAGTAGCACAATTTTTCCCAGTACATAAACCTAAAATAGAAACCCTCCTTCCTTACACAATGGGATGTCTCAGTAGGTTAGGTACTTAGTTCATTTGTTCATTCAGTTCAGTTCCTTTGGGTTGGAGTGGATAAAAAGGGGGCGACGAGGAAATTTTTTTTGAAAATATTCAGAAATCACGGTTGGAGTGGAGAAAAGGGGGCGCTGAGGGAAAAAAATGTCTGACAGTTAGCAGTCAGAGCAACCCGAAGGTTAGGTTCGTTAGGTTACTGGTGACCCTTGGAGCGAGCGACAATACCTGGAAGGAGTAACAAGGAAGAGTGATGTGTGTCGAGTAATTTTTTCATTGCGTCCCCCTTTGTCCACAATGACCGCAGGAACACAGGTCATTCAGTTAGGCCAGCTCTTTAAGATGGCTGTCTTCAGCTGCTTAGCAGACCTTGCATCCCTGGGCCTGCAGTTTAGCACCAGTTTTTAAAATTCTTATGTTTTATGGTTTTCAGATGGTTGTAAAATGCATGGGCCTCGGCGAGTGATAACATTCTGTCTATTAACAACTGTCCTCCCAACAACACTCATTGTTTTACCTTTATATTTGCGGAACATCAGATATGCTGATGTCATGTATAAAATATCAGACTCTGACGTGATTCAAATACACAAAGGACAATCATCAATATTTTGTGAAAGACATTCCTTAAAAATGAATACGACTTTTAATGCATTCCAAATGAGTGGGAGACCTGAATTATCAGAGAAAAGAAGACATATAAGGCTGAAGAAGTCTATGACTTTACCCGATGATACTTTAGAATACTGGGGATTCTATCTTTTTAAAGGTGCCACTGTTGAACTGAAAGCCTGCTCTCGATATGAAGGCTCCAAGATATTGGTAGTAAAGGGTGACAGAGTATTGAATACATGTGGTATTTTGGAAGGTGATAGGTACAAAAAAGATCCACCAATAGTTATCAATCAAGGGCATGTATTAGTAACATTAGAAAACCCAGATGAAGACAATGATAATAATTCCATTCCAGAACCGTATTTAGATAAGATTATTGAAAACATTAATGGTGAAGAATTGTTTGATGAGACTGAAGACAAAAATTTACAAAATATCAGTTTTCAAGACAATGTTATTCCAAATTCTCATGTGGTGGATAGTAAAATGGAAAAGTATATACAAAAACGAAAGAGATATGCTAGAAGTTTGCCATTGCATAATCCAAACACTGTTCTAGATGCGGGAGTAAACCATGGTGGTAATGCCATCAGCACTACAAAAACACCTCAGGATAGCTCAGTCTCCAGTTTTGAGAATAGTTTGCATGAGTGCTATCATGACAACATGATATTAAACAAATTCTTTCCTAATTCTATATTGTGTAACAGTACAAAGTATTTGGAGAAAACCACTACACTTAAACTTGTTCATGATGTTACAGTAGATGGCTATTACTATTATATATTTTATAGTGATAATGATATTGTAAGAAACAACATTCATGTCATTTTTGATATCCATAAGCCGACATTCCAATATTTAAATATGACTGATTCAAAAATATGTGTTAATAAAACTGAATGCGAATTTCAAGTAGGGCTTTTTAGTGATGAATTGGTGATTGTGGAAGTACCTACAAAGGAAGGTTTGAAGAACGATGATGCAGATTTCTTCATTCTAATTTCTGTCTGCCAACCTCGAATGTCTATTTATATAGTTTTCCCAGTATCTGTGCTTTTGCTGGTACTTATTTTTGCATTTTTATGATACTTGATTAAAGTTTTCCTTTATTATAAATTGATCAAAGTGAACATTATCAGAAGTGTGATATTAGTCTATTAAGAATGTTATTCCTTTAGATCTTTTTACGTACGTACCTGTCTTGTTAAATTAAAATATAGATACTTATGTATGTTAAAACTTTAAGATGTTGTCTTGTGTGTAAGCTCTTTGTTGTTATTTTATGTAGTAGGTAGTATTAGAAAATAAATAGTAATCTTTAAAATCTTTGACCATTTTTTATTTTAAAATGCTTTTTCATGTAAAGGATTTAGATATTTGATTATTGAACAGTTCCACGATTTAATACTTGCATTATCAATTAGGTACCGCTTAATTTATTTTTAAACGTGTACAAGTCGTGGAGTATGATGCGTGACTTAGGTATAAAGAGTTTAACACAATTTGACGATATTCGGCGCTAATAAGGTCCATAGCAAATGCATATAGATAAGTAGGTATAGCTAATAATATGCGTCATCTTGGCAGAGCCAGTCAATTGTATTTAGTATAGGTATTAGTGAAGCATCATTCAGAGCCAAGGCCTCCGATTTGAAATCTGACTATGCAGAAGAAATGTACCTATTATGTAACTATAATAAAGTTAGGGGTCTATTGGTGGCTCTGCTAAGATGACGTCACATTGGGAGAGCCACGCCATATCTCAAAAACTACAAAATTCTGTAAATGCAGAAGTGTACCTACACATATCCAAAATTCAGAAAGTACAGGCTTGCGTGTGTGGATTTGTCCAAAACACTACAAAACTTACGGTTTTCAAGATATTTAGTGGCATCTGTAGGGTACATTTTGCGGCGTTTCGTGAACCAAAGATTTCCTCTGGCAGGATTGGTCCTTAGGACCCAAAAATAGATTTAAGAAGTGGAGCCACCAAGATTTCTGATGTAAGTTTTGGGGGGGGGAGTCCTCAGCCTAATCTTGATACCTACATCAGTTAAGCTACTAGGTCAAGTTTGGTATCATTTTCGTATGAATTAAGGATGCCGAATTCATTTAAGGAATCATATTCGTACAATTCAGAAGTAAAAACACCTAAAATGATTTTTTTCCTTGCCTATTTTAAACAGAAAAAAATTCATAACTTAAACTTAACTTGGAATATTTGAACAAAATTGAAACTTTCTGAGAGCCCTACTATTCTTTTATATATAAAAAAATAAAATAAATGAAAAATCTGTAGGAGTGTAGTAAAAATATATAAAAGTTCATTGACTGTCCTAAATACTCAAATTTAATAAAAATTAAATAAACTTGTTTATTACCTTGGAATGGTAGATTTCGGTTTGCAAAAATATTATATACATATAACTATAATTGACCGAGCGAGCGAAGCGTCTAAGTTTCGAGATTGACCAAAAATGCTAATGTCCGTTTGTCCTTCTGTCTTTCTGTCTGTAATTCTCTACAGGTCGCATTTTTCAACCGATTTTGACGAAAATTTGGCATAGGTATAAATTAATTAAACCTAGAAAATGAGTAGAATAAAATTTTGAAAAACATTTTTTTAGAGTACCTACCATACTCGCAAAGTGGGAGTGAACTTTTTTTTTCTGGTGAATCCCATAGTGTGGGATATCTTTGGATAGGTCTTTCAAAAATATTGCTGGTGTGTGAATACCATTTTTTCGATTTAGGGATCCATTGGCGAAATATTAAGCTTTAAAGCGGTAATTTTTGTTAGTCACGTGTCCCCCCCCCCCTGCCAGCTAAACGGTTGCTTCTGGAAATGTGAAAAAATTCATGGCAGTAGCATATATAACGTAGTTACAAGGAAAACTATTACGGCTAAGTAGGTTCTATTAGTTTTTGAGTAATAGTGGATCGACTTATGAAAGTTGAAAAAATAAATTATGTTCATAGAACTGCATACGTAAAATGGAAAATTATTTTTTCCGCGTGATATCCATGGTGTGGGGTATCGTTGGATGTGTCTTTCAAAAATATCGCGGGTGTGTGAAAAACATTTTTCGATTCAGGGATCCGTTTGCGAAATATTAAGCTTTAAAGTGCTAATTTTTGTCACTTTAGTAGGTACTTTTTCTGTCTCCAACTACAAAGTTGACTTTTGTGGGTTTCTTTTAGGTTTGGTTTATAAGGGGCGAGGTCTACTGTTCTCACGGAACTACTAGTTAAAAAACGGTTGTGCATTCCGTATTTAGCCAATTCAGGCCTTTATTTTTACTTCGACTATTTGAAATAGAAAAAAATCATAACTTAAACTTAACTTGAAAAATTTGAACAATGAAAGTTTCGGAGAGCCCTACTATTCTTTTATATATAAAAAAATAAGATATTAAAAAAATCTGCATGAGTGTATTAAAAAAAAAGTCAATTGACGATACTAAATAATAAAAAATATATAATAAAGTCCAATAAAATAGCAATAAATATCTTCTTCAAGAATTGTGCTATCAAATGCAAAAAGAATTTTACAAATCCGACAGGTAGTTCTAGAGATAAACGCGTTCAAACAAACTCATTAATTAGTATAGATTACGCTCCATTCGCACCATTATAAAATTTCTTTTTTTAAATTCCCGCGTTTTTACTATAGGTTGATGCAAATATTATTCCAGAATTGAATTGCCCATCTTTGATTTATACGAAAATGATATCAAACTTGACTTAGTACCTAAACTTACGCAGTTATATACCTAAGACCTGGCTTAGGCTAAAACCCCTCCTCCCTCCACCTGCATCAAAAATCCAGGTGGCTCCACTTCTTAAATCCATTCTAGGAACACAAAGATCTATCCTGCCAAAGGAAATCTTTGGTTCATTAAAAGCCGTATTTTGCCCTTTTTTGTCGTGTAATGCGACTAATTGGACTTCATTTTAAAATGGTTCGTGTAATATAACACAGCAAAGGAAGGAACTGGTTCCTTCCTTTTTCTTTGCTGGACTTTGGCTTGACACACTGCCGCGTGTCTAATCACGCTGTACCAAACTTCATCAAAATCTGCTCAGCTGTTGCGGTGTTCAGTAAAATTTTTGGACTTGTATTAATTTCCTGTAATAAGGCTTTAGTTTCCTTTAGTAGTTTTCTACATACCTACCGGTTTCGTTTGGTGTCTTTAAGGTAATAAAAGTAGGTTTTTAATAAAACCGATGAACATTCTTGTTATTTGTAAGTTCCCTAAGCATACTTATTTACAAAGGAACCTTAATTATCTATTTCGACAAAACTCACTAATACTTTGAACAAAAATTTATTCCAAAAATATAAATAATTCGAAATGAACATAAAAACCATGTAGAAAACAAATTTAACGTGTAAAATGCAAAAGCAATATGGGAATACAGGATACAACAAAGGCCTGTCAAAAGAAAGTGAACTAGGAAATTTTGATTTAATATTTCCACATAGTTGTGTCCAAAGTGCGTTTCAACGGGCTCAGTAGATAATCGGATATTCTGTAAACAAAATTTATTTTATTGAGTACAATATTTATGAGAAATTAAGGTTCCGATCGGGAGTGGAGCGCTACAATTTCATGTCAATAACAATACAATATAGGATATTTCATTATATTTATTTACCGTAATACAAAAACAGTTACCATATTATGTACAACTGGAAAAAACAGTTACAATACAATGTTTCCTTCTAGTACTTTTGTGATTGAAATAGCCTCTCCAGTACCCGATGAGACCTCTCCGCAATCGGCAGAGGGGCCTGCGCGGAACGGGGGCCATCCGGCCGAGCCGGTCTTATTCCTAACTATGTATATTAAACTTATATTGATACGTCTATAGAATAATGTATTCATTAATAATTAAACTAAAACGAATATATCGGTCCAAATGAAATGAGTTCCAATAAAAAAAATCGGCACAGCGGTACTTGGGAGTCTTCTCCTAATACTCACACCTTATAAATATCGCAATAGAACGCAGGACACAAAGTATAAACGGGGAAGTCGCGGTCCCCCTAGATGAGGTTGGCCACATCGCTGGGCATTTCCGTAATAGTTGTGTGGTAGAAGTCCTCAATGTCCTTCAGGGCTCTCTTGTCCGCTTCAGTCACGAAGTTAATGGCGATGCCTTTACGGCCGAAACGACCACCTCTTCCAATCCTGAAATAATACACATTAAATTATAAGATTACAAAATCAGACAGAAATCAAAGATTTGTAACGCTATATTTGCAGACCATCATGACCAACTACCATTCCCAGCATGAGCTTTATCTATCTTGACTGCAGCTGTGGAGGTGCATACACTGTCCCCTGGTATACAGGTAGCCTAGGGGTCAGGAGTCCAAACCGTTTTGCCGTTTCTTTTTGTACAACCTATAATGTATTCTATTATTTTCACCGCTAAGTAATTCGTATCAATTGTACTTTCTTTAAAATAAATTATTATATTAATTATACTTACAATTTGACAAATTTAATTAACACAAAATGTATTTACCTGTGGATGTAGTTCTCGCGGTTGGTGGGCAGATCATAATTGATGACGCAGGACACTTGCTGCACGTCGATACCGCGGGCCAGCAGGTCGGTAGTGATGAGCACTCGGGACGAGCCCGTGCGGAACTGCCGCATAATCACCTCGCGCTCGCGCTGGTCCATGTCGCCGTGCATGGCCGACACGGTGAAGTCACGCTCATGCATGGACTCAGTCAGCCAATCCACCTGTAATAAGCGTCCAACTTATATAAATGCGAAAGTGCGGATGTTTGTTTATTACTCAATCATGCCAGGTTGAACGGATTTTGATGATACTTTGTACAGCTCTCGTCTGGAATAACATATACCCTACTGTTAATTACGAAATGTTGACTGGTATATTTCCGCGCAGACGAAATAGAAATAATAGTCAAGTACTCAAGTGTCATAGCATTGTAGTTCCAGAGTTTACCTCAATCACCAGACGATGATAAATATATAGGGGTAGAATTACCTAGACTTATTTTAAACTGATGGCCTATATCAGCAGCATGATGATGATTTAGTACACAATGTGAATGAGAAACAATCCGTATTTGTCATATACACACACATATATTTTCGTCAACATTAATATTTTCTTGTCCACATTACGAGAAAATGAATGCTCCATTCCAGTGTTCGATGTTTCATATCATCACCATCATATCAGCCTATAGACGTCCACTGCTGGACAAAGGCCTCCCCCAAGGATCATCACGACGACCGGTCCGGCGCTAACCTCATCCAGCTGGGTCCCGCGACCTTCACCAGTTCGTCGGTCCACCTTGTGGGAGGCCTGCCTACACTGCGTCTTCCGATACGTGGTTGCCACTCGAGAACCTTTCTGCCCCAACGTTTCTACGAGCGATGTGCCCAGCCCACCACTTCAGCTTCGCATGCCATTTCAGCTTCGCAATTCTTTGAGCTATGTCGGTGACCTTGGTTCTCCTTGCGGGAGGAGATGTTTCATGTACTTTGTTTCAATTCATTACATTTCTCGGAAATAATGTAACTTTATGTGCAAGTTAAAGATATTGAAAACGTTACCTTGCGGCGAGTGTTGCAGAAAATCACAGCCTGAGCGATGGAGAGGGTATCATACAAGTCGCACAGGGTCTCCAGCTTCCATTCCTCCATTTCGATTGAGATGAAGAATTGTTTAATACCTTCCAGAGTGAGCTGGAAGTATTAATTAAAAGTAAAATGAGGAACAGAAATTTAAATTGTGTGCATAGGTATTGTTATTAATTTTTAGAAGTGATGTGCAGAGTTGATTTACATGGCATTGTTCCAGCTCAACAATTCAATGTTTGGTTATTTTATAACAATAGAATCAGCAACAAGACAGAAAATCTTTCATTGACTCATTAAAATATCTTGGCAGCTCCCAAGCAATTTAATTATTTTAATTACACAATCACAAACATATTTACCTCCTCTTTCTGCACAAGAATGCGAATAGGGTCTCTCATGAAGCATCGGGACACTTCAAGCACGTCGTCAGGCATGGTAGCAGACAGTAAGATGACCTGAACATCTGCCGACAGCATCTTAAATACGTCATGGATTTGATCTTTGAATCTGAAATGGGAAAAAAACATTTACATTGGATGTTTTAAATCTGAAAAGGAGAAAACACATTTACCTACCTACATAGGATGTTTTTTACTTATTTTACAGTCATATTAATGATGACTCACCCTCTTGACAGCATCTCATCAGCTTCGTCCAGCACAAACAGCTTGATAGTATTAGCGCGCAGGGCGCGGCGAGTGATCATATCGTACACACGCCCTGGCGTACCCACTACCACATGCACCCCACTCTCCAGCTGACGAATATCTTCACGCACATTGGTTCCCCCAATACAAGCATGACATTTAGCATTCAAGTGATCACCAAGAGCTATCACCACCTAAAATTATTAAAAATTAAGCATTAATGCCGGCCAAGTAAACAATAAATACAAGTTGCTTAGACTTGACACTCGTGGAAATAATTTCTATGGTAGGTAGTTAAACAGTTATTGATATAAATATAGGTATACAAAAAAACGTAGGTAGATTACCTTTTGGATTTGTTGAGCCAACTCTCTAGTAGGTGCTAGAATAAGCGCTTGGCACTCACGAAGAGTAGTATCAATTTGTTGCAGAATTGAAATAGAGAATGTAGCAGTTTTGCCAGTACCAGACTGGGCTTGGGCTATAACGTCGCGCCCCTGGATGCACGGCATGATGGCGCGCTGCTGGATCGCAGACGGTTTCTCAAAACCATAAGCATAGATTCCTCTCAACAATTCCTCTTTCAAATGCATGTCATCAAAGCTTTCCACGACTTCATGCCAATTAGTGTCCAGTGCCCCTTCCGGCTCCATACCCGGAGGTCCATCGTAGTTTCCCTGATCTTTTGACGGCCCATTCTTGGAATCCTCAGGCCAATCTTCTGATCTGTAAATCAATTGAGAAGCCATATTGGTGCGGAAGTAGAGATTCAAATTATAGGCACCTATTAGTAATAATGCGCAAATAAAGCTAGAAAAAGTTACAAGACAGAACCTGGAAAAATCATTAAAAATTGCAGTAGCGTTACTGTCAAAATGGCATTTCGTTCATATCATATGCGCCACTGAATTATTGAGCAATATTTTGAAATACACGACAGAAACTGTATGGAACATCACATTACATACCATTGAAGATATAAAATATTAGAAGGAAAATAACACGTGCACCATGCCGATAATTACTAATGTTCTGCCAGCGGCCAGCGCCATGTTGGCAATCGGCGACCGTGGAGAATAAAAGGAAATTTAGCAAATATAGCAAAAAGTATGAAACAACTGAACAATGCTTAAAATCCGTGTTTAATAATGTACATTATTAGCTTAACTTCCATTCTAACAAGCTTGAATTAACACAGAAACTAGACTTACCTTCTTTCAGGTGAATAAGACATGTTCCAATCGCGGTAGCTGAACGGAAAAGAACTAGCAAGGTCAAGTTAAGTTTTACAAAAGCTTTTTTTTAGGTAATGTAATAAACTGTAGATGGCGGTCTAATTTGTTTGATAGCAATTTCAATATTTTTTTGTATGATTTTTAAAATTGGTTAGAATTTTGTAAATGTGCTGTATCACCAGAAGATGAGTAATACTAAATTATTAGGAAATAAAACAACGGAAGTACGTGAGACAATTGCAGAAATTTGCTATGGTACGGATGCGTTCCAAGAAAATTATTTTTGGTTGAATGTTTGTTCAGCACTGTGTTCAGGCACCAACACCAATTCGGTCCGACTCTCTGGAGTGATGCAATTTAGTATTTTAAAAAAAAAATATTATCAAATGCACAAAATGTGATCAATTCTTTAGTATACAAATTTTTACTTACTTTATTTTTCTGTAGTTTACAAATTTCCCTTTTTTTCTCGATTTACATAACTTTGCATGTTAAGTGAATTGACACGGAGAGAAATTAATACAGGAGTGAGAATTTGTATACATACTACAGAATCGACCACATTTTGACCAATTGATAAATTAAATTTTAATTATTTTAAATAAAATACTTAATTTCATGATATTCCTTTCATTTGAGATGCTATGTTAATTATGAAAAAATAATCCTTATGATTCATCCTTTTAACCGTTATCATAAAATACATGTGGTTATTTTTTTCCAATTTGGCGGGTTCGATTCCCGGCTGAAGCAGGAGATTTTTAAAAAATCTGTGAATGCAGTTATACTTATTATTAAAAATAAAACCATATCCTCTTTCAATAAAATATCCTATATTCAATATTTTATGTACTTTCCCTGCGTGTGGCATCGCCGTGGGACGCCCTGTTTACATGCGCTGCACGCGCCACCTGCCTTCACCGCACGCACCGACCTCCACCATACAATCCGTTGCGTGCGGTGCGGCCAAGTCGACGCTCTTCTTTATTGGAATTGTTTATGGATTTCAAATTAATATCATGAACGCAGATTTTCACGTTTGTTACGTTGGCAGTATTCCACTTCCTGTCGTGTCTATGCATGCGCTGCCATTTTGGAACGGCAGTGCTTTTTGTTCGTGTGGAGCGTTTGCTCGTTGCGAAGAGTAAATTGTGTTTTAGCCAAGTGTAGTTTTATTTTAATTGAACTCAATCAAAATGAGCTGGCAAGATTATGTCGATAAACAGTTAATGGCATCCAGATGTGTTACAAAGGCTGCTATTGCCGGTCACGATGGGAATGTCTGGGCCAAGTCAGAATCCTTCGAAGTAAGTTTTTCGTTACGCTAGGCATTATGTGATCAGTGAATTGATAAAAACAACTTATTTATCGGTGCAATCGTGTTCCAAGTGCATAATGTTTGTGATACATACAGTGTTTGTCAAATACATGGATGACGAATTTATTTCGGCAAGATTTACAAGATGGCGACATGTGGTGGAAGCCTATTCAAATTAGAAACGTGATTTTTAAACCGTGATGACGACTGATAACTAACAAATTATTGGAATTAGTCATAACCTACACATAGCTTGAGATTGGAAGTTAATTTGTTCTTACTCTTTGTATAAAAGCTCTTTAGATAGGTAAAAAGCAAGCCGGCCGGTGTAGATTTGCCGAATAGGGGCCGACGCTAATATGCCATTGATTGAAATGAAATTTCTTTGTCACGCTTATGTGTGGTCTTTTACCAAATCTAGAGATATACCTACATACATTTGACCCGAGAAACACTACCTACTTGGTCTCAGAATCCTATTCCTGACATTACATTGAATTCTAAAGGCACATGCACATAGAAATTGTTTCCTAAAATTTGACATTTTCAAAAATAATTACTATGAGCCTACCTATGAACCTGTAGCATCCGGAAGAGAACAGTACCACTCCCATCATACTGTACCTGGTCACCTCATATTGACTTTGTTTTATAAATCCATATTATGGGCAGGTGGCTTTCTTTTTGCATTATGTATATTATTGTTATCTTATCATATCAGCGCCAGGAAATCAACCCATAAAGGTACCTAACATTCACATTACGCAAATGACATTGTACGCCTGTCACATTGGGTGGATCAGTATTACCAAGCCAAACCAGTGTCAAATATCTTGGAATGCATCTGAATAGAAGGCTTAAATGGGCAAATCATATTGAAGCAAAGTGAAATGTAGCAAATATAAACTATAAGGAATAAGAAACTACTGGTAGGAAGACAATCTCCACTCTCTCTGAACACCAAATTGCTCATTTATAAATGTATCATAAAACTGATATGGACATATGGCATCGAGCTATGACAATCAGCCCCTAATTCAAACTTAGAGATCCTGCAAATGTTTCAAAACATTGTCCTGAGAACCATATGCAATGCACCATGGTTAACACGCAATACAGAAATCTATGCCAACTGTAAAGGAAGTCAAAACAAAAGGTTAAAAAATATAAGGAAAGGCTTGCCACTGCCAGTCAATCAAACATCATGGCTATAAATTTGCTAAATCCAGATGCAGAGATCAAGAGCCTTAGAGATGGTTGATAATGAGCCTGGACCAAAGACACTAATTAAGTGACTTCCGTAACCGGCCTTGATATTTAATGAAATAACTACCTAAAATCTGATTATGGCTCCTACAGTCAATGGCAGATAAATTCTGGTCAAAAAATCTATCTCAAAAAAAGTTTCCTCAAAATCTGTATATGGAAGTTTTTTGGTGTGAACAATTCTTTTTGCATTTAATAGCGTTTCGTCCATTCTCAAATTGTCCAAACCCAAAATGTTGTAAAAGTCTAATTATGTTCTAGTCTCATTTTGCCCAAGTCATTTGTCCAAAAACTAACATTTCGTTTTTATTGGCATGTAATAATCTGGGCGACTGAAATAATAAACTTGGCAGCTAATAATTCAAATTCAAGGTATCTAACCTAACCCACCCAGTTCAATATACCACCAGTAAGTAGGTAGGGTAGTAGTTTACTCTGTACAGCAAGCAAGTTCTATACATCGAAAGTTTTTTATTGCTTTCTTGGCCAATTTTCGAGATGTTTTATTTATAGCCTATAAATAAATAAATATGTTGGCCAGGGATACACTGTCACTATACAAAGTTTTTTCAAATATGGTTTTGTGTGTTGCCTGAATAGACGGAACATTACCTAACATTAACAAAAATGCGTACCTATTTTGTTAATTTTTGTGTCATCAAAAAATGTTTAAAACAATGAAAACTGAAAAGGTTCAATCATAACATACAATAATTTATTCTTTTTACTATGAATCTCTATCATCAAAATCATCACCTGAAAATATACCTGGTTATGTTTATTTTCATTTTCGTTAGGGATGTAAATTTTGAATTTGACCCATATACCTAGACTAAAACATAATTGTGATAGGAAGTATGATGAACCTTCATCATCATATCAGCTAAAAGATGTCCACTGCTAGTAAAGGCCTCCCCCAAGGATCTCCACGACAAACTCCTCCATGATAAACCTTATTAAGATAAGAATGTTGATGATTTGATTACTTTCACATAAACTATGATTTGAAGGAAGGTGTAACCAGTTCAAATTAGGTATTTAATTCACAATGTTACCTAGATAATGAGACGTTTTCCAGGCTAACTTACTTACAAATCATAGATGGTACTAAGGAATATGTGTATATAATATTTACCATTTTTAAAAATCTGGTTTGATTACTCAGACTTATCGCATTACCTAGTATTTGAAAATGTAATAATTTCTTTGAAATAAGTTTCATTATAGATGAAGATGCTTTTACAGGGCTCGCTTTGTAATATTTTGTGGGGTGAAGAATGTTTGTAGGCTGGATGTGGTGCAGCTTGAGCACTCATTAATATTTGTGTTAGTGAAATCAAATAAGCTATACATTGCAGTAACTTGTTTACACTGCATGGGGCCCCATGCAGAACTCGCACTGAACTTCTACAATCATGTGTTCATATTTTTTAAAAATGTTATATATATGAAATATTTTAAATTTTATATATATTTCAAAGTATACATTTGCTTGTATTGAATTCTACTTAATACATTTTCATGTCTAATACTAACAGAGATGTACAAAATGTTTTTAAAAAAGCATTTAAATACAAAATGCGAAATTGTACTATTTCAAATGCAAAATACCAAATAGTTTAGCGTTTTGTATTTCAAATGTATCTAAATGCAAAATAGGTATTTTCAAAATACTTAAAAAAAAATACCTTTTGGCCAAATCTCAGATATTTTTATTTATTTTAGGTATTTATCATGAGAAATAGAGACAATGCCGAACCGAAACGAAAAACGTCTTATAACATGCCACCTTATGCATGACATTTTGGTCATATTTATCAGTCTCTATCGGTCAAATTCGGCAATACAAGCGTCATTCGTTCATTTCATTTTGTTTGACTGGTAATGTTGACAATGTTGGCTAAACTTAATCACAAAGTATTTTGCATTTTGAAATGAATATTAAAAATGCAAAATACATCTCGAAAGGTATTTCAAATAAAATACAAAATGTTTTTTACTGAAAGGCATTTTAATGCAAAATACAACAAAGGTATTTTGTATTTGCATTTTAAATAGAAGTACATTGTACAAATGTATTTCAAATAAATCGCATCTCTGAATACTAATACTCAAATCCCCTACAAAGAGTCCGCCGCTGCGAATCTTTTGGTGTCATCATTTTTAGGGCTTAGTAGTATTTCTATACATATTAAAGTTCGCTGATTCCAGGATTTATGCTATCACTGTGCCAAGTTTCATCAAAATTAAGTATTTTCCTCGCGGGAAAAGTTTACCGCGGTAAAAAGTAGCCTATATGCTATTCCAGGATAATAATATAAGCTATAACTGTACCAAGCTTCATCAAAATCCGTTGAGCCGTTCGTATAAAGCAGAGTTATAAATGGTGGTTAGATTTGACATTTCTGTTATTGTCTGTATCTTTTCTGGGTCTTTTTCTGGCCCGAAATGTATTGTTGTTGGATGCGCCACAGGTACGCGTCTTGTGAAAATTTCAGCTCGCTACGTATCACCGTTGCGGAGATACAGCCCTTTGAACATCGGACAGACATACAGACGGACAGACGGCGTAGCGAAAGCAATAGGTTTGCGTTAGGAACGGAAACCTAATAAGGAACCCTTAAATAGGATCAATTCGTTGTGTGTCTGTCAAGAGTTCAATACAATTTTTTTCTCAGGAACTCGTGGAGGTATCAAGTTGAAATTAATATCAAATAGGTACTCCGGTCTGCAGGCCCTTAGATAGAGCCGTGAAAAAAATCAGACTTAATTAACGCACTTCAAAGATATGGCCGTTTTTCGAGTAACTTTGTAACTCAAACCTATGGGGTACTTCCCATTGACCTAGAATCATGAAATTTGGCAAGTAGCAAGGTCTTAAAGCGCAAGTAAAGGAAAAAATCCGAAAACCGTATATTAGTAGTTACATCACAAAAAATTGTTTTTTTTTTCTTGTATGTACCAACAAACTTAACTTTGCGTATGAGCAAAATTACAAAGGACATTGGCGAAATAACTGTTGAAAGATTCTACTTCTAAAGGTCTAAGCCTGGAAATAAAATCACAAAATGAATAACATTTGACCATTAGCTTAACACGTGATCTAGCATTTGACAATTTATTTATCCCTTACGGGAAAGACAAAGGAATCTTAATCTATACAGCCAAGTCTGAGGTTATAATAATAATAAGCCTTTTTATTTGCACATATTTGCATTACAAAATTGTTAGTAACTATAGTTAACTATATTTATTTGGTAGTTTAGTTGGTAGTAAATTATTGTCTATGTTGCTAATGTGGACCCCTCTTTGGGTGAAGGCCACCTCCATCTCTTCCCATAACTTTCTGTTGTTGCCTGTTTGAATCCAATCGTTTCCTGCATATTCTGTGATATCTGCCTATCGTCTCATTGGCCTGCCTACACTCCTTTTACCTGTTGGTCCCTTCCATTTTGTGGTTTGTATGTATGGTCCATCTGTTGACGTTGAGGCGTGAGATGTGGCCGGCCCATTGCCACTTTGATTTAAGGGCTTGTGTGAGTGCATCAGTGAGCTTTATCTTTTGTCTGATTGTTTCACTTCTTATTTTTGTGTAATTTTCAGATGTTTACGATGATTCTTTCCATAGCTCTCTGTGTTGTTATCTTTTGTTTTGATTTATTTGTGAAGATCCACGTGTGACAACCATACAGTAGGCAAGGCAAGATTTAATAAGAGGCAGGTATTGATCACATTTCATTTCAAATTTTCATGTCCATAGAGTAAATTCCTTTTAATATTTCTTTAAATAACCAAAATTTCTTCCAGGTTATATTGGTTCACCTTTCGATTTCTTCCTCATTGTTTAGTTTGCTAAATGATACTTGTTTACCAAGGTGTATGTAATTGTTCACATATTCTATTTTGTCTCTGCTTATGATGATAGGTATTTTGTGGCTGTTGGTCATTAACTTAATTAGTTAGTAGTAGTTAGTCTACTGGCGTTCATCTCTAAACCTGCTTTGGGCTTTCTTGGTCAAGTCTGAGGTTATGAATCATGAACTTTCTGTGCTGATAACGACTTGTGATTGCCATTTCACATCTCTATGTTCATGCACAAGTATTTATAACACAATCATCATATTATGCAACGAGTTTTATGATCGAGATCGAGTTTTATGTGCATATGTCTATTAATATTAAACTATTAATCTAAGGTCATCAGATTAATGGCCAGTACCTACTTAACATGATATTTTACCGACAGTCTAATTTTAAATCTATTCATCATCAACAGCCTATTAATCTCCCCACTGCTGGGGCTCAGGCCTACCCTCTCAACGAGGGCGTGCGGGCTATAGTCCACCACGCTAGCCCAGTGCGGGTTGGTGGACTTCACATGCGCCTAAGAATTTCTTCTTCGGCGTATGCAGGTTTCCTCACGATGTTTTCCTTCACCGTTTGAGAGCAGTCAGTACATGTACTTAAGCTTTGAGAAAAAACCCATTGGTACATGGCCCAACCGGGGATCGAACCTCGGACCTTTCGATATGATAGGTCGCGTCTTATCCCCGAGGCCACTGACGCTTTTTTGAATTTTAAATCGATTAAGTATACCGATATCATTTAGGTAAAGTCGATAAATGAGAACTCGAATGATATACACATATGTCACTGTGTTAATCACTACTGTCGTTAACAATTCTTGTTGCAATTTACTTCTAGTACAAATTGAAATGCCTCGAAATAAGATATCTATCATTGGTAAATGGTTAGAAAAGTACCTGGAACTTATTTTTATAGAACAACACATACATAATACATATCGTCACGCTATGTCCCTGGCGGGGTAGGCAGAAAGAACGGAGCGCCAAGTATTGCGATCCTGGCACACCTCTTTCGCTTCGCTCAGTCTCATAATTTCTTCATACACGCTCGCCGTGGGATGCGAGTGCTCTCTACGTGTCCGTCTGTGAGCACCCGCTTTATCTGATCCTCGTATGTCAGTCTAGGTCGTCCCCGGCTCGATATCACATTCGCTCGATATATTCGCGTCGTCATTCGTTCATCACTCATTCGCTCAACGTGTCCGAACCAACGGAGCATGCCTTTTTTCATCTTAATGATGACACTTTCATTCGGTCCAGCCATACTGTGTATCTCTTCGTTGCGTATCCGGTCGGCCAAGGTAACGCCGCACAGCTTACGTTACTAAAAGAAATAATAAAAAATAAACACTGCACTAATAAACACACTATTTACATTTTAACTACATGAACGAGTGAACTCTAAAAATGAAATTTATTAATTTAGATTAGGATTGAATATTATAATTATTAGGCAGTAAAAAACAGTACTGCAAATCATAAAATACGTCGTGCCAACGCAAGTTTTGTTAGAGTTACGAACATTTAGAGGTCTGGTAATATTGTAAGGTCTTGTAATATTGTTATCAGTCTCGTTTTTGAAGAGTATATTGTTATGTAGTTCAGTGTTATCTTGTTCGCAGATATCAAAAGATGAAGTCGCGAAAATAGTGGCGGGTTTTGAGAATCAATCACTCCTGACGAGCGGAGGCGTGACGATAGCGGGTACGCGGTACATCTACCTCAGTGGCACAGACCGCATCATACGCGCAAAACTTGGCAAAGTCGGCGTACACTGCATGAAGACACAACAAGGTGAGTTTAACACTACTAGCTTATGCCCCTCGACTTCGTCCGCGTTAAAAAGTATCGTATATATCACTAATTGTTGCCGGCGTGAAATAAGTTTTATTCCACGGGAGCAGTTACGGTGGGTCTGCAGTGAGTTTATCGATATTATTCCTGAAATTTCGTTCAGTGGTTTTTAAGCTTTTTCCCGTGGAAATAGATTTACTTTACTGTAGGAAAATTAACTTACGTCCGAGCGTGAGTACCACATAACCCACAGAGAAGTAATTTTTGAAATCGGTAAATTTCCATACTCCTTTTAGGGATCCCATAAGTGTGGGGTATCGTTGGATAGGTCTTTCAAAAATATTGCTGGTGTGTGAAAACCATTTTTTCGATTTAGGGATCTATTTGCGAAATATTAAGCTTTAAAGTGTTAATTTTTGTTAAGAGTCACAAAACAAATTGTTTCTACAACATATCGATTATCTGTTTTATACATATGAAATTGAGCGATACTTAGCAAAAACAACCAGCAATTTTTTACCAAATTTAGCGTTATAATTCGCAATAATTCGACTAAGTGTATAGCCCGGACGTCTACTGTCCCGTTCGGAACTATTTCAGAAGTGCGACCAGAAGCGGTGATGTACGATAGTGCCACATGTCATTTGTGCAAAGTATCATTAGTGCGAAATACGAGTGTGCGATGTACGATATTGCGACATGTCATTGTGCGAAGGTTCGTTCGTGCGAAATACTAGTGTGCTGGTTAGTCCATCTAGTTCTACTATTAGTTCTATGATATAACCACAGAATACATAATAGTAACA
The DNA here is from genome assembly GCA_949699065.1 of Metalampra italica. NCBI lineage: Eukaryota > Metazoa > Arthropoda > Insecta > Lepidoptera > Oecophoridae > Metalampra > Metalampra italica. The sequence continues at coordinate 5,233,457 of OX452970.1, read as the reverse complement.
AAATGGACGTAAAAAACCATTTAGTTTATCTGTTCTATGCTACTGTTATAACGGACACGGACTTCATTTTCCATGACAGCTGTCTATCTGTTGCCCATTTTGTTCTATCGTAGAACTAAATGGACTAACCCGCACACTCGTATTACGCACGGATGCGATACTTCGCACAAATGACATGTCGCAAACTCGTATTTCGCACTAACGATACTTCGCACAAGCATGTGTCGCCACTCCAGTAGTAATCCCGATCCGGTCCCTTGTGGGTCATTATTGACCAATTGATTTCGAATGACCAGTGTTAAAACAAGAAATTATTTTGTTTCAGCCGTCGTAATTTCACTGTATGAAGAACCCATCCAACCCCAACAAGCCGCATCTGTAGTGGAGAAGTTAGGAGAATATTTAATTACCTGTGGTTATTAGAGGTGAGTTACATTTATTATGTTCTAGAAATTTATTTGTGTCGTACTTATAGGTTATATATACAGTTAGATATACACACATAGTCAAAACACAGTTCGTAAACGTGAGTCATTATTAATGACTCGTTCGTTTTGGTATTCTTTATTTATCTACAAGACTAGCAAGCAACGATATAACCTAATTAGGTTAAAACTTTAAACACTTAAAACATTCAATTTTTTCTTGACCTAGAATGTTTTCTCCTTTTATTACAGATCGAAGCGCGCCGTGATCTAAGAATACTATAATAAGATAATATTTTTTCCACAGGGAAATAAGTAAACTGCATTTTGTATATTCTATGAAGTGATAAGGACCGTTCATTTGTTTTGATACTTGATAAATTATGGCGTCATCAGTGTCTGATGCGTTTAGCAACTGTGTTCAGATACAATTACTTTGCGGATTCTGGACCTCCTTTTATACGCTCACCGCTTCCACGGAGTAATTGTTGCTGTAAAATGGTTTAAATTTGTACCTATTTTAAAAATTTGCTTTTATTGACCGGTATATAGCGAAGCCATTATTCAGCTTTGCAAGCAGGTCTCAAAGCATGATGTATAGAGATTTTTTTAAAGTTTTCTCTTCAAGCATCCTATACTTGTTCGATCATTATTTGGTGTGTCAAGTCAATGCGATTGGGTAGTTTTATCGAAGCACTTTGCTTATTGCAGAGTTGCAGACCTTAAGAAACCGTTACGGAACCGTTCATCTGGCTACACGATTAACTTGCGTACAGATGCTTGATGAGAAATGATGATAATCACGTAATGAAATTACTGTAACAATATACAACATATATATATATTATAATTACAAATAAGCATTTGTGTAAGGGCTTGTTACAAATGAAAGACACTGTAACCCAAGTAAAGTATTACGATTTTAATTGGAAATCTCTAGTCCCACTGGAACCATCGTGTGAGTAACATCTGCCATGGCAGTGTGGCGGGCGGGGGCGGCCGGCGTGGGCTCGCCCTCGTGCCCGTGCGCGCGCGCCGAGCGCACGGCACGGGGACGATGCACGCACCCGCCCGCCTATGCGAACTTTCTGCTATGCTTCTTTTTGTGTCGCATTTTAATCTTGTGTAGTGAATAATAAACATTTTGCATTCTGTTGTATTCAATGTATTAACTGCAGAAATAGAAGCGCTCAATTACCCTGTATCCTCAATCAAGGCTTGCAGTAAACGAAGGGTGCATATTGTTTATATTTGATATTACTACTATAGCTTTGTACATTGTTTCTGATAAGCGATGGGAACCGTGTCTATCTAATAATAAAATGATTTGTATTATATTGCAACTGGTTTCTTTCGTAACTTCCTCTCTCCTAGTCAGATTGTCTAGAGTAAACAATGAAAAACGTCAGATTGTCTAGAGTAAACAATGAAAAACAGCTTTGCTAATGAACATAATTTATTTTTTCTTTTTGACAAAATCTACAATATAGAGTTAAGTACACTCGAATACAAGGATTGGTATAAAATGTTAAACTTGTAGAATAGCCTATCAAGTGATCTTGGTTCTTTAATTACAACACACGAAGATAATTTTTCATGGTTTCTAATACTTCTATATACAGGAAAGGGACCATTCATACTCGTCCTCTCTGTGTATATTTAAAAATTTGCGTAAAGCATTTTGAAAATAGCCATAGAAGTACAACTTAACAAACATTGATTAGTACAATATGTAGATCCTTTCTTTCCTTTTACCCTCAACTAATCCAGCTGAAATATATTTATTAAATTCAATTGAAAATAATTTAAATAATTTCCAGGTGTTTACAGGTAGCTACTATAGTACTTAATACGGTTACATAATTAGTTTTTTCAATACTTTGTAATAAAATGTAACTTGTTTGTTACATTTCAAAACTACGCATACAACAATGATAAGTCAAACAAAGTAGTTAAAACAATCCAACTTTACCTACGCGTGGTTATCTACATTTCTACATTTCTATTATATATACGAAAGGAAAGGTTTTAATTGTGATATAAATACTTACCTAAGAAATAAATTATGCCTTCAATATAATAATTAATAACCATTGATTAGACAACATATAATATCGCTCGCTATACATTTCGATATAACAATACACGACAGGCAATCTAAATGAAAGATGCATTATTTTGTCTCGTATTCGGCATTCGCACACCTACAAATAGATGGAACTTATTCAGCACACAAAACAAAATTAGGCTTTCTTTTGATACTCGAACGTTATCCATTTATTTAGGTATTTCTATAAATCGAATGCACAATTTTACTATTACCTATCAATTATTGCGTATGTAAACTTGGTGCCAAATACATTATTTATTACAAAATCAATGTCCATAATATTAAGAAATTACTTTTATTTCTTACAAGATTTATGAAATCAACGTTACGTATTTTTTACATTATTTATTTGCTACTTGTGCGTCCCTTCTCGTTTTGATACCGTATCGCACGTGCAGTTATTTCGTTTCTGGGAGTTAACAAGAATCTGTTTAAAATAATCTGATTCTCATTAGGAAAGATATATAGAGGTATTGTGCATCTCTTCAAGGATGTTCTAAAGAATAGGCGCGGGACTTTTTCCAGAGGCTTCTAAAGAATCCCTTGCGTTGTTTCTGTCCTGGATGCTCCTCGCCTGTTGACAAAAAGAAAATGTCGATTTGAGTAAGTAGCGGTGAAACGATCACAATTATTGTCTGCAGCAATACAACACAGATAATGAATTTCCGTTTGAGTGTTTTCGGAATAATACAAATAACACTTCCTGTTCTAACGTCCAGTAAGTCATTCAATGTCGATATTAACATCCCGTTGTTAGACGAATTTATAATACCTAACTAGTTACATGAATTTGGTGCTCAGAGTAAGTGTATGTACATGTGCAGATAATCATCTGTTTATTGGGTAGGTAGTGTAGAGTCCACAGAACATCGGAAAAAGCTCGCTACGCTCCCAGTTTTATTAAATTTATTTATTAGTATGGTTTTATTAAATCTGTGGTAGAGTCTCATGCTTCTCCATAGCTTTCATTTTTCAAAGTAGCAAAGTATACCAACTCATCGACCAACTGGTTGGTCCTTCCATAGTAAATTAGCAATGAAATGAGAATTAGATGAAACCAAAAATGGAAGATGTTAATTATGTAATGAAAATGATCCTATACAATAGTCTAGCATTGAACGACGACAGATTGATTGCATATCAGTTAAACTGTTTTAGTGGAAAATATCGTACAAATTATTACGCTTAAATCGATCTGTATGTACTTAGAGCGCAATTTCAGAATAGTTGGGGTCGTGAACCCCACGCCGGGGGCAAGGGAACGCGAATGTCAAGTGTACGCCAGCCGCCGCCGCAGGCCGGGCCGCCCAGTGCGCGTGTCGTGGCGGCCGCGTCGCCGCACGCCGGTCGATACCGCGTGCGTCGCGCCGCCTCGCAAACGCTCTACCTACCCAAATAAACCCTAATGAAGAATATATTTCCCGTCTGCCACTACGATTCAATCGGATACAATCAGGAATACAGGCATTTCTCTTCGCAAAACGCGCGACCGATCAACTGCGTTTCGTCGAATTAATGAATTACTATGTTGGCTGTATTTTGTCGTACACAACAAAGCGTTGACTTTCGACCGAAATAAAAACCTACTTGTCCAACATATAAACTCATATTGATTCATCGGTGTAAGTAAAATGCAATCTAATCTATCCACAGCACTCAGATCAGTTAATCTCAGAATATTACTTACTAGCTGTTGCCCCGCGGCTTCGCCCGCGTGAAATAAGTTTTTCCCGTGGGAACCGTTTACCCCGGTAAAAAGTAGCCTATATGTTATTCCAGGGTATAAGCTATCCCTGTACTAAGTTTCATCAAAATCCGTTCAGCCGTTCTTCAGTTATAAGTGGTCTAACTAACACGACTTTGTTTTATATAATAAGATTTACCTAATTAATTTTTGGGTTTTCATCTAGCGACTGCACGTGATGTTTATTATTTAGTCGTAGTGTCATACACCGGCCCGCCCACCTGTCGAAGACACTATATTATTAATCTGTGTGCCTACTTATTACCTGCATACAAAAAAATCATTGAACGTAAAAGGAGCGAACTCTTAGAAGAGGCGAACAAGAACTAGATTTCTAAAACAAAGAATTTGCGGCTGGATGCAGAGGAGTTGGTGTGGTGGCGTTCATTGGGGAAGGCCTATGTGTCCAGCAGTGAACGTCAAAAGGCTGATATGATGTTATCTTAAGTTATTATTTTGTTCAACCATTGGAGTTATTATTAGAGAGGATATATTATTAGAGAGGCTGTATTTAGGTCTTGCTTTACTAAGAATTGTTCAGATAATGAGACGGCTATAAAGATATGATCAATCACCGTAGATGCGACACCAGGCGATGGCCGCCGCGGCGGTCGACATTGACATGCGAGGTCAATCTTGTTGACAGACTGTTTTATTTAAACAAAGCAAAGGTTGGTAAATAGACTACAGTCTGCCAAGAAAGTGGTGTATCAGTTTTGTTAAGTTTTCAGCTGTCAAATAAGTTGCTGGTCAGCCTTGCTGGCTGACATTAGTATTGTTTTGACAGTGAAAATAGTTGTTTAAATAGTTTACAACGTGCAAACGAATGTCAACCTTAGGGTGGTACAACAATTTTTGGGCCGACTGTTCTGATACGGTAGACAAAACCTCAAATATAATCTGTGACAAAACTAAATAAATGAACAGACCTAATGCAATACTTACCTACCTAAAACCAGCCTAAAACGTATAATATTTCGAGCAAGATTACACATTTGCACAAGATTTAACAATGTTGTGTGTGTGTTCCCGTTACCCAGACTATGCCAAGCTTGCGGTAGACGAAAAACGTTAACTTACGACCGTTCTCTTGCACACTCGTGCTCAGCCAAACCTAATTAACTGCAGTTTTTTCTTTAGCCGCTCTGAACAGAGTCATGTGCATTTTCAGTTGAGACTCGTGAGACCGTGACTGGTTTCTTGAGGAATTCAATAAATTGTATTTTGTGCAGAACAACCTACCTAGTTGGTTGCGGTAACATCGGCGTAACTGTTGAGGATTTTGTTAGTTTTGCAAAACTATAAATTCCAGCTATTGAACCGATTTATAATAATTTAATAAAGATCAAATATTATATTGAAATATAGAGGAATACTGGCGGGTTTTGACGATGGCGACCGACATACAAATTGCAGATATTTTTTAGGATAGGTAAAACTTACAATAAAGATTTAAGTATTCTGTTGCAAGCAGTGGTACCTCTTCCTACTCGTACCTTTTAGAATGTGGGCTGTCAAAGTGGTATAATATTTCTAAATCATACTTTTACTATTAATGCTCTGCTGTCCTCATTTCAAATTAGTAAACGAGATAAACTTCCCCGATGATGAAGTAAGAACGCGTTGTTAGTAGGGCATCCGAGAATAGACGGGTTGTAGGTATTTTCCAGCGCGCGCTCAAATGCCATGCACGCTACCTAAAATAGTCGCCGCCGCTGATTCCGTTTCCGACACCCTACCCATCATTTGGAAATGAGATATTTCTGGCAAATTATTATAAAGTATTTAAGTAAAATTTTTAAATAGGTAAATAATGTCTTCTATCGACTAGGTGGGCCTACCTACCAACCGACCCTCATTGGATCTGTACCGGCTTTCCCAAATCCAACATATAAAAAACGTTCGTCAGTCGTTATGGCGCCCGTTCCACGTTACTCTACTATTAAATTAACACTATATTTTATAGTTTTTCCTTCGATAATATTAATTTGTGCAAAATATATATGGATATAGGAAGTAGGTACAACAACGGCAATTGTGTATTTATTGTAATGTAGCCTATGACCGATGTCATCCGAAACACAGTTTTGAATAATTACAGAAGTATGTATTGCAGCATCAAACAAAACAATCTATCTATTCTAGTGAGATGGATACGATCACAGAGTTAGTCGGGTCGGGTGGCTATATTTAGCAGCGCAGTGGAGGTCTGCCCGATTCAAGTTCATCGGCTAGACTAGACTCCCCGCAAAGATTTGTCGTGGGATGGATAGTCGCAATCGGTGGTAGGTATAGCAGACGCTCTTTGATTTTCCACATTTATGTTTTAATTATTATTTCAGTATATGATGTAGTAATTTTATTAAATACTTTTATTTCCACACACTACTTATAACATAGAACTTCATACACAACATAAAACAAAGAAGGTTGTTTCACATGACTAGAGGATATATGGACTCAGTAAGAGGGTTTAATAGGAATAAATGAAATTATTTCTCGTTCAATAGACCACTTTATAAATGCGGGAGATGTCGCTGCTGGAATATTAACGGGAGTAGGGATTCGATCCGGCTTTTTCACACTTCAACCAACTACCTACAGCAACGCTCCCGGCACGCCGTCTACCGGATGGAGCCGCGATAACTGTGTTGCTGATAACTCGCTTTGCTTTCTAGGAAATACATTTAAAAGGGTCGTAACTGCTTCGCTATTGGGACTTTGAAATAGGTAACTATGGCGTCATTTACTGATGAGTCGTCGTCGTCGTGAAGATTTTAAATCGACTGTACGATGGAATTATGAGTCTCATTAGACCCCGTACAACAAAGTATTTAACAATTCAGGATCGATGCATTTCCAAGTCCTTATTTGTTAAGTAAATCACAAGAGAGTTTAATGAATAGGATCCAATGTAGATAAATTATTCAAATCAAATTAAGATCGTTCCAAGTGTGAGTGCCTACTATTCAGGTCACGAATATCGAATTTGAGAAGTGTGAAGGGCTGGTACGACGCCTGAGGGGGGGGAGGGGGTGTCCTGGGGTCGTCGACTCTTCGGTGAAGGGCACCGAGGTCGGTGCGGTGCGTTCGCTTTCGACGGCCCGCGGGTAGCGGCGGCGGCGGCGGCGGCGGGCCGTATTGATCGCAGCCTCCCGCTGCCGGCACGGGCTACATCCACGCTACATCTCTCAACGCAAACCCAGTTTCTAAACGTTTATTGCTGTTTGAATTTACTACTGTTTGCTTGAACCCTGTGCGATACTGTGTTGCAGCGGCACCAACGCAGATAAGTTTAATTACACGTTTCATTAACGGTTATGGGTCTTTGTAAATTGTAATCAATTACGTTGCGTTACACTGACGGAATAAGGTTGTGGATTTTAATCACGGGAATAACAAATAATATATCCGGTGCGTCACACAACACAAGCACAATACAACACACAAATATAACACAAGAATTTTGAGATTCTTAGGTATAAGTATATTTATATATACTTAAATTCCTACTAGGTATAATTAAGTTATTTTGCTAATAGATATGGGTAGGGTAGTTAATGTAAATGGGAAGGATGTAAATTAACACAAAGTCCTCTAAAACTAATCACACCTGCACGCGCTACCTGGCTAACAAACATGGCTGTATCGTAAATGCCACAGACCGATGACCGGCAGCAGCGCAGACCTAGTACTGCGATGGCTGACACTTCTGTCCAGTCTAACCATTATGAACTTTACTCCATTTACTTGGGAAGGGAAGGTTTATGTCCAACAGTGGACAACCTAGAAATAAATGTTACGTAATATTGTTACGAGTATGTACATTTCATACTTTAATTAGTAGTTAGGTAGATGTACAATGTAATGTAAGCTAGCGGTCATTGCGGCCAGCCAGTCGGCGCACCTCCTGCGGCGGCGTCTGCGCCGGTTCTTGTCACGTGACTGCAACACGATCCTAGCCCACCTGCGCCCGCGCACTTCTGCGCTGTCCCAGATTTGCGAAAACGAGCGCTCGTACATTGGAATTTAATCTGCACTAACTAACGATATAAAGACTAGGTAGTAAACTGATTTAAAAAATTCTTTCACTGTCAAATTTCTTTTCAAATGCATATTTTTTATTTTTTTTCTATTTGAGACAGTGGATAGTGGGCCACAGGCCCATAGCGTTAATATTACAGTTATTAACCAAAATGCATTGAATTTTGTACAAGGTAGGTACAGCTAGACTTTCGATGTACTAGATAGTACGTTAATCTAATTTTTTTAAATAAAAAGCCTTGTTAGGAGTACTATATACCTTTACTTATACCTCCCTAACTGTCCCTCCCTCCCTAACGAGCGGGCGTGTTTTGTTTTTGGTAGGTATCGCTGAAGAAAGAGGTCTATTCAAATGGGGCAGTGTTTTCATATAGGTATCATATTTTTATCAGCCGTTTTGTCATGCAGCAAGATGCTAATTATATCCCTCGAAAGTCGTTAACACAGAAATTAATCGTGATAGAACGGCCATAATCATTGTTATACTTGCATTTCGTCTGCGCCAGTATCTTAAAAAAACTATATGCTAAGACATAGAGCTACATTATCAATTTCAACGCAATTCTATCTTGATTTATTTTTGTGATCGCTATCAAAACAATATTAATGTTCCTTTTTAATTTGTAAACTGTTTGAACTAAAAACTTTGTTATTTATGACACTGAATAGATATGTATGGGGAAAATGATAATATTATTACACAGAACTACACTATGCGTGGTCCGACACGTACTTGGCCGGTTTTTTTAATGTCAAAATGACGTAATTCAATTGTTTACTTAAAAGAATTTCGATGTTCAGTAAGGTACGAAATTGTTTTAATAACATTTATGTAATTAGGTCAGTATATAAGTAAATGTTCAGAAAGTCTGTGAAAGTGTTATCAAGAAGTTGAAAGTACGACCACAGATTAGATAATAGTTCCTACGTACGACATAAAATTGTCAATCTGTGTACGTATAGGTAATTTTATTTGTTATAAATCTTCCAAAGGCCAGTGCTCGCTTGAACAATGTCACGACCCCTTGTCGACCGAGCAGACCACTCACTTGTTTACCTTATCATTATTAATATAAAATACTTATAGGTATCTATGTTTAATTCATTGTTTACTTGTAGGTAGGTAGGTACTTATTGACAAAAGAAGTAATTTTCATTTCATTTATGTATTATACTAAGAAAACTAGTAAAACTAAACGGTAATTAACTGTCTAGAGGTACCTAGGTATATTTAAAGTCAGGTCGTTAGCTACCTAGTGAGAGACGGTAAATACTGTGTAAAGTTTGTCGGGTGGCATGTCGCCGCCGCCGCCGCCGCGCCGCCGCAGTAGCCTGCTGCAGTATGGTGTGGGATGGCGATGCGCGTGCGACTACTTTCTCAGAGTAACGGACCTGCCAGACCAGTGGGATCCGCCCGAGGCCGCGCACCGACACACTTCGGCAAAATATTCATTACCTACACGTTTTTAATTTCATATTACCTACACAAGTGATACAACTTCACAGGTCAACACAGTTTCGTTGATAGTCAGAATATGTTCTACGTATGGTTCGGTCAATTCGTTTTTGAGTTGTCCGGAGAGACAGTTGAGCTAGCTTCGCCTTATAGTTATCAATTTAATATTATGCCATTAAAATAACCTACGTATTCTGGGATTCTGTCATCATTTACGCGTCGTCCAAATATCTGTGAACCTACCCCGCCAGAGAAATCTAATAAACTGAAACCTACCAATAGGAAGATACACCTGCGGCCAGTATTCACCAAAATCCCCTTTGGCCACGTGGTCCATCCGATCCAAACACGATCAAATCTGTTTGAAAAATGTAATTATCCTAGTACAAAAAATTTATCGGAAGTTGGTTAAACGTAAACCAAGGAAAATACAAATGAATGGCGCGGACCGTAATGTAATGATGATAGGCAACAAGCCTGTGAGTCACTTTCGACCGTTAATGAGCGCTAATAAGGGCGTGGACGCGGAACATGGCCGATCTTTCTCAATAAAACATGTCCGTGTGCCCCAGGCGCGTTTTCTCTTTAAAGCGTATCCCAGACACACGGCCTGCGGTGGCGGCCTATAGGCCGCAGCTACAGTATACAAATTTGGCTGCGCGTGTTTGAAGTCTCACATACATTGCATATGGAATACAACAGGCCGCCACCGCCACCTCAGGCCGCGTGTGTCTGGGATCCCTTCATCGATGTAGATTGTAGATGTACTTAGTAGATGTACCACACAGGCAAAAATCAAAACCTCACTGTCAGAACCGCGGGTTAAAGTTAATGCACCTACACCAATAGATGCTAATATTACTATCACTAATTAAAAAGCATGAAGCCAAAGACAAGTAAAATAGCTACTTATTACTTGTTTGGAATTCTTTATATACTTACATACTTTGGTGAATTTTATAGCAGTAGTTAGTTGTTTTACTTTAACAGTCTGACAGAACTAGATGTGAATCATTCTTATAACATTTAAAATGCATAGTCTAGAAAGGTGGTTAACACGAGACGGGTGCAAGATTTAAAAGCTAAATTAAAATTTAACGAGTGTTGAGCATCATGGTCACGTCAAACATTATGAAAAAGTGTTAGCCGAACGTGTTAGGTATACGTTCGTGGTCCGCCGCCAGCGGTACATGAATTATTAATTGTGGGCAAGCCAACGGAATAGTTCACTGACCCACACCAAATCTGGCTTCTACTAATGAGCACTCTATCAAATTATATATTGATATTAAACTGAGAAGTAGAAAAAAACACTTGAAACAATAAATCAACACTCAATTGTAAATTTACGTCCTTTACAAAAATATCCTAAAAGTGCATAGCATTGAAACTGGTGGGCTACCGATCAATCAGTCAGTCAACGCTACTTTTTCTTTACAAAATGTTCAATAATCTCGTACAGCCGACCGCACGTCAGTCGAAACAAAACTAGTATAAACTGGTCTCTGATAGTATTGAAACTCCCTAATGGGCTAGGCCAGCTCAAGGTTAAAGTGTTTCCACTAACGTGCGGGCGACTGTACAAAGGACACTTTTGGAAACTGTACCTACAGTACCTACCTACTTACTCCTTAGTAGCTTGTTGTGTAAATAAATAAAGGCCAAATAGAGATCAAACTGGAAGCTGTTCTGGCGTCATATTTCACACTGAGATTCTTAACACTGGAACAGTTCCAAATGGTCCGGTTCGACCGTCCGGGTGACGCGAATGTTCACCAGCAGCTGCTGGCAGCTAGGAATAAACATGATATTGGGTAGGCGTGGTGAAGGGTAGAGCAACGGGCTTGCATAAACATGGCGCAAGCAAATTAAATTAGTTTTGGGGCATTAGTACTTACCTACTCCTGTGTCACTTTATAAAATAACTTACATGAACATTCGCAAAGACTAAATATCTAGCTCTGGACTTTATACATTGAAGCAAAAAATAATTAATCTATGGTTGAAATAATAGAGTGGTGCTGACTGCTGATAGAGCTTTGTTCTGTTATGATTCTAGGGGGAAGTACCCACACAAGTAGTGATGATGACATGACATGATGATACGTCATGATGAACAACATTAATGTTCGCTATGTATAGTAGGTATGTTATCTCATAAGAAGGCTCAAGGTCGCCCAGAGGACAATGGAGAGAGCTATATATGTTTGGAGTTTCCCTGCGAGGTCGTATCAGAAATGAGGAGATCCGCAGGAGAACCAAGGTCACCGACGTAGCTCAAAGAATTGCGAAGCTTAAGTGGCAGTGGGCAGGGCACATCGCTCGTAGAACTGACGGCCGTTGGGGCAGAAAAGTTTTCGAGTGGCGACCACGTACCGGAAGACGCAGCGTAGTCAGGCCTCCCACAAGGTTGACCGACGATCTGGTGAAGGTCGCGGGATCGATCTAGATGAGGTTACCCGTCGTCGTGAAGATCCCTGAGGGAGGCATAGCTCTGTCCAGCAGTGGACGTCTTTAGGCTGATATGATGATGATGATGATTTATCTAGTGCTAAACATTTTATAGGATGATAAGGTGACTCAAATAAACACGTTCTTGTTTGTCTGTAGAATAAGTGACGAGATCGATTAGAATCAGTTTCATCAACAGACACGGGAAAATCATCAAAAATATAGTGTATGACTTTATATACTCGAATAGATGCAAGCTATAGACATAGGTAGGTCTAATAATAATTAGTTATTACCTACCTATCCATAATAATCCTGCCGTTCACCGGGATTATTTGGTCGAGGTGGTTGTGAGCTGCGCGCACATTAAAACTGAAGATGAAGAAAAACTCGGAGATGATTTTAGATTTTGAATTCATTTTAAAAGGTAAGTAAAGCTTTTAAAGTGGGGTGGTAGACTGATACAGCAAGAAGGTTGGTTGGACGGGCATAATAGCGAATCGTTACAATCTTAAGACTCTTACTTTGTGAAGACTTAATTATGTAAATGATACTTTGGTACCCATATTTTAAGAAAGTAGTGCCTAAGTATATTTTATCAATCAAAAAAGAGCAATCAATTTACATAAGCACACACAAATTCTTATAAGAGGCCGCAGTCCCTGACTTTTTCGCGATCAGAAGATCGCGCGTTGCGTCTATAAGGGGTCGTCTTCGTGCGTCCGATAACGAAATTCTCCGTACGCTGTCCGGGTGCTTGAACAATCCCATGCTCAAACATTGGGTTTCCGTGCATCGCGAATTTAATCGGAAGTAACTTGTTTTCAGGTTACTTCCATAGCGATTAGGGACGTATACATTAATTAATTATAATTTTATTTTATTTTAGTTTATACCATTTTTGCTGACTATTTGTAATATTTGTATTTTTATGTTTTCAAATGTTTAATGGGTTTAATATACCTGTCAATAAAGAAATTATATTATTATTACAAAACAAATTACCTAGGTACTCGAATAGTTCAGGCCAAGCGACGACGTCGTCGGTCACGGCCCACCACGGCCTCATTTTCGATAGCGTGGAATGTAGCTTGGGTATCAAATTAATTTTGCTTCTATTGATTTGCATAAAGCTTAGAATTTATACTTGTAAATAAAGTATAGATTTCATGTCAACAGTCAATGTTTGAAAAGAAATTAGGTATGTTAAGGACGTTCGGTCCTATTGTGGGCAAGAATACAACCATGAATACAACGATGTTATCTCGGCTACTGATAATGAAAGGCAGTCAGAACTCAGGACGTCAATTAACGAATACCACGACACATGGCTCACTGGAGACGGGTAATGGAAGTGACGACACTAACCAATTAACCAGTTCACTCCACCCAATCGTAAGGTGACCGTCTCTGACGCCATCAGAACAAAAACCCTTTGTCGAACGTAACACAACTTAAAACTTGCGATATCTTGAGTTGAGACTTCGTTCTTTGAACATTGAAAATGTATGTACCTAGGCACGGATGTTCTATTATCTGAATGCGTTTGTTCTATTGATATGTCACGTCTAACGATACTATGTACGTACTATGGTGACATTGTGTTTCTACGGGTATATTTATCATATCAGCACTGGGATACTTTGTGTCTGATGCAAGAATAATAATAATGTATTACTATGTATTAAATACCTAGGTACGTCTCGTCTCGTAAGTATACGTAGTAGGTACGTAACGTTAACTCCTCGTAATGTAAACCTACTCTACGGCGGTGGTTCTTTGTTTTGCCTTCAGTCTTGTAGCATAATATAATGCTATTATTATCATCATAATGGTTGGTTGATGGCAAATCGTTATTCAAACTTTATGAATATAATTGTAAATAGGCCTAAGTACCTATAATCATGTTTCATCCATTTATCTCCCGCCCGGTCCTGGAGACGTCGACAGTAATATTGTCTCGATTATAACCTGAGGTATTGAAATCATTTTATAGGCAGCCAAATGGGAGAATTCCAATTTCCGCAAAAGTTAGGGTAGGATGGGGTGTCTCCCGGTCCCGGGTAGTTGTCGCCCCTCTCGCCCTAAGGCGGGGGTGAGGTGTGCGGGCGCGCGGGGAGAGTGGGAGAGGGTGGGCGGCTGCGCGTGCGCGGTGTGGACGCCGCAGTCCCCGGGGACGCCGAGCACCCCGCTCCCCCATGTTGGTGGCAAGCTCGCTTATTAAAAGCACTCATTCAGACAACCCCCAACGCACGAATATAACAGGAAACTGCATCTGAGACAACTGAAATATTGCATGCAAAAATGGAAAATCTTACGAATAAATATGTACTGACCATTGGCGGAGCGTGCTGCCGGCGATGTGGCTTCTTTGCTTTTGGCATTTTCTTTCTCCTTCCCGTTGTTCCCTACGACAAAAATATTAACTTATTAATTTTTTACAATTTCGGATTCTTAATCGTAGTAGGACAGGGTATACCGGTAAGTATATCGAATCAAAAATCAATAATGTATGAGAATGTGTTCTGTTTAGGGTTCTACCTGCTTAGTTATACTTTTCTCGAAAGTTTAAAGATGCCGATTATTGGCAATTACTATTATTATGACCCGTACTTAGTTGCGCTTAAATCCCACTTATACCAATGGACAATACCAATGTATGGACTGGTTAGTGGTAAGTTCAGTTCAGATTCCACTTAGTAAAATGGCAATCAATATCAACAACACGGTTTTTGTGTCAGACTTCCCTGATGTTTTCATGAGAATTAAAAATATTATCCTTAGGAAGATACTCGTACATTACAAAACTATCTATCACGCTGATAACTGATGTAATTTTTCACGAGTATAGATAACAATTACTTCAAAAGCGATATCAATGGATACAGCCAAGTGACGTCATTTACATCGAACTGCAATTTAGCAGCAATGGTTTATCAAGCTTTATTGAGTATCCTTTAGTCTGTGGATTATGATTATGGATTATACAATCAAATTGATCGTTTTCTTCTAAGTACAACATCTATATCTATTTACTGAGAAGGTATGCGTCTAACATAATACCGTTATGGAAAGCACAAGAGTGGGACAGCATCGGACGGAGGACTGCAGTAAAACGAAAAGCTGACCACCGCGATATTTATTGCATCAAGTTTATAAATTGTTAGTGGACAATCAATGTCCCTAGCGACATCAATAGGTCCCTAAATACTTTCATTAATAAATTTGATCAGGATTACAGGATATAAAAGCGCAATATAATTCAAAAAAAATTCTTTGCATGTAACTTATACAACGTCAATTTTTTACCTACCACCGCTTCCAAGGTGTTAGCACTGGGATGAAGAAGAATAAACACAGTATTGACGGCAAACTGTTATCTGTAAAGTGTGTTAGCGGCGGAGGTCGTATAGAAAGAATTGTAAGTATACTTAGGTAACCGTTAAAACCAGCCGCGCGAGGAGCACGCCGAGTGTGAGACATGCATCCAACTTATCCTGCAGTAGCGATATAACAACATTTTAATCTAAGCCGGAAATATCTGGGCGCAGATGGAAGCAGGACTAGAGGTCGACGGAGGCGCATTCCCGGTAGGGTCCTTTTTGCCTCGCTGCCCGCCTGTCCAACCGGTTCCTACCGCGATCGTTCACCCGGCCCGCTCGCAAATCTACGCCGATCGACTTTCCACTACCTACCTACAGTGTTGCGCGCGCGCGACAACCCAACACAAATATCATTCTTGCGAAATTCACCCATTCGTTACGATCTTCGCGCAATAATAACGGCTGGAATTGTACTTATGCATATCATGTCGATTCTAGAGCAGAGGTCTACCTGCATCTACTCAACGTTCCAAAACCAAACGACACAAGAAACGCTTTCGCCGCGTAAAATCTTGGCTCTTAAGAATGCTACTCGTATGATAATAATGAGGATATTCAAATACCTACCTTCGAATTAATTTAACAATTTCACGTTGCTTGCTGCATGGTAAAGGTGCAAGCACCGCATTGCATGACATTGCCAATGCAGTGCGGTTCTTGCTTGCACCTTTACCAAAAGTTAAAAAGTAAAAGAAGTGGGGCGATATACTTACTACATTACCTATCGTTATAATATGTGTACCTATAGACCAATATAGTGATATCGCATCGGTAATAATGATGATGCCAGTATCGGATTCTAATAGCGATTGTTTGAAGTAGAGTTAAGACGTTCGCGTTACGAGGTGACCTTGGCAGTGGCGTTGACTCTCGGCCTCGAGCCCCACCAACCGTCGCGTCGCGCCATACCTACGCTTGACACATGCAATGAGCCATATACTTATACCTCCAGCATGGCATCTGTCAGGCCTAAATACACTATCCATAGCTATATCGCAACATTCGTGTTGACATCCCAAGGTTTGGACTAAGCTACATTTATTTAGATAAAGACAGTCATATCTTTGATCGAAATAAGAAAACTGGTACTGACATGTTTGTTGTTGAATACCCTTACTGTCATCAACAACTAAGTTCCACTCCAGTAAAAGTTGATAAAGATTTACAAACACTCTTGTGTATAAAATGCATCAGTACCACGCTCATTCTAAAAACTGTAACAACTGAAACTCATCACAAACTAGGCTGGCCGCACCAAATCAGCAGGAAAACTAACATTATAATACTTAACAGCGAAGTTTAACATACCTACCTTGTCGAAGTTAAATTATAACGTATGTTATTGAAGGGGAAAACAGCCTCCAACCCATCATAAGCTATAATTAGAGCTGACGCAATGTGCAAACGTTGACCGATACCAACGTGAGATATAAAAACGTAAGTACGATTTTTGTCTTCCAATTAGTTCTTTGCAACTCCAAGTAATTTTATCGTCATTACGGTAACTGTATAAACCAGTTTTTGCAATTATGCAGACTCAATATTTTTAGCAACATCAGAAGGAGTTTTGGGTTGCTGCTATCGTAATTGCATAGTGGCACTTCGGTGAAGCTCGATTACTTACTCGTAAAAACTGGATACCTAGGTTGCAAGTGCATACCAGGAGGCATCACCAATTTTGCTTGGTTCTATGTGCACAGGTGTGCCAAGTATGCGGTGGGTATGTGGGTGACGGTCTCGATCTACGAGGCTACCATATGTGCGTGAGAATATAAAGTATTATTGAGAATGACACAGGCCATAACACCACTGCTACACGCATAACGTGCAGATCCAAGATAATGCTTCTGTTCTCTTCTTCACTATTTCGATAAATACTCGTGTCTACAAAGATAGGTATTTTTTAAAATTCAATCGTTCGTGAGTTTATATTATAGCAGATAGTATTTACGAGAATCTAGCAGTAGGTATTTATACGTCTCTTTATGTCTCATAAAATCTTAAATGCTTGTGAGTCATCCTCAGTGGTGGTAGTGAAGTGTTTATTTATATGAATGTCCTATACCGGCGCACCGCGTGTTATATTGTCAAAGAGCAATCTTGCCATAAGTCAAGCGATACGTAGCGCCTGGCCATATTGGATTACGACGAGGCCGTACTCGACCGTGTGATATGGAAGGATACCCTAAGGTTAAACTCTGTACCGCCATGCACAAAGATACCATTCGTCTAAGCTGTCAGATGCAAGAACCAGCAAATTGTGAGAAAGGGCCCTCACCATTTCATTCAAATTCAACTCTGTTCTGTTCGGTCTATAACACTGTACTGGGGGCCAATCGTGCTAATTCTGAACGATATTACCAAATCCAAACCATAACCAAAAACGAAAAACAAAATAATAAAGTAATAATAAATAAATAAATAAGCGTTTGGCTTGCGTTTGTAATGGTTTTCCAAACGTGTATATGCAGCATAACGTTTTTGGATATGGATTGGATTTGTTAATATTGTTCAGAATTAGCGCGATTGGCCCCTATTATGTATTCTGTGCCCAAGTGTCACGTGCTAGTTACAATATCCGCAAACGGCTGGTATTTACTGGTCCTTCGAGCATAGCTGTGATGTATCCATATTTACTGTCAAATGATGTCAATTTCACTTACTAGAAGTAGTATCACACACAACTGAATAAAAATACTTATCGTAGTCGCCTGATATGACTAATCTTTCAAACTCAACGCGAATAATTCATAGTTTAATACGAATTCGTCGCAGTAGATAAGAGTTACTATCCCGCTGATTATTTGTCTTCGCGGCTGTACAGTGCCATATGGTCCTGATGTCGACGAAGTCAAGCCCATAAAAGGTTTATGAAGCTTAGGTTGCTCGAGTATAGAGGCCGTGTCACGCTTGTACGTAATTGTATTTCGAGTATGTACAGTAAAATATGCGACCGATCAATTTTTATACCATACAGCTGTGTGAAGTTTATGTCTGTAATTACAATAGATGGAGGAAAGGTTCATGACTATTACAAGTTTTATGCAATATGAGCTTTTTTGTGTACTAGCCTATGTTTATGAAAATATTTTGACTTGTCTATATTTAATTATATTTATGTACTTACTTATATTCCTATAGGTAACTGAGATTTAAAAAGATTTGATAAAAATAATCATTCATGTCGGTCATTGCTTTTTGATAATTTGTTCAAATGTGCCAGACGTGTGTTTATACATGCAAGTATTTTAGTATCGGATATAGAATCTGCCAAAGGAATTTGCCAATGTTATTTTCTGCAGTCTTCGAATAAATTACTTCTCACATCACGTCAAAGTCAAAATCTTTTAAGTGTAATCTTATATAAGTACCTACACCGCGAGAAAAAAAGTTGTAGACTCTAGTAATATTCACGTTTTTAATGAAATCTGATTATTCCCGAAGAATGTTATTAATTGCAGTTACTTTAGCGAAGCAGTCCTAAAATGGTCCGATAAATTAGTAGGCTTACTCTGCATAACAACGTGGGTCTTCAAGGTTATACGAAGGTTTAAACAATTGATATTCAACAAGTCCAGTTACTGTACGAACAAAGAAAAAGTGCGTGGGTACCTATGTAAGTATTTAGAATAACTATGTATTATTATCATGCACCTCTTACATGCCCGCTAAGCTGTGCCCTGTTTTTAGGGATCTGACAAAACGTTTAGTGTACGTGTTCCCTGGATAACTCGAAAACCGATTGAAATGAAACTTGAAATGTACGTGTAAAATTGCTTGGCAATAATGGGAAAATTATGGCAAATTCCAAAATGTTTCAGGAAAACTAAAAATGATGCATATGTGTTTAATAACATAATGAAGTAAGTAGGTACCTACTATTTATACGGTTTCCGTTTCAAGATAGGTTGAAATTATCACAAAGCGGCTCTGCTGTTGCGCATCCAAACTCTGATGTACATAGTACAATTTTATTATGTTATATAGGTATCGTCGTTTATAAAATTAGTGACTTGAAGTGAATCTATAGTATTTAATGTGACGACCTCTATTTGTAGGCGGGTTGAGCGGTTCGAAACATAGGTCATTCATTTGTTTCAGTATGAAATGTTCGCCCATCATCCAGCCTCAGCAACACTATAGGTACTATAGTGCTAAGTTTTTCAAATTCTGTCTATCGATGCCGTAGGTATATGTATTAATGTTTGGATAACTTCTGTGTGAAACTGGCTTGCACCAACCGGACATAGATTCGGCCGTTGTCAAACGGATGTAGCTACATTTGTATGCGCGGGCTTAACTTAGCGACAGCATCAGCAATGCGCACCCATAGAATAATACAATACCAATACTGTCATCTTTCATCATCGCTTACTAACTAAAGTAACTAAATGATGAAAATTTTAATCTACACGATTTTACCCAACGACGGAACGGAGAAGGTATATGCGTTTAGGGTGAGAGGTTGTATGTTTGTTTGTTTGTTTGTTTGTAAAAACTAATGTTGCGACATTGGTAATTTATTAGATGTCAGAATTGGTAGTAAAGATAGAGATGACACTGGTTTTATAGAATACCCGATAAAACTGTGGACGGAGAGATCATTTTCGGTGACGATAAACATCGCGTGAGAATATAAATAATAATGTTATCAGATGGGTAAATTAAGAAAGGCAGGTAGGCATCCCATAAATGCTCTAAAGAGAGTCGTTCGATGACAATCATCAGAAGTGAGGAAATTAATATTAGCTCGTATAACGATGAGAGTAGGACCTACACGTCACGCTTAGAACAAAGACTTGTGAAAATAATAGTGGGTAATCTGTGAGGCGATTGGAAAAATTCGAAACAAAATGCACACAAAAAATTGATAGGCACGACTGGAATGGTCAAAGATAACGATGATTAAGATGTGAAGTTAGTTGATTACAGCGCGTTATCATCACGATACGATGACGGTATCAGATTGTGTTATCGCTATCTATAGGATATGAACACCGGCGGTGAAAGGCAAGTGACTACAGCCCTAGCAACTACCACAATACAATTTATATAAAAACCAAAGGAATTTGTACTGTAATTGTAGCCAACAATTAAAAAGAAAGCTTTATTTGACACGAAATGTAAACGCAGTATACCTAACTGTATCCTTCAGACTCGTTAAACCTACTTAATAATGATATTTTTGGATTAAATAAAAGCTGGCAACTATCCAAAGTATGTATAACCAAGGTGGACGAAAATATCTCGAAATGAGTTGACGGTACACTGAACTCCAATATATCTATTAAACCTATATTTACCGTTGAAAATGTTGAAATACTACTTACTAAAAGAATGACACGTTATTTTATTTATTTATTTTAGTGTGAGAAATTGTGGCATAAAAATATGAACATTGACAAACTTTGTGTAGGTAGGTAGTTGGGTGAGCATTGCACTTATAATGACTGTACTTAGTTGATATGATTCGATAATGATGAATGATGTTAAAGGACAATTCCATTTTTCGGAATTCATTAGATAAGTTGATATCTACCTACCTAATTTGTTTACCTACCTATTATGATACATTAAAGTAATTCAAATTCAATAACTCTTTAATAGGTAAGGCAAAGTTTTACTCAGGTTTAAAGTTGTTCAGGTTTAAAAGTGTTGGAAAAAAATTGTATCTGTCTATTAATGATTCTTTAGCAACGTATGCAACCGATCAAGTAAGTTTTATTTGGTCTGGTTTCTTTCTGTGTTGTGGCAAAGGTGAATAAAACTAGATAGTGGTCAATCCGTATGTAGGGCGCCGCCGCCGCGCCGCGCCGGGTGTAGTGACTTTGGTCTTGGCCTCAAACTCTGACCGGTTGCCATCTTTGGTAACGACCGGTTTAGCCGGATCACGCTTTGTGGCCAACGCTTTACTCTCTAACGCTAATATTTGCATTAACACCTCGACCGATCGATGTTTCACCCTAAACCAACGGATTCGGTGAAATCACTGTCATTTCATTAATGTGAATGATGACGGGTGTAGGTTATACTGTAAAAATAATAAGTATGACAATATAGGCCACAATCATTGCTACAGGATTTTCAACCGATTCCCTCCATTTTTAGAAGGTTCTGAATTCGACTGCTTTTTTGTGTGTGTTACGCGATATATTCGTCGGTTGTGAACCGATTTGAACGATTATTTTTTATTGAATAGGTATATAGAACTTTGGCATTTAATGGTCACAATACATTAATTTAAATTAATGTATTGTGTTTAAGGCACAATATTATAGGACTATATTTCGAGCTATTTTTTGTCCTAAAAAAATATTTCACCTCTAGAGGTGGAAAAAAATAGGGGTGAATACAAGTTGGTCGGCACAGATTTAGGAAACAAGGTCGTCGGCGTACAAAAATCATAATTTATTTTTATTGCTACGAAGGGCAACAAGCAGGCGGGCCTTCTGTTGTTAAGAGGTCACCGTCGGCTATAGACACCTGCATCACCCGGGGGTGCTGGTGAGTTGCCGGCCTCGGTTGAAGAGCTCTTTTGACTCTTTATTGAAGGACCTCATATCGTAGCGCTGTGGAAAAGCGTCAGAGGGAAGGTCATTCCAAATTTTGCATGTGTGCAGCAGAAAAGAACGCGAGAAGCGCACAGTGCTGGTCCGCCAGGAATCTATGAAATGTGGGTGAACCGTATTCTGACGGCGCGCGGTGCGATGGCGAAAACCAGTGGCACCACATCGAACAATTCCTCGGAACACTCCCCATTATACAGGCGGTAGAGCACGCATAGAGAGCCGATGTCTCTCCTCAGACTAAGGGGCTCCAGCCCGCACGTGAGTATGGAATCGTCGACGACCCGAACTGCACGTTTTTGAACGGAGTCAAGTGGAAGAAGCTGATATTGTGGTGCACCGGCCCAGAGATGTGAGCAATACTCCATCCCTGTGCTTTATAGAGCACTAGTCTTTGGCCCGCTGTGAAGTATCGATTTGCTCTGTTCAGCACACCAAGCTTCTTTGAAGCAAGTTTGCCTTTGCTTTCCAAGTGACTCCGAAATTGTACTTCATTAGAGACAACGACACCAAGGATTCCTAAAAATTTACAAGTCGGTTTTATTTTTTGGAAAAATTTATGATTATTTCGTGCGTATTTATTGTTGTTCATCAGGTGTTATATGTACCTATAAGATATAAACAAGTACCTCAAGACTGAACCTATCTATCTTGACTTTCACGTCTCTATTCATGAAAATATGGGTGTCGCACCCACCCTGGCAGTTGGCGCCGTGAGTCACGCCGGCGGGCGTGCTGCAGGCGGGTAGAGGGCAAGCGACCGACGTCTGCGGGTGAATCACTGCGCCGCGAAAAGCAACCCATCGCCATACTGTTATGCACATACTGATGTCAGGTAACTCAATCGCCATTGTATGTGGATGCTATTCTATTCACTATTGTGCAGCCCAACTTTTTAGGTCTCCATAAGCGTATATTAATACCGTATTGTTATACGGTTTGAATGTGTCGGTTTATTTAAATTGGTAAAATACATAACAGAATTCCATGCTGCCGTCTGCTATTCCAGACAGCATATTAATGTGCTTTGATTTTAAATAGATGGTGGTTGAAATAATTACATAAGTATTTGCATTTAAACGCAATTGGATAAATAGTATACTGCGGAACATATGTAAGTTCCTCAACAATATTGAGTTGAGATGAGAAACTTGATTAAACATCCTATAACAAGTTAACATTAACATTAAGGATGCAATAAAGAATTGAATTGATTAAGTTAAAGTGAGATTATTTAGGTAGGTTGGGTGGGTGTTTCTTTACATAAAGCTTTGCTTATATCTATATCTCTGTAGGAACAGAGGAACATTGTCCACAGGGTTGAATAAGGTGCTTACAAGCAAAGATCTTTATATAAGTATATAAAACAAAGTCGTGTTAGTTACACCATTTATAACTCAAGAACGGCTGAACGTATCTTGATGGAACTTGGTACAGTGATAGCTTATACCATGGAATAACATATAGGCTACTTTTTACCGGGGTAAACGGTTCCCGCGGGAAAAACTTATTCTACGCGGGCGAAGCCGCGGGCAACAGCTAGTTTAGAATAAACGGGATTCTTACCAAGATATGATAAACATTGGTTTCCACGAAAGTCTTAAAATATTAGTTATGCTGCATTTTGCGTAATTGAAAATGTATTTGCACTTATTAATTAAATAGATATGACGAGCCCCTATTCACTTTTCGTTCTGCGGTTTGTTATACAGCCCGCGGGTAATTTGGCTACCCGTTTTATTGGGTTCACATGAAATCGCTTTTAGCGTCAAGACCGCCTAGATGAACTAATGCCAGCTACTGTATTATTGTACTTATCTGTATTTTTACCGACTTCCAAAAAAGGAGGAGGTACCATGTTCGTTTATTGTGCAATATAGAGTAATGTAATGGATGGAATGAAATTAGTACCTACCTACACTTTTACTTTGGTGCAAATGCAGTATGATAGAACTGTATGTGTGCAAGGCTTCTAACAAGATTATAGATTAACTATTCAACTATTTTCCTGTACTTAATCGATTGACAGACAGACGTATCGTTTACTTATATACCTTTATCTTTAATGCACTACCTGTTAGGTAGGTATAGGAAGTTGGTGGTGATGTGTTTTTAATTATTACGAGGGCTCTAATGGATTTATAAACATCATATAATTTTATCAACGATTGCCAGACATTAATAAAGTACGTAGTTTCCAACAAGTATCGTTCTGGGGAAATAATAAATTCATCGTATCGAATGAGGCTAATAAACTTTAGTAAAGCTACCAGTAGCGCCATCTACTGTCATTCTTACCTAACTGGATTATATGGTTGGTTCGCAACCGGGCGGGCGTGGAGCGTGCTCTATTCAATTTAGTACTCAATCTAAATGTTAGAGCATTCTGTTCTACGTAATATTTTAATTGTTTTTAATAATAAAACAAGGAACTTTCTACATTTCCTACAGTTTCTCCAATTTTTAAATCTAATAGGTAATGTACCCCGAAGGTGTGGATGTTTGATTGTGGTCATCACGCCGCGCGCCGTCATGCAATAACGGTTGACCGATATTGATGAAATTTAATTGGAGAGTTAGATAATAATAAAACAAATTAATAGCGCATCTTGCGGTAGACAGAAGATTCCACAACTACAATAAAATTATACCTAGTCTTCTAAAACTTAAAGGTACAGTTTCACGCGCGATCTCCACAGTTAATCGAATTTTTCTTAATCTAATCAATGGATTATGTTTACTTACCTACTTTCGCACACTCCTTTTTTATTTAGTGATGTCCAATTGAAATTTAATTATATTTTACTCTAACGCAGCAGACTTCCATACAAACAAAATGTATTATTTTGATTGTCGATTTTAATTTTGGTTTTTTGTGGCGCTGAATGAAATAAATGCAAGTCAGAATGATTTTATTGTACCGTGAGTTCTTAAGAGTCCTCCTAGTTAGGCCACAGAATATGTAAAACAAGGTGACATACTACCACGTCCAGTCCTCTGCATTTCTCATCCAGCTGCTTACAGCTACGCCTTTCAAAACGTATTTGGTCCAAATCGTGCGCATTCCGTAAGTTTCTTCTTTTTGAATATCATTAGGTATAAAAGACCGTGAAATTTTTGAAAAACCTCACTCAACTGATATTGGTGCACAGGCCTACTCTCTAGACAAGGGCGTACAAGCCACTGTCTAGCATTGGTTACAATTCTTTCTGCGGAGGGAGTGTGCGCAAGATTTCTGACCATGTTTCTCCTTCACCGAAAAGTCGGTGCAGCAGTTGATCATAAATCTAAAAATAAAATTCTCATTGGTACAGATTTGAACTCATGCACGTGAGGCGAGCGGACTACCAAATGGCCTACCTACTATTTTGATTATATTAAATTGAAACGCCAACTTAACGAACCAAAAGTATTTTAAAAATAGATATTTTGTAATGCTAAATGGTATTCTGTTAATGGTAATAAATCACGTTTTATCCAATCAATCAATCAGATAATGATAGGGGGTTTTCACAGCTGCAAAAACGAATTAACATAAATTTCGCAAAGAAATTCTGAGAATGCATTTATTTGAATATCTAAATATTACTAACACTAGCCAAGTGAGCATTTTATTTTAGGGCCGGTAATATTTTTCAAAGTCTATTCACAGTCAGCGACAACGGATAAACCTCCGGTCCGGCAGCTTGTGTAAATTTCATAGCAATTAGAAATTAGCTATATAGGTACTGTGCGGTGTTACGGTTCGGTTCGTCTCACTGCCGCCGCACGCTGCTGGTGCTGTTTATAGAACCTTAAGAAGACTACTGTCAACTTGTCTCCCATACAATTTTGAATTCAAGTAATATGTTGGATTTCAACAATTTCGTGTCCTACTCACGTGTATAATTCGAGAGATATTTGAATTCACAGTTTGCATGGGGGACGAGTCGTCAACAGCCCTGTAAAGTTAGTTTACAGTTAATTTAAGCTCACCTTTGCGTATTAGTAAGCTAGTGACTCTGCGGAGTGCCTCACGTGGTGATTTGTGGAAGAACTTGGGCGTGAGGTTCGGGGGCAGTGTTAGAGGCTTGCGGCCCGTAGAGCCTTCCCAGGTGGTGGTGTGCTCCGCAGCCATCTTGGAAGATGCAGTTAGCCGGTCCAGGTGCTCGATTGAAGCCGGCCTGCCATAAAGCAGATATACGGATATAATTCGGTATAGGTTACAGCGGTGGCAGGTACTGAGATAGTTTGTCACGTAATGCCTAAAGATTTAAATGTGGCAGATTGTCAAAGTTGCTACTTAGTTGGGACCACATTTTTACAATAAAATATGGTAAATTAGAATAGGTTAAAACAACACAAGATGCAAGTCAAAGTCGCACAAGTGTAAAATGTGTGGGAAAGAACCGGACTTTTCTTTTCCTCGCTAAAAACTGTGTTGAAAACCGTCTCATTTCGGCCTCGATTGTAATGACCAACTTAGCTCACTTGTATCTTAACTACTATCTAGATTATTGTAGAAGCAGTTGACCGATGGTCAACTTTGTTTATATTGAATGTTCGATTTTTATTAAATTCGCGAAAGTTAAATATTTTTACTTGTCAGGTTTAGTGTTGTCAAGTATCCTCTCAGCCAGGTTCAAAATTGTCACGCCAATATCCAGACATAGTATAGGGATATCAATAAAGTTTAGCCGCTCTGTGTGGCCTAATATTTAGTACGCACCGATGTCTCTGGCGAGGGTACCAGCCGCGTGGGGGGCCTCCTAGCCGCAGCAGGTCAGCTCCGGTGCAGACCCCCGACACGGCACCCATCACCGATCCTCGCCCGTAACCTCCTAATGTGGCACTGCTCCCTGCATCAAAAAATTTAAAACGTAATAATCATGCAAACGATAAAGGAAAAGGAGGAAAGTTCATACACGAGCAGAATTGCTATTAAAAAAAACCGGACAAGTGCGAGTCTGAATCGCGCACCGAGGGTTCCGTACAAACTTGTAGGTAAGGTCGACCGCACGTCAGTGGAAACAAAACTAGTATAAACTGGTCTCTCCTAGTATTGAAACTCCCTAATAGGCTAGGCCAGCGTCAATGTGTTACCACTGACGTGCGGTCGACTGTACCTATATAAATTAGTTCGTCGTTCACGGGAATCGAGTCAATGTCAAAATATTTTATTGCATTATGAGTAATTTATACACGTTATATTGTATCTACCACTGCTTCCAATATACAGGATGGAAATTTCAGACGCCACCTGGAGGCAAAGTAGGTACCCTAAATATAACACATTCCAAATTTTACTAAAAGGAAACATTCTTTTATTTTCAAAATTAAGTAAAACTGCATTCAAACATTTTAAAGAACCCACGAGTCTGAGTCGGGAATCGAATCTGACAATAATGTGGAAAATATACATGCTATGTATCTTTATGATACCGATCGAAAAAGTTAATCATCAGAATAACTTTTCCTCCATGTGGCGTCTGAAATTTCCACCCTGTACATAGGTGTTAGCTCTCGGGAAGTCTCGAAGATTTTTCTTGGAAATCTAAGTTCTCTAAGTATACCTATTTATTAAATTTGACCCAGATTTGTAAATGGTGACTAAAAAAATGAATAGTGCCGAATTGTATATTAAAATTGGAAAAAACATTATCTATAATTGTGTCAGTTCTTGTAGTGTTAGTACTTATATTAATGGTAACATATGCCATGCATTCTATAGCAGTATTGGTTAGACATCGTGGCGATCTTTTTAGATTCCTTTTTAAATTTCGAACTGGCACGACTTATAGAATGCGCCAATAAATGAATTTTAAAAATAAGCAGAAATAATTTGACCAATAACAAGTCAAACAAGTCCTGTCATGTCAAATGCTAAATCACGTGTTTACGATAACGGTCAAATGTTATTCATTTTTAAGTGATTTTATTTGATTTTATTTCCAGACTTAGCTAAACCTTTAGTATAATTTGTAAAACCTTACGAAATTATTTAATATAGATCTGTAATTATGAAATTTCTAGACGCTAGGGAATTCTTTCAATAATTATTTACGTCATTGTACTAATTTATAATGGTAGCTTGCTCATACGCAAAGTTAAGTTTGTTGGTACTTTTGTACAAAGAAATTTTTGTGATGTAAATACAATTTACGGTTTTCGGATTTTTTCCTTTACTTATTTATTTATTTAAAACTTTATTGCACTAGTTTGTACAAAAGGCGAACTTAATGCCAATGGCATTCTCTACCAGCTGACCTTTGGGCCATGCAGATAATTTAGTGGTAGGCAGGTAATTTACTTGTGCTATAAGACCTTGCTTCTTGCCAAATTTCAAGATTCTAGGTGAACGGGAAGTACCCCATAGGTTTTGGTTACCAAGATACTCAAAAATGAGGCGAAATCAGCAATATCTTTTAACTGCGATGACTTAGAAGTCTGATTTTTTCACGACAGCAAGGGACTGCAGACCTGAGTATTTGATATTAATTTCAACTTGATACCTCCACGCGTTCCTGAGAAAAATGGTCTTGACAGACGGACAGACGGACAACCGAGTGATCCTATAAGGGTTCCTTTTTTCCTCTTTTGAGGTTCGGAACCCTAAAAATGGTCCAACGATCACGATCCTCATAAATTTGATAATATCACCTAGCGTTTAGGGTTTTCGGCCAATATCATATTTTTGTATTGAGTGGAGCAGCAAAATGAAAAGACAGGTAGCGAATTAATACCTGCTTGCTGCAAACGCTAACCCCCTACTGTGTAGTAGTACAGTCCCCGCAAACTTTATCGAGACGGTGGCGACTGCACGAACCTGCTGTACTGTTGGGTAAGAACGTCAACTTTTCCTTAAATTTGTCTGTATTGGACTTGACGCTGAACCAAGCTGTATATCAAATCTGATGTCGAACATTATACAACCCACCTATGGACTGTATTGAGTTCATAGTGTTATTCCTGGGCGGTCCCGTTGAGTTTCTAGGCGGAGTTCGCGGTACGTCGCAACCGCGCGCGAAGACCGGGGTCTCAGGGAGGCTCGCAGACGTCTGTAGCGCCCCTCGACCCACGGCGTCGCGGCTCTGGCGCTGTAACGTTCTGCGGCGGGCGCCGCTCGCTCCAATATCTAGAATTGAATGGTAATTGGGTATATGTTAGTTTCATTAACTTTCATTATCGCCTAGCTACCAAATTGCAAAAGCCCTAATGACTAGTTCAAATTCAAATTCAAAAGTATTTTATTGCATGTAAGTACACTAGGTACATTTATACAACGTCAATTTTTTATCTACCAAAGTTAAATCGTCACTAATGTTTTAAACGTGAAAATCTGTTTAGGCATGTTAGGTACCTACTTCTTTGTTATCTGCAGTGTCTAGATAATTTTTCTCAGTACCTACCACGGGACAAGGTGTACCTAACGAGTGAGTAGAACATATTGAAATGAATGACTATTTAAATACCATCTTTTAAATACTGACAACATAAAGTCAATCAATATTATTTTTTTCAGTTTTGAAAGGTAAGATTTGTAGTGTTTTAAATCCAACGGGGCGTGGCCGACATGTTTTTAAAACATTCCTACCTGTGGGCAATGTCCTTCTGTCTGTGGAGCCACTCTTGAAAGTGCTGCTTCTTCGGTTTTTGTTGTAGCTGGTTTCCATAGATCTCGTTTTCAGGCTGTTGGTGGTATCTCGATGCGGAGGCACCGCTGGGGGTTCCGATGGCCTGGCAGAAGGAACACATGTTAGCTGGTAGACGACCGACATTGCCGACTATAAAATAGCTAAAAAGAACTAGATGACTAAATTCTTGTACGATTATCCTGGGAACGTACATTTGTTCAATCCATCATTGTTGGGACACTAGGCTACTCTGGTACCTAGTTAGTAATAGACATATCTACATTGCATTGCATTCAACTCACCTTCTTCTAGAATCCAGTGTAGGCGTTGGTAAGGTATCGGATTTCTTCAGATGACGTTTTTCAGATGGGTGCACTGTTATTTCCGTGTATTCGTCCTCGACCTCTTGTACAGGGGAAGGCGGTAGAGGAGGAAACTTTGGTGATTCTGGAGTTTGCGGCAACGGACCCATCTCGTGGGCCATACTCGGCGACGGAGGCAGAGGGTGATGCCGGTACGAGTGTTCTACAATCTGAACGTTCAACGGGAAGTCACCTCCACTGGATACAGCGGAGTCTGAAGAAGATGGTTGTCGCATTAAACTAACTGGCACATCCTTGGCACTAGTGGACTTATGCATACTATTCGACCTCCTACCCGAAGAGCGGTCACGACGCTCCATAGACCGTTGGTTCTGTATCTCATTGTGACTCGATGATTTCTGAATGTCATGTCTTTTCTGCCTCTCTCTTGAACTATAACGGAAATTGTTTTCTAATATATCTTTAGATATTTCATCACAGTATTCATCCTTATGGATATTCCAGTCTTTAGGTATGTATGGGGTAAAAAGTTTTTGGTCCCGACCTTGACTTAATATAGCGCTAATATTGTTTTCAATTTTACGGAGTGGCGATGTTTCGCCGCTGGAATCTGGCTCGCCGCTCTCTTGGTCCTCCTCCTCCTCGACCGTGGTGATGAGCGCTTGTCGGCTAGCGCTGGTGCTCTCAGTGTCGGCGCCTAGGCTGGGCAGAGACACCACCCTCACTATGTTTGGAGGTACCGTCGAGAGTTCATTTACAGTTTCATTGCATTCCGTCTGAGCGGTCTCCTCTACTTTACCTTCTTTAATCAACGATTGTATATTATCAAAAGTAGAAGAATACTTTTTGAAATCAGTAAACCTATTTTGCGGCGACAGTTTATTTTGGACGATGTTACTTTTAGAAGAGTGAGCGCTTTTATCACTTGGCACTTTTCTACTTTTAGGACTATGACCAAAATACTCTTGGTTTATATATCTATCCTGGCCATTGTTAAGATCTAAACTAAGTCTAGATTTGGGCGACATAATTTCTTTGCTTAGTCTAGAATTCGGGGTACAGAGGTCTATACTATACCTAGAGTTTGGTGTATTCAGTTCACGACTTAATCGCGAGTTCAAATCTACACTGTATCTAGATTGTGGTAAGCTCAAATCCGAACTCGGCCTAGAGTTATAGGAACCGACCGATCCAGATCCACTTATCGATGTACTCGATCCATCTATCGACTTGTCGGTGTCTATACTTTGATTTAGGCTGGGGTTTTGGAGCAGATTGCTCGTATTTGTAGGTCTATTGCTGACATTTTTGTTAAAACTCGGTAATTGCTTTCGACTTTTGCCTTTTCTGATGACATAAGTTCCGCAGCCAAGGTCTTGTGAGCGCCGATTATCCGAATCGATATCAGAAGTGGGTGAAGCGAGAGGTTCGCACTGCGTAAGTGGAGGAGGCGGAGGCCAATATTCTTCCCCCCAGTCGTCATCTACCCGCTGTGGTATGGAACTTGTGCTTGAATGTGATTGATCGCCTGACTTTCTTCTTCGTCTGCCGATAACCTAAAAAAACAAAAATATTTATATAAATGGACACGGTAGTTTAACACTGTCACAATGTAAGCTGCAAAGAGTAAAAGTCACCTTAGTGCTTCCCGGAGTTAGAAGAGGGTCATCACCATCGAGGGACACTTCCCAAGCTATGGAATTGCGTTTCGATGGGGTGGTAGCTGTGGGCGGCGGCGGTGGCGGAAACGACTCTTCCAGCGAATCGTCCGAAAAATGCTCGTCGTCATTGCTCCTCGAACCTCTAGTCCTGCTATTCTCCGTCACGTCCTCCGAGGATCCTCTACACACTTCTCTATGTCTCTCCATAGAACCGGCGAGAGTTCGCGGAGGTACTTTACCCTTTGGCGACAGCATTTCGCCGTCTGACCTGCTATCTCTTGTTATGTTGCCTTTTCGCTCTGAACTCTTTGTATTTGAAGGTGATAATTTCTGAAGATTATAAGTTGGTGAATGTGCTTGTCGAGCGTACTGTATGTTTGGGCCGGGGTATATCGTGACGGGGTGTTCATTGTAGGGTTTGTCGCTGAATTCAGTGGAGAAGCCCATGAAGGGGAAGACGGGAGGGCTCTCGATGCTTGGCGACTTTATCTGGCCAGAGGGCGGTGGGCGGCGCGGGGGCAGCCAGGCGGGCGCGGCGTCGGGCGGCCGCGCACCGTGCTGCAGAGACGCGAACCGGTACCCCGCCACCGGTGGCTGCTGCAATTGGAAGTGGTTTGTCTCGTTGTCCTTCTCCCAACCGTAAGGCCTTTGGTGCCTCGTTTTTGGCTGAGAACAAAAGAAAGATAAAATAATGCTTATGTTGGGTGTACTGTAAGTAGTAACAGTGTAAAGTAACTTGTAACTGAAAATAAATGAACTATGAAAGATAATATATTTCGATCTATGCTTAGAGTTTCGTCAAAACAGAAACACATATAATGACGAATTTTTTATATATTTATATGTATTGTGTCTGTCTTCCGGATAACTCAACAACTACTGGACCGATTGAGCACTAACATAATTAGGTCCTTTCATGTGAAATTGCTCAGCAATTTTATCTAAGTAGGTACCTAAGTATTTTTCAATTTTCTCACTTAAGCAATTTAATCTAAAAATGTACTTCACGAATAATTTCAATGTCAACATGACGGAGATTTAAATAACAGCCAGAACTATTTCCCAAATTATATTTGGATCATATAAATTGTACTTACAAAAGTGGTTTGGGTTGCAGTTGTGATCCCGTTTACACTGATGATTGAGTCCAATTTCTCTTCTGCCTCGCGCTGCTCAATTGAAGTAGTCCGCTTTGCTGAATTTGCAGGCGATACTCTGAAATTAGCCATCGTACCGTCTAAGTTTATTTTCTCCGGAAATCTTACAGATAATTCCTAGAATGGTGAATTTGACATCGATACAATTTTAATGGTGTGTTTGAAGAGGTACCCTCAACATTATACTGAGTTAAGTATTATCAAAAATACTGTATCTAACATTTGTCCCAACACAAATATCTAGGAAGGTTCGAATTTAGCTATAGGAGGCACGGGCTAAAGAGATCCTAGCTCCATGCAAATATCATACGAATAAACGCATTTGCGTATCGGAAACGAAATAAACAATAGATGGTGTTCCAAAGTGGAGTGAAAAGCAAACACAAACTTGTTTTTGCTGCCTATATAGCGTCCCTTTGTATACTTTGTTTCCGAAACGCAAGTAGCGTTTGTTTTCGTATGCCTTTTCATTTGGAAGGAGCAAATAACTTGTTTGTTCTATTTGCTGTGGAGATAACTGACTGGCTGATGGGACACTGAAGCCAAGAGCCTTCATGGGGAGAGATCGGCCGGCGATTGAAGTGCTTGGACACCGGCTGTGGTACGTTTCTGATGCAAAGGTTGTCAATAACGAGCGATACAGCGGAGCTTTTAGAGTAATTTAGTTGAGGTTTAAGACAATTAATGTACAGTCGAGGTTCATATATGCAACTGTGGGGGCACAAAACTCATGACACGACAATAAGCAGCCGGCCGCGCGGGCGCAGCCCGCCGCCGAGCCAGTCGTTCCCCATCACTCGCCCCCCACACTCGTAACACTCGTATATTCATAAGAAAGTATTTGGACAGTAATTAAATACAGTTTATCCAAATAGACTATTTCATTTAACCGACCAGGGAGTAGGAACCCCAAATCCTACATTGGTGACCCCGACGTGATTAGTGAAAACTTTTTAGTGTCGGTTGGATTTTTAATTAGGGAGCGACTCGCCCGCCGCGTGGGCTTACGAGTGTGAGGGCGCGATCAACACGCATAAACCGCGAGTCATAAGTGAGCGTTAAGTAAAGTGCGAAATAAAATGCAAAACCCAGCAATCGTACCAGAAGAGAACCCACCTCCAGCAGTCCAGCAGCCAGACATCATGGCTGCCGTATCCATTCAAGCCCGGCTGCCAGACTTCTGGAAAGAGCAGCCCAGGCTCTGGTTCGTCCAGGTCGAAGCGGTACTGCACCCGCAGCACATGAGTGACGAGGCGAAATACAACCTCGTCGTGGCAAAACTCGACAGGGAAATAATACTGCAGGTGAGCGACCTTCTGGCAGAGCCACCCGTAGCTAACAAATTCGGGGCGCTGAAAGCCAGGTTGCTAGAAATTTACGAGGAGTCGGAGGCGCGGAAGGTGAAAAAACTAATGACCGAGATGGAGTTAGGCGAACAAAAGCCGTCGCAACTTCTGCGCCGGATGAAGGATCTCGCCAAGGGCAGGGTCACGGAGGAGACCCTCACCATACTGTGGCAGAACCAGTTGCCCACAGCAGTGCAAGCCGTACTGGCCGTAGCGGAAAAAGTCCTCACGGTCAAGGCCACCATCGCCGATAAGGTAATCGAGGCGACAACCAGCGGAGGCAGCATAGCATCGGTGAGCGGTCCGAAACCCTCGACCAGCAAGGATACAGATTTAGTAGCAGCGATCGCCAGGCTAACAACAAAGCTGGACGGAATGGAGAGGACCCGAGGGAGGTCCCGCAGAAGAGAGTCCAACGACCATGCCAGGACAGGATCGAGAGCTCGCAGCAACCGCAGAAGCCAGTCGCGGGACAGGAAAGCGCCCAGTGACGTAGGCAGGTTATGTTTCTTCCACTACCGATTCAAAACCAAGGCGAAGAAGTGCATACAGCCGTGCGCCTGGAAAAATGAAAGACAACAGGGAAACTAAAAGAGGTACAGTCGGCCGCGGGAGACTGTACCACCACCGAAAAAAACCGCTTGTGCATAACAGACAAAAAGTCAGGTTTACGTTTCTTAATAGATAGTGGAGCAAATGTCTCAGTGTTACCTAAAAGTGCTGTGTATAAAAAGTCAAAACTAAACGATAGTGCAACTTATTGTCTATACGCAGCGAACGGCACCGAAATTCGGACATTCGGGTTGCATACGCTAGAGTTAGATTTAGGTTTAAGACGAGCGTTTATGTGGACTTTTATCACAGCGGACGTTAAGCAGCCCATCATTGGGGCAGATTTTCTGGTAAAATATCGGTTACTAGTCGACTTAAGTAGACGGAAACTGATTGACCAAGTGACGACGCTAAATACGATAGGCACTGTGACAAAATGTAAAAACGAGACTGTGACAACCCTAGACTCTAAACATCCGTACTGTGATTTGTTATCTAGGTTTCCAGAGATAACCAAGCCGATGTCGTTCAAAGAGGCACCCAAACACGGCGTCGTACACCACATCGAAACAACTGGACCCCCAGTGCATGCGCGCGTCAGGCCGCTACCACCGGAGAGGTACCAAAAAGCGAAGGAAGAATTCCAGGTAATGCAGGATCTGGGCATCTGTAGGCCTTCAAAGAGTGCGTGGGCTAGTCCACTACACATAGTTCCAAAAAAGAACGGCCAAATCCGGCCCTGTGGTGATTACCGTGCGCTAAACGCAATCACCCAGCCAGACAGATACCCAATCCCTAGATTACAAGATTTTACTTATATTTTAAAGGACAAGTCAGTGTACACGCGTTTAGACCTCAACAGGGCATACCATAACATTTGCGTGGCCCCAGAAGACATCCCAAAAACAGCAATAGCGACCCCATTTGGTTTATATGAATTCGAACGTATGACATTCGGATTGCGAAACGCAGGCGCTACATTTCAACGTTTTATGAATGACACAGTATTACACGGTATTAAGTGTATAAGCGACAGCGGAAAAGATCAGGTCGGATCAGATTTTCTTTTTTGTTATATCGATGACGTCATAATAGCATCCGCGTCCGAGAAAGAACATAGGGAACATTTAAAACTTATTTTCGAAAGATTTGAAGAATATGGCATTACTATAAATTTATCTAAATGTAGTTTCGGTCAAAGCAAAATTGAGTTTTTAGGTTTCGAGGTTTCAGCAGACGGAGTGAAACCACTACCAGAGAAAGTGAAAGCGATTTCGGATTTCCCAAAACCTAAAACGGTAGAAGAACTCAGAAGATTTCTAGGTATGATGAATTTTTATAGGTCTCATTTACCCAAAGCAGCGAGGCATCAAGCCGAACTTAATAAATTCTTGCATAATTCCAAGAAAAGGGACAAAACGCCCATACCTTGGACCGTACGAGCAGACGATGCATTTATCGCTTGTAAAAACAGTTTGCTCGAAGCCGTAACATTATACTTCCCGTCTTGCGATACACCTTTATCAATTATGGCGGACGCATCGGATGACAGTGTAGGCGCCGTCCTACATACGCTTGTAGACGGAAATTTAAAACCGTTAGGTTATTATTCAAAAAACCTCAGCGATACGGAAAAGCGATATAGCACCTACGATAAAGAATTATTAGCAATATATCTAGCTGTCCTACACTTCAGATATTTGGTAGAAGGACGAAAATTTACAATCTTTACAGACCATAAACCTCTGATCTACGCGTTCACAAAATTAGGTAGCGCTAAAGAAGTACCGAGAAGGACGCGTCAGATTATGTTTATAGGAGAATTCTCAACGGATATTCAGCATGTATCGGGACATGACAACAGCGTAGCAGACTGTCTATCCCGAAGTGGTGTTGAAACAATATTGTGTCCATCACCAATAGATTACGTAGAAGTGGCCAGGGAACAAAGTAGCGATAAGCAGTTGCAAAACATGCAGGCCGAGAACAGCTTACGCTTTAAAAAGATCATATTGCCAGGTAGCAACGTACCTATCGTGTGCGAAACATCCACAGATAAGGCACGTCCGTACCTACCTGAAATGTTTAGACGAACAGCATTTGACAGTGTGCATAACGTTAGCCACCCAGGGAGCCGTGAGACTAAAAGGTTGATGCAAGAAAGGTATTTCTGGAAGAAGATGAATGTAGATGTAGGCACATGGGCCAAAACCTGCGTTCAGTGCCAGAAATCCAAGGTCAATCGTCACACAGAGTCGGCGCTAGGGCAGTTCGAACCAGCAGCGCGCTTCGAACATTTACATATAGACTTAGTAGGTCCCCTACCGATAACGGAGCAGGGTTATAGGTATTGCGTAACCATGGTAGACCGTTTTACCAGATGGCCAGAAGCAGTACCGGTAAAAGATATGACCGCTGAAACAGTAGCCAGGGCAGTATATGAGACGTGGATATGTCGTTATGGATGCTCAGCCAGACTGACGTCCGACCAAGGTACGCAATTTCAAGGTCAATTATTTAAAGAGCTAATGACACTGCTAGGAATAAATAAAATAAGGACAACTCCTTACCACCCACAAGCTAACGGGTTAGTAGAACGATGGCACAGATCCTTTAAAGCAGCTTTAACAGCTCGTTTATTAGGTAAGTCGTCATGGGCAGATGAACTGTCAACAGTAATGTTTGGTCTGAGAGCATCCGGCAGAAGCGACACAGGAGTGAGTGCAGCAGAAATGACGTTAGCACACACGCTGAGACTCCCAGGAGAGTTCTTCAGCGAGGTAAGTAAGTCAAGTACCAGCGACGTGTACACGTACGTAGACAGGTTAAGAGGCGTAATTAGGAGCCTGCGGCCTGTGTCAAGAGTATCGAGCAACACACGTCAGATGTTCGTACATAAAGACTTGGAGTCATGCACCCACGTGTTCGTACGAAGAGATGCAGTGAGGAAACCATTAACACCTGCGTACGATGGCCCATACCGCATCATAGGCAGACATGGTAAGGTAGTAGAAGTACAGTTACCTAACAGGACCTCACGGATATCAATTGACAGACTTAAACCGGCCTACTTATTAAATGACGACCTAAAAGACAGTGTGACGCAATCGGCGCGTAGCCACAGCGTAGCACCCGAT
The DNA here is from genome assembly GCA_949699065.1 of Metalampra italica. Classification (NCBI taxonomy): domain Eukaryota; kingdom Metazoa; phylum Arthropoda; class Insecta; order Lepidoptera; family Oecophoridae; genus Metalampra; species Metalampra italica. The sequence continues at coordinate 5,195,489 of OX452970.1, read as the reverse complement.
GGAGGGCAAAACGTAGACAAGCCCGTAGCGGGCAGTGACGCACCAACTAAGGCTACGAATATATCATTGCGCAAAACGCGCAGTGGCCGCACAATCAGGCCACCCGTGCGATTTAGCTGACACAACTTGGACTGTGGACTGACATCGACAATGACTAGAAGTTAACTAGCATAAATAGTAATAAGTAATATTCTGTATTTTTAAATAAAAATGTAGTTGCATATATATGAGAGCACAAGCAAGCGACAACGCATTATGATAATAACCATGGGTCAGACTCAGAGCAAAGACGAAGTCATCATCGCCCAATCCGGCGCGAATTACGCGACCGCGACATTCGAAGAAAAACTGAATAGAATCTCCATACTGTTGTTAGTAGTACTAGCCATTGTGGCCGTGATTATATTTTTCTGCATGTATAAAAGGTGCAAAAGGGGCACCGAAGGCTGGATGAGAAACCAAATAGTCCGCCTGCAACCCATGGCATCACCACCTACAATGACTGCGGTGTTGGCGCAACCAGGAAAGGGGCCCAATCCGTCGCAGGTCATCATCTCATAGGTGCAGTACAGTTGTGCAGTGTTTTCTAAAGTGAACAAAGTGCCGTCTCTCATATATACGCAAAACTTTGTGCAACAATATGTATAATGTGAAAATTTTGACTACAGGTATTTTCTCTCAATAATGTAAAATTATTAGTCCAAAATAATAAACAATGTGACCAGTTAATATCCAAATATGCAATGTAATTTTTTGAAATTGTATTTTTTTTATAAAATATTTGTGTCCGTAAAAAAACTATACACGCATATTAATGCACCAAAGGATTATTATAAATTTGTAGTGCAGTATATATTTTGAAAAAAAAAGGTATAGATTATTAGTAGCGAGCGACCGATGACATCACGCAAGCGATAACTCGTGTCGACGGCCGTTAGACGACGCGTCAGCAAAATAATCGAGCGCACTGCGCGCATGGTGTCAGCGGCGCGCAATAGCAAGCTAACTAACATATTGTTGTACTAGTTTTGTATTTTGAAAAATTTTATGAAAAATTTTTGTTTTTAGGGGAGAGTGATGTGGGGGCACAAAACTCATGACACGACAATAAGCAGCCGGCCGCGCGGGCGCAGCCCGCCGCCGAGCCAGTCGTTCCCCATCACTCGCCCCCCACACTCGTAACACTCGTATATTCATAAGAAAGTATTTGGACAGTAATTAAATACAGTTTATCCAAATAGACTATTTCATTTAACCGACCAGGGAGTAGGAACCCCAAATCCTACACAACCTTACTGTATATTGAAGAAATGGAATATCTATAGCGAATATTCGTCGAATAAGGGTGTTCAATCGAAAGTACTTAATGCGGGACCGAGATACAGGCGTGTCTGCCCTTGGATCAAGCGATTAGTAGGAAACGGTTCCAGATGAGTGAGGTATAGATAATTACTTTGGTAGAAGTGTAGAGATGATACGCTGCGCCTCCTCCGGCGGCGGTGGGGAGTGCGGCGAGTGCGGCGACGGCGGGTCCGGCGGCGAGGGCTCCTCGCGCTCCTCCGTCGGACGGAACCCCAGCGCGAACTTCGCTCTGGAAACCACACGTTACTACGCATTAATTACATCTACACAAATATAGTAAAGGTGAAGAGTTTTTTTATTTGTTTTTTGTTTGAACGAGCTAATCTCTGGAACTACGTCGGACTCGGAATTAATAAAATCTTTTTGCATTTGATAGCCAAGTTCATGCGAAAGGATAAAGGTTGTAAGATCACGCTACGACCCCATAGAAGCCACGCGCAAAAAAAGTCCGAAATATCATAAAAAACGCGGGCGCGGCCGCGGGACACACCTAGTCTGTATAAAACCTAAGATTGGTATAACACTTACTATCTAACTGTTTTGACCATTTGGGAATAATGATCTCTGACGACATACCTTCTGCCGTTCATGCTCATGTATCCATCGTCCTCGGAGGTGTGTCCCGCGAGTGGGGAGTCGTCGTCCGTGGCGGGGGTGGCGGGGGTGGCCGGCGTGGCGGGGGTGGCGGGGGCGGTGGCGGCGGCGGGGCCGGCGGGGGCGGGCTGCGCGCGCGCCTCCAGCGACCGCGGCTCGCCCTCGTCGTACTCGCTCAGCACCTGGTCCAACAGCTCTAGGGACCGCTGCACGTCGTCGCACCCTCTGCAAACAACCAGACAAAATACTATAAATATTGAGGTTATTTGTAGGTAAATTTTAGCTCATAGCTTAACATCATTAACATTAATTGAGTGAGAATTTCGAAGAAAAGTTTGATGTACAGTACAATATATAAAATCCTCGCATCCACACGTATGTTATAACGCCTATCCACTATATTGATAAAGACCGAGATCGCAAATATAACCAATCTCACAATATTAAGACCGTAAGAGTAGGTGTACCTTGACTGACTTACTACCTAAATATGCAGCAAACTTCATGTTAAATTACGTTGAAGAAAGCAGCGAGTGCCTTCTCCACCACCACAACTATTTCGTCACAACATTTTCCCAAGGATACAATAATATTACAGGAATAGAGGAATGATTGAATAATTTCTACATCACTGATTTTCCACATAAATTGTCCTTCTAAATAAATCAATTTAGGTAGGTACTGACAACAAGTGGTGGTGGGCGAGGTCGTGATCAATTTGCTGAGATAATGGCAAATTGAACTCATTTCCTTCGCGAGGGGCACTTGTCCTGCCGCCGCCGCGGGCCGGGAGAACACTTCCTCAACTAATGGTGCATTAGAGTGCCAAATTAGATAAAAATACTACAGTGAAGAGTGATGAGGTTCTCGGATACGGCCACAGGCTCTCCCAAACAAGGAATCACTAGAAAAGTTATTCTTTCCCATCGAAATTATACCTAGGTCAGACATTCAGCTATAATAGTTTAAACATAGAAAAATGTTTTGAAGTGTTTTGGGAATATGTATGTAAGTTTCTCTCCGAGAAAAGGTTTTTACCGTTTATAGTTCTTTGAAGTAATACTTTAAGGCGTGCTGCGGACAATGATGGTGGAAAAATCGATCACTGAATGACCCTTCCTTACTTTAAACTCTTAGGTATTCAACGTAGGTAGCAAATTTTACTCAAAAGTCTTAAGTAGATAGTGGAATATTAAAATTCACAAAAAGGTGTTTTTTGCCATACGTATGCCTGTTGGTGTGGGTGAGTAGCTATTGACTCTGTTTCCATTGCACCTATTTATTGGTATGAATTAATACATAACTAAAGTATGTCATTCAAAAAAGCTTGGGTTACACCTCAAATTAACTATGTGGTCGATATAACGTACTAAGCCAAATAAAGGGTTAAGATACTTTCTCTCCATATAGCGTTCGTTTTTCCATCCTGTACAAAGTACTCGAAAAGTGCCCTGTTAGCTTGGCTGGCCGGTCGTCTCTGAGAGAATTCATTATATTTAAAGGCAGCATGTCCTCAGCGCAAAGTGGTTCTAGTGGAAGGCACAAAGCAACCCCTCGGAAAGAAGAGGCGCTTGCTCTCACGCCGTCTCTCGATAAGCAGAGAGGAGAGGAGAGGTCCGTGCTCCATATTTGCTCAATAAACTGCACAACTCATTCAGTAACAAATTTATGTACGGACGAGTGTGAAGGCAATAAACATTACATATAAAACATTTCTCTAAACTTGTCCCTGGTGTCGTTTATGGCTACACAAAACCAACATCGCTTTTATTACTTCACCGAATGGGTATGTTCAAGGGATAAACACGTCATGTTATTCTTCGGCTCGTAAAATGCGAGTGGACATTTACGAAGTGTTGCAGCTGAAACGTGCGTACAGCCATGTGAGTTACAGCGTGGTTACAACTTTCATCATCCTGACCTGCATTAGTGATTTCAAAGCAAAGTCTTTGTCAGGAAAAAACTCATATTCGATTCGTGCCGACATTCCGTGTTATTCTACTGACTGGACAAAAATAGTCCAGTTATAGTTATACTGGTCGGTATTGACTTATCGGATACGAAAACTTATATAGCAGCGGTGTAAATAGTTATCATCGATGTAGCTCTACTCAAGTTCTACTAGACTGGGTCGCAAACGATTTTTGCTTGCAAAATAATATGAGGACCGCGTTGTTTTGTTTATGTATTCTTATGGTCACAAAGATGTATAGTTTTGACAGGGTTAAACATGCAATTTTTATGATTTTTAGGGTTCCGTACCTCAAAAGGAAAAAGTAACATAATTGAATCCATTGAATGTGTGGGAAGGGGTCGGGCGGCCATTGCCTATAGCCTATATGCCACCTTCAGCGTGACTTGTCTCCTCCTCCGATCGCGATTTGTCCTCGAACGAGAGGTTCATTAGTGTTCACCTCACTAATGATCTCCGTCTCCGCTCCGCTCTCCAGTGCAAGTACCACCAACGGTTATTTAAATATTTTTCTTAGAAATCAAACAACCTTTTCAGAATTCAATATTAGATGGATGAAAATAATAAAAAATTACACAAAATAAATTAGGCTTATTTACTTTTCAAATCCATGGCATCATTGGTTATTTTAAGAATAAGACCTACTTATCTCAATATTAAAACTACAACTTTAATTTCGGTAACAACCCTTGCTACTGTCATACTTCAAATTTAGAAGAATACAGAGATTTCTCATTCTTATCCTGATTCAATTTGAATCAATATTTCCGAGGCAGCATCAGCAACATTCTATAGTATCAAATCATATTACCGGTGCTTGTGTCTCTACATCTACACACGTACAATTACATGAGCTGTCAGTGAAACAATGTCTTCGTCTGTGGGTGCGTGCGATAGGCACGCGCGCGGGCCTGCCGTGCCGGGCTGCGACTCTATACGTCTCGCACGTATTTACACGGTTGTATCGCCCGGCTGCTGGCAGCGCCACCACAAAGCAGAGCACTCAGCAGGAGTGGCAGGGCGCGGGAGGCGCGGGCGCGGGCGGCGCGTGCCGCCTTTGTTTTATTATTTCACCCACACTCCTTCGCTTCGAAACTTTTAAGGGGACTTCAAATTGCGTTCCTCCTTTTAAGTAGAGTTAGGTTTGCGCTGATTAGTTACACCGAGTTCGTTTAGTCGGCTATATCTTCTTTCGTTCTCGGTAAACTCTGCAGTGCTGTTCTCTACTGTTAATTATATTGTCTTTCCATATAAACGTACATTAAATGAGGGAGGACAAGATTAGGCAATCAAACGAATTGGTTTACTCACATTGAATGAATCAAGGAATAATATCCAAATAATTCATTTTCTAATTTTTGCAAGTATCTAAGACTACGCGGGCGGCTTACAGCATCATCCGTTTGTAGGCGTACATTTCGCTACGGCAAGGCAGGTTACTATTTATGCGGAAATGAGTGCAGCGAGGCGGAAGCGCAAAGCACCCTTCGGCGCGTGACGCCCCCTCCCCCTGCCCAAGGGCGCGTTCACCCCCGTATTACACCTTGCTACACGGTAATAACTGAAACGCGAGGCCCTCTTAAAAGCAATACAGCCTGCGTCACAAAACCTCAAAGATCAATCGTCAGAGTCGAGTGCTGAACTTGCTAGAAAATGTATGTTTGAGCTAGCTGTGTGCGTATACCGACATCGACGAAACAATAAACTATACCTACTTATTAAAAAATATGTGGGATGGAATGGAATTTCTATAGCCGACCGCTCTCATAAATTCCCAAACCTCACAGAACAAAGGTTTAGGCGCCTTGTATATTAAATACAGGTATACCTATACACAAACAGGTATTTCTGCCGTTATTCCCATAAGTAAAATATTGTGTAAATAATTCCAAAAGACGCGAACTTCGGAATAGTTCCGAATCCAGCTAGTTTTTAAAGTGCACGAACTTGGCCAATTAGTTGCTGCTGGAAGTTCACAGCTATTAGTGTTCTTAAGTCCTCGTTCAAAGATTTAAATGAATTTAAGGGTTCTGCCAAGAGTTCCAACTTGTTTATTACGGTTTTAAGCAGACAATTTTACCTCTTCATCAAATTCGGTAGGTACGGAGGGTAGGTAGATGATAAATAAAATAAGCCAATTGTTGGATCGGACTAAAACATTATTTTGTTTTAATAATAAAAGATCTTAAATATTTTGTTACATAGAGACAGCGCGAACATTATTTTAAAAGAGAGGTAAGAACGTGAAAAAAATGTTTTTATCGACGTAAAATTCTCTACCTATGTAAAATTCGAAAGTATCTCGTTATCACACACACACAGAGGCCCCAGCTGAAAAAACCTCTTCATGTCACGTATCCGTCATTCAATCCTCCACTACTTATTTACATAAATGAATATTACGATTTGAAATAAATAAATAAATAAACTAGGTACATAATTTTTTGTTAGGTTATAAGGAATTATTTTATTTTATGAAATAATTAAATTTAAAATTGTATCCACGTAAATACCTAGCCCTTCAGGAACAATCTGTTGTGGGTGTGAAATAACTAATTATGTTTCTTTCTTCTTCATTCTTTCTTTCTTTTCAAAACTTCATCTATCCTACCCTACCCCCTTCTCGAAAACTTAATTCTCGCCTAGAATGTCCTTCGTAGACAGGAAATTGGAACATGGTATCTGATAGAGTTTCTTTCATAAGTTCCGTCGACTAATGTTCACGATGTTGTAAGAAAAGACGTTTCTCATATCAGGTCGCTTCATCAAACTCACTTCCGTTGATTTCCATCGCGCCAGTACCCCCGAGAACAGAATAACTTTGTTAATAATACTTCTTTCACGGATAATGCCAGTTTGTTTTTGCTTCTTTAATTAATATTAGTATAAGTATTCGTTTTATGTGTACATTCCAATCTACGAGTAAAGGATTATTCCTGATAAAAATCCTTAATCCGAAATGAAAGTGAGTTTGTTTAAGCTAGCTTTGGTCTCGTATGACACACACAACTTTTTTTTACACATATAACTCTCGATTCCTGGATAGGAACATGGATTTATGGATAAACTTAATCATTGACATAAAATTGTGATTTTTTAGCCAGGAAGTGCTAACCACCGCGTGCCACCGCCTCGCGTCGGTCGGTCGCGGCTCGGAAGGAAGCTTGGGGACATGCCAATAAGTGCGGCGAGCTGTAACAACACCTCGAACAAACACCGCCCCGAACAAATCCCACTCCTCAGCGCAAGCCATAAGGTTGACATTCCAAATAAGCTTTTACTATTATCGGATGCAGTGGCTTAAAGCAATTTTGTGAGTCAATATTGGACTTTTCAACTGTTAAGAGCGATGTGTTCCTTTAAAGCAAATATATAGCTATTTACGAGTAACATTTCAAGTTGCTTGTACAATTTCCTATGCTGGAGGAGCGCTTTGGAAAATCAAAGTAGGCGAGAAAATAGCGGCGGAAAATACGAACACTTTACCGACTGTAACTGTAAGGACAAATTGAAATAAACTATGCACTTGCGGTTTTATACAAAGGACGAAAATGTTCAATATCAGCATGTATAGAAATTAATCAAGGCTCCAGACGGCCTTAGATCGGAGGTGTTAATTTAAGCAATCAAGTTAGGTCGCGTCATGTGCGCCCCAGCGAGCGAGCGCTACGGGGCAGGAAGCGGCGGAATCTTCGTTAGAGGAATTACGGTGGGCGGGCTTCGTCGTGGCAGCTTATAAACGTCAATTTACTATCTTCATGTCATGCCAAATTTTTAGGGTTTCGTCAAAATGGATTTTCTTATAACTTATAGCGAAGCTTTTTGTCCGTTCGTCTGTCTCTCTGTCCGTAATATAATTGGAAAGCTACTGAACCGATTCAACTGTTTGCAATAGTAATTAAGAATTTCCTGGTAACGATGTTAATATTAGAACCCTCAAGTCCGTTGGTCTTTTACCGGAATGTCCCAGTGTCCGTTAGGTCTATTTGCTTGAACTTTCACTTCTTCTAACGTAAAATTTATTTATAATTCAGATTTTTTCCCAACATATTAAAGGAAAAAAAAAACGAATTCACGGAACCCGCACGTTCTGTGCACCGACTTACACTTTGCTGACTTTTTAGTTACGCTACGGTAGCGCAAGGAGTGAAGAGAGGGTGAATGTTGATTTATTAACCCTAAATCATTCGCGGTCATCATTGCGTATGCGTGTCGCCGCGTACGGCAACGCGTCATCTAAATTTTGTGGTGTTCTTTTTTAATTTCGGCTTATCCTGCGATATTTCAACAAAATTTACGGGATCCATGTCCAGATAAATTACGGTATGTAAATGTAATTAGTATTTACGAATTTTATTGTATTGCTTGCGAGATGCGATGATTTATTTAAATCGATTAGGATTTGTTTCAATTCAAGATCTATTTGGCGAGTGAGCGAGTTTAAAGCGCAACACAGACAGAGCGGCGGCGGTGCGATAGCGTTGCGGCGGCGAATCCGCGGGAAGCGAATATAAAGCGGAGCCCTTCAGACAGGAATATACCGCTTGCGGTGGCGGCGCGGCGGCGGGCGGTTGCCGCGCCGCTTTGATGTGAAGGGCTTCATACTATTTCGAACATTACAAAAAGTTACCGCAATGCTATCGCACCGCCCCGCCGAAATGTCTGTGTCGCGCTTAAACCAAATAGACATCATCGGCAAGTGAGTAAGAAGGCAGTAAAGTTTATGATGTTAGAAGAGAGTACGTAGATTACAGTTGCAAGTTGCAGCCGCCGGTTATCGATCTCGCTCTGTGGTAAGACCAGACGACCCACGACGACGCGCCACTGAAAAACTATGCTTTTTGTGCACTAAACTTTTGCCAACTACTCGCATTGTGAACCGGATAAACTTGATATACCTATACATTTAAGTACATATACCCAATATACATTATATAGAATAAAGATGCATAGGAGCAATCAAGAATTAAGATTTTTAATAGTTATTTTGTTTTCAATTTAAATTTCTAACGCAACTCGTAGTTTTCATTGAAGAATATAAATTTGTTTTTATTTACACTACACAAGAAGCTCAATTACAGCAACTTAAGCTTATATACACCAAGGCAGTCTTATCGCTTAAAGCATATCTTCCAAACAACCTTTGGGTAGTTGATATGAATAGGTATCAGAGAAAGTATTAGTACATTTTAGACTTTCGCGCTTTGTCATAGAGTCAGCTCGTGACCACGGCCAGTGTAACCTGGTCGAAACGTCGGGCAAGGTAAATAAAACTATTTCGTGTGTAAGACCCGTAAATAATTATATAATTAAGAGAAAGTACTGTTTTTACATGCTTCTACGCCACCCAACGTACATAGTACGTACAATATAAATAATAATAATAATGTTTGGACTAATTTACACACGGCTGTTTAGTCCCAAACTAAGCCGAAGCTTGTAAATGGGTACTCAACAACTGATAAATATACATAAATACTTTTAAATAAATACAAACACCCACAATCCGAAAACCAACAGTTATGCTCATCACATCACACAAATGCTGGTCCCGGGTAGGAGTCGGACCCACGACCTTGTAGGGAGAGTCACTACCACTACGCCAACAGGCCAGGCAAATAAAATAATAAACCTAGAATTGTCAAAGCTATTCAATCAATATTATTAAGTTGGACTCTAAGTAGGTATAAAACAATTTACCAACGTTGGGAGTAAGAAATTGAGTAACAGGATAACAGTTAACGATGTTGAGGGTTCCCAGAACCTTCTCGGGCACTTTACCAGACACGCCCGAGCCGCCCGACACGCCAGACATGCGCAATTGTTGTTATTATAGTAGGTAGGCGGCGGGTACGGGTGCACCAACAGTTTCGGAAATCGAATAATTCTGTTCATCCTAGCATCATCGTAATGCCACTGCCGCAATGATATTACAAAGGACACTGCACGCGAAATATGGAAAAATAAAAAACCTCACTACAGTGCAGTTTTTATGAAAATCTTTTCATCAAAATCAGTACCTATCACTTTCTCGATTCCCGAAACTTTTAGCACGCCCCTTCGTATATACGATACGTAGTGAAAAGAAAACAACACCATTAATTTGCCCCATGCTACTATTTACACACATGCACGATGCGTTTGGACTTATTACCGACTATCGATCTACTTTAACATTTGTGTTAGAATTAAACATAAGTATGTACTTAATAGCCTAAGTAACTTAATAGCCTAAGTTGTAGCTAAGAGAGACAGGGCAATGATAATTAGATTTATTCGGAATCAGAAAGTGTTTTCCTTAAAGGTGTAGGTACCTAATATATAGGGGAGAAAGAAGCGACAGTGTGCGTATGATGTAGGCGGCATTTATGAGTAGCTAAAAAATACAAAGTGAAAGATATCAATTGCTCTTTCCACGTTTGAGAAATTCAATAGAGTTCCCCCGAAAGTAACTCTGATAAATTTCGAATTGGTTGAGGATGGCGTGGCGCCCACAGATATATATTATTTCTGTGCTGGCGGCGGCCCTAAAACAGCAAAAGGAATGCAACTGTTCCGCCCTCTAAAAACAATTCGCGCCAATTAATAAATGGCGCCCTTCCTTGCCGCCTGTCGTGACCACGGCGGGCGTTGTCGCGCGGCTGAGCCTGTGTTGTACTGAACATAAGCAAATGTCGCGTGTCGCTGCCGCCCGTTGCTGCGACACTACAATAGCGGAGACGCGCCGGATGCTGCGGCATTAGTCGCGTGATTTATATGTCTGCCACCGAGTGTATTGCGTTAATCCCACAAACAATACATGGGGCTGCTCTAAACGAGCGGCAGTGAACAAACTCCCTACTTTTACTTTACATCCGTAACAGCACAAGGGGATATAAACAAAACGCATTATCCAAAATGCTATAAATATGCAAATTGTATCATAGGGTAATATAATAGAAGATTACTCCGATGACAATAATTTGAATTTGAATACACACACATGCATCTACATTATAACATCAATGTGTTTATTCTGTCTAGACTTTGAACGCAATCATAAAAAAATTGATTGACCTATGCTTTATTGGGTTGTTAGGTGACAAAAATAAACATAGTAATCCTTGTCGGCAAACAAAACTGGTGTGAAAAAGGGTTGCCGAAAGAGATGTCGTTTCGAAAATCAATATAATCACGGTCGTTTACCGCCGCGAGCCGGCCGCCCCTACGAGCTGTTCCTGAGGCGCCCCGAACCAGCCCACCACCCGCTCTCTAAAAACCCGTGGATAAAATTTTGATCTCGTACGCGTACCCTTGCTCTCTGGGTGTACGTATCTGCAGTTAATTATCTGTGTGCAGAGGGTAGAGTAAGGGGGAAGACGTCGCGAATGCCAATTTCTCCCCCAGTTGCTAGTCGGACCCAAGATTCATTCCGGAGCCATAGGAACGTAAACCCCTGTAATTAATTAGTTTAATTAAAACCAATGACTGATGAATGTGGATCGATATTAGATTTTCATCTGCCGTCTAAAACGCTTTTATCTTTCATAAAACTTGAGATTAAACTTTCATTAAGTATTCAAGCGTTGTTTTTTTGATGCTAGTAATAAATCCATCTATTATTACGAACATCCCTGACGTCACAAAGCATCCAACTGGGAATAAAACCGTTCTTTAGAAAGTACTAAACATTAATGTGCTGTAAATCATTAAGGTGAGTGACGTGGACGGGTCGTGCGGGGGCCGGGTTACAGGACGTTAAGCGGCTGCTTGAAAGAATGCCTCCCCCGCCGCGCCGCCGCCTACATTTGTCCCAGGAGTGTAATTACCGGCATCAAACGGATAAATTAGATTAATCACACTTGCTTTGACGGCCAGGTGCTAATGGAAACTCATGTTACGACCTCTAAAACGTTAAGTGTAGACGTGCTCCGCAAGCTTGTCGTAAAATTGAATACGACGATATTACGCGCCGCGCCGGCCTGCACTCATTGTCTCCCACTGAAAGTCCCTTCCGCCCTTCTCATAAAACAGAAATGCTCCCTATGAAATCGTTTCAACTTCAGCCACAATTTTTGCAATGTCGTCAATTTTAAATATGAAGGTACGAGGTTGGTTATAGGTATAATGGTATGAGGTAGGCATAATGTTCATGAACGCGCCTATGTACGCGAAGTGGAGTGAATCAGGAATGAATGTCTCAACAGGTGTAGGCTACATACATTACCATCAGGCGGGCTGGCTGTCCGTTTGACACAGACCGTAAAAAATGTTAAATAACTATTGAATTGTGAAATAAACAAACTACTTAATATCATTACATACATATTATCTTCAAACTATGCCCCTGACAGAGTAAGCAGAAAGAACGAAGCGCCAAATCGCGGTCCTGACCTGACACACCTTACTAAACTAATATTGTTTCAAGGTATTGCTGGAGGCAAGAAGACAGCGGATAGGTATCTGATTAATATTTCTCTACTGTATGATTCCGTGCATTTTGAAATTTTACCACAGACTTAGAAATTTAAGTTATAATAAGTAAAAGTTAAAAGTCCGTGCACATTTTAGTGACGAGTTGATAAAGTCACGTGTGACTTCATTGAGGAGACCGTGCGCACCGCCACCTCTCGCCCCCAGTAATTAGCGGTAGGTACGCGACTGGCGCGGCGGGCGGCCCCCGATCTGTTTGCTCACATCACTACCTCCATACCCCTTCATCCCAGACGTCTCACCCTAGTTTGATGTCTTTATCAAAGAATATATTTAAAGAGCTCGCTGCTAACGGTTTAAGGTCAGCAAAATGGACATACCAAACGAAAATAGATGTCATTTGTGGGATTATTGCTGGAGTGCGACACACGCTTGTGCGAAGTATCGTTCGTGCGAAATACGAGTGTGAGATGTACGACTGCGCGACATGTCATTTTGTGCGAAGCATCGTTCGTGCGAAATACGAGTGTGCGATGCACGATTGTGCAAATGCAAAGTATCGTTCGTGCAAAATACGATTGTGCGACTTACCATTGACATGGTGCCTAATCTGCCTACGAGTAACTCAGAATATTATAAAGGTACAGGATAATGCATAAAACAGAGAGAGTTGCACGCAGTCTGCAGCGTTTAATTGTTTTGCAACAAACAAACCCAACATAAACAGCGCATGAAATCTCACATATCATCGTCTGAAACTGCTGTAAGAGTCTCTACACGAGTGTATCATGCTCGTTAGTGCGACAGTTTAAATCATGCAACAATACTATTCTCCCGTGGGTGTGTAAGTTACATAAAATAAAACAGACGTAGACGCAGTCAAAACATGTTTCAATTCAGTTTAATTAAGAAGAGATGTGTTTAGTAAACGTTGCACGTTCTTGTGCATTGATAGTCGTCTCGTTACTTCGACTTTATTGATGGATGTTTCTTCTTAATTGGATGTGTCAGTTTGTTATTTTTCATAAAAAGCATATATTTTCTGTTTGTGTTATCAGAATTGGTATCTTACATTAACGCACTGAAAATATTTTATGTAATGTAGGCCATTTTGTGTGAATCTGTCTTGATCAGAAACTTTTTGTTCTTATGACGAGTCACGACACTTACGACACACTGTCGAATTATTAAAACTAAGTACACGTAGTACCATATTATCTCTTTCCCTAAAATAAATCTCCGTGTTTCTCCTAAAGCTTGTCCGTGTGCAAAGCATGTTGCCTAAAATGCAATAATGTTAAATAAAGTACCTACCTATTTAATATTTATTTATACCGTGATCCTATAACCGCACGTGGCAAACGCCTACGAACAGTAGTACCTATTTGATAAATAAAATATTTTCGACAAATTAATGGAAAAATCTTATAATAGGTAACCGTATTTCATATTTTTCAAACAAAACAAAGTCTTATTAGAGTAAAATTTGCAATCTTCAATATTTATTGTAAGTACTTTCCCTCAATGTAGCATTCGTATTTACCAGCCTGCACGACCATTTGTCACATTTATGTGGGCTAATTAACGTGTTAGAAAGCCCATTTCGCAGTTACACTTTTTGTACAGGATAATAACAACATAGGATAAAAAACTCCGCGTACTCTCCCGTGTACTTTCCCTGGCTGCGCCCCCTTCCATCTCCCCCTCCTCGCCCCCCTAGACCGCACGTAGGGAGTGTGGGGAGGACAGAGGATTCACTTTCGTCCGGTACGCGCTGCAACGGCCTCTAACACAATCGTTTAACTTTCACCGGTCGTTGCGGAACGCAAACGAGATGATGTTGATGCCTATTGTCACAAAATAATAAATGTTTTGTGCCATTAATGAAGATGTCTCACCCGTCTAATCTACTTTATGCCTACTTCCTACCCCACATCATCATCATCAACAGCCTATTAAGATGTCCATACTGCTGGGGCTCAGGCCTACCCTCTCAACGAGGGTGTTCGGGCTATAGTCCACCACGCTAGCCCAGTGCGGGTTGGTGGACTTCACATGCACCTAAGATTTTCTTCTTCGGCGTATGCAGGTTTCCTCACGATGTTTTTTTTCATCGTTTGAGAGCAGTCAGTCCTACCCCACAATTTGAGTTATCTCAATAGCAAAGGCATTTTATTTCCACAAATAGGACTCCTGGGAAAGGAACATAAAGTAGGTAGATATATTATATTTTACAGCAATTAATCTGGTATCGATACTTCTTTATGTATAGGTTTATTAAGCTTATGACGGGATAAGCGGATTGGCGTACTTACGTCATAATTATTTTGTTTATATAATCGCGCATACAAACATGTAAAACAGACATCGTGTAATCATTAATTAGATTTCCGTAAATTAATTCAACAGAGGATTATATGCACAATGGGATGTTCGGTGTTTACCGAATCACTTTATCCTATGCACGGGTTTACAAAAGGCTTATGCAGGTATATGGCGCTATAACAGCTGGTCAGCGAAAAGCCGACATCGTTCCATTATGGAAATTGACAGGGCGCAGGGAGGGGATATACCTCCTCGTAGTAGAGCCACATTGTGCGCATATTCACCGTAATGTTATAGATTCGTGTAAGCGTGATACGATTTTAATACCTTAGCTAAAGCATACTTTTTCTGCGTAAATGTGAGTTAGGCATTTTTATACTATCTCTACTGAGTAAAACAAAGAAGACCAATGTACATAACACATGACAACGCAATAAATATTTGAATTCTCAAATTCAAAGTGATTTACAGATCGCGAGATAATATTGTAAGTTACGTATACATAGATCATTTTTGAAAGGTTAATGTTAACAAGTACAGTACCTACTACAATACAGTTAGGTTAGTGTTACCTATGTATATTTAATCGTTTTATTTAGTTTACAGATATTTTTAATTTATTTTTAATTATTTTGTTTATTTTTATACGAACAATTTAATTGTTAGTTAAGAAGAAACGGGCCTGAGCGATTATTTTAAATGTTTGTTTTTAATGTACCCAGTTGGCAATAAATTTCATTTAATTTCAGATATTATTACAATGAATTTGCTATACTTACTGAATGTGATGATACAACTATAAGTTGGCTATTAAGCCTTTTTTGAGGCCAAGCCGTCCGCCCCGACTTATCTGTATGCATTACAACACTTTTCCTGATTAAGGAAGTGCCTATACTAAATCAACACACCCCGAAACATGTAGGGGTGTGGTTTGAAGATTGAACTGATTTATATAACAAAAATATCATGTACATTATAGTTTTGTATAGTAAAATAGAAATAATATTTGTATAAGCATATTACTAAATATCCCTAATATTTTATATGGGAAAGTAACTCTGTCTGTTTGTTACCTTTTTACGATTTACTGTCATAATGTCCAATCTGAAAAATGTCCATCGACCATGCTCGAACTGAAAAATGTCCAAACTGAATAATGCCCAGTTTGAAAAATGTCCAATGTGAAAAATGTCCTATCTGAAAAATGCCCAATATGAAAAACGTCCAACCTGACTAAACTGATTTTGATAACTTTTGTGTGGAAGGAAATACATCGACATCCAGCGGCGATCGGGAATACATCCAGGACGTAGGCTAATTTTACCCGCGATCTGTTCCCCCCGGATTTTTAAAAAATCATAAGTCCCACTGAATTTGACGAAGTTTTTATGTGCTTTCCACAATCTGGATTATAAGATTCCATCGCAATTCAGGGAATTTGCTAAAAAGATGAACTCTCATTTCCCTACATTTGAATAAAACTGCAGTTCAGCTGAAACTTGGTAAATACCTAATTGAAAATGACAATCGCTGTTCTTGTTTAGGAAACAGCTAAATACTTAAAATTTTACATAGAGGCTGCTCAAAAAACGTAAATAAATTCAACCAATAGAAGTTTTTAATTTTCCAATTGCCACGTTCATAGAAATGTGTTGTATTGTATGTAATAGAAATTTGTGATTTAATAAAATAACACGTTTCACTGGTGGTAGGTAAATGTATTATTATGTTGCATGGGACTTGAATCTCTTCGGTGGACGAACATAAGGCACAACACCTCCGCTCCGTGAAGTGCGGCAACATCAAAGATCCTAAATAAATTGACCGAGCCCTCGCTGCTAGCGAATATTTAGACTTTTATGTCCTCCTCTTCCCATGCAAACATAATTTTTCCTCCCTGCAATTTCGCCGGCATTTATTGAAGTTTGCTTGTCATAATAAATGATGAATAGGTTGTTATTAGGTTTCGTAAATATAAGTACGACATATACCTAAATTAGTAGGAAGGAGACAAATATCTACGCACATCGGGAATGAAAACTCGATAAAAAATTAGTGGAACTAATTAGATATTATGTACCTAGGTATTACAGTCGAGTTCATTAATATGTACCCAGTGTAGTACCTGTGGTAGTACCTACCTACTGTCTTAATTTATCTTCTTCCTATTGTAACAATTTCAATGTACTTTGAATTCGGGAAATTAAAAATGAATCACTTCGTGTTAAATATCCCGTTCATACCAAATCTTATAATCTAAGATCACAAGTTTTGTTATAGGTAGCGTATTTTTACCACCATGATTTAAATGCATCTTGCCCCATATAGCTGAGCTCTACAGATTGTACTAACTATATGACCAACAATAAATACTTGATCTAGGTATTTATAGAAGTCCATATTAAATCTTCTGGTTCCACCGCATCGCCAGCTATACATAAATACCTCTTTTCATCTGACTATGATCATATAGGTACGAGTTATACCAGAAATGATAACGAAAATTGCCATCAGCCATCGGAAATCACTTGTATGCAATCGGCGATTGGAAACGGTCGAAGCGATCAGTCCCAGTGATTTTAGATTTTACGCTCCATTACGAAATTGAAGACATACCTACGTGTATTGAATTTGACTTCTGTCTGTCTCAATGTTACTATGTCGTCGTGGATCGGTTTGAAATAACCACAATTTTGGACATTTAAAATGGTATCAAAGCATACTACGCAAATACCTATACTTAGAATTAACAAATATTTTGCAATTCCATAGGTACGAGTTATACCAGAAATGATAACGAAAATTGCCATCAGCCATCGGAAATCACTTGTATGCAATCGGCGATTGGAAACGGTCGAAGCGATCAGTCCCAGTGATTTTAGATTTTACGCTCCATTACGAAATTGAAGACATACCTACGTGTATTGAATTTGACTTCTGTCTGTCTCAATGTTACTATGTCGTCGTGGATCGGTTTGAAATAACCACAATTTTCGACATTTAAAATGGTATCAAAGCATACTACGCAAATACCTATACTTAGAATTAACAAATATTTTGCAATTCCGTTGTCAATCCTGTGCTTTTCCTTAAGAATATTCCTTTTATTAAAGAACAGAGATGCCCAAAGGTTCGGCGGGGCGTGGTCTCCCTGGAGCATGCCTAAATAGTGGTCGCCACGAAGCGCGGTAAGCCCACTGCTCAAACCGCAATATCGAACGAATCCTAAGCAAATTGTCGGAACGGGACCAATGCGAGCATTATTTACGTTTATCGCGGAATTGCTAACATTGTGTCGGGACACTTTTATATCCCACTGAAAGAATTTGTGGCGCGTTGCCGAAACTAGGGGCCAATGCCTACGTGTACTATTTTTTTAGCAAAATTGAGGAAAAAAATACCAGAAAACGTCGTAGGTATACCTGCGATCATTAATACTATAGTATTGACGATCGCCGAGGTATACCTATTAATTTTCCAGTGTTTAATAATTAAAGTAAATTAAATTATAGATACTCGTATATGCCGTTGAAATTAAACAAATATAAATCATTGTTCGTAAAATAAATTAATTTGCAAATGTAGAAGTCTAGTACAAACTTACGTAACTGCTAGTATAATATTTATCTAGCAAAATTAACCGAATTATGTAGTTAGGTAGACTGGGCACAGGACGAGACTACGAGGTCGAGAACTTGGTCGATTTCGTCAGTTAGACAGTAATTGCTTTCCGGGGAATCAACAGAATTTGCATCTCTTCACATTAATTGCTGGTACCCTATTTTATCTACCGGTTTAATATAACTTAGGTATAGATTTGTAAGTGGTTAAATAAATAGGCAAATTCATAAATACGAGTATCGTGTAAGTACCTAATCATTTTACTTAATTACCGAACAATCAATTAGGTGTAAGTACGGGTATATCTAAAGATTCCTACTATGCCTCTTAAACTTTGTGTCTCGATGGGTTTGCTAAAGCAAATGTGAGATTCAATAACTTTAGATCCCATATCAATAAAATACGGTCCCATTCCCATAATCTAATTTTGTTCCCAATTTCGTGTGTGTTGTTATAGAGCTTTAAAATATTCGTAAACGTTCGCTTACAGTTGGAAAATAATTTTTTGTTTAATTTTAAAAATTGTTTTTTAAATTAAGTCACTTGTAACAACTTGTAAAATATAAGTACACAAATGTTACTAGCTGTTAGACTAAAGCTTTTGTGAGATCCGCCTGAAACCGACCTGTAGCCAGGGTTGGATTCAGGCATGGAAAAGGGGGTTCGAAACACTCATACTATATTTTTATAACAATAAGAAATTAATTTTACGACGCCGATTCTTATTGTAGATTCTGAAAGTAACGATTGAAAACAAAATTTAAAACGGATAATTTTCTAGACTATTAAATAGTGTCATTGGGTTATGGCCCCCCCGGTTCCTCAGCCTGAAGTCGTCGCTGTAGCCGAGCCGCCGCCGGCGGCGGCAGATGTTAATGGAGGGCAAACACTGTAAATAATTATGCAGCACGGCTTGGTGCATCCGAGCTGCTTGCAAACGAAATTATACCACGATACCTACTGCGTCTCTTGCTCCGCGTTGTGGCTTGGGGCTCTATTGCGGTCTACCTACTACAATTTGATAAAACTATGCGCATCGGATTGTTTTCAATTCACCCACTAAACGACGAACGTACCTAGTTGCTTTTAGAGGTTTAATACAATGGAATTTAGAGTCAGTGGAAGAATTTAGTAACTGTGTAATCATCAACATCACAGCCTATTAACATTTCCCGTTCTGGGGCTCAGGCCTACTCTTTGCGAGGGCGTCAAATATTTATATTTTTAAATGAAGATGAACTTCTGGAAATAAGTATGGTAATGTAATTATTACAAGGGCTCACAACGGATCCCGACCTCTTGGCAACGAGCAACCTGCAACAGTGCTGCCGTCGGCCATAAGTTCTACTTCATAACTTCAAGGAGTTAGATGGCTGGACTGACGGCCCGGAGGGAATTGCACAAAACTCTCGCTTTCGTGGAGTCAGTGCAGGACCGCCACCCCCGTCTATGTAGTTTTCACGATTATTAATTGTTAGCCAGGATCTCGGGGGAATTAGAAGAGAACAGTACAATGCTGTACAGTGCTACAAGTGCTACGCCGTAGCATCAGCGAGCAAGTAACGCATCGGTAAAAATGGAACATACGAGTATATTTTGAAGATATGTAGGTTCAGAAGTGCAGTAGCAGTTTCGCAACTCATAGATTGAAAGACCAGTTTCACTTAAGACTTTCTTTTATATATGTACCCACACACGCACTTAATATCCACTAATATATTCCTGGATATTATGATGAATTGATGACTTTTGTTATGACAATAATTTAAAACACGCTATTGACTTGGGTGGGGTCAGTTGCATCTTATTGGTTTTCGTCTTGTCGTGCGCAATTACTCTTAGCGTGCTACTGCACTTATGAACCGTATTGTACATCCACGTACGTACACCTCAATGCTACAGAAATATCGCGTTACACCTTGCGAATATAAATGAACGAATTGGATAAAACAAATGCACGATTTTCCGAGGGCCCTCGAGAATCGGAGTGCCCTCGCGTGGAGAGCGCTATGATCGGTCACAGTGGCGGGCCGCGGACCACACTCGCGGAAACTTTACCCACATCTAAACAACGTGCAAAAGTAATGCGTAATGCGACCTTCATTTGAGCAGTATCTACTTATCTAACCATAGCCATTAGACGTAGAATCGGAGTTGCTATGCTTCCGAAGTTTGGTTAGGCGATTAGTAGAGGCTTAGTTATTCGAATAATAGAAGTTTAAACTCTTCCTACAAATCCTGTAATATATTTACAGTCAATTCGCATACTCTGTTCTAAAAGTTGTAGATGGAAGTTAATGTCGTTGACGTTGTAAATGAGTGGTGTTAAATTAAATAAAGTTATATTCCTATTTATTTCCCATCATAAACAAGCTTTAGACTGCATTTATTTAGAGAACATCTGCATCAAACGTGGACATCGACAGGACGATGTTAATAAATAATATATTTTGCCACTTGAGTGAAATTGTAGAGACCCTTATGTAATTGCTATTTTACCTTTGAAATAATCGCGGTTTAACATATTCCAAAGCTCCGTTTCATAAGCCCGTAAGCCCCTTCGACGGAAATTGGCATTCAGTTGCTCCAGAGTTCCATTGCTGAAATTGTAAAGCCAATCGTATTATACAGCTTTCGAATTTGTTGCGAATTCATTGGGTGACGTCAATACTGTTGTCTTTTGAAGTTTTCATTTCGTGTTATCGTAAGTCGACGATCTCAGACGGTTTGACGTAAAGATTGAAAAGCTAGTAAGTAGACTTTATGGAAATTACTTACTCAAACAAAACGTATAAATTCGATCAAACTATTGCTTGAATGCGTGTAACAGAATGGTTAATTATTGCATTGTTAACTTTACTGGCGTGGTTAATTCAGACCTAGTGTTGCATTGTTTAAAAACAATTCATATTCTTACACAAGTACATACCTAAGTAGGTATTGTTGGTCTGTATTGTGTTCGCATGTGTGCGGGTGCGTGCGTGTATTTGTTCGGTCCACTGCATTGACCCACAATCGGGTGGCGAGCGAAGGTGAGACCTTGCGGTCCGAGAGGCCAATCAAAGTTATGAGCTATTTCCTTACCGCATAAAGTGAGATAGTGATTTACGAGGGACGCGGACGATCGTAAATGCTATCTTACAATACCAATACCCATACTCGTCGGTATACCTATTTGAAGAAAATCGGGGTAATGTAGTTAAATTTAGTTACAATATTGGTAACGGTATATACGCTTGAGGTAGACCGATGTGAATTTATAATCATGTGCGCATAATAAGCGACACCGGGTGCCACTGGGTCGATTATAATTCATAAGGTAAAGTATATACCTATTATCGTATATTATATATCCCACGAAATGGTAGGAAGTCGGTTAGGGAATTAATAGAGAGCATAATTTAATACATAAATACGATACGCGTCTACCACAAACTACCAGAGGAAATCTTGAATTGCACAGAGAGTTTAAGAATCACTAATTCCGTTCAACGCTAATCTGTAAAAACAGCTTGTAATGAAAGTCTAATTATAATATAGAGAAATTTATGGAATGACAAATGCGATAACATCTAAGAAGGCGGTGTTCGAAGAAAAAATTATATGATCGTGTACTTAAAATACAGTGGTGGACAGCTAATTAGAAACAGATAGTACGACTATGTATGTTGTAAATGTAATCAATATTTCTACTGAAATTCATCAGAGATCATGGACTATTTATTTCGTCACTATGTACTACATGGTCTTAGTTTTAAAACAAACCACATTTTATGATGATCATTTAATATTTAAAATAAAAAAGTCTGTACATCTCAACAAATACCAATTTCCTTAGTACTGGCCGCTGGACAACTAATTAGAAACAGAGAATGGTTAATGTTTATACTGGTTTTATAGATGAAATTAAAATAAAATTACTTTGTTAGCTCAACATTATAGCTAAGTTAGCTGTAATGTTATGAGTTTTGTCGCCGTTTTTAAATTATTTCGTCTAATTTTATTGTTAAAATGGGTAAATGCAAGAGTTGTGATGCATCGACCATAAAATTTTATAGTGAATTTGCATTGCAATCGAATTGGACGTACAGAAAGATCGTCAATCATTTGGAGTGTTCCGTGAAGATAGTTTTAATGCCATTGCACATTACAAACAACACGGGACAACGAACAACGTACCTAGAAATTTACGGCCAAGGAAGTCCACGTCTCGTGAGGACAGACTTATGATTCGTTTAGCTAAGGCAGACCCTATAAAAGGTTCGAAAGTAAGTGTTTTGTCGACATGATCTTTGCAACGTATCTGCAAGGCTAGTCCGCAGGCGGCTGCTATAAGCAAATTTGTTTGGAAGAGTTGCTAGGAAGGTGGCACATCTTACTATGCAACATAGGGAAATTCAAACAAACAAACATTCGCTAGAAAGTATGGCAGTTGGACAGTCCACCAATGGAAAAAAAAAATCTGACGAAACTAAGATTAATTTGATAAATTCTGATGGCAAAAGGTACGTACGTCGCCCAATCAATGAGGCATTAAATAACAAGTACACGAAAAAGACAGTTAAACATGGCGGTGGAGATGTTAAAGCATGGGGATGTTTTTCCGGACACGGGGGGTTGGTCCTGTGAGAATGATTGACGGCATGTTGGATTAGTTTCAGTTCAAAAATATATTGGTGATGACGATTCCATACTCTGACAAATATTTACCAGTTACTTGGATATTTCAACAGGATAATGATCCGAAGCACACAGCTAACAGTGTTATAGCATTTCTTAGAGGTCAATTGGTGTCTGTGTTAGAGTGGCCAGCAAATAGTCCGGATCTCAAACCAATCGAGAATTTGTGACACACTATGAAAGAAAACATTGTCAGATGAACGTATCACAAATATTCATGAACTTTATGACACTTTTGCAGAAGCTTGGAGATGTATTCCTGTGGAAAGGTGTGGAAAATTAATAGAATCAATGCCACGTCGGTGTAGAGCTGTAATCAAAAACAGCGGTTATCCAACCAAGGACTAATCGTCTGTGGATAAAGCATTTGTATTATCTAACCGTACTAGTAGTTCCGTGAGAACAGTAGACCTCGCCAGCCCTTATAAACCAAACCTAAAAGAAACCAACAAAAGTCAACTTTGGAAACAGAAAAAGTACCTACTAAAGTGACAAAAATTAGCACTTTAAAGCTTAATATTTCGCAAACGGATCCCTGAATCGAAAAATGTTTATCACACACCCGCGATATTTTTGAAAGACCCATCCAACGATACCCCACACCATGGATATCACGCGGAAAAAAATAATTTTCCATTTTACGTATGCAGTTCTATGAACATAATTTATTTTTTCAACTTTCTTAAGTCGATCCACTATTACTCAAAAACTAATAGAACCTACTTAGCCGTAATAGTTTTCCTTGTAACTACGTTATATATGCTACTGCCATGAATTTTTTCACATTTCCAGAAGCAACCGTTTAGCTGGCAGGGGGGGGGGACACGTGACTCTAACAAAAATTACCGCTTTAAAGCTTAATATTTCGCCAACGGATCCCTAAATCGAAAAAATGGTATTCACACACCAGCAATATTTTTGAAAGACCTATCCAACGATATCCCACACTATGGGATTCACAAGAAAAAAAAAGTTCACTCCCACTTTGCGAGTATGGTAGGTACTCTAAAAAAAATGTTTTTCAAAATTTTATTCTACTCATTTTGTAGGTTTAATTAATTTATACATATGCCAAATTTTCGTCAAAATCGGTTGAAAAATGCGACCTGTAGAGAATTACAGACAGACAGACAGACAGACAGACAGACAGCCGGACAAGAGCATTTTTGGCCAGTCTCGAAACGTAGACACTTCGCTCGCTTCGCTCGCTCGGTCAATTAATTCTTGTTATTATAAAATTTGTTCATGTTTTGTCATAATA
Organism: Metalampra italica; assembly: GCA_949699065.1. Lineage (NCBI taxonomy): Eukaryota > Metazoa > Arthropoda > Insecta > Lepidoptera > Oecophoridae > Metalampra > Metalampra italica. Next base: position 5,171,262 of record OX452970.1, on the reverse strand, counting down.
TTTTTCTGTTTCTAATTAGTTGTCCGCCATGATGTACTGTAAAATGTCGACTTCTTGCATAATGTTTCATAAATTATTCTAACTACAAGTGTTGTTTGGTATTTGACCACCCAGCAAATCAACACGTGATAGAGCGGGTACATTAGATATAATTTTAGCCGTCTCTGATACTTAAAATATTATTTACTTGGTTAAGTTGATTGAAACTAAAAGCTTTCATACTGTGTTTCTAATTAGCTGTCCACCACTGTATATGTAAGTACAAGGTTTATATTCATGAAAAAAATAGGTAGATTGTTTGTGCTATTTAAGGGAACGAAACAATATTTTTACGGTGAGGGTGCTTTTTCAAATCCAGAGCGGAGTAAAGAATTCTAAAGTAGAATCCTGAGTGCAATCGACATAAATGTTATCAAACCAGGTTTTTGTACCTATTTATTATTATTGCGCTGTAATAGTTTTAACTTTTATCACACGATGGAGGAATATAAAAGACGCCGCGGTAAAAGGCAAATATTAAAATATAGGCAGAGAATGGCACGGCCTCGTGACGTGACGGATCACCGGCGGAGATGAAATCAAATATCGCGCTCCCCGCGGACTTATGCTTCCTACACACTAGGTATAGCAGCTGATCTAGTCCCATGTAAGAAAAATCACATTTTCCGTAGAATCTATTCTAGTCTCGCTTGAGGGCACTGATTTTATTATCAAACCAAAATTCAGACGACGCAGCATCAGCAAACGATTGAGATACATTTTTGATTTGCTGAGATTTTAGTGTATCGACTATTGAAGAAATGAAAACTGAAAAAGTACTTACTGAATTGCTTTTAAACGTTTTGCTACATAGGAAATTTGCTTTTAAGACGATATGATCATTCATGACCATGCGGAGCGGGATAGTCGTTATCCAACCACGAATAATGCAGGTTATGCCACAACCGTGCGATGATGTGTTGACGAGACAAGTAAATATGTAAATATACTATCCGTAACAGCGTGGCGGAAGCATTGCGCCCCGCCCGCCTTCCCCTACAACACGCGCAAGAACAATAGCCATACTCGCACGCGCCACCTTCATTTCGTATTAAAATAATTCACCGGTCCCCTGGAGATTGAAACTATGATTTCCGACGTAGATACTCGTATATGCTACTTGGCTTTTCATGAGTTCCCTTCGCGAAGGTATTTTGCTATATTATCTTTCTTTCCTACGGATACAGTGTAACTTCCATTACTTTTGGTTTTCTTTATGAAAACAAAGAAAGATTCACGAGCTGAAAAGATTTTTTATCAAATAAATAGCTAAGTTTCAAATGATGCGCAATGAATAAATAATAAATACAGTTCACTCGACGGGAAAACTGAGTTGAAGCTTTACAATTTAAACTTAGTCTAGATCGAGGTGAGGTGAGAAAATGCAAGGCAATGCAGGGAGACGGGGCCGGGGGCACCGGACAGAAAGTTGCAACGAAACCGGGGGCAAGTGTAACTCAGACTCCAAGCTGCTGTTAACAATCGTTCACAAAATGTACAAAACAAAAGATGGTGTGAAATCAGCGAACTTTAATATAAAGCTCGCTGTGTGAAATCCTATCAGTGTTTACTCAATAATGTTCATCGTTATGTACTGTTATGTTCAGACAACATCTGTGGTAAAGCTTGATACATTTTTGAGTTTAATGAAACATTGTTTGATGCGTATTGGAACTAGGAACTGAAACCCCTAATGAATGGTAACCGCATCGGAACGTTCACCCTGGAGGTTTCTGCGAAGTTAGCTTAGATGCGAGCGACAAGATGTATAGCGAGGGGCCACCAACATGCACCGCCGAACAACTCGCTCTAACTACTACTGCTCACTCGTTCACTCGAAACTTTTTCACAGATTGCTCCCATTCCCCCAGCGATCGCTTGTTCTTAAGTTAGTTTTCTGCCAGCACATTAATTGGAATTGCGACGCCTGAATAATAACAATTTCTTCTGAGGGTGACAAAAGGCGACCCCAGGAGAACGGCGGCATTTAAAAATTAAACAAGTAATTGCCCTATCAGACTCGCACCTGCCGCCCGGCAGTCCCCGCCCTTGCCCCTACGCCCTCCGTCACAAGGGCTTGCGAGTGGTTCCACACAGTCACACACTACATCATGTGCCTTATACCTACTGTACTTAGTTACAGCATATACCTATTTTAACGTGACATTCATAAATTAATCCGTACCATTGCCAGTGTTACCAAGGGCAATATTTGCTTTATGTAAATTTTATAAAGGTTTGACCACAGAGTGACGATACTGTTTTCGACCAAATATCAATATAAAATATGGACCAATTGCACTAAGTGCTAAATCATGTCTGGCCGAGAAAACCGCTCTCCCGAATGTGTTTTTTTTGTAGAATATGTTATTATTTGTCCTGGATGGCGCTTGGGACAATATTCGGTCGAGATATTAAAAGGAGAAATGTTCTATGTGCTCCCAGGGACATTTTTCTTGTGGCAGAATTGAGTTATGTGCGACCAGAGCAGTGGATTGCTAATTTTGTAGGTCTTACCTACATAAATTAAATCAAAATGGATTGCGATAAACTTACGAAGGAAAATAAATAGATATTATGTAAGTTTTATAAGAAATTATAATAGGTATTTTATATACCTACACTGATAATAAAAGGGCAAGGCATCGTAAACTTTTAAGAATAAACAAACTGTAGATCTAACGAGTTAAAAATTGACTACTTAAGTTGATCAGCCCTATCGTACCCAGACATATCGGTGTAGTCCGTAATGCATTTAAAAGTGCTAAACTAATTAGGTATACGTACAGCGTGTGCCCGCCGCACTATATTTGAAAGTGATTAGTTAGGCTGGGTACTCACTCGGCTCCATTTTTTCCGCCCCTGTGCAGCATGCCCGCGCGTGCCATCTCACGCCCACGCCCTGCAAAAAACAGACCATCCATTAACGTCGAGCGAGACGCTGCCCAGCCTTTTCCGCATCTTTACGCTCACTAAATACGGCTTAAGGCCCGCCTTATTTATATTAGACGGACGATACACCAAATTATTCTGGTCCGTTTTCCTAACATAATTTTTGCAACATAAATAATGCATTTTATCCCTCTTGACCGGTAAGAATTGTTTCTTAAATTCGCCGCCGGTTTAAACGTCTTCTTACCATAAATATATTAAAATTTCAAGGTAACATTTGAAATTCTTATTTGAAGTAGCTTTCGGCAAAATTAATAAAGACAAAAGGTACGAAATATATGATTATTAAATTGAAATATTATTTTGTTTGAAAGACACGTGCTCAAATTACTCCCTGGCGATGGCCTCATTCTTTGAATAACCAGTGAATTGAAAATTGTGCATAAAAGGATAATAAAATGAGAATACAATACCTTGATTCGGGAAATAACGACAATAGGATTCGAGAATTACGAAAAAATATTTCAGTTAAATATAAGATCGTTTTCAGGACCGTTACCTAAACAAAAGTGGTGATTTAACAATTTAATCAGTGATCTATTTAGAGAAGAGCTTGATGGATGGCCGACTAAGAATATTTCAGTGTCGAAACGCCTTACAACTCTAAATTGCGTTGTCTACTAGACGATAGGTAGACAAAGAGGCGCGGATAATTTATTTGCCGTTTTTGTAATGCAGTTTATTTCGTTAATCAAATGGTCTCAATTGAATTCTGTCACGAAATAACAGTAATTGCATGTATTCGAGTAATCTTTCGGAGGCACGAACACAGGTGGTTTTCACCTGCTTAGTCGCCGCACGGGACCTTCCAGTTTGTCAATAGTCTTATCTGTGGCATTTAATATATTAGAAAGCTAGGAACGAGATGAGTCTGGAGTAGATAGTTAAATATTTTTATCAGAAGTCCCAATTTTGATGTGAGAAAGTTAGCAGCATCATTAGTTTCATCATTAGCATCTCTAGTGAACCAGATTCTGTCGTAAGATATACACCTCAAAAACATAGAATATCACGACGCTCTACTCGCATTTAGAACATACCTTTGAAATTAATGGCGTAATTCCGTTGCTCTAAATTATTTCATTCACAGGATCGCATGTCGTCCCATATTACGTATCAGGGGCCAAGAATATGAAGTTTTAAGTGGATTACAAGCGTTATTAGTCGGGCTTTCATTCCTGCATGTAATACCGCGAGTGATAATTCGGAAAGACACGCGATCCTAACATTATCGTGGCCACACTTGTCGACGTGTGTATCGTACGGTACTAGAACTTAATTAAATGCTGCAGGTATCAAAGATTTCAAATCAACAGCCTAATAATATGCCCCCACTGTTGGGGCACAGGTCTACTACCCTCTTGACGAGGGCGTACAGACCGCTGGCCCAGTCCGGGTTGGTGAGATTTACGTAACAACATCGGCATAAGTAGGTACCTATATTTTTTAGACTATTAAGTCCACCTAATTCTACCACTAGAACTACTTTACCTCGGTTACACATAAGTAACTGCTTCTTATGAATTACATAATTAAAGATTTGGTTTCGGATCTGAGCAGCAGGTTAATCTATGTAGGTAGTATTTTTTAAAGTTCCTATCTAGATAGATATTCATATACAAGCTATGTCCAGTACAAACTGATATCTCATATTATTGAAACTTCCTAATAGGAAAGGTCAGCTCTAGGTCAAAGTATTACCATTAACATGCGGTCGACTGTACCTAAAGTAACCCAAAACTAGAATACAATTAAGCTCTATCGACAACCCGTCAAAAAATTACAACTAATTGATTGATTAGGGTCAGTCCTTATCGTTCTCCTTCAGCAGTTGACACCACGTTTGAATGATTAAGGGTTAAGCTGCGATTAAGGTATCAATCACTTTTCTGATTTAAAAGCAACAGGTTACCTATATACATGTATATACCTACTTTATTTTTAGTTCGTTCGTTTCGTTCATATTACATTCATAAAGAGTCGAATAAAGTCTAAATAATATTTGTGTGTGTGCCCGTCACCTCGTCTAGCGCCTAAACTAGTCAAGCTATGAATGAAATTATGTATTAGTGAGTATTTCGTAAATATCACTACGGGATTTTTTAAAGTAGATCAAACCTTCCATACAAAAACATGCGATTTTATAAACATTTGCTTGAAAATTTGCGTAAACCTTTACACCTTTACATGTCTAGGTATAGGAGTAGGACACAATTTTACATCACACACTCGTATTTCGCGCGAACGATACTTCGCACAAATGAAATGTCGCACAATCGTACATCGCACACTCGGAGTCGCACTTCTGTAACAATCCCCCACATAATACCCTTGGTCTGGGAAAAAATTGTACCTACCTAAACCATCCATACGAAATATACATTTATATTGCGATTCAGTTACAAATGGTTGAAGCTGTTAAATTATCGTCATAGATTTTCGTGTTATTTTACATAGAATTAAATGACATCATTAGTTATTATGCAAAAAAATACGAGATAAAATAAAATATGAAGTTAAATAATATATGCAGTGCATCAAATACCCTATGCGTAAAACAATATGTTTACGATTTGGTCAGGTGCATGGTGCACTAATTAACTTTGTTTTTGTAAACATTTCCATACAAAATATGAATTAAATCGATTTCTTTTCTTTGTTTGTAATGTACGTACCATTACATCATTTTATCGGGTAAAAAATTGGTAAGTCGATTAGTGAAGAGGAAGAAAGTTGTGTGGTGTGGCCGTAGCTTTTATTTATTTGATAAGGTAAATCCCGTATATACATTATGTAAGTAATAGGATAAGTATAAGTACCTACATACAGTTATGTAAGCACATATTTCTTGGGAAAAAATAACGATGGTAAATACATACATAAACAAAACAAATGTAATAACCAAGTCGTAAAATGCTGATTCCATCGTTCGTCTGCGAGGTACCTACAATAAATGCAGAAAAAAATCTCATGCAAATTCTTGAATGTGGCTGTAGCGGGTGCTGTTACCATGGTAACGGAACGAAATAAAATGGCGCGTAAACCATAAACCACCGAAATAGGAATACGAGAACCTCTACTAGAATACACTAAACTTGTATTGTAAGAGTAAATGCTGTAAATATTTTGTTGCTTCGTTCTAAATAGGTAGTCAAAGCGCTCGTTTTGAATACATTGTTTTTGAAATCGTATCGTAACTCGTTCTTTATTTTGCTCCTGATATATCAAATAGAATAAACCTACACAAAGAAACTATTCTAAAAGAAGGGACACAATTTATGTAAATAATTAAAATTTATAACATAATTAAATATTACAACAAATTTTTAAAGTATACCTGGACATTCGATCGGGGGGTTTGTAGTGCTCTTTTTTGTTTTGGGTCATTCCAAATATCTGAAACAAAGAAACGAAAATATAAATTCCAACATTGATGACAGAGAATAATAAATAGGTACCTGACTGCGATCACCAGTGATCGCAGGTACCTGACCTAGAATATTGAATTGTTAGTCTGTTACATTGTGTGAAATAAAATTACAACATTTAAATTAACTACCAAAAATGCAGCAAAAGAGGAGAGTTGCATTGTTCAGAAATTAGGCTAACCAGGCATGAATTGGAGCACATAATTATCCTGAAATTTTATACCCTGAATAGTACATATCCGTTGAAATCTGCCGGATATTTCATTCATTTCACATTCAAGCGAATTCTCCGTTCCATATTTAATGCTCAGTGGGTTGACTATGGGTTGGGATCAGATAAAAAATGGTGCATCGAAATAATTAAAATACGAGTCAAACGAGTTCGTAGACAGTATGCAATGGCAATATAAATGTGCAATAGGTTCTTTTTTAGATAAAAAGCACCTTCTCCAAGTTCAGTACCTATATAAAAAGTTAATCTCAGTTTGAAACTTTGAAACTGAGTCCGAAAAATGTTTACAATATTTTATAGATATTTTTTAACAAATAGGAAATTCTGCTGATCTGATGATAATTACTCGTATTATCATTATCACAGCAAAATCGCATATGCGTACCTACTTAGAATTGTAGTTATTGGGATCCTCTATGCAAACGTTATTGAGGTCGGACGGACTCTCGGTGGCCACGTCCCGCTAACACCAATCCCGATGACCCATTTGAGAGGTCGACCTGTTTGCACATCGCTTCACACTGACACACCACAATCCTTAAAACTATAATAATACACACTGGGTCAGTGGACCAGTCGGGAGACCCGTCGGCGCACCGAAGCAGCATCTGACAGGCCTCTTTAGAGTTGACGGATTGGCGCCACTTGGATTAAGGATAAAGTCTTTAGAGACAAAAAATCCCGTTTTCAGTAATGGGACTACATTTTTTTTGTTAATATCCTTATATTTTATTAGAATCTAAAGGTAAGTTTGATTATATTACTTGGTCTCATAACTTCACTCTAGTTCAGTTGCAATAGCAGCAACAGCCATCATTTCATTGTAGGTTCATGTCTTTTCATTGTAGGTTCGGCCACAATATCGAAACGACGACGTAATTTTACCAAAGCATATTGGACAACTGTTACAAAAATTTGTTGTAACACCTCAACTGAACTTGGTCTCGTGATTCCGTCTATGTGACTATACCCTCGCCACGTAGAGGCCTCTCATGGACACGGCACTTAATTCCCGTTTATGATCACCTCCCACAACTGGGGCTTTTCACGCCACACCTGTGGCTGTGATAAAACACTTTACGGCCAACACAATTTGTGTCGCCAAGTTTTAAGCGGTTCGGCCTTTAAATAAATCATTGATTAAACGTGTTGCAACTGCTTCTGAAGTAATAGATGCAGCAGCCTGCGATCATTCTACTACCTAGATTTCGCAGAAGTTCTCAAATAGTGGCACGACAAAATAATGCCTAAATATACTCTAAGTATTTGTAATTAGGAAGTAAGAAGTCCGGGGACTTAGAGACCTAGGGCTCCTAGGCAGTTGACAGTCACGAGCGAATCAAAAATAGAGCTCCTGCTCTCTATGTAGATAGTCATGTACATAGTCATGTAGACAATCATGATCTATATTCTGTGTAGATAGGTAGATGTTCGAAACAAATCGTATCGTTTTGGATTATGGTCTTATTTTATGTGCATAAATAGTTTCTAGAGGTAGAGACACTTTTTAGTTGAATTATTAAATAGTATATTTTATTTAAGTTATATAAAATACTAGTCATAACAAAATAAGGCCCACCCGTGGGGCCGCCTTAGTTTTTTTTATTTTATTTCGAAAAACGTCCTAATTTATGAATATTTTTTTGGTTTAACAAGATTAAGAGACCAAATAAAAATATATATGCTAAAATGTAAACTAAACAAAAAACTTTTAAGAAAACTTGTCATTTTTCCAAAAGTTTGGTGGGATTTATTTTGTTTTGAGAGAATTTATGATCGCTGGTAGCAGTAGACACGGTCGGTGCTATGCTCATATTATATGTAAAAAAATCTTGGTTTTATTGTAGACAAACACCAAAGTTTGTGTCGATAGAGAGTTATAAAGGGGAACAGGAATTTAGATAATTTACAGCGGCAGACGGAACAAAGGAATCTCCGGTATGCGACCTACATCCTGCAGCCCCATTCGATATAAACTTTACTATGAAGTAGCATCCACCAAGCCGTATGTAATTGTAAGTTTAACCCATCGACTATAATATTCTGTCTAAAGCTATATACATATTTTACCCACTTATAATGATATAAGCCCCTATCTATTAAACCTTTTGTGATACTTTATTTTGACTTCAGTTATAATATTAGTTATTTCAATAATACAATAATTGTATCTCGATAAAAATTCTAGGAGGTGTAAGCTAAAAGAAAAATCTGTTTACGGAACGAGTAAAAACTTGCGGTGGAGGAATCTGTAATCTGTATAAAATGCGAATCTGTAAAAAAGCAAAAGTGAAATCTAGAAAAGTTCGTGTTTTCCACTAGGGTCCTTAAAGTAAAAGGTAAGTAGGTTAATATAATAAACAACGACGACGCTCATATACACAAAAGCTCTATATGGTCTGATTTACACAAGTTACAGTTTATAGTCAATATCGCATTACGATTTTTCAGACACAATTATTTGAGACAACTGCATTGCATTCTTCTGTTTTCTAGTTACGTTTCAATAAGTACCTACGGCCAATAAGTGGAGCAGTGTGTTAGTGGTCTAGATCCTCGCACGTTACGTTAAGTTTTTTATATATCCTGCTGTGCAGTGCCCCAGTTTGTGAAGCCGACAATGGAGAGAGCTATTAGAGTCGGCCATGTGTGTTAACCGCTTTAGTTCATGTCGTCTGTTAAACGACGCCCGACTGAAAAACAAAATAAATGCCCCGGAGTGGTTAGCGGACGGTATTATTAAACTGGATGTCGAAGTGGAATTGTGTCACCTCGTTCCATTAGCCACACACTGACTGACTCTGCAGCTGCAACGGCCTTTAATAAACGTAATTGTAGGTACCCTCGTTTAATATTTTGAGTCAAATGATTTCCGATTTTACTATCCCGCCATGATCTCGCCCCACACAGTAATACATTAACTACCGGCGAAGGCAGATAAGACAACCGATGTCTTATCTGCGGTCACCGTTACAGTTAACTAGGCTACATACTGAGGTTACATTAATAAGAGGTACCTGTATAGTCGTTAGCCGCTACGGAAATCTCGATTGAAATCTATCCCAAATTAGTAAGCCTATAAAATATTGATTTTGAGTCGACAACATCCGCAAAATTATTTAGTACGTAGTAGTAGAATTTTAAAAATAAGATGCAATGCAAAAATTAATTATTTTTATGTCAACACAGGCAGCCTTTCACATTGTATTTTACATCTTTTTGATCTTTATTTATTCTTTTTGATGTTATTTTGCATCTTATTGATTTTCCATATTTATCATGGCTCTAGAAACAAGATATTGTTGAGCCGATTTTAAATGATTATTTATTCTGCTTTTATTACATTTCTACAGAGATGGATACTATCTGATATCTACTGCGCTTCATTTTCTAAAAACATACTATATATACACTGCAGGTACAATGTGTCGCGATTATACACCCCAAAAAAGTCCTTATATATTTTTTCCTCCTGGAAAAGTATTACGAACGACTGAAGTTCTTTAAGAGGAGATTTCATTGTGTTGTGGATTATCCCGTCTGTTCTTATCTTCACAAATTGGGTCAAGGTAGTTTGAAGTTTCGCTAACCAGGACACGCTATAATAGCTTTGGTGGCTTCAATATTGTACTTGCAACGTTAATATAAAGTTGGTTTTCATATTATAAAACACAATTTGCATTCATAGAGCTAATTTGCGCTTCCTCATTTCGCGGGTTGAGGTCGCGGGTGCATGGGGAGCGCTGATAGGATGCAACAATGGCAGCATTTAGTTGCAGGGGGAGGTCGGAGTGGCACTTATCGGTCGGGACGGGGCTCTAGATTATTTATTTCCAACAATGCCTAATTAAATTATGTATTCTGTGACAATGCTAAAATGAATACTATAGGTATTAAAAATTTGCAAATATACAGTTTTAACAACGAGCTCGATAAAGGAGCGGATATGACTAATGTAGAATCTTACAATACTTTTATGTTTATACTAGCATATGCCCTGCGACTTCGTTCGCTTTATAAAGTATCGTATATGTTACTTAGTAACTGTTGCCCGCGGCATGTAAATTTGATTTTGTAAATTTTTGTTCCCATACAAACTTTAACATCGTTTTTCACCCCTTTAGGGTTGGAATTTAAAAAATCCAAATAACCTACACCAGATTTTAAGTCAGACCTGCTTTCAATCTAAATAAACCTGGTTCAAATCGGACCAGTAGTTTTAGCGTGATGCGGGTTCAATCAAACAGACAGAAAAAAAACTTTTAAAAAGTGTTTTGGGGTCAGCAAAGCCTAAATAATGTATTCCAACAGTTTTTTTTAATCCCTTCAATGTATAAGATAAGATATGTATGTACTTAACATATTTAAAACGAATTTTCTCAACTTCTGCTTTACAAAATGGAAATGCAAGTGCAAGTTTTATGATACACTGCAGCAGTTTATCTGATGATAGGGTCGAGTGCTGTCACCGGGAACTTATTTTCCATTTCCACAAATTCGCCGAAGAAAATCACTTATTTCGCCACTGGACCCCAGTCGAATATAAAGGGAAAGGAAATTATCTTTGGCGTGATAAAACGACGAACTGCCGTCGGAACATTAACCGAAGTAAAGTCAATTTTAGATCATAGCTCGTTGATTCTGTTGTGATTACATTTCTTTCGGGAGTAAGTCAGTCATAAACTCGAACATTTATTTCAGAGACGGCACGTTAAATGAGATAGTAAAAGTTTTTATGGCTCGATCACAGGAGATGGGCGTGCGTGGCACACTAGCCTGTAGCGTGTTCAAAGTGCGCGCGCGGTATAGTACGACCAGCCGCCTAGCTAGTCTATAACAAAACTCAACTTGAGAAACGATTGACCTGTCAAATCATTAATAAGTACGAGTAGTTATTCCTTACTGCGCTTAATTTTAAGATCATCAAGTGTCCTGAAGAAATTATAGCTACACAGATCATGTTGGTAAGGTATCTTTAGGTAAGTAGGTCGATTGAAAAAATAAAACTTCGTTTTATCTGTGTTTTACTTACTCTCTAGAAAACGTAAATTTAGCTTCTCATCAAGGAGTCAAGGGCGACTTTTGGATTTTGAAACGACGAATTTTTACTATTTATGCCCGGTGTGTGATTTAGGACTATTACCACAGAGGAAATAATAGTGCTATTAGAAAATACATTTGATAACTGGTTCCTGTTATATTATGCTAGCTGACGCCCCGCGACTAAGTCCGCGTTAACATTTTTTCTTTCCGTAAGAACCTAGCTTCTACAAAGTATTAGAAAACTTTTTAAAAAGATGAATGAAATCGGTAAAGAAAGTCGTTTTCAAATCTCAATTTAAGGCGTGACCAAAGGAAATATGGATTCATTTATAAACATTGTAATTGTATAATTAGTTGCATTAATAAATAGTTAGAATTTTCTAAACACCTAAATTATCCTACTTTGCTATATGTAGTCTACATAGACATAAACTAAATATTCACATTGCAATGTACATACATGTATAAGTATTTGTTTAAACCTAAATAGACTACCTGAAAAACATTAGGCATTCAAAACATAATTCTTAATGGACGTGCGGAATTATTTCAGGTCGGGAGCAAACACAGTGGCATTGTGTGTGCTTCATGCAAAGCGGACATCAAAAGGCAAGTATCAAAGATGAGTGTTGCCAGAGTTGCCATGCAGAGGGAAGCGTCGGGGTCTCGGGGTGGCCCCCTTCATGCGAGGGTGTGGGTGGTTCAAAATTTACAAGCGAACCCAATTCACTGCTTTGTGAGAGTCGAAAAAGTGGAAACATAAAAGCCCACCCCAGCCACACTACATAAATGGTCTGTAAATCCTGTATTGTCCACAAGAAAAATGTTAATGAGTTTTCAAATATATCACACTTCGTGATACATATATCACACTTCGTGATACATATCACACGAAGTGTGATATATTTGAAAACTCATTAACATTTTTCTTGTGGACTATACAGGATTTACAGACCATTTATGTAGTGTGGCTGGGGTGGGCTTTTATGATTCTTCGAACGTGACATTCTGCGCCTAAACAAAATATAGACAACCATATATACTATCTGTTCTGTGTGTAGGTAATGATATCTACGTCGATATTGATATGTGTCTATTGGCAATTACCTAAATTGCCTAGCCGTTTTTGCCACAGTTTTACTTGTTGCGTGGTTCCAGTATCTCGCCTTCTAACTAAAATACTTATTAACTTTTCCATGGTAAAAAATGTTTTTAATCTATGCGAATAATGTAAGTAAAGCAACACAAAGAAAAACCGCATAAGTTCTTATGATATTTTTCTTTATGTTGTGTTCGTTGTATTCGTACTGTCTAATCCACACGGACTGATAGGCAGAAAGATAGACGTTACGTTTTATATTACTTGTTTATGCATGTAAGTACGCGTGAACATGTTCAAAAGCTAGGCGCTTTTTTGGCGACTGTACTTCACATAAAGTATGATTTTCTGACGAGTTCTCGAAACTAAACTTTTTATATTTTGATTCAGAACATCAGATGTACATATACGTACTTAGGTACTATATTTAAATTATAAATGGTACAAACATTTGTTACACTTAATACTCAGAACTTTTACTACCGACTAAATACATTTCGATTTTATTTAGATTGCTGTAGTGTGACCAAACGAAATTCAAAGTATGGGCTTCAAAATATTCATCAAAATAATAATTGTGACGAAACTAAACAGCGGTTACTACCCAATCTTATTTACGAGGCGGGCGCGGAGTACCTACAATGGGAGTAGGTAGCCACATAAATTCTCACAAGTGAATTTCTAAGTGATAGATAACATTCGAAGAGCATTTATTAGGAAGGTGCCGAGTAAAAATGTAAATGTATTCTGTAAACCGCATGAATAGTCACTAGAGTTATTCATTTATTTCGTTTTGTTCAGAATAGAAACGGTTTAGTTTAACCTGATTTATTTTTTCATTATTCGAGGGCGCTTCAATTAACTAACAAAACGATAGTACACGTATAGTGTTCTTTTATTGACCGAGCGAGCGAAGCGAGCGAAGCGTCTACGTTTCGAGACTGGCCAAAAATGCTCTTGTCCGGCTGTCTGTCTGTCTGTCTGTCTGTCTGTAATTCTCTACAGGTCGCATTTTTCAACCGATTTTGACGAAAATTTGGCATATGTATAAATTAATTAAACCTACAAAATGAGTAGAATAAAATTTTGAAAAACATTTTTTTTAGAGTACCTACCATACTCGCAAAGTGGGAGTGAACTTTTTTTTTCTTGTGAATCCCATAGTGTGGGATATCGTTGGATAGGTCTTTCAAAAATATTGCTGGTGTGTGAATACCATTTTTTCGATTTAGGGATCCGTTGGCGAAATATTAAGCTTTAAAGCGGTAATTTTTGTTAGAGTCACGTGTCCCCCCCCCTGCCAGCTAAACGGTTGCTTCTGGAAATGTGAAAAAATTCATGGCAGTAGCATATATAACGTAGTTACAAGGAAAACTATTACGGCTAAGTAGGTTCTATTAGTTTTTGAGTAATAGTGGATCGACTTAAGAAAGTTGAAAAAATAAATTATGTTCATAGAACTGCATACGTAAAATGGAAAATTATTTTTTTCCGCGTGATATCCATGGTGTGGGGTATCGTTGGATGGGTCTTTCAAAAATATCGCGGGTGTGTGATAAACATTTTTCGATTCAGGGATCCGTTTGCGAAATATTAAGCTTTAAAGTGCTAATTTTTGTCACTTTAGTAGGTACTTTTTCTGTTTCCAAAGTTGACTTTTGTTGGTTTCTTTTAGGTTTGGTTTATAAGGGCTGGCGAGGTCTACTGTTCTCACGGAACTACTAGTTTATTAACCTTTCGAAACCATAGCCCAGAGCACAAAAACATAAACTCGGTCGTACACGAGTGTTTCGCGCCAGCATAAAAATATAGCGTAGCGAGCGGGAGCGTAGCGAGCTTTTTCTGTGTTCTGTGTTTGCGCCAGTCGCACCTGACTTGTCGCTCAAAAATAATATTTTTAGGTAATCAGTTATCCTATGAAAATCGAACTTAATGTCAGAAAAAGGTGCATTCAGTTTTCGGAACTGCAAAAACAATAAAAATCTCGGTTAAAAAAAACACGGTGTTACTGTAAAAAACCGGACTACGTAAAACCTAAGTTTATCAAGTGATGATGGCAAAACTCCGAATTGTTCTTTTATTAGTCGGTTAGGTTTATCATCATCATCATGCATGATAATAACACATCGACCCTGTTCAAGCGAGACATCGCAAGCGACAAATATCAATTAAGCAAATAAGAGTCTTAAAGAATCTTCACAATTGGTTTGAAATTGAATATTATTATTACCTACCCGGCGAATAACAAAGGTATACCTTGCTGGCTCCCATGGGAGTCAGGCGGGTTTCTAGAGGTTAAGTTAAGTATGAACGTGAGCGAATTATTGGATAGCTTTAAATAAGGACTCATGCTGAATAAATGAAAGGACATGAGAGTCCCGCTGGGACAAAAAATGCGGAACTCGGGTAATTCTCTGTGAATAATAAACGAAGAATTTTCGCGAAGAGTGTGTAAGTTAAGGAAGTGGGGGCTGACACGGCGAGAGTCCCATTAGACCAACCTGAATATAAAATATATCGACTACAAGTTCCTCGTAATTGAAAATGATAGAAGATTATATTTAGGTTATACCGTTTTAGGTTATCTACCGACGAAATAGACTATAAGGACTTTGAAATAGAAATTGGGATGGAAACTCCATTTATGATGCACAATCATTAATTAGGTACGTTGGTACCTATAATCCTAAAAAAACCTAACAAGTGCGAGTAGGACTCGCGCCCTGAGGGTTCCGTACAAACTTAATTTTTTTTAAATTCGAAAGTCTATAATAGTACTTAACACTTAGGTACTAAGTTACATGGATGATTTGGTTAAACGCAAAATTAAGTTTGTTGGTAATTGAAAAATCACTTTTTTTTTTATTGGGAAGAAGCAAGGTCTTTTAGCCCAAGTAAAGGAAAAAATCCAAAAACAGTTTTTGACAATTTCATGATTCTAGGTCAACGGGAAGTACCCCATAGGTCTTGATTACCAAAATACTCAAAAATGCGGCAAAATTGGCCATATCTTTTGACTGCATTGACTTAGAAGTTAGATTTTTTCATAGCTGATAGCATTGCAGACAGACAGATTTTCTACTTGATACCTCCACGCGTTCCTGTGAAAAAGGGTCTTGACAGACAGACAGACAACGAAGTGATCCTATAAGGGTTTCTGTTCCCTTTTTAGGTACGGAACCCTAAAAACACAGCCTATTCTTTTGCCGAGGCACTAACAATTACAGAAAAATCGAACACAAAAACATCAACTTATAAACCTAATTCAAACTTAGGTAAGTAGTGTATGGCTGCACCAGCAGCAGTTAGTCTCTAACCTAGTATTTCGTAACATAACTACCTCAATAATTTTATCTGAGAAACAATGCTACAACAAAGCTTTCCGTCCGATACAGATCTAGTTGTTTCAAATGACCAACAAAAAGAAAGTTTCGTCTCTCAGTGAAAGCAGCCTGCAAATAAATCGCGTCTCGGAAACAATGAACACATTGTTCACTTGTAAATTGGCTGAAATAACTCCTTTATACCATACTTTGACCTTTGTTAGGGCGAAGAAGATTTATATAAAAGACAATGCTCTATGTGGTTTCACTCTCATTCAGTTATAGCCAGGTTATAGCGTTCATTTTAAAGGGCAATTTAATCTTGATCGTTTATATATAAGAACCGCACCATTTTGACCTGGCCATTTAAATAAGTTAAGGAAAAATCTTAGAAGCTGCATGTTGGCCCTATCAGATTTATGTTTCAGTTTTCTTGTAAAAAGTAAGAAATTAAATTATAAAAAATATTAAATTATCAAACTCCGGTTGTCTACGGGGCTGAAATATTAGGCACCAGGTATTTCCAATATTGATATTTAAAACAAAGATAAAGCCATAAAATATACGAATTGGTAAACTGATAATGAAATTACATAAACAAGAAAATAATTATGGGCTACTTCGCATTAAATCTTTTCTTGAAAAATTAAGATACTTAAGCGGGAATATAGATACTTGTAGATGTAATTTCGACATTTATCGCCTTTCTCGGCAGTTTATCCAATTAAAAGTACTCCGAGGACAGCAGCAATATCAGTACTATTAGTGCTAGCTATTGTGATGGCTACATAACAATATGTTTGCCTAGACTCTAAGTATATAGGCAGACATGTTGGATGCAAATAATGACCACGCTTTAGGGCCTAGAGCCCGCAAAAAGGAAGGCATGTGTACCTATTTCCAGTCTAGGATGATGGATCATTTAGGATCTGATGTTTGTTTTATTAAAAACAATCGCTATTGTCGTTATACCTACTACCTAAGTCGTCTTATATTTAGCAACTGCACAAGCTTTGTTTAAACATCGATTATACTAAAACAATACACTGAGCCTGCGGCATGGCCTAGATGTACAACACAGGTGACCTGGCATTAATGGCTTTCAGCAGTAGGTGTTAGACAGATCCAGTAGGTACGCCTAGAACGAATCTATTGTACCAATACGTTAAGTTAATATATGCCATGACGTATAAATAATAACGTATAAAGACGTTTAGGTAATCTATTTTAAATTACTAATAGACGTTTCAGTAGAACTTCTCATCGGATCCGGCTACGACACAGGAAATTATTAAATTTTATGCGAAATACGGTAGCTCTATTAAACAGTTAAGTTATATAAAAGTTCAACACAATAATCGGTCAGATTTTAATGACAAGGATAATTCCCCTTATGAAAGGGTATAATAAAACGAGCCTGTATAAGTTTATGTACTTTTTACGATATTTTTATTTGACTAGCATATGTAGGTAGACATGTTCCATGAAAACAATAGCAATAATATTTTTATAACCGGTTACTGTTCTACGTTCATTATCTTTTCGTCCAGAGCGAGGTATGCATCTCATCTCTACCTTTTGAACCAGTTTGCTAAGGATCGTGATCCTTTAAATAAATAGATTCAAACATGCATCATGCAGTAAGATTTTTTTTTATGGTTTTAAGTGATGTGTCTTGAAATAAATATTGATAGTACTTCCTAGTAAATGTTAGCTACCTATTCAAAAGCAAATATTAATAGAAATATTTTATTACCTTTAGATATCTAAGCGATGTTTACAATGCGCACATGAAGGCCACCATCTGAAACAATGAAAATTTAATTACATACATATACCTACAATGTAAATTAGAAAAATTTAACTTATCTAATCCAAGAAACACTGGTCAATCACATATAGATATTTAGTACAACAAACAAAAACAAATACTAACATAATTATCACACTATGTTAGTATTACAACTATTAATATACAACTATGGATGTTTCCAAAATAAATAAAAAATAATTAAATAGACCAAGTCCGGTCAAAGAGGCGGTCGAAGTTATCTAAATGTTACCACAACCATAACGAACGCCTGAAACAAATTTAGGTCCAGGAAAAGACAAACTAAAAGTAATAAAGTCAAAACTGGCAGCGGTAAGTGCTTAGGGTTAATCTCCCTTTATAATTTGACGAGGGTTCCGCTTAGTTTAAATTTTATACGTATTTTGTACATTACTACTGCCAGAACTGTCGACTTACGGTACCCTAATTACCGTCCATTTACTTTTGCGCTGTCCATATATCACCTTTTTAAGTTTAATAATCAAGTTTATTTTATGTAGGTTTATATCAATAACTATTATCATTCTGCATTGCATTAGGAAATCACGTTGCATTAGGAAAGCGGGATCGGCTGTGGTTTAAAAAAAATACGTGCTTTAGGCAAGTGAAATTTATTTCCACAGAACTATGGACGTCGATAGGCTGCCGAATGTTTGTTAAGATAATTATTATAATAAAAAGGACCTTAATATCATTGTATAGGTCTAAAGCGGTGTGAAATAATGAGCGTATAGTAATATAAAGGTACCTATTATAGGACTTTCGTATGTATATTTATGTTGTAGGTAAGTATTTTATGTATTTTATTAACACTAAATCCAGCGTAACTCAATGTTGACACTATTGTCATTTCCTTGCAATAAATCAAATAGTATTTCCGAGGGTAATCTAATTTTTTAATTTAATTGTGTAATGAAGAATATATGTACATACATATATAATTATAATACTTATATATAGGCACTGTTCTCGTCGAGTATACTAACAAATGTTACACTGACACAGTTTTGCAGGCGTTTTACATAAACAAACAAATCGGAGCACAGGAGGCGTATCACGAAAAAGGCTATAGGCTTCAATAACATGCCTATATTGAGTGCACAGGGACAAATTAGCATTTCAGAGACGTGTGACAAAATGCCATCCGTCGACTTAATGAACGGGGAACGTCGTGATTAGACGCCTTTACGTAGTATGTATAGTCGTCTATATAGCACAGGTGTAAAACGAGGTGAGTCATTGCCTAAATTTGGCAATTACGAGGTGCACTTGAGCTCTATTGATTGAGACAAGCCGCAACGTCGATGCGAGCGCAACCCGACGACGACGGGAGATTTACTATGGTAATGTGCTATGATAATGGTATTGATTACGATAGCTTAAGTACTTCAACTTGACACGTGCTGCGTGATTGATCTTGTCTAGTACGATGTCTAATAGTAGACATTTATAGTGACTAATTAACCAATCGAATAAGACTGTCTAGAAATTAGATTCGTTTGTATCTTCTTATTATTGTTTGACAGGGATAAAAACAATTTTAGTATTTGCCTTCAGAATAAGACCCATTGTCTAAGTTACTTTGAGAGAATAATGAGTTTTTTTTTAAGAAGTTGTCAAGAGAGGATCGCGATTAAGATTATGATATCTACTTTATCTGCAAGGGATGCAAGAACATGTTTTATACTTTTCAATATACTAGGGGTTAGAGGTAATAGCTACCTTGGTTGGACGCCTATGAATAGATTTGAGAAGTTGTCTGAGGTTATAAATCACTGGTACCTCTGGGAGACTAATATGATCACTTAAACTTAATCATACCGCGAAGTGTACACCGTACCAGTGTCCCACGAGGAACTGAAGAATTCGCTCTTTAAAAGCTAGATGCTTTGCCGTATTTTCTAAATCTTGTTACTAAAAGGGTAAAATATAAGGTACCTATCTAACGACAGTGAACAGAATTTGAAATGTAATTTGGGAGTTGCAGCATGAACCAGTAAAGTTCGATCGATGAGGCGATGCGACGGTATAGCTTGAAGCCGTGCTGTATTAAACGGAGTCTCATTTAAGCGCGACACACACTGGGCGGCGGCGTTGCGAAAGCGTTGCGGTTTTTTTCTGTAATGTTCGAAATAGTATGAAGCCCTTTACATCAAAGCGGCGGCGGCACGGCGCATTCTTCATAAAAACCTTCGCCGCCGCAACGCTTTCGCAACGCCGCCGCCCAGTGTGTGTCGCGCTTTAACGGTCCTTCTTCAACCCGATTAGGAAACACTTGATCGGTAATTGTTTTCCATTCTACCTAATTAACATCTTGAAAGCTTACATTCACGGCGGTCAGCCCTTATTTCTTAATTAACTGTAATAATTACATGACTGTGTACCATTTAAGTTTGTAATTAAGTAAATACTACTCACTACTTTGTAGTGTTATTTTTCGTACCGATTTTATGCAAATTTATATGAATTACTAGCGACCGCTTCGCGCCTTTAGTCAATGTTATCCTAGGAATTAAGGTATCACTGTTCAAGTTTCATCAAAATCCGTTTTGACGTTAGAGAGCGTGATAGAGCAACAAACATACAAATTCAGAAACATTTGCATTTCATCATAGTTATACCTAATTATATAAGTGAGATAAACACTACCACAAGAAAAATAAAAGTAAATGTATTGTCAAGAGAATAGCAATGCAAGAAACCAAAATAGAACGGTAAAACGGAACGGTGTAAAATAAAACGAAGTATATTCCTGAATATATTATGATAGCAGGTGTCGCACGCATTGTAGCGCGAGACACGTGGATTTTAGGGCTTCAAGATCGTCGCAGTTGTAAAATACGGAACACTCAACCGGAAGAGTGAAGTAATTCGTGCTAGTGATGACATAATCTAACTTTTCAACGTTCTCATTGACAATCTACAATAAAGAAGAGGTAAAGCTTGTGGGTTTGTTAGAGGCTAGAAATATTATGATCTAGTAAACCGATTTTTAGAAATCTTTACTGTTTATGGTATAGAAAGTTCCAAGATGCAGAAGTCAAAGTATACGTCCGTGTGTGGCAGTACTATTGAAACGTAAGCATGTATCTAGGCACCTACAATCTACAATGATAAAGCGGCCACTATCAAAATGTCCTGACTGCGCGCCAGTATTGGCTTCCGCCTGGCATGCAGCCAACCACCCTCATCGAGTCGCATACTATACGACCAAGCAAAAATCCTCCATCAAAATATATTATCTCAATTGTTATGTCCAAATAGAGCTTATTAGCGAGTTCATTCGTATGTTGCATGATATAAGGAGAAATAATACGTTTATGTAACACGCAACATTTCGTTTCCTTTCATGTTTGAAACTCACAAAGATGAAATGAAATGAATCTATCATGTTACAGGAGGATAGGCGAACAGCAATAATGCAGTTTTTTTTATTAAAGTTTCACTCGCATTTATAGGGGTATCTTAGCAATTACTTACTTTATTTAAATTTTGAAATAATAATCACATTTTAATGTCCGAAAGTTGTCACAGGCGACTCTTAAATTATCGCTATTTATATTATGTCTCCAAGAGATTTTTGTACTTAATCAACACGAAATATCGTCAATGCAAACACTCGTCGTGTGAAGGACATCAGGGGAGATAAAGTAGGTGTCGGAAGGAATATTGATATCCAGGCTCCTTGAAAACTGTCGGAGAATCGCAGCTACAGTCACTTGGGCACTTGGAGTCCTCTCTACTCGCACTCTGCCACTAAGAGGCAGATTGTCATCGCGCTTTGTCAGAATTTGAACAAGAAATGGAGTGGTCGAGGATAATGGCTATTCAAGTTCTTTAACAAGTGCCGTTGACTATTTCGATTAGCCTTTGACATTTAAAAGCATGAAGCTAAAAAAATTGTCATGGCAAATACGATTTTTTAATAAATAATTTTACTTCATAGGTTTAGGTTTATATTTTTATAATTATCCGCCGAACCGCCAGACAATCGGATAAAATGCGTCGCTATAAGTATTTGACGGAACTCTAAAATTTTGGATACCGATCCAAACATTTATTTTCTAAGTAAATGAACTAAATAAACTAAAACGAATATACCTATAATTATACGAACACACTGCAAAAACAAGTCATATCAAGATCAGTTTTCTTTTCTGACGAAGATCTCACTACTGAATAGGAGAGAAGGAGCAGCAGAGCTACGACACTTGAGCTGTTGCATATTTAAAATAGGTACTTAAATGTTGCATTAAAGTGAAGTTGCATTGAACCAAAGTTAGCCAGCTGTGGTTCCAGCACGTTATGAAAGTCATCGTGTACAAATCGACAATTGTAAATATCATGAACCGTAAAGTTAGTATTCTCGCTATGTGCTGAAAGTTTGTCTGCCGCGTTCATTGGCTGTTTAGTGAGTAGAAAGGAAAAGAATATCATTCGTTAATAAATAACTTATGTTTTTTAGTACATTCTCAACATAGAACCTACCATTAGATTTTAAATTTAAATTCATCAAGCATGCAAGCATATTAAAAATCATTATCGAGCCAGAACACTTAAATACTCGTATAGCGTGGGCTGCCCACAATGTCTTTCACTTTTTTGAAAGCTATATTTATTTATGAAAGTGTTTGAAAAATCGTTATGTGTCCATCCATATGTCCGCATATTCAACACATTACGAGAATAGATGTGAAAAATGTGCATAATATTACAATAAATTTTGACTATAATTTTACGATAGTTACCTATCTCTAAACTGATCTCTATATTTTGGTGATCGGATCGATGACTAGACATAACTAAAAACCAGTTTTTTGCTTAACTTACGAGTTGCATCATCGTCAGTTCAGAAATTAAAAAGTTCAGAATTAGATAGTGTGACTTATTGTTTCTATACATTTTCTTCTCTACTATTATGTAAACCGATACCTCTCAGTGTACAATAGTAGGTATAATAGGTACACTGCATTGTTAACTGGATGTTAGTGTGTGTCATGGTTGCATGGCATTGATGACGTCAATAGTCCCGGACGCAGCTGTCGGGCGGACGGGACAGTCCTGGGAAAGCGTCGCCCTCGAACACTCTCACTGCCGCCCGCCGCGCCGCCCCGGCCGATCTGACATTGAACGTCAATTATTATGAACTTGACTTACTTTTTACTCGTCCACAAGTATGAAAGATAATGTAGGTTTGCATTGCAGTTTAGTTAGTGTTAGGTTCGAACAGGCAGGGAGTTTTTAGGTAGTTTGGCAAGCAAATCATAAATGTATTTCTAGGGCATGTCAATTTATGTAGGCAATTTAAATAGGTAAGTACTTACTTTAAAAGTGATTGTAATGAATCTTACTCGTTTGTATATTAAAAAACACGAACTGATAGATAAAATATGAAAGATAAACTCTTCATTGATCACAATATTTCATAAAACAAAAATTATTAAACATGTAATGTACCTAACCTCTATGCGAAGTTGCAAGTACCTATATTACTTTTAAAATACGAAAAAGAAACATAATATTGACCTCCTCTGCCTCTGTAACATACAGCTAGACGTCATGTTTTGAATTGACGTAAAACGGAATGTTTTATTCTGTTTACCTAATTTGTTTCTGAGCAATAAATTTTTCCGCATACTTGATGGAGCAAAGGCATCTTGTAACAATTCTATCAATGCTCGTGACAGCGTTAAGGTGAGGGGATTGGCAATAGGAAAAAGTGTCTATCGATAGCGATTGTTCCGCGCGCCTATCTAGGCGTTCGTCGGCAACACAACGATTTTATTTTACTTTATCTGAAATCGGCATGAGGAAAGTAAATAATATTTGGAAAGTCCCAGTGGCAACGCTAACGAATAGAAATGTACTTACCTAGGTATACCAGTCAGATACCAGTCTATAACATTTCACGTTCGGCAATCTTCAGTCAGTCAGTACCTATGTACCTATACCTATAGTCTCATTTCAACATAATCTAATTTACGTAGATTAGATTTATTAATTACAAGTTTATTCCCACATTACAAATACTAATACATAGTTTAACTTACGTAAAAGGTCAAAGTTAATGTGATCGTCAATGAAACAAAATAAAAATTCGTATGTATGGTGTGAATTATAACAATAACAAAAGTTAATAATAAAACGAGATACATCTGTACATTTTTAATTTAGACAGGCCGATCCACTCTTTCCGGAATCAGATCACCCATTTGAATATCACATTTCATTCATTTGCAGTTTGCCATTTCTGAGTATATACCTATACTCCGTGCCTATACTAGATCTATTGACTACATTGCAAATCAATAAATAAAAATCGATGTGATATAAGAGTATTCTTTTTTATAGTTTTGTTTGGGAATGTTGTAAGTTGAAAATGGTAAAATTTTTGCTATCGTCTGCCTTGCCTGTAATGACAATGTTTATTTCCGTTTAGCGGTAATGAATGACTTGTAATTCATTTAATAATTATTAAACGCGACACATTCATACTCCCGCATTAGGTTAGGATTCACTCCTCCCTGTTTCGCGGGGGGCATGGACACATCACAAACATCAAAGACTCGAGATACATATACATATTTATCGTACAGATAAATGCTTGCCTCGACGGTATTAGAACCCGGGACTCCGAGCACAAAGTCAAAACTATTTTATTGCATGTAAGTACACTGGGTACATTTATACAACGTCAATTTTTTATCTACCACCGCAGGCAGAGTCAGTACCACCTGGGCTACTGAGGCGTTAAATTAAATATTTGCATCTTATACTCCTATATCCATCAGATTTCATGCAAATCGTTTCCAGGTATAGAGATTCAAACAATTACGTATTGTATAGTACCTGATATAAAAATGTAAGTCTATAGGTAATTAAGTACCTACAACATTTTGTTCTTCGAGTAAATTTAATACAAGTTGTTATTGTAGCCTAATGTGGCTAAAGATACCAGACCAATCTGGGAATAGTACATTACTGCAGCGTCCCGCAACTGAGGCGTTGATGGACGAACGTGTGGATATATATACGAGAAAGTCCATCAATGCCTGGGTGTGGCCAAGGCTTGTATAGTAGAGTAGTTTTCTCAAACAACTACACGGAAATTCAAACTATTACCTATGTAGAACATGTTATTTCATACATATACATACATTTTGCAGCAACAAGTTTTCTATTACGGCTTTTCCACTTGGATTGGAAGTGAAGTGGCGTCAATGCATGAACATACTTTGACGCTTCATCAGTCATCACCGGGTCATCACATCACACTCACTTTCTTCACTTGAACTCATTTTGTCAAAATATACCAACAATTATTATATTAAATTCCAAAATCAATGATGAACAACAATAATTTTCCACGCGCCCAAAACGTTCATTTGTTTTTTTTTACACTAAACAGCTTTCAATTGGCAACGCAGATCGAAGTTTAAATAAAACTTTTGTTATGTTACCTCCATGGTTGCCATGGTCACACGACAGATATGAAATTATTATGGTCCACTAGGCACGACAGATATGGATTTTCATTCAAATTATTTGGCCGCCTGCTCTTATGTATTTGACCAGTACAGCATTGTCGATTTAACTCGAAGAAGGTTGTCAGAATAATGTTCACATTTCCAAGCGTGTTTGAGAAAATGATATTCCTGTTCGCGAAGAGTTCTACACACCGTCGCACAAATCTTTGATTCTCGGTTCTTTCTCTAGTACGAAGTTACCGTAATATGTGGTCGGGAAACGTGTCGTCAGCAGAAAAAGGCAATTCACAGATTGCCTTTCCCCTCCTGTCCCGCCAAATGCGCTATGGTTAAATTGAACATTACGTCATCGCGAGTATACTAATGTAATTTAATATAGTTACATAGATTTTCGTGCTCTGTAATATTTAAATTGAAATATTATACCATTTCATTTTGACAAACGTTTAGTTTTCGCATGTGAATAGATATTTCGCAGCTCATTTAAAATATTGGTTCATCACTTACTGACCATCCTACGAGTGAAGGCTACTGACCTCTTTCTAACGTAACCACACTCAAACAACAAATATCAAGAGTCATGCGTCAAATTGACCAAAATGAGTGAAAGTGACCATCAATTATCGAACGGAACCGTTTTGTTGCGTTGGTAAAACAAAATTGATTTTAGAAAATTGTATTTCCTATAGAACGACGAAAAATTTGTAATAGATGTAAACATTCGTTTCACCGACAGCAATTTTACAAGAACTTGGTTGAATGCCATTTATTTTCCCATTCCACAATATTTTCCTATTTGTAACCTACCGTATCAAGTTTTGTTTCAACTAATGAGCCAGATATAGAATCATTCAAACAAACCATCCATGGAACATGGATAAACGGTCCATGTGTTCGGTTTAGAAGAAACCAGGTCTTGTCTTACACAGTTGTAAAGTGAAGGTGATGTAATGGTTCATTGTTTTTGGCATAAGTGGCCGGAGGTTACTCAAATTGATGCTTAAATGGAGGGAAAGGAAGTATTCGCCGGATAATACATACGTATGTACGTTCTAAATTCCCTTGTATTCGCAAACAATGCAAGTGTCCGATAACGTCTCAGTGATAGTATTGTTAATAACACTCAATTCACGTATATTAAATTAAGTAAATGTAGACTCGAATTATCTTTTTATGGAAATCCTCAACATCAATCATTTATTGAAAACGTACAATAAGGGTGATGGTAGTGTAACATAGTATGTTTTTATAAATATATATAAGTACCGCAAATTTAAAACAGCATATTATTAGCAAATTCAAAGCGTATAAGAATTCTTAAGAAATCTCAGCGCATTATTTTCACTTCCTCTACCTACATAATAAATTGATGTATCTGTTCGGTATTTCGTTTAAATTATGCTAATGAGTTAACAGAATGTCGTTTCAAGGTCGTCTTACGTCGAGTTACAGACAGGATCTAATGAATTCACTTAGCTACAGTATACTATGTCAAACACAACAAGAGTGACGATGTTTTAAACAAATACATGTTTAAAGATTACTTCATCTTCATTATCCGCTTTAAATCTGTTGCCCTTGAAATACGAAAGAGATTGTCAAAGCAAATTCGTGTAAATCATGTTCCTAGACTAAGAATACCACAGAATACTAGACCTAATAAATATCTATATAAAATCCAATTCGAATCCTACAGTCGCGTTAGAGGGATGCCTTGGGGTGATATTTTACGCCCCGCGCCGAATTCTAGCGATTCTATTTCGGTTGATAGGATGTCAATCTACTATGCACTTAAGGTGCACTCTCGGCTGTGCTGCAGAGCTCCCGGCCGCGAGGCGCTGCACGGAGGATCACACCTTACTCCCATCTGCATTTCTCAATCGGATCTGTCGGCAGACTAGTCTAGGATGTGTTGTAGAGAGTGAAGCGTGGTCGGGGAACCAGTCTAGCTCGACTGTTGCGTCTAGACGGCGTCGGATCCCTATCGGCCGCTCCGTAAAATTATGTGACGTGAGCGGGCCGGCCATGTACCGTTTGAGCTCGAAGGAAATCCGGCTGAATTACATCTTCATTCGCTTATATATTTGATTCATTGGTAAACTGTCAAACTATCTCACAGCTTGAATACTCTCCGAGCAGTACAAAAATTTATTCGGTGCCCCGAGTTAAGTTCAATGTGCATTGTAGTGTGTTACATATTGGATTTCATATGGAATAGTATTTCAGAATATCTGCAGTTAGTTATAATTTTAATAATGAAAAAAGAAACTTAACCACCGATCGATTTTTTTAAAAGATAGCTAAACCTTTTTTGCGTCTAAGCTTTAGTCCTTAATTATTGTGAATCAGTGTAATAACCTCAATAATCATATAAGTACGGGCAGATTCAAGTGTCATTTCTCTCCGCTCCCATCAGAACACGATCTCCTCAAGCTTCCATCTCAAAACTACCCCCGTTAAGCCGCCAGGTCCCCAGCCAATCAGGAGATTGTCTCTAGACTTCTGCTTCAGACATGCAGAATAAATTGTAGGTAATGCCATTCAGTTATGTATAAAAGCAGAACAAACCCATCGTTGTGAAGTGATAGCTCGGTGGTCGGTCTCGGCACGTACGTACCGCCCCGCGCCGCCTGCCGCCGCCACCGCAGGATGGACTGTCTCGCCTGCCGACATGCAGGAGCTCTATTTTTGAATCGCTCTCCTCGCTTCGAGCGGTCCACTCTACTGATTTTTGTATCGGATGTCAAAGGAAAAACAAAAGAATCGACCGCTTGAAGCGAGGAGAGCGATTCAAAAATAGAGCTCCTGAGCGCCTATCGTCTTAGTTACTACACCCAGTGCTGAATACATCGTAACCCTTACATGAATCTAATCTCAAGATACATACCTACCTACACAATGTGCCAGCACAGTATATCACTGAACAGATTTTATTCTGCAATTTGACTTTTCACCGTTGTATATTAGGAATTGACCGTTGTATATTAGGAATAACGCAATTATAAAACAATCTTAAAAGCATCATTATGAAGCCCCGTTTCCTTTTTGTTAATTTACGATTAATTTTCAGCTTCCATAAATATTTTTGTGGAAAATGAACCGCAACACCAACAAGAAGTTTTCAATTATAAAGACAAAATTCCGCGACAACGTTATTTCGCAGAATATTCAAAGTTGCCTGTTTTGAAATGCGGGCATAATACAGCGGGGATTACGAAGGTGCTTTGTATAGATGCTGCATAATGAATTGTAAGTTTCTAGCAGTTAATATAACAAAGCTCAATAAAAAAATTCACAAGATCATTATCATTATGCTTCAAGCATGACCAATGAGTTTTATGTATGTTATTCCATTAAGCTGTGTAAATATACATAGGTATGCATTGCACACATCGGGACGCTTGTAACCCATAGCAATAATTTCTGTTCATATGATACCAATATTCTGTGGTTTAGTAAAATAAAATATCTACATACAATAAAACAAAGAACTTAACATTGTTAACATCAGATCTACAAAAGCCGAGTTACGCACACTACTTGGATCAGAATCCCAACAGATGTGCAAGAGGTCGAACCACATAACCCGTAACAAGACAAGTTATTTACAGGGGAACCAACAAAGAGATCTAGATCCGACGGACAATGCAATTCTTATGAAACTCGTTGGCAATTTGTGAGGTGTTAGCGTCTTTTCTCTCGGTGAGAGTCGTGCTAAGTGGCGAAACTGTGGCCGACAATGGAGGCGATTGCTACCGGGCGGCGGCGGCGCGGGCGCACGGAAACTGGTGCGGGTCATCGTGCTGCAACCTTTCACCCGCGCCCGTCTGCGCCGGTGCACACTCAACCGTCCAACCGCGCTGAGCGAATGAGGTAGCATATTCAACAGAAATTCATCCCAAAATGACGTCATCCTAGTAGCGAATATAGAGCCATCAGTTCTCGCCTTTTTGTTTCTTACCCCTTCGAGTACGTGGCCGTATTGCATTAGAGAATTGCATTATCATAATAAATATTGGTCTATATCTCTGGCTTCGGTCACTACCTTTAGAATGATTAATTCTGTATGAAGGTAGTCACCGAGTCGAGAGAATATAATACGACATCATCTTGATTTCCAGTCATAAATGAAGTCAGTAATTTTTAAATTAACGAACAACCCAATATCACCATGTAAACTATAACAACGTTTTATCGTATTCAATTGGTACCACCCCATAGGTTGAAGTCAATGTCACGGTCAATGCATTTTCATTAACTAAAATCAATTATTCGTTACCACTATTTACATACGAGTAGGTACCATTAATTCCATCCAAAGCCATACACAGTGATTTGTAGATAAAAATGGAAAAACAGAATAGTGTTTTGTTTTTATTCTTAGTAATATTTTTTGTAAGTTTGCTATAACTTTTTCCTAAAAACGGTTACTTACTTATTTTTATTTAAATGCGAATAACTGTTAATGTCACACAATGGGTGGAAAAGAGAAGGAAATGGCATGTCCTTTACAGTTGGATATCTGCCCTCTGTGAACTTTGACAGTTATTCGCATTTAAATAAAAATAGAATGAACAATGTTTATAAAATTGAAAAACTCTTTGATTGCAATTTTCTATTTAAAAGGTTTTCAAGGGACATTGCGTATAAACAATCAAACTATGTCCAAGCAGAGAGAATAGACATCTGCTATATTTTCTTGCCAAAAAGAAGTAGAAGTCTGCAATTACAAAATCTTTGATATTGTGTTACAGGTTTACATATCAAGTGCTAAAGAAAGTCGTGAGTAAATGACGATTCTTTTATGGGAATTCGTCAGAGGCTTTTTCATTCCTATAAGAAAGACTAGCTGTTGCCCTCGACTTTACATGCGTGGAATAAGTTGTTTTCTTAGTTTGCCGCGGTAAAAGTAGTCTATATGTTATTCCAGGTTATAAACTATCAATGTACCAAGTTTCATCAAAATCCGTTCAGCCGTTACAGCGTGAAAGAGTAACAAACATCCAAAGTCACAAACTCCTTACAAAATTTCGCCCTTATAATTGACCGAGCGAGCGAAGCGAGCGAAGCGTCTACGTTTCGAGACTGGCCAAAAATGCTCTTGTCCGGCTGTCTGTCTGTCTGTCTGTCTGTAATTCTCTACAGGTCGCATTTTTCAACCGATTTTGACGAAAATTTGGCATATGTATAAATTAATTAAACCTACAAAATGAGTAGAATAAAATTTTGAAAAACATTTTTTTTAGAGTACCTACCATACTCGCAAAGTGGGAGTGAACTTTTTTTTTCTTGTGAATCCCATAGTGTGGGATATCGTTGGATAGGTCTTTCAAAAATATTGCTGGTGTGTGAATACCATTTTTTCGATTTAGGGATCCGTTGGCGAAATATTAAGCTTTAAAGCGGTAATTTTTGTTAGAGTCACGTGTCCCCCCCCCTGCCAGCTAAACGGTTGCTTCTGGAAATGTGAAAAAATTCATGGCAGTAGCATATATAACGTAGTTACAAGGAAAACTATTACGGCTAAGTAGGTTCTATTAGTTTTTGAGTAATAGTGGATCGACTTAAGAAAGTTGAAAAAATAAATTATGTTCATAGAACTGCATACGTAAAATGGAAAATTATTTTTTTCCGCGTGATATCCATGGTGTGGGGTATCGTTGGATGGGTCTTTCAAAAATATCGCGGGTGTGTGATAAACATTTTTCGATTCAGGGATCCGTTTGCGAAATATTAAGCTTTAAAGTGCTAATTTTTGTCACTTTAGTAGGTACTTTTTCTGTTTCCAAAGTTGACTTTTGTTGGTTTCTTTTAGGTTTGGTTTATAAGGGCTGGCGAGGTCTACTGTTCTCACGGAACTACTAGTATTAGTTTATTAGTAGGTTAATAGGATCATTGATTCATTCACTATAAACAGTATATTACTATAAAATAAGTGCCTGTCCCGCTCATCATAAGGCCAATATGACTTTTCATAAAAATAAAAACAAGTTTAGTAGGTATAGGGTGCCTTTATTTAAACACTTGAAATTACTATTTGTTTCAGGTAGGGCTCTGTTAGTAGGTAATAAATTATTACTAATAAAGTAATTTAATGTTAAAGTCTATGAAATGTGATAAACGCCTAATACCTTTGGTATTATGCGTTCTATTTAGTCAGTAAGGTTCGAAAGGGGGCGCGGGGCGCCCACCAAAGAGATTGTAACTCCATGTATTTAGTACATACCATATTACCAGTTACAATAAATATACCTATTTGATTTTTTTTGTAACTTTTTAAATGAGGTCTTGATAAAAAATGGCAACTTATTGAGTGTAGTGTACTAGTTGAATTATTAAAATTTATGTATTGTATTATATCGCACACAGGTGATATTTTTACCGCAAATGAACTGTTACCGGTTGCAAAGAAACTTATGGGAAAAGGTTAGATAAATGCATAGATACCATTAGTTTTGAAGTATTTTCTAAAAAAATAAATAAATTATGCAATAAAATTAATCTTTTCACCAGTCGAAGAACCAGGGCGTAAGTAAATATTTAAGTACCTATGCCTACCTATATAATAATATGATTTGTTAAATACTTTAAAAACGAATATAAGTATGTATTTAAATTTGATATTTCAGGAGGCAAAGGCATTGTGAGTTCGTCATTGAGCCCAGGAGAATTAGCTGATAAAATATTTGAAGCTTTCTGTATGTAAACTCATAAAGTAAAATAGATAATAAAGACAAATATATATATTAAACACTATTTACTATGCTATGGCAGAGTCCTCATAATAAGTAGAATAACCTATTTAGTTCATTTCAAATATTTAAAATCAAGAAACTATAAAATTATTTTCAAAAAAGTTTTAGAACAAAAAGTGTTCCATAGCGATTGAGTTCTAGAAGCTTTAACGCTCGTAGACTTTATACGATTATTTTACAGTTCTCACTGACCATCGCATTGTAGTTTTAGATGGTAAGTACTGATTCGTTGTTTCATAAAACGGCTGCATTGGATAAATCGAATACTTATGTAATAAATTTCTTTTGTATGATTTATGAAACATTTCTGTTAATGCAATCACCTAAGGCTTATTTATTTTAACAGCACATGCAATCTCTGGGCTCGATGCTCTTCAAGCATTGGCACTCAGCGGAGAAGGTACTTAAAACACAATTTGTAAACAACAATTTGTATAGAACAGAATAGGTACTGTGATTTTAATCGTAATTTTCAGACATCTTAGTGGGCGACAATGAGATTGTGGTGGATCTCACGACTTATAATAAAGGTATGACCAAGTTAGTTTAGTGTTTGTTATCTTAGTTAATTAATAATATATGTAGATAGTTGATTTTATGTGTGTTATATTAGTTAATTATTTATATATGTAGATATTGTTAATTTTCAGGACCATTAATTGGAATTAATAAAAGACCGACAGAATGCCAGTACAAATGTAAGCTTATTAGGCACTCAGATTATTTTCACTTATTCACTTATGTCTATTGGGAGTTTAGTCTATTGTTTAACATATTTATTACAAAATTACAAATTAAATTTCCGTCGCGCTGTACTAAAAACTGTAATCCGTTATGGAACAAAATTAATGTTTTTAAATATTAAATGAGAGAATATGAAATGAGAGCGTCAGTGGCCTAGGGGATAAGACGCGACCTATGATATCGAAAGGTCCTAGGTTCGATCCCCGGTTGGGCCATGTACCAATGGGTTTTTTCTCGAAACTTAAGTACATGTACTGACTGCTCTCAAACGGTGAAGGAAAACATCGTGAGGAAACCTGCATACGCCGAAGAAGAAATTCTTAGGCGCATGTGAAGTCCACCAACCCGCATTGGGCTAGCGTGGTGGACTATAGCCCGCACGCCCTCGTTGAGAGGGTAGGCCTGAGCCCCAGCAGTGGGGAGATTAATAGGCTGTTGATGAAATATTAAATTAAACTTACAGTACTAACGAAGAAAGTTGACTCTGCAGAACAAGACAAAGTCGAACGACGAGGTATTAATTTATATTATTTTTAAATTATAAATCTATTTTACTTAATCAAATTTAAAATAGTAATTCAACTTAAGTGGTTCTTTTCCCGTTGAAAGCTCTAAAGATAGCTGAAAAACTGGCTAAGAAGCGGCGTATAAAACTCAATGCGAAGGGTGGACCCAGGCATACCAATTTACCGAGAAAACCTATTAATCGGCGCGGGCGCATGGTCCCAATAAATAACGTAATATCTACTAAATCATATAGTACAACAGAAAAAGGAGAAACAGTGGTAACTGGTGCAGGAGGTATGAACCTAGTATAATATTAGTATTTTAAAACTTTATAATTTGTGAAGTCTTAGTAAATCAGTTAAATAAAGCAATAAAATGTGAAAAATATAAACCAATTCATAAAACAAATTTTGCTCATATCTAGCGGCAAAGTCACCAACAAAGTAGAGATTAATAGATTAGGGAATATAGATACTTTATAAATTAAAATTTAGCTATTGCGAGTGACAGGAATTGATTTATAAGTCAGTAAATAAGTCGTACTAATCAGGTCATAATCTTAATTCTGTCTCGAGAAAACTATAAGTACCTACGTAAGTAATGTATCTATACTTACCTACTGATCTTTCTTCAGGAGGCACTCCCAAACCGCAGTTAAATCTTACAGGTAATTGTTAGATGCCAAAATATTAAGCTTTATCTGCATCATAAAAATATTTCATAAAATAACACAAAAAATTCTTTGCATTATTAAATTCCCAGACCTAACAAAAGATTCCAACTATAAATGCCGTTGGAAATACGTGTGCATGGATCACGCTAACATCGACACGTGCCGGTTGCGCACGCACTGTGCTAAGGGGAATGAAACAGATTTGGATGGTAAGTCAACTGCATATCAGCCGGACGCGCCTCCGCCAGGTGGACTGTCCTGTCCACCTAAAGAACGTGGCCGCAAGCGGCTGAATGCGGCGGGCAGAGGACCGGGTGTGGTAGTGTTCTTTGGGGAAGGCCTAATGTCAAGGAGTCGATGCTAAAGAGGTAAGCCAACGATATTGTTAAATTACATGTTTATACATGACGTGAGCGACATAATTTGCTAACCCATTGCCGGCCCATTGTGGCCACGACTATTTTTATAGGATCTCAGCTTTATTAACAATATTACTCATACTTAATTATCTCAGGTCCACTTTAGTGGAAATGCACAGGGAATGTCAATAAAGTCCAATATGAAGAGGCTAGCTCCTTGTTGTTGAAATTATGCGAGCATGAGAATTCTTGTCCACGTATCGGACGTTCCGCGACTTTATCCGCGTTAAAAGCATCCTATAGGTATGCTATCACTGTACCACAAAATACGTAATAATACTACGTACTGTACCAAGTATCATCAAAATTTGTTCAGCCGTTATGGCGTAATTGAAGAACAAGCAAAACAGACATGATACTTTTACAAGAAGTTGTAGAATTGTCGATTCAAAAATGAATGATATACGTTTTAATACGAGTAGTTTGAGATTTCAATCAAGTCTACCATAACGTAACTTGTATAATGACACCTTAACGAAATTATTCATAATACTTACTAGGATTAATTCTTTTCAGATATTGGTTTCGATCACAACCCAGATGAACATAAGCCAACTTTACAAAATTTCCGCAAAATGAGTAAGTTTGTTGAGCACATTATGTAGTCAAATACAACTTTAAACTAGTAGTTCCGTGAGAACAGTAGACCTCGCCAGCCCTTATAAACCAAACCTAAAAGAAACCAACAAAAGTCAACTTTGGAAACAGAAAAAGTACCTACTAAAGTGACAAAAATTAGCACTTTAAAGCTTAATATTTCGCAAACGGATCCCTGAATCGAAAAATGTTTATCACACACCCGCGATATTTTTGAAAGACCCATCCAACGATACCCCACACCATGGATATCACGCGGAAAAAAATTATTTTCCATTTTACGTATGCAGTTCTATGAACATAATTTATTTTTTCAACTTTCTTAAGTCGATCCACTATTACTCAAAAACTAATAGAACCTACTTAGCCGTAATAGTTTTCCTTGTAACTACGTTATATATGCTACTGCCATGAATTTTTTCACATTTCCAGAAGCAACCGTTTAGCTGGCAGGGGGGGGGGACACGTGACTCTAACAAAAATTACCGCTTTAAAGCTTAATATTTCGCCAACGGATCCCTAAATCGAAAAAATGGTATTCACACACCAGCAATATTTTTGAAAGACCTATCCAACGATATCCCACACTATGGGATTCACAAGAAAAAAAAAGTTCACTCCCACTTTGCGAGTATGGTAGGTACTCTAAAAAAAATGTTTTTCAAAATTTTATTCTACTCATTTTGTAGGTTTAATTAATTTATACATATGCCAAATTTTCGTCAAAATCGGTTGAAAAATGCGACCTGTAGAGAATTACAGACAGACAGACAGACAGACAGACAGACAGCCGGACAAGAGCATTTTTGGCCAGTCTCGAAACGTAGACGCTTCGCTCGCTTCGCTCGCTCGGTCAATTACAAGTGATTTAGAATACGAGTTGTATGTCAAAGTCGCGTTTCGTCAAAGTAGGATCTAGGTCAAAGTTGCTTAAGGACAAATGTACATAATATATGCTTTGAGTGAAGAAGAAATCATATACCTGTCATGGAATATTTTACAGTTGGCATAACTCTTATCGACGAAGAAGTAGAGAAAATTCGTAAGTATATGTAATTACTTTTATAACCGAACTTTACTTACTTCATAGTTTGACATTTTGTAGGGGAATAAAACTAGTACCTACGTACTTACAAAGTAAGGGTGAGTTTTGACTGAATCATAACTTCGAAATAGACACGTTGTACCTGTTACAATAATAAAGAAAGAAATGTACAAAATAATTATTTTACATTATTTTTCAGTTCAACGCCGTGTTCTGAGAATCAGGCCTCGAAAACAAAACTCTCGTACGTTAATGATAACAGTTTAATCTAAATCCAGGCCTTCTTTAAAATAATTACTGACCTGAATTTGATTTCAGTTAACCTGGACGACCGTGAAAGAGTAGAGTCTTTAAAGGAATATTTCAATAACATAATCATGCACGAGCATTTACGTATGTACCTTACCTACAATCTACTTTATAATTAGAAATTCGAGGTAATATTTTAACAAAGCATTCTAAAGCCTGAATTCGAACCAATATGGCCCGAAATTTTGAATTTTTTCTTTTCGCACGAAGGGAAAATGGTTGTATCCATCAGTGAGACGCTATGCAACGAAAAATTATAAAATCCGCATTAGTATTGTCATTTTATTTTTGGTAGGTACCAACATTAAACATAAACATTACACAAAAAAAATTTATGATGTATAGGTATTAATTAGTTAATGTTTTTTTATATCAGTGCATAAGACGACGCCTGCTACGAATAAACTACCCAAGTTAAATAAGTCTACGGGTGTTAGAAATAACAATCATCACCATGAATCGGTAATCTCATCCCACTACTATAAATAATGCGAAAGTTTGAAAGAATGATTGTGAGTTTGGATATGTGTTGCTCAATCTCGCTATATACGTGTGATAGCGATAGTTTTTATTATAGAATAACATGTACAATTACTTTTAACGCAAACGATACGAAGTCGCGTGGAGTAAAACAATATAATTATTTTATGTATATTTAATTTAGAATCCCATTACAAATGCTAAATAATAAAAGGGGAAAATTTTGTATATCTCCCTCTACCAAACTGTTAGGAATACACACACATTTTACTACACATTTTAGTATTGATGACCGCCAACGGCCATTATATAAGTTCTACTTTTAATTACTTTAACTACTGTGCCCGCGGGAAAAACCTCTTATTTCACGCGGGCGAAACCGCGGGCAGCTGCTAGTGCCTCAAGATTTTGTAAATAAAAATAATAGTATAGTATGACTGTTTAGTCCCAAACTATGCCGAAGCTTGTAAATGGGTACTCAACAACTGATAAACATACATAATTATATACTTTTTAAAATAAATAAGTACATAAATACATATAAACACCCAGAATCCGAAAATTAACAGATATGCTCATCACACAAATGTTGGTCCCGGGTGGGAATCGAACACACGGCCTCTGCCGCAGTAGGCAGGGTCACTAACAACTACGCCAACATGCCAGTCAGTATAAATAAAATTAATAGGGTATTGCATAATTGGGATGATTTGTGTTGTAAAATGGGTTTAAGAAAAAAAAAACATACATACAGCCGAACATAGTACCTCCTCCTTTTTTGGAAGTCGGTAAAAATGACAGACAGGTATTTAATTCCTCAGACTTCCCATGAAACACCTCCATCAGTTGAAGCATCGGCAATTAAAGAGAGTTTTGCGAAAAGGAAGTCCTCATTACCCGAAGCCAAGAAGAATATTATAGGGGGGCCGTCAATTCGCACCACAACGCCTTTTAGAATAACAGAATAAACGGATATTCAACATTTGAATTGTGTTTTCAACCCACTTCAAAAAGGAGGTTTCTCAATTTGACTGGATGCATGTATTTCTTGCAACCGTGTAACAGATTTGAACGATTTGTTTTAAAACCAATTTATTTGAGTTCTGATGCGGTATCTAGTAGGTATACAAATATCGAAGAGTTATACAACTTCGATAGGGAAGCTGACAGAAGAATCCAGTTGGGCTGGGCAGCATTTGGAAAACTGCGTCAAGTCTTCACGTCGCCTATCCCACAATCGTTAAAGACGAAAGTTTTTAACCAGTGCGTCCTGCCAGTCATGACCTACGGCGCAGAAACGTGGACACTGACGGTGGGCCTGATCCATAAGTTTAAGGTCGCTCAGCGAGCTATGGAGAGGGCTATGCTCGGAGTTTCTTTGAAGGACATGATCCGTAATGAGGAGATCCGACGGAGAACCAAGGTTACCGACATAGCCGAAAGGATTAGCAAACTGAAGTGGCAATGGGCAGGTCATATCTGTCGCAGAACCGACGGCCGCTGGGGCAGACGGGTGGGACGCCCTTCCGCCAGGTGGACCGACGACCTAAAGAAGGTGGCCGGAAGCGGCTGGATGCGGAGAGCGGAGGACCGGGTGTGGTGGCGTTCGTTATGGAAGGCCTATGTCCAGCAGTGGACGCTAAAAGGCTGAGATGATGATGATGAGATGATGAAGAGGTATAATCATAGCCTTTGTCCAGCAGTGGACGTCTTTCGGCTGATATGATGATGATGAATAATCATAACCGGTGATTAGGCATTTGATGGGAGTCACCTCGTTGTGTAATTTATTTAACTACGATCGTTTAATTTTAGGTACATACTCGTATCTGTAAGTGATATCAGGAACTGGAAGTCCATAATTAGAAGAGACTTCAATATTACATTCCGATTTTGTGCTAGGGGTGAGTTCATCGTAACGAACAAGAAAGCGATGGGGACCTACTCTGAATTTCAAATGAATAGACATAATCCATATTTCAGTAGAGGCAGCAACCGCACTCCGCAGCGAGCCGAGGATTATTGAACTTTGCGGAGAAAATCCAGCATTTTGATGAAAAAGTGATAACAGCAGATTGTCTTAAGTCTGAGTAATCTATGGTCTCCATCCATCCCAGCTGCATTTAATTACAGTAGGTACCTTTAACTACACCACATTTTACTGTCGATATACCTAGTTTTGCGTGTAGCGTCTACTCCGTAAACGTGTTGTGAACTTACAAATAAAACCAAAAAGAGGAAAATGTTAATAAGGTATTTAGGCACTAATGTAAATGATGCAACAAGTACCAAGTAAGTACATTACGGTGAACAGAGTACAGTACTGTCTTCGTCGTCCGTTTTTGTTGTTTCATATTCTTTTACATTCGCTGGTTATTATACTGTTTTAGTGGGAAATACTTTACCGCACGTATAATACTGGTTATTGTACGGTCGACCGCACGTCAGTGGAAACAAATTTAGTATAAACTGGTCTCTCATATAGAATTAATTTAGGTATAGAATTTCCCTAATAGGCTAGGCCAGCTCAAGTTCAAAATGATTCCACTGACGTGCGGTCGGCTGTACTAACGAAAGTTTGATTTCAGCTGTGTGTGCATGTAGTCATGAACCGAACAAGTTTTCTTTTATAAAATGCTCGAGAATACCGTAACTTCCTCGTTAGGTTTCACGTAAGGGTAAATAACATAATATCCCAACACAGGCCGCCACCGCGCCAGTATGGGGTTGACTTTATAATGCAAATGTCAGCTGCAAGCAGTGCAAGCTCACACTGAGCATTGTAGGTGTTGCAGCAGTTGCTGCTGTCATGTTAACTAACACAAAATTAATTAATGTTAGTTTCTCGTTCTAACATGTTAAAGCAATACAATAATAAACACTACCTGTATCCCGCGATTTCGCCCGCGTTTTATAAGTTACTTCTGACTTTTTTCTTTTAGATAATTTAATTTTATACATAATTAGCCTATAACCTTCCATAAGATTTGAGCTATCAAATGCAAAAATAATTTTTCGAAGCCGATTTGGTAGTTACCAGAGATAGCGCGTTCGATCAATAAAAAATCTCTTTAGCTTTATTATAGGTAAAGATAGATTTGAATTTTGTAACCAACATACTTACATTAAATTGACGAGAGCGTCAGTGGCGTAGGGGATAAGACGCGGCCTATCATATCGAAAGGTCCGGAGTTCGATCCCCGGCTGGACCATGTACCAATGGGTTTTTTCTCGAAACTTAAGTACATTTATTGACTGCTCTCAAACGGTGAAGGAAAACATCGTGAGGAAACCTGCATACGTCGAAGAAGAAATTCTAAGGCGCATGTGAAGTCCACCAACCCGCACTGGGCTAGCGTGGTGGACTATAGCCCGAACGCCCTCGTTGAGAGGGTAGGCCCGAGCAGTGGGGACATTAATAGGCTGTTGATGATACTTACATACATCAAAACATAAGACTTATGTTACAATTCCTCACTTTTTGTTAGTGTGGGATGATTCAATCAGTTTTATGTAAGTTAGGTACATACACCTACGTCGACATTAAACAAGAATATCCATTACACTAGTTGTAAAATGAACTATACATAGAGGAGAGTTGTTTGCAGAAAATAGAATAATGAAACATTACACGACGACCGACCCTTTCAAGTGATAGAAGGTATTCTAGTGGTCAGACAGAAGCTGATAATTTAAATAAAACAAATTGTCAAAAAAACTAACAGCGAATTAAAGAGAACTAAAGGATCAGACTTCGTACCCACTTATGGTTTTATGCGATTTCTTTGAGAAAACGCCTTATACCTACTATACGAGGAACCTAATGAAACTCAGTTATTAAAATCCATCCAGCTATTTGGATGCTAAAAGGGAATAAAGAATCCCTACTTAATCTATGCGCGAAAACAACCCTGACAGTCGGGTAAAAATAGTAGATTTTTGGCAAATTCCCTCCTTTCACTTTGATATACCTATATCTATATGTATCTTAATATATAAAACAAAGTCGTGTTAGTTACACCACTTATAACTCAAGAACGGCTGAACGAATTTTGATGAAACTTGGTACAGGGATAGTGCATAGAGTACAAACTGCCACAGTCAAATACCTAGCTTTTGACAGAACGACGTCTGTCGGGTCAGCTAGTGTGTACACATAACTATACAAATTAAAAAAAAATTCTTATTATCAGGATCTTA
The DNA here is from genome assembly GCA_949699065.1 of Metalampra italica. NCBI lineage: Eukaryota > Metazoa > Arthropoda > Insecta > Lepidoptera > Oecophoridae > Metalampra > Metalampra italica. The sequence continues at coordinate 5,130,099 of OX452970.1, read as the reverse complement.
TTTCCGGATCTTACCGGAAGGTGTCCCATCATTTTGACGATGATTTTGCATTGTAAGAAAAGCTATACATCTCTCTCTCTGCTTGGACGTTTTTCAGATTGGACGTTTTTCACATTGGACGTTTTTCAGATTGGACATTTCTCAACGGTTGGACATTTTTCAGATTGGACATTATTCATCATATCAGCCTGTAGACGTCCACTGCTGGACAAAGGCCTCCCCCAAGGATCTCCACGACGACCGGTCCTGCGCTAACCTCATCCAGCCGGGTCCCGCGACCTTCACCAGATCGTCGGTCCACCTTGTGGGAGGCCTACCTACACTGCGTCTTCCGATACGTGGCCGCCACTCGAGAACCTTTCTGCCCCAACGGCCGTCAGTTCTGCGGGCGATGTGCCCAGCCCACTGCCACTTCAGCTTCGCAATTCTTTGACCTATGTCGGTGACCTTGGTTCTCCTGCGGATCTCCTCATTTCTGATTCGATCTCGCAGGGAAACTCCGAGCATAGCTCTCTCCATTACATTACATTACATGGACATTATTATTGTAAATCATTTTTAAGCATGTAGTTGCATGTCCTATACATAATACAGCACGTTAGGTGGGTACCTACCTATATTGTTTAGGGTGGCACAACGGCAATTATGGTGCTAAAACGCTTACTCATGGGTAAACAGGGGAGCTTGTTTAATTACATCGCTTGCGATTTCAAACGGGAAGCAACCATTTTTTAATCTGCAAATATTTACAATATAGGTAAGTAAGTGGTTGCCTCGCTGACGTTTAAATTTCTTTAAATTGGACATCTAGCTAGCTAGTTATACAGGGTGAAATTTTGTAATACCACCTGGAGGGAACTAGATACAAAATTTTACTCAAAGGAAACATTCCTTTATTTTTAAAAGGAAAGTAAACTGCTTTCAAAGATTTTTGAAAATTCGCTTGTCACACCCGGGAATCGAACCGACTGAAATCTGTAAAAATTACATCCTGTACTTTTATTGCATAAGGGTGAAATCTCTCTAACATACAATTATTTTAATTATTTTCAAAAAATGGTAAAAGTAAAAAAACATCATCAACAGCCTATTAGTCTCCTCACTGCTGGGGCTTAGGCCCACCCTCTCAACGAGGGTGTCGGGCTATAGTCCACCACGCTAGCCCAGTGCGGGTTGGTAGACTTCACATGCGCCTAAGAATTTCTTCTTCGGCGTATGCAGGTTTCCTCACGATGTTTTCCTTCACCGTTTGAGAGCAGTCAGGGACCTTTCGATATGATAGGCCGCGTCTTATCCCCAGAGCCACTGACGCTCTTCCCCAGGGCCACTGACGTTCTCAACAAAACAAAAAAACATATTTACATTAAATTTGAATTGAGAGTTCAGAATACGATTTATAATATTCACAACAACTCGTTATTAAAATTCCATCCTGTATACTTAGCGTAATTTAATCATTATTTAACTAATTTATTATTAGTTAGGTATATATTATTTTGATGAACCTACATAACTATTGTGGCACTCAATTAGATTTATTTTCATTTCGTTTAACTAGGTACTACGTTTTGCTCCCAATTTATACTTCGCAAATTGAAAATTGCCATCCGAGACGCCCGCCATTCCGCAGGTAGCTAGTTAATCCGCAATTTATTTTATTTTAGTCGTTTACTATCTGGGAAAATTCTTCTCTGCAGTTTTACACACAAAGGAATACATTTTTATAGTCGAAGCTAGAAATTGGATTAACTTTATAATAGTCTATTTAAAGCTGTTCGTGTTATAGAAAATATTTTCATCCCCGCAGAATTCATTTGGAAGGAGGCTTCGAAACGCTACGAAACGGTCCGAAGGGGATATTACTACTTAGTACTTACTTCTGAGGAAAATAGTGCAATGAAGAAAAAAAAACTCGCTGTGAACACAAGACACAAGTAGGCAAAGGTTAAAATTATACTCCATCTAACTGACTCGTATCTACTCATTTGTTTAAATACCTACTTCGCCTTAGATTAAAAAAAATATGTTGACGGATGAGGAGTTATACGTACAAATCGTACAATAGAACAACAAGCAACGTAAGTAGATGCATTATGCCAAAATAAGTTAGCAACCAGCTCAACTTTGAAAAAAAAACAATGTAAAGATATATTATTAAAAACTGTTATAAAGTTTTGCGGTGCGGCAGGTGAGTACCTTACCTACCTACCCAATTACGTTTCTATTAGGTAGGGCTGCAACGGCGGCGGCGCGGCGGTGATGCCGGCGGCGGCGCGTGCGGTCGCCCTAACCGGATTATCGGCCGGTGCGACGACCTGCCAATCTAGCCTCCGCATAATTCGATACCAGATTCATCGTCAGCACAACAAAATTGGTTGATAATTTACCAAGCACGGAAGCGTACTATGTTATACTCGACCCGCTGCTCGTAAATCACGGTTACACAATAACACTAAAACTAATATGGTTTCTTTAATCTATATATTAAATAAATCTATGCAACGAATCTCACGAACACCAATGAGTGAAATGTAGAAACTGATTTTATAATCACTTCCGTTTCTGCTGAGAGATGTTGCGCAAAACCATCAACAAGACACATAAAACCAATAGAACTGCAGCCAAACGTCGTATCGCCGCGACGAAACAAAAACAAGGCGGTTGGGCGGAAGGCAATATCGACAAACACCACAGAGCGTGGGCAACACAAGGAAAAGCGGCAGAAAAAGGTTGTGGCGGACGTCGGTGTTGTTTTATATGAAAAATATGGCTGCGTTGATGCGGAAACTATGATAGCAGGTAAATAAACAACAGGTTTTAAAAGCAAACATTATTTTAAAAAAGTGTCGTCTGTCTGATGCAGGTCTGACGTTATTTATTCTTTGAATTTTGTACTTTTTAGAAATGCGCAAGAAAATTCTGTCTTTCAAATATTAGTAAGAGTTCCAGAGTCGATTATATGCGCCAGAACTTCTGGCGCATAATCGACTTCTGTTTTCAGCGAAAACTTAATTCACCATTAAGATTCAACAATTACGAATAGGATACAACAACTAAGTACTTCAAAGGTTTCTAAATGACCTGAATAACATCAAACAAGGTCGTAACCCAATTAAGTCAACGATTACCGTGTTTACTGATGTACCTAGCAAGTTCCTTTGTATTTGTGACTCTATTTTAAGTTCATCTGAAATAAGAAAATACGCTTAAAAGTTACTTTTTGTTTCTGTTTTACTTACTTTACATACTTTGAAATGAAATGATCAAATTTTTCACACGGTCGACTGTACATCGTCATTTAGCAACTCTGACTCGTGAATCAGAATCAATTTCTGTTTCGCATTTTAGTTGATCACCTTCTGTTTGTCCAACATGGGTTGAAAAACTATGACAACTCCAATTGTGTTGCTGAGACCACCTTCGCTTTGTCCAACACTGGGTTAAAAACTATGACAACATCACAACTGTGTTGCTCAGAACACCACACGAATAAGTTTTTACAATAATATGATACACAACAAGACCAAACGTGATCAACGTTTGATTGAATATTAAACTGGATATAAAAAATTAAGGGTGTTTTACAAAACTATCCCATGGCGATTCCGATGAATTTCATATTTGAATCTATTGGATTTAAAAATAATATACAATACCTATCATGGTTTCTATTTAATATTATTTAGAAGATAAAGCATGATTTTTTCTCTTTTAAAAATGAATACGTATTACGGACACTCTTCAATGTCGTTCGTAATTAATATGGTGGAAGGTCGGCTTGTTAATTGTTCAAACATTAGCTACGTGTCAGTGTTCAATATTTGGTGCGGTTGATTGATTTCACCCAAACCGAACGGATTTCAGTTTCAATCGGTCACACACAACTTTCCAGAAAAAATATTCAAGAAGTAAATTTATTTACGTTCTATTAATGTGAATAGCTCAAGACAAATTATTCTTTAAAATGTTTGATAAGTAGCTTAGAGAATGTGCCCTCCATAGTCAACTACTTCGTGTAAGAATAGATGGGCGATGGATATTGTAAAACATGGAAGATTGCATGTCGCCCGCCACCAATGTAAAGGAAAGCGACGTTAATTAAAAACTGAATCAGATATCAAGTGCAAACTCCGTTCAGTAGAATAGACGTGGAACGTCCATTACTGCCGGCGATCTGGTTATTTACTTAACCTGTTTCAGAGGGAGACAAAAACCTGCACTGGTCCGAGGTTGACACTGCAGCCGACAAAGCGATATGATTTTTCACAGCGGGAAATAAAAGAACCGACCACGATAGGAATATTTTTTGAAATGGATTTATTTATTCTATTCTCTTTTGTTAGCTACACTATTTGCTGACTCGCAGGCATGCTTTGATGTTTCAATTTACTTTTAGGTTTAAAGTATAAGAGGCAATTGTCCGGAAGTCACATAAAGGGACGCACCTTAGTGAAGTTGTTTTAGTCGTGAAATATTCAGATCCCGAGGGCGACTTTCCCCGTGCTCCCGTAAAATGCAAAACAAGGAAAGTTTCCCCCTAAATCAGCGCAGGCAGCAAGTCCCGCCGAGCTCGCGACGACACACCGACAACAAACAAACTTTCATTTAGCTCCAGAGGTGGTCCAGTTGAGACTTTAGAATTTCTTAGCAGCAGAAATATTAGATCATAAAATTAGATTCATTTAATATTAAAATTAAATTCCAAACAGAATATTGTAGGTATGGTTATTCAGTGAAAGACCTAAATCATTAGTAAAAGAAGAATAGAATAGAATTAATAGCATAAACAGAATTCTGTGGCTACGCTGTGCTGTCACAGAATATATAATGTACTGTCCTATATAAAAAGAAAAAGAGAGACATCCGGAATTCGGCATTCCATTTGAACAAACGAAATTCATGCCTTGTTTTTAGAATATTGTTTACGTATAGTACTCTGGCTGGAAAACTGTAGGCAAATTGAACCAGCACGGCGCGGCGGGCGCACAGCGCTTCGGGAACAACAAACAAAAAATAACAAACATCGCTCACCTAATATCTTTGAGAAGTTTTTTTGAACTGCTTCTATCGCTTCGCAAACAACAATAGAGCAAAACAGGCGAAAGGGGCATTCAGTCAGCCGCCATTATCTCACTATGTAACCTAGTTCAGTGTGGTGAACGGGAAAATATTACCAACGAATTATAAACTGTACTCGTGAAAACCGGCCAAGAGCGTGCAGTGAAGGGAAGAATTTATTAGGTACCCAAAATGATTTTCATTGAGAGTTCCCACCACGGCCCCATAAGTGAGATGATGACAAGTTTCTAGGTCAGGCTGTGAAAAATATGTCGTATGGCAACACAAACTCATAAATACACCTCTTTAAAGATACCCACAAGGGTGCGCTCTAAAAATGTTCATCCCTCCTTTACATGTTTGGGGAGGTACCCCAAAAAACTTTTTAATTTTTCAACATTGACTTCATGCATGTCGTGTAAAAGTACTGACTCTGTGTCAAACTGGAACTTACGACACAGATTAGATAATAGTTCCTGCTTACGAGTCGACCGGACAGACGGACGGGCTGAACAATCTTATAAGGGTTCCGGACTTCGGAACCCAAAAAACGTAGTACAACTGCACAAGTCACTTAAAGAAATTGCAATAGCGCACACCTGTCGTCGGCAAGTGATGCTTCAAACTTGGCAAGTACTAAACCACACACAACTGTTTTATTCTTGTTTTATGCATAAAATTAGCCTTTTCATATAAATTGTACAAACCTTGCAAGCATAAGGAAGCTGATCTCTCACGCAATCTGAAACAAAAAGAAGACTTGGTCAATAAAAGAAGACAAAATTAGATTCCGATTAAACACATGCTATGCTATGCTGAATAGCTACTGGAATATCATTAAAATCGAGCCCAAAAAACGGAAGATACCTATCTAAATCGGTGCACGCTTCCTTCTTCGCTTGTATTTAGGGAAAGAAAATTTAAATCAGTACTCAAAATTATTCATTTCACAAATAAGTCCAACATTATTAGCGAAATCCGAAATCACATCCCCGGAAAATTAAGGAACAGAACATTGACGAAACGCGCATTTGGTCCACTTTTGCCTTTACGAAGCTAAACTGGCTTTTTCCCCTTTCGAACTCGATTAGTATTTGAGTACAAATAAATGCTTTAATGTAACTGTTGTATTTATAATTGGTATGTAGCACTACTTTAATATGTTATGAATTACAGCTAAATTACAGGCAAACATTATTAATGCAATTTCCGATCTGCCAATTAATTGAAATCACAATCCCGTCGACCCATCACCCTAATAACGAACTTTCGTTCGACTCTGTTTGGGAATAACAAAGTTACCGAATAGCCCCATTAATTTCGATCATATTATCGTGGACTCCTCTTTATGATGCTGTCATATTAGGTATATAAATAAAACTCCCAGACCATTAGCTTCGTCCCCGTGCCGTACGTGGCCAATATTACAAGGGAGGCTGCGAGCAACGTATAGGGACCGGGGCCCATCAATATCTGTCATCAGTCACCGAGTAGCCAAATAAAATTATTATGAATGGCCACCGATGGTCGCGTGACGTGGAGCTTTCTGTTTCACTCTCATATTACATGAGATGACCTACTTCGCTGAAAATATTTTTCGTATCAGTCAATGGGGAACGAACGGTAAGCAACACATTGTAACTACTAACTTACTACTCAGCATTAGCATAATTTTTATTAGTACCTATTCCATGTTAACAAAAAAAATAAGTTATTGCATAAACTATTTAAAAGCTCAAATTTTGTATCATTTTAATTTTAAACAAAATACATGAAAATAAAGAGCTAAACTGACCGACAATGAGATTCAATTAGAAATAGGACGTAGAAACGATGAATGCTTATCTCACTTAGAGTATACATAAGAGATTATACACGCCTAGGATTCAACGAAAATAAGAAATAAATATAACGTCGTTAAAGTAGTGCTACATAACGCATCCAACTACACTAGGAACTCAACATCCCAACCATCAATGTGAAAGTTAGAACAAGACTGAAGATACAGAAGGAGAGGATTGAAAATCATCCCCAACCCTCTGGCAATGGAGCTGATGCGCCCATAAACAAAGCTCAAAAAGCTTTGGAAGCTTCGATCATTAATTTGGAAGCATCAATTCTAATCAAATGTTTTAAAAGTGTAAATATCAAAGTCAACCTTAACAAAATTTGCAAGAGGGTACAAAGAGCAACACACATAAATACTTATTATATAAAGACAGCTTTGTATAAACGCCCCATTCGTTAAAACTTTTTGCATTATTTAACGAGTGGGAAGAAAATTGTTTCCATTATTATGACACAAAGTTTTATTTGCTTAAGCCATGGAAACCATGCCTAATAAAAGTTTTCGGAACATTATGTACACGTACATGTATTTACATTATTATATATTTTTTCTAGGGAGGGAATGATGTAACGTAGTGATATTATATTTATGTTTATTAATAGGTGGGAGTGCGGTAACGTAACACGTGTTGGGAGGGCCGGTCGTTGACCTGCAATTTTACGGCACCGATAATTACTTCTACACTGCGGCATTCACAATAATTGCTTTCCTGTAAACGAAAACTGCATTTCTAGCTCATTTTGCAGAATTACATCAGCTGTTTAGACATTTATAGAGATAAGATTATCTGTAATATTCGGTCAAAGTTCGAGTTTTCTCAGATAAAAAGGTAAACGTTTTGTTAACCGAACTCGTATATAATATTAACTATAATATATTAGCAACATTTATAAGACAAGACACGGGCAGTGAATGAGGAGTAAAATAGGCATATAAATCAGACGTGGTATCCACTGGTTTTGATTATCTTCATAATAAAAACGTGTCACGTCCCCTAACTCCGCTCTCTGCCATCCCAATGACGACAGCCACCCCCAGTGTAGGAAAAAGCTCGCACCTGGCTAAGAAAGCTTTCCATCTGCATCCACATAAATGTAACTATGTACAATCGTAATGTAATAGGTACAATCGTGTAAGATGTGCCTATGCCTGTGAAATAAATAACTTTACTCCGTAAACCGAAGATGTACGCTATAATAATTTAAACTTGGTAAGCAAGCGCCTTATCTACTCTGGATAATCTTGGTGTGATACATTTGTGTGATACTCATACGGCAAGTGTAATCTATATAGGTAAGTAAATAAATATAAATATTGTATTATACACAGTACACAAACACTTGTCTATTCCTAAATTAGGATTTTCTCCTGTACCATATTTGGTTATTAATCCATGATTACCCTAAACCATGTTTTGACCATCGTGCACTCATTTCAATGGGTGTGAGAGGCCATGGTCATGATTTTGAATAAGTCAACGCACTGAACTGAATAACACAATGAAGAAAGGTGATAAATTTAATTGGTTAAAACTTATTTGAACCATTACCTCTTTGAAACAACTGGCAAAAGGTAAATCAGGGTTGTACAAGAGATAAAACAGGAACGACAGGTGGATGCGACATAGATGCCGTGAAACGGGCTCTAACGTTGAATGTATGACGCTCTCCGCAGCAATATATGGCCGCCAAGTTTACGAAACAGCCGGGACGGATCACGGACAATTTATTGTCTTGTGTCCCTGAAACATATTTGTGTTACTTTCGTTTCTGATAATATGTGACAAGAACAAACAAATAAACAAAGAACCCTTTGGTAGAGTTTCGTACCTAAATAATAATAAAGGCACTAAAAATATAAGCGTCAATAACTTATCTTAAGCAAATTAAGAAATCTAAGACATGGGATGTTAAGCAATATAAAACATAATCTTAATCATTATCATTCATAGAATAGGACGTAATTACGAGAACGACCTTTCAACACACTACAAAAAGCACATTCGCAAAAGTCTTTTACACAACATAAATAATACCTACCTACCTCATTCAAAAAGTAAACGCCAACATTTCGTAAAAAACAATACCAAGGAAAGCAAATCTAAAACACATACTTACAGGGAAGTTGGCGTGCGAACGTGAATCAACTCGCGTGTGATAAATAGCAGTTGAACTCGTTGAAATGCCGCATGTAACTGCATTATGTGCATTTTTCAACTGGTTATGAAACTTGGTGCAAAAAACGTTCCCACCACCTTTTATGCTCAACCTATGAGATTTAGGTTTGCAAGCTTATGATTGATTTTCCCTTTTTAAGTAGGTACGAGTATATATAAATTCTGTGTACATACAACTAAGAAAACTACCTAAGAAATTATTTGTATTTGTAAGTTGTGTAAATAAAAATAATAATTACTGCCACAGGGTCAATTTATTATACTTTAGTAAAATTACCGCAAAATACTTAAGTGTTTTGACTTTCAAACTTAGTCATCGTTTCTAGAGTCTTTGTACTCTTTTTAATTCTATTTAACCACTGTCTTTTCCTCCATCGCCTCCATAACTCGTACACTCGAGCACTTTGTGTAATTTATGAAACAGCTCCGCTCTCACTTAGCTCGTGATTTTGACGTAGATACTTGTGGATCATCGTCACACATTCCGTTTGTTTACCCTGTTTCACTCACCTACATTCATTTATTAATTTTTTTCGTTTCCCGATCATTTTGCCCTATGAATTTAAAAGTAGTCTAAACCGTGCAGTTAACTTGATATTAAACAGATAGGGAATGTAAAGCCTCTCCAGGGGTTTGAGAGGTGAATTTTATGAATCATCACACAAATTCAAAAGAAACCGGAATTTTGTAACATTTTCTCATCGTCGCAAATAAAAATACTGGTCACGAATTTCTCATCTCTTCATCTTGGCGTAACTATTACCCTATGTAATAACTAAGTTGGGAAATGGACTTTTAAAATTTGAGCAGCTCCTGAGCCGAGCATTAATGACCTGCGCGCCATTTTGAAGGGCTGCTTTAAGGAAAACTCCCCGTTCGCCCTCTGAGGGGATTGGGGAAGTAATGCATTTTCCTTTATCACCGCGCGGACAGTTCGCGCACTTCTCGACTAGGGGACCAGCTTTTACGATTATTGTACTCACGTCCCTACATGATACTTGCAATTAAAAAACAATGGAATTCGGTTTTAGAGAAAATAAAATACTTTGGCATCAGACGGTTTATGTTTAATACGCAGAGAATAAGGTGTATTTGCCTGAGCCATCAAATGCCTTGCAATAGAATCACCTCCGAAAACTAGTGTATTACTCACACCCTATAATTTGGTGATCTGAAGAGTTTTGAAACTAAAATGGTAAGTAAATGAAGTTTTGTTTGATGTTTTCAGCACGTCCAACAAGTTCCTATAAAAGGATAAGGTTAGGTTACAATATCAACAGCATTGCGACACGCGCAGCGACTTTCAAATTAGAATGAGTGACGCAAGCTAAAGCGGAGGACTAAAAATGTCAAAAGCGTGCAGCACTACGCCTTGGAAACGAGCGGGCTGCAGACTGCACCGGAAACCTGCCGGCCATGCCGAGCGTGAAATAATGCACCACATGTTGAATAACATCGGTAATTAAACGCAACGGGCGAAAGCGCAAGTGTTCTCATGCGAGTTGCAAGCAAAAATATACCTATTAGCTAATATAGTTATAGGTAAAAAATAATTTATGAGCTAGTAGCATATGATTACACGAGTGGCTTCGAGGGAGTATCGCGTGGCGCCCCCTGCAGCCGAGCCGCATGACTGCATGTCAGTTGCAGGCAACAAGCCATGTGCCGCTTTCGAGTACCCTTCACAAGAGATAACGGCCCCGACATCATAATCCTCATGTGTGCCGATATCCGATACAGAAGCAATTCGGTTTTCACTATTTTTCATGCGTAGTTCAACGACCGCTTCGAATTTATCCAAAGATAAAACTGTCCAAGATGTCAACGGAATCCAATAACAAACACTACAGTTCCCACTCGTCCATATTTAGAGCACCCACCGTACAACCGACGCGATAAATTTACATGTCAACGTTTCCTGGGAATATTTTTATAAGTGGACATGGTTGTCACATCACAACTTTGTCAGTCTTTTGATTTTGTAAGTAACCTTCATTAAATCGGTTAGCATTCAGTTAGAAAGGCTGCGTTCTAAAGCATTGGATTGGATGAAAGTTTGATTTGTCGCAGTTTCGTAGGTGTAAAATAGGGCAATCGTGCAGGAGAAAGTGCGCGAGCGCAGTCGTGACAGGGCACGACGACGTGCTAACAAGTCGGTCGGCTGGTCGCTGTTCGATAACCACCCCGCTAGAGTCTACCAACCAAAAATGCAGTATCGGCATATCGATGCAGTTCTGTCAACAACACAGTATTCCATTGTAGGTACCTAACAAAGTTAGCAGTGTCATTAATGTTGAAGTTTGATGCATGCATTCATTGCATGTAATTGCGAGGCCACGGAGGATTACTTTAGAAAGTCAAGACGACGATACCCGACACTGCAGCGCCACTTGAAGCAGTGAACTTTGTGAGTGAAATGTAAATGGTTTCCAATTCTAATATGCAAATCGTGTGGTATTTAAATTTTAAACGTCAATGAACACTGATTAACAGTATATTATTATGTCGGAACTATTGTGAGATGTATGACGTAATTTGCCTGCATGGAAAAGTTTACTGCGTATTCAGAAAACATATTTTAAACCACTGACGGAACGAAGGCGGTTCTATTTCGGTAGCAATCGCAAGGTTTGTTATGGATTCCAGAAAGAATAAGATCAATATATACAAAATAGGCCGCTCAGAGATTTTTAAACAGTGTTAGTGATATGTGTAGGTATAATTCTTTGACGATATGATTACCATCTGTTTTGAAGGAACCATGAAATTACAAATAAAATAGAATAGAAACATCCGGCGAAAGAAGCAACAAACAATCGAAGAGCAGAACAGGCCCTCCGTTGCAGCGAGATAATTACCGAGTGATGTTTTTTTATCGTTTTGCTCCAGACGGCTACGAACAGAGATAGAGCGGCGGTTAACTAAAAACCTTTTGAGCACGAATGAATTGCCGACACCTGGACTGAGGTACTTAAACATGCTAATTGTACACTTAGTATGAATTAAAGATTCTTAAAAGCTTTATTTCTATTTATAGTTGTGCAATTAATAATGCTTACAATACAAATATTCTTTTACAATAAAAATAAAATGTGTTTGTTAGCTTAATTTCAATAAAGATACATTTCCCATTTAGGAAATGAAAGCTTCGTCCATAAACGTTAATTTATCATCAGAATCAAGTACAGTTGACACTTGACTAGCATTCACTGTCGTATTCTAAATTACTTTCTCTTTCAATATTCATGCCTGTGTCGGTAATTGTCACTGTAAATCGCATTTTGTTGACTTTCCATCCAAATAATTTATGTCTTACACATTTCTGACTGATTTATTTGCTAGAAGGCCAGTTGCCAGTGTGTTTGCGCTCATGCTAGTTGCAACAGGGCATCGAACCTGTGGCAGGCAGTATGGACGTGACCTCCGCCTCTTGGTGCACAACGGGATCCTTTATTATTCAGCCCGCGATCGTCCACCCTTATGTGTATGCAATTTCATATCTCACATCGAATTCGCCTTACTCTCGTGAGAATAAACATAATAGGATCGACCTCTATAATCTAATCTTGCAGTTACATTCATTGAAATATAAGTAGCGAGCGGGAGCGTAGCGAGCTTTTTCCGTGTTCTGTGGTTACATTGGTGTATGTAAGCGTAATGGCATTATGTCAGCAACAATTTTGTCAGACAAGATGACGCGTTTATAACAGCGTGTCAGTATAATATTAACAAACTACATTAAATACCTGGTCTATCTGTGTAAATACTCAGAAGGTTTGTAGGTTTCGAATCCTCGATGTTCACTTGAAAAAATATATAGAAGTATGCGATAAAAGTGTCATAAGAAAGCAGAGCGAGCGGGTGAGCTCCGGGCGAGGCGGGTCGCGGGTTAATCTTTGTTGGCAGCGTGACATGCTCCATCAGGAGGGATCAGCGGCAATTTGTCAATCACCGCTAAAATGCCCCTTTACAAAGGCTTTCAATAAGCGGCACACGTCTATAATAGCCCACGACGTGATAATCGAAACCATTAATAATGAATATTTGGATCAGTCAGGGAAATTTATTCATCGTTTCCAGCCGTGACTGCGGAAGAAGAGTCGTGATTTAGGGTTATTGGGTATTTTGTTTAATGAAATCGATAAATCTTAAAGCTTTTAAAACTTATTAACACGTATTAAACATGTAAAGTGAAATTAAATGAATAGGTAGGTAATCTACGAATAAAAAATTGATTTAAAAAATTATATTAATTACTTACGTTACGACTACAAAAAGTTATAGAGGCGATTGTTTTAATACACGATGTGTTATAAACAAAAAAAAATCATGTGTGTCATCTCAAGTGAATCATGCTGAGAGCACACGGATTCATAATCAACGCTTGATTGGGTTAGATCGTCACTATCGCCGCCGGCATGATATCATAGGCTACCTACTGCGACCTTGTCATACCTTATTTTATATACCCATGTTTGTACAAGGAAACATTGGTAATGAAATCATAAAATAGATAGGCCTGCGTAAGAGCATAGACGACAGAAGTGTTACGATTTGATACGAAAGTTAAATATTTAATTTAATTTTGACAAAAGAATAGAGTACCTACGTCTAAGCTAAATCGTTTTAAAGTCTATGCACATTTATATCTAGTTAGCCTATGTATACTCTAAGAGTTAGCCCATATTATAATTAGTTTTAGCTTCGGCTAGACAAAAAGTTATATTAAACTTAGTTTTCGGTGCCGAAGCCACCGCAACTTAGCCAAAGATATCGCATTTTGCCGAACAATCGATTTTAATTAAAGGCTTCTAAACAATGCTGCCATTATTCGCTCGAGTAAAGCCGGCCCATAAGGTCCGATTGTCTCCGAGATCCACGCGCCAATCGCGATCCATTGCCGCGACAGAGTACTGTATTTAAGTATCTATTTGTTGTATTTACTCCATAATTCAGTTATCTCGATAGGTAACACATATAGAATGAATGTGATAGACTGATGATGAATGTTATTCCAGGTAAATATAAGCTATCACTGTATATAGGTATAGGTACCAAGTTTCATCAAAATTTAAAAAAAAAATCCGCGGGAATAGTATACCGCGGTAAAAAGTGGCCTATATGTTATTCCAGGATATAAGCTACTACTGTACAAGTTTCATCAAAATTAAGTTTCTATTCCGTGGGAACAGTTTACCGCGGTAAAAAGTAGCCTATATGTTATCCCAGGATATTCACTGTACCAAGTTTCATTAAAAGCCGTGTACAGCGCAAAAGGGTTGGTATGAAATGACTGGACTGCAAATGCGTGAAAGAGTAACCCCAAACATCCAACCTCACAAACATCCTTACAAACCTTCGCCTTAACAACATTAGTAGGATAATACAAAAACAATAGCCAAGATTGCTTTTAATGGTTACTAAATATAGGTATACGCCAAAACTGGTACAATTATCGCATGACAGATGAAGCGTGTGCAACTAATAAGTATGTTGTGTCACTCAATAAGTTTCATAACGTAATGGTCACGATATCGGCCAACACGACACGTGGAAAATGCATTCACTCGCGCCTAATCCCACAAGTTCAACGACCCAAATTACAAACGTTGTAGCCAACGTACGTGAAACTATTTTCAGCTAATTGATTTATATACTCAATCATTATGCACAAGACGTAACTAGTGTAAGAAAGAGTTAATATGCGAACTTTATGGCGTATTCTTTCTTGCGTGACAGTAATGGAGGAAAGTTAATTTGCTTGAAATGTTTCTCACGGTCTCAAGGAAGACTATGAATTACACCGATTACTGTGATAGACATTCTTTAGAGTTATATTACATGTATACCATGGATGACTTTCGCTACAGTATCATTGTTTGCGTAATGAAATAATAGCGGCACAATATAATCGGGAATGGGGATGTGAGTATGATGATCGTTATCATTTATTTACAGATGCGATAATATTATTCACGACTGAGGGACAGAAATATACTAGCGACAATTCATGAAATTCCACTGCAATCCTTGGACTGGACAGTTTAACTGCTTGCGGAAATTTCATGAGTAAAATTCTTGGAGTAAAAGTATTGAATCTGCACTTTCGGAAACGAGTCCGATTTGGTGTTACAAAAAGGGTGAGTCGCCGACCCGACTATATTTTCTTGGTTCCGGCCGCCATCGCAACTTAGTTTCGAAGATGCAAATAACCAGGAAGGTTGCGCGGGCGCCCACCAAAGAGATCCTAGCTCCGTGTAAAGTATGTAGCAAGCTATTTAATATCTAATATTGTGAATTATACCAACAACCATATTAATGCGATTTTGCTGTCAGGGCTAATCTGCAAACTAAAACAGACAAGCTATCCTCTCTGGCAGGATCGCCACATGTTTACACGAGATATAGCACGAGAATCAAATCTGAGCGAATAAACGAAGAATTACCCTAACAAGTATACGCATAATAATCAACAATCGAGAGAGCTAATAGAATTAAATCATGTAAATGCTATGACACCTACTCGGTTGCAATGAGTCAGTGCGCAGCTGGTGTTGTGAAACATTTGGTAGGTGTCCTGTAGATTTGCGTTTGCCAATAAGGCTACTGATGCAAACGGACACTAATACGCGATAGACAATATCAATTTCAATTTATTTTATAACGTCAATCGTATGAAACGTCTAAATGCAAGTATTACTCGAGTATCAGAAACAATAAATGTTGTTAATCTGTGGTTGTTGGGGTTTTTGGCCCAAAAAATAGAAAAGATGAACTACACTTTAATACAAAATGTCAAGCGCATGATAATAGGAAATGTCAAACTGGAATGTACAATCAGGGGCACGTTCTATTTGTATCCATTGTTTTGATCCATAAATATACCATCAGGATGGCAGTAAAACGACCAACCAAAGCGAGCGTGCTCGTCGCGATTGGCAACGAGCGTGAAATGTGGGGCGACGCAGCTGAGCCGCTCTGATCGATACTTGATACGCACAGCGCGCTCTGAATGTCGTAGCCGGATTCAGCGGTTCGCCCATGAAGAGCTGTGCTTTTTATTAAAAAAAACATAAACAATATTGAAAAAACGAGTCGGGAATTTGTGGAAGATATTGCTGCTATAAATGGCGATGTTTGCAAGCGACGAACCGACGAAGCAATATGTTGAGATGAGTGGCTGAGATAATGAATAAGTTAAATATTGTTTTTCTACATAAATATCTATATAATCGACTGCATCGTAATACTATTCTATCTTTAGAAACTGCCCCGTAAGTACGGCATGTTTAGTGTACTAATCCGGGATTTGCTACCACTTCTCCCAACAGTTTACTCGAAGGGATCAACAGAAAACAAAATAGAAAGTAATCTCATAGGAATAGGAAATTGGATAGAATTAAGTAAATAGAATTTGATGTCGATGAGTCCATGAATAGTAAGTTAAGTTAATGAAACAGGATAAGTACCTACTTAAATACTAACAGCAGGACAAGTTCGAGGTCAGTTACTTGTATTTATGAAGGAAAAAAAATTGCTATGGGGCGCGGGCGCCGCGACCAAAAAGTTTTTGGCTTCATGCATATATTGTATCGTTACTTAGACGCACAGCAAAATGACTTCACTGTCCACACCAGTCCGACACACCTGAATATTGAATACAAGGCACGTTCGCGACACTTTCACTGAACATCTTGTTTAAAATGCCTCAAACGAAATCCCAAAGAAAACAATGTGGTAGGTACCTACATTTAAAACTCTTCGTCTTCGATCCTTGAAACTGACACTAACAAAAACCGAGAAAGGTATGTTTAAATCGCATGTCGATTCAGCATTTTCTCTCAAAAAATAATGAAGAACCAACAAAAAGATAGAGTATTTCGACGTTCATCGCGTAATACCCGTGATTTGAAACAATCTTGTTTTTGCTAAAGCTGTAGAGAAATCTCGCCGAAATCGACAACAGTCACGCGACTTGCTAACTTTGGGTTCGATTTATTTTGTTTTAAATTAACTCTTGCAAAAATATAAATTGTTTTGAGATTTTATTTAAATAACACGAAGTTAATGTCACAACTAAATAAAAAGATTTTCATTTTAAAATCTAAATTAAAAAATAATTAATGGTACTGAGCTGGGATGTGCGCTCTTAAAATCTACGATTTCATACACATCTTCTCGCTAGGTCTAACCGTGATTGATCTTTGATTACGATGTAATTTTTTCTAATTATTTTTTTCACCGACCGTCCGACAATATCGCTATGATACCTATCTATTCTGTTTGTTGCCCCAGTAATCAGACGTTTTTGTTGTGATATCTTTCTAGTGAGACGCGACTACAACACAACACGTACCTAGGTATAAATAAAACAAAGGTAATAGAGTTAAGAGTTAAGTTAGTAATTTAAGAGTGGCCAAACTAGGTTGATGTGATGATGAGCTATGACAGCCATCGGCTGTTTACCATAATAAATAGTTGCACTGAGCAACCGGGCGGTCGAAAGCCGTTACGTTACCCGTCACGGATGGTCTCTGCTCTCCACCGCCAATAAATATCAGCTTCGATCATTATACTGAGATAAAGCAATCCGCTTATCTTGCTCTGTGCAACAGAATTCGAAAGCGATTAAGAGAAATCAAATTTCATATTGAACGTGTCTTATGTTATGAGCTGTTTTATATCATCGTTTTCGTTTCACAAAGTTATGGAAGTTTCTTTTGCAAATTGATTTTAATTCTTGTCAGTTTATTACACGAACATTAATTATCAATAAAATAAAAGTTTCTACAACGTGAAGAAGTGAACACAAGAAAAACGCGTATTACTTAACTGTTTTCAAGAATAATTGAATCCGAATGTGACCCAATTGATAGATGGATAAAAAAGTAAGCAACACATTCATCTCGGTCGGTTTTGAATAGAAATAATATTCACTTTCCTATACAAAATTAACGCTTTATAGTTATTGGCAGAAAAATCTATCTAGCCTCGTATTCCAGCAAGAAAATAATAAAAATAGGTGTAAACCTCGTGCATCCGGCAATCTGTGTGGTCATTACCAGGCTAATAAGGAAATCCCGCGCTTGGACTTCCGTGTAACATTTATTCAGTAAAATTCTTTCACCTTGATGATAGAATCTAGAATTTTCACCGGTAAAAGCTTCCGCTAGGAAAGCTGAGGATTATGTAGTATTTTAAAGGCTGTAACGGAACACCTGCATGGAGTGACAAGTAGTGGCACCCAGTATCACACACTGAACCACTCTAAATAGTACGCCAGATACATCTGCGTTAAAGTACATTGACTCCGTATAGCTGTAGCAACAAATCAAATACATCGCTCGTTATAGAAAAGTTGTATAGTTTGAATTGCCGCGTATTCTTATATTCAATTTCCATATACATATTTACTTGTAAAGATATGAATAGTTATTAAGCGATTAAAGTAGGTATATATTTATTTAGCATAGTGTGCGACCTTGGCGTTGCTCGCTCGGTTGCACACGACAGTTCCGGTTGGTCTCGGTCCAAATACAATACTTGAGATGTGTTAATTTGCTATTACTTAAACATGCATTGCATCAGTTGTATTTCGGTAATAAAAGAATATTTAAATCGTGACCTTGCTGTTATTATGCCGCTTGCGTCACAAATTATCATCGTTAAACTTAATGAGCTGTTTTTAAAACTCAAACATTGGCCAATATAGATAAGCCATTTAAAAATGACTTGACATCTAACCTTTATCTACCTACATTAGGTTCGTATACAGAGAAAGTTTCAACTTTCAGCTCTTTCTATATCAGTGACAAAGGTATCCATCATTCATACATCCCATATATAGTTTCCAGTCCAAACGAACTACCATACCACTTATTATAGATAGAAAATCAACTTAAGGACTTTTATAAAAAATATTGTTAAGATCTGTAGCGCATGAGAACAAATCTTGTACTATAGCTGATTTCATAACAACGTTGACATAAAGAATCCAACATAATATAACTTTTCACTAAATGTGAATTTCGACACCTACATTGGATCCTCTTCGGAACTCTAACGATACTTACTTACCTACATGGCTTTATACGTAGGTACCCCGCAACGCGAGTAGTTAGATAGAACCACAAGAGAAATAGGCAAAATTTTACCATGAGAAAATAGGTTTCCACGAGAGATTGGAATATATACGAGTACGTACTCGGACAACGATAGCAGTCGATATGCTAGAATTAATTATTTTTCTCATAAAAATAAATTATTTAATGTACCTACCTATTTACTACTTTTAATAATAATGACTGAGTGTTGTTACAGTAGCAGATAAAATTACGCCAGGAATTATTCTACATGCATACTAACATACTTACTAACAGTATACTTAATCAAAGTAATCAGTTTGACCTCGACCTGCGCGGTACACTGTACACTTGCCAATGGAGTCGCGTGAAAACTAATTTAACTTTGCCTTGCCCACTTTAATCTCATTAGGAATATCCGTTACCTTGATCTTCACTTTAAAGCCAATTTCTTTAGCTCTCCACCATAAATAGACGAACTATTAAAGAAAATACGTTGAGATTTTGATAGAGTACTAAAAATACCTGAGTCGTTGAAGAGGAAAGTCCGTTTGAAGAAGATAAAGGGGACCCTCTGAACCATAAATAATGAGATTTAGACGGCGGTCATCCTTTTTATCCCCGAACTTATGTGTGCTAAATCCTCTACCGCAGAACGACCATCCCCTATTCATGGTTAATAAAGGTAATTTTATTTAGTTTTGCCATTTGGCAAAACCAAATTTATTTCCGGTAATGCGGATTTAGAGGATAGGAAGGAACAGACAAAAATACATTTCAACAAAATGTAGTTAAGTGAAAACGAGTATGTAAGCAAGCAACGAACGAATGTAAACCTTTGGAAAGACAGCCATTCTTAAGCAGCTGAACTGTCCCGAAAACGGTTAACGCTTTGATGGTGACCTTACCTATAAATATCAGAAACCTTAAGAACAGTATAACGGTCTTCTCTGCAGTGCAGATTAATAATGTGACAGGAATCCATTGTCAATGACTCAATGTACTTTTATGCAGAGATATGTCTGGCACGTAATAATTAAAATTGCCATTAAAATTTATTTATGTCCACTTTATTACAGGAAAATAAATTAAATATCACTGTAATAAGTATAGTTACTTACTAAATAATTATTGGTTTAATAGAAAGCAATTTAATTGGTTATTGTATCCCAAATAATCCCAATTAGGGTGTTTTAGTCGAGATAATTTTGTTATATTTTACTGGTAAGTACATTTAATAAATAGGTGCCTACTAACTGCAAGGGCACAGATTTGATAATAGTTACTTACTATGTAAGTATCATAATAAGTAGTGTTACTTACTTTTAATAAAAAATGAAATTATTAATTAAGTTAATTAAATAAAACCATAATTAGGATTATTTTAGATATAATAACCAATTAAATACTAAACTAATATTAAGGAGATTGATAAATAGGTATTATTTATTATTATTACTACCTACGCAAACTGACTTATAATAGGGCTTTCAAAGTTACGAAATAATCCAAACATAACAAACCCGCCGGCGGCTATAGTCTCGCTGAATATGAATACCACACGTAGCTGGAAGGTGGGACGTACAGAGTAGGGCTGCGTTGTGATATCCCCTGGGAGCGGTAATGTGGGACGTTAGTAGTCCTTGCATTCAGCGCGCATTAGTCGGGACACGCCTGCCAACGCGTGAGGGGCATTTAATTTAGATATTACACGTGCCGAACAAAAGTTGCTGACAAGCTCACTTTTGATTAAAAAGTCGACGTGGACGGAAGCACCGCGATATATTTGGTAGTAACTGCGGAGTTGGATGACGTGGTCTCCCGTGCCCACGATGATGGCATCACTCGTGTTCTGAATCATGGCACGATACTTATCTCACGTACTATTTGTATTTGTTTACAAACATTGATTTAGTAGGTACTTACCTACAAGCTTTGCAACTCTGCCTCTGTAAATTAATATGTACTAGGTAGTTTCTTTCCAAAAATGGAAATTGTAAATAATTGTTGATTTATTCTATAAACTAACGTTTGGCTGTCGGTTCCGTAAGTTATTTCAAATAACTCAATAAATACACCATTTTATATAAATTAAATTTTATATAAAAAAAGGAAAAATCAGCAAAATCTAAAAGTTATTTAAAAAAAAGCAAATCAATTTATGAAAACATTAGACCTTTATATTTGGCATGTTTTAGGTTAGATTTTTCTTTTTTCATATAATATAATGGCGTATTTATCTGATTTACGTTTTAAATTACTAGTTGCAATATAAAGTCACTTTACTCCACGTGGCGTCGTAAGAGTGATACGCTATACTTAGGTATAGGTATACCTATTCATTCTAATTTCCCCGGAGACTAATGATATCCTTGAGCTATTTCCGTTCCTGGTATCTCGTAACGTCTCGTCTACCTTGAGACAGTTTTACTTTGAATTTATATTCTTAAAGAAGCCTTTAGATTTAAGTTGACTGATTGATTACTTATTTTTTCTTAAGTTACTGTTGGGAACTTATGTTTACCTGGGTTTAAATCATTTCAATGAAAAGTTGTAAAGCTTTAATAATGTATTAGGTAATTTAGAACGCGCAAGATGGAATAATTCTGTGTGACATCTGACATGAGTGTTTGTACCTACCTAGGTAAGGTACTGTTTCTTATCAAAATAGTAGAAACCAGCTGTATGAGACCAAATACATTATTTAAATTATTTGTTTCTATTACTGTAAATGAGTTGACTGCAGCGAACTTTAATAACTGAGATAGGAGAGTTGAATATATTAGCTCTTCATTATAAACTAAGTTTACTCGCATAGTTCATTATGAATTAAGAACCGTAACACAATGGTTACATTTTACTTCATTAAATCCTCAAATATTTTTTTGAAAATCAAGTAGGTAGGTAATTTAGGTAGCTCCTATGAATTATGTGAAATTGTAATATGTACTAATTACCCAGTAGACATCAGTGTACCGTACCATAAACAATCAATTACTGTATGAATAAAAATAAAAAGAATGTAGGTAGGTACACATACGCACATGCATAGAATTTATTTATTCACAATCCCACGCTAAATTTACAAAAATAACTTGTGTAGTAGGTCCACTTTTATGTTGTGGAACAGCTCTGACACAAACAAGCCTTGCCGTTCAGTGTTCCATCGCGACACCATGTACCCCGACCGGCGCTCATGAAATATGAACAGGCCGGCCTGAAAGAACGCGGCGGACTACAGTCGCCGGCAGCTCAGCCGCGCTAGTCGCAGTCGCTGTCAGTACTATCTACTATTATCTATTCTGTGGTACTATATCGTTGACCAAGATTATCGTCAATTTCTCTATAAAAGCCGTATAAAATGATTATTATCTAAGCTTTCTTGCTTTCTCATGTATTTTATGAAACCCGTCTTCAATGTAAAATGTATGTTTACAAACCGGTCAGTCTATTACAATAGCAGATCCCTGCATGTCACGATTATTTTGTGTAAAGCGGAGCGGACCGCCTTTGAAGATGTCCCCTTCGCTTGGGCATGTTTGTAAATCACATCAACGTTATTATGCCCTCTTTGATTTTGTGAGACATTAGCATGTCAAAGCGCAGTCAACACTTACATCCCTAGTTGAGATTCCCAACCAATAGGTAGGAGCTTATGTTTGAAGACTATTACTTACTCTGTGGTTAGGACTTAGGACGTCTCTATAGCCTATTAATTCCTCTGTGCCCATTTGACCCTGTTTATATTTGGCGTTATTTCCAAATTAGATTTTGTTATATTGCCAACATTTTCAAAGCGTTGTTGAAGGTATGTACCTACGCAACGCAAGTCTTTTGTGTTTAGGAGATGGGTATCTATCTTTAATGTTTTGATCCCACGCAGAGCCATTTCACCAGCGTGGGTAGTAGGTATAAAGCCTTTCTAGAAATCTTTAAAGTTCCTTATTTCGTTAAGTGAATAGGTACCACTTATACTAAGTAGGTACTTACTTACCTACTTAGTGATAAAATGAATTAACATCGAAGATGTTATACATAAAGTAAGTACCTACCTAGGTACGTACCTAAAATATATATTTTTGATATCTTTAAGCCTATTTTTGCAGATAATATTCGTCTATTTTATGTTCAATGATAGGTATGATATATTTGGGTGATGATAGGTACCTAATCTTACATCACCCAAAGCACCCCAAAGTCGAAGTAAAAAACAAACAAAATAAAATTAAAGTAGGTAGGTAGGTTGGTAACTTACTTATTGGTCTATCTTATCTATATAGGTACCTACAAGAAAATATCGATGACATCAATTAATTACTGTTTACTTACGAGAGTGTGTGTACAAACTAGGTACCTAATACCTAAGTACTTACCTGCGATCATATCTAAAAATTTAAAGAAGCAGTATTAGTTTACATCTTGTAAGGAAAGACTTACCCGTATGGCTGCTGAAGTATCATAGACAAACTTGTTTATTCAGAGCGGCATCGGCAGGGCGGGCAGTTAGCATAGTGCATATTTCCAAGGTAAACAAAGATTACGTAAACGCAATCCCACGCACGCACGTCACCCGATCGATTTTCAAACTTTCGAATACGCCCACTTACAAATTACAAGAACAACGAGACCCGCTCGTCAGCTCTACAACACCGCATCCAAAGCACAAACTATAGTCACGGTCTTCTGTGCCCTTGAAGCTTTACAGGTTATGTTATCGATAAAGCACAACACGCGCACTGACAGTTCAGACAAACAAGCACAGGTCAAGTTCGATGCCGGTTTCTAAAAAATAGAATGAACGAGGGTGTGATTTGTTGATAGTTTGCTTTATATCCGAAAGATAGTCACGGTGATGGCGTACCGCGAAAGATGCAATGTATGAGAAAGGTTAGCGAACCAATCGTCGTAATGTTGGCTGCAGAGCGACGCTAAACCCCCGTAGTCAGGCGGTGACTGAGCCTCGAGGGCGCTGCCGACCAAGTGCCGGCCGAGGATGGAGCCCCGCACCTCCGCCCGCCGCCGCGACGGCCTGCCCTGCCACCGCCCGCCGCCCGCCGCCGCGTGTGCGCGCGCCTCTTGTGAATAGCCTCGCTCGCATACAACAACATCCATTCAAAACAGAAAAAGGAAAATAACTATACCTTATTTTCCTATTACTTTCATTACATTAATCTGTGATTACAGTGACGAACATTAATAAAATCAAAGACTTTATGTAAGTAGGTAATATAGCTCACCTTTTTTCTAAAGAGATTACTTACCACCTATTATTTTACATTAAATACGTTAACTGAAGGAAACCTATAGGTACGGTCGACCGCACGTCAGTGAAAACAAAACCAGTATAAACTGGTCTCTCCTAGTATTGAAACTCCGTAATAGGCTAGGCCAGCTCAAGGTCAAAGTGTTACCACTGACGTGCGGTCGACTGTACCTAATTATCTCAGTTACATCTTATAATGAAAAAGATTCATTGAGCGTAAAGCGACGGAAAGCAACCAAATATTTTATGCAAGACTAGTCTAGACGATCGGGATAAAGACGGTTCCGGGACTCAGTGGCACACCTAAGTCTGAGTAGGTACTCGTACTCTACTCATGAGAATTACAAGTCTACGAAATACACCCAGATTACCGGAATAGGTCGGAAAACAACAACATACATACAGCCCGTATACAGCCGAATATAGAACCTCTTTTTTTCGAAGTCGCCGAAATCGTGGATGGATGTGAAAATACTTTTCAAAAGTTGATAGATTTCGAGATTCGATTTTTTCAATCTTTACTGAGGATTATGTCCCCAATTTAAAAATGGCAGTTGAGAAAACAAATTTTCCTTATCGGCACAACGCACTCCTTGCATAATAATGGATGATCAATATTTTTCTTATTGGCTTTGGTTACCCAAATTCTTTGATATTTTACGCCGAAGGGTGCGTCGACCGTCGTCGGAGCACACGGAAGGAGTCACTCGGTACGTCAGGGGCAGGTGATTGAGTCTTTATCGCCGCGTCAGCGGAGCCCCAGCCCGGGGGTGCAACCTGCGCCTGTGTCACTGTCACTTCACCACCCATTTATCATGCCTGAGAGCTTTTCGAGTAGAGTATACTATACTTACCCTGCGTTGTCGAAAGAAATCGGGGAAAGTTAAAGCGATGGGAGGCATGACGAGAGGCAATGTATTTCATTACGTATTATCAACGAAATATGTTTAAGATTACATCTACGAAAGAAACAATATGCTATTCCAAAACCAAATTGCTCTTTTTTTGAGAATGGTCCATAAAATTTCATGCTAACGTTTTGTTTTCGTTACGTTGGGGAAAAAATTGAGCGTATAATGGCAGGTAGAAGGAGGCAGGTAGCGGTATTTACGCGAAGTTACCGTCTCAGGGTAGCCCACTAACCTGTCTTCCAAGAAAGCCGTCGTCACGGCCACTCGCCGCCGCCGACGAGCGGTTCACTTGATAAACTTGAAAAATAAAATTCATTTCTACCTATCTACTAAAGTACGTTGGTCACGCGATGGTTTTATCTCATGTGCTAAGTCCTATCTGTAACTATTTTAACACGGTTAAAAGTTTCGAAATATTGACCAGGCACAGAGTATACAATACATAGTTTCCAAACCATGGCCTAACAAAATTTCAAATAAGTAAGTCTTTCTGAAAAATGTAGTTCTACATTTCTTTCTACATAATTTGTTTTCGTATGACCATTATGGAATAATACCTATACATAATATGTATATCAAAATATGCCGCTGCTGGCACAACTACTACAACTGTCAATTTCTGCATTAAAAAAATTAGTTCCTGTCCAGACACGGTACAGATATGTGATATAACATACCTACATGCACGTCCAATATGAAAAAGTGTGTTAACGGTACCGTTATATGGTTAAACGATCACTTAAACCACTGTAACAGCTCTCAGAACTGCGTTTCTGAGAGTGATAGGTTATTACGCCAGTAAATTGCATTAGTACCAATTCATTCAAATAGTTTTAGTTTTAGCGTGTAATTTTGTCCATGTAAACAAACTCGTTTGCGTCAACAAAATTCAGACTTGCGATACAAGAATAAGTTGTTACTAAGCTGTTGTTACATTGTAAACGTTGGTTCAGCTCTCATTCATCCTAAACCTTTTCAGACGCAGGGCTTAAATTCTCGCCGAGACGATGCATCGCTGCACCGCAGCGCTGCGCCACGCCGCGCCGCGCGCTGTGGGAGATATAAAAACGTTCATTTGCATTGGTGCTCCCGCCACGGACCCGGTATTTATCCAGTGTTACCGTGCCGCATAATAAGAGAACAGCTTTTCTGGTTGACGCAAATGTACGTGTCGCTCTTTTACCATAATCCTTTCAAAGAATAAAACGCAAATGCCACAAGTACCTACTTGGGATTGACTGACAATAATTAGTTGAATGTGCTCAATAGAATGGATTTCGCTAATAAACCAATCGCCGTCATACCGAGGTAGACAGACTGAGCAATGATTCTTTTATTTGGAGGAACTTATAGAAAACATTGCTATCTATCGTGCTTGGTTAAAGATTTTAGTGATCACGATTGTCAATCCTGGTTATCAAATGTCTACTATAACTCCACAAACCCAGGCTTGTTGGTCTCATGCTCGCGTTGTGGGGCATTTTAATAGGCTATAAACCAATGTTGTTGACTAACTACTCCCTAATACATGCGGTTTTGTTTTTATCGGCTTCTCTACCGCAATTCTTGTGTCGATAGATAGAGCGAAACACCATTTAGTGTCCATTCCACCCCGAATCTACCCTCATCACGGCGTCACCCTAAGCCTACATGTAACGTAACAAACCATAATAACAACTTATCTTCATTCCTTGTTGTTTCCTTATCGCCACTTTTCAGCCTAACTCTCTTGTAATTACACATCATAAAGCTGTCCTCGTGATCATAAAGGCATGTTCAAATTAAGTTCTGCACGCAAAATTGTAAATTGTGCAATTATTTTTTAATAGTTTTACACTCAATTTATTTTTAAAATTATCAACTTATATTTATGACGTAAGTAGTACAGGATATAATTTTGCATATTGGGATAGTTTTAATAATGTCTAAATAGGCAAGTAACTAACATCTAACCTTGCATATATAAAAGTTACAGATGATCAATTGGTGTTATTTTTCGTTTATTTTTATACCTACATACTTACATAAGTTTCCTTTTAAACAAAGCCTTTATCTTTATTATTGCGCGTCTTTCTATACTAGTTTAATAAATATTATAGTAAAACAATAATTAAATAATCTAACTTAAAAATAAACTTACTTAAATATAATACAAATACTTACATACTTATTTAAATAAATAAAAATTAAAACAAAAATCTCCTAATAAAAAACTTACAAATAAAAAACACCGTCCAGCTCGCTGCCTCGCGGTAGGGCGCCCAGAACGCTGGCAGCGTTCCCCCTTTGTATGGCCAGGCTGATGCGCTGGCCGAGGTACGCGCCAGCCCTCCGGTCGCCCGACAGCTCGACGAGGCGCTTCGACAAGTCTTTCACGAGTCGACGCGCCTCCGGCCCCCACGGTCCCATCGTTTCTACTGCGAACGGCACAAATATGCAGCCATCGCCGATAGTTGCATACTTGCGCCGCTTCAGGTTCTCAGCGCCGACAGCCGCCGCACCTGCCGCTCTTTCCGTGTGCGCTACGTGAGACGGCGCCAGCGTGTCGACACAGGTTGCGTCCCACACAAGGGGCCGTCCCTGTTTCCAGGGGATTAAGGTCATCCCGTCTGGCCTCTTTCCATCATCGCGAGCGATTCCATTCGGCTCGAGTTGAGCTGGAACGTTAGCGGTGGAAAGGGCCCTACGGATGATGTCATTGAGAGCGGCATGACGCGACAGTCGTCCGGCGCTGCGTTGGCACGCGAGGCCGTGATGGCCGAAGCGGTCCACGTTGTCTCCACAGAGGCAGCGATGTGGCACGTTCGTGGTGGAGCCCACGCGCAGGCTGATAGCTACGCGGAAAGAGGCGTTGTCCATCAGAGTGCCGATGTTGGCTGATGGTAAGGCCTGCAACCAATAGCCTGACTCGCGTTCAGATACAGCTAGAAGACGAGCGCGCTCTGCAGGGCTACTGCTTGTTTCCAGCAGGGTCCTCTGGGTTAGCTTGCATAACGGCTCATCCCACTGTCTCTGGGCAGAAAAATTTTGGGGGGGATCCTCGTTCTGGCAGGCCGCCACCCATGCCTGTCTGGCTTCAGCACAGCACGACACTTCGACATCCCCCAAAGATGGGCAGATGATTTTAGCGTACAAAGATGACGTGCTGTGGACCGAAGACAAGAAGGCTGGTAGCGACACACTGGTTACTTTGCGTATTCCTAAACCACCAAATCTGATAGATAAAGAGGCCTGACACCATGAACGATCACTTAAAGGGCAATTAAGAATTTTGATTAAAGATGTGTGTATAATTTGATCTACCCTGGCCAAAATATCATGGAATTTCCAAAGCGGACTACATCTTAATATGTATGTTAATTTAGGAACAAAAAGGCAGTATCTGATTATGTGATATGCGACATGAAGTTTTATTTGAGAAATATGTTCAAAAGTTTCTTCAAACTTTGAAATAATTTCCTCAACGTAATCCGAAAATGATTCATCTAAAATTGGTGATCCTAAAAGACGAAGTGAATTTTTATGAATGATTTTTATGTTTGGGGCTATTGAGTTAAATTTTGCTATAATTTCCTCCTGGCTCTCGGACGTAATTGTGTCTGCCAAAAACAATTCGCATTTATTAAAGTTGAGATCGAGTCCTATTTTATTGAACTCATCTACTAGCGTTAGAAGGTCATTGAAAACAGTCATAGCGTCGCCTCCTAAGGTCCCGTCATCGAGATACCAAACGTTTAACTTTGAGACCAGAGAAGAAACTATGGGATGTATGGCGAGGCTGAAAATGGCTGGTCCGAGCGGGTCCCCCTGTTGGCAACCCACTGCCGAGTCCAAAGCGTGGTTTTTGTATATTAATTTTGAAGGAGAAGCATAGCACTGCCAAAGGTAACTGTAAATTTGTGGAATTGCTTCTTTGATCTCATGAAGAAGGCAACCCCGATCGACCGAATTAAAAGCATTTTTGACGTCCACCTTCAGAAGAACCTCGCCTCCCGAATGATTGAGATACGTCCGCAGGGCGTGGACCGCTGCCTCGCAGCCCCCTTTTGAACCGAACCCTAATTGGACCGGTTGAAACTTATTTGTGAGGGCTGGTAGGATCTGGCGGCAGCAAACTTTGGAAGCTAACCTACGTAGGGTCATGCCTACGGCTATCGGACGTATCCCACCATCCTTTTTCTTTAGCGCACACAGGTTGGCGCCGTATAGGATTTTGATGATTGTTCTTTCAACTTTCCCAGACAGCATCAGATTGATGAGGGCGGTGATGCTCCCCAATAGGGCCTCGCCAGCCATACCCGTGGCTCCACAGAGTAAATCTTTTAAATGCTGCGGGCTGAGACCATCTAATCCGGCGGCCGACCCTCCCCTGAAGGACATCACCGCTGAAAGTATATCCTTACCTAACACCTGTATGCTGTCTGGGTCGTCGTCTCCCGGGGGAGATGGGAGACAAAGGTCGACTGAGGGGGACGGGTGCTTGCTCTCAAGAGCCGAAAGGGTTTCAGGCGTATCAGGAGCGATGGCATCACTCGAAAAAAGGATACGCGCGGCTCCCCTGATGTCTCCATCGCTAACTTTATTTTCAACCGCTTGATATGAATTCTGCGAATTGAATTTCAAGATTTTGCAGCAAGATGTAGTAGTTAAATCGAGCGGGTTGAGGCAGTTTTTTTTTATTTTTTGTGTAAGAGTAGTATGTCTGTCAGTCGAGTCCGCATGTAAAGTTTGAAAAGAAAAGGCAAAAAGATTCTCCCAGGCACTACTATTATTTATATCTAAAACTTTTTTTATAACTTCATTTAATTTTTGGGCGACGCTTATGCGTGCGCCCCTGGGAATACGTTTGATAACAGGAACTGTAGATTTATATTTGCTAAGCAATTGCCAAAACGGTTGAATGGAAGGATTATGCTCTAAGTCACCCTGGGTTGCCTGATGCGTCGATGCGTGTACAACAGCAGGTTGGCTTGGAGTGACCCTCGCCTTATGTACTTTACCTAGGTGAATTTTAAGTCCTCTCTGTCCTCTAAAAAAGCGTGCCTGGGGGCACTCAGAGCATTGTATCAGTTCCTCGAGGGAGCCACTGCGTTGGTTGCTGGCATCGGCACTCGGTAGGCCGACAGCTTGAGACATAAAAATAAGTAAAAAAGGAAATATAAAAGAAATAACTTATAGCTTTTACGTTAATTCTACAAGAGTCATCCAAAAAAGTGTGCCGCCGACGAATAATAGTGCAATGGTATAGTGTATTCACGTCGTTGCTCTTGCTCCGACCCGATGGATGGGCTGCACTGACGGGCCTGCAGGTTGCGGGTCCCTGGCGCCAGTGCCAGCGGGGCTGCGATCCGTACGAAACTCTTCAGTAAGCCATACTCCTTGTGCAAGCTGGCAGTGACTGGATGCGGAGAACCGGGCTCAGTGGCGCGCCATGTGGGCGGGGCTATGTTCAGAACTGAATACGCTTTAATTTTACTTTCGCGCACAATAATACGTACACATCCACTTATTGTATAAAATACCGTCGCAAATATCTATTATGACCAGTAATATAGATATTTATAGAATAAATCTATAATAATTTAAAATTTTATTTACAAAATACGTATTTGACGTCTGACGTCCGTCATTCTAAATTGGTGTTAACTTTGGATACACATAAGTATCATCCCGAAACGTTTTTGCCACTTAACATCACAAAGACTTCTCTACTCTAACAATAAGTTGTAACTTTAAGAACGTCTTTGCTCCTGTTTACTCCCAGACTATTACCTACGTTAGCTTGATGCAGTTCCCGGGACGGTTACCTTGGCTTGGGGTAGTTGCGAACAAAATCGCGTCCCGCCGGCCGCTCGCTGTGATTTACTGGCCATTCTTCATGTGTGTTGCCAAGTATTGCGCGAGGACTCGGCCGCGCCCGCCCCTGGGCCTGCCCTCCGCTCTGGGAACGGGTCGGACTGTAATCAATTGAATTTTTTTATTGCTTTTCTCGCCAGAAAATACCTATGGGTGTATTTTTGGAATTATGAATATTGTTGATACTGGTCATCTCGTATTGTTTTACGATATATATTGTCTGAAATTACATAATATCTCATTACTGAAGTTATTGTTAGCTCTCTCTTACTCTCTAATAGTCTTCGCGGCATTTTTATTGTTAGTGTTGGTATTAACAGTATCTAGTACTTACCTACCTATACTATTGTATTATGCAGCAACGTATCATTTAACCTACTTTTATCTTCGGTGCCTAAAAATCTGAAAAGGGACCCCGATCTGAATAATGAACAACTCTGAAAGGGATTTTATGGAAAATGCACAAGTAAAATTCGTTGGTGAGGGAAAAATCCTTGTTTCTGGAACGGGCCGGGTGAGGGCAGGGCAGGGAAGGGAAGGTTCTGTTAATGGCAGGCCCAAACGCCAATTATATCAATTAAATACTTTACGACTGCGCCGCGCAAAACGCTACTTTTGTGTAGGTCGTTTTATTTATACTTCTTGGGCAATTTCATTGCCCACAAGTACAAATATATTGCGTAGGTATATGGCGTTGGTACTCTGCTATTATTTAAGGTAGGTATTAATCTTGTGTCAATTTTAAATAAGAAATCAAGAAGGAAATAATTATACCGTTGAGGGAAAAATACGGAGAGCAACTCGCTGAAATGGTGGAGAACATTTTTGAGAGCGCACTAAGTATATAATTACGGGATCCTTGACTTAGCCGCTTACATGCATCGGCACGGGCCCACCGACGGCAGCATTCATAGCGCACCTCATTTCATTACGTAGGTCTGAGACAAGAGACGTATAGGTTTAGATTAGACGTAATCTTTGAGGAAGAAAGAAGGCCGCTAGCTGTTCAGGTTAGACGTCAAAACAATAAGTATAAAACGAGTGAGTATATTAAGTACAAGGTAAACTTTTCAACAGGCTAACGCTTGTTGCGCACTTCTGTATGTACAAATGATTTCATAACTGGAATGTATAGACGTAGGTATTGGAAAAGTGTAGCGGTTATGGCAGCAAACCTTGCAACTGAGTTCCAATGACCGCAAATAAGGCTGAATATGGCTGTATTAAATAAAATACAAACTGATTGGGATTATATCAGCTTTAGCGAATTTATATCGAAGTCGTTTTAAAATATTCTTAGGTTTTTATGATACTACTGAGTGAAAGTTTACAGTGAATCAAATTCTTAGTAGGGACAGAATGTGGAATATCATGTTGTTGTGTATTTGACTGGCCTGTTGGCGTAGTTGGTAGTGACCCTGCTGCGCCACAGAGGTCGTAGGTTCGTTTCCCACCCGGGGCCAACATTTGTGTGATGAGCATATCTGTTGGTTTTCGGATTCTGGGTGTTTGTATGTATTTAAGTATTTATGTAAGTTTATCAGTTGTTGAGTATCCGTTTACAAGCTTCGGCTTAGTTTGGGACTAAACAGCGCGACATTATTATTGTACCATACAAAACATACGATAATATTATCAATAGCCGCAAATAGCATAGCATATAGCAATCGTTAGCCGTCCTTCATCTGACTAACATAAACAGGACTGATGTACTTATTTTATTGGTTTATTTCCATAAGTAAAAAAAAAACCAACTCTGTACATTCCCATCGTTTGTTTCATTACGTCATTTCATCCACGTTGAACACCTTATGTTATCTCGTCGGGAATATCGCGTGATTTCTCTTAGATACGTTAGTTAGACCGAGTAAATAAGAAGGATTCACTCAAAGCGCGAAGGACGGAGGCTGATGGAGGTCTCTTTGAGATGAATGCCGAGAATCACACCCTCGCTCGTTACTCCATGAATACCTCGTAATTGAGACTCCTTCGTTGCTTCTTCATAAAATTATACCCTTTAGGTGACCGCTAACGTCGCAAATGACTGCTATTCTCTATATTATGTGGTACACTCGGCTCGGTTAAGTCGGAATTCTACGAAATATCGCTCATGAACTGTCTGAAATATTATGTTAGTTCTTAGCGGTCGTATTGATGTCGGCTTTTCTCCTTTGCACTGATCATGTAAAGCGATACTTAGGTAAACTGAGACTTCAGACGAGGGAGAAGGAATAATTTGCAATATGTATACCTATTAGGTAGGTACTCTAGTAGTATTATTATCGGTGTTAGGTTAGGTTTATTCTTATTTATTAATTAGTATGGCTCTAGTTTCGTGCCTCATGGTAAGTATTTACTTTCACTGCCGAGGAATCGTTAAAACCAGTGTTAAACCAGGGTTCGGAGCCTAAAGACTGGCTCTTGAACTAGGTTCTTGAATAGAAGATTTCATTAGAATCAAAGAGATACTACTTATTGACCTACTAGAAATAAAATTACAATCAAATTGTCTAATTAGCATAGGTTATATATTTAATTTACACTTAAATCCATGTAGATATATGAAACAGCATGAAAACGAGTAGGTAAATATGCTTTAGTAAGTAAACAACACTTCGCAGTGGCTATAGGATGAACGAACTGACGAGATTTCACATGAGATTGCGAAAACAGAACAATAGACGCAAGTCGCAACACAACGCATATTCAGCAGACGACGAGGCACATTTAGCGAGGCGCGCCCCAGCCAGCCCCAGCCCAGATCGCGCGGTCCGAAAAGAAAAATATGGGGCGGAATAGTGCGGGGTCGACGACCTGCCTGCGCCTCCGCCTCCACCTTCAGCGCCGTCGCTAATCTTACATTATTTAGCACCGTCTATGATAACCGGCAACTAGGTATATTTTCACTAGCCACGATAACATGCTCATTCCACGAGGGAGATAATAACGTCAATAAGGAGGGTAGATTGTATAAGGGTATTTTGGAGAAAATAAACAACATAACTAAATGGAGTTTTATTTTTAAAGACGCTGGAAATAAAGGGGTTGTTCCTATCTAAGGGAACCAATTTGTCCCCTGAGACTTCTGCCACCGCACGAGGTTTATGGCGGGTGATGAATTATAAATTTATAACACAGCAGGGGAAATAAAACAATGTCATTATTTTAAAGGCCGGAGCAAGGCCGGTGAATAGGGATCTGTTGCCACGCGGTGGACACGCAACGCAACCGGTCGGTGTGATGTCTGTCATACGGTTTCATACAACGGAGCTGCCATGCACACGAGTTTTTGCACACACCACACGTTTTTCAAAGAACTTCATTCTGTTTATCGATTAGATATAGACGTACCTATTGATTAAAAAGTTGGATAGGGCTTGTTCCGTAGCAGCGCCATCAAAGCTTGCCGCCAGTCTCAAAAAAGTTTCTTTCCCCTAATTTTGTAGCCCCATAGCCCATAGCCATATTCCAAGGAGTTTGACAGCTGCCTCTCTTTGACCTCTTTGAATAAACTCAAATATATCTATCGTGCAAACATAAAGTGACTGACAACTGTGCAATCAGCCGTCGCGTCACCCCTAACGACGAACGACAAAATCCGATAACGGGGTTTGTCAGGAACCAAGCCTTCTAACTTTCCTTTCAAAATACCAGTATAAACGTCAGTTAAGTGGTCGGGAGCTTATTTTGGGGAAAGTTATTCGGTTAGTGCGCAATTTCCGTGTTATAATAATGTAGATAAGTACGTTCAGAAGGCGCGGGTGTTTGATTAAATAGTTCGGGATAATAAATAAATCCTTTATAAGCAAATTAAAAACTATGCTCACCCAAAATGCCTACTACTCCGTTAAGGAATTCATAGAAGAAAAATGACATTCAATTATTGTTCAATTTTGACACTTTTCATTTTTACTAAGTATTTTAATTTCGCAATATTATTGATATCAGTATTTTTAAATTATAATTTTATTTGACATTGATGTAAAATTATCATTTTCTGACATCTCTATTTTCTATTATTTTGACATTGTAAGAATATATTTTAATTTAATTTTATTACGAATGTTTGTATATTATGTATTGACGAGTATGTTTAGTACGAATAAATGAATATGAATATGGTCCTTCCATTTATTTATTCTCGTAGTACCATCGCAGCCAGGCAAACAGAACATAATTAAAGATTTATTATTTTGTGTACCTACCCCTACCAACTTACCAACCAACTCTATAAAATAACTTTTTCATTAATCATACTCTGAAAGTAGGTCTGAAGTTGTCTGAGTAGCGGGTTGAAAGTAATACATTTCAGCCCTAGGGAGAATCGCTTTCAACTGACAGCTGTCAAATTATTAAAGAAGAAACTAGTACTATTTTGACATTTCTATTGGACCATGTTCCAACTTTCTATACAGCCAGCGCGATGTAAAATTGAAAGAACATAAAGTTATGTAATAATTAAAGAATATATATTTTTAAATGACTTTATTATAATTATTACTGTCAACTATTACTTTAAAATAACATAGATTTGGGCGAAATATTTACCATTTTTTCAATTATGAATTTGTTTTTACTTTCAGTGTATTCGTAATGAAAAGCACAGTGTTTCCCTCGGGTTCAAGACTTATTTAGAGGTCCCTCGAACTATTGGCGCCCTCGCTACGCGTCGGGCGCCAAACCCCGTCTCGGGACTTAAATAAGTTACTTTCACCCCTAGGTTAACAATGTACTATTGCAGTTTTCAGAGCTGCATCAGTAATCAATAATTAAACAGTAGGTAATATTCGAAATTCCGCATTTCTTGTAGACACACGACTGAACTATTTTTACCAAGTACATATGTCGTACATACAATGATTTTCAATAACAATTGCTCAGTTTATTAGTTTGTATTCAAAAGGGTGAAGTAACTTGTAGCTAGCTCGTAACTAACGTCGATTATTGAGGCTTTGTGTAGCGACCGCAAGCCGGGCCGCAGTAATTAGGCTAACTATTTTGTAGTGCGTAATTGGCCCGCTCTGTATTTAGGTAGGTACCTACGAGTATTTGTGTTTACTGTATTTAGTCAAATTAACACTCGGATATACCATAATTTTTTAATGTTGATACTGTCGACCGCACGTCAGTGGAAACAAAACCAGTATAAACGGGTCTCTCATACTATTGAAACTTCCTAATAAGCTAGGCCAGCTCAACATCAAAGTATCCACTGACTTGCGGTCTACTGTACTTATCTGTATGTTCCTTTGGATAAAGTTTCTTGTGTTATATTTTTGCGGTAAAAAGTAGCCATACTTACATGAACTAAAACTTCAATCTAAAGGAATATTTAATTTAACAACATTTGAACCGATATATAAATAAACTACTTAGTTCTTGTATCATACAAGTTAAAAAGCTTGAAAAACCTCAGTGGAAACTGGAAATTCTTTGTGAATAGGTACAGTCGACCGCACGTCAGTGGAAACACTTTGACCTTGAGCTGGCCTAGTCCATTAGGGAGTTTCAATACTATGAGAGACCAGTTTATACTGGGTTTGTTTCTACTGATGTGCGGTCGACCGTACTAACAAATAATATTAAATAGTTACGCAACGAAATCAAAGAAATAGAAATTCTATTCGTCGTTAAAGTCACGGAGTAAAATCATAATGCCTAAAATAAACGATTCTATTAAAAGTGCTTACCTACGAGTTACGAGTACCTATATACTAACGTACATTTCTACAAGTGTTATGAAAATGTAGTGTATCCTACTTGTCGTCCTTGCAAGCCGCAACTCTCAACAGAGCACAACAGCAACGCCTAAGGCGACTCATATGCGCTTGTTTTTTTTCTCCATAACGTCAACATTTTTCATCACCGGGAAGTCATCTCTTCCTTACAACAACGGCGCTTTCAACGGAAATATTATGCTTAATTTAATTAAGCAACTGAAATATGTTATTTCTCAATGATAGGTAGGTACCTAGGTACTATGTACCACAGAAAATAGGGAGCGTAGCGAGCTTGTTCTGTTTTCTGTGATGTACAACGACAATGAATGATAGTATAGAGTATGCATAAAGCCCCGCCTCACCGGACCTACCGGACGACGACGCTGACGCGGGCGGGCGGTATCGTCGCGGTTTCGCGCGAACCTCACACATGTCAGGCATGAAAATTTTTTTGGAAGATAAATATTCAATTTTTTAAAATTATTTTGATTTACATACATTCCATATGTGGCCAGTGTCATGTTTGATTATATTCTCTTTTAACATTATCTTCATGTGCCAATCTTGAATTGACGCATCGACGCGTCTTTTACGCTGTGATCACGTCTATATGACGCCTTAATCAATAGACGCCGCCGCGTTGTTTCTTGCATCATTGGTGTTTAAAAAATCTAAGTTATTTTTTCTTAAAATTAACCCGAATTTTGAACCCGATTGCCACCGCTCAGCACAGGGTTGAATAACAGAAACTTTACTTGCAAAATTAAGTTATTTCTTATTGATATCTAATGTATTGGCAGAATCGCATTCAATCACATATATTAATTAATTGCTATAATGCATGTGACTAAATTATATTCTATCCAGGTAAGTATAGATCGGTACTAATCGATACAATAAACACTGTACACATAAATACCTACGAGAAAGATTTGTCTGACTAAAGTACCATAGATTATTTCCAAGACTTGATATGAAACATCAAATTGACATTTTTCCATTCTAGAGTATTACCTATAATCTCCTGTGAAAGCTCATTGCAAGTCTGTTTGACCTAGTTGTCACATGGTTCCTCCTAGGAGAGAGCTCAGCCCTATCTCCATTCAGCAGCAGCTGGCTGGCCTAGCACGGAAACTTTGTCAAATCACCACTCTGCTCTAATCCTTAGTTCAGCCCTGTTTACATTCAAACTACGAGATTGGAATTATTAAGATGGAGTTGCGATTGTGCTTAACTTGTCGAAGACTGAGCCCGCCTTTCATTCGAATGCAGATTTAGGTCAGACATCAATTGACTTCGAGCAGAGTAATTAAATAAGTCTCTGGAAGTTAGATTGCTTAATTATAATCGACTAGACGAATTTCATTCTAGATTTTATACGTTTTTATACGGCCACACATGTTTAAATTTGGTAAATATTTACGCCAATGTTATAATTGTGTTAAACGGCTATACGTTTTTAAGCAAGTTGGTATAGAAATATGCATAGTTTCTTGCAAATACATATATGTACCATAGCATTTCATAGAACCAATTATAAAACTATGTAAAATCATTATAATTTCAAAGCTAGCAAATGCTTAAAAAAAGGAAGCGTGAGCGCCGAGCGAGTTCGATTGGGAACTAGGTTAGCTTTGCTTGCATTTCAACCGTTCTATTGGCCCTGTGTGGGATGAATGTTGAAACTTCATCATACTTTCATATGTACTATAGGTACCTAGCCGTAACTCTTCTCAACGGAATGGTACTGGGAAAACAAAGTAGAGCATCATGGATATGGACCTCAAAATTAAAATGATCGATATTTAAATCGGATTTTATTCAGTTAGACTGCTCAGATACATAAAACGTGTTTAGCATACATTTATAGAGTCGCTTCCTTACATGCGACACAATGACAAAATCCCAAGAGACAATACCTATTACCCGGAACCTAATAGATATCCGGTGGGAGCACAAGATGCAAGATTACATACAAACGTACCAGAATCAACTGAAACTGCCGGAACGTTACGGAATTTATACAAATAAATGTGCCCATCATTTCAGTTTATATATCTACAGAGCTTCGCGATCTATAAACTTTTTGTTCAATATAGTTAGACACAACCTTGAATAGCCAATAATGCATTCCGATCCCCAATTACCCGACTCATAAAACTTTTCGAAGGCAAGATAGCAAGGATTGAGTTCGTCCAAGTTTTTCTTCGAGCTGTTAGACGAGACCCTCTCCAATTTCGCCACTGAGAAGAGTCACACACAATCTATACAGATATTCTATCTGATTCTTTAACAAACAGCATTATGCACTTGAGAAATAGATGCTACATTTTCCCCTTCGCTGCCGTTTTCAAATTAAATAAAACGAGCAAGGTTTTGCTCGTTAGAGCCTTCACCGGGCTCGTTAACCTTATTACGAATGCGACTCTTACTCAGCCTGGTGAATAAAGTTCTTTTACACTGACCCACATGCGCATGTCATTAGGAAATCCACCCTACACCTTGTAAAACTGACATACGAATCATAGGCATTGTACGAGTAGTGTGCGCGTTTCGTTAATTTCGCTGTCGTCCATCGTACCGATACAATCAGTTGTTTTGTTTTGTCTTGCGTGATCAGATCACGATGATTGATTGTACAGCCTTATCGATGTGGTCGTTAGGGTCGGAAGGAAACCGTCGTGTAATATGGATAAACATTTTAGGTACACAATACACATAAATAGGCATATTTAACTAATAGTATCAAATCAAAAAATCAAATCAACAGGCTATTAACATTGTCCCCACTGCTGGGGCTCAGGCCTACCCTCTCAACGAGGGCGTTCGGGCTAATAGTCCACCATTAGCCCAGTACGGGTTGGTGGACTTCACATGAGCCTAAGAATGTCTTCTTCGGCGTATGCAGGTTTCCTCACGTTGTTTTCCTTCACCGTTTGAGAGCAGTCAGTAAATGTACTTAAGTTTCGATAAAAAAAATCATTGGTACATGGCCCACCCGTGGTTCAAATTTCAGACCTTTCGATACGATAGGCCGCGTCTTATCCCTGATGCCACTGACGCTCTATCTATAACATTATATGTATTTATTTACGTTGTAGTATTGTGTCAAATTCAATAATTTTAAGATTCAATAAAGAAGTCGTAAACAAGCTTGTATGGCAAAGTTTCTTAAATCTGGCGTAAGTAAATATTTTTAAAGTTTTTAAACACTATGACGAAAGAAGTTTTAAACTACATTTAAAATTTAGTGGATTTACATAAGTCGTGCGCCGGTCGTGCGTAATTTCTGTGTTATTGCCTATATTTTCCATTTCCGTGGACCAAACAAAAAGTTTGAAATTTGAGCGCGTACCTAGTGCGTGACCTAATTCCAGTGTCGCTTTAAAAGTGTACCCGGCGAGATCACTTTTTAATTTACTTTCTCGAATGGGTCACGTGTTGTGTATCATGGTGATAATGAGAACGTACGCACCCCGAGCTATATGGTACCTGCTCTTTGTTAACCTCCGACGAGGGGTGGAAGTATGACCTTCATATTAGGAAGTCAAATAAAACGCTATGACAATTGAATATTCGGATAATGATTTTCGGATATTTGGGTGTTTTCCCGTTGACCTACTTTTCTGTCCTATCAGTAGATCCACGAAGATACTCGTATGCACCGAGACATAAAAATACATACTTACTTATTTTTAAAAATCACAGGTCTTTTTTTCTTACTTTGTGTAGGTACTGTGTCCTATCCACTGGATTCTACTATTACAATTTTCATCACTACTACCGTAAAACGTCGAACAGTTTTTTTACAATTTCACTTCTTTGTATTTTACATATTACTTAATTATATTTTAAATCTCTTGAAATCCCTACCAAGATTTTCAATTTCCCAAGAAATATTCCACGTTTACCTTTGAATTTTCACCTAATATAAATTCAAATAAGTCAATGAGAGGCTCTTTCGTAATTTTCTTTTCTCCTTTATACTCCATTGAAAATGAAGACTTATTACAGGGAAGTGAAATATTCGCGACAGCAGACGTCTACGAAAGTATTGTTTTAGTAAACACGTTCCTTTCTCGTGATTTTATAATATCATCATCAGACCAACAGTCAGAGTCGCTGTCGCCGCCCACTGTTGGATCCTACGATTTACTGTAATAATGTCCAAACTGAAAAACGTCCAGTCTGAAAAACTAAGCTAGGTACTAAACTTAATACTTCTAACAGACGGCGACTTTTTCCAGCGATCGTGTATCGTGATCAAACGTGATGCATTCCAGTCACAATCAAGCTCGATTCAACGATTTTCGGTTCTCCGCATCCAGTCACTGCAAGCCGCCTTACGATCGTCGCGTCATCTATAGCCATCTAGCTAAATAGGGTCAAGTGGTATCTATTTCGGTTCCCAACCAAATTAAAGTGGATGTACAAAAGCGCTCAGAACAAAATGTTGAATTCTCATAATGTTGAAATCCCAAAGTAGGTACCGAAATACATCATTGCAAATGTACATCATTAATATAAAATTGGTACCTTTGTGTTATGTTATGAGTGTCCATAGTTAACTGGAACAAAGCTATATTTCATATAAGTCTGTATTGTGTTAACGCTTTCTTTTTACAACATCCGTACCGTACACACAATACACGATGAGAAACGATAAAAGTTTGAAAGACAAAGAGAACTTTTAAAATATTCTCTTCACGGACAGCACCTGAGGGTCCAAGTAAAGATTTTATTTTTCTTTGTAAACAAAAGCAAGGACGTGGAAATTTCGTATTTTTATAATAGAACCTAATAAATCCAAATGATAATGACAGCCGAAAGACGTCCACTGCTGGACAAAGGCCTCCCCCAAAGATATCCACGACGACCGGTCCCTCGCTACCTCATCCAGCCGGGTCCCGCGACCTTCATATCGTCGGTCCACATTGTGGGCCTGATGCCTACGCTGCGTCTTCCGGTACGTGGTCGCCACTCGAGAACTTTTCCGCCCCAACGGCCGTCAGCTCTACGAGCGATGTGTCCTGCCCACTACCAATAAACCCATATGTATAAAAAGTTATAATGTCGTGGTTGTACTTATATTATATCAATTTATATCGCAGAAATATTATAATTTTACTTTATGGTTTAAAAAAATTTCAACAGGTATACCTACCAAGTTTTAAAGTTAAAAAAACATAGATATTTCTTAATTCAACAACACAATGTACCTATATCCGCAAAATTCGCTTAATAAATGTACCTACTCAGGTAATTATCATCAACAACCACTTTTAGACATAAAAACAGTTTAAGTACAACTTTTTACTTTGTCTTCACGTCCTATAAAAGTTAGATAGGTACTTGGTACAGTAACGAAACGCTAATAAAATCATAAAGTATTCGAGTAGGTATATACGACTTTAAGGGCTTCTTACACCAGTTGCTGATATTGTTACAGATAGAAAACGGACAGATAACGTAATCTATCGGATAAAGCTGTCGGATAATATTTTCCGTTTTCACCACTCAAGTCTCTGTTAAAATATCGGGCAGCTAAACTGTCATCGATTTACCGGGGAGTTGGAACATTCCGTTCATTCAATTCAGTTCTTCAGTTCAATTCATTGTTGCGTTTCTATTTAATCCATATCTGTCGTGCCTAGCGGTCAAATAATGACCATATTAATTCATATCTGTCGTGTAACCATGGCAACCACGGAGGTAACATAGCAAAA
The DNA here is from genome assembly GCA_949699065.1 of Metalampra italica. NCBI lineage: Eukaryota > Metazoa > Arthropoda > Insecta > Lepidoptera > Oecophoridae > Metalampra > Metalampra italica. The sequence goes on along the minus strand of OX452970.1, from coordinate 5,087,458 downwards.
GTTTTATTTAAATTTCGAATGATGCATGAAATTACATTGATTGCAGGCTTGTATAGCACTTTTCTCAAATAATGCGCGGAAATTGTTGAATAAAAAATTATATATACAGGGTGTTTTTTTTATATTATATTCAGATAGATCTCATCGAGCCCTTTCATTTGAGTACCATGAACAAGGGTCTAGCACTAGCCGTTCCGGAGATATGGCCAAATGAAAAAAAAACACTCTTTTGGCCATATCTTCGGAACGGCTAGTACTAGACCCCTCGTGTTTGTACTCAAATGAAAAGGCTCGACGAGATCTATCTGAATATAATATTTAAAAAAACATCCTGTATATTCATATAAATTTGTATATACAGGGTGATTTTATTTTATATTATATTCTACTAGATCTCGTCGAGCCCTTTCATTTGAGTATATGAACATGGTTCTAGCACTAGCCGTTCCGGAGATATGGCCAAAAGTATTTTGATTTGCCGATAGTTCAGTGCAGACGGTTCACAATTTTAATAAAACTTGATATTTTTTGGATTTCCGCGCATTATTTGAGAATAGCATTATACAAGCCTTGGCCTCAACCAGGCATTGATGGACTCACGTATGTGTGCCTCGGCTTCGCCTCGGCCTACATTCACACGCTCATCCATCAATGCCTCTGTTGCGGGCCGCGGCAGTAATGTACTATTTATAAATGAAACAGTGATAAATCCATATATCATAAAAAGTTAACACAAAACTGAAGTATTACCGCGTTAAATTAGAAAAAAAACAATCCATATCCGACAGATAAAGAAATAACAGCCCCTTGATCTGGCTGTAAGTTTATAAGACGGTATATCGGACAGATAAGGCAATCAGATACCTGTGAAAACGAAAAAAACGGGTATCTGGTAGATAACCTGCATATAGGGTATCTGGGGCTTTATCAGCAACTGGTGTAAGAAGCCCTAAGACTATAAAGAGCTACTTGAAAAATCATCCTAATCGTGTTAGTGTTCGGTTAGCGTATTAGAGTACTATCTATCTATGGCGTCTTTTTTTGCGTTTATTCTACCTGGTAGTAGAACGTAAATCTAAATTAAAATTAAAAAAAAAACAGCTGAATCTATCCGAACCCTAGATTTATTCCTCACACTGAAGCCGCAAGGAATTTGTAAATAACGTAAGAAATCTGCGTTGTATCGATCTATCATTTGTAACGACGAGGCGTGCTATTTAATTCGGCAGAGCGAAAGGGCCACGATCCATTACTGCTATTTATGCGCCGAAAAACGAATCCAAAACTCAGTAAGTGTTTATAGGAGTATATGTACTTAAATTATAATTATTATTATCTTATCATGCATCTATACCTAGTTATTTTACAGTCCTACCTTTTACCTATACTTGAATCGCACGAGGTAGTAAAATAGGCCTAAACTATATATTACCTACTAAAGACAAATACTGTATCGATGAAAAAAATCAATAACCTTATCGAAAATACCCGTCAACTACCACTTGGTTAAACCCGGTTTCGCTCTATAATAGAGCGGTACAATAAATACAGTCTACATACATACATATAGGTACTGTATAGCCATTGGACCAAACTCCCCGCTGAGAACTACTGTCCGCAACTTCCATTACTCTTGAATGGATGACCGATGTATTTGATGAATCTTCCTCTAATTAATGATCGTAGTTTCACGCTTAATTGATAGGCGTTAGTTGTCTTGGCTCCATTACTGCAACATAAAATCATTGTGTGTGCTGTGGGTGCCCTAAGCTAATTCAAGCTTATTGGTGCTACTGGGTAAAAGGCCTGAATCTCCACTAATTCTAATTCAAACTATTTTTTCGTAAACATAGGCATGGTTCCTATTCCTAAATGTGTCGGTAAATTAAGTCGGTTATGATTGCATTAAACTGCCGCAGTCCAACCAACTCCCATACACAATACCTATTATATGTTTATGTATAATCGGTTCTATTGAAAATTTAAAAAAAATCTAGATCAGGAGTCGGGCCATGCGCAGTGTAGGGTTCCGTAGTCTAGTTCAGCTTGTGTGCAATTACATACAATACAATATTTTAAAGCTGGTATCTTCCTACAATTTACAAATGTCAAATAAATAACCTACCTACTTACATAGACACCAATAATAGAATTAAATAAAAAAAATAAAAGTACCTACAATAGGGGTAGTAAACTACTTGTACATACCTACTATTGTTTCTTCTGTGCCTATGCAATGATATCAAAATTAAATTAATAAAAAATTACAAAATCAAATCAAATGAACGTTGACACTGTTGGGCCTCCTTTTATTTTATAGATACTTCTATTTGATACCGGCCACTTTAGGTTTTTTATACTGTCTTTTGTTTTTCTTACTCTCTTGTCACTCGTGAAAAATCGCAGTTTAATAAAACACTATATATATTCTGAATATCCTTTTATTGGAGTTATTAGGGTCTAATCCACATCTAAAAGGCATTAGATACTTCTGGTTATGGGCCCAGAGCCCTGCAACTCCAAATTCTTAAATAATAGTGTCTAAAATTTGCGATATTTTTCCTTACGTCGGAACCAAAAATGGAAGGAGAGGATTCTTGTTCTATATCTCCTATCCCTACAAGCTCGAATCGTAACAGCACTAGTACTCAACAAACTGTAAGTACTCTGCATTTCCAAAAATTGGAAGGACGTTCAAACTATACGTCATGGGCATTTTCTATGGAAATGTTGCTAATAGACTGCGGATTATGGGATTGCGTAAAGCAACTACCGTCAGACGATAGCACACAAGAAAGTCGACGCCTCGATGATCGAGCCCGCTCAAAAATAGGCCTGTGCTGTCATGAGAAAGTTTTTTCGAAAATTATGGGATGTAAAAGTTCATTTGATGCATGGAATAACTTAAAGAAATCATATGCTGACAGTGGTCTTATAAGAAAACTTACCTTAATGAAAAAGTTGCTGACTACTCACTATTGTGACAGCATGGAGAACTATGTCAACGAAATAATGTCAACATCCCTACAGTTGGAACAAATAAATCAGAAAATTGATGACAGTTTTCTCGGAATTATACTGCTTTGTGGCCTGCCGGAGAAATTCAAGCCACTCGTCATGGCGTTGGAGCATTCTGGATCGGAGTTAACATCTGAAAATGTAGTAGCTGCACTTTTAAAGGAAGACAACCGAGATATGGCTAGCTGTGGTGGTAGTGCTAATCAGGACTCTGCCCTAGTGTCAACAAATAGAGACTTTAAAAATATATTCTGTAATTACTGCCGTAAACGGGGTCATACTAAACAAACGTGCAGAATTCTCAAAGCTAAAGCAGATATGGAAAAGGCGGATACCTGTGAGGTATCGCTCATGGCTAATAATCAACCTGTAAGCAATTGTTTTAGTAAGGGACCTAATGATAACTCGCTACCTGTGAAGAGTAATGATTGGTATGTTGATTCAGGGGCAACAAGTCATATGACTCACAAACGAGATCTGCTACAAGACATTAAACCTATGCGAAAGAGTATTAGAATAGCTAATAATGATATCATTTTTTCAGACGCTGTAGGCACCGTCAGAATTAATACCTCCTCCAATTTAAGAGATGTTTTGCACGTTCCAAACTTGTCAACGAACCTGCTCTCGGTGAACTCCCTGGTAAAGGAAGGAAACATTGTACTATTTTCATCATCCGGAGGAAAAATTATTGAAGGTCGAACTTGTAAGGTATCTGGAAAGGTTTTAAATACAGCCACAAACGTCAACGGTATGTACAAACTTGATAATATACCTATTGCTCAAGCGAATTTAACGGATTCTAGCGATAATACCGCGGCTTTATGGCACAAACGTCTTGGCCATCTGAACTTCAGATCTATGGAATTACTTCGATTGCACTTAGCTGTTGGTGTCAAATACTCTAAGCCTGCTGATTCAATTAAGGATAATTGTATTGCTTGCGTTGAAGGAAAGCTTTCGAAACAACCTTTTAAACAATCTGATTCGAGGACGTCAGATATTCTAGAATTAGTCCATAGTGATGTTTGCGGACCGATGAGTACCCATTCTTTTGGAGGTGCTCTGTATTTCGTGACATTTACGGACGATTTTTCTAGAAAAACTTTTACATACCTAATGAAACAAAAATCTGAAGTCGTCGAGAAATTTCGCGAATTTATGAACTTAGTCGAGAATCAAACTAATAAAAAATTGAAAGTTCTTCGTTCTGATAACGGTGGTGAATATGTAAATTATGAATTAAAAGAAATATTAAAACAAGCAGGAATAGTGCACCAAACAACTGTACCTTACAACCCAGAACAGAACGGTGTGGCTGAACGGGTCAATAGAACCCTTGTCGAAAAGGCCAGGTCTATGCTTTGTGGACTGGAAGAAAAGTTAACCTTGCTCATCTTCGTATTTTTGGATGCAGAGCATATGCACATATACCTAAAATTCTTAGAAAGAAATTCGATGCTAAAGCCAAATTGTGCATATTTGTAGGCTACTGTACAGAAACAAAAGGCTACAGACTGTTGGATCCTGCACATCCAAAAATTCTCTTCAAGACAAGAGATGTCAAATTCTTCGAAAATGACTTTTTATACAAATCAAAACCCAGTGTACATTTGGAAAATAAAGTTGAAACTGAACAATCAGAATCCATTCCTGTCATGGTTCAAGGAAATACTGAAGATATACAAGTAAATCAACAATCAGAACCGATTCCTACCATGATTCAAGGAAATTCTGAAGATATACAAGCTCAAGAAGAACTCAGCGAGACTATACCTGAATCTGTAATCCAGGAATCAGAAAACAATGAAAAGGTATTTCATGACTCAATGGAAGAGATTATCGAGGATTCCCCTGACAGTCAAGCACAGTCTCTCGAGCAACCTGAAAGGAGATATCCCTTAAGGAACAGAACTCCAAGGAGATGGCCAGATGATATACTTCTGTATAAAGCCTCAGAAGAGGATACACCTTCAACTTATAAAGAAGCTGTTTCTTCTGAAGATAGAGACAAATGGCTCGACGCACTAAAAAGTGAATATAACTCGCTAGTAAATCACGAAACTTGGATACTCGTGGACAGACCAAAGGACAGGAAAATTGTCCGAAGCAAATGGGTGTTCAAAATTAAAAAGGATGCTAATGGAAAAATTGTTCGCTATAAGGCGAGACTAGTTGCCAAAGGCTTCACACAAACTTATGGCGTAGACTATGATGAAACGTTTGCACCTGTCGCGCGCCTATCAACAGTCAGGATATTGCTTGCCTTTGCAGCTCAATGGAATGTGAATATGGATCAAATGGATGTTGAAACTGCCTTTCTCAATGGCGATCTTGATGAACAAATATTTATGGAACAACCTGAAGGTTTCACCAAAGATTGCAACAAGGGGAAGGTATGTCAGTTAAAGAAAGCACTTTACGGACTTAAACAAGCTCCTAGACAATGGAACCTGAAGCTAAATGAGGCAATGACCAAACTCAATATGAAAAGATCAGATCATGATCACTGCCTGTACTATAAAGTGAAAGGAATTTGCATTTTAATTGTAGCAATCTTCGTCGATGACTTCTGCATCCTCAGCAATAGTGATGATATGAAAGAAGACTTCAAAACAAAGATCAAGAAGTTCTTCACAGTCAAGGATTTGGGAACTTTGAAACACTTCTTGGGAATGAGGATCCTGAAAGAAGACAATGGAATCTCCATCGATCAAGAAGAGTATATTAAAAAGGTTCTAGATAATTTTGCTATGACTGACGCAAAACCTGCTAGTACTCCTGGTGATCCTAGTCTCAAATTAGTGAATCCCTCAGTTGAAGAGAAAGAGGCTGCTGAACACTTGCCTTATCAAAGGATAATTGGCTCTCTAATGTACCTGTCAGTCGGAACCAGACCAGACATTACACACGCTGTAAGTGTTCTAAGTCAATTTAATAACAACTACGGAATAACTCACTGGAATGCAGCAAAAAGAGTGCTGAGATACCTGAAACAAACGATGCTGCATAAACTTGCATTCAAAAAGAATACTTCTCTTGCACTCACTGGATATACTGATGCAGATTATGGTGCATGCACAAACGACCGGAGATCCTACACCGGCTATGTATTTTATTTGAATGGACCTATTTCATGGGAGTCGCGCAAACAACGAACGGTCGCTCTTTCGACAACTGAAGCTGAATATATGGCTTTAAGTAGTGCTTCAAAAGAATCAATATATCTCAAGAACATATTGAAGGAAGTATTTGGTTTTGACAATGGTGTCTGTATTTACAGCGACAATCAGGGAGCGCTAATGCTCACTAAAAACAACGTTCACCATACCCGAACGAAACATATAGATGTAAGGCATCATTTCGTAAGAGAGTGTGTTGCTAGTGGGACTATTAATTTAAAATATATTCCCACGAATGAAATGAAGGCCGATATACTTACAAAGTTTTTGGCAAAGCAAAGACACTCGTCTCTCACAAAAACCCTAGGTCTCGGTACTTAGAAGTAGGGGAAGTGTTGGGCCTCCTTTTATTTTATAGATACTTCTATTTGATACCGGCCACTTTAGGTTTTTTATACTGTCTTTTGTTTTTCTTACTCTCTTGTCACTCGTGAAAAATCGCAGTTTAATAAAACACTATATATATTCTGAATATCCTTTTATTGGAGTTATTAGGGTCTAATCCACATCTAAAAGGCATTAGATACTTCTGACACGCTATAATAATTATTAACTTAGTATCAATTCATCAATCTGTAAATGTCCGCATACCCTATACGAACCGATCACTCACTAGCAATTGATTTAATCACCTATGTACAATCAGTTTCAACCAAGAAACTTAGATCAGGATTAGCGGAATACCTACTTACATAAAATGTTACATAGTAAAAACAGTAAATATAATATTTTCTACAAATTATTTTCGCTTGCTAAAGCCATGGACGTATTCGTCGAGAACCCTTCCACTTGTTTTCGCGATAACAAGTTGTCTTCTCGGAATGCGAACGTTTACGTCGCGTCGCCGATGTAATTGGAAAACTCGAAATAATAAAACACTGGGGTGACATCGAGGGCTCTGGTTGCCTCAAATTCATTTGCCCTTTATTGTAAGTGCCTACCTACACATTCAAATGTAAAACGTAAGAAAATCAATTACATTACAATGCGTGAGCTGATGGTTACGGCATGTCGTCGTCGCCTTATTAATCTAATCACATAAATATACTACACATTATAGTCCCTGCTACGAATATAAATATTTCTCTCGGTGTTTATAAGAAGAGAAACGAGAAAATGGTACGAGTAAATATTTTTTATTGAAACACATCAAATTATGTAGTTATTTAAGTACGTATACTTACTTAAATTATATTTAAGAACATTCGTTTCCCATTTTCGCATCTTTATCTATACCTACGACCCCGTATTTAAGTGATGAAACATTTAATGGAATTGAAATTGAATGTAGGTTACATTCATTCAATCAATAATACATTTGCTCCGACAAATCAAAAGGTGCGTAGAAGGAAAAGAACTCACGGGGTAGGTACGATGGTGACATTTGGGTCCCAAATACTCGTAAGATGGCTTTAGCCTTTAATCAATAATGATAAAGTTTATTCCAAACATTATTATTATATACATTTATGCTACAGGACAAAATGAACCAATAAAAGAATAAAGGATGATGCTGGATGAGGTTAGCGCAGGACCGGTCGTCGTGGAGATCCTTGGGGGAGGTCTTTGTCCAGCAGTGGACGTCTACAGGCTGATATGATGATGAAAATAATAAATATTATTGAGTGACTCGATCGAGAATTACAAAAAAAGTGAAAGGCTAAAAAATTAGATGTAGGTACCTATTCAACTAATTTAAACGACTATTTCGGTTGCAAATATGAGTGTAATTTGTATTAGACAGCATAGTTAGTACCTACATACATTTCAGTGGCATCGACACCTACCAAATATTTAGTAGCATAAATATAATTCGTCTAAATAAATTTACCTGATACTATTTAGACGAATTGTATTTTTATTGAATTCAGTATTAGTAAGGTAGAACAATAGGTAGGTGTTATAATTATTAGTAAGAGCTCCTTAGATAATTTAATCATTATAAATATTATGCAATACACTTAGATTTTGGGTTCTCACTTAGGTTAGGTGCATGAGCGAATATGGGTATCATTCTATTCAGTGTGAGTAGCATAATCTTGGCTGAACTTTGTCACTCACTCGTACTTAAACAGTGTACAAAGAGAACTAAATTAAGTCAGTAGGTACGTTACTTAATCTAGCACCGTGCAGGTTGAACTGGAGCGAGGCACCGAAGCACGAGGCGGAGCGTTGAGGCAGTCAGTTAATGTGATAAGGCTGCGACTCCGAACCTCTGAACTGAACATGGTAAACAATAACAATGTACCTACTTAACTATATTTTAAATACATATTCAAATAATAATAGGTACAAATTTTAGGATGCCATTACGAAATTAAACTAGTAGTTCCGTGAGAACAGTACACCTCGCCAGCCCTTATAAACCAAACCTAAAAGAAACCACAAAAGTCAACTTTGTAGTTGGAGACAGAAAAAGTACCTACTAAAGTGTCAAAAATTAGTACTTTAAAGCTTAATATTTCGCAAACGGATCCCTAAATCGAAAAATGTTTTTCACACACCCGCGATATTTTTGAAAGACCCATCCAACGATACCCCACACCATGAATATCATGCGGAAAAAAATAATTTTCCATTTTACGTATGCAGTTCTATGAACATAATTTATTTTTTCAACTTTCATAAGTCGATCCACTATTACTCAAAAACTAATAGAACCTACTTAGCCGTAATAGTTTTCCCTGTAACTACGTTATATATGCTACTGCCATGAATTTTTTCACATTTCCAGAAGCAACCGTTTAGCTGGCAGGGGGGGGGGGGGGGGGGACACGTGACTCTAACAAAAATTACCGCTTTAAAGCTTAATATTTCGCCAACGGATCCCTAAATCGAAAAAATGGTATTCACACACCAGCAATATTTTTGAAAGACCTATCCAACGATATCCCACACTATGGGATTCACAAGAAAAAAAAAGTTCACTCCCACTTTGCGAGTATGGTAGGTACTCTAAAAAAAATATTTTTCAAAATTTTATTCTACTCATTTTGTAGGTGTAATTAATTTATACCTATGCCAAATTTTCGTCAAAATCGGTTGAAAAATGCGACCTGTAGAGAATTACAGACAGAAAGACAGAAAAACAGACGGACATTAGCATTTTTGGTCAATCTCGAAACTTAGACGCTTCGCTCGCTTCGCTCGCTCGGTCAATTACATTACAATTAAAATAATGAAATTAGAAACAGAATAACAAGACGAAAAAAAACAGAATTTATAAATGAAAATTATCTACCTATCACAAATTTTATATAGATTCCTTATGTCACTATTTTAACTAAGCATTTCACATGCGCCTTACAACTCCTTGTTTGGTGTAAGGTACCTACCGCAGATTTCCTCAAGATATTTTCCTTCACCGAAGAACCGTGGTAAGATGGTACTTGGTACTTAAGCCGTGGTATTTGGCTTAAAATTTCTGAAAAACTCCTTGGTAGGTAGATACGGACGGACCCGGATTTGAACCCAATAATTGGGGTCAATGCAGTCGTACCTAGTAATAATATTACTATTTTTATACGACTGTATCTAGGTACCTACTGACTACGAGACGGCGATGTTGCATAGTACCTATTCGAAAATTACATTGGCTACCGTAACTGGCCACGAATACAATATTACCAGTAATTTATATATGAGTTGGGAAACATTGTGAATTCTAGACATATTACTTCACATTTAACCTAATTTGTGATCTAAAATGGTCCGCAGGTACTACTTATTTATACTAATTGCGTTGTACTGGCAGTACTGGTTGTAATTAGTATCCATATCTGTGATCCATGTAAAGTGTCTAACAACTTATTTAAAGCAGTGTTAATATTTTAAGAACACAAGTTAAGTAGGTATTTATTATAAATTGCTGTAGGTAGGTAATTAATATTCTGTTTGTTTAATAAATTGAAAGTATGGCATATCTGTTGGTGTTAATGGTTTTTAACCGTAATACGTACCTACCTATATCCAATTGAACTACTGAGAATAGACCATAATTATATTTATTAGTTATCTTTATTAAAATAATTCTGACTAAGTAGGTATATATATTTTTATATAAGTAAGTAAACAAGGAATCTTTCATTTGGGTAATGAACTAAATTACTAAGCTTATAAATTTCCGTCCCCCTATCATTACATTGCGCAATATCGGATACGCATTTGATCTGGAACGAATCAGTTGCCATGGGGCCGTAAACGTCTATCTTCACATGATAAATCGTCTCACTGACCCAAATGTATTCCTCATTGCATCTTGTGAGACAAATAAATGTAATATGAATGTTTATATTTATCCGTAACATTCGTTTATACTGCTACCTACTTACTGAAGTTTAGACACGTTTAGATAGAGCCCGTAGTTAAAAACCAAATCCGCTAGAGCTCCGCTTTTTGTGCGTCTATCTGTCTGTCTGTAGGTATGTTTCTGTCTGTCCGTCTATAACCCGAATACATTAGACCGTTTTGTCAAAATTTAGAGATTTTTAGATGTATTTATTAAGAGCTGACATAATGAACTATTATCTAATCTGTGACATAATCTCACATTAGGCTTTAACATGCCATACGAGTTCAATCAAGCGGACGTAGTAGGTATTTATAGCAACTTCAACGGTCTCCGTTATTTCATTTTAAAGTTTTTCTTTATTATATCCGAAACTGTAAGCACCTTAATAGGTAAAATTATAAGTACATGTTACCTACATATTGTTTTTACCGGAGAGGGTATCCGCGTAAAAGAATACAATGCCATAGCACGCCATAGTTTATAGGTACAAAAAATTAAAAATATTTTATTGCATGTAAGTACACTGAGTACATTCCACTGGGTACATTACACATATATTTTTACTCTGTCTTTATAGGAATTGAGATGGGTGATGGGACTGAATGGACGAACGATGCGTTTTATTGTTCGAATCAATTTCTTGAGTGGAAATTGTTGGAACCACAGCTACATTCAGTATATTGATTAATCGTATACCGGTATACACTTTAATAGGCCCCATCAAGCCTCCAGACTACCTACACATTGCTTAGAAATTGAATTAACTCTACGCGTTTGATTACCTACGTTTTTGATTTACAAACATTTATGGCCAGTTAAAAAATTAACTTGCAATAAAAAGCTCCATTGAACGAAGTGTCGACTGACTAACGGGCCATCTCAGTGAGGCTATAAATCTCAATCTCATTCAGGTTTTATTAGATTTATAGGTACTCGGCCCTTTATTGCTTAAAGCTTACTATATTCTTGAAACTGTTCTTAGATTAGAGGGTGTGAATCAGCAGTTTAGGTAATTATTATTGTTCAACTAATAAACAAGCAGGTACCTATTAAAGCGTCGTCATGGTCGCATCTCGCCATTTGGTCGGAGTGGGAAAACTGTACCGGGGCGGCTGGCCACCTTCAGTGGTGTTCGTCGGGGTCCCTAAAAACGGGCCTGGAATTGGTATTACCGTGGTTTCTCTCCTGCCGCCGCTGTCTTGGTATTTTATTATTATTAAAATAAATAATAAATAAAATAGGTAGCCTTTTATTCAGACTTTTACATGATAATTACAAAAAAGAGTTTACATTGTATTTTGACAATGTCAGATTTTGTTTCGCCGCTGTATGTCCTCCATGGAAATAGTATACAAAACCCATGGAAATAGTATACTATTTCCATGATGTCCTCTGACCATGGAAGTTCCATGCCTCTGACAAAGGCCTCTTCTGACCCAACGCCTCACTGTCTCTTGCCAATTTCGTCCAGGTTTTTCCTGCTACTTTTACGTGGACATCGTCCCATCTCTTGTATTGTCTGCCTCTTCTGCGTTTATTATTATGATAAATATAAATATTATACTTACCTATCTATACGTATTTTTTCAGCAGAAGATCACCGACAACACTCTGCAAATACTGTCTGACTTTTGCAGCGAGCGACTGCAAATTGAAAATTCGATTTTAATGTTATTTTTCGTCCGAGCGGCTCTCAACGTCACTCGATTAGGGAAGTGTTCATTAGATTACGCGATTGCCGTCCAGTTTGTCGAGCAGATTGCACTGACGAACGAAATTCCTGCGAATCCAGCTTTTCAGCGCCTTCGTCCGTCGTCGCCGCCCGCCCTCCTCGCACGCTACTGCTTAATTGAAAATAAACGTTGAAAACAAAATCCCTTGGAAGAGTTTGTGTAATATCCGAATCAAATAATAACAGGCAGCTGGTGGAAACGGCGGCAGCGAAACTATAGAAATCCAATCAAGCGATCATTTCGAATTGAACATTTTGAATTATGTATTCTGTGATTTTGATTTGATTTTTGTTTCGTAGCGACAAAGTACAAATGGGCATTGTCAATAAAGGTCGTTGCCGAGTTGCTTTACTACAAGACTTAACTACCATGTGAACCATGATGATTGTGATGATGTTTGATTGTTGATGATTCGTTATTTGGCTTTGCTCTGGAGACAACTGACACTACGCGGTGTCTGTTGCCACTCGACGCGCCGCACACGGGCCGCACTTGTCACGCTTGCACGCATTCTTTAATGTCTAAATACTTCCGAGACTGCGAACCAAATTATTTTCCAGTTATTATTCAAAATGATTTACTTTATTTATGTACAGATGTAGGTAGGTACGACTTTACTTCGAAGGATAGGGAATCGCTAAAGTTATTTATGGCTGCTCCAGATTTTACTTATTCTAATAAGTTTATATTCATTCAAGTGATCGCAATGCAAATGGAAGGGCAGAATACGAATATGGTATCGATACTATAATATTATGTATTATACAAGTATCGTTTTCATGTATTATTCTATCCACTCGTGTATATCACACATCCCATTATTGTTCTGTAGACATGTTATGGGGTAACTAAATACTTACTGTCATTATGTACTTATTATTCATGATCTATAGTAAGTATATTTCATGATACGTTGTCAACTCATGGTAAGGCGTACAGGTATAGAATGTAGAGTAAACCTGGTATAGTCACAAGTAAGCTGCATATCTAATGTTAAAGTTCTGATGCTCTTTTTCCATCAGGACCTGATGAAAAGTATCGTGATATGTTAGAAGGGTCATACCGCTTTCACCGGGTGTCGCCGCTATTGCTGGCGGACCCGTCACTGTCGGCACATTATCCCTCAAACCCGACCCTTTACGTAAAATAGACGACATATTCCACGGGAACATTTCACACGTTCATCAGTGACTGATCCAAAAAGGGCGACGTCATTTTATAAATTAGCGTCCATTTTCCATGTTCATCTATTATATAAGATTTTGTATATAAATAATAATTTATTAAACACCCCTGCACAAAATATTTTAGTAGCGTTTAGGAAAACACTAGTGTTTTCCCACCTCACTATCCCATCCATATACCTACAACCTATTATAAATGCGAAAATTTGTATGTTTGAGTTTGGATTGGATGTTTGTTGCTCATGTCAACAGCTGAACGGATTTTGATGTAACTTGGTACAGCGATGTAGCTTACATCCTATTAAAACTTAACATAGGATACATGATAACGCGGACGAAGTCGCGAATCCCTTATAGGCTAGGCCAGCTCAAGGTCAAAGTGTTACCACCGACGTGCGGTCGACTGTACCTATTGTAAATCGTTGTACTGATACTATGTTTGAGTAGTAAGCAAATTGATATTTTCGCCATAATACACTTACATAACCTACTACCCAATATCATTTCGGAAAAATAAATAGGTATGTTAACTATTCAACGTTAACGGTAACCTTCTTACCATGTAAGCCCGTCGGACATTCGCTCGGCTTGAAACACAATGATCTCCTTAAAGTTTTAGAGCTAGCTTTTCATTCCCCATGATTGCTCTGTCTCTGGAAGCATCGTTAAATTCCTCCAAACGTCGGAGAAATAGGTTACCTAAAACATATACGATAATAATAATAAAAGCGTAAATGTTTAGTCTACGGCGTATTCGCATAGCAAAACAAAATTGTTAATAGTTAAAAAAATACCTACCTTACCTATACTCGATCGAATCGATATGTCCAATGGATCATAATAGGCTCCTATCATAATAGGTATCTTCCTCTATTTCTCGCGAAGCAAACAGCTCTAATATGTCCTTAGGGTATACATTAGCTAGCCTATGTATACTCTAAGATGATGTCCTACTTATGATGTATTTCGTGTAGATGTTTGTAAGTTCGTTGTAGGTACCAACATGTTTAACAAGTCTGTAACAAACTTTACCAAAGATACTGAGTAACGAACTTGAGCAATTTAGCGGCTTTCTCCTATTAGCTTCTGGTATAATAACTCCCAAAAGACCATTATCCTATACATTCATAATGAACTTCACAAACAGCTCGACTTATAGGCCGAATCCATTTCAAGCCGAGTTTCAAGTTATCCCAATATAGATCTTTGTTTTGCAAGTGTGCAGACTCTGCCAAGAGGCAGATGCAACACAATTGCACCTTATGTGCGAGTGTGGCCCACTGATGCGTAAAAGTAACGCACTGCTGGGCAACTACTCACTTCAACCCTGATAAAGCGTACAGCAAACCAGTGTCAAAAGCGTGCTGAAGTTGCTATAGTAAGGCGGTGATCCCAATATACTTCTTAGATCAGCAAGCAATGGTCGCAGTGATACAAAGCTGGGTAAGCCTAGAAAGAGCCCCATCACAAATAATAATACCAGAGCGGCCTCCCCGCGGCTTTGTCCGCGTTCAAACATCCAAACTGTCTCATTTTACATAATGGGATCTGATGGGTTATTAAGAGTTGGTGTAGTTGTGTATGAATTATTTTTTCAACATAAAAATTGACACATTCAAGCTGTAGAACATTTTAAACTTAAAATACATCCACATTAACTACAAAATAAAGTGGCTACCACTTGATTGATATAAGTAGGTCGTAGAGCATGGTCCTTCTATTGACTTGACTGGCCTGTTGGCTTAGTTGGTACTGACCCTGTCTGTCTTCTACGCCGAAGGTCGTGGGTTCGATTCCCACCCGGGACCAACATTTCTGTGATGAGCAAGGTCGGGCGACAATTTATCTATTGGTTTTTGGACTCTGGGTGTTTGTGTAGTATGTATTTAAGTATTTATTTAAAAGATAAATACGCATGTATAACAGTTGTTGAGTACACATAGGACAAGCTTCGGCTTAATTTGGGACTAAACAGCCGTGTGTGAATTTGTCCAAAAGCATTTTTTTATATCGGCGTGTTGGAATATAGGGCCCACTGAAGCGAGATAAATGACAACAGCAACTCGGCGAACAACGGGGCGCCAGAGCTCAAGACTGACAATTAGTGTAGTACAACGGGAGTACAACCCTCAGACGGCCCTCAGCTCCGCGGGCTCCACCAGAACGAGACAAACGTGACAGAAATACCTTCACTGGACTCTAACAAAATACTCACACTTGCTGAAATCACCACCGTTTTTAGGTGAGAACCCGAAAAAATAAAAATAATAGGGCACTTTTAAAGGTAGGTAAATCAGTGTCCCTCAGTCCTTTATTAATTAACATAAAAGGAACAAAGACGCAAATTGAAAGACCGCTCCGTATTGCCATTGTCCTTTAATATAAACACAAGGAACAAAAATGTTTGATCTGGAACAATGTTCTATTGTCAGACTATGCATTTTAATCAGTGTCTTGGGTTGGGACCGCACGATAATTTAGCTTTGGGGGAAGCCAAATAAAATAAATTTCGTTCCCTCAAATTCAAAATTTTCCTCCTAACTTAAGTCATACACAACACTTTTATAGCTAAAGTAGGCTATATACCTACTATACCTACCTAGTATACCTACCTATGTAGTTGTTTAATCTACGCTATTTCCGTATCAAACTATGAATATTTCAGCAGAACTATACGAGTCAAGCAACAGAAGACTCAGCCCGGCAAGAAGGATGCTGCTAAATCGGGAAAATTGAGAACTTAGGTACTTAATTGGACAGCAACAATGTTGTGCTGTCAAACTATCGGATTAATTCCTCTGTGCTATCGGACGCCCCGCGGCTTCGTCCGTACTACTTGTCACCCGGATGATATGTATTTTATTTTGTTATTGCATAGCTTTTCTATGTACGTAGGTACATTCCATTTAACATTTTTGTCAATTTGAATTCCTAGGAGTTTCCTGCCCGACGTTATAGGAATATTTGTTAGACTACACTATTTTTTGACATTTTATATGTAGCTAGTGTAGGTACCTAAGTATAGTTACAATAATTGCATACAGTTTTTATAGCAGGTTGAAGCAGGACGTTATGACCAGCAATAAAATTGTCATTTTATTGTATTTCACAAGCTTCCCGCGCAGCCCTGCCGAAGAATCAGCTAACAATAAAAACCCCACTACCTACATATTAGAATCTAAACTGAAACCTGTCATTAGTAGAGTGAAGTGATGGATGATCATTGGTAGTACCTGTTATTAAAGTCATTTTCTCGTCACAATATTGAATTTTTACACATAATTTTATTCTAACCGTTATGTAATTTTGCAAAAGATAGGATATCGTCTAGGTACGTGTACCTACCTTGAGAAAGGATCAGAGAAGCCATTTCACGCGCGATCGCGCGCAATCATACTCCTATCATGAAATGTTACTGCAAAATATGAGAGAGCTCTTATTTATATTTCTTACAAATATAAATCTACTTAGGTATAGGTACATAATATTACATGTAAAATATTTATAAATTACCTACCTACCCGAACCAACCGGTTTACCAACAGAAACCCAGGTCTATGGCCTGGTTCTTAATTCCTCCATGGTATACTTACAAAATCAATTAAACATAACTTTGAGTAAAAAAATTATAGGTTGGTACTTACATGGTATTCGTGTTCCAGGTCCAGGGACTAAATGTAACAAATATTTTGTTAAAATCTATCGGCATGGGTATGATAATTTGATAAGCCCAAATATTTAAATAAATTGTTGCACGGTTGTTATTAAATCTCGGTAACGCATCGCGTTCGCGTCTTGCCTGAAAAAATAATCCATTCCGCTCGCAAAATTGCCGAGAATCAAATTTTGTGAAAAAATCTTGTTACGACGCTCTCGTATTAATGCATGCAGATACAGCCATATGCTGTGGGATTAAGTAATTTCTACGTTCGTAGCGTGAAACCACATAACGCCATTGTAACCATATTTTACGAGATTATTTTTTTATACCATTGTCACTCTAAAAAGAGCATTTTGTTCCTCGAAAACAGTTTTGAATTTGGAACAACACGAATTTTGTGTACAAAAAATGAATGAAACGTACTGAAAGTACCACTGGCTGTATAGAGAGCTATTATGATCTAATTTCACCATATAGCTAAAATCTCTTTGGTGGGCCCGCGAATTCGAACCTTCCTGAATTATGTTGACAGTTCAACTTTCAGACTCAACTTTCAGGTAGGTATACTCTACATACCACTAAATACAAACACGGAAGGTTGAAAATGACTGGTGATAAGTAAGTAGTTAGTACTTGCGTAAACTTCTATTTATATCTAGAGTCTAGACCTAAACATGCCCAAACGCCCAAACCTATCTCTGTTGTTTGTCCAGACGGTGTTGTTCGCTATAAATACCTACGCAATAAGCTAGTTAAAAGCGCTTTTCCCCCCTCCCGGGCCAACCAGGTGGGATGCCGCTACCAAGCCGCTACCACAAAATATTTAATAGTAGTACCGCTACGTACTGCCTATTTGGACAAATAAAATGGCACCTCTGTAAAATAAAAAGACCTATAAAAACAGCATAACTACAATGTAGTGAGTGATCCGTTCAGAGGGGCAATCTTTAAGTACTTACGTATCTAAGCCTGCCTATGCCCCAGATTTGAATTAGGTATGTACTTACCTATTTGTCCATACTGGTTATATATAATCCTCTGTGATACTGGGCAACATTCGTTCTAAGCCTTTTGGACAGGTTTTGGAAGATTGGAAAAAAATTTGACTCTCCTACAAAACGGATAATATAAAATTACGAAAGGCCTACTTCAAAATTATGAAGATTCCCTGCAAATGAGCATAATTTCTTGGGGTACCCGTAAATCTGAGTTGATATGGTCTTCACATTCAGTGATGCCTTTTATCATCCTATTACAATCTAATACCACCTAAAATAACTCATATCTTAAATAAGAGGATATAATATATTAAATATTGAAATACGTAGGACCTTCATCATTAGCCGGAAGACGTCCACTGTTAGACAAAGGCCTAGATATTTAGCGACCAGTCCTGCTGTTCGTGGTTGGCGCTTATCATCCAGTTAGTTCCTGCGACTTTGACCAATCGTCGGTCCGTCATATGAGTCGGGGAGGTCTGATGAGTATACGTATTTATTTACATGGTTGCCACTCGCTCGAGAACCTTTCTGTCCCAAAGGCCGTCTGTTCTGCGAGCGATGCCCATTGACACCTATCCTTGGTAGGTAATTCCTAAGGTCAGAATACAAAATGAATTTTGAATTTTTGCTATTAATACCGCGCGCGCTCCTAGCGGCATAATTTTATAGCTAGCTGCATAAAAGATGAACCTGTCAAATTAGTACTGAAAAGTTTAACATTTCGGCCACTATTAGCGCTACGGAAAATAATCAAATCAAATTAAAATGTGAAAAGTTAGACTAGGCTGTATAGATATACATACCTTTGCTGCATTCAGCCAAGATAAGTGAAAAAAATAAAACGGCTTTTTGGCGGGATTTTGTCAGAGATGATTGTCGTTTTTGTTTAGTTTTCTAAAAAATGTATATTGTAGGTTTTGGTGTATATTTGTGATAGTTTTATATGCAACAAGTGCCTATTAAAATGTATATTGTGCGGGATAGTTTAATAAAAGCGTGTAACGACTCTACCGGATCATTCCAAAATGTCCCTTGTTATTCTTCATTTAAACCTACTATCGGTGTAATGCGGACATGAACCTGCAGTGTGGAGAACCGAATGGCACTAGTTGTGCCCTCGTGGAGGCCGTGCTGCGGTTTAATTGAAAATCGCCGGGTAACTTTAGTCGTGCTCTGTTTTTGTAGAGGCCGTGCTGTAACAGCCGAAATAATAATTTAAATAAGGCAGGGCTGTATGGACGAAGCTTCCCTTGCCCGTCCTCAATAGAGGACAAATCAACAAAAAAAAAAACCAAAAAATTTGACAGTTCGCAGCTGTGCGTTACATTGTTTCTGTTATGGATTTTTGGATTGTGGAAGTGTAGTTATTGTGGAAAAAATTAATTCATGAAGTAGGATTATGGAATTCCTATAAATTTTAAGCATCCTCTTTGCTTCGCGGACGTTTTACATCATGATCACGGTAACTGCCTTTGTTTTTATACCATTATGAAGTATCCATAAAATGCACGACCAAAAGTTTGGTTTGTATACTAATTAAGCGCTTAGTAAAACAAATTTATGTTACCGTCACAATTATATCAAATCTGCAGGAATATGATTAATATTGTGTATTACGTTGATAATCAATGTAACCTGTTGACATTTTTCAATATGGCATATTCCGGTCATTTTGATAAAGAAGTACTCCTAGGTAGGTAGCAACAAGAAAATAATATCACCCGTAAACTTTGTATTTGGTTACCGTCTTCATCTGAGAAAATACGAACTTTTATTGTTTCTATGTTATTTATTACATAAGACTGGGAGTGGGCTATATCACAAACATAGATACCTAGTAACCTCTGAACATTAGTTTAACTACCTATACCATCCTATACCATTAGTAGATATGTTTCCTCTCAATCAAAGAAGTGGAACCAGTCTTAACTCCCGCAGTTTCCATTACAGCATACTACCTACAAGTGAAGTAGAGTAGATAGTTGGGTTGAAAAAACAGTGGGTACCTATCTAAAAGTCAAGCTTGCCTGTTTTCTTTTTTTTTCCTATCCAATCAATCTATTACTTCTATATTTATTTTACCATTGTAAAATAAATTGATTTTTATCTATTCAATGTACAATAATCTTTTGATATTTTTCAGATTCAATGTACATATTTTGATGAAATAATCATTTAACTGGGTAATATTATTTATTCTTTTTATTATACGACTGTAACCAGAATCTTTAGAGTGGGAAACTATAGCTATTGTCATCAATACTGTGTTCCTATTAATTGTATTCCAAAAAACATAACCAAGTCTAACCTAACCTAAAGCAAACTTAACCTAAACTAACCTGACCAAGCCCATGTACACAATGCTTGATTACTCATAGAGCAATGATGATGGCTTCTTTATGTAGGAGAAAGTTGTCAAGTACCAACATAAATTTAACTTTTAGGGATAATGGACCCAGACAATGAGTGGGTGCTTGTAAAGAATGAGCCAATTGATGAAACGAAGACAGTGTCCAACATTGCCCGAAGCTGGCAATGGAGGGAGAGAGGCATCGACCCGCCGCACCACCCCACCAACAAGACTGTGCTCGAAAACATGGCGGAGGATATACTTGTGCAGAAATCTCTTAACATAAGAGTAAGTTCATTTAACTTTAATTAGTTCCAAATACCTTTTTAAAGAGTACTTTTGATACTAAGATGTGATTTTTAATTTTTAGTGCTGTGATTTACCTGGATATCCTAGATCAACATTTTTAATGGTGTTCAGTCCTGATGGGTATGTTATTAGTTACCTACTTTTATTTGTCATGGTGTGTAATTTTTGTTTACTCCTGGTTTTGTAAAAATGGATACTTTTATAGTCTTTTTGTCTGTCTTGTCTAACGAATAACGCAAAACTACTGATCAGATTCATGTATGTAAAATCGCCCAAAAATGATGGAAGTTGTAGGAAACAATATTTATTTACCTAGATATTTAAAGAAAACAAAAAAAAATTTGATTGACTGAACCCACATATTGTGGAGGAGGCCATACAGTATAGTGACTTTTTATAATGTTCCAGTACCAAGGTTGCATCAACCCATGGGAATCACAATGTCTATGTATCAGAATTAGCAAGTGGAAAACATGTACGGATATTGAAGGGGCATCCCCGAACACCATGGTGCATTGCCTTCCATCCTTCACATCCACAACTGATAGGATCTGGCTGTCTTGGAGGCCAAGTCCGTGTTTGGGATATTTCTAGTGTGAGTATGTCCGTTGAATACGATGATTTTACGAAACTTTATAAAACCTGGAATGCTATAAGCTTCACAGCAGTGCTAGGCAGATATATTGCGGAATATATAATGACAAATGTATCTGGAGGGAAAGTATCCTAAATATTAACAGTACCAAATAATACCCATCCTATATAAATTTCGTTTTATTATATCTTTTTTCTCAATTACATATTAAATTTTTTTTTAGGGTGGCAGCGAAGTGTGGAATGTACGCAACGAGACAGTGATCGCGTCTATAGCTTTTCACCCAAGAGAGCAGTTGCTAGTGATTGCAACATATAATGAACTCTATTTCTGGGATTGGAGCCAACCTGCACCTTTCACCAGAGTTTCAACTAACAACATTAACGAAAAAGTTCGGTATGTGTTAGCGAGATAGATTCCTATTAGAGTAATCTTCTCATTCCATAGCATCAGTTCATTTATTGGTAGTATTAAATGTAAATACAAAATCCTTTTTTGCTGATTAAATTTTTACACAAGGTACTTAAAAGTTATGGCACTTCCTGCTGACACGTAGGCCTCCTCCAGCTTCCTCCACTCGGTCCTGTCCTTGGCCACCCTGAGCCAGAGTGTTCCAGCTACCGTCTTTTAGTCATCTGACCACCTTTTGAACTGTCTTCCGCGTTTTCTTTTGGTATTAAACCTGGGTGTCCATTCAGTAATCTTCCCTGTCCTTTTCTCTTTTGTTTCTCTTATTATGTGGCCCGCCCATCGCCATTTTAGTTTAGTTTTAAGTACAACATCTTTAACCCTCCAGTATTAAGTGTACAAGTCATTAAATTGATACACAATAATTTAAAAAAGTTAATAGTGCTCTGTCCGCTTTGATGAAGAACCAGAATGTGTCGAAAGGCTGTGAAGGTAACAACTTTATTATATGAAGCCTGGTTTTGCTAGAAGACTGAAAGTAAGATGAATGCTATAGAAACGAACTAAACTGTGTGGCGTTACCTTGGTCGACCGAATACGCAACGAAAAGATATGCAGTATGGCTGGACTGCATGAGAGTGTCATCATAATTAAGGCTCGGAATTTTGGACATGTTGAGTACATGAGTTATGAACGAATGACGTCACAAATATATCGGGGAAGGTGATTAGTAATAGGGGCCGGGGACGTCCGACATACCAGGATTAGATAGAGCGGTTCTCACAGACGGACACTTGAAGAGCACTCGCGTACCGCGACGAACGCGTGTGGAGAGAATAACGAGACTAAGCGATCAAAAGATGTGTGTCAGGATCGCTATACTTGACGCTCCGATCTTTCTGCCTGCCCCGTCAGGGACATAAATTAAAATGTTTTCTTTTGAAGTTTTTTTTTCTCCTAAGCAAAAACTCTCAATTTTCCCAATTCATTATTATATATGACACTTTACTGTTATCTACCTGTGAAAATGGCCAAACGTGTCTCATAACATAACAACACCATGCTATCTAAATGAGATAATGTTTCGTGTAGTGAAATATTTTGAATATTGCAGGTATGTAGCATTTGATGCCCTGGGCTACAAATTGATAACAGGAATTTCTCTATGCGCAAATTTTGCACCAAGTAATTCAATATTACAACAAAACCCAATGATGGGACCAACAACCCTTCAAAGTAACAGTAGAAGAGATGACGCAGAAGATAATTCCGGTAACAACCGACCCCAAGATAGTTCTGGAACGGCGCAAGACATGATTGTAAACTCGTACCAAAATCTGGTGCAGCGATATGACAGTTTGGTCAGAAATTATCAAAGATTATTTATGGTTCGACATCGACTCACTAACACACCGCCACCGCCAAGCACTGTAAGTTATAAATGAGCATTGTCATGAAATACCCATAAACAGATAACCATATTTTTGTACTTAAATGCTTTTACTATTTAGAATAAAATTAGTGCTCAGTTCACATTGGACCACTATGAAGGGAAACCAGAGGTTATTGCAGTTTGTAGTTTTGAATTTGATTTGGTTTCAGATTGATAGAGGCACTGACCCTATGGAGACGGATATCTCGCCCGGATCATCGGGTGCGTCCGGCATAACCGGCCTCTCCGGTTGGTCGCGTAGACCTCGTCCATCCACGTCCACCGCTCAACACGACGACGGTTAGTAGCAAAAGTATTCTTAGTTGGCAACTGGTTACGGATAAGGAAAAGTCGCAACTGCGATGGCGGCCGAAAGGACTTTATTATGAAATTTTAAAATGTTTTGTATTTTATATATATGTATTTTATTTCTACAATTTGGAGCTCAAGCCTTGGTGATCTCATCAGGTGCCATTGTAAATGTAATTATGTAATTTTTATTATTAAGTGCGTCGGTGGCGTAGTGGGGAAGACGCGGCCTGCCTGTCACGTCGTGAGTTCGATACCCGGTCGTGCCATGTACCAATGGGTTTTCTGGCAAGCTATGTACATTTACTGGCTGCTCTCAAATGGTAGAGGAAAACATCGTGTGTGAGGGATACGCCGAACCTGAATACGCCGAAGAAGGTATACTTAGGGGCTTCTGAAGTCCACCAACCAGCACTGGGTCAGCGTGGTGGACTATGGTCCGTCATTGAGAGCGTATAGGGTGGTATAGGCCTGAACAGTGAGGACATTTTAATATACAAATTATTATTATGAGCCTGATGTGTTCCACTGCTGGGCAGAGGCCTCCCCCCACGCCAGGATGGAGTGGAGGATTGCAATTAGGTATACCTAATTTTAAATTGCACAATTTTAATAATGAAAACAAATTTAATATTATAACAGTTAACGCTGTACAAGCCATAAAACTATTTTCTGTGCAATTTATGTTTTGACTGTGGCAACACAGCCTCTTCCTTTTAAAATGCTACACACGTATGTGATTTATAAAACAATAAATTTTAAATACTTCAATTACAGTGATTACATTATAAATTATAAACTTTCAAGTCTTTACAACGCCCAGCTTCGTTTTTTATACTAACCTTTTTGGTGAGTTACATACATAAATATATCTGATCACGCTTTGTCTCTGATGGGGTAGGCAGAAAGAACTTTTTGTGAATTATTTACCAAAAATTAAAAATAGTGGACTAATATTTATTATATTTTGTTACTATTTGAACAGCAAGTCCAGGCCCCAGTACATCGCGCCAACAAAACGGCGGGACCGCCACCGCCACCGCCGCCGGCCCTGCCACTGCCGCCGCCACAGCCGCCGCCCCTGCCACTGCCACCGCCGCCTCAGGCGACAGTGGGGATGGCGAGAGCAGCAGCAGCCGCTTGCTGAATCTCGACGTTTTATCATTTGACAGCAATCCTTCAAGGTAAAATAAGATTTATCTTGCCACGTAAATTTTTTGCCATCCTTTTTAACAATTAATAATTTTAATTGTAGTTTTAAATCCTTAGAAACATAAATAATTATTATTTACCTAGTATTCGTTACCATAACTGATGATTTAATTACCTTTTTTTCAGAAGTCAAGATTCATCACAACAAGAACATTCCATATTTGGATCTAGATCTTCAGCTTTTCAACCTCTAACTGAAGGAAGGTCTTTTAGGACAGTGGACCAAAATGAGCGCACCACTAGATTGTTGCCAAATCCTTTCTCTTCCAGTACTGCACGACCCAATAGAGCCACTTTCACTGAAAGCCTCCAGCAGATGGCAGAGAATACAGCGAATACATCACGCACCAGTATTTTCACATCATCTAGACCAGAGCCATCTCTAGGCCGCAATTTCTTGCAGCGCCGTCGAAACTCTTCCCCTGCTCGCCATATACAGAACGTTACGCGAATTCTTAACTTGCCATTATTTTCCGACGATTTAGCTCCGACCACAACGGGACGCGCTTCGAATGCTGAACCAAATACAGCATCACGACAGAACGCACCTTCGACATCGGGCACGAGCGCGTCTCGAAGACCTACAATGATCAACTCGTCCACACAAATGAGCCCCGTTTCGGGATCTTCCGTCGACGCGCAAACTATAAACGAAAGTCTAGATTTGATACGCGATATTCTCAGAGATTCCGGCACAAGGTTATTGAACTTGATCACAAATATGTCTCTATCGACATTAGCTAACGTAGAACGCAGCATACCAAGGCGAGGGGGCGGGTCCCGCGCACAATCTGACGACAGCGAGAGCAGTGGTCTATCACGGGGTGGTGCACCGCGTGTCCGCCTCTTTAGCACGAGCATGCGTCGTGACCTATTATCTTCCAGCTCGGACTCTGACAGCGATCAGTCTCTCGAAGTCAATATTTTCAGGACGAGAAACTCTACGTTTCGAGAAAACGAGCAAAGAGATGCCGAACGTCCCGCAGCTACCACTACCTCTGAGAGACAAGCACAACCTACCGATAGAATGGTGTTTGAATTAAATGACGAAGCCAGAAACGAAGGGACCGCCGGCGATACTGGTGGTATTAATGTTTCTATGTCAAGTAGTAGGTTCCGAGTACGAACGCAAAGTAATTCAGGGGGCGAGGACACCGGCGCAACGAGCAGAGGAGGCGGAGAAAACGCAGAGAGTAGGCCACAGAATGATTCCGACTTTAACCCACCTTCAACGAGCAGAGATAACTTCTGGACAAGGGGCAACGTAATCCCACCAGAAGACGCTTACCGAAGAGTGAAAGGCGGCGTGAATGCATTGCAGAAACATACACTGCAACTGACGAATTTGTGGTTGCGTGGTACTCGCACGTCGATGCGTGAACTACGCAACATGTGGGAAACGTTGCGGCGGCGAATCCTGATGCTACATAGAGAAACCGGGCGGCAGGACTTACCGAGCTATTACAGCAGATCATTACTAGAGAGATGCATGATGTTGACTGAAATGAACGACGGCTCTCGCACAACTAATAGAACAACAAGGAATGTTCAAAGAAGTGAAGGAAGTGAAAGAAACACGGAAGATAGGCGAGATGGAAATTCTGAGAATACTGGGAATGGTAATCAAAATGGACTAAATACATCCACAGATAGTGTGAATGATAGTAGACCGACGCCGCCAAGTCGTCAGGCACGTTCCTCTTCCAGTGTTAGATCTACGCCATCACTTAGAAGGCGACTACAGTCAAGATGGCGGCCGGAAGATGAATTGCGGAGAAGGTCCCGAAATCCCACTTCCAACCGACTTTCCCCAAGATACGCCACTAGATCCCGCAGGGAATTCGCACGAGCAATAGAAATTAGCGCCACTAGACACGAGATACGCATGCGTGCTATGCAAGTGCTCTCGATAATGTTCAATATGATGATGATGTGCCTCGAGGAGCGAGGTCTCAGTCAACTCATCATCAACATGTTACGGACCCTTAAAAAAGCATTGGCACTGACATGTTTAATGCTAATGATGACTAGAAACTCCGGACGCTCGGGTAACAATCCCTCGTCTTCCGCATCCCGCATGGAATCTCTGAATGTCGTTCGTATTCAGAATGCGGACCATTCAGGACCAATTAACGTCGACGGTCCAGATGAACCGGCCTCCCCGGCTTACTCTCCTGCTAGATCCAACGAATCGGTAGACAATCAGAAGAAAAAGCAAACTGAAAGTAAATTGATTGGAAGTGATAAACCATCCACTTCGGTATCTGCAACTGCACAAAATATTACCCAAGAAGATTCACCTCCGCTGTCAACAAGTAACATTATTACACAAAGATGGAGCAACCGCCTTGCGGTTCAAATTGCCGAAGCTAATAGAAATAATTCAGCGACCGCGAGAAATAGAAGGGAATTATATTTGGAAAGTAGGCGTTTGAAAGCATTGCATAGAACGAACCCAACTGCCCATCCGCTTATAAAAAAGAGACTTCCTCCTGTTTCCACACACAGAATCCCTGCGCTGCGTAGTTTTCCGAGTAGAATTAACTTGACAAGATTCTCGACTCCTAGGAATGAACCCCGAAATGAGGAACCTGTCGCAGGACCGTCTACGAGCTCCGCTGCACCGGCCGATGATTTAAATCAGGAGTCCCCGAGGGATGAAATGTTGAACGAATTCGAACAGAGGGTTAATTTAATTCGATTAGCTCACTTACAAGCGGTGAGACTGAGGAACGCCGCTCGGACCAGATTCAGACGGTTGCAAACTATTCGTCTGTACACTCCTTCATCAGTGCGCGAAATGTTTGATCTCAATTCATATAATCCGGACAATCCGCCAGGCAGCGAATCCTCGTCGCAGAACGGTCCCGAACTAGGAAACCGTCGCTCGTTTGCTACGTATCGACCTCATATTCTGACGCCTCGCAGCGAAGCAGGCGTGCGGCCCCAGGAGGAGCCCAGCCACTTTCACGCGGTTCTGAACAACGTGGCGATGCCGCTGATGCAGGTCAACGACCTGCCCGCCACCGCCGAGTCCCAGGCGACTCAACCGCAGAGACTTCCCAGAATACACGAGTATCTGCAACCGATAATATTAGCTCAGGTTTGTTGCAATTTCCCTCTTAATAAATTTTAACTGTTAATAACTTTATAATTGAAAACTGAAACTTAATTGTTACAGAATGCAATGGTAGTGGATGAAGAAGCGAATAGTGCAGAGGGTAATGGGGGCGGTGGGGGCGGGGGCGGCGGTGGCGCTGGCGGCACGGGTCCGCGCCGCGTCAACGTTGGCATGGCCGGCATGGCGGGGCTGCTGGACGCAGGGTTCATCTCCGAGACGCTGCCGGCGCCCTCCCACCGCGTGCAGGCCTGGGACTTCACCACAGGAGACACGCCAGACATCGCTGACAGTTAGTCCTGTTCATTCATCTCGTAAAATAATGAAAGGCATCATCTACCAATCATTTTAGTTTGTAGTACCTTTTGCCCGCGACTTCGTCTGCGTGAATGTCGCATTGACTTGTCTACTTCACGCTAAGTTGATTGCGACTTGTTGTTAATGAAGTTGTGGTTCGTATGTCAATTAATGGGGGAAGCTATGTCCAGCAGTGGACGTCTAAGTGCTGATGATGATGATGAAACCTATGTATCAATGACAAGTATTTGATCTGAATATTTTTATTATCCATACAGTTTTTAACATCCTTTTCCCTTTAGGGAAGGAATTTAAATACATAATTCAAGTACACTAGATTTTAAGTCTGACCACATACATGCTTTCAAACAAACAAAAACGTTTAAAGCGGACCGGTAGTTTTACGCGTGATGCGCATCACGCGCAATCAGATCAAAAAAATGTTTTGGGCTCAGATAAGCATAACTAAGTATAATGTTTTTTCTTCTTCAATGTACAGAAATACTACCTTACTACAGTTGCTGGTTTATAATATGGTACTTATAGATTCATTTTAAAATCGATTTCAGCTAAACTAAATGTATTGCGATTTTGAACATTCATCCTTTATTTTACGATTAGGTACGAAAAACGTGGTAGTTCAGAGGTGCAGGATACATAACGATGCCAGTATCGACATATCCAAAGACGGGAGACTACTCGTGGCGCTGCTTCCAGTGCAGCGCTTGAGGAACACTCACCATTGGTTGGGTAAGTAAAGTGCGAATAAGTATTTTGGCTTGGTATTCCAAATTGTGTAAAATACTATAAAGTGCACATTCAATATCAAACCGATCGCGGGACCCAGCTGGATGAGGTTAGCGCGGGACCGGTCGTTGTGGATCCCTGGGGGAGGCCTTTGTCCAGCAGTGGACGTCTTTCGGCTGATATGATGATTTTGTATTTAATGGATATTCCTATAGCCTATAACAATATAGGCTTTAAATCCGACGTACCACAGACTCTGATCTATTTAAAACAAGCCTGAGACTCTATTTAATTGAGAAAGCATTCTGCTGCATGGAGGAATATATTATTCATAATAACTTAACGGTAACTAGCCGTGTGTATGGGAATGATAGGAAAATTCTTTATTAATTGCGTATTATATTATTGTTTATTATCAACAAATTGTAAGTGATAGATATGCGTAATAATTTGTAACCTTTCGTTCTCGACTATTGAATGCTGTAAGGCAGATCACAGATGCTGCTTCCAGACGGCTCATCTGATCAGTTGGATATCTATAGCGAAAAGTCCTCCATCGGCCTTGGTTGAAGGGCTCTTTTGAAGAGCTCTTTCTCTTTTTGAAGGACCCCATATCGTAGCGCTGTGGAAAAGCGTCAGAGGGAAAGTCATTCCACATTTTGCACGTGCGCAGCAAAAAAGAACGCGAAAAGCGCACAGTGCTGGTCCGCCAGGGATCTATGTAATGTGGGTGAACCGTATTCTAATTATTTCTAATTAACCGTCCACCTATGTATGTTGGACAGGCGTGTACTCGCTGGAGTGGGGGCGGCTGGGGCAGTGCGTGCACACGGCGGCGCTGGAGCAGAGCGCGGTGTCCGTGGCGCTGTCGCCGACCGCGCGGCACCTCGCCGTGGGGCTCGGCTCGCGCCGGTTCACCACCACGCCGCACGCCAGGAACAACGTGTTCGCGCTGCTATACAAGCTCGATCCCCTCGGTGAGTACTTTACACCGCTCTACTGGCAATAGGCATGATGACAGGAACTTAAAAACACTAAAATTATGTATCTAACTAATGAAACCTGAGTCATGGGTTACAAAACATGTATTTTTATTATTATTATGTGTGAGCGAGATCGATAATTGTTTTAATAAAATTAAACAACAGGAAATTACGTCACGTTTGCATAAACAAACGTCAAACGAACACGACAACTATTCGACGTGACGTCACAAGCGACGCCATGACAACGGAAGCCTTTTGGAGTGAATTTTGAATTTGAAAATTAAAATGTAATTTTTTTCTACTAAACCTTTATTTTTGCAGAAATATTATAACCGTTGTGAATAGTATTAATTTATTGGGTGTTTTTACCTTTATGGGTAAAATTAGGGGAGGTATGATCGGTTTTATTTTTGTATATATTTATTATTATGTTTGTTAATGGTATGGTTTTTTTTTCAGAGACTTTAGGGCGAACTGGAATATCGCCGATCAAGGAGTTAGAGCAGAACTGGGAGCACGGGTTCACGAGCCTCAACTGCCTGCGCTGGGCGCCGCAGCCCGGCCAGGGGCTCGTGTACGCCAACAACACGGGACAGCTCATCGTCATGAGCTAAGCGCGCCAGCCATCCTGCGGCTGTTCAAATTTGGATGGTCTTTTTAAAATTTGAATTGAAAATAAAAAAAATCGTGATACCTAATGCTGAACTATTTTTAATGTATGCTAACATATAATAAATTCTTTTGGCAAAATATTTTATGACGTTTCGGCATACATTGGAATTGTTGTCCAATTTCACGGATAAGGTTTTCCTTGAGGCGCGGAACTCTTTGAGGATTAACTTTTGGATTAACTTAAGGATTGTATGTTGGTTTACATTAAAATTATTTCAATTATCACGATTTTTTATTATTTTCAATTCAAATTTTAAAAAGACAATCTAAATTTGAACACCCACTACATACACGTCAGTATACATACTATCTTCCCCGGTTCTGTACCCCTACCATGATCGATACTCGCTAACGACTACGTAAATACTTAATAGTGCTGTCTCTTTTCGACTCATTACGAAAGAGACAGAGAGACTAGTTTTTACGTATAGTCGCTAGCGAGTATTGACGTTGTCAACTCATGGTAGAGGTACTGGTACAATTTTCCAAACAGATTTGCGATAATTACCTGCATATTTTTCGTTTGTTTTCTTTTGTAATAAGAAAACTGTCGATCTCATTCGCACTAATGTATTTTATCTCATCATCATACGACTAGCAATGTCTTGGTGTGTACTTGTTTAGTTTGATTCAAAATACCGTATTACACGTAATTTACTGCCGACACTTGTATCCTGACTAATAAACAAATTACATAGTTTTTCTACTTTCTTACAATTACGTGTATACCTACTAACTGCCACTAACTGACTTAACAAAATCCATATAGCGTAAGGGAGAATTTCAAGTTTTCTATTACGAAAGAATAGAATATAGTTAATTAAGGCATGTGGCAAATAATGTTGTAAATAATTTAAGAAAACAATGTAAAGTGTCGTAGCATTTACGATGGGGTGTTCCAAAGGTATAAAAGTGTACTCTGAATAAATACAGGACTTGTTTGAAATGTTCCGCCTTAGGGTCGGGGCAGACCAAGCGGAAAATTGCCCGCGCACTTTTTGACGTCATTGTCAAATGAACATGTCACAGCCTAAAGAACAAAATCGTATGAATGACCACGAGCGCGAGGCGACGCCGACGTGCAGAAGTCAGTATACGATTAGGCTATAGTGATATGGTTCATTTGACAATGACGTCAAAAAGTGCGCGGGGAATTTTCCGCTTGGTCTGTGCAGTCCTTTACATTCAACTTGGCTGAAAAAGCTCGAGGTAAAATCAAATTAAGTTCGATATTTGGACTAGGAATTTAGGACTAGGGACTATTTGGTAGTAGGAACACTCCCAAACAGCTTTCGCTTATGTACCTTTTAAGACATTTCTCCGCTTCTTTATGCGCATTCGCAAAGAACTATATTAGAATAGAAATATTAATACTAATGAATAATAACTAATAAAATATTAGATAATAAATGTTTTATTGATACTGATCTCGTTTAAAATCGAAGTCTTTAGCAAAATTATGATGATAATATTGTTTGGTAAATTTACAAGTTGCATACAAAAGAAGGAAGTTCTTTTTAGTATTGAATCTCCTTTTTATTTTATCAATATAAACTTATAATACCTACGATGTTTCTATATTGCACGAACACTCCAAATACTCATTTGTAAGGAACATAAGTGCTGTAACTGTCAAGTAGTCCCCGTAGAGTTTAATGGCGGCTGTGTGAAGTTAGCTGATTTCTGAGCGAATAACTAATGTTAGGTGTCAAAGGAGGAGCTGTGCGGGGGTCACTAAAGACGCTCATTCAATTTCAAGAAATAGTTTATTGATTCAATCAACCGAATCAAACTTTCAAGTTTTTGGACATCTCTATGTAGCACACTATCTCGCTTGCGCACACATA
Organism: Metalampra italica; assembly: GCA_949699065.1. Taxonomy (NCBI): domain Eukaryota; kingdom Metazoa; phylum Arthropoda; class Insecta; order Lepidoptera; family Oecophoridae; genus Metalampra; species Metalampra italica. The sequence continues at coordinate 5,055,106 of OX452970.1, read as the reverse complement.
GACTATAAATAAACACTGTTCGCGATGTGCAAACAATTTGTAACTATGTTCATTCAGCCGTCAAGAAATTCTACACGGACTATACGGTCGACCGCTCGTCAGTGGAACCATAACTAATATTAACTGGACTCTCATAGTATTGAAACTACCTAATAGGCCAGCTCAAGGTCAAAGTGTTTTCACTGACGTGCGGTCGACTGTACTAACTCCTTTTATTAAAACCTTCAAGGAGAATTCAACTGGGTGGTATTATGAGATCTTTCATAGATTTTGAGGAGTTAGTAATGCCAATATAATTGCATGCAGCTTTTTTCTGTTAATAGAACAGACTGGAGCAGATCATGGAGTCCGAGTTTTTAATTTTTAGTTTCTAATAATTAAGGAAGAACAGGTCATTAATACGTCAATAAATTAAATAGGTATGAGTGGTTAGCATAAATTTGCCCTACAAAGGTAGAGACCTATTTGACAAATTTGGCAAATAATTGGTCAAGTTTGATTTCTTATATTCAAAATGCTATTAAACTCTGTTAACAGCATTTATGTCCTGTTTTATAATTATTGTATCTTAACTTGATGCATAAAAAATATTCTGAGTGTTTTGAAACCTTATTTAATAGGAATATTACGATGTCTAACTCCATTTATGTCAACTTACATTATGAATCTTATGTAATGTAATCTTATTAATTCTGAAAAATCGATAATAAAAAAAGTCGATTTTAAGGGATAACAAGGGTTATAACTTATTAGCTGTGATCCATTTATTAGGTGGTTTAAGATATACCAAGGCAACTCAAACATTTAACATTTGTCTAATTGTATAAAAAGGGATATTTTTTGTTTCTCGAAAATAAATAAATAAAATTCAAATTCGGGAGTGCATGAGTCGCATAATATCAAAGACGGCAATCTGACTTTCAACTGTCATTGAACTTTGAACTTTCTTCTCATTATACCTAGAAGTTGTTTTTGGCATAATGACAGGTGGCCGCCTTTGACATTATTATACGACTCAAATATGAATTATGTACTCCTGAATTATTAATTTAATTGTGTCGTGCATGACTATTATAATTAACTATCGCAGAGGTTTGCAGTTAATATAAGGTAACCCTGTACTGTACATTTCTAAAAAAATAAAGGGTGGGACAGAACGACCCAGCTGGTTTCCGTAGAAGTTTTTTCCCGTAGGAACAGCTTTTCCCAAAGTATCTATATAGCTTAAGTGGTAATATGTATAAATAAGAAAGAGATGGCATGTATATTAGAACTGTCAAATTAGTTTAGTCCTGTCTACTATTATGTATTCTGTGGTCCTGTTAGACAGAGGGAATTTTAATCGCCGTGTTTTAAGTTGCAATACAAACCTGGTACATTTTCTTATGTCTGTTAGGACTAAACTAATTTGACAGTTCTGAAATTTATGCCATCTCTTTCTTATTTCTACATATAAAAAAGGACACAATAGACGTTTAGTTATGTCGTGTGCACCTCCGAATCGACACGATTACATGTACTTATATCTTAAACTTTGACGAGCTGTAACTGAAAACGCCTAAAAATATTAAAATATGTATAGTTCCTTTGCGAAAAATATTTGGACGGTCGACCGCACTTCAGTGGAAACAAAACCACTGTGTGAGTGAGACCAGTTTCATAAACTTGTCTCTCACAATATTGCTAGGCCGGCTCAAGGTCAGTATTTCCGCTGACGTGCGGTCCACTGTGCGCAACACAATCAGATTTTTAGGAAAGTGAGTCGTTGTGTCCCATCCTATACAATACGTAAAAAACCTAGTTTTATTTTTATGATTTTTTATGATCGATTGTAGGTACTGCCGTCCCAAGCGTGGTTTTGTAGAGGAAATAAGGCCAGTTTATATTTTATATATAATCGAATGACAAAGCACGTATTGTGAAGGTTTGTTTATATACTTTTTCGCACGCTTGGCATGGTTAGCTATGTAAATCAAAATAATAATTACCTACGTTTTATTATATAACAATGCTAGATAAAGTTAGTAATAAATAATGGTTAAATTTTAAGTACCGATACTATTATGTTTGAAATGGCATTATGAATCGCCGAAGGTATATTATTCAGTTCTGTATAAACATCGTATTTATTTTTGCAGCGATTATTTAAATTAAAATTAGAGTTAATTAAAATATTCTATCGATAAGTATAAGAATTGAGGACCGCATCTAACCCTAGAATTGCAGTGTTTTTGAGACTGTTTGTTTTTATCAGGGTCATCTTTAGATTTTATTTCAAAAGCTAAACCATTTGAAGAATAGCCTTTTCCGTGTGACCTTATTTCAGTAGTGTTCCTTTTAATTGAATTTCTAGAATAGATTCTAAAATTGCTAAAAATTGTAAAGTATTTGCAGGATTAAAATTAGACAGATGTGTTGAGTCCGAAATCAATAGCGTACGTTTCCTGCTTTTTATTCGGCATTAATGCATATACAAAATAATGGTAAGTACTTACTGTATTTATTTGTGTGATAGTAGTTCGCACTTCGCCATCTTTTGGTATAATGCTTAGAATAACAATACCTACAACAAGACGGTTGGGACAAGTAAGTACTGAATGTTGCGTTACCAAATAAAATTATATCTCTATTCTTATTCCTGTTACAAAAATTCGGTCGTGATCTTTCGTAAAAATAATCGGCCAAAACACTGCTCTAGGTCTTCTTCAAGTATGTAAAGACTTACTAACTCCTAGACACAGTCTTACAAACGTACTTACCTAACAAGTAATTTTCAATTAAATGTACATGTATGACCGTAAGCAGCAGAGCAGACTTTACTACGAGGTGGACCGACGACCTTATAATTGGCAGCCTGGTCTAGTGCTTGTATTAGGTGGTGGACCTATGACTATGAAATTGAAATCAGAGACCGTGGCTCTGCCAAGATGACGCTTATGAAATTGCCGATTTGTATGCTTTGTATGAAGAAAATTAAGATTGTAAGGACCTAATAAATATAGAGGAAGCCAGTAGTCAACTAACACTTAGTGGTACCTATATTATCGCTCGTTGGAGTGCGCTAGATTTTTATCCCGTCTGTCTCGTCGTTTTAGTATGCCTATGTATATTTTCTTTCCGAGTTGCAAATAGTTTGTTTTCGTATAATGTGTGACCATGTTATTTAAAATTGAATATACTGAAACTACCAAATATCGCTAAGTTAACCTCGCTGTTTGGAAAGCCGAAAATTGCGATTGTCCAAAACGTGACATTAAAAAACTAGATTTACTGTAATAATGTCCAATCTGAAAAATGACCAATATAACTAAACTAGTAAATCCGTGACGTGACCATGGTATGGTCTTCTATCTTTAGTTCTATATAGCCAATCTTAGATTGTTGTCAGTTATTCCTTTTAACAGTCCCTTTGAAGGAACTACTAAGACTTTTTGTCCTTGTAGTTTCTTCAAAGGTCCTCAAGTTCTTTCTTACTTCTGATTTACTAACTAATTTTAGTGAGCAAAATCTTTTTAGAAATATCAATTGAATATAACGTCATCCTTCAAATGGTTTACAAAAAATGGGAGAGATATGTACAGTTTATGAGAATGTAAGAAAATAATTGTACAGTGAACTACATTATGCTTGACTTTCAAATAAAAATTAATAACATTACATTACTATTGGTTTTTGATTTCTGGCTTCAATGTCCAAGCACGGACTATAAATAAAATGCAATACAGAAAGAATTTTGTGTGTCACTCCAGCATATTCTGTGCTCCAACTAAGGAACCATTCCAGATCTGATATCAACCCCTCGTATCTCTTCTATTTAAATACATAGGTAATTTCTTTATGGGTACCTACAAATTGGTAGTAGTGGTCCTTTACTATCAATCATGCACTAGCTGTTGCCGGCGGCGCGCTCTACCTACTTAGAGCCTAGCCATAATTATATACGGGTGCAAAACCCGTATATAATTATGAATACAAAGCGCGAAAGTCTAAAGTGTATTAGAGTAGCCCTTAGCCATCTATATTACTGTCTGTTTGTTAGTGTTTGCGTGAAAGAGTACCTAACAGACATCCTGTACAAACTTTCGCGTTTTTAATTAGTAGGGTAGGGTTCTATAGTATAGTAGAATCCCTAACGGGAAACGGGATGTTAATTCACAGCACCTGTACCACATTACCTAATTGGTTCATACATGTATTACTTTTATTTTATAAAAGTAGGTACCTAGGACAGACATCCTGTACAAACTTTCGCGTTTTTAATTAGTAGGGTAGGGTTCTATAGTATAGTAGAATCCCTAACGGGAAACGGGATGTTAATTCACAGCACCTGTACCACATTACCTAATTGGTTCATACATGTATTACTTTTATTTTATAAAAGTAGGTACCTAGGACAGACATCCTGTACAAACTTTCGCGTTTTTAATTAGTAGGGTAGGGTTCTATAGTATAGTAGAATCCCTAACGGGAAACGGGATGTTAATTCACAGCACCTGTACCACATTACCTAATTGGTTCATACATGTATTACTTTTATTTTATAAAAGTAGGTACCTAGGACAGACATCCTGTACAAACTTTCGCGTTTTTAATTAGTAGGGTAGGGTTCTATAGTATAGTAGAATCCCTAACGGGAAACGGGATGTTAATTCACAGCACCTGTACCACATTACCTAATTGGTTCATACATGTATTACTTTTATTTTATAAAAGTAGGTACCTAGGAAATTGTTTTAATCACATACCATGGAATCGTCAGCTCTTCTGTGCACTGTGGTTTTAAGTAACATTTAATTTTATTAGTTAAAACTGCCCTAGGCGTGACGACGTTACAAAAGGCAAATTAGAAATTAAACAATCACTACATGATATAAATATCTTAATTTATTCAGTTTCGATAGAATGTAATTGTTACTGACAAAATAAATTGTTATACATAAAATATGATAGTACAGAAATTTATAAAATATTTAGATATACTTATACAGATGTACAAACAATTATTGTAGGTATGTATTTAATTTATTTTCTTCCGCGTCGTTTTTAAAATTTTGCCCTAACACAAATTAATATGGACCTGTATTATAAATAAGGATAAATATTAATTTATGCGACAAATACTTACTTAATATAAGATAATAATAATAACTCATACTACCTGCATTATTTAAACAATTTATAGTTCAGAAATTGATCTAGATCTAGAATACAAAAGAAACATACAATTTTAATTTAAAATGGCATATACATATATACAAATCTTTCAATAACTTGGGTACCTGGTTTAATTCGTAAAAAAAAGAAACCACTTTGCCGCTCTACGCAGGGTAGTAATCTGATAGAGTAGGCGATTATAGGCTAGCGGAACAGGGCCAGGGCCCGCATTCGAATATTATGGATATCATTAGGAGGTACAGTTTTGTCATATTAACTAAACCACAAACTTAGAGAACCTGTTGTGCTGTGACAAAACATTATAATATTTCGATTGTGACTCTGGGTATGTCACTAAACGTCATAAAACTAAAAATGGTTTCAACAACTTACAAAACATAAGTCATACCATTGAATAATTAACACTAATTCCTACAAATCTTTATTAAAAATGTTAATTTGCTCGTAGCACAAATATATACTTTCTTCCCTGACTGATCACAGACCAAAATGTAAAATTCATTTAGAATTCCAATTTTTGTTACTGAACCTCCTGTTTCTGCAGCGCTGCACAACACCCTCTGGTGACTTAGAAGCGTTTAAATATAATAGCATCTATAACTAACTTCTTTTTGAGGAGGAAGTGTTGATTGATAATGAAATGCAATAAATGTTAGTGTTCCAGTGGCTTCAGCTCTTTGATCTGCTTTATAAGGTAAGCCTTCTCGTCGTTGAACTGCTCATCCTCGGAACGATCTGTGTGGAACTTGGTGAGGAAATCTACCAGCTTATCCTGATTCCTCAGCAAGATGTCCAGAATTGGTTTTGGTTTATTGGGATTGGCTACAAACACCTGAAACAAATTGTAAGCATCATGATTTTCGCCACTTCATTTCACTGCAGATGTCACTTCTGAAGCTAAGAAGGCAAATATTAACGTTGAATAAGGGCGTACCCAGTGCTTTGCGGAATGGCCGCATACAATCAATCAAAAATATTTTATCGCATGTAAGTACACTGGGTACATTTATACGCTGGGAAAAAAAGCGGCGCAACGACGCAACAATCTTTTAAAAAATCAAGTTTGTACATATAATTATTTTTGTAAAGATTGTGAGAGGATGAAGTAACATTAACACCAGGCATCTTTGTCATTCAAATAGTCGACTATTTTATAATAAGCTTTCTTACAAAGTTGTTTAATGTGAGTCTTAAATATTCTGTCATTCATATTTTCTGGTATTTTGTTGTAGAAGCGTATACAATGTCCCGTGAATGAACGATTTACTGACCTTACTAAGTCTTAACTTGGTACAAGTTTGTTTTTGTTTCCTGTATCATATGCTGTGTTTATGTCATAGTGCCTCAAAAAGAGATATATTTTTGCAGACATACAAAATATTCTCAAAAATGTTTAGACAGGCAACGGTTAATATATTTATTTCTTTAAACTTTTCTCTTAATGACTCACTACAACACATTATAAAACGTCCTAATAGCTCTCTTTTGCAAAATAAAGATGGTCTCTATATCTGCTGCTTGACCCCACAGTACAATTCTCGCACGTGCGTGTAAAATAAATATAATACCCACGCGACCTATCCGCAAAGCTGTATACTTTGTAATTGTGTTACTTTGTATCTTACTATGTAGATCTCTATGTTTGAGTTCATGTGTAGTACGAAAGAGACTCCTTGATAGATATAAAAAAGCCGTAAATAAATACCTTAAACACGTGGAAAGCCTCGAATTGTATGTTGCGTGATTTTTCTTTAAGCATGTTCATCATGAGCTTGAGGTTATCTGGGTTGGTGATGTAGCGAGTCATGATGGAGAAGTTGTGTCGGTCCAGCAGTAACTCCCCAAGCAGTTTGAGACTCTGCCGTCGAGTGACGTAGTTCTCGGAGTTCAGCAGCCGCTGATAATGACCGAACACTTTGTCGTAGTTTGCTTCTAGAAATTCGGCGCTCAGCATTTTATGACGAGTCAGCAATTCCTGAAAAAGGCAGTCATAGATCAAAAATAAGAATGACCAATAACTTTAAACTTGTCTAATCTTAAAGTAGGATTCCCTGTAATAAGGAAATAAGCAAATGACAATACATGTCAATACCCAGCTACTTCGGCGGTAATAATGGTGCGGGAACCCAAACAATTAAGGTGAACGCACACCTGAACGCGCCGCAGTCATCGCTTTATGGTGACGGCCTCGCACACCTTTCCGCAGTCGGGCGACTGCGGAAAGGTGTGCGAGGCCCGTACCGCACGCGCCGCAGTCGCCGCAGCCATTGCCTTCACCGCCATACAGATAACGACGACCGCGCCGACTGCGGTGCGTGCGGTGAGCGGGATTCGTCTGTTTTGAGTACTGTGGTGCGTGTGGGTCGAATGAATGTGCGAGGCTTCATAGAACTTCATACAAAGAATTTAAATGCGGAGACTACGGTGCGTCCAGGTGTGCGTTCACCTTCATTCTAAGTTATTTCCAGGGAATCTAATCTGGTGTTTGGAGGGAAGCACCTGGACTAATGAGGCGGTCAATAGAAGCAGTCGCGTAGTCATTAACATGTAACGGTATAGTATAAAGCAAAGGTGAAAATAAATTGACAAACCTTAAAAGTAGAAAAGGCATCCGAGGCAATATCAAAAGTTGAAACTTCTACGTAACGGAAGAAATTGTAAAAATCATCTGAATACAACATTATCTTAGCCAAGGCCTCGTATCTGGCACACTCTCGCAGCATTGTACCGCAGTTCGAAGCAATTTCCTGATGCTCATATCTGAAAAATTAACATTTATATGAGCACCCTGCCTATCACACCACACATATTTTGTAGTATCGAATCCAGCATGCAGAAGAGATTATGAGCGAGTTTCAGAAGAAACAGAAAGAATTTGTTCCCACAAAAAACAAAAAAATATCCAACAGCAGGGTTAACCATTACGATTAATTAGTGATCAAATCCACTGTACCCAGACATCAAGGTGAACAGTATCTCTGGCTTGGTGCATATATACTCGACTGTGGGCGAGCGAGTGCCGATCTGACGCCTCAGCACGTTGTTAAACACCTGCGCCACATCCTTCTTGCCTTCAAAGTCGATGCGGTTGAGGTTCTGGAAAATGGAAATGAAATACTTCATCATCATCATATTAGCCTATATACGTCCACTGCTGGATAAAGGCCTGCCCCAGCGACGACCTGCGCTAACCAACGGCGGATCCAGGGGAGGGGTCATGGGGGTCATGACCCCCCCCTGAGCTGGTTCCAGGACTTAGGTGGACCACTAATTCTATTGTCATCAAAATTAAATTATAAGTTCTTGACTTGACCACGACTATGTGACCCCCTCCTGGCGCCAAAGCTGGATCCGCCCTTGGCGCTAACCTCATCTAGCCGGGTCCCGCGACCTTCACCAGATCGTCGGTCCACCTTGTGGGAGGCCTGCCTACGCTGCGTCTTCCGATACGTGGTCATCGTGATAAAGTACTTAAACACTAATATTTTAATATAAATGTACCTATTTATATTCATTATATTTGAGAATTAGATACAGATCCTATTACATTGATCACATCACACATATTATTATTTATATAATAATAATAACACACATAATAAAAAAAAGCCTGGAAGGCTGCTATCCACAGGTAAAGTAAACGGTAAAGTGAACTAGCATACGCCACCCGCTCCAAATTTTTGTACTCTACCCTACCAATTGCAATGCTGTCTGTCTACATTGGTATAGTTAGTATGTGAGCATTCAGAATAGGATTCGGGTCTTTAAGTGGGCTTTGGTTATTGCCGGAAGCATGCAAATAAAAGGTGAAGATTTTCTATTTTTGAATTATCAGTAGTTGATGTCAATGTTATTACTGACATTATGACACAAATTCATACAGAAACAACGTCAACAATCAAGAAATGAGTGAAATGCAATTCTATTTTGAATGCTCACGGACTGTAGTATAGTTAGTATTCTACCATTTACTGTCTCATAGATAGCAGGTATTTATTGCTGAAAGTATACAGTTACAAGGACTTCTAGCTGCAATAGAATGCAAAGGAAAAAATATATACAATTCTATGTTACCTGAATCAAAAGCAGCAGCAGGTTAGTATTGTAGAGCTCTTGTGCTAGTTGGGCCACAATTATGTCCGTCTGTGGCTCCGCATCCGATGTGCCATACAACATGTTTTTAATCAGCACCTAATAAAACAGTGTATTTAATATCAGTATCAGCATAAAAACCTAATAAAGTATTATTTTATATTTAGTTTGTAATGTGTGCCCTGCAACCATTAACTGTATTTTCTCTTTCTTTCTAATAGGTTTTATAAACACTTACCAAGTTCTTGCTCACATCTTCCTGAGCCTTTTCAGCTTTCTTGTCACCTCTTTCTAGAGCAGTAACTGCATCTTTTAACGACCTTACAAGCTCTGCTGGGCTCTTCTGAGATTTTCCAAAAAGAGGCATGTTTTTGTTGTAATTCAAACAGATGGCCCAAGTAGTTTTGTCCACATATGATCGCAACTGTAATCAAATGATAAACCAAAAACAATCACGGCTTTCATCAGAGACTAATGAAATATGTACTACTTGCACTTGAAATTCACGAAAATACAAGAGAAGAAATACAACGAGCTTTGACAAATTTATAAAATCTTTGCCAATCTGGCGTTTAGGCATAAACATACAGAACTTTGGTTAATACTGTATTTTTAAATAAATTTAGGGAAAATACACAATCAATGCGATTTAATACCTCTCTTTTAAATTATAAAATTACAATTTTCTCAAATGAATGAGTAGACCACAGGGAACAGCTGTGATGTCAATAGCACAGACTACTAAGAAGATAGTCAATAGTGTGTCCCTCTGTAGTCTGTGGATGTCAATAAAAATGTTGCCCTCCCTCTGGATCTAATGGCCCCAGTACACGTCGTCGTCGGCCGAGCGCGCTCGCTCGATCCACTCGGCCAGTGGGGGCCAATCGCAATCGCGCTAATTCTGATGGTGCGTTCACACGCGCGCCGTGCAGCCTACCCGGATTGGAAGAAGAATATTTTTCCTATTTTAAGCTAAGTGTGATTCTAGGGCCGTAAAACCCATTCAGGAAAAATTGTGGACGTGTTCTGTTCGTTCGTTTTGTAAATAATTGAGGTTATACCACGGATAGCTAAATAGTAAATTGTATTTCCACGGCAGTTGGTTATTATATTATTAGCCAAGTTACAAGAATCATAAATCTTAGAACTCGTAATGGCAGAAGTTTCCGGTGAAAAACTATCCAAGAAGTGAGTATTTATGAAAGGGAACAACCATGTTCAGCTCGAGGGCACTCACTACCCTGTGTGGTGCTTTGACTTATAGAAATTATTATTCAGTAAACCGATTCTCAAATACTTCGACTGCATTACGTGAATGGTTGGTGGAACTTTTTATTTAAATTGTAAATGTATATTGTACTTACAGTTCATTCTTTAACTCTTTTGTAGTGAACTAAAACGTCGTTTGAAAGCGGAACAAAAACTAAAGGAAAAGACTGAAAAGGTGGCGCAGCAACTTGATTCTGTGACGGAAAAGAAGGTTTCCAATTCGAAAGTTGTTGAGGAAATAAGTCCCAATGAATATTACAAATTGCGGACAGCTGCTGTTGCAGCGCTTAAAAATGGACCAAAAGAAGACCATCCATATCCTCACAAATTCACTGTCACGATCTCCTTGGAAGAGTTTATTGAAAAGTACAACAACTTGAATAGTGGGGAAGTTGTAGATAGTGCTACCTTATCTGTCGCAGGAAGAGTTCACTCCATTAGAGAGTCGGGCGCTAAACTTATATTTTATGATCTACGAGCTGAGGGTGTCAAAATCCAGGTTGTAATTTTAAACTAATTATCAATCAATATCAGCCTTTTGACGGCCTAGTGCTGGAACTAGGAGGGAAATCGCTTCCCCAATGAATGCCATCACACCCACTCATGTATCCTTCACATCTGCCTAACTTTGGGCACCTCTAGGTGGACGTCCATCTGAAGGCGGGGCATCCCAGGCTTGTACTGGTTTATGGTCCACTCAAGAACTCTTCTACCCCAACGGCCACCAGTTCTGCTACAAATATCGCCTGCCCACAGCTAGTTTATCCTTTAGCTATATCAGTGACCTTAGCTCTTCCCTTTGTATCTCCATAAGGATCAATCAAATCCTTCAAAGATTCAACTTTAATTATTTGTAATTACAGGTGATGGCAAATGCAAAAATGTATGAATCTGATGAAAAGTTTGCTGCAGATACTGACAAATTAAGGAGAGGTGACATAATTGGTTGTATTGGTCACCCAGGAAAAACCAAAAAAGGTGAACTCTCAATTGTACCAAAAAGTATCAAGCTTCTCTCACCATGTCTACATATGCTGCCTCATCTACACTTTGGTCTTAAGGATAAAGAAACTAGATTTAGGAAGAGATATTTGGATCTTATTTTGAATGATAAGGTTTGTATCTTTACTTTTATAAAACAATTTCTGAAAATTTGTGTATGTAATCTTGCAAATATATTTTAATAATAAACTGTAAAAGTTCTGAAAAACTTGCGGGCCCTAATTTGGCTCTTGACCTGATAAATGTAAGGCAAGCTTACTACCAACTAGGTTACCACAACTTAATTTCAGGTAAGACAAACATTCTACACAAGAGCTAGAATCATTGCCTATGTGAGGCGGTTCTTAGATAACATGGGTTTCTTAGAAATAGAAACTCCAATGATGAACATGATCCCTGGTGGGGCAACAGCCAAGCCCTTCATTACACACCACAATGATCTTAATATGGACTTGTTTATGAGGATAGCACCAGAATTATACCATAAGATGCTTGTTGTTGGTGGCCTGGACAGAGTATATGAAATTGGGAGACAGTTTCGTAATGAGGGCATTGATTTGACACACAACCCTGAATTCACAACATGTGAATTCTATATGGCTTATGCAGACTACTATGATGTTATGAACATCACTGAAACTATGATATCAGGGATGGTGAAAAACATACATGGAAGTTACAAGGTAAGGTCCTATAAGTGATTTTTCCTGTTTCACTACAAAGCATTAGATATAAGGCTTTGCTTATAAATAATTAGCTGTTCCCCGCGGCTCTGCCCGCGTGGAATAAGTTTTTCCCGCGGGAGCAGTTTACCCCGGTAAAAAGTAAAGCCTATATGTTATTCCAGGGTATAAGCTATCACCTTACCAAGTTTCAATAAGATCCGTTCAGCCGTTCTTGAGTTATAAGTGGTCTAACTAACACGACTTTGTTTTATATATTTAAGATTTAATAAATGTTTCAGATTAAGTACCATCCAGATGGACCTGAAGGGGAGGAGTTGGAAATTGATTTCACCCCTCCATTTGGCAGGGTACCCATGATATCAACTCTTGAAAAGATTTTGAATGTGAAATTTCCATCAGCCGATAAGTTTGATACTACTGAAGTCAATGCTCTTCTAAGTCAACTATGTGAAAAACATGAGGTAATCTATACTACTAAAATAAGTTGACATATCTGTTGCAAATGATACCGGGGACTTTATCAATGCTTAAATTGAAATAAGTACACCTAATTTAACAATGTCTTGTAGGATGGTCATTTCATGTACAAATTTTAATTTTAGGTTGAATGCCCTCCACCGAGAACCACTGCCAGGCTTCTTGACAAATTGGTTGGAGAATTTCTTGAGGAAAAATGTATCAACCCCACATTCATACTGGATCATCCTCAAATTATGAGCCCTCTGTCTAAGTACCATAGGGACATACCTGGCCTGACTGAGAGGTAGGTATTTATAATTGGTAGCTGATTAAAGATGGTAATAATAGGAATTTTACAAGCAAACAAATTTTTACCCTACCTATTTGTCACAGTTGATGTTTTATTATATTAGATTTGAGCTGTTTGTAATGAAGAAAGAAATCTGCAATGCATACACTGAGCTGAATGACCCGGTAACTCAGAAGGAACGTTTCGAGCAGCAAGCCAAGGATCGCGCCGCCGGGGACGACGAGGCGCCACCTGCTGACGAGGCTTTTTGTACGGCTCTCGAGTATGGGCTACCACCAACTGGCGGGTGGGGTCTAGGAATCGACCGTCTTACTATGTTCCTTACAGACTCGAATAATATTAAGGTTAGCTCAAAAAATATTCCATCCACATATTATCATACTAGCGGTTTCCCGCGGCTTCGTCCGCGTAGAAAAGTTTTTCCCGCGAGAACAGTTTATCCTGAGGTACCAATCTATATCCTTTGTGTTAAACTAATGTAATCTATATTACTGTAAAGTTTCATCAAGATCTGTTCCGTAGTTTTTGCGTGAGAGTTTGGAAAGAGTAGGTAATTCAATTTCATTTATTTAGTTATAACTCTTACTGTCTAACTTTCGACTTTATAATATTAGTAGAATGTATGGATTACAAATATTTATTCTCACTTGTTCCATTCCATTTAGTTAACTAAGTTTGGTACCTGGTTGTCTAGGAGTCTTTCTTTTTGTGTGTTATTTGGACAATAAAAATAATATTGTCTGTTTTAGTTGAGAAGACAAGTGTTCTATAAAATAAATAACACTTACCTCATTTGTGCAGCAGCAAAAAGAGTATTAAGCACATTAATTAGCAGTAGAATTTGGTAAATGCATATAATTGTGGAAAACCATGTCTATTCAGCTCTCAGTAGTTCAATTATCGGTTCCTACTAAGACTAATTGTCCTTCATCAGTTCAATGACATAATTTGGATTCCATTACTGATTTCAATATTTGATCATTATTACAAACTTTAATAGGAGGTGCTGCTGTTCCCTGCCATGAAGCCTGATGACCCAAACAAGCATAATGTAGAAGAGGAAAATGCAGATAATCCTGTCTCTAATGGCTCATCATAATAATTAACTGATAATTACTAATAACAAGGTATAGTTATTTAATTTTGTGCTAACTAGTTCCATGTTGTATTAATACCTACCAACCCTGTTTGTTGATATGGCTTTGCTCTTAATAAATTATTTAAACACACCTGTTTAAACTTATTCATGTAAGACACACAACTACAATGAAATGAAACCCACTTTATGTAATGAAAACCTTGTTTACTTAAAAAAATTTGCATTCCATAATTTTTTATTGTATTTTCAGAATCTAAATAACAGTACGTTGAACCAATTTCTTGGATTTAAATGTTGAAAATATTTAACAAATGAACTTTAATTAAGTACACTCTGCTTCCTCAGTATCTTCTTTAGGACAAGTTGAATTATAATGTTCACCTAAACTATACATGTGTCTATGAAATGTAATTAACAATGGAGGTCCCTCAAATTCAGTGCCCTGCTCAATAGTGTCGGGCCCTGTTGCCTGTAGCACACTAATTGGACATTTCAATGCATTTGATAAAGCTCTTATTTCTAACTGACCACCCCAGACTTTAGTATTTGTGATTTTATCACAATATTCATCAAACTCTGCATCTGTGAGCATTTCCAACGTTTCAGCATTACTCATGAATGGGATAAAATCCTCTTTATTCTGTTTAATGTATTCAGAAGCAGATTTCCTTAGTTCATCTATGGATAAAGATTTATGCCTTTTGATTGATAATTGATGTGCAACAGCTTTGTAAAGACAATCACCATCTGAAGGAATGAGAAAGATGTTCAGATTTCTTTTCTTTAATTTGGAACTTAAAGCTTTAACTTCTATATTTCTAGGCCCATGAACATTTTCTTTTTCTTGTAATTTAATCTGCTCTTCTCTTTCCTTTTCTAGTAGTGATTTTTTATCTCTTCGTTTCTGAGCTTTCGAAATCTTTACTTTTGCAACCTCATTATCTAATTCTAATGTTTCGGAATGAGTTTCGTCTTGGAGTTCTGTTCTTTCCAGTTCATTTTTGTGACGGCCCTCTAATTCAGATTCTAATCTGACAATTTCTGCAGCTAGTTCCTTTTTTTTGGTTTTATCATTTTTGGCTGCCTTTTTCATAGCTTGAATTTGTGCTTGTAGTTCCTTTTTTTCTTTCCTGTGTCTATTTGCAACAGAAGAATCATCACATGAATCCTCCATTCTAAAATTTATTTCATCTGATTTTAGAAAATTTTATAGGTAGTACAAACAAACACAATGTGAAATTAACTGACACTGACAGTTGACATTAGGCACATGCACTGAATAAACCATAGAAAATGAATGAACTATAGAACCGTAATCAGCATATAGCATGAAATAGTCTTTTACCCCAAATTTGAGAAGACGCTTCTTACATGGCGGGGGTCAAACTGAACAAACACTATCTATTTTAGTCTGGTTGTGGTTTGTATGTACTGCCACCCCAATAAAAAATTCACTGAAGTAGATAGAGATAGAAGATTTTATACCTGTCTTGCTTACTCTTACCACTTTTGTAATAAGTGTGCCCCTCTCTGATTATTGTTGTTATTTTAGCAGCTGTTCTATGGGATCCTTGTTCAATGGAGTATACCTTAGAAAAAAAATGTTCTTAGGACTTAGAGCTATATTACACTATACTATATATATGATCCTATGTTGTCTATGGGATATGATCATATAAATATGACAATACTTGATGCTATGCCTATATTACACTTTAATACTTAAATGATCCTATTTTGTCTATGGATATTAACAAAATTTTACAATACTTGATGCTATGATTGTATTTTTGAGGACAAAAAGTCTTACAGGACCTATCTGCGTATGAATGAAGCTACATTTAACTACATTCTTTCAAAAATTACTTTCTCTAACGGCAAACAGGTGACTCACTTGAGAAACCCTATTTTCCCAATGGATAGATTATTGGCCATTCTGAGGTTTTTAGATATCGAAGAAACGTATTCCAGTTTGCAGTTTCCTACACGCATTCCTCAATGTAGGTTATTTTAGGAAAACTAAATAAAAAAGACAATTAATATCTCCCCAAATCCCGCCAAAAAGACCTTATTCAGATAGGATCCTATTTCACGACATGCAGTCAAGTAGGATACTATGTATATGACGTAGACAGATAGTAATCATATGTTGGTATTAGACTATCATATATATATGAGTCATACATATAGGATCATATATAGTATAGTGTAATATAGCCTTAGTAGTATACCTCAGATTGGTGGTTAATCTGAGGAGTATACTCAATTTCTTTTGTTGCTTTGTCCTCTACTGAGGACGGGCAAAGGAGCTTTGTCCATACAGCCCTGTCTTATTTAAAGAATTATTGGTTGTCGTTTTTGTTTAGTTTTCCAAAAAATGTATATTTGTAGGTTTTGGTGTAAATCTGTGATAGTTTTATATGCAACAAGTGCCTATTAAAGTGTATATTGTGCGGGATAGTTAAATAAAAAATTGTAAATGACTCTACCAGATCGTTCCAAAATGTCCCTTGTTATTCTTCATTAAACCTACTATCGGCTTAATGCGGACATGAACCTGCAGTGTGGATCACCG
Organism: Metalampra italica; assembly: GCA_949699065.1. NCBI lineage: Eukaryota > Metazoa > Arthropoda > Insecta > Lepidoptera > Oecophoridae > Metalampra > Metalampra italica. Next base: position 5,038,439 of record OX452970.1, on the reverse strand, counting down.
AATGGCACTAGTTGTGCCCTCGTGGAGGCCGTGCTGCGGTATAATTGAAAATCGCCGACTAACTCTAGTCGTGCTCTGTTTTTGTGGAGGCCGTGCTGTTACCACCGGTTTAAATAAATATAAGAAATAATATTTTAAATAAGGCAGGGCTGTATGGACGAAGCTCCCTTGCCCGTCCTCAATAGAGGACAAATGAACAAAAAAAAACAAAAAAAATACATTATTTAATCTGTGGGATCTACAATGAGATGAGTTGAGTTTGATTTTGCTTTGGACGACTGGATTTGTTATTTTGCTTTGATTGATGTAATAAACCAAATTACGAATTAGTGCAAATTACAAATTACGATAAAGTGATCTGACGGTCATTATTTTACGAATTCTAAAGATAATGAATCCCTGTTCTGTTGCTACTCCCCAATTCGACACAGAAGGCGATGGCAGGTGGATTAGCATTGTGAGTTCATATTTCTTTTGCAGTGATATCTACGTGGTGCTGCATATAATTTTCTTAATTCGCGCTTCGCTCTATCAAAGGATTTAGAATCATAAATTGATGTTTTAATTTATTGTCATTTCAGCACAACAGATTCTTGTCAGATGCCAAAGGAAAAGAAGCAGATGTAATATTCATAGGAGATTCTATATTACAAGCTTTAGAACACACCGAAGTATGGAACCAGTGGTTTTCTCCTTTGCACTGCCTTAACTTTAGTATACATAAGGATCAGACACAAAATGTTTTGTGGCGAATCAAGAATGGAGAGCTTGATTATGTTGATCCCAAGGTAGATAACATTTCTACTTATAGTAATACGCTAGACTATTACCGTTGATTTGAGGGCTCATATAAACACCAATTTTGACACATTTAATTTAGAAAAACAAAACTAAGTTGTACATAACTATGTTTGGAAAAAGCTGTATATTAGACCACAGCACCAAACAAATCGAAAAATAAATAATAAATGTTTCCTGTTTCCTAAATTATTTAATTTAAAAAGTACCATTAAACTATGTATTTTATTATACATTCTATTCAATTCAATACACTTTATAGCACATTTAAAAATTACAGACAAAAAGAGAAAAACAGATAAGTACAATAATGTACATCTAGGCGGTCTTATCGCTAAGAGTGATTTCTTCCAGATAACCATCCAGATACCTTCCAAAAAGGTTGTCTGAAAGAAATCGCTTTAGCGAAAAGACCGCCTAAATGTACTAACCTAATTTATTGTATCTTGTTATATTATTGATTTGATTTGGATGTTATTGACTATGACAAATATTGAACACTCTTTATCTTAATATTTATGAATAAACATGTTTGTAGGTAATAGTGGTACATGTTGGTACAAATAATGTTGAACACACCCCAGAGCAAGTATGTGAGGGTATACTAGAAATTGTCAGAACAATCCGCAAGAAACACCCAAGTGCTTATATTGTATTGCCTGTAAGTATTCTGCAATATTAATTAGTGAATTTTCGTGTCATGCTATTGACTTATTGCCTATTAGCCCATAAGACAATTATCAAATCCTACTAAACAATATTAAAAAGGCAAAAGTTTTTAAGGATGTTTGTGAATTTTGATATGATAGGTAATATCTAGATTATACATCAGAATAACAAGGCCATAGCCTATCAGACAAATACTAATATCTATAGATAGTACCCACAGATCATAGCGTAGCGAGCTTTTTCCGTGTTCTGTGATAGTACCTCAGTAATAGCTGTCCCTGTGGGTAGAACTTTTCTACGCTGGCGAAGCTGCGGGAAAAAGCTAGTATGTATATGTAATATATAACTTTGATTTTCAATTATGAAGAAAAAGTTTCTCCTACAATAAGATCGATCAATCCAACTCAAAATAATCATATAAATTTTTCTGTTTTCCAGAGTCTGCTTCCTCGTGGGCAACATCCAAATCCATTAAGAGAGAAAAATTCTAAAATCAATAAACTTCTACAAGAAAAAGTATGTAACATGAATAGAGTTGAAATGGTTTCTATAGACAAGGGTTTTATACAAACTGATGGGACCATAAGCCACCATGATATGCATGATTACCTTATACCAACCAATGTAGCTTGCCGTAAGGCCTTTGAACCTATCCATGATCTTCTTCAGCAACTATTGTCTGAAGGGGAGCCTGAAAAGGACCTAACACCATCTGAATAATATTATAGGAACTTTCGGTAGCTTTTATTGTGCAGTAAAACTCATTGTGATGAACTAGTACTTACATTAGCTTTTCTATCTTAGGCATAAGTGTTCTATAAACATAATATGTACTTTTAATAATTTATTTTATATTTTGAATTCTTACATTCCAAATTAGTTATAAAAAGCATCATTTCCAGATTGGCTGTGTTTTAACAAAAAATATACACATAAAATTGTGTAAGCGAAAATGCTTAAGGGTATACATATATACAATGTATGTGATTTTGTTACATCTGCTTGTATTTTAGTGGTTCTAGAACTGTATGAAGTTTCATGTAAATTATTGTAATACTCATTGTAATGAAAATATCTTAGGCATCATTCAACATTTACCTATAACTAAGCTAATAGTAATTTCTAAGAACACAAAGAAAGCCTAGACTTAACTATTCCTACTCTAACTTTGTGCAAGGAACATTGGCTGAAGTGAATAAAAATCAGTTCTTACTAGCAATTATTACTGGTCTAGTGAACACACGGGAAAAACAAATCAGTAAACCCGTAATTTTGCAAGTAAAAGATTAAACTAGTTTTTATTCACTTCAGTTATTGAAATTGGATTTGAATTTTAAAATTCGATGTAATTGATAGGGGTTGATGACCTTTATTCTCGACATCATAAATATATTCATACTAGTTGTTTCCCGCGGTTTCCGACGTGTAACACGTTTTTCCCGCGGGAACAGCTTTTCCCGAGGTATTTAAAGCCTATGTGTTATTCTGATGTATGATCTATATTACTGTAAAGTTTCATCAAAATCTGTTCCGTCCGTGCACCGAGTTCCATAACTCCGTGGTTCCGCATGAAACAGTACCAAACATCCTTCAAACTTTCGCGTTTATAATATTAGTAGGAATTACTTACATTGTCACTGTAATGTAATTGACACATTCGGCTCTTTATTTATTAGTAGCGAATACATGAGTGGCAGTCTCGGGGGAATTAATTCCACAGATTAGTGTCTTTGAATGACTCCGAGACTGCATTGGCAGCTATTTATGATGACGTTGACTTTACAGGTATAGGTAAAAGATTATTAAAGAAGATCATAGGTATTAAAAGTTACATAGTTTTTAGCATGCACTTTTCAAGTTACTTTAAAACTCTAAAAATAACCAAAGATTTTCAATACTTTTATTGGGTCCTTACTACTTACTCCTTACCTATGAAGTTTGTGATAAAACGATGAAATGAAGCAATCAATCCGGTGAGACGCTAAATGCACTGTTTTTAACCTTTATCTAGAAACATGAAACAAATACCTAAATGAAAAAAATTACTACTTACAGTAAATCATTCCATGCAAAATTGAATATAACAACGCCATCTTTATACCTAGGTAAGGACTATCTATTCTGTGGTGAGGACCTAATTAATATTTCTGTTACACCAAAAAGTGTAAAGTTAGTTGAAGATATATTTTAAAGAAATATTGATTGCACTGGTCAGAATTTTTAATTAAAAAAAACATTGTTAAGAACTTACATACTTACCTACCTTTAAAGATAGATGGGTTAAACTCAGGCGTAATTTCTTTAACCTTTCATATCAAATATATTATGCTGACTATAGGAATTTATGTAAGTCTAAGCACTAAGCATGAGGGAATCTACAGGTCATGCTGAATCAATTTTAGTGTGGACCTGCAAAGAAAATTAGTAATTAATTTTTGTATAACTTTGATGCATCACAGACACTGGCTAATTAACTATTTTTGATATTAACTTTCTTGTTTATATGTTCTTCCTGATGAGTACTTACTTTATTTATAAGTCTATGTCTAAGTGAATCGGTCATTCCGAAAACGTCAATTGTACTGATTTTTGCCTATGCCTTTTTAATGAAGAAATCATACCTATACAGTATCAAAGGATCAGTATCATTTATTTAATTACTACGGAACCCTGAAAAGGGCATAGGCAAAAAAATCGTAACATGCTACCTTAGAAATTACTAATTATTTACCATAGAAACGATTCAAGTAGGTACTAATTAGAGTACTTTGTTCCTTTGTTTATAATAAGAAATATTAAAATCCTAGATAACTGCTTCCAATTAGTGGTATTTAAGTACATTAATATACCTAGTACATTTCAAATAGATCATCACCACATGTATGTAGAATGGTAGTTGTAGCCATCATTTATTATAAAATAAGGTACTATTAGGTACTCAGGTTGCCAAACATGTTGCTTGAATCTCAAACTGTTATGAGTTGATATATTTTATTTGCATGATGAAGCTTGAGAGTAAAAACAGTACGATTTTCTACAAACAGCTTTATTTTTTGTTTCTCCCATGTTAATATTTATGTTTCGGTGGCCTAATGGGAAACACGCCGAAGGAATTCTTAGGGTTAATGCAGACTAGGCGGAAAATGCTCGAGCACTTTTATGGCGCTAATGTAAAAACTGTATTCCAGTTGCATTATAGCTTAAAACGGAAAACTGCTCGTGCATGCTCGAGACAAGCAAACAAGAGCATTTTTCCGCCTAGTCTGAATCATACGATTTTGTTCCTTATGTTATAAGGTTATAGTGAGTAGTAACGCGGGCATTCTTCCGCTTGGTCTGCGCATTCCCTAAGGGACGGGACAGACGGACTGGCGCTTTTGACGGCATTGTTAAATGAACCATATCACCATAGTCTAAAGTACAAAACCGTATGCGCGAGGCGACGCTGACGTCTATGTTGGTTTCATACGATTTTGTACTTTAGGCTATGAAGATATGGTTCAAAAGTGCGCGAGGATTTTCCGTTCTGTCTGCCCTTTCCCTAACTGGGCTAGCATGGTGGACTATAGCCCGTAAGCCCTCGTTGAGATGAGAGGCCTGTGCCCCAACACAGTGGGGACATAATAGGCTTTGGAGCTAAAGCTGCCAGTGGACGAGTAAACAGAAGGCACAAAGGACAAACTCAATGAAAGGCACCCATTTTGAATTTGCAATAACATTTAATTAAAAACAAGACATAATCTCACACTAATTTGTATAAACAGGCTTGTTAAATTTGAGCTATAAATTAATATTTATTTAGACACCTTTTATAATAAAGGCTTATTGGCAAAGTAACACTTCCTCTCTGTAGACTCTTGTCAAATACATTAAAGTTATTCTTTTGCAGTTTTGTCAAGTAGGCTTCAACAGCAATTGCTGGTAAAAAGATCTGATTACTTATTCCTGGTACACTAATTTTTCTAGCCTGGAAATTATAAAAATAATCGCGGTTGAAAATAGCTTACATCCTGGAATAACATGGTAACATATTTTGTTACTTTTTACCGCAGTAAACTGTATGTACCCGCGGGAAAAACTTATTCGACGCAGGCAAGCTAGTAAATTATAATTGCTTACCTGATTACTTAGTACATACCTTATCTAAATGACTATTTGCCCTGCTAGCAACTTCAAATATTACATTTCTCAGTTTCTCACTGTCAATACCTCTTAATACCATTTCTTGGCTAATTTCGTTCTTCATTAAAATATCCATTGGCAAAGAAACCATTTTGTGATAGTTTGAAACATAAACTGACCTGTAAAAATACCACAAAAAATATATCAAAACAACAGCCTATTAACATGTCCACACAGCTGGGGCTCAGGCCTACCCTCTCAACGATGGCGTTCGGCTAATAGACCACCACGCTAGCCCAGTCCGGGTTGGTGGACTTTACATGCGCCTAAGAATTTGTTCTTCCGCATATGTAGGTTCCTCACGATGTTTTCCTTCACCGTTTGAGAGCAGTCAGAAAATGTACTTAAGTTTCGAGAACACTATTGAACTCTCTGGGCGAAAAGAACAGGGTAGTTCTTCTGTGGGTTCCTGGGCATGCAGGGATTGAAGGCAACGAGAGGGCCGACGAACTTGTAAAGGCAGGGGCAAAGGGATCACTATGTGGCCCTGAACCATGCTGTGGCATACCAATAAGCCTGGCACGCCTAAAACTCAGGAATCTATGTCAAGCACAATGCTTACAAAACTGGACCAACTGGCCAGGTTTAAACCATTCCAAAGCGCTAATCAAAGCCTTCAACCGCAAAACTGCAATGAGGCCTTAGCGCTAAGCAGGAAGAATTTACGCACACTAGTGAGAGCATTCACCGGACATTGCGGCCTGAACAAGCACATGTTCAACCTCAATCTCCGAGACACTAAAATGTGCACTCTGCCAATGCCAGGAGGCAGAGGAAACACCGCCGCTAGTAATAAATAAAATGACAAAACAATAATAAATATTTAGGCATAACTGACCCCAAAACACTTTACAATGTCTTGTCTGTCTGTTTGAACCTGCATCACGCTAAAACTACTGGTCTGATTTGAACCGGGATTTTTAAATTTCAACCCTAAAGGGGTGAAAAGGGATATTAAGGTTTGGGAACAAAAATTTACAGATCAAATTTACATGCCCGGGGGTAACAGTTAGTAACATACATAAATATCATAATAACAGCTTAAAAAGCTCTTATTTTATTTTTAACTAGCTTAAGTCCCGTGACTTTGTTCGCATTAAAAAGTATCGTATGGTGACACCAACCTGAGAATATTGGTCAAGCCTTGTGCTTTGCCAAGATGGGATGCAGCATGATCAGCATGCACATTAGTAATGCCTGCAATGCAGAGCAGCAAGTAGTATACTGAAGAAACCGTGGCCTCAGCATATCTTTCAATATCATCTAAGGTCCTAAAGTATCTTGTCTTTAACAGATCACTCCTAGATATGATCAGCCTTTCTAAATGCCTCTTTGGTAGGTTGTAGCAACCACAAACCTGGAAATTTAAGTCAGCAAATTTTAACACTCAATACATTTATTTCATAATTATTAAAATGTACATATAATTCAATTAATGAATAGTCAAAATAAAAACCAACTTAGAAATTCACCTTGAATAATTCTTGTATAATTGGATTAGCCGGTACATTTTGTAAAGTTTGATCCTTGATATAAATATTCTGTAGAGCGTCCCGCCAAAATTGCATCCTGATTGCAGCGGTATTAGGGTCGGTGGTCTGGTCTTGTACTTTAGCTACTTCTACGTTAAATGCTCTTACCACCAATGCAGGTGATCGAATTGCTTTTGTCATAAGTAGAGTTGCCAAATAATTTTCATAGTCATGCTGTCTATCTGTAAAACATATCAGAAACAAAGTACCAGAAGATGTCAGATGAATAAACAAACAAAACCATGTTTGATACATTTGATAGGATAGATGGGTGTGTGTCTCAGTATTTTTAATGTACTCCGTGGATGGGTGTCACAGCACCTCTCAACCTCTATTTATTAATACCTGTTTTTTAATATACAGGTAGGTAATACTACAATCACAGAATAAATAATAGTAGCTAATAGACTACAATTCAAAATATAAGACGGCTACACCCTTTGCTCCACTCTGACTTACCTTACAATATTAACACAATAATTCAGGGCATCCTCGTTTGAAGTGGCAGCCTTCGCAAAGGATCTCTTATATAGGGTAAAGGCTGCAAATGATTTCCGTATTGAAGCCATTTGTTTTGTGATCACTCACTGCTTGTTTATCTATTTCTTTCTACTTCTATAGAATAGAAAGTACCTATATTTTTACGAAAGAACAAGCTTAAAGGAAAGAACTATTTTCATTAAGATTTGGTTTGGTTTGTTGGCTGCATTGAGTGTCATTTTGGTTTGTTGGCTGCCATGAATGTCATTTTGGTTTGTTGGCTGCATTGAGTGTAATTTTGGTTTGTTGGCTGCATTGAACGTCAGAAAAGCGTTTTTTAGGTAAATGTATCTAGACCATACAGCCAAATCCGGTCCGTCCCGCTAGTCCCATAGTGTCCTTTCATTGACGCCGCCGGTTTGATAGTTTGGTATTAGTCCGATCCATCATTTTGGTAAGATTAATGCGAAACTGACTATCTAACCCAAGGATTGATAGACTGATGGATTCGACTGATGGATTTCTGAATATTTTAATATTTTTCGTCAGTCTATAGTCTTCAAGTCGTCTATACCACAATCGTTAAGAGTCTATAACCAGTCCGTCCTGCCATGCCAGTCATGACATACGGCGCAGAAACGTGGACACTGACGGTGGGTCTGATCCACAAATATAAGGTCGCTCAGCGAGCTATGGAGAGGGCTTTGCTCGGAGTTTCTTTGAAGGACACGATCCGTAATGAAGAGATCCGACGGAGAACTAAGGTTACCGACATGGCCGAAAGGATTAGCAAACAGAAGTAGCATTGGGCGGGTCACATCTGTCGCAGAACCGACGGCCGTTGGGGCAGACGAGTTCTTGAGTGGAGACCGCAAACCGGTACGCGCATCATGGGAGGCCCCTCCGCCAGGTGGACCGCCGACCTAAAAAAGGTGGCCGGAAGCGGCTGGATGCGGAGAGCGGAGGACCGAGTGTAGTGGCGTTCGTTGGGGAAGGCCTAAATTTTTGGCTGTTGTATGAAGTTGGCTGATTTCTGATGCGATGTGCAAACAATCTGTGACTTTATTCATTCGGCCGTCAAAAAATTCTACGGGGACTAGGTATTGCAAGGTCTTATAAAATTAAAGTTACTGGTTACTACTGCATAGGGTACCTACAGACTGCAACAATCATTTGATATCGCAAAAATTTTCGATTGTAAGTATGTAAATGCCTATTCATCTAGTTTTGGAGAAAAACGTTAAAACAGTAACTGTAACTAGGTACCTACCCTGCTAGTAGGTATGTACACACAATTACCTATTTAAAATAGTACTCAACGTAAATATAAAACAAATCGAATAAGATGACGTATCTACCTTAGCATGAACAAAATAACGATAACGTACAGAAAGTGTTTTGAAATTATAGGTAGGTATGGTCGTCCGCACGTTAGTGATAACAAAACCAGTATAAACTGGTCTCGCATAGTATTGACACTCCCTAATAGGCTAGGCCAGCGAAAGGTCAAAATGTCCAACCACTGACGTACGGTCGACTGTACATACATATTACACAAGCGTACCTATTTACAAATTTTACACATGTATAAACAAAAATGTGTTTATGTATTACATACTTTAGACACGTCGCGTCGTTGTTGTTATCACAGTTGGCACACAAACGATATCAGGGTAAAACCTTAGAGTAGGTACCTATATCGTGTACTGTGCCTATACATGATACGGTATACTCAATGGGGTAAAACGGACATTTAATTTTTATGCACACTTACTTTAACCTTTTATAAGTAGGTAGGTTTATTTTAAATATTACCTACGCATTATTTAACACAAATCTGAGTCTTGTTTCAAGTTAGAGAAGCACACCACCATTAATTGCCTTCCATTTATTTTTAGGATTCCGTACCTCAAAAGGAAAAAGCAACCCTTAAAGGATCGCTTCACTGTCCGTCTGTCTGTTTGTCTGTCAATATCAAACACTCAGGTCTGCAATCCCATTAGCTGCAGTGAAAAAATCAAACTTCCAAGTCAACGCAGTCAAATATGGCCGTGACGACGATTTGACAATCGCAACAAATCCTTTATAATGTTGGGTACCCATACTTCCCGTTGACCTTGAATCATAAAATGTGCTAGATGAAATGTCATAAATAGCACAAGTAAAGGGAAAAATCCAAAAACTGTAAATTTGTAGTAACTGTTCATAAAAAAATGTGATGACCTTATTTGCAGTTGGTGAACTGTCCGCAACCTATGTCGATATATGGGGACAACAGTATTCCAACGGCAAAGTTAAGTTTGTCCCTCAATTATAAGCGCACTAAATGTCCAACTCAGCACCGATAGTCCGAAATCAATGACGAACAACAATACATTTTCAGGCGCCAAAATGTTTATTCGATTTTTTTTCATTAAAAAGCTTTCTATTTGCAAAACAGTTTGAAATTTAAATAAAACCTTTGATATATAACCTCTGTGGTTGCTGGTTGCCATGTTTCGGAGTAAAAAGATCGTTCCATCTTTAAATTACACTGCAGGTATGAGTTTTAATAGTAATTCGTTAGTTTGCCTAAAAATTCAAAAACTTTCCTTCAAATTGGTTTGTAGATCCTAATTTCAATAATTTGTTACATAGGTATCTAATTAAAATAAACTTAAAAACAAAGAGCGATAATCAAGCATGTTGCATAAAGGTTTGAACAAAAAAAGCATCTTCGGTTATTTTTTAAAATGAGGATAAAAACTGTAGGTATTTTAAATTTTAGAATTTTTTTATGAACTTCAAATGTCTGTTTAAAAAATGTCTGAAGACACAGATACTTAGAACATGTTTTGTCTGATTGGTTACACATTACTTTATTTATATAAAATAAAAAGAATTCGCTTATCAATAAATTTAACAGTAAAATTTTGGGTTTTTCAGCTAAAAACCTTAAAAGTCGGGTAAAAAAATATAGAGAGACTTCGTCTAACCATGGCTCAAATGGTTCTTAACGGTCTGTATGTATGTACTAGCTACGCCTTAAGGCGTGCACCCATCTCCCAATCACCCTGTATGGTACTTATACTTTTCCCGCGAGAAAAATATTTAATTTTGATGAAACTTGGTACAGTGAACTACTACAGTGATAGATATAGGTATTTACGCGTAGTGTCAGTAAGTAGTACCATTGATGGTACAAGTGACACAACTTTGTATCCTTTTTATTGTGGCTGGGGCGGAACGGAAACCTCCGTGATTGAGTCAGACTCGCGCTTGCCGTTTTTTTTGTTGTTTTCTCGATATATTTGCAATTGTTGCAAACTCGTAGTTTTCCTTGTAGGTATAGCAGTTTACTATAAATTAATTTTTAAAAAAGATATAAAAATAAACGAATTATTGAATTTGCTATAGCAAATTGGTTATTATGAACTAGAGTTATCCAAATAAAACAAATTTTTAACTTATAATAAAATATTACTTAAACGGTTAAGAAATCAAATAGGTAGGTACGACAATGAAAATCAACTAAAAAGCAAAACAATTATTTATTCTTTACTCATAATGCATTGCTTTAAGTACATTTATGTAGAGTACGTACCTAAGTCAATGTTATTTATACATCTGCGACAATAAGACGCAGTGTGCAAGTCGCGCTGCAGACACATAAGTAATAATAATGGTCCGTGCGACAATATCCTACGTATTGATCGCACTTTTTCCTCTGCAATTCTGCACAATCTTTTCAATTACTACCTACACATCGGAAAAAATGCGTTTAGGGACATCGCACTCGTACCTTAATACCTAATTTGATGCGATTTAGATTTAGGTTTGGGCATGTTAAGGAAATTGTTTTATATCAGAAGGCGAGATGGAATTTTATAAACAACTTGTTCGACTGTCGTCATCTCATCTACATTTTCAAACCAGTTCCGCGACTTATAGGAGCTTGTGCCCGAGACCGACACACCTACCAGACGACAGTTCTACACAAAACCAAGGTGTAACGAAAGGCTAAGACTATTCTTAATTCAAGTTTACGCGAAGCAGCAGCTCCTCAACTGTTGTGAGGTCTGTGCAGCTCGTGCCTAGTGCCCATGTCGCGAGGGTCTCGAGCCGACCACGGATGGGAGGTGCGCGCCTCGACACTGGCTCGCAACACCCACAATCTCATCAGGAATATTGTCGACAACATAGTAGTGGAGCCAAACCCTGAAAAGCAAATGATAGCTCTTTCTATCGGTGAGTTTCAGTTTAGTCTAATGTAGATACTTAGGTACATACGAAATTAGGCAAACTCAAAGGCGATATTGTTAGGTAGTATATGTAACTAAGTAAGTGTAAGTAACGCCCGAACAAAAAAAATTTTTGTAACATCATAATATTTTGAACTCTTTCCAGGCGGATAAACCCGGAAGTTTTGTCAGGGAGTCACATGTTTGTTAGCAGTATTCTAAATGTATGGGCCATGTAATTAGTTATATAGGTACCTAAATGTTATAGTATACTTTAAGTATAGCATCATGAAATGCCTAGGTAGGTATATCAGGATCTGCCCAATTCTACCATCTGCCTACGACACCTACATCATAATATCGTAAACTAAGTAATGCCGTACCCGTACGTAAATAACCTTAGGAGTTTGCCTTTCCCTTCAAACTGATTTTCTCGGATCCAAAAAAATTCCTAATGTCCAACATAAAAATTTCACCGGTAAAATAGGTACTTAATTTTTAGGATTGGTTCCGTAACTTCGGAAATTGCAATCAAGCGTTACTTCTATATAAATCTAATAAACTTACATATGTTTTTAATAAATAGTAAAAAAATATTTTTATAAGTAGGTACTTACCCAAGTACTTGGTAAAGTAGGTACCTCCTCCCTATAATCTAATAATTTTCTGTTTTAATTATTCAAGAAAACATACACCTGTTACTATACATTTTGCGTTTAAAAATATCCTGACATAAAAATCAGGTTTGTGAGGTAGGTATATAGCTATAAGTATATTAATTAAGTCAAGGCTAACAATAACAGGATTTCGCAATATTGTGCAATATAACCAAGTGATTTGACACAGGTAAATACACAAAAAGATTTCAATTAAGTATTTAGGTAGGTACCTATTACTTACATAATTTTTAATTTATGAGAGACAAATATTAAAACAGTAGAGGTAAGAAAGTCTGTCCAAAATTCAACGCCAACCCTTTAAGAAACCCTAAGTCCTCTATGGGTTTCTTATGACATACTTTAATTCTTAGTTCTTACCTCTGTATCTTTGGTGTCTTTACTTTGGACAGCTCATGACTAATAGAATAACTACCTACTTAATTTCGGAGGTATTTGCACTTTTATGAATTTGAATCAGTCTTTCGAATGCCATGCTTATTTACAAATTTCCACATTTTAAGATTCTTTGTCAAGTACTAATTTAATAATTTATTAAATCTCTGCTAGGTACTGACTATATACTGCTACAGCTTAGAGTATTAAGTACCTACCAGAGGGAGTTTGCAAATGGAAATCGAAACAAATCGCTAAACTTACCTACTTAATGTTTAAATTCTTTATACGTATAAGACGCGTCATCAACAGCCTATTATTGTCCCAACTGCTGGGGCTTAGGCCTACCCTCTCAACGAGGGCGTTCGGGCTATAGTCCACCACGCTAGCCCAGTGCGGGTTGGTGGACTTCACATGCGCCTAAGAATTTCTTCTTCGGCGTATGCAGGTTTCCTCACGATGTTTTCCTTCACCGTTTGAGAGCAGTCAGTAAATGTACTTAAGTTTCGAGAAAAAACCCATTGGTACATGGCCCAGCCGGGGATCGAACTCCGGACCTTTCGATATGATAGGCCGCGTCTTATCCCCTACGCCACTGACGCTCTATTGATGATGATAAGACGCGTAATGAGTGTAAAAAGGATTGCCTCAGTTACTACTCATCGTTTTGAAAAGTTGTTTATTCAAAATTCAAAATTTCTTTATTTGTGATTTTAGGTGTTACAAAAATGGTGTTACAACTTAATAAGTCTTTTTTTTATTGCTACGGGGGCAACCAGCAGGCAGGCCTCCTGATGTTAAGAGGTCACCGCCGCCCGTAGACACCTGCAACACCCGGGGGGTGCTGGTGCGTTGCCGGCCACTTAAAATCTTTCATTTCGACATACAAATTGCACACAATAATATTAATAAAATGAAATGATTTATCTATAATATTGTATATACATGATAGTTTGTATTATGGTTTTTACGGAATGTTACCTACAAACTTGCTTTTTTAAAAGATGTGTTGCGGTAGTTGGTTGCGCCGCTTCTTCCCAGCGCGAACATCTTGGAAGCGTTGGTAGATAAAAAAATTACGTTGTATTTATGTACCCTGAACTTACATGCAATAAAATATTTTTTGATTTGAGTTTATGATCCAGGAGATCATAATTATTATGTATGTAAGTACTTACAGTAGGTACCTACATTGAATTTTTTTGAAAATAACCTTGCATTAGATTCGAAGACATAGAGTAGGTACAGACTAAAATTTGCTAGAATTTAGTACAGTGTTCCTGGGAATAACTTAGATTCGTCTCTTCAATAGATTAAATAGATTCACTAGCTTACCTATCTAAGTTTTGGATACCTACTCGATTTTATTGTAAAAATTCCATGCATGCATTCGAATATTTTATTGACAAAAACCTTATAAGTTTTATATCTGTTGCAAAGTATTACTAATTGACGGTTGTTTCAGGGGACCCGACAACTTTTGGCAATCTGAACCCACCCGAGCAAGTGCTGCAAGCCGTGCGTGAGAGTATCGAGTGGACCAAGAGTCGAAGCTATGGCCCAACCGTGGGGCACTTGGAGGCCCGACAAGCCGTGGCCGAGTACAGCGCCCACCAGGGCAGCGTGGCGCCCGAGGACGTGATTCTCTGCAGCGGGTGTTCCCATGCCATCGAGATGGTGATCGCTGTACTCGCAGACTCGGGACAGAACATACTCGTACCACGGCCGGGGTTCATGATATACAAAACACTAGCTGAAGGATTAGGAATAGTAATAAAATATTACAACTTATTGGTATGCATATTTTTTATTTCCTTCATTAGGTATATTTACAAACATGTTATCTGGTTTCTAAGTAACGTGCATATTCCTTTTGTGGTAATACTATCTGGGTAGGTAGATTACCTCTGCTACGGACCCATAATTATGATAAAATTCAAAAGAAAACTTGACTCGTGTTAATTAACGTAACTGACGTACTGACAAACTGGAAGCTTCCTAAATAATTCAGCATCGAAATCCGAGGTATAATGTGCTACGGCCTACGAGTAGGTATGTATGCGAGGCGAGAATGAGGAGACAAGTTTCTAGAAGCATAACAAGTTTCCAGTTTATTATGGACTACATTTGCATATTGCTTGCTACATACATTATATTATACGCATTATTTTCTTTATAACTGCGTAAATCTAGGCTTGTTAAGATTTACACAATTAAATTATCACGTTTGTACGATGTGTTTCAGCCTGATCAGCAATGGAAAGTGGATCTGGAGGATTTGGAGAGTCAAATAGACGACGATACCGCATTGATAGTCGTAATCAACCCGTCAAATCCTTGCGGCTCGGTGTACAACAAGAAGCACCTAAATGACATTCTCGACATAGCCTCGAGAAACCACGTGCCGATCTTGGCTGATGAAATATATGAACACTTTGCATTCGCTGGCCACGAGTTCACTGCCATCTCCACTTTGTCTAAAGACGTTCCCGTTCTGACTTGCAGCGGTCTCTCTAAGAGGTTCCTAGTTCCCGGATGGCGCATGGCCTGGGTGATCATTCATGACCGCAACAATGTTCTAGGAAAGGATATTCGAAAGGGGTTGACCAACTTCGCGGGAAGGATATTAGGCCCTAGCACGTTGATACAACGAGCTTTGCCGGCGATACTTAGCAACACACCACAGAGCTTCTTTGACGAAGTTGTTTTGTTTATTGAGGTGAGTACTCTGTGAAACCCACTCAATACTTACGAGCTGCAGCAAGAATATTATGTAGGTTAGGTACATATACTATCACACCAATCTGGATTCAGGCTTAATGCTCAAAGATCTAACTCAGTCGGTCGCAGGTGCATTCTGTGCTACTATATACATACACTCGTATGTCAACAGCTGCTGTATTGTGATTAGTAGGTACAGCCTTAAAATAAATATACTGTATCTTGTGTAAAATAAGTTGTGATCATCATCATATCATCCGAAAGATCTCACCAGATCCTCGATCCACCTTGTGGAAGGTCTTCCGGTACGTGGTCGCCACTCGCGAACTTTTCTGCCCCAACGGCCGTCAGTTCTACGAGCGATGTGATCTGATGTTATGTGAGGTTGTGATTATTTTGGTGTAATATTTTTTTTAGAATCAAGCTAAATTGGCTTATGAAGAATTGCGGCGCACTCCTGGACTGCGCCCCATTATGCCACAGGGGGCCATGTACATGATGATAGAGATCAAAATGGCTCTCTTCCCACAGTTTAAGAGTGAACTGCAATTTGTCGAGAGAATGGTCTCTGAACAATCAGTTTTCTGTTTGCCGGGAACGGTTGGTATAATTTATTCACCTACCTACCTATATACAGCACTAATTATGTAGGTATATTAAATCTCAAAATCTTACTAATGATTAACTTTCTCATCTTTCAGTGTTTCGCATACGCCAACTTTATGCGTATCGTATTAACGGTACCCGAGGATATACTACGCGAAGCTTGCAATAGGATAACCATGTTTTGCAAGGATCATGTCACGTCTGGGGAAAAAATAAAGGAATTGGACAACAATATAGTTTCCATTTCCAATGAAACTCCGGTCATCTGCGAGAATCATTTGTCGCGAACTGCATAATTTGAAATGTTATGTTAACAAACCAACATGTAAGACAACGTTTAATGCGTTGAAGTTTTATTTGAAATAAAATTGTTTATTTTCCAGATACATTGTACCTACCTACGAGTACTTACCTAACGTATTTGTTAGTATTTTTCCTATCATTTAAGATCCAAGTGAGATGTGCGCCTATAAGACTCGCAGTGATTAATTATAATAAATAATGTAAACAAGTATACATACCGATAGTCATTTTGAGGGTAGCCAGCGCGTAACGCTCTATCTGATCTTAGTCGTTGTTTCTTTATTCGTTATCTGTAATGTGTAATATGTTAGGTACCTACCTATATACTAATAAATAGGTACCTATAGTTTTCTTCTGTTTGAATCGTCCACAGAGTGTAACAAAGTATAGTAGCCAGCAAACTACTTGAACATTGAGTGACGTAATGTGGGAAAGTTCGCGAATGTAGTCGATTGATCTACCAATAGAACGCTCGATTCGGTCACGCCCGCACCCCGCCCCCAAAGAGACCTATTATTTCAGTTCTGCGCAGTCAAGAAGTTTGCCGGCTACTTATATACCTGTGGTGAGCTTTTATGTATCGGTTGATCAATAATTTTTATTGGCGTAAAGTATCTGGTGTTCTGTTACCTGTATGTAATTGTCGATGGACAGATACTTTTCATCTGCATTAAATAAAAGAAATAAAATTGTTACATTACCTAATTCGTTTTATTCAAAATAGTAGATAGGGTGGATTTTTGAGATAAGGCTGTAAGGGCAGCGTACCTTCACCGTTGTAATTAGAGAGTTAAACGTTCTTAGGTCTATATTTGTTTGAGAAATTTTGACCTGCATTCACAGATTTTGAAAAAAAAAGTACGGTCAGCAAGGAAATGTGCAATTTATACACAAATCCTTTTTTTTATGCCAATCGATCTCGTTTCATATAGAGATAAAAATTCTATTGGACCAACTGAGGTTAGAGTACCTAATAGAAAAGTCAGAAATTGCACTTCTCCCATACATTTTGCAGTTAATGAGGAGACTCAAACTTACCTACTTTTATACGTAACAAAACTTTTTACGATGGATAGACTGGCCGCTACAAATATCACCGGTCGAAAATAAAAATTTAGAATTAATATTTTTTACCTGCCCTTACTGCCCCATCTTAAAAATCCACCCTGTATAGGTAGGCCGCATCCTTTTTTCTTTTTCAAATTTAGAAAGAAAAAACATTATTTATTTATGTATTAAACACAATTAATATATACACATTAAAACCCGCAAAATATTTATTCTAAGAAAGTAAAATAGATCTTTAGTTTTCCAAAAAAAATGTATATTGTAGGTTTTGGTGTATATCTGTGATAGTTTTTTAAGCAACAAGTGCCTATGTGTGTATATTGTGCGGGATAGTTAAATAAAAGCGTGTAACGCCTCTACCGGATCGTTCCAAAATGTCCCTTGTTATTCTTTATTAAACCTACTATTAGTTTAATGCGGACATGAACCTGCAGTGTGGATCACCGAATAGCACTAGTTGTGCCCTCGTGGAGGCCGTGCTGCAGTTTAATTGAAAATCGCCGACTAACTCTAGTCGTGCTCTGTTTTTGTGGAGGCCGTGCTGTAACCGCCGGTTTAAATAAATATAAGAAATAATTATACTTTAATTAAGACGAAGCTGTATGAACAAAGCTTCCCTTGCCCGTCCTCAATAGAGGACAAATTAACAAAAAAAAAAAGTATCTCTCTGCTCTGTAAACTTCTGTAGTCTGTGGTGTTAAAGTATTGATTGATTGAACTGAACTCACTGAATTGAATTTATTTTCCTGACCGAACGAATCGGAGTAGAAAGAAAGAAAGAAAAGCTAAAATTAAATGACTGCTAGATAAACTGAACAGATTTTGCTGTGCCGATTTATATATCTCCTCATCCAACATGTCTCAACTAAAATCTAACAAAAAGTTTAAATGGGCGCTAGACTTCAATCATAGGTAATTTCTTTCAAAACGTGTAGGTCTAATTGACGAGGTGTTTGTTTTTCCGTCGCTAATAAAATATTTTCGCATTTTATTCCAGAACTAGAACGCAGGTGATGGAATTGCCATCCCCCCCAGGCTACAATCAATCGACTAATGCAAATTACACGGAATCATCTAAGGACGCAGATTCAAATTTGCTTTTGATAAAAAAGCTGTGGGATGTTGCATTGGGGCCGTTGAAGCAGGTGCCGATGAACCTCTTTATAATGTACATGGCGGGTAATTCTATTTCTATCTTCCCCATAATGATGGTGGGCATGCTGATTGTTCGACCCGTTAAAGCTCTGTTTGCGACACAAAGCACCTTCAAAATGGTTGAAGGGTCACAAGCTGCTGGACAAAAATTCGTATATTTCATTGGCAATATTGTGAACATATTGTTGGCTCTGTACAAGTGTCAAAGTATGGGATTACTACCAACTCATTCCAGTGATTGGTTAGCATTTGAAGAACCACAAACTAGAGTTGAGCATATCGGGGGTGGTCTATCTTTGCTATGAATAAAACTTATGTATATTTCTAAAATTTTAAAATTATTTTATTAAGATTATCATGGTATAGAACTAATAAATGGTATGTACAAAATAAATTTATTTCATTGCTGTCCATCCATCTCATCATTTTTTCTTGTCACCACAGTCTGATGTTGAGGACATGAGTCCCTCTATGTAAGTTTTTGCTTTATTGAACAATGCCTGAGGATCATCAACTCGGTCAATCTGCAAAATCAGAATAAAAAAACTGTAAAAAATTAAATTGTAAAACATGTAAAAAGTTAAATTATTATTTGTAAAAAATCATAGATTAGATGTACTGAAATTATTGTTTGGACTTTAATGTATGGTTCCTGGTTCAATAATAGGGTTTCTAGTACTTAAAAACAAAAAGGGCTATAAATCAGAAACTAACCATTTGTTTCTCGAATCACTCAATGATTTTTCGCATTCTGGTCTTTTCTTACAAAAATTTGCAACAGCACCCTGCATTAAAAAAGAAAATTAAGTTTCAGAATTAAGTACACCCTTCAAGGGATTCAAGGTGAGCAAAATTAATGTGACAAAAGAGGCCATACATCAACAGGCTATTTACTATGCAACATATTAATTGAACCAGGAACAATGTAAACATGAGAGAAAAAATAAAGTAAAAAACTTGGATGACCATAAATTGGATACGGGCATGGCCTCCTTTGCTATTGCTTCTGTAAAAATAATAGTACACTACATACATTACTTCTTAATTAGCTATCACTACTGATTCAGGGGCCAAGTTGGTGCAGAATATATACTGTCATCAAAATGAAAACCAGTTGTATGACTCTAGAGCAAGGTCCGGACCAATATCTGTCAATCTGCAATGTTTACTGTATTCTAGTTTGAAGAGAGCCAATGCAGTAATAGGCACAAGAATTTCCAATCCTCAGATGGCAACACACTTCTTATTATTGGAGTGCTGCACACATTAGTTCAAGGCTTCAGGTTATTAGGCGACAGTGGCCACTTACCATCAAGTAAGCTATCTGCCTATTATTACACTGTCATAACACACTACCTGATAATTTTGGGCTACATAAACCCCTGCATATAGTCCTGTTCCGAATATCAACTGCAACAAAAATAAATTTGTTTTTATCTATACATAATGGATGTGATGCATTCCCAACATCAGTGTCACTTACACCAGTTTTTAGACAAGTCAAAAAGCAACTCATGATTTTGGTTTAAATTTCTTGTTGATTTTATATACAGGGAAATGTTTTAATTAACATTTTATGGTATTTTGTAGACTATTTTATTAAATAAACCACATTTTAAATTTATGACATATTTGACATTCATATATTTAAGACATTCTAATTACGAAATTGTTTGAGACTTTAATTACCATAGCCTACAAGAGCTGTTTAATGAAACTGACTGACATGGTTTTAGATAAAATGTATATTAAATTCATTTCGTTTACCTACTTAAAACTTAGGGGGGAAGCCCACTTAGAAAAATAAATTATAATTTGTACCTAGGTATTAAATAAAAATGTATATTTTATTACATAAATATTTATTTTATTAAAAAGGAGTCTATCCAATCCAAGATAAAAAAGAGTTAAAAGAAAATATTTTTCTTGTGGTCCATCAGTTTGATGAAATAGTTTGACCATGAGGAAGAAGCGATTAAAAATTTCACAGCAATACAATTTGTTTTATCCTTATTCTCATAATACTGTTTTGCAGGGATAGAAACATTTACTGCTATCGATTTTTAAGTTAGTGCCATCAGTGTATATTTAGGATTGTGCTTTTTACAAAATATAAATAATATACTTAGGTAGTGGAAATAGGTACATAAATATAAATTGTTTTTTTTTAACAACTATGACTATCAGACTGCTATATGTAGCAGGATGACAGCTAGCTAGTTAAATTCAGCCGGGTAATATGTTATTATTTTACCAATGTAAATCGCAGTTACGAAGGAGATGAACATTTTTTCCAAGTAGTTACACTTAAAAAATGTCAGGGTCTCTGACTGATGCATAATACATTTGATATTCAAAGGTATTGCGCCATAGAGTAAATTGCGCTCTGAATCCTGTGAGCCAAAAGGTTAAGAGAAAATGGATATTGTATCATAAACTATAATGAAATATCTAATCTAACAATTGGTGTGACGTAACGGGCACCTAAGGCTAAGTTCTGGTATACCTACCTAATGCCAACCTCACCTACGACACCTCACCACACATGATGTACCCTAGTCAGGCTAAATTCTGGAGACTGAACAATATCAGCACCTACCTATTACAAAAAATTACTAAGAATAGTCGCTGTTGGGCTACTACCTATGACATCATTTATTGTTGGTGAATTATTTCTAAGTCTTGTTTCATAGTCTTCCCTTTCCTATCACACTCCAACCGGATTTTATACTCTTAAGTACAGTACAGGAACACCCAGCCTTTGCCTGTGAACCACACAGGTTATCGAGAAAGAGACAGGCAGGCAGAAAATGTAGGAAATTGCGAAATTAAATTATTTGACTGCAAAACACTAGGATTAGACACCTACTACAGGTACTCACCACGGCCTTCAGCATTTTATTAGTCTGACTAAATATTATTTATTATAGGCGAGTCAAATCAACAAATATATATTTCTACTACATTACAAGACAGACAAGCATCTAAATTGATTGATGTTTGATTGATGACAGACAGGTGACACTTTTTTTTTGTTGATTTGTCCTCTATTGAGGACGGGCAAGGGAGCTTTGTCCATACAGCCCTGTCTTATTTAAAGTATTATTTCTTATATTTATTTAAACCGGCGGTTACAGCACGGCCTCCACAAAAACAGAGCACGACTAGAGTTAGTCAGCGATTTTTAAATAAACCGCAGCACGGTCTCCACGAGGGCATAACTAGTGCCATTCGGTGATCCACACTGCAGGTTCATGTCCGCATTAAACCGATAGTAGGTTTAATGAAGAATATCAAGGGACATTTTGGAACGATCCGGTAGAGTTGTTACACGCTTTTATTTAACTATCCCGCATAATAATTATACACTTTAAAAGGCACTTGTTGCGTATAAAACTATCACAAATATACATCAAAACCTACAATATACATTTTTTGGAAAACTAAACAAAAACAACAACCAACTCTGACCAAATCCCGCCAAAAAGTCATTTTTTTTGTTGATTTGTCCTCTATTGAGGACGGGCAAGGGAAGCTTTATCCATACAGCCCTGTGCAAAAGGTCACATTTGATTTGACATACATGACATTGATTTTTTTGTTGTTGAATTCATCCAATGATGAACAGGCAAAAGTCGGTAGACTTTACAGCCAAGTAATATTTTGTTTAAGTTTTTCTTCAAAAACCGGCTGTTACAGCACGGCGGCGCACCCTCCACAAGAACAGGGGCACGACTAGGCCATTTTCAATAAAACCGCAGCACCGCCTCGACGAGCACACAAGCACAACTAGTGTTATTCGGTGATCCACACTGCAGTTCACACCGCATTAAACTGATAGTAGGTTTAAATGTCGACTTAACAAGGGACAATTTGGAACAATCCGGGAGAGTCGTTACACGCTTTTATTTGACTATATCGCGCACAATAAACACTTTAATATGTCCCTACCTACTTGTTCAATATAAAAACTATATATGCACCAAAACCTACATACAATATACATAGGTGGACGGATAATTAGAAACAGGGCAAGATTTTCATACAATCGAGGTCACTTTGAAGACATGGTTCTCCGTGAAGGATTGACCATGCCCCGGTGACCATTCATCTGATGACGGTCATCGAGAGAGTACATGGAGGAGTTTTAGATTGCTGTAGATATCCAACTGATCAGATGAGCCGTTTGGAATCAGCATCGTCATGAAGAAAAAAACACGCAAAATGGCATCAAAATGTATGGAAATCTTAAAGTCAAGGAATCAAGACGATGCTGCTTCCAGACAGTTCATCTGATCAGTTGGATATCTATATCGATCTAAGAGTCCACCATCTACTCTCTCGATGACCGTCATCAGATCATGCCCCGATCAATCCCTCACGGAGACCCATGGCTTCAAAGTGACCTCGATTGTATGAAAATCTTGATTTGTTTCTAATTATCCGTCCACCTATGTATATGTTTAAGAAAACTAATTATAAGAGACATCCATCACTGTAAAAATCTCGCCATCACCAAAGGCTTTTGTTTAGGGTTCCGTACCTCAAAAGGAAAAAGAACAAAACCCATAAAGGATCACTTCGTTGTACGTGTGTCCGTCTGTCTGTGAATACCTTTTTTTCTTAGGAATGCGTGGAGGTATCAAGTTGAAATTAATATCAAAAAATCCCTTGAAAAAATCAAACTTTTCAACGCAGTAAAAAGATACGACCGTTTTTGTCGCATTTTTGAGTATTTTGGTCAGGAAGGTTCGAATGGGCACGGGCGCGCCCACCAAAGAGATCGTATCTCCATGATTTTGGTAATGAAAACCTATCCCCATACCATACTTCCGGTTGACCTAGAATCTTGAAATTTGGCAAGAAGCAGCGTGTCTTATCACAAGTAATGGAAAAATCTAAAAACAGTTTTGTAGTTAGGTACATCACAAAAAAAGTTATTTTTCTATTACCTACCAACAATCTTAATTTTGCGTATATAGAAATCATCCATGTAAGTTTAGTCAGGCATAAATCGCAAAAAACTCCCTAGAAATACTCTCTTCTAGAAATTAGAAAGTCCATTTTTGAAAACCTCAAATTTCATTCTCTTGTAGAAAAGATCAGGTTATAGTAATGACTAGACTACGTATTGGGCATACTTAACATAACACAATATCCATATTTATTACAAAATCAAAACGGAATAAATGTAAATAGATGCGGATCAGAACGGAATAAATACGGATTAGATATAACAGTAAAACATTTGTTAGTAGACTGTCCAGAGTATAATAATGAAAGGAACTCGTGTAGATTGGCTAATAATCTAAATGAATGTTTGAACCAAAAAGGTTACCGCGAAACGATTAAATTCCTGAAATTATCCAATCTATACAGTTCCATTTAATGTTAACGTGACCTCAGTTATTGAAGCGACCTTAAATAAATAATTTAAAAAAAAACCCTCCCATACATTTTGCAGGAAATGAGGAGACTCAAACTTACGTATAAACCCAACAATTTTTTTACGATGGCTTGCTTGCTACAAAGATTACTGGTGGAAAATACCTAATAAAAAAAACTGATGGAAATTTTGAATTAAAAAAATCTAAATATCGAATTTTATTATTTTTATTTCGACCAGTATACCTTTGTAGCGGCCAGTATTTCATCGTAAAAAGTTTTGTTAGTCTCTCCTCATTTCCAATGTGGCCAACTTAGTGCTTTCGGCACTAGATCTGGTGCATTTTTACAGATGTCAGCGCTCAAAATTAAATTTTAGTGCCTAGTGCCCTTTTTAGTGCATTTTCAGTCACCACGTTAAATCATAATAATATCATAAATATCGTAAAAAGTACCAAGCGACGAGCGAGCGCGTATCCGAAATCCGAATTCATGTATGTAATCTGGAGGAATCACTGCTTCTGTAGAAAATTTCATTCATCATTCACATTTTCTATGAAATCGTCGCGCTAATTTCAAATCGACCGAGGCAGGCAATACTATTTTCTTTTCTGTCGCGCGATGAAAATTATATTTACTAACTGTGCTCGCCGACTTTGATTTTATTTTGTAAGGTAACTAAATTGATATTTAGTTTCTAAATTCCGTAACTCATATAAATTGTCGCGTTTTTTTAGTTTTAAAAATCTAGTGCTCATTTCTTGAAAATCCTGTAAATCTGGTGCTTTTTTAGATTCGTTTAGTGCTCAAACATCCAAGGGAGTTGGCCACACTGCTCATTTCCTGCAAAATGTATGGGAGAAGTTTATTGCGATTTCTGACTTTTCTGGGACTCTAACCTCATTGAAGTCGATTTTTTAAAAGTAATCACAAAACACAAATAGCTTCATTCAAAATAATTATTTGTAAAATAGGGCACGCAGATTTTCTTGTTTTTCGGAGGGGGAAGGAAAGGCGATGGTACATACGAAGCCAAACAGCCCAACAGCATCAGAATATTTTAGACTTGTAAAATTGTAATTAGTAGGTACACAAATTAATGTTAATTTGTTGACAAACATAAATAATTTGATGAAATGAATTGTTTAGGTATTTAAAATTATATTTAAGTAAACACAAAATACATTAAAAAAATGTTGGTACTGGTAGAACATAAAAAAACCTCTTTGTTGAGAATTAAAAAAAAACTAAGAGAAAGTCGGTAAAATAAAACACTAGTTCGAGTACCTACTTAATGAAAAAAGCACGCTTGTTTATTAAGCTGCTACCTATAATTATGACCCTATTAACGGTGCATTATGAGCCACTTTGCGAGCAAAATTAAATGTGTTGAAAAGAAAGTAATACACTTTATAATAGCCTTACATGTATATTAATAATACCTAGGTAAGTAAAAATTACAAAAATAATCACCATATCAGTTGCCAAAATGAGAGGTTTCAAGTTGACAACATCTATCAAATCTACACGTCTAGTAACTATCTATCATATTAATAAATGTTTAATACCTTGTATTAAATAAACATAAAAATTGTAAAAACACAAAAAATTCAGTTCTTAACAAATTTTATTACGTAAGTAATGAATGACTACTCAAGACAATAAGTTATTTACCTAGTTATGTCGTCGTTAATAGTTTAAAGGTAAATTATGCTTACATTACTTAATTGTATGTCGTTAATTATTTTATGAATGGAAGACTTTTTTTAAACTTTAATACCTACTTATAAATATGACATACAGCACTTGCAGGTAGTTACATAATATTATTATTACATAACCTAAGGTATAACATATGTAAGGTAGATACGTAAATATTTTAAATTTAAAGATATTTGTATAATTTATGCAACGACGCGACGAAGATTTATTTTACAATGCTACCTCAGATGTGTCTGTACTGTATTGCTCTGTCTGAGGCTGCTTAACAGACAATTTTGGTACAGTCGACCACGATAGTGATGTATCAGTTTTGAGAAGTTTTCAGTTGTTCAATAATTTGCAACAAGTTCAGCATGGTATTGTTTTGACAGTTTAAATAGACTTTTATTGTTTTATGACCTGTCAACCTAAGGGTGGTATACCACTTTTTTGCCGACTGTACTAACTATAACTTTAATTATGTTCTATTCTCACATTTTAAATTTATAAAGTTTATATTGCATTAGGCAATTTTTAACCTTATCAGTGACGTTAATACTTAAGTTCGAAAGTAGTTTGATTAAGTTTAGAAAAGTTGAGTAAAAGTAATAAACAGTTATTAAACTTATATTTGCGTTACACACGCACCATGACACATACAAGTGAGAACTAGCACAAACCGTATTAAAGTTCAATGCGTTTTAAAACATATCCCATTGCTTATAATGAAGATACATTGCACGACGCAAATATAACGTAGCAAGAATAATACGGACCCTGACCCGATAAATTTAATATACGTTTCGATTTAAACAAAAATATTCACATTTTCAATTGAATCGCAATAGGGATCCCTTGCACAGCAAGCAGCAACTCTCCTGTCTCATTCTCATTCATAATCGAGTTCATAATATAATAACTTAACAAGTTACACTAAAATTGTAAAAGGAGGACCCGTGAGAGGTTCAAACAAACAACTACAAAATATAGAAATAATGTTACCTATGTACAGAAACAAATTACTCATAAAGTTACTAAACTTCGCCTGCGATATTAAATAAAATAGTAAAAAAAAATACTAAATAGGTAGGTAATTACTTTAGAATTAATACTTCAATTCGAACAACCATTACGAGTACTATCACATTAAACTTACAATGTATTTTATTATTGCGGTTCACACAACTATAGGTAATATCCTACTTACTTTATTTGTTCACTGTTCAGCACTTCTAAATAGGTATTGTATGGAATCTTCATGAAGTGCTATAAGCAGCATGATTATGCCTCCGGTAAGAATACCAAAAATGGCAAGAACTAAATTAACACTTTTCCCATGATTGTTTGCGTTTATTTCGGGTACTAAGTCTGCTAAGGCTATGTAGAAGAAAGTGCCCGCAGTCGCAGCGTAGATCCATTGGGAGGTGGATTCGTGGTCCTCCGCCAGCCAGATGCCGCCCGCCATGCCCATGAAGCTGAGTATGGACGATAGTAGGTTATAATATAGAGCACGCTTGATGCTCATGCCAGAGCGCAGTAGTACGGCAAAATCTCCGAGTTCGTGCGGCAGCTCGTGGCAGAACACCGCCAGGGCCGTGGCGAAACCGGTCACGGGATCTCCGCTGAAGGCGGCTCCTATGGCCAGGCCATCCGTTAGATTGTGAAGGCCGTCTCCAACAATGACCATGAGAGCCGTTGACGTCATCGGTCGCTCGGCCGGCGGTGGGGGCGAGCCGGGCATCATCGCACCAAGTTCGATGGGCTCTATTTGTTTTGTGGATTCGGTTTTTATTTCCTCTACTGACGTCACAGTGTCATGAGAGTGAGCATGGCCACCGTGTATGGTTTGCATAATAGCTTCGACGGAATAGAACAGTAGAATGGTCAGGAATGTGACGCTGCACTTGAGAATGACCTCGGTTTCTTCTTGTGGTGCGGAGGGGGGTCCGTGGGATTTGAGCGCATGAGGCAGGAGATGAAGCAGGGCGTCACCGCAGAGAGTGCCGACAGCCACCGCCACCAGGAAGTGAAGAACGTGACTGAATATAACAGACTTCAGTAGTGGCACCACCGCCACTCCCAACAAGCCGGTAGCGCTGATCACCAGTATACTCAAACTTGCGTATATCCAAGCTGAAACAAACAATGAAAATTCTGGATTCTTGTTGCGTTAAAATAGATGAGGTTCCTTTAAGCATTAACTATCAAATCTCACATATTCATTGAGCTGTAAGGCAAATGAGTGTCCCGGGTATATTTTCCCTTAAATCTGAGGTGAGGACACAGGTTTTCCCTACCCTTAGGGAATTTTCATACTCAAGACACTTGAGTATGAGAGCTACTTTTAAAGACAGGGACTGGCCCAAAAGTTTCCATAGGCTCGAGGTCTCGTCGGGCATGCCTAGCCCCCGATAAGATAGGTAGGCATTCTAACTCACTCCAGTGTTTTTCCAGTTTCGGTGCAGGGGCTTCTGTCTTGTAGCAGGAGCGCTGGTCAAGTTGGTACACGAGCGCTGGACACATGTCCAGGAACGTGTCGGGCTCGATGGTTATCACTCCCGGCTCTTTCTCCATCCTGTACACTTTCAGTATTTCTCTCGGGGACATACATGATATTTTCGATATCAGGGGCGCTGCTGTATCTAAAAACAGAGAAAAATATTGTTACTATTGATTGATAAAATGATAAGGTCACATTTTGTACTTACAGTATACACCTAAACAGAACATGTCCAAAAAATTATATTGATCTCAATTTGTGATAAATGCTGATAAAATGTTTATCGGTTGGGCATGCTCTAAGGATCGGGGCAGACCAAGCGGAAAATTGCCTATGCACTTTTTGACGTCATTGTCAAATGAACCATATCACGGATAGCTTAAAGAACAAAATCGTATGAATGACCCCGAGCGCGAGGCGACGCCGACGTGCAGAAGTCATTAAACGATTTTTGTTCTTTAGGCTTATAGTCATATGGTTTATTTGACAATGACGTCAAAAAGTGCGCGGGCAAATTTCCGCTTGGTTTGCGCAGTCTGTTAGTGCACATAAATGGAATTTAAAATATTTACAACACAACGAAAATAAATAGGTATGTAAACACACAAATGTAAAGGTCCTATCAAATATTACTTAAATTATTTACCTACGATCAATTGATAAGAAACTACAGCATATGAATTATTTTCAAATTTTCTTACAAAGTGTACCTACCTAGCGCTCGTAGAGATATAGGTGTACCATGTAGTTTGGGTGGTTGGGTGATGGTGGCATTTTGTTATCCTGCACGGGATATATACTGATTATACACTTATTTTCTTCGACGACTGTACTTATGTAGCAATCTATAAGTATAATTATATACCTAAGTAGATTGCATATACCTGTACAGATTAAATCAATCAACAGGTAAAGTTATACTAGCTAATTTAATACGCATAGATAACAAAAACCGGAGACGTTCGTAGGGATGGAGTAGTCTCAAATATTATTTATTAAAATTTAGTAATTAAATTTTCGTTTGTCTTGATAATACCTATTATTTTTACGATAATTATTTTGACATTGTCTGGAATTCTGTTTTTAATTATTGTTTATTTTGTATACCTATTGTGCTATGGGTTTATTGTCTGAAATATTGAACATATATTTAATTTTAAATTATTATAGTGTAAGTAGGTAGGTACCTAATATTTATAAACGCGAAAGTGTGAATGTTAGCTAAGAAAAGTACATAGTACCATTCTGTGCTACCACATCAAGCTTTGCCAGCTGAACCGATGTTGATGAAATTTGGCATCATCAACAGCCTATTAATATGTCCCCACTGCTGGGGCTCAGGCCTACCCTCTCAACGAGGGCGTGCGGGCTATAGTCCACCACGCTAGCCCAGTGCGGGTTGGTGGACTTCACATGCGCCTAAGAATTTCTTCTTCGGCGTATGCAGGTTTCCTCACGATGTTTTCCTTAATCGTTTCAGAGCAGTCAGTAAATGCACTTAAGTTTCGAGAAAAAACCTATTGGTACATGGCCCAGCCGGGGATCGAACTCCGGACCTTTCGATATGATAGGCCGCATCTTATCCCCGACGCCACTGACGCTCTCATTTCAAATTTGGCATAGTATACTCATATTTAATAGCATAGGTACCTTGTAACTACTATAATCCTCTGTGACCTTACCTATCCTAGTCCTCCACAAAATGATATTTTCTATCACGGGAAACAAATAAACCCCGGTAAATTTTGGTAGCGCCGCGCCGCGAGTGATTAAAATACTCGTAATATGTAGAATATCATTCTGGTCTTAGCTACGGGAAGGGTCGACAATTTGTGACTCGCTGGATGCGCAGGATACCCGTATAATAGAATAATCGCGGGCTCAAAATAACAATCTCATTGTTCGTCCATTGTGGGAGGACCAGACATCAGTTTACATTAAGTTATACTAGCTAACACCCGTGGCTCCGCTCTGCTGCGTCAACGGCGGGTATAACGGGAGGTAGGACCAGAAGGTAGAAAAGTAACAACGATAAGACTGTATGAAAATCGATTCCTACCTAATCCATATTTTCGAGTTACAAACCACCGTTACGATTTTGTTACCTACAAATAAGTTTTGACGCCTAGGGTAGGTTGGCTGTAGGTAAGTACCTAGGTACCTAATATTAATGAGTGATTGAAATACCAAATATAATGATGTCAAAACTGCAAAAAATATTGATTACAAAGTTCCAACTAATATCGTAGGGCTTAAGACTATTGTGAACTCGTCTCCCATACAAATTTTGAATTCTGATATCTATGGAAATATACCGATTGGAAGGTAATATCGAAAAAGGAAATCTGTTGAGTTCAACAAGTTCCTCTTATCAGTAAATAAACATAATTCAAAGTTTGTATGGGAGACAGTGATGGGAGATGAGTTGACAACAGTACCTAAGTGTATATATTCCCAAGTGTGAGGACCATGAAAATGATTCAATATCAATGTACAGGAGCCATTACTCCGTCACGATATGGTTAGTACCTAGTTATTTCATAAGTAGGTATAGGTAGGTATGGCTAATGTTACAGATAGCGCTGTATAAGTGTATAGTTGAAGTTGATAGCAATAATTCAAGTGTTATTGATCATTCAATATCCGTATTTTATTTATTTCCTTCTTTTATTATGTATAAGTACATACGTAAGAGGAAAACTGGCCGGGCCACCTCTTTGGCGTTGTGGTTAGGACCGAGCTTCGAATTCCATCGAATTCCACAGGGGTACATTATTTAGGGTGAATTGTCCTATCCTTGGCTAATTCACACAATTACTTAGGTGCAATGTTTTTTTTTCTGATCTAAAGAATGGATTATTAATTTATTACCAAGATTATCATCATCTCATCACATGTTTTTCTCTGAATTAGATAATAAATTATAAGGTGGTAGATAAAAAATTCCCTCGTTGAGAGGGTAGGCCTGAGCCCCAGCAGTGGGGAGATTAATAGGCTGTTGATGAGATAAAAAATTGACGTTGTATAAATGTACCCAGTGTACTTACATGCAATAAAATAGTTTTGACTTTGACTAAGTATACGCTTGAATAACCTCAACCTTCGGGGGATGAACATCATTATATAGAGAGCCGGCACGGTGGACCCCAGCATGTGGGTTATACAAAACTAATGCAATGTACCCACTGTTACAGCTGCGGAATATACCGCTGTGTATGTATATAGTATTAATAGTATGTATTCGCCACGGCCATAAAATAACTGTTCGTCTTTCCTATAAAATAAATGATATAAAGAATTACTAGAGCATATAATGTAAAATTTGAAAGGGCAGAAAGGTTCTCGAGTGGCGACCACGTATCGGTAGACGCAGTGTAGGCAGGCCTCCCACGAGGTGGATCGACGATCTGGTGAAGGTCGCGGGACCCAGCTGGATAAGGTTAGCGCAGGACCGGTCGTCGTGGAGACCCTTGGGGGAGGCCTTTGTCCAGCAGTGGACGTCTACAGGCTGATATGATGATGATGATGAATGTAAAATTTCAATCCTAAGCGGCTGATCGGGGTCAATAACACTGTAAAATATTGTTAGGTACCATTATAAAACGACTAAAAACTATTAAAAATTGAGTAAAATAAATAAATTCAAATAAAATAAAAATTCTAACCATTACAACTCGATTGCTCGTAATAGGTATACCTATCTATTACCTATGTAAACTACGACTCTTTCGGGAACATACTACTCGACTTATTTCACTTCGGTCGTTCTGTCCCATCCTATAAAGTATAGTAAGAGCATCGACCGACAACGAGGGCGAACGACAATTTAAAAACAGATTGGTCACAGCTTTGAAAATGGACCCGATTGGAGGTGGTCATAAAATTTGCAAAAAAATGAAAATACGTCGTGGTAAGCAACGGCTATATTAGTTTATTGTTACTTTAAAGGTTCATACTTCTTAAGTGTGACCTAACGTGTTTTGAATGTAAAAATAATTGTATTAATACAGCTACTTTCTAAAATTCTAGACTAGTTACTTATAAATATACCATGTGACAGAGAAAACTGTAGGCGACGAAGCCTCAGACAGTAAAGTCAATTCACCCGCTTTTGAATTGCAAAGTGTAACAAATCGTAAATGTCATGTAACGGATAGTGTGTAGGGGATCCCAGACACACGCGGCCTGCGGTGGCGGTGGCGGCCTGTTCCCTATGAAATGTATGTGAGACTTCAGACACGCACGGCCTGCGTTTGCACATTGAGGCTGCGGCCTGCGGTAGGCCGCCACAGCAGGCCGCGTGTGTCTGGGATACGCTTAATGTAAATTAAAAGCGTGAAGGTCGACTCACATAAGTCTCTTTTGTTGTAGTGATAGGTAATTTCCACTCAAGGATAAACTAAATTGGTCGTGGACTCAGAGACTGACTATACACCTACCTTAGCCAGTTTCCTCCTTTCATTTAACTTAGAACTTTCAAGGGTAACCCTCAAGTTGGTGATTATCGTATTCATTCTAGGTACAGTCGACCGCACGTTAATGGAAACACTTAGACCTTGAGCTGGCCTTGCTATTAGGGAGTTTCAATACTATGAGAGACCAGTTTATACTGGTTTTGTTTCCACTGACGTGCGGTCGACAGTACCTACTTACTTAGTTCATGAAGCTAAAAACTTTGTTCGGCGCCCGGGAGGTAGCAAAAATTTTTCCTTCACGATTTAGTTAATAAGTTAGTTAAAATTTTAAATTAAATGGACAAGTCAAGTGTATGTTTTGTTCCCAATACGTATACAGGGTGAAATTTTCAGATGCTACCTGGAGGGAAAGTACCCTAAAAATTTAAGATAGCGAATTTTACGCAAAGGAAACATTTCTTTAATTTAAAATTTAAGTAAATCTGCATTTAAAGATTTTTAAGAAACCACCTGTCTGAGCCGGGAATCGAACCGGACAAATGTGTAAAAAGCGCACCTGTAGTTTTATGATACTAATCGATAGAGTCAATCATCAGAATTAATTCCTTCTAAGTAACAGTATCTTAAATTAAAGGAAGATCATAAAATACTCCACGCGTTCTAGAGAAAAAGGGTATTGACAGACGGACAGAGAGACGGACAACGAAGTGATCCTATAAGGGTTCCTTTTTTTCTCTTTCGAGGACAGAAATAACATAAAAAACGTGGGCCGCGGGTGTTTCCGTGGGTGGGCTAGCAAATGATGAACTAACTGGCAGCAGGTGACCTCCTGTGTCGGTGCTGCGTGTCGTGCAGCTGCTGGAACGTGCCGTTGATGCGGTGCAGCGCCAGGTCGTGCGGGGAGTTGAACACGCGCCCGCCCAGACCCAGGTTGTCCAGCAGGTGCTCGAAGCCCTGGAATTGTACACAGGATTTATTTGTACGGTGTCAACGGTAACCTAAAGGAGGGCAGGGACCCTTGCAGGTTGTACAAAGTTGTGGACCTGGATAGGACCACCAGTAACCAGCTAGGTAACTAAACCGTAGTAGCCTAGTTGGTTGCGCACTCACCTCATGTTCACGAGGTCGTGGGTTCGAACCTGACCCGGACCGATGCGTTTTTTTCGGAACTTAAGTAAAGATAAAGATAAAAAGAGCGTCAGTGGCGTAGGGGATAAGACGCGGCCTATCAGAGAGCGTCAGTGGCGTAGGGGATAAGACGCGGCCTATCATATAGAAAGGTCCGGAGTTCGATCCCCAGGTGGGCCATGTACCAATGGGTTTTTTCTCGAAACTTAAGTACATTTACTGACTGCTCTCAAACGGTGAAGGAAAACATCGTGAGGAAACCTGCATACGCCGAAGAAGAAATTCTTAGGCGCATGTGAAGTCCACCAACCCGCACTGGGCTAGCGTGGTGGACTATAGCCCGAACGCCCTCGTTAAGTGGGTAGGCCTGAGCCCCAGCAGTGGGGACATTAATAGGCTGTTGATGATGAAAGATAAAAAGATAAAGTACAATTAAGTTACAATTAGAATTTCTATTCTAAGGCGTATGTGAAGTTCACCAAAGAACGGATTGGGGCACCGTTCGTGGACAGGGGTTTGGCACAACAGATCCCATATGATCCCAATGACGTATAATGTTAAATTATTAATAAATGACTGAAACTGAAACATAGGGTCGAAGTGTCGCCAGTTGTTCCTGGCCCCCTCAGAAGATAACATAAGATAACCAGCTAGGTATTTAACTCCAAATGAAATGCCATAGCATACGAAGACAAACGCTATGTGACTATTATAATTCTCTGTGGTATTGGAAACAAAATATAGGCACCTAATGTACGGTCGACCGCACGTCAGTGGTAACAAAACCAGTATAAACTGGTCCCTCATAGTATTGAAACTCCCTAATATACCAGGCCAGCTCAAGGACAAAGTGTTTCCATTGACGTGCGGTCGACTGTACGACATGCAAGGGACAAAACAAGCTTGCATTACAATCGACTTCGGTTTTGTTTCCGAGAACCAAATGCGTTTGTTTCCATAAGCCTTTTTCGTTTTGGAACAGGTGTTAAGTTTGGCTGGGATAGTCCGTCGTCGTCGCAAGAGTTTGCCAGCTAGACTAAGAAAGTATTTTATATAATTATTTAATGAGAAAGTAATCGTGAATATATTAATTAGCCTATCTACTGAGCACTAGAGCGTCAGTGGCATCGGGGATAAGACGCGGCCATATCATATTGGAAGGTCCGAAGTTCGATCGCCGGCCGGGCCATGTACCCACAATGGGTTTTTTCTCGAAACTTAAGTACCCACATTTACTGACTGCTCTCAGCCGGTGAAGGAA
The DNA here is from genome assembly GCA_949699065.1 of Metalampra italica. Lineage (NCBI taxonomy): Eukaryota > Metazoa > Arthropoda > Insecta > Lepidoptera > Oecophoridae > Metalampra > Metalampra italica. The sequence goes on along the minus strand of OX452970.1, from coordinate 5,003,263 downwards.
AAAATTGTGAGGAAACCTGCATACGCCGAAGAAGGAATTCTTAGGCGCATGTGAAGTCCACCAACTCGCACTGGGCTAGCGTGGTGGACTATAGCCCGAACGCCCTCGTTGAGAGGGTAGGCCTGAGCCCCAGCAGTGGGGACATGTTAATAGGCTGTTGGTGATGACTGTGCACTGCGCCGCGTGCCGATAATAGGTAGTGGCATGAATTTAAAAAAAAAGCTACTCCCATATGGATGAGTAACAAAATCATTTTAGGGGTGCCAAAATCGTGCCAAATGTATATCGAAATTGATACTCACTCACGCATTCTCATTTTCAAACTCCATATAAATTTGTATGAGCAACTTCCTCCTGCTAATCCGCTTCATTTGTCCGCACCCCCCCCTGATTTTGACACAGAATTTTTCATCGTTTCCTATATTAAATTTGCAAGATGCAATCTACACAGGGCGCCCGCGCGCGACAAAAGAGGTTCGAATCTCCTTGGGTAGTGGTGACTGAACCACTACCTACCTGATGTTATTGTGTCCCACGAGATAAAGCTGCCACTGCTCATAGTGTTTACTATACTAATCTAATTTTTTAGCGCTGCTCGATAGGTGTTACAATAATATTAATGACGGTACTTTATGTACTATAACTACTTACACAAATACAAAAATTATTAAAAAAAAATTCAAACCTAATAAGCTGTATGGAAAGCTCAATTAATAGGATTACTGCATATACGCTGTGCCGCTATTGTGTTGAGCTATTAGAAAACTTCCCCTTGGATTCATGGCTGAAGCAATGTTGACACAATAAAGATTATACCTTTTTAATGAATTTTCGTCCTTATGTATAACTATACAAGGAAGCATTGACGTATATATTACTACTAGCTGTTGCTCGCGGCTTCGCCCAAGTTTTCCCGCTGTAAAAAGGTAATGTTATTCCAGGTAGGAGCTATCACTGTACCAAGTTTCACCAAAAACCTTTCAGCCATTACAGCGTGAAAGAGTAACAAACATTCTAACCAACTTTCGCCTTTATTAATAGGATAGGACATTGGGAAGTCATATAACTATACATATACCCTTCAGGTGTTACAATAATCTTTTAATGAGATGACCTGACGTTAAAAAATCATAGGTAAGTATTAACACTTCACGTTCACGGGGCAATGTATACGCTTCTATAACAAACTACCAGAAGAAATCTTAAATATGAATGACAGAAAATTTAAGACTCACATTAAACAACAACTTTGTAAGAAAGCTTATTATAAAACAGTCGATTATTTAAATGACAAAGATGCCTGGTGTTAATGTTACTTCAGCCTCGCACAACCTTTACAAAAATAATGTTATGTATAAACTCGATTTTAAAAGATGTGTTGCGGAAGTTTGTTGCGCCGCTTCTTCTTCCCAGCTCTATATAACACCTTGGAGGCGGTGGTAGATAAAAAAATGATGTTGTATAAATGTACCCAGTGTACTTACATGCAATAAAATAGTTTTGACTTTGACTGAATAATTTGATTTATTGCTTTTAGAAATTCACAAAAAAACTCAATAATAAATTATTTTTAGGTATGTTTGAAGATGGTTCGAAGCTTCAATGGAAAAAATTAGCTATTCCCTCCCTAGGGAGCGCGCGCGCCATTAAAGAGATTTGAACCTTCCTGGTTCGAAGCATCAGAAATCAGTCATTCAAATGTTGATCAAAACGATTAGTACCATAGTACCTACTTACGAGTAGGTAGGTAGATAGGCATAGAATTCTGTTGGTTCATACATATATCCATATCGTACATACAAAACATCTGGGTGTTATGTGCGCGGCATTGTTTGTCTTTTCAATGGGAGAACAATACCCATTAGGTATAATTTTCGCGGCTATAATAGCGAGCATACTTTGCTAATTTAGAAAAATAAAAGACATCAATACCAAACGTCGTCGCTAATCTATATTTGCAACGAACGTTTGTTATAGGTAGGTACATACAATAAGCAAACGCTTTGCTTTGGGTCTCATCCACGTCTCATCACAGAATAAATATTAGTACAGTCGACCGCACGCCAGTGGTAACACTTTGACCTTGAGCTGGCCTGTCCTATTAGGTAGTTTCAATACTATGCGAGACCAGTTTATACTGGTTTTGTTTCCATTGACGTGCGGTCGACCGTACAAGTACCTACATATATATAATTATGTAGTCTTGTATAGTTTACAAGATGCAGTCTTAACATCTTGCTTGAAAGACCCTATGCGTCTTCGATTTGTATAAAGAAAAGATGTTGACACAGATGGATGTGGAAAGTGATAAGTACAGAATTCGTTCTCCTCATTAATTCGGTTTCTTTTCATCCTAATAAAATTACAAATAGTAGAGGTAGGTACCTACCGTATTCGTAAATAAGAGTTTGTCTTTAGTTTGACCGAATACAGCACAGATAAATACACCAGTAGGTACTCAGAGTAGGTACTTACCGCGCACATAACCACAGTATAGGTACCTACTTAGGTACTTCAGTGACAGACTGTGCTGTCACAACATACTGAAACGGTCCGAAGGCGACATTCAGTATTTTAACGAATTTCCGACCAACTAATGTCGCACGACCCGCCAATTTTTTTTGGAGAGTTGCGATTTCCTAAAGTTGTTACCTACTAGTATTCGACCGATGAATAGGTACATATTATTGACACAGACTATATTTTTGGTATTAATTCATTGTATTGCACCTTATGTTATAAAGTTTGTACCACGTAGGTGTACAATTCAATTTAATACGTGGAATACCCAGATTCTTTGCCTGTGAGCATGTGCTAAAAACTTTTTGATGGGCGCCCGCGGTAGCGTAGGTAGCAATTTTTTCCTTTATACCTGTGAGTGGGTTGTTTACTTCAAGTCAAGCGCTGCCTGTGGTTATCTAATCGACCTGGCCGGCACCGGCCCGACCAGACCACGTCGCGTCGGTCGTCGTCGTCGCACGGACTTCGAATCCGCGACTTCCGGTTCCGCAATCTACTGCCCTACCTACTACACATAAGACGCGTTATTACTCTATCAGGCCAATGTATTGTATAAAACGTACGTACATTGTTCAAGAATATTAGCATTGTTTTATAATGTTGTACTATTTATTATTTAATAGTTGAGTACTGTATTTTCAACATTTCATAATGGTGCATTGAAAATGACTATGAAACAAAATATTGGAAAACAGTAGGTACTTACCTACTGCGGAAGAATTAAAAGACTCGCGTGTCAACAACAACTGATAAAGTCTTTTTAATATTGTGAAGTCAAATCGAAGTTTATGGACTTGTAGGGTATCCCTAATCGGTAGATTGTTGGATTTAACTACATTTAGCTAAGCGTTGATAAGCAGGTATTTTCGATTTCGATAACAAACCGATTTGATATGTTTACTCAGTATTAAAGTCACATTTTAAAGTTCGATGAACTTCCGTTTACGAAACAACGAAAGGTGTTTTAGAAAATCTCGTCTGATAGACTTCAATGAAAATTTTGCTTTGCGATCAAAATGTTCAGAACAGAACAGATAGAGGAACCTATCATTAGCGTATTAATGTATAGGTACCTATATTAATTTAAATGAATAAATCTTCACGATTATTAGAAAGTTTTGAACTTTCATTTACTCGTTGGAAATATGAGAGTTACATTAATAACACTAACTTTAAGTACTAAAGTCACTGACACTCCGGTCTGTCCGAAATGGGAAATCGAAAACAGGCCCAAAGTTTAGGAACGTGTTTTGCAATTTATAAAAATTACGGTATTTTAGGTAGGTAAGGAGAGAGTACTCACCTCGAAAGTGATAATTCCCTTGTCGCCGTATTTGTCGAATATTTTGTGTATGAAGTATTGTTTAGCTGGCAGTGTGTTGTTGAGGTCTAGATCGGGCTGTCCGTCTGTAACGGCGGCGGTGGCGAGCGACGCCGCTAGGGCTACGACGGCGCACGGTGTCAACATGGTAGCGACTGAGAGCGCGCCGCCGCCGGCGGGCCCGCGCCTCCGCACGACACTATCAGCCGATCAGCCTCGAGTGCGCCCCGCTGTTGCTGCTGGACGGGCTCGTGACGTGCCGCCGGCACTCCGATGCGATTTGTTTGTTTGTTTGTTTGTGTTAATCATTAACAAAGTCGCGAAACTATTACGAACCGAACGGCGGTAAGCGTGCTTGTCGCTCGAAACCAAGTGTGCGTCTGTCTGACTTTCACCCGACGCTGAGGCTCCGCGGCGGCCGGTTCTAACACCGTTACTGATAGTGGAGGTGCAGGTTTACGGAGGGATTGGCGACGAGAGGCTCTGACTCATCTCCATCACAATCAGTTTAGGTACCTACAACTGAAAGAAAGGTCACAGCACTTTATTGGATCTAATCCAAGTGCCTACTCCTTCCTTAGTTGAAGGCTTGAAGGTTTTATTTGAAGGCATTCCTATGGCGGAACTCTACTCGATCGTTGTCGATACTCGGGTCGTATCTGCTGTTTTCATCGAGAGTAGGTAGGTAGTTAGGTACCAATTTGTGAGAGTACTTATATTTTTTCCACTTGAAAATTGTCTGTTTTTTATTTTACTGTTTTTATTCCTGCTAGACTGCAACTTGTGTAGATAATAGTATTAAATAAAAACTCTAGCCTCTAAGTAAACATCATTAGGTATAGAGATTTTTGGGATTGTCATAGGTACCTCTATTTCCGGCAGAATTATCCAAATCCAATATACTTTGACTTATAAAGACTTAAGACTTATAATTTTTAGAATTTTAATATTACAAATAAGTAGGTAATTGCATGTAACGTACGTATAAGTACTTAATTGTTTTCATTCCTAACAACATTATTAAAGTGTTTTAATAAACAGTGATGAGTATCTGTCTATCTACATACAATTACTTATCAATGAGCAATGCACAATGTTAAACTCAAAACACAACAGTTCGAAAGAAGACCGGCGTATTTATTTATAAATCCTACAAAAAATAATTCAAACTTAAGTATTGCAGGGAATTTAGTATGGTTAACCGAAACCGGGAGACCTAAGCGTGGGCCCTACCTACGTCCAGCTGTGGACATCAACCGATTGATGCCGACGAGGCACAGATTCTCGTCTATTCAAAAATTACTGAAATACAAGTTAATCTCCTTATAATTTGTTTGTTGTAAGAAAACTTAGTTTTATTTCTTCTTTATTTAAATAAATTGGAAAGTGAACGGTTGTTTATAAGAAACCAATAAAAAGTCGCCTTCAAAGCCACAACGATTTCACAAGTTTTACTTTAAATTGTAAGTAGGTGAAACAGTAGTAACAGCCTCGCTTAAATTAATTTAATTTGAAAAACATTTTATAAAGTAGGTACATACCTACTTAAATTTAAATTGATAGTGTGACGTACTTGTGTACATTTTCGATTTTCCGCACCTGATTCAACATGTAGCATAGTTTGTGTATTTAGCATAGGAACGTACTGATTATTATTGACAAAAAATACCATTTGCGACTTCAGAGTTAAACAGCTGCAGAATAATTGGGTCTCGTAACAAAGGAAATTACAGAAATATTTGTATAAAACTTATTACACAGAAATAGACAGGTAGTAGGTATAATAAATAAATAAGTTTGTAACAGGATAGGTAAGTATACATATCTATTGTCACAGAATAAATAATAGTACTATTGTATTAATGTAATAGATACAAAGAATAGACATAAACAGTTATACTTATCTTCTATACTTATAATAAATCTGTAGAAACCGTGTGTCTGTACTTTGAATAAATTTATAAAAAAATGAGTGTGGACGATAAAAAAAGAGTAACAGAACACAAAAAAGCGTTTTTAAATTTTTTTGTCTTTCTGTCTTTCTGTCTTTCTGTCTTTCTGTCTGTCTGTCTTTCTGTCTTTCTGTCTTTCTGTCTGTCTGTAATCGCTAATGTCCGAAACTACTGAACGGATTTTCTTGCGGTTTTCACAGGTAGATTAAGCACAGCCTGGCGCAACTTATAGGCTTTGTTTCATTGAAATCGGATGACAGCGAAAAAAGTTATCGTCATTTACAGATAAATCATTTAACGTAACAAGACGATGTCATAGACATAGGAGGTATCAGTGTTTTTTTTAACTGGAACAGTATAGGCAAGTCCGAAACCATAGGAGATGCAGGGAAAGTGTCTTATGACATAGAAATTTTTTGGTCAAGCGTGTGTTGTCCATAAAAATGAGACAATTTGCACATATTTTTTTAATGCGGTTCGACTCAGTTTCATGTAGGGATCACTTCATTATATCGGAAGAAAAAAATCTGAGCAGCAGAAGTTAGTCAAATTTAATAAAATGTTTTCTTATAAAACAGACTGTGCAATGTACTTAGGAACTTACTACTTATTCATTCATGCCACCCGAACTCCAGCTGCTCCAATTACTATGTCAAAATTGATATCACGAAAAAATACCTAAAGGTTCCTAAGACAGTTTCCCTGTATCTCCTATGGTTTTGGTTTTGCCCATACTGTATTAGTTAAAAAATACACACGTATAATAAAAATTGATATGAGAAGTCTTATGAGCAATAGAAGTGAAACCAACAATTTTTTAAATTTTTATCTGTCTTCACCAAATTGGATACGGTGTTCATAGTTTGTTCCTGAAGGTATGGTATACCTTAAATTATGGTGAAGGTACTTAGAATGATCCATTTTACCATTGGAAAATTATAATTAGACGATGTATGTCTGTACATAGCAGAGATAGGTACCTACTTCCAAAATCCACGCGGACGAAGTCGCGGGCAACAGCTAGTTGATAATAAATTATTGAATAGAACGGAGGAACCAATAATAGAGAAAGCGATTCGTTTAATAACCTGCGTGCAGTTCAGTTCTTACCTAAGATTACTGACGCCACATTACGTATGTAGGCAGGTTAGGACGTAGAGAAGGAACCCCAGCAATGTATTGTCGATGTTAAGGCCCGGGTATGGTTTGCATAAGTTAGCATAGCAGAGCAGGTACTGCTCGTCGTAGCATTTTGCCGTGTTGCCTGTGCAAACATAGAATTTGAGCAAGCAAAATGAGCATCTAGCCGGACCCTTATTAATGACGCTTGTACGTAAGTTATTACTGCATAAACATCAAAACGTAATTACGAATAAAAATAATCATAAAAATGTTATAGGGACCTACTTATATATTGAAGCGGTGAAATCAGAACAAATCGGCAAAATGTAGTTTGTACGGAACCCTCGGTGCGACAGTCCGACTCGCGTTGGACGGTTTTTTTAAAAGATAAATTAAACTCTCTAAGTAGGTCTGTAGATCGAAATTATTGATTTTAATGGGATTGGTGGTGTATAATTTTTTTTTAGCATTTGTGTCAGGTTTGGTTTTATTCCCGGCTCGGGAAAACGACTTTAAAAATCTATTGGTGTTGTATTTAATATCTTTAAAATAAAATAAGGCCTCCTTTGAGTTAAAGCTTCTTTAATATTTAAGGTTAGTTTAAGCGTTAGTTTTCCCCATAGATATCTGTTTTTCCAAGCCTAGTATAACTAGGTAGGTACCCAGGTCCGTAATAGGTACAGACCAAAACAAACATTCTCAACACTCGAGACAGATATCAATTGTAAATACATAGAGATAAGTATAGTAAGTTTACATACAAACTTTACATTGATATTTTCATTATTGACTTGCACCAATAACTTGCCGTTTCAATTATAAACTAGCGGACGCCCCGTGACTTCGTCGGCGTTAATGTCAAGTTTAATGAAAATCTGTTCAACTGTTATAGCGTGATACCTAGGCACAAATTATTCATTTTCCAGGCGAGACAAGTCGCGGTAGTTGTTGCCTTTAATATTAAAATTTGTTTCTTTGTCATCCATCCATCAGCAACCTACAATTAAACTGGTGGTTTTTTTGGTGGACATGCTGATAGCCTTCCGTGTTGGTTACGAAACCACAACCCGGTCAATTTCCTCGGTGTATCGAGTAGCCACACAAAAGAGACGTCGCGCCACGTTCACAATACCTAGAAGTACGTGTCTCCGTTCACGCTTCAGCGGCCTTGATTTCGATCACAAAATAATCTGTTCCTTGCCAACAAATATGACGCAGTGCGCGGTCATGGTGCAGTTAATTGACAATGCTAGGAAATGTCGGGCTGTCCTGCTGGCCAGTCACTGGTTCACACACTTCACACACCACAAAGTATAGTAAGTAAGTAGTGTTTGAATCAAAAACATTGTTTATTGTTTACATAACATAGGAGTGAGAGCAATCATTGCGAAAGGACATGTTATAGCTAGAGTGGTCCAGGGAAGCTCAGTTAGACTTAATGCATCATCATCATATCAGCCTGTAGACGTCCACTGCTGGACCAAGGATCTCCACGTCGACCGGTCCTGCGCTAACCTCATCCAGTTGGGTCCCGCGACCTTTACCAGATCGTCGGTCCACCTTGTGGGAGGCCTGCCTACACTGCGTCTTCCGATACGTGGTCGCCACTCGAGAACCTTTCTGCCCCAACGGCCGTCAGTTCTACGAGCGATGTGCCTAGCCCACTGCCACTTCAGCTTCGCAATTCTTTGAGCCGCAATTCTTTGAGCTCTGTCGGTGACTTTGGTTCCCCTGCGGATCTCCTCATTTCTGATTCGATCTCGCAGGGAAACTCCGAGCATAGCTCTCTCCATTGCCCTCTGGGTGACCTTGAGCCTACTTACGAGGCCCATAGTGAGCGACCACGTCTCGGTACCGTAGGTCATCACTGGCAACATACACTGGTCGAAGACTTTCGTCTTGAGACACTGCGGTATTTGGGACGAGAAGTTGTTCGACTTAATGCATGTGCAAGGGCTATCTCTTAATATTACATGACTTGCGCGTTTTAACGTCAGGACGGTCTTTGTTCAGAGAAAAGTGTCATTTAAACGGCTATTTAAAAAAAGCCGGTCAAGTGCTAGTCGGACTAACACACCGAGGGTTCCGTACCTTGTAAAGAAATGTATAAAAAGTTATTCAGTGAAATTCATCATATCAGCCTGTAGACGTCCACTGCTGGATTTGTCCAGAAATTTGGCCTCCTCAGAAATTCATCAACCGCCTTAAAGACAATAAGATCGAGTTTAGTCTAAACCACTCAGGTGGAGCACGAGGAACGATCCTGTTAGTTTTTATAAGGTTCTTTATCGGCACGTATTAACTACGTTTTTCTTGTTTAGAATATTTGCTGATTTCAAAAAACTGGTGCTAGGTCGAGACATCGCTTTATTTTTTCCTGTAATATTTACATAATACCTCTAACAAATCTAATTGTTATAGATTTTTCACTCTGCAATCTTCGGAGATAAGGGGGGAATGTTTTTTTTTTATTTTAAACATTTATTTATGTCGAAAACTATACGACTTTAAAGGGAATTAAAAATAAACTAAATTCTGTCTTTTGCAATAAAGTTGGGCAAGCATTATTTAAAACTATTACAAACTGTTGGAACAATAACTTCAAGAAATGTTTTAATACGAAATTTATTATGAATTCATATTTTACTTACACCTATTAAAATAACCTTTGAGTGCGTAGGAATCAATATCGTCAACTTAAAATTATTTAATACTAAACAGATCACTACTTCATATTATTATGTCGACATAAAAACATCAGACCAGTAATAAATAGGATAAACCACAACGAAGCATCGTAACGAATCACACACAACAAATATTAGCAAAGTAAAAATATAGGAAGCAGTTTTAAATAATCATAATTCTTTCGAGTCCTCTGGCAGGCATAGAAACGCTTTGGAGCAAAGTAGGTTGAACGTGTTGCACGCGGACAGTATCCATTTAGGTTTGTTCTGCCACACAATGAAGATGTAGTAGATGGGCACCCCTAGCGCGATGATGGCGACGCCCGTGCCCACCTCGACGGGGTGCGTGGTGCACGAGAACCCCACGAGCACTATGACGATGACGAGGAAGGCGACGGGCAGGGCAAGGTTGATGCGGATGGGGCGCGCGGCGCGCGGGCGCGTGCGCCGCATCCACAGCAGGCCCGCGATGGAGCACAGCGTGAACAGCGCCTCCACCGCCGTCACGTACACGATCAACGACTCCACTGTGTTAGTCAGCAGCACCAGCAGGGTGAGCACACACTGAAACAAATTAATATATTCTCAATTTTCACTTCCGTATAAAAATTTATGATTTTTGTACACCGACGACTTATTGATCAACAATTTTTTTTTAATTTTTTCTCTTAGAGTTGAATTTTTTTATATTGGAAAATATGGCCTATTCAATATAAAAGAATCATTTAAATCAGTTCACAATCGGCGAAGATATGGCGTAACATACCTACACACAAAAACATCCACATCCTTTTTTAAGTAGGTTGAAAATAACTCAAATATGATGAATACATCACACATGAAGAACGTCAAGTTATCTAAGCGCCTCGCGTGCTGCTGCTAGGATCTCTGCGTCCGAACAATGTCGTAAGTAAACTAGGTCATAAGTACAACAGCGCCAGGGGGTCGATGTCGAGGAACACGACGGGATTTAGGAAGGCCCATATCTAACAGCCGACGCTGACAGGCTCACGATGTTGTTTGTATTTTAAGAAATGAATGGGCAATTGGACTTCAAGCAGTTCGGATCACACTGTTTTATTAATCTGATGATCGTACAAGTGGCAGCCGTCACCAACGCCACACCCTGTGAAAACCCCACTGATCACCACTCCCAGTCCTGTATCTAAACGCCTCGCGTGCTGCTGCTAGGATCTCTGCGTCCGAACAATGTCGTAAGTAAACTAGGTCATAAGTACAACAGCGCCAGGGGGTCGATGTCGAGGAACACGACGGGATTTAGGAAGGCCCATATCTAACAGCCGACGCTGACAGGCTCACGATGTTGTTTGTATTTTAAGAAATGAATGGGCAATTGGACTTCAAGCAGTTCGGATCACACTGTTTTATTAATCTGATGATCGTACAAGTGGCAGCCGTCACCAACGCCACACCCTGTGAAAACCCCACTGATCACCACTCCCAGTCCTGTGGATGTCTTACAACTCGAACGCACACAAAACTTTGTAACAAGTCAATGGTTGCCTTTTACATCCTTACCGTTTTATTACTGTCAAAGTCAAAACTATTTTATTGCATGTAAGTACACTGGGTACTGTGTGTTAGGATTATAGTTAGATTGTTGTAATCACAGAAATATATTTAATGGTCTAAAAATCAAAATCTGTCAACATCATACTTTCTTCTGCAACGGTCCCCTATCTAGATACCTACCAATATTTGTTATGACCGCAATCGTAGCAGAGACTATTTTACGAGATTCTGCCACGTTAATGACGCCTTGGCATTACCATGTCGCAGGCTTAATATGGATAAGTAGGTACCTACATAGACGAAGTTGATAATATTTTTGATCTTGATTGGACCAGCAGTAAAAAGATAATTGGATTCTAGAAAGATTACATATCGGGAGCGACGAATTAACTCGTTTAGGTACTAATTAACTAAGGATGTTTATTGAATGATAATTTTAATTATGAATCAATATAATTTGTTAATGTGAAACTTAAGAAAAGTACAGATGATCAAATCCCTAGCTCTTACCTGATACTAGAAACAAGGTATTATTCATTCACGGTTTCCCATAAGACACACTTAAATGAGTGTTAACGGCAAACAGTTAATTAACTAAGTAGGTAAGTAATAACATAATTAGTTTACTTCTAATTTTTAATATTTGTTGTTTTCGCGTGGGGACTGGGCAGTAATTAATTAGGTAACTATATAGGTTTAATATTAAATATTTCTTAAGTACAAGTTATGGCTGAAAGGATTATTTAAAAATTTGTATCGAAGAGGGGTGTAAAGGTTGTGTAATTAATGTTGAAATACCTGAGATCATGAATTATTTTTGACATATAATACGTTTTATAAAAATCAGAATGCAGTGAATGCGAGGGAAGAAAACATAAAATAAGGTATTTCACTGCGATCATGAATACTTATTAGATGTCATAAATATCAAATGGTTAACAGATATGATTGCTCACCATAAATATGAGTGACGGCACAGGCGTCAGCCTCTTGATATCAATCAGCGATATCGCAAGCGGTAGATGACCGTTCCTTGCGCCGACGAAGAAGAGCCTTGACGAGGCGTAGATAGCCCCGTTCAAGGATCCGAACGTGCACAGAGCCACGAACAGCGGCATAATCCAGGACATGACGCCCAGGATCTTGTCGCTGAACGTGACCGCGACCGCCTCCGAGGCCACGATCTCGTCGGTGGTGAGCACGGCGAAGAACGCCAAGTTGGTCAGTGCGTACACTATGGTTACGACGGGCATCGATATGCAGATAGCTCGGGGCAAGTTCCTGGAAACAAAGAAATAAAAGTTTAAGTTTTCTATTAAATAGAAAAAGCGATAAATTGAGTTTTCCTAAAGTACTTAGTTATCAAACAATATATAAACTGACGTGATTTTCGTAATTTTCATACCATTGCCAAGTTACAGCTGAATCTGTTCAATATTTATTATTCAATATTTATATCCTATTCGGATGGGCAACAGCCGTACAAAATATAAGGGTATGTTCCGTTTCCGGTTTGACGGATCAATAAAAATTATACCTACATTTGATATAAAAAAAAACTACCGTAGAAGATTAAAAGACATGGACTCTACATGTGCAATATTTAAGATAATGAATAGTAAGTAACGTCATCACTCCCATGCAAAAGTTTTAAATTTAAGGTTGACTTAAATATGGATGTGATCGCTGGGCGGTGTCTATTTCTAGGACTCTAAGAAATAATATATGACGACGCCTGGTACGGGGGCTTGCAATCAGAGTGGTCCGACATGATGTGAATCCGAAAGAATAGTCGAATTGGTAAACGCGGCGAGTTCGTTACGGCGTGGCGATCTATCCGACGGCTCAACTCAAACTGACTCGTCGGCCATTCGGCCCTCGCTTTATAAAGCTTTCCTACCAGCACCGCCCCAGCGGCTGTTAGCGACAACTCCCGTAACGACCCCACGACGACGTTTCAAACTTTGCCGATAGATGGCGCCTGTGTACTTGAAGCTCCGACATATAGAAGTTAGTGTTTACTAGTGGTACTGTGAGAACAGTAGACCTCGCCAGCCCTTATAAACTAAACCTAAAAGAAACGGATAGAAGTCAACTTTGCAGTTGGAGATTATGTACTAAAGTGACAAAAATTTGCATATAAAGCTTATATTTCGCAAACGGATTCCTAAATCCAAAAATGTTTTTCACGCACCCGGGATATTTTTGAAAGACCTATCCACACACCATTGAACAATAAATAAAAAAGTTAAAAAACCCTTTTGACGTACCGCAGGACATTCATATAGTTGGCTAGTTAAACTTCGGCTCTACATTGCAAAGGACATGCAAGCAGCTTTGTAATACGGGTATAAGCGAGTACAGTGGTTGGTTCCATCCGGCCGTCATTGTTACAGAGTTTTGATAAAGTTGCGACAGAGTATGTGAAGTAGTTACATCAGACCTAGACAAGTCTGATGTATGAAACCATGAATGTTAAGCATCGATATAAGGAAACCACGCTGTAGATTGGTTACTGGATAGTACAAAGTCAATTATGTCATATTTTAATTGTTTGTGAGTTTGTGTTGTGTCAGTGAATAAATGCCTATCTTTCTATCTATCTAATTAGGACAATGTGGCCTAATTTATGAGATCCATAGAGATAATAGACCGGATCCATTTCTTGTATCGATTTTTGTATTCGTTTTCTTATATCGATGATGTCAAGCCATTAATGATAAGTTAAACTTACTTATACGGCTCTTTCAGTTCCTCTGTGACATAATTGAGGTAGTTCCACCCTGAGTATGAGAACAGCCCTGAATAGAACGCGATAGCAATCTGCCCGGGCTGAGTATTGGATTCTTGCATTATCGACTCGAGGTTCTCGGTGTGTCCGGAGAACAAATGCCACATACTGGCGCAGAACGTCACCAGTAGGGCTAACATTTTCGCAGCTGTGAACGAGTCTTGGACCCGCGTCACCCATTTTACGTTAAAGCAGTTGATTGCGGTGAGGAAGCCTGGAAAGAAAAAACAAAGCAATGTTTTATAAAAAAAATCTGCAAAGCGTACGTGCGGGCTACGTCAAAATTTTTATTTTATTTTCCCGAAACATTTTTTTTTCCAATGAGTGTGGGAATAGTGAAAAACAATAGTTATTTGTTAAGCAAGGCTGCAAAGTTGATTATTATTGTGCGAGTACTTGTATTGAAACCTGAGCCAGCGAAGGATTAGTTACCTAGGCTACTTTTACTGCGGTAAACTTTTCTCGCGGGAAAAATATTTAAGTTTGATGAAACTTGGTACAGTGATAGCTTATATCCTGGAATAACATAATCTAGGCTACTTTTTACCACGGTAAACTGTAACTTCATTGTATTTTGTTTTATGTGAAATACAATCCGTGACCACTAAGAATACGAATGAAGTTTCGAATTATGATGATGATGGAGTACAATGTGGCTGGCGGAACGGAAACCTCCATGAGCGAGTCCGACTCGCACTTGCCGGCTTTTTATGTCGTTCCATATATCAATTCTTATCAATTTAAGATTTTATTTTTCAAGATTTCATTTTCGACAAAACTATTTTTCACGGGATGGTGGTGCTAGTTCTTTAAATAGCCAAATGACGAAATCACGTCGAGTTATTAAGTGCCCTTACGAGAGGTGTGTATTTGCCAGTTAAGTCGGCACGAGTGTGTGGCAGTGTGATGCGGGAGGAAGCCCTCATTATCGTGTCAGGCCAGTGTCAGGCGCAATCAGCGCCGGCGGCCGCGCTGCTACGTCTCGGCAAAGACGCGGTATCATATAAACCGGCGATAGGACATGATGTGTATCGATTGTGTAGGCGTAATAGAATCAGGTAGTATTTACTTTTAGTAGTAGTTACTTTTGTATCTGTACGGCAGCTGGCAAACTTATTTTGGAATAAGAAACGGTTAGGTACTGTTCTGCCAGAAAGAAACTTCAAGTCACTGTAGTCAGAACAGGACGCGTCAGAATAGTGAAAAAGTTGAACCATATTTGCGGAATACGGACTGATTTGTAAAAACTATTATTGACCGAGCGAGCGAAGCGTCTATGTTTCGAGATTGGCCAAAAATGCTATTGTCCGTCTGTCCTTCTGTCTTTCTGTCTGTAATTCTCTACAGGTCGCATTTTTCAACCGATTTTGATGAGTAGAATACAATCATGAAAACTATTTTTTTTTGAGTACGTACCATACTCGCAAAGTGGGAGTGAACTTTTTTTTCTTGTGAATCCCATAGTGTGGGGTATCGTTGGATAGGTCTTTCAAAAATATTGCTGGTGTGTGAAAACCATTTTTTTGATTTAGGGATCCGTTGGCGAAATATTAAGCTTTAAAGCGGTAATTTTTGTTAGAGTCACGTGTCCCCCCCCCCCCCCTGCCAGCTAAACCGTTGCTTCTGGAAATGTGAAAAAATTCACGGCAGTAGCATATATATCGTAGTTAAAAGGAAAACTATAACGGCTAAGTAGGTTCTATTAGTTTTTGAGTAATAGTCGATTAACTTAAGAAAGTCGAAAAATTAAATTATGTTCATAGAACTGCATACGTAAAATGGGAATGATTTTTTTTTCGCGTGAATTCCATGGTGTCGGGTATCGTTGGATAGGTCTTTCAAAAATATCGCGGGTGTGTGGAAAACATTTTTCGATATAGGGATCCGTTTGCGAAATATTAAGCTTTATTAGTGCTAATTTTTGTCACTTTAGTACTTAATCTCCAACTGCAAAATTGACTTCTGTTCGTTTCTTTTAGGTTTGGTTTATATGGGCTGGCGAGGTCTACTGTTCTCACAGAACCACTAGTTTAGTTACATGACCGTTTTGTAACATGATAGACCATTACTAGATTTAACGAAATTGCCACGGGAATATAAAAAAGATAGCAAATTGTACGTCGTAATCACATGGATGTCCGTAGTAAATAAGAACCTCAAAGAAGCCCAAGTTAACAAAGTGACGACCCAGGACCGAGCTGCCTGGAGACCATGATTCGGAGGGCCGACCCCAAATAAAATGGGAAAGGGACAGGCCAAGAAGAAGCAAATTGTACGTCCTGCACCATTATATGCGGTTCCGTCAATGAAAATATATTTTAGTAAATAATTTCCCCATCATTGCATGCAGATTAATTTTACAGGTATGTTCAAAACAACTCAATGGGTCCAATTTTTCGAGATATAGACGTACAAAAAACTTTTCTATAGGTATATAGGTACATCCGATATCCGGTTTGACATATAGTCAACTATTAACGCGAACGAAGTAAAGGGCAGGGGCGTCACAATTAATTCATGAACATAACCAACTAGTAATTGTTCTTTCTTATAACACCTTGGAAGCGGTGGTAGATAAAAAATTGACGTTGTATAAATGTACCCAGTGTACTTACATGCAATAAAATAGTTTTGACTTTTTCATTCTAAACACAACCACGAGTATGTCAAGTAATATTACTTTTGGTGTAAGATTTATACTTTTATACGAATAGGTACCCTACGTTAAATTCCAGTTAGTGTGTAATTTGTTCATACCCTTGCCATACCTCAACGCTCGACGTATCTCCGGACCGAATTATTGGGGAATGTAATAAAACCAGTTCCTTGTAAAGCAACCCCACACTGGGTCGGTGGCGGTGACGGGCCGGCGCGGTTGTATCGACCGCCGCGCCGCCGCCGATCACGACACAACAATCCCAAATGGTCAACTGGGACCGATTCATTGTGGGGTGGCCTTATGCGGGGAAGTCAATGCCCCTTTCTTATTCCTTGAACTTGACTCGTCCGATAATTTACTGTCATGTTAATTGATATCAAATAAGAAAATAAGTATAAAATACAATGCAGATGCCGATGCGGTAGTATCTCGGCGGGTGTGTTGTTTTTGCTTAAAGAATGCTCTGACGTGGAAAATAAGCGAGTACAAAAGAACTTCTCGGAAATTAATCTTAAGAATTTCTCAAACGCTACGTTGAAATGTACGGACGAATATTTCTTGAAATCAAGTAGGATGACTATATTAGGCCGGGAGGTGTTTTTAGAACACGATGCGATGTTGTGGATCAGCTGAGACGTAAATTAAGTTGGACAGTAATATCATACGTAAGTAAATAAAATTGACGTTTACCTACATAGGCTCTACGAAAAATTAAAATTCGTTAATTAGAACAGAGGTAGAGACCCTACCTTTACTCTAATTAACGAATTTCAATTTCTCTACTAAATTCGAACGGATTTTGATGAAACTTGGTACCTACAGTGATAACTTATATCTTGGAATAACATATAGGCTACATTTTACGGCGATAAACTGTTCTCGCGCGAAAATCTTATTCCACGCGGGCGAAGCCGCGGGCAACAGCTAGTTTTAAATAAATACATACAAACACCCAGAATCCGAAAACCAACAGATATATCTGCTCATCACACAAATGTTGGTCCCGGGTGGGAATCGAACCCACGACCTCTTGCGTAGTAAGCAGGGTCACTACCAACTAAGCCAACAGGCCAGTTAATCAAAAGTCAGTCATTAGATGCAAAATAAGATGATACATGACACTTACACGTGACAACAGCTGCTATAAGGAGAACGGCTTCCGTCGGAGGTTTGCAGACGGGCCAGAATGGTTGGAGTATGTTCTGCGCGAAGGTGAGGGCAGTAATGGCGTTGCCGGTGGGCACCAGGACGATGAGCGCCACCCACAGGTACAGGAACGAGGGCAGGGAGCCGAACGCCTCGCCGAGGTACGCGTAGTCACCGCCTGACTTCGGGATCATTGTACCTGGAATCATCATCATATCAGCCTGTAGACATCCACTGCTGGACAAAGGCCTCCCCCAAGGATCTCCACGACGACCGGTCCTACCTGGAATATGACCAGAGAATTATACAATTTTTCGCTCGCAATGAAAGAAACGGTTAAAGTTCCTAAACTTTAGCCGTTGACTTGACAGGCCTTGACCGCCTCGTTGACTTAGGGGTTGTGGGTTCGATTCCCACTGGGGACGAACAACATTCGATAATTGAGTCCCGGTCTGACCTTGTTTAATGCGGGAGAAAAGTTCTTGCTTGTGTATAGACAAGTGGTTGTAGGTATTAAAGAAATATACACTTGCGACTTAGAAGTAAATAACGTCTAGCTTCATAATAATAACGGGCCTTGTTCATACACTCGATATCTTTTTGAGCCCTTAGATATCTGCCAGGGAATGATTTGGGTGAGATCCCATGCCGGCTGTCCGGAGTTCGGGAGTATTCGGGAGGTCTAGACCTAACTGACAAATAATTCCCTTGCGGAGATCCAAGGGCTCAAAATGATCTCAAATCAAATGAAAAAGGCCCCATGGCCCGTTATTTTTGGCGCTAAATGTATTTATTTTCACTGCTACTTTGAGAATAATAAAAATACTGCGTCCAGCAGTCAACAGGGGTCTTTATTAGTGTAGTGACGATCTCAACTTTATCAAAAACGTATAGATTTTCAGTTATCTTTCTCGGACGGATTTGAACGAAATAGTTACCGTGGTACTCGTGTTTCTTTCATTCCTCCACCGCCAGAGGTCAAGAGTTCGATTCTCCTCGGGGACATATAAATTTGCATAAGTTGTAAAAGTATACATAGATACTTAATTGTTTAGGAATGAATTAGCCCTAGAAATACAGTCTCTTTATTTGTGGTTCGACAAGTGTGATACTGATAATATGTGTTGTTGTGGTGTTACGTTATTATCATTACAAAAACGACGAATGACAACCGGGGTCTAGACGTCTAACATCCGCTCCTTGCACCAGATGTTTGAATAAACAAAAAGTATTAAAATCTGTAGTTGGTAAGTAGGTATCTACCTACCCGTAAGACGTAACACCGCGTCGGATCGGAGTTGTGTAAAGTGAAAATACGGATTTATTTAATGGGAACATTTTTTATAAATAAATTTTATCACGCAGTTTCTTCGCTGTATAATTAAGTGAGCATCACTTTGATAAGAGGTGTAGCTAAACACCTGTTGCTTACTGAATACAGAAACGATCAGTAGGTATATAACATTGATGTAATCAACCAAACCAGTAGAGTTCAGAAAAGTTTCGTACGAATTGCACAAAATTTATCCATCCGGGAATCGAACACGCGACGTTCGAGGCACACGCTTACACACTAAGCTAACAAGGAGGACGCGAAACTTATTTCTTTTGTAGAAGTTTGAAAAAATTATAGGATGTAGGTAGGTACCCAAGGATTCATTTATCAGGTGATAAATTATCACACACACTGAATACTAATGTGAGTACAGGAGTAATACAAGTTCCCGGGTTGAAATACTCCGGAGACTTCATTGTATTTTGTGACCCGCCTAGGTGCATGTTAAAAACATGACTGAAGATTGAAGATAGGTGCACATATGGATAATAGTAAAAATGCAGAAACAAATAGAAGACTAGGAAGATTTAGGTAAAAATGTGATAAATAACTACGCAAGTGATGAAACACAAGTGCTAATATAGTGCTAAGTAGAAAAGTAAATTACACTCACCTAGCTCGGCGTAGCATAGGGCTCCGACCATAGAGAGGAGTCCGGAGAGCACCCAAATGATGAGCGCAAGGCCCTTGGAACCGGCGTACTTGATGGCTATGCTCGGAGACACGAAGATCCCTGACCCCACGATCACTCCCACGATGATCGCCACTCCGTTCATCAAGCCCAATTCCTTCTTGAGACGAACTCCTTCGCTCGATTCTTTATCACCATCATCACCGGCCCCTATGTCCATGGCCTTTGGCTTCAGTCCTTCGGCAGCCGATACTTTGGCCATGTTTATTGCTATTTTAAAGTCCACAACAAAACCCCTTAACTTTACCCGTTCAACACTTGTTAAATGCACGTAGTTACATGTAACTCAGCCATGACGTCAAAACGCCGAAATTCTGACCCTCCGTCATACAAACATTGCATCACATTGGAAGCGAACGGTGGCGATGGTGGCGGGAAACACCACGTGGGTTGAACCACCATGAAATCACAACCTGATAAAAACGTACCGCGGTCGAACGCCGAACAGTTGCTGCGCTGATAACGTGGAAATATAAAACATATGGTAAATATTCCTGTTTTATTTTCCAAGTACTACTGTAAATAGGTTAATATATTCATCACATTAAAACCACTGTACAGTCTGCTTGTAAATAAATTTCTATTACATATAAATATGTAATGTAATAAAACTTCGTTGCGCAATTTATGAAAAGTAACGGCTAAGGGGGTCGGATTTATGTCACGGTTGCGTTCGAACTATAGCACGCGACTGCGAGCATCAAAGCGTACACGTTTGCGCTCGCCTACTTTACGATTCACTTTGCTTTACTGCTTTGCAAGTTAACTAGGAGCCCGGCCGGTAGCGCGGCCGTCCGTCTACCGTGAGTCGTCAGATGACTCAGTGCCTAAATGACATAGGTATACCACACGGCACTCTGTTACCGACCATCTCTACTCCCGCGTAGAGTGTATTTTAGCATCCCATGTTATCATGAGAATTCACTGCCAAGTTTGAACAACTGGTTTAGCTGCAGCCATCTCTGTCTCGCCCCATACAACACGTGCGCATTTGGCTTAGCATAGTTTTCACTAACATAAATTAGTTTTATATGAAATTAATACGTCGTTGATAATGTTAAGCAACGTTAGTGATAAGTGGTATAGCATAGACACATGTGCTGCCTTACAAGATGAATAGCCTCTTCACTTCACACACAGGATATGAGCAATTCATGTATAGTTGTTGTATTGTACACTACATAGAGGTCAATGACAGTGTCTGCAGATACACAAGTTTAGATAATAAATAATATAGTCTATTTTGCATGTACAGTCGACCGCACGTCAGTGGTAACACTTTGACCTTGAGCTGGCCTAGCCTATAGGAAGTTTCAATACTATGAGACACCAGTTTATACTGGTTTTGTTTCCACTGACGTGCGGTCGACCGTACTTAAGTGATATGTTCATAATATGCAAATAACGTTTAGCAATTTCATTACGTATGTTAACAAAAACAATACTAACAGAAAAATAAAGATTAACAACAGAAAAATGTAAGTTCACCTATAAATTAGGTGCACTACTTAGTAATTACATGTTATTTACCAAAATGAATGATGCTTGTATAAGAAAAAAGTTATGTGCAACTAATTTAATCAAAAAATTAACATTAATCTTTATCTTTATTTACTTCATATTTAAATATCCTTGCTGTGCCGTCATCTGATGTTGTTAGAATAAGATTTTCTTTTTCGTTATAACATAAATCCAGCACCTCAGACCGGTGGCCAGTGAGGGTGAGACATCTTTCACCGGACCTGCCTTCGTACACTCGCACTGATCCATCCAGGCAGCCCGTCACAAGGTGGCTTTTTACCCAAATCATCTTGGTGACGCCCGCAACTACGTCGTCGTCCGATTTGGCGCAGTGATGGCGAATCATTTGTCTCGCTATGTCCCATATACTCACAGCACCATTTAAGGTACCTAAAAATATAATTTATTATTACAGTGAAGGTTTCTTAAATTCAAATATATTTTATTGAATTTAAGTATACTGAGTACATTTATACAACCTTCCTCTCCTGTAGAGGCAAGTCTTTCTACATCCTTGTTGGATGTGCACTCGCCTTACGTTCATGAGGCCGTGGGTTCGAACCTTCGCCTGTACTTTTGAAACTTATGTATGGTTTATTTATCACACAATTATATCACAGGCTTTTCGGAAAACATCACGAGAAAACCTGCATACGCCATGGATTAGAATTTCTATTTTAAGGCGTATGTGAAATCCCCCAAAATCGGATTGAGGCACCGTTGTTGGTGGATAATTCCTGGCCCTCTCAGAAGGGAAGACACTCCTACTCCTATCATACTACTCCTACTACTCGTAATATTATAAACGTGAAAATTTCTAAGAATGTTTGGATTTTTGAGAGTTTGGATGGATGTTTGTTACTCATTCACGCAACAAACTACATAGCAAGTACACCAATAAAATTAATATTACCTAAAGCAAAGTAGCCCAACAAAGGATCCTGTGCAAACGCCACTGCTTCTAAATCATTCTCAGCCTCCAACTGTCCCACTATTTTGCCATTATTTGATGTAGACAAAATCACTTTACCTGTAGAACAATTTTATAACAAATGTAAATTTTACTTACAAGATGAATTTTATTTTCTAAACTGTAACCAATCATACTTTAATCCGGTGACATAGGCCTTCTACCTACAATGAGCTCCCAACCACTTTATATATGTTAGCAGTTTGTACACAAATTCTATCAGTACTGGACAAAATCTTTGTTCCTAATTATCTCTTATTTGTACTTGGGCACAGATTAAACAGTAGTTCCCAAATTTGGGTTGCAGTGTGAAGTGTACAATTATTGTAGGTATAGCACAAACTAGACAATTATAATTTATTCAGAATAATTTTAGATAACAATTAGTGTTTATACCATCTGTAGATATAGAAGCCATGAGATTGTTCTCTAGGTGGGTATCAACGGCCGTCACTCTTAGCTCGTGGGCATTGGGGACTTGTTGGAGAACTGAACTTGACTTCAGATCCCATACTTTTATCGTTCCATCTTCATAGCCCGCAGCTAGACGCACACCATCATGGAAAAGCTGAAAGTTGCAATTTATTTATTTATACTTTTACACAATTTCATTTCAGTTCTGGATGCTATCAGGCCAGCAACTAGGTCCCAAGATTTGGTTCAGGGGACAGTAAACAGGTAAATAATAGCAGGTAACTTGTAGACATGCATGAATGGCTAACAACTGTATTTATACAACTACTTTGTATGCCTAGCAATTTGTAATCAATATTTAATTTTATTTTTGAACTCACCTTACCACATTCAACTCTTTTACTATGACCTTGCAGAACTTTTGTATCCCCTGTGGGTATTTTAAACACAAAAATGTCTCCAGTCACGGATCCACAAATCAGCACCCTAGCTCCAAAATGCCACAGCCCCCAGTTTAAATCATCAGATTCATACTCAAATGCCACCAGCCATGGTGTTTGCTGATTGTTTTCAAGGTTACACTTCCACACTTTAATCAAGCCACACATGTCTGCTGTAGCCAAGAATGCTCCATCGAAGCTGAACCCAACAAATATGACAGAATCCTTATGGCCAGTGCAATCCATGATGACTTGTCCTGTTTCTACTGACCATACATAGGCCTTGTCGTCTTCCCCTCCTGTCACTGCTAATTTACCATCCGGGTGTAAATCGGAGCAGAACACTGAGCCAACATGCTTGTCAAATACTAGGGTAGCATGATCTTCAGGAGGCTCCATCTCTACATCTTCTTCCTCCTGATCAGTAACGTCTTCCATATCTTCCTCTAGCTGTAACTCCTCCATTTCGTCTAAATATATAACACCTTCTTCTTCCATGCCTGTTATTTCGTCACCACTTATCGACGACGGTGGTGTGTTCTGATGGAGGTCTCGCATTGTAGGTTACTGCAAAAGTTTAAGAATTATAATCTATGATGAAGAAGGTTGCAAATTATTGTGAAATGTATAGTAAGTACATTTATTGACAAATAAACGCGTGGACTAACCTGTTACCACAGAATGGTGGATTTTTGAAGTAAATTAAAAATAATACGAAGTCAGAAGCCAAGAATAAAAAGATTTATGTACCTATTTAGAGTTCACCAGATCGGGTTCCAGGGATTTATTAAACCAGAGTTCAGGGTCAGGATCTGTTCACGTTTAGTTCAGGCAGTTTCTGTCTGTGATTCTGTCACATTTAAACAAGTCAAAATTTCACAAATCACAAAGTAACTTCACCATCTGTCCTGTCTTGTCCCTGTCATTTTGTCCGTCACTGTCAACGCTCTCTCTATCAATACATGATCAATCCTGATCGAAATTTGTTTTCTAAATCGATCAGGCAAAAGTAACTGCTCTATTTTGTGAACAGCCAAGCTAAACGGGCGATTTAAAATGAAATAAAGTAACCAAGCCAAACAAAAAACTTTAAAAAAGTTGAGGGGCTTTTTGGCGGGATTTTGTCAGAGATGGTTGTCGTTTTTGTTTAGTTTTCCAAAAAATTCCAAAATGTCCCTTGTTAATCTTCATTAAACCTACTATCGGTTTAATGCGGACATGAACCTGCAGTGTGGATCACCGAATGGCACTAGTTGCGCCCTCGTGGAGGCCGTGCTGCGGTATAGTATAATTGAAAATCACCGACTAACTCTAGCTGTGCTCTGTTTTTGTGGAGGCCATGCTGTAACCGCCCGTTTAAAAAATATAAGAAATAATAATTTAAATAAGACAGGGCTGTATGGACAATGCTCCCTTGCCCTTCCTCAATAGAGGACAAATCAACAACCACAAAAAAAGTTGATATTTCTCTAACAGAAAGTGGACGTATTTAGCTAATTTGTGCAGAAAGTGTTGTACTTACTTTGTTTTAATTTTCACATTATAATAGAATTCTAACTGAAAAATGACATCTAGCATTCGTAAAGGTATTATTCCAGACCTAAAATATTGTATTTCAATATTATTACTTCCAGACAACCCTGTATTTTGAAGTTTGTAACCTTTTGTTTAAATTATTGTTTTAGTTTTGTTGCCGACTCAGGCTACTTTTTTCATTGCCAAACGGTTCCGTGGGAAAATTAACATCCAAAGACCAAAGAAACCGCATTTCGAAAGGCAACTTCTGATTGATCTGACCAAACCAGTGTATGGACCTCCAAAGTATACATTACCTGATGCACTATTGTGTGACAGAGGGGAAAAAAAACAAATAGCTGAAGTGGACAATCCGTTCGAAAGAATTTTAGCCAAAGAATGTCTAGATTGGTTCAACACATCAAAGATGGTTGTATTCCTACATGTCAATTCTATAAGCATGGAAGACAAAACTCCTATTTTTGCTACACTAAAGAAAAATGGCATGCATTTACGAACCTATGGTAAAAAAATTATGGCTATGGCCACTACAGGAACGCGTTATGAAGCTGTCAACCAGTTGTTCACATCACATCAACACATCATATTTGGCCAGCCAGAAAAAGTTGGTAAAATGTTCAAGATATTAAAAAAAACTCCTCAGTTGGTGGTCATGGGTTAGTATTGTGTGCAATAAATTAAAAATATAATATCTTTGATAGGATAAGTTATCATAGTCAGGTGATTATTATTATTGTCCTGTTTTTTACAGCTGGAATTATTCAAGATAGACTTATGTCGAAGAATGAGCTATTGCAGTTCAGCCAGTTACCCAGCTTAGAAGCAGCGAGAAGTCAGCTTTGCTCTGTTCTTCAGAGTGCCGCTTCAGAACTTGTGGGTCAGCTCAATCAAAGCCAACAGTTACTAGTATCACACCTAGAGAAACATGTAGAGCTGCAAGACAGTTCTAACAAACAAGAGCCTGATAGTTGAAATGAAAGTGTTTGGTAGTAGAATTAGATAATATATTGTCTTTACTCTCTGTAGTTGAGTTTTTATGTTGTAAATAATAACTTTTTTTGTAAGTCATGTGAGATAAGTTTGTGATGCTTGATGTCCATACTAGCAGTCTACAACTCAACAGGTCTAACTAATTAATGTAAATGGTATATTGCTGGTATATCTTGAAATGAGTGATAATTTGGCAGAACACAAGGGCATGCCTTACTCAAGATCTTGTTATTTCATTGTATATTTCAATATATATTTAATAATAATAAAAAAGTAGTAATTTTTTTCCATATAAAAGTATTGTTAAAAATTTAGATTCAAGGATAATGATGAATAAAAAGATAACAAAAAAAATGAATTTGATCTGTGAGTTGACACACATTTGGATACCTAGTCTTTTGTAATGTTGCATTGAAAAGACGAGCAAAACGACAAATCATGCCCTGGAAAATTGTGACCATTTCTCTAGATTTTATCTGTGCTTATACCTGATTTAAACACATAATTTTACTTTTTTATATTTTATCTTTTCGTGGTACCCACTTCTATATTTTCCAATAAGATTTAACTTATCACCTTCGCCATCAATGTTAGTTACTTGAGTGAACTTTTCGATTATGTATGTATTTAAGTACTTGCACACAGACTTCAAATTATGTAGCAGGTTCTCGCTGTTATCTGGTGCTGGATAAATATCAAAGGAAAAAATAAATAAAATAAAACTTGTTTTTAAAACTTATGAATCTATTTGGAACATTTGAAACAATCTTTGGTATTAAGTCACAACAACTAGTCTAATAGAGATCAATGAAATTAAAACAGAAACATTTAAGTCCATAATTGAGCAAAAAATGGTACATAATAAAAGTTTTCATACCAGCTGCTTGGCCATGGCTAGCACTGGTATAGTTACGAATACGGCTGGATAATTCAGTGCTAGGATCCCTAAAGCTAATGAACTCCCTATATTATAAGGAAATCACACAATCGTGCATATAGCTGTTTATCAAAACTAAAATAAGGCATCAGGGCGCGGTGACGCGGCTAATGGCAGCCGTGGCTAGAGCAGTGAGCGCCACTGCTGCCTCCACTTCGTCCCGGTCGTGGCGCGACGTATTCACCGTAACCCTTTGCGCCCTCACCTCGGGCCGACGCCGCTTCCCTTCTGCCCACCACGAGTAATTACTCTCACTCGGTCGAAATCGGGCTGCACTCTCTAACCATTTGCTCAGAAGCAACGGGCTTGTGATGTTCTTTTGCTCTTCAGCAGTAGCAGCGGTTCCTAGTTCAACATTATAGTTGTTATTGAAATTTTCATACTTCTCTTTCGATGTCGTCGACTCATCCGAGTCTTGATGATATTCAGATATCGGTTCTGGGCTTCCACTAAATCCACCTCCATCGATATCTAGAGATTCGCGGTTAGGGCTCCCGGGTTCGGGTTCACTCCATATGCTGTCTTCAGAGCAAATGCTGAAGTGCTCTACATTGCCCTGGGCGCGATCATTGTATGTGCGAATGAGGTGTCCCCAAGTTTGTTGATTTCGATCTTCATTTACATTTTTTAACTTTCGTCGCCAATTAGCAAACCAATTGCATATCTGTAAGTAGAAATGTCACTACAGAATTCCCGCATGGTGTATACCTTTGCTAGGTGGTTGTTTAGTAAACCTATTCTAGGGAAAGATGGACAAACAGAAAGACCCGTTTTATAATAAATAGGTAGGACTTTTTATAACATATCTGCGTTATTTTCTGAATATGGCACATTGATACTGGTTAACAAATCAGTGACAAATATAGTGCCTTTAATGTGCAAATAGCAATTCTTGGCATGAATCCAATTAGGTTGCATAGAGGCATATAGGAAACGAAACATACAGGCAAATTCAAAATGTCAGAAAAATTTTATATACTTAAATGTGTGCTTACTTGAATGTACGTAAGTCCTGTTTCACGGGATAAGAATTTCTTTTCTTCCCTGTTCGGGTAAGGGTTGTCTCTCCGTCGCACAAGCCAATCTTTCAAAAACCGTTTTATTTCTGGCGTAAATAGCCTCTTCTGTGGCCGCTGGCCCGCCACTAAACTCCGCCTGAAAATTTTACATGTTTACAGATCTGCACAAAATATCGCTGTCGTGCGAGAAAACAAAAGTTAGGTAGGTACATATATTAATATGTACATACTTGTAGTAACTAAATGACGTATTTGGTTTACATAGGCAGAAGCTCTTTGAATAAATTAAGGACGTTCGTGTTTCGTGCGTGAGTGACTCACAAAGAAAATATATCTTATTTCTTTAGTGAAAGAAAATTAATGAGTCATGTCATTGTATGTACCAACCAACTAAACTAACCGTGTGTATCGTCTGCTTCTGACAGGTCTCGACGACTTTGCACTGTCCTCTTTTGATCCATCCATGGTTTCAGCTTTCTTCTCACCCGTTCTATGGATAAGTGTCATGGGAGTGTTTTGATATGATCCAAACGGTTCAAAACTGAATTTATGTGTTGTTCAGGAGAGATCGGTAGCACGTGCGAAGGGCAAGGCAGCTCACGACACGACTCGTGTCTCGCAACGCTGCCACCGCGGGGGATGCTTGGTGATCTATTAAAAAATAAGGACATGATGACATAAATAGATTGTCTTTCGAACAGTATAGCACACAATCTAACTACTGCGAACTGCTGAACAGTGCACTGCAGTCGTATGTGTGTTGATGTAACCGAAACATGACGGTCACATTCCTAAGCTCACATTTAGATGTTAATGCACCTCGACAACTTTCGAACGTGTAAATCAGTCACATAATTTGTTTTTATTGGAGCACGTATAGTGAACGTTAATTATATGCAACAATCTTCTTTACTTGCGTTCAATAATGACCATTACGAACAAAAAACATGTTAACTATTACGTGTGCCCTCGGCGCGACGGTCAATGTTCTTGTTTTTTAGCAGCCTAAATAAATTCAATTCTGAAGACCTCATTTTGGAATCAAACATTATTATTTATTACACTTAATTTTCCAGATTATGATATTTTGTCAGTTAATGTTACACTGATGTGTTTTATTTGCCACTTAGCGGAGATAATGGTACGTACCTATGTGCGGGAAAGCTCGCGGACTGTGTGAAAATGGCGTCGGATAAGCGCGCGACGACAGCGCCGCGGCGGCGCGGGCGCATCGCTGACTGCAAATCCATGTTATTTCAGGATGTCTCCCGCGATGTCTTCGAAAACAAGATTACAGTAGGTGAGTACAATTTCAACACATTGTTAACTACCTATAGGCATATATAAGCAGTTTGTTAGCTATTAGTAGTTCATGCATCACTTTTGCTTTAATTGTACAGGTAAGTAGGTACAATAAGGTCTCGCTCGTTCTAGTCTAGTATAATACCTATGAGGACCCTTCGTACATTTTTCTAGAAGTGGTTCTATTATTTTCCATTTTATATTTCCTTACAGTTAAATAAGCCGTTTTGCGTTCTTCGTCTTCCTTTTCCGTTCATTCCCACAAAACCTTGCTGCAGAAAAATTTAAGGTAGGTACTTATGTAAGAATAGGTACGAGTATAATAAATAAGTGTAAGTAATCAATTATTCATATTCTACATGAGTATAAATATTATTGCGATACCTCAATCACTAACCAATATCGACCATTCATAATGTTCCTTATCTACTGATAAGGATCCTCTTTGGCAAATAGTAGGTTTACTATAAAAAATATAGTTATTGTAGGTACGAGAGACAAGGAGTTTTCCACATTGCCTATTCTGTGACTGAATTAATAGCTACCCATTACCAAACCAAAAATCAACGAATAAAAATAAATATATGCAGAAGATAGCTCATACGGTCCTACAAAATTCATGTTTTCTTTAGAAAAAAAATTTTTTTTGAAATTTAATATTTAGCTAAGGTTTAAAAAAAAAGTTTTGTGCATGCGTGAGTCGTAAGCAAAGGAATAAGCGTAATCGCTTGACTGAAAAAAGCTCTTGAAACTTATAATGAGATTGTAAGATTTTAATTATTTCCGCGAAATTTTATAATTAATAGGTCAAATCAAATCAAATCAAATAATCTTTATTAACTCCACAACTGACTTATAAAGCTAGTTAGTGGAGTCTGGAGCCTGAGACTAGGCTACTTAGAGTAGCCTGTAGATACAGGACACCAGGCCCCACCGTCGGACCAGTGACGTTGGACATAGTGGAATGTAATAAATAACAAACAGAATATCTTTAAAATTAAATCGATATCTAAAAATATAATAGTGTGCGTGTGTGTGTGTGTGTGTGTGTACGCCGGTAGTAATAATCTGTGCAAAATGTAGTTGTGTTGTTCGTATCTTCTACGACTTTTTGTGTTCATGTTTTGTTTGTATAAAGTAGGTACCTAAGTACCGTGAAAATGATGCAACTTCTGATTTAATGTCGTCAAAGTCAGGCTGGCTGTTGCAATATGCTTACCTATACTGATTCTCACAGGTAAGTAGGGATATTGGTTATCAATCATTCAGCTATCCAGCTGCTTGCAAATTTGCTTAGTCGACCGTGAAAAGGGCCTCAACTCAGCTTAGTGCTGCGGGCACAGTGTCAGCAGCGCTGGTTTTCTGTTGAGCCCGGGATAATATGGTCTCTCGTAGTATTAACACTATTCGTAGTATTAACACTATAATAGGCTAGGCCAGCTCAAGATCTAAGTATTTCCACTGACATGTGGCCGACCGTACTACGTAAGATGAACTTACAAAATACCAACTTATTATCCGTGAGTTGTTTACGTAGTTCATTTAACTTTGTGTTCGACAGGTGCACACAACAAGTTAACTACGATTCGATGTTCTTTGCCTCGCTCGTGTCTCACCGTCTCTCTCTTATTACGTGTGCTGTGGATATGGATATCTCTGTCAGGTGCGTAGTTGGCGGGCGATCGCGCGCGACTTCACGCGATGGCTCTACATACGAATCACCACATGCGCTGTGGCTACTGCACAGCTGACCCGCGCGCGTCGTCGCGTCGTCGTGAAGTTCACTACGGCTGACGTCAGCACGAGTTCGCCTATTCCAGTTTCGCAGATCATAAAAATGGTAACACAAAGTGATTCAGTCGTGTAAAAGATACCGTGGCGGGCTGTCGGTCGGTTGAAGCTCGAGGCGCCTCTGTCCCGGTGGTAGAGCGGCGTGAAACCCGCGCGTGTCGTGACCGTCTGTCAACGAGAGCCCACGTGCGTGCGTGCGCTCGCCGGGCGTACGCGATTGATTTTTTGCGGAATGGGTGAAGAATCTCAGGCCGGTGGCGAAAAAGTGGTTTTAAAACGTAAAATAACATTGTTCAATGGAGTCGGCATTATAATAGGGACTATTATTGGTTCCGGTATTTTTATATCTCCTACTGGAGTGTTCAAGTACACAGGGTAAGCAGATTGTTCAAATTTCCCGCCTTAACTACGTATTTTGTTAACAGGTAGAGGTTAGTGGCCCATGTGTAAGACAATAAATAATCTGTTCGCTTTTGCATGTTATTGCATCTAGAATGCTATCGCACTTCTCACCGTTCTTTGGAAAAGCTATATCAACTCCACAATGTAGATTTCAATTTTCTGGGTAATTTAATTACCATGGTAATAAACTGATGCTTAAACACTTGTAGTTTTTAATACCTATTCTCTATTAGGTAGATACGTGTTTTTGATAGAGTTTCAGAATAGCATTAAAAATGATCTAATTAGATTTGACTCAAATTGAGTTCCGTTTAGTATGTTTCGGAGATGATTTCTTGTTTCTTCACTTTATTTACTTGTGTAGGCTATTTATTATATAGGTAATCTGTGCTATTGTGAAGTTATTGTTTTTCTTCAAACTTGTTAGCTATGTATTAGGCGTACTTATATAGGTTACCTACGTGTACTTATATACCTATATGTAGTTTCGAAACTCGTCTTGTTTTTACTTTCTCGCGCCCCCTGTAGCGTAGGTACTATATGAGGAAGTACCTAGGTAGTTATTCGTGATCGCAAAAAAACGTTTTTCCAATTTTCGCGAATTTGGACCGATTGGGACCAAATTTATTTTATCGAAGCATTAACAACAGTTTCTTCGTAATTCAAAAAAGTGAAATAATTTTTTTTAACTCAAAAACAGCGCTTACGATTTCGATGAAACTTTGCACGTCGTTAAGTTTATCTATGATATGACAAAGTAGGTAATGTTGCCATTGATCTGGGGAAAATCTAGTTTGCATACCGTACCTAAAAACTTGGTCTAATAATGGTTACTAAATTTACCTAAGTAGTCTCCAAAAGACTTTGAGGCGTTAATAAGGTTAAAAGGAAAAAATAAATTTAAGCATACGAAGTGTAACGATTTAACGAACTAACAAGACATCACAATACAATTCAGAATGAAGAGAATATATACCTACCTACCTACATTCTTATGAGTATGATTCACTTGTAGAATAATTGGCGATCATTGAATTGACTTACAGTGTAGGTAATCGATCGAATTGTTGTTATTATGGTCCAACTTCTGAACTTGACCCAGTAACAGCTGAACTATAACGCTATTAGCCAATAGATAATAATGATAACTTGATTAGTCCTTACTTTAAATAATCTGTATTATTTTAATCGTATGCAGACATGCTGATAAAAATTATTGGATGTATATTATGTCTGTTTCTTATCTTACGATAGAATTTACACTTGTCTACATATTTCACGATACGAATAGCTCGCATATTATCTTTATACTTTCTCGATCGTAGTACCATAGGTATAAGGGTAGAGGAAGTATTGTAATCGCGAATGAAAATAATCCCTTGACGTGCGGTCGACTGTACCTACTACTCAGCTTGTTCCTGGATTTACTTAAAATTTTCCTCAAGGCGACATTCGCTCATGGTTTGAAATAATTGTCCGGTTGTAAATCCGTAAAACACGTTTCTATTGGTTTACCTCTTTAGTTAGCAGGAAAAAAATAAAAATTAACAGAGATACTTAAAATAGGTAGGTACTATAAGACCGCCCAAAGTAACTTATTGTCTAATACAAAAATCAGTTTCCTTGAAATATACCATAAAAATAAAACAAGATCCTAAAGTTCTCTTCGTTCCACTACTTATGGTATTGTCAATGAATCAGTGTTAATAAATAATAACTAAGCTGAATTTGCCGTTCGAATGAACTCCTGGCTCCTGCCGACGATGCCGGCCGGTGAACGCAGCACGGCCAAGGCTACTCTAACTGGTTTAATAAAAAATTTAAGAGACTGTTTCCATTAAAGAGTTGTACTAGATATGACGCCACTGGCGTTTTGCTAATGGATGTTAGGGTTCCGTCAACACGGATTTTAGTCTGTCAGCATCTGCCAGATAGCTCAAAATCTACTGGACCGATTAAGCTGTTTACAGCGTAAATGTAAAATTGTCCCTGATGGGAAAAATATGGAGGTATACTCGTGTACCTATTAAATATAGCTTAAGAAAACAATTTTCAACGTAAAAAAAATGCAAAAAAAAAGAATATGCATTGTGAAGAATCCATATAAGTAACAAAATATATTTATATATATATGCCCTAGGTAAACTATGAATATGCAATATTGTTGAAATTGTATAAAATAGGGATATAGTTGTAAGGAGGGAGAAAAAACCACCAATAGATAAATGAAAGATTTTTATAAAATAGAATGGAAAAAAAGAGCATCGATCGCCATGTCGATGGAAAATCTTTTGGATAAAAAAAAACGGTGTTTTAATACTACGAGAGACCAGTTTATACTGGTTTGGTTTCCACTGACGTGCGGTCGACCGTACCTATCGTAACCACGTAATACTTAGTTGTAATGTAGTTTGTACCTACTTCTAGCTGAATAAAAACAAGTACTTACCTAGGTAGGTTCTATCGCAGTTTATTGTCTAATTAAAAATTTAGTGGCGATGACAGCCGCAAACAATTTGAGTACCAGGGGGCCGCTGGCAAGTGTCGTGACCATGAAGCCCATATAGTGTGTTCAGTGGTAACAGTTACACCGACGACGCTAAGTACGGTATCAGTTTCATGTTCCCCACGACTAAGGCGAAGACTTGACGTACTATATTACCACTCAGATTTAAACGGAAAAACTGATTTATCAAACAACATCGGATTTTTGGTATATAAATTTGCAGACGGTGGTAAAACTAGAGCGGGTTACGATTTAGTAACGAGATGAATGGGACCAATACTCTACGTACAGAATAAAATTGAGCTCACATGACGTTTAGGAATGTAATTAACTACCTATTGCTTCCACATTAGTTTTATTTACACTTTAGTTCTAAAGAGTGTCCCATCAGTACATTTGGCTAGTACATTTTATCGTGCATTCCTGGTTGGACACCTTTTAAGTTAGAATTAGTTTTAAGTAAGTATAAAGTTATTACTAAGTACGTTCTATTATTACCAAATCGTATAAGCCCAAACAAATAATGGAATGAGTTGATAAATAACATTTGTGGTGTTATTTACAGATCAGTAGGAGCTTCACTTTTAATATGGCTGGTATGCGGTCTGCTCTCCACACTGGGCGCTCTCTGCTACGCGGAGCTCGGCACGTCCATCACCAGGTCTGGCGGTGACTACGCCTACATCTACACGGCCTTCGGTCCATTGCCAGCGTTCCTCCGCCTCTGGATCGCACTGCTGATCATCAGACCGACCACACAGGCTATTGTGGCCCTCACTTTCGGCCATTACGTCGTGAAGCCTTTCTTCCCAGAATGCGACCCTCCGCAGAACGCGGTTAGACTTTTAGCAGCAGTTTGCTTATGTAAGTACTTGCATACATATATTATTTCATAGTGTAACTTCTATACTTAGACACAGAATGGCTATTAGTACTAAGACGAGTTTAGATGTACCTACTATACGTAACTAAACATTCGTATATACAGTTTTCTACTAAAGTAAGAGGTAGAATTTTGTTTTTACTTTCTAATTGTTCGCGTTGATAATAGTGAAACTGATTGTAACTGCACGAGGCACGATCACGATAATAATAGTACCTACTATACCTTCTTAGTTCAAGAAACAAGTTTAGAGAAAGCTCTGTGTACAAAACATTGGGGAATTTGAGAGATGGGAACATGTGAAGTTGGCATACGTTCTCTCACTTTGCTCGCAGAGCGGCAACGTCTCAAACACCCTTTTCAAGTTAATAAAATCATTGCAAAATACCTATAAGCAGTCAAAAATAGATTATTTGTCGGTCGGTATGTAGGTATGTTCGGTTTTACCTAGTATGTATTTGCATACTGATCTAACTCGTTTCATGTTATTGCTTAACTTATTATTCTTCCGCATTTTAAAGTTATAACTTAAGTCTAAAATTAAATTCTGAATTATGTACATTTTAAAAATAGTATGGAGACTACGGATTTATTTGCGATTGGCAGGGAAAAAAAATGAAATCTTGTGGATGTGGAATAAATCGTAATTATTTAGGCTACTGAAATTAATATCCAAGCGTGAGAGAGTACCTTAGTAGGTACTTACATTGAGTCATGACTCTTTGGCCCGTTAACGAGCTGAGACGCGCCGCATATCTCATCAATAACGCGATCATCAGTAATTGCCAACTTAATAAACTTGTTTACCGTTCGATGGGAATGCCTATATATACGAATTTGATTCGCGCATTGAGTGTCAGTCAAGGCTTTGCGTTTAATCCAAGTTACGTTAGCACTAATATCTATCCTGTGCTAAGACTACTGATGGGTGCGTAGGTTGAGTCCCTTACTTAAAAGTAGTAAAAGAAATGCGTGGTACCCATACCTACAAATAAGAAATACTTATCTACTGTGAGAGCGCTAACATGCAATACAATGGATGCTTTGTGATAAACAACTATGTTCCTACAGTGTTTCCCAAAGTGAGCGCCGCGGCGCCCCGGGGCGCTTAATATTTTACTGCATCGTCGACACACCCCAGTGCGGAATATCTAAATCTGAATATCTGTACCTCACGTCTTCAGAGCTTCTTTCTAGGGCTCCTAGTTCTTGTTTGAAGAAGTGAAAAAAAAAGATATTAAATACTACGGCGAAACCTTTTTAGATGAAGTAAACGACGATGAAAGACCGCAGTGTGTGCTCTATTTTTAAGGTCGGAGCTAACCGAATCAGGGTTGCACTGGATAATTATCAAGATAATTATCTTGATAATGATAATTATCAAGATAATTACGTATTGATAATTATCGTTGATAATATGCGCGTGGTTTTAGTAAATCCGTTGGTACGCGCTGCGCAAGCCAAATAACCGGTGTGACATTTTCTATACAGTTTCATATATTACAACGGAGTTGCCACAGGCACGTGCTGCACTCGACACGCTTACATTCGTTCGGTGTGCTCCGGTCTTAAAACTTAGCACCGGAGAACATGCTCCCAAGTAACCGAAAGTGACATATTGAAACCAACCATCCTCACATGGTTGTTAGTCTGAATAAATAGTATGATATATTTTTTGTTTAAATCCCTATCGTTGCGAAGCTGAATTTTCAGCGGATGCTCTAATAAAACCAAATATTGTTCTAAGATCAACATTGATCTTTACACATGTAGAGAGTGGCTGTTTATATATTAGGTATCATATTTGATTCACATTTGTTTTGGAAACTTCTCATCAATTTAAATAATTGTGTGCAACTTTTTTAGGATACATATAACGGTTGTATTCTATCATCGTTAAAATACGAATACAAACTGTGGATACTTAGGCTACATGATATTGAGGCTAGGGCTGTTTCAATGTTCAGTTCAATGCTATAAGGGCACCACGAGCTGAAAAGTTTAGGAACGCCTGACTAACCATGTTGTAAGTAAAGTCGTTCATCGATGGGCATATTCCCGTTGTCGTAGGCTGTATACTCGAGAACCAATGCGGAAGTAAATTATTCATTAGTGTATTGTTCTTTGAGAATTTTTAACAGAACTGTTTTTACTAGGTACCTACTGAGGTTACAAATACATTTCTGTTCTAATACAACACTGATGAACGTGGAGTCGTTTGATAAGCTCTCTGAATTCATCTATAGTTCTGGAGAGAAAACATACCTTAATCGTGTTTCAGATAATTATATTATTGCACTAATAAATACTATTTACGGTTGGTGATGGTATCGACCACTATATTTATTTATATAACATAGTATTTTAGGGGTGGTTTTTGCACGTCCTAATTTTATAATCATGCTTATAATTAGTAGGTACTTATTATTTTCTACAATTTCTACAGCGATCCGTCGTCGCTAGTAAATTATGAAAAGTTAAGTCTAGTCGGTATACTATTAGATCGAGGGCGGGCGATTGCACAGACAAATAAATGGAAATAGATTTATTGATGTTGCTAAGGGCCCGCAATGCAGGCTGGTCCAGATATTTCTGAGAAACTCGTCCCAACCAAACTCGTTTCTTGGTACAGTTATGCATAGTAATCAGAGAAGTTATAAGGGCTCTAGGGCGCACCTGTTGCTTCCATGCATTCTATAGAGCGATTGTGAAGAACGTATCGGACCAACCAAAGTTGTCCTACCAGCACAGAATAATTAATAAGTAAGTACTAGGTAGGTATACCTCGTACCTCGAAGTTGTTCAAGAATATTTAACTACATCTAATATATCTACCTCGGGTAAACTTTGTTAGGTAGCGAGAGGGACGCCGACAGAAGGATTAGGCTGGGCTGGGCAGCAGTTGCGAAGTTATGTCATAAGAATATAGTGAGGGTCCGGGTATGGTTAACGTGTTGGTTGGTTAAACCCATGGTGCTAGGATCTCTTTGGTGGGTGCCCGCTATAAAATTCGAACCTTCCTGGTTAAACCTAATTATTTAACTCCATAGTGACATTTTATATTATCAGTTACCTAGCCTTGCAGGTCGAGTCGGAAAGATAATAGAAGTCACATGTTATGTTATGTCCTTTAGTCCTGTTTTCTTTAGTGATTGATTAATCACCAAGATGTATAATAAATGCTTATATACTTACTAATCTGTTAAAACGTCC
Source organism: Metalampra italica (assembly GCA_949699065.1). Lineage (NCBI taxonomy): Eukaryota > Metazoa > Arthropoda > Insecta > Lepidoptera > Oecophoridae > Metalampra > Metalampra italica. The sequence goes on along the minus strand of OX452970.1, from coordinate 4,965,581 downwards.
TTGCGCAGGGGTTACGTATCTCCTTACAATGTTAACGTTAACAGTAAATAAAATATAACTGTCTGTTTTGTGATTGAGATTATGTACGAGTATAACATTGACATTTATTTGTTATGCATGGCTGCAAAGTTGGTTATTTTGTGCGAGTACTAGTATTGAAAACTGAGCGTAGCGAGGGTTTCAAGGTACGAGACGCAAAATAACTTTGCTGCCGAGCGCAACACACAAATTTTCACCTCACTACAGCGAGGAAAATACTAGGTGAATTGAATCCTTTCGGCGGTTTAGAATCACAAATAATAATAACAACAATTAGAATTGACCACTTCTTTAAATGTCTACCTACTACAAATTAGAAAAAAAAATTTAAAAAGTTTTTTTCCAGGTGCAGTTTTCCACGCAGATTTCGAATGAGAAAGTATACCCTTCCGAGCCGGTGAGGTGAAAATTATATTTGTAGCAGGCATTAGGTAGTTATAATTGAAGGGTGTTTGTCAGTGAACTTTATTAAGTATAAAGTTCGCTGGTGTTTGTGTAAAAACAAGACTAATCAAAAATATTTCTAAGAGACAAAAATCCGGTTTTATCTTCAACTTATCTTAATACGTTTTACATGTTATTGAACACATTTCATTTGTATTTTTTGTCACAGAGCTTCTCGTCATATTTTATTGTTAATATAAGGTTGTATTAAATACACCTATGTTTACTTGTAACCCGTGCACCATACGACAAGAAATTATAGAACCTTCTCAGCCCATTTGTGTAAAAATTTTGTAGAGCTTGATGAGGGGTGTTTTACATGCAAAGTTTCCATAGATTCTGGTCAAATACCTAGTACCTACTACCGGTGTCTGAGTAGGTACTTACCATAGAAAGTTTAGCAAATATAGTAAAACGTTAAATTATAGGTAGGTATTTAAATTACACGAATGTGTTAGAAATCTAGTAATTTGTCGATGAATACGAGAGATATCTTTCTCTCAATTGCTCTGCGTCCCGCCGACACGCCTCCGCCTTATATCGTAGGAAGCTTCCACTTAACCTAATTACCCGCGACATCGACAAGGCAAGCTACTCTCTTTGAAAACGAGCCTTTATCTCAAAAGGAGATGTTGGGCGCCAAACGTAATGCCAGTAGTCATTGTTTGTATCTTTTGATAATAATAATAATATATTAAATGAAAATATTAAGGAACTAAAAATAAAAGGAATGGAATTAAAAATAGTAAGGAACAAACAGGCTATGAAAGGTTGCCATTAGTATTTTCCATACCTACCATAAACATTTAGGTAACTAAGTACTTAAAAAGCGGTAACACTAAATATTTATTTTTAAAATCCTCAGTATACGCCACAAAGGAAATGAAGATACATAAGCGAAATTAAATCTGAGGGTTAACCAATGTAGTGCCGCTGTCAAAAATCGAAAAAATCCTAGTGTCGCTGTCAGTTTTGGTTTTGGAAAAATCACTCATATACAAAAAAAAACAACGCGTGTGACGTAGCGTCCCTGATCAGGGACACCGACATTTTTTAAGGCGTTATTTCTACCCGGACCAGGGAGACCTCAAGGGACACCGACACTTTGAGAAGTTAAATAGTCGCATTTTGTTTTGTGAAATCTGTCATTTAACGTAGAGTTCTATTGTATTATAAGAGTTAGCAGTCTTGTGCTCCAAAGTGATAAATGAAAACCGTTAGTTTTTTGGTAAATAATGGACTGATTGTTATGATACTTTGCAATTTGGTTTTAAATATCCTACTAAACTATTCGTATTCGTCCAGAGGATAGGGACACGTTGTATATTATAACTAAAATTAACCAATTCCATTGACAGGTATTTTAACAGCGGTCAACTGCATCAGCGTGCGATGGACAATGCGAATACAAGACGTGTTCACCACTTCCAAACTGTTGGCGCTGGTCGTTATTATCATCTCAGGAATCTACTATATTTGTATTGGTAAGTTACGATAATGGTAGTTGTCTAATATTATAAATCGGAAAGTTGTTTTTTACGTGAAATTTGCCGCCTGTTTTTAATAGCCAGCCGCTGTCCTGGACATGAACATAGACAAATTATTACCACAGGAAAAACGGTTCTCGTTGGAAATTAGAACTTATTCTACTTGGGCAAAGCCGCGAGGAATAGCTACTATAAAATAAATAACATTGCACAGTGCAATGTATTACCTATTTAGTGGCTGTAAGTAAGTAAACTTAGAATAAAAACGTAAATTGGTTTCTTATTGTCGTTTACCAACAACAAGAAAATTATTAATTCATTATTCAATTGGAATCTGCTTGATATATGTATTTACTATACTATATATATATATATTTTGTATACCTATTAATTTCGTCGGGGACCTAGGCTCTGTTCTGCAATTACAAAAATTTGATTTAATACTTATCTACTTAAAACATGTGAAATGTAAGTAAATATCTATTGGTCTCAAAGGCAGCGATCCGACCCAATTAATATTCATATATATATATATTTTTAATTTTGAATATGAATGTTTACTTAATTAATATTATTTGAAGTAAATAGCTGACTTTTAAACGGGATATTGCAAAATCGAAGTTAAATTATATAGAATTATGTACCAAAGTGTATAATTTTCGAAGTAGGTACATTCGTCCTAGTCATCGTATATAGTCTTTCATTACATCACAGTCACTTTGATATGGCTAGCTAGGGGGTAATAAATCACGACTGATATTGATAACGAAGTTACAAGAGGTTCAATAGTAAATGGGTAAGTACTTACTGATAAATGTTGGTTTGATTAAATTAAACAGTTTACTGACGTTGGTCTTGATTGCTGCAAACTATTTATTAAATACCTACACCTAATAATTTACTCTGTAGTGACTTCGTATAAACGAAGTGGCTAAACGTAAACTTGGTACTTATATAAGTAGGGGGACGATTAATTATCAATTTTTAGATTGACCTGACCATATCAATACGGTGTAAAGTAAAATAATTAATTTATTTTAAATAGCGAGAAAAACGGGCCCTCAGCTACGCATCCACAATGAAATAAAATGTACAGGTAGGTACTTTACTTACCTATAGTTAACATTATTTTCTATAACTTAAAAATATTTATAGGTCACACGGAGAATTTCGAGAGGTCCTTCGATGGAGAGTACACCGCTGGGAACGTGGCCCTCGCCTTCTACTCCGGACTGTTTGCCTTCGGGGGCTGGAACTACCTCAACTTCGTCACTGAAGAGCTTCAAGATCCGTATAAGTGAGTATTAATCACAGAACACGGAAAAAGCTCGCTACGCTCCGCGTATAATTTATATACTTAGTATTAATCAATTTAAGCGAAACCCGGGTATATTCCCTTAGAGTAAAAATATAAAAATATCGGATTTTAATCTTCCTTCAAATGCATGAGTCGAATCGAATGGCTATCTGACCGCTTTGGTTGGAGTCTTTCTTTTAACATTGAATGAGAGTTGGATAGTTGTAAATATTGGCCTTAATGTCACGAAGGTTGCCTGAAAGATATTGCTTAAAGCGTTAACATCGCCTAGTTGTATGTAGATAATTATTATATCTGTAAGTAGGTAAGTACTTGTAACTGCGATTATTGTGTAAGAATTGAATTGTAGTTTTAGATTACCTATAACCGTGAAAGTTACAATAGAAATCATTCAAGGTGATAGAGACAATAACAATCGACATTTCTATATGATTCTAGGTAACTTGTTGTATTGTAATTGTTCAAAATACCCGTGGCAAATAAATTGTGTTACTTATAAGTAATTAGGTACGAGAGATTAGCACAAGAACTCATAAAAATAGGTAATAATAATATGTACGTTACAATGACGTGATAAAGCACCAAATTGAGGAGCCTGACAGTGGCGTGACGAATGCGCCATAGAATAGAATACTCGTTCGTTCGCATAATGGCGTGCACGGCTCGAAATAGATACCACCTGTGGACGATTGTAACTGGATGGATCATCCGCAATTTAAGCTGATGAGTTTTCGACATAATATCAGGGAGTCCCATTAAATATAGGAAGTTGTACATAAATAAGACTTAATTTAATAAAATTAATTATTTAAAATATTAAAAAAGTTCTTGCGAAATCACCTGTCTGCCTCAGACGAAAATCTTCGAGGCGCGTAGGTTTGTATGAAGAAGTTTCACTGTTCCTTTTTCGTCTACTGTGGTATATACAGTTATAATTATATCAGATTTAGTACTAATAAATATAAAGTAATTCCTAGGATTTAAAAAGTATTTAAATAGGTAAGTACTAAGTACCTAGTTCTAAAAAATAAAATTAAAGATTACGTCAGAAGCTATATAATTGTAGTACCTACCTACCTACTTACGTCAGAACACTTTCTTGATAATAAGAAATGCAGGATGGTCGTAGCTATAGTTACGACCGCCGCCCGCCGTAACTAGCATCATTTCTCGTAGTCACGTACCTACTACGTCACAATTTCAATAAAAGCCGATAAATATATTTTCCCACGACTTTTATCAGGAGTAATAGATACTTAAAGATATAAACGTAGACTTCTTACATGTTCTTTGCAACACGCGAAACCTTGTGCTTCATCATACCATAGTAGAGTAAAAGAATGCATTGATGTCAAGTCTAACTACCATTTGGTATTGTAATAGCTATAGCGCAGTGATCGACTTTTAAATTCCACAGAAGTGGTTGCCACGAGAGTTTGTCAAACAGTGTTCAGTCGAACAGAAGTATTTGATTTGGCGGGTATTATACGAATAGGTATTTAAGGTACATAGTTACCTATTCGTACCCAAAGCAAATCAATTCTTCAACTATATCGCGTGCAGTAAAGTGCGTGCGCAGTTTTAAAAAAGATCGGGATTGGAAATAATATAATATGTAAAATAATAAATGCAGGGTCACTCGTATCGATATAGCGTTACGAACGTAACTATGCCGTAACTACTTAATAATACCTACTTCCAAAATATTTACGTCAAACATTTTGTGCTATAAACGTGCAAAAAAAAACTAAAGGATTCGTAGAGTTCACATGCGCCTGAAGTCTTTCTTCGGCGTATGCAGGTTTTCTCATTCTGTTTTCCTTCACTGATCTAGTCAGCAAATATAAGTTTCGAGAAAAACCCTTTGGTACGACCGGGGAATGAACTCGGACCTCTCAACATGACAGGCCGCGTCTTTCCCACTATGGGTACGCCCCCCACCGATATACGCCCGCGTCGCTCTTCTGATGCGTGTTGAAGATAAACTCCCATTTTATTCCAAGGCTCCTTTCTATTGCATGCATTATTCATAGCAACCTCTCACGTTTAATGATTCTTCCCCAGGAATAGTTCTGTGAAAACTCATTTCCCGTTCATCGGGTAGGTAGTAATGTAAAATACGAAAAGTGCAACGTCGTTAAATGAATCAGTAATTGATTTAACGTCGGCTTGCTGGCTGACTGCCAAACTTTGACGTCTAATTTCTAATGTCTTATCGTAGATCTCATTCAGAACTATTAGTCAGGTTTTCATGGATTTGTCATTTTACTACACTCGAACGCTTCTGTGGGCAAAATTGATCACGATAAGGCAAAGATAACGTAAGGAAATTCTAGAAGTCAACAAAATTGTAATACCTATGCTAACAATCGCAGTGTGATAAAAAATGTGGGCTAATCACCCAGTTATCTTCCGTGTTTACTTACTGATACTTTAATGACGTGCTTCCTAATAATGGCAATAGGATAGGAACTAATAGAGACCGAAGGATGTTCACAATTGGTAATAACGGGGCTGTTCATGAATGATAATTTTTGGTAACATGTTATAAAATAAACCGAGGTCGTGGGTGACATTTTTTTTATAAATCTTGTATCAGCGGCACTATTTATATGCCTGTTCGTCCGCCACCATGCGATAACCACAGCTTTGATGGAACTTTCACTAGTATATTACGAAACTAAAAATAGTATTATTTTTTCCGATTGCATTATAGAAGCTGAGTAATAGAGCTTGACTTCTCACGCACATATCTAGGTTACGCGACAGGTCAAGTTATGGTGGATTGTCTAGAGCGGACCGAGACGTAACGTTCGATGTAAACAAACGCGAGCAAAGACGCTGGCAAAAGCTAGTTAGGTATCAACTCTACTTGCCCGGGTTCCTGTGAAGCTGAAAATAGTTAATATTTTTTGGGTTTATACAGCACTAGCGGTCGCCCCGCAGCTGCGCCCGTGTTAAATAAGTTTCCCATTAAAAACCGATATAGTACTTCCATACAAACTTTCACCCCCCTAAAACGTGAAAATCCAAAATCCCTGGAACGCAGCATTATGTTATTCCAAGTTTTAGCTAAATCGGTTCAGTATATTCGAGTTATCCTGGGGGCAGACAAATACCAGACGGACAAAAAGCTTCGCTGCAAGGAAGTCCGTTTGGACGCATCCCTAAAAATTAATATCGCGTAGCTTCTTTCGGTATTCCCACGAACTTTATAAATAACTATCTTGATTGATGGACAAGGTGAGGTGAGGTACCTACCTACTAGTAATCAAATAATTGATCATGATATGATGTGATAACGCAAGTGACATTGGCGCCATGGATTTTGCAATTATTCAAACTATACAGTAACTATAAAGTAACATGAGTCTATAAATAGAGTATTAATTTCGAGACTCAATTCATAATAATTTATCACTACCGTCTCGTGGCGCGTATTTCAGGAATTTGCCGCGCGCGATATGGATCGCTATGCCGATGGTGACGATTATCTACGTGATGGCGAACTTGGCCTACTTCGCCGTGGTCTCCAAGATGGAAATGATGACCAACCCCGCTGTGGCTGCGGTAAGTTTCCTACATACGTATAGGTCACGCTATACCTATATCCCTTTCGAAGTAGGTAGGTCTATCAATTTTGTACTCAGAGTAATTACTCTGAGCTTTCGTACTTAAATGTTTATAGAACATTTTTTGTATTCTGGTAGTCGTATTTAGACTGCCCCGTTGGTTTGGCTCGACTGCCAAACTGGTTTGGTTCCCACTTATGTCCACAGCACTAATCGCTTGAGAGATGACAACGCTTGACTGACAACTTTATAGATTTGTAAAAAAATTGTTAATACAAAGAAATAATATATTATATAATATATATTAACCACGGACCTTCCTGCACAAAGTTGTAGTATAGGTATCTAGATTATGAATGAAATCCTCAGCGCATGAGTTGCCCTCGCAGTAGACACAAATTTATTTTTGAATTTTGTTGTTGCCAATAAAAAACAGACTATCTACTAATTGATATGCTTATTCATACAGGGCTATTTAAAACGGGTCTGACGGCAGGTGTGAAAGCCACAACACGTGTCAAAGAAATTTTCATACAGCAACTTTTGTTCTGAGTCTGACTTGCAAAATTCAAACATTTTTTTCCACAAATAAAAGAATAACGAAAGAACAAAGAACGCAACCTGTGACCATCGAATTATAGTACATTACTGCCGCGGCCCGCAACAGAGGCATTGATGGCTGAACGTGTGCATTGTCCAGTGAGTCCATCAATGTCTGGTTGGGGCCAAGGCTTGTATAGTACTTTTCACAAATAATGCGCGGAAATCCAAAAAATATTAAGTTTTATTAAAATTGTGAACTGTCTGAACTGAACGATCATGACTTATGGTTGTCACAATACTTTAGGCAAATCAAAATACTTTTGGCCATATCTCCGGAGCGAAATAAATCACGCTTTTGGCCATATGTATCTCCGGAACGGCTGGTGCTAGAGCCATGTTCATGGTACTCAAATGAAAGTTCTCGACGAGATCTATCTGAATATAATATTTATAAAATCACTCTGTATATTCATATAAAATTATTCAATTCAATTCAATACTATTTATTGTACATAATAATAATAATAAAAAAACAGAACAAAATAATACAGTAGACTAAGAAGGTACATCTAGGCGGTCTTATAGCTAAAAGCGATTTCTTCCAGACAACCTTTGGTTACAGGATATTATAGAAGAGAAAGGTAGGTTGTGCAGCTAGATAAAATATATATATAATTATGTATTTTAAAAACTCTATACACTATAATATATACATAAATACATACATACATAATAACAATAACGATGACAACTGAACAAAGGTTCTAAATATTATGTAAAGGAAAAAGGGAGTGGAATGATCAGGTAGCGAGAAACAGTTGCTTAACTTGTCTCTTGAACGCATTTAGGCATTTCGAGTGTCTGATCGGGACAGGTAAGGAGTAAATTATATAAGTATACAGGATGTTTTTTTATTTCATTTTACTTGAAATTTTCTAATTTCCGCGCATTATTTGAGAGAAGTACTATACAAGTCCACAAACCAGGCATTGATTTCATCCATCAATGCTTGCAATCAATGCAATTTCATCATTCGAAATTTAAATTAAACTTTTGACAAGTTACCTAGGTACCTCCGTGGATGCCATGTTTCAGAGTAAAATATCGTTCCGTTTTTAATTCACACGACAGATATGAAATTATTATAGTCATTATTTGACAACTAAGCACGACAGATATGGATTTTCATTCAAATAATTTGGCCCCTAGCTCTCATGTATTTGACCAGTATAGCATTGTCGATTTAACTCGAAGAAGGTTGTCAAAGTAATGTTCACATTTCCAAGCATGTTTGAGAAAATTATTTATTTAAAATACAACTGTTACAGAGGAACATTGTGTTGCATGAGATTTATTAACTAACACTAAGACAAAAATCAAAAAATTCGTTTGTCTCTAGCTTACACGGCTTGGCATACATTCGCGAACTGATATGTACTTGATACCTACTTTACAAGGTAGTGACAAGTACTGAATGCTGACTGAACGTAATGGCTAGAGAGAGAGCAAGCAATGTTAGTAAATTAGGTTACATGTAATAAGTAGGCCTATGTAATAGTGTATTCCTATGTATTAAAATTTGTTCAGGCCCATCAAAAACTACGAAAAATTAGGTAGGTAAGTAGGTACCTCTACATATTGTCAATTGTCATTCATGATTTATTGTGTTCATTTTCCAATTTCTCTTTTCATTAAAAATCAATTTTTATTTTCCTGTAAATAAATGGTGAATGAAAACGGCAACAAGGAAGATGTATCAGCAAGTCAATAACCTACTAAAGTAGTTAGTTAAAATTACCTTAGTAACTATATTTAATTATACCTACCTATGTAAATAAGGTAGGTAGGTATTCATAAATCGCAACTAAGTATCTAGATTATATGTCATTTCCTTACTTCTTTGTGAATTTAATTCACTCTCCATGAGACAGCTGTTTTATTCATTTGTTACTGTTTTAGTCACTATTCGATAATAATTGAAACTACCGCGTTCAGAGGTTATCAAATTAGAAATTGCCTTAAGTGTAAGTACATAAGTAGTGTAAGTAATATTTAGCTCAGTTCGTGCGCGTTGCGACGCGAAGTGGGACGAATTTGCAAACTGTAGATTGAGCAGCACTATTTATCGCTGCGATAATAAAACCGTGGCATACGTCACACAATGTCTGTACTTTCAAACAACTATTCCAAATAAGTGAAGGAAGTAGGTACCTACTTATTGTGTCCATTCAAAAAATGTCGCGTTTTAATTAAATTGATTGTAGGTTTACCATAATAGTCGAAAAAGTCGTTACTAAAATTTTTGCCGCAAAGTTTAGCTTAGGGGCTAGATTCGACGGCCGACATTGTTTAGTATTTAATAAGCGCTAGAATAGATGGCCGACACACACATATTTTCATGAGATACCTATATATTTTGTCAGATATTCGGTGACCGTCTGTTCGGCGGCTGGAGCTGGGTGATCCCCGTGTTCGTGGCGCTGTCAACGTTCGGCGGCGTGAACGGCGTGCTGTTCACGTCGGCGCGGCTGTTCGCCACGGGCGCGCAGGAGGGCCACATGCCCGCCTTCTTCACGCTCTTCCACGTCCACAAACAGACGCCCATACCCTCGCTCATATTCACTGTAAGTTCATACATGATGCCCATACCCTTGCTCATATTCACTGTAAGTTCATACATGACGCCCATATCCTCGCACATATTCACTGTAATAGGTAGGCTGCTTCATCTTTTTCTATAAGTACTTACCTCTATGATTTTTTAGTAGTTTTTTATATTTAGATTGATTCTGTAACCCTTTAGATGGGTATCATAAGTTTGTACATGATCTTCTTTTTTACAATTTATCCGGTTCGATTCCCCTCTCAGGCAAGTGATTTTTAAAATTTCTTTGAATGCAGCAGTTTCGCTTTTTTTAAAAATAAAGGAATGTTTACTTTGAGTAATACTTGCTATTTTCAGTAGTATCTAGAGTAGGTACTTTGCCTCCAGGTATGCTTCGAAAATACCACTCTGTATATTTCGTAATACGTATTTACTAGTAGTTATTCTAGTTTGGTGAACATTCACAGAAAGTTTCCATGTTTCAGAATGTTTCCGCAATTTGCCCTTCCATATTATAGTTCATACTCAAATCTTACAGTGAATTATGTGATGATGATGGCTTGGAGGAATTAGAACGATGGTCGCCGCCGTCAAGTATAGGTAATAGATACTTGTACTTGTAGACGGTGGCGACCATCGTCCTAACGCAAGAAGGTTAAACCTTCTTGTCCTAACCGACGACTTCAGATGTCAACGAATTGTTTCCTTGTCGACATCACAATGACATGCCCTTCTTGCACGCTGTTAACGAAATCGACAAGTAGACGCCCCATACCCCGCCCAACGAATCAGTACTATTCTCCCTTACGTATGTTATGTCTACATGATAGATAACCGTCCTAAATGGTGACTTTTCATATTCCAGTGCTTGTTCTCGCTCCTCATGCTGACGACGAGCAACGTTTTCGACCTCATCAACTACTTCTCGCAAATCTTGTGGCTGTCGGTGGGTGCCTCAGTGATAGGCATGCTGTGGCTGCGACGCACGAAGCCGGATCTGCCGCGACCCATCCGGGTGAACATCATCATACCCTACGTGTTCCTCATCGCCATCGCCTGTTTAGTCATCATTCCAGCTATTACTCAGCCCAAGGACACAGCAATAGGTATTGCTATACTCCTCTCTGGAATCCCCGTGTATTACCTCTGCGTTAAATGGCAGTCTAAGCCGAACAGCTACAATACATTCTCAGGCTGCATACTAAGGTTCCTACAAAAACTATGCTCTTGCATTTACGTCGACTCATCAGAAAAAATGTCAAACTGAACACTGACTGGACAATTGTAATTTGTAAATAGTAATATACGAGGTATCATAACTAAATGTTGACTATAAAGGACCAATATTTATATATACGTAATTTAGTTTTAAGATGGTTCTCTTCCCATTACTAGAATGTAATAATAACATCGCTAGGTACCTACCGTTATATTTACTTCTAGAGTTTGACGCCAGATTGCTACGGAACTGTTTTTAAAAAGTAAGTACAAAAAAATTTGTGATTTAAATATTGATATCGTAAATGGCCGTTTAACTAATTAATCGATGATTGATTTGATTACTAACCAATAATATTAAAAACTACGACTGGCCTACAAGGACTTTGTTTCCAGGGCCGTGAAACATAAAATATAATCACCACTAATGCGGATCTATTTTCCATTCGACCGCAACGCAGCATTTAATATTTTTTTTAATTTTGGGAGTAGGTTTTTTGTATTGGCGCCCTATACGCTGCGTTTCGAAACTGCTTGGCGCAACCGGCAGCGCTTTTGCAGCGTGAAATTGTTACAATTTTATAAACGCAGCGGAACGTAGGTATCTGCCGTGCGCCTTTATTAACTATACAAACTATTATAACCCTCTGTGACTATTATACTCCCTTTGACAAAGTTTTATGTCCTCTGTATGATTTTGTAAAGTGTACCTACTGTTTAAATAGGTACACAACTACATCATAGTTCCCTTTCAAGTTTTTCACTACTTACCTACCTACCTGTAATTATTGAGATCACGCTCGCTCGCAGGGTAGGTACCTACATACTTTTAAGTATTCTAGTTGTGGTGAGTGAATTGTTATTATAACTTATAAAGTTATTATATTATATACAATATATACCAACTCAGTATTCGTATATCCGATCTTAATACTTATTTATAGAATTCTGTACTACTAGGTGTTTAAATATTTGTTGTGTAACTTCTGTCTTAATTCATTTATGTTAACTATTTGCTCTCTCATTTTTTGTGTAGCTATATTTAAGTATACCTTACCTACTTATATTTTAATACTAGATATTGCCCTGGCACTGTTTGGGTGTACTTACGAACTGCAAAGTAGGTACTTGTGCTGTGAATTTGAAGGGTTCCGCAGATGGGGTACTTACATGACATTTGACAGCTTTTACAAATGGTTACCGTTTTATGAATTTTCAAAAAAAAAACCTTGAAATTTAGCGCCAGCATGTAAAAGTCGTTAAATGTGCAGTAAACTATGATTCCGAAACAAGTGCCAAAGTCCAACTTAGTACCTATACACTTGAAAACGCAACTCATAAAAATCGTTTTGATTTTTACAACCTCAAGGCGCGGTAAACGGGCATACAGCCCACCTGAGATGCCCGCGTCCCCATCCAACCAGCCACTGCCTTACACTATGCCACTAGAAGTCGTCTGCGCAATTACCATTTGGTTCTCCGACAGATGTAGTCCGCTTTTTCGTTCAACAACAATTACGAGTACTTATACCTTTAACTAACAATAATAAATCCTTTAGTAGGTATGCACCAAAATAGAACCACGAGATAAATCGTTTAAAGTACAAAATTATGTCCGAAGCCTTTGGCTAAAGCAGTTGTTAAATGCGCCAGATAAAAGTTAAATTATGTTTATGATTTTCCGAGATTAGTCCGTACACACATAAACACTCATAAATACAGACAGACAAAATTTCATCGCGCTCAAAGAAAACATGGCTGGAACGCTCGCGAAAAAAAACCCATCAAGTCGTGCGAAAAAGCAAAGGGCGGGAAAACATATTTTATGCTCAGTTATATGTTCAAGCAAGTTTTTGTAAATATTACACAAAATGGCTTCAATAAGTGATACAAAATGAACAGGAGCCTCAAGATTCACAAACTGTGTCTAGGAAAGAATCTGTCTTACCAATTCTTATAATTTTAGTAAGTATACATAATAACTTAGTAAGTAAGTAACACGTTCTTGATTCAATATATACAAAATTTTAATTTCTGGTACTATACCTATAAATTTATTTACTTTCCTCATAGTTAATGTAAGGCAGAGTGTTAAACTCGGATGAAAGTCTACTAAATTCACACTCGAACTATGCGTATGAGCGGATCGCGTAAAATTGGTCGCTTTCATCATCCCTTGGATAACAATTTACTATTAAAAATGCTATTTTTGAATTCTACTGGTCTTTGTCTGGACACATTTGTTTAAAATCAATGCACAGAAACGACTTTTTACTGTTTTTTAATGTACTTAAAGATAAGTGCATTACCTATACTCTTAAACTGTAGATTTAAGTATGTGTGCAGTGTGTCTAAGACCGTCGAGCGTCTGAGCAGGATATTGATTCTGCCCCTCAAACGGATTAACTTTGGTTTCTACGACTTCGAAAATAATGTTTTTTCTTGACATTTGATAATGATTGAACTTTGTTTATAAAATCAGTTAAATACCTAGTGAATTCGTGACTTTAGGCGACTTTTTCTTAACATACAGAAACCACGACATTTAGAAGACTGGATGACGTACCTACTTACCTATTTAAATTGAGACAGCGAACTTTCACATAAAAGGTACCTACCTACTTCCCGTATTCGTAGGTTTGAGACAATAAAGTCATGAAATTACCTACTCGCACTACCAAGTTTGAAACTTAGTGCGGAGTCATAGCTAAGATTTGTATTGTGTTATTTTACTCGAATTTTTATTATTAATATTATCTAGTTTAAGCAACTACTTTATTTTCTGTTATAGTACAAAGATATTCCATTGGAGGAGAAGCGATAGGTACCTGGTCTTTAAGCGCACTCTGTCTGAATAATTTAAAATTCGGTATGGATAAGCCTACCTCTAACAAATACATTCCGACTGCCACTATAAGACATGAACGGTAGAAAATATGTTAGTTTTGCTAATTTTTTATATCTTTAGAGTGATTATAATGTGAGATTTTTTAATATTTGTAACTATATTTACAATTTTATACCCTTATTTTGTACACGTGAATGATAAGATTTATTTATTTAAAAATAAATGCCAAAATAAGTCCGTCGGTAGCTGCGATCATTAATACTAGTAGTGACGATCGCCGGTCGGTAGCGACCCCTAATCGCCGAGAAACATTTTTTTTGTAATATTCACTAAAAGCTATAACCAGATCACATAGTTTCACAAAGTTTATGATAGACCGAAGCTTGCTTCGCGCTTGCTTATTGAGTTATTTAAAGTAGGTACCTACCTAATGTTAAGTACGTGCTCGGGAAACTCCAATCTGGTTTTAGCCCAATAGGTACTAGATCTGGGATTTAGTTTATATTTGTATTATTGTTTTATTATCTAAGAAGCTGTGTAGTGTATTTAACATATTAATATGTCCAATGTAATTGTATTTTTGTGTTATCAAAAACGGTTGTCAAATAGTAACAATTTTTATGTCTAAGTACCTACCTACCTAATTTAGGTCACTTAGGTACTTTAGACATAAGAATGCTAATTATATTAAATTCTATAATAATTATATACACGTATTGCAATTTGTTGAAATAAAGGCGTCTCGTTTATGATAATCATAATATATTGTTATTTAATTTATTTGAACCGCCAAGGTTCCTTAATTAAGGAACCTAAAAGTTCGCTATAAAACAAAACTGTAGTAGTTAGGCAGTTTCTGAACAAACTCGGAACAAATATGGTAAGAAACGGCGATGTAAGAAAGGAATAGGCATAACACCAGGAAGCAAGAAGGTTCGAATTTAGCTACTCCCGCGGGCGCCCACCAAAAAGATCCTAGCTTCATGCATAACACGCACAAAAATAAGTAGGTATCATGTAGGTATACATAGAAACTCCTTTGTATTTATTTTTAAACGACCGTTATAAAAATCACTTACGTACCTAACGTCAAAAAAGGATAATAAATACACTTTTTGACATATTATTGACAGATTAGTATATATTATAGTGTCTCGGTGTCTTCGATAAATATTAGCACAGCACGTAGACAGAGAAACGGCACGGCACAAGGACAGGACGAAGCATTTTTTCATGAAGTACATATTAATTACTCTGATGAGGAAGTGGTCTTTTTGATAGAAAATGTATCGCCTAAAACCTGCTGTAAACTGTTTGTCAGTAGCGCGGCACTTTACCATACAAGCCCCTGTTTGTGGACACCGATGGTTTCCTGATGCAGAGTACGTAGAGAAGTTCAGTGGGTCGGTAATGTTCAGAACTCCCGAGACGGACAAGTATTGTAAAGTGATTTACCATGGCAGACTACCACCTGTCGAACGCAAGCTGAAGAATATGTGGATCAACTTCGGCCCTCAACATCCCGCCGCTCATGGCGTACTTCGGCTCATACTGGAGCTAGACGGGGAAACCGTGGTCAGAGCCGATCCTCACATTGGTTTTTTACACAGGGCGACTGAAAAACTTATGGAAAACAAACATTATAACCAAAACATACCTTTCATGGATCGTCTTGACTACGTATCGACTATCGCGTGCGAGCAGGTCTTTGCCTTGGCAATTGAGAAACTACTTAATATTGAAGCTCCGCCAAGAGCGCAAGCTATCCGTGTGCTTTGCGCTGAACTGTGCCGCTTGGCGAATCATTTACTGAATGTCTCAGGCACCATACTTGATGCTGGTGGAATCACACCATTCTTTTGGATGTGTGAAGAACGTGAGAAGATATATGAGCTATTTGAAAGGCTGTGTGGAGCTCGAGTTCATTGTAATTATGTTCGGCCTGGTGGAGTATCCCAGGATCTTCCTATAGGCTATCTTGATGACATTTATGAGTTTACAAGTAAAATTGGTGTTCGGTGCGATGAAACAGAAGACGTCGTCACAGGAAACCGGCTATATTACCAAAGAACTGCTGGTATAGGATATTATGATGGCCACGAAGCTATTAGCTTGGGATTTACTGGAGTGATGTTGCGATGTACTGGTGTAAAATGGGACTTGAGGATTGCTTTTCCGTATGATGGCTACGACTTGTATGACTTTGATGTGTGTGTTGGTACTTACGGAGATAGTTACGATCGTCACCTTCTTCGTTTGGGTGAGATGCGTCAGTCAGTAAGAATAATAAACCAAGTCATCGAAACAATACCAGACGGCGAGATCAGGACTGACGATTCAAAATGTTGTCTACCTTCAAGAAATGAGATGAAAACGTCAATGGAGTCGCTCATACACCATTTTAAATTATGCTCTGAAGGGTATCCTGTGCCACCAGGAGCTGTCTATTCCTCCTGTGAATGCCCTAAGGGTGAAATGGGTGCGTACATGGTGGCTGATGGCACTTCAAAACCATATCGAGTACACCTAAGATCTCCATCATTTGTTCATATGCTTGGGGTAGCGTATATTGGCAAACAACTCATGCTAGCTGATATTGCGATTATTATAGCCACCATAGATATTGTTTTTGGTGATATTGATCGTTAGGGCTTTTTTTGTTAGGTAATTAACATTACTATATTATTATGTTTTGGTACCTATTAAATAATTCACATTTCTGAAATGATTATACCTTCTGATGCTGACTGTACACCTAATGAAATGACTCGTAGACCTTTGTCGACCATTTTGATTAGTATTCACGATCGCCGATTTTGATTGAATAAGAATTTCGAATATTACGGATGGTTTATTATATTATAGTGAGCGTCGCCGGCCGCCGCTCTGTACGAGATTATTATGAGTTTGTATGGGACAAATTAAATAAGCAGCGGCAGCAGAGTGACCGGTGCCGCTTGTCAAATCTCGGTCGGCGGCGGCGTCGTCTTATTCGTCCCTTTTGTTTGGATCCAAGGACTAAAATCTTCTAATCCATAATCTAAGGTTTGAATAGGTACATACAATTGCATTCTGCAATCAAGAATACTCTCATGTTGCAATTCAAAGATTAACACCAGGTCCCTAACTCAAGCCGTTGAAAATCGAAAGCGCGTTCGGCCAACAGCGTTCACTCTGCGGCCATCCAACGTGTCAATTTGTATTCTCATTACATATCAACATTACGTAGCAGAAAGGTATAGGACTACTATGCACTTCAGGAATACACACAATTAAGCCCCGTACACCCCGTACACGTTGTCCGAGTGCATTCGCCAAGCGCACTCGGCCACTGTGTACTGTGTACTGGAGATCATTGCTTGTCATCCCTATATTTAAAACCGAAGTTACAGCAAGAACATCACACTCACACTTGTTTAATTCTAGCATCGTCTCATAAGCAGCTTCCTTTGGACGTTAGGAGAGGGCGCGTAATCTTTGCGTCATCATAATATATCTAAGAATTATGTCCACGACGCGGCTTTAAGCTGTATGGTGTAGAAACCTTTGCCTTTTTATAATGGTTACATCGATTTTAAATGTCATTAAGCAACTGTCACGCACAATGTCGTAATTTGTGTCGATAGATAATTATCGACAGTTTTTCGGCAAACTAAATCGTAATATCACTCGCAGATGTTGAGCCTTCTAAATCTTAGTACATACTCTAACCTTAACTTTTTTTGAATAGGATGAAACGTTCTTTCGCCTTGCTATAAAGATAACTTTCGGGTTAAAGCCACAAAAAAGAGGAGAAAGAGAGAGACGAGAAAAGAGAAGAGAGAGAGAGGAGAAAAAGAGGAAAAAGAGAGAAAGTCTCTGAGGAATATCGATAGTATTGATGCTTATTATTGAAAGCGCTATCGATGCTGTCGATAGTTTTGCACCATCGATAGCGGTATTGTTTAAATGATAACTATCCATAGTGCCAAACCGATAGTAGCGATTGTTTAGCTGCTATTGACGGATAATACTATCGATACTATTTATCGCGGCGAAGAGTATTATCGCGACGAAGAGTGCTTTATCGATATGGTGGGGTTTGTTATTGGTGTCCACATACCTGGGCTCTTATAATTCCTGTTATTGGATCTGCTTCGCTTGAATGTACGGTTACGCTGGACTGGTGGAGATGTTCTTTCACCTGCATTGAAAAGTGATATGAGTATACCCGATCGCAGCCACTCATCTGGCTGCGGAGCGTCACGGTAACCCGCGACTCTCCCCGGTGCTCCGTTTCTTAGACAACTGTGACAGAAACACTCTGCATTAGATCACGTCATGAACGCGGCAAGTTAGACCGTTAGTTATTTACAGCAAGCGTGCTCTACGAGTAGCGACAGGCCACTCCACGAGCTTCATTATAGCAAGCGTGCTCTACGAGTAGCGACAGGCCACTCCACGAGCTTCTTTATAGCAAGCGTGCTCTACGAGTAGCGACAGGCCACTCCACGAGCTTCTTTATAGCAAGCGTGCTCTACGAGTAGCGACAGGCCACTCCACGAGCTTCTTTATAGCGAGCGTGCTCTACGAGTAGCGACAGGCCACTCCACGAGCTTCTTTATAGCAAGCGTGCTCTACGAGTAGCGACAGGCCACTCCACGAGCTTCTTTATAGCAAGCGCGCTCTACGAGTAGCGACAGGCCACTCCACGAGCTTCTTTATAGCAAGCGCGCTCTACGAGTAGCGACAGGCCACTCCACGAGCTTCTTTATAGCAAGCGTGCTCTACGAGTAGCGACAGGCCACTCCACGAGCTTCTTTATAGCGAGCGTGCTCTACGAGTAGCGACAGGCCACTCCACGAGCTTCTTTATAGCAAGCGTGCTCTACGAGTAGCGACAGGCCACTCCACGAGCTTCTTTATAGCAAGCGTGCTCTACGAGTAGCGACAGGCCACTCCACGAGCTTCTTTATAGCAAGCGTGCTCTACGAGTAGCGACAGGCCACTCCACGAGCTTCTTTATAGCAAGCGTGCTCTACGAGTAGCGACAGGCCACTCCACGAGCTTCATTATAGCAAGCGTGCTCTACGAGTAGCGACAGGCCACTCCACGAGCTTCATTATAGCAAGCGTGCTCTACGAGTAGCGACAGGCCACTCCACGAGCTTCTTTATAGTAAGCGTGCTCCATGAGCAGCGGCAGGCCGACCAGACGTCTCCGGTACCCACACACTATAACTGCTTCTTTATAGCAAGCGTGCTCCATGAGCAGCGGCAGGCCGACCAGACGTCTCCGGTACCCACACACTATAACTGCTTCTTTATAGGTACTACTTGGTTAGGCGCCGTCCCAAGATTCTCAAACACCCAGATCCAGTCCACTCCTTGTGTGGGACTGGATGTCCATCCTGGGCTGGTTACCCAGATCTGCCTCCACTTGTGTGTTGGTCAGATATCCAACCTGGGTAGCACTCCAAAGCTCGGCTCGTTGATACAAGATAGGTAGACAAACAATGATGAATCCCGCACATGTGTGCGGGCATGCATCCTATGCTGTAAATAAAACGGTACAGTGATTATTCACACAAATCATAGACGACACTTTACTCAAGAGAACTTTAAGAGCGAGCACCGCAGAGATCACAACGTTAACCACACAATCCACGTTTGCGCATGATACAGGTATACTCAACTTCAGGTGTTTGCGATGCGAGCTGCCCCAGCAGCTCGTGCAGGTTACTCTACAGGGCTCGGGGCTTCTGCTGGATACGAACACGACGGCGACAGATATACTCAACTCACTCACGTCGACCAGCTACTGCAGATCGCGCCGTCGTACTGTGAAATGCTTCCGGTTATGGCACTCGGGGTTCGCGCGCACCGAAATGTCATCAGTCAGTCGTTCCATAGACAACTCGCTATTCCTCTTTTTATTTCTTATAAGGCAAACGTTTCCAAATCATGTCAACTCACCTAAAGATTCGCGCTCGTCGCGACACTATTGAATTCCATCAATAGTATTGTTATATTTGTCATGGAATTAATATGTACTACGTACAAATTCCATATCAATACCATCGACAGTGACTATCGATATTCCGACTATCGATCGGCAACATTAACTCCGTCTGTTTTTATCTGAGTTGAAGTGCGATGACACATCCATGGAGAGATTATCGATATATTAAATACCTACCGATTTATACAACAGCACGTAGTGTCAGTGTCATTGTTATGTCATTGTCATATCATTTTAATTCCATTCATTTGTTTACGACGGGTTGGGTGATTTGGTTGGGTGGTGTTGGTGTTGATTTGTTTGAGGTTCCTTTGTGTTGTGCTAATTATCTAAATAATTCTATTGTTTTCTTAGCAATATCATGCTGAAGTTTGAAATAGTATCGTCTCGGACCGTGGATGGCATCGAAAATGAGAAAAAATTCGTGGCTTACATGTTGCAAGTAAGGCAGGACAACAAAGACTCCAGACTTTTTGATCCTGATCCAGCGAATGTGGAGAGACGATATACACACTTTCTGGACCTTTATAACGGACTGAAGAAAGACTTCCCAAACATAATGAATAGTATCTCATTTCCAAGAAAGGTAATAAATGATATTAAGTTCTTTGTAATTAATGTAGGCGTTTACTTTTATCTGTTCATAGTTTGTCACCAGTATTTTTATTGCAGAGTAGGTAAGTAATAACTGAAAAATGCTTTTCAGGAATTTAGCTTTGCCCTTGTTTACTCCATCAATCTTAATTCTAACTGATACATATCTACTGTACACAAAGTCTCGTGACTGTTTGATGACAATACACCATGACTCATTATGATGTACATTAGCCAGAGAATAACATATTGTTTTAAATTTTGGCTAAAATATGTGTAATAATAAACCATAGAATAAGACTTTTATTTTATATATGTAGGTACGGTCGACCGCTCGTCGGTGGAAACAAAACCAGTATAAACTGGTTTCTCATAGTATAGAAACTACCTGATAGACTAGGCCAGCTCAAGGTCAAAGTGTAGCCACTGACGTGCAGTTTACTGTACATACTAACTTTTAGGGTAAATATAATACAGTAAGTAATAATAATCATGGTAAATAAGACAACATAAAGAAATAGCATTAACTGGTGCAGTGAGGAAAGTTAATAAATTAAATATAGATGTATGGAGACAGTGTAAGAGATATAAATTCTATATAAGCAATAACATAGAAGATAGGTACAACATTTGTGGTCCATTTGCTTGTGCTGGTTTTTCATGCAAATTGAATCATTGAGCAATTAATTGAGTATTGTATTTCCAAAATTCACCATAGTTCTTCAGAATTGGCTGCTCTGTATGTGTCTGTATTACACCCTGTATAATTGGACTATATTTAAAAACAATGATCTTCGGCTGTCTTGATTTATCCATGATAATAACCCTGTCTTTGCTTACTTGCAATCATGTAAAAAGATGTGATTCATTGATTAGTTGGTTTCATGTTAAAACAGCTGGAACCACCAATTACCTACATTTATAATTGAGTGCTCACAGAAAACATAAAAATGTAAGCCTGCCTTCTGCTTGACATACCTGTCCAAGAGTTGTTCCCTTTCCATGTTCTGCCGCTATGAACTTACTTTTGTTGGTAATTGTCTAACTAAACCAATTGCTTTAATTTCCAGATAGTGATGGGTAACTTCGAACCCAGTGTAATATCAACACGTTGTGCAGCATTTGAGACGTTATTGGATTTGATATCAAATGAATCACGCTTAAGAGACTCTCCAGCAGCTATTGCATTCTTACAGGATGTTGAGTTGAATGATGCAAGGAAGCTTATAACTGAGCACAAATTCGACCAAGCACTCTCACTCTTAGAAACAAGTTTCAAATTATTAAATAAGGTATAACAATATCTCTATTTATCAAACATTTAATATCCTGGCTGACCCAATAATATGATTTATTATCATTGTTCTATGATCATGAGCAATAGGGGCATTCCCATAAATCCACAGGATGGAAATAATATTTTTATGAAAATAATGTTATAGGTAGCTTTCAAAATTTCAATCAAATTTCAAATTTTCAAACAAAGTCAAAATCCAATCAATTCCATTGATTGGATTTTGACTTTTGATTTCTTACAGGTACATGTCTAGCAGAACCATATTGCATTTTAATAAATATCATTAAAATGTTTTAGGTGTACACAGATAGATCGCGTGTGGTGCTGTGCGCTCTCTGTCGCATCGTTGCGTGTGCTGGGGCCAGCAGTGGGGCGCTGGCGGGTCCAGTCGAGAAATGGGCACAACTGGCCCTGAGACGATACGAAGCTGTCAGCGACTCCGACCTCTTGCTTATATACGTACCCTTACTACATAGCTGCATTATCATATGGTTAGTATCATCTATACTAATATAATAAAGCGTTTATTTATTTGTTTGAACGAGCTAATGTATGGATCTACCAGTCGAATTTCAAAAAATCTTTTTGCGTTTCATAGCCGAATTCTTGAGGAAGGCTATATCGACCCTTAGGAGCGCAGCAATAAGAAAAAAGGCAGAAATAACTTACAAAACGTGGGCGACCGAAAAAACTAATAAGCCTCTAATACTGACCTCTGAAACTATACTACACAAGAAGAGTGTGCTCTTAGTATCTATCATATTTAATGTCTCATTTAAATTAGAAACAAGGCCATGGACATAGTAATGTTAAATAATCTGTGCCAATGGTTATTATATTAAAGTGTTCCTATAATATGTATTTTTTAAGTGGTGTAATAAGCACACGTAATAATAATAATGTTTGAAAATTCACACACGACTGTTTAGTCCCAAACTAAGCCGAAGCTTGTAAATGGGTACTCAGCAACTGATAATCATACATAAATACTTTTTAAATAGATACATACAAACACCCAGAATCCGAAAACTAACAGATGTGCTCATCACACAAATGTTGGTCCCGGGTGGGAATCGAACCCACGACCTTTGGCGCAGTAGGCAGGGTCGCTACCACTACGCCAACCGGCCAGTAAAATAAATAGACTTCTTGAATTATTATTTGTGAAATATTATTGCAACTATCTGGTCGTGTGATAATTTATCAGTTTTATCACCTACAGTCGTTTACGATGACCTATTAGAATAATATCTATTTCCATCTGTAATGTGATCTTATTTAGCTAGCTAAATAGAAAGGAATTCATGTTTATATATTGTGAAAATGTGAATTGCGTGTACCTACGTAATTTTTTCATTCAGTTTAGTAACCTGATAAGATAAGGTATGATGTGTGTGTGTTGCCAATAGCTAAATTATTTGTTATTTTTAATTACAGGGAAACATTGGGCCGAGACAAGTCGAGGTTAGTTGAAGAGTTGAATGGTCTTCGCAAAAAAGGAATGAAGGTGGATTCTGCACCAAGCCTCATGGAAGCTGTGGAGAATTTTGAACACTAGCATCCAGTGAGAACACACTATTAACTTACAATTTTTCTACACAATTCTTAGTAGTGTTGTATCAAAGATTCCTTCAGTGGCCGTTTTCCTACTTTTTTAATGGGCTTTGAACAAAGTATCTGGACCCATAGTAATGTTGTTCAGTTGTTCATTTGCCTGCAAAAATGACAAACGGTCAAGTTGAGACACAGGTATGGAAATATCTTTCATTTCTTTTTCAACCAGTACGTCTTTTCGAATGTACCAGTCTTTGGTTGTGTTTTTCTATGCTTATTGAACAGACGGCAACAAGAAAGAGCTGAACACCACACTTTATCACCTTAATAATATGAAGCTATTATTGTTGCTGATTTATTAAGAGTTTTTAAATTATTAAACACATATTATTTATGCTTTATCTGTGAAATATTTTAATCAATAGTGTTTCAATGGATATTTTTTATTGCAATGTATTCTGATGGTCTATTCACCATGTTTTTGTTTGTAGTCATTATTGCAATGCAAACTGAGAGCAGGACTCTGCCATAATATACTTGGTATTATCTCATGCTAAGATATTTAACACTTAATCCATTTTATTGTCACACTTGATACTTAGAGCAACACGATTACACCGGCTTGGCCAGGAGGAGAGACACCTTAGCGTTTTCTTCCGATGCGAAATATCCTGCTATTTTTCGCGTTTGACACGCACACGTGTAACGCTTTCGCTACGTACACACGTCATAATCGATCAACACATTGATTATCATCTCGCCTTTCGTACATACCGAAATTCGGATAATTACAGCGCATGACCAGGAGGTCTTGTACGTTTGACAGTGGGAAAGGCGATTATGGCGACTCCCCTCTAGTGTTGCTCAATTGTTAGATACAATTCTTTATGGTTTAGTTATTGATTTTAATAAAAACAATATACATTATATATTTTATAGTTATGTTTTTTTATTATTAAAATGAAGTAAATTATGGTTCTTTCTGTAGGTCAGTTAATCAATTCTCTAGTTATTGTAATTTCATATCAAACTAAGAGTAGACCAACTATAATACATTCACTATAATTATGATATTTAAATATTTAACACTCAATTGTATCTCATTTATTATACATACTCGTATCTCTACATTTTTAGTATTATTTTTTAAAATCATAGATCTACTTGTATTTAATAGTCACTAAGTATATTTACATGGACTGTGAAATCGGTATATTTTATTTTTTAATGTAAGTAGAATAGAAAAAAGCGGTGTGTTAGTTTTGATGATTTACTGGGATTATGGTTAACACAACACATACATAGAATGTGAAACAGTGAAAGAACGAAAATCCATGACATAAAAATAACTAACTACCTTCATTTAAGCAATGGCATATGAAAACTTACACTAAAATAAGCTTGTACATATTTACAAGAAAGCCACACTAGCTGTTGAATATACAATGTTGTAAGTTTACAATAAGTTATATGAAAATTATCAAAGTAACATTTTCGTTCTTCTACTGTAATTACATAGACTGCCCAACATCGGATATTGTATATTTTGGACATGAGCTATATACGACACATTATTTTGTCCATCTTATATTGGACAAAGCACGTGATGTTAATTTTTTTCTCATACGATGGTGTGTGTGACTGACGTTTTGCTTGCAACACATTATTATTTATTTATTTTAGGCGACGCGTATATGAAAGCTGGAGTATTTTAATAAGTCTTTATATTTTATACTTAGTCACTAGTTCATAAGGCTTTTGAACTGAACTCACTGAACACGGTTTGTAAAACATTTTTTACTCTGTTTTAAAATCTGTCTTCGTAGCGGAGAGGGCTCTGGTTAGGTTAGGTACCTACTTCCGGTTTCGAAATAGATTCCATTTTGAAATAGGGTACCTATATCACCCACTCGCAAACCAGTTAAAAATCGCGCACCATCCTATGTGACAAAAACTATAGATACAGTAATGAATTAGCTTAACATTAGCCTGATAGCCTGTATTGCTGTGAGTTGTCATGTCATAAACCGCAGCTATTGTCAATTTTTTGGTAGTGAGAATGAAGAACAGTGCCCAAGTCATGTTTTTGTCGTGATCGTCATTTTTGGCCACCTATTTTCTAATGCAATGTCACTGATATCATCCATTATATCAGCCTATTAACGTCCTCTGCTCGACAAGTGAATTTAAAATAAATTTATACCCTAGTAGCGGAGATATTTTCTCGTCTGTCTGCCCCCGGATAACTCGAAAACTACTGGACCGATTGAACAGAAACTTAAAATATACATGTAAAATTGTCTGGAAGTGACGAGGAAAATTATGAAAATTTCTTTTAACGATATATTTTTAAAGATGTTTTAGAAAAATAAAATGACTTTTGTCCACTTTGCTGACTTTTTTATACAAAAAATATTCTAAATTGCATAATTTACGTTACGTACGCATTGCTAGTTTAAAATTTACATTCATTTTAGATTAAGTTTAGTGAATTAGAGATGTTTATTTTTATTTTATTGCAAAATTTACGTTATTTATGTGTGTCTATTTAGTAACATAATAAATTACACAAACGTGCACAGCCAGAAAATGTTAGGCAGTCAATTGGCAACTTTAAAACTCATAGATCTGCTTGTGCCTCGTGTACTTTTGAAATGCTCATTTAATATCAATTCAAACGAATTGAAAAAAAATATATATATCTAGTCCTACTCGCAATCTTTAGTTTGTAGATGTATTTTTAAAATAATGCAATTGAGGATTAAACAAATGTACACATGTATAGCTTCCTTTACTTTCGAAACTGTTGAATCAATTGTTCCCTATGTTCTTTGAAATTTGAATTTGTATCTGAATTGGGTAAAACCGTTTTACACATCCATTACTAAACAAAATTACTGAGAAATTTGAAACAAAATGTAATAAAGGCTTGTGCATCATGGCATGCTGTTGGTTAAGTTATTGTTGTAAGGCATGCTGTGCTGTAAAGTTTTACGCTTAAAATATGGTCATTGTCCATTTTTTGGCAGCTGTACCTATCAACAAAAAATACAACTTTAATTTTAACATTTTTCTAAGTAAATTTTAATTGCATTCTTTTACAGAGTGCTAAACTTGCTGCTAAAAATAAATTAATGATTTAGATTTATCTGTCCGATCCGTTAGTCTTTTGATTAGCAATGGCACTTTTGTTGGGCCAATATTTGTAGCTAAAAAGGTAGCAAGCAGTGTAGGTACTTTTTGTACTGTGGGTTTAGGTACTGTGCATATTATTACTTAGATCAGTCTGAGAAACAAACTGTTTGTACCTGCATAAGATATCTCAACAAAGACAAATTGATGTCTGTAAAAGACACATAGTAAACTTTAAGATTAGTAGTAAGTAGTAGGGCTTTTAAATAAATATGTTGTAGCGTTTTCACAAAAAAGTTTTAATAATATGTTCCTTTAGTCGTTTGTTTTCTATGATTCACCCGAAAGTTATATTTAATTAATTATTATTAGATTTATACTATATGTAATAAAAATGTAACCAAGTAATGAAGTACTTGGACAGAGCGTCAGTGGCCTCGGGGATAAGACGCGACCTATCATATCGAAAGGTCCGAGGTTCGATCCCGGGTTGGGCCGTGTACCAATGGGTTTTTCTCGAAACTTAAGTACATGTACTGACTGCTCTCAAACGGTGAAGGAAAACATCGTGAGGAAACCTGCATACGCCGAAGAAGAAATTCTTAGGCGCATGTGAAGTCCACCAACCCGCACTGGGCTAGCGTGGTGGACTATAGCCCGCACGCCCTCGTTGAGAGGGTAGGCCTGAGCCCCAGCAGTGGGGAGATTAGTAGGCTGTTGATGAATGAAGTGCAACAACCACATTTAATGTAGCTAAATAATTAAAAACTTTGTGCTAATTTAGCCACTTTTATAGTAAACTGCTAAGCTTAATGACATTGAGGTTTCATAAATAAAAAGATACTAACGTTTATTTGTATTGTACAAGTCGTAATTTTATTTTATAAGCTTGTCTTGCAGGTCACCATGTGGCTGCTTGAAATATTGGTTTGCACTAACTCCTGACAATCATTAGGGAGAACAAGTTTAATATATAAGATAATTATTAGTTGAATTCTCCATAATAGTTTTGAGGAGTTTGTACAAACCATGTAGAAACCAATAATCAAGCGACGATGTCTCGCTTAATAACTTCAGCTTAATAGTAAGGATGATAATTAACAAGTTAATATTAAAATTAAATCATACATTAATTAATATTATTACTATTAATAAGGTGACTGATATTTTGTACATTTGTAGCTGCTACATATAATATAGAAACAAATATTTAATATATTTCGGATATACTTTTCAAATTTATTGTTTTCTTGATCTTGATACCTTGCAAGTTTATTTGTTTGGATGTTTGTCGTTCAATTAGGCCTCAACGGCTGAACAGATATTCATGAAACTTGGGACAGTGATAGCTTAAATCTTGGAATTAAACACAGAATGCGTTTTTATTCCGGAAACAGTTTTTAGATGGTTTTAATGATTTATTCAAAATGGTCAAGAGATGGCACTGTTAAAACATCTCGCTTTTGAGAACAGCAAGTGCGCCTTTAAAAGACAAACTACTGGACCGATTGACCGGTTTGAAAGTTAAAGTATGTAAATAGAATTGTCCTGTAGTGTAGGGTTAAAACGGAAAGTTCAGGAACAAAAATATATCTCTACCGAGATTAAATTAAAACTATGTAAAACTAAATTGCTTGACTTAGAACTATTGCTTAGCTCTATCACAGGCTCTATGGCGATGGGCGTAGGGAACCTATACACTTATAAAGTTGTAGGTATGTGTAAAGGTAGGTACTACTTTAACATACCGTTGAGTTATAATGGTGATTCACTTAAAATGACAGGCTAAGTACATAGGTACTACTTGCCTTATACGCGGCGAAGGGTGCGGTTTGCAGTCGGCACGCAAAGCAACCCTCAAATCACCTAATTGATTCGCGTGGTCTTGTCTGCTTCCTTCGACACGGGCGCTTTCGTTCCAGTCCGCGGGGAGCCGGTGGCGATCCAGTGCGACAGGAGCTTGTTCATTACTGAGGAAACGTTTAGTGGCACGCGATGTTTGATTTATCAAAATCAAATTGACATGCCGAGGATGGGTATACTTAGCTTTACCATGTCAGTTAAAATTTTATCCAACTTTTATCCTTGTATAACGTATATGTTATACCTTGTATAACGATGGGAATGGTTTATTTTTTAAAATTTAGATCGGATATATAAACGTTAGGTATTGTACGAGTAGTATTACAGCTACCTTCTTATATACTTACAGATTATCATGAAGACATCTTATGGATAAAAAAAACAAACCCCGATCCAGTCGAAGTCTTCAAAAAAGTCTCGGCTAAAGCTTCTCATTGGCATTAAAACTTTAATCATAAGTGTCAGCGTTTAACTGGCGAACGCGCCTAGTGATTCGCGGCTCAGTGTAGGTATGCTAGGTGCAGTTCCGCCACGTCTGCGCTGACCCTAAGGACAGCATAGGGAACAGAAAATAAAGTTCTTAAGAAGCAACTTTGTTTTAAGCGCGCCCTGTAAGCGCCATAAATCAGCCGTTCAGAGTTTACGAGGGCCTTCCGCAAATCGGTTTATATTTTCGATAAATAAAATTGGC
Organism: Metalampra italica; assembly: GCA_949699065.1. Lineage (NCBI taxonomy): Eukaryota > Metazoa > Arthropoda > Insecta > Lepidoptera > Oecophoridae > Metalampra > Metalampra italica. Next base: position 4,936,378 of record OX452970.1, on the reverse strand, counting down.
GCGGGTTTTGCGAGGTAAGCAGAGGCCGTTAGGAGCGCGTCGCCGCCCGGTGCCGCCAGCGCCAGCTGCTGCGCGCACATAAACCCGACTACCCTCGCGTTTTCTTGCTGACAATTTTTTCCTGCTTCGGTCATTACGCAGCTGGGCCCCGAGACAAAACGGCGAATCGTTTAAGCCCTCCGCGGAGACCGTCCAATTTTATTGTATGTACTCGTAGGTAGGTATATAGCGAAATTGATATGCCGCGCGAGTAGTGTGTCGCCGGTTCGCCCATGTGACGGACTTAGATCCGCCTCGTCACACTAATGTGCCTCGTAAGGTTTACACAATGAGCCTTATTGTTGCTAAAGTAACAGGTTAATTTTTATTAGTTAAGTAGTTAATTAATAATAATATTTTAGCAATCAGTTTGCTACGGCAAAAGTTTCTTATCTCCAGCCAACCCAAGAACATGCAAGAAATTGAAACTCTTTGGTTTATTGTTGGAGGGAGACCCACGATCCATGTCAAATAAGTCAATGTGTTTTGATGGAAAAGAATCATCTTACCTTTGACATTTGTAAATTTTATCTGCGACTATAAATACAATTTTATAAAAAATGCCTTAGGGAATCAACAACATTTTTGTTCAGTAATTATGTCTGCCAACAATAAATCCGAGTTTGACGCTTTTGTGGTGGTGGGCACGATAGTTGTCTTTGCTTTGCCCCTGACTCTGCTCATCCCCGGCTTTTCGGTGTGGGACATTGTGCCAAAGGTCCGCGTCACGCGCTGCCACATTGTATCTCAGCATGTCAGCTGGCCACAACTAAATGCAATAGTCATCACGCTACTGTTCATATTCTTTTGCTTGCATCTAGAAATCCGGAAGCGCAAGTATGAATTATTACCTAGTTTTTATTGCTTTTAAATTTTTAATACGACGAAAGGACTATAGACCATAATAGGTCTCTATTTGGTATTCATTTCAACTTGATATAGGTACCTCTCCCCTGCTTCCTGAGAAAAAGGGTAGACAGACGGACGGACGACAAAGTGATCCTTTAGCTTTTAGAGAGAAATATCAGCTTAAATTAATTAATTTGAACCGTTCATTGACTTTTCTAGATTAGATGATCTTGTAGAGAGTGTGCTGACTGTATGCCACGAGGCCGACACCACCATGGAAGTGGAACGTGAGCGCCAGACTGCTGCCATGCACGTGTGCGTCGAAATGCTGGACGCCTCCGCTGAGCACTATGAGAACCTGACTCTTCTGAGTGACGAGCTCCGCAGGCGCGCCAAGAAGCAGCACCCGCCCGTCATCGAGCCTAGCAGCACCGACATGTTTCAGTAGGTACACGCCGGCCATCTGTATTAAGCACAGACATTTTAAAGTGATAGTCCCGTTTTGTTTAAATGTAAAGGTTATAATTTTGCAAAAATTGGCCTGTATGTAATCCGCCTTATATAGGTAAATTGCGTTATAGTAAATTGTAGTAATTTAAAGTAAGTAATTTAAACTTCAAATGTTATCTATATTAAGATTGTATTACAGTATTTTCAATATAGGTATTGTGTCACCATTTCGAATTCTTTTCATTATGTTCAAACGTAACGGTAACATTCGTAATGTGCTCTTTTTTGTAAGTTTCAGAATAGAATTGAATAAATGGGCAGCTGTAAGAGCTCATTCGATTAGGTACACTATAATTTTTAACTCTTGTAGTAGGTACTGGAAGTGTTCATTAGAGCAAATGTCTCTCTAAGTTCCCCTGGGACGTTGTCGACGAGAAAAGAAAGCAATCTGGGGCTGGCAATTGTAGCAAATGACCTAATTAAACTGGTGCGCCTGCGTTGTTAGTCGCCACCGCAAGGTTTTTACCTCCTGGTACTTTGAGGTGTTTGATGGATGACAATCGACTTTTAATATGTGGCGAACCGGGTTTGCTATTATTGTCCCGAGGACAACTGCGCAGAATGAAAAGGGAGAAAACGTGGTCTACGTTGTGTACAGGTTGTCTACGAATATTTACGAGATAATGGAATTACCGGGTTGGTAACGTTCGTTTCCATCACAGTCTGCTGTCTGAGTTTTCTACATAACTGGTTTCAGACAGTTTACAATTTCACACCTTTAATCATAGTGTAACTGAGTTCGATTTAAAATGGTTACGAAATGAGTGAAGAAAGGAATTAGCAAACTGAAAGTGGTCACATCTGTCGTAGAACCGACGGCCGCTGGGGCAGACGAGTCTGGAGTGGAGACCGCGGACCGGTACGCGCAGCGTGGGACGTCCCTCCGCCAGGTGGACTGACGACCTAAAGAAGGTTGCCGGGAGCGGCTGGATGCGAAGAGTGGAGGACCGAGTGTGGTGGCATTCGTTGGGGAAGGCCTAAGTCCAGTGGACGCTAAATCGAGTTTTGAAGTCGGACCTGTCCTGATACTCTGGTCATCAACTCGCTTCAAGTGCAGTTTCAATTTGTCGTCGTCTGCTATCTTTGACAAGTCGCAAGTTTATGACACACGAAGCCCTATTTACGACAGCTGCGCTCGTTAATTCGCGACTAAATAAATTTCTGCGCCCCATCTTGCAAGTTTGTTGCGAAGAGGTTGGTGTTTTATGCATTTCCTACAAGACTTGGAAGAATACATTTTATGATGTAGATGCTGAATTTGCGTTGTTAAAACTTTCGTTGACTGCAATAAAACCATGTGTTTAGTCTACAGTTTAAAATAAATGTAGGTACCTACTTTTATTTTTGCAAAGTTTGGGTGGATAGATGCATATGTTCGTTAACTATTAATTTAAGCAATTTGTCATTTAAAATGTACGAAGCCACAACACAAATAAGGGTTTACGTTCGTCCCAAACACATTTTTCTCAAACATGTCACCCCTCCACCACGGATCCGTTCGCGAGCTAAACGTTTTCCTTCTATTTTCATTAGACGGATCCGCCGGGAGCGGATCAGGCCTTCGCAAAAATAAATAAAACTGTTATTGAGATAAGCATCTGCACGGCGAGGCTTTCCGCTAAGTCCCGCTGTGTCGCGCTGAGCAATGTACCGAGATATGTCGGGATTATGCGCGCCGCAGCTCCTCCGTGCGCTTTCCTTTACATCTACTGCTTTTCTGTGGAGTTTCGCAGCTCAAACCTCTGTGCATAAACAATGTTGTGTTTAAAAACACATTCAGGCACTATAAAACTACTGAAACTCACTCACTTAGTTTGGGATTATAACTGATTATAATAGTACTTATATTATTAGGTCGAGATGTCGAGAGGGCTCAAAACAGAGACGAATGGAGAAGACGGACAAGGAGAGCCGACCCCGAATAAAAGAATAAGATATATTAGTGTACCTACCTATAGGTATATTTATTTTAAGTATGCAATAACCGGTTAGAATGGGCTAAATATGCAAAATATTGATTTAAACAACAACGCCCATTGACGGCAGGTAGATACCTAAATGTTAATTTCTTCGCTCCTTTTAATCTATATCTAATGCATGGATCTCATGCATATATCATCTAAATACATAATTGACTAATAAGTGTACTATCCCAGCGGGCCATCAGGAATATGTTGATTGCTCAAGAAACGAAGAAGTAGACTTTTTCACCCGAGGAAGAGAAGCATCTTCATGGATGGTCCGTCAATTATTTAAGAGACTTAGACGTCGCGTGGCTGGCGGTTTATTGTCGCGGGAAATTGGCCGCGCACAGCACCTGGGACGGGCACCTGCCCTGCCCGGATTAATTTCTCATCACGCCGCCCGCCTTACCCGGGTATAATGAACATGACATTCTTGGAGAAAAATGCCACTAAGCCCAGAGATGTCGCCCCAGTTGATTAATAAACTCTCCGTATAGCTGGGCCCTGCTGCGCGTTCCGGCCTTTTACGACGCTTCTCCATGACGAAATTGAACAAAAAATGTTAATAACGAGTTACTCATTCTAAGATAAGCTAGGCTTATAAAAAGGAAAGTCTTGGAAAAAGTCTTACTAAAACTAAATCTATAATAATTATTATAAAAATGTTGCTTCAAATGAAATTCTTTTTTGTAAGTTAATACTTGTAATGATCACCTAGAGTGCAACAAATCATTACGCGTTGTAAGGAATTGAAAAAGGGTATTTCCTAGCATTTCTAAAGAAGTGTATGGAGGGGTTGCAATATTATAATAAGCAAATCAAAACTAAAGTTAACTGGTAGCCCGTCCTAACCTAACATTTTACCTGAGTTAATTTTGATTAATCAAGAGAGCTCATCAATACTCATCATTCAACAAGAGTTAGAAACCTTTGGTCTCCACATCATTTATGTTCCGCAGCTTTCAACCATTATCTTCTGAGTTATTTCCTCGTTAATATTACCAAAATTTGATTTTAAATGGAGACACATTGTGACCACAACGTCACGAAACCGGCATCGGCAACCGATACTTTTGTCGCAGCCGCAAGATGGCCGCGAGCATCTGTCGGTTTGTCGCTCGTTCTTTTAAATAACCGTGCCTTTGATACAATTATTTGCTATGTCGTTATTATTGCGGTCGACGGTCGCTCTCGCAAACACTTTCGGTTCAACCGACAACGCCTTGGGGATATGTAAATTGGCGATTCTACATGAAGGAAAATTAACAAAAAATACTTTCACACTCCATATGCGGTTTCGATTTCGACTTCCTTCATCTGTCACTTACTAATGAGTAGAAATATTTAAACACCATCATTGTCTTTCCCCATTTCATAGTAGGTATAGCAAATGCATTTATGGGGAGAGGGGTTTCTAATACGAAGCACAAATCGTTCAATTTGAGACGGTAGTTGATTACAAGTACTACCATGACAGTTTTGTGCGGTAGGATTCTTGCGACATAAATTCAAATTGTCTTCTGGGCCTTCACTCAGAATTATTTATGTCACTATTTATTGTATTAACATAAATTGGACGTGAGTTATTTTATTGGCTCGAATGCGCTGAGAATGCGGACAAAGGTTGATTGTAACTCAGATTTGTCATAGATCGTAAAGGCAATGTTTGTTTATTATAGAAATAAACCTCCGGTGGCGGTAACTAAAGAGGTAAGTATCAGATCTCTTGATTTACTTACCTTTGACCTCCATGTTTGTAACAATACCTAACCTATGCATGCAGAGTCCCACTGACTAATCAAAGCTAAGTCCAAATACCTAGCTGGAGCCAGAAACATGAAAGAATATTTTTCTATACAAATAATTTAATCAGTTACCTCCATGTCAGGAGTATTGAGGATGGTATTATCCTCACAGTTACCTGACGTCTGGGTTTTAATTTAAGTCTTTGTATCATAGCTTTAAAGATAATTTAAAGAGGTACAATACGATCGTTATGTAACAAGGCTATTAATCAATGAAATAAAGCTAGTGGTCTGTCTGTAAGTCCATCTGTCCCGCATAATAATGCTTGTCCACTGTCACTGGTCACCTTTATTGTCTAACGTTCATAGTTCACACTATACGTCGCCTGTGGTGTTTTGATTTGTTTTTAGATTTTCACATTATTTCACATAAAAAATAGAACCATAGCAATAGGATACAGATATTTTTTTAAAATAAAATAAATGTTTATTTCATATATTATTTATGTAGATAATTTAGATAGCATAATGTAAAAAGATGTAGCAAAATAAATATTTTGTCTACTTAAACCCTATATAGTTTCATGTACTCTAGCACACTAAACCAACTCTTCTTCAGGACCTGCTATATAGGTACTAAATTATTCTTAAATATTTCTCAAGTCCTTGAAAATAGCACAACCGATGACATTGTGGTCGGCGAAAAAATCTTTTTCAACAATGCAATCGCTCCCGCCCGCCATGGCTCTATGCTCATATTCTGAATGAGTGGAACCTGAATGACTTTTCTTCGAAAATACAATTATCATGATTTAAAAAAAAACCGGTTTGTTAATATACTATGGCGCAAGGGGGTGGTAGGTAAGTAGTATCAAATATTTCTAACATAATATGCAATCGCTCAACGCTTATTTTAAAAATAATAATAAATTTCTGAACATGAGTGGATAATGTCAGTATGACACCAGTATAAAGTAGTTCGCGAACAGTTCGATCATTCCTGTCCAAACAAATATCAAGAGCATTCAGGTCCCTGTACAAAATCAGTGTAGTGGAGCATATTTTGTGGGCGCAGAGAATGGGCCGCGAGCGGCGGGGGTCCGGCGTTCCAGCTTTAATTTAATAATCGCATTTCAAACACGGCATTAAAATAGTCGACTACGACGACTGTAGGAACTGGGATACGATCATGCGACAGACACATTATTGCTTTGGTTGATTGTTTATCTTCAGCCACAGATTAGGTAGTTGCGGGGAGAGTAGAGGGTTCGATGAAAACATTGAGAGAGTTGCACTGTACTTAAACGTGTATCTAATCTATTATTGTATTTGCATTATTATCATTAGGTAAGTTACTAATAATTTAATTTTAAATGTTTGAAATATGTGTACAGAAAAAGATACTTTTTATACGTAATACGTGTTTGTGAGTTATATTTTTAGTTCACAATATGATCTTTGAGTAGGTAGGTAAATACTGTAATTTTACCTATACGTTACATTGTGACATACTTAGTCTACTGTTACTTTTAAATATGTCAAAGTAAATAGGTACCTAATAATAATCGGCCATTGTTTTGGGTCAGTGGCGCCAGGTCATGTCAGTATTCTGCAGGTTTACAACTTCGTCTCCTCGACTGTCGTTCGTTTTATTTCAGGATGATGGTAGGCTCGGCTAGCTGGCATCTATTCATCAACCTAATAATTCATCTCTTTAATAATATATGTGCCTAGATTTGTTTGTCATAAACTGCCCTCATGTACCTATTTACTTATGAACAAAGCTGGACAACGTTAATCATCAGTTAAATGTCTCTATACTGAAGTACCCCCATTTTATTTGAAATGTTAACGATATAGCACCAACACTCTCGGTCAACATTAAGCCTTTTCATCTGTCAAGTCTTAACAGCCATGGAATTGGGTTATAATTTACGATTTTATCTCGAACGGCACCCTGCATAGGGGCAGAGCGGTCAGTGTGGCCAGTGAAAAAAGTTGGTACACAGTAATGGAGGCATAATGTCAGATTGACCGCCCGCCACGCCCGCCCTGTTGTGACTTGCCAAAATAGAGTCGTAATAATGAAAGATGGCCCGCGTAAGTTGCACGTAATTTAAGTGTTCTGGTAACGACCGCCGCCGGGGGCTGTTTGTCCAGTCCAGCGCCCACCGCCCAGCCTCTCTTGTTGTGTTAGGTGGTCGGGGGTGATACAGTTTCACTTTTCTTAGTCACTTTATGTCCGCTCAGTATTTATTGTTACGCGATACCAGCGCATAGAAACCATTGAAGGGACTACAATGGACGGATGATTGAATATTAAATACATATGCAACAAATGTGTGGATGACATTATTCTCATTGCCATAATCGACTAATAGCGACTGCACTTTTATATAAACCAATGTAGAAAGAGTTTTAATACCCGGCGCATCGTTAGGTATCTAGGTATGTGAGCAAGGTAGGTAGTTTGGGGCTCGTTTGTGGACCGTACGCACGCAACAGACAAATGTCACAGGTCTCGGTAAGCCCCAGTCAAGATCATAGAGTGTACTAAACGATAGAGATTGATGCCGGCGCTCGACGCTGGTGCCTGATAAATAGTTGGTCCGGCGGAGGCGTCGCCCGCCGTCTTGCCATAAATAAGGATTACCCGTGACCACGTGGTCTTGCGGAGTGGACGCAGCGTAGCACAGCTCTTGACGGCACGGCGGCGGGCGGGCGCCCTGTACCTCGTACTTAAGTAACATCATGTCAAATGTCTCGGCGTTCCCACCGTTTGTCGCCCTAACATGCCCAAATTCAGGCATTTCAATTAATTGATACGATTCACAAAATCTTTTCGTATTTGAGTCGAGAATTTGTCTTATTTCGGCGCTTAAATCCCGAATTACAAGTTAGGAGACGGATATGGAGTTTGGCGCGGCGAGCGCTAAGCCTCGGCTGTTTTAGGCTCGCCGGCGATGTTTCAGTTGGAACTGCGTCGCGGCTTATAGGCTCCCTCTAAGCGTTCTGTAGGGAGCGACGAAACGCGCGTCAAATCCCTTTTCACTTACCCTGATCTCTGCTACGCTCACAGTCTCCAATATTACCACCGTCTACGTAAGTCGCAAAGATGCCACATGCTAATTAAATAACTGTCAAGAAACTTAGTTACGACTCGATCGTCGCAAGAACTTAATTGTTAGTTTGTTGTCTGTGGTGTTCGGTTCAGTAAGTTTGTTGGAGCACATTTGATTCACTACTAATGGGTACTGTTTGATCGTATCCCTCGTTCAATGGCTGAATACTTAGATTGTAAATTAACACGCTCGGTAGATTCAAATAGCCGAGGTTTCAAGTTCTGGTGATGGGGCCTAATTAAATTCTCTTAAAGGCTGTGTGCTAATTTGTGTAACTAAGTATTGTATTAAAACTCATTAATTATATTCAATAGATATTACTCGTTTATGTCCTACATAATACTAGTAGTTCCGTGAGAACAGTAGACCTCGCCAGCCCTTATAAACCAAACCTAAAAGAAACCAACAAAAGTCAACTTTGGAAACAGAAAAAGTACCTACTAAAGTGACAAAAATTAGCACTTTAAAGCTTAATATTTCGCAAACGGATCCCTGAATCGAAAAATGTTTATCACACACCCGCGATATTTTTGAAAGACCCATCCAACGATACCCCACACCATGGATATCACGCGGAAAAAAATAATTTTCCATTTTACGTATGCAGTTCTATGAACATAATTTATTTTTTCAACTTTCTTAAGTCGATCCACTATTACTCAAAAACTAATAGAACCTACTTAGCCGTAATAGTTTTCCTTGTAACTACGTTATATATGCTACTGCCATGAATTTTTTCACATTTCCAGAAGCAACCGTTTAGCTGGCAGGGGGGGGGACACGTGACTCTAACAAAAATTACCGCTTTAAAGCTTAATATTTCGCCAACGGATCCCTAAATCGAAAAAATGGTATTCACACACCAGCAATATTTTTGAAAGACCTATCCAACGATATCCCACACTATGGGATTCACAAGAAAAAAAAAGTTCACTCCCACTTTGCGAGTATGGTAGGTACTCTAAAAAAAATGTTTTTCAAAATTTTATTCTACTCATTTTGTAGGTTTAATTAATTTATACATATGCCAAATTTTCGTCAAAATCGGTTGAAAAATGCGACCTGTAGAGAATTACAGACAGACAGACAGACAGACAGCCGGACAAGAGCATTTTTGGCCAGTCTCGAAACGTAGACGCTTCGCTCGCTTCGCTCGCTCGGTCAATAAAACAGTACAATATGAAAGGCTGCTCCTATCGGTGTGTTCGGCGGAACTATATTACATAAAGGATCTTATTTCGGCTTTCACCATTGGTTATTGAGGATTCCAGAAGAACGTTTTAATATAAATTATAATATACCATACTACCCCACGTGCGGAGTGTCCTAACCCCTAAATATAATAATGGCATAAAAAAATTATTACCTACGTAAAATAGGTAACTACATACACGATATTATTTTTATAAGTTATATGAATTATGCACTGCTTTCCCAAACATTGTGAGAGTAAATCTGTGAAATTTCAAATAATATAGTTGTAGGTATACATATTGATAGTAGGCTTGGTCCGAGGATTAGCCGATGGCAAGTCTTCTCACGTCGTGGCGAGTGCGGGGTTTCAATTAGAGCGACCCGAGCCGGGAGCAGGCCGATCCGACGATATTGGTTTATTACTTGGCTCCTATGAATATGGAACTACTACTAAATGTAACATTACCAAGAAATAATAATATATAAAAACAACTAAGCGATATTACTCCTTGCCGTATATTGTAGTTTACTATCCCGAGAGAAGGTAGTTGGACATTTTTCAGATTGGACATTTTTACAGTAAATCGTAGGTACCTACCCACTGACCATAATACTTAAAAAGGTACTCTACGAGTATTTATTCAACAGAGCTCAAAACAAAATGGTTTTAATAACTCGAAAATGAAAACGCCACACGTTAAAGAGTTATGTTAATTATTACACCTAACATATTGTAGATTCGTTACTTTCTAAACGCTTTATTCACGGATCTACATAATAATGTGTAGCGGGACTTGCCGTCCATCCGACAACTTGATTGATGTGGCTTCCTAGATTTATTTGTTCAAAAAAGTAACACGCAATACGTCCGCAAAGCTTTTACCGCACAAAAATGCCCGCCGTAATACCTTTGTTTCATTTTTAAATATGAACCTTTCATAATTAGCGTAATAAATTACAAAATGATAATAATACGAGGGCCATCTTGTGAATCGCTTAATGCCGCGCGTCGGGGGGCGCCGCCGCCGCTGGCGACCGCATGTCAATCACTCTCCTGAATGTAGAACAATTCTTATTTCGAAAAAAAATAATAAAAAACGTATCACTTTTATGTCCCGTCTCTGTTTTGTCCAGTTTGCGTACCGTTTGTGTGAGAGAAACGGTGTATAGAATGGGCCTTGCTTATGGCAACATCTGTGCTTTACCAGTCAGTATAATAGACGCTTACATAGGCTTCTTTTCGGGGATTCAGTGTGAGCGCGGTGGAATCGCTTTAACATGATTGATCTGTTTATTTTACATTTTAAAGGAGCATTTTTACGGTTGCTTGTCAACTTAATAACAAAGTGTTTTATTTCGAGACACGTTAAGTTCAGTTTTATTGATAGGTTTCTCTTAACATTATTCATTCGTTTGCCTCGAAATATTTCAAACTTCTTCGTTATGACATAAGTGATTGTTATAATAATACTGGCTGTAATTTAATAAGCTTTACTTGAGAACAGAATTTGTTACGTAAGTATTGAACTGGGACATCAACAGGTTGATGATGTGGTAAAAACGCAAACATCAAAAATTTAATTTCAAACAGAATTAATAACTTATTTTTAGATTGTTAAAACAAGGGTTAGCGAAGATAATCTGTAGCTAGAGATAGAGAGAGGTGGGTGCCAGCTAAGAGGCACCTATTAATACCTCCATAGTAAGTACCAGCCAACGGTAGGGCATGCTAGGGTGTGTTAAGCCAAGTTACCGTTGAAAGTGGGCAAAGCTCTAATGTCGGCGCCGCCGCCGGCTGCTACTTAGATAACACTATCACGGAATGGCAGGTGCTTGCTCCTACAGAACTTTCATTGCTTTTGAAAGTTACTTAACTGTCAGATGTACCTACATTGTATATAGGTACATATACCTACTTTGGCAAAATGCTTACGTTCTGAGAGGTAAGTAGGTACCATAACAGTATAGAGAGTCTTCTACTAAATATGTAATTCTAACATAAGATAAGTAACTCTACGTCTCTTTTATTTAAGAAAGTATTTATTTATATAGTAAAGAAACTTGATTTTACTTTACTATATTTGCCCACATTGATTTTAAAATATAACTTTATAAAAGGTGTCAGGTAAGACGCAGCACCCTATTATCTACAATCATATTCATCAAAAAAACTTATTAAATAATCGTAATCTCCTCCGGTGTTTAAAATGAATCGTTTAAAACGTCATGTTTGTATTGCGTCGGGCTCGTTAAACGATCCGGGCGAAAAAAACGAGAGTGCTCCCGCGCAGCCGGGCCGCCTTATCGGAAGCAATTACACGTTGTTCACTTTATTAATTTTCATAACTACCCTCGCGACATCAAAGAAGGCCGCCGGTGCCGCGCCTGCCCCATCATAGTGGTGCAAGTGCAAGAGCGGGCGTGATTTTAGAGAATATCCCAACATCATCATCAGCCTGTACTAGTCCACTGCTGGACATCCCCCAAGGCGCGCCTCTGAACCCGATCCTCGGTTCTCTGCATGCTGTCACTGCCAGAGCTGCCTTTCGCAGATCGTCGCTCTATCTAGCCGGGGGGCGTCCCACACTACGCTAGCCCAGTCGTGGTCTCCACTCGAAAACTCGTTTACCCTAGCGATTATCGGTTCTCCGACTGATCCGAGCCCACGCCACTTCAATTGCTAAGCCTTTGAGCTACATACAGAAGCTGAAAGATACGTTGCACAACCTGCCAACAAATAATATAATATATCTTTTTATTTTTCTCTGCTAAGTTAAGAGCGTCCGTGGCCCTGGGGATAAGACGCGGCCTATCATATCGAAAGGTCCGGAGTTCGATCCCCGGTTGGGTCATGTACCAATGGGTTTTTCTCGAAACTTAAGTACATTTACTGACTGCTCTCAAACGGTGAAGGAAAACATCGTGAGGAAACCTGCATACGCCGAAGAAGAAATTCTTAGGCGCATGTGAAGTCCACCAACCCGCACTGGGCTAGCGTGGTGGACTATAGCCCGAACACCCTCGTTGAGAGGGTAGGGCTGAGCCCCAGCAGTGGGGAGATTAATAGGCTGTTGATGATGATGATGATGATCTTTTTATTTTTCTCTAAAATAGTACATTGTGCAATAAGGGCAGTAAGTAGGATATTAAGTACTAACGAGAGTCTGTTAGAAGCCCGACGCCGAAGGCGGAGGGATTTTAAGGACTCGAGTTTGTAATACCCTTTACTGCCTGTGATGCACACAATGTTTTTCATCACATTTGCGAGGAAATAAATACCTACGACACAAGGGAACAAATTTATTTTCTTTGACTTTGCTGATATTATTTAAATTTATTAAATTAATTTAGTTAAATTTAATTACCTTAATATAACTCAAGTTAACTCAGTTTAACTCAAGTCGAGTCAAATCGAGTACAGTCGAGTACAGTCGAGTACAGTCGAGTACAGTCGAGTACAGGCGAGTATAGGCGAGTACAGGCGAGTACAGGCGAGTACAGTCGAGTACAGTCGAGTACAGTCGAGTACAGGCGAGTACAGGCGAGTACAGTCGAGTACAGGCAAAAACAGTCGAGTACAGTCGAGTATAGTCGAGTACAGTCGAGTTTAGTCGATTTTAGTCGAGATAAGTCAAGTTAACTACTCAATTTAACTTAATTTTTAACTTAATTAATTTAATAAACCAGTTCAGTACAGCCAGCTACACATTAGTCCCTAGGGGTAATAATATTGTACTGATTTTCATTAATCTCCCGCGGGTGTATATAGGCCATTGTGTTTCTTTAGGAACGCATATAATAAGACCCATAACGAGCAAGTGTGATGAAAACCATTTTAAATGCCTAGAAGTACCTACACGAATGTTACTTTAAGTGTAAGTAGGTATACTTTGTTAAGAGATTCATCTTCTAATCAGATAGGATCATCATACGATACGCGATTAATGCGATTATACACGGGTAACGAAGTCAATTTTATATATTTTGTATATTTATTTATTTTTGTCCAGGCTTGTAGCATCGCTCAATCTTATACACTTATACCAGGAACTTGGCTACTGTTTACCGTGCTGAAACCCTTGAAGACGTTTTAACAACACTCTTAGTCTGGCTGGCACATAGTCTTTGATCTAAGGCGACATGGTCCATATTTATTCTTAAACTTATAGTTGTTAAATTGTAGGTAGGTACTTATACATTTTATCCTTTGACAATGTTTTCACTGTTTCTGTATTAGTAGTATTCCAGGATATGCGTAAAAATTTGTACACCTTTTAGTACTTAGATTAAGAGCCATGGATTAAGAAATATAAAAAACATGAATGCAGTCAGAAAACAAACACTTGATAATTTTGCCAAAGCAATCAAGGGTAGGTAGTTAATATAAAGATTAAATATAAAGTTTCAGTTGAGGTAAGCAGGGGTCTCATAAAAGCACGATAAGCTGGAATTCCAAAACAAACGAAATTTATATGCATCACAAGAGGTGAACACTGGAACAGAAAGAGACTTATCTCGCTAAAACGATTCCCACATAAATAAAGCTCATCGGATATGAAACTGGTATTTACATAAGAAAAATATAAAGAGGCCTAAACGATAGGTCCATAAGGGCGGCGCATCGGGCGGGCCGGGAGGGGGGGCGGTGTGGCGGCCGCTTGGGAAGCGGCGCACGTCCGCGGGGAGCGATGCGCCTTTAATAACAATACGAAATATCAGTTCGTTCCTCCGATCGCAAATCTACGTCAATAACATATCCAATACATAGTAGCGCTCAATTCATTTCGACATAATCTAATATGGCAGGGCACGTTTCCCGCCTAAATCTCCCGCCACATGTCGCCAAGATGGCCGACCGGGCGAAACTAAAGAAAAAGGAGATCACGAATCGGTAATATCTTTCGAGTCCATAAACTTAAACGTTTATTTGTAGCGATATTTTGTCCCTTTGCGGATATTGCTTTACTATGTTCGTTTCGATATACAATTTCTATAAAATATCTGGGATCTTGGAAGGCTATGATCTTGTGAGAGTTAAAAAAGAATCTTGAAAATAGATAAAAACTTAGTTATCTACAAAATTATTATACCTACTTCATGCAATGCATGTTAATATAATATAGTTGAACTGGCTGTTGCTCGCGGCATCACCCGTGTTGAATAAGTTCCCCGCCCAGCCGTGCGTTGAAGAATCAATCTATCCAGCAATGAAAACCCCGTTCGAATTAATTCAGTTAATTTAGAGGAAAAATAAACATTTCTATGAATTGGTATTCGACATCGGGGCCTACAATAAATACCTAATTTTTGATCCCACAGTAACTTTCATATCAGTATTCTGTATCCTTCTTTTCTTTAATCGCACCACGAGTACTTGATCTTAGCGATTTACGATAATAATGAATCTGAAAAATGTCCAACCGTTGAAAAATGTCCAATCTGAAAAACCTCCAATCTTAAAAATGTCCAATCTGAAAAACGTCCAATCCGAAAAATGTCCAATCTGAAAAACGTCCTATCTGAAAAATGTCCAATCTGAAAAACGTCCAACCTGAAAAATGTCCAATCTGAAAAATGTCCAATCTGAAAAATGTCCAATCTGGAACATATTACACTAGTAGTTCCGTGAGAACAGTAGACCTCGCCAGCCCTTATAAACCAAACCTAAAAGAAACCAACAAAAGTCAACTTTGGAAACAGAAAAAGTACCTACTAAAGTGACAAAAATTTGCACTTTAAAGCTTAATATTTCGCAAACGGATCCCTGAATCGAAAAATGTTTATCACACACCCGCGATATTTTTGAAAGACCCATCCAACGATACCCCACACCATAGATATCACGCGGAAAAAATAATTTTCCATTTTACGTATGCAGTTCTATGAACATAATTTATTTTTTCAACTTTCTTAAGTCGATCCATTATTACTCAAAAACTAATAGAACCTACTTAGCCGTAATAGTTTTCCTTGTAACTACGTTATATATGCTACTGCCATGAATTTTTTCACATTTCCAGAAGCAACCGTTTATCTGGCAGGGGGGGGGGACACGTGACTCTAACAAAAATTACCGCTTTAAAGCTTAATATTTCGCCAACGGATCCCTAAATCGAAAAAATGGTATTCACACACCAGCAATATTTTTGAAAGACCTATCCAACGATATCCCACACTATGGGATTCACAAGAAAAAAAAAGTTCACTCCCACTTTGCGAGTATGGTAGGTACTCTAAAAAAAATGTTTTTCAAAATTTTATTCTACTCATTTTGTAGGTTTAATTAATTTATACATATGCCAAATTTTCGTCAAAATCGGTTGAAAAATGCGACCTGTAGAGAATTACAGACAGACAGACAGACAGACAGACAGACAGACAGCCGGACAAGAGCATTTTTGGCCAGTCTCGAAACGTAGACGCTTCGCTCGCTCGGTCAACTACAGAACCTTAAAAACCGCTATTTATTTATTTTTCAGATTGGACATTTTTCAGGTTGGACGTTTTTCAAATTGGACATTTTTCAGATTGGACGTTTTTCAGATTGGACATTTTTCAGATTGTACGTTTTTCAGATTGGACATTATTGAGTTTGGACATTTTTCAGTACGAGCATGGTCGTTGGACATTTTTCAGATTGGACATTATTACAGTAAACCATCTTAGCTTTGCTTTCAATGACTAAATCAACGTCAATTTTCAGGAAAGCATTACGTAAGTATCTATTCCTATAAACTATGAATAACTACCCTAAGAGACAGCGCACTAACCAATTACAGTCGGTAATTCGATCGGCCCACCGTCGGCGATCGTCAGTACAAATAAAAGCACAAAATTGCCGTAATTAAGGCTGCCTTTCTAATGCACTGATTGATCAATCATCGATCACCGACAATCGAAGGAAGTGCTGCTTTGTCTGCGGGGCCGATTGTTCGCGGACGTGTTCCCTCCACATTCCCAACCAACCACAAAGAATAAATAAGTTAAGAAGCAAGCTTTCTTTGATAGCAGACTCAATGCAGTTACAGTGGCAGCTCACCCGAAGATTTTGCAATTTCTGTCCTAAGTTATGTTTTAAAATACGAGTAACTCCCTAAGAGAGACATATATCGGATTGCAAAGGAGTAGTTATATTTTGTGCAACAAATGTATGCTGATTTTGAATTCTGAGCAAGCGAATGGCACAAGATGCAAATAAATTTGGTCTCGTGTGACACATACAACTTTTCACCTCAAAATCAAGAAAAGTAATAATTAGAGGGGAAAAAAATACAACATGAACAATATTTATATTGATTTAAGGGATGCGTATTTTTATGTTCTATTAACTAATTCGAACTTCGAATTGACCTGTTCCTGTCACTCGCTTTTTACTTTCTCGCCCCCGTACGTAGGTTAGAGGAAGTAGGAATATTATAATCGGGAAAAAATAGTACTTTGTGAAAGAGTCTAGCAATAAGTAAATGAATTTAAAATATTTCGAATTTTGTAGTAAAAGTAGTAGAAGTTTGTACCCGGCAAAAGATCGAAAAAGATATCCGAAATTCAAATTACTTTGCTCTACTCACTTTTCGGTACCTACAAATATGTACTAGTATAGATCTACATACCTGTTTATAATTTCGACAGCTGCACTTCAGCGCTTTTAACTTTGTGTTTGTAAACATTTTCATTCATTACAATTTCGAATTCGGTAACATTAAGCAACTCGTTTTTCCCGTAAAATATTGAGAAAATTGCGCGGCGTGGCCGTACCTTTTATTTTAAATATTTCGTTAACAAAGACCCCTAGAGCTTGTGTCGAATCTGTTTGAATCGATAACTCGTCTTTTCTGTGATTGTAATCGCAAGCGATTTCGATTGATCCCGTCATTGCACAGAGCAGAGTATAGTGATTTCAGCGAGATTTGCTCTTTCGGACTCCCGGAATGGAATAATGCCTCCTATGTTTCGTATAGATCTCTTAGTCGCAATAGGTACTAGGCATAAACAGGTATGGCTACAAAATGCAATGAAATTGCATTGAACTGTTTGTCACAATAGTTAGTTAGAAAGTTGTTTCTTAGAATTAAGTCTCATCATGTAGAATAGTTTGTGTTAAAATGCTTCTATGTATACCTATACTCTCATTAACATCTAAAATACTATCTCTCCAAGAGACGTGAATATTGTGTGTCCTAATTCTGATCGCCGCCTGCCGTCCGCCCCCTGTCCCTTGCGTCCATACAACACTAGCTAGTATTGAAATTTAATAAAATATACTTCAAAATTAAAGGGATTATTTTTTATTGTTATGTTTTTCCTCATATAGTTATTGCAGATGACTAAATTTACACCTAGTTATTTTATCTAAAAATCTTAGAATTACATTCAAGCAGTGCTGCCGCTTTCTTCCGATAGTCTGCATCCAACCATCTTGTACCACTTCGCCTCAGTTCCCTCTAGTCTGTCGGTGAGATGTAAGGGTCACGTGCGGTGATTGCTATTGATTTCCATTTAATTCGGCGCGTGCTCCCTGTGCAGCGATCGGCCGGTCCGGCCAGGGCTTACTGCCTCGCCGTCATCACCAACAAATTGCACCAGCGAGCGGCAGCGCCTTCATTCCACTGATTGAGGGGTACTCCCAGTCATTTGGGTGCTATTTGTTTGAAGTTTTGTTTTGGTAGCTATTGTCTTCGTGGTCTCTTGATTTCACAATTATTTTATTGAAATTGAATGTGCGGATGCGGCACGAACGCAATAAATAGATATAATATGTGGTCACAAAGCGGGAGACAGAACATTATGAAAATTGTTCTATAAAAAATAATAGAATAAATAGTATAGCAGGTGCTTGGATACTGCTTGCCTAATAAGTACCTTCTTGCGACACTCGTAATTTATAGTGGATTATAACATAATCCTGATAATTCTGTGCTACCGCCTTAGTGATCTTTACTTAAGAAACTATGTCAGAATAACAGGAAAGTACCTATTAAAGAAATAATGATCGTTAGGTTACAATAATCTGCCTGTAACTATAGGTAAGTACAACTATAACAAATTGAGCTGATAAGTATTTATATTTTTTTACATCGGGATTAGGTTACATTGTGGTAAGAATTGGGTTTAATCTAAATCGATTCAGTAGAGTCCATTACGTAGAAATAAATCATGGAAAAATAACACGATACTAAAGTTAAAAGTTTTGCTAATTGAATTTTAGAACGCAACGCGTATAAAAGGTATTTGATCAATTACTTTTAAATACCCTTTTTTCGAAGGAAAATTGCTTTTTTATAGGACCCAGTAAATTTCGAGACGGGCTTACGCCTTCCAAAAATTAATTGATCGGATCCCGTTTCTCGTAGGAAACAGCGCGGAAGACTTTTAATTAGCGAGAAAAAAAAACACCACAAAACTTCCGACGTAAAAAACCGGGAGACAAGGGTGGGCGTAGCGAGGAATAAAAATCTCCCGCTCGTAATGCGGGCAACATTTGTGTGAGGTAGACGCTCAGTAATGGAAGACAAATTTCAATATAATTTGCAATACATAAGCGTGTTACTTTAATAGCCCAGAACCACCCTTCAAATTAAACGGGGCTTAAGTTTTATTTTATTTTTTCCTCCTCGACTGGATCGTAACCATAGTAAAACCAGAACAGTAAGCCATCTCCTGTTTCGTGCGAGACTACTCTGGGCTGTGCCTATATTATGTTGTAGGTGGGGGGCGCGTGCGACGCGGCCCTGACTCCAGCAGACCAAGTCGTTTAAAATATTGCCGTTGTGCGCCTTATGTTTACAGAACGTGCATAGATACCAACCTCACACGGTAGCGTCTATGAAGTTATCCCACTTTTCTGGTTTAACTATGCCGTAATGCGTAAGCGAGCCCGAAGCCGCGAGAGACTCCCGCGCCGCTCGGCTCGCGCGGGGCGCCGCCGCCGGGGAAAAATATAATCCGCCCAAATTAATTGCTCCTACTGGCAATAGTGGCGCGGCCGCGATGCCGCCAAATCAAATTAAGGACGCGCTATAAAAACCAAATTAGTGCCCGCTTTAACCGTGAGAGGGTATTTAGTTACAAGACGTTAGTTCAAATCCCGCCATTTTCATTAACAATAAATATCCCCCAGCAGCCGCGCGGAATCCTTATTGTTTTACTTTTTACACCCTTGTGTCCCGAGTGGGATATAGCGCGGACGACGTCTTGTACCGAGGCTCTGGCTAATTTGTTCTTCTTGTTTACTTCTTACAGGGCGAAAGTAATAAAAAATTGTGTACCGCGAATTGTATGGACTTTAAATTTTATATGGCCGCCAGTGCTGGGGCGAGTTTTGCATTTAATTGAGAAAAATTTAGGGTCGACGAAGCGCTTCTGTGCGGATTCTTAAACTAATTGGACGGCTGTTACAACTTTTTTGTTTTAGCCGTTCGCAATCAAATGAAAAGTGGAACGTTTTATCACAAAAAGTAATTTTTGAATAAAAATAATATCTAGCTGGCTAAGGTAGCCAGCTAGATATTATTTTTATTCAAACGCATATATAGTCTACTCATATCAAAGTCAGAGTACTGAAATGAATTGTATTTAAGTCTGATAAGACCCTTAAACCGAATCAAATCCCCAAATCAGTTTACAACCGCCATTTCCAGGCAGGCAATATTTCAACCGCAGATGCAGTTATCATGAAGGGGTGAATTGTTGTATTTTTTTCGGTGTGTTAGGGCTTAATTACAGGCGATGCGCTGAATTAGAGGGCGGCGGTGATCTAAAACAATAAGCTGGCGCTGTCATTAGTGGGGCAACCGTTGCATGTGTTGGCTGCACCTTCGTAATGTGACGATATTATGTAACTAATCATTATGATATTATGAATGCACAGATAACACGATACCATCATATTACGGGTGGGTTCATCATCATCATTGCGACCATTTTGGTGGTCTGTTCATTTAATTTTGTTCTCCACCTTTACATAAACTTGACTTAACTTTGGGCGGGCGGTTTGAAGCTTGGGTTTAAATTATAGGTAAGTATAAAGTACTTACTATTTCAATAACTGTCTTTCTTTTTGATTATAGGTATATGTATTTTGAAATATAGGTACCTACTTGGGTGTAGAAATTTCCAATAAATGAATAAATTAATATTCATAAGCTTAGAAAAAGAAAGTAGGCTAAAGTAAGATAATTCGATTAAAGAATAGCTGCTGTAAGTTAAGTATTTTAAAATTACCTACTAAAACTGGCAATTTGATCGCCTAACCATATAAAAACAAATAGTTAACAAAGATTAACTTATAAGAAGTCCGATAAATCTTGACTTGAACTTACTTAAAGCCATAATATATCTGATGGTTAGGAAGGAAATAATATTATGCGGATTAATCATTCGGTTAATTAATATTTCTTTAACTGGCTAAATATTAGTTTCCGCTCTAATACGCCGTGCCGAGATAAATGAGGGTAGAAATTAATTTTGTATTAAATTAAATTTCTCAATGAGTTAGAGTTTATTCCGGGACTCAGTGGCCCAGATCGCTCATTTAATATCTACGCATATTATACAGTAAATTGCTAAATACCTAGGTATATTAAAAAATGCTTTTGATTCTTGCATAATTTTATTGTAGGTGGTACTTTTTACAAACTTGGTAGAGTGCGGCACAGTGTTTTCTGAGAAAAGAAAATCTAACTTCGTGGTGTTGCTCGAATTTTCACCAGGTAGGTAAGAAATAGTGATACAAATGCGATAGTTAAACTTCCATGCCGGCCACTCTCACCACAGAATATCGCTGCTAGGTGCTAACGTTTTACGTATTTAGATAAGCAGTAGGCGAATTTGGTCTCGTCTGCAATATTTGTAGGAGTACTTACATCTAGAGAAAATTGTAAGTCGCACAGACATGGTTAGATTCATTTATGTGGTATAGCGTCAGAAAAAAAGTATGTTAGTCTAAGTGTCAAACATTAAAACATAATGGGTATCGGCAGTTTAATATTGTGTTGTTTAATCGTCAGTTGTTTGCGTTGACCGTCATTACAGGGCTGAAAGGCCGCGCGGCCGCCGAATATCGTAATTATATTATTAAAATTACCCCGATGATTGCAGGAAACGTGTTATTTAACGTTGAGCAGATACGATCTTATCGGCGGCGATCCTAATACCATACGTGTGGATATTATCGTGCCACCCGCCGAAATCGCTCAGTAGCGGATATACAGGCGATATTTGACACATGGTTGCACTGACGCTGTAACTACTTGTGTTATACAGTATGTCCTTATTTCTATCTTTCTTAATTTCTTCCATGAATGTAGGTTTATTCAAACATTTTAAAAATGTATAAGTATTAAGTAGCTATAGGGTAGGTACAGACCCCTGAGAGGGAAAGCCGCTTCTGTCGCCAATGAAAACTTACAAACTTACCCAGAAACGCGTTGCCTTCCTGAGGATTCGTCAAATACCTGTTATATCGGCTGCATGGGTATTAGAAGTCTACCATTTTGTTATTAGAACTAAATATGTGTAGATACTTTACATTTTAGATTTTTGTAAGACTTAAGACAAGACGTCTTTAATTTATATACTTAGGTAAAGAGGCTATAGACGCCTAGATGGGTAATAAATAAGTGTACTCCTACAATTTGTCATTGCGACAGCACTGTAAACAAACTTCATAGTCGCCGGCGGAACACCCTCTGCAAAGCATTATTATCAAGACAAAGCGGACCGTTCGTCTATCACGATAATCTGTGGACTGCTCATTTCAATTCCATGTTGTGTAAACGCCCTAATGGACGCCGGTAATGTGACACGCTTGACGATTTTACTCACAAATTGTTGTACGAAACTCTATTACAATCTAATGACAGCCACCGTCTAATTGCAAGGTTATTACGTTTTGTTGTGCGCGGCTTAATGACAGTGCTGGCTAATTATTGGGCGAGGTGAAACCCTGAAGATGTGTCCAATTGAATCGTCGGGCGGGTAATGACGGCTCGCCGCGCCGCCCGGCCGGTGCCTAGAGCCCGGGCCCGCGGACTAGCAGCGGATGTGCTCTCCAATTATACACATATCAATGGTCGAAGATATTCCTTCTTAATTGTCTTGACACTCAAGCCGCTATTTAAATTATTATGTCGATTCCATTTTTTGCCTGTCAAATAATGAACACAAAAAATCTGTCGATGAACTAATTTTGTAAGAAAAGTCTGCATATTCTGGCAACTGATTGATTTTATTTTGATTTCCTACAATTATACAAATATATATTATTTTATTGGTGATCGATTTTATCTACATATTTTTATACGTATCATAATATTATACAGCAGTTCTGTTAAACATTTTCCAAAAATATAGTAGTTGCAGTCAGGTAGAGAAAAAGTAAAAGGAAAATTGTGGAGGAAAGAAAATCCATGTTAATAACTCCATAGGTAATCCGCAAGTGTATATTTTTGTACACTTTACGAGATAGGATACGATATAAGTACCTATATCATACGAGTATCACATACAATATCATTAACAAAAAGTCGACATAACACTGTCACGACTGTCATCACGCGGATTTCACTCGCCATGAAATATGAAAACGCCGTAATTATCCATATCGCACGATCTCGTCAAAGATCTGGAGCGACGAATAGATTTCGTGAATAATTTAACAGACAATGGACTGTCAACTATTTGTATTCTATTATTTCGGTATTACGGGGTTCTTTCGTCACGAGAAAGTATCATTAGGTAGGTTGTACCGTCAAACTTCACGCAAACAATTTTTAGACTATTTAAAGTTATATCATTCCTAACAACTACAAGTTGAACAATGAAAACATTAAGGTACCTATAAGGTAAGATTTGCAAATAGCAATGCACTACCCATTGGAATGGTTGTGGACAGTTTTCGATTCAGTTAATGAAAATTAGGATAAAATGGGATTTTCACATCTTCAAAATTAAATACACCCGACGAATATAAATTTGATTATATATCATCAAAATATTAAAATCAAAATGAAATACATCTCCAAAAATATTTCGCACATTTTACGCCGAAATATGTTTTTTAAAAAGTTTTCATAAAATATCTCTAGGCTTTCGCTTGTAACTATTTTGTACGTTATTATGACGACGTATGAAATACTTGTTACAAAAATGTAGTTTTACCTAAACAGAATGTATAAGCAGCGACTACGTATAAGTTTCATCAAGTTCCCCACACCAATTGTTACTAAACCGCGCATGTAAGCGGATTTCCTCGTGCGGGCGGGTTGATAGCCCCCGGCGACCTTTTATTTTTGCCGCGTCGCCTGAGATGGTCCCGGATTGATTTACGGGACGAAGTGCGATGGTGGCCCCAACCCGACCCCGGCTTAGACCTAACTAAGCCGTGTTCGGGGATTACGCAAAACACACGCCGCCCGAAACGTGACGTGTGCCGAATTGGGAACAGCCGGACACTACTACATGACTGTGCTTTGCTACGCCGCCGCCCGCGCCGCCGCGTAGAGTCTGCGACATTATCTACAGTTGGCAAATTATGTAAGTATGTGTTATTAATATTGGTAGTAGAAGTCATGACTCATTTATACAAATATACATATGAGTATAATATAATGGTGCCTACATCGCATCAGATTTTGATTTTGCATTAAATTATGCAAAAATGAAATACATACATAGCTTGAGTAAGGTCAGATACGGTCGAGACTTTAATTTTAAAATTCGCTGTTTTTGCTAAAGTTATTACACCTATTAAGCGAGAAGTAAGAAGACACGTTCAGCCATTAAAGGCAGTCTCGAGCAACCGTCCAGGCTGAAGCGCGGGATATTATCGCGCCGCTTGTTGCCCGCGTAAAATAATAATGGCCGAACTTCCGGTGCCGGCGGCGGCGGCGCGGAAAACTTAAGCGAAAAAGGCGGGAAGCGCCCCCGGTCGTGCCCGTTAACTTGGTTAACCGCTCAGATGTGACGTCACTTAATTTATTAACACATTCCTACCTCTGGCGAGAGGTAATTCTCAGATTTAACGACACTTTTTCAGTTCTCAAGCTACGTGCTACAAAAAGCCGTAGAGCCGCTGCAGTTTTCATGTCTTTCGTATTAAAATAACTCTTCTTTGCCATCGATATGAGTTCTCTTCAATCTTCTCGTAAACCGTTAAATGGATGTTTAACTTCTATCGCTAACTTGTTTTGCAAACTAACTTCCTGAAGATCTTAACTGCGGATATTCCCGATTTACGGGTATACGGTTCATTTTAAAGCATAGGTACCTTTGCTTGTAATAGATCACGCGTCGTATCCACTGCGTGATCCGGAACGTGAAACTTAAAAACTACGAGTCAATACAAAACTAGAGTCGTCCAAAAATCAATAGTCGAAACCGCACACGGTACGACCGCTCGTATAAATACCGCGTCGCGACTATCCAATAAAACACGTGAATCGTTCACAATTAATGCTTTAAATCGGCAATAGGTGTTGCCATAAATTGGAGGAGAAAACAATCAGCGGGCGCGCGTCGTTCGCAATTAGCGCTGTGCGGCGCGATAAATTTGCATTAATGCTCTCGAAAAATCCGAGCGGCAATAATTTTCGAATGCCATGTGTTGTAGGACTTGTAGGTATAGCGTGCTGTGCGCTAGGCTGTGTACCAGCCTATAGCTTTTTTTGCTGCAGGCAGTGAACGACGTGAAACGTAGGCAATAATGTAAATGCAGGTGAAATTCATTATTCTTGTAAAACTTTGTTTATAAATCAACATATAAAGTTGGTGTCATTGAAAGTTGTCTGAAAAGTTGGAATATACTTAGAAGATCAATTCGCAAGTACTCTAATTACTCGTAATCCAATTATCAAATTACATATCTCTTGTACTACGACAACAGTGTGTAAAGAATGTAATTAATGTCACCTTGTAGCAAATGTTATGTAATACTAACATTAAATCTAACTATTACAACTGCAATGGATATGGGTGCTACGCTTTTTTTGCCCGTCCTCTAGCTAACTCAAGAACTACTGGACTGAATGCTGAAGAATGTACTCGTTTAAAGTTGCCCGGTAATGATGGGAAAAATTATGGAGAAAAACAATATATTCGATGAACACAAAAAAGAACATCAAAGGAACCTGCATATTCGATTAGAAAAAGTGTTCCCTGAAGAATAGTAATCTAGAGCGTGTTTCAGCGCCCGCCGTCGATTTACGCGGATGGTATCGTGATTTACGTAACGCCCCCCGCCTCGCTGCACTTTACACTTTTGCAGCTATGCGCACCAACGCCTATTAATTGATATTGCCTGTGACGCTGCGATGCACACTCACTGATATTTTGGTCTACCTAGTTTAACAACAAAATCGAATCGTCATTCAATTTGTTAAAATGTTAGGCTGAGAATGACCAATCGAATGACAAAAAATCATTTTTGTTGTCGCTCAAACAAGTCTACACTTTACATACAATATCTTCTCCAGCATATGCCAGGTTTCCTCACAATGTCTTCTTTCTCTAAAAGATTATTTGTGATACCAAAATGTATTGTATCTTATATAGTATTTATGAGAAAGAAGACCTTATGAGGAAACCTGGCATATTCTGGAGAAGATATTGTAAAGTGTGCGTCATCTGCATCATATTAATGCTGGACATACATTCCCTAATAGACATCAGAACCACACCCGGTCCTTTGCCCTCCGCATCCGGCCACCTTCTTTAGGTCGTCGGTCCACCTGCTGGCTGGGTGCGTCACACGCTGCACATACCGGTTCGTGGTCTCTACTCCAGAACTTGTCCGCCCCAATACGGCCGTTGCAACATGGCTGGTTCTGCGACACATGTGAGCTTCCCACTGTTTTTTCAGCTTGCTAATCCTTTTGGCTAAGTGTCGGTGAGCTAGTTGTTCGTCAGATCTCATTGCGGATCATATCCTTCAACGAAACCCCTAGCATAACCCTTAAACGCGACTTAAACTTATGGATCAGGTCCACCGTCAGCGTCCACGTTTCTGCGCCTAATCATGCTGGCAGGAAGCACTGATCTAAAACTTTTGTCTTTATGCATTGTGGAATATGTGTGCGTAAGGTCCACAAATCCGCACTGGACTAGGTTCTCGTGGTTGACAAAGATTCGTATGCTCTCGTCATTTATTTTGTGAGCAGGTCTGCTGTCTAAAAACAAGACTTAGGTACCTTTACAGAATGTTGCTTTTATTTGACTTGAACTTAAACTGGTTGATATATTGTTATCATTACGTATGAAATAGCTTACGAACTTGACGCGTGGGCGATGAAATCAATTTGCGTGCTAATAAGCACTCCTCCCCGGTGTGCTAATGATTCTCTTAAACACCCACCTTAGCGTATCATGTCTAACCGGTTCTTTGTTCTTAACAACATCTCCTGTCGATAAATAGTCTATGAATCTAATGCGAAACAGAGAGCTCATATAAACGCCCGTTTTTAGCGTTTCAATTGGTTTTTTATTTACATTTAATAGTGTATTTATTTAAAGTGAGATTTTTTATACACATTTGTTTCAATTTGGTATCCAAACAGAGTGATAGGGATGCGAGCCGCCTCGCCTGTCCGGTCGGCTCGTGCGTTAAGTCTCTATGTTTATATCCCCAATCTGATGTGGGTGTACAGTGGCGGAACAAATAATGTATGCAGTTCTAAGACATTTCAACATTGCCGTACCTATTTGAAAATCAATCCTCGGGTGTCGGGGAACTAGTCGTCATAATGTTTAACTTGAAAAGATTAACAATCTTCATAGAGAGAAATGCTCGTAGAGAAAGAAAAAGTTAAATGACATAAATACTCTTTAGTCCTAATCTTATCTACTAACTAATCAAACCTAATACTCCATACTCTTTATAGTTATTTCCCACATATTATCTGTTGATGTATTACAAGGCAAAATTAAATAAATAATAATAAAAAAATCTAAAAAAATATATTTTAAAGTGCTCAGCAAATGTAGATTTATTCCGCCACTGTACGTACACCTTTATGGAACGATTAAAAACAATCGATGGATTCGAATTGTTTTAATTTACGAGAATGATCCATTCCGTTTATTAAGATATTAAAAACATAATTAAATTAAAAGACGATTATCGTTGAGATTTTTAAACAATAGTAACAAGTGATTGAATAACTATGGTGAAAAAGTTGGTAGGCACTTGCGTAGGTATTCAGTGTATTTATTTCTATTTGTTGATTTGGTTTGAGGGTTTGCGTTAGTGAGATCTTTAGGTTAGGTAATTACAAGGTGCTATTGTATATTTCGTAAAGTGATGAAATTGTCTTGTTCAACTTATTATTATAAATCTGTTTCATATAGGCCATAAAACGATACTTTTAAATTAATTTACATCACCAAATCAAATGGCATCATATTCAATACAGCTATTTCTTATTATTGAATATTTATAGCATGCAATAAACTTGGTCACAGCTGAGATAAACGCATGCAGCTCCCAGCGAGAAAAGGTAAAAGAGTTCTTTCAAATTTTGTGGAGACGTTAACAGCGATATTAAATAACATCTCTATTCTCCATAAAGCCATAACATAAAGATTTTAGGCATACGGGGTGCAACAAAATATACCAGGGTGGTCAGTATAAGATATACTGAACAAATTATTGTAGGTACATTGTATTACCGTTTATATCTTTACAAATAACTCTATTTTTTAAATTACTTTAGTTTTTGGTTGTAATTCTCTATAAGTGTGCTGTGCAACGATTTGTTTAGTGTTCGACAATAAATGCCTGGAAATGGTCTTAGGTGTTTTATGTCATCCTGTATAAGAGCGGATAGGCAGCGATGGGTGACGGAGGTGTGCGCCCGCGCCGGAAGAGACGCGCCGCGGGGGTGACGTGGTACCCACTAAATATAAGAAAATATTCAATTTTATAACATTCCGTGGCGATAACATCGCAGCTTGTCGATTTGATATTTTCGGCGGTAGGGTAATGTAATGCTATACGATGGCCAGTGAATGGAGGCCGTGAGGCTGACACCACGCTGCGCGCGCGCCTGCGGACATCGTAACTTAACACTTAATCATTTATGCGGACACTTTATAGTGTCGTATAGGTTTGTGGTCCCTACCATTAGGTGTTGGTCTGGTTATACTTATTGTGGATTTATTGAATATTTATCAAAAACTTAATCTATTAGGTAAGTACCTACATACCAAATGACATAGGATTCTTTTTGTTGTTTGTCGTGGTGATGACGCTCAAGATACATAAATAAGTACGCAATCATTTTCTGCCATTTTCAGCATTCGATTTTTTAAATTTTGTTAGCTCAACTAGCTCTATGACGCCATCGCAAATTAGAACATCAATGCTATTTACCAGTGACGGGCAGCAGCTCAACCGGCGCGAGGCCTAGTAAGTATTGTGATGACCAATAAGTCCACCCAGCGTCGATATTATTCTAACATAAAAGCCTATGTCCAACAGCGGACGCAAATAGGATGATGACAAACTATATTGACTAATCTGTGATGATGATGAAATTCTTTCAAAATAAACTAACTTCACAAACTTTCGCAATTGACATACTGATTTCTGGCAATTTGACATACCTATACAGACTGTATAAATCATAAATCATGTATTTGATTGTATGTAATTTTGTGGTAATTTTTCATTTAATTGCTTACACTGCTTCGCTTTCGAGAAAAACGATAAAACAGTAGGTACACTATAATTAATAATTACAGCGTTATTCAACATACACGAAATTAAAATAAAAAAAGGCATAGTTAAAATAGGGAATAATATTTTTATTTATTTATTTATTTAGTAAGAAAACAATTACAGCATCATTACAGACGCGAATGAAATAACGACAATGTAACGTAATATTGCAGTGGTAACTATCTCTTAAAACATAACAAAAAATGAATACCTATATATTTTTTTCTATTTTTTGTATTTAACGTAATAGGTAATACAACCTGTATATCAATCCCTCTAATTAATTGTTTAGATAACTTTGAATGATCGTAAAGGTATTCAGAAAAGTTTTTATTTATTTAAATAGAGTGCGTTGAAGTCTTCTACTCTGCAGAATACTTACATTGCATCGAAAACGACATATGTAAGACATCAACGAGCTCACTTTAAGATCTCTTAAATCTATAGGTAATATTTTTAACACGGACATATGCCATGTAGATTAATTCTGGAATGACACAGAATGTACTGTGGTTGTATTTACCTATAACCTACTTACTCGTAGATCGACATTAAATTATACTTCTTAAAATAAAATGTACTTAAATATCGTTTTTTTAAAATTCCCTGTCGAACGATCCGTATCTTGAAGAGTTCTTATTTAAAGGGTGAATAAGTTCCTTAAAATGGTTAAAAGATGCCACTTTCTTCATCATATTAAATCATGCTAGCATTACCGAGTAAACACGCGTTTCTGTATTCTGGATAAAACCTTAAAATACAGTATTTAATATGGGATTCTAAAGAGATGGCGCTGTCTTAATTATATAATTAGAGCGAAGTCTATCAATTTGGTTAGCAGATATAGCGTTAGGAGCAAGATGGCTCGTGCCAAATAGTGGTGTGTAAATTTGCTGTTCGATCTCAAAAGTTTATTAACTTTTAAAATTTCTTATAAGTGTTCGAGAGCACTAAAGTGATACATGGCAGACAGCGTTTAAGTGAATGTGATACTTATACAATGAGCTTAAAGTCAGACCATCATTCCACACTGATAATAACAATAATCCGCACTCTGAACAGAGTTGCGACATCCGCCACCGCTGCGACATTTGTATAGATACGCAGGCCAAAATTATGTGTCGGACACAAAGAGCTTGTTAGTCAACGGCCGACTACCAACTTGTACCTACCACGTCACGTCAGCCCATAACACAGTTCATTATTTATATTAACAGTTTAGCAGTCAGTGGCCAGCGCGCCTGATCCCGACTTATAGCAGCGTGAATATGCGTGGGTATTATCTGTACCCTTGTTAAGCTCTGAGGATATTATAAAAATGATTCCTTTATCCGTGCTGTGACACTCGCTGGAAATTGGTCGTTTAATTTATGATCATCATAAAAAGGACTCGAACCCGTGCAGGTTGGAATTTCATTCATAAGAAGGCAGAGGCGTTTGGGTCTTTATGGATGGATGTTTT
The DNA here is from genome assembly GCA_949699065.1 of Metalampra italica. Classification (NCBI taxonomy): domain Eukaryota; kingdom Metazoa; phylum Arthropoda; class Insecta; order Lepidoptera; family Oecophoridae; genus Metalampra; species Metalampra italica. The sequence goes on along the minus strand of OX452970.1, from coordinate 4,905,782 downwards.
CATTAATTTACCGTGGATGCGGGAATGCCACCGAGGTGTCGGGTGTCAGGTGTCGTGTGACAGCGGACAGCAGATCCACAGATAGCCAGGCTCGTGCTGCGACTACTGTACACCGCACTGGAAGCCCGTGCCATTTCATTCCACCAAAATACTCTGAGTTGGCAAATTATACATGCTACTTTCGACCGCACCACCTGCATACCTACATAGGTATATTTAAATAAATTAATAGCAACTGCAACTCGTGATCGAAGTGTGGTTATGGTTATTTGCGTAATAAATCAAGCATCATTCCTTAGGAGTCAAGTGCGTGACTTAATTTATTGCGGCGATCAGTGGAATATAATTCTTAGACATTTCAGAAGAGCAGCCATTAGTCACCGGGTTGGTGGCGCTGCAGAGGGAGCGCGACCGGCCGAGTGGCCGCGAGCCGCCGCCACCGCCGCCGCCCGCGCCGCCGCGCCGCCCCGCCGCCCCGCACGCCCGCGCATCATCAGATAAGCGACAATAAGTCGATACGCGCTCCAAATAAGCTCTGAGATGCATTAGTCACCGCGGTGACCGACCACCTCCGCCTCGGCCGACACCGACAGTCCGCCTAATCCACTCGAAACATTCGGAGACATTTATCGGTGCTCGGTACCGCCGAGGATCGGGTGATCGATAGCGCGACTCTCCACAAAACGATAGATAAAAGCCGATAAGTCGGAAGAAATATGACGCGAACAAAATCGGAAGATGTTCGTAATAAGATAAAAGTCAAACAATGATTCGACCGCGGATTCGCCGCGGCATAATTTATGTGACAACGCGTGATGGACGAGCGGCGACTTTCGGTAAACTATTTACATACGGCGGTGGCCGCGCTCTGTCGGATTGGGTTCTGTTGTGACAGAGGGTGGGGCTTACTACCGAAAACAAATGTCACTGTTATTTATTAGGTTACGGTGCTATTAAGCCTAAGACGGGAATTATGGTTGGACAACACCCGAGGAACCAAAAAAGTCAACAATAATGATTGAACTCACCAGGCATATAATATAACCTTACCTATCATTAATGAAATTTTACAGCAGGTACGAGTACCAGGTATGTACGAGTAGTTCGATGTTAGGTCTATTATTGTGTTCCATGTTGAAGTAAGGGCGCAAGTCATATATGTATAAGTGAAAGTGACAGGCTTCACACGGGCGAGGCGTCTCGATTTCGAAGATGCTCCCGCGGCGATCGCTCTAATTGAATCAGGTCTCGAGGTCTCACCGGGCGGTGAGGGCAGGCCCAGCTTCAGTGAGCGACAGACAGAAGTGACAGAACTTACGTTTTCTGTGCACATGTAGGTACGAGATACCTGTTACGATCCAAGGAACTTTTGTGCTAGCTTCACCTGAATACTGAAACATTTAGACTGCTGCTACAGGAAACAGACGAGTACTTACTACTGCTTTTGTACAATTCATTTTTTTTATAAATAAATATATCAATTATACATTTTAAAAAAATAGGTACTTAATACTTACAATAATCAATTATTTATTATTATTATATATATATTAATTAATATCAATTTGGTAGGTATATACCTACAATACTTCACACATTACTGTATTGTCTGAATGTGCAAAAATTTAGTACCTACTAAATTATCATTACTTTAAAATTGATGCTTTTGGTTAGAAAACAAGCACATTTTGTGGATTTGTGCATTGGAATATCATGTATTGTTACCAAATACATGATATTGGAATGCAAATGCTTCTAATTATTTTTTAACACAATTCTTATGCAACGCCGCCGGGGCGGGCGGGCGGGCGGGCGCTCCTTCGTACAGCTCTGTGCGCGAATGTGTAGGCGGTCGGCAATTCCCTTAGCACGTCGACTTAGATTGCTTCCTGTGCCCCCTCGCTCTGAAAACTGTGTTCATGCTCGTGTGCGTTTCATTCGTATTAAAAAAACATATAACCAATTTTAGTGGGTATATATCTTGTACTTGCTAAAAAATTACCTACTTCTTAATTCATATTTTGTGATGTCCACTGGCAATTCGATTACAATACAACGTATTGAATGAAGACAAGTCATTTTTGGACTGGACCTTAATTTCTCTGATATCTGTTTTATGAAACTGTAGATAAATGTAATCTAATTTCTGCATTTCAGTTTGAAAACAATGCAAAACTCAGCACATTAGAATATTGACTGTGGAGTATATTTGAAAGGGCTAACTGTGTGCGTGGAAATGACAAGATCGTGTGGCATAAGGAAGGGTGGTAGGTGAATCCGTTGCTTGGGCGAGCGACAATCCCCGCGGAGACAGCGAGGCAGCTTCGCTTTTTATCTGCGCTCCTCGCGCCGCGCTCGCTCGACCGTGTAATTGGATGAGAACGACGCGATCCCAATAGCGCGCCCTTATCTGTTCGCGGCAAATCCACCCCACCCGGCCCCGCTCGCACCCGCCGCGTCCACCGATGCTCGAGTAATAAGTTTTTAGTGAGTAATTCAAGATAACCCCTTGATGTTGTTCATTTTCACACTTCCTTTCGCGAGAACAGCTCTTTATTGCGTAATATGTAACTGTCTCGTCGCCGACGGGCGTCCCGGCGGGGACGCAGACTAACTTCGCCCCTTTATGATGTTAATGCGATCGCCTCCGACCCTCCCACTCTAGATAATGATAATTGCTTTTTCCAAAATTATCGTTTGATGTTGTCGCTTTAATGTCGCTTTCGAAAGTTCTGTTAATGTAGATTTCAGTTTGTTACTTTAACAGTTAATTGATTTTAAATAAATTACGTTTGATGCCTTATCAAGTTGTCATTAACGAGTGTGCAATTTTCGTAATATAACACTTGGAAGGACGCCTTGAGTTAATTTATAATAAGGCAATGCTGTGATATGGCGTTCTCTTTTATTTTTATGTAGGGAAGCGGGAGGCTGCGAATTGTCGTCGTATTAGCCGGTATCAGATGGGCACTGGCCACTCCGGCACTCTCGCCGGGATGTTATCTCAGCCTCACCCCTCCCCCCGTCCCTCCACCCATCTCCCACTTCCTCGCCCATCCACCTCAGCTAAAATATAACTCGAATTTGCAGCGTCAGCTGTTTCTTTACTGTTTTTGGCCTGTTCCACTTTAAACCTACAAATTAAAATAAAATACCTAAATAAATAGTGATATTTCAATGCCTCAGCTACTTTGTAAGATAATAATTAAGCTATATTTAATTACTACTCTGTTCCGCGTTTAATAAAATGTTCAGAATACGTATCTTAAAATAGTTTGTTATGATTGCTCTACAACAAGTAAGTAGATCCTATAGAGCTTCTTAAAAACTAATATTAACTAAACTGAATAAAAATCAATTCTGAAAGTACAATCTTTATACAGAATGTAAGTAAACGTATGTAGGTACGGTAAATTAATTATCCTTGATAAGTTTTTCATTTTTGTCAAAATTTTAATCATCAAAAATATCAAATGATATACTTATAATAGTTTATTGATTTTATGCATCTACATTCTACTTTTTTTACTAGTTTTTGTTTGATATGCATCTACATTCTACTTCTTCATCTTTATATTAAGAACTGTACGGTGCATTTAGGTAATGCTTTATCTACAATGTGCATAAAAGAGCCGGGAGCTTGCGAACTGTCGTCATATTCCAGCGCTATCAGACGGAATCCCGGGGGACCCCCTATCTGTGTGCCTAACCGCGCTCCCACGTAACTGCTCTCTGCAACTAGGACACAACCATACCTATGCATACAGTGTGCAGTTAGGTTATGAGAATGTTAAAAAATGTATAGGTAATAACTTAATACTAATAAGCTATGTATAAATTACAAATGCAACTGCAACCCAGTAATGGTTTGTTTTTTACAGAAAGATAATATTAAAAGAAGTAAGTACTATACAATTAAATTGTTACTGTGACAGTAGTGTAGCGTAGAGTCATTTTTATGAACAAAATTCTTGTTGAAACATTAAAATGAAAGTAACATGTCATAAATATTAAATTCTATGCACGCTTAACACATAAATCACATCCTAACGCAGAAATCAATTTTGAACATCGTAGAACAATTTCGTCAGATCAAAAACATGATTCGCATCTTCATGGGATCAATACAGAGGCTCCGTGGAACAAGGAGTCGAGTGATCACGTCTCCGCAGCTCTCATTTAGGGATACGCCGAAAACGTCTTTTTTATTGTGTTCATTATTTTGAGTGAAATTGCGAGAGCATTAAGTTGAGTATAGGGTGGGACGCGACGGGCCTATTACCGGCCGCCTTGTAATCAGAGCGCGCCGGCTCGCGGCCCGCGGCCCGGGGCGCGGCCGCGCTACACACTCGACACACATATTATAATTTGTTTGGCGAATGATACATTCATTAAATGGGACATTGCTGAGTGACAAAACATTCCGCGGCTAAACAAAATTAAGCACATTGTGTAAAGTTTTACAAAGTTGTCCTCACATGCAGACTAAACGTACGACAAGCTTATATCAAATTTTAATAAGATTTGAATTTTGTGTTCCACTTAAAAAATAAGTGGGTAGAGATAAATTCGCGAGCAGTCCGCAAACAGCGCGGCTTGCTTGTAGCAAGCAACTTAAACGACCCATCGGCGCTCCAGACCTGTAATTTACTCCCTAATTTCCCCATTTTGAACCTGTGATCCAAATTAGAATTAGCATAAAATTGTTAATGTCAGTTAACGCATATCCATCCAATGTGTCAAAATTGGCATCTATTTTTAGTTTTTTATGGACTAATTTAACGCCGACTTTGTTTTAAATTGAATTTTGAATGCAATTTTATCTAATAGGGGTGCGTGGGTGCGAATAGAAAAATGTAACCGCGGAGTCAAACGTCCAATTCGAAGTAATTTTTATAGCAAAAAAAACTTTAAGTTATGTATGAAGAGTCGCCTGTAACATGTTGGGTGGCAATAATTACTCACTCTAACACTTTATTATAGTCTAAATAATGATAATAAGTGAGTGAGAGAGCTGGGTCGGTGGCGTGTACCCCCGCCTGGTCTGTAATCTTGAGCCGGCCTACAATCACGCATTTCTCACCCGAGCGCGTTGAAAAAATAATATCTCCCCGAGATTTGTCTATAATTTGGTGGATGCCGGCCGCTCGCCGCGCGTGTGTGGCGGGCGGCGGGTATCAACCACACGGCAGCCGCTCACTGTACAATACTGTATAATAATAAAATAAACTATCGACTAACACAATAGATAGCCGAATCATTTCGATACCTCTGTTATTTTATTTAGACAGGTAGCTTTCTAATATACATTGTAATTTCGGTAAACGCACTGATCCGTCTACAGTTTTGAAAGAAAAAAAACCTTTAGTACTTATTATACAATCTTCAGTCCGTATTCAAGTCAAACGACAAATTGTGCTCTTTCTATCTGTTTAATCTATTGTAGCTTATTTTATAAATAAAACTCTACCACCTACATAAACATCATCTCGTTTTCTTTGTATCTATTCATTCGTCAGTTGTGTTGTGACCACATCAAAAATTTCCGATGTTATGGGAAATTACCCGCAAAATTCAGAGTCGGGTGTTATTTTGACGTTTGAGTGACAGTTACTTTCATTAATGAATTATGCGTGACCGACAACGTCAGAAAGAGTCGAAAATATTTATTTCGCTAACAATAACACTATACTTTTAACAAAACCTCTTATACCAGTATGTATAGGTGTTACCTAATAGAGGTAGGCGCAAGGATATACTGATAAAAAAAAACTCTCATTCACATTGACGTGTTCTGAACCCAAATATTGGGTGATTTATTTTAGTTCAATTCGGTAAAATGAATAAATGTACCAATAATTTTTGTTCTTTCATTTATTTCGTTCGTATAATGTGACCTAGTGCTTAAAAATCCGGGTTTTAAGCGTCATTTTTGCCACACGGCCACACATCTCGTGCTGTCAAGAACATGAACGATTGCTTTTTGAACGTTGCCTACAACCAGCCAGCCACCTCGCTCGGCCTGCGCCCGCGCCGCGCGCAACTCATCCCGACAATGTCTATTCAATAAGACAAGATCGTGTTATGCTGCCACAAATCGATGCTAATCTTTTTATGACGAAAATACAGAATATTTTTTTCTTCAAGACAGACGTTTTCTCTGAGGTTTAAATGTTATTTTTATTATTATAAAATATTAAATAAATACAGTGGCTGCAGGTGAGGGCACGGGCAATGTTCGACATTCGATAAATTGGATCGACAGGCGTCGTGCCGGAATAAGTTGGTAAGATCTGCAGATTATACTCTCGCCTCCGAATTATATAAACAGTTTGTTAACTAGTGTGGGTTTCTTACCCCCTTCATTTAAATTATTGTCACTTATTGTGCCTATTGAAGCTGTGATAGTTGACCGGATCACGCACCTGACAAAGGACGGTCTAATAGTAAACCTAATAAAAAATTCGTTCAATTTGAAACAAACAAAATTGATTATGTTAAACTTAAGCAAAGTAGATATAGGTATCGCTATTGTTATGGGCCGGTATGTACGAGTATATGTATCACTAAAACCTTAGATTTTATGTTCTTTGACCGTTCGTGTCAACCAGTACTAACCAATAGACTAAGACAACATTGTAGGTACGTTGTTATTAAATAGTCAAAATCCGTAATGTTTCAACAACCAAGGTAAGTTTTTGCAAGTTTCCTAGGTTTCATAAAACCCTCCTCCAATAGTAAGTGTCCTTAGGAAAATACATTATATTATTTAATATTATACTAAAAGTTCTGGTAAGAAAATATACAAGTATACACATATATACGTTTAGATACCTCAATATACCTACCATAATAAGTATCTACCTATACTCGTACTGGCTGATATGATCACAAGCCTCATTCCAAAGGGCACGTTAAACGAAGTCACGTATAGTTTAAGCTTAGATTAAGTGTGTACTCCAACTGCCCTTGCGATTAGTAGTTGGGATCGGGGACGGCCTCCGCAGCATTGGAACGTAAATCCGCCAGTAATTGCGGCTTCGTCGCTATCCCCGGCGATCTCGCTTAAACCGATGTTTGTTAGTGGCTCCTGATGCTGCTGCCACGAAAATAAAATCTCCCTCAAAATAATCATGATGTAGGTATATACAAAAAGTTACTTGGCAACAGTCATGTAGATAGTAGTCACTGATTAATAATAACTAGCTGCGTAATGAAAGCTCATGTTTCACCATGAATGAATGAACGGCACAAAACAAAGAGTAACTGATAAATTACCTAACCCAACTAACTGAACGCAAATGTTTCTCGAGCCATCTTTCACCGCAGTGCTGCCGCCCGCGCCGCCGCTGCGTGCGCGCAAGTCATCCAGGCATCTCGGCGGCGATCACAAATTACAAACAAAAAGCTAGGAGCGTCCTAATCTGACATCGCATCACGTCCGATCATCGGCTGATCATGATTTACGAACACGCTGAACGGTGATAGGTGATCTGGCCCCTAACAATTGATTCTGATTGTTGAATTTGTGCTCGGCTCGCTCTCCATCTATGTTTGCCTATACTTCAGATACCTAATTTATATACCTAAAGAGTGGCTGTCAAGGCATTCTGAATAAAATCGTTCAATAGCTGCGGCATACAGCTTTATCTCGCCAATTTTGTAATAGGTCACCAGTGTCGATTCTCTAATGAATTATGATTTATGGGCGAGCATCAGTTTAGCTTGTGCAATGCATTGTTCACTTTTTCATATTTGGTAAGTAGGTCGATGTTATCATTGTTGTATGACAGAGATTTCACTGGTTATTGTAATAGTTAATAATAATGATGGTCTTTGCATTTTTCCCATCGATTCTTGTTCAATGCTAAAACTGATACGTAATTCAACTGTGGTAAATAAAAGAAAACCTTCCAATCGATCACAGCACAATCTCTCTGTTTGGCGGGTCGGAGAGTCCTTCAGTTCCCCGGTAAGCGGGGCGGGCGAGGCCCACGTCAGCCCACCTGTCCGATTAGCATCACCTCCTTTGTGCGGGTCACTCACTGACGGCATACCATGCCACAAATTGAAATCTGTTTCGTTATGCCATGTCAAGGAAACTAGCTGACGCGGAGAAATGCCGCTGGATTAGAAGCTGACTAATAGCGAGAAACACTCCCACATTCCCAACCTTTGTGCGTCGTGGTGTTATCGGCCGTTGCGTGTTTTAGAAATCAATCAACGTGATTGTCAGCACTCAACGATATCAAGCTTCCATTACCGTCCAATATCAATATACTATCGACGCGACGGCTTAATTGATTACAAAAACAATGTTACCTGCCGCCAGCAGGCACCGGGGCGCATGAGTGTTAGTACTCCCCATGTTCTTGCTTGTATTAATTTAAATTAAAAGCAGCGACGGATACCAAATGCCGAGCATTAACCAGCGGCCCTAGAGACTCCATTACCGGCAATAAAATGCCTATTATTATCGAGGGCCGAAAAGCCGATGCACGCGATGCAATTACTTGATTGGCGGTGTTCTGGTCGACTCCGGCTGAGCCGTGATTGATGGTGTACGTAATTAGAAAACACTTCAGCGTGTGTCTTCATCGGCGCAATCTTAATTGCGGGCAGCACTTGCCTCGCTGAGTCAAACAGCACGTGCCCTGCGCCTCGCTCGCTCGCCTCAGCGGCAGTAGCAGTCGAAAAATGTTTTCTGTCGTTGAATTTATAGTTAAACATTTACATACTCCTTGATTTTTAATTAAATTTAAATTAATTGCTAATTTACTTACCTATAGTATTTTATAATATTATAAATAAAAAGTTCTACAGCACTGATAAGCCTTGATTTCCCTTTATATCCTGTATCCGGCCATGCAATAGTGGCAAACTGACAAACGGCCAGCCTGATTGTAGTATAAGCGCCGACTGTCGTCCATAATCCTGCAACCACCTTGAGGATCATGTTAGAATGCCTCGCGTGCCTGTACTCTCTATAATTCTAAACCATCGCTTCTTTCCCGTCTGTTCAATACCTTCTTGAAATACTTGCCAAGCTGCTTTGCAAATGATACAAACCATCAGGCGGAGAGTGAGCGGCCGATAGCGGCCGACACCTCGCGATTTATTGCCAAAGCTCAGATATCGCTGCTATTTCCGGATAATATCGATATTTTCGTTCCGATATGTGGATATGAGCTACCAACGCGCTGAAGTACTTTACGAAGAAAAATTGAAATGAATCATCACAAATCATTTTTTTAATGGCATACAAACAAAAATCATACGTAGGGTTTAGTCAATTTAGGCGGACTTTTTCCTTCATGGGCTTAGTAGTAATTTGCGAATAAACTGCGAGTAGCATTAGCAGAAATGCATTAGGGTTGTCGCATAAGTTGAGGTCGGCGGGCTCACGATCACAATCGCATCGTAGCCTCGCAGCATTGCGCTGCGCCCTCAGTCCGGTGCGACTCCGCTGGCGGCCCACGAGTAATCAACCTATTAATAAGGAGCTCAGCTCTAATGCGACCAATTAAAACGGAGAATCCCGTCTTGAGACGCGCACAGTTTTTGGGCTCGTTCCAGCCGGATTAGACTTACTTCAGCAACGCTCGAAGTAAAGTTGCATTCTTATTATTTTATGCACTGCGCCGCACTTAACTCGCGTTGTTGTGGTTCAGCTCATTTATTTCATGAAAATTTTATGTAAATGCGACGCTTTAATATTCAATTGTCGGTAACACTCATCGCCTGTAATTTTAGCTGGAGGCAAACATTAGGTATGGGCCGTGACTGCGTTGACAGGGCGGGAGGGGGGCTGGAGCGGCGTCTTTGTCGGCGTCGCTTTTGATCGATGCGCGGGCGCCAGTAGCGATGGCTTCGAGTGCCAGTTTACGACCACCGACGCATTTTATTACCCGTCTGCTACTGCCAGCTTCAATTCATAAGCGCGAATGGTCATTAGCCGACTCAATTCATAAGCACGAATGGAATTATAATAGCAAAGCAAAACGTTGCGCCAAGCAAATTTCGCACGCCTGGTTGAAATCCTTTGTGTTCAACAAAGTATACCTACTTTCTTCATAATCAACTCGCACTCATTCATTAAAAATACCTACCAAAGGTACAGAAAAACACCTAGTTTTTCAACCATGATCAGCTCAAATCCTAAACTAGTAAGTTAACTGAAGAATGCAATGTAAGCAGTAGTGTATGGTATGTTCTCTCCTTGGCGAGCCTTCATCTGCGTACCTACATAAATTCTGCTTATTTAGATATTCCGTTACGATTATATTTGTGACATTCGTTCGTATTAGCTACCGGTGCTTTATAGTCTCACGTCCCCATATTAGCATCCTAGTAAGTACCATATGCACTGCACCGTCGCGAACCGATATTTTTCTCGAGAGGGAGAGAGTAAGCAAGATATTTAGCGTCATCGTTATTATGGAAGCGCACCGATTATGCGCTATAACGCGACTACCGCGAATCCTCGGCGCGCAAAAACGTTGTTTCATCAACACCAGCGCCGGACGGGACGGGACGGTAATTAGTTTCGGAGCGAATAAGGATCGCTTTATCCAAGAGAGAAGCATGATAATTCATAATGAATGCATATGTAATAAAGGTAAAGAAAAGTACCAGAAAAGGTACACCTTCATTTGTGGTTGGCACACGAGGCGTATACCATCCGAGTTTCCAGATTTTCAATACACTAAGGCTAAGGTGTTTATGGCCAAACAGAAATTGGATTACCTTAAACGTAAGTACGTATGTAAATGTATTCATAAATAAATAAAAATATATATTTAAGATTCTGTTACAGTATAATACCTACCTCGAAGTTGCATGCAAAATATTTATATAACTAAATATTCCCTTGAGTGATGTTTGCTGGCACTAAATGCTATCGTTGCAGCTTAAGGTCCGCCAGTAATAGGCGAGACGGATCGAACGCGGCCAAATTTGCAAAAAACACTTCTCGACAGTAAATTGGCCGAGTATTAGTAGCGTCAGAAACAAAACTATATACAGTTTGAGTAAAAACATCAAAAACACATTTTATATGGAATAGGTAGGTACCAAGTTCTTTAACAGTCATTATAACGAATCCCTTGGTTCGATGGAACTGTGGGAATGATCCATTACAACTTGCTTGCTTGAATGGTATACTACCTTGTTATATTGCCAGCGCCTCCTCTATTAGCTAGAGTCTGTGCGAAAAGTGAACAGACGCGGCTAATATTATATACTTGGACTGAAAGTAACCAATTCGGTTATCTATTCGCACAGACTCTATATCACTGTAGCCAGCGGAAAGTGATAATTAGCTACGGAAAACAGTAATTTAGCATAGAACGTTATAGTACATGTGCAATGAGGGCAGTAAGTAGGATAGCCTTACTGCTTGTGATGCACACAATGTTTTTCATCACATTTGCGAGGAAATAAATACCTACGACACAAGGGAACAAATTTATTTTCTTTGACTTTGCTGATATTATTTAAGTTCATTAAATTAATTTAGTTAAATTAGGTTAAATTTAGTTAAATTTAATTACCTTAATATAACTCAAGTTAACTCAGTTTAACTCAAGTCGAGTCAAATCGAGTACAGTCGAGTACAATCGAGTACAGTCGAGTACAGTCGAGTACAGGCGAGTACAGTCGAGTACAGTCGAGTACAGTCGAGTACAGTCGAATACAGGCGAGTACAGGCGAGTACAGGCGAGTACAGGTGAGTACAGTCGAGTACAGGCGAGTACAGGCGAGTACAGTCGAGTTTAGTCGATTTTAGTCGAGATAAGTCAAGTTACCTACTCAATTTAACTTAATTTTTGACTTAATTAATTTAATAAACCAGTTCAGTACAGCCAGCTACACATAACAGCCCCTAGGGGTATAATATTGTACTGATTTTCATTATTCTCCCACGGGTATATATAGACCATTGTGTTTATTTAGGTACGCATATAATCAGAGCCTGAACGAGCAAGTGTGATGAAAAATATTATGTAGAGTATGTGCGAAAAGTGAACCGACGCCACAGAGTAAGTAATATGCTTGAACTCCATATAACCTAGTACACACAGAGTCTAGCAGTAGGTTTGTATGAAAAATGTATTATTCTGTCCCCTTAAACGATGCGTGATCCGCCATTTTGCTAAATACATTGAAAGCGAAGCTGACGACGGTACGTGTGAGATAGCGGCTGTAGGTACTCTACAAAGACGCGGGCTACAGGTGCTTAAATCGCGATCAAACATAATCGAGTCGATCTCATCGGTGTTCGGTTCTCCACCCCGCATAATCTAACCGTTCCTTTTACCTAAATGCATAAATTTATAGTCCTTTTTTATATGTAGCCAACATAAGGTTTATCGATACTAATATTCGTTTTTACGAGTATTTTGGCCAAAATAACTAGGTAATAAAACTAAATAAGTAATTAGAAAGAGATTTGTGATATTTAGGTTCCATATCACATTTTTACTTGTTGGGGTGTTGATTAAATTAGGAACTTATGGACATTTAGATAGGTAGGTAATTGCATGTAATTGTGTGCGTAATAAAAAGTTAAATAGATATTGTACCGTATTTCTATACCAGTCCATAGAAACAAGAATCATCTGTATCACTTTTTCACATGAGCTATTAGTTGAAAAAGTAATCACCATATCGTATGACTGGCGCCAGATCTCTTAGCATGAAGAGCTGGCGGCGCAGCTATAGAAAGTGTTCGTGGCTAATCTCTTCTGAAGCCGCCGAGTCCGTCACTCTCGAGGTTACACAAATAGAATACAGTAGAAAAACTGCATATGGCCCGGTTATCTGTTTTGTACCAGAAGTAGGTAGGTATATTTTGTTACTGTACAGTGTGATTCTTTTATCTATCTTCACCAAATTTTATATGCCCGTCGGATTTACTCGGATGATTTGTGAATTTGGTGACGGTTTTTCAATGTCCCTAAAAATCTAAATAGAATTTAATTTACGCGACTAATGTATTGGGAAAATGTCCAATTCAAACAGTACTTAAGTAAGTACCAGATTGAATAACATCATGGTGTAAGTGCCTGATTTATTAATAAATTATAAATACTTAATATAAATTATAGATGGGTATCTATGAATCTTACTACTTTTCCTGATGCCCTATAATTTGGCTAAAGCCACTGATGTGGGAAGTCACAAAAATACATTCTTAGATAGAGTAGGCTTCCTTAACTTAGCGACAAAGGAGATCAATAATGTCAATAGTATGCACCTGTTGGTTATTAAGTGGATTTATTATTATTATTGATCCTTGCATAATAGGTACCTAATACATGAACTGTACATACATTCATCTAGCGGAAACCTAGATAGGTTTATCTGTAGAAGACGTGTTCGCGTTAATAATATTCACTTAGAATTTAAGTTATACAATCCTAGTAGGTAAACCAATAGTATAATCCAATAGTAGTAGTATTATGACTGGGTTTTATTTTAAGATTGTTATTATCATTTCGGAAAGTAACTCAAAACCGCATGATTAACACATCTGTTGCAGGGAAACATCGCTCTTCACCCAAACGGCTGGTCATCACAATTGTCATCAATTAACGGAGTGTGGGCGCACAAAAAACAGGACCACCATCGAGGGGAAACACCTTGGCTAATGTGAGAGTTGACAAACCAAGATATAGGTGGTAGAAAAAACGCAGTTTTGCGAAACCGCAGGGGTGCGGGATGTTAATAGTGGGTGAAGTGTCCAAACACAGACCTCCGGAGGCGACCACGTGGCGACTATCAGACGATCTGTCTTTTACACACATGCCAACGAACACATACATTAGTGTAAAAAGTGATGATTGAAATGAATTGGAATGACGAAAAGAGATGGTGTTGCGTGCTGCTTTTAGATTGGATGCTCATTATTTTTTAAATGTGTAAGATATTTTTTTTAAACATGTTTACCATCACTGAAATACAAGTAAACTTAAGAACTCATGTGTCATGTCCCATGACAGGTATCTAGGTATATCTAAGGGATTGTAGGTATTTATTAATTAGAGTAAACATACGGAAACAACAAACCAATATTAACTTTTTACCTCATTTCGTCTTAGGTTACATCATCTACAAAACTTTATTAGAATGACAATAAGTATACAATGACTCTACAAGTCATGGAGCCCACACGGCTAGTGACCGCAAAAATGTATCTCATTGTGGGTGAACATCTTTTAGCATGAACTAGGAGACGCCCACTATATTTCACTGGGACAATGGGGTCGACTGGGACCCCACTGAAAACGTCTTAATAGCGTCGCGAGTGAGTTGCGACTTGCGGCCCAGTTGGTTGATGAATGGCCTCGCAGGGAGCTAACGAGCAATGTATGACACCGGCAGATGTTTACTTGCGGTTACACTCAGCCAGCAACCGTATACAGGGTGATGCAAGCATTGTTTGTATTTGGAGTTAACACCACAAATGGTTTTCTAAATTAAATATAATTATATTTTAACAACGCGAGTGCATCCTACAACAGCATTTTCATAAGGGCGAGGGAGGGTGACATGACTGTCGCAAAGAACAGTGATGGATATCGTTGGACGCAACAATTTATTCCGACTTTTTGAACTAAGACATGGCAGTACATTGCATGGCACTTTCTTTAGTCGCCTAATTAATTAATTTATAAAATGTGGTCAGTAGTGGTGAAAGAGTATCATTCCAGGTAACTTTGTCAACATAATTTTAATAATATAACAATGTAGTGGTAGTGTATTTTTATTTAATTTTGTAGTCAACCTCCTGTATAATAAAATAAAGTCAATTATTCGCCAAGGAGCACACTTGACATTCTCTATAACAAAAAGAATGTTTTATTATGTGATCCAAAATAGAATATCACGTAGTGAGTGAGAAGTTCGCAAATCAATCTTGTATACATTGAAGTACCCGGCCGGTAGTTGTCACAACAGCACTGCTATGGAAGCGTCTTTGTCAAACAAATACACATTCAATCAAAATTGAATAGAAGTCTTCTTTAAAGAATCTTTCCCATAGAAGATTTTTGACAGTCATTTTAGCGAGCGGGAGCGTAGCGAGCCTATTCCGTGTTCTGTGGTCATTTCGCATAATCCATGACAATAAATATACCATACTATTACCACCCATACTACTAATAAGTATTCTGTGCCCCATATTTTCACATAAATCCTATATTTATATTAGTTTTACTATAATTAAGATATGTATTAGTACAGTCAAGGTCAAAAATGGTCTTATAAGTACTTGCTGTTTTGTGGAACGATTCCACAATCAATATTCCTAGAGCAAAATAATGTAGACATACTTAATGAGTCTATACACATTTATATAGTCGACTAGGATACCAACTTTGTATTATTATTTCGTAATGAGCATTAACTATTCATTTGTGGATTTATTTACAAACCCACATTATAGTAAGACGGAATGCATGTCGTGTGGAGTGGAGGCAGCGTTCGGCCGAGCTAGATATGTCTTCGTCACAATTTACATAAATGATGTATGCGATCCGCCTAATGCCGCGCGCTGGTCATTTATTAAGCAGTTAAGAGTACGAGGTGCGCTCACGCGGCCGCATAGCGCGCGTGCCGGCCGCGGCCCGCGCGTGCGCCGACGTACGGTTCACGGCACGTCAGTGGAAACACCTTGACCTTTAGCTGGCCTAGCTTATTAGGGAGTTTCAATACTTTGTGCGATCAGTTTATACTGGTAATGTTCCAGTGACGAGCGGTCGACCGTACAGTACCGTGCGCGGACCACACCGAACCACCCGCATCACGAGAACATGCCATGCCATGCTTCGAGTCAACCTTGTTGACGTATGTAAATCAAACAACAGATCGTAATCTAAAGACAATAATTTAAACACAGTCTAAACTAACTTATGACAGTAGTTGTGAAACAAATTCAATTTTATTTCAATAAGTTCCGAATTAGACTGTAATACATGGCATACAAATTCCATACGAACAATCGCGAGGTTATAGTTAGTTTAGTACTTATTAGGTACATATTCTTGGGCGAATATATTGGGCCTAACTATGACCTCAAGACTTCGCAATTAAAAATAATAAATATTCGCCAAATGATTCGTAAACTGTTCGGTATTACAGGGATAGTTCTCGTTACAGAAAATTTGCAAGCAAGTAAACAAGTAGGTTAAGTGCTACATATTTAACGTCGTCCTAATTTTTCGCCAGGTGAAGGTGAATGTGGTTTCCTGCAAAATATTATGAATAAAAATACAGTGGCGGTCATCAAAAGTGTTTCCACGTGTGTGCGCACACGCCCTCTGGAGCGCGGGTGGTCTGCGCGCGCGCAGCCGCCCGCCGCCCGCGGGAGGCGTCAGCTTCACACATCTACGCGCTTAATTCTACTCCACGCAGACTCTTTAGCAAATGACTCCTTAAACCAACGCCAATAGATACAATTTTCCTTAATACAACAGAAAAGTCTTATTACCTTCTCAAACACGACAGTCTAAGCAACTCATTAAACTGATAGTAAGTCTACCGAAAGTAAAGATTTGGTCGTAATAACAGATGGGTGTTAATTGCTATCATGAGGCGTCAATAATTGTTTTTTCGACCACTAATGGCAGTGGAAGTTCCGGGTTATGAAAGTTTTTGTAGTGTGTAATCAAGTCGTAATCAGTGGGTAGGCTAGAGCGTGTGAGCTGCGGCTCACTCCATTGCATCAAATTATTAGTTTGGTGAATCTATCTCCGGTGCTACTTTGTGTTGATGTGTTTGTGACTCGTATAAAGACATTTACACACTTTATGATTCGTTGCGTGTGGCTCCCTCTGTAGGTAAAATGTGGTGCAATCACAGATCTAGTATCCTTACATCAGTTCCTGTGAGTTAATAATCTAGCTCTTTGTCAGACATACACACATCATGGAAGTAACCCGGAAGACTTCTCATCTCACCCACGTCGTTAATAACCGAAACTAATAAATTAAGGCAACACCGCGTTTCAGAAAACAATTTGTAAAACCTTAAGATGGCCGATAAATCAAAAGTTGGGCATCTTGTTTCACAGAAACGGCGCATTGCCGAAATATTTGAAATCGCATCTGTCATCTCGTGGATGAGTTTTTGCTGGTTCAGGTTTTTGTGCGCCACTGCAAGTGTTAATGAGATGTCGTTGGGACTCGAAGAAAGACAGTGAAACCACTAATTGGGAGTGTGAAAATAAATTTAAAATAATACTATAAACATTTACTTTTCTGAAACGAATACTCTACAAATATTGGTAATTAATGTATGTGTATTACTTACATACCACGGTATGTAGGTATGGCATAGATATCAAAACACGGCGAGCGGTCGTGACCTCGAGGCCACCCAGCACGCTCTCGCTACTACCTCGGAGACAGACCGTGACGATTCAGCGCTAATTTCAGTGCATCCTTTTATGATTCAAAATTAATAAAATGGTACTAATTCTAAGGTATAAACTTTACTTATAAAATTGTGCCATGTTTGATCAAAATCAAATGAAGATCGGGCGGGTACAGGCTAAAGGGCGTGTAGTTTACCATCTAACCCACTGCGGGTTGCATTGCATTTTATGCAGGATTCCTCATGATGTTTTCCTTCAACGTAATGTGGTACTCGTATTGTATGATAACCGTACTTAAGTTTCGAGAAACTCATTGGTGGGGGCTGAACCCTTGACCTCATGTACGTGAGGCTACTATAACTATAGTAAACTAGTCTACCGCGACTAAGTAACTGACAATACGGCCATCCCAGATAGCAATCTATAATTTTTTTGAGCCGGCATAAACAAAACAATCAGCCAAAGAACATGATAAACAGGAAAACGATCTTCGAAATACAATTTCTGGAAAGCGGGCGCGGGAAACGACAGATCCTATCACAAAACCCACTATTTTCCATCGCAGTAGGCCATATTTTTGTCAATTTTTCATCTGACATATCCCATTTCCTATTCAGAAAAACATGGAGCAGACGTGGAGTTGGAAAACAAGGGAATGGAAAAAAGAGCGTCTCGGTCGAAACGACAGATAATCGTGTTAGCCAGCCGCGCCGGCGAATAACTGATGCGAGCCGCTCGGTGCACCGAACGCCGCCGCCCCGACCCAATGAGATTGCGGTGTTTTTTCCGCGGAGACAAACAAGGGATGCAAATTCGTGTTGACACCACGATCCATCTTGTTCGCCTCTCCGGAGACCAGTTCCTGAACAAATAGAGTCGTGATTGAGACGAACCTGTGGTATGTTTGTACATTTGTAGGTAAGAGCAGATGTTTTTCTTTCTATTCTCCTGATATATTCTGAAAAAAATAAGTTTCACATTTGAATTGTTCGGAGAGCAATAAATAAGTGAGAGGTCAGTGAGCAGTGGATGCCAGCAGTTTAGTTTCGCTTAATCTTGGAAACAAAACTGGCGCTACGTCGTGGATCGTAAAACAGGGGCGGCCGCCGTGTTGGGGCGGGCGGGGACGCCGGGCGGCGGCGGACAGTACAAACTGTGACCTTACTCCAATGAAGAACGGCTTGCGCTCTGCTGCACAACGCAGACTAGCGCCATACGCTGAAATATTTAAAACTTCGCCTCTTACTGTAATTTCTATACCAGGAAAAATAATATATATCTAATATGAGTAACTTACACGAATACATCACTATAATCTTATGTTTCTATAACATGTAAGTTGTGTATACATGTAATGTTGTAGGCGTTTTAGATTTTCATTAGTCCAGGCACAGATTAGATAATGTCCAGGTACTATTTTGGCTTATTATGAATGATTTAAAAGAAATATTTTGGATTGACCATTTATGCATCAAGTACAAGTTAATGACTTAAAAAGTTATTTACTGTACTCGAAATACCCGCCCCGTAATAGTCAGCTGCTGCGCAAAGTTAAAAAGAGGTTTTAATTAAAATGTAAAATACAACCAATTTATGACTTGCAAAAATGAAAGGCCTAACTTTCGGCCACTGTGTCCACCTCTGTATGCTTAAAGTGCTCTGTGGTGGCAACGTAAGGGTACAGTGAATAGATCATCCTCCGGATCGGGCCCGCGCCGCGCCACTGTCCAATAAATATACTCGCATTGTTTCGCGCAGAGCCAGCGCAGATAAAGCAAGCTCGCGCCTCGCTCTGCCTCGCTGCTTCCGTTTGGGGGTGGTGTGTACGCGGATTGTAAGGCGTTCGCATAGCCGGATATTGCACCACATTTTCACTATTTAAGACCGCATAGCACCTGTAAGCGATGCCCGATAATATGCCAACCACCGGATAAACGTACCCGGAAGCGACTGGATGGAAACTTGGGAAGGGCGTATAACCGGGGATTGGCGCTCATTGAAGAAGGTCTGGCCTTATATTCCATGGCCCCAGCAGATGAAATCATCGTAAATATACACTTTCTTTTTGGGATACTCATTTACATGTAATTGATATAGATAAGCTATAGTGTCGCAGTTTCAACTGGGAGCGTAGCGAGCTTTTTCCGTGTTCCGTTGTTTTTAATAGACTTAAAGAAAAAGTTTTGCAATATCTTGTAATAAGTATCTTGGAATAATCGAGTGAGTTCATTTATCGTTTCCAGTCTTAATATTTAGTAGATAATGCACCCAGAGAAATTGGGGTAGATAGCCACGCAATGGGTGTCACGCAGCCTTCGTCTTCCATATTGTAGAATTATAATAAAAATTTTTTTGTATATTTAAACGCTTGATTTTACAAGAGGCTAATGCACTGCCAAAAGAGAGTATTTTACATACCTACCTATAAAATATTATAAGACTCATAGTTGTGATCTATTTGTTAAATGTTTCCCTCTGTACGCTGTCAGTGGAGCCCCTCCTCGCCTCTCCGCCCGGAATACTGTCAGCCAAACGTGGATAGCTTGGCGCTTGCACATTATGACTTTGGGGACTATTGTTATTACAATATGTAGGTAAGTACGGTTTACATTTGAGCCTGAAAAATATATGGGCTATGGTGATTGCTCGTGGTACCCCCACTGGTCCTCCTATAAGGACCGTTTGTCTAATTAAATGAATGACAAAAACAATTTTTAATTTTGTACGGACAGTTAATACTGGTAATGAGGGGGAAAATGTTTACTATCCATACATCTTCACGGTATGTCCCTGACTGGGTAGCCAGAAAGAACGGACCGCTATAGGGTATCGCGATCCTGGCGTTTACATTCTGGTGATATGCAGGAAACAAATAAACTAATAATTAACTCAATAAATAAACTAACTCTAAAATAAAAATTAAAACTTTGAATTCTGAAAAAGAATCTTATTTAATAATTGAAATTTTGAATTCTAAAAATAAATTTGAAAACTTTCTTCAAATTCTAAAAAAAACTTTTATTTGAAATTTTGAATTTTAAAAATAATTAAATTCTAAAAATCGAAATTCAAAAATTTTATTTTTATTTTCGACCAGTATATATACCTTTGAAGGATGTAGTGGCCAGTCTATCCATCGTAAAAAGTTTTGTTGGCCATAAAAGTAAGTTTGAGCCTCCTCATTTCCTGCAAAATGTATGGGAGAAGCGATTTCTGACTTTTCTAGTACTCTAACCCCCGTGGTCCAACAGAGATTTTTTATCCATAAAAGAAACGGGATCGATTGGCATAAAGAAATGTTTTTGTGTAAATTGCCCATTTCCTTGCTGACCGTACATTTTTTTCAAAATCTGTGAATACAAGTCAAAATGTCTCAAAAAGTTAAGGACAATCTCCTAAGAACGTTTCTCTCTAATTACAACGGTTATGGTAGGTACTTACTTGCTCTTATTGCCCTATCTCAAAAATCCATCCTGTATAGGTACCTAAATGCAATACACATAAATAGTTAACAACAAGCAAACACACGCGGAGCCTTTAATCACAATAAAAGTAGTAGCACCTCTACGTCGCACATTAATTAAGATCGGACCGTCCTAATTTATTCAGGTGACGTGGGGCCGGCTGCGCTGCGACGTTTTGTCGCCGTCGTGTCGTATTGCAGTCGCAGGCCTCGCAGGTTGCCGCGTCGAGTCGAGCCGCGGTCGCACTACGTACACGTAGAACAAGACAAGGTATAGTTAAATACAATACGGTTAAATAGAGATGGATTCGATTCATTTAATTTTTACTATGAATCAAAAAAATTAGTGGCGCGGCCGCCCAAAGAGAATTCAAATTCAAATTCATTTATTTGATAGTTACACGGTCTGTAACTATCAAATCTCTATGATTTTTACTTACACTGGTAAATGTCGACATGAAACTTATTTATGAACGTTTAAATTGGATGTAATTAACGTATTATCTAGATATTTAGTTTTGCATAAAGCTATTGAAAATGCATGTAAGTACTGTACATATTTACCTACCTACTAATACCGTTTGACATACTTAGTATAAATAGGAATACCTAATACGTATTTCGTATTTATTTATTTGCATTTCATAAATGATGATTGTCTAGCGCAGTTATTATTGTGAACTATTTACAAATTTACAAAATAACAATACTATATACTAATTTAATTTGAGATTGCAATACTAACAATTTTAATTATTAAATAATTTTATTTATTTAAAACGCCTTTCATGAATATAGCAAATACCATATAATGTGGGTCAGTTTCCATGTTTTTGCGTACACCAGCCGGGCTCCCCGAGTGCCACTTCGTAAAAAGAACCCCGCGAAGAAGATGGATCGGCTGTACCTCAGCACCGAGGCGGCGGTCACACGTTGGGGGTTTGGACGTTTTGCTTTGAACCAAGCGAGTAGGTGGCTAGTTGGCTGGGTTGTTAAAACTGTATATACCCATACTAGATACTCTATAGGTAATATACTGAGCAAAACGGCGAAAATTTGTATTTATATTTTATTTTCTGGGTTATATTATATTTAATTTCGTAAAAGTACGAATTAATTTAACCAATACCTAATTGAATTTTACTTTGACATAGAAACAAACATAATAAAATAAAACCTAGTAACTATAGCCTAACCTAGTCATAACAGATTTTGACTGCGACTCCGATCCAGTCACATCTCAGTTTGTACTGAACCGATTTCGATGAAACGCAGTGCAGGGCAAGCCGTAACGTCCCTATTTTATATGTGTAGTCCCCATTCTAATTCTATTATATAAGTATTTTAATACCACATTAATATACCACCTGAATTGATTTTTATTCGTAGTATATATTTTGTACAATAATATACAATAAGTAAATATTTGCATAAGTTTATCGGTACGTTCCATTTAGCGTATGATCCTATTGAAATTATCCCAAGGTATGCACGAACGCTATCCGAATCCGCGGACACAATATCGAACTCCGTATGTGGGGAGTATGATCTAAGTACAGTCCTAACCAATATTATGCTTATTATCTACTAACGGACGTCCCGCGACTTCGACCGCGTTAAAAAGACAAACAAACAAACAAGCTCCAGACTTTCGCATGTAGGTTTAATATAAGTTGCGCCAAATATTCACTAGTAGTTCCGTGAGAACAGTAGACCTCGCCAGCCCTTATAAACCAAACCTAAAAGAAACCAACAAAAGTCAACTTTGGAAACAGAAAAAGTACCTACTAAAGTGACAAAAATTAGCACTTTAAAGCTTAATATTTCGCAAACGGATCCCTGAATCGAAAAATGTTTATCACACATCCGCGATATTTTTGAAAGACCCATCCAACGATACCCCACACCATGGATATCACGCGGAAAAAAATAATTTTCCATTTTACGTATGCAGTTCTATGAACATAATTTATTTTTTCAACTTTCTTAAGTCGATCCACTATTACTCAAAAACTAATAGAACCTACTTAGCCGTAATAGTTTTCCTTGTAACTACGTTATATATGCTACTGCCATGAATTTTTTCACATTTCCAGAAGCAACCGTTTAGCTGGCAGGGGGGGGGGGGGACACGTGACTCTAACATACCGCTTTAAAGCTTAATAATATTTCGCCAACGGATCCCTTAATCGAAAAAATGGTATTCACACACCAGCAATATTTTTGAAAGACCTATCCAACGATATCCCACACTATGGGATTCACAAGAAAAAAATAGTTCACTCCCACTTTGCGAGTATGGTAGGTACTCTAAAAAAAATGTTTTTCAAAATTTTATTCTACTCATTTTGTAGGTTTAATTAATTTATACATATGCCAAATTTTCGTCAAAATCGGTTGAAAAATGCGACCTGTAGAGAATTACAGACAGACAGACAGACAGACAGACAGCCGGACAAGAGCATTTTTGGCCAGTCTCGAAACGTAGACGCTTCGCTCGCTCGGTCAATAACACTAACTATGGTGACAAAAATATGTATTAGCATTATAACTATTACCTAACATATTTTTTCAAGGAAAATTTATGTGTTTTCGTAAGTTTAAGAAGTACTTAATATTAATTTCCTTAGATAGTTGAATGCAACTGTACCTATTCCTATGTATGGAAATACATTATGATTTAGTATTTCAATATCACAGTGCTAAAATTTTATTGTTTCAGACAAAGTGTGCCTGCGCTCAGTGGTGAAGAACAAACCAAAATAAAGTTGTTGTAGATAAAACAATTAACAATATACATACTACTTAAATATGTGTTTCATGTCATGAATTTTTTAAAATAAATTATTGCTAAAAAGAATAAATTAGAGTTTACATATTTTTGGTCTTGTCTTAATTTTAAATATTACGTAAAAATGAAAACGGGGTGGGCCAAAGAACGGGCACCAAGTATTGCAACCCTGACACTTGTGTCTGCATTTTTTTAAATTATAATTTTGAAAAATTGTTATTCCAAAATAAAAAAATAAAAAAATGAACTCTACTAAAAATTTACAAATAGAAACTAGATAATCATAGGTATACTTAACTAATGTGCACGCGTACGAAGTCGCGGGAACTTAATTAGCTAGTGTTTAATAATAAAATACATATTACTATTATTAAATTAAATACTTATTGTATGAGATTAATATGTATTATTAGTTCACACATAACCAACTACCAGTACCTACTTAAACGATTGTTAACTTATATCTTCTAGTTTAAAATAATCTGTAACATATTCGATCGAACAGGTTGCTTAAAAATTAGACATAAATTAAATAAAATTACTATAATTGGCCATTGAAGTTTTGATAAATCCTAAAACAAAAAAAAGAGTACTAGTGCCACCAGTGTGGTGGCCCGTCGCTTACTCGGACTCGGTCGCCACTTATTAGCAAAGAATTGCCCCTCTCTTTACTCGGTCCTGCACTAAATGCACCTTCACTCACTCAGCAATAACTAGCTCTCCAGCGTCCAGAATAGAGTCGGTGATCGTGTGTCTTGCGCTCTCGTCCCGCCTCTTAGGGGCGTCTTCCCCCGCTCGAGTCGCTCGCAGCGAGTGCGTTCACACGAGTTGCTTTGCTTTCTTTTGAAAATTTAATCACAACTCGCTCGTTAATTTGGGGAAAAAGTTAAATGGCAGATGACAGTGACAAGTTCAAGTTTGTTTTATTTTATCAACGATTTATGTCGTAAAGTTAAAAATAAACCAACGTTATAGTCTAACGACGTAACGCGGTGAAGTATTTTAATAAAGCTTAAATTGTACTTAATTTTTTTTTATAAGGTTTTAACCTTATAAAAAAAAAACAACACTGAGATCTATGTAGGATATCAATATACCTAGATCAATGTAGGATACTTATACACTTGGTAAGTTTATGCATCCTACATTGATATCCTTATACAAAAGTTCATGCATTTCGGATTATAGCTGTAACAATAATGACACTTTGACAGACTGGGACGGAGGAATTATGTATTGAACAAAAACCTTTCATTAAGTTACACGGAAATCAACAAAATAATTAATGCGATTCGTCACAATTCGCATATCGGCAGCCATTTGAGAGGCCATTACCGGCTCACCGACGATAAGCTTTACTGCCAAACGACATGGTTAGTTTGAACCTCTCGCACGTTATAAATTATTATAAATACGAAACTGGGAGAAAGTCTGTAAGTTCAATTTTCCGCAAATTTGATTCAGCGCTATAAAGTCCGTAGCAATCTTGCCGGATTGACGCGGCGGCGGCGTTGATTGCTGCCGGTGTTACCCTGCCCCCTTTGTGTCGATATAATGATGTTTATAAAACATTTCTAATTAAGCGGCGATTGCACACTTTTAACAAACAAAGAGGTAAGATTATTATTACTGCAATAAACTTGGCTTAAATAAAAATCTGCCAGATTCGAGTTCAATAATAAATAATGCATCCTTTAGAAACTGGATTTAACAATGGGAAAAACTATAGGTAGAAACCATTTTTGAGTTCCTAGGTATTGAAAAGTAATTTAGGTGAGTCGATGTGTTTGTTGTGACTAACTATTGTCATAGGTTGTATTTTTCAGTAGAATTTTATTTTCCATTTTGTATTTTATTTAAAATTCGAATTTATAAATTAAAGTAAAACGGAGTTTAATTACATTAATAGTCACTAAAGTAAATACATATAAAGATACAACACAGGCGTAAGTTCTGGGTTTACTGTCTGTCACTTACTGACTACTGTGTCTATGACAGAACTTGTTAGATCAGTTCACTACAGAAACTGCAGATATCGCAATTAATCACGATCTATTAATGTTTTATCATAATAACCCATCTCCCTTGCTTGGGGCCACGTCTTGTAATAAACTAAGAGCTTATTTATTTATTCACTAGTTCATAATAATATAACCGCAAATTCTCATGCAAGTAATCGGTGGGTAGATACAGCCCCAAAGGCGGCGGCGGCGGCTGCAAGCTCTCACAGTGCATAAATAGTGATGGGAAGCATCGGCGCAGCGAGTAAATGCGAATAAATACTTCGATACGATCGGCTCACCGTTTAACGAGAGAGTCTTTTCCGCACCGCGGTGAGCCATTTAGCGAATTTCAATAGTTATCGCTTGGAGAAAAACTCGCTTGTCGAGCGGGACGGCCGCGAGGAGCGCGGCTAGCGCGAGCGGGACAGACGTAATAAGAAAGAAGTAATAAAAAAGCGGTTGTGTGTGCGTGGTCGGAGTGTGGTGGCATGGGGCGGCGATGCAGGCCCCTCCCTGCGACGCCGCCTCGCGCGCGCCCGCCGCCGCCGCGCACAGTCGAGTCCGCATCGCGCCGCGCCGCGCCGCACCGGTCGCTCCGCTCTATCCGCTGCCCCGGCGCGCGTAAAAAGTTTGCTACTATTCCGAAACTTTCGACTGCTGTGACAATACACTCCGACCGATCCTAAACATTGCTATAAACAATTTTGATGATAAACTTTAAAAGAACTCGTTAAAAAGTTTGTGCTAGCATTTTATTGTGTTCAAAAAATCGAACTGGAAAATTTTGTTTCATTTTCCAAAACAAAGCTTTCCATTTAAATTAGGCTAATAAGACGTCATTGCTATAATCGGAAATCTATTTGACAAAAATCATCTAGTGTGAATCGTCGTTATCACAACGTCGGCGCGAGAATTTTCAAAGTTGAGGTTGCACAGACTATGTTCAGGTCCATCGATGGGATGTTCAGACGGTGACGGCGTGTGGGTCGGGGGGGACAGGCCGGGCTCCGCGGCGGCCGGCTCGATGCTGCTGCAGGGCGAGGGGCGCGAGCGGCCGGGGCTCGCCATGGAGGAGGACTGCTCCGCGCGCCCCTGCGCCACCGACTTCTCCATCGCCGCCATCATGGCCCGCGACCGCCAGGAGAGGCGACAGAGGCGAAGGCATAGAGACCCTACAGAGGACACTCTCACACCCCTAGGTAACTTATGCTAACTTTTGTAAACTTTGCAATTACTTTAGTGAACTATTTATAACTAAACATTGGGGAAAGCCTACGTCCAGAAGTGGATGTCAATATAGGCTGCTATAATGATAATGAAAAACTAAACAACGTCGCATGTAGTTTAAAGGGAGATTTAGGTATACCTGTGTGCAGTTTTAAATAATTTATTTACTTTAATTAATGCCAGTAGTTTTTACAAGAATTGAAGAGAAATAATTATAGGCCTAGCATATAGTTACCAAAAAAACATTTTTGATCTATAATAATAAGGGATAATAACTTATATATAAAATTTTTTGTAACTTATAAAAAAGTAATAAAAGGTTCCAGTCTAAATTTAAACTTTGACTTTGACACCTCTTTGACACAATCTTTTAAAGCTGAATCCTCCAAGTGTATTTTCAAATTCAGATCAAAATTCCTATTACCTATAATTGGTATTAAAAATTTGTAATCTGAAAAGTAATAAGTTTGTGGAAAATATAAAAACGAATAAATTCATCTACTTACTTTAATGTTTAATGTTAGATAAAACTGAGGATTATGGCTAATTAAACATGTCGAACATAAGCCGACGAAAACTTTCACGGAGTAATTCGTGAAAATATTAGAGCTGCAATCTCACAATCTTAATTACGTTTCATTAATAAAGTACACACACAAATAAACTTAAATAAATAAATCTATATACCTAGAATAATTACAAATTACAATGCGGGCCTGTCTCCTAAAATAGGAAGTAGTAAGTAGGTACCACAGAATAGTTAAGTACAACAAAATTGAACTGCTAAATAATTTTGATAAGGATGACTTTATTATGGTTAATTTTTTTCCAACTTTTCGACACGCACGATGCGACGACGACGACGCGACGTCAGCTGTCTATACACTTGATAGAACCGATAAAACTTGGTACCCTTTATGAATTGCGTTAATTCCATCTTTTTATACCTTCAAGTTTAACTACAACCCGTAAATTAAAAATCTCATATTAAAAGAAGTAACTGTAATGACAGGCATGAAGAGGAAATGCAGAAAATAATTATTTTTGAAATAAGTATTGCTACATGCATTAAAATATAAATCTCCGTAAATTTTTACCTCATAATTATTAGATTAATTATTTATATAGAGTCATAGAGATGTATAATAATCATACCTATAACAGCTATCTTCAGTTTATGTGTTTACGTATTGTGTTTCCAATAGTTGCATTTAGTAGCCTTTTAAAAATTAATGGAAGTAACGTAAAATAAGTGCAACTACTTGAGAAGTATGAGGTTATTTTTTGATTCTGTGTTTTGTTGACGATTTTAAAATATGTAAGTGCCAGTTTAAAAACTATATCAATCTGCATTGCATGGTTTTTCTACAATATGTTAACTATTATGTTACCTACTTAGAAGGAATCGATTCTTATGATAGACCTTTTTGATTGGTATCCTAAAAATACATGTGATTTTTTCGATTTACAATAATAATGTCCATTCTGAAAAAATGTCCAACCGTTGAAAAACGTCCAATCTGAAAGACGTTTATCCGGTTCGGCTCATAAATGTGGTTTCTTAAAAATCTATGAAAAATGCAGTTCTATACTTATTTTTAAATATACCTAAAGGGATGTTTCCTTGCGGTATCATTAATATTTAGGGTAATTTTCCCTCAAACCACGAAAGCGCAAAATTCTAAAATGTACTATAGCCTATATTTATTTTTCTACCCTAGTATAAATACTACCTCGTTAAATACCTATTCTATCATTATAACACTTACCCCATGCCCATGCTGGAGTTTATTTTGTGAAATAAAGAATATTCTTCTTCAGAGAAAATAAAATAAACAGGAGTAATGGAACAGCGGAACGGTTTAAAGACAGTTATATTGTAGTTATTTTTATTATCAAATAAATTGTGCATTACTAGTAAGAACTTAGTTAAGCACGAGGAGTAACGTTTTTATGGCTAGATTTTAAATAGCATTATAATATTCTCTACAAATATATTAAACAAATTCATTCCTATTCTATTCTTTTTGAAAGAATCAGATGGAACAAGTTATTTCAAGCGGCTATAGTAAAAACCAGGAGAGCCACTTTTATTTTTTTCTTATTTGTCTCTGCATTTACGAGCCTCGTAAGTACCTAGTCTTCCAATCTTTCGCTACACTGGTCAATTTGTCCTTAAGAAACAGAACATAGGAAAAGTCCCTGACATTTGATAAATACCTAAGGAAAAATATTTTACATATATATTTTATTTGATTTACTCATTCTCCAATCTACAGCTAGTTACAGAATATTTTAATCTATTAAATAGGTACCGAATAATAAATAATTACCTTTATAACAAACTTATTTCCTTTGCGAATTTTTCAATAGCTTGCTGTCTGCATTCTTTTCGTCCATATTTAAAGTATAGAATAACAGTTTCACTTCGCAATTAATATATTATAATTATAAGTAAGTACTTACCCACTTATTAATATAATAATCATCGAACCCGTTGATGTCTTTGATATTGAATTATAAGTTTCTTAGAAAAGACATAATCGCGCTCAAATTGAAAAACTATGAAAAGGCAAAATATGTTATGTTAAGTTTTTTATGCCTTTTGAGGTTCTGTTTTAGTTTATTTCTGTTTTTGTTCTATTTTTATGGTTTTTGTAAGATTTAAGTTTTTAAGATCTTTACTCAAAGAATTAGGACATTAGGACTTTATATTAGGACATTATGCGTCTGAACCAATAATAGCTTGTAATCCTAGAATTCTTTGCTTACTTAGGTTTCGATACTAGTACTCGCACAATAATAACCAACTTTGCAGCCTTGCTTATCAAATAACTATTGCATCTGCGGTATACGGCAAGCACGCTCTGCTCCTTGTTACTTATAATACCACTTTTAATATCTAAAATTGTATTTCCAGAAAAATTCGTGGACGCGACGGCATCAGCGTCGGGGTCCCCTTCGCCGCCTCTAGCTGAATACGAGCGGGACTCGCCCGTGGACGTGTCGTCGACGTCGGAGGCCGGCTCGGCGAGCGGCGCGGCGGGCGGCTCGCGCGCCCTCTCCCCGCCGCCCCGCAACCCGCAGCTCGCCGAGCGCTGGTCCAGCGAGGAGATGAGACACATACAGTGCCACTTGGAGACTAAGGAGCTATGGGACAAGTTTAACGATTTAGGAACTGAAATGATCATCACTAAGACTGGAAGGTAAGATTTTATTATTTATACTTATACACTCGTACACTCGCCTATTCCACTTGAACATAGCATTTTTACTCGGGCGTAAGTCGGAGGATGTTGCAAATGGAATTTGCTCGAAACAGACTGGAACAATAAAATCTCACGGTGGTAGGTAATCGAGACGCAATGTTGATAAAAGAAATCAAGTATCGACGGCGTGCGTCGGCGGAGGCGCTATGGTAGGTGGCAGAGTGAGCGGCGCGAGGCGTGTCCGTCGCGCTGCGCGGCCGAACAATGGGCAATCCACGGCCGCGGCCGCCGCTGCGCTGCGCCACTATATTACGGTGTGCAAAACAACGCCTTTATAATTACGAATTTAACCTTCAATTGCAGTGTTTGACCATTCGGTATTTCGGGTGTTCCTTAGGCCGCACTTTCCTACTTGGGTTTTAAATGTACCTACTATATTTAACACATAATTTGCTGATTTGAATTACTTACTGTTACTGACATGGTACTTATTATTAATTTCTATTTTCAAGTCTCATTCATTACCAATGTCAGTTATAAAATGGGCTGAAGGCAACCGGTGTCACTTACTTATCCCACTACTATGGGTACCTATGACGCGAAAGGATGATTGTTGCTCAATCACATTATAACGACTGAACTGATTTTGATGAAACTTGGTATAGGTATAGTGATCGCTAGTTCTAACATTACGATACCTTTTAAACACAGATAAAGTCGCGGGTCGTCTGCTAGTTATATAATATAATTCGTATAACACTTCATAATATATAGGTATATTTTCTATGGCAAAATTTTAACTGTATGTTAACAATTATACATACAGTTTTACGCGACTGGCGACAGTGGCGTGGGGGGCGGGCGGTCGGACGGTGCGTCGCGCGGCGTCGCTTATCGTTGGCAGTGTAAATCAGCGCGCGACAGCCCACCGATCGTGACAAATTCGCTAACCTAATCTTTTGATAACAACTCACGACGACCGACGCCCATTGCCAGCCCAAACAATGCCATAGCGAAAACTTTATCACCACATGCACTTTATTTTCTTTGTGATTTATTAAGTATCGTAAGAACGTACGTAGTCTGTGTCAAAATTTTTGGGAAGATGGGTCAATAATTGGCGTTTCGGTGTATCGTTAAAATTGAGCTAATTGTTAAGAAACAATAGTCATTTACTTACTTGACACTTTTTTGTATTAAAATGATTACCCTTACGTGACTCTAAAATCGTATAGTAAAACCGCCCAAGTGTACTGAACTATCCTCTAAGGTGTTGTGTGCCGGGACTTTCCAATAATACAAGATCAGCAGAGGGTAGTTTCAGAAACTACTCACAGCGATTAACAATGACAGCTCGCCTCTCCAGTCAGCTCGTGACCACGGCCAGTGTAACCTGGTCGAAACGTCGGGCAATGTAAATAAAACTATTTCGTGTGTAAGACCCGTAAATAATTATATAATTATGAATACAAAGCGCGAAAGTCTAAAATGTACTATCCTCTAAGGTGTCATTAATTGGGTAAGTTAATTAACGAAGTTTTTTTACGTCTTGATATTTTTCTTTATTTCAGCTGCAATGTACAACTCTACTGAAGATCAGTAGAGTTGTACATTGCAGCTGAATGATACCTGACACCCAGCTTAATTAGTGGTTTATTGGTACCGTTTCACAACTCACATTTAAAATATTTAATGCTAAATACGTCCGTCACCTCTAAATACATAAATAAGAACAAAGCCCGAGCAGTACGCACACAAAACAATGAAGGCTCTTTCACGGACTATAAAGTCGTATTAATACCTCACTTATTTATTCCTTATAATGTTCTCGAGTTAACGACGCCTCGGGCATTCAGTTTTTTCTACCACGCACCATAAAATACGACATCTGGAAATATATTCCAGTCGTATTTATTTCTGAACTTAGCAACCCAGAACAATCCTTGTGCATGTTTTATATTGTGTTGATTACCTACAACTCATTCGCAATAAAATTGTCAAATTACTCGTATAGGTTCTTTCAAATACCATCAACTGTAACATTATTTTAATGTCCGATATATCTTCATAATTCGACCAAGTTATCTCTTTTTCCACGTTATCGATATTTTAGTTACGGTCGTGTGAGCCAATAAAGAATCGCAAACGTTACAAAGGGCTTTGGGAAGTCGCAATGGGACACAATTTGCCACACACCGTCACGCGAGCTTATCCGAGTCGGCCTCGTCGATTAGCATAAATCTCGCCAACTAACCGTCACAAATGAACAGTGGACGCGGGTCGCGGGCGACGGCTAAATAAACAGGACGCGAACGGCGCGACCATGCGTCCCGACCGCTCGTCGCGCGGCCGTACAGTCGCATGTCGCGGCGACGATGCGCGACGAATCGCGACCGTTGCCCGCCCGCATAAATCAGCATTATCTCGCGAGATAGCCGCGCGCCTGGACCCACCCCGCCATATCACACGGAGCATAGCCCCGTGTCGTTCGAAAAAATTAATGACACGGAAAAACGATTCGCTTATGAGGGATCTTTCACTGTAATTGAATTGCTCCGCAGAGATTGGCCGAATTGTCGGGTAATATAGAGCCGGCGCGTAGTGCTGAGTCAGGTGCTTTCACAGAATTCATTGATAGATTGTTTACAGCTTTGATGTAAACTTTATCGTATTTTTATCATGAGTTGTTACTTTTTGACGACTTCTAAATAAAATTTGTGAAATAGATTTGAATAAGAACATTGTTTAATTTATTTTTTCTGTAAACTGCAAAAAGCTGAAGGTGTGTTCTTTTACTGACATGAATACTTCATAGTATATCTAATGACCCGAGGCAGTTTTTAAGAATTTTTACACTTATGGCTTCTTTCACCACTTGCTGATAAATTCCCAGATCTTCAGGTTATCTGACAGATAGCTTATTTTTTTGGTTTCACAGGTATCTGATTGCCTTTAACTTTATATTTTATGTAGTTTATCACACAGATTTATCTGATAGATTAGTTTATCACTAAGATTACTATCTGTAATAATATCGGGAAGTGGTGAAAGAAGCCCTTAGGGCCTAATATAAAATATATAAGATATAGGCAATCAGATACCTGTGAAACAAAAAAAATAGGCTATCTGTCAGATAACCTGCAGATAGGGTATCTGGGACTTTATCAGCAAGGGGTGTAAGAGGCCCTTAGTGTTGTGTTGATTCTTCGAGATATTTAGATTTTTCACCCCGATACTTACATTATTTTGTTAACCTGAAAATCGGGAGGATCTTAAAAAATCCAAAAAGTGGAGACCTCAAAATAGAACCCCCTTAGTTTATCGCAATTATGGGCACCTTTGCGCCAGAATCGACACGGGGCGGGATTTTAGAATAGTTTAGTTTAAGTGTAGGTTAAGACAATATTTAATGATAAATAAAATTTACCTATGTTTATCGCAGATTATAGGGTTAAATAAGTGGCATATTAGCTGTACTATCATCGATTTACTATAGTAATGTCCAACCGTTGAAAAATCCAATCTGAAAAATATCCAATCTGAAAAACGTCCAACATGGCTTAATCCAAGGTAACCCTGTATTAGATAATCATGTTTGTAATCAGTTTTTAGACACTAGTCCAGAGTGTATATCTGTGAACCATGAAGTAAACAAGTAAGAACTGCCTAAGTACTCTATACAGTGAAAGCTTACAATTGTGCGATAAACTCGGCGATTAGATTTGCATACGAAATAAATAAACCGAGAGTAAATCGTAGTGTTGCTAACCGAGCACATTAGCTACGTTCACCCCCAGGAGATTATCATAACAGGCGTAATAGAATAATGTAAATATGTCAGTCTGTCTGTCGCATCCCTAGTAGTTGCGGGAGCTAAGCTCCGTTTTAAAACCTGTCTCTTTGTGCACAGCTCTTTTAAAGTATAATTCAACATGGATTTATGTTTCATCCGATGAGCAAATATTTTGATTTTTTCGCGAACATCTGATCCCCTTAGTTCGTATCTACATAAGTACTTACCTACAGTTTTATGTGTTCCTGTTTCTATACTCGTATAAACTTAACAAAATGATAGGTATTGATTTGCGCATTCTGCCATGTCTCTTGGTATTAGACGAATTTGGTTTTAATTTGTTTTATTTATAGAATCATGATATAGAGACGGCGCTTAGTTAGTTAACAGGTTGTTTATTTTATTAGATTATCTATATACCCTTTTTTTAGAATGTCAAATAAAATACAAATGTCGAATTAACTCAACATGTCACCTTACAATTAAAATATTTTCTCCAAAGCGTCACAACGAGGCAGTGTGTCTAAAATGCTGCCTTATTACTTGGATTGCCAGACTTATTCGCTGGCCGAGGTAATACCTATTTATATACTTACATATTTATTTAACACATTTTTAAAAACTTGTGATTCGAGTAACCGCCAGGAGAAAATTCGGATGTGATATTATATTCCTATAATTATCATCTTGTATCCATATTAAAGTTCGCTGTTATCAACAGTCAAATTATGTACCGGAAGACATTTCGCGGCAGAACCCGAGTCGGTGATCGTAAACGAGTGCGGACAGATTAAATTAACATGTTTTCATAATAGAATATTTCGTCGATTCAGACCGCGCATTGTGAAGATGTTCGCTGGCGCTCGCGTTGCCAACACTTTAATCGCCACTGCTCGTAGTTGGCACGCACCAGCCCCTTTGATTTACTTCTCACCACCCATCCTATCTGTAGTAAATCATGCTTGGATGATGTACAGTTATAAATAGTTTGTTATGAACGTGTGTAACTAACTACATCTTAGATCAAAGGAAAAATACTTTTAGTAGTTAAGTAAGTGTAAAATTCGGGTTTCAAAAGTGCTAGCGAAACTCTGAAAGCAGATAAACGATGTCACAAGTTAATATTGTTCACTTATCTATGTATTTTCTCTGATCTGCTTCCACTCATCTCTACAATTCAATGATTGAATTAAAAAAATTATTTGTCTGACTATTTATTAATAAGTTGTGAAAAATTCTACCAAGCTAAAAAGGTTATCTACTTTCGTAAGGGTCGCTGGCCTCAGCACCACGGAGCAGAAGCTAGCTGCATATGTGTAATTAAATATTAAGTTATTAATTCATTAATAAATTGAATTATTAATGTTTAATTATTTAGATAGCCCTCAGCTTTTTAATTCCCAAATTTTTTCCACATTTGGCAATCGATTTCGCACTGTGGCTGTAAACCCTCAATTTAGTCTTATCGTCATCAGCCTGCTTATTTATATACCTATGTGCCTGTTCGATTTTATTTAATAAAAATACTATTTACTCAGAATTTGGGTAATCATTAGTTTTCTAAATGACGTTTTCTTCGGAAAAACTTTGATCTTTGAGTCATATTAATAATAACAGTAAGAAATATATATTTGGCTGACATAGATCATCAATTTGAAAACTTCACAAATTTGCAGTTTTTATATTTGCTACTTGGTATTTTATTAAATAAAATAATCACGTAAATGATTAATAAATATGGATATTAGTTTCTTACTGTACGGTAGTTTTATTTGAAGGTGAACAGTAGCCAATAGAAACATCAATACGCCTCCTTGGCGAAAATATTAACATATTTTAACTAGTTTTTTGGCTCAGATTGTAGTAAGTACATCTGCCTTCTCTGATACACCACAAGGTACAATATTTGGAGCTGACTGAAGCCTGTGAGTAAATAAACCGTAAAACAATATACCTATTAGTACAATAGATTTCATTAGAACCGATTTGAGAATTATATTTAAAGATCTTTTACGGCAGTAAGGTTCAAGCGGAATTGTTCAGATTTTGCAACAATTCTCAGTTGTAATAATTATAAATGCCACAGTCAGTCATAGGTAGTTTATATTTTGATTCCAGTGTATCTAGATTTCGACAATTACATACAGGTGTAGGTTCATAGGTTCGCGACGATTTATCGAGCAATACATCGGTGCCCAGCGTATCGTAGATCCTCTAAGTTAATACATATATAAAATATACTTACCTTAGGTATATATCTTGATGAACCAAATGATAGCGCGCGCGGGTTAAAATACACCTAGCGCCATCTATTGACATTTCACATTATAGGGTGAGCGAGCTGGGGTGAAAGTTTGTATGGGAGTATCAGTTTTCTAACTATGGGAAAATACTAAATTATGATATTTTATAACGCGGATGAAATCGCGGACCATCGGCTGGTAGTATTAAGTAATATGTTCAACAACGGGCGCATCCAATGCTGAGTTTCCGCCAGTGGGCTGTGTCGCGATCACCGCGCTTACACGTGCACGAGGCCTGTTCGCCATTTGTCGCACTCGCACGATAATTGTTGATATACGGCCGCGATCCGACACCGTAATTGTCAACGCTTAATCTTCTAATTGGCTCGCATTTACCAATGCCAGCGTGTCGCCTCTACCCTGACCCGATAGTTCACGGGAAAAAATGAAACCAAATTTTCGTTACATCAGTAAAACATAATCGAAGGATGCGATATAAAAAGCGAGCGAACTCGAAAAGCAATTCGCAACGCCAATTTCAAGAACAGTAAAAAGTGCGATTCACAAGTGCAACTTGAAACGGCGTTTAAGAGCGAACCGAGGGCGGCGCCCACCGGGGGCGAGAAAACAATTTGGAATTTTATCGGCGGCGTGGGGGAGCGGGGCGGGGAGCGGGGCGGGGAGGGGGGGGGGGGAGGGGGGCGCGAGTTTCCTCTGATTTATGTTCGACATTAGGCGCGAGGTGGGCGAAACGCGCCAAATGCACACACACCGCGCTCGCCATTGCCACTCACTCGCCTTCTCACCTCCTCACCTCGCACACACACCCTCACCTCACTGTGAAGCTTGCAACTTTTCACATCGCCTTGGCTCTTTAAATCTTTAATCATAGCCACGTAATTGAAGAAATAGAAGTTACATAGCTCTATTTCGAACAAGATCTTAATATTGTTCGAACTTCTCCAAACTTTTCATCAACCATAGCATTATTGAAAAAGCTGGATCAATGTAACTCCTACACAACCTTATTAAAACTCCACCGACCGAAAGCCGCGGATATTCCAGTATCATTCCAATTCAAAAGCTAATTTCACTAAAACCTTAAATGAATCGAGTTGGCCGGAGCTCGCACATTATTTAACTTGTTCCAAGTTTAAATTGAAAACGCCACCAAACTCTTTGCGGAGTCGAAGTCAAATTTTGAACTTTGCTGCTGAATCGGAAATTTCTTTATAAATATCTTATTACGCTTAAATTCAGTTGGTGTCACGCTGCCGACACTAATTTTATTCCTGAAAGACGGCGTCAGGGCGGTATGAGGGCGCGGGGGAGGAGCGGCGGCAGTGAAAATGTATGCAAACGGGAAACGCGATATTTGACGGAGCTGGAAACGACAAAAGAATTAAGGAGGATGTGCCCGCCGCGGCGGGCGGCGGCGGCGGCGGCGGCGGCGGCGGCGGCGGGCGGCGCGCGGCGATGGTGACGCGGCGACACCGCCCGCCCGCGCCCGCTCGCTGCCGCGTGTCACGTTGCGAATTCACTTTGCTTTGTGTCTTATTAGGAGATTAGCTGTCACTCGAGCCGCGGTGAACCCTTTCATTTAAATAAGAAGCTTCTGCTTACTTAGAATACACTTATGTTATCAATTTAGATGGGTATACTTACATAGGTGGACGGATAATTAGAAACAGGGCAAGATTTTCATACAATCGAGGTCACTTTGAAGCCTTGGGTCTCCGTGAAGGATTGATCGGGGCATGATCTGATGACGGTCATAGAAAGAGTAGAAGGAGGACTTTTAGATCGCTATAGATCCAACTGATCAGATGACCCGTTTGGAAGCAGTATCGTCATGATTCCTTAACTTTTAGATTTTCATACATTTTGATGCCATTTTGCGGGTTTTTTTCTTCATGATTCTCGATTGTATGAAAATCGTCCCCTTTTTCTAATTATCCGTCCACCTATGTATATAAAGAATACAGTGGGTAATTCAATTTAAAGAAAGAAATAGATAAGTACTAAACACCTAATTACTTAAACCTGTTTGACGATCAACTATACGCAATTAAAAACTGTACTTACTCGTATTGATAAAATGAAAGTATAGGACAACAATAAAAACACTTCATCATGGCAACATCGTGTGGTGTTTTTAATTTTCCGCACATTAATAATTCAAACACACAACCCTATCTGTTGTTATCTAGGTTATGTGAAGAGAACACATGCAGCCTATTTGAATACACCGTGTAATAGATGTGTGATTCATGTAAATGTACCCTTAGCAAGTATCGCGGGCTAATCTCACCCCTGCCGCCCTGCCGCCCTGCCGCCCGCCCCGGCGGCAATATGCCACCGCCGCCGCCACTGCCGCCCGCCGCATGAGGGTGACGGGGTGCTTCAGAGAAAACGTGTAAACTAATTATGTACATTTTCGTAGCCACTTATTTACATAACCACGAACTGAGCCGCCGCTTTCACCGTGAATATTTCATTTGTAATCTTTACTTTGACGGTTTAATATGACAGCTGTTGGTTTGTTTGGAGGAAACTTTTAATTTCCGTCGTTTTCTTCGTGCCATCACCCTTTGTGTGCGCGCTAGGCCGACGCCCGACGCCTCCCGCGACTAATGATAGGTGATTATCGAACAACTTTTTTCGGATAAACGTCTGGTAAAGTTCTATGTAAGGTGTAATTTGGAAAAATTCGGCGAGACAGTCAGTTGTTGTCTTACAACGGAAGTGCTTATTATTTTGATGACTGTTTTGCTCTATTTGTACCAGCACACGTTTATTGTATCAATATGTAATGTATCAACAACCCTTTTAAAAAAGGGCAAAAGTAGTACCTAAAACGTCAAATGTAGATATTCCACTACTATAATTTATATACTAAATGCGAAAGTAAGGATGTTTGTGAGTTTGGATAAATGTTGCTCAATTATGCTATAACGGCTGTACCGATATTGATACGATTATACTTAGTACAGTGATGATGGCATAGATTGACGTATAGAATACTTTTTAAATAGTTTTAAGTAGACTAGGGCCAACACTAGCGCTAATACCTATTTAAGTGAACTTCTGAGTGCTCCGGACTGGGCTTGTTGAGAAGTGAACAGGAAGCCGATAAATAAAACTATTAGTACGTAATGAGCAAGTGGTTCGCCGTTTCGCGAGTATTTATACCGCGCCTTCGCGGGAACTAATTTATGGAAGTAAGTACGCGGAAAATGTTTATGTAGGTATTACTCGCGCCCTCCGCGCTCGCTGTTGACATCCGGCCCTCCCTATGTGCTCGCCCAGAATATAAGGAAATCATATGCAATGATTGCTTCAATTAGATTATGTGAAGGGGCATCCTGCCATTTTTAGTAATCATGCTCCTGACATCAAGCATAATTTATGACGTTCGCGGTGAACATAAATCAACTAGGTATATTAGGTATACCACATCTACAAGAAAATAAAACAGTTTGGCCTATCTGCATCAAAGTGACAAAACATAAAGTTCGGTTATTACATAAATATTTTTTCTTATGCAAATTATCAATAAACCTGTAAAAAACTAATAAAAGACCGCCTTTGCACACGGTTTTGTTTTTAATCTTGTTGTTAATTTTGGTAGGTAGTAGGTACAATAAAGCAAGTACCTATTAGATATAGGTATGTACATTCCAGACTTTTTTATCGTTAAAAAATAATCGAAGATTTATAGATCGTTTTTTTAGCCATTTGGCATTCACTGGGAGGGACTTATACTTACTGGGAGGAGAATAGCAAACATTTATATTTGAAGACCACCAACACGCGTAGTGAATGGCGGCGAGGGCCAGTGCTTTGATGCTTCGGCATCGCGAGGCAGGCGACGATTGATGCCGCGCCGGTGCAACTTACTCAATGCGAAATAGTCTTCAACACTCGCTTCTAGCACCATTGGACGACGCGGTTGTATTTTTATTATTCTATTATTTCTTCTTCTTTTGTGTTCTTTTGTGTCATTTTGACTAGAAATGTCACGAGTCATGACATAAACATGATGTGGGTAATCCTATTTATTCAAAATTAATTAACCATAATCAATATACAATCTACCTACTACAATCTATAATTAAAGATACCTACTTGTTACTTAAAATGAATTGATTCTAGTAATTGACGCTTTCGATCGCTATCATAGAAATACAAGATGTGTTTTTCCAAGTCCGGTCCGATTCCCCACTCAGGTGGTTTCTTAAAAATCTTTGAATGCAGATTTATTTAATATTGAAAATAAAGGAATGTTTTCTTTGGGTAAATATTTACTATACTTTCCCTCCAGGTTGCGTCTAAACTTTCCTTCCTGAATACCAGCAATTACTGTTGTTTTTATAACTCGTCTTTCTCTTATTTCTTTCCGATTTCTTTCTGTCCACGTTCCTGTCATATTAAGCTGTACAGATAGATTCAAGAAAATTACAATCATCGTTGTATTTTATGTAAAACACACTAATATTTGTAAAGGACTATTTTACATTAAAACTCAAATAATCACTAGTCCAACCTCATATGTATAAGTCAGTTAAGGTCGCGACATTATCAAGAGGCCTCCATCGCAGCGATTACAGCCTGGAGACGAGACCCCGCCCGCTCCCCGTTGACATGTCGCGTTTTAACAGTCAGTACGTGCACCCCACCTCCACCCCTCCACCTACCACCCCCCACCCCCCAACACCCCGCCCGCGCCCCCTGAGCTGACGACATTAGCAGCCGCAGACACAAGGCACGTCCTCGGACAGACGTTGACATAGGTAGCTAAAGTTAAGCAGTTATGAGACAGTCAGTACCAACAAGTTTGTGCATAGTTTGTCTCTATATAGAGTGGTGATGAAATCACTACGTAGGTATGTATCCAATTTATATTTACAAGATTGCGATGTTTCGTTTACTAATCCAATTTTCAATATTACTACTGACATCGGTTTCCTTTTTAATTTAAGTAGCATGGGTAATAATGAGTGGTAATGTAGCAAATTCCTTCGACCATTAAAAATGTGCAATAAAATCTTTGTGGGTATTTGATACTCCATTGTCTAAATAGTAATTTAATAAGTAGAGCCCGCCATTTTAGTAGCGACTAGCGATCAACGAATCAGGGCTATCAATCATTTTTTCCTACACGAAAAAAATAAAGGACAAAGTAGTTACAAACATAATTATTATAATGTGTACAATCCTTGTTAATTCGTAACGTTACTAATGAGTGAACCAAACAAATGAAGATCGA
Source organism: Metalampra italica (assembly GCA_949699065.1). Taxonomy (NCBI): domain Eukaryota; kingdom Metazoa; phylum Arthropoda; class Insecta; order Lepidoptera; family Oecophoridae; genus Metalampra; species Metalampra italica. Next base: position 4,864,407 of record OX452970.1, on the reverse strand, counting down.
TTGAAGACGACGAAGGGAGGAAATGTAGACAACAGTTTCGGCAATATTGTCGCCAAACTTCCCAATTTCGGCGTCGACTTGCGAAACTGCTCACCGCGTCCTGTGAACGAAGGCACACAGGTGTGACTGTGTTTGACTGTAGACTGTAACGTGGTGCCTGGAACGTATAAATATGTTGGACCGTTGTCGGCGTACGGCGAACGTGACTCCAAATTGGGAGCTTTGCGGGAATTAGCGTCGGATTTGCAAGGAATAATTCGTACAAATTCTGTACGAAACGGTACTTCTATCTACATTTGCTGGACTAGCTGATGTCCACGGATTCCCCGCGTTCTATTCTAATAAGTATGGTTAGTTAAGTATACCAATAAACCTGAATCTAGTACAAAAGTAGTTACCTGGAACGCGACAGGTAATATTTAAGTACTTAGTCAAATATTACCCGAAGCTAAAGAGTTAAGCCGTAGCTAAAGAGAATCGATAGGATTAATTTAACACTGTCTGAAAATAAAATAACATGTTTTCAGGGTTCAGTAAAAACGGAAACCTTTATGCGTAGCTATATTGCAAGTCCGTCTGTCTATCCGTCTGTCTGATTTAGCTGAAATTTGGAATATAAGTAGGACATGCAAAATTGCCGGCAAAATTGAAAAAGAAATATTGAAAACATTCCAGGAAATTTATAAAATAGACAATTGTCCATTATAATGAAGTATCCAGACGTCAATCTATCCCTGTAAATTTAGGGTACCTATCGTGGAGATATACCTAAATACGTATAATTTTTGCTTGCCTTTTTAACCGCATAAATACTATACCTACCTGTACACCGCGTTATTCACTATTGAAAAATTCTCAAACGACCAAAATAACCGAACAACAAAAGAAGTTCAGACATCGTTCGGTATGCAATGTGACACCATTAGCGCAGTAAACCGCTCAAACAATAGAAGCAAAACCACATCGGAGCGGAATTTCGCGCGGCGGCGGGCGACGCGGCGCGATACCGTCGGCGCGGATATGTCAACTGCTACGACTGCCACATTTTATACCTAGTTACCTACTTGCTAATAAATACCTATCACTATGGGCAAGAGTTGGGAAACATCCGCAGATTCAATTGATCAAAAATATAATATAGAGGTAAAATTCTATGGAACCGTAAAACGTCGATAGTCGGAGAAGGTGTAGCCTTCTCCGACTATCGACTAAATACAATGATTTAAAGGTCTGAACCGAACCGACTTGGTGTTTGGGTAAACATCAAATCACTTAGACAAACTGAGGAAGAGAGGAATAGAGCAGAAACCGAGCAGAATGAATCTGAGCGATGTTCCGGACCTAACGATTGTTTTTGACGCTTCTCATGAACCTACTCTTATTTTTTAATAGCCAGAAAATGATCCGTTAGCTAATTGCTCTAGATGTGTTGTTCCTGGTTCCCTCACACGATGACGTGTCCGCGTAGGAGTGTCAGCAGTCAGCCAGCAGTCGTCGCCGCCTAGAACTGGTGACACATTCCTCGCAGAATGCCACGCACTCGGATACCGTGCGATCCGCCTCCGTGCAATCCTACCATTTCATTACTCCTCGGTTGGTTGGTTGACACATACTTAAAAACAATATAAGAACGGTTTTTAGCAATGTTAACGACTATAGAATTAGATTTGTCAAAACATTTTCTCTATGTCTTTGCTTTTGTATGTAACAGTATGATTTCCTTCACAATCGCATTTTTCTATTGACTCTCCCGTCTGTTACTAAAGTAAATTTTTAGTAAGCGGTTAACTGAAATCTACACTATGTTATGGAACCATTTAAGTCATTCCACCACTAGTTTCATACTATTGAAGCTATTGAATTCATGTCCCGTTTTGAAAGTAAACATTCAATTACTGTAAAACCTATAAAGAACAAAAGGTGGAGTTTCCGCCGAGCGAGCCCGGCGAGCGCTCGGCGACCCCGCATAGGCAAATGCTACCTCGCTGTATCATTAGCTCAGTACGCTGCAATTAAAATTGCACGCTTAGGTAATATTTGTTCAAATTCATTATGTTGCCGCTAATAAACACTTATACACAACATCTGCTATTTAATAGCTGCCGCATTGCATTAAAGAAAGGTTTTATTTGTGACACACGCCGCCCGGGCCGCCCGCGCCGTCTACCAAACCTTATAATTTTGTGTTACGCGAATACGATCTCACGGTGAACCACTTTAGTTATTTGTTTAGGCCAACTGTATTTTCTGTGGCATGCTAAATCTATGTCAAATATTAATCGAATTTTTGACACATATTTTTGTTCTTAGTTTAGAAAAATACGACGAAATTAAAAGGCATTTACTTTATGATATCGATCAGTCAGTACAGCAGATTAACCCGTTTCACGTGTTTTAGGGTTTAAAAAGGAACGATTACGGTCCGACTTCGTGCGTCTGTCCGTGTGTCTGTCACAAACCAGCATTGTGAGATAAGTCTCAGCAACTACAAATGCTATTGACTAGGTATAGGAATTTGGAATAGTTTTATTTAAATAATGCTCACCCACCTCTCTTGCAAATTATAAAAGAATCAAAAATATTAGTTTTCGACTTTTGGCGGAAAATATTTTTTAAAATGCCATTCTCACAACACAACAATCACAGAACAATCTGCTGTCCCAAAAATTAACTTTATAGGAACTAAAAATAAAAATGGTATCTAGAGGCTATCGTCGGTCTTATTAATAAGGCGGTCGATGATTTTAGCTAATTAACTTTTTATATAACTTCTTCCAAGGTACGGAACCCTCGGTGCGCGAGTCCGACACGCTCTTTACCGTTTTTCATGTGCACCGGCAAGTAGTAGTGGCCGGCCCGTGACAGCACCACTGGCACCACACCGCGCAGTAGCGGTCATATCTGAGATCTCGCCGCGGCGGCGGCGTCTACGTGTGGGCCTGACAGAGATATTAATCAGTCGGCGGATTGACAAAATCGTGCGAGTGTCGAAAATTTGACGCGGCCTCGACCTCGAACCCGGACCTCCCAGGACGAGCGATATTTCACTCGATGCGCTGTGGCGCATCCACGCCGACGCCCAACCACGCCCATTTGCTCATTAGGTGCTTCTAACATACATCAATCTTACACACTTTCTTTCATACTGTACCTACCTACAAAATTCAGTCAGTTCTGTTCATTCCATCTGATATTTCCAGCGTGGCTTGACGATATAGTTCCCTAAAATCTATATCTTCCCTAAAATATAAACCAAAATAATTTTAATATTATTCTAAAAAAATTACACGAGAGACAAGTAAATTCTGGCGCCACCGTTGATATGGAAAGACAGGCTGATGATCATGATAATTAATTACTAAGCGAGAAAAAATGGATACATGGAACTGGAGTCTCCGTGGGTGAGGTATTCCTTGGTGTAGCAATCGGTAATATTCTCGTAGGTTGACAAGCGATCATTTTTCATCACGTCACTCACGCGTCAGCGCCACTGATACGCCCTTTTCCTTCATAATCGAGTCCCGAGGCGTTCTGAAATACCACAGTAACAAAATATTGTTACCTAATAAAGTCCAAATTCCTTTTGCAGCGTTGTAAATTTTTAACGAGAAATGTGCTGTTATTTTTTTTTTTGCAAATCAGAAATGTGAACCTTGTAGGTAACCTTGTCTACTATAAAGTTGCCACCACCTTGAACTGTATCGATGGTTTCTCATTGTCCATTTTTCTTTTTAATCTGTGGAGACCATGAAAATTATGTTATTCAGTTTCCTATGATTAGTAAATAGATCCCCAATTATATTAAGTAGGTATGAGCTTTATCACTATCAGTCCTCAGATATTTCGGTATCAATTTAATTAACTTAAATGACGCATGCGACATCCCGCAGCGTTGGCACCGTGATGTCACGGGAGTCGGTGTTTAGGGTTTCAAACACAGGCACGTTGCGGGGCAGGCGACGAGTCGTGACCGTGTCAAGCGTCAAAAGTCAAGTCACTTGACTCAAGTGGCGTCTTCACGGGACACCGTGCGTCACATCCGTCACGAGATGACACCCGTGAAGCGACAGCTATATACGACACCGAAATCTGAACATCTCACTTTGAAAGATTGATGACATAGACGAATTGAGAATAAATTGTAAACCAGATGAATTGGGAACCAGAAATACTGAGTACAATCCATATTTAAAGGTTAATATATTGTCCACTGTTGGGCAAAGACCTCCCCTGATTTCTTCTTTCAATAACCGGTCGATAGCCTCCTGTGACCATTCTTCCAATATGTAATTCATCTAAGGGTGTCGTTATTTGCGGTGCAGACAGGATCTACGGCCTTGCATAAAACGATAAAAATGATGAGGTATGTAACAAGAAGAGATGAGAACAAGAAGACTGTTGAAATAATGTTACAAGAACATATTATATGTTATTTATTATTGATTCCCGCTCAGGAACAAAATGTTGAATTCTCATAATGTTGAATTCAGAAACTCCTGGTAAACTAATAGCTGGTGAAGGATTCTCGCCTGGTTCTTGGCTTTTGACTTCTAAACGGAAGGGATAAAATTCCGTCAGTCTAATATCAGTTACTAGCACGTTCAGTTTCATGGGCATCTAATAATTTTCTATTTTTGAATAAAATTATCAAACTTTTCCACGAGTTACTTGTGTACATTTGAGATTCGCACGATATCAAAGATATAGAGTTGTTATACCTACCTATAGGGATTATTACAGACCTCGAGTGTGTGATGTACGATTGTGCGACATGTCATTTGTGCGAAGTATCGTTCTTGCGAAATACGATTATGCGATGTACGAGTGTAATTTATAGTTAGGTATAGGTAAGTAATTAGCGTAAGTAAGAAATTGTAATGAAATATTTGGATATGGACATTAAACGAGTACTGCGCTCATAAAGGACAGTCGCGTCATTTATCTACGTTTTAATTTAATGTTCCTAAACAGTTTCACAAGGAATTCTAGATTGAGTTAATTCTTTAATGAATTTTTAACGATATTTTAAGTCACATAGTACTTTACTTGCATGCATAATTTAGTCTATGTGGTAGGTATGTTTGAAAGTTAGCTGTTGAACTTTAAAATTAGCTGTAAGTGGGTCCATTATAGCGATATGAAATATTCATTGGCCACCGGCATGGATTGTTGTCACTGGCATTATACGGCAAAAATCACTTACGGTTCACTATTAACGATAATTCGCTGTAATAGAGGTTGGGAGCGCGGCAACTTGGGCCTGCTTGCCACATACCACTCGACATGAAACGTCATGTGCATGCCTATATACCTACAAGTCTCATTTACGGTGTAGATCCTTATTTTAGAAAAATAATTAATTATAATAATAAAAAATAATAGGGCTAAGTGCGAGTTGGGATCGTGCATGGGGGTTTAAGCAAAAAAAGTGTGGCCTGTGGTTCATATTTGTTGCATGGCTATAGAACATACGTGAGAGTATCGTTTTCAAAATTCAGCTATTAAAAATTTATAAATAAACGCCACTTTGCAGGTCTCTAAATTCATCGTACAGAAGAAAAAGCGGCATTTTATCTACTTACTCAATAAAATCTTACACGCCTGTCTCAGAAAAATATCGTGACCCCTTTTACCTCCTACGGGATACCCTCAAATTTTTAAATAATTTATAATTACAATAATTAGGTACGCAACTGTGAGAATTCTCTTTACGTTTCTGTGATAGGTCTCTGACGAAGGAGGCGCAGAAAGAGTTTTACCCTTTTGGTTACGGAAACCTAATAATTGTTATATAAAAAGTTTTTAACTTCGCACATGTGATATTATCAACAGTTTTCATAACTAACTAATTAAATCAATAAAATTCTAATAGGCCTAAAGAATTAAATATGGTATACCTACTTTTAAGACAATTATAAAATTATATTAATCAATATAGAACAAATTAATTTTTTGATTGGCCAAGTCGTAAAGCAGATACTTACATACGTACGAGTAAGTCAATATATCAAATTACAATTAGCCAATCGAGTAGGTATAGCTAGCGTCAAAAGTGCGCTAATGAGAGGCCACGCCGGAATCCGCAATCTCGCGCCATCTGTCGCTAATCAACGAATCCAGTTAATTAAATCGAGTTGGCAATATGGCGTCGGGTGTAATTGCTATTAATAAAGCGCTTTCCTGTATAATTAGAGGCCTCGTGCCCGGATTGGTTGCGCGACGGGCCCTAATCACGACGTGATAACATTGCACTAATGGTGTTCAGTCAGACTTCGACCGGGGCGCATGCCTAATCGGACTTTAAAACCTACTAACTGTTACAGATTTTCTATGAACCGAACTGTCTGTTAGTCATGGGTTGAGTGACATTACATGGCACCGGTAGTCCAAAAAAATTTTTTTTTGTTGTTCTAATTTTTTGGCCACACAGGTATTCGATAAATATCAATTTCGCGAACCCTCTAAACCACCATTCAAAGTGTCCAGTTACGTGTGATAAGATTTAGTTAATTAGGTAAATGCTAAAAATGACACTGAAAGCTAATTAAAAGAAATGAAACAAGGCCCTTTATTTTATCCTGTGGTTGAATTTAACGTTACTTTACCTAACAAGTGAGCTGTCCATGTTAAAATTATAAAGGAGGATGCATGGTCGACAAATTTCCAATAGTCCGTCAAACAGATTCATCAAACGAGATGCAGTCGCAGCGGCGGCGGGCAACAATGATTGACGAGTTCGCACCTCGCCTCTTGCCATCCTAATTAAGACGACATGCGTTCGCGCACTGCTGCAACTCTCCGCGCTCGTTTAACCGAAAATCCACTAATTTTATCAGTGTGTCATTACTGACTGTTTAATTGCACTATTGCGGGCTTAATTCTCACTTAAAACATCCCTTGCTTCTATAATACACAGTCAAATTCTTTGTTTGCTGCAACAACGTCTAGCCTACCTATTGTAATATGTATGTTTGGCCTTCATCTAATTATCATTGTATTTTTATTTATTTTATTTATTGAAATATACACAGAAAAACATAAATATACAGTATAATTATATACTTAAATATAATATTAATACATAAATATTTCAATGTACTGTGCTTGCGTATCATGAATATCCTACTTCCCACTATATTATAAACGCGAAAGTGTTTAAAAATGTTTGGATGTGGGTATGTTTCGTTGGGGGAGGCCTTTGTCCAGCAGTGGACGTCTACAGGCTGATATGATGATCATGATGTTTCGATTGTATATTCATTCACGAAAAAACTTCGGAGGAAATATGAAACTCTACAGTAATTACAGTAATATGAGATAGATACCTACATCAGAGTAACACAATTGTTTCCCGCGGAAAAACTTTTCTACGCGCGCGAAGCAGCGGGATACAGCTAGTACCATAAAATAGAAAGCACTTTAACAATGTCATAACAATAACGAGGCGCTGCTGTAAACGGGCACCTCTTATTTCTGTCTTCGGTATGTGCTCATTAAAGCGACTCATATGCGTGTCTCGATGTCCTTTTGGTCTCGCTCGGTTTTCCGCTAACTTTTGGGTGGTAGGATGATGGACGATGTCGGTGGCCATATATCATTGCGGTAATATATCGCGCGGTGCGCCGAGTGTCGCCATTAACGCATGCTCGCAATTGCCCGTGTGTTCCAGCGCTGCACTGCACTGCACCATCGCACCGTGAGCGCTATAAGAAGCGTCTCACAAATCGACGCGTGCGACCGCAGCTAAACGTGCATAAATCTTATTAATGGTATTCTTATTTTCATCCTCACTCGATCTTGTAAAATCGTTAGAACGAACATAACTAACATCGCCTTGCCTTTGTCGAGCAGAGCATGCAGGTTAAGTTAAATCTCCAGTTATTATTACGAGTATTGCTTGCGACGAGGCATAAAATTGCCTAGAGAAATCAAACCAATCAAATTCTTATTGTGAATTATGATAGGTGTGCGTGCACAGTGCACAATCTCTATAACGACCTGGGTGGTCGTCTATCGTTTCTTACGAATGTTGTTGTGGTAACGTAGCTGGCGGGTCAGAAGTCGCATACACGCCGTTGTTGTCAGGTTGCGCGAGGTCCGACGGCGAACTGTCAAACGCTCGCGCACTGCCTTGCCTCCGGCATTGTCGGCAAAAAGTGAGAGGCCGCTGCTAGAAGCCCGACTCAACTTACAGTTCAAGATTTGTTGTTTCCGTTCTCGCCGCCTCAATGACTACCATTTTATGTCGATTAGGAGATAGTGTTTCACGCGCCCGCTACCGGCTCCAGTTTTTGTATTACTCTTTTCTGCTCACACAACTAGTTTATTATCGTCGATCTGTTTTTGTGCGTTAGTTTTTATGATTGTCTATTTCAACTTAAAACTCAATGACTTGTTATATTCTCTTAATTAGGTATCAGCTTAAAAACGTTACGTTGTTGGTGCTTGAGATCCCCTTGTTTAAAATAAGAATAATAACAGGAAACCACACTCAGTGTAATAAGACCCATTATGTCGACCAACCACAAGCAATTTCACTACCAGTAAACAAAAACATACACCTTTACTAAAATGTCTACCCATTCATCTTTCTCCAGAAGGGAGACATTAAAGAATGTCTCCGTTAAGAAGGGGAAAGAGAGAAGCCGTTAAGGGCTATAGTAGTGTGAAGCGGTAGATTCCGGACCTCCACGTTTCCTTCCTAAACCCAAGAAGCTAGTGTACGATTATAAGCTTTATGGTTATTTACTATCAGTAGGTTTTATTACAATACTTTTTTATTATAAATATTTATTATTGCTGACAATGTCTTTACGGAGGGGAGAGTAAATATAAGCAGCTCGACCCTCATAAGTAGGAACGAGGCACTTATTGAGGGACGCGGTGTAGCCCGCGCCATTTTGTGAATTATGAACTGGATTTTTCGTTACATAAAATTACGTATTGTACGTAAGGTACTTATATAGAATTCAGTAGGTTTTGTATCGGACGATGATTTTTAAACGTCGAAGAGAATATTTGAGGGAAGTGTCAAGTATTTGGAAGGCTAAAATATCGATGGATTTACGATAATAATGTCTAATCTGAAAAAATGAATATACAGTTGGTAATCATAGTAGGCGTTGCGCTAGATCGCCGCTACGATTAATTCCACGCGTACGGAAACTGTTAGCCAGCACCAGCGAGCGTGCCTGCCATACACGTATAAGTAACACCTCCGAGCCTGTGTGCCATATTGCACTAATTACTTGCGATAATTTGCGATAACCTGAGCTCTAATGAGCAAAAGACGATTTGCGCCGGTCTCAGGCGGCGATAATAAGCGCACCTCAACCAAGTAATTGTCGAATAATTGCGTTAATGTGAAAATATACGCTTTAACATAACAATAGCACGAGGAAGTCGATACGTGCAAATAAAATATGTATTGGTTTCTTCAATAAGAGGTCAATGAATGGGCTTATTACACATTTTTGTTAGCGTTGTTTACTTAGAACGTAATCTGTGCAGAGATCTGTTATTTAAAAATACGACTCAAAAGTGTATACATATTATACACATTCAATTGCATCTGAATCTTAGAATTGTTCAGATATGAAGCAAAATTTAAAAGAGAAACATTAATGAAGATCAATGTTATTATATTATTATGTCCACCAACCCGCACTGGGCTATAGTCTACACTATAGCACGAACGCCCTCGTGGAGAAGGTAGGCCTGAGCCCCAGCAGTGAGGACATTAATAGGCTGTTGATGATGAATGTTATTATTGTTGTCAGGATAGTTTTACTATTATGTGCTATGTATCTAGTTATACTTACCTTGTATTCCGATTTTTATCTTCCATTATTGACTTAGGCTGCCAGGAAGGTCACTCTTCTTAATACGAGTCGTTCCATTATTTTTATCCTTGTCTGAACTTTTTGTGACTTTTGACCGGAAACAATGCTGAAGGTGTTTGTTGATTGTTTGTTGTTGTCGGCAGGCGCATGTTCCCCACTGTGCGGGTGTCGTTCGCGGGCTGCCGGCCGGAGGCGCGCTACGCGGTGCTGCTGGACGTGGTGCCGGTGGACGGCAAGCGCTACCGGTACGCGTACCACCGCTCCTCGTGGCTGGTGGCCGGCAAGGCGGACCCGCCCGCGCCCGCGCGCCTCTACCCCCACCCCGACTCGCCCTACTCCGGCGACCAGCTGCGCAAGCAGGTCGTCTCCTTCGAGAAGGTCAAGCTCACCAACAACGAAATGGACAAGAACGGACAGGTACACCCTTATGTTACCTATGCTATGAAAATATCCTTCCAAAGTATCCCCAAAACCATTAGGAGCATACAAATAAATGCCTGTTTTCTGACCAGTTGGTGCTGAACTCTATGCACAAATACCAACCACGCATTCACCTGGTGCTACGGCGAGAAGGTGCTGTCAACGCCCCCATCACCGACCTCGAGCAGGAGGAATTCAAAACCTTCATATTTCCTGAATGTGTCTTCACTGCAGTCACAGCGTATCAGAATCAACTGGTGAGTACTCTCTGATATTTGACACTCCTCTTCACCGTTGATATGCTCATAAATAAGACGTTCCAAGTGGTTTATTTGGCATGGATGTTATTCTTGTTCCTATCATTTGATTTCTAAAATAGATCAGAAGAGCAAACGTTTGAAATTGCACCGCGATGTCGGTTGACTATCGACGAGACTATTTCTATCACACTAATTGCATCGCGCTGAAAGGTATGTCCAGCCAGTCCGAACAAAGGGAGGTGGCACATAATTTTTGTGTATGAGACGGCCACACGCGGGCGACGCGACGTTGCTGACGGACGGACAGCGCGGCTGACGCGAGCCCGACGGTGACGATTAAAGTTTTCACCCGAGCTAAATATACGCCCTGTCGATGCCGGACTCGATCGTGTCCATCCAGCTCTCGCAACTCAATGCTTAGGTATGCATTTCCATAATTTGCTCATCAACCACATTGCCCTGAAAGCAACAAGGCAACAATCCCTAAATTGAGAGACATCTGTCTGTAACAAAAACATGAGAATTTTGATCGTTTATAGAAAACCTGTGAGTATAGTACCTATTAAATAATAATTCACATTATTATTTCATGAACTTGATAATATTTCAGTAGATGTTTCGTACGTCGCTGTCGGTTATTTTCTAAGACATGGAACTGTGCCGACAGGACATTACAGTACCTACCTTTCACGTTTCCGTCTGCCTGCGGGACGGTATACGCTCTCCGCTCAGCCCCACGCTCCGCTTGACGCTCCGCTCCACGCTCCGCCCGCTCCGTGAGCTCGGAGCGCGCTCCCGCCCGCCGCGCATGTGTCGCCACGCGCAATTAATTCTCTGTCACAAGAGCGTTTGGGCGTCTCAGAGTTTCTCGTTTTGTCTCGTCCCGCGTAGTAAAATAATTAGGACGTTTTGAGGTTCATAAAGGAAGCGTTACTTTATATCGACAACGCGGTACATAAATCTTCATTCGTTCGTTAATTAGCTGTTTCGGGCGAGTTTAGTGCCTTTCTCTGTTTTGTTAAATATTGTCCGCTGTCCGTACCTTAACTAACTCTATTACTGGCATTAGTGAAACCACGAAATAGGTATCTACTTAAGTATTATCATTTTATAATCTGTAGTTGTAATATACTTACTATACGTAATCTGTAGAGCCGTTAGCTCGATAGTTGCTATAACTATTTAAAAGTTTATAAACTTAAATTACTAGTAGGTAAACCACTTTGTAATCAATTTGCATTAACTACTGGCAAATTGATTAGATAAACATCGCCGTCGTATTAACCTGGAGGCTAAAAACTTTAATATAGGTATAGAGGTTGGTAGATGTTAATGATCCTATAGACATACATTAGGTATGAACTATCGATAGCTCTAGCTGTACGCTCCACCTCCGCAGTCGGCTCTGAACGGCTCCCCAGGGCCGACGATTATTGATTTCCATTGATTCTAACGCGTTTCCTAGATTTACTGCCAACACCTAGTAACATATAACATAGACATCGATATTACATTGTCGTTACGCCTACTATAACAGAACACAATAGAAATAATGTAAAGTTTGTTTGTTTATTCATGACTCAGGCTTGGGTTTTTTAAAATGACTTTAGAATTTTAAATACGTAACTATAGTTTACAAAGTAAAGAGCGTGGTATCAAAGACTTCGATCGCAACAGTCCGGGCGGCGCGGACGCAACTCTCTGGTCCGATTTGGCTGACGTCACATCTCTGACAGCTAAAACATTTTGTCGAACAGCGGAGATAGTGTCACTGATAACCAAACCCTTACAACAATGAGAATACACTTAGCATGTTTGCACCTGCGCGCCAACCACAAGATCGATACAACTTATTCCCTCCCGCATATCTTGCGGCGCATAACTTTTTATAAAAAATATATATCCTATTTTATTTAAACACGTTGTCGTTATGCTTATAAAAAAACGGTAAGAAACTTAAAAATATATCAAACTAAAACGGAATATCAAATATATAACTTACAACCGCTAGGTTTACGTTATTGAAAAAAGTGTCACCACATTTTACACCTACCTACGTGCGCGTCGTTTTATAAATGGATTCAAAATGAAACATCATTATTGGTGCTTTATCATACTGGACCGCTGATATAAGACGAGATAAAACGTGGTACAAAAAATGTGAATTGTGTTTTTTGTGCGTGTATCGCGGTGTGAGACTGAGCGTCGTCGTCGCCTGCGCGCGCGCCGCGGGGCGGTTTCCCGGGAAAACGCCGTACGACCGCTCCGATGCGACCTGCTTCAATATTTAACATTTTTACACCCACAACAGCATTGTCGTGTTGCTCGTTTTGTGTGGAATCTATTGTCTGGAATTTGGAACGCAGCGAGGTGACAATGTTTGTTAGCGCTTAAGTTTATGCATCTTCAACGTTCATACAATGCATTTTTTTCTATTGCCGATGACTTGTGAATTTGTTATGATTGATTGCTCCTTTGAGTACCTATTCCTAGAGAAAAACTCGTGGATAGCAAACTGCCGGGATGCTCCGAGTGTTTATAGTAAACATGTTTATTTTAATCCTTTTAATATAACTACTATTGGACATTATTACAGTAAATCTATTATGCTATTCTACATACGACTAGGTGTGTATAAAATGTAATTGTCTATGATGTGTTGCTTATTGATTCCATATTTTACGATATTCACGACATAGGTAATATTATTAGGCCAAGTATTCCAATAAATATAATTTAATATTTGACAACGCACCACACGCGTCAGTTAAAAACGATTAGTAGGTACGTCGTGTTACTATTGTGCAAGTCACAACACTATATACGATGCTACCATTAGGTACGTGCATTGAAGAGATAATCACAGAAATAACTGCGTCTGCGCAGCGACATGTACTATGCACAAAGACGTTCAATAGCCGCTTAATTGAAATTTACTTCTCATTTCTCAGTATCAACAATCAATAATCCAAAATCTCCGAAGCTATTCTCACATTGAGCGTCCACAAACGAGTTCTACTCGAGTATAATCGAACAATATAATGAAGGGGTAAAGGCAAACACAATTTCAATAACAAAGGGAGCCATGACAAATAAACATATTTCACGGGCCAAAATGGCTGCGGTCAGGTGTCACGAGTGTCCCTCCCGCGCACCTCTCCTCACAACAGCTCTTCTTTTTCTCCTTTGGTAATCGATTCATTCTTCTTTTCAATACATTCCTTTTGTATTTACATTTTTCTCTTATTTATCTGATTTGTTATTTCATTTGTTTGTGGAGTTAATTATTGGGAAATGATAGATTTTTGTTTTAAGTTATTTTTTTAAATATAACAGTCCCTTTCCTCCTTCCTCTTTAACTAAAATAAACAAATATTAACCGTGACGAGTGCAATCTTTTAGGGGTTTGTACGTTTTATGCCAGATTAGCAAAATGTCAAATAATTATACTTAGGTTCAAAATGTAAAGCAGGCCTGAAGTTTAGGAAGGTATTTAAAAATATTTTGATACCTTTTTGCTCATTGATTATCATAAAAGCATTTAAATTAACTTTATAAAAACATCGATCGGTGTCACTGGGTCCACTCATTTTTTAACGAATAATACGGCCCGATAACACGAAACCAACATAAGTCAAAAATACAAGAAGTCAACGTACCTACCTACTTGGTAAAGAGTGGATTTAAAATAATTTAAAATGAAATTATTTATTGGGCCTGTATCTCATTCTCTCCTACTGTATTTTATGGTGAACGTTGTAGCACGGTCCCGCTCGCTCTCGCCATCGATCACGAGAGGTGTGACGTCACGCAGAGCCGCCGTCGTGTGCGGCCCAACTGAATTTATTGCGACTGCGCACCCAACCACCAAGAAAAACCAAACATTTTTAGAGTTGAAATTTTTAATTAATTTTTTAACCACCGTTTAACCTTAATTTGTTGACTAAACTCCTCAAATACTTACATACTTACTTAATTTTTATATCCTCATCTAACAGACTGATACACCGGGGCCGTAGCTGTAGTAGGAAGTAGCGAAAAATCTGCGAAATCCAAGGTTGTCCCACCCCGTGGTCCCACCATTAACTTTGTATCAATTTTTATCTTCAGCGTCGTGCAGCTTGCGTCACGTATTGCAGTAAACAAGCAAAATGCGGCTCTCCACCCCGCCCGCCAACTCTTCCTTCTCCCAGAACTTTTGTCGTCGCTGATGTCGGCGCCGACACACGTCACCGGCAGTAATGTCGGCGCCGACATCGGTATCAGTGACGACATGACATATTGTGTTAAAGCGTGTAGTAGTAAATGCTCAGATTAAATCTGAGAGTAAATGTATGAGATCCCCACAGACCTAAAAATTTTTCGCTACGCACGCAGATCCCACTTCCACCGATTCGGTATCGGGTGCGCCCCGCCCGTGCCGGTTCCTGGCTGTGTCGGCTGCTTGTACAGTCGCCCAAAAGGTGGTGTACCAATTGATGATACTACATACTTTTTGGTTTAATTTTGCTCAGTGACAAACAAAATGACATTAAAAACAAGATGTTTATAAAATAAATTTCTATTGATGGATGTCAAACATCCCAAGATATTTATATGAAATCTGATTATATAAACAGTTGATTTAGAAATGTGGCAAATTGCCTACTCTTTGATCTTTCGTGTATATAGTCGCAACTACGGACACGAGTGTAAGGTAGACGTCATACTTACAGTCGGTCCTGTGAGAGATCTGCTCTCCAGGCTCAATCGGGACTCTACCAATCCTTTGACCAGCCTTTGACGTAGGTAACCAATTCACATAATTAGCAACCTACCGAAGTGAATCTTGAATTAGAAACCTGGCAAATTGATTGTGTAGAAGAAATTTGATATGTGGATGTGTAGAATGCTTATAAGGGTGGTGACAACGATAGCCGAGGATCTTTACAACCTTCACATGATATCGTTTATCGTGTCGAGTGGCAGTATCAAAGACAGCCTGCGCTTGATCGAAATGCTGGACGAAAATGAAGGATTGTAATTTATGTCAAAAAATTTACAGCATTTTACTAAAGTAATAACGTTTAACAATAGTTAATAAATTAAATAACATATTTCATCGAGTATGTTTCTCATTTTACCAGAGGTCGTTGGTGCGATTCCCACCCGGGCTAACATTTGTGTGATAAGCATATCTGTTGGTTTCGGATTCTGTATGATTTTATCATAGAGTTGGCTACCTTTACTTTGTATGTATTTGTTGAAATGTATATTTATTGTATGTATCATAACAGATAATGAGTCCACAAACTTCAAAACAAAAACAGTTAACCCACAAACTTCGACTTAATTTGGGACTAAACAGCCGTGTGTGAATTTATCCAAAATCATTACTATTACCTATCTATTAAAACGATCAAGATCATGATTTTATGATTATCATATTTTTGTAATTAACTCATTAGAAAAAGATGCGTTCATGTTCACGACGACGCGACGTTGGGACCGTGCAACATATTTTGCGAAATTATGCAGTAAACTTCTGGCGAAATCATCACACATCGGACCGGTTGTCTGGCCGATGCCACATGCAGCGCCCATTATTTTGGGACACTCGCGAATTATTGTCAATAAAGCATCGGTTTTCTGGAAAGCATCGTGTTTATATTGCTCGCAGCTGTAGGTGGGTTTACTGAGAGTCAGCGAGCCTCTTGCTAACAAACAAGTGACGCTTTCCCAAATACAATAAACAGTTCTATACTGAAGTTGTTTAGATTTTCAAAAGACGCATGTAAGAGAAACTTGAGAGACGAAAGAATTCAGTGTGATTTTTTAAATGTTATTCTCCGAAACCCTATTAGGAATTCAGTTATTTCTTTGCCAAACTCTTACTCATACGAAAGTACATCTATACCTATAGGTACACGCAAAAACTGTATTAGTGTGTTTGTGTGTGTACACAGCCGACGCGTCGTCGTCGCTCGCCGCTGCACTGTGTCACTTGCGTCAATCACTGAGATATGCAGGGGAAGGAGGGCGCGGTGCTAACGTGACATTTATTTATTCCTCAGAATGTTTCTGTCGTGTCGCCTTGTCTCTCCTCGTGTATTTACGCTACACCCAGCGGTGGGCTAAGTCATCTGCCTTTTATTTAATCATCAGTCAGTTGGTATCTAATTTAACATAGGTTAACACATCAGACTGAGCTTCATTTCTTAGATTGAGGTAATGTTTTTATTTGTATAGGTATTAGTTCGAGGCATGTAGATAGTTGGAACTGGAAGTTACAACGTATACTTACAAGTTCTATACCTTTACTGTCTACTCCTTTACGTACAGAACATCTGTAGAATATTTATACGGCGAAATCTTCACGAATTCTATGTCGGTCGGTACTTCCATAAGCAATACATCACCACTCCAATAATTAGAGCGTCGTTTGCAGCAGCGGCGCTGCCGGCGGCGGCGCGGGCGGCGGCGCGACGCTCATCTCCTTGACGCCTTTTTGTGAGATTTTTTGTTTCCCGCCCGGGAATAATGTCATTATGGCGCCTTTAATGTTGTCAGAGAGCAGAGCGCCCGCCGCCGCCCAAGGCGAACGTTTGTTGATACTTAAATTAGGTTGTTTTGACACGCCTCGTTCTAATGTTTGTACTAAATCTAATAAACGTCTGTAGCGAGAAAATGCCCCATTCATTATTCTGTACTCTTTGTGATATATTATTGAACATCTCCAGATTGTCTACAAAGATACAACTTCGGTAGCAGTAGCGTAACGAACTGAGTTCAATATCGTTTACGAGAATGGAATGCGTAAAACAAACAGTATTGAAACAATTGATACTGGGGCGGCCCGACAACGCGAGGCATACATTATGTATAATGCGTCAATATTGTCAGCTACTACTCGCATTGTAGGCGCACTCATTACGTGAGGCGCAGGCGCGACGTGCGAGCGCGGCCATTGTAGTCAATGGCGCTCGCCAGGTGGTGGGTGTGCAAGTGTAAGTAGCTGCTGCGATATGCCGTGACCCTCGACCCGCGCCCCCTCGCGCCCCGGCCTCGGACGCGTCGCGCGCCGGCTCCTCACCACTCCTACAGCCATCCCCGTCACCATGTGTTAGCACACACTCGTTGTGTCGCTCACACATATCTAGTTATTCATATTTTCGAACTGACAATGCACTCATTCATTTCCAATCGCTCACAGTGACACCACTTCGAAATTTACATATTTATAGAAACTATGTTAGATGAGCCAAGAGTGGCAACAAGTACAACACGATTCTTTGTACAGCTTCCTTGTAACTATTTTAGAATTCATTAGTCTGGGAGTGACACGCTGCTTGTGAAATTACTCACCGCGAAACCGAAGACTTGTCACAGAGTGGTCAATATTTTGTACTGTTTATATTCCTCTTTGATCCATTGTCCCAGGCCGGGAAATTTATCAAGACATTCGGTAGATATACGCGCTTCAGATCAAACAAATGCATAAATATCTGAAACAGAAATTAAGAAGTTAATCGTCGCTGCACAGGAATGTCACAAAATAAATTGACTACTCTACGACGAGCAGTCTAGTCATGTCATCCTCTTATCCTCCACCACATCTTTGCCTTTAAAATACGGTTGTGACAGGTATTAACTATTCCACCTTCGCTGAGAAGTATTTCAATGTATTTTCAAATAGAATAAAGATATTAGAATATTTAGTAACTGGGTTCATTGTCTTATATTGTGAACTCGCTAAGTGTGAACTTGTTAAAATAACGTGCAATTAACTACAGCGTAGGTGTGGCCTGGTGGCAGGTAGAGTAGAGCAAATAGGTGTAGTGCCGGTTCACTCGCCAGGTAATTACCGCGTCGACTGTACCTGCTGAAAGACTGACTGACAAGTCACGAACTATTCCTGATGACTTGTTTATTGCGAAACATTAAAAAACTACATATTTTCACACCTCTCCGTCATAAAACTGCCAAGATTATGGTAAAATTAATACCAATATTGGATTAATCTGGCGGGTCATTAAGCGAGCAGGCGCTATTTAATGGTGACTGGTTTCCGTGGAAGGTTTTGTCATAAATATTAGTCACAAATTGTGTGGAGCCGCAGCGGGGCTACTCAGCAAGGGGGCGATTTCTCAACGGAGCTGCCTCCGCTCTGCCAAACACATTTTTTAACACCTCTCAGCCCGCACCTAAATCAAATATTTGCTTTATGAGTACATCGACTCAATTTCTTGCCTCTTAGACATAAATATTTTAGATACATGTACACAAACAGAAATATGGCGAATGTACCCCAATTATTTAATGTAAGGTAGGTAGGTGCAAGTATCGTACCTAGGACCACCTTTTAAGCTTCCATTTGCCGTTTCCTTTCGCGCGCACAGACCCCACTGATCAATCATGAGAGCGAACTGGCGCCACAGTGCTTTTGCGCCGCCATTTTCGCTTTAGAGTCAATTTAGAGGTTTATTCCGAGTACCTACCTATTCTTGCAAGGATTTCGCTACTGGATTGCGAAATACTATATAATACCTACATGGTAATAATAAACCATGTGATATTAATAAAATCCTGAAATTCGTGCTTTTTTTTCGTTTTAGCTATTTTCTGCCGATTTTAACCCATCAGGGACATAGCGTGAAGATATGTATGTGTGTAATTACGTAATGCAAAGTAAAATCAAAATTATTCACAGCAGAAGTGTATCGATAATGGATATAGCTCGCTCCTGCGTCGTCGTAATATCTCAGAAGGCAACTAAAATGATAAATATACGTGGAATGTCGTCAATAAGTTAACCTTATTAGAGCTGGTGCGCAGCTCGCCGCGGGTGGGTTATACCCGCCTCGCTTCGAGGTGCACACCGCAGTGTTCACACTGGGACACCGACGTTGTTACACTGATCCTACGTAAGAGAATTCGTTGGACAACAACATGATCTCGCTCAGTATGGACAACCACTTACGATAATCATTCAACCATATCTGAATACTTTAACGTGTTTAATTGATAGCAAACATACTACCGTTAATTGATTTACCCATGCGGTGTGGCCTAAGGCCCTTTTCACACATGTGCGTGTACAGGATGGAATTTAATAGCTATGATTGGAGGGAAAATATCTAAAATATTGACGATAACAAAATTCACTGAAAATAAACTTTCCTTTATTTTTTTCATAAATAAATAGAACTGCAGACTTTTAAGAACCCACCAGTTTGAGCCGGGAATCGAACCGGACAAATGACACGCAGCGAGCTGAAATGTTGAGGAAAGACGCGTACCTGCGGCGCATCCAACGACAAATACTCAAAATTATAAAAAGTTAAAATCCAAGGGGAGTGGGGGCCAAAAACCAAAAATACGACATAATACGACATTTCGGGCTGTATTTACCTAACGGTAGCACCTATCTATACATTTGAAATTTTCACACAATACGCGCCCACATACCGTTCATAACAACAAATACTGAAAATATCAAAAAGTCAAAACCCAAAAAAGATACAGCCAAAAACTTGAAGAAATGTCAAATCTAAACAACATTTTTAACTCAAGAACGGCTCGACGGATTTTGATGAAACTCGGTACAGTGATAGCTTATATCCTGGGATAACATATAGGCTACTTTTCACCGCGGTAAACTTTTCCCGCGGGAAAAATATTTAATTTTGATAAAACTTTGTACAGTGATAGCATATTTTAGTGCGGCTGACGGAACGGAAACCTCCATGGGCGAGTCCGACTCGCACTTGCCGGATTTTTTTTATGATAGGGTCAATTAAAGAATCAGTTGACATATTATTTTAAAGGAGTATGTTCGCCTCAGGAATCTTGGAATGTAGTATCGTCGGACGGCTTCCATTCAGTAAAATTTGCTATCATCAATATTTAGAGTACGTACTTTCCCTCAAATCACGTCTTTTAAATTTCATCCTGTATATTTGCAGATTTCAGAGCTTTAAGGATATGGGAACTTGCACACGATTATAATGTCGTGTGTCTCTTATTGAAAGTTTCCATAGTATTTAATATAAATTAGGTATGTGAAAAAGTTCAAGTATTATTTGTTATCTTAGAAAATAATATGCACGCTGTCACCCTTGTTTCAGATCACGAAACTGAAAATCGACAGTAATCCATTCGCCAAGGGATTCCGTGACTCTTCACGTCTCACTGAATTCGAAAGGTAACCAACTTTCATATGTGTATCTAAGATATTCTAAATCGTTGAGTCGTGACGGTATAAAAGTTCGCAAAAAAATAATATTAGGTACATATCAGTGAAATGAAATATCAAAGAAAGCGTAAATTTACGAGTAATTTTAGGTACACTTTTACCACAGGCAATGTATCATTTATCATTTTTAAGCATTTATTAGAAATAATATTTGCAATTACATATCTTTATTATTTACTATTAGGTTAGGGTATAGCATAATATTAACAGCTCTTTCTCTAATCGCGCATTAGAAACGGTCTCACTAACAAATACGAGTGACGATCGGACATTGACTGATGCCCTGTAATCTCAATTAAGTCTCCATCTTTATTACTTCTTTGCCATTCAAATTAAATTAATTATTAGCACAGTTCTAACTAACGTTCTATCCGTGTAATTTTTAATTCTAAGATTTCTCTCAGAACATTTACTGGCACGACTTAGGTATATGGTATATCATCGTTGCTTTCATGATTTCATTATCATTTAAATTATTTAGTACCACCATTTATTGAACACAAACCATACAAATGTTTTATTTTGAATTTGTTTCTTTGTCGAGATTCTATATCACGGGTGAGCACGAAAGAACATCAGTCTTCCCCGATGACGTGCGCTTCAGCGCGGCCAATCATAGGTAGATACTTCATGCAATCATTTACGCTTCAGGTTTCTATGAGGTCGATACAACAAAATGTCTCACGAATGGTGTTTGTATCATTCCAGGGAGACAATGGAATCGATGCTCGCGGAGCAGCACTACTTGCGCTCGCCGCTGCGGCCCTTCGACATGGACCAGCACAACAACAACCTCACGCTGGAGGAGAAGGCGATCCTGGCGGCGCGCTCTCAGCTGTTCCTGCGCGCGGCGTACCCCCTGTACGGCGTGCCCGCGGCCGCGCTGTGGGGGCAGTGGGCGTGCCTGGCGCCCCAGCTGCTGGCGCAGCAGCACCTCGCGGCGTCGGGCTCAGGACTGCAGCTCCCGCGGCCGGTGTACCCGGGCGGCGCGCCCGCGGGCAGCCCGCTCGCCCACCACCGCTTCTCGCCGTACCCGCCGCGCCGCGCCTCGCCCGGCTCCTCGCCGGACTCGCTGCGCGACGCCAGCCCGCACCCGGTGCCGCTGCCGCCGCACCCCCCTCACACTCCGCACCCGCCCCACAGCCCCACTTAGTGATAAAGCAGCGAATAAAAACCTCCCTTAGATCTCAAGCGATATAAAAATCTCTAAATGGGATATTTTGCAAAGAGAACACAATAAAAGAGAAGTGCGTCGGCGTGGTCTGCTGATTGTCGCGGTAGAGCGAATGCGGTGTAGGTGACTTTTATAACAGGAATATTTTATGTTCTCTGCAGTGAAACGGAAAATTATAGACTATACTACTGTGTTGTATGCAGACTGAAAAGACAAGTGATTACGAGTATTACTTATATGAATGGTCGCCCAGCTAATAGTTGGCTATAATGTTGTTTTAGACAGATGTATAGCAACAGAACACCTACTTAAATATTAATTTGTAAAATAATATAAATAATTACCTACCTATATAATTTAAAATTGTAATTATACTGTTATGTTCCTAATAGTTTCGTCGTGTAGTAATGGT
The DNA here is from genome assembly GCA_949699065.1 of Metalampra italica. Lineage (NCBI taxonomy): Eukaryota > Metazoa > Arthropoda > Insecta > Lepidoptera > Oecophoridae > Metalampra > Metalampra italica. The sequence goes on along the minus strand of OX452970.1, from coordinate 4,842,065 downwards.
TTACGCAAAATTCATGTTATAGTTCTAGTGAAGTAGAATAAATAATAAAATTATGTATTGGATGCAAAACATGGCTACCCTCATTTCCTCATTTATTAGTTATACAATTTGTATAGGTTGTCCTTTTAATCGCACCCGATTACAACTTTTTGATTAGGTAAATTGTGCAATACACCATAAAAATGTTTTATTAGGGCTTAAATTAAGGATAGATGTACCTATTAATTATATTGTAGAAACTATAATAATTGCACAGCTATTCCCGGATTTGTTTCAATTGGACATAGAGAAGTACCTATCTACATATAACTTTGTAGTTAAATAATAGTTATTAAATAATATATTGCTAAAAAATACAAAATTAAATGTTTGTTAACATAGTGTTTTGTTTTATTTGATATTCTTTGATTTTCTCAACAGGGAATTATGGAGTGGAGTTTCTATGGCATCTATATTCATATTTATACATTACCCCTAATTGTTGCCCGCGTGAATTAAGTAGGTATATATTTTTGTTTCCACGGAAACAGTTATTCCTATGGTAAATTCAGCCTATGTTCATCCTTGTGATACATGCACAGTTTTGCATTCATATAGCCATATGAATGCAAAACATGGAGATCATAAAGCGCAAGCGTAACAAACTTATTTTCGGATGTATAATTATTAAGTTAGGAATTAGGATCGACCTAGACCTACATATAGAACCAAAACTTCATTTTTACTTGCATAAAAAGGAATTACATAACCGATAACGTAAATGAATATTCATAGCATATTAAGTTAGCACCAAGCTTTCCTAATTAGAATTTTATATTTTAAATGTAAAGGTAAGTACCCTTCTCGCTGCTACATCACATTGGACATGTGGAAAGCACCTAAAAAAGCAAATAAAATAACAAATAAAAAAAGAAAGCGAGTGACCAATTTTAAGATGTAAATCTTATGCAGGCAACTTACCTACACTACAAGTAACCTTTAACGCGCTGTCCGTCGCTGCTATCCAATTCAATAGAATATTGATCGACCCATCATACACATCTTTAGCAATGGTACCAACAATATAATAACTAGGTAGGTACTCAATTAATGGGGAAGGTATATGTCCAGCAGTGGACCCTAAAAGGCTGAAAAAATAATGAGGTCCTAAATGGAAAATCCATCTTAATACTTGCTTTACAGACACAGAAATTGAGAATTGGCTTGTTTGTAATGTTTTCAAATAAATACATTAGTCGGTAGAAATACAAAACATGTACTTACATAGTAATCTTATTTGATTTCAGACAAAGTACTGCATAATATGAGAAAGTCAGAAATGGCTCAAAAAATTTTTTTTCATTATATATAATATTTTTTTCCTACCTCATAAGAGTTGGTTGATATGGGGGTACAGTGTCGTGGTCTAGCAAGACCATGAAAACCGGTCTCTACATCATGTGTCCAGTAGCGGATAGATGGCGCTACAGGTGCTTATACAGCAAATGATTGCGAGCTTTCAAAGCTTTACAGAAAGCACGAAAAGCGAGGAAGAGGACTTTTTCCACTATATTTTTGTGCTTGTTCAGAATGTTTATTTGTTTTAATTGTAATAGTCCTTGAATGTGCAATGTGCAACTTAGACGAGTACTTTTAATTGGAAAACTATATCTAGAGAGTCAATAGAGTTCTACTGCATACAGCACGTAAATATTTTATACTAAGTAACCCACTTATGCTTTTGTTTTACCTCTTAATTTACTTTGTTCCTATCTTCAATTGATTTATATTACGCAGACAAGTGTGACAGATTGCGAAATTGCAACAAATTAGAGCGACACGGCTGGCGATTATGCAAAGCGGCTATAAAGTTATCTTTAGGAAAACAACGGCGGCACCCCACGCCAACTATTCAATTAAAATGAAACAGTGCCGGGCGACATTCGAGTCACATAGAACAAGGAAGGGTCGGGACTCCATCGAATTAGTTCGGCGCGTGGCCACATTACTGGGACAAATTTCTCGTCCCCAGGGCACCGCCGGCCGGCTGGAGGGATGCAACGCTAATCTAATCTGGATTGTAGCTAATAAATGTTGTACCCACTCACGCGGGTTGCAAGAATTTATTGCTTGTAAAACTGTTTCCAATCGCAGAAATGACGCTCACTTTCGATAAGGTCTGATTGAATTTCACGTGTGACTGAACATTCACTTGCTTTTAGTGTCGGTGGTTATGTTCTCTTGCTAATTAACTTACCATATTAGAATGTAACTTAAACTTAGTTGGACTTACACAATTTCTTACTGATGTAGCTTCAACTTTAGTACCATCTGTCGGTACAAATAAATAGGTACTAGAATATTGTTATATTTTTACCATTAGGTTATGATGAATTGTACTTACACTTTAAGCTTTCGCGCTTTGTACACATTATAATATACACGGGTCTTACTATATTTTTTGTTTACCTTTTCCCTGTTTTTTGCAGGTTACACAGGCCGAGGTCAGTCAGGGGCGAACTGCATAAGTCCACTATAACAATCACGAAATGAAACAATCGACTTTCCTGCTATCGATATCTATACGTAGCTCTCGATGGAAACAAAACCTAATTCGGTGGGATTATCAACATGCCTCCTTGCGAGCCGGGGCGTATCGCACGTAATGCCGTGTTATTGGCCACACGGCCCATAATCCCCTTTTAACTGCGGATCCCGGAGTCGCGCGGACGTGCACCGAATGTTTATGCCCGAGCTCTTCTGCTCGAGAACATTTACACTCCTTACTTCTGATGTGTCGCGTCGACACACTGTAGGCGTTGTCTCAGGAGTGACACGGAACATTCAAATCACTCGAAATAGGTATTTTAAATAAAAATAAATTTGGTCGAAATCATCCGCAATAGCTTAAAATTGCTAATCGCAATATATCTATAGCTCCATAGGAATGCTGAAAAATATATCAGCCAATTCAAGTGGAAAATGCATAATAGCTCTAAGTAGAATACAATATTCTTTATTGCGCAAAATATTGGAGTCATCATCATCATATCAACCTGTAGACGTCCACTGCTGGACAAAGGCCTCCCTCATGGATCTCCACGATGACAAATAGTGGAGTATTATTGACTATTGGAGTATACTACACGAATATAGGAGTATTGTTTAGAATTCTAGGCGGTTCTAAAGTTTTATGGGATTTCTTCCAGTGAGAACAACATACCTACCTATGCGTTACCGTAATATTTATGTTAATGTATGATAAAGTTACTTTAGGTATAATTATCGAACTCATGGTGTTTAGAATAGAGGAATATAATAATATACACTTATTAATATTTGACTATATCACTAATCTGTGATCTGTGATGGATTTTTTTGCGTCAAGACGTTCCCAATCTAGATTAAATTATGAAATGTTTTAGTGTTTCACAGTGCAAGGTATATAAATATACATGCTCTGCTTGTTCGTAGGGTAGCTAGGGCCGGATGGGCAGGCGGCGGCGTGGCGGGGGAGGAGGAGCAGCCGGCGCTAATGTCGCCGTTCCGAGCGCACACATCTCCACATTTCAGTAAAACTGCAAACGTAACAGGGTAATAAATTCACGTTTATTACCGCAAATACATGTTCTCGTGTACCTGTGTAGTCGCTACCGGAACAAATCGGAGGCCTACCGTTTACGCGGGACCCGACGGTCGTGCGTTATGAAATATTAACGTTAACGCGCGCGTTACGCTAAAACAATGCGTATAGAGTAACTTGCCGGTCCTCATCGCTAAGGTGGGCACATTATCGGAATGGTGCGCTAATGGAATTGAACGTTTTTATTTATTGCCAGGTATTCATTGGTGCGAGACGCGACATTGACAATGTATAATGGCCTCCCATAACTCATGCACTTATGATTCTTTTATTTCACCCTTTTAAACTTTAAATTATGGTTCGTTATAAACTGCATGACTGATTGGAGGCTGAGTTAAATAATTAGACATTTCTAAGACAATCGCAAAACCTGCATGTATTTTGCTTGCAATGCAGAAAAAATATAAGATATTGTTTAAAATATGTATATACTCTTAAGTAGGTACTTATACACTGATGCATTTCAATCCAATATACCTAGTTGAGCACCATTATGTATAAACTTTCCATAAATAGATAATTCGACCAGCTACCAGCCAGCAGCACATACTGCAACTCAATAAAGATATTTGCGTCCAATAACGCAAACGATCTGACTTTTCTCGTTTTTCCTCCACAAACGACCTCATCCCCCTCTGTGATACCCACACCCTTACCTCCCCTCGTCCACCCGTTGCGGTGCAAAGTTGAGGGCATTAGCGTGTTATCGGCGGCGGCGGCGTGAAGACGGCGCCCACCTGATCCCACACCTCGATTCCATAAACGACACCTTAAATCACGACAGTTACAAACCTTACCTAATCCATTGCTTGTTGCATTTACTGTTCAACTACACATTCTGGAAGAGATGTAGTAATGTAATAAAAACAACACAGCGCTGATTAGAGCACTGCGCATTTAATAGGCGTAACAGATAGTATCTATAAGCGTTGAGATGTGGGGATAGGTGGGAAGCGTGAACGTGTTTTGCAAACCAGCCGAGGAAATAAGGTGTCCCCAATTTTACTTTGTCGACCTCCACTGATAGCAGATAATATAGTGTTACGAGGGAACTTCGCAAATAGAACCTTTCTTCCCGTATTTTCGTCAATATAGGCTTTGAGCTTACAGCTTTATGATAGCTGAGTATGATCATCTAAAACTAAATCTGTGGTTTCAGCAAATAACGTAATTATAACACAAATCATAAAAGTATCAAGGCCCCCATACCAATTGAATACTTTCTTGTTACCTAACCGATGCTGAATCTGATCATGGTTATTTCCCACGAAGGCATAAAATTAAATGTGTAAAACAAGTGTTCGATTTGCAATTATTTCTCACGCCTATCGTTAGGTTTCTAATCAAATCCGTGCGGCCACAGACATACGCAAGCACCGAGCTCGCGGGGCCAGGTCCCAGCGGGGTGCGAGCCCATTGACAGGTTATTGATACAAATAGTCCTCCCCACCCCACCCCGGCAACCCCCTGTTACACCAATAAAACCTGATTGATATTGTGTAAGTGCTCCCGGAAAATGTGGGAACTCGATTGATGTTACAGCCAAATTCGATTGGAGGAAAATTGAAAAGAACCCGTTGCATAGCGAAACTTTTACCTTGACTATAGCCTAATAAAGTCTAATACACTGTGTTGAGCTTTGCTACTTATAACTTCTCAGTATTTGGATTCGAGTATTGATAGTAGTTGGAGGCGTGAATAGTGTTGTCTAATGGTGAGGCTACACTAGCTACCTTTGTTTGCGTCGCAGCTTAAATTCGGTTAGGTACTTATGTATATTTAAAGAGTTTTATTTTCCTGTTGTAGCAATGTAGGGTTCGAAAGTTCGAACAGACTCAAAATGTGGTAGAGTTAGCTTTATTTGCTCAATAACTTTAACTACCTACTTACTATATAGTAAATAGTACTAACTTGCGGATCATAGTCTAACAAACATTTAGAGAGATTTGTATTTAGATATTTTCTTTTCTTCGGGTTCCCTTTTTCGCGGAGTAAAAGTTGCTGGTTTTACTGATCTGAGAAAGTGTCTTATTTTTTTAGATTTAGATGTCATAAACTCATAACTCGTAATATATTCCTACTTTATTCATACTAGTTATCAGACATCAAACTCAATTACAGAAATTGACTAAATCGTCTATTTCATAAATAACATTGAAAAAAATAAAAATAGTTTATTTCAAGACTACATCGAGTACGACTTTGACAGTAAATATTTTGAAATGTTATGCACAATTTTTGCATTGTCACTTCTCCGTTTCGGCGATACCCTAGTACCTACTTATGTACTCAGTTTGAGGCGTAGGCGTTCACTTTGTATAATTAGGTACACGTATTGAAAGTGGTAAGATCGAATGTCAGGATGCCGATTGTACCCTCGCAGACTGACAAGACAGTAGTGGCCCAAATTGTTCTCTACGTCGTGGGCGTCAAGGAGGAACCTTGGTTTTAAAAGCATGACATGCCAACCGCTCGTGCTCAAACAAAATCATAATTATATACAAATCATAGTAAAGTACCTAAAAGTTATCTATCAGTGTCAGGTACCTAATTATGTAGTTGTTAAGTAGGTTTTTTGAACTTCTGGATTTTTTCCATGAAGTCATAGCATACGGTCATAGCCATACACCACGGTACGTTCTTCAAGGTAATATTGTTAAAATAATGTTATCTTGCAGGGTCGGACACATTAAAATCTAGGCTAGGCGAACCACCCACCACCAACCACAAGACCCCATATTATTTTTACGATTAAAATGTAATTGAAAAGTTAACAGTAAGTGAGAGAAGCAAATAATTTTGCTTAGTAAGCTCTCAGAGGGTTACCAAATGGAATTTATGTCATTCCGATCGGGCGCGCCGTTACAGAGCTCGCTCTTGAGGGCTAACGGGTGTGAATAGGGGTGGGCATTGTGCGAAAACGTCTATTAAATATTTATGATCCTGTATCGGGCTCTGAATAGGTATTGCGTGTATCGACGAAATGTAATGCGTGTAATTATAGAGATGTGAGTGTAAGTACATGTTTATTTCTTATATCTTTCTTAGTCTATGGTACAAAAATATTGAAACACCCATAATAAATAAATACAAAAGCCGTGAATAGCCTGCAGCGTTCCAAGGCTTATTAATTTGTGGAAGCACTATATTTTTACCCGAAATGCGCGTCATCATAGCCAGGGTTAATTGGGATTTTATATTCCCTCGTAGCAACCAAACGTGTGAATAGATTTTAACAAAGGAGGTGTCATTATAGTTTCATCGTAATAGTAACTTTTACCTACTCCTACACCCGTACACTAGTTCTAGGGTGATTATTATTCACTAAATGGACAGTTGTAGACGACCCCCGGATGCACAATCTCGTATAACAAGTGAAGTATCAATGTCACAGTTTCGAACCGCTCACCAGCAATACCTACCCTAATCACTGAACCCTCCGATTTGAGCAATGATTCACTTAACAACAACATTATACCCCAAAAATGTACCTTATGGTACTTTGAATACCATGTTTTTTCCTGTAAGGGTAATATTAAGAAAAACTTAGTGTAATAGTATATCATGTCCCCACTAGCTGGGGCTCAGGCCTACCCTCTCAACGAAGGCGTTCGTTCGTTCGGGCTATAGTCCACCACGCTAGCCCAGTGCGGGTTGGTGGACTTCACATGCGCCTAAGAATTTCTTCTTCGGCGTATTTGTACTTCGGTTTCCTCTCGATGTTTTCCTTCGCCGTTTGAGAGCAGTCAGTAAATGTACTTAAGTTTCGAGAAAAAACCCATTGGTACATGGCCCAGCCGGGGATAGGACTTCGGACCTTCCGATATGATGGGCACTGTCTTATCCCCGACGCCACTGACGCTATCAAATTAAAAACTTCCTTTACTTTAACTTTCATTATTAGTATACAGGAAATTTTGAAGGGGGGACAGATTTTAACACAAGGAACTAAAGCAACTGTATTATTGCAACATCTGCCCGATTGCATCGACTCATCCAACCCCTCGAAATATGAACCACTATATCAAGAACCTAATAAGCAATACAGCCGTTACGGTATCAAAGATCTTTTATGGCAAGTTATAGACTTGATACAAAGTCAAAAGTCAGCTACAATTTTGCACGCAATCCTGCAATGTTATAACACAGTAGCAAGATTGGCATCAAATAAATTGACTAACGCTTTTATGGTAAACTTAATTTGATATCTTCATTCTTTATCGATAATTTAATTCTTGTCGAAATTTAAAATAATGTACATCCGAATTGTCTGACCTTGTTGCCTGCAGTTTCGCCAGGATGAAATTGGTTTTACTTTCCCGCGAGAACCAATTTCCTATACTTGGCATGTATCACTGCATTTTAAAATGTCAAGATTTAAAAAAATGTAGTGATATTTTCAAAACATACGCTATGACTCTCTTTTGCTAGAACCACTGCCATGCAATTTGAAATGTCCCGTGTTTACGACAATAATTTAATATGTGTACTAAGTATTTAATTTGATTGCAATAATATTAGAAATTCTTGAGCTCTTGAGCTTTCGTGATTGATTAACAATGTATTGGTCGTAAATTTCGACTCCGGAATGCAAGCGGAATCCACACCGGACCCGACATGTGTTTAAATAATAACACTTTATAGGCATTTTACGGTGCTTCCACAGTAAACAGTCCCTAGAGGCGATATTGTCATGCTCGTGGCATTTGCTAGGGTTTAACAGCCGAGTCGTTTATAAAATTATAAAATTTTAAAGACGTCTTTAAATTTTTGAATGTTTTATTGGGTGTTACGTTTAGGCACCGAATATATTATAATAGTATAGTGTTTAGGTAACTGCAGTGCCTATACCTAACACCTTTACTATACTTTAATGATGTAGATATACCTACTTAAATGCATAGCTGTGTCTTGCTTGGGTATAGAAATAAAAAGGAAAAGACTTTTCCCTCTTTTCCTTTTTATTTCTTGACATAATTATATTCTCTTGCATGATATCTAATAATGAATTATAGTAGTGAATATTGTTATACTTAAACTAACTTAAATATGTAAGTACTAGTCGTACTGTTCGCGGTGCCCCTAACGGGGTGTTACATGTTGCAGATAAGATAATTTAAGACCATGTAACAAGCAATTAAATGAATTATGAATTAAAGATTAATGAAATTACCACCATTGACTTTGTAATAAAATAATATACCGTAAAGAACAGTATTGAGGTTCACCTAAATAATATCGGTTTGTAGGTATTACATCTATATTATATTTCTATTACACATTCCATCAGAATATGGGATACGCGTCCTCTGGCGAGTGGCACTCTGAACAACTGGGGGAAGGTATTTAATGTATAGTTGTTGAAATTACGATACTGTGCGAATGTTGCGTTGACTTAAAATCGATATATTTTACGCTCATTAAGAGCGTTAATAAATATATCGTTTTTGAGATAGATTTTCAATTGAGTCTACCGGTAACCCTGGAAGACAATAATAATATTAGATAGGTAGACATCAAGTTGCGAAACTTAGTTTTTTTATGAATATCAAGGAAAATATCGCAACTTCATGCAGGTTACATTGTTATTCTTCACCCGACTTACACCACTGTTCGCAATTATACCTGTTTAACATTAGTGTGCAGATAAAGTAGATTATACTGTAAAAGTTAATAACATCTTCAAGATAACCTTTTTCAATAAATAATTTGGGAGGTGTGGTCTTCGAATAAATTACGTGGCGTTCAACGGACTTCGCAAAAAGAATCCAATTATACTTTTATAATTAAGTGAATGTCATTGTGTTTAATTGGAGTTTCAAGTTGAAAAAGTGGGTGCTGGCGTGCTGATAAATTCAATGTAAATACTGTATTTTAACGTTTCGTTGCTTAAAACAATAAGTTTTGTTGCAAAGCTTTCTGTTATTAATGTTGTACAATATATTGCGCAGGAATGAATTACTTAGAATTTATTTATAGAAAAATTGCTGTTATTAAAATAGTAGGTACTTATACGTATTTTTACTGAATGGGCACTAGGAAGGACTTCAGGACTAAGTATTTAGTGGTTCAGAATTATGAATTATTATTTTCTAAAATCGATTTAAGTATACATATATAATTATGCACAATCACTGCATCCATAATAACTCAAAGAATGCGCCGAACCCCATTGTACCGCGTCTCACAAAATATTCCTGCGGCCTCGTCTTTAGGATTTAGTGGTGCTGTGATGGATGGATGGTTGAGTCGGCTCAGCGCGGTCGGTCCCCGTACAATGCCTCCGATGGCATTACCAAGATGCCCAGATAGCTTTCGGCGATGGTGCGACATCACCGCCCGTCTGTAAGATTGGTACTATAATCGTAGGTGAGCACAGATTGTTGAGTAATTCTACTCAGTTTATATAAATATTCACGACGAAACGTTTTAACTATTGTAAGATATTTATATGGAGAAAATCCTTGTCATATAGATTTGCGTAATAAAATTCTTATGGAGAAAAATTAATGAAACGACAAAGAGAAAAATGAATGAGAAAAAAGGGGTTTAGTCTTTCTGCAGCTCACTGTAATTAAGAATTATCTTAGTAGGTACTTATCTATCACCAGGTACCTATTATTCTCGGTGTATCTACTTTAGATAAAACAGTCGTTTAATGATGAGAGTAGGTATGCTAAGATTGCGCTATGCGCTGGCTGCAGCAGGTATATCTGATTTATCTGCACTGAACGATTTCCGACCTTTTTCATCTTATAGTCTTACTTATTAATTCAATCCTTATTATTATAACTTCGTGACTTACTATTGAATGAATTACTGGTAACGTTGCATGGTATCCGAGGCCGGGAGGTATGGACTAATCGCGAGAGCCATCCGTATCGACGCAATCTCTCGGACCTCCGACCGACTGTCCTTCCTGCTTTATAAAATATCGCATCCTCGGATCTCACAATGGAATTAACAATAGTACCTTCAATAATTTAGTTCAGTGCCATTTTAGTATTTTCCTTCGCCTAATTGGTTATAGGTGCTTAATAAAGTTAATTACAACACGGTTGTCAGTCAATCAAATCGCCTCGGATTAATTACATCGATAGTACTAATTAATCTGTACTTACTGGTTGCATGATTCAAATACCTACTCAAAGACCTTCAAGGGCCATCAATATTATTAATAGTCTATTAATATTTTCATAATCTGGACATGCAGAGTCCCATTTCATTGCAATTTTTTTTCTGAGTCTACAAATTAAGTTGGATGTGTCATTTATGTCTGCTAACAGTGAATTATGGCCGTTAGTCTCGGTACTTGCCTATAAACAAAGCCTTAATAAATAAAAAGAACGGTAAAGGTCTCGTCAAAGGTGTCCTAATTCCTGTTCTGTTATTAAGCGTTCGCGCCACATCAAACGGCGTAGCTAATGAGAGGGCAGCTCAACGATATTCCGGAAGCTCCAATTAAACTATCGCATTAATTCATTACTTTATTGCCGAATGGAGGCGTTTCCCCTCATCGCTTCTTGATTAGGGCTGTCACACAGCCTGGCTCAAATCGGTGATAAAGTTTTATCAACCATTTCAATACGACATCGAATTTAGGAATTCTATATTATACTTACTACCCGGGACTTCGTATCCGTGGAATTTTAGGAAATAGAACTATTTATGGACCAAAATCGCATTTTGCTCGCTGTATGAGGCAAAGTGATTTGTATTTCGAATATTACAAATTGTCATTTCTCATGCTGGGTATGACAATAAAACATTCGCATACCTATACTTACCCTTAATAATTTAAATGTTCTCGTTGCTGAAGTGAAAAGTTGTATGTGTCACACGAGGCCAAAGGTCGTGTCTTTGAACAAGAATCGTTCGCTCGCTTAGGATTCAAGTTCACCATCGCAGTAAAAATCAACTTTGCCCTGTTGTTGCACAAATAACTATTTCAGTCGGTTATCGCTGGCGGATCAAGCCGATTCAACCTCGCTCGGTCCAGTGATCGTGATGGCCTATTGGCACATTAAAACAAAAGCAATAAAATACAACAATGTTGGTTCCCTATATGAAAGGCGTTACACAATTAGAGTAGGTACCTACATAATACTTATATAGAGCGTTTTAATATTTCCTTTCATGGTCCGTATATTGTGTTGCGCGACTATCAACATTGTTGTAAATTACATACCTACCACTAACTCGAAATACTGGTCATTATTTGTACTAGGAAGCTAATTGTAACAATAGCGAAATCGTAAGAATTGATGGATAATTTATATGGGCAAACTTTGTAACGATTTGTGACTGATGTTAGAAATTAAACACGCAAAATAACAACCTCATACATAACCTTTATTGGTTAGTAGTAGTTGTTCTCCTCCTCTCAACCATCGGGTACCTATAGTACCTATTTCGATTATTTTCGAATAATCTACGCTTGGTACTTGACATTACTTACTCTTGAACATACTGAAAATTTCACTTTACATGGTAAGCAGGTACCCGTTTGGATGCGCTGACCCATGCGAGGTTATTTTTTTGGTTTGCGTCACGCATTTGTCTTTGGATTCTTTTGGTGGTAACGAAAATAATTTTATTGCGTGATAGTATTATTTTATACAATAAGTGTCTTTGGAGGTTTATATACGTATGAAATCTAAACCTACTAATATTATAAAGGCAAAAGTTTGTAAGGATGTTTGTGATTTGTGAGGATGTTTGGATATTTGTTACATTTCACGCTGTAACGGCTAAACGGATTTTGATGAAACTTGGTACAGTGATAGCTTATTTCCTAGAATAACATATAGGCTACTTTTTACCGCGGTAAACTGTTCCCGCGGTAAACTGTTCCCGCGGTAAACTGTTCCCGCGGGAAAAACTTATTCCACGCGGGCAGAACCGCGGGCAAGAGCTAGTAACCTGTATATAATAGAAGCTTGTAAGTAAATATTCTTTCTGTTCGTTCCAAAATTGTCAGTTGTAATTTTTTGATTAAAGTTACTATCACTTTAGTAAGGATGTGATGATGTGAATTACTTACATTATCGCTTTAATTTATTTTGCATTTACGTTACATAGTGTAATTTTATTTGAATGTAGGTATTTTGATTGATATATTTAACTGCCAAAGTTTGTGCAGTTAATTTTGAAAGACCTTGTAGGTATTTATGACATTATAGAAAGGTTACAAAACATGTTGCCTTCCGGTAATAATCTGTCTAATGTTATAATGTACTTACAGAAAAGTTTCGCTTCGTTGGCTTTTGTTAAAGCGAAACCGTCCTTATGCGATATGATCGGCAATAAAGTGTTAATAGGGACTTCAGCGATAGGTAACAATTTTATTGCTTTAATAGTAACTATCTAGCTGAGTAAAACACGCATGATGTACGCATACAACAGAATTACATAATATAGGTATGATGGGTTAGGTGACTATGGTTTCAAACGAAAAATTATAATTTAACCTTTTACGATGAAAATCTAAAGATACTGTGTGGAAATCATTTAGATGTGTCACACAGTGCGAGTTGGTTGATTCCCATCTCGGCCCCCAAGAATTTATATCTACGAAAAATTAACGTAACAATAAATCACTCAAAAGTTCACCTTTCTATTTTTAAAAGTACAGTTGCCTCGATATTTGTTTAGACCGTTCTTTATCGATAACACATACTGAAAAACCAAATATCTCAATTCTGTCCGTCCGTCCGTCACGCTTGGCTCATGAGTATAGTCGACCGCACGTCTGTTGAAACACTTTGACCTTGAGCTAGTCCAGCCTATTAGGTGCCTAATAATGCTCACAATTCCAGGCATGTTTGAGAAAATGCTATAAACATCGATGTTTCTGCAGAAACTGAAGGTGCTTGTTTGTAGCACCGACTAGCAGCAAGCAACTTATCAAAACAACTTGAGATTCGACCTGTGCCGCAGTGCGTCCGAGGCGTGGTCGCGCGATCTTATCACACCCATTAGCAAGAACCGCGCCCAGCCACTATCTGCCGCATCGCTTGCACTCGCACGCCTAAACATCACAATTCAATCCCACAACATAAAAAGAATCAAACCCAGTACCTCCAGCAATACGGACGAGATTCCTACATCTACAAAAAGCAATTTAGATAGAACGAGATGAGTTATAAGAAATGAGGTTCATCTTTCTCGGTTCAGAATCATAGCTCAGTAATGTTGCTCGCTTACTTTTTCCGCGTTGGTAGGATTTGGTGTAGCGTGTAGCATCTATCGCGATGCGTATCGCACAAGTAATTTGCGTGATGCAGCTATTTTCGACGATGATAGCTCCGTCAAACGGCCTCCATCAAACGTTCTGTCATTCTCTTGTTAGATAACTATTCGAAGAATGTCTCACCCACGTTCCGAGATTATGTAGGTGCCTAATGCATTTGCTATTCAATAAAGTTTGATATCGATCTCGTTCCCAGAACTTCGTCGGCATTGCAATGAAAAATTAATACATAAAGCTTGCGACACTTACAACTCCGGTTTGTTCTCACTTAATGGCTAGCTGTCTGTCACATTTAGTAAACATACGGTAGGCATAGACATTTTCTATGAAAAAAATTACAAATCTTACTCAATTTACAGTGAATACTAGTGATTCTATTCTAAACAAAGACTTGCATTGAATATAGCCATAGACGGTGGCATACCACGTTACTCGTCCTGCGAGCGAACGCTCAATCAACTGCGATGGTTTTGTTGCCCCATGGGTATAGAAGATATTTCCATAATGAGTACGTTTACACGTATGCGAGCAAGCGTGTTAATTGCTGATTATTACTGGAACGTCTGCACTCGTCGATTGCACTCAACGCCTGTTGCATGCAACATGCAGTTTTTTTAATATGCATTGTAACCTTATCTTGTAGGTTTTGTGGAACTACGTCCAATTAACGTTAGGTGTTTCCTGTCTCAGTTACAATGTTAGATGATAATTGGGAAACTTTTAAATTGGACATGATTTTACGAGTTGAATGAGGCAAGAATTTGTAAATTTTCGCAAAAAATAATGGTTCCAATTACAGCACTAACTGTTTTATGTACTTGTAAGCTGATCCGCAACTTACCTTTGTCCATAGGTCGCTGGTAAATTTCGTAAAATATCCTTGTGTATTTGATGCCTCTCGGTTCTAGTTATGTTCGCCGTATATACAATAAAATAGATATAAACACCCTAAGCTTACCCCCGTTCTGCTTTCGGAGAGTTCCAATGCACCATATTGCACCACAATTATTTTATAATAATTAAAGTCCTTAGTTTATATTTCCGCGGCGGCCGGCCATTCCGATTTTTCTTTCCGAAGACATCGTTTTTCTTCGTGCAGATCCCGACCCCACACGAAAGAGAGGGAGATAGACATACATAGACATAATACTATAATTATACAGTGTGGTGTCCTATATGAAAATCAAACATCCCGCCGCCCGAGAAAGGCGAAAGCCTTTATCAACCAAAGAAACCGATACTAAACCGAAAACAACCAAATATTTACATAATAGGAAAATAGGTTCACAATATAATTAATGGAAGCCTACATATTTTCACCGCTGGCCGAAATAGAGCGCCTGAAGATGTATTCAAGTTAACTACACGCACTATACCATCTTTCCCAGGCAGAAACTCTAAAATCCTACCCATTTTCCATTTAAGAGGAGGTGTATTTTCCTCCATAATAAACACGAGATCTCCAACTGCAGGAGGACCCGTGGACGACGTCCGTTTAAGCCTCCGCCGTAACCGCGAAGTAGAGTATTGCTTGTTCCGGTACAAGCACTCCTTGACCGAAGCAAATTCCGTTGCTTGAACAAACTTATCATTCCGTTCCGTAGCCGATCTACTTTCTGATACCGTCTGAACACCGTCATCAAACACCTTGCTGAACCGATTGTACAACATGGGATCCGCATCCGTAGTACCCACATGCGTCCGAATTGCCATTTTTCGAGGGCTAGGTAATTTGTTATCCGAATTTTCTTTAAATACAACATCATTAGAAATTAAATAACCGTTACTGACTGCATAGTCGCCTGGTTTTCCGCCACAGACCGACTTGTGCTCCCGTTCTATATTCCCGCATGTAATCGATGATTTTTCCCGCAATACATCAATAGTTACAGACCGCTTTCCCATGGCTAGGAACCGCTTCGTAGCCAATGGATCCGAGTAATCTAAGTCAGTCTTGTCCAACGAAGAAGGTAAACGTACGTTGTGCCCACCAGTCCGATCCAGTGAATGAATTTCTTGGAAAACATTTAAGTTAGAGCCCCGGGGAATATTTCGAATATCTCTGACTTCGAAAGACTTTTCCAACAACTGATCAGTGGCAACGTGGCTAAAGAACGTCTGAGATAAATAGGAATTAATATCCATAGGATCCGTAACCGCGTAGGTAACCGGGCCTACCAGCACGTGACCGAAAACCGTAAGCATCGCTTTAGGTAAATCCTCATTTATCGTTACACTTCCGCCAAGTATAATTTCGCCTATCAAATCGGCACCGATCAGCATATCAACCTCCCGACTGAGGTAAAAGTGATCATCCGCAAGATCTAAACCTCTGTAATAATCCGCCAAATTTTCCGGTAAAGTGAAACTAGGTAGGTTGTGTGTAATTTTGTTTAACACCGTTGCCGTAGTTACCAGCACCGGCTGATCCGCATACCGAGGGCTAATAGTTAAATTCACACTACCTCCGCAACCTGTGACTGGCATACCGCTTAATCCAGTCACCGTCATCGAGTTAGATCTAAACCGTTTTAAACCTAATTGATTAGCGCCATACTCCGATATGAATGTGCTCTGACTACCACCGTCCAGGAGCGCGCGCACATCTTGATAGTTACCGAACCTATCCATGACACGCACCATGGCCGTCGAGAGCAAAACCGTCCGCTGATACGTAGGCGAATGCATCACATGATCCGCATGAGATGTCAACACCGCCGCATCGTTATTTTTCACAGCAGGGTTTGCGCCATATGGGTTACCAACAGGCTCGTTTACCCCAGCCGAAGGTAAATTCACCCTACCGAAGTTAGTATTCCCAGAATAATTTTCCCCGTTGTTCGAGTTTATGGTAGGTACCGGTCCCACCACTTCCTCTAAACCATCATTGGAGGTATTATGATTCACCCGCTGCTGTGGTAAGTCGAAGTGAATTAATTGGTGATGTTTAGGCGAGCCGCACCTTAAACAGGACCAAGTTGAATATGGACATTCAATTATATGGTGCTTCCCAAAACACCGAAAACAGAGCCTACTCTCCTTTACATAGTCCTTCCGAGCTTTAAGTTTCATATTTAGAAACATCTCACACCTTGAAAGGTGATGAAATCCCTTGTTACACAACATACAACCGTTCTGTACAGCAGAATTATCACTTTGAAAAGAAGCGTTAGCTCTAATACCAGGAGCATACCCAGACCTGCCTTGGTTCTGTGTGTCTGCACTGGATTCCAATATCCGAACTTCATTCTCTAAAAACTTTATTAAGTTAGCAAAGGTTGGAAACTCTTCACCTTCAAACTTGTCTTCAAAATGCTTCTTCAAGCTTCCGTCCAGTTTTTGAAAATTAATATAAAACAATAAATAACACCATTCCGCGACAGGAAATTTCATCTTTTCCAGAGCCTTGGTATTTTCTAACAGACTATTCAAAAATGATTTCAACGAGTTTAAACCTCTGCTCACATGAGATACACTCAGCAGGTTCCGCAATAATCTGTCCGCTAGTAATCTTTTATTTCCGTACCGACTTTTGAGTAAATCAAGTGCAATTGAGTAGTTGTCTCCAGTAATAGACAAATGTTGAATTAAAGTTTTCGGTTCCCCGGTCAATGAACCTGCCAAATAGTACAACTTCTCCGTACTTGTCAGTGTAGAGTCCCGTCCGACTAGAGACTCAAACAATTCCATAAAAGAACTAAAGTCCTCTAATTTACCCGAGAAGGTCGGTAATTGTACTTTAGGCAAAAATACCCTACGACCTCTAGGCTCAGAAACCGCAGTATTGTAATCTGACGACTGGCCGCTAGAACTTGGAAACATTTCCATATATTTCCGTTTAATGTCATAATATTTCCGATTATATGTTTTGAATTTTTCCGTATACGAATCCGAATCCGACTCATCTCCCTCCGTTTGGGCCTGCATTTCCAAATGCATTGACATAAAATCCTGATAATTCGTTTCCAAATCCGAATACCGAACCCTGAACTCATTCTTTTCCGTTTCTGAGTCAAGTTCCGTCTGGGAAAGATCGTAAATCATATCGATATTGAGCAAAGCCACATCGTATCTGACCTTGTTCATCCGTTTAGTTTGTGCAACTTTTGGCGCCATTTTTAACAAAAATTAAATTCCCATCAAAATAAAAGTACTAAATAATTAATTGAAAATAGCTTAGAAACCATTTAGCCAAACGACAACCAAATATTTACACAAACCACTAACAAAACCACCATTGAAAAATAAAAAGTAAATAATGTGCAATTTTCCCGACCTAGATTGAACCCGTGTTCAATGTAGCGACGGTAGACCGAGCTCGTATCCGCTGAGCTTTCAGTCTCCTTGTTCTAAGCGGTGAAATTAGCAGCGCCTCTATCCGAACAACCGGAATATTGTGAAACTATTTAGTAACCAAGGTAACAATATGACATAAAATAACACGACCGCTTGCCACCCGAATCCGTCAGGCGCAAAGCAAGAACAAACAAAAACAAATGAAAATCATCCGATGCAAAATGTATGAAAATATTGTAAAATAAATACAATATGGGGACATAAACTATGTGTTGATATCAATATAATATGAAATGTGTACCCGTGTACCCGTAGAATGTACCTTGTTGCTGTATACTTGTATAACGACAAAGTATTACAACAACAACCCGAAAAAATAGTATGGAATAGAACCTTGAGAACGCCAAATACACAGAAAACCGATCCGTCTCGAAGTGATCAAAATGTAAGCTGATCCGCAACTTACCTTTGTCCATAGGTCGCTGGTAAATTTCGTAAAATATCCTTGTGTATTTGATGCCTCTCGGTTCTAGTTATGTTCGCCGTATATACAATAAAATAGATATAAACACCCTAAGCTTACCCCCGTTCTGCTTTCGGAGAGTTCCAATGCACCATATTGCACCACAATTATTTTATAATAATTAAAGTCCTTAGTTTATATTTCCGCGGCGGCCGGCCATTCCGATTTTTCTTTCCGAAGACATCGTTTTTCTTCGTGCAGATCCCGACCCCACACGAAAGAGAGGGAGATAGACATACATAGATATAATACTATAATTATACAGTGTGGTGTCCTATATGAAAATCAAACAGTACTACTACGAGTAATAAAGGTACTTTAGATTTCTTCATACTTATAAACTTTATATACTTGGGTACTATTGTGTACCTACTCCAGCTTGCATAGTTAAGAACTTACTATTTAAATTACATAGGTAGGTCTATTGATCCTACTGTGTGGTACTTATTTGTTTAATGAATAATTTCTAACCGTTGCTCCATCCATTGTATGCTCATTAGGTATTTCATGCACTCTGAATTCTTACAGTATTGTAAACGAAATTTTTTTTTGCCGGTTAAGTGAATAAAGTCACAGATTGTTTGCACATCGCTGACAGTGTTTACAGTCTATGTTTGCGAAGCGACATAGTGTGCTACATAGACATGTCCAAAAACTAGAAAGTTTGATTCGGTTGATCGAATCAATGAACCATTTCTTGAAATTGAATTAACGTCTCCGATAGTGAACCCCCGCGCATCCCCTTTGACACCTAAAATTAATCATTGTGCAGAAAGCACTAACTTCACACAACCGCCAAAAAATTCGAAGGTGACTATAATAACGATAATTTAAGTTTTACATTGATGTCAGTTACGTGGTAGGCAATTAGGCATACAGACTGATATGTATGAGATAGTCTTTATATATGTAAGTGATGTGCAATTGTGCAATTTCACTTCCTTCCTATACGTCCCGATATCATTGAACTCAGATCGCTATCACCTAGTGAGGCAGGCTAACGTCAAATAGCAAGAATTTATGTTTCGCGTAGCTTACTTGGTGCGCAGGCGTCGTGACCAGCCGCGGGCTGAGGGGGGTGGGGTGCTTGTCGGCGAGAACAAAGAGCGGCAGTTCAAACGCGCCGCCGCAAGCCTGCTAATAAGCAATAAACAAGGGGGCGGAGTCCGAGGGCGCACCTGAGGGATCACCTCACGCCGTGATACCAGCATCTCCGAGCTGGTCGCGCGCATCGCACCACGGTAACACACCGCTGATATGGGCGGTCGGTAATGCGGGTGAATTCTTCTACAATCAATCACATTGTAGTATTTAATAATATACGAGAGCTAATCCATTTGTTACAATAATTTCTTTCAGGTATGCCTACCTATACTTAGTACAGGTGCCGATCCAAGATTTGTGATTTGATGCGCTTTCGTCGAAGAAAATAAAAAGCGCTGCAAACGTATTTCTGTGTTCGATCAACACGAAACGACAATTACAAGAGTTATGTATCTGCAAATCCATAACTAATAAAATAAGTGGATTGAATGATAGTAAAGTCGGCAGCTCATCGAGGTAGGTATTGCGAATTCAATATTATTATGGAGCAGCAGACTGCATTTTTACAATCAGAAATGCATAAAGACTGCGCTGCTCTGTCATTATACACTGACAACAAAAAAATCACACGGTATAATTCAAACAAAGCAATCAATGTTTGAGAAATTGCACATTTTGTTGAAGTAGTAAACTCTATGTAGAATGTTCTAATGAGTGCAGCTGTGCCGTGATTTAAAATCAATGTTCCAGTGAACTGGACCGTGGGGGCCACGCTCGTCCCATTATCCATATTATCGAGCGGTTCAGGATCCAGTCTGTCACTCTCAGTTCTTTAATCGCCTTGAGCTGCATTTACAGTAATAGGTGAAAATTTTACATCTCCGTTCAGGGCAGAGATATTCGTATTCGATGGGTCTCACTCATCGGTTTTTATTAATCGAGGTATCCTGTAACTGTATCAACCAAGTTTCATCAAAATCGTTTTAGAATGTTTTGGACATTATGGCGTAATATTGTTAACAAACAATTAAGCAGTTAACACCCTTATCGTATAATGCACAGACTTACGCCAGAATATCGCTCGCTTAATTTGAGAATTCTCTGATGATTGGTAAGGTAAGGTAAGGTACTGTGCATTGTGAAATAGCAAAAAAATACTAAGCACAAAGCATTAGAGAATTCTCAAATTAACTGTTCCTAGAAAGAGTGATGGCCATCTGAAAAAGATACCTCTAAAATAAACACCCGTTATTTAAATAGGCTGTACCTACTACAGGAGCTAGGAACTGGGGCTGCCTCCTTTAAATACAAGGCCTAGTGCAACCTAAAATAAATGTTATCTTTGTAGTCGAAAGACATAAAGAAGTCTCAAAATTTCTTGTTGAATGCATATACATACAAGGTACCTACAGCACTGCCGACAGGCAAAATACGCTTTAAGTTTTGCGCTAGCTGTTAGCCTGTCTTCTGTCAGTCTGTCGATCACTAACGATGACGCGACGGCTGCTGTCCGCACCATGCCTCTCGCAACAACCACTATATAATCATGCTGATTTGCACGCACTTCTCCGTAGATTACTTCATTTTAAGCAGAGTTAGTTTGAAATATGCGAATGGAATTACTGCATTGAAAATGTTTAGGGCATTTCTATTCAGGCCCTTCTATACACAGTTGTGATTCCAATATTACAGTATTGTAATTTTAAGCAGCTTTTTACTATTACCTATTAACTTCTGTCTGACCCCCGTTTCAGGGTTGCCTTCTAAGTATTCTGCAGAACCTTTACTTTCAGGTAAAATTCTCATTTCCGTTGCATAAAATAAATTTTACATAAAATGTTTGAGTTGTACCTACTTACTCTCGTGACAGAACATAAACCTCTCAGACCAATGATATACACAAACAAAACATTCATTATGTGAGTTGACAATGCAGTAAAAGTGACACAATTTCTTTATACTGTAATGTTTATAACATTATTAAAACTATGAACTTATTATAATTTCATTCTTATGTAGAGTGTGGCTATCTTCTTTTTTACCAAATATCTATAGAATTTTGATAGCCCCTAGAACGTTTCCGATATAAACCTAATTGGAATAGGAGAGAGCAAGCTAATAGTTTTACTTCGTAGGTATATTGTTTCTTACAAAGTTCAAGTGCCAAGCCACATCAATCGTCTGGACATGTATCGTCGATAACAAAGCAATTGTTGGGAACTACGTGACGGAGTAATTCGTCGTTTCCCTTGCTCTACGCGACGATTAGCCCAGCTCTATTTAGTTGTCTGTCGGATCGCTGGAGCGGGCAGCTGACGCCCGCCGCCGGACGCGTCCGACAGACGGACCCCGTTACTGCATCGACTTAGAAAAACATTTGCCTCACACAACCGACACGAAGCCCGCCGACCTGTCCGTGCCGACCTGAACGAACGACACAGACATCGAGGCTGTT
The DNA here is from genome assembly GCA_949699065.1 of Metalampra italica. Classification (NCBI taxonomy): domain Eukaryota; kingdom Metazoa; phylum Arthropoda; class Insecta; order Lepidoptera; family Oecophoridae; genus Metalampra; species Metalampra italica. The sequence goes on along the minus strand of OX452970.1, from coordinate 4,819,873 downwards.
CCCGATTGATAGAAGCGGTACTTTTTTCACCCGTAATTGTCTCGTCTGATTTCTATTTGTCTGTAATTTGCATCATGTGCTGTGCCAGTCATTCCAGCTTTTTACTTATCAAGCTTGTGAGGAAAGAATGTTTTAAATTTTAAGACACATTGTATGATAGAGTTCCCACGGGCGCTGTAGAGGCAGATCGCGATCTCGACTGGGGCACGACCGGGCGCAGGGCTCGCACGTGGGGCCGAGACGTCTATCGGCCTTCATATCTGATAATCTGTGCCAGAGAACAATGCCGCAATAATATACTCGACAAATGAGCGCAATTAATGCCAATAATGCGAAATTATATGCCCCACTCGTAAACTTTATTCGAAGGAATAATCAACCTCATAGCTTTTGTATGTGAAATCTAAAACCGAGTTTCTTCGTGTCAGTGTAATTTTAGATGTGAATAGACACAAATATCTTTCAGTAACAAGTACAATGCACCGTCAAACACTTGTTTCTCTGACAGGACATTAAATCCCGGGATCTTTCTTCGAACTAGTGTTTTCCTTGAAAACCAATCAATGCCAGCCATTATGGGATGGGATCAGACTCAGTCTTTACATGTGCCAATATAATATCTCAAAGGCTCCTCGGGCGAGGAGAGCCTTGCCGCTGAGGAATTAGCTCCGACAACGGCACAATAGTCCATAATTATGAAATGTGTTGTGATTCCAAAAGGATATGTAATTTTTCTCTCACGCTGAACAATGCGAGACTGTAATGAAAGGAGTCAATCAGCCGGTATGTCTGCGAAATGCACTCGCTCTAATTTATGCATCGCTCGGCGCACACCGCGGACGCAAGCAACGTATTCCGCCCTTCGTTTAATGTGGCTCTCGTGCAGACAAAGGGTGATGAAGCAGCGTCTGACCATGCTCAATATGTTGCCAGCTTTAATGGAATTTGTTAAAATAAATACAGAATTCACCAGAACCAGTCGGTTTGGTCCGACGACGTGTCGTTGTGTCCGACACACGCGATCCGTAGGTATGTAGGTACGTGAGATATAAAGGTACATATGCTAGCCCCTTATGAATTTATAGCGAATGCCGCATTATTTCCTAGCATTATACGCACAATTTGCGAAGCTGTCGCAAGGGCCAGCTATAATTTCCCGATGGCAGCAGATCCATCAATACACGCCTCGGGCCGTGGCCGCTTTCAATTTGTAGGCCGCTACATCGACTGCAATTACCGTCCGGACGGAAGGCCGATCATCATCGATATACGCGCTTAATTATGACTAATGACATTTAATAAAGACAGAAGACTAAAGTGTGACGATTATTTATTATCTGACTCCTAAATAGTAACGGTTCAAAAGCTGCACCGAGAAAAAATATTTATTTGTCGGTTGGGTATGTTATCGTTTAAAGGCCGACAAAGTAGTCATCTGCAGTTCTTTCTTACGTTAGGCACTAACTTGATAAACGACAGTCGCGTAGTCGTCGCCTCGGTAAAAGTACCTATACAATCTAAATAGGACCTTAAATTTTTAAATTGTGCCAATGCACATGGTATACGTTACGATTACAAAACGAGAACTTACATACCTAGGTACCAAAATATTGAGTGTCCAAAGTTTAATTTGATGATGTAGCTTACATATTCTTTCCATGACATGATTAGCTACTGAGTTGTTGCACTGTACGAGTATGGTATTTATTATGCTTTTGGTAGCTGTTTATTCCTAAACAGTTAAACCTGGAAGGACAATCTCTGATCAGTGATCAGAGGATCACTTATTTTCAGACAGATGTGGTAGTCTCCTTGCATTGATTTACTTTACTGATTGGTAGCGGATTATAATACACTTGTTGACAATCGAGATTGAACTCAAACATCTTTAGTATGAGGCCTTGAGAGCAGAGTTTTCAATCACGACACAAGACTTTACTTAAAAACATAAAAAGTTTTTTGATATAATATAAAACAACACAGAGGGAAGTCGCCATACTCAGGCGCAACAATGGTCTAATGCAGGTATCGACAGGTTGATGTGTAAGTACGATAGTTTGTGAATGTGTTGTTCGATATATTACGTGTGTGTTTCGTAGTGACAGCGTATAAGAGTTATGTAATGTTTCACATCGGAAGATAAACGCTTCCCTCCCGGTCGAGTCAGCGGCCGATTTTCTCTAAGTTTGTTAACTAAGCACCATGCAATTATATTGTCTTAAAATATTCTAAATTCACATTGGATACATACATGCCCACATATTGATAAATAAATTAGACTTAGGTAGAGATTAGATAGGTAGTTAGAGAGGTAGATAAATAATTGACATTGTATAAATGTACCCAGTGTACTTACATGCAATGAAATATTTTTGATTTGATTTGAGAGTAATGCACAGCTCTGGCCAGTTTGTTGACCATTCATATTATTTTTATCGTCAACAAGACGAGTTGTTTATATTTTTACCACGAAGCTTATTCGTTACTGATTTACATTTTCTCTTCATCTCTATATATTTAACTAGCTTTTGCCCGCGGCTTCGCCCGCATGGGATAAGTACCTATAAACCATCCGAAATTATCTGAATGATAGTGAAAAACGCATCAAAATCCGTTGCGTAGTTGGGTTGTCGTACAGACGCGGGAAATGACTTTGTTTTATGCCATGTAAGGTTGTATGCAATAAACTCAATTGTGTCTTCAGACTTTGTTTCTCATCTCCGAGTTTTTCATCACCTTCATCCAATCTTCAGTTTTCATGTAGGTATGCGCAGCTCACCACACCGATTGACTAAAGTATTCCAATGTAACAGATGATGCAGTGCAGTGCAACTTATTGTTAGTTAGTAGAGCAGGTTAGAGATAATAAATAAAACAACAATGTAGTTGATTTCAATTTATTAACACTTAGGGCTGAGCCCTGATATGTGTCGCTACTTCGCAGGCTGCTCACACTGTAAATTCAAAAAAGTAAACTATTTTCACAATATTGGCTGTAAATTATATGTTATAAATTAACACGTTTTAAGGCTCTTTTAACACAGTAACGTCCTGTCGCACTAATATTATTCCTGTTCTAGGTATTGCATTGTAGTTACATTTGTCAACAAGATCTTACAAAGTAATTGGAAAATTTATAATTTGGAAGAAATCGCTGAAAGCGATTTAACTGGCTTTGTAAGATTATATCACAACAACATATAATAAGTAGATAAGTATGTAAAATTTATAGTAATTATTCAATTAAGTATAATAAAACAATTGAATAATAACACCACATTACGTAGCCAAGAAATCGGAACTAAATCTGCAATCATGCAGCATATTGGAGATGGATTGGAAATAAAAATGTTAGCTGTGTATGGCGACGGATTTTACTTAGGTATCGACAATGCAAATTTAAATCAAATCCTTATAAGGCCTTTGAATCAATATTATGTCGAAAGTTAGAAATTATAATACAAATATCTAGAGATATTGAAAGCGTCTTCAATCAAATATTATTGTTAATGCACAAGGGGCTCATGGGTTTTATAAGTGAGAACAAATTCAAAATCTTTTCTGGACTGTTAGATGTTTCATGTCGATTTTATAACTAAGTAAGTAGAGGACTTTATACAGCCACGGTGTCGTCGCTAGGATGCTATATAAACTTCTGTTCTCAAGGTGGAACGAGTCGACTTAGGCCGTATATTTTTGGTTTTAGCATATTATTCCCCTGCTTAGCTCAGCATGGCTCAGCTAACGCGCTATACGCAAGTAGGTACGTAGGTAGGTATCTACGCAATGGGGGAGAACATGACTGCGGACTCAGGACAGGAGCCCTATTTTTGAATCGCTCGCCTAGCTTTGAGCGGTCTATTCTACAGACTTTTGTATCGGATGTCGAAGGAGAATTAGTAGAATCGACCGCTCGAAGCGAGGAGAGCGATTCAAAAATAGGCCTCCAGGTCGGTTGCGGGTTCAATCAGTCTCGCAGGTGAGTTTTTATTATTATTATTGTGTGTGTGAAAGGATCTAGCCTGAAGGTAGGAAAGATCAATACTTAGCCGAAGCGTGAGCAGCATTCGCGATATATTCATTTACTAAGACAATACTTTTCAAAACCCTTACTGTGTACAAACATCTAGGTGATCTATTTACAGTGCTTAACCTACAAAAATAATTTAATCGACCACTATATAATGTACATATTTTTTTTTAATATACATACACATAATATAAATATTCTTAAGTTTATAATGTACACACAGATGGTATAATAACTCTCGAATACACTATTTAATATACCTAAGTTACATTGTAAAGTTTATCATTATTATATCACCAAAGAGCAACGTTGGAAATTAATTATTTCATAGCTTGATTTTGGAAATTCATAACTAGTGGTACAACTAGTTGAAGAACGCGGTTGTACCACGGGGACCGCCTGCTTGTTGAACAGAGTTAAATTTTAATGCAATTACTAATTGGAATACAATATCTATTAGATTTCGGTACTTAGTCACAAAAATATAATTGCAAAACTAATTTAATGAACTTAAAATTAAAATATTGGAATGTACATTAGTATTTATACAGAATACAATGCGGAACTGTGGTACAAAATATTTATCACTGGTATATTAAAATTTAAAGGTCAACTTGGGTAAATGAGTCCGTGGGGGAAGGTGTGACAAAAAGAAATTAGGTACTCAGTGAAGATACAAATAGCCGAAAGTCCTGGTATTTTAAAAAATCATTTGAAAATTAGATTACTGTTTTTTGTTCTAGCATTTTTAACTACATGTTTCTTTAGTGAATAATTTCTTGCACCACGGACGCTTTTACCCAAGTTGGCCTTACTAGCGGACGCACCGCAACGTCGTCCGCGTTAAAAGTACCCTTTATATAACTATGTTCACCCAGCATGTAAGCTTTCACTGATGTAGGTACCAAGTTTCATTAAAATCCGTTCAGTTGAAGTAGAGCATCAAACAAATATCCAACGCATTTATTATATTAGTAGGACGATGAGGCTGAAGATAGAGAAAAAAATCTTTGGTTAATTATTCTTTTCAATTATAATATATATGCAGTGAATTTTAGGAAGCAGTTTCTTTCATTTTTTTAAATAACCTATTTTATATCTTAGTACACGTTATAAATTAACGGGAAGAATATCGACAGTGTTCATGATCTCTTCTTCTCATTATTTTACAACTTGTATGCTTATTATTAGTAATATTGAATCTACAGTACAAATTCTTATTTTTCGGGTAGGAACCATGAAATTATACATTATAGTAAATCTATTATTAATTTATTTATATAATGTTAATTTAATTACATACAAAGGTACAATTAAGGTAGGTGACCCAATTAAAGTGACTGGCCACTTTTGAACCATAAATATGATTCGAAAGTAGTCAGGGACTTTCGTTAGCGTCTGTACTGTTTTAAAATCCTCTTTTTAAAATTAGGTACATTTATTTCCTGAACTCTAATAGCCGTTACCACCAACCATCTGTAAGCGGCCAATACAAATAATACTATTTTAGTGGAACACAGTAATTTCTAACATGGTAAACTTAATGAAATTGGTTAAGCAGAATGCGCATTTAGTCACCTGCAATTAATTAACTAGGTTTTTAGATTAAAAACACCATAAACACAAAGTATTGAGCCATGAATATAATTAGTGGTCTTAGCACTCAAATTTCTTTGCATTGTTTACCTAATCATAATCAATCATTGCACTGCAGTGCATGTGACTAAATGTACACCTGTATAAAAGATGTCACAGCACTTCTTGTCCCTCTGTCAGGTCATACACAGTTGGAATGTAAGTCAATAGTTCACAGTGGATGTCGCGGTGAAGGCGACGCCGAAGGGTGCGCGGGGGGTGGATACGGGCAATATCGGAGCGGAGTGGGAGGCTTCTGCAGCCAGAGGTCTGGAGGCAGCGCGAGCGGTTGCGGCCAGGCGGCGGGCCAGCCGCGCCCGCCGAGCGCCAGCAGCTGCAGCGCCGGCGGGGTCCGCGCCCAGGCGGCGCGCTTCTCCGCCTCGTCGTCGCCACCCGGCAGCCCCGCGCCGCCGCCTGCGTACAGCCGCAGAGGAGACCGCAGCAGTTGCTGCTCCATCAACATCAGCTCCATAGGGTCTCTGTGGAAGAACGACAGGTGGTCGATTAGACGCTGCAAAATGTAGAAACTACGATTTTATACGAAATCAATGTTAAATTATTATCGTCATTTATGTAAGTGACTCCATAATCTTAATCGTAAGTGTAGTTTAGAGAACGGCTACTAACAAAACAAACAAATCTTTAGATAACGATAAATCCTATTTCTGTAAAGTAACTAGCAGACTGCACGATCACGCTAGATTCCGCGAACGTGAGCGTTTTCTGAGTTAGCTTGTTCGTTGGTTTTCAGCGGTCCGTAGTCCATAAAACTGTTCGCGGAAAGCTAGCCTCTAACGGGCCACGTGGCGAGTTCGAATCTCGTTAAATATTATAATAATCGCCGCTTTAGACTCTGCGATCTTAAACCATGAATCGATGAGATCAGCAAGAAGGTTATAGATAGTCGTCCATAATTTATGACAGACTATAAAACTCTACCATAAACTGCTTATATTGATTGTTAGAATTAACAGAAGTAAACGTATACCTACAGCTACGTGTTTAAAAACATTAAGGTTATTGAAAATATGAATAAGTTAAATACGCATATTTTCAACCTTGCATCGCTGATATTACTTTTATGGTTGTAATTGTTTCGACGAAGCGCCTTTACGAGTGCGCTCGGCGCAGACTCGCAGTTAACGAGGCGCAGCTCGTCGCGGCCCTTTATACTATACCCTTTATCGGTTCCCGGAGGTTGTCGCCACCGCCCGACCGCCCGCCACCGAGCACGCTTCCCGCTAACTCGCTATTTTCGCCTCTCTCTACGAACTATCGGCGCACTACGCGCCTGCAATAATGCATCGCTCTCGCCCGCTCAATAGAAATCGAACAGGTGCCCTATTTTTGAATCGCTCACCTCGCTTCGAGCGGTCGATTCTACTAATTTTTGTATCGGATGTCGAAGGAAAATTAGTAGAATCGACCGCTCGACGCGAGGCGTGCGATTCAAAAATAGGGCTCCAGGTCCGTAGTTTCTTCTCTATTCCGACGAGCGGATCAAACTTGATCGTGCCCCGGGAGAAAACTGGCGAGGTGTTATTAATAACGGCCGATGTGTCTTAAGGTACGAGCGGCAAATGAGCGTGACGACACGGCGATCTCGAGGTGAGCCACAAAATTGGCATGACATCAAGAGATGCCGTGTCGAATTTAATCTATCACCGCTGCGGCGGCCGCGGGCGCCGGCGCGCTCGCTAACATACTCGGGATTTAAAACAGGTAGTGCCCTGCCCACACACGCTACGTATATCCAACATATTTTTTTACTAAACACCCTAATTTCTATAAAAACGAATAATGACGGGTGTTACTATTAGCGTAACCATATATCTATCATTATCTTTGATAGAGCTTATTCGAATCGAGTAATTTCACACGTATCACCGTAATGATGGGACATTATTTTAATTTCTGAAAGTTTTACCAGACCATATGGGTATCATGTGATGCATAATTTTATAAGAATTAAGGGGTATAGTATGTGCCAGGGATATTGAGAATAAAGTGCAGTACGAATAATTAAAAAATCAAAATTTAAAAATTCGATACACAAGGGTCGATGTCGTTTATTTTATTGATGTTCTTGATGCGCAAGCTATAGTTTACAGTAAGTCACATTAGCGAATTTCATTGTTTTATTCCCCTCAGACCCGTTTGGTCCTATTCCCGTAAAGTCCCCTCTGTCCGTTACGTCATAATCATAGTAACAACTAGTTTAAAAAACTTCCAATTCGTTATAATCGCAATTCTGCAGCGTCCTAAAATGTAGAAGAAATAACTTGCGTGCTCACTAATAAAATCAACCAAGCAGATAATTTTCAACTAAACATTCCACGACAATAATGTTTTTAAATTTACACGTATTTCTTGCTTAAAATACGAATCGTCATGCGTTGAATCAGGTTCTACGTTGGGCAGACGTGTGGTGTCGGGTGGTTATGTCGTTTCGGGTGCTGTGGGGGCGTTAATGGCGTATTTATTATGATCTCGGTATCAGCTGTAATAGCCAACACTCTGCCGGCAAATTACAGGGCGGCGGCTCTTGGAGCCCCGTCCGAGCCCCGCCGCTAGGGACGGGGCGAGCTCGCGAATGCACTTATCGATATCTCACTGCAATTCGCTTATCGATACGTGCCAGCGAATGCATCATATATCTATAAGATAAAAGTAAAATAATGTAATGTAACTGTAATTTGCATTTTATTTTACTATCAGTTGTGAGTGTCGCTTTTTATGAACCTATAGTTGAATACGTAATACTCTGGCAAAAAAAACTTAGGGCTTCTTTCACCACTTCCTGATATTGTTACAGATAGTAATCTTAGTGATAAACTGATCTATCAGATAAATCTGTGTGATAGACTATATAAAATATATAAGATATAGGCAATCAGATACCTGTGAAACCAAAAAAACAGGCTATCTGTCAGATAACCTACAGATAGGGTATCTGGGACTTTATCAGCAAGCGGTGTAAGAGGCCCTTAATCTGGTATTGGGCCTTACTACGTCTGCCAAGTATAAAATATAATTTTATTTTACAGAACGTATCATATACGTGCAATACATTTTTCAATATAATATGTACAAAATAATACTTTATGGTTAAAGATAACTTGTACCGCAAGGACGCATACACATCTTCACCCCAAAAGCGTTAACGCATACAAAATGTATTGCAACTAAGGATATCAGAGAGAATAAGTTGTAGTGATGTAACGGTAGATGAGGGATCACCGCCCACCCGCGGTCAACACGCACTTGTCGTAAAGTTATTTCTAGCTCATAAGTGAATCGCATGCAATTAACGAAGAGGTGCGTCTGAGCATAAATATAACACTTCGCCGGCTAAATATCGGCCCTGATTGAGGGAGGGGCGTGTCTTATTAATTAATGGACGAAAAGCCGCCTCGGCCACCTCGCCGCATAACACCACCGTTTCTACACGATGGCCATTCATCACACTTATTGTCTGATGATTTCGGACGTCAGCGGAGGAAGTCATTAAGACTGAACGCCGTTAGGCACTCGTTTCAAACGTTTATATTTATGGCAGTGTGAATTCGGCAATCACGATAGAAAGCTTAGCTGATACCTCATCAAGCGCCAAGAAACAATGGATTATTGCGGAAGTACTTAGGCGAGCTTTTAAAATTGACCTACAATCGTCATTACCTCTAAGTTGAAGTGACAGACAGTAGAGTGGCAATTTGCGTCGAGATGTTATCGGTATTCTATACGCGCCGGACTGAGTCGGCCGATCGAGTTGATTGGAGGCACAGTAGCAAGCAGCGGCTGACACCAATCAACGTAACACGAGATACGCGAAGCCTCTAATTATTCGGCCTTTCATTTCATTACATGTGGGACAGTCGTGATAGTGACAAGGCGCAGATGATATAACATGTTTAACCTCACCTTGCAATAAACCTTATGTTGGGTATTTTATTTTTCTAAAAGCAAGCAAATCAGAATATTATACAAAATAAAATTAGTAGATACATTGCAATAACCTCATTCACCAAGGGGAGAAAGTGACTTTAGTTGCGAGTGTGGGGCATTTACCACAAGGGGAAATTATTTTATTTTATTTAAATTATAAAGTACATGACAACCATAGCTCGTGACCGTTCAGTTCAGAAAGTTTGAAATTCAAATAAAATTTTTAAACTTTTAATATGTTTTGATATTGTTTGATTTTTCACGCGTAATTTGAGAAAAGCACTATACAAGCCCGATGGGAGAGAGCGTCAGTGGCCTCGGGGATAAGACGCGACCTATCATATCGAAAGGTCCGAGGTTCGATCCCCGGCTGGGCCTTGTACCAATGGGTTTTTTCTCGAAACTTAAGTACATTTACTGACTGCTCTCAAACGGTGAAGGAAAACATCGTGAGGAAACCTGCATACGCCGAAGAAGAAATTCTTAGGCGCATGTGAAGTCCACCAAGCTGCACTGGGCTAGCGTGGTGGACTATAGCCCGCACGCCCTCGTTGAGAGGGTAGGCCTGAGCCCCAGCAATAGGCTGTTTATGATGATGAAGCCCGATGGACTTACGTTTTTTACACGTTCGTCAATCAATGCCTCTAATGCCGGTTGTGCTTTAATAATATGTTAGTAATGGAATTACGTCCATTTTTCTCTCCCGCAAAACCACTTAAGTAATGAAAATTCACACATATTTCTCTCCCGCATTTTATTGAAGACTTAAATTGCTTTCTCGTTTTATATGAGTAGGAACAATAGATTTTCCATGGAGGTGGTGGTATAAGAAATATAAAGCACCCGGTGAAAATATGCACCTAAAATTTAAATTTAATCTCCGTGGGGTTTTTATTTTAATGTAAACCGGTGTAGGTACCGACTACTCGGTACCGACACATGGCAGACACTTACAGGCCGATGCCGATGGTGGCGCGGTGAGACGGGAGCGAGGGACGCGGGGCGGGCGAGCGGGCGCGGGCGCGGGCGGAGGAAGCGCGGTAATTGCATCGATAACATCTCGAATTAGCCGTCAATCACTAGCGGTGAACTATCATCGCGCGCTGCTGTATCAATTAGCTCAAACCGGTAGCCGCGTACTGACACGCACACAGATTACAATTAATAACTACAGCTACAATAATTTCACTGATCATTGTGCCTTTCTACTTAAAATATTAGGTATTCAGGGTCGCTCATTCATACAGGTAAGTACCTACATGTACATAGCTCCCTTCATCTAAAGATCTCCCTACGTATAAAATCCCTAAAAATAAAAAACCGGCCAAGTGCGAGTCGGACTCGCGCACCAAGGGTTCCGTTTCTGTAACTTGGAATGAGATGTACCTATGTATAAAATCGACCGCCTTAGAACAGTAATATTGAATACTAGCTGTTGCCCGCGACTTCGTCCGCGTTGATTTTCGAAGTAGGTACTTATCTCTGCTATGTACAGACATACATCGTCTAGTTATAATTTTCCAATGGTAAAATGGATCATTCTAAGTATATATTATTCATCATAATTTAAGGTATACCATACCTTCAGGAACAAACTATGAACACCGTATCCAATTTGGTGAAGACAGATAAAAATTTAAAAAATTGTTGTTTTCACTTCTATTGCTCATAAGACTTCTCATATCAATTTTTATTATACGTGTGTATTTTTTAACTAATACAGTATGGGCAAAACCAAAACCATAGGAGATACAGGGAAACTGTCTTAGGAACCTTTAGGTATATTTTCGTGATAACAATTTTGACATAGTAATCGAAGCAGCTGGAGTTCAGGTGGCATGAATAAATAAGTAGTAAGTACCTAAGTACTTTGCACAGTCTGTTTTATAAGAAAACATTTTATTAAATTTGACTAACTTCTGCTGCTTGGATTTTTTTCTTCCGATACAATAAAATGATTCTAACATGAAACTAAGTCAATGCGCATTTTTTTAAAATAATAAAAATTATTTTTCACTGGCGTTCTATGAGAAAACATTTTATTGAATTTGACTAACTTCTGCTGCTCAGATTTTTTTCTTCCGATATAATGAAGTGATCCCTACATGAAACTGAGTCGAACCGCATTAAAAAAAATTGTGCAAGTTGTCTCATTTTTATGGACAACACACGCTTGACCAAAAAATTTCTATGTCATAAGACACTTTCCCTGCATCTCCTATGGTTTCGGACTTGCCTATACTGTCCCAGTTAAAAAAAACACTGATATCTCCTATGTCCATGACATCGTCTTGTTACGTTAAATGATTTATCTGTAAATAACGATAACTTTTTTCGCTGTCATCCGATTTCAATGAAACAAAGCCTATAAGTTGCCCCAGGCTGTGCTTAATCTACCTATGAAAACCGCAAGAAAATCCGTTCAGTGGTTTCGGAGATTAGCGATTACGGACAGACAGAAAGACAGACAGACAGAAAGACAGACAGACAGAAAGACAAAAAAATTAAAAAAAACTTTTTTGTGTTCTGTTACTCTTTTTTTATCGCCCACACTCATTTTTTTTAAATTTTGTTCAAAGTACAGACACACGATTTCTACTCCTTTATTATAAGTATAGAATAGATATAGATGTAAAGCTTCAAAAACTTTTTTGTATAATTTAAGTTTCTATAGAGTTCATTTTTGGGACCGCTAAATAAGTTTGTTAGTAAAATATTTTTAATTATTTCTAAAAAATACCTTTTCCTGTAATATTATCATATGTAAGCTCTATCAACTGTAATTATTTCAGATTTTCAAACTTTTTTTGTCTTCGAATTTATTTTAAACAATAGGTACCTACTGTGAAAACAAAAGTTTTTTTTTTGACTGATTTTAAGACTGTAGGTATACTCATTATAATATCTATTTAGTATTATCCAAGTCGCATGGCTGAAAGCTTTTTATAAACTTCAAAAGGAGAATCGTCGATGATTTTTGCATTATTCAGAGGATGCTGCATAAGGTAAAACATGGGTAACACCTGAGCGAGAAAACGCGCCGATCCACATCATTCACGCCTCCGGGGAACCGGTCCTCGGCCGAATGTGCATCACACCGATGGGCAGATAATAGAAATGCGCTTTAATTTGTCGTTTAGGGCATAATGAGGAGCGAGCCCTGTGATTACGCGGCGAGCCGCCGCCGCCGGCCCCGGCCGCTGTTGACGTGAGCTGTTTCCACACACCGCTCCCCGCCTTCGTAGTCTCGCAACCATGCATCTTCGAACGTAGCAACTCGACAGATACGCTTCTTGTGCTGCCTCACCACCTTGTGCGAATTCCTGCCATCGCGACGATCGAGTGTCGAAAGTAGTGGTCTGGCCCATGGGAACGCCCGCGCCCGCTCCGCCCGCCTGCCTGCCGGCAAATTCTCGCCTCGCACACTTCGACCGTTCGAGCACCTTCAACTTAATGAGTGGAAAACGAAATGTTGCGAAAGATCAATTTTAAATATAGTACGCAAGTTGACTGACTGGTACAATATGTACAAAGTACTTCTAGTACCGTATAACCATCAACGTGCAATCGTCAAGAAACAGCTTAAAGTTGCTTTGTAATATTCCACCGGCTTTCTTTCATTAATAAGTTTGCTCGCAACATTCGTTGAGGTGGTTATGTTCCCACGGATATCGCAATCGACTCTCCAGCCTTCGTAGTTCGTATATTTATTCACCGTGTACCGGGATATTGAACAAGACGCTATTAAAATTTAGTGATCGTCAATGTATCCTGTCGACACAAGATAAGAAATTTACTGTAATTTGCAGGAGTACAACTAAATAGGATTTACAATAATAATGTATGAGAACTTTCTCATTGACTCCCTAATCGACTGAACAATTTTTTATTTGAAAAATCGAGTTAGGTATATTACCTTACAGCTGGCCAAATTGTAAACATAATACGGTTTGTAGGCATAGAGTATTTGAGGAACCGCAAAACTTTTATTTTTTCTAAATTTTATCTCATATTTTTGATATAAATAATTAATAAACCAATGATGTAGTATAATTATAAGTAATACTTGAAACATTAAAAGAATGAATCAATCATTTCTCTGAGTGAATCGCTTAAGGCATCGTACGGTAACCCGAGGCTATTGTTACTAGGCTAAGGGGCATATGACTAAAAATATACGCGTTAAACACATAACCCTCCTTTTGGGCTTCGCCGCAGTCGGGTAAAAATACACTCTCTATAGCCACAGACGTCATTCGTTCAAAAAACCTAACAGTTGGCAACCAGTTATTTTCAGTCAATATTAATTATATTTACACAATGATTTGTACACAGGTTTAAATAATTAGCAAAACTATAACTAAAATTCACACATTGGTTGGTCATTTGCGGACCTTCAGGGTCCGTTGACCAACATCACACGGGCTCTTGGCAATTATCACATTCGTTAAATTTATTGTCATTTCAATGTTTTGTTAACAACCTACGTTAATTATTATGATTCTGTCGAGTTATTCATAATGATTACACCACCGGATCTGTTTAATAAATATTATTCGGAGTTCTCTAGCAGTCATATTTGTATATCATAAGTTTTTATAAATCTGTCAAAACGGTTACTTTTATAGCGAAGTTTTATTCTCATAGGTCTGTCTGTCCGGCGGATTACTCAACTACTAAACCGATTTAGCAGGAATATGTCTATATTCCTATACTTGGTTTTGCAATAATTTGAAAATAATATTGAAATAAGATTAGGATTTAGTGACTTATTAAAGCAAAGTTACTAAGTAGTTACAACTGAAATAAAGTCGAGACGCACTGACTCTGTAACTATACCCAGACTGCCCATTAGATGTTAAATCAATTTATATCTGGCAGGCATGTAACACCTATAATCTCAGTTTTTGTAGAGGTATATTTCGATTAAGCAGATAGGTCGGGCATCCCTAAATCGGTGTTGCGATCAGCATTCAGCTGCGTATCGGTCGCAATCAAGCGAGAAGGCGCGGTTTTTTTAGGGTTCCGAAGTCCGATAAGGAACCCATATTAAGATCGTCCAACCTGTTTATCCGTTCGTCCGTCACAGTCTCACACAGTCTCATTGCTTTTCAGTTATGAACCGAAATGCATGAAATGTTGCACAAAGATACTTTCGATGTAAGTCATTTTGATTTTTAAGGGGCGTGCGGCTGGTTAGGGCTTAATCTCGAAATGCACTATGCTCGTTGAGCCTAAACAAGAGGTCTTTGTAAAGAGGTCGGTAATGTTTTCATACAACATATTTTTATAAACCGTAACTACCATTTGCAAATAATTTCTCGGTAACAATGTGCACGTGTGTTAACCCCCCCCCCCCCTTGTGAGTTCTTAACTGTTTGCAAAAAAGAGCCATGGTGGGAGGACACTCTTAATGAAAATTATATCAGGAAAATTCGGAACATTATGCGTGGCCGACACGCACTTAGCCGATTTTTAATCTTTTATTCATGCTAAAGCCGCTCGCCGCGCAAATTGCAGGGCGGCCGACCTAATGCCTTTCAACTGTTGCTAATAACCTGCCAATTTATCAAACTCGCCGCGAGCGCCGCAACACAACGATTCGGGCCACTTTAGCGCGAAACCTCTTAAAGGGTACTATCCGTCAGTATCTTTATTGGACTACAATGACAATAAAGGACAAAAGGAATATAAAATGAGTTAAACTACACATCTATACATAATAAAAAATTCTAACTAGACGATCCTTTAGACGGAAAATACCTACCATAAACGGAGAATGCCAACTGAACGTGAGATACCTATGGTCGTAACGGAGACAACTGAACGTAAATACGAAATAACGTCATAAATAAAATATGACGCGGCCCAGGTTTTTTGGATTTTCACATTTTAAGGGCTCCCTTAAAAATTCCCAAAGGGGGTGAAAGTTTGTAAAGCATGCGGGCGTTCGCTATAGTAAATGATAAAACTTGCCTGTCAAAATCGGTTAGTCTGGATGAATCTCTGAAGCCCTTGGCGAAGGGGTTGGAGTCTATCTTGAGCTTGGTGATGAGCTGGTTCTGGTAGGCGGTGACGGCGGTGAACACCGTCTCGGGGAACACGAAGGTGCGGTGCTGCTCGCGGGCCAGGTCGGTGACGGGGCCGCCGCCCTCGCGGACCTTCACCACGTGGATCCGCGGCTGGTACCGGTGCATTGAGTTCAAGACGATCTGCGAAACAAGTTCAAACATTACATGGCATTTCTTTATCAAATCAATAGCGTATATATTAATTAATATGTCCCCTGTTTCGGGGCTGAAGCCTACCATCTCAACGGGGGCGTATATGGGCTGTAGTCCAGCACGCTATTAACCCAGTGCGGGTTAGTGGACTTCACATGCGCCTAATAATTTCTTCATCGGCGTATGCAGGTTTCCTCACGATGTTTTCCTTCACCGTTTGAGAGCACTCAGAGAGATTTCTTTATATGTGGGCCGTATTATAGACCTTATAGTGATTAGTATTTGATATTAATTTCAACTTGGTACCCTACCCCTTTCTGAGGTAAAGGGTAGGATAGAAATGGTACGGACAGGCGGAGAGACACACGGACAGACGAACAAAAAAGTGATCCTATAAGGGTTCCGATTTTTTCCTATTGAGGAACGGAACCCTAAAAAAGGAATAGGGAAAGTCCTTAATTGTCTAATTGCCATATAAAAATCTAATTGCAGATGTGCACAAATTAAAAGGATATTTGACAAAACAAGTTACCTTGTTACTTGTGGAAACCAAGTTTTAGATAACCTAATTCCGATGAAATTTTAGATGTTGTAGAAATTATGTAAAACAACTAATTCACATCGGAAGACAGATGTCAGAAACGGCCCTAGCCGACAGGGATATGTAAATGTGATGATTCTACCGCGAGTGTGTTTGAAATTAGCTAATTGGGGCTAAATATTAATCCAGGCCTGCGTTGGGGGACATGGAGATCGAACCCCTATGTAAACTCTACATAAAAATACATGCTCTGTCTAAAATAACAAATCCTAATCCCTTGCAGATCCGCTTTCCCCTCTGTGCAGCTGGCAACTGTTCGATTGTTTAACAAACTAATACCTAGTTAGTTAATAATAACTTTGTACATAGTAGTTACATTTATGTATTGTATTTTGATATAGGTAATAAATAGCAATAATAAAACAAATTATGAAAATGATTTATTTATTCATTTAACTTATAAATCCAAAGCGCCATGCGGTCAAGCTTGTAAATATCATAAAATGACAATGCTAAAAGATTACAGTTATAAATTTTTTGAATAATTAATTTATTTTGGGACAAACGGGGCACACCTAAACTGGGACATTTGGATTTTTGTGGGACAACGAAAATTAACATAAAATTAAATTATTGTAAAAATTAAGGAAATTAAATAATACACCTAAGGCCCACACCACACTACGCACAGTAGATAAAATTACACTACTTTCCCATATTCGTTCCAAAACAAATATTACGTAGGTACCTACTTAGATTAAATGTACTTTTCTTGTAATGTGGACTATAATAATAATAATATAGGGTGGGTGATTTCTCATGACGGTACATTGTAGATAAATTAATTGTTGGGTCGCGGTCGGCGCGGGCGTGCGCGCGCGATGTGACGAGCCGATAAGCCGCGCGCCGCCAAATTGTTCATCATTTTGTGCCCTGACGAGATAATTAACGTCTGTAAATTAATTAATTAGACTGTCTACTTATCTTTTTATTATGAAATTGCGTTAACGGTGGAAACAAATGTGTCGATTCATGTTGTAAGTGGAGCACTTCGCTTCGCAACTCTACCCAATTATTGTTAATCTGTGACATTATCCAATTATAACGTTAAATATTGCTTGTTAAAATATTAAGGTAACCTCAACCTGTATACACAATTCCAACTAATAAGGCAAATTATTATTAAATCGGGCAATTTAATTGCATAATTTCAGCAAATTTGGGCTAAGAAACACCTAGGATATGTGTTTTTCGCCATTATGTGAACAAAGCGCAAACCGACAATCAAAATCTCACGACAGGTAGGTATGATGGGTTGAACTGAAAATCTATGCAATTTACAATTCCTTTGAAGCGTCGCTATACTAATGCGAATTCGGCGGTGAACGTGATGCTAGAACTTATACTTGTAGGTAAATGTAGTAGGCAATAAGCGTACGCTAACACGTTGATAATATTGATCAACGTGTTAGCGTACGTATAGGACATAATATGTCCTGTAGAAATTGCCAATTACTCCGGTTGGCGTCCTCCGATTAACTGACACTTTTAACGCGAAATTGGTACATCGGGGTCCATCTGAAAAATAAAGGAAAATATTTTTCGTGCATATAATGCTCTTTTTTGGAATCTAATAGCTTAAGAGAGGAGAATAGGTAATGCTGTAACTGTATTTTTCAAGGTGTTTTATTTGTCAACGGGTTAATTTCCTAATTATACTTAATTATTGGAGAATAAAATTAATCGACCAATCGATTAAAATGATGACTCTATCGGGTGCGAAGGTATGCCTAATTATACTATATCTGTAGTGAATCGTTCGATGAAATAGAGAATTACTTAGAAGCGGCCGGCTCTGGGCGTGGTTGGTGTCATTAGATGCGTGCGCGTCTCTAATTCCCTCACCTGCGCCCGCGCTAATGAATTATCGCCCCCGCCTCCCCGCCCCCGCCTGCAATCACCGCTGCTCGCTGTCGATTTGTTTTCAATATCCAATGTCGATAATTGCCGATCGCCGCCGACCGTGCGACACTGAACATGTTATTAACTTGAAATATTGCTCGGTCAATAGCCGAAATAGTGCAGATTTAATTATAGTCAATTGAATGGTAAATTGTTACGTTACGACAGTCTATTTGCAGCTACTCGTATTAAATTACAAAATAATTTAGTTTAACAAAAATTGACATGACTGTGATATTTTGACATTAGGAAAAATAAAATTATTCAAATGTAGATCGCCATGTAGGAAGCTTGGAAATTTTATCTTATTTCTGCACCCGTTAAAGACTGCTAATACTAGTATGTATAAATGCGAAAGTGTAGAAGGATTTGCTTTTTGATAAACCATAGTTTAACGGCCACAGGAACTTCAGCTAAACGGTTGCTTCTGGAAATGTGAAAAAATTCATGGCAGTAGCATATATAACGTAGTTACAAGGAAAACTATTACGGCTAAGTAGGTTCTATTAGTTTTTGAGTAATAGTGGATCGACTTATGAAAGTTGAAAAATTAAATTATGTTCATAGAACTGCATATGTAAAATGGAAAATTATTTTTTTCCGCATGATATCCATGGTGTGGGGTATCGTTGGATGGGTCTTTCAAAAATATCGCGGGTGTGTGAAAAACATTTTTCGATTCAGGGATCCGTTTGCGAAATATTAGGGCTTTAAAGTACTAATTTTTGTCACTTTAGTAGGTACTTTTTCTGTCTCCAACTACAAAGTTGACTTTTGTTGGTTTCTTTTAGGTTTGGTTTATAAGGGCTGGCGAGGTCTACTGTTCTCACGGAACTACTAGTTATATTAGTATACTCACCTAGAAAACCTATTGAAATTAATAAATTTCTAATAAGATCTGTGACAGTACAAGTCTGTGACATTGTAAAGTTGATGATGGTTTTTCGAACGGAATAAGAAAAATCAAGTCCATATTCTGTTGCTGGTATTCTGTGTAAACGCGTAGCTTCATCATTACGTCGAGGGCAACCATTCAATATACATGTGATAGTATCACGTTCGTACTATACGTAGGCAGTAGGTATAGGCGACGACACGACTCGCTTTGAAGGGATGTGGTGCATGCAACCCACAACGGCTCCCCTCAAGTGTACAGTCAGGCGATATTAATCCTTAATATCTGCGGAGTAAGATAATGTGTGGCTTGGTGGTGAAAAGGCCAGATAGCTGTAATTGCGGTGGGGGGCGTTGGGAGGGTCGTGGGGAGGAGCGGAACATGGCCGACGGTGGGGGCCAGACGGCCGCGCGCCGTCGGACGGGGAGCACGTCTCGTGAACAGGGGAAAGATGCCCAGCTAACTGTTAATAACCGTACGAGCAGGTATCTAGGTGTTGTCGGGATTGAATTTATGATTTCTTTATTGTTTCTAACACAACATACCTTTTAATTAGCATCCTTAATAACACATCTCACAGTTGTACAATGTGCCTTTTATCCTCATAACCGATGTCCGGAATTTTCACAGCGAAAATTTAAATGTAGGATTGAACATTGTACTCTATCGACATATTCAACCGTCTCGCTCGATGTTCTCGCCCTACTTAATATATCAAACATAAATGGGTAAGTAACAGGTTACAGGTCTACTAGAAGTTTGTAATGAATTTAGTAGGTAAAAGCTAATAATAATAAATGTGTCTGTATATAAGAAAAAACATTTAATTACTATGATATTTTTCAAATAATATTTTTAAAATATGCATAGGTAAATTAATACATCGGATACAAACTGTGTTAATTATACACCATTTTAAAGCATGGCCTCAAAATGTGTGAATAGTCGTAATATCATATTACCTTATTATCAGAATATTAATTAATATACATAAATATAAAACTTTAATTGAAAAGTATATTAGTAACTAAAATAAAAATATTATAGCTCCAACTTTTATGCTCATTTATTTCACGACATAGCACTCTAATATTAAGTATGTCACTGACCTCTTACTTACGTCATTGTTAATATCGCAACAAAAAGAAAAAATCTATGTCAACTAATAAAGGACGTTGGCGGTGAAAAGGATATGGACACTAAAGAATCTGACGTCAGTCCAAGAGGAGATTTTAACCGACATCCAAACAAACAAACATTTGTATCGGTGAAACAGACATCGATATTTATCTACCCTATCTAAAATATTTAAACCAAAAAGCAATCCTCACGCTTACAACCAACTTCCATAAGGCAGCTCTTGGAAGCGTTCCTGTTTTGAATCAAAATACCGATAAATACATGGAAGGGTTTCATCAGAAGCTTTCAGAGTGAGTCGGACAGAGCCGGCACCGCACCCGTCAGCCCGTCAATAAGCTTTGCCGATATTTCGATTAGCGAGCGAGTCCTCGGATTACGGCGGATTTTCGCCTCCGCGGAGCGACAAATTGGGCCATTTGTACCCAACGCGCACCGGCGACACTGCTAAAGCCTAACAGACCCAACACCATTACCTAAATATTTTCCCATTTACATGTACATAGCATGTGTCACTCATGTTTCGGTTTGAAGGGACTTTCAAACATAGGTTCGAGTAAATAAGGTGTAGTTAGCTTAGAAAAAGACGATGCAGCTGATGTGGTAATCTGAAGCAATAAACATTTAACGCTTCTCTATCCTGCCTGTACTTTTTAGGGTTCCGTACCTCAAAAGAGGAAAAAAGAACCCTTACATGATCATTTCGTAGTCCGTCTCTCAATACCCTTTTTTCAGGAAGGCGTGGAGGTATCAAGTTAAAATTAATATCAAATACTCAGGTCTGCAATAACTTAGAGCTGTGAAACTTCTAATAAAAGGCAGTCAGAAGATATGGCCGATTTTACCGCATTATTGAGTATTTTGGTTATCAAAACCTATGCATATTATACTCTATGTATATTCCTGTTGACATAGAATCATGAAATAAGGGCTTTTAATAAGAAAAAGAAGTAAGGTCTTATAGCACAAGTAAAGGAAAAAATCCGAAAACCGTAAATTTTTAGTTACATCATAAGAATTTCTTTTTTTTTCTTGTACCAACAAACTTAACTTTGCGTAAGAGCAAGTGATCCACATGAGATGTCCTACTCGCACTTGTCCGTCCGCTTTTTTATAAAAAAAATCTAAGTCTGCCTAGATGGCGAATAACAAAAAGTGATTTGATAACCATTTTCTACGAGGTGTTAAGAACGTCAAGAAGAAGACTAAAACAGTGGCAAGTATTTTATTCCATATATAATTTTGTCAAACATTTTAATATGTAAAACAGAGGATGCTAAAAAAGATAGATTTTGAGTATGAAATTCGCTTTGTAAAAAACGGCAAGCCTCTCATTGCTTCTGTATTTCTGTGGATATAATAAATTAATATGCAAACAGCAACAGCACGTGCACATTCAATATAAGATGTCAACAGATTGAAAGAAGATGAGAACGTGGGTGGTACTGTCGGGTGAATAACTCTATCATAACACAAAATACCATACATAACCATTTATCCATCTGTCTGAGCATTACGTTCTTATCCATTAGATACAGCCACTTACAAAAATTGCTAACGTCTATGTCTAGCACAGCCGTGTGTAATCAACATTTTGCTGCACCTGCAGTCTTTAACTAAATTTATTGAATTATTGGGCTACTAACTGTAATAATGATAAAATATATAAAGAGTACATTATTCGCAAACTAATATGTATAATCATTAACACCATTGAACTAATTTTACTTTTCATTTAATTAAATAAGAAGCGAAACATTACGTGTTATGTATGTACAATTTGTGAAATACGTTTTATCTCTTGCGGACACAGAATGAATTTTGAAAATAATAATTTAAAAAAACATTTTTGTGTGCAACTGTCCGACAGTGTCATCGAGGTTAAGTCAACAGTCGGTAAGCGATGAGAAACGATCCACTAAAGTAGCGGATTTCTCTGCATTGACATTAGTTATTCTGTTGGATCCGTTTAATGCTGTTTAAATATTATTCACATAAAATATGCGTCATTTCCATATTATTTTCTCATAGCTGTGGTGTCAATGTTAGGATCTTCGTTGAACTAAGGACGACTAGCGACAAAATTTTGAAACATATACTAGACCAGATTTTGAATTAACTTCAAATAATTTCAATTGACAAAATCTGGCCAATTAAGCTTATTGAAAAAATCGTTGGTAATATTATAATCAATTGAAATTTATAAAATCCTTTGATCTGACTGACTCACTGACTGATCTGTCAACTCACAACTAAAATGAAAGCCCAATTCTTGAGGAAGGTTATGCTATTTAACATTCCGCTACGACCCTGAGGAGAAAGAAGAAAAAAGTTGGAAATAACTTATGAAACGCGGGGAAAGCCGCAGGAAACAGCTAATATTATTATAAGGAGCTTCCTCAAACTCAGCTTGACATTCTCAAACATTCCAATAGCAAATACACTAAAGTGCATTAATATTTATACGGTGTAAGTCACGTCAAAGTACTTATAAATCATATCTCTATGTCGGAGTTTCAATTACACAGGCGCCATCTATCGGCAAAGTTTGAAACATCGTCGTGGGGTCGTTACGGGAGTTGTCGCTAACAGCCGCTGGGGCGCTGCTGGTAGGAAAGCTTTATAAAGCGAGGGCCGAATGGCCGACGAGTCAGTTTGAGTTGAGCCGTCGGATGGAGCGCCACGCCGTAACGAACTCGCCGCGTTTACCAATTCGACTATTATTTCGGATTCACATCATGTCGGACCACTCTGATTGCAAGCCCCCGGATCAGGCGTCGTCATCAGAAGCGGGATCTGAACTTGGCGTCCCACAAAGACCGAGGTCGACACTAACGAGATTCGCGGTATCTGCCTAGCTACAACGGTCCGGTGAGCTGTATTGTTTCGATTATGATTCAGGGGTCTATTTGAGATCGTTAAGGTTACAAAAGGCGACCTTTACGTTTTCAAAATTTTGACAGGTAACTGTACCTACTTACAACCATTATCGTTTTAGAAAAATGCCTCAAGGTCAAGCGCGTGTAAAACCTAAATGTGTAAGCTTTAATGAAGAATCTCGTGTGGTCTACGGACTCCAGGTAGGTGGTCCATGAGTAGTGTGGTATACGGACACCAGGTGGGTGGTCCATGAACAGTTTGGTATACGGACACCAGGTGGGTGGTCCATGAACAGTTTGGTATACGGACACCAGGTGGGTGGTCCATGAACAGTTTGGTATACGGACACCAGGTAGGTGGTCCATGAACAGTGTAGTATACGGACGCCGGATGGAGGTTACCATAGTGTTTGGAGGAGCTGTGAATTTGGACTCTGCGTTTATCTTTGTGTGTAGCAAATCTAAATTGCAATGGTTGAGCTTCAATAACTTTTGATTAGGTTCTACTGTTCGACTGACGATATGATTGAGTTAGCTTATTTAGAGAGAGGGAGTAATTTTGTAATTAGCGAGTTTTTAGTTAGAGTTGTAATAAAAACTGTACGCTTTCAAGTAAAGCCTGAACCGACCTGACCTTGGTCAGGTTGGCCGAACGAACAAGTACTGTCTCGGATCTTTTGTTCTAAGCGACTCACACGGGGACGTGTGAGATGTCAAGATGGCCGTGTCGGAGTTTCAATTACACAGGCGCCATCTATCGGCAAAGTTTGAAACATCGTCGTGGGGTCGTTACGGGAGTTGTCGCTAACAGCCGCTGGGGCGCTGCTGGTAGGAAAGCTTTATAAAGCGAGGGCCGAATGGCCGACGAGTCAGTTTGAGTTGAGCCGTCGGATGGAGCGCCACGCCGTAACGAACTCGCCGCGTTTACCAATTCGACTATTATTTCGGATTCACATCATGTCGGACCACTCTGATTGCAAGCCCCCGGATCAGGCGTCGTCAAATGTATAAATATAGCCTTCATACTTAGGTGTATTAAGGTAACCTTTAAATTTAATACCTTCCATGTTTTATTAGCCCAAGCGTATCAAGTTCACAAATGGAACATTAAAATAACTTAAAGGTACGTAAACGTTCATCATAACATCGGTGGCAGTAAAATATCCTCAAATAAAATACTCGGTCGTAAAGAGAGTGACATCGGGAGCCCAATGAAAAACTGGTAAGTGGTCGTTTAACTAGAGAGGCACACGTCGCGTCGCCCTGTGCGTCACCCGGGCAGTCGAGATAAACGTCACCTTGGAATTAAAAAATGAAAAAATCATTATTAAAAAACGACCTCCGATTGAAATGAAGTGAGACGAAAAATAATAAAAAATACGACTACAAATTGAAGTGAGAAATGTGTTGTCCCGGCGGATGCCCCCCCGCGAGGTCCTCACTCGCGTTACGGAGCTCTCCAACATCTCTGAACCATCATTATGACGTTTGATTAATACACGACGCCCTATCATTGGCATCGCGTCGCCCAGACGATGCACACGCATGCATCACACATAACTCTGCTAAACGGGTTGCGATGGCGCCCTATTTGCATACAATAGGTATGTATACGTGGAACTAACGTGTGCTCTCACTTTTACCACGGGACTACCACATTCCGCTGAATAACCAAATCAGATAGAAAACAAACACGATTTACACATTTTCATTGTCACACCACCGTACAGTAAATAACTGCTGCTGTAATAAATGAGCAATAACTTTACAAAAATGCAAACAAATGACTTTCGAAGCGGACGTGTTAGAAACTAATTTAAAGTGACAATAATAATCATGGAGGAGTGATTTACAAATCGGGTTTTAGTTGCTAAATAACGAGACAAAACGTTTCCCTCGAGGTGTCCATAAAGAGGCATGTTTAGTGTCCGGGGACCGACAGCGGAGGTGACAACAGACTGGCTCGTAAACATTCGGACACTTGCCTTCAAAGCAAACATTACATAAATCAAGCATAACAGTATTTACATGTCGCCCTCAGCTGATGGGTTTCTATTTTTTTCCGTTACATTTCAGAGTAATACATAATTTCACTCGCTAGCGAAACATAAAAACATTTGTGTAAAATTGTGTAAACAGGCAAGGCCTACATTGCTCCTACTGTGCCTAAGTAATTAATTTCTTAGTTTATTATGAAACCGCATACTACACTTCCTTCAGAGATATCATACATGTGTAATTTTTATGTACATGTAAATATACGCAACGCATACTATGAAAGATTTGTTCTATTAACTTTACAAGCATGTGATCGAAAACTTTGTTCAAAAGTACATACTTTTACAACTACATAGCTGAGGTGCATAAAACTAATAATGTGCAGGTAATGCATTCCTCTGTGGTAATGCCCAGATTATACTAGATACACAAATACACTAGTTATAAGTAAAAGTTAATTTCTGAGTAGATTTATGACGATTCTGCTGTCGACTCTACCGTTATTCGATGAATCATTACGTGTATTGAAACTTATCCGAAAAAGAGGCAGTCCTTCTTATAGCAGTGAACGATCAACAATTATAAGCAATAAAACCATTAAATGGGACCGAACACAAAGACGCACCGGTTGCCTTCCCCACTCACGCCCGCACTTTATTTCGATTGGCGCTATTATGATATAAAAATAATTCATGAGATTCTCTACCAACATCGCCACAAAGTATATTAACAGCCGTTAACCGTATTTGAGTTAACGCTGAACTGCCAGTGTTGGAAGTTTTTTCTTCATTACTAATTTAATGTGTGCAAACACAATGAAAAACCTCGTGTGTTCTGTTCTGCCAGTAATGAAAGGTAATAAAGTTTTCTCATTGAACGTAGGTCATAATGATTGGGCAGGTAATGAGTCTGCAAATATAGCCTACCAGTAATATGAACATTATTTATTATTATTAAATAATGCAGGCAAACAGTATCGTCAATACGATTAGAATGGAAATGATAGCCTGCACGAATATCGTCAAGATAGATAATCAAAGAAACGGTAAGGCCTATACGATATCGTGGAGGGCGGGGGCGATTATTTCGTTCGCCACACGCCGGATATTATTACTGATAGATTTGTCAGATGGTACCACACGATAACCGCGCGGTCGATCCATATACAATAACACGTTTTATATAAGTAGTGATGCCCGATTAATTCCAAGCCATGTCAATTTGTCAATATTTGACGAATGTTTTAGTAAGTTTAATGAATCGTCACTGTCAAGTCGAGCTTTGATTTATCAACAATATTAAGAACCAATACAGCGGCGGCGGCGGCGGCGCGGCGATGGGTGGATAGTATGTGTCTGGTCTGCGTTATTAATATTAGTACAAATAAGAAATAGGTTAAAGAAATGAGTATTTTTTGACATGCTGATAAAAATGGCTATGATTGACCTATACCAACAATTAAATGATGTATGGTTTATGGTTATAATGAGAGAGCGACAAGTGGAGCGGTAGCGAGAGCGGATGCCTAGGCGACGTCTGAGGTAGACGTAGCCAAGGGTAAACTGGTGTAAAGTATCCCGCGGCTGCGCGCCCCGCAGGGGTTCCGCCGACGACGAATAACTTATTAATTTATATTACCCTATACTCATATTCACTACCCACTAAAATCACCTGTCTAGCGTGTTTGTTTTTACGATCCCCTTATCTCTGGGTGCTTTAACGACGTGAAAATATCAACAGTAATTAAAAACGCAAATGATCGCCGAGAATTGATGCCAGTCGTTGTTCATTAAGACGAGTTGGATGGCGTGGTGAGCGTTTTATTAAATTTTATTGGCCCGTATATTCGTGCAACTGCTCGGACGCCGTCATAAATTAAGTGTTGATTATTAATGAAAGTATTTCGCGGATGCCGGTGAGTGCGCGCGCCTCCGCCGCCCGCGCCGCCGCCACCGCCGCCGCGACGCGCAAAGCGCGCCCGTACAACACTGGACAACCTCGTTAATGGCATCGACTTTTTCACTAATGATCGCCATTTTAAAGCTTCTAGTTAAACGTAAAATATTGCGCTAACCGCTGGCGATGCATGTAACGCATAATCACCTCGTTTTATATGAGAAAAAGTGGATCATAAACGAGATAAACACCGCTATGCACACATCTTAAGTGCATTATAATTGCTCACCCCACTTGAGTTGGACATTGCATAAAATAAATACAGCGATAGCACGTCTAACGACATAATTCCCGGTGCAATAAATGGGATAAATGGCAGTGATTACGGGACGTGTGTGGGCCCGAGGCTCTCGGCGCGGTCCCGGTGCAACTGTGCCAGCCTCTACTGCGTCTTTGCCTTGAGCGGTGACGGCAGGTCGGTACAGTTAGATACATTAACAAATATAAGTACATATTATAATTTTTACACAAGAACTATTGCAAGATATACGTTAAGCTCCAGTGCCATTAACTGTATGTAGAGTCATCCATCAACCCATGACAAGACTCTGAAAATAGAATTATAATTGTTATGTAGAGTTAATTACATATGCGGTTTTAACAATTCTCATTATTTCAGTAAACGGTCGAAAAGCCGTTCATAAATCATCACCATGACGGTCGGGTCCGTCATTAGCGCGAGCGGCCATATTCGGCACCGTTCATTTCCATATATTCATTAACTATAAGATTATAATTGGTATTTACCATGCCTCGTGGTCGTGGCTTTCCTAAATCTGACCAAAATCTATGGGAAACAGGTAGTGTTTAACCGTTCCACGTCGGGTCGTTCTTTGAGGGCGCACGCGAATCGGCCGGCCGCAGTACGAATAGCTCAACACTCGCCGCGTACAATCACCGCCCGTCATCGCCACGCTTTCGTGCGACCGGTTCTCATGAATTGTAATAATCTGACCTCTTTTCAAGTACACGGAATAAATAATAGAAGCTTTTAATTAACACTAGTGATTTCACTCACTAGAGATTTCAAACATATTTTTAAGTGGTGAAAAGTAGCTGAAGTTACTACCTGCTCAAACAGAACCGATAAGTTGTAAGATAATGATTATGGTAGTGGATTCATATATCACCGAGATGAACTTACACATAATTACTGTCATCATTCTAATGTTTAGCCTTTCGTCTACTGCTGGACATAGGCCTTCCGGAACGCCGCCCTTGGTATTCAATCGCTTTCGGTGATTAGGTAGTCGATAATGTCTCCGAAATTCAATTTTAGCGAATGGATCTTTAACTAAATAAATAGGTTTAATTTCACGTTTAATTTAAGTTAGGCTATTTACAGTAATAGGTATAATAGTGTATAATATGGCGTAGACTCCTAGTTATTCCTACGTTAAACGTAAAATCCACGCACCTGTCATTTATCGAGTCACGAGTACACGAGGCCCGCGACGCGGCGGCGCGGCGCGGCGTTCGCGGGGTTAAGAAATTACAAGGCTCGTGAATGTTGAAGTTATTTAGTATTACTCGAATGCTGGTAGTTAAGCGGCGGGCTGATGATTAATTCGTCGGTTTCATGGAGTTTTTGTTCCACAATTAGGCGCGAGCCGCGGCCGGCACGCGTGCTATGGCCCGTACATTATACCTACCTACCTACTAATATTATCCAATGGGTGACCCACCCCAGTTACGTGTTCATAATTTATTGTTAATTAGAAGGCTTATTTCAATACAAATTGCGGACATTTACGTACATTTGATTGAAACAAACTAGGGAGTTTAAGAAATAAAGGCACCCAAATATAAAAATATGACTATTTTCCTCGTAGTACGAAGGTTTCATGAGTTTGACCCATTTAAGTAAGGTAAATTTAATAAGCATTTTCTCTCGGACGCGAGCACGATTGCCATCGGTTACTGAGCTATGGGAAAGCCAATTAGGTGTTGTTTTTCGTCAGCGTGGGATCCATCCATCACACTGCCCCGCCCACAGCCAACCGTTCCATTCTGTTGCACGCACTAGGTATTTACCTAATAATGGAAAAATATAATTTACTTTTGAAAAACAAGCAGTGTTCGTTCATTACTTAACTGATAAGGTCTAACCAGAACGTTACTATGAAACGAAAACTGCTATAATAAATAACCACAAAGAGATTTGGGTCAGCGTGACATATTATTTATAATCATTTTATTATTAGAAATCCTATAAAGGTGCATGTGCTAAGTTACGTGGGCGGTGGGACTGGCACAAGTATATTGATGCCTTTACTCCATGTCGACCGGAATCAATCAAAAAACATTGCGATATCATCAGTTAGTAGCACACTGATACCTGCCAGCCATACTCTCGATTATAGGAAGCAGTAGTCTAGTAAGTGTTCCGGTTTATGTGGACCCTTTTCTTAAATCATTTTCCTCGTTGTCAGAGGTCTTCGTGGGTCGGTTGGCTGGTGGCACCTGCAGTATGTAGCCGTGAGGTGCCGGCTGTCGCCGCGCGACATGTGCCACTAATTTGTCGCCAACAACGCACTCATTACACTCCCCGCGACGCCTGAGCTGAGGTGTCGCCGACACCGGCTATTTTACATGTAATTCTATCAATTGCCACACACTTAAAAGGAAGTAGACCATGTGACATGACGCGACGGACATCTTAAAATGCATTGTTTTGAGTTGGTCTTACGAGAAATATAATCTTAAGAAATTAACCTATAAGTGATCAAAGATCATTAAACTGTCAGTAAAATCCTTTTATTCAGCATGGGTTTGGTTGAGGAATAAAACAGTCAAGTCTACTAAACGTTATGTCGTATTCATGACACACTACACTTATACTATGAATAAAATAAATTATTCACAAAAACAACTAAGCCAATTAATTTGAATCAACCCGGCAATTGAATGTAAATTAAACTTAGTCTAAGAACATCGTTTCATTGAATTGCTGAGATGTATAATTAAAATGCTGACTGATAATTTACAAACCTTTAGTTGCGCGGAGCATTGAACTTGAGTATCTTTAGAGTTTCGTAAAGATCATCATCATCATCAACAGCCTATTAATCTCCCCACTACTGGGGCTCAAGCCTACCCTCTCAACGAGGGCGTGCGGGCTATAGTCCACCAAGCTAGCCCAGTGCGGGTTGGTGGACTTCACATGCGCCTAAGAATTTCTTCTTCGGCGTATGCAGGTTTCCTCACGATGTTTTCCTTTACCGTTTGAGAGCAGTCAGTACATGTACTTAAGTTTCGAGAAAAAACCCATTGGTACATGGCCCAACTGGGGATCGAACCTCGGACCTTTCGATATGATAGGTCGCGTCTTATCCCCGAGGCCACTGACGCTCTCAGCATCACGTAATAGAAAGGTATAAGACATTCATAATTACTCTAATACTTAGTCTTTGCAGTGACAATCTATTGTAAGTTTACCTATACCTATCTATAATGATTTGGAATCCTTCAATTCCTAATGAAAATTGACAACAAATATTTTGTTGGAAAGACTGCTGATACATACATCATATAAAACAATAAATATAGAGATTGTTATACCTAGTTTCTAACAATACAGCTTTCATTTAGTGTAATAACACATAATACACCGAAGACCAATGACTTCTTTATCAGTGTATTTGCCACACTTGTCTGTTTCAGAGTGTCTCTATTGCAAAATAAGAATTTGAGTACTCCTAGCGAGCAGTCTCCTCTCAACGACATCACAAAAGATTAAGAATATTATCCGAGATTTATGAAACTATTAGGTACCTAGAAAAAATGACGACGTAATCAATCATTTGTTACACATTTCATTTAGCAGCTGCTCAAGTTGTTTGTCTACGATGATGTTATGATAAATGGTTCAACCCAATAGAAACTGACCTGTCCGTTCTTGTCCATTTCGTTGTTGGTGAGCTTGACCTTCTCGAAGGAGACGACCTGCTTGCGCAGCTGGTCGCCGGAGTAGGGCGAGTCGGGGTGGGGGTAGAGGCGCGCGGGCGCGGGCGGGTCCGCCTTGCCGGCCACCAGCCACGAGGAGCGGTGGTACGCGTACCGGTAGCGCTTGCCGTCCACCGGCACCACGTCCAGCAGCACCGCGTAGCGCGCCTCCGGCCGGCAGCCCGCGAACGACACCCGCACAGTGGGGAACATGCGCCTGTCGACAACAGCAAACAATCAACAAACACCTTCACCATTGTTTCCGGTTAAAAAATAAAATAATAAAAATAAAATTATTTTTATTTTTCGTTAACTAGTGATTACATGAAAATGTTTGGTAGTTGAAATGGTTAAAATCAAAGATGTAATTGATTGATGGGTGTCCTCCAGTTCAGACAAGGATAAAATCAAAAAGGTTTTGTATAGGTAGAATAGAACAGAATAGAATGGTTATTTATTTCCTGATACAAAATATACATATACGAGTATATAGGAACCTAATCTATACTACTCGTATTATAAAACTGTAACGGGAGTATTTCTGAGAAGGGGTTTTTAAAAAAATTATTGGAATACGTTTACCCTCAGGATTTTCTTAAACTTGACAGGCCCCAAAACGCTTTTCAAATTGTCTGTTTGAACCCGCATCACGCTAAAACTACATAAGTAACATTATTATATATACCATACTTTTTAATGCGAACGAAGTCGCAGGGCATAAGCTAGTATTATTATAACACAAAATATAAACATTTTATTACGTCCATAAAAATGAAAATAATCAAATTCGTGTAATTTAACGATATTGCGACAAATTATAACAACATTTAAACATCTTACATCGCTTGCTGATAAAGTCCCAGATACCCTATGTGCAGGTTATCTGACAGATAGCCTATTTTTTTGGTTTCACAGGTATCTGATTGCCTATATCTTATACATTTTATATAGTCTATCACACAGATTTATCTGATAGATTAGTTTATCACTAAGATTACTATCTGTAACAAAATCAGGGAGTGGTGAAAGAAGCCCTAAATATTTTACTTTCGACGATAAATTTTCGTACTCTGACGAAGCGAACTGCCCCTCGCTAATGACCACATAAGGATGAACCGAAAACTAAATTAGACGTAAAATAATAAAAAATCTTAAACCCCGAAAGTGTTTTACGAGACCAAAGCACATGCTGCAATAAAAAAGATGATTAATGCATCTTAACAAAAACTGCCAGAGATGTTGCCACGGACGGTGACTTGTATAATTACAGGGTGAAACGCGAACTAGGAAATCAAACAAATATGATGTATTCGATTTTAATGCACCCCTAAATGGGCCGAAGCGCTTCCTGCCGGCCAGGAGGCGATAACATCTCGCCACTGCTTATTTATGATGGACTCTTTCTTAATATTATTTTTTATGCCTTAAACGGCACTTTTGTAGATTCAAAGCCTAAACAAGTAGTTATAGGCTGTCGGATAAGATAACCGTCGAGTAACAATTTGTCAGCTGGGCTTAACGCGATCGGACATCGTTCGATGCGCTACAGTTGTTCCTATCTCTATTAGCTTTGTATTGAATTGTTTGGGCACCTATAGTTCAAAGATAGTATTTCGGAATTTATTATTGAATCCCATTAAGTGTTAGTAATAAAATCCAGGAGTGAAAGAAAGAATTATTAGCAGCTATAAAACACGGACGTGGTGTCAACCTTCTTATGAGGAAAGTAAGTAAGTATATATGACAATAATAAATAGAAGAAACCTATAAAATTCTCAGAGGCTGCACGCACTGGGCACGACGGCGATAAAGCACGGCGTATTGACGGTCTCCGTTGCGAGTTAAGCACTGGCCATAAATAAATCGTATTAAGGTATGTTTTGAATGGTCGTGCCGTATCGGTCGCGCGGGATCTCTCGTCGCGTACGACAATAAGTCGCTGTCAACCGCGTTTATGAGTGTGTCGTTAGGAGACTGTCGCATGTCTTGCGGCGGGCGTCGTCGCGGCGACGAAGGTGCGAGCCACCCACCGTGGCCGCGTGCTGTAATGATGCGCATCCTTCTTGCCTTTTCAATTCCGTTAGGTATACAACTCATAACCTTTCACGTGTGGCGGCCTATGGAAGCAAGTTGAAGACTTAATGTCCACCAATGGACGTTCACAGACTGATATGATAATGAAAACACAACTGCTCTGCCGATGAAAGAAGCAGCTGAAAAATTAGTAAGCGTAGTAATAGTAGTAATAAACAGGTATTTCATGTTTCAATACTTTCATGTATAAGATACCTTCTCTACTTCTAAACTAGGAATTTCTCTTGTACTAAGATATGCGAATTAGACATGGACTGTACCCAGAACAGAACCAACTTGTACAAATTGTAAGTATTATCAGTTCCTTGTAAAACTGCGGAATCCAAAAAATCACCTTTTACATTTGTCAATTCTAGAAAAGTTAAAACAAACAATGAAGTCATTTATAAAGTAATCGCTGAAAGCATTTGACGGGTCTTCTCAACAATTATTAATGCCATTCGTTTCAGTAAACAATTAAGCAAGTCCTTGCAGAAACGGAGGTAACGACTCGATGCTAAACCGCCGGTTGACGAGTAATAAAGTTGGCACAATCGTTGGCTGACGCCGAGTGCATTTACATAATTCATTAATAAACGTCAAGTTGCGATGCCCTTAGATAAGCTTTAACAAATACTTGCCGAATGAGAATGTAACATTATCTAGCAGTACTTATAGTAAGCACGCTCTTAAATTTTAAAGTTAGAATTTAGCTGCAGT
The DNA here is from genome assembly GCA_949699065.1 of Metalampra italica. Taxonomy (NCBI): domain Eukaryota; kingdom Metazoa; phylum Arthropoda; class Insecta; order Lepidoptera; family Oecophoridae; genus Metalampra; species Metalampra italica. Next base: position 4,785,933 of record OX452970.1, on the reverse strand, counting down.
GTAACTATCTTGATATTATTATCATGTAATGTAGGTATACGACTAAGTCTAGGTCGTAAGACTCGAGCGCCAGATCGTGGGTTCCATTCCCACTCAGAATAGAAAACTGTGTGTGCTATTTTGCAAATCCCTATAAAACAGGAGAAAACCCCAGGATTAGACTTACGAGTATTTATGTAAGTATATGTATATTTATGAAATATAAATACGCAGTCTAGCTTTTAAGCCACCAGGCCACTAAAGCTTCCTGAGGAAATTTCGTGTCATTCTCGTTATGTTCAGAGGCAAGTAAAGGTACAAGTAGAGATAGTATATTTCTTTTTGCAAAATGACGTGGGTGTTTATAAAAGTGTACCCCTAGGCTCGTAGTCAAATACATAAGATCAAATTGAAACATTGATAATATTATATCAATTGAAACAGGGATCTTTATAATACTATGATATGAACTACTTAAAGACCAAAGTCTTCCAATGTGTATTTTAAGTTTCTTTTAATTGTAGGTGTAAGTCTGCGGCACGAAACCGCATGTCTGCGACAAGTGGGCTCGCATGAAAGGAAGCTAATTTTAGTCGGGTGAGTGCAACAATTATGGACAACCACTTCCGGAGAGAGGCGCGAAAGTTGCCCTCGTTCCCCTTGCCTCAAGTTGCCTCACATAACAGGCAATTTTATTGTTTACTTATCCATACAATATTCGGTATAGGTACACTGGATACATTCATACAAAATACACATAATGTGTACTTATAATGTCCTTACCCGAGAAGGTAATTACAATTATAAGCAGTCAGTAAAGACAGAGTCCCGTCAATATAATTTATGACCAACGATTTATTATGTGAGTATGACCTTTTATTTAATTGCACAGCAAATAAGTAAAGAAGCCTATCAAGTCAAACAATAATTGAAGCGTATTAATTATCATTGTCAACAGTTTTTCTGAGTTGCCGAAGCGTTCTGGAGAGCCAGTTGTCTGAGGACCATCATGGTAACGAAAATACAACTTAGCGTAAATTGCTACAAACACTTTTTGTTACAATTACACGAGACTATCCGTCCCTGTTTAACACCGCAATGTTAATTGGTTCCGATAACGTCTGTAAAAAAGTTAATAAGTATTTGAATTCCTGGAGTTCCAGTGCAAGTCTGATGTTATTTTTAACACCAAGCAACTCTAATTAGTGCATACTGTAATTGTTATGAATTTTTATTTTAATTCTTATTACGATAATAACATCATTATTGCTAGAATGTATCTAAAATGTGTCTAGAATGATTTTTTAACGGGACATTATTATAAGGCATACCTAATATAAATGCTAATCAAAATTCATTCAATTGTGCCTTTTATATTAAATGCTACTTACTTTATTTCTATGGTATACAGGGTGTAACATTTGGATGGGTCAGTACGGGGAAGTCCGTAACTATTAGGAGATACGAGTATCTGTTCTCAGGAACCATGTCATCGATTTTATTAAAAAGAAAAACTGCATTCATAGATTTTAAAAAACTCATTCGCGAGTAGGGAATCGAACCCGGTGACCTGGCCATTTAAAAAAAAAAACTTAAGTACGTTATTTTATTATGGCTATTGATTGTGTAGGTTGTAAGGGGTAAATGTTGCTAAGAAACTTTGTATCTAAAATTAATAAAATGTCTTGTATTTAATATTCTTTTAATTATTTATGAATACTACTAAATGTTCGAATTAATCAACTCGTGTAGGTAACGATTTTGTTATTGCGTTTTGTATGTAATTGTGTTAGAATGGACTCTGGCTGCTATTAGATGTTCAGCGGTGTCCAAGCTTGTGTTGTGGACTTCATATCTAACGTAACCCCACATGAAATAATATAGTGGAGTTAAATACGGGTGATTTCGCGGACCATTTGATGGGGCCGTTTGTACCAATACATTTTTTCTGGAATTGCATAATACATCACATTCTATTAATTTTAGATACAAGGTTTCTTAGCAACATTTACTGCTTATAAGCTACACAACCAATATCTATGGATATTGGTTGTGTAGGTTATAAGCTAATAGAAGATAATAAAATAAATAAACTAATAGAAGATATTTTTTTCAAAATGTCCAGGTTCGATTCCCCGGTAGTGTATGAGCTTTCTTTAAATCTATGAATGCAGTTTTTCATATCTTTAAAATCGACGACATGGTTCCTCTGAGCATATTTTTCTATATCTTATAGTTTCGGACTTCCCCATACTGACCCATCTAAATGTATGTAGGACATAATATTATGTACGAAATACTTTTATTTTATTTAAAACTGGAAAAAAACCTACCACATGGTGTCACGATGACCTGAGAGACAATTAGTACCTAGGGTATGCGTATAAACCTACCTAATAAATATTTTTCAAAGTCCCGAAAGTGACGTAAGTAGTCCAGCTACAGCGCACCCGTTTGTGAAGGACTAAGGAGAAAAGAAAGATTTTAAATAATTAATCCAAAAACTTCAATTGAAAACACATAGGGCGCCACATCACGGGCGACGGGCGCTGCGGCCGTTAGCGCGGAGAGGGCCAAATTGCGCAAATACACTGCGCTGGGCACCGGCTACGAGTTTGTGCCTTTCGCCGTGGAAACTCTGGGGCCGTGGGGCCCGGAGGCTCGCAGCCTTTTCAAACACTTATCTACGCGCCTCATTGAAGCCACGGGTGACCAGAGAGCTGGCGCGTACCTCGGCCAGCGCTTAAGCCTGGCCATCCAGAGAGGGAACGTAGCCAGCATCCTGGGCACCCTACCCCGAGGCGACGATTTAGGGCAAATTTTTTATTTGTAATTTACGAGTAGGTTAGCTTAGTTAAGGCCATCATTAGGTATTTTGTATACGATTGTTGTATATGTGATAAAGTTCAGTAAGTAAGTAGGAAATAAAATTCAATTCAATTCATTGAAAACGATTGGCGCTGTATTTCAAATGTGGCGTTTAGGACGCGTATGTTACCTTAAAGCCAGAACTGCTGTGATACTAGATTCGTACCACAAAAGTATGGAGATGATACCTTAGAAAATAAATTTACCCATAGGCTGATCTGATAGGTAAAGTAAGAACAGTGATCTGGGAATTAGTGTCAGTACTCAGGACACGCGTGAAGTCGCGTGCAGCGTGTCAGCTGTCGTTCACGCGTCTCGTTACGTCGCCACGTGGCTAGCGTCGCGCCACTGATCCCACAGTTCAAAACATACCTATCCAGTTACTTCGCACGAAAAATGAAAATACCTACTTTAAAGAACACAAAATGTAAACGAGAACCCAAGATGCCACACGAGTGAGTTTGCTACTGAACGCGCAGGATCGCGCCACGCGAGCCGTCATCTGTCAGACCTCCATTTTAATTCCTCCGTAAATTATAAATACAAATTGACACTTGACATGTTTTGTCGTCTCCCGGGTAATCGTGCGAAATGGAACTCACATTTTATAACTTTTTTAAATGCGGGTATTTTATTTAGGTGTTGTTATCTTGTCATTGATCTTGACATTGCAGTTTTATTATGCTATCAGGATGAACGTGACGTGATCAAAAATTGCAAGTGCTAACATTAGGATGTGGCGTATCTATTTAAGTTTGAAGTTAATCAAAGAGAACTCGCAGTAGTACCGGTTGAAGAGAAAATGAAGTTAGAATGCCGTGTTGACGACACGTGTAGGTGGTGTTAGTGTACTTATGAGATTAATACGGCCGGTTCATCAGCAACAGTTCAATTTTATGATGTCGTTATGTATGAAAAATAATGGAGACATAAATATTGTGAAAAGTGACGTTTTGTTAACGACCTTAACGCAATGTGTATAAAGTAGCCACGCCGCGGGACGTCCGCACTCAGGCAAACGTTTGCTAATTAAAAATTCTTTTTAGTTTATATTTTTGCTTTAGGCATTGAAATAGTTATGGTTGAAATGTTTTATTGTTACAATACACGCTCATTTAAGAATTACCTTACCTTTATTACTTATTATACCTAATGTGTGAAATTCTTGATTAAATGTATTTAACCTTATACTTTAAAGTTGTAATTATGTAATAAATATTCAAAAGTTATTAAAGGACCTTAAATAAATCTAATACCACGAAGTAATTGCCGCATAAACTTCCCGAGAATTTTTATTTATTTGAGTTATTACCATATAATTATACCTACTAGTGACGAACATAATATTATGGGCAGTATTTAATCTATATTTTACAGTACCTACTTTACCTATCTTTACTATGATAGTAAAGTGATTCTAAATCAATGATTGGTGACAAACAGCTTCAATTCAGCAATTCGAATAACTATAAACTAGCATTTTAACGTAATGAGAACAAGCCAATCTTGTTTCATCGAGGAAACATCATCCCACAACAAGAATTTACTAAACTTGTTAATTGACCGAGCGAGCGAAGCGTCTAAGTTTCGATATTGGCCAAAAATGCTAATGTCCGTCTGTCCTTCTGTCTTTCTGTCTGTACTTCTCTACAGGTCGCATTTTTCAACCGATTTTGACGAAAATTTGGCATAGGTATAAATTAATTAAGCCAACAAAATGAGTAGAATAAAATCTTAAAAACATTTTTTTTAGAGTACGCACCATACTCGCAAAGTGGGAGTGAACTTTTTTTTTCTTGTGAATCCCATAGTGTGGGATATCGTTGGATAGGTCTTTCAAAAATATTGCTGGTGTGTGAAAACCATTTTTTAGATTTAGGGATCCGTTAGCGAAATATTAAGCTTTAAAGCGGTAATTTTTGTTAGAGTCACGTGTCCCCCCCCCCCCCTACCAGCTAAACGGTTGCTTCTGGAAATGTGAAAAAATTCACGGCAGTAGCATATATAACGTAGTTAAAAGGAAAACTATGAGAGCTAAGTAGGTTCTATTAGTTTTTGAGTAATAGTCGATTAACTTAAGAAAGTCGAAAAATTAAATTAAGTTCATAGAACTGCATACGTAAAATGGGAAAGATTTTTTTTCGCGTGAATTCCATGGTGTTGGGTATCGTTGGATAGGTCTTTCAAAAATATCGCGGGTGTGTGGAAAACCTTTTTCGATTTAGGGATTCGTTTGCGAAATATTAAGCTTCATTGTTTTTTATGCAAATTTTTGTCACTTTAGTATGACTTCTGTTCGTTTCTTTTAGGTTTCTTATAAAAGGGCTGGCGAGGTCTACTGTTCTCACAGAACCACTAGTTTTTATTGGGACCCGAAACGCCTCATAAAATATGAAGTTCGGCATTTCTAGATTTTATAATTATAGATCGATTGGGCACTGCTTAACGAAAAATCATGATGTTTTTATAATTGATGCCCAATCTATACTTATTTTTTACTCTGTGTATAAAACGCGATTAAATAACCAATAATATTGAGAAACAATTATAAGCGCATTTGTATGTATGCATTCGCATGACGTATTAGTGTAACAACTGTAGGTGAATCAAATAAATAAAATAAATTAATTTATGAATTATAAAACAATTAAATATTAACAAGGTGCTTTCAACTATTATCGTTAGAATCTGGCGATGTCGACGGGTTTACGACACTTCCGGTGGAGCCCTCCGATTGGCCATAAACTTTAACTATACCTTCCACACCCGACTATTGTTAGCGGGCAGCATTCGCGGCAGTAAATTTTGGTAGACGTGATGGTGTGGCTCTAGACAAAGTGTTCGAAGAGGGAATGATCCAATATAATTTAATAAGGTCATAAAAATATATAAAAGTCGTTATAATGTTAATAGGCACTTTGATGTGGATAACGTAAAGAAACATAGCATTTTGAAATTGAAAGAATACACGTTTAAGTACTTATACAGGTTGTTTGTGAAAAATATATATCCATTTTTGTCCATCTGTCTGTATGTCTGTCCTGCGGATAAAATTGGAACGTAGTTGAAATTTGGAGCATTTAAGTGTACATGTAACTTTTCTTTTCCGTGATATTTTAGGAGAACTAAAAATCTATGGAACAAGCTCATTCTATATGACATCATACACTGGCTGGCTTTGTTGTATATTATTACATAAATAGTTATATACAAACTGACTATAAAACATTGCTGGACGTTTTTCAGATTGGACAGTAAATATTACAGTAAATCGACATTGAGACCACATGAACGTAAACTAGTGTCTAATTTATCACAGGCGCGTAGTAAGTACTATTGCTCGCGTAAAGTATCCTATACTGGAAAAAAAGCTCCCTCAGATTATCTTTATTTCTCAAAAGTAAAGCTTCAAAGACAACCAAGTGCGAACCGAATCATTTTTATGCAAGGAATAAAACCTAGACTAGTAAAGGTGATAGTAACGGATGTAATAAATCAATAGTTAATGTCTAAACAATTAAATGATTTCACATGCACGTTACCCGTTCGCGTGTCGCAGTATGTGAAGTATACCAGTTATACTTATAAGTATATTTCATGCATGATAGTTTTACGGTGATTTCTACGGTAATTAAGAATGAAATGGGTAAAAGCAAAACGTAAATGAATTGTGTACTGGGGTCTACACATGCTGGCACCACGTCGGACGATGAATCGTATCGGACGTCCGATTAATGAACATAGTATGGATTGACTACTTTCAGTTTCTGATAAGCCGTTTTATTATTATAGAGCATTGACCCTTTGAGCAGATCCAACAGAGAACTATTAGGTTAAAGAACAAGTAATCTGTAATTTAAGTTACAATGAACCAGGAGGTATCTAAAATTCTAAAGCGTACAAAATGAGAAAGATTTAATTTTTTAACCCAATAGTAGTGTCTGTTTACAGGCTAATGATTGATTACACTCTCTTTAATGATTAGACTCTCTAGGAAATCCTGAACCTTAACTTTTTATCAGAATAAAACGTACCCAGGGTGTAGATTGATATACGTTACGATAAGAGCGGATCATAACCACTGAAGTATCATAAGATAGAAGTAGTAAAAATTGATATGTTAATATATTAATATTAAAAGAATCCAAGTGTGAAAAAAAATAATTATATAAGTACCCAAAGATAAGTCAGACAGGATAGTGTCAGGTAATGTGTAGATGCCTTAAACGCGACTGGTAGGTAAAAGCGAATGCGTGGCAGACTCGGCGTCGCCGCTGCTGTCCGCAGCGATTATCTTCCAATACACATCGGTGTGTCGTGCGGCATCGCCACAGTACGTGATAGGTTGCCCATGCGATTAACACCACATCGTAATTGCAAACTACAATTTATAATAATGACTTCCTTTAACCATGGTTTTCTTACTTTATCAACATGTTTTATTAACATTATATCGTACTAATAATGAACTCCCTCTCTCAAAAAATGACTCAAATGAATTATACAGAGTACCTACACAATAGAAAATTGAGGGTTATATTCAGCAATACTGCGTTGTAACTTATTTTCACTTGGTCTTTATCCGTGTTCATAACAATCGCGCAAGTGGGTATCTGAGCGGCGCCCCCCGGGTCGAGATTGCAACTCCGTAATTAACTGTTTTACACGCTCCTAATGGTTTCATTTCGCTAATGACCGCCTCATCTCGTCCTTTCACTCCTATCTCCAGTACCCACCTCCCAGCATATTACGAGCTAATTTATTCTCTAAGCTTAACACCCTAAATTCAAATTTGATTACTTTGGCGAATGATCTATTTCATTACCGAGTTAAAGATAAATTAGTCTCTGTTGCATTATTTATTGCCGAACTTGCATAACTTCATGATACCATTTAATTTAAAGAACTTTTTATTACCTTTAATCAATTATAAGAAATTGACTTGTAATTATTTATAATTTAAAAGCTTGTGTTACAACAGATGCCGTAAAATACTACTTTACTGCGTACATGCTGCGTACACGACAAATATAATCAAATTTGTCGTAAAGTGAACGTAGTTGCTGTCAGCATGGCTACAATTATCGAATCAGCGCAACATAATGGAGTTACTGATATACCTAGTCCGCAATTATTACTACATTAGGCATGGAGAGAACGAGCCCGCTGCCTATTTAAAGTTAAATGTCTACGCACACCTTGAGTACCTTACTGCTAGCAGCTATACTAGTGCAGTGTCTACCTGAAATCAATTCTGGCTATAAAGTAGGTATCAAGGGCGATTTGGTAGACTTTAATTTGACGCCTTAGAATTTCTTCTCAGGCGTGTGCACGGATCTTTACTCTAAAAATTTTCAACATAGTAACAGTACTTTATTTTACAAAATACCTACCTGTACTTACATATTGACGGATTACAGCGGCATTAGTAACAAATGCATACGACAACTTTTACAAAAAAAAAACTTTTAAAAACATTTACGGGGTTGAGTTTTTAAAAACCCTTGCAAAAATGAACCCATTCTCTAAATTTCATGGCTTTAGCATCAGTAGTTATGGCTTCTATAAGTATAAAAACATCCTCAGGGGTGGAATTTTCAAAAACGCTTTCTGCAGACCAAAAGCTATCAAGAAAGTGATACGAGTATTTTCATATAAACCGACATTAAAATCTTTTTACCTGTAGCTGTAGAGCTAAATCTTTCCGTTGTTTATTCCGTACCGCTTGTCATAGAACCTAGACATTTTGCCGTGTGTTTATTCGGTAAATATAAGAGCTATCAAAAAACTTTAAATGGATATCGAATGTACTTTACCAAATGAGTAAAATGACATTAATAACTTTATTTAATTGAACGAGAAATATCCAAAACCCTGACTTTAAACTTTGCGACGACGAATGGGCGCACTTTAGTTAGTCATCATTATTGCTTATTGCCACAGAACATTTCTTAAGTTAGTAGAATACGAGTGGGTATGCAAAATCCAAAGGTATGTCAATAAATGCCAATAAATTAGCAACACTTTGTGGCATCTGACCTATTACTCTTCGATCACCATATACTACGATCGCCGCTATTACTAGTATAATTAACAAGATTTCTCATTAAACGTCCAATAATGTGGCAACAAGTGCCACAGTATACTTATTTGGTAGTGGTAATTCCCGTTCCAAGTCAAATGAACCGTGAAGTGTATTAAACGCCAATAAAGCGTGACGCAGGTGTTGCTGTCAATTCTACAGATATTATACTTAGATTACCCACACTACGCAACTCTATAAGTATACTTACTACTGTGTTAAATAGCACTACACATAATTACAGTCAAAGGGTTACCACGATGGGCTTTAGGTTTTTTCTCAAACTCTTTCCGCTAATTATACACGTGGAGCGAGCATTTTGTTCCAGCAATAAAACCATGTTCCCACATGCAAGTCTAGATTGATATCACCACTTAGTTGAAGTCAGCTGCTGATGTAATTAGCGATGCGACTGGCGAACGAGTGCACAAGTCTCAGAATTTCTTATATCTCATCGCGAACGGCAGCTAATTGAAACCGGTGAAAAATTGCGACCACATACTGCGCTCTTAATGTCACGGCCCGCGGCTGTGGACCTAGTTATGGACGATGTCGTGTTTGCTTTTAATCGACAACTTCTATAAATTGTGATGAGTACCTAATATTAAATTACACCAACGTTTAGCTTTAGTTAACTAAAAAGGAATAGCTATTAATTTAATTCAAATTAACAGATCATGCTTAATTGCTTAGTAAGTATACTATATACCTACTTATAGACCTAGCATTTAGCAGCCAGCATAAAAATGAGGCTAAAATACGATGACCTTCTTTCTAACTATGCAATACAAATTCTATTCTAGTTGACATTTAAGGTCTTAGTGTATTAAATACATTGTTTTGATCTTTCCAAGCATGACACAAACATGACCTCTGTATATAGAATATTTGTCCTTCCTTGAATAAATGAACAGTGACAGGCAAAGTACATAGAATTCAATGCATTGAATCCTATTCATAATACTTATTCATTCAAAATTCAAGACGGATTCTCCTCAGCTACATTTCATTCCAAATGAAATGGTATACGAAAACAAACGCTATTTTCACGGAAACAATATACATAGGTAGGTACAAGTATAATAAGAAAGGGACACTGATTGCAAAATTAAGTTTTTATCGCCACCTTTCCAGCTCACTATACGGTTTTTAAGGTTTTTGTGTATTACTAACAATATTAAAGACAATGTCTGAAATAAAATATTCTATTCTATTTTATACGGAACAGCATCTACTTATTGTTTATTTTGTGTCCGAAACGCAAATGCGTTTGAAACAGATGCACGATAGAAATAAGTAACGCGGTAGAAGAAAAACACCATATTTCAGTTATGTAGTGGCTCGGGATAATCACACGCACACGCTGTCTCAGAATCCGCAGAGAGCAAATTGCCTTGATGGACCTTTGTAGAGAAGATGCACGTAAAATGTCATAATAATATTGTAGTTGAAACATTTACTAGCGACATACATAACAAAAGACAGTTAGGCAACACAAGCCGGGGTAATGTAAAGAGAACTTGAGCTCATGTCATGGGTGTTGCGGTGTGAGGTGGGTGAGCAAGGCCGCGCTGCACAGAGGGCACGGTCGTTAGTGCGGCCGGACCATTACCGATGATCGATCACCGCCGCCCGCCGGCGCCGCGCCGACACCCGACAAATTTAATTTAGACCACTAATAATTGTTGTTACTAACACTTACAGATAAAGTGATTACATTCGAACAGTAAGAGTTGTTCTACTATTGTTCTACTAATTTACTTTAATATTGCAATCCATAGTAGTACCTTTTCTTGCCATTTACCGCTCCTGTGCTTGCAAATGGTTTAAGCGATTAAAGGTTAGGTAGGTAATAGACGAAATTTCAAATTCAAAAGTATTTTATTGCATATAAGTACACTGGGTACATTTATACAACGTCAATGTTTTATCTACTAATTTGCTTATGGTTATGGATAATCAAAAATTTTATGAACTCTCTGTAAGTAATATTGTTTAATAATGGTATAAAACTCAATATTGCATTGACCGCGTATTTTGTGTTCATTTCAGTCTTGGCAGCTCAGTAATGTGTAATGTTGAAGTAGGTAAATACATACAGCTTTCGTCGCGTTACAATGTTTCGATAATTTCTCAAGCACATTAACGTAGCTATAGCAATCGCACAAAAAATTTATAACGTGATTCCGTTTTAATGAGCACAAATAACATTTACAGGTCGCTCGCGAAGAGATGTAAACTGCTTTAATTGCAACTTACAAATGAAACACCCGAGCCGCTACCGGCGTCGAATCAACACCTCCGATCCAAATTGGAACATAAACACGGCGCTATAAACAAGGAAAGTCGTTTTATACACAGCTTCAGTTCCTTGAAATATTAACGAGAAAAGTGGATGTAAAGTTTCCGGAATATGCTAGGAAACGCTATTCATGGGTAGAGCAGACGGCGCGGCGGCGGCGGCGGTAGACAGGTAGGTTGTATATGTGTATGAGGGGGGGAGGGGACGGGGGGGAGAGACGGGTGGTAAATGCAGTCGGTCGGGGCGCTAACGTGCGCGGGGCGGGGGCGCGGGCGCGGGGGCGGCGGGGAGCAGACGTCGTCGAGGAGCGTCGGAGGCTGCGATCGATGAAGCGCGGACACGCCTCGCGCGCACGCCGCACACACCGCAACCCGCACCCGAAACTCATTGTTGATTCAACTGCCACCGTCGCTCCTTCGCCTACTGCCATTACCACCCATACAAGCTTCCTCTAACCCCTGCGCTTTCTCTTATATTTCTATCATAGCCTTGTCAAAGTAGCTCATGCCTTAAAGTCGATCAGCTCCCACGAATTCCAAAACGAATCGAAGCTTGAATTTATTTTAACATGTGAGCTGTCAGGAGATCGTCCAAATGCGATGAGCGTGTTAAACGACTGTATTGTGTGTGAGCTGTCACAGCGGAGGTCGGTGCCTTTGCCCGGAGCCCTTGCCACTTTGATATTATCTCACCTCTCGGACTTAGAAGCCACTCACTTCTCTAACGTTCAGGATACACACAGAAAAAAACTTATTAATCTGACAGAGATCGATCGACGATTTTTAATAATCCTCTTTACTAATAGTGGAAATTGTATGACTGTTTATTTGGTTATTCGTATTAGGTTCTTATGCAACTGCACTACACAAACAAGTTAAATCCTCATTAACAAAGATTCCCTTACTCTAAATAGCTTGCTCAATTTCAATCTGCAATTATGCGCCTTTTTCCTAAAGTTTCAAATTTTTATTGCCACCCTTGGATCTCCGATAGGCCTCTCTTCAAATCCGAAAACACAAACAAAAAACATCCTTGACGCAGCATCTTGTCAAACGGTTAGGTAAGCGCGGGATTAACCGGCAAGTACAAAACGAGCGACGTGTCGAGTTTAGCCCAGCTACACGATCAACCAAAAGAAACATTGTAACCCGTTTCCACTTCTCATGAACCCTTTACCTGAATGAGTAAGGTTGATATTCGTTTGCTGCAAACACTTCAATATTATAGTTTTGTCAGCGACGAACAATTTCAATTCCATGAGATCACAGAGAAGCTGATCCGTCACCGATAACGCACTTTAGCAGCGTTTGGTGACAAGTGAGTTGTCCACTTGTAATCCGACAGATTAGAAACATATCTATTAATTGCCCGGTTCAACTTGCGGCTATGGCTTTGTTTCTTCAACAGTAATTAAGCCATTTTAAGTTTATACTTTTGTAGGTATATGCAAAAGCCTAATTGCTTTATATACCAGCTAATACGCCATTATGGCGCTGACGGAAGCGGATTATGAATATTACGTCTATAAATTCTTTTATCTTCGGACAGCTCGTCCATAATTTACAAACATAAAATAATAACCACGAAAGTTAAGCAGGTTTAATGAGGCATCATTTCAAATTACTACAGTTTGTAGAACGCTGAACGCTACTAATGTAAGCGTAAACAACTGCTCGAGGGTCAAATATGAACTTACACGTATCTATATTTACTAGCCCCATGTAAGGTTCCAGTCGGGTTGGTAACAAGGGGCAGCTTCGTGTGAGGGGACGCCAATACGCTTGTATGTGTAACTGAAACTATAAGTCTACATATATTTAATATGGGTCTTTCTTTAAGCTCACCAACACAGCCAGGCGTGGGTCGCGAGACTACGGTGTTTATTTACGAAATAGGAAACGCGTAAAACCCTGTAGCTATGTTACAGGACAGAGCCGGATTTGCACCAAACTGTGCTCGGACACGCAATATCGAGACATAAAATCTTATCAACTTCATTATGGCTAATTAAGTCTCTACTACTTGTTGTTTATTAGCAAGCAACACTATAAGTCGTGTCGCCGAGTTCATGACAACAAGAAAAATCATTAATATTCATTCAATCTATAATTATACACGAAAAGCGATGATTATAAAAACCATTGTTTCATTTGCGTGAACCATGAGGTGACAAACAATACAAAGTTGGTTCATAGTCATCTATTTATGTTTAAAATTACGACTGAATGTTAGATAACACTTACAAAATGCGAGAGTGCTTATTAGCTACTAAACAGCGGGATTATTGGTGAGATAGTGTCATGTTATGTTCTAAGTTGGAGGTTTGATGAGACAGGCTGCACCTGTTTGTCGAACGGGCGATCTAATTCGTCCAAATGCTAATGAGGTGGCCAAACGGCAACGGGCAGCGCCTGCGTAACCCGACGCTCCACCTGTCCCGATATGAAATAATTTTTATTTACGGAGCCCTCCGGAGATTATGAATATTTCGTTGTGCTATCGCGTCCACATCGGCCGGCATATTATGTTACGGCGGGGTAACCTATGACGATCCATAATTTACGCGGCGGACACGATGCGACGCTCCTGCCTGCACCGCGTGTATTGCTTCGGTAAATATTATTTTCATTTGACGCCATCTCTAGTAGTCTTTTGACAGAGTTATGGAGGGTTTCCCATTACGGATATAATAAAACTGTTCGACGCGCAGCTATTTGTCGATTAAGAATTAATCGCTTACTTTCATGACTAACTCTTTATTGAGTTACTTGAGTCATGTTTTAATCAATTTAATACTATGAAAAAAATCTTGTACAACAACTGTAAAACTTTGATCGAAACTAAAAATTTGGGTCTAAGAACAACAGTTTTAAATATTTTTTTATATCTGCGAGTGATGTTACACGTCCTTTGAAATTATGAGAGCAAATTCTAGACGCCTTGTGGTGCATATTGAACCAGTTCTAAGCCTTTGTACGGCACTGAGTGGAGGCTTCACTCTTCTGTGGGCTCGGCGAGGGTCATCAATCATGCGGCCCCCGCCCCGCGCCCGCGGCCCGCGCCCCGCTCGCCCCGGGGCGCCCCGTGACGAATGCCAACCCAAACACCATTGTGGACGATGCCACCCACACTGGTGAACTGCTCGCAAAATATGAGTACGACGCGAGTTACACTTAAACAAGAGGCTCCGTACATTGTATGTTAGTTTCTTTTTATCACACTTGCTCGTTATGTGGATTATTATATGCATGCATACAGAAACACAATGGCCTATATACACCCGCGGGAGTAATGAAAATCAGTACAATATTATACCCCTAGGGACAGGGATATAATGTGTAGTTTTAAAAAATGGCGTTCACACGAAGGCAAAGAACTTTATAGCAAACAGGTATGACATTCTACACTAAGGAGATTTTAAATCAAACATGGTTTTTTATGTCTTCGAAACTTCTACAAATGGTAATTTAAACATTTACGCTTTAATTAAATGCATCATTTTTTGTGTTTTAAAAATGTTTTAGTTTACTTTGCAATTATTTCAGTGAATTTTATTTTGAAATTCGATAAAAACTGGCTGTATGGGCTTTCGCCTTTGAGAGTTTGTAAATGCATTTTTTATCATTAGCTGTGGCAGTGTGGACCACCGAATGGCACTGATTGTGCCTTGGAGGCCGTGCTGCGGTTTTATGTGTTCGTGATTATAAACTACGATCTACGATTTGGGCTTAAGAACTTGTTTCCAATTGGCCGTAAAACTACATATGAAAAAAACTTGAAGCTCCATTGACAAAGTTGACAATAAAACTATTTTATTAACTACCTGTAGTTGTGACTTATTAGTATAAATAAAGAGAGAAACAAACTTAAAATATGTCCATGTCATGTGAAGAATTCGAGTCTAAAAGAGCAACAACAATATTAACACCTCCGGATAGAGTGAATGCGGCTCAGTTGCTTAGTGAAAATTTGTTACCAGCAAAGTCTAAAGAAAATGGATTTGTTCCCTTGTGTCGTAGGTATTAATTTCCTCGCAAATGTGATGAAAAACATTGTGTGCATCACGGGAAGTAAGGGTATTACAAACTCGAGTCATTAAAATCTCTACGCCTTCGGCGTCGGGCTTCTAACACTCTCGTTAGTAATATCCTACTTACTTCCCTTATTGCACAATGTACTATTATACACTGCGGATTTATTAAATTGAACTACAATCAATGACGAAATACATTTTTTTCCAAGAACCAGTTAGAGTAAATAGACAATAAGAAGGCGAAGACTCTTAATTAAGGTAAATACAGTAGTCTTTGCATATATTTTTAAAAATAAATTTTGTTTTACAAATATCAAAACTTTTTTGGCTAAGAAATAGGTACGGTCGACCGCGCGTCAGTGGATACAAACCAGTATAAATTGATTATTGTATTGAAACTCATAGTATTGAAACTCCCTAATAGGCTATGCCAGCTCAAGGTCAAAGTGTTTCCACTGACGTGCGATCGACTGTACTATAACATGCGATCCTGCGGTTTATAACTTCATACAAATTCAAATTTAATTTTAAGTAAGTACCTTACCTACTATAGTGAATAAAAAAATATATTTAATAAGAGAGCAAGGTACCCAAATTTACAAATGAGTTACCTCTACGCATGCATGCAAAAAATTGTTTTGTGCGAGACCTCATTGACACGATCTTTTCATCGAACACGACAATACTATTGTACTGTAATTAATGGTACCGCACCTTGCTCTGTGAGGAAACCATGGAAGTACTCTTCCCAGAAAATCTCCTGTCGGGATTCACTATGCATACGCATCGACAAAACACTATTGGTAGAATATCCTAATATGCAAGGGAAACACGGTCCTTCGAATCGGAAATAAATGACTCAAAAGCAAAACGTCCTAATAGCAGAACGTCATAAAAGCAAAACGTCCGAAAGCAAAATAAAACGTAAACGTACGCTCGCTCGCTTGGACGCTCTATAAAGTACTGACTGTACTTACCAATACTGAGACGTTTTACTTTTAGGACGTTTGCTTGTAGGTCATTCCGATACGGAGACGTTTATGTTATCAATAAATTTTCTGTTAGGTAATTCGAATGAAAATAGAATTAGCTGCGAAGTTCCACCCAGTAATTCACCTGTAAATAGGTATATGCAACAGAATTCGATTCAATCGGCCAGGGACCTCGGGGACCGGCCGCGTATGCATGTGCAATTAATTGGCTTATCGTGGCTTTATTGATTCGGTAAGGCGATCCGTTTTAATTACCGCCATCGCTCATTTGCCGCTGATTGGCTCCATACATAAGGTACTAGTTTCGCCGCGGCTACCCGACCAAACGGAAAGTCACCCTCAGAGTAAGGGAATCGTGGTGAAATTTTGTTTTTCTCTTTAACTGGCTTAGAATTTTAATTAAGACCGTTATTGACGCCAGTGCTCTTAATCAATCACGATTGATTAAATTTGAAGTTGGAAAATCAGACTTTTTTCTGTTTATAAAATCCTGATAACCTTTTGGTTTCTGCGAATTGGTATTATATATGCATATGCAATGATTGAATATTGCTGTATATATTTATTAAGTTAATTTGGTATTTCCCACTAATTTGCAGATAATTCTTATTGATTCGTTATCTATCACTTGTAAGGTACCATCAGGTATTTAGGTAGGTATAAATCTGTATTGTAAAAAGGGTATTGGTCCAGCAGTGGACGTGGAAGGACTGTTATGATGATGATGATGAAAAAGGATATCAAATATTAAAGTTGATTATTGAGCATATGTCGTAAGGGCTGTGCCATTAGAGTTAAATTACAGTCCGCACACGAGTTGTCCTACAGCATTTGTCACTTCCTTCCCCTCCGCTAATGACAATTTGCGCGATAGGTGTCCGAGGAAACCTTTTTAAAATTGACTACACATACACACCACGCACGTTGGCATATTATTATCGAACATAAATGTTGCACTAAGTGCATAACAGAGACAGGTCGAAACTCATTATAGCGTACCGAGTAAGCATATGAACATGAGTGAATAGGCTTGCGACGAGTGCAGAAACCAAAAGTACAAGCCCGTATTTTTCTATAGGAAAATGTGTAATTTTTCCCATTAGACAACTTTTAAATCTGGATTTTGAACATAAGTCGAAAATGAGTTTTAAAAATTATTAACTTTTGTCCGTAATCCTTTTATCAACCACGAAAAAAAAAGGAGGTTCTCAATTCGACCCGTACATATTATTTTTTTTATGTATGACCACGCATAACTTTTTACAGAGCAGTCCGATTTTGATAATTCTTTTTCTATTGGATAGGGTCTACTTCGAAGTTGGTCCCATTTAAATTTGCAGAAAAAAATTCTACCCTAAGGGTAGAAAATTAGGGGATGACTGATTAAATTCCTACTAAATTTTCATATTTGAACCAATTCTGTTGAAACTAGGCACAAATAAGTAGTTCTAATGACCCTACAATATGACGGAGACCTGAACTTGATCTGATGACGGAGACGGAAGACAGTTGAGGGAACTCTTCAACGGTGTACAGCAGCTAACTCGTGTTTGGGCTTATTCATTCATCTTAATGAGAACTTTAAACCTAACTTATGATTTATTCGATTACGACTACCATCTATGGGTGAAGATGGAGACGGAAGGCTGTCGAGGGAATGAATTAGTATATTTTAGTCACAAAAAAGTAAAAAATAAAAACTTTTTAACAAAAAAATTAAACCGTCGAAAAAAAGTAACTGAAAAGCGAAAAATAATAACAAGTTACCTTGTTAGTCTATAACTACGCTCCTACACTAATGTAAACCTAAGTAATTTTGAGTCGGCGCCTAACAAACAAGCAAATTAATTAAAGTTGATACGTAAAGTGAAATGATGGCAGCCAAGTTTACGTAAAGTGGAATGATACAAGTAATCAATGAGAAGATCATCAAATTAAAGTACGAAAAACGTAATAGTAAGTAATAAAAATAAAAGAAATTAATTTGTATGTGTGTTGGGCGCCGACTCAAAATTACTTAGGTTTACATTAGTGTAGGAGCGTAGTTATAGACTAACAAGGTAACTTGTTATTATTTTTCGCTTTTCAGTTACTTTTTTTCGACGGTTTAATTTTTTTGTTAAAAAGTTTTTATTTCTTTTTCTAGAGCTGAAACAAATTAACAAACTTGGCAGAAAACAAGTGAGGGGCAGCCCTCAGCGAGCCGTGATGTAACAAAGTTATCAATAATCACGATTTCGTTAATCGCCTGGGGCGGTCGGTCGGCGGGCGGCGCGGGCGGGTCGGTAGGTATACACTCCTAATAAAGATAAGATAATATCGCCGGCGGCGGCGGTGTACTCTCCCGAGGGTGACGAATCGCTCGTCCGATTAACTCTTAAACGACAAATAGACGAACTCCCCGCAGCCCTCCGGCTCGGGTACTCGGGGGTAAACTAAGCCACGACTTCCGCTAATTATTCGGGGGAGCGGCTCGGCAAACGTCGTCGTCCCTCTCGCACTCTGCGAGCCGATGCACATCTCCGAAAAACTCTCTGAAAACCAAAAATTTTCCCTTCTTCCGACGGGTGGTCATATTTCTTCCCTCTCACTCCCATTAAACACGCCGTAAACGCTTTCCTTTTTTCACGCCCTCGCTCTAATAGAAAGGCAAATTACGAGCTTACGGGCGCCGACGGGTGGCGATGTACGAAACCGCCGAGGCACTGCCTCTTGCGTCCTGCTCGCTTCCAGCGCCCGCCATTTTCCACGCCGCTCGGGAAAACAGGGGTCGACTCCACGTGAACTTTCACGTCCTATCTATCATGCACTCACTAGCTACTAGTAGCTACCATAGTCTACTGACAGTATTCACGTTGCGGTTCGCGAGAAAATATTAAATATTAGTAGGGAAGATGCAACTCCCTGTCTGTCTATATAACTTTCTTTCCATAAAAAAACAATCCTCCTTTGTGGTAAACGCTGAAAGTAGCGAAAAACAGTCAATGCGTATATAAGTCATGTTGCACGACACTTCACAAATCTTCGACCTGAAATATGTTAGAATTTGAATCAAATTAACGGACGCACCCATCTACTTCACTCGTAGCTCCTGTTTCTCCTACTCGCCCGCAATTTGTTCCGTTACTAAAGACCGGTTATTTGTGAATAATATGGCAGAAACGACGGTACACCCCTCATTCTATAGAATCTCCGTGTAAAAAATCGGGATGACACTATTGATGTGTACAATATCAATACTGCATTGCATTGAAATATTATTATTACTAGGTATGTACTTCATACTGCGCACAATCTTTTGCTCATTTCAATTAGTTTTAATTTCAATCATTTTTATATTACACGTTAGGCAACAATTGTTCATGTTCATCTTCCTTTTCTGTTTTATAATAATTTAATAAAAAAAATGTATACCTAATAAGAATGTCGTGCATTCTACGATATTATCCGGGTCTAAATGCGAATAAAATGCACGAGTTTATAATAATGTAATAACATTTCATCGCGACAGCGACTTTAAACATAATTATGTAGTTCCATTAGCCTAAAAATATAAATCTACGAGAGAGAAATTCATGATACTGACATATAATATGTTAATTCGGTATTAACGACGGCCGGTGCAAT
This sequence comes from Metalampra italica, assembly GCA_949699065.1. Classification (NCBI taxonomy): domain Eukaryota; kingdom Metazoa; phylum Arthropoda; class Insecta; order Lepidoptera; family Oecophoridae; genus Metalampra; species Metalampra italica. Next base: position 4,766,050 of record OX452970.1, on the reverse strand, counting down.
TTGTCGGCGCGCGTGGATTTTCCCCATAAGCTGTCAGCCCCGAGTGAGTTGTAAAGGAACAATAAACATAAACATCGCCACAAAGCTGACGAGCGGCTCGCGTGACGTCACCGATGTAGATCGTTGTCCATGGAAGCTCACGACATCGACACCTGCCCCCTTTCTATTTGGTTCTGTCCCAAAAAGCCGAAATCAAATTTAAAAAAAAATGTATTTTTGAAATAGCAATCAATGAACACGTGATGATCTCGTAAGTAAACCACCGACATGAGATCGTTATTAGGAAGAATTGCCTGTAATAATAATTAATGTGATATTGACAGACTAGGGCAGTTTGCTATAATATATTATTGCGGACTATCCTGCCTTTCGCCATTAACAAAAACGATGTGTTGGGTAAATTTGTAATGATTACGCGACAGCTCCAAATTACTAGTCAAACAATTTGACGACGAAACTGAAAGAACCTTCAAGGCGCATGATTCGGTAATGAGCACGTGCCAGCGGATCGTGGACTCGTTGATACGAATGGCCGTCATTTTCGAGTTATCGACTTAACACCGCCGCGGAAATGGAAAATAATGACTTCATCAGTGGGCGGCGCGGCGCGTCGCCGACGATTATAATTTGGTCGCATTAGACGTCATTTGTACGAAAACGTAGACCATTGAGTAGCCGTCATTACCTCCACCATTGTCGTTGATTTACCCAACGGGTTATTTAGGTGTTTATTTATTGTGGTATACTGTGTTAGGTTAGTTGGTTAGGTTAGTGATTACCTAGAAGAATGAATTAGCAAGTCAATAGCGGAAACCCAATGCGTTATAAAATCTTGCTCACATCTGCTCAGACTCGAGCAACATCGAGCACGTCTTTACCAACCCTTACTTCCGCGACATGCGACTGACAATTACGTTTTTGTTACCAACGACCTCGGCCACCCGGAATCGACATAAAAATAATTTATTCGTGCCGAGGGGTAGCTGTGAAAATTTAACGCTCTCCTCAAAAAAGTTACACCACATGACGAACTCTAATGCAGTTTTTATCCTTTACTTCTGTGTATGGTGCGAGTGGGACGGGGTTTTTTATGGTATGGTTTCACTGCCTGAAGCGGTGGCTATGATTAAAAAAGGTTCACGGTGCAACTGCCGTATTGCTTCCGTGTGGTGTTAGCCGAGTGAGTCACGCCGGCTCTAACGAACTTGCCCTAATTAGCAGATCGACAGATGACTTTACATTGCTGTCATGATGAAAGGCGAGCCTATATAGTTGCTATGAATACAATGATTAGAATTTGTGTTTTAAACACAATTTTGTTGAGTTTATCGGTCACCACTTCCTACCAAAACCAAACCACTTGATAATCCGGATTTCAACTAGCCTCAAAATAAGTCGTTGTTATTTAAATTAAAAAATAAAACAAAAAAGTTTGTTCCGCTGTCTGCCTTCATTACTATTTAACGTGTTTCGTGACAGATACTAACGAGAATAAAAGTTCCGGGTGCTAGTTGGGTGAGACGGGAGGTCGCGGACGCGGCCCCGGTCGCGGTCGCAATCATCTATAGTACCTCGTCCGGCCGTTCTGCCGCACAATGCCGCCCCCTTGCAGCCCACTTCATTACGCGCGTATTGTGCACGCGGGCACGCGCGGCATCAGACACTGACTTCTGTGACCCACCGGCCGCCGGCCGCCGCCGTCGGTGGCCTGCCTGGTGAAGCATTCCACATTAGGAGCCTTTGTTTTCGACTGAGCAACTACATATAATGGTCTCATTACCAGAGCTACACATTTCGTTCGTGACAATTATACCTATACTTACTAAGCATTAAATAAGTCTGCTCGAAACATAGTCATACATAAGTGTTATAGATTTGTCTATTAGGAATAATATAAAAAACTATATTTATGACATAGGTAACTTATTTCAAATTGCGCTAATTATAAAACCAACATGCCTAATTAATATCGATACTAAAAGCGCACTTAATAACAAAATCATTGATCATCTTCAAATAGAACAGCTTCCAACATTACGTCTACCATTGGGTAAATTAAAGTAATCAATCACAATGAATCGACTTCGTATACAGGCAGTAATAGAATGAAATATTAAATCATTATCTATTTAAACATCGAGTATTCGGCTAATAATAGTCGAGATAATATCTCATTGAATGTAAGTGGAATGGCAAAGCTCGCGTTTGAAGCGATCACAATGGGTGTAGGAGGAAAACCAACAAGCGTCGGGCGGCGCGGTCGCCGGCGCGGCGTGGCGCCCGCGCGCTCTCCGCACAATGCTGTGAGCACAATAGAGGGCTAATTGTGCGTCGACAGCCAGATACCACCTCTTTGTTACTACAAACTTATGTATAGGTGTGTACCTACCCAAAGTTATTTGAGAAGCTCCGACACTCTCAAAACCCACCTTTCTTACTCAAATTACCTACCTTCTCAGTAAAAAACTTACTTCAGGCTATAAGCTCTTCAATATAACGCCAACGAGCCGTGAGATGAATGATGATTACTCTCTATGAGATTCCCGAAATCATCTGATGTCCATGATTACGTAATCAATCTCCGTCGGCCCTCTCGCCGTCCGCCTTTCATCGAGCGGTGAGCGCGGGCGCATCTTTTCTGTATCAATAGCCTTTTACACTTTTTTTCGTAATTATTTAACGCAGCTTATTATGTTTAGGCGTTAATGGCTGTTAAATGACCACCCTCTTGATGATGCCTCTTCTTCACTGGTCCTTATTTTCGTCGAGTCGCAGTGTATAATTAAATTAACTTCAATAGTGTTTTATGATGAATAATTTGAGATTTTTACGAAATACTTTAGCAAATTCATCTGCCATACATTTCTCTATGTATTTAATTTATACAATTATGAAATTTCTCAACGTCAAGTTGAAGAGATAAATACGACGTGATAAGAGTGCATTTGCAAGTCTCGGCAGCGTACGTCAGTTCCCCAAGCGTACCTACAGTAGCCGACAGTTCACACCGGCGCGGCGCGGCGGCGGCGCGAATCGACGTGCGTGGGCGCACCCTCATTGTGTGCACACTTCATTTTCTCCCATTGAAATGGACATAACCAGTAGCTAACTCCTTTCTGCATTAATCATTGTGATTCGTAATATCGTGTTATTCCATTTTGTAATACCTACCTTATTAACCAATCCAATGTGATGGTTAATACTACAAAGTAGATAAAATAGTCTTGGTGATACAAAAGTTTTCAAGGAAATTGGAATGCGCCAGCGCGGGAACATAACGGGTCACCCTGATAATAAGACATCTCAGATTTACCTGAACATACCTATACCTACTAGGAATAATATATGCCATTCTTGGGCACTCGCGACATACCAGTACCTAACCAGTAGGCGCGTTTGTATTTCAATTCATGATAATCACTAATCGCATCATTCCCGCTATATCGTCTGCGTCAAAAAGTATCCTTTATGTTATTTCAGAAAATAAATAATATCACTGTATATAAAGTTTCATGAAAATCCGATCAGCCGTATGGCGTGATTGAGCAAACAAAAATCCACACTTTCGCTGTAATATTCGTTGGATATAATATTAACCCTGGCGAAACGCGTGCGTTGAACTCTTTCATATGAGCGGGCGGCGCACAGCCTGCACCGCCGCGGCGTGTAGTCATTGGTCTGAAAGGTGCATTTAGTAGCGCAAAATAACACGTAGCCACGAAAATTTCAATTAACTTTAATGCACATGTCGGTCTCCGTCCCGCTCGCCCCTCATTACCCCGGTTCCTCACCCCGCACCCGATTTATTAAAACCGATTACGGCGCACTAAGCCTGACTTCGCACTTGCAAGTAAGCCCCTGTTTTCTCGCTGCCGCTGCAGTTTATACCCCAAAACTGTATTATGTGACGCCGATACCCCTTCATTTTTTTCTTTTCAATTATAAAACCAAATTCAAAGTTAGTGACTCGCTTGACATTCATTTTTGTTATACATTATTTATACACGAGTCTTAAACAGAAAATAGATATAATTCAGTTTTACAATTGTACAATGTACATTTTTGTTCTCCAGGTTCTGAAATGGTGTTTCACAATTTTTATTTTTCAAATTCATCTCTAGGTAATTTCATAGGCCGGTTATTTATTGTAAGTGGTAGGAATAAATTATTGTCAAAGCCGGAATATTTATATTTTCATGAGAAAGTCAGTCCTCACAATAGTATAACTACGGAATAAGCTTAGAAATAACTTTCAATATAGGTTGCGAGGAGCGAAAAGACCAAGCATGTTTTAAGTTCATTGTGGACCACCGTCAGAAACAAATCGACTTTGAGAAATTTCTTAGAAAAAACTTTTATAATGTTCCGGCTTTGACAATGTTCCTGCGATATACAGGATGTAAATATGCATGCTTGCCATATTCACGGAGGTAAATATACTGATAATACTGAACTGAACACATGTCCGAAAATGGGCGAAATTTTTTTTCGTCTGTTAATTGAATTTTGAGTTTACCGTGAAAATTGAACTCACAGAAATCGCCGTTTCGCTTCGTTTTGCCCATAAGCTCTATTCCCATTGTGCAATAGACAAAAATCGTTAAAATTGTTGCAGATTTTAAACATGGGAGTATCTAAATTATATAGATTAATTTGTAGCGTTTCTTACTACTGTCTCTGAAAATATGACAAGCATGTAGATTTACACCCTGTATATTACATAATCGAAGTAAGACAAAGATACCCTCCTACTATTCCACCTCAGCAGTAATCTTATAAAATGCGGTCTTTAATAGTTAGGCTCAGGAAGCACCTGTTAGCAACCGTCCTTGTAGGGCAAAAACCGTTTTTTAACCACTCATAATCGTAGGTAATCATTGACTACAATAACTGTCAAAACGGTACTAAATATTGTGTGTTAAATGCCATAAGTTTTGTGTTTTTTTTAACGGTCAACACCTTTGGAGCGGCGCATAAAAGACGTGTAGGAGCTGATCGAAAGGTGGGCCAGGTGCTAAAGGTTAACATCCCTTACATTACATTATTCTTGTTTGAATATTTAAATGAGTAATTGCATTACTTACTCAATCTACATTCCACTTGACTGGGCAAACGAAGAAATCGTAAGCAGGTGCAACTGTAAATGTTTTGCATTTTGAACATTACACTACAATAATCACTACACAACAGATCCTTTGTGTGTTTGTGTAATTGCAGAATAATATTGTACCTACCTAAGTTTCTCAGATATTGTGCGGCCGGTAAAAGTCAGTAAGGGTGCCCATAGGTTTTACGCAATAATACCTATTACTTTATGCATAATCTATAGTGTGTTTTAAATACTAAAGCAGGTGGTTTGCATTTGCAAGGAACATGCTGACAACATAAGCTGTAATCATGATTACACCAACTGTAAAGTTATCAGTAATATGATATTATAGGCACTGAAATGCACGTCTCATTCGACATGGCCGTCACGTCCGCCGAACGTCGGTGGGTAATTGACGGGGTATTAAAAACCGATAAAAAACATTAATACCGCCAGCGATCGCAAATTGCGGATACCGACAATTTACCTGGACGCCTTCGGACGAGTTCAACCTAACATGGGGTAAGTAACAGTAAAATTTTATTAAATCACTTTTTATTTAGCGATGCTTAAGATGCTTGGAAGACAGAGCTTCGTCTATATAGTCTTAATTCCAACGAATCCTAAAAACCATTTATTAAGAATGATATCATTATCGGTAGTATTGGTTTGTAGTAAGCCCGAACTCTAGTCAATCAAACCTAGGTATAACTGTTGGTCAAAGGCCTCAGGTATAACGACACTATATCATCTACCTGTCAATATCATTTAAGTTTAAGTTAACTTTGTTATACTTTGTAGTCTACAACCTGTATTACACGACAGCCTATGGAAACAAAAACATTACATAAATCTACTTTACACTTTGACACTACATTAATAATTTAATTGGAGTTTTCTGAAACTATAAACGTATTTATGCAAAATCTTACAGCTGTTACTCGTTTCATTCGATCCCTAAACCGCAATTTAAAATGTTGCGTTAACCTTAATAAAATTATACACTCCTAACTTAAAAAAGAAACACGGCGAAGTTATGTTATGACTTAACACCTAAATACTTATTTTGGACACTCATTGTCCCGAGAGGGCCGCGTGCATAAATCGTTCACCGGTTAGGTCCCTCTAACAAAGTCCACTCGGCAGTAAAGTGGCCGCTTGTAAATCAAAACGACGAATCGAAAATGAAAAAAAATCGAGACAGACCGACATTTCTCACCACGCAACGGTAGTGATGTGCCTTCTAGCAATTAAACAAATATCGATAAAATAATATGTACTGAAAAAATGCCAACCAAGTGCGAGTCGGACTTGCGCACCGAGGGTTCCGTAGAATAGACGAAGGTATAAAAAGGTAAGTCGGATTGACGGACAAACTGCAAAATATGTAAGAACCGCTAAAAATATTCAATACCTAACTAAATGATAATATTTATATTAACAATTTTCGGATATTTTCTTTATTTGTGCCTTGAGACCTATAGCTTCTTGCTAAATTACATGATTATAGTTCAATCAGAAGTACACTTTAAGTACCCTAAAGTTTTCATTTGTTTGCGAGTATTATCAGAATACTTTTGATTCCGTTGACTAAGAAGCTTGAATTTTTAGACCTTTAATTGGACTCATTTATTTTTCTTTTTGAGGTACGAAACAAACAAAAAATAACTTATCTTCCCACCAAGATTGTAGTAAGTGTAGGTATATTCCTATGCACTGTGCTCTTTCTTAATATAAATTTACCTTATAGATATGAAAACGACAAAAAGTGTTTTTCATTACTCATACTCTGAAAGTAGGTCTGAAGTTGCCTGAGGAGCGGGTTGAAAATAATACATCTCAGCCCTAGGGAGAATCGCTTTCAACTGACAGCTTTCAAATTATATTTTAAAAAAAATAGTATTATTTTGACATTTCTATTGGACCATGTTCCAACTGTCTATACAGCCACTCAATTACAGCGCGATGTAAAATTGAAATAACATAAAGATATGTAATAATTAAAGAATATTATTGTTATTACTGTCAACTATTTCTTTAAAATAACATAGATTTGGGCAAAATATTTACCATTTTTTCAATGATGGAAATGAAAAATAATGGCAGAATAGCTGGCCGGCCACAGAAAAAAAAAACAAAGTAGACGGGAAAGCGGCAATCCAATCTTCATTTGTTTTTTCGAGTTGTAGAGTTTTGTTCATACTTCCGTATAGCAGAGATTTCTATTAACACTCATTTTATGTTTTTGTTTTTACTTTCAGTGTGTTCTTAATGAAAAGCACAGTGTTTCCCTCGGGTTCAAGACTTATTTAGAGGTCCCTCGAACTATTGGCGTCCTCGCTACGCGTCGGGCGCTAAACCCCGTCTCGGGACTTAAAGAAGTTACTTTCACCCCTGGGGTAACAATGTACTATTAAATGTTGTAATTTGTACAACAAATTCCCGATGAACCCACATAAATAAAATACCTAACTGGCGAGGAATTAAGAGTAGACACGTATTTATCGATAAATATGAGACGATACTGTCGGTCGGCACGAGCCATTCGATCTGGAAAAGAACGGATTGTGCTTGGCAATAAAAGAAGATAAAGCGTATTACGGGATGTCCGGAGATAAGGGGTCAGTTTATGTTTTCATATTAAGTCTGTCATAAAAATGAGCGCAGTAACACATTTTACTGCTATTGGCCACCTTTGTTAGTTTAACAGACATTCGTAAGATTATATTATTTAAGTAGTCTTTTACTGTATTCATCTATATGATTGTCTACAATCCAGTAACTAATATAAAATTAATAGAGAATTCATTGTAAAGCAATTTAAAAACATGCTCCGACACCCTCCCCTAACTAAATTTGTCCCTGATATCCCATTTTGATTGGACGGGTTGATTTATTTCTTGTTTAGCCGTAAATGTGAAGATTACGTGTGTTTGATCCTTATATTTATTATTAAAACAAAATACTTCTTACGATGCTATACAAATGAAATGCTAAGTTATGTAAATAGAAATTCCTTCCATTCGACCTCAGTAGGTTCAAAAATGTCATCTACATACTCGCGTGTTTGTCGTCATTTATTATTTATTTATGTTCGTTCGAGTATCTCAAATATGTATTTTCCATTGTACGTAACATTTAACGGTACCTTTATTAAAATTGACCAATTCGTATAACACATGAAAAGTAGCAAGTTATGTCAGTCGAGTCTTACGCAATTGCCCCCGTCGCGAGACGCGTCGAGATCGGAATCCTCTCCGGATGGGTACAGTATGACTGACTACAGTGATTTAGTCCAACTACATTTGCTGCGCTATATTTATCAGTGGGGCAACTCTAGCTGCAAATAACGTAATGATACGGGGCTATGTGGGGATTATACGAGCAGTCATTCATATGATACACTTGCTGTTGTTCTCAATCTCAATCAAATTCTTTCAATGGGAAACCTACATAGTCGTGAATATTATTTTATTTTAATGAGTATAGGTAAACGAATTACAACGAAATGATAAATAATATATGTATTTAAATCGTAGTAATAGTACTATCGTACTGTACAGTCTATAGTAACTATACAATGGACCTAGAGCTAATATTTTTCTCAACACCTTGGGGTTTAAAAAAATATGTTCACAGCCCTGACTTGGAAATTAAGATCTTTTATCGCTAATTATAACATTGTCTCGCAGGTAATAAATATTGCTCTTATTGAATAAAAATATGGTCGTTATTGTGTAAATGGTTATTGTATTTCAAAACAGTTCGTAATAAATACAGGACGCATGTTTTAAGAACTAAAAATATCCAAATTTGCATTGTGCGAGAAGTTCAAAACAGTTTTATTAGAATCGCCCGTCTGCGCCTCGGGAGAGTTGGTCTATGGCGGCGCAATGACCCCCGTATAGGATTCAGGGACGGGGGATCCTCTCCGGACCCCGGATCGTACACAATGCCAATTTTCCGCTCACCGCCACCGACTACGCAATTATTTAGATAAACCTCTCGGCGTGACTATAAAAACATCTTCCCCTCCCCCCACAGCGCTGTTTGTTGTCTTTGGGGCTTTGCAAATTTATAGCCCGGCATTATGCCGACGGTTAGGAAAAAATGTACTCTTAATTTATCTCGTTAAAGGGTTGAAGGACGGCTGGGTTCGCTAAGTAATTATTCCGGAATTGGCCACTTTAGCTGATGAATCCGTTCCGTTGAACCCTTTGTTCTGGGGTGATTGTGGAGAGTGAATTAATTCGTTTTTGACTGTGATCTTCGCGAAATGAAAGATTGTATTACTTGATGAGTTAATAAATCAAAGAATTTGTTTCACTACAGTTCCGTCTCTGAAGTTTTTAGTTATTTTTATTAGTCAGTCACTCGCATATAACAAAATGATTAAATTGACTTTTTTTATTTAATATTTGACTTACCTTCCAGTCTTTGTGATGATCATTTCGGTGCCAAGATCATGGAACTTGTCCCATAGTTCCTTTGTTTCGAGCTGGCAGTCCACGGATAACAACTCCTCACAGTTACAGGAAGTGGCGGGCGGCAGCGGCCGCGCAGGCGACGGCGTGTCTCGTTCACCTAGTTATGTGGAGAAAAACTTCCTATAATTTCAGATCACAGCTGATGTAAGAAACAGTGACAATATGAATTATCAAACGAACATACTGGGTATTGAAGAAGTTCAATTAAAATTTTTCGAAAGTGCAATGAATCATACAAACAATGCAGCAACTGAACTGGATTAATTCTAATGCTCTTTCACGTTATTACCAACACCTAAGGCGATATCATCGTTTTCTACAGTGCACGCACTTAATCACATGTATTGTGAGAACCGAATAATTGTATCTGTATGAGAAAGCATGTTTACCATGCTAATGCTAATAACAATTGCCGTAATCGCAAGTTCAATTTACTTTTTGCGTCACGATGAATGAATACAGCTAAGTTTTTGTAAAGAAATTATGCATATAAATGTAATCCACTATACACGCATTTTACACCCGTAAATTATACTTTGGATAACACTATTATTAATAATTATAATTGTAATAATTATATTGTTAAGAATCAAACTTCATGATTCGTACTGTGAAGTAAAACTAATATTGTCAAATTATTTATGTTCTGGTTCTGCGGGTTGAAATTATCTACTGAGTGTATTTAATACATAAATCATTATCATATGAGAAACAGTTTTATATCGCGCATCACATCCCTAGTCAGGTACCGGGGTCTAATAACTGGATGGTGAAGAGCTGATTATTTATTATATTCCTTTATTATAGTTACTTAAAGGTACTAATATAAATATGACATTCCTACATAAGTTATTTATTCACCATTAGCGGTATATGTGAGCAATTCTCGAACAAGTGCGTTAGATGACCGAAACTAGGCAACAGACCTCCTATGTATACGAACTCCAAGAACTTCCAGAGACTGTAAATACTTCACACGACGAAATGACAAGAAATAAAATTAATCAACATAAAATACACTCTTTTTGCAATGAAAAAAAATATGAGTTAAAAATATTTCCCGTCTGTTAGGCATCTAAAACTGTTAGTTTACCTAGCTACGTAAAATTGGTAGTTATAGTTAAATTTTAAATTATTATGGTAGATTATAACATTTTGATACAGTAGGCATTACGCGATTAAAGGAATAGGTTTATTTGTGACTTGTTTGTATTTGTGTTGACAAGAGGGAAAAATATGGTACGTACAAAAATAGCCAACAAGCTACTAACCAGATGATGGAGCTGGCGAAGCCGCAGCGCGGTCGGACGCATCCCTTTCTCCATCAGAGCACTGTTCCACATCCACCTCCACATCCTCGTCAGGCACGGGGGACCGGCAGCTGGATGCCGGCGAGCTGAGAGACGCCGGAGAACTCTGTCTGGACACCGAACCTGACCAAGTAGAGTATTCGAAATTCGTTTATTCAAAATTGGAATACAATATTCTCTTTTCAATCGACGAAAAACAAAAGAGGAGGAAGTTCTCAATGCAACTTTTTTTTTTTATGTATGACAAGCATAGAGTTAAGATCTCTTTGGTGAGTTCTCGCATAGTTAATTTTTTTTGATTCAAGATGACGCATAACTTTTTGACGTCAATTTTGTCTAAAATTACTCTGTTCCGGTTTCCACCTGTAGGTATATTATTTTTTCAACCGACTTCGATAAAAAGGAGGAGGCTCTATGTTTTTCGTTTTGTCGTGAAACTTGTTCAGTGTTAGATACTCTGTAAGCAATAAATCGACATAATAATTAAACGATCGAATAAAAATCAATACTTAGTAATTTTAATTGTATGCAATGCTAATTATTTTTATTTTATATATTTTTAATTTAATTGATTTAATTATTATTTTTTTAATCTAATTTTATTGATCATGAATTAAATACAAAAAACGGACAAGTGCGAGTAGGACTCGCGCCCTGAGGGTTCCGTACAAACCTAATTAAAGAAATAATTCGAAAATGATTTGTTCATACGCAAAATTAAGTTTGTTGGTAATAGAAAAATTATTTCATTTTGTGATGTAATTACAAATTTTCGGTTTTCGGATTTGTTCCTTTACTTGTGCTATAGGATTCTTGCCAAATTTCATGATTCTAGGTCAACGGGAAGTACCCCATTGGTTTTCATTACCAAAATACCTTCTCAAAAATGCTGCAAAAACGGCCATATCATTTGACTGCCTTGACTTAGAAGTTTGATTTTTTCACAGCTTTAAGGAATTCCTTAAAGCTGTGAAAGGTCTGCAATTGCAGACCTGAGTTTTTGTTATTAATTTCAACATGTACTCCTACCTCCACGCGTTCCTGAGAAAAAGGGCCTTGACAGACGGACCACGAAGTGATCCTATAAGGGTTCCTTTTTTCCTTTTGAGCTACGGAACCCTAAAAATACATAAAGTACCTTGGTATAGGTAGTAAGTAGTAGTAGTAGTAGTTAGTAGGTACTTTATTTAATACGTTTTTTATACTGTAGACATTTTTTGCTTCTTCCATGTCGAGTTTCATTCAATGTAAAAGCTTTCTTTAGACTAAGTATAATGTCAAATATAAATTCATTTAACTTTATAATTAGAACGTCTAAATTAGACACTCTTAGTGGAGTAGAATCGGAGACTCGAGTTAGTTTGTGAAAGTCTCATAATATTTTTTATTTACGGAAGATCCTACTACTAAATAGTATACAGACTACTGCATATAGGTGACACAACAAAACAGCGCTTAAAGCCTTGTTTTTGAATCGGTTTTATTCGTCACATAAACGTTAAACAATGAAACAAGGTATTTTGTGCTTCGTTGCAAATATGTCATGTCCTGCCTTTAATAGACTTATCATAGGTTCGAAATAAATTATAACGCTTTAGATTACTGTCGTATTTTCAAAAATAGAAATATTATTATATTGCTCTCTTACTGTGCTGTGTAGTTTTAGGTGCACTACGTATATTAAAAGACATATTTTTAATTGAATTTGTAGTATGAATAGTGTGTATTTGTCTAGGTAGGCAAGTACTAAATTATGATGTAAGACGGTGGGGACTTAAGTGGGGACTTTCTGCAATATAGTTTTAATTTATTAATTTTTATTTTCACGTCTTACATCATAATTTAGTACTACTAATAAAACAGTAAAACTTGCTAGTCTGCGGTAGGTAACAGGCAGTATTAGATACAGCACGTATGACACACGACTCATATAAATATGTACATGCCGGTAGATCGGTGTGAGTCAACGAATCAGCTTACATGGCATAATAGTTTACGATGAGCCTAATAAATGGTTTATGTCCGCCGTTTAGAGGCTGATGGATATTTAGAAAGGCAATGGAAGTCACATCACAGCTTGATATTTTATTTGTATTGATCAGTATAAAATTATAAATGCAGTTAATTTTCGGAAATAAAAAATTGTCTAGTACTTAGGTAAGTACTACACTATTTCTAGAATTCAGACTAGAATTCAACTTTATACCTACTAACGTATATACCTGTCTCAATTGTACCTCCTGTAATGCATCACAAAATCTAAAGGTCAATCAGGCACTGGCTGTAAGCTTGTAAATTAATATCCGTTCATAAGTACAAACAAATACAGATGACCGAGATTAAAGAGCTTCCCGTTCTCACAGATGGAACTCTAAAAATGACCTACCTCACATTAAAATCTACATAGCTAAGTATACAAAAAGAACAATATCAGACTTTCTCAAAATGACTGTTGTAAACCAAAGGAAAAATAAGTAATAACGTGCATGTCCACAACAGCCCGGCTGGTTTCGAATGTGCTCGGTTCCACACAATTAATCCGAAATAACGAACTGACCCGCAACACGACGCCTGCGCCTGCGCAAACCACACCAATTAGTATTAAGAGCCCCAAACCCTTTGAAAACATTCCATTTTATAGTTCTAGGAAATGAATATAATAATTGTAGTTTAAATGTTAAGCCTGAATTTATTTTTGTAGTATTTTATTTTCGAAAACCGTTAACATTCGTGTAGATGGCGTCGATTTGCATATACATACTTAGGTTACAATACAAAAAGTGAACCTTTTCTTCCCTCAAAAACGGCTTAAGTTTTTCTATTGCATGGCATAGTAATCCATTGTAAATCCATTGGTCTGGGAAAAATCTAGTTTGTATGGTTCTTCTACAACTGAAATTGAAACTTGCGTTGTACTCACAACGGATGGAGCTATTAATTTGTCATGTATTACGAATAAGTATATATTTGGTCATACAACATGAATGCATCTATCAGTTTATGTAAAAAAATAAAAGAATGTATGATAAAATATTTTGTTAGGAAAATGACTTATCTCTCTATTATCTGGTTTACTCTTTCTTTCTTTAAAAAATTAAATAAAGAGAAATGGTGGGAAAGTTTAGTACGGGCCGCCGTACAATTTATTTCTCAAACGGTGGCCGGCAGCGATAGAGAAAAAAAATATATATCAAATTATCGCCAATTTTTCCCCGTTTTCTTCGAGTAGCTTAGGTTTCGTTTTGAATATAGTTAATTGTAAAGATAAAGTTACTTAGTAACTTTTCAATATTTAATGGACCGTAAACCTTCATTTATGTATTAATGGTCAATCACTCACTACTGTAGCAAAATACTGCATTACGAGCATACTAAATTAAAATTTACTTTCTTAGGTATTCAATTTACTTACCTAAAACTTTCCAACTTATTTATCTGACTACTTACTACCTACCTAGGTACTTAAAATCGTCCAATCGACGTCACTAATGAACTCTAAAAGATTCCCTAAACGATCTTGCTTGCATGACATGCAACGTTTACATGAATGTCATGCTGCATGATGGACCATCATGCTTGCTATCAATCAGTACAGAAGCAACGGCCAGCACGTAGTTTGCATGTCATGCACGTAGTTTGCTTGTCATTTAATCACTACAGTATAGCTAGCACGTAATGCATGTCATGCCGTATGATCGTTTAGGGAGCCCATAAATGTTGTGTCTGCAGTTTGACTGGAACGATTCTCAAAAAATAGGGTAAAGTACCAGTAGGTAGACGCCCACTAAATAAGACTCCTATTATGAAAGGATTTAGTACCTTTACCTAATGGATATTTCACACATATTTTTGTACCGCGTACCAACCTATTACTTTTAAATGACTATTTGTACAATTAATTTTTATAACCTAGGTAAGTACCTGCTTACCTACTTTTACTCCTCATTTAATCTAACTACATATTATTTAAGCGAAAGTATGGATCACTTTATTTGTGCAACTCAATCACACTGAAACAGATGAACCTATTTCGATGAAACTGGTATAAACGCTATGTCTAAAACTTAATCTTTATAATTATTATATATATTTCATGCTCATAATGACTCAAATAAATGTTTATGATTTATTGTAAATTTACTTAGCAATAGGTAGGTACCTATACTTAGGTATACTTTTTATTACATAAATTATTAATAATGTTCGGGTTTTTATGAAATTTCTTTTTATTTCGAAAAAAGGAGACATTAAAGTAGAGCTATTTATACTCAAATTTATTATGTGAAATTAAACTACAACATAGAACAATGTTTGTTTTAAACAAATTATTAGATACCAAAAGTTACTAAGTACCTACGTAATTAGGTAAATATATGTACCTAATTCTTTTAACGCGAAGCTAATTTTTTGGCACAACACAGCAAAATTCAGAAATTCAACTTGATCTAAATAATGCTTTTATTTATTTTTATAAACAAACCGTTAAACTATGGTAGAGAATTAGGCCTATCATAATACCGGTGAGTGGCGGCGAGCGAGCGACGGGGCTGCGCGGCTCGGCGGCGCTGCGAGCCATGATGGCCGCGATGGAGAAGTCCGTCGCCCTCGTCTTGCCCTCCTCCGCCACCATCCTGTCACCTCCCGACCTCCAGCACTCCCCGCTTTCCACATCCATGAAACACTTCAGGGCAGTCTTCTCAGATCTTCGCGATCCATTTCACCGGATGCGCCCGACACATTGCTTCAGTTCGTACATTGTTTATGTTTTATATGTATAGGTATTTATTTGTACACAAACGAACCCATATAAATGAGAATAATAATACCCTAATAAATCGTATTGACAGCCACAATGGGACTTAGCCTCATTATGTTGACATAATAATAAAAATTCACTTGATTGAAAAAAATACTAAGTTCACCGTTTTATACCGTTAATAATTTGTGTAATTGTTGATAGCGCGTATCAAAAGCGGAATAATAAGGCGATAATGCGCGCAAACGAATGCAGTACGGCGGCGGCCAGGCGCGGACTGAGCGCGCGGGTGGGAGCGTGGCTGGCGCGCGCGGGGCGGGCCGGGCGGGCGGCGCCGCCTCCCCAGCACGACCACTAGTCGCTCTACCCGCTGTCGCTGCTCACATCCTCCCCCTCCCCGCCGCCCCTTCCTCCACCACCGTCTCCCCCTTATAATAATCCCCGTGATTCTCATTTCATAACAATAAAAAGCAATTTATAATTGTTGACTTATGCTCTATTTTAAGCACTTAACGAAATAATTGGTTGCTCAATGAAACAAAGGATTTGGGGGTATCTCTACAAAAAAGTTGGTTTACTTACTTGAAAAAAAAAGATGTCGCAAAATAACTTTTTTTTATCATGCTTATTTATATTTTTTATGAAAATATAGGTACATACCTACCAAATAAACCACTATAAATGTATATTTCGAAAATAGGACCAATGTTAAAGAAATTTTAATAGTGGTAGAAGCAGAAGAAGAACCCACGTTATTCATACTACTTAATTAAAAACCAGGTAATAAACTTGCATCTCTTTGTTTTAGTTTTGATCAAAAATAAATAATTTTATACAAAATCTTAGCAACGCAAGATGGTGTCAACTGAAAACTCGTACGCAGTCTGTAATGCGCCGCCCATAAAAACAGACCACTAGATTAGAGTAGGACAGCATAACACACTGCGGCCAATAAAAGTGTGTCGAAGCGAGACAATCGCTGTATTGCGCAATTTGAAGCTTCGATATAGTTTAATACGCAAGTAATTCATATTTCAATTACATCGCCGATCTTACTTAGGTTTTAAATGAGTAGATATTTTTATGTTTTACAAATTGAATCATGGTTTATTGGTTCTGTAACCGAACTGTAATTTTGGTATCATGTTGTTGTTGTATAGTGTTTTAGATCGGATATTTAATAAGTTATCTTTTTACGTGTGGATTTTATAATTAAAAAAAATTATATGTATTTATATTAATTATAAAAAATTATAATGATAAATCTATGACGTAATCGTTAACAAGTAAACCAAGTAAAGTGAAACCAACTATTAATCGAATCTAGTTACTATAGCATTTACCCTACTTGAGTAATTTGTGATGCAAAAAAAAACATTTTTACCTTAAATCTCAGAATACAGATCTAACCATGTAGCCGCGTTCACGTAGGTATGAAAGTGAAGCTAAACAACTACTCTAAAATGAAATAGTTTCATGAAAAAATACAAGAAGTTTCAAATCTCATAGGTCGCGCGCGCGCTCCCTCCCTGTGGCAAAATTTTTTGATTCAAGAAAAAATAGGTGAAATTGGGTGGGCATATGCCGTGTTGTTTATACACGTAGGTAGGTAATTCGATGATACTATGGTAGTACGTCTATCTACTCGTATTAGTATTCTGATAGGTATTAGTTTTGTATTCTGAGCCGTTAAATAAGGGAACTATAGTCTCTGAACATAAGGATAATAAATGTTTAATAACTTACCTAGATATTAATATTATTATAAGTTTAAGTATTAAATTTTAGTGTAATTTAGGTTTCCATCAATACTGTCGTACAGGTACTAATATTGCTACTATGATCTATATCTTCTATACTTATAATAAATCTGTAGAAACCGTGTGTCTGTACTTTGAATAAATTTATAAAAAAATGAGTGTGGACGATAAAAAAAGAGTAACAGAACACAAAAAAGCATTTTTAAATTTTTTTGTCTTTCTGTCTTTCTGTCTTTCTGTCTGTCTGTCTTTCTGTCTGTCTGTAATCGCTAATCTCCGAAACTACTGAACGGATTTTCTTGCGGTTTTCACAGGTAGATTAAGCACAGCCTGGCGCAACTTATAGGCTTTGTTTCATTGAAATCGGATGACAGCGAAAAAAGTTATCGTCATTTACAGATAAATTATTTAACGTAACAAGACGATGTCATAGACATAGGAGATATCAGTGTTTTTTTTAACTGGGACAGTATAGGCAAGTCCGAAACCATAGGAGATGCAGGGAAAGTGTCTTATGACATAGAAATTTTTTGGTCAAGCGTGTGTTGTCCATAAAAATGAGACAATTTGCACATATTTTTTTTAATGCGGTTCGACTCAGTTTCATGTAGGGATCACTTCATTATATCGGAAGAAAAAAATCTGAGCAGCAGAAGTTAGTCAAATTCAATAAAATGTTTTATCATAGAACGCCAGTGAATAATAATTTTTATTATTTTTAAAAAATTGCGTATCGACTTAGTTTCATATTAGAATCATTTTATTGTATCGGAAGAAAAAAATCCAAGCAGCAGAAGTTAGTCAAATTTAATAAAATGTTTTCTTATAAAACAGACTGTGCAATGTACTTAGGAACTTACTACTTATTCATGCATGCCACACGAACTCCAGCTGCTCCGATTACTATGTCAAAATTGTTATCACGAAAAAATACCTAAAGGTTCCTAAGACAGTTTCCCTGTATCTCCTATGGTTTTGGTTTTGCCCATACTGTATTAGTTAAAAAATACACACGTATAATAAAAATTGATATGAGAAGTCTTATGAGCAATAGAAGTGAAAACAACAATTTTTTAAATTTTCATCTGTCTTCACCAAATTGGATACGGTGTTCATAGTTTGTTCCTGAAGGTATGGTATACCTTAAATTATGGTGAAGGTACTTAGAATGATCCATTTTACCATTGGAAAATTATAACTAGACGATGTATGTCTGTACATAGCAGAGATAGGTACCTACTTCCAAAATCCACGCGGACGAAGTCGCGGGCAACAGCTAGTTATTAAATAAATATGTATAATTTTGAATTTTATACTGTCACAATCACAAGTTAATTCATTGCGATACAACGACTCTACATATATATTTATCCTTTATATGTAAGGGGCTTTAATAATTCATTCCCCTCTTAAGCGAAATGAGAGAACAAGAAACAAGACGGGGGCCTAGTCAGGCGTCATGAGTGTTCATGTATGAAGTATTGCCTTCCTTGCCAGCCGCGCCACGTTACGGCCAACTACAAAACATTTTCTATCCTCCTACACACACACGCGAGGGAGACATAAAATGTATGCCATAAACGCATAAAAATACACAAACGACGTCACATCAGTGCTGGTGTGCTATAAACATGAATCATCTCTGTAATAGTTTTCAGATAGGTATGAAGCATGAAAATTTAGATGATGCGTAATCTTATTTTGATTCCCCTGGTCTCTCAGTGCAGCCAGCCCGACTCCTTGAAGTAAAAGAATAGGAGGTCAGGATTCGTTGTCAGCCCCATTTCAGGTCTGAATTCCCAGTTATATTTATTTATTTTATTTATTGGTTTACCAACAGATGTTGCAAATATACAAAAAGCAATCTTATAAATAGTAGGTACAAACATCCGTGTGAACACCCAGTAACAGGTAAACACAGTATGCATAAATTTGTGCATTTTTTTGCCTTTGTTACTATGCTTTTAAGGCACAATAAATCTGCTAATGTCAAGGTAGTGGAAAATGCACGAAGGAGGGCCAGCTGGTTTTCAATCTGATGTGTCGGTTAATTCTGCTGGTTGCAGGACAGTGTATTTATAACAGCACGAGCTCCACTGTCTCAGGTCTCCTGCTGACAGCCCCTGCACAGGGGACTGTCTGGGATGCCCAAGTTGTGCATAATGTTTGTTCAGTTAGTGTCCCTAATGTCAACCAAAAGTCTCAGGTTTCATTAGAAAGTTTGTGAGTTTGTATAAGTTTCATCTAAGTTCATCACCCTATCTAAGAGCAGGGCTATATAGTTTGCAGCTGTGGACTTCCTGGTATCTATAGATAAACCAAGAGAACCGCGGTACCTAGCTATCCCATATCTTCTTTATATATTTCAATTTTATTAAATCAATTCATTGCAGTGTAGGTAGGTACCCAAAAATAAATAGGCACGCATCATACGTATTACCTGGATGTTCATTTTTTAAAAACTCTTGGAAGACAGAACTGTGATACAATTTTATCGAATATTTTATTGTTTTTTTATTGATAAAAGTGAGTTAGTAGGTACCCTGTTAGGTCGAACGCCCACCACCAGACGCTAAGCCCTCAACTAAATTAATAGGTAGAGATACACAATTATTATAACCGTTGACGATAAGTTTTATATGAACAAATTAATTAAATTTATCAAAGAAGTTTTTGTTTCTCTTAATACTTACTCAGTTTGAGCAGTACTAGTACCAAATTATATAACATACACAATATAATAGGAAAAGTATGCTTACCAATAGAACACTGGTACTCTTCCAACATTTATTTGCGAAAAAATGAAAAACACCGCCAACTTGAGATGCCATTACTCTTGGGGTGAAGCATTAAGAGGCATTATGAACCACTCGGATGTTTTTCAATTTAGTGAAATGGTGTCGGTGTTTCGTTTGTCGTTCGTTCCAATGATGTTCAACTTCTGTAAGATATTGCACCTACCTACCACATAGCTGTGTCATACACACCACTGTACAGTACTGTAGCCAGTGGGACAAGCTAATTACAGAAAATAAGAGGGCTAAAAGCCCACTAGAAAACCCGAATTTCAATTGAACTTAAAATGGTAATGTATTCGTTCGGACACTTTCGCCGTCTATGCCAGACATGGAGCCACAATCTCTTTAGTGGGCGCCCGCGAACCTTCCTGATGCCAGCCTTTTAAATACTCAGGTCTTTATACAAAAAAATAACGATTTCCTAAAAAAAGTTCAATTTACATAACTAAGTAACATGCACAAATTAGTACCTACTTAGGTAAATGTATACTTATAAATCAATGAGTGCATACATAGTTGAAGCACATTCTTACATACTAGTCAAAACATTGTTCAATGATGCCGGAACTCATAATTCATTTTGAAAATCAACACTATTGACGCGGTCGTAAAAAATAGGAAATTGTGTATGAATGGACGTCACAAAGACGCGGTACTGTGCAACCGTTTGCGCGCAAAGGCCGCACAAACGCATCAAAAGCGCAATATGCGCCTGCTCGCGGGCGCCCGTATTTTTTTCAAATCGAACGTCAAAACGTCAATGAGCCTTTGAAATACCAACCAAATATTTGTTCGGAACGGAACACACACATGGCAACAAGCCCACACAGGACGCCAAGTTGGCCATATTGTGCAACATTAGAAAGCAGCAGAAAGTTATGACTTTTCGGCTAAAAAAATAATGAAATCAAATCAGCAACACATCGGTCACACGTCAACCGTGAAATAAAGCGTTCAGTTAGTAGTGCAGTGCCTGCATGGTGGCTCATTGGATGGAAAGCAATTTAAAACTACACGTCATTTTGCTTCGTCGTAGCATCGTTCTGTGATTGATTAGTTCGACTCTACTAGTAATCTCTGCCTATAATACAGAACCGCGTTTAGTTTTCCCTATTAGCGTATTGCACCAAGTTACCGTAAAAAGCTATTGTGCTTAGATTGTTATACAGAGTTACACCTTTTAAAATACACCGCTGTATTTGATGAATGGGTGTGTACATACCACTGTTACTTCACATGCATATAATATTTTCTTGCAAAGTATCTCTATTTGTTTCAACAGCGTATTTCTTTCACTCCATAACTGCAATGTTTTATATCACTGCTCACTAGCAAACCTGAAGCCATAAGATGTCATAAAAAATATTGCGAACATCTACCGTTTTGAATATTTGAATAAAGAATAAGTGAACATAAAAAGGCTGCGTAGTGGCTCGGAGGTGAGGAGCAACAAATCGCGCGCATTATAAATGACAAATGTAAGGTATGCGCGCGCGGTGTCGGGTTGCGCCCACCCGCGCGCCGGATTAGTTTCAGCTTACTTTCCGTCCTGCTCCCGGCCTGCATGTGCCCTGTTCCCTTTCCCTGCCCGAAATAGCGTACGTATGCCCTTTGCCCTTCGCGCCTGCCTCACTGCCATCTATACCCTGTGGCAGTTCAAAAATATATTTTATTTTTATATGAAAGTTGATGCACTCATTTATAAAATTTAGGGCTTCTTTCACCACTTGCTGATAAAGTCCCTGATACCCTATCTGCAGGTTATCTGACAAAATAGCCTATCTTTTTTGTGTCACAGGTATCTGATTGTCTTATATCATAACTATTTTATATAATCTATGAGACAGATTTAACTGATAGATTAGTTTATCTGTCAGATTACTATCTGTAACAATATCAGCAAGTGGTGAAAGAAGCCCTTAGTATCTTACTCAATCCAAGTTCTATAATAATTATTCTTCTATTTATGACATTTGTACAGCCTTTAGGACAGTAAACAATAATTAAAGTCACAAATTCTAAATAATAAAATAACTATCATAAAATACATTACTAATTAATTAATTAAAAATTCTTATACATATATTAAATATGTAGTGAAAGAAAGAGATGGATCGATGATTTAAATAAAGAAACAGGCGCCCATATGGACTAGAAAAACTGAAAAGAAAAAAACAAATTGGGAGACGCCTTTGCCCAGAAGTGGGCTGCTAGCATGTAAAATAGTAATTAAGAAATAATTTTAGAAAAGTAGAATGCATGCATGTAGAATGAATGTTTCCTATAGGTAAGTAACATATTACAGAACAAAAACCACATCGGTAATGTACCTAGTTACTTATATCTTAAAATAAGTATGAGTTCGACAACCTATGGTAACTTAACGCGAGACAAAACGAACTTTTTAATAAGGTATTAGAGTACCAAAGTAATGACTCTACAAATATATTTAGACATAGATATACTATCTTTTGCACAAGTTCGTTTACTAAGCGTCTGCCAATGTGTCATGCTATTACTTGTAAGTAGATTTTGCATAAGAATTAAATCTTTAATTTTGTGGTCAGTGTAGCACAAACAGTAGCTAAAGGTTATTAATCAAGAGTTTCTTTATACGAATTTAAAGTAGTTGCGTGTAATAGCTTTACATTAAATCTTAAAAACAACTGTACGTGTTATTAATTGCATAATAAACAATTCGGTCATAAGTAATCACTCGAGATGATGATGAAGAGAAGTTTGAACTATCAGTTCCATGGTCAAGTCAATTTGTAACTGTAAGCTTGGAAGATTTGGATAGTTATACTATTGATACCATAATATTGTTTTAAGCAGAGTCGGCCAACGAAATGACACTAGGGCCGAATTGATCCTAGTCTGGTTGTTATATTGTGATTTGTCCCATTCTTATCCTTAAACAAGGAGAAACTAGATAAGTTAAGGGATTAGATAAGTTTTGTCGGTAGATTGCCGAACCAAATTTCGGCCGAATGTTTAACTTCTACAAATTCGGTCCATCGCATAATATGTGTTCAATATATTATATTTTATTACTTAATAATTACATAAACATATATGAAGAAAAAAGATTTTAAGAAAGGGAAGATAACATGCAGATATGTACATTTTAGTTGGTAGGTATACCAAGACACTATAATATCATTAATCTGTGAGTATACCTCCATGGTATACCTACTCAAGGAACTCGTGCATTAATGATTCTTGAGAAACTTGCGTGAGCGACAGCCGCTCTGCAGGTCAGTTACGCAGCACAATGCCTCCTTTGCAATCAAGTAGGTAAGTAGGTATTGTGCCTTTGAATAATTCCCAGTTGAGAGTATTTAAGCTTTTATCGAGGTAAGGCCATAAATCGCTGCGCAGACGCACGTAATCCCCGCCCCCGCTGCGCCCGCGCCCCGCCGCCGCCTCTGGCTATAAACAGAAGTCAACGTGTTGGACTTATAAATCGTGCTCTTAACTATTGTATCTCGAGCCACAATAATGAAGTTAGCTCGTTCAGGAAGAAATACGGGCACCACGTGGGTGGCCGATGTGGTCGGAATAAATCCTAACAGATTATTGCTTACAAATGTGTTTAACTGATTTTTTGTGTGTAAGGCGGTAGTCGGGCGTCGACACCCTGAGCTCCGCGGTCGGTGAAAGGTCCCCTGAAAAAACCAAAGGTTGGTTCCGCTCCGCGCCCGCCGCGCGACCCGCGGCCGCGGCGCGGGCGGCGTGGACGAGGTGTCTCCTCGATTTACGAGCATCTTTACGACCACCGTACTGCTGGTCAGAATCGCTACAGCAATATCCATAACAGCCAATAAATATCATCTAGCTCGGACACGCGTATAAATCTGAGCCATATTTGTTACATAGATTCAATCAAGAAGTAACGAATAGGTAACCTATGTGATGAAGTTACACAGTATACGTTTATCAGAGTACCCATTGCTAATCCTATTTAAGGGGCTGCTAATGTTCCACGGGGCTTGTTGGACACGTGAGACGTGAGAACGGTCGTGACGAATGCTCTCCATTCAGCGCACAGCTAACCCTGCATGCCCGTGGAGGGCCGTGCGTAATCGACCATATAAACAAACACTCGCGCCCAACACTAAAACTGATATATTTCACCAAACTTTTATATCCGTTCGCTCCAACTTAAAATATATTACTTTTTCTTTAGCACCTTTTGTATCTTTTAGTGCGTTGTCCCCGCTTTTATGGGTGCAGGCGGTTCGTAAATCATTGTAGTGGAAGTGGTGTCCCCTCGTAAAGAATACGCGTCCCGCAGGGCGGCCGCCATCGCCAGGTCGCCGATCTAACGCGTCAAATAGATCCGGGAATATGCTCGCTCACTTACGTCAGTCGATTCAATAAATAAGACACGTCTAAGTATGTCTAGAAAAGTATTACTTACCTAAATACTTCTTTCTAGTGACATGTAGGTATGTGAAACGCTTTTTGCATTTTTGTGCTCACATCAAATCCGAGAGCAATCGCAACAGAAAAGCTTCATTTTATTTCAACAAAGAAAATATTTTTGGATCGGACCTGAACGTGGACTTAGCATTCAAGATAACCGTTAATCCGAAGAGACGTAAATTAAACTTTATATCATTTTTAATGGCCACCTCGAATGGTGTTTTGATTGCGGTGGGCTGGAGGCGTCGACAACTCGACACGATGATAAGGCGACAGTTAACGTGGCGACACAAAAAACGCGCGTTTAATGGCCAACAAAGCGGCTCTCGCGCTCGCAGCGCCCGCCGCCCGCGCCGGAGACCGACCACTACCTCGCGCCCTTCTCTCCTCGGCCCTCACCAAACATACACTTTTATGTGGATTCCTACACTGTAACACACTTCACTTTTACGAGTCTATAAGGCACAACTTGAAATTATGGCATATCATTAATATTTTTAAGTAGGTACTTAGGCAGATAATAGTCCGGTTTGTTAAAAATTTAGTTTCAAGCATAGTCATACATATTATCATGGGTATAAAATGGTACCTATATTTTTGGTATATATATTTTTTTGTAGTACGTATCATTTTTGTAGTACGTTGTAGTTGTTAGTACGTTAGACTAAAATAAAAACTCGTTTTAGTGCCATACAATAAGTATATCGCAATAATTTAACGCTCAATTGATATTTAAACAGCTAAATAAACCGTGAAACGAGACCACAAAACGAGTAAAGACCATCGCGCGATTACAAAAAGAGAGCCATTAATCTCACATTGTGCGACGCCCGGCGCGCCGGTGAAACGTCCCGTTTTGTTTGCGGACAACCCGATTTACTAACATTCGCTTACAGACAACCATTGTCCCTTAACCGACTGGGTGTGATCAGATACAAAGAGAATTACTAATGGGGCGAGAATAACTGTCTATTCGTCATTATCTATGTACACAAATCATAAATTAATCAAGGAAAGCAATGGCGTACAAATAATTTTTCGAATGCATTGTTAGATAAATAAATAAAATAGTTAGGTACCACATTCAACGGAGACGGTATCACGACAAAAGGTCTATTAGTGTGTGACTAATCATGCATTAGGTAAATAGGTGGCCATATACATAACAAATTAATTCGAAATAAATTGCGTTCTGTCTAAGAATACCTAGAACCGAATCGAAGAATTGTGAAGACAACTAGACTGTACTCTCTTAACTTGAACCACTCATCAGCATCATTAGTTTGTTTTATTATCCTCTGTTTGCTTAAAAATTTACAAACTTTTATTCAACTTTACCTGTTTCTAGGTAAGTTTATTGGTAAAAGATCAAATACCAAAAAGGAAGTTTTTTTCTTTTTGTACACCTATAAAGGTGTAAAAAAGCTTGCCAAAAAACATTATTTTCATACATCCCCTGAATCAGATCTGAGATTGCCGGTCTGAAGAACTAATTAGGTATGGAGAACTTCTCCTGGAACCGAATTGCCTTTGATTCGTTGGGAATAACTCTTCTATAGAGAGCCAGGGGAACGATCCGTCATCAGCTAAACAATAAAAGAATTTATATTTTATTAACATGATCCCACGAAGGTCTCCTCTGTAACTGTCCCCTGGGTGTCGGAGCCCGCTTCTCATGCTCGTCGATTGACAGCGCCTGACATGTGACGGCCATTGTCACGCTGACATGTTGACACTGTCAAACTTGACTTCTGTCGGGATTCCGCATGTAAATTGTAAGTACGGAATTATTAGCCGCGAGGCGGCGGCGAGCAGGCGGTCGGCTGGTCGGGAGACGGGAGGAACAAACACAATGTAACGGCAAATTAAATAATAGAATAATAAACTGAATTTATATACCGGTTTGCAGGCACAGCTGCCGGTTAAAATATTATTTGACGATTGCAGATGTCAACGCGGAAGTCTTTATGGCGATGGTAGACTATGCTTTCAATTCAAATTCTGTTAAAATCAATGGAATCATTCCAACGCATGTTGTACAGATTTCTGTCCCTAACTTTTCATCGGTGGGTTTAATTAATAATATCAATGTACTTCAGTATCACAGAGCACAGAATGCGCATGCGCGGGCATCGCCGTGCGGCACGTAGGGGCTGCCGGAGCCTACCAAGGTATTCCAAACTCTTTGTTCAGTATACTTATAGCATTACGATTATAGATACTAAGTACAGCTACGGGATTTTACCTTCACCAGTTGTTCGACGCTCAGTCGGGAGACCATTGCCGATGCCGGGAGTGCGATGCCTTCAAAATCTTCCATATTATTCGTTGTCTAGTTTGAATAGTAAATCAATGAAAGTACACGTACTTCATACTTATAATTATCTTAATCGAAGTTTGCAATGAGGAGTGGACGCGACCCTTACGCGGCCCCCCTCGTAGGGGGAGGGGGGGGGGGGCACCCTGCAATGTCCCTCCGCCTGTCATCCCCATCTCCTGCTGCGCGTCTTTCTCTCGAGATGGTGACAATTTACCCATTCAACTCTAATGTTGTTTAGGCTACATTCAATGACCGAACAATTCGCATTATTTATGGTCGTGTTGCGCCCACAATAAAATAAAAAAATAAAAATAAAAAAAAAAAAACAATAGGTGACATGTCTTAAAATCTTTTCATTTCTGTATCATTTCCGGACGTAAAAGAATACGTTTAGTTGATACATTGTCGTTTTCGGTTATTTAGGTGTAATTTCACATTACGTAGGGCGTATTTGAGAGTGAGCCTCATGTTCAATGTTTCAAACTGGGGTCTCTACAAACTTCTGTGCATTCTTTTAATGTTTTTATTCATGTTCAATGGAGTAAGTAATAATAACAAGAATTCTGGTCCAACCTTTGACTTCTTATGTCTCCCGTTGGAAGACTATGGCGCAAGAAACTTAAATAACGATGACATAAAATTATGTTCTGATCCCAGCACAATTCCAATACCGTGCTTCTCACGTGAGCATCTCTGGTAATCTCTCGTTAGTTACAATGATGTTCGCCCAACATTGGGGAGACAGGGCCCGCCCCTGCTATTAGCCTCACTCACTTTATCTGTTTGAATGTGCGCCCCTCGTCTTTGTCCGCCACTAATCCGCCGGGGAAGTGGCTAAATATCTTGTGCAAATAAACATTTGGCTTGTTCCATTGTCAGGGGCTGTTGAGCGAAGCTGTTGCAAATCGGATTATGCGGCGTAAGGAGCGCTATCATACTGCGGCGCGCAATCAGTTTGCGTTAAAGTTAACTGTATTTATTACGAAAGTGATCAGTGATTGTATTTCATGCATTCCACATCTAAAACATCCATAATCCATATATTTGATACGTATGCGTCGGCAACTGATTAATTGCCAATAAAGTATGATTAATTGACTGAATCGACATAAGTAGGTAATACATACTTATATAGGACTAGCTGTATCCCGCTGCTTCGCCGGCGTAGAAAATATTTTTTTCCTCCGGGAACAACTTTTCCCGCTGATGTATGTTCTGATGTATAATCCCGTGGCCAAAAAACTTTTCTACGTGGTCGAAGCCGTGGGAAACAGCTAGTAGATAATCTATAACTGTAAAGTTTCATCAAAATCAGTTCAATAATTTTTTCGTAAAAGATTGGCAAACATACAAACACCCTTACAAACTTTCATATTAGCGGAAGGATAGTAGGATATATTTTTCCAAAGTTTTGCCAAAAGGCTCTGTTTACAATGTAGGTAGGTACAGGTAGTTATTTAGATAGACGATCTAGTCTTACAATCGTATTTTCTATATTTATGCGTATGTTAACAAAATTAAATTCCATACTTACCATTTGCTTGTAACACGAAGGGGTGTATCCGTAGACTGGAGAATTTGCATAAAGCGCATTGTAGGGCCGTAGATGAATTCCGGAGATGACGGTGCACATAGCGGGGAAGGCCGGGGACCGCAGCATGCCTATTCATGAGCAGCGACGGCTGCGCCCGCCGCGGCCCCGGGCACACTCCCCGCGCACATTTGAATAAATACAATTAACTTGTTTGTTTTATACTCGCCCGGAACGCCCCGCCCGCGCCGCCGCCGCCGAACCGGGCCTTCCGGCGAGCGACAATGTTCCTCGCATCACAAACGCTTCCAATCTTGCTGTATCTAAATGATTTTATCAAAGCCCCAAATTGAAAACTATTTTGCAATCTGGATAATATTCAAATTACGGCTAATAGTGATATTCGGCACCGTCGGCAGCTCAAAGGCGAGCGCTTCGGCCGCACTGTTATTATCTCAACACCATCGCGCTCTCACCTAAACCATTCCTTTTTTACCAGACGCCTCCGTCTCCTTCCATCCCTCCTCGGACGAGCGGGACCTCCGGTCATTTATACTAAACTCGGCTCGGGGGCGTTCCTTCGACGATTTATCATTTAACGTTGCCTACAGACATTATTTGAAACGCATTAAAATCGCGGTTGTGGAAAATTTGTCGGCATCGAAATTAGTACTCCTCTCCGAGTGCATAATTTATCGCTTATGCCGCATCCGGCGCGCGAGATGCGATACTTCTAATTAGAAATTCATTGACCACCCTCCCATTACTGCAGTTGGTTGTCCATCATTACAGTATGTAGCACTCGACGCCTCTTTCTTAAGATATTGGACCCGTGTTACCGCTGATGATACATAATTAGTAATGCCAAAAACGTCGAGCTCTAGAGAAATTCTAAGAATCGCTAAATAAAATGCACATCCTATACGAGTAGGTACTTGCCTAGTCCTAGTTACTTGAGATGTTAATGTAATTAGTAACCAATTCAACCTTAAGTCTACCCATTGAGATTTTCTCATCTTTGTTCCAACCTGTTCATGTTGCGCTCGTTAATTCTGCAAGCTATAATATGCACCTAGCTCATTATAATTAAGTGAAGTGAACCAGGCGTGTTTTTATTTGTGGTGAGTCGAGTTGGTCGGACGGAGGGGGGCCAGAGACTGCCCTGAGGAAGCTGTCACGCGCGGCGCGAACATGTGATGAATATGTATCGGCAGGCCGTGGCGGCGCCTTGTAATTTGAGACTCGCCGGTAATTATTTACGTGAGAATGGGCCTCGTTCCCCCTCCTCCCAGCCCTCCCCCTCCCATTCCAACTGGAACGAATCGCTGATTGCGCGTGAGTCGAGATGCCGCCGCGAGATTGCCCCTCACGCTCCAGTGCCCGGTGCTGTGGCCGCAGCTCGCCGCTGAGATGCCCACTTCACCGGCTACAATTTGATACATGAACACTGTAACATTACGGATGCAGAATTATAGACGCAGTATTTACAAACACAACGTACCTAATCACATAAGCCGTTTTAAAATCTCATAGCTCAACAAAATATAGAATTTATAGTACCTAACTCTAAGTAATATCAACTCAACCACTGCCAAGAACAATTCTATATCGCGATGCATTCTACTAGTGGCGACATCTAGTAATGTGTAGCACGAACAACTTCACATCATGCAGGTTTAATCAAGGATGTCAAAAGAGCTTTCAGTTTAGACAATAATATTTTGCATGCATCACCCTATACAAAAGTTGAAAATATCGTACGTCAGCAGCAGGATAAGAAAGTACTGGAGCATAAAATAATATTCCCATAGAGCCTCCGCGTCGATTACCCCTTGCTGCAAACGACTCCTTATGTCTAAGGAGACTGTCCCAATACACGCAGAGCAGACGTCATTCATTTGTCGTATTTACGCCTACCATAAGTCTGAAGGTAATACTTGGAAACCAAGTCAGAGCTCTAGCGTACTGTAATGGCAGGTTTGATCTTTGAACAGTAGATAACAATAAATATTATATATTTAAAATATTTTATACATATTTATAGATATGTACTATACCACTCCAAAGAAGGATTTTATCCCGTACTATGGAAATTAAACAAGATTCAAAATTCAAAATTCAAACCACCAACCTAGAGTCATCTTCAGTTTACAAAACTCGCTGCCATAAAAATTATATTACTACAAAATTCAATTAAGACATAATTTAGTAGGTACCTACTACATTATATATTTTGAAAGAAGGCGTGTATATCACATCTTATTAGCACAGAAAAAATACCTACCTAAACCTTACCTACCCGGATCCTACTAAGCATGCATGGGTTCCCACAAAAAGGATTATTTTATGTTATCTTTTAAAACTTGGTGTTGGAGTGATGACGGTTGTTTAGACTTGTCCCGACACTTGCGTGTTTAACAGCCTCCGTCCAATAAAACATAAATAAACGAGCAATAAAATCAGTGGAATTTGGCAGATCATTACCAATATAGGTACGTAGTGGCCAGAGATATTATTATATGCAAATTATAACCTTTAGATTCGCTGGTATTGGCTATATTTTTACAGATCGAAAGAAAGAAAGGTTTTATTAAAGATGGTAAAAACAGTATAGGTATTCAGGAAGTTCAAAATGATAATAAGGTAAGTTAGTGCTCGGAGGAATCCAGACGTGTTGGTGGCACCAACACAGCCTAATAAGGCTAATTTTATGTACCTAATATATGTATTTAGGTACTCTGAGGCAGTAACACTTAGTTTGTATAGGTGGATATCTGTCAAATTGGCGGTATTGGGCGTGTTATGTCCTGTTCGCAAAATGTCACTTCGAGAAAATATTACACATACATAATGTCCCATTCGCTAAATGAATGTTAACTTGTTCCATCCATAAATTGTTCCATCCGCAAAATGACCC
Organism: Metalampra italica; assembly: GCA_949699065.1. Taxonomy (NCBI): domain Eukaryota; kingdom Metazoa; phylum Arthropoda; class Insecta; order Lepidoptera; family Oecophoridae; genus Metalampra; species Metalampra italica. The sequence goes on along the minus strand of OX452970.1, from coordinate 4,734,654 downwards.
TTCTACAAAATATCCCACAAATTGTCCTATTCGCACAATCGTTAGGATAAAAAGGGATATTTCGTCGACTTACAAACAACACCGCACAAGTCGAAAATTTTCGGGTTCCGAGATTATATTGCCATATTTCTTAGAGCACATTTCGTTCGGAACCCGAACGAATTGCGCGGTGTTGTTTGCTAGCGTACGAAAAGTACCATTTTATCCAAAATGTAAAACAATACACACAGCCCATATCAAAATTGCTGACGTAGGTAATAGGTACCATTCTGCCTGCTTAAATTAAATTTACCTGAGAGTTTTACAATTATTGTATCAGAGGCGTCCTGTATCCTAACTAAAGGAATACAGCACCATCTGTATGTTAGTATTTGAACTAGTGCAAAACATGTCTGACTGTACCTACCAAAGATTCTGCTCCGCCGACACTCGTGGTTTGTGTGTCAAATTTCAATTATTAATCCCTGGATAGCTTACTACTACTTACAAGTAGAAGATGTTTGTTTAACCATTAAAGTGCTTTCAATAGGTGGGCACGTCGCGTGTTCGCGTATTGCCGTAGGTATGTGAGGCGGGCGGGCGGTCGGGCGCCCCGCTGCGCCAGGCCCCCTAAACAAACAGACCGCGGGGCGCCCGCCGCACCCTGCACTGTTAATGGCATCGTCTTTCCCTCCGTCGTGCCTTATTTTATCTCAACATCTCTTGTTTTTTCCACATCTTAGTTTTTTCACCCTCCGAGTCGACGGCGGACATAAACAATAAAACGATGCCTTGATGATAGTAATCCTTCATCCTCATTGTCTTTTGGCAGTTTCGTGGAATAAAATATGTTGTGCTGTTGCGACGTGATATCCGAACGTCGTATTATAAATGGCGTCGTTTAAAATATTTTAATACCCGATATTAATTTAGTACGCTTGAGTTGAACGGGCCCGGTGCCACCGCTGGAATGTTAAATGACGGATTACCCGCTGCTGCCGAGGTCGAGAGATAAACACTTGACATCTTGTAGATTCTATCGTTGCCCTTTGGTCCTAAACTGTATGTAAACTTTCATTACGTGTATGACTCTTCATTTATTTCAATGACCAATGACTAGATCGTCTGTAATATTTATTAGTTTATTAATATACATATTATTAATTTACAAATGATTTAATGGTTTCAAAAATATGAGATTGTGACAATGTTCGTTCAATTCTGGCTCTTTAGTCAAATCCTACTTTGTTTTGTAAGTGTTTTAGAGAAGCACGGGGCCGGCCGCCCCGCTCGTCCACGAGTAAGACGCCCGATATAGGTTTTCTGCCGATGCAAAACATTGTCATTTTTCGTGGGGAGTCGAAATGTATGAAATAAATCGAACAAGACGTGCACATCAACAGATTTCGATATGGTGCATGACCAGTAGGTACAGCTGTAGTAGGTAGGTATGTACTTACGTGATCATGAACCTTTGGCAGTGAGAATGCCTGAGTATGGCAACTCACCTACTCCGTAATGCTTTACGGTAAGTTTAAAGAAGTATACAAATATATATATATATATACGTTAGTATATACAAATTCCTTGGTATGAGTATACCTAATCTGATCGATGACCACTTACTCTATCTGGTCTATGAGGTCTATCTATAGAATTGTTGAATTCGTCACTAAGCAACGGTTACCATGACTTTGATGCATTATTTTGTCGAAGACACTAAAACATCAGAGAGGACTGTAACAAAGATCCCCAAAGAGTGAAAATAAATTTAATTTTGAAAAAATATTTAAAATCTAGTGCAAGTTAAATAATGGTGCGAATAACTGTAGACATGGTTCGCAAAAAGGCTGAACACCACGACTGCCTACTTGCGCCACTTGAGGAAATAGCGCTGCACCAGGAGAACATCGAGAAGATAGAGTTCTTACAGGACTGGTGCCCCAAGCTCAAGATTCTTCTCATGCAAAGCAATCTCATCGCTAAAATAGAAAACTTAAACAAGTTGAAAAACTTAACGTACCTCAATTTAGCATTAAACAATATAGAAGTAATTGAAAATTTAGAAAGATGCGAGTCCTTGGAAAAGTTAGACCTAACTCTCAATTTTATCGGTGAAATCGTAAGTGTTGAAAGCCTTGTCGGCAATTATAATTTAGAAAATTTATATTTGACCGGAAATCCTTGTACGGACTACGACAATTATCGAGATTTTGTTATTGGAACTTTACCACAACTAGCCTATCTTGATGGAAAAGATATTGAACGTTCGGATAGAATCAAAGCTTTACAAAATCTTCCTATTATAAAATATGATATTTTGTTTGAGCAAGAAAATTATAGACATAAACGAGGAAAGCAAAAGTCAAGGTTGGAAAGAGACATTCGAGAGAAATGGGAAAATAAGTATAAAAATATGGATCTAGACGAAAGAAATAAAAAGTTCTGGAAGGAAAAATGCGAGCACGCTCCCGAAGTGCGATATGAAATAGAACGCATGCGACAGATGAAGTTAAAATGCTTTGAAACTCAGGAGAAGAAAGAAGAAAAACGGCAGTATAAGTTTTTCGCTCCTGATGGCAGACCATTTAATATAAATCAACCAAAACTAGATTTTAAATTTAATACAGACGAACCTGCTAAGTATGTTCTAGATTTGGCCGTGTATAAGTATTTAGACACAAGCCTGCTCGATATTGATGTTCAACCAAACTATGTGAGAATTACTATCAGAGATAAAATATTTCAGATCCATCTTCCGGAAGAAGTGGACACTACCAACTCTATTGCGCAGCGTTCTCAAATCACAGGACACTTGGTTGTCACGATGCCAAAAGTTAATGTTGTGATCACAAAGCCTGCTAAAAGCGAAACTAAACATAAGATACAATCTCAATTATACACTGAACACAAAATGAGGGATTGCCTTACAGGCGCAGGACAGAGCACAAGGGAGTTTTTAGAAATAGGACCAGCCGATCGCGTGTTGGACTTCACTCAGATGACTCAGCGTCACCAAACACCACATTACATTGATGCAAGGCTAAATCTAGACGAGAAACAGCCCTCACTTGGGTTCGTCGATAATCCGGAAGTACCAGATCTTATTTAGCGTAGATTGAACTACTTACCCATTTAGTATTGTATTGTAGATAATATATGAACATTATATAAAAAGTTAGATTTTAAATAATATTGAAATAATGGAGAAACATTATTTTATTTACAGCAGAGATTAAATGGTAATGCATATAAATAATACTTACCTATATTTATGACTATGTAATTGTAACATAAAAATGATACCTATACAAACATACTCGTAACTGTAATAATATCACTGGTCTTGACGCATAATACATTTTAACCTTACAATGTATGTTTCTTTAGTCCTGTTAGTTAGTCGTGGTGTCGTGTCATGAAGGCACATAGTGGTGATTTAAGGTTTTGCTTCCGGTTTGGTTTGCATACAAAATAAATTTTCAAACCCTTTTATCTCCACAAAATATACCTACTAACATCTCGGGGACAACATTATACTACTTATACCTAATTCCTAAATAGTTCTTGCTGCAATAGTTCACGGGACTCAGGGAATAAATAATGAGTAGTTACCAAGAAGGTTAAACAGGCATTACAGAAAATGTTAATATGTGGTTGAATTATCTCATCTTAAATTTGGTGGCTTTCGTTAGTATCAGCTTCAGCTGGTGGGAGCCCGTTAGTCTCTGGAGGCGCGACCATGAAGGAGAGGAACCCGTCGACGTCGTGGAGTTCCTTGGAGGAAAACTTGGCCGTGATCTGGTGCCGACCTGCCCACGGCGGCGTCACTTTGAATTGCGCCATGGCTGTCGTACCTGGAGCTACAGCCTGAAAAGTGAGTTAAGACAACATTAATTTCCATATTGCTCCTCCTTTTAAAATAGGAGTTGCCGTATTAGCTGGTTCTTGTATATCGTTATCCCATTTCTGTCACCAGTAGGATAACTCAGCACGAGAGATCAGTTAACTGACAATAATGGCGCAATAATATATCTTATCCGAAGACGAAAATGTTCGTCAACACATAGTAATCCATCCTCATTGAATCGAAATCACATCCATGATCTCATCATTGGAAACTATTGAATCAATCCTTATTCACTCACCTCATCCAACTGAATCTTGAGTTGTTTCTCCAACCCTACTCCTTGAATATAGAATTTGGCACTTTTCAATGGTATGGGCAGAGGGTTTTCAACTTTGACGGTGACGTTGAACTCCTGTCTAGAAACTGGTTTGCCATCGATGTTTATTTTGATGTCGGGGTTTCGTACTCTAAAGTCATCTTGGGCGAAGAAGTCAAATTTTGTGTCCACTATGGTGGACAGGCATGCGATGTTGAACGAAGCCTGAAAAACAAGAATTAAGTTTATTACTAATTTATACTTGATTCCATACAAATGGAAACTCTATTCAATTTTGAAACGTCATTCACATTTCACCATCGGCCTGTCTGGCAATGACCCGGGTGTAAATAAATCCTGATCCTCACCAATGTAATTTTTTTGAACTTAATGATGATGATGATGAAGATACATGTACGAAAAATATATAGCCTACCATGGATTTTTCCGTAAAGGGAAACACTGTGAAGATAGATAACTAACGCGTTTGTGAGGTGCACCCACAGAACACAGAAAAAGCTCGCTACGCTCCCGCTCGCTACGCTCCCAGGGTGCACCCATCTGTAGTGAACTCTCGTGGTGGACTTTTTGCTATGACGCATTTGTCAAACAGCTAAAACCCAGCAACGGCAACTGTACGGCCACTACCAAAACTTTAAGCAAACAAACTACTAACACAGTAGGTATATCTGCTTCTTTGCCTAGACTTTCGGTATTATTTCTGTTTATGAATAACCATGCTCTATTTCAGTAAGTCAATTTAATATATATATTAAATTGTTTATTCTCACCTGATCGACCAGCTTCTTGTAATAGTCATCGAATGTGACCATCATGGCGACTTTCTCCTTGCCTTCCGGCGCGATGACGACGTCGAACGCGTGCCGCTTGACGCTGTCTCCCGTCACTCCGGTGTACGTGACCGCGTCCACACGCAGCACCCCCACCACCTGGTGCTGGTTGATTGTGGACCGGTTCTTTACATGCAGGATCTGAAACATTAGGAATTGTAATATTGAACGTTTAATATCAAAGTATGGTAGTTTTTCCCAAAAATGAGTTTCTGGTCTTAGTACAATGAGGGACTATTGAAATTAATTTTGGTACTTTATGACATACTTTTTATCATGTGGTTAGGTGCCGTGTCCCACATTTATTACCCTAAAACCCAGTCACTTAAAGTAACAAGATAAATATCGTCAGAATGCCGACGTCTAAAACTGGACATAGGCTTTCGCCCATTTTGGGAAGGCAGCTCGAGCACCTCCCTGACTCTAATAGGTATTTTCAATTAAAAAGATCAATTAAATTAATTGGCGGTTATAAACCGTTATACGAAACTACTCACGACGTTAAAGTCCTGTCCAATCTTAATATCATCTCGCAGCTCGAAGTCGAAGACGACGTCGTTGAAAGCGTCGTTGAGGTAATATCGCGCGAAGATGCTCTCAGACTTGCGTAGAGCCTTCTCCATAGTGACTCGCTCCTCCCATGTGCGCTCCGGGTATTTGTACAAGTCTGTTATGTCCTGGAAAATGTATTTTTAAAACTATAGACAATAATGCTGAAACCATTCCTAAGTCCTTACCTAATTACCTGTCCGTGGTGTCACACAATGGGTAGAAAAGATAAAGAGAGGATATTTCCTTTGAAATTGGATATCTGTCTCTCTCACACTCACTATCACTTTGACTAATATTCCCATCTAAATTTAAAAAGCAGACTTTACTCTTTATAAAGTTGATTTTCGCGTTTGTCACTTTTTTCCTCCAAAATCACTCACTGTCATGTATTTGAATAGTGTTTTCATTGGTGGGTAACTTGGTTATACGTCTAGTTTTTGGCTGCGCGGGAAACTTATTCAACGCGGGCGAAGCCACGGGGCGTCCACTAGTGTAAACCTCCTAATTTAAAAAAATATTATTCACTACAATGATATAACATAGCAACCAAACTATAGAATTATTATTGATGAGTGAATGTGATAATTGATAAAACGCCTGTACAATATGAGCGAGCAATTCTATTGAGAAAATCCAATTGCTAACTAAACAATGATAGCGCTAATACCCATAGAGTAGAGTACTGCTGTTCTAGTAATGGATCACTGTCATTATGCTTTTGTGAGTATTATTGTACTCTTACCTCTCGTTCCATCTTGCCAATGGTTTTTGTAGATATTTTCTGGCCGATGGCGGTAGTATCACGTCCCAGCAGTTTAAGCGGTTGGATTTCACCAGAATATTTCCATAGCACCTAGAATTATTGCGATGCATGTACAAACAAATTATGAAACTGAAAACATGAGGGCAAGAAAACCATTTCCCTTAGCATTAATTTCTCAACAAATCGTAGATGTGGTCTAAAATATTTTTGAACCTCCATTTCCCGGTAAAGGGACGATCTCTGGTAATTCTCAAATTTTTTTGCCCACATCGTTCTAACTCGGCTCAAGTCTTTATCAGTTCTGGCGACATGAACCATATTAATGTCAACTGGTAATACCGGTACCTTATCAGCGTTAACTTGTGCGAAAACATATGTGGCATCATACGGCCGCTGCAGTTCTCCGTCACGCACCGCTCGCAGCGAGGCTGGGCCGCAACGGAAGATATCGTCAGACGTCTCCTGCGGCGTGGCGTCCACGGCTTGCCATCCACCGTAATCTGAGTCTAAGTCTGGCCTCTCCATCCACACCTACAAATAAGTGTTTGCTAGATTAGCGACATAAGATCATAATCCTATCCTGGCATCACCGTTACCGCATCATGCGCAACTTCAATCGTGCATTGGGATTCTGGGGCATTTTGAAAAGGGATCGAAATGGAAAGAGAATTCGATATTGTAATTGATAAGAATTCGAGATGATAAACTCACCTCATTCCAGACGTGGTAATTCCAAATGGAGTCTCTGGTGAACTCCTCCAATATGTTTCCATCGTCGTCCATTATCACGTCAATAGTGAGGCTTCCCTGGCTGTCGTGAGCTGCATCATATCCTGACACTGGCCTACATGGTATCCCCAATGCTCGACAAACTGTTATAGGAAATAAAAAGGAAACATTACAATCGATCTGAACATTGAAATACTTCAGTGATTTTAGACATAAAACGTGCTAAAATGAAACAAATATACAAACATGCAGTAGCACATATGAATTATGTTTCACGCGTTGCCAAACGTTGAAATATAAATACGTGAAGTCAATACTAACCAGTCGTTAACACCCCAGCGTAAACCCAACACTGCGCGTATTTCACTGGTTTCTTCTTTTCATAATACTTTTGCAGTATATCCATCGAGCCGACCCACTTGAGTGGGTGGTTTCCCCCGCTGTAGTCGCTCAGGTCCTTAGCCCAGTTGCCGACCAGGACACCATTGTCGTCCTGCACGTTTACTACAGCTGAGAGAGCTCTGACTATTCTGATTGGATCGCTCCTAGCACGACCTTTCACCTAAAACATTAATTGATTTGAATACGGTTAGCTTGTTCAGACCTAAATCCATAATTGGCTTACCCTGAAAACCTTTGATGTTTTCACTAAAACTAACCTTTCCTATATCTCTGACTAGATAAAGAGCACATTCGAGTATATCCTTCTCGTACTGTGCATAGTTCCATGCCATGGGTTTGATTCGGTTGTATACCCCTCTAAACATGAGACCGCCATCTTCTTGCACATATTCCTCGCGATGACTATGACCTGAAAAAATATGTGACTTATTGATGATTTTAATACGAGTAAAAAAAAACTTCAAGGTTCACCTTCAGGTCAAATATAAAAAAACTTAGTCATCTGATGGAGTAGTAAGAGGAAAAAAATCACCTGGCATATACACGCTGTCATTCAAACACCAAGGATTGAAGAGCACATAAATAGGTTGTGGATGAGTGTAACTTAACGACCCCCCTTCATTCAGTTTTGTGTCGATATCGATGCGCCATGCGGCCACGATGCAGTCTGCTGCAGGAGTCACTGCCACCATCAAATGAGAGTCCATCTGACCCTCGTATACTGCATTCCATCCACCAACAGTTTCCAACCCTTTCTCCAACAAAGGAACAGCAGCTGTTGTGTCATCAGACGGCCCACGCTTCTCCACGTCTGTTCGATATAATGCATTAAATAAGAGTTCTTAAAATATACATGACGCTCGCCTTTAGTGAGCGAATTCAATACTAGACGAACGACCTACCAGCAACATAAAATATAAACGAAACGGCGTCTCTCGTGGCGTCATATGGCCTGTTTAGAAGCAGGTCTAGTTTGAAGGCCTGTCCTCGCCTGACAACAAGACATTTGTCAACGCTCCTGGTCATCAAGTTGAATTTGCTTGTGTGATGATTTTCTCCGTTCGTCTCGTAGCAGAAGTCGATGCCTTGGATGGCAAGGACGCCTTGCCTTGTTCCATCGATAACATCTGCAAATATTCAGTAAAATAATCATTTTTATTAAATGCTACTATGGCACAGGAATTGCGTCTTTGCTACAGCGGGATTTGTATCCTTTAAATTAGGGCATAATGGTAAAATTGAAGAAGCCCCTTGCTACGCCTTGCCTAGATAACGAGATTCAGCGTGTGCTACACGAAGAAACATTCAACGTGTAAACCTGAATTACTACCTGCAATAAAAAGCATGGTGACCCTAGCTTTCTATAGTGAGTTTAATCAAAAGGTCAACAAATCGTAGAAGTCAGCAACGAAAACAAATTACTCAGGTAAAAACATTTCGCTACGTTACGTACGTACGGTACGGGAAAAGCGAATGAACTGAATTTTACATGACACAAAACAATATAATTTAAGATATTATGTAGGTAAATCGTAATTTTGTAGTCGTGTGAATTAGTGAGTGAGATCATGAACGTTAAAGATGCATGTAAAAATTTGACGTTGGCAAATAAAATTCATTCATTGTTTGATAATAATTATTAGTCATCTATCGTGATTTCGCATATGCCCGGCGAATTTTGGAAACCAGCCAAAACGTCAATCTCTATGCTTAGCCACGATTTATAATAATAAAACACTCACACAAGAATTTTCTTAATGCCAAACTATCACAACTAAACATAACTTTATGTGGTTTATGAAATAAAACGGTAAAAACTTAGCTTGATTTCATTAAAAATAAAACCACATCGACATTAACTAATTGTTTATCTTGTTACTTGTTAGACTATAAGTTCAAGGTACAAGGTCTCTGGAGTCCAAATTAAAATAACAAACAAACAACAATCTTTCGGAAAACACTTAAAGATATAATTTTTTCCTGCCAATTACCTACTACAGATAAAATGTCCTACCATATTGTTACTAAGTAAACAAGTTTTCTAGTTCGATTCTAATAAACAAGTACTACTTATATAGAATCTTACCTGGATTAAACGGCACAATGACATATTTACGTCGTTTTTCAAAATAATATTTCCATAAATTTTTAAAATACTCCATAGTGCTAATTTATTTACTATCACTTTAAACTAGTCAATTTATTGTATCAAATAATCTACACAAAATCACTTCTAACATCGAGACTGTTGATTCGATCGATCTCGCCTCGATTTCGTTACTTGTTAATTATATCCGCAAACGCGTAGAGTGTCGGTCTTTTTGCGCGCCGTTTCATAGACTGTGGGCTTCGCAGCAGAGCTCAGGCCTATACCCTGTTACTTTTGCCGCCAACTCGATGATGTCAGAGTCAACTAAGCACCAAAGTTTCATCCCGTTACCGAGAAACCGAATGTATTCATTGACGGAACCTGTGGACAGTCTGTCGAAATTAGTCACGCATTTACATCTACTGCCACACAAGAAACACCAAAACATAGTAGTGATATGACGGATGACATCACTTACACAAATCTGTATTATTAATTCAAAGTGCTGACCCTCGAAGCAACATAGAGTCGTTGTTCCTTACAAGACTATTACTTACTCTGTGTCCTTACGTAGCACGTTCCAACCAATGCTGTTCGGATGCTAGTCGGTCGAATATGGGAAACTGAGTTCAATTTGACAAATGGTCGCACATACCTAATTAATTACACCAATTACCTACTATCAACTTTAACTGTACTTTTTTTCAGCATGAATTATGCGCAATGCTAGTAATTATAACACTAGACAAAGATAACCATTAAAATTCACACACGAGAATGATGTCCACTGCTGGACATACCTAAGCCAAATCGGTTACTGAAAGAAAATTATTAAGATAAATACACGACGACAGAAAGATACAAGAGAAAAGATGTTATATAATAATAATCACAAATGTTTTCCAATTGTTCACAGGTATAAATTACGTAGTAACTATTATAATCCTCTGTGGTATAAATAAGGCTTTAAAATACTAACAATTGTAGTACAGTCAAAACAAAATACATGTACATACGTACACTAACGTAATTTGTAACCCGTCATCTGTGTAAGCGGGAATTTAGAATTGTTATAAAAACAAAATCCCCTATAAAAAGTCTATCTCAATTGCCGTCATGAGTGCTCACTCAACCCATTCTTAGATGACATGGGGTCAATTAGACCAATGTACCAAATTGAAGTATCATAGAAAATCTACCTGTCTTTGGTTGCGAGTCCGTCCGTCCGTATAGTGATGGATGATACCCGTACAAACAAAGCAGACTGAGTTCTAGAAGTGGTTTCCCTATTTATTTTTCCGATGACCGTAATCATTATTATTTTTGTCGGTTCAATTGTATTTAAGTCTACTAGGTAGGTATACCTTTATTTTAATGTTAATTACCGGTGTGGGTGAGCAGGCCAGCTATGTCGGGATATTATTGCCTTGAAATAATAAGCGTTTAATAGTTATTCCCACACACTCCTCAGATGGCACCGCGTAGGTGCCGACACATATCACTGAGGTTATAATAACTATTGTTATATTTATAAAATTAAACGAATTGTGCATTTATACTAAGCATAGTAGGTACTATTAATTAGTCTGTGGCATAGTCACCTACACATACTCGTATGTGCCACAATAAAAGGTAAACTAGTGAACTACCTATACCTACACCTATGGACTCTACATACTAATAATATCATATTCTGTGACTCTACTGAAACTTTGCTTCGCAAAAATATGCATGTATTTCCGCTCACTATATAAAACTTTAGGGCTCCGTAGTTCTTCTAATTTAATTTGTTTGATTGGTAATTTTTCAGATTGGACATTCTTAAATTACTTTTCTATTACGACACGTATAACGTAAAAGTATATTTTGTTGTTTTAATTTAATATTAAGTAACATTTAGGTACTTAATGGGTACCTAGAGTACCTACAGTTTAAACCACAGAGTTAGTATACATGGTTTAAACCCGCGTCTTTTTCCGCGTTGAAAAGCAAACTAATCTTTATGTATGTACCCAGAATTTAACTAACAAATGGACATATTACGAAAGAACGAATATACTAATGAATATAAAAACTAAAAAACCACTTAATAGTAGTACCTACACATAAATTGGATGAACGAGTGAAAAGTTTGTTATCTTTATTATTATTTCCCTAGTCTATCAATTGCCACTGCTGGGCAAAGACCCTCTTTATTATTCTGATGAACAAATAATTAATCCAATTACCTACTGATGCTATTTAACTCATTCCACGAGGTCACCTACATATTTATACCATTATATAAATTAAAGCGAAAGTTTGTGTAAAATGGCATAAATTATGTCATGACTTCAAAGTTGTCTAATATTAGACACGAGATTAAAAACAATTAAATCTTTTTAAAGATCTATTGTGACATTAACTACCTTAGGTAAGTACCTACCTACATTAAAGGAAATATAAATATAGAGTGGACGGTATCAAGTTAATCGCTAAAATCACTCTACTCAAACTATTAGAATCCAACGAACGGTCCACCAGATGTTATTCATTACAATAATAATGAGATTGAACCCGAAGCCGACAGTATGTGTCAGGATCGCGATACTTGGCGCTCCGTTCTTTCTGCCTGACCCGTCAGAAATATAGCATGAAGATATGTAGGTATGTATGTATAATATTAATACAATTATTTCTAATTTTATACGTATGTTATCTATCTCGATATAAACAGGCTTATACCTGCTTATATACTTACCTGTTTTTATGTGCGAACATAATTTTAGTTTTAAATACACAACAAACTCCTAAAGATAGTAATTATTTTAGGCAACAACAGAAGAAAGAAAAGAAAGAAATGAAAAAAAAAAGATTGTTGTAGAGTTAAACTAAAGTTAGACATAGAATTGTGTAAGGTAAGTACCAATCGATTATTTCGAGAATATTGGTCAATTCCCTGGACGCACTGGGCATAATGGAATAGTTATTTATATTTCTGTTAACGAATCGTCGTCGTTCCAAAAACACCACAGCCACTTACACCTATGGGATATTGTGAAAGAAGGCGAACGATTACGTCGTCATCTGACCGACATAAGATCTTTTACTGAAATAGGTTCATCCATCAAGATGGGTTCGTCGGTCTAGTTTTACTCTGATGTTCGTCATGGTGTCGGTAAAATTAAATTATGTTTTCCAAATGTTCTATTTATATAAATTTACATAGGTATCCAAAGTTGAATGGTATTGGATGGGCATTATAAAGTCCACGGAGTAAAGTCACTATCTGCGACTAGATACCAAATAGCTGGTTATAATCTTAAATAGACTACACATAAAGGTACTAATATATTCAACTATCACCATCATTCGAAATGTGCAATAAGTGTCTCGTCTTTATAATCATCTTATTCATATCTTATAACAAGTATAAAACCAAGTCGCTTCTGATGTCTGTACGCTTAAATCCTATAACTACGCAACGGATTTTGATGCGGTTTTCACTATCATTCAGATAATTTCTTCCGGGTGGTTTATGGGTACTTATCCCATGCGGGCGATGTCGTGGACAGCAGCTAGTTGTAAATAAACCCATATTTTGACTTTATCAGGACCTTGACTTTAACCTCACACACATCTACATGTTTTGTCGAATCTCAGTGTTTTTAAAGCAACATTCCACAAGTCCCATAATACACCGATGTAATCAGTTTTGCCTCTACTCCGCCTCTACTGCGCGGGCGCTGGTGGTTTACCTTGAAGCCTTATTGAATGACGTCGCAGTCGCAGCATTCATTCTAATTCTTTGCCTTACTTGTCAATGAGTATTCCTCGAACTAAGAGAACGCAGCCTAGTCTGCCTTAGTTAGGCTCCCAGATTAATGTCACAAATGAATGTTTAAATATTGATGAAGGAAAATTTTAATTACCACTTGTATAATACTAAACAAGATTTTTTTTATAAATTGTATGTAGGACATTTCACAAACTACTTATTCTAACATCCAGACCAGAACCAATTTGTAAGTCGCCAGGGGAATCGAACCCACAATCCCCTGGCGCTCCACTATAGCTCAATTGCAGAGTTCTCTCTTTTTCCGGTGAACGAACGAACGGGCCGCGAGCACCCACCAAAGAGATCCTATCTCTATGAAAAAAACAGTACACCGTCCAAACCAACTTACTTATCTTGCGGTAAGTAGCTACAAATAAACCGCCATTTTTAAATTTTTTTAATATTGCATTTGCAGGTAATTATTGTTTTGTATTGCATTTAATGATACCTATCTAACAAGATTACAAAACGTTTAAATAAGAGTTTAGCAGGTGAGGACTTGAAGAGTTTAGTTGTATAAATAGAAAGCATTTTGGATGTATTTTAAAAAAACGGTTCGCTATTTGTTAAACATTTTTAACCGATTTCGAAAAAAGATGGAGGTTCTTTACCATGACTATAGAAGTAACTAATATTTAGTAATAATAAAAATACTGAAATTTGGAATCGTGTCAAATCAACTCATTACGAATGACTGAATAGTAAACCGAAACCACACATTAGGTAAGCTAGCTAAATAAATATGCAAGGTGCAAACCGGTTTGCAAATACTAACATTTGAGGGAAGGTCTCCGGGACTGCAAGTCTTGCGCGAGAGTGCTAATTGTCGTAGCAAACTATAACTACTTATTCGGCCAGCCGGCCAAGTGTCGCCGATACCAAGATCATTTTATTTTTGATCGACTTCTTTAGGGAAGACTGTGAATAATTTAATCTTGATGTTTAATTGTGACCTTGTTAGTGTTATTGTGAACGGGGTTATTTTCATTTTTGACTAAGCTTTATATATTAAGGCGAAAGTTTGTAAGGATGTTTGTGACTCTGTGATTGAAGATGTTTGTTACTCTTTCACGCTGTAACGGCTGAACGGATTTTGATTAAACTTGGTACAGTGATAGCTTATATTCTGGAATAACATATAGGTAGGCTACTTTTTACCGCGGTACGGTTCCTGTGGGAAAAAAACTATTTCCACGCGGGCGAAGCTGCGTGGAAACCGTGCGCAACTCTTTCATAAACTCAATAAAGGGGTTATTATAGGCAGAGTCAAAACAATAAAGTCTTGTTCTTTGACTTAATGACTCATACAGACAAGGATTATCTTTTGTCTGACAAACTATAAAGTATAGCTACAATGGCCACATCCTTAACCCACAAAATCGTTACGCATATGACGTCACTGTTAAATTTTATATAAACAAGAATTCAGCCTTGACCTACCGTTCGAGCTGTCCAATTGAGGCGGCCGTGGCAACTCTTTGAGGTCGTACGAGTCGGAATGTCGTCCCCGGCAGCACTCGCACCGAGGATGGCACCACCCTGCCAACTTGCTCTTCACACTACCCATAGCTCTACCGCATCACCCGACACTACCGCATATATCTCAAGACACCCCCCGGCTAATGTTCCACAAAGATCACTGATATATTTATCACTAATTACCACATTCAGAACAATGAAATAAAAACCGATTAGATCACAGCCGCTTCCGAGCCTCTCAGCTTGAGTTTATTCAGTTTGCCACTAAGTAAACACAACGGTCAGCTGTCATTGGCGCTATTACGCGAGAACGTACCTACTATAGGCTAGGCCTAGTAGGTAGGTACCGATTATTAGAATATGCGCGACTTAAAATTTTAAATTATTTCTTTTATGATATTTTGTTTAAATTTTTATCGGATAGTTCACTTCGTAAGCGCGTGCGCACCTCAGCGCGAATTCGATTCGTCTGAGTGGTCCTATAGTTACCTTCAGTCAGCCGCGCAGACATGACCTCTTATCAGGACTTTACCGAATCGGAGCATCAGAGGACCTGTGACCTAAATGTCACAGTATAAAGGAATGAATTATAATGACGCCGTACTTATTGGTCACCAAATATGACTCAAGCTTGGGAAAGTACCCTATCCTACAATACCAACCCTATCAGTTTCGCAACTGACACACAATTTGTAATAAGCACTATAAAATGATTTGTTCTTTTTGTGGGTGGAACGTACATAAACTTCATATTTTGAAACTAGTTTTTGTTATTTAGAGAAAGAGGAAACTATGAACTACTTAATTTATTTATGTTTGTACCTAGTTATACCTACTACTTAAAGAACTACTCTAATTACTTCTTTCTTCTACTTCTTGTATAATTCTTAGAAAAAATAAATTAAATGTCATTAAATGTATAAATTAAATTATATGTCTCAGGATACGTAAAAACCGAATTAAGATCAAATGAAAACTCGATTTCATCAACTAATATTATATCCTAAATAACTGTTATATAAATTAGAATTTTTATCGAAAATTTAAACTAGTTTAAATAAAGTGTGAGGGTTTCATTGAATCAGCATGATTTTCACATAACCCTCTTACCGCTAATCTCAAAAATTGAACCCCAAATTGAGTACCTAGTATAGGTAGGTAGGTATCGCAAATTCCATAAGTTTCGCCACCGTAGACAGTCAAAAGTCAAAAAATCAGAACAATTTGGTACCTGTGCATACCTTTGTTAATGTAAATATTCCGTCACATAGCCAACATCTTAGGCTGTGCACAGATTAGAGTCAAGACAGTTGTAAGAGTAGACGAAGTATTGCTCTATAAAAATAATGTGGTTTTCTATATTTTCAAGGGCGATAGTGGCGATAGTCTGTCTGTCTTAACTTGACTAAAAGTGTGCTCGCACAGTAAGATGCAACTAGATTTATAAAACAACATCCGTGTAGCAGACTGACAAAATAACATTATGTCAGTCTACACGCGATTATGTTAATTTACTACAGGTGAGGTGACATCATTCACGCGTCGTCGTCGGGTCGCCCGGAATGAATGTGGTTTATTACAATTTGCGCACGCGCCGCCGCCGTACGTATCCAACTACTACGGCACCTACCTTATTCACTACAATTTTAATTGTCAATCAAACGAGAATTATTCGAGATGAGTATTAATTTTCCTAGAACATTACGAACGTAGGTAATACAAAACAATTTGATTCTGTTTCTGTTCTGACGATGTTTCAATAGGTAGGTAGGTACGCTTAGAAAACAACGCCTTGGCCACCCGACTCGGCTCCATTGCGGTCACAGAGGAAGTAATAGTCTCCAATGCGGTTGCAGTGTAACAGCACTTTTGACTAATGTTAGCCAAGGCACGTTTCAGCTGGCTGAAATAAACCTAAAATGTATGTAGTTATTGCATTTACTGCAACTTTTATGTTACGAAAATAATTTTGTTTTCGTTCAATTGCTAAAAGTACTTAGTTACTACCAACCAATGTTGGTAGGTATAGACTATAACATGTTCTATTGGTAGAACAACTGGGATTTTTTTCCTACTCTTCTATTAAATGAGAATCAGACAAGGTGTAAAAGAACTACTATATTGATATTGCAGTGAATGGTCTTTATTTTTGAGATCCCAAAAACACACAAACACGGTGCAAAGCATAATAATATTTTTGTTGTTTTTTATGTTTTTACAAGCTTATGTTAATTTTTTATAGAATAGTAAAAAGTCGTAATCTAGCATCTTACAATTATTGTTCCGTACAATTAAAAACGCACATAGGTAATGGCACTTTGAAGCATCGGTTTCCTTCGTTAGGTAATGTTTAAGTTTATCAAAAATCACTCTGTGAAAAATGTGAATAAATAAGATGAAACATATTTTTTTTGGGTTTATACATTTGAGCGTGCTGATGGTGAAACCAAAATACAAATATGATTAAATAATTATCAAAGAATCCATTAACCATGCCAAGTCGTCGTCCAAATGTAGGTACCATTCAACAAAGTGAACTCGCGTTTCTGTTTGGCTCAATATTTATATGGTTTTTAAAACGGCCACTTCCTCCTCCTGTGCATACAAATGTTGATCCGGCGCCACTGGCGGGAGTGGCGAGCCAACCGCGCGGTCCAGCTGCAGCGCGTGCGGTGAGGGCGGGCCCGGGGGGGTGCGCGGGGAGGCCGCGCGGGGCCCGGGGGCTAGCTAGCCCCGCACGTTCACCGTGGTGCACCCGTAGATCTCGTCCATCTGACGCGAGGAGAACGTCACCACGATGCGCCTCTCGCCGTGGCGCCGCGGCACGAATTTCTCCTGGTAGTTCACGAACTCACCGGGCTTCACATCACGGAACCTTATCTGAAAATTTGCCAACGTTTAACTCACCCAACTTTTGTTGCTACTTTGACATTTCAAGAAATTCGTATTACCTGTCTCGGCCTCTGCACACCGGGCCCTTCGAAAGTGAAGTAGCAGTCAGTCAGGTGAACGCTCAACGGGTTCTGGAAACTGAACGTCACGGGGCACTCTTGCCCTATGCACGGTTGGTTTCTCACCTGGTGGACAAGTGAAATAATTTGATTCGCAAACCATGCATGCACTCGTAAGCATCAGAACAAGAAGTTAAAACAATAATTATACCTGCACTTGCATCCTCGGTTTGTGAAGCGGGAAGTCGTCTTCATCCGACCAGGCTTGGCGGGTTTGCTTCACGTAGGCCATAGCATGCACTTTGATCATAGAATGGTCCACCAGTTTATCCATGTACTCTTGAGGTGTGATGTGCAGTTTGAGAAGCTCGCGTTGACCTGCGCGCACCACGAACTCTCCCTGAGCCCTGCGCAGTCGCGAGGCGATGGCGCCAGTGTAATAGCTCGCGGACGCCGTCAGCACACACCAGATTGTGCGGTCTTCGTGCGATTTATTCTGCGAACGAATGCCTTACATAGTTATTTTTCAAGTTGTGATTAACAATAGCATGCGTCGCAAAGTTCCTACCACCATACCTGTATATTCATGGTGCAGTCGAAGGGCTGACCATAAGGAACGAGGTCTATATCCATGAGATCAAAGTAAACATCCTCGTAGTTGCGGTCAGGATATTCGTAGTATTGTTGTAAGCGTTGGTAGCCGCGGCATGACGCGATAACCGCGAGGCGTTCTGGAGATGAGTTGTCCACTGCCTTGTACTCGTGCGTAATTTCAAGCATGTCACTCTCGCCTTCGTCATCGTCGCGATTCGGATTCTTGGTAAGAATCTTTCGACCCACTCTGAAAGTAAACAGGAATATTTACTTATTTCTCAAAGGCTCATAGCAAGAAACATAAATACCTAACATCACTTACTGGTACTGGTTAGAAGCCATTCTAATGAAGCCCCATTCGGAATTCTCTTCTTCTTGGAAGTGGCACAGTTCGGCGTTGAGCTGGCAGTACATGAACGGCGTGTCGTACTGGAAGCCGACCTCGCCGCGGCGCACGGCCTCCACGCTGGCAGGCCCACACTGGTACACCGATTCTGCTTCCTCCTGGGGTGTTGAATCAATGATCTGCCAGCCGCTATAGCCTGATTTACAAATGACAAAACTATTTACAAAAATCTATTACCATACGACACAAATAATGGACATATTTTGATGCACCTTTTATCTTCAGCCTCATCGTCACTTATTACAATTCGATGATGCGTACGTATGAAAGTTCGCTGTACGTATTGCAATTACTTTTTTTTAAAGTCAGCAAAAAGTAGGTCGCGCGCGATGTACGACGTGTCGGTGCAGCATTCGTAATTTTTTTTTTGATTTCCCGAAAAATGGCGGAAAACATTTTTTTCTTTCCACAATTTACCTATTAGTGCCATGTAACCTTCACATATATAATGTTTAATAATTTCTACTTAAACCATCCAGTAGATTTTGAGTAATCTGGGGATTTTAGTTTTCGTATAATAACTGTCAATAAATCGTAACTTTGTCATCATTGCCGGGAAATTTTAGATGTATTTTCATATACAACAGACAGACAGAAGAGGTTCGCAATATTCGTTTAGATAGATCCTTTAAAAATACGTAGGTACCTAAACGTATTCCTTATCTTCATGCACATAATATTATTACCTTGAGGCAAATCGGGTCGCTGCATCCAAACATCATTCCAGACGTGGAAGTTCCAACAAGAGTCGTAGCAATCCTCGTCAGGTCCGTTGGGAACTTCATTGCCGTCCCGGTCAAAGTATTTGTCAACAGTAAATGTTCGGTTCGTGTCATGCGCTGACACATAATTGGTGACCGATCGGCAAGGGATGCCCAGGGCTCTGCAAATCGTGACCACAAGCCCGGAGTATACCCAGCATTGGCCGTACTCGACCGGCCTACCAGCGTCAGTGAGGTAGCGTTCGAGGATTGCGACAGAACCAGTCCAAGCGTGAGGTGCTACACCGTCTTTATACTCGCCATCGTAACGACCAACCATAAGACCATCATCATCATGGTTTGAGTTAATCTAGAAATAAAACTCCAAGTTAGATTACACATTGTCATTTCCAATAAAGGAACAATTAATGACTTACCATAGAAGATATAGCTCTGCAGACACGAATTGGATTACCCCGTTCTGAATGTTCAAGACCACTGCGTTCCAACAAGTACATGCAAGCTGGCAACACAACGTCATCAAACTGGCCGTAGATCCATTTTCTACCTTTCGGTTGGCGCCAAGTGCCACACCATATCTTTCCTTGTTCGTTGAGGACGTATTCCTTTCTGAACGATTCGTTGTCCATGTAAACGGAGTCCTCGCGACACCACGGATTGAACAGAATATAAACATCTTCATCACACTTGTAATCGTGACGGTTATCGCGCTGGCCAAATCGGTTGGTTTGTACCCAGCAGTTCCAAACGCCTACTGGTGCAGTGGCCGGAACATGGACTTGGAATGTAATTGTATTTCCATCTTGACGTAATATGCTAACGTCCCATCTGTCCATATCATGTGCAATATTTGCTAGGTTCTGCATCGATCCATGGCGCGATCCGTGACGGGAACCGTAGCTGCGGCCAAATGAAGATTGTTGTGTGGTACCTCCGTACCGGTCAATCATTGGCCGATCCATAGAGCCATGTGGGCTGAGGGGGCTGTGTTGTAGAGGTAGCGGTTCGTTGCTAAATGAACTGCGACGGGCCCCGTACGTTGTTGTTTCCCTAATACCACTCATTGGACCCATAGGTCCTATTGTACCCATAGGTCCTATTGTACCCATAGGTCCTATTGTACCCATAGGTCCTATTGTACCCATAGGTGCCATGGTACCCATAGTGCCCATGGTACCCACAGTTCCCATAGAACCCATCGTTGCCATAGTAGTGCTGGTGTCTTGCATGCGAGACATGCCCATACCCATTCCCATTCCCATGCCTGTTCCCATTTCACGTGAATGCTGGAAGAATCCTTGCTGCGTGCTCCAGTTCACGGGCAATACTACTCGAGTACCCTTTGTAACACTAGGTTTTGGGCCTGTAAGATAACAATAGTGATTAGAAAACGTGACTGCTCACAGCTGTAATTATATACATGCTCGAATAATGCTACATTACTTTTGTATATTGACTTACCAAAGCAGAATACTAAACGAATCATATCCTGTTGTTTATCATAGGTTCTGTCGAAGCGTACCGCAAAGAAGAAATTTTGTCCTCTTCTGTAAACGGGATTTGGCAAGACATTATCGTTCACTAGATCGTATTGCTCGGTATGGTGATCCTTGGAATTATCTCGGGAATAAAATTCTGTCAATTCCACTTTTAGAGGTTGTTGCGAATAATAGCTCTGAGGAATTACGTCCAAGGTGTCCTGACGACGTCGGCGTTCATTTTGGTCGGCCAATTTGCAGATAAGATTGTGAGTATATTGCGTGTTGGGGCTGTTTCTCAAGGAGTGTTTCATGCGGTGCAGCGAGCCAGTGCTGTGAGACCGTCCCGGACGATGCTGCGCGGTAGGGCCGGCGCGCTGCATGGGCCAGCGGCGAGTCTGTCCAGGTCGCTGGCAGAAACTAGAGATGTTGTAATACGCAGACAATCCCGGTACATAGTTAGAAGGCATCCCGCCGATTGTCATTTGCTGCTCCCTCATGCAGTTCAGCGTACTCATCCCAGATGTCAGTCCAGTTATTCCGCCAAGTCCCATTCCAGTCATGCTAGACGTCATGCTGGAGGACATTCTGTCCATACTAGATCTTCGGACCATGGCCATCTTGCCAAAGACGTTATAAATTTAGCGAAAATAATCAGAGTCCCGGTGGAGGACTAGACTGTGCTCCGGAGTGACACCAGAGCGAATGCTTTCATCAGGTGGCTTTGGCACATTTATATAGGGTGTAGTGCGTAAAGTGAAAGATCACTCACCGCTGCGGGTGTCGGTTGTCGGCGGCAGGCGCCCGCCGCCAGTGCCGTTGGTTTCTGGCAGCGCCATTGTGCGTGTTCACTCAGCTGTAGGTAACTTACACACCTCTGTGTCTACGCACAGTGCGTGGTACACTTAATCATATATTTTTCGGCATCTGTTATTTCGTTATCTAGATCTATCTAGTAAACCATTTTTGATACTGTCCGATTATTGCTTAGTACCTATAGTTGAAGTTGTAAAAGCTCAAGAAGAAGGCGCCCGCCACTGCGACTTCCTTAACCAGGAGGGACGCCCAGTCAGGTACGGTCGACCGCACGTCAGTGGAAACAAAACCAGTATAAACTGATCCCTCATAGTATTGAAACTCCCTAAGAAACTCCCTAGGCCAGCTCAAGGTCAAAGTGTATCGACTGACGTGAGGTCGGTCGACTGTACATCAAAAAGTACTGCTACACGAAATCTAGTAACTAGAGTCGTCGTATTACAAATATTGTCAATACCTAACTCAGTATTATTTGTTTATTCGTAAGACTGTACCTGTACTGGTACATGAAATTTTAACTCGCACAATACCAATCCACTAGTATAGACCAGCCACCTCCTGCTATTGTTCCACACACACAAAACGTGGTAACTGAAACCCACCGCTACCATCGCACCTTTTGTTTCAGTGCCTACTTTGGCTACATATCACTAAGGGGCCTACATAATTAAAACTAAATAATAGGTACTACTCATACTTTAGACTAACTAAATAGATAATTTACTCATGAATACAGCTTTGTCATTTTCATATCGATCTATATGTACCTATTGCGCACTAGATTTCGCGACACGACTCGTCGTCCCGGGCCGGCGGGCATTCTGGAAAAAATACGAAAAACAAACGAAAAACAAGTACCTACTTTTGAAAGCTTCGTACTTCTCAAAAAGTTACAAAAGATCCATCTGCCAGGTTATTCCCAACGGATCACGTGATCAGCGCACTGATCACGTGATTGATCCGTTGGGAATAACCATAGAGCTAGGATCTCTTTGGTGGGCTCCCGCGCCCCCTATTATTTTATCCTTCATGGGAACACTCCCTCCACCCCCCGCGATGACGTAGGTAACTATTAGACAGCTGGAGCATGGAACTAATAGGTAAGTACGAAAAATACTGGGATGGGTTAACCTACAAGACCGAAGCATTGGATTTAAAGTCACCAAGCCAAACTTCTATAAAAACCATGGAACTATTAAGTACTACGGTACATAAATTAGTTCCATAAGCTAGTCAGCTTATTGCGAGGCCCGAGGGGCCGCCGCTCAACGAGATCGAGATAAGGTTGAACAAAATGGAAAACATCGAATTCTCGAAATAAAAAAAATAATGCGGTAGTAGCCCGACTTCTACCCACTTGTTTTTTTGTGCGATTTTTTTATATAAGTACCTATACCTACTAATGAATTCATGTTGTATGACCTATAAACTTATTCATAATACATGACAATTCAATAGCTCCAACCATTTGTGAGTTAGGTAAACCGCAAGTTTCAGTTTCATATGGCCGGGGAACCATACAAACTAGATATTTCCCAAACCAATGGGTATTACTAATATTACTACCTATGTCATAGACAAATTTATGCACTACGACGTGCAAAGTTTCATCAAAATGGTAAGCGACGTTTTTGAGAAAAAAAACACTTTTGGTTGTATGACAGCTCTTTGGTTTGAAGGGTTCCAAGTCCCTTTAATATATTTCATTGATTATAATAATTAATTTAATTTAATTATTTTATTAATATAATATTTAATAATATTGATTAAATCTGACGGACGGACGGAATTGAGCTGCTTGGTTTTTCGATAAGGTATTATCTCCTCTCTGGTACTCATAAGGAACCTCATTTTCGCGAAAATTGGAAAAAACTATTTTATTCGCGATAACAATAGGTACTTCCCCTGCCCTAAGGCCCCTATTACACTGTACTACGTAGACAAATAGTAGTCATAATGTTGGTATTAGACTATCTTATTTAAATAAGTCATACATATAGGATCATATATATAGTATAGTGTAATAAGGGCCTTATACTATACCTACGGTACTGGAGCCTAGAAAGTAAAAATAGAAGTGGGTACCTAGAAGCCGGTCTACTGCCGCTATCTTTGTTCGTGAATTCGATGATTTTTGGTTTTAGGTTTAATTCAATTTATCCATCAATCAATACTTTTTGCGATACAAACGACAAGTTAAATGCACAGATAATTAAAGGTACCTTTTTGGAGCTGCCATCTAGTGAGAACGTGCACTGTATTGTGGATCGCCAACTGACTATAAATACTTTAATTACTGAGTCTAATTACATAACCATATTTTGTGGTGGCCGCGGCCGTGCTTGTAAAACTCCCAATTTTTTTGGATGGAAACTACGACTGGACTAAAAATATTTTGTTTCCGGGGCCGTACAACTAATTAAAAACTAAGGTTGCTAAGCAACACACTTTGTTGTTGATTACATAGAATTACGACAAATTTGGAAGCACACTAATGCAAGTAAATTGAAACAGTCGAATTCATGAATATTTTTGAGTAAATCGCTGAATATAAAATGGGTCTATATAAATTATTTAGCTCAAACGTAGAAATCCAGTACAAAAGTAGTTTTCTATCTAAAGCTATGTTGTTTACAATAATCACTACGTTATTGAATATATTTCTACCGTTTGTTTTAGCATATAAAAGTAGAGGTAAGTAGGTACTAATTACTATTAAAAAACATGAAGGAGGTACAGAGTTCAACAGAACTATTAAAAGTGTTTTCCTATGGAAAATTTCAGGATTTTGGTTAAAGTCCCATGACTTCTATGAACAGCCTACGGTGCATTTTACGTATGAATACCTCCTCGTGGCCGAAACTGAGGATCCAAGTCAACCGATAGTGTGTGGTGAATTTCCCACCTCAGATAGTGAAGCCAGCAAAGGGCAAGAGAATTGTGCAGAAATTCAGGTACTTATTAACTCTATCACTCCATCTACCTTTAATTTCTATCTTGTATAAAACAATCGTATGGTGACGATTCATTGGGGAAGGCCTATGTCCAGCAATGGACGTCAGCAATCTGATATCTGGGGGCAGCTGCCCCATTTATCCATTTGGCCAATGGCGAATCCATTTTTTTCCAGTTCTAGCATCACAAAAAATTATTTGAAGGTTTCTTTCAATTTCTGAATTGCAGGTGCAAGAATATGATTACAATGGAGATGGCAAAAACGATGTGTTGGACTTCCAATTCCATCTAAATATACCGCCAGAGAGAACCATAGCTTCTATACTATTGATACTAGAATTGGACTTCCAATTAAAGGTAGTTCAGTTGGAATTACAGATCATTTTAAATACATTTTAGATATTGAGAGTAATGACACATACAATCTAATTTAATAAAAGTACTTTGATGAGTAATCCAAGAGGACATACTTGCAAACATATCTTCATGCTATCACCCTGACAGGATAGGTTGGATGTGTCATTCGTTTTGCAATCCCCACACACGCCCACGACTATGCTAGGGAATAACCTGTTCTTGAATCTAAATTGCTGTTGTAAGGGCAATTGGATGACCCATTTACATCTACATTGTCTACATCAATCTTTTCAAAGGCACCAACTGGAGGAAAAAACCCAGGTTCGAACATAAAAGTACGTACATGTACATAGTAAGTATAAACAAGTACAATATTTTTGACATAGCTTATATTATCAATTAGAAGGTTGTCCATTATTAGGTTTCTTGAATCTAGTTGTTGCCGTGAAAAGGGTCTTAACTCAGCTTAGTGCTGCGGACATAAGAGTCAGCAGTGCTGGTTTTCTGTTAAGGCCAGCCCCATATACACATATTACTTTCTTTTCTACTCGTTTTTGTGTTTCAATACTTTGTAACTCAAACTCAACAATCACAAATAGATAGAATTTGAGGCAGAAAAAAAATTTTGGTGTCATGAGTTTGATATATGATAAATTGGTGATTTTGTCCTAAGTTTATCCACTCCTGGATTTACCCCTCTCCCAAATCTCCCACCATTATGCACCAGACCAAAGCACCTAAATCCCATCTTTTCTAATCAACCCTACACCTAGCCTCCATCTGGTTGTTGGTCCATGTAAATATACAGGCTGTTTGGTAGGTCGATGCAAAGCCTTGGAGGTAACAGGAGATATTTAGATAGCATTGCTGATCATCCCTATCACCTCCGCAAAGCTCCGCAAGGCACCATCGACCTTGCAATCACTTGTATACTTAAATAGAAATTTTCATGTTTGTAATACCTACCTTCCTTTCAACGTCTTTCAGACTATATGTCCACTGCACATGCAGAGTTTAGCTGTTATTAGCAAGGAATTTGCAGTGCCCCCTTCTGGCCTGAAGTACTATGGAGACCTTCAGTTCTATCAGATCACTCACTTGCCTTGCCTGCGCTACCACATAGATACTAAATATAACAGCTCCATATTTAGCTGCATGAAAGAAACTAATCAAAATATTGTCGATTTTATTTTAGAAAATTATTATAACAGGGAAGGTAATTTAAAAATTTGAAACTTATTTTCTGCGCAATATTTAAGATGGGCAACATGAAAACCTAAACATATTTTTTCTATTACAGTCACAACAGAGACAAAATCAATTCATTTAAGGAGTCAAAATGGGCATACAGGTAAAATGCAAATAAAGGCTCAACTTAGAATACCAGCAATGCAAATCCTCTACATACCAAGTCTGCTGCAGGAGTTGAAATGGGCATGGCCTCAGTATCTCTCTCTTGTGGTTGTTTTCTACTGGGTATTTAACAGGATCAAGAGGTTTGTCTTCAACAATCGTCTCTTGATGGCATGGGAAGTAGTGCCTTGGAAGAAAAGTTATTAAAATATTGAGTTTAAAATTTAGTTCCTAAATACACCAAAGTTTTCATGTACTAGCAATAAGGCAGATTTGCCAATCTCCTTAGTTTATATGTGCTATTAATATTTGAGTACCTACACAAGATAAAAATAATATTACTTAAACAATAAAGACAAATAATATGCATTAATATTTTTTATTTTAACAATTTTAATATAACTATTTACACTGTACATTGACTGATATGAATTACTGAGTTAGTGTAAGAGTAGGTAGACTACCAAATGCTGGTTGAGTATTGTCTAATTCGGCTCTGTTGTCCTCGATGATGAAAGTCCTGCCGCTGTAGTCATCCAGTTGTACTAATAAGTATCTACACATATAGTTGCCATAATCATTCTGAAACAACAAAAAAAGGTAACTGAATGTGCTAGGTATTGAGTACACAGTACAGGGAAGTCTTGTATGGGATTGCTGTGATATTATTCATTCACTTGATTTTAAACCACAAAATACCTACAGGAATAATCTAGCATTAAATACAACAAAAACTAAATGTATTAAATTTTGCCTACCAAATGTAAGACATGTAGTTAATAATGTAACTTTAGGTACAGAAAGATTAGAATTTATCAAAAGCACGGTGTTCCTAGGTATAACTATAGACTCATCTCTTCAATGGGGGCCCCACATAGCTTCACTAGCTGGCAGACTAAGCTCGGCCGCCTACGCCGTTAGGAAAATTAGACAATTAACAGATATTGCTACTGCGAGATTAGTCTATTTCAGCTACTTCCACAGCATCATGTCATACGGCATCCTACTGTGGGGTCAAGCGGCAGATATAGAAACCATCTTTATTTTGCAAAAGAGAGCTGTTAGGGCGATCTATAATCTACGTTGTAGAGAATCATTAAGAGAAAAGTTTAAAGAAATTAATATATTAACCGTTGCCAGTCAATACATTTTTGAGAATATTTTGTATGTCCGCAAAAATATATCTCTTTTTGAGGCACTGTGATATGAACACAGCTTATGTTACAAGAAACAAAAACAAACTTGTACCACCACAGTTAAGGCTTAGTAAGGTCAGTAAATCATTCACGGGTCAATGTATACGCTTCTACAATAAACTACCAGAAGAAATCTTAAATATGAATGACAGAAAATTTAAGACTCACATTAAACAACAACTTTGTAAGAAAGCTTATTATAAAACAGTCGATTATCTAAATGACAAAGATGCCTGGTGTTAATGTTACTTCAGCCTCGCACAATCTTTACAAAATAATGTTATGTACAAACTTGATTTTAAAAGATATGTTGCGGAAGTTTGTTGCGCCGCTTCTTCTTCCCAGCTCTATATAACACCTTGGAGGCGGTGGTAGATAAAAAATTGACGTTGTATAAATGTACCTAGTGTACTTACATGCAATAAAATACTTTTGAATTTGAAATTTGAATGAAAATATAAAATAACCTGTTTCATATCCAGTTCAACAACAGCTTTATTTCTTATGCCTTTAATGTAAAACCTCATCCTCATATGTTTAACCCCCTCCTTTATATACACAGCATGGCTAACATGGGTACGCCTCCTCCGGGTAGTCTCTTCGCCATAGCCTTTGATAGGAGCTCCTAGAGCATCTTCCACCCCAGGATTCTGAAAAATTTTAATTCAAATATGAGAATTAATAAATTCATGTCAATTCCGAGTCACAGGCAGGAGTGTGTATGTAACCTTTAATGTTTGAAAAAAAATATATTGAAAAAAATGTAGGTAGGTGTGCTCTAAAACATGCAATCTTTACAATTTTTCTTGCCTTTGTTTTTGTCACTAGCAACAGAATCAGATTAGTTCAGAATCAGACCAACTTCAACTGACCACCATGGTAAAGGTCTTCAGTTGGACAAAACATGAGCTGAACCACAGGTCGAGAGTGCATTCAATATTCATCCAGATACTTTTATAGTTCCATAGTCAGTTTATAGCCTCTCCATAATCGGCAGAGGCTGATACCCTGTTGAGTAGCCTCTCCATTATCGGCAGAGGCTGATACCCTGTTGAGCTTAGATATGAGATGGATGCAGACTAGGGGTAGCTAGTAGCGAAATTTGTACCGTGGCCTAACGGAGTGGCATAGTCGCTATGCGACTCAACTCATTAATGAAAAAAAAACAGTAAGGATTTAGGAAACTTACATTTTTACACTTCTCCAAGGCTGCTGAATAGATGCTGTTAGGACTGTTACTTGAAAACAGTTCACGGAAAACGTAAAAGAAAATAATGCCGGTAACTCCTACTCCAATCAAAATGACACCCGTGTAGGACGCGGTTTTTGTAGTTTCCTTTATCTTTTCACCGAGCGGGCGAACATCAGTCGAAACCTCAGCTCGTTCCTGAGATTTCGACAATCCTTTTGACTCTTTTGCTGTCGCGTATCTCGGAGTAAGGCTAAATTTAGCTGTTTGTATCGTAACAGCTGAACGGAAACACTGGACACTTTTGCTAGCCTGGATGACTGGCAGCAATTTCGATACGATAGTCATAGTTATTACCACTGTTTATATTTCTTTCGGTTGAAATAGTTCCCGAGAAATCCAGCAAGATTGCAGAAGAATGGAATATTTTGTTTTTGTGACAGTTGTTTTGTTATCACTAATGTCATTTACTTGTCAAAAACAGCTGCTTATAGAGCTACAAACGCCAAAAATAACTAACCGGTTTAACTTCAATGGCAGTTCTACCTACCATTTTACATCCAAAAATTATTTTATGCATTAAATCTTTATTTGGAAATTTTGGTGACCCTGAAACTATACCTATTTGGCACATAAATATAACTAATCGCTAGTTTACGATTGATTGATGAATGATTGACAACTGACTAAGCGAGTATCTACCTATCAAAAATTATTTAAATATATTTTTGGAATATTGTGTTTAAAAAACTCATGGCGATAAATACTGGGATGGGATAACCTACAATACCATGGAACTAATTTGTACGCATATTAGTTCCATGCCTACAAGACCGAAGCCAATACCTATGGATTTAAAGTCTAGTAACCAAGCCAAATTTCTTTAAAAACGCATGAAGTCACTGACAGTGACAGTTGCTCCTTCAGTTTCTCTCATGGAATTAGTAGCTCCCCACTAAATACTAACTATGCTGCGGATATCCTCCCCCGTGCCTCAAGAGAGTTAATATACTGTTGGCAGAATAGATACGATCAGTTGTCTAGGGTTAAAGGCCGCCACTACAGGAGCATCCAGGATCTGATTCCCACTAAGCCATGGTTTTTTAAACACAAAGCCTGTGACAAACTTGCTATATCGGTGATTTCTCGCCTACGTCTCGGCCACTCCTGTACACCAGTTTTTCTAAACAAGCTACGTATTAAAGACAGTTCGTTATGCGAGTGTGGCTTGGACGAGGGTACCCCCGACCATATCTTTTTCAACTGCCCAAAATACCCAGTTTCTCTCTATGATGTACTGCCCTCTAAAATCCCCCGCCCCCTTAATATAAACTATTTATTAACTCTAACTTCTTCTCCTTATATAAAATATTTATGCAATTATATTTTAACAAATAATATAAAATTATAACCATACCTCCTCGCTTTATATTCTTTAATTATTAAGTAAAGTTTTTTGGCCTTTGTTTTGTGATGTCTCAAATGTGACGTTCTTGGTTTAGATGGTGCATGGTAAAAACTCAAGGAAGAAAATATATCAAAAACCACCGATCATCAAGCCATCTCCACCGTGTCTCTCTAAACACTTGACATTGGCAGAACCAGTCGTCATCGTAAAGACGATTGAAGCCACAACCAGCAAAATAATAATTGACCGAGCGAGCGAAGCGTCTACGTTTCGAGACTGGCCAAAAATGCTCTTGTCCGGCTGGCTGTCTGTCTGTCTGTCTGTCTGTAATTCTCTACAGGTCGCATTTTTCAACCGATTTTGACGAAAATTTGGCATATGTATAAATTAATTAAACCTACAAAATGAGTAGAATAAAATTTTGAAAAACATTTTTTTTAGAGTACCTACCATACTCGCAAAGTGGGAGTGAACTTTTTTTTTCTTGTGAATCCCATAGTGTGGGATATCGTTGGATAGGTCTTTCAAAAATATTGCTGGTGTGTGAATACCATTTTTTCGATTTAGGGATCCGTTGGCGAAATATTAAGCTTTAAAGCGGTAATTTTTGTTAGAGTCACGTGTCCCCCCCCCCCCTGCCAGCTAAACGGTTGCTTCTGGAAATGTGAAAAAATTCATGGCAGTAGCATATATAACGTAGTTACAAGGAAAACTATTAGGGCTAAGTAGGTTCTATTAGTTTTTGAGTAATAGTGGATCGACTTAAGAAAGTTGAAAAAATAAATTATGTTCATAGAACTGCATACGTAAAATGGAAAATTATTTTTTTCCGCGTGATATCCATGGTGTGGGGTATCGTTGGATGGGTCTTTCAAAAATATCGCGGGTGTGTGATAAACATTTTTCGATTCAGGGATCCGTTTGCGAAATATTAAGCTTTAAAGTGCTAATTTCTGTCACTTTAGGTACTTTTTCTGTTTCCAAAGTTGACTTTTGTTGGTTTCTTTTAGGTTTGGTTTATAAGGGCTGGCGAGGTCTACTGTTCTCACGGAACTACTAGTAATAATAGTAGGAATAGGAATTAGTATTATTTCCATGGTTTCTCTCTTTACGTTGCACTCTGACCTTGCCTGGAGCTTGCACTCCTCCGTTGATTGTTGCTTTCTCCCTCTACGTTGCACTCCGTCATCTAACATCTAGCTCTGTCGCGCGTCGCGTCGTAGAGGAAGTATTTGTTTTAAGCAGGGCTTTTTGGCGGGATTTTGTCAGAGACAGGTTGTTATCATTTTTATTTAGTTTTCCTAAAAATGTATATTGTATATTGTAGATTTGGTGTGATAGTTTTTTTATGCAACACGTGCCTATTAAAATGTATATTGTGCGGGATAGTTAAATATAAAAGTGTAACGACTCTACCGGATCATCCCAAAATGTCCCTTGTTAAATCTTCATTAAACCTACTATCAGTTTAATACGGACGTGAACGGCAGTGTGGATCACCGAATGGCACTAGTTGTTCTTTCGTGGAGACCGTGCAGCGGTTTTATTGAAAATCGCGTGCCCTGTTTTTGAGGAGGCCGTGCTCTAACCGCCGGTTTTTAAAGAAATACAAACTAAATATGACTTGGCTGTATGGTCTATGACTTTTGCCTGTCCATCATTGGACGAATTCAACAACAACACAAAAGGGCTTTTTGGCGGGATTTTGTCAGAGATGGTGGAGATGGTTGGCGTTTTTGTTTAGTTTTCCAAAAAATGTATATTGTGGGTTTTGGTGTATATTTGTGATAGTTTTATATGCAACAAGTGCCTATCAAAGTGTGTATTGTGCGGGATAGTTAAATAAAAGCGTGTAACGACTCTACCGGATCGTTCCAAAATGTCCCTGGTTGTTCTTCATTAAACCTACTATCGGTTTATTGCGGACATGAACCTACAGTGTGTATCACCGAATGGCAGTAGTTGTGCCCTTGTGGAGGCCGTGCTACGGTTTAATTGAAAATCGCCGACTAACTCTAGTCGTGCTCTGTTTTTGTGGAGGCCGCCGTGCTGTAACCGCCGGTTTAAATAAATATTAAGAAATAATACTTTAAATAAGACGGGGCTGTATGGACGAAGCTTCCCTTGCCCGTCCTCAATAGAAGACAAATCAACAACAACAACAAAAAAAAAACAAAAGAAATATATTATTCTGTGGCAATGTGGCCAACTTATTGCTTTCGGCACTAGATCTGGTGCATTTTTACAGATTTCAGCGCTCGAAATTTAATTTTAGTGCCTAGCGCGCTTTTTAGCGCATTTTCAGTCACCACATTAAATCATTGTGAAAATGGATCACTAGTAAATATCGTAAAAAGTATCGAGCGAGCGTGTATCCGAAATCCGAAGTCGGAATTCATGTTTTTGTCTGAAATCTGGAGGAATCACTGCTTCTGTAGAAAATTTCATTTACATAGTATCCCTCTGTAGTCTGTGATTTCATTCATCATTCACATGTTTTTTGAAATCGTCGTCGGTCGCGTCAATTTCAAATCGATCGATACAGGCAATATTGTTTTGTTTTCTGTCGCGCGAAGAAAACTATCTGACTGCTCGCCAACTTTGATTTTATTTTGTAAGATAAGTAACTAAATTGTTATATAATTTCTAAACTCTTTTACTCATATAAATTGTTGCTTTTTTAGTTTTAAACATCCTAGTGCTCATTTATTGAAAATCCTGTAAATCTGGTGCTTTTTTAGATTCGTTTAGTGCTCAAACATCCAAGGGAGTTGGCCACACTGCTGTGGTCGTGGTTGTAGTGGTCGGGTTGTGGTCCTGGTAGTCGATCCGATCGGATCGATCAATTCATGGATAGGTTAATAATTTAAGTTGGTTTGATTTGCTTTGTGTTTTTGCTGGCTGTAGCTTATCATTATGGGTGTATAATTAATAATATAACTATGAAAGATAGAATAGTTGTAATGTTTATCACATTACAAAAGCAAGAGTGTAGTGTCATTGTAGCTTGACATTAGCTTGCAAAAGTCTGATCCTTGAAAAATGGATTGGATTATTTCGGACGAGTTGGGCCTGACTGTGGGCCACTTGGTTGGTTGGGGAGCGGCTGGTGCTATGATCGTGGGGGGTGTAGCCCCATACATTCCACAGTACAGACAGATAAAGAGGACGCAGGACGCCGAGGGCTTCTCTCTTTATGTTTGTCTGGCGCTCCTTATAGCCAACACGTTGCGTATACTGTTTTGGTTTGTACTTTTTTTTTTACAAATGGACAATAAATAAAATTATGTAGGTACTTGTTTAGTTCTACATAGTAACAGGTTTTACCTCAAATTCCAGGTTTGGTAAGCGTTATGAACTGCCTCTGTTAATTCAGAGCATTGTGATGAACATAACAATGTTTGTGATGATCCATCTTTGTGTCAATGTTCGAAATAAGAACCAAATTATACGTGCCAGGGAGCGAATATTCACAGGTTGGTATAGTATATTTACGTTGTAATAAAGCGTTATAAATAGCCCTCATTGTAATACTACAGGTATGCTAAATGATTTTGTTTATTAGGTACCTAAATATTTATGAAGTACATTACTCCCATGCAACTAGACTAATAATTATCTTGAATAATTGTATAGTAAGTAGATTTGGTATCCCTTTCTTACATCTGAATTGAAAATATTGTTTTACTAATATTTTGTTAACAAGTTTGAACTATGTATACTAAAATGTATTATTTTATTTATTGTTCTAATTTTCTTTATTATTTTAGCATTTAATTATTTTTAACAATATTTTATGTTTTATTTGGTGGTTGGTGTAAATGATGGTGACATTAGGTGCAATATTCATGTTATATATACTGTTGTGTTGTGTAAACGGCTCAGCTCAGCCGGATGAAACGGCACGCTGGCTGGACCAACGCACTGGCCTTGGCACCGGGGAGAAACCTCATCGTTTTTATGGTGAGTGATGTTCATACTGCAACTACATTCAAGAACTGGTATTTGTTGCAAAAACCATGGTTAATTTGTCATCATTATTTGTTTTATTCCAGCAACCAATGTTCATGCTTTGCCTTTGGACATTTCCATTTGTGTTTTATTATTTGTTCGTTTTTTATTATAGTTTATTCTCTTTCCATGTTTATTTGCTTTAGTCGTTATGCATTTACAGCATGTTTAAATAGATAATTGTTACTTGATTATATGATAATAAAAGTTTTAAAATTTACCAATTAGTTATTTTAATTACCTAGTTACAAGTTTATCTAAACCTACTAACGTTAACTTAGTTCATTGCTCCTTCATAATCAGAGTGACCATTACATATCTCATTCATCTTTGGACAGAGCAATGACTGGGTCTACTTGTATGTCGATTGTCTTATCTTAGACGTCATTAATTAATTGCCTTTGGCAGGAGTTATTAATGTTATATTTGAATAAACCGAAATATAAATAGCAATTCTAATAGAATTTTCTGCAATATATATTTTTGCTTTTATTTATGTTGATAATCCACACTATAAATAATTGTATACTTTATCTACCATAGTGAATTTAATGAGTAAAAGTGTATTTGAATATGAATATTATTTTATGGATGTACCTATGTTTTCGATTGTAATTTGTTATTGTAACTTCAACTGCTTACTGTGCAAAGTTTTGTATGTACAGTCGCGGTATGAAAAGGTTCGTTACCATAAGGTCAGGTTTCGCTTGCACTAGCTTAAGAATCAATTCTGCTAACATTCCAGTACAAAAAACAGAGCTGCTAACATTTAAATAAATGTGACGTTATAAAAATACGAGATATTTAGCAATGATGACATAGACAATAGAAATGACCATTATTATCAATCATAAACAAAAGGGTTGTAAACAGGATAAGTATCACTGCAGTTAAAATAAATAATGACAGGTCTAACCACAATCTTAGACAAGACAAATAATAAACAACATTGATCTGAATTAATTTGAACTTTGTTATCGAACAATTAAGCATAAATTTCTATGCGACACAGTCTGTTCTGTGCCAAATTTCCAAAAGGTAATATGTGCACGCAGCATGTTATATGAATCAAATGGAAAACTGATGAACCCTTACGTTCCGCGACTGTACATAAAATTGTTAATCCTCTTTATATGCTCATTTTATTTTGTATATTCAACTTCGTTACATTATATAGCTTTCATATATTGTTGTTTATGTAATAGTTAATGGGTAATTACAGTATAACTAGGTACTGCTTATTCAAAGAATTCATTTAATTTCACAAGTTATTCATTTCAGATATGGACAGGAAATATTTCTGGGCGTGGACGGACTTCCAAAGCTATGTAGACTGTATGCTAGTGTTCTCGGTGATCGGCGCTGCTATCACGTACTTGATGATCGAGTTCGCGCCATTCGTCGAGTCGATTGGCTTCCTCGCCGTCTTCACCGAAGCCATGCTCGGTGCTCCTCAGATAGCGAAGAATCTTCAGAATAAAAGCACCGAGGGGATGAGGTAAACAAACATACTTCCAGTTTCCGCAAATGTTTATGCAACTTAAACACACAAACACATGCGGCACCAATGTAATGATAATAAATTATTAATACACATCATACATATTATATACCTACTTACGTCAATGTTGTGCTAGCAAATAACTAAATAATAATATCTATCACCAATTCATATCACGCGACATTCACGTGACGTAAAATAATCATGAGGTCTTACGTTCCTTAAAACACAAAATAATGGTTGAATAGTACAGAACGTATATTATCGAGACGAGTACCTACTACCTAGCGTAACGGACACGGTATGTAGTAGTAACGGTAGTAGCTACCTACCTACCTAAAAAAAATTAAAAGTTATTCGAATTTAGAATTTCAATACGAAAGAATACCAGAACAGTATAAACGACTCGTCTCGCCAATATGATCTATCGGTGAACGGATCCTATACCAACGACCGGCGACCGAACGGCGAGTATCTTAGCGCCGCGCCCTCTTATGACCATTTTAATTAAATCATTTACGCATTCCTCCTGTGAACTATAAGTTTTCGGGATAATATTATACGTTATTGCAAGGTATAAGCTGTCACAGTAGGTACCAAGTTTAATTAAAAGCCCATAAAAATTGAGCATCAAAAACCTCCATAGTATCGTATTTGTAATAATTGTTTGTTTTTTTTAAAGACACTAATTGTATTAAAATTTTCAGTGTCAGTATGGTGGTGATGTGGACATGCGGCGACGTATTCAAGACTGCATATTTTGTAATAAGAGAAGCCCCCACACAATTTTGGCTGTGCGGTAGTCTTCAAGTCTTCTTAGATGTTGTTATACTTTTCCAAGTAAGTCCCGCATTGCATGCTTTAATTAATATACATCATCATCATACCAGCAATTCAACGTCCACTGCTGGACATAGGCCTTCCCCAATGAACGCCACAATACTCCGCCCTGCGCATCCAGCTGATCCTGAGTTCTGGAGTGGAATAGCGGACATGTACGCGTTGCGTGGCGCCCCACCGCCAGGTGGACGGGCGACTTGGAAAAAATAATATCAGACACACATCAACAATGTTACTAATGAAATATATTTTAACACTTTTCAAAATAAGTGGAACAATGTTTTATAGTGAGGCTTATTTTATTTTGCTGATAAAAAGCAGATAAAATGAAAATCTTGTAAAGAAAAACTAAAAGTTAGGTCAGGTCAGCTATTATTATGGCTAGTTTTTAATATTGTAAATTATTTTCTACTATAATTGTTTGCATGCTATTTGTGAATGGCTGAATTAGGAGGATTTATTTTTAATGACCAACTTTATTGTACCCTATTCAAAGGCTAATAAATTATTATCTATCTTATCTATCTATCAGAAAATCTAAAATGCTGCTTAATTCAAGTATCGAGTTTTTAGCAATAATTATATTATTCTGTGCTTACAAGTTCATATTTATTCCAGGTATGGCTATACCGGCACAACACAGCGGAAGCGCGACGGTTGCGTCGCGGCGACTAGCAGTGGTCGGAGACGGACTTATAGCACTCACCCCGCCCCCCGCGCGCCTCTTGCAACACCCGCGCGCCCCACACGACGGTACCATTCCTTTGCCTTCCTTACATTTTATGACGACCTTTTTATACATGAGTTTTGTGAGAAAGTTGAGTATTTTTTAATACTCGTTTATTTTAGTTAGGTGAGATGTGCCAATCCAATTATATCCGATTACGGCACGTAATGTTTTTGAGAAAGTTATCATAGAAAGTTATGTAAGAGCTTGACCAGAAAAATAATACAGAAAGGACTTAATTATGGTAGGACTGTTTACTGACACAACTAGTTTTATTTTACACAATATTTACATTTTAAAAAGTAAGTAACCACCTAACCTACCCAATTTCACCGCATTCTTCAATGGAATAACGCGTCTGAAACGAGCGTTTAGACACTAGAAATACAAAAAAAGATAATTGAAAAACTGAACCCCATGTTTTTATCAAAAATGGCCAGCGAAATGGCCCTCTCCTAATTTTTTTATTTATCTGATTAGGCGATATAAATTCCGTAGTTTTACGGTGCTATAGGTTTGTGCCTAAACATTCGAGAATTATCGAGGTACATGTATCCTAGTAAAAGCGTTTGGCATTATTGATAGAGGTATGTACTAGAAATAGATAGGTGAATTGAGTTGTTGTAAGCATTTGTTTTTAGTGAGACCAACTGCGATTTGTCTGCTTCCCTTTTTAAGATGAATTTTTACTAGTCGTAATAATTAGAGATAGATGAATCGTGTATAGTCAGTAACTCGCTGTGTATCTAGAA
The DNA here is from genome assembly GCA_949699065.1 of Metalampra italica. Taxonomy (NCBI): domain Eukaryota; kingdom Metazoa; phylum Arthropoda; class Insecta; order Lepidoptera; family Oecophoridae; genus Metalampra; species Metalampra italica. The sequence goes on along the minus strand of OX452970.1, from coordinate 4,696,571 downwards.
TGACCTTTTGAAGCGTTGTTTTGTTATGTGTTTTGAGGAATGGCGTTATTTAAAGTTAAAGCTAATATATCGATTATTAATATTATTATAATAATATTCTAAATTTATTTGTATATGTATAAAGTAAGTACACTTTTTACCTCCATGACATTGCGTAACTGTTTTATTAGTGCAGCAGAGATCTGCATACACAATCTTTGTCTGTAGAATTTCCAACATTTGTAATCATCGTGGTTATAATTTCATTGATCCCAAGCATATTTACTTAATAGTCGTTAAGATTTACAGTTCATTGTTGACCACTATTCAAAAATATTGACCAATCCACCACCGCTGATAGACCATTAAGCTCTGATTATTCCAGATAGAGTTAATTTATTTGTCCGGGAAGAATCTCCTGGTAAACTTGGATTTTATCTAGTAATTGTTGTGTTGTGACCTGGGGGTCAATCGCGATAATTCCTAACGATATTACCAAATCCAAACAATAACCAAAAAGGTTATGCTGCATCCACACGTTTGGCGAACCTCTGCAAACTAAAACATGTGGAGCAGGGGTCTGGCTTGCATTTGTAAAGGTTTGCCAAACGTGCGGATGCAGCATATGGTTTGAATTTGGTAATATCGTTCAGAATTAACGCGATTGGCCCCCCCAAATAACATTTTGAAAAACATCAAAAGTACAAGATCATTGCCATAAATTTAACTACTACTACCGATATTAGTATAAAACCACTTAAAATCAATGCAATTTTTGTTTATTTTTTGTAACACAATTTATTACATTATTTTTAGAAACTGAAAGATATTTCTGAATGAGTTTCTGTCTAAAATGAACTTGCAATATATTTAAATTGACCTGCAATGCAAGGATTGATGTGGTTAATATTAGTTTCTTAAGTATTACTTGTGATATTATAAGCTTTTTTTATTGGTTAAATCGAAATAGGTAGTAATAATATCACCTGCATGTACAAATTATAGTCCAAACGTATTAGAATTTACATATAGTTCCAGGAGCCTTTTTCACACATACGAGATCTTTTTGAGCTTAGGTCTTTGCCAGGGAATGATTTGGGTGAGATCCAATGCTGTCTATCCGCAGTACGGATGGAGCAGGTCCAGACTGTCTCTGATCAGGCAAGCCGTTCACACCAGAGATTATTCCGAAACCTGGATGTTTTATTTTTGCTCATAGATGTAGCTCTGAACTGGTTCTTTCGTTCCCTACTGTACATTACATGTGCAATAATGTGTAGGGTAGGTGCCTCAGTGAAAGGCGTAGCCACGAACCACACTTGTGCCAATCAGGCTTTGTACATACATCTTAGCCTGTGTAATCGTTACTCACCACTGTCTAGTCCAGCGTAAATCCATAGAGTAGGTATTCTACTGAAAGATGAATTCCATATTTTGTTGTGTTCCTGTTATATTGATAGTAAAATAGCCCGCAATATAACTTTTTTTAAATAAATTTGATGACGTATGGTATCGTGTCGCTCCATGAAATAAATCTGGTAGAAGAGCCCTTAGTATAATATGTAGTATCGAAATACATAAATTACTCATCTGCATATCTATATCCACCTAAGCATTAATATTAACTTAACTCGGTACCTTTGTACATATAACCCCTTATTTTCATGGAGAATGAATGTGATGGACCTTTGTATATAATTTCTAAATATCAAACAATATTACTCGTTCCTTTTGAGTGAATTAGGTTCGTTTGGTTAGCGATAGTTGAGAAATAATTATGTGTAACTTGTTTTAATATTTAGGTGAGAGACCCAGGTATCCCAAAATTTTTGTAAGTAAGTAAGTAGGTAGTGTTTTTTTTTGTCTTCCGCTTGCCATTTTAAGAAACAATCCAAACTTATTATGTCATCCAAATAAAGCGACCAAAGAGGTTGGAAATGTAACCGATCGCCCCGCGGCGATGTCCGCGCATGCACATTCTGTGCTCTGGGAAAGCAACCCATATAAATTTGTGATCTGATTTATGTAAGTTGGATTCAATAAATAGCCGGATAAGAAAGGATATCGAAAGAATATTTTATAATGTGATCGAACATATCATATTAATATTATATACCTACCTAATAAAAATGTATAATAAATATATATTATGATAAATGAAATCCAATTAGACATATAAGTCAATTAAGTATAATTATGTAGATATATTTATGGTATGAAGATTAACTTAACTAATGTAGGTACTCTATGTTGTGATTGTGACTTTGAGTTTCACAGTTCATAAACGAAATAAAATATATTGTTTGTTAAATACTGTTTCGTATTATAATTTTTATTCCAATGAACAATAGCTTTGAAACCTAGTTCAAAATTCATATCTTTGCGTATATAAATTCAGCTATAAAGTCTACAATTATCCAACAATCTTATTAATTGTTTCACCTTTATTATTTCATTTATAGAATACCTACTATCTGTTGCCCGCGGTTTCACCCGCGTTTTACATAATATGAACTATAGCGTTTGTGTTATTCTGATGTACCTAGGTATAATCTATATAAAAGTCTGTTTCGTAGTTTTTGCGTGAAAGAGTAACAAACGATCAAACATCTTTACAAACTTTCGCGTTTAGAATACATATTTCTATATTTCGCGTTTAGAATGCAATGTCACCAGAATGTACGGATGAATTTATCCTATTTGTTTATTATCTATCGGAACATTAAAAATCACGTCGCAATGTCATAAACGCAATACCTACCTACGTCGCACAAAGAACAAATCTGACGAACCTTACCGCGACCATTTACTAAATTATTGTGGCTTCTTACGTTCAACTTTACACGACAATAGTGTCGCGAATATAAAGCCCAGTAATGATCATTACGATTCACTATTCTACGTCAGCAAAAGCTAGACAACCCTCTAAGTAAATATCGTTGGGTTATAGAAATTTAAACGCTGTTAGTATGAAGATAGGAGAGGTGTAGAGTGGTTGTGGAGTTGGTTGTTGGTGGGACGTGGGGTGGATCGATGGTAGATGTTGTGGATGGAGAGTGGGGGCGCCCTCTGGCGGCTAGGGGCGGCCGGGCGGGCGGCCGCCAGTGTGCTGCGAGCCCGGCTGGCGACGCTCGAGCGTGCCGCGGTGCCGCGACGTGGCCTCTGCAGCCTCCGGACGGTGCGAGGTAAGCGGACCAATTGATAATTAATTGCACCGAAACGTGACAGGGATCAATTAACGTCAACAGCATTTCGCCTGTCATTTTACATGTTTACGTTTATGATTTCCATTTTTAAAGCCTTGTAACTAGGTTTATTGTCATTGGTTGGTGGATATTTGAATTTTATAATTCGGGTGTTATGAATGAAAACATACAATTTAAAACTACCTGCTTCAATTTTTTTCGTTTTTTTTCCTAGCCTGCAATCGTATGAACGTACCTACAATAAATCTTAGAGGGTTTTGAGAAACATTTTTCTTTTACAAGCAGAATTTTTACACCAAATTTAAATACCTAGTATGTAAGTATGTATAGCTCACTGCTCAAACAATATTTTGACTGACCTCGGGGCCGAAAATAATTACCAAGAACTTCAAGAACATCGAAGATAATATTTTCGAAAGATTTTTTTGTTTTAAATAGGTACCTATTAGGTTTTCATTGCCAAAGAAGTAGAACCTACCTACTCATATAATATTTGTAATTCTTTCTTTGTGATGAACTAGTTTGCAGCGCAAATAATTGACAAAGAGATAAGATAAAGAAAATAATAGGTACCTACCTATAGGTATACCTATATGTTAGAAACTATGAACGATAGAGTAAATATGGAATCTGAATAATAGTTACATAATAAATACATAAAAGTAATAAATACATAGGTAGGTGTATATTTATTTACATGTTTAAGTTTGAAGTAGTAAGTGGTACTTATACCTAATGCTTTGCTTTATTGTGAAGTGTCTGTAGGTATATGTTGATATTGATTGTAAGCAATACAATAGTATAGGTAGGCAGGTACCTAATAGTTTTATGATTTTAATTACCCTGTTGTCCAAACTAAGTAAATAAGATGTACCTAGTGCAGCAGGTGATGTTGAGTATTAACAAGATTGGTCATATTCCAAACCTATCTTTATTTCTCTATTATTTATCTTTATTTCTATCTAGACTCAATAGTAGCTTCGTTCGTAGGTATATAATGTACTTAGGTATTGTTTACTAAATATATCTAGTATGGACGTAGGTCCTCTGCTATTAAACCGCTATTTCCTTACTTACATAGAAGGTAAAAACATGCCAATATTGACTCGCTGCTTCCGTAAAATAATAGTAAATCCACTAGGAAGATAGTAAACAAGTCCTACCTATAATAATATAGCATCAACATAAATACACTAAGGGCCTCTTACACCGCTTGCTGATAAAGTCCCAGATACCCTATCTGCAGGTTATCTGACAGATAGCCTATTTTTTTGGTTTCACAGGTATCTGATTGCCTATATCTTATATATTTTATATAGTCTATCACACAGATTTATCTGATAGATTAGTTTATCACTAAGATTACTATCTGTAACAATATCAGGAAGTGGTGAAAGAAGCCCTAAGCCTGGCTGCATATTAGGAAGGACACGATCGATATTTCAATTATAGGTATTAGACCGATCGATCGATGTCATCTCGGTATACGTACGAGTACTATTACATTAATATGTAAACTAGCTAACCCGACAGTTGTCCTGTCAATTCTTTCATACAATTTTCCTTTTTAGGTTTCGTATCTCAAAATAAAAAAGGAACCCATAAAGTATCCTTCGTGGTCCGTCTGTCTGGTCCAGACCCCTTCTCTCAAGAACGCGTGGAGGTATCAAATTGAAATTAATATCATAAACTCGGGTCTACAATCCCTAAGAGCTGTGAAAAAAATCAAACTTCTAAGTCAACGCAGTAAAAAAATAGCCGTTTTTGTCGCATTTTTTAGTATTTTGGTAATGAAACCTATGGGGTACTTCCGGTTGACCTATAGAATCTTGAAATTTGGCAAGAAGCAATGTCTTTAGTAATGGAAAAAATCCGAAAACAGTATAAATTTGTAGTTACCTACATCACAAAAAAAGGAATTTTTCTATTACTCACCAACAAACTTAATTTTCCGTAGGTATAACCAAATCATCCATGTAGATATTAGCTACCTAATAAGTGCTAAGTAGGTACCTACTTACTATTAAAGACTCGAAATTTTTAAAAAGTAAGTAAGTATGTAAGTATACAATAAGTATGCGGGTTCCCGCAGGGCGCGAGTCCTACTCGCGCTTGTCCGGTTTTTCTAAACCACCCTATTCTATTGAGGCGAACAAAATAAAAAAAATATTCAAATCGGTCGAGCCATTTTCGAGTTTTTGCTTAGCAACGCACGACAATATTGATTTTTTTAAATATTTATACCTAGATAGATAATGTAGGCAGTGCATTTAGATCTAACGCTGCCCATTGTTGAAAACAGTGTCAACTTGCGGCTCACATTGCATTAAGTGCACCTCAAAGTGAGCTCAACGACACTGGTAGAAAGGCACCGTACTCAGGCGCTGCCAAAGGTACGAGACCAAGTGGTCGTGCGCCGTATTGATATGTAAGAAAGGTTATATGAATGTGTTGTTCGATTTTTTACGCGTGTTTCGTAGTGACAGACAAGTGCACGTGTGCGTGAATACCTCGCAAAAAATTATAAAATATTTCGCATCAAAAGAAAACGCTATGGTGGCGTCTCTGTCGTCCGGGCGAGCCGTTGCGGTCTTATTGGTCATTAAGTATCTGAAACCGAAGCCTCAAGCATTTTAATCGCCACCGTCTCAGGATTCCATTTGGTCGCAGTTCGCACCGATCTTGTCCCACACGATGAGGCTGAGGACGACATGAATCTTGTCAAATATTAATCCCATCGGATTCAATGGGGGCAACAGAATTCATTAGTTCTGTTGGTACTTACCACCCACCACAATTGCTTTGAACCCCAACCTGTTGGTGGGACCAACAGAGAATCCAGGCTTTTCACCAGCCTATATTCACCTTATCAGTCCCATCCGACTTCAGTTTAATTCTTTATTACTAAAGCAAGAGTTCAGCAAGAGAGCGTCAGTGGCCTCGGGGATAAGACGCGACCTATCATATCGAAAGGTCCGAGGTTCGATCCCCGGTTGGGCCATGTACCAATGGGTTTTTTCTCGAAACTTAAATACATGTACTGACTGCTCTCAAATGGTGAAGGAAAACATCGTGAGGAAACCTGCATACGCCGAAGAAGAAATTCTTAGACGCATGTGAAGTCCACCAACCCGCACTGGGCTAGCGTGGTGGACTATAGCCCGCACGCCCTCGTTGAGAGGGTAGGCCTGAGCCCCAGCAGTGGGGAGATTAATACGCTGTTGATGGTGAAAGCAAGAGTTTCCTCTCTCGTGCTCGCTCGCCTTCCAGTTTTGATTTATCGTCAGCCCATCAACGAGATTTCAGCATAGGCATACTAATAATTACCAATTAGGCATTGCTGTAATGCTAGACGGGCTGGGCTATTCCTTTTCTTAGATGGGAGTGGCAGTCCCTGCACATAGTTACTACGAATGTGAGACTGAGGTAAGTGAGATATTAAATGCAGCAAAAAGATGACCGAGGAATTATGAATTAGGTAGATAGACAAAAAACGAATTTGACGATGTAAAACTTGTAGGTATACTTGCTATACCCATTCGAGCAATTTGAAATAAACTTCAAATGTTACTCATGCATACCACCTTCATAATAAGACCAAAACAGGAAACAATAAACCAGCTGGAAGGCGCATATTTTCTGCGTTAGTTAGTACACGTCATTGATTGAATATCTCGGTTAAATAGAATAAGGATATGCACTGGTTGAAAGTCCTTCGCATTCCACAACATTGCTAGTTTAGGTAAGATAATATGTAAGCACAAAATAAACCCGTTTAATCATGTAGGTTTTTTTTAAAGTACCTACATAATGATGTGGCATACTTGAAAGCGGTGGTAGATAAAAAATTGACGTTGTATAAAGGTACCCAGTGTAAGTACACTGCATTAAATAATTTAAAATAATAATTAATTTTTATTGCTGTAAGTATATGCAATAAATTGTTTTGACTTTGACTTTACTATGTGGGCTGGCGTTTGATCCCAGTTACCTAGTTAGTTCTGTGCACAGAGACAGCTTTGCTGTGCTAGCCAATTTTTCACGTACTACATATGTTTAAAATGTCGGTTGATCAGTCTAGTAGTTTTAGAGCTAGCCGTTCGGACAGACAGACAAACGGACAAAAAAATTCGCGGGGTCCTAGTGCCTTTCACTATAATGTACAGATTGTACGCCCTAATGATTCGTGAAGTATATCTTTATAAATGGTACTCGTATGCTTTATGAAAGCTACAATTACATACCTACGTACCCTGAAATAGTTAAGATACCTACTTACTAAAGCAGCAAAGCTTAAAACATTCTCTTATATAGAGGTCTATAACGACTTTCAAACATTAATAGGCAACGAGCGCCACTTTGTGTAGCCTTAATAAATAGCATTAGACTGAATGGCGTTTATGTTTGAATTTCTCATTTTGTCGAGCGACGGCTTGTCGGAGGGATGAAAGTTAAAATGTAAAGCATTGCCTTGCCTTTGAAGCTTTTCTACGTGACCACTAGTATCTATCCCGCGGTGCTGCTCGCATTTTATTCATTTTACCATGGTTTATGTATCTTAATTAGTTATGTGTCAGTATTTTATGATAATATTATTAAATACATATGCCCAAGGTATACTTACATGAAGATAGATATAGGTCGTTACTGTTTCAAATTCTATCACAATTGATTCAGTCGTTACTATGGAAGAGCCATAAAGCAACACACGGAGGAGAGTCGCATTACTCAGCCAGACGTAGTTCCCCTCCGGTCCTGTCCACCGGTCATGCGCCGTAATATCCGCTCGAGAAAAGTGCGAGGATGTTGTGCATCAAAAGAAACATCCAAACATCCATCCTCACAAACATCCTTACAAACTTTCGCCTTTATAATATTAGTAGGTAAAACATATAGTTATTACCATACTTATAACTACCTATATATGTTCTCTAACGCCGTTTATGAATTATCCGATGACCGATGTACCTAATGGAGAAAGATGACAGAATGACTTCCCTAGGAAAATCCTGAATAGGACGTCAACAAACTCAATTAAAAGTTAAAAGTACTTACCAAGTAAATACATGTAATAAAACAAAGAGAAACGTGATGTGATGACATTAAATTGTGCCTGTAAATTTACTTTGCCCTGGTACGCGTATGGTATGGAGAACGTTATGCGTATATACCTATGTGTTGAGTAGTGTTGCCAAAAAGTCTATCAATTTGGTTTCGTGTCGCAATCGTAATGGTATTGAATAATGGTCATATAAAATTTAAGTTAAACTTTAAAACTCAACAAAATCATTCATCGTTATAGCCCTGTCAACACTATGCAGATGCCAAAGACATAACTCCACTATTAATGCGTAAATCGCGTACTTAAAGATAAGTTTAACAGCAAGCACTGTTTATCTACCTCACACTTCGTGTAAATTTTATACTAAGTACTTTTTGGTCCGAAACCTTTAAAAATTTATCAGTTAACTTACTGTGGCCTACGGTCAACGTCATACATAAATATATATGTAATGTACACATTTACGTAGGTACCTCGTCGCTCTTAAGTAACCTACCCATTTGACATATTCGCTCTTTCGAATACAAGTGATCGATCAGCTTTATGTACAAACTATTCATTCGATAAACCCAATACTTCCTTTAGAAACATTCGAAACTATACTAAACTGAAAGCGTCAAATAGTATTGATATCCCTATCGACAGTGTCGATAAACCCTATACGCGAATCGACAATTCTATCGACCATTGATTTTCCGACAACACTAGAGCGCCGGGTACGGGGCGATCCCGGCCAACCCGGGAGCTCATGTCGCCCACTGAGCCGAGTGACCCGGCCCCTCCGCACCATTTGTTTTACTCCACATTTCGACAGGATTTCCCGTCGAACTCTTTTCCTCTCCACATTCAAGCCATTCACGCCGTATTCGTCCGAGATACGCAGAGAAAACATTTTCCCGTATCCTATATGAGATAAAACTACGTGTGCCCGCCGATCTGCAATAAATGAATACCAAAACGAATATTTACGCATGATACGTATTTACACGCGTAAATGTTTGGTTTACGGAATTTAACATTACGGGTTATCTCGTCATAATTAATGCTTTTATGTCACAGGAACAATACAAAGTATTGTCAATGCTCGAATTTATCCTATACTAGCTGTTGCCCGCAACTTCGTATGCGTGGATTTTGGAAGTAGGTATAGCTATCTGTCCTATACTCAGACAGCGTCTAGTTACAATAAAATTAGGCGAACAAACCCGCAACCAACAAAAGCGTACAAACGCGCGAAACACGCGAACAAACGCGCGAAACGCGCGACAATCGCGCGAAACGCGCGTACAAACCAACTAACCTACCAAGCAATCAAACGCGCGAACAAACGCGAAACGCGCGAACAAACCAACCAGATAACCAACCAACAAACCAAAGGCGCAAACAAACACGCGAACCTTCGCGCGAAACTCGCGTACAAACGCGCGAAACGCGCGAACAAAGCAACCAAACGCGCGAACGTACGCGCGAAACGCGCTAACAAACCAACCAAAGAACCAACCAACCAACAAAACGCGGAAATAAAAGCGCGAAACGCGCGAACAAACCAACCAAATAACCAACAAACCGGCAACCAACAAACGCGCGAAACATGCGAACAAACGCGCGAATCGCGCGTACAAACGCGCGAACGAACTAAATAACCAACCAACCAAACGCGCGAACAAACCAACCAAATAACCAACCAACCAAACGCGCGAACAACCCGCAACCAACAATCGCGCGAAACGCGCGAACCAACCAACCAAACGCACGAACAAACGCGCGATCACAAATGTTGGCCCCGGGTGGGAATGAACCCAAAACCTTTAGCTCAGTAGGCAGGAGAACCACCCGTGGTCACCACTCACCATCAACTAAGCCAATGGCCAGTCACTGTAGAAAACAAATCAGTAGGTATTCGATACCGAGAGCACCCGAGAGCCCCTGTAACCGGTCAATATAGGGATTTTGTTACATCCTGTATGTCAGTCAGTCAGGGTTTATAATAAAAAAAACCTTTGGTAGTTTGCAGAGTAGCCCTACCTATCCTTTGAACTGGGCTCACTTGTAACACTTTCAAACATAACCAGGCTACTCTACCTGTAAGTTCATACAAATTTTAGCAAATGAGAGTTTTTTATTGCTGGTTGACATTTCTCGGCAATTTTTCGAGATTTTTGTGATTTATTATGTTATTCCGGGATATACACTGTCACTATACAAAGTTTCGTCAAAATCCGTTCAGTGGTTTAGGCGTGATGCGCGGACAGACAGACAGACAGACAAACATAAATTTTAAAAACTGTTCTAACATGTTCAGTTAATCATTTTAAGTCGCCCTGGTTGGTTTTTTTCGGAATATATTCAATGTACAGACTTTTTGGCCTTTACGATTTTATTATATGTATAGATTATAATTATTATATTATAAGCCTACTAATATCATAGACGCGAAAATTTGACTTCTTTCATTGTCTGTCTACACTCTTCAATTTTCTGTCTACCTCTATTCTTTCGCTCATTTCAATAAAATATTATTAATTTAGATAACGTGATTCTGCATCAAATTAGGGGCTTTCTGATCAAAACTTGGTAAATTCAATCGGTGTGTACATTTATTTAAAGTAACTAGGTAACTAGAGCTATAAAAAGTCAAAGATTTTTATATAGTTTGTATCATACGATTACAATACATACGTATTACAATACACGTATTACTAGGTACTTGTATCCTACGTATGTATATAATATTTATTTCCATAATAATGAAATAGCACATAACTTTGCAATTTGAAGGCACTTAAGAAGCGAAGAGCCGAGTTGTTCCCAACGATGTGTAATAAAATAAGATTTGCAATGGGACTGTATCGTAGAAGTGTCGAGGGTTGAGGTATAACAAAGCTGAATTGGGTATAAAATGAGCAACAAAGAACTGTGAGCCTTTGATAAAACCGCGTTTCCACGACTGGATTCGGTGCCTTGAGAGCGGCCGGAGTGAATATACAGTTGACGCTACAATTTGAAAAAGATGTTGGTTCAACATTAAAATCTGTCTAGAAAAGTACCTACTTACCTATTACATTGGGTACCTATAGGTACACCAGAATTGCGCTTAAATCTATTAGTTTTATGATGATCTGCCTAACAAGTAAGTACAGTCGAGTTCAAAAGTGCATTTAGCAGCAGTGTGCAGTGCACATTAGAGTACACTTGGCTTGCAAGAAATAAACTATGTGTGTGTTGTCTGCATACGACGATAGGACGCGCCACAAACGATTTATTTCGCTAACTAGTACCCACCTAATAAATTTATTTTACAAATGTCAAAATAGAATTAAATAACTAATAGAATATAAAAAATTAAATATGTTCTCAAAAGCGTCACATCGACGCAGTGTATGTATTCTGTGGCAGTGTACCTAAAATGCCGGCAATGGCGGGGCGTTACCTCGTCTGATCGCGAGACTTAGGTAGGCCTGGCGACGATTTCCTGATGAGGATTTCAAATTCGGAAACCTGAATTCGTACAAAATGTTCCACGGAAAATATACGAACGTGTGCGCCACGTAGAAAACTTTGTGTGAAATGTGCGTACGTTTTGCGTCGCTAGCCGAGGTAACTGCCTGCCGTTCTTATTCTGTACGTTAGCCCAGTAGGAGTTAGGACCCGGTAGGAGTGAATCGGCTGGCTCTGGTAACAAGTCTGACATTACAGTGGTTCTGCCTGCACTCACTGGTATTCGAAGAATGTTTACAAACATCGATTCGTGTTTGAGACATAATTATGTTTGTGCAGTACATTTTTTCACGCTTGTAGTTGGCGGCACGTAGCTTGAGCTCGGATTTGTACCGGACGGCGTAGGTGCAGTCATACTCAACTCAAATTGCGCATCGCCAAGAATACTATTGGAATAAAAATACTTACCAACATAAACAGGGTGGAAACGGCAAGCTGCGACTTAATGATGAGAATTAACAACTTAATGATAAGATAGGTAGGTACTTATAAAATATAGTATCTAAATCTTTTTAAAACTGGCGCCTCTAACTAAATAAATTGCCATTAATATACCTTCCTGAAACAGAAACTGGACATATCCGAAATTTTGATTTTATATCTACTGCCATTCTACTCGTAAGTAGGTACTTACAGTCCGAAAGGAATTATCATTTTTCAATTTTCACTGAGCATGTTAATCCGCCAGAGAACTAAAGTTTTCGACATAGCTTAAAAAGTTTGTCGTTGAAGTGTGGGCTGATCACATCCTGTCGGAGAACAGACTACCGCTGGGGTAGAAAGTTCTTGTGTGGAGGCCACGAGTGGTCAAGCATAGTGTGGGACGCCCCCCGGCTGGAGGAGCGACGATCTGCGTAAGGCGGCGGGGAGGCCTATGTCCAGCAGTGGGCTGGTGCAGGCTGATGATGATGGGGTACGGTACATGCATTATAAATTCACCTATGATGAAACCTGGGTTTACACAAACCTGAATGAAACATAATTTTACTTGGTTTGTTAAAATCATAAAGCCATAAACCTATTTGTAACATACGTCGTATCTTAAATTAAATATACCCAGGCTATTACCCCGTAACATAGACACTGTTGATCAAAATTAGGTCGGTGAAGTTGTAAGACCATGCTGTAGAGAAAGAAATCGTATGTAGTAAAACAAAGTCGTATATTCTGTTCCTAAAGACTAAATGTTTGATCTAGTTGGACGTTATACCCTTTGTGTAATTAAGAAACTTACAATTAATTCCTCTGTGCTTACACACAACACATATTAGCTAATTAGGTAGATACTTCTTTCCTCATATTCTTAGTTTCTCTTTAGGTCATTCTTAGACAAGTTATACACAAAAATAGTCACCTAATCAATCAGTGTTATCTTCTCACGTTTATACGAATCCCATAGTTTAACTAAAATGTGTAGATATATTTTAACAGACGGACAATGGAGTGATCCTATAAGGGTTGCTTTTTTCCTCTTTTGAGGTACCTACGGAACCCTAAAAAGTCAGCAAAGTGTACGTCGTCGTACCACAGCCGTACTAAGAACTTGCACGGGTTCTGTCTTTGGGTTTCTTGATACCTATACCTATTTCGTGAAATATTTTTTTGCCTGATTTTGATGGTCTGATCATTATTTTACATTTTACCTCAGAAAAAGTCAAGTTTCAGCTCTGGTCCAGTAGTTTTCGAGTTACCTACCGGACAGACAGACAGACAAAATATATTCGCTAAAGGTGAGCGTATCTGTTTAGACGGATCTCTGAAAAGACCCATTAGGACCTACATTGATCGTAGATGTGGCGTGTAGAAGCTGTGTGACTGTGACGTCATTCGCTAGGGGGGAACTCACGCCCACCCCCAGAGCCCACGCCACAACAACTCCTGATATAACACACCCACCACCTCGAGTAACTCCTCTATTAATTTGCATCAAAGCGTATGTGCGTGCTTATGATTTATCTCTCAATTCTCCTTTAGAAAAAGGCAAGAATATAATAATGTAGAGGCGTCGTCGGTTATTTACAATACCTGGGTAGTAATAAACAGAGCGACTGATTTTTGCTTCGGGAAATAAAAATTTTAAGCTCCACAGTAGGCACAAAAGCGAATACTTAGTAGTTAAATATACCTAGTTAGGTACTTAACTTATTTTCCACATCGTAAATCTTATGGAAGGAAAATTCCAAGAATGACGTAGTTATAAAATTCTAAATTTAGCAAGTCTACACAAAAATGCCTGTTCAACAGGTGCTAATAATGAAGATGACTGTACTGTATTCTTTGAGCAGTCTTGTATTACACGCGTAGGTAACATATTTCCTCCCTAGTGTTATTTGTTTTATGGATCATTCTCAGTAATTCCATCGTGCTTTTGTACCATGGAACTACTGCAACTGTTTATTCTCACTGGTTCCCTACCTTTGTAGTTACACGCCGTGCGGTGACGGCAGAACAAAATACAATTATGTTATCAGTTATCACCCATAACCTTCCCGTCTTCTTCTCACTAGTTCCCTTTGAAGATGATAGTAATAATTTCGGGTTTTTCCCCGTGGTCCCACCAGTGGGTCGTAGGAGTGGGTCATTACCTACCCATTTATGGGTTTTCTCACATCTTCACATTTCAATGTCAAGGCATGGCACAAAAGCTGTGCTCCGGTTCCAGATGCCACTGAGTCCCTGTATCATACTGTGTTGTAATACATTATTTCTGTATACGGATTTTCCAGTTAGGTACATTTCCCAGTCGTTATTGTTATCTAAGTTTTCGGTCAGTTCGTACAAAGAGCGAATAAGTCACAACGATTCAATTATTTGAATGGAGTCCGGATTGTTGCCGTTAAAGTGAAGTTGCAATCCACTTTAACCCCCAGCCCTCGTGCAGACCGCAATGTTCGGTCGCTCACGGCCCGCGTGGGAGGATCATCACCTCCTTCGCCCTCAGCCCACGCAGCAGACCCTTTTATACTTCTGAACCGGCCTCTAAGATTTTATTTCTTTAACCCACACGTAAGCTTTTATAGCTACTTGCTAAGGTGACATTTTACTTGGCTTTATGTTTGTGAAAAAATCCTGTTGCAATAAAGTAATATTTAGAAAATTACCAACGACAGTTCACGCCTTACCAAATTAATTATACCTATGTTATTTTCCTTACATTATTAAACTTGTTATTTGACCCTATTTCCTTTTAGTGGAAAGGCTCGAATACCTAAACTAAATAATCAATTCACAAACGCTTTTCCAGGAAAACCGAGAACCATTTACAAGTTGGGAATCCCGCGGTTCTGTATTTAAATTGAATTTTCTGCCGTGCTCGGCGTAGGCAGCAAGGGGCAGATTGCCATTAAGCGTAACTAACTACTCGTTACCTTCCGAACGGCTCTCTAATTTTCATTCGCCCGGCCAAAGCCGCACGAACGATTGAAAACTACAGACAGTTCCGCAAGAAAATTAACTGGGTGTAGTAGGAAGGGTGCCGGGGGAACTGGGGAGTATAGATTGAAAAGGGCATTTTTGGAAGACAATCAATAGATGTCACCCGACAGGATTTGCTTTGCACTCGCACTATCGACCGTAGGTTTGGTAAATTGGCTCGGGCTATTCCCACCAAGGCCCGATCATCGCGCGAATTGTCCACTTTTGTTTTATTCAAGTACCTACCTATAGTATAAGCCTGATCCATCCGTGGCTTAATTATAACCTGTTAAGTAACTGAGGTTGAGTCTGAGTACCTACCTATATATAGACAATTTTTCGATGTAACTGGGATCTTCCTTAGTCCACCTTTGTACGGTAAGTATCGTACCTAGTAATACAGATACGTAATCAATTTCGAAAATGAAGATAATTATAATACTTATCGAATTTAATAGGTAACCAGTTTCGAAAATGGACGACTGTCTCCATTTCGAAACTATTAACTAATGTGGACTAAGGGGTAGGTAAAGGTCTATAATGGTAAAGGTGCCATGATGTGTATGAGTGTGATTGATTTGATTTAAGTAACATGACATTGTTTCAAAAGAACCTCTACAGATAATTGAATACCTACAAAATCCTAAATTAACCTAATCGTACGACATCTTTATAAAACACGTATGGATATTAGTGGAGATTGTATTTAGTCCCGAGAGATGTGACCCATCTATCGGGCAACATGCCAAAGGGTAGACTGAAGGCTATTAGCTGGCTGTCCTTCCACTCTATCAAGGGCAAGTCAAGGGTATAAGTTACCGACAATATACAGAACACACAAAGTAAAGGTACTGATACAATACGTGAAAAAATTGGAATGGAAAATTTGACTAAGAAATAAATAACGATTTTGGGGAATTAATCCAACAAATCGCACAGCTCTCCTTGATAGCAAAGAGTCGGTGCAAATAGGTCGTTAATTATATCTAATACTTACTCGTTATATTGATCAATTTCATTATTAGTTACAAAAGTTAAACTTATTAACCTATTACGTAAGGTCGACCTCACGTCATTGGAAACAAAACCAGTATAAGCTGGTCTCCCATAGTATTGAAACACCCTAATAGGCTAGGCCAGTTCAAGGTCAAAGTGTTACCACTGACGTGCGGTCGACTGTACCTAGTAATAATATGTATTCTGTAAATTTAACGCGGGTGAAACCGCGGGCACAGCTAGTAACTCTTATTTAGAAGGTCGAGAGATATAGGTGGTCTATGGAGCTGTCCTGAATAGATGCTTGGGTCGGTAGGTAGCATTTGCGGTAATTAACTTAATGCAATAAATTACCCGAACGAAACGAATACATACACCCCTGACAATAAGTAAGCAAGCATTTGTTACGGTCCGAGCTTTATTTCATCCACCATCGTAAAGTTGGTGGGAGCCGGCTTTTGTTTTGTTTCAGAGACTCCTTTACTAAGGGAGTGAGAGTAATAAATTATACGTGGGCTGCCCCCAGCCAGCCGAATAGCACTTTATTAGTCGGAAACGTTCGCTGATTAACACAAGATGAAAATTATGATTGAACACAATAAACATTTATCCAGCATCTAACTAAACGGGGTCTAGGTTCTGTGTTCGTATTTGTCAGTCGTGTTGTTAGTATTTGTTTAAAAAATGAATTTACAAACTATAAAATCCTTCAATACGAAAGAACCACCATATAGGTAGAGTACAGATATCTAGATATTTCAGGACTCGGTTTATCGCGCGCTTTCGACCGTAATTATCTGGATCAAAAATAAATGTTGTTACGTTTGTTTCAGTGCATACCAGAAAGGGAGCGTTCTCGGATTCACACGGGCAGTGATCTGCGAGTTCGTATAAGTGCCTGGCCCGCTGCTTGCAGTTCATTCACACGAGGAGCACAGCTGCGCCGGCGCCGGCCACAGCGCGACATGAGTGCGACACGCTCGCGCTCGCACCGCCGCCGCTGCGCGTCCGCCGCCGCCGCCGTGGAGCGATAACCGACCTCCATCCATGTGCCAAGCTGCCAGTTTCGATTTCATCGCTCTCACTTCACTACACTTAGTGGTCGCACGTGTGCTGGTGCGGACGCACCTTGCGATTTGCTAGTCTCTCCGCCGCCGCCCGCGCCGCCGTGCGAGCCGCCTTGCTTGATGGTGCAACCCACCTGCCTCGACACCACTGGCAGCATTGACCGCTATCCACATTCCAAATTTAACTTTTGACGTTTACGTGTCATGGCCTACTTAGTAGACGTGCGGTTGTAAATAAACAAATAGTGACATTTGATCCGAACAGTTTAGTCTAAGGTTGGATAGAAAGTGTTGTTTTATCAGTGGAACATGACGTCGCGATCAAAGGAAAAGGTGGCAGCTGCTTTCCGGAAGCTGTTCCGGTCTCCCGAGAAGTTGGACAATGAAGCCGCCGCAGGACCGAGCGGCTCGCCCGCGCGCCGCGGCCTGCTCCGCCGACACAGGTAAACAAACACCTTGTATACTAGTAGTTCCGTGAGAACAGTAGACCTCGCCAGCCCTTATAAACCAAACCTAAAAGAAACCAACAAAAGTCAACTTTGGAAACAGAAAAAGTACCTACTAAAGTGACAAAAATTAGCACTTCAAAGCTTAATATTTCGCAAACGGATCCCTGAATCGAAAAATGTTTATCACACACCCGCGATATTTTTGAAAGACCCATCCAACGATACCCCACACCATGGATATCACGCGGAAAAAAATAATTTTTCATTTTACGTATGCAGTTCTATGAACATAATTTATTTTTTCAACTTTCTTAAGTCGATCCACTATTACTCAAAAACAAATAGAACCTACTTAGCCGTAATAGTTTTCCTTGTAACTACGTTATATATGCTACTGCCATGAATTTTTTCACATTTCCAGAAGCAACCGTTTAGCTGGCAGGGGGGGGGGGACACGTGACTCTAACAAAAATTACCGCTTTAAAGCTTAATATTTCGCCAACGGATCCCTAAATCGAAAAAATGGTATTCACACACCAGCAATATTTTTTAAAGACCTATCCAACGATATCCCACACTATGGGATTCACTAGAAAAAAAAAGTTCACTCCCACTTTGCGAGTATGGTAGGTACTCTAAAAAAAATGTTTTTCAAAATTTTATTCTACTCATTTTGTAGGTTTAATTAATTTATACATATGCCAAATTTTCGTCAAAATCGGTAGAAAAATGCGACCTGTAGAGAATTACAGACAGACAGACAGACAGACAGACAGACAGCCGGACAAGAGCATTTTTGGCCAGTCTCGAAACGTAGACGCTTCGCTCGCTTCGCTCGCTCGGTCAATTAATTCGGCTATATGATCGAACACAATATACATTATGTATACGAATTACAAAATATGCTATTAGGTAAACGAGTACCTATATAATTTAGTACGTGATATTACACGTTTGTGCTGGAGTTACATAGGGATAAACATTAAACAGAAGACTCCGTTGTAAATTAGGTTTGCTTGTCCAAGGTTTGCTTATTTTTCTCAGAATATCTTAGGTAGTATGTACCTAATAAGTGTGTTTTATTCGGGTGTATCGTTTTGCACCATCACCTACGATGACAATGTTCCCTAGCTAGGCAGGGCCACGTTTTCTTGCCAATTCATTCTAAATTCGGCAAGCTGAAGCCCATTTATTTGAGAGTTCATAAGCGAAGGCGCGTGTTATAAATAAGTTTTAAGCATGTATAATTTTGGGATGTAACAATCCGTACAGTTTCGTAATAAATGTCATAATAATAGCACCATCTGCGATAGAAGATAGTTAAATCAAATTTATGTTAACTTTATGATCCGATTAATATCCTATTCGCTGAGAATAGTATCCGTCCACTTAATATATTTAGAATTTTCTTTCCTAAATTATACAATTGACTATCAAGGCTGATTAATTGATGATTCAGATCAAGGTCTTCTGAATCTAATCACGCAAACGTACATTTTCGTTAGTAAGGTCAAGAGTAGAGTAGATTTGGATAACTGGGTTGCAAGTTACCTAATGCTTACAATAAACCTAACAAGATTCAATGCCACACATCCAGGGCCACTTGGTCTGCCGTTGCCTCTATGGGATTAACTAAGCCCTCTACTATTGGACTAGAGCTAGTGTCAAGCTGTGTCCTTTATGATACCCAATAAATCTCTATTTATATTTTGTAATGTTTATCGGATTACCACAACCAGCAACGTGTGCGCTATGGAAGCGCTGCACACTCTTAATCAGTAACATTCTTTGACGATGATACACAGACGACGATGATTATAGTCTTACCATACCATAACTCCACCTACCATAATTTGACTCCTGCATAATTTAGTACATACATACCGGGGTACCTACTTATTTTGCTTCACATTTGTACATAGGTATTTTACATTTCTTGCAATCGTTCATCTCATACGTCAGAGAGAGATCATCATCAATTCATCAGCTTGTCTGTTGACGCCTACTGTTTGGACATAATGTCCTCCATAATAATGCAATACCCGATATATCTCCGCCTGTCTTAATCAGACACTGATCCCCATTAAATGTTACATAGTTACTAATCTGTCGTTGGACGAACTGGGGCTATTTTTTTTATCGTGAAAAGACCGTTTCCGCAGTTGAAAAACTTAAACCACCCGGGTGACGCTGACAACAACTAAGTACCTACCTTTTTGTAAACAAAGTTAAAGGAAATGCGACAATTAAAACATAACGGTGGGTTCAAGGAAGTGAAAAACGGTAAACCAATGGTGCGTCATTCGTGATTTGTGCATAAAGGAGACAAAGACATTGTTTACTTACGGAGAGTCATGGGCTCGCTCGACTCGATCATACACACACATTGTGTGCGATTATCGTTTCGTTGCTCGCGAGTCGCGTCCGCTGACTGACGTATCAATGCGGAACATGCAACAAACAACAACAGAGTTCCGAGCAAATATAACACACAATACACAATCTGACCTGTTTGTTTAAACCACTGTTGTTAATTATGTTATAATATGAATGTGTGAATTATGACACAACATTGCTGTTACATAGGCATTATTTTGAGGCATAAAACAGGTGGGCCGTAAGTTGTTTGTTACCTACTGATTTGTTAGTTACTTACCTACTTAGAGCTCGACTTTAAAGAAATCGATTTTTTACAGTTAATCTGATCAGAGAGCATAGAAACTAAGCATTTTTGTGCTCGAAGCTTCTTTGTTGATAGCTACAATGTTTATATAAAACGCAAAGACCACAATTAGATACAAATCATAACACAGCATGTCAGTGGGTCTAGCGAATAAATAATGTCATTCAGGTTAGTTAAAATCAATACATACGTACAATTCAGCCAAAAACGTTCCGCGTGCACGCAAAAGCTGGTCCAGCGGTGGGCTATTATAGGTAAATGGTTTACACAGGATGGTGTTACGAATTATTATTATTATTGCCTCAATCCCTCGTTGACCGTATTTTCATAGCATTGCATATATATGGCCAGCTCCAATAAGTCCAATGTCAACTTTACGTATGAATCCTAACCAATTTCATGAAGTTTTACATGTTTAGCCGACGAGGTCTATTTATTTAGCAAATGATACCAACAAAGTAACGAAAAGTCTTCGCCACTAAATCACGCCTGAATATATTAAGCAATGAACTAAAGACATGAATGAATGTGAACCTCACTCCAGTTTGCTAAGTTCAGATTATAATAATTGTGAAGCAAAACAATTAAATAGGTATACCTACTTAATAAATGTGTCTTAATATGAATTATTGACGTCTCATGTACTATTTAACAGACAGAGTGCGAGACTCACTAAAAGGCTCAAGGCGCACGATCATCGCATAATCGATATTTGCAAATTGTTACGTGGCTTGCTACAATTTTTTGCTTAGTCTATGTTGGGTAGATGACATAGGTGACCTTTTGCCTTGCGCACTCTCGTCAATTTAAGTTTCTTGACACGGGATTTTAATTTTCCCGCAGTTAGCAGAATATCGGGGAACCCATTATTATTTATCGTACTTTGAATATGAAGTAAGCACTATTAGGATACTTACCAAGTTTCACGCAGATACGAGTAGGTAAGTATAGATATTAAACAGATAAGATTGTATAAATTGACTAGCACATCCAACGAACGAACGTCAGGACGACGACGTAACTCCACAGGTTGGTTCCACAAGTAGGTACTACAGCAGTGAGATTCAACTCGTCTGACTGGAACAAGATGCTATTTTTAACTGCTTTCACCTGCACGTGTATATAAGTAATTCAATGTTCCCAAGGAGTCAGGAAATATAATACCTATAATCTAACATTGAATTGGCGATGCTTGCATGCATCTCCGTCAACATGGTTTCCAGAAAATTATGGAAATAATTGAAAAATGTTTACGTAAAGTACATACGTAAATCTCCTGATGGGAGCCATTGACGGGCCCTGTGCGTTATAATGCTTTGTAGAAGTTCTGGCCGCAATCCAAACCTAAAATTATGCCCTAAAGTATTATTTATTTATCCATAACTAATTCTATTTGCTCTAGATATTTGGCGGCGTCAGGTTCCTCAAATTTTATTTTATAAGCTCAAAACAGGCGGAACTTTATGATCTGCTGAATGGTTTCCCGATCCGCAGTCGCAAGTTAAATTGCTTCAAATATGAGTATGTCGTAAATACATACATAAGGTAGGTACTTAGTTTTACCTAACACGCTCGTCTGACGTACCGCTTATACGCATACCAAACACGATCGCTGCGTAAATAGAATTAAACTAGGACGATTTGAATGCCCTACATATCCAACACGGTTCTTTGTTCTAAAGGAGATGATTTGCAAAACATAAAGGGCGCTATCCGCTTCCTACTCTATTCACGCATACGCGATTAATTCGCACGTAAATCGCTACGCATCTACTGCATGAGGTATAATGCCTCTATGATACACTATGATAAACCTCTACGTTAGATTAATTAAGTACCTAGGTACCGACCTAACCTACTCACCTTATAAGTTTTTAATACATACGAGTATACGTTAAAGAGCGTCAGTGGCGTCGGGGATAAGACGCGGCCTATCATATCGAAAGGTCCGGAGTTCGATCCCCGGCTGGGCCATGTACCAATGGGTTTTTTCTCAAAACTTAAGTACATTTACTGACTGCTCTCAAACGTCGTGAGGAAACCTGCATACGCCGAACAAGAAATTCTTAGGCGCATGTGAAGTCCACCAACCCGCACTGGGCTAGCGTGGTGGACTATAGCCCGAACACCCTCGTTGAGAGGGTAGGCCTGAGCCCCAGCAGTGGGGGCATGTTAAGGCTGTTGATGATGATACTTTATAAATTATATGTAGTGTGTAAGGTATCAATTGATAAGCTCTACCTATAGGTTTAGGCAGTGGTCCAGCAATTTTGTCGCATGCGAGACCCCGTGTATGTCTGTATACTGTACCTATAGTGAATAGGTACAAAGGGTGATTTATGATAAACAATACTACTACTTGATCAGCCTGTCAAAGTCCACAGTGACACAATAAAGTTTTCGTTTTACCCTGTATAACTATTTATTTAGGTTATATACCGAAAGGATTAGCAACCTGAAGTGGCAGTGGGCAGGTCACATCTGTCGCAGAGCCGACGGCCATTGAGGCAGACGACTTCAGACCGGTACGCGCAGCGTGTGACGCCCCTCCGCCAGTGGACCGACGACCTAAAAAGTTAAGGTGGCCGGAAGCGGCGGGCATAAGAGGACCGGGTGTGGTGGCGTTCATTGCGGGAAGGCCAATATCCAGCAGTAGATGCTAAATGATATTGTGGTTATACCGCCAAATGTGTTGTTAACACAGCCTTGTCCGACTGCTAATGTACATTTCAACTGTAATAGACTATTTGTCATGTTGCAGAGACGGCGTTAGCCCAGCAGAGGCAGCGGTCAGCTTGCCCGCCAGCCCGGGCGCAACGTCGCTATCTAAGAAGAAAGGCGCAGCCGCCAGCGCCGCCGCCCTGCGCACGCGCAGGCTCATGAAAGAGCTTAAAGAAATCCAGCGGCTGCAGGAGAGCCGACCTGAGCCAGTGTTCACGGTAACGTTTAATTACTACCTTACCTATATGCCTTACTAGCTGTTTCCGGCGGCTTCGCCCGCGTAGAAAAGTGTGTCCCGCGGGAACAGCTTTTCCCGGGGTATATAAAGCCTATTGTTAATCTGATGGCTAAAATCTTTAAGTAACTATTACTGTAAAGTTTCATCAAAATCTGTTCTGTAGTTTTAGCTTGAAAGAGTAACAAACATCCAAACATTATTATTACAAATTTTCGCCTTTATATTTGTAGGTGTAGTAGGATAAAACCGCGGTTTTGATGTGAAGTGATTCATACTATTTTGAACATTACATAAAAAAACGCCACCGCCACGCTTCCGCACCCCTGTCTGTGTCGCACTTAAACCTTACACACAAGTGAACGTCACACATATTAGATATGTAAGTATGTAAACGCTTTATTGTATCAAAATTTACAGAAACAATGATCAAACAAAGGCGGACTTATCCCGCTAAGGGATCTCTTCCAGTCGACCTTAGAGTAACTGAAAGGATAATGAGTTTAGTATCAAATTTTGATAGTAAAGTATAGGAGAGGAACTACCTGTAAGTAAACTTAAACTAAAGATACATATTATACTTATACACAAACCTAAATGTTGTGACACTTGTATGTTTGTTCGTAGGTGGAGCTGGTGAACGACAACCTGTTCGAGTGGCACGTGCGGCTGCACCAGATCGACCCGGAGAGCGAGCTGGCGGGCGACCTGCGCGAGCTGCACGTGCCCCACATACTGCTGCACCTTGTGTTCCCAGAGAACTTCCCCTTTGCGCCGCCCTTCATGCGCGTCATCGAGCCCAGAATAGAGAAGGGCTTCGTTATGGAAGGTGCACTTACTTCATCTTTAGTTATAAACTTTACACCAAAGTTTAATATCTGAAATGTGATTGATATATATTGGGGTGGATTGTAAGTAGGTACTTTTTAACTGGCTTGAAAAATGAGGTTCTCAATTCGACAGTATATATTTTTTGTGTAAGTAGGTACGTTACGCCATATCTTCGCCGACTGTGAACCAATTTGAATAATTCTGTATTTATTGATATTGATTTGAAAAAAAAATCACCTCTTTAAGGGTGGAAAATTTAAAAAAATAGGGGATCAATGAGACGGTGTAAAAAAATCATAAATTTTTACAAAGTCGGTTAAATTTTTAGTAAATAATTATAATTATTACACCATAGTTTGTTTATTCTGAAATGTGGTTGATAAAGTTAAACCTCGATATATGAAGGGGTGGAATCTACTTTTTAATAATGAACCATGGCCAGCATCGATGGTTCGGGCTTTGACGCATACGCCAGAGGTCGAGGACTTATCTCTACTGTCTATAGCCATTTTACTGGCCTGTTGGCGTAGTGGTAGTAACCCTGCCTACTGCGCCAAAGGTCGTGGGTTCGATTCCCACCCGGGACCAACATTTGTGTGATGAGCATAACTGTTTGTTGATTTTCGGATTCTGGGTGTTTGTATGTATTTAAGTATTTATTTTAAAATATATTAAGTATATTTATCAGTTGTTGAGTACCCATTTACAAGCTTCGGCTTAGTTGAGACTAAACCAGCCGTGGGTATATTTGTCCGAAACATTATTTATTTATTTTGATCAGGTAAGGGGTGGTATAGTGGGGTAGACGCGGTCACGTCAAAAGGTCCGAGTTGGATCCCCGGTCGATGTACCAATGGGTTGTTTTTTTCGATATTCGTACATTACTCGTACTGACTGCTCTGAAACGGTGATCAGTATACAACGTGAGGAAACCTGCATACGCCGAAGAAGTAATACTTAGGCGCATGTGAAATCCACCAACCCTCACGTAAATATATAAAATTTCTTAAAATATGAAGGTAGGTATGTTTTAGTCCACCAAAGATAATATTTTTATATATTTAATAAAATGAACAAGATGAGATACATGGATAAATTTCTATACTAGTCCCCACCACACAAACCTCTGAGGTTTATCTGTGACGGAGGAGTTCGATGGTAAGTTATATAATAATACATTTTGAGATTAAATTAGATGAATTTACAGTACATAGCTTAGGTCTTCATATTTTAAGAAATATTTTTTTAAAGAATTTTTAAATTTCGGGTTACATGAGTATTCTTGCTGGATGTCCTCAGGCAGGGCATTTAAGATTTTTGGTGGTATATATTTGAATTGAGAATGTGTTGTGAGGCACAGGGGGCGCCATCTGCATGGAGCTGCTGACTCCGCGCGGGTGGGCGTCCGCGTACACGGTGGAGGCGGTGGTGATGCAGTTCGCGGCGTCCGTGGTGAAGGGGCAGGGGCGCGTGGCGCGCGCGCCGCCGCGGCCCACGCGCGAGTTCTCGCGCCGCCGCGCCGAGGACGCGTTCCGCTCGCTCGTCAAGACGCACGACAAGTACGGCTGGGTCACGCCCGCGCTCTCCGACGGCTGAGCCGACGCAGGTAACCCCATCACTTTACGATGAACTAGCTGTTTGTTGAAGTTTTTCCCGCGGGAACAGCTTTTCCCGAGGTATCTATTAGCCTATTGTGTTATTCTGATGTATAATCTATATTACTGTAAAGTTTCATCAAAATCTGATCCGTTATTTTTTGCGTGAGAGTAACAAACATCCATCAAAATTCACCAACGTACAAACATCCTTACAAACGTCACGTTTATAATATTAGTAGGTACGTAGGAAGGACGTATTACTTACTGCATCTACCTACTGCGCGACTAATTCAAAATCTATCAATGAAAATTAAACCAACGTTGACTTAAACCTTCCGGAACAAAATGTTGAAACGCCGCTTACTAATTGAGTAAGTAAGCCAACCACGAACTGTTTCAGTTCGTGGTTTGTTTCGCTTTTAGTTCGAACCTCTATGAGCGCGGACCAGAAGTCCATTGGTTGATAGGTGGCTGTAATCGCGCGGTTCCCGCGTGTCTGAACGAGCCCTAATAGGGGGGAAAACAAACTGACCGACCGGTGCCATGCAGCGTCTGACTGCAATCTCAACCCTGCGTGGCGACATGGCGTGCTTTGGGAAGGCCCACGTCTAGCAGTGGACTGATACGAGACAATGATGAATTTGTAGTTGAATATAGTTCGATAGGGTTACCCGCCCACGGAGCGGAGCCACGTGAGGCGCTAGAACATCGTTACACAGCGACGCGGATCGTTCCGAACGGGACACGCTCGGGGTCGCTGTGAAACGATGTTCTAGCGCCTCACGTGGGTCCCCCGTGCAGCTGTGAAACCAACCTAAAGGTTCCTTTGTCACTTCTTTATATACCCTACCTACGTCGTCTCTTTCCACATAGGGCCAACGAGACCATGAGAAATAAAATTATCGCCATCAGTTTCATAAATTACCGGGCGGGATGCGAAACTGAACGTGACCTTGACCTAAATCGGAATAGAGTGGCACCAGGTCGAGCACCGTCGCGTAACCGCACCATTTACAATTTACAACTAACGATCGACCGCTGCCCAACTAGACTAGTAGGTACCTACTTGACCACACACAATCCTGCAACAGCAGCTATTGTCATGGGGGTCATGACCCCTCCCTGAGCTGGTTCCAGGACTTAGGTGGACCACTAATTGAACATAATGATTTTATTTATATACTAGCTGTTGCCCGCTACTTCGTACGCGTGGATTTTGGAAGTAGGTACCTATCTGTGCTATGTATAAACATCGTCTAGTTATAATTTTCCGTTGGTAAAATCACCAGATTTTAAGTTAGACCTTCAGGAACGCAACTTTGAAAACCGTATCCAATTTGGTTAAGTAGTTTTTGCGTGATGCCGGAATAAACATAATATAGATAGACAGAAACTCTAAAAATTATTGTTTTGGCTTCTTATTACTCTTAAAAAACCTCTTATATCAATTTTTCTTAAATATCTCCTATTTTTATGACCATCGTCTAGTTACGATATATGATTTATCTGAAAATAACGATTATTTATTTAAATGTAAATTTTCGTGGTCTTACTTTAAGATGCTATGTTACTTAGAAGGAATTGATTCTGATGATTGACCCTTTCGAGAGATGTCATAAAAATACAGGATGCTTTTTTTAAAAAAAAAATCGGTTCGATTCCCGGCTGAGGCAAGTGACGTTTCAAAAATCTTTGAATGCAGTTTTATTTAATTTTGAAAATAAAAGAATCCTTTGAGTAAAATGTGCGATCTTCAGTATTTAGAATACTTTCCCTCCAACTACGGTCCATAATTTCCAACCTTACTTATAATAAATACTCAAATACCTACATACAATCACCCAGAATCCGAAAACCAACAGATATGCTCGTCGCACAAATGTTGGCCCCGGGTGGGAATCTGGGAATCGAACCCACGACCTTTAGCTCAGTAGGCAGGGTCACCACCCATAGTCACCACTCACCACCAACAAAGCCAACGGCCAGTGTAGAAAACAAATCAGTAGGTATTCGATACCGAGAGCCCCTGGAACCGGTCACTATAGGGATTTTGTTACACCTGTATGTCAGTCAGTCAGGGTTTATAATAAAACTGGCAGACCCCCGCGACCTCATTCGCGTTTTAAAAGAAGGCTATATACATGACACACTATTAAGCTGTACATGCAATGCTTCCAACCAACCAACCAACCCGCGAACAAACGCGAAAAACAAACCCGCAACCAACCAACCGAAAAAAAACAAACAATTAAACAAACAAACAAAAAATAAACTGAGATTCAGCACCCCCGACAACCTAGAAAATGGTAAAAACCCCTTCGGCCGTCCACGAAGCCGGAGTTTCGAAAAACATTGCATCGGTGCGTTGCCCGTGATAGCCACCAGATCAAATGGTATCGAATCTTCTTGTGTTAGTACCTACTCTTTGCTAAGTAATAAATAAAGTCTTCTACTTTTTACATGAAATCTTTTTTCTTCATGTTATGGAAAGCCGATTTGCGTGCATTTTGGTTGCCATGGAGATATTTCTTGTTATTTGGCCTAGTAAATAATTAATTTATTTGTTTATTAAGAAATACGTGTGATTTCAAATTTTGCGCATATTAGTTCTCGATTCAATATTTGTATATTTTTTTACTCATTGATTTGGTATACAGAACATTCAAAGTTATGATTTCAAATGTCAACTTACTAAAGCCTAACGTCCTGATGAATTTCTTAAATATTCGCCGACTTACTTACACTTTATTACATTTTGTGGTTGCTCCTTTTTACAAAATCCAATACCAAATATCCTATGTTCATTCTCTAAGAGTATTACCTATCCTACAGCGAAAGAATTATTGAAATCGGTTCTGTAGTTACAAAGATTAGCTCCGTCACACATCCAAACAACCATCCAAACAAATTTTATAGAATACCTATGGTAGATTGCAGAGCAGACATTTTCAAACGAACCAGGCTACTCTGACCTGTAAGTTCATACGAATGTTAGGAAATGAGAGGTTTTTATTGATGGTTGATATTTCTCGACCATTTTTTGAGATTTTTGTGATTTTTTATGTTATTCCGGGTT
This sequence comes from Metalampra italica, assembly GCA_949699065.1. Taxonomy (NCBI): domain Eukaryota; kingdom Metazoa; phylum Arthropoda; class Insecta; order Lepidoptera; family Oecophoridae; genus Metalampra; species Metalampra italica. The sequence goes on along the minus strand of OX452970.1, from coordinate 4,667,756 downwards.
ATATACACTGTCACTCTACAAAGTTTCGTCAAAATCCGTCCAGCGGTTTAGGCGTGATGCGCGTTCAGACAGACAGACAGACAATAATTTTTAAAACTGTTCTAACATGTTCAGTTGTTTTAAGTCGCCCTGGTTGGTTTTTTTCCGAATATATTCAATGTACAGACTTTTTGGACTTTACGATTTTATTATATGTATAGATTTTGTAACCATACAGATTTTATGTAACTACATACCTTCAGTACAGTACTTACGTACATTAATAAAATACCTACTTTTTACTTGTATCTATTGTTATCAAAATTAAATTATAAGTTCTTGATTTGACCACGACTATGTGACCCCCTCCTGGCGCCAAAGCTGGATCCGCCCTTGCAATAGCTATGGGATTTATTACTCTTAAATTCCAATTGTAATAAAGTGAATTCGAACCTGCGACTTGCGTACAACGGCACAGATTAGATAGACCCGTTGTTAGTTCCTAACAACGGGTCCAGTTATTTTATTATCCAACTGAGCTTTTGTATCGATTTTTTATTTATTTATCATTTTCTTTCGGTTCCAGCAACACAGCTGCAACGCAGAGCAGAAGAAGGATCTCCCTTAGTTAATTTTCCAAAAGAATATTTTTTTAGTTCTAATCAGTGAAAGTTTAAATAAAGCTGAGTGTGTGTAATGTTATTATTAGTTATTAAACCTCATTCTTTATTAAGCACATGCTTAAAAAAATTATTTTCGAAAAGTAGCCCTCTGTTCATGTATTTTTACGTAAGAGAGGCTTTATAAGTTACGAAATTGAGGCCCATTATTCACATAGATACCTACTTAATTGTGATTAGTGGAACATGGAAAGGGAAAGTGGAAAACGGATATGTAATTTCTTGAGTTAAACTTAGATATGAGTGCGAATGTACAGAAAAGACAGGTCTTGTATGAGTTTTGAAACAACATTTGACATGCTAGAACAGAAATTCTGGAATACCTATCTCTGTTTTAATTATACTTAGTACTCTTAGTAGTAAATAAAACTTGCTGTTTTAACAGTAGATAAATTGAATGTAAATAATTATGTGCCAAACCAAACTATCAGACTTTTAAGCTCATCGCCTTTAATAACAAAATTTAATATTTTATTTTGTAAATGGTGCGGTGAAGTACCCATGTGTGTATAGTGGTGTGTGTGAAGTCATGTTAGTTTTAGTCACAAAATTATATTCAACTTTATTAAAAATAAGTAACATTATTTTAAACTCTATTTGTATGATATTATAATATTGCAGATTATTACCACTTCGCTAAATAATGAGGTATGCAAGGTGACCCAAAATTTTAAATAGAGATTTTAATTATATGTTTTAAAAGAAATGTTTCCGTCCCAATGTCATTTAATATTTTTTTATATTAAAGATAAGTATTGTAAAACTTCATCAAAAATTATGAGTAGTTTTCCACAAATCATGTTTTTACCTACCCTTCTCCGTAATTTTCGAGTAATTACTACCTATTAAATGTCATGCTATTAAAATATGCATTCATTATATTTGTAATAATGCAATTTAAATTATATAGGTACATATTTGTATGTTAAACTACAAAATATTTCCATGAGTAGCCAAATGCTCAAAATTAGTATAGAATAATTTTCTTGTAATGTGAAACTAAGGCTTGTGGTAAGATAAATTCAATGTAAAATTAAATTAGATGAAATACTTTAGGAGATTGATGTTGTTTGTTTGGTGAACCAAAGATGTTTATTTACCTATGTATGTATAACTCAATTCAGTGCAAGATGTGTATTTATACCAAAACTATATGTACAATGTTATGGGTGTAATAAATTTACCTGCTCAAATAATACTTCTGTTTCATTTTAAAAATGATATCTTGTATCAAAGTGTATGGACGGAGCGACGATCTGCGGAAATATGACTACACGCAGAGAACCAAAGATCGAGTTCAGTGGCATGTCTTGGGGGAAGGCCTATGTTTAGTAGTGGATAGTGAAGGGTGATGTGGATATGATGTTTATGGATACGTCCTTTCGTATCATTATAAGGTATTGGATTTGTTTTGATTTCCGAAGTGCTGGTCATAACTACCAAGAATTCACTGCAGACCCACAGTACAATTGCAGTTTAGAGACAATCATCGTGGTCCAATGCCAAAACGACGAATTTTAAAAATCTAGTACTACATTATTATTTTGGCAATTGATATTATTTTAAGCTCATTTTAAGATTGGTGCTTTTTTAGTAGTACATAGATAAGAAATGAAAAAATTGTTTATGGTTTTGGTACTCGACCAACAATAATAGAGGTCTCAAGATTTTATTCAGTGATCACTGTGAAGGAGTTAAACCAAATATCACTGTTTATAAAACCATGTTGACTTTATACAAGAAATGAAAAATAAATTATATATGAGAAGAAAATTATCACAAGCCAGATCACTCGCCTCCTCGCAGTGCTAATACCAGATGAAGAACAGAACCTCCTTGCACTTTGTAGTCTTGTGCTGTTTTCTCATCATTCCTGAAACAACATTTTAAAAAATTCTATGTCTTCCATCTGGTCTGAAGATAAGTACACTCAGATAACAGAGCCCTAGAGTGGTTCCTATACAAGCTAGGTATGTCGCAGCAGTTTAGTTTATTTCCAAGCTTCAAGAAAACCATCTGTATATAGCACCTACGTACAGAGTCAACAAAACATAATTTACTTACATTTGTTTGCCTGAGAATATAAGTCGCTGCTGCTGTGGTGGAATGCCTTCTTTCTCTTCTACTCTCTCCTTGATCCTCTCCACTTTGTCTGTTGGCTCTATGTCTATCTCAATCTCTTTGCCAGTGAGAGTCTACAAGAAAACGAGGTTAGGTTATGCTGCAGTTTTATTGTTTTGACAAGAACAAATAATTTTATCTGGAATTGCCTTACCTTAACCTTGATCAACATTTTGAGAGTTTGGTAAGTTATGCTTAAAAAAACACAAAAGTAGTTTTTTACACTAAGTTCCCTCTTTGCGACTTTCCTTTTTTCTGCTCGGTACTATTTTCTTTTGATTTGATTTTGATTGATGATTGATTGAATTAAACTGAACTACTGAACTGACGGAACTGACTATAATTATACTGACTTGAATGACTGACCTGACCTCAGATTAACCACCAGTTCTAATCTGAGGACCTGACTGACTGTGGTGATCATAGATTTAATATATTACCATAGATTTGCATTCAGCGTATAGCATGAAATAGCAAGTCTTTTACCCCAATAATTTGAGAAGACGTTTCTTAAAATGTGTTTGTTCACAAACACTATCTATTTTAGTCGGCCTGTTTGTTGGGGTGCAGTAATTTCGCTTAAGTAGAAAGAGATAGAAGATATTATACCTGTCTAGCTTACTCTTACCACTTTTGTAATAAGTGTGTCCCTCTCTGATTGTTATTATTATTTTAGCGTCTGTTCTATGGGATATTTTTTCTAGGTGGTGACCGTTCTCAGATTAGTTCTAATCTGAGTGACCGTTGATTGTTGATTTCTCCCTCTACGATCGTGACTGACATAAATTAGTTTTTTTTTGCTTAATCGTCCAATGATGAACAGGCAAAAGTCGATATATGCGTTTAAGTTTGCCAAACGTGTAGCGCCGCCATTTAAATTAAAATTAGTTGAAGAAGGAATGAATGAATGATTTGACATATTTGACGGTCAATCCATCAATCATCCACATACATCATTTTCTTCATGTTTTCATCACATCAGAGCTTATTGGCGGGAATTTGTCGGAGACGGTCGTCTTTTTTATTTAGTTTTCCTAAAAAATGTATATTGTAGGTTTTGGTATATATCTGTGATAGTTTTTTTTCAACAAGTGCCTATTAAAGTGTATATTGTGCGGGATAGTTAATTAAAAGCGTGTAATGACTCTACCGGATCGTTCCAAAATGTCCCTCGTTATTCTTCATTATACCTACTATCGGTTTAATGCGGACATGAACCTGCAGTAAGGATCACCGAATGGCACTAGTTGTGCCTTCGTGGAGGCCGTGCTGCGGTTTAATTGAAAATCGCCGACTAACTCTAGTCGTGCTCTGTTTTTGTGGAGGCCGTGCTGTAACCGCCGGTTTAAATAAATATAAGAAATAATACTTTAAATAAGACGGGGCTGTATGGACGAAGCTTCCCTTGCCCGTCCTCAATAGAGGACAAATTAAGAAACAAAAAAAAAATCACTTGTGTTTATTTTTTTTTAGTGCACAAACAATGCACAAATTAGATTAAAAGGTTAATTAGTTTTTTTAAGAGGGCAGTCTTGGTCCTTGGATCTATACTATTTATTTTGTGGGGCAGGGCAGTCGTCTTAAAATGTCAACAGTGCTCACAATTTTTGAAACGATACGCAAATTAATTCGTGAAGGTAAGAAACTTGGTAAACTTTATTTTCTATAGACTTGCGTAAGTTTTACTAGTTGCCCGCCCCGACTTCGCACGTGAGGTTGTATTGTATAAATAAAGAAACCTTACTTGGGAAATGGCCTCCAAACAAAAACCAGATCGAAATTCACATAGTATTTTGGCCTTAGCCTGACAAAAGCGGCGGCGGTCGTGCAACCTTATTTTTATTTATCTGTTTCCCGCGGCTTCGCCCGCGTAGAAAAGAAAGGGAACAGCTTTTCCCGTGGTCTTACTTACCTTTATTTGTTGTAATCTATAACCAACCCTATCTATAATACTTACCTATATAAATTTTTACCTTTCTAACTTCACAATTATACCTGGGAAATTTTAAATTGTTGAAACTTGTCATCATTGTCTTTCAACTAAAAGCATAAATATAAAATTTAAATTTTCAAAATTAAACATTATTGGACTTTCATACAATCTTTGAACCCCTATGTCACCTACTCAGTGGTTAATTTTGGTAAAAACACATTCTTAGTGGATGTCAGAGCTATACGAGGAGTGTTTGTTAAGTCTCTGGGCTTAGCGATTTGGGCTCTGCATTGGTTAGTCAGTGATTCAGTTCCTTTTTTATATACATGATATTGAATGATAGTGTTCACAATAACCTATGTAGGTAGCTATTGTTATTGGGTGATTAGTGAGTACAATTTCATTGTTTTACAATCATAATTGTGAATACTGTTTCAGAAGACCAACGTGATTTTGTGATGGTTGTAAATAATTTCACACAATCTGAAGAAACAGATGGAGCAGATCAAGTTAGCTTTCAACTGCGAAAAGAATTCCTACAAAAGATTTTTAATGAAATTGATAGTTTGGCAGCGGTGATTAAGAATGATAACGCCATACTCATCAGTGTAAAGCATCAAAAACTGTTACGAACATGTTTTCAGTTGGTATCTTCTATTGGAATTTTAACATGTCTTATTCCTGGGTTGGGTGTAAGTTTGCCTAAAAGGTCAGCAGCAGCAACTGTGCTGCCTTCCAGATTAACCGATGAACAAAAATATGAGGTTGTGACAGCATGTACAGATTTCTTCACAAGAAGCTATGAAGTTCCAGTGCTTAAAAATATAATTGTAACCTTCCATTTACCTGATTTTCTGGCAGCTTTAATACAACTATCATTTGCTCCACTAAAGAAGCCTGGTACATACAAAAACTTTACTATGACACAGGAAATGTATGACCGATTCAACCTAAGTAGGCAGAAATACAACCAAGTCTATAAACATTTGGTCACAAACTGTTTCCAACCTACACTTATGAAGGAGCTTCTAGTACTGCAGAGTGCGACAGATCCAGTGCCACCTGTGTTTGTTAAAAAAGTCATTGCAAAGGAGATGAGCCAAAGACTTCTAATGCCAGGAGGCTTATTAAGTCTAATAAGGTGTTTTATTGAAAGCTATGATACAGACACAGGATATGAGTGGAAGAAAATTAACATGATCTGTAAAATTGTAGCAGCCAAGCATGGGAATGATACGCAGGATAGTTATCTTTATAATATTTGTACTCAGATAATGCATATCTTGTCATCAAACAATATGCATTACTTGGCAACAGCTGTATCATGTGTTCTTTGTCTACATGAGAAATATCCACAGAGTGACTCTGTCAAGGTCTTGGTGAAAGAAATCCACCAAGCTTTTGATTATGATTCTTTGACAGCAGACTCAACTTTGCCTGGTACTATTATTTTGACTCCACAAGAGGTGGAGCATAAGGTGAACCTTTTACATGCTTGTGTCTGTTTAACTAAACTTGATTGGCCTTCTACCCTTTTTATGCCTAACTTGTATTTACTTTTTCTACTAGGAATTAAATGTACCATAAATGAAGATATGAAAGTAAAGATAAAGGACACAATACTGAAATGTTTAGAACATTTAACTAAAAATGAATTATTTTCAATGATGCAGTTGTTTTTGTTTGGAAAGGATAATTTAAACTTATCAAACATTATCATTGATGAATTTGATGCAGGCCTTGCTATAAAATGTGCAACATCCCATGCTGAACATCAAGTAAAAGAAGCAATTATGTACATCTTAAATTTGTTTAATGCCTCTACCGATAATATATTTATTGGTAATGTATTTGAAGCATTGTTGCAAATACTCATTGATCTCAATGGAAAGCGACAACAAAGGGCCAATAAAGAACTGTTGAACTCAGAAGAAAAGGAAGTTATGCTTTTAGATGATATTGATGAACAGTATGGTGGCATTCTTCAGCTGCTTTCTGAAATTTCCACGTCATCAAGAGTGATCTCTGCCCTAAAAACGGATCCATCAATAGTACTGCCTTTTATAGAAAACTTCATTTTGGAAACACAGACTGACTCAAATGAAGAATGTGTCACAATTTCCTTGGTACTTCTCAACACAATATTGACAAATTCCAATAACTCAAGTAATTTTAACAGTAGATGTAGTAATTTGATTCCAGTATTGAAGAAAATGGCAGAAAATGATACAAATTATAACAACATCTTATGCAAAGAAGCAATATCTCTAATTTCATCGGAACAACCTTTAAACTATCAAAAAGACACTTTGTATGACAAAGCAATGTCTGATATCTTTAACAGTGTATTGCCTGTTAGGGCTCATGGAATCATTGAACTGACTAAACTTGTGGAGGCCAGAGATCCTGAGACTATTTCTAAGAAACATTACATCTTCTGTCTCTTTCAGGTATACTATGATGCTATATTCAATAAATAAGTATGAGTGGAATTGACAGTGGAACAGACCTTGAAATATTAATTCTATGGTTCTATGTGTGGTTTTGCAGGAACATCTCAAGGATCCGGATTCATATATTTATCTATCAGCTATAAATGGTATTGCTTCTCTCGGCTCTCATTGTACCGAAGATGTTTTGCAAATCTTATGCAAGGAATTTCTGCAAGTGCCCTCTGTGGGACAATCTGTTGAAACAAGGGAAGATCAGGACAGAAATGTTGAATTGAGACTGAAGATTGGAGATATTATTGTGAAAGTAACTAAGAGACTTGGTAAGTTATTTAAAACTGCATCATGTAATTGTTTGTTCCATTAGTATATATTTCTATACCATTGTAGGTATATATAAAAAGTAAATACTTAAAATAACATAGGCAAACTAATCTAACTTGATACCTATACCTATTATGATTTTAATTACAGGTGAAATGGCAGTAGTGCATAAAACAATATTGCTGAACACAATGCTGTGTGGATGCAGAAACGAAGATCCTTTAATAAGAACATCAGCATTGTCCAACCTGGCTGAAATTGCCTTAGTTTTACACTATAAAATTGGAACTATAATTTATGAGGTTAAGATTTTTAGTTAGAAAACATTCAAATTTTATATATCGTGAAATTAATTTATGTTAAAACCTGATTGTTTTAATTTTTAGATGTTATTATGTATATGGAGTTTAATAGAAACGGACAAGGCAATAGAATGTCGGAGAGCAGCTGTCATGGTGATAGCAAGTCTTCTCAAAGGTTTAGGTAAAGAAACATTAGTGCAACTGAAAGAGAATCTACTTCCAGTCTACAGAACATTGAAAAAACTATACAGAGATCATGATGAAGATTCGGTTGTGAGACTGCACGCCCAGATTGCTCTTGAGGAACTCAATGATACAGTCAGTCAGTTTCTGGTTCCTGAACTAAGGATGGAAAACCAGATATTAGTAATGGATAAGCCTGCAGATATATTCAAATAAAAATCTGTAAGTTTTTTATCTGTTTATTTTATTTGAAACACACTATGCTGTTATGTATACCTACTTAAATTAAGAGGACATTGCATATCGTCAGAGCGGTGGCCTAAGGCAAATAGCATTAAAACAAATAACATTACAATACTTATTTCTTTCAAAGAGTACTTACATGTGCAAAAAGCTAATGTGTTTGCCGTAATGCCGTAAGATAGATTCGATATCAAATGACGTCATTAAAAATTGCAATAGAAGTAACTACACCGACAGGGTTGCACATGGCATGGGTTGCATGCAATAACCAGAATTTCCGATCAGCCTTTCTTCTACCACATTGATAGTGAAGTTTCAATGTAAAAGTTGATAGTTAATAATAATTAGTTCAATATAAGAATTATCTGGTATTATCATCATAATTGAGGCGTATAGAATCATAGCTCCTATATTAAATTATATTTGATTTGATTAAAAGGAGCTATGACTCTATACGCGCCTCAATTAAGGGGAGCTAAATGCCACACAGCTTGTTATCGATTTATTATTTGTTTTGCATAAACATACCTATAATACATCTGTTTTGATGATGACCATATAAAATATTCGACTACCCTTTGCATTGTAGAAAATTCTTTATTTGCGGGAAACAAACGTTACCTTCAAAATGTATAGGTAAAGGTAATCATAAAGTTGAATTTCTCGTTAAGACCTACAGACCCTTCATAATACTATTGTATTTTTTTTATTAATTTTTGTCCTTATGCCGCCGCTCTAATTATTAACATTACCAATGGTTAATTTTGTATGGCAGCATTCTTCAAAGCTGTGCATAACTATAGCATACCTACCTACTGGCCACACAACCAAAAGATCAGCCTAATATTGAATGCAAAAGAAACATCATCTTTATTATTTTGATCCGTATCATGATCTCAAATTTTATTCAATGTTACCTATGTACAGTTTCTCCTTCTTCAAACCACATGACATGATTACTTCTTCACGCCACAAAAACAACTTGGTGAATAAATATAATCCGTGACAAAATGTGCACTTAAAAACATAGATCAATCAGTAAATTCCTAATGCATTTAATCACGCTTCCGAAGTATTGTCACTTTCGTTTGGTTTTTTGACAAATTCGTCATCTTTTTCTGACAACGTTATCGAATATATTGAACTTTGATCAGAAAATCTGTCCCGATTTCGTCTTGCAAAAATACCACTCCGAGATAGAGACGACACCGTTGCAATAGATATGTTGTCTCTTCCACCTTGAGGCACTATCTTCCATATTAATAGAGCTATACCACCAAATGCAGCCGCCACCAAAAACATTACCAGGGCCACTTCGCCGAACACACCTGAAATTATTATTATTATTATTAACTTTACCACAGCGAGCGTTGGCCCAGTGTTCCGGAGTTTTCACAGAACGGCAGCCCACGATCAGGGTTCGATTTCCAATAACTTCTCTTTCGGCCCCACATAATTTTAATATAATATGATGTACCGATTGGCAAAACAAGGAGCTCTCACTGACTACCTGCTCCTACCTACCTACCTATGTTTGTGAATAAATGTTTTGTTTGATTGACTTAGTATCTTTCGAAGCCGTGGCGGTTTATCTAACTCACTGACAAACTTATGAAAGACTAAAGAAACACTCGAAACATGAAAATTTTCTGAAGGATAATTAGTATTAGTACCTTAAATGTTAATAATAATGATAAATGTAGAGTATGTATGTGTTGTTTACCCGTTGTTACCCGACTGTTAAACATAATACACACTTTGCTCGGTTTTTTCTCTTCGCGCTTCGAGCCTGGCTGGCTGCAACTCGTTGTAGTCCATGTCCTGGTCGTAGGGCTCCACCGAGCCGAGGTTCGGCTTCGTATGTTGCAGGACATCTCCGGAACTGACTTTGGGCAAGTTTATGCCTGCTCTGACAGTCAGAGTTTCCGGCTTGTAAGTGCAGAGGACCAGAAAACTGGAACAGTTAATAATTAACTGTTTAATTAATGAACAGTAGTATTCAAAAGTATTTAAGTTTTGGGACCCAGCACTATGCTAGCTAACATAACATGACGACCAAATAATAGCGATTTTACCAATTAATATTTTATTTATTTAATTACAACGGTTTAACCAATTAATAACCATTTAGACTAGCTAAGCCATGAATGTCTTAAACAGCAGCGCCAACAGACATGAGGCCTAATACTGCGATGACCAATTCGTGGACTCAGAGAAGCTTATGGCCGATGAATGTCGCTAAAAGTGACTCGAAGTATTGTTATTAGAGATAATAAAATAGGTTTTTATTAATTAGTATAAATTGATCTGAAGACTGAATTGTGAACATGGTTCTTATCTGTAGGTCTGACCGTCATAGTGGTAAAATCAAAGCATAAAAGCCGTGCCGTCAACTGTATTTGTAAATTAGTTACCGTCTCGTGCTGTGTGTTAGTATTGGCAAATTTTCCTGTACGATGACGTATGTAGCAACGGTGGTGTCGTTCACTTCGGATCCGCACTCGTCGTGGTGTATGCGCAGAATGTACGCATCTTGCGCGCTGTTCGGGTTGCCCTGGAGCGAGCAGCGCTCCGGTCCGCCGTCGGCTGCCTCCACGGCGATGCGGCCGCCGAAATATGGACCAGTGGATACCTCCACCTCGCTCGCGTGTGGAAGGCATTGGGTAGCACGCGCTGAAACTGTTGAAAGCATTATTTGTGGTCCTGCGAACCGGATGTTTAAGGATCACTGATAAAAATCAAGTCAAATTGACAAATATATTAAAAGTATGTATATAAAAACTGAAATATAAACTAAATAAATGTAATATCTTATGTTATGACGTATGGGTCATGTAATAAATATATGTAAATGAATAGAGCGACGACCTAGACCAGAAGGGCCTTGGCTCAGAACGATCACAATAGAACGTCCAGCACTGGACAAACTAATGCTGAAACAAATGAAGAACTAACATCCCTTAGTCGGCACAATGATAATTTTGGAGCCAATGGAGTGCGGGTCGGCGAGGTCCCGCGCGTCCCGCCGCACGGCGCGCACCTCGAAGGAGTACGTGGTGGCCATGCGCAGGCCGGTGATGCGCGCGCCGTACGGCCGCCGCGCGCCCGCCGCCGCCGCCGCCGCGGGCGTGCTCGTCGGCGGCTCCGTGCTCACGGATCTGCTAGACTTTTCTTCTTCCAAGTTGTCTACCACCTAAAACAAAAGTTCAATTATGATATGAGATTTAAACATTTTACTTAATATATTGTAAAATTGCGCGAAGGTAAAGTCGATTGTTTTTGTCGGTTTATGTCTGACTTGTTGCGACCCTTGCGAAATTGTTTATTTAACATTATTAACATACTTATACATTTTGAAGTGAAAGTTATTTTGATTATTCTGATGAACTTCTTACTCCGATTACCTACAGTTATGACTCATACGGGAGTTCATACCTTATTAAGGGATGTTCACAAGTTCCGATTACTTGTGAATCTAAGTAATCGGTTATTTTACGGCATCGTATTAGCAAAGGAATCATTTCGTAGATAGATAGGTCAATAGCTAACTATGATACCCGAAGCTTATAGTACAATTCTGTCTTGCACATTTGCCTTCTCTTTAGCGCGGCGGATACAATTTTTCATGAACATTTTTATTTTTTAAGAGCTTCGCAGGCGGAACTGTCGCCATGAAACAGTCACGCACGGCGCGGCATCCGTGACGTTCGACGGCATTATCTCCCGTTGGAAGTGCTAACTCATTACAGCCTTTATGTTCACCAACTTAATTAAAAGTAGTCGTCAACTCGCGGCACACACACGTGGTTGTTTTATAATGGTTGATGCAAGGTTATAATTGTGCAGCCCAAGTCACAAATCTTCCTTATCTTTAACGAGATTTGTAGCTTTAATATCTCTATTTAAAGAGTATTTTTTATCACTACGAACCACACCGTATATGATAGAGGTGTATGTAGCTGTTTTGTGCTAGTGTTATGAACGAACTCTTCCATTTTCATAATTTGATCTCTCCTAGTCTTGCGCCATGTGGTCTAGTCCCGTCGATCCTTCCCAGCAAAAGAAAGGGTAAATATACGCAAATTACAAACATATAAAACCCGCAATTGTTAGATCTTTCTACCTACCTACGTACAGAATGAGTTGTCCGAAGCTCTAACTCTATTTACTGCCTAATATACGAATTGAATTCAAAAATATTATAGGTACTTGTGAAGCCGATTACTTCTTCGACTTTCAGTTATTTTTGGTATGATTCTAAAATGAAGCTAATCTACCTAGCTAGAGTTACAATCCCGAGTCGTCTTTGATTCAAGATTGATGTTGACTTACATTTAATTTAAAACCTCTTAACACTTCCGATTAATTCGGATACAGACCTGATATCAAGGACTGTCCTAAAGTATATACCTACTTTATTTCTGAAAGCTTTAATAGCATGCTTTTTCCCATTTTGGCTAAAGATTGTTGGCTTTGACTTCACCTTTGTCCGACACCGGTACTGCCCCCACGCTTGTAGCTCACAATAATGCACTTGGAAGGCGAGCAACTTGGGCCGGTCCCCCCCCTCCTCCGCCGGGCCGTACTCCCAGCGCAGGCGCACGTCACGGAAGTCGGGCTCGCCGATTAGATGCAGCACTTCTGAAAATTTTACATAGTCTCAGTCTCATTATGACACTCAAATAACTAATGAGTTATTTCGTTTTTATATATTAATATTATTGTCTTATTGAATAAAATTTTAACTTGACGCCTAATAGCCTGATTTCCGACGTCTGTTTTACAGCAAAATAATTATTTAATTAAAGTCGCCTGAGTTCCAACAATTAAGTCTCATGTTCGTATGAGTTCATCACAAAAATGAATTTACATGCTTCAATTCCTTGCTCGTAAAGTGTTCGCTTTCAGGCGCTGCAGCTTTATTAATGCTTCCTACAAAAAAATCCAGCAAGGAAAATAGTAAACATTTTTGCGAATAAACTGTGATTTTGTCAACAAATTATAGATGTGTGATTTTTGCACATTCGTGGTTTTATTAGTTTAGCCGACAATATTAGATCTTCTCTCAGACTACCAAGACTTATATAGGTACTTGACATATTTTTCTGTGGTACTTATTGGTTTTTTTTATTTTGTAAATAAAGCATAGGCGGCGGGCGATCTGATATGAGAAAGCTAGCGCACGCGCCAATCGATGCCCGCAGGCAATGCGCCCGCGCCGCCCTGCCACCTGACGGTAATGAGAAATTTATCTTTGTGGCACAACACGGCACAACACAATGAATTTGTCTGTTTTGAAGACTACCATTCAGCGAGTGTACTTAAATAGCGGTTTCGTCCGCCTGTACCATTCCCAACCAACCCGTATTTCTCTTAATAATTTTGACTTACTCCCAAAGACGTTATATAGTATTTATCTGATCATAATAGGGTAAACTAAGGAAAAGTAGCGATAAACGCTATTTTGAATAACAAAAATTAAATCCTTTCGTTTAATTGCGTTAAAATTAATATTTGACATTAAAAAAAAGGAAAAAAAAACATACATACAGCCGAACATAGTACCTCCTCCTTTTTGGAAGTCGGTAATGAGGATCCAATTTCTCCCCAATTCTATTTTTTACAAGTAAACTCAAAACATGAAATGTCAAACAAAAAGGAGTACCTACAGTATGTTTGTAATAGACACGCTAAGGAACAAAATGTTGAATTCTCATAATGTTTAATTCACATTTTGAGAATTCAACTATGAGAATTGGGGAGAAATTGGATCCACATTTTTAATGTAAGTACTTGATAGAAAATTCCGCCACTGACAAGCAATAACACACGATGATATCTGTCTCAATTCTTATATTATGATGAGTTAATTACATAAAAATATAGTAAGTAGGTGTATACTTAAGCCTTATGTATACTCTAAGATGTATGCCCTATCGTTCAATCTGATAAAATCCGAAGAAAATCATTGACGGAACCCGCGACGACATGCGCTTTGCACACTTTTTCCTTTTATCCGTCAAATTATCCGTGTAATAGAAGACACAATGAGGTTGTAAAAGTGGATTGCTACTGAAGGCGCCACAAGTTAAAGAGATGACAGAGCACTTTTGCACCAATTTACTATAAAGTTGGAAAGTTGTTTAGCTTTTTTGTAGCCCATTCGACAAATCTTGTTTGAGGAAATTGCCGTGGAATCAAATAAAAGATTGTCATTTTTCTCATAAAACTATTGTCTGATAAAGGTCAATAAGAAACTCCTAATTATAAAGGATCCAGTGGCCATTCTTTCGAAATAATAAGCACGATGTAGGTAGTAGCTATTAAAGTAGTATCAAAGTTAAATGTAGTAATGGGCATATCCATTTCAAAGTTTAGTTGGGAATCATCTATCTATACTATTATGAAATTGTAACTGGAGTATTTCTTCTGTACTAATGTACAGGATTTACGGGATTTAATAAAAACTATTGGAATAGGTAGGTACGTTCTTTAGGCTTAACTGACCCCAAAACACTTTTTAATAATTTTCTTGTCTGTTTTGAACCCTCATCACGCCAAAACTACTGGTCCGATTTGAACCGTTTTTTGTTTGAAAGCATGTGGTCTAACTTAAAATCTGGTGCAGGTACTTGGATTTTTAAATTCCAACCCTAAAGGGTGAAAATATACATGCCGCGGGCAACAGTTAGTAACATATACGATACTTTTTAATGCGAACGAAGTCGCGAGGCATAAGCTAGTTTATTATAAAATGGGACTTCAGCAGCAACCAGCACTAGGTGGGGACGGAGCCAATTTTCCGAGGGCGGGAAAAAACATATACTTATAGTTATTATAATCTGTATATAGAACTAAACATACAATTTGTTATCGATGTGACTCTTGATAAGTTTACTGAAGTGTATGGCTACACCCGCATGGCAGATGGAGGTCGGAAGCGGTGCCCGTCACCGCCGCGTATCACTACACGACCCCTCACTGTACACTACACAGCACTTACCTGTCATAAATATTTACTCGTGCACCGTAATTATAGTGTACTTGTTTAATATTTATTAGACTAATACAGAGAAAAGCTACAGTTAGGCAGAACTGTACCTACTTATATGAAGATGAACAATTCGAGCCATTAAATTTTTCAATTTTTAGGGCTTCTTTCACCACTTCCTGATATTGTTACAGATAGTAATCTTAGTGATAAACTTATTTATCAGATAATCGTTTCGCGCGTTTGTTCGCGCGTTTCGCGCGTTTGATTGCTTGGTAGGTTAGTTGGTTTGTACGCGCGTTTCGCGCGTTTGTCGCGCGTTTCGCGCGTTTGTTCGCGCGTTTCGCGCGTTTGTTCGCGTTTGTTGGTTGCGGGTTTGTTCGCGCGTTTGTTCGCCTAATTTTATTGTAACTAGACGCTGTCTGAGTATAGGACAGATAGCTATACCTACTTCCAAAATCCACGCATACGAAGTTGCGGGCAACAGCTAGTGAAAGATAAAATCGACATTCATCTAACTCCTATATACTTACCATCTGGCTGTAAAATAAACTATCTTAATATGAAGGTCAAAATGTACATTTCGGTTGAACCTCGAAACGTTATTACGGCCTCATTAACAATTTTACCGCCGCCGGTACATTTGAATTTGAAAACGGATGTGGCCTCGCGCGACGCGGCTGCTGCGAGAGGAAACGGTGGTAACATACTGTTTTTAATACCGCTGTTTAAGTAGGCACCTTATGTACCTACTTCTTATTGTAAAGTGTTGGAGAAGCTCCTACAAAAACTTTCATTCAACCGCTTACCGCTTCAATCCTCTGGGTGTAGGTATGTCCAGAAAATAGAATGGTTTAACCAACTCCAACGGCCTA
The DNA here is from genome assembly GCA_949699065.1 of Metalampra italica. Lineage (NCBI taxonomy): Eukaryota > Metazoa > Arthropoda > Insecta > Lepidoptera > Oecophoridae > Metalampra > Metalampra italica. The sequence continues at coordinate 4,651,675 of OX452970.1, read as the reverse complement.
TCGATAGGTCCGATGTAAGATGTACCAAAACATGGCCCCGGCTGGGCCGGGAGTATCGGTTTCTAAGTAGTAACTTGAAAATTTGAATTGTAGCTACTTTCTTTTGACAGAACGACGTCTGTCGGGTCAGCTAGTTTACCTATTAATAAAAATAACTTAAGACGTACATACTAGTATTATGTACATAATAGTTTTATTAATAGTTATATCATCGATGTTTTGTAGAAAGGGCAAATCTACCACATTCAAAATTTTAGACAATGTTTCAAATGTTTAGTAACAACAGTTTCAAGCTATTCACTTCCAATTTTGCGAGAAATGGCTTATTCGCCCTCTACAAATCATATTTAAGTTCCATATAATATAATTAAATATCGTCCTTTGAACTGTACTGAAGCGTGGAAAAGGAACGAATAAACATATTTCATACTTAGAGATGGGGTAGAGTCATACATCAAGGACCATTTGATTCTACGTAAACGGAGTTACGTATATAGGTTGCAATAACAAACTGATATTTTGTACCCAAATATTTAACCAGAATCCAGTGATACATCAATATGTATCTGTACCTGCGGACTCTGACAAATTGTGATGGCATGACGGATGCTCAGGCATGACCTGGCGACTGGACCGTAACGGCTATTGTTGACCATTCAGTCAGTAGGTAGGTACTTACTTACATACGTTGTTCGAAACATTTCATAGCTATAATAAATAAATCGTGTGTTATCCTATATAATTTGCATACCTACATGGAATGTTTCATGCCAGTTAAGCAGCTGCTCGCCGACGAAGGGAGAATAGAGTTCAGAAAAATTATGTTTTCAGTTCTTCATGCCCTGCAGACGGACTACGCAATCTTCACCTTAAGGGTTTCTGTTATATCTTTTCGTACCTATACAAAACCGTAAAGATGATAAACAACAAAATCTTACTTCACAAAAACTCAAAGTACAGACTTAATCACTGTAAGGCATTATAGGAATAGACTTGATTTAACTGTTGTTGAGTTTTAAATGTGTGTTTTTTAAATAAGATCCACAATCCTTCACACATTATTATTCACAGCTACCGAAGCAACCTGTCCTTTTAAGAATTACAACGAGATAGATCGCAATTCCCACGAATGTTCGGACCTCAATGTCATTGTCATCCCAGGTCAATACTCCGATTGCCAACCTTTCTATCTATACGATAATACCACGATGGTCACGATCGGTAATAGTTATCGTTGCGATATCCATCTTTATTCCTCGACCAAAGTACCTAATATACGTACCTATCTCCCTCGTAGTTATCCGCTGTATTGTAATTCTATGTGACGCAATATTTCTCCGGCCGCTGCTTCTTGAGCTTGGAAGGCATTTAATTAAATTTCAGTAAAGCTAACTGCGTTTGAAGCGGTATTTCAGCATGGTGATGGTGGATCTAGGTGTCGCTCGCTACAAAACCCTGTTTCTGCGATTGAGTGAAAAGTCGGCAATGCTTCAGTTGAAAATATAAATCAAATTATGGTTTTATTAAATAGAACCATACAAGTTTAACTGGGATAAATGCTACAAACAATGCACGTGGCAAATGCGATAAAAAGAAGTTACTCTGTAAAAAGACATCTGAAAATCCAAGAACGAAAAACACTAATCTATTTCTGAGGATTTTTATAGATACCAGGATTTTCGACTAAGTATTTATCTCATAATTATCTCTCTGTTTTTATCTCTCTTTATTTAATAACACGCCGAAGTAATAATTAATTTTAACTTTTATTTAAACACTGTCCATGGTACGTTAAATAATTTATGACGAATCTGCGTTAGTACCGTCATTGTGGCGAGCGAGTGGCGCGAAACGGCCCAAACCAAACAATAAGCGCTTCACGCGTCGTGCTCTTCCTGTCGGCGCCGCCGGCGCAGCGGTTTTGGGGCCATCTGATTTCATAGTGTCACCCGCCGCTGGCGGCGGCCACAGCAGTTCCAGGAATGAAGGAACGTTGCACTGTCGACACACTTCGGCCCCCGGTCTATAACGGTGGACCAACTATTTACTTACTAGATATTTAGTTTCGGCCACACGATGTTTTACTTTAAACAATAATTGGCCCTTGGGTTTATTTATTTATTTTATTTTATTTTACCATACGGTGATAAATCATTCCCTAGCACACGCGGGCAACACATACATAAATATTGTTTATGTAGTTCCCTACATTATTTCTATGTTCAGAGATCCGTAGCACGAGTAGCTTTAAATTGATTTGTTAGAAGTTACAATGTAGCGGACAGAAAGCTTTGGGTATTACTTACTTGGGTAGAGAGACAAATTGGCGCGTGTCGTGCTTTACCGATAGATACCGGTATTTTCATGTTCTGGAAATACTGCGGTTAAACGTGCCGTAATTTTATAAATCTTTCACTTTTTTTTCCGCGTCCGAACAACTTTCGATAGTCACTCGACTAGATCAACACAGGTTACATCAAAAATACGTAAAACAAGAGACATCTCGTGTAGGGAAGTAATCGTAAAATTTGGAGCGTAAAATGGACTCCGAAGACGTATCCGAATCGAACGCGTAAACAACAAAACGAACGATGTAAATCCACATCGCATTGTGGGACGTGCGTGTATAATCTCCGTTTTTGCCGCATTCAATTAAAAGTTGGCACAGTGCGTGCAGAACAACACAGAATACTTGGTCGCGGCATTAACAACATGGATGGCAACCCCAAGCTTCTTTGTACAGACAATAAATGAAATCGGGGGCACTCTAAGCGGAGGCACGTGCTTGAAAAGGTTAATTTACCAGGTATAATTGGATTAAAAGTAAATTCCCTGGCTTCACAAAATGGCCAGACAGGCTAGTTTTTATTAGGGTTCCTTTTTAATATTACATTATTTTTCGGACTAGAATACCTGAAACTCATTGATGTCTTTTGTACGCGTTACAATTAAATCGATAACAAGTTGTTTAAGGTTTAACTCCAACAGATTTATAGACTTCCTTACATGTTTAATGACTTGCAACCGTTTTTGCTTAAGTGAAGAATAGTGGGAAAAGACGACCGGAGAGTTTTATTACCATATGGCAATTTCCATTGCGGTAATAACTTCATACAGTTTATAATTTCTTGATTATTTCGAAATTGTGTTAGTCGATCATTTACCGGATGGAATTTTAGTCTCAATATGAATCTTAGGAAATCGTACGTGTACTAAAAAGTGTTTGGTGAACGGTGAAAGTTTCTCCAGTGCATGAGTACTGTCGATTTACAAAGTGTCGTATAATACCAATTTATTAATATGCCTCAGAAGAGGCAATACATACTTACTACAATAAGCTTATACGCTTTTACATACAATAAAATGTCCATATACGAACGCACGTGCAAAATTGCTTCGCCAAAAGAGTTTTCCGTCCCTCGGAAACAACAGAATGAGACATAAAAGTGTGGCCTTCTTGAAAGCGATAGCCTATAAAAGTAATCGTTTAAGCATCGTTATAATATTGCAACTGTACTGCTTATAAAATGCGAGCTACGTAGCGCCACTAAGAAATCGCTGTAATGGATATATAAACGGCAATAAAACGCGGGGACCGATTACGGTTGTGTAACTGGACGACCGCCAGTTATTGAATCATCCATCAATCACACATCACATCAATAAGTGATCGCAAGTCGTAATACGTGACCACTTAAGTTTTAGTCATACATACCTAATTAAGGCATTTAATTACGATGAAATAGTTTATTGACGAACAGGCGTCTCGTTACCGTAGAATAAAGATAATATTTGAGTACCTAATTGTAATAGGGTAGTATATTTATTATTATTTAAAGTTGTTTAAAATACTTAATATTCAGTAATAAATGTTCTATTGCAGGCAAAAAACGAATATAAAATATAATTCAAATATGTCACTCCTCTTGTGATGCTGGTGAACAGGTAGCCAGTAGGTACTTGGCAATGGGAGTTGGGGATTTATTGCAAACGACACTTAGAATGTCATTGCCAGATCTGCGTATCCTATCTCAGAAGCACAGAGGATTATAATAGTTACTACCAAAAGGAAGTAATAAGAGCTTTGACTACAGCAAAAGAGTCTGGAAGTCTTCCTAAAAGATAAAATATTACGATATACCCTACCTATAATCAACAACTAGGAAAAAGTTTATTTATTATATTGTATATGCCACTGTTCCTCTGACTGTACTCTTCTTAGATCTGTCTAGACTAGATTTAAGTTTTGGAGAAAAGGAAACCAAGCCGAGTAATTAATACCAAAAAGAGATTTGTAGATCGAAAAGAGCATTTGAATCCGCTACATCTGAAAGGTGGTTTAGCGTGGGTAGGGTCCATAAACGAAAATGGCAAAGTCAAATAAGGTCAGGGAGCCGTTATCGATCGCGTATCGATATGCCACATCAAGACTGGCCGACGCAGAAGATGCTTAATATCGAAAGAAATAGTTGCGAGCGTGGGCGAAGCGAATAAATGACAGTTTTGGCCGACGCGAGTGTCCGTAGAAGGCTCGAGCCGCGACCCCAGGTCAGGACTCCTGGCCGCGGGCTTACCCACTTTTCCCACTTACCATGTTACACCCACTGGACCATAATGCTAAAAGCAGCGAGCATCCGTCTCCAACGGTACAACCTGCTGTAGGCTGTGATTTTCGCATAATTTAACAGGTGCAATTTGAGTTACGGTGCTGTGTAATAGGATACTGCATCTGGATACTAATACATAAATTTAGTTATCGTGTTAAAAATACTTAGGTTCGAAATGGGTCAAATCGTTAAAATCTCTAACAAATATCTTTGGAATATGTTGATGCAAAATTGTGCCACAGAACAAATTCTGAGGATATTTTGAAGGAACAATGGACGTGCAGGCAGCGCGCAGCGCGCTCAAACATTCACTGCCAGCGTTCCTTCACCGGTATGCCTTCGGCTATATCGCGCTGTACTTCGCCTCGCTTTTCTTCCGTAGTCAGTACGCGCATTATATCTTCCATTCAAAATCCGCTAATGGCTACACGCTATTGATAAACTAGCCCGTAGTGTATTATTAGCAGTTATTAGCTTTATTGTTGCATTATTTGTAACGTTGCCAGAATGAGCCTTGTAATGATGATGTTCGTATTCTATTAATCTCATTTGATTTACTTAACCTATTCTTAGTTTGCAACAGGTGTTTTCACCTCTTCGCTTCATTCGGGTGTCGTGTAACATTAAATTACTTGGCAATTTCGTGTTTAGTGACATCAGATACCTGTAAGTACTCAGAGAAAATAAATCTTAAATAGGCAAATTGAAGCTTTTATGTACAATGCTTCCATTTAAGTAGGTAATTCAATTAAATATTCGCACCCATAAATATTAAAATAAAGAAACTATTAACATATAAAGTAGGTATCATAGGAAGTGAGCTCGATTTCATTGGGAATAGGTACATGCAAAAAATATGTACAAGTATATTCACGGATCGTTGCCTGATAGAAGCAGTAAGCACCAATTTGGTTTTTGCGTCTGGCGTCTGCTAACTATTAGTTTCGTTTTGTCGTCGATATAATGGGTTCTTAAGTTGTTATTAGCCTATACCTAAAACACAATTATCGGCTAATTAAAGCGAGTGTACCCAAACACGTTGAGTGAAAGTAAAGTTTCACACGTGGCCCATTTCGCAAGACAAGAGCAAAACGAAGACATTTTGTGACGTGACATTTACATACATTTCACAGATGATGTGTGACACCTCAGCATGGGCTATAACGTGACCAGTTATGTTATCTTGTCTGATGTGTCTTGTCTAGCCTTTTACAAACATATTCAAAACAAAAAAGGAATATATAGCTTGAAAACAGCTTGAAAATTATATAATAGTAGTTGCTTCTTTCATCGTACTCGTTTATTAACGCACAATCAAGTGAATGAGTTAAAATAAAGTGTCAGGAATTTTTTTTCAAACATTTGTCTCGAAACTAAATCAGACGCAAGAGACATGCTGTGTCTTTATTGAGTGTGGTGGAGACATTAGGAGCGCGGTGGCGCAGGCGCAGGGTTCGCGCGACCGCAGTACGCTACCGTTAGCGCATGCATGATGCCAACCGGCGACCGCGAACTGTTCCACTGATGTAATGACACGCGCGTTATGGCTGCACGCCATACAAAACTATCACGGTATGCCTCGCCTCGCCATAACAAATTTAATGTGACACTTTATTACTAAGTTTAATAGAAACAGAACAAAGTCACCGTTAGAGCACACGAGTTTATATCTCTCTGTAGGGGAAGTTGATATGTTGACCATATAATCTTAACACATGTGGTGGTCTTACTTCAAAATATTTAACATATTCTAATATGGAAATCCCATTAGTGTAGACAATTTCAATTTTCCTGTAATAATGGGATGTGAGAATTAATGCACAAACATCCATACATTATGTCTCGTAGAACTACTTTCGTCCTATGTCTATTTTAATTACGTGTGTTACGTATCTAGATGACTTGACAACAAATAATCCCTGAATTACCTGTCACATACTAATTATTTTTGAATTGTCGTTCCTTATTCCCCAGAATTTTAGTCTGTTTGTTTTTCTTTGTAATCTGTAGTGGCAAACGGGCAAATAGGCCAACTTTAAAGCTAAGCCTTACATTTCAATCCACGGGCTATAAGTATACCACCAGCGTTATCACATCAGCGTTGCATTTGCTAAGAAAACACCGCATCTTCTAGACATCCATTTCAGGCAGGGCTTTCGGCCCAGCTCGCAGCAGTAATCCATCATGTTGCAATGGGTGAACATTACGAGGCTGACCGTATCTGCGATTAGACTCGATGGTCAGCGCTCGCCCCGGGGCAATTTGGCCCTCGTTATCGCATACTCGCCCTAGTATCCAGGGTATCCGCCTTCTCTAACAGACATGCAAAGTATTCCACTCTAATGTTATTATAATAATGCATCTTTTCCATGTTAAGTAACGTTTTTCAATAGAATATAGTTAGGTAGCGGAAACTTTCGCTAATAGTTTTCCAAGTATATTTGAATTAAAGAACCACATTTTACAAAATCGAATAAATTGATTACTATAATCAGAAAACGTGGCAAAAGTTGGGATAATAATTTGTGATGAAAATTTTCAAAATACGCGAGTTGCGTTGATGTCTTTTATTACCACCTTGTGACTCGAGTCAACACAGTCCACAGTAAAAGACATCAACGGGTGTTATTTCTATTATTTAAATTCTCGTAATTTTTAATATTTTGAAACTGCAATAAATCACTCCTGATTGCGTTTATCTAAAGACAGATATAGATACTTTAACGCTTCTTATTTACTGGCATCAATATCACAGATTATATAATAGTTCCTTCAATATTAAACTGAGCGGTATACGAATATACACTTCTATGCATTATAAAGCACTGTTTGACGACGACCCAGATACGGTTCAACTCGATCCGATAACGACCAAACCGAATCAACCCGCGTCATGTAAACAATGAAATAATAAAGATGGCCGATAACGAATATTAGAATATTACTAACTTCATTGTGAAGGTACCAGACAGAGGGAGCATGGGGGTTTTAAAACATCTCACTTGTATTATATACAGGTGTTATTTAATCATGTAAAGATTTTCGGGTATCTACCTAGAGCACAGAATGCGTATGCTCGGGCATCGCCACGAGGGGCGCCGCCCGCGGAGCGGTCGGTGAGATTTCCAATATCTTTGACCAATACCCTAAAATTTGTTTTATATGCTCATTTGTCGTTTAAAATTAACAAACAGCGCTTCAACCCTACTCGTTCGCCGTGCGCCGCGCCGTCTGTCTTGGCCGCCCTCATCCACCACCATGCCCACATACTCCAGCTACCCCACAACTCACAACACTAGCTAGGGTTTAAATTTAATAAAATAAATTGTCGTTCATCAGGAATGCCCATTTAACATTTTATTAACCTTAAAACAAATAAAACAACAAGTAACTTATCACAGAAAATATTCAAACTGTTTTCTTACTCAAATATGCATTAAATCTCGCACATCTTTTAATTTATCATTACTTTCGCTCATTTAGCTGTCATTGGAACATCAAATGTTATGTGGTATGTAGTGTACGTACTATAGTAGATACCTATAAAAAATTCAAGACCGTGGAACGCCCAAACCTTAACAAAGTATAAGAATATCAAAGTGAGTGACGTAGCTGAATTAAACGATATTTTGAACAGCCTATAAATGCATGCACAAAGCATGCTTTTACTTTTTAGAAAATCTGAACTGCCACAAAATTATTAATTAATTTCTAATATTTACATCTCTTGGCTACGTGCTCGTCTTGTACGTCGTTAGTCTGAGATGCGAGATAAGCTGTGGAGATGGGTCCTCGTTCCCGCAGCGGCGCGCGGCGGGCTCGCGATCCGCGACATAGATAACACTAATAATTAACGTCTGTACCTCCTTTAATATGTTTCGAGTACATTCTCTACTGTTAACGATTGTGTGGATCAATCCGTTAAGTTTAACAAAGGTGGGTACGCGGTTATGTTTAGTATCTATTTGAGATGTCGTTTACAGAATACTACTACACTAACTACGGGTGTATTTTTACGGGTGTATTCCTTCTAAGGCACACTATATGTAACTGAGCTTTGTAACCAGCTACAGAGTGGGAAATATTTGCAGGTTGACGCCAGTTTCGGTAAGGGTATTTTCAGTTACATCGTCAGACCAAACCAAAAATTAACATTACTGACCGATCGATTATTCGAGGTGTTCGAACCATTTTGAGTATTAAACACGATAATGTAAAAAAAACAATTTGTATTCGGGTTTGAACCCTCGACCTCTCGAACGCAAGGTGAGCACTCTCTATCGTAACCGGACTATCGGGGCTATTTTTATTTAAATCTAAGTAGCATTTACAATAAATGCATTTGCAATGACGGCACGCGCCACAATTCACGCAGGACGCGACTATAGCTAGCTGGGCTATACCTAGGTAAGTACATACTGAAATTAGCTTTTTCTTAGCAACGCGTACTGTGATTGGCTGAATTCGCCAGGTGGCAAGCAGCCAGCGATGAAATCTTGGCGACAAAACGTGTCAGTTTGTTGCGTTGTGAATGCATCTTTCTGCGAAAAGAATGCTCACACATGTATGACGACGTTTGTCGAGATCGAAAGGCCACGGAGTCGCACGTGTCGCGTGCTCGTCGCGCCTCCAAGTGACCGTCGCGGATTACAAGAGCCGTTAAGGTTACGGCTGCAATGTGGGAAAAGTGTGAATATATCGACGTTTCGTCGAGAGCGCATTGTTGCGCGTTGTCGCATGGTGCGTGCACCAGCAGCGTGCGACAGATTCCACGGGCTCCCGTTACCGCGCTTGTCGCGTGTTCTATTCAGCTCAATACAGATATTATACATATTGTTCATTGTTCTTTAGTCGGTAAGTACAACGGAAGAGTGCCTATGTTCCACTGTCTTATTGAATGTTATGTCAGTGCACCATGCATGCTTCGTAAAGTTCTAACTTTTTCGGACAGATGGACAAAGTTAAATAAAAAATTACTGCTCTAGACATATAAGTAATACAGGAATCTATCTTCTCTTCTTTAAATATATAAAACAAAGTCGTGTTAGTTACAACATTTATAACTCAAGAACGGCTGAACGGATCTTGATGAAACTTGGTACAGTGGTAGCTTATACCCTGGAATAACATATAGGCTACTTTTTACCGCGGTAAACAGTTCCCGCGGGAAAAACTTATTCCACGCGGGCGAAGCCGCGGGCATCAGCTAGTATTATAAATAGTAATATTTAAAAATATTACAGGAACTTTAAAAATTTAAACGACGGCGAAGATGCCGGCAATTTTTTAAAATAAATTGCAAATACTGCTCTATTAACAATATTGGCTATCGGAATGTATAGCATTTTAAGAATACCCTACAAATATTCAAGATAATTAAGTAAATATGTAACATCTGTAGCAAATATATCTAAACGTGCGCAGGTACGCGTACATGGCTTATAAATAGACTCACTGTATCTATAACTCTTATTAATATCTCTACATCACGGTTCCCCCTCTAAAATTTGACTAAAATTAATTGAAAATTCTACAAGATAGACAGCAACATAATAGTAAACTGTATATATATTAATATAAACAAAAGAAAGTTGCTACTTGTTGCTTGCCCACGCACTTTGTGTATTTTACATTCAAAAAGAAAGTTTGAATGATTATTTGACTTTGATAAAGTTTAAAACACGTCTTGTTCCATATTAGTCTTGATTGATCTGTTAAACGGCACCCTGCAAGTATCCCAATTAATATCTGAAAATCTGTATATTTTTTGTGATCCTCTTTACCGCCTCTACAAACGTACAAAGTCTAGGAACTGCCACAAGGAAAAGGATGCCCCAAACTTGGATAGTCAAGGGGAACAGTTGTACAGTGTGAAAATAGGATCAATACATGAACAGATCTGATTGAAATTGTGGGTGACAGTTTTTATAGTTGTAAGTTTAAAAAAACATACATACACAATTATATATACATAAACATACATACAACATTGACATTAAGCTAAAGGTTGTCTGGAAGAAATTGCTTATAGCATAAGACCGTCTAATATGTACAGGGTAGGTACTCCAATTTCATATATATACCTATTATAATTATGTTTTTGTGCAATAAATTTGCGTCGATTACGTCGTAATTATATTTATATGTAGGTACCTATATTTTCATAGGAACATTTACTCAACTAAAATAACGGAAATTGTTTTTGTTCAAATTAACCGGGTCGGGTTCGAATCATGGAGTTTTTCTTATAGTTTCGGACGTTCCCATACTGCCCCATCTCGATATATAAAACCCTGGATCGAGATATAAAATTATAAATACCTACTTTTTAAGTAACTCTACCTATATTTATATAAATTAATAATTTATGAAAAATATTAATACCATTTCGGTGCTTACCATGGTCCGCATCAATTTCAGCGATTGGCGACACGGATGTTAATCGCAAAATAAGTCCAATCACAAATAAATTCGCGCGGCAAATCATTATGCCCTTAAAATTTATTACATTCGTACTTTTATCAATTTTTTTCACGAAATAAATGGATACAATACAACTATGTAGTTTTAGTTGCGATGTTTTCGTGTTGGCGATCGCGGTGCGCGCGAGTGTCGAGTGCGTAGCGTAGACACGTGCGCCGGCGCGAGCGACCCTACGGTAGACTAGCCAGCCAGCCACCAAACGTCGACAGCCAACACTGGAGCCAGCGAAGAGACAGGCTGCGCTTTTGGATGCGCACAGTTACTTGCCTCCATGCTTGGAAGATTTGAAGTTCAAAACTAAACGGTAGTCAACTCAGCCCATCTCGGTCAACGCGCGATTTTTTTTGTAGTCAACTTAGCCCGCTCACCTTTTAAAACTTCAAGAACAAAAACCTTAAAACGCAGTTTTTCAATGCATACTCATTACTTGTACTTAATTTCAAAGTCAACTCTAAGGACTATAAAAAGTTATAACAAGTGGACAAATTCATCCCGCCGGCTGACGGAGCTGTGAGCTGATCGAGTTGACTATGGAGCCGACAAAACTATTTTATTGTTAACTAGCTTTTGCCTGCTACTTCGGACGCGTGGATTTTGTAAGTAGGAATCTCTCCTATTACAGACATCGTCTAGTTATAACAAAAAATTCATTCAGGAACACAAGAACTGTGAAAAACCGCATACAATTTGATGCACTTATTGTTTTGATGCACTTATAATATCTTCGCAGCTACCAAGATCTATAAAGATTAACCGGTAGAGAATACCTTCGATATTAATTAATTTAACCTGTTCTACAATACGTCTGCAGAAAAGTTTTATTAATAAAATAATATTATACGTACCAATACAATACACCTACAAGAGCCAAAACCATGAAAGGACGATATTTACAAACAAAGAGACGCCGATTTTATCACGCATGCGCCGTGTTCCAGCTCCGTCCTGCCATCCATCAGCCAGCCACCACCACACACACTCCGCCGCGGGCAGCCACAATGCAATCCCATCCACGGAGAGCACAGAAATGTTGTTAAAGAAACAGAATACAAAAAAGTATACAAACAATGGGAAATCAATTTAAGAACGTGGCAGTGATAGCCTGTCTGAAGACGTTCCTTTTCGTCTTTAATATCATTTTTTGGGTAAGCAACAATTATGTACGATGTTATAGCCATGATACCTATGTTTATTTACTGAGTTTTTTCACTGTGTCTAAAAAATTTAAGTATTTAGGACGCATGATACTTGTCAAAAAAACCTTTAAATAGACAATCCAAATAAATCTCAAGACCTATGAAAATCCTAAAACACCTGTTGTGAATTGATTGTGATCGAACTATGTTGACACTAACATTAATTTAATACTTATTACTCGTATCCTGGGGGATGTTATTCCAGTATGTAAGCTTTTACTGTACCTACCATGTCCAAAGTACCCCAAGTGAAAATCCGTTGTTAAGCCGTGATCGAACAAAAAAACACCTAAACTTTATTTAGTAGACATTTAAATAATGATCTAGTAGGTACCTATTTGTGAGATGGTATGTAAATAGTTGACAGGTGTTCTCCTGGTGGTGGTGGGACTCTGGGCCGAGTTCGATCTATACAAATACTTGGAGCTTTCCCCGGACTTCTCCGGGACTGCGCCGCACGTGGTCATCGGCATCGCCGGCCTAATCATCGTCATCAGCTCCATCGCCTTCTCTTGCATCATCAAGGGTCAACCCGTTCTGCTGTACATCGTAAGTATTCTGTCATGTGGTTTGTTGGCCGGGGGGTAAAATATAGTAACAGCTCGTGAACTATCGTTTAAATAGCTAGGACCTAGCTGGTGCAAATTGTGTAATAGGTATAATATTATTTTGGAGGCTCGACGCGGCTGCTCTGCCATCGAACGACTTTAACCATTCAAAGCTAGCTAGGACTACTTTAATACCTACTATATCTATCTAATCATAAATGCCAGTGACTGACATTCGCAAGCTTTCCAAATATATGAGCTTTGTCCAACGTGAGAGCTCACAGGCTGTTAATATAAGATGCGTGTATACATTGACAGGGACTAGTCCGAAACTCAATCGCTCAACGGGCTAGGGTAAGGGCTATGCTCGGAGTTTCTCTGAGAGACAAGATCCGAAACGAGGTGATCCGCCGGAGAACTAAAGCCTTCGAAATAGCTCGAAAAGTTAGGAGCTGGTCACATCTGTTGATAAACCGATAACCCCTGGGGTAGACCAGTTCTTAAGTGGAGACCACGGTTGGTCAAGCCACAGACCTGAATTCTGGTCTGTGGGTCAAGCGTAGTGTGCACCTCTGGCTATATAGATGGAGCGACGATCTGCTTATGGCGGCTGGGAGTGAATGGATGCGGAGAAACCTAAGATCGGGTTCAGTGGCGTGCCTTGGGGGAGGCCTATGTCAGCAGTCGACTGGCTGATGATGGGTACCAAACATAGTGAGAATTGTTGTTTTTATTGTGCAGTACGGAGGGTTCCTGGTGTGCATGTGTATGATGGAGGCGGGCGTGGGCGCGGCGGTGGTGTGCTACCGGGACACGTTCGCGCGGGGGCTGCACGACGGGCTCACCGCCACGCTCACCTCCTACGACCCACGGAAGGCTAACTTCGACTTCGCTCAATCTACAGTGAGGAACTATTACGTTACTTTAATCAAACGGTTTGGAATTAACGGAATTCTTACCTTGTTTTAGCTTTATTATGACGACGTATACCGATATCTGTATACATATTTGGAAATATATTTATTTATAAGTATAGGTAGGTACATTTGTTGAAGGTTTTAAATATGCCTAGATTGTGCATACGCTGAAACCCCAAAGATAGGATGTAACATTGTTGTATCACAACCCGAACGCAGCTGCAGTGTTGCGGCGTGTCCAACTACACGGACTGGGTACGGCTGTCACCGCAGCGAGTGGTCCCAGACTCGTGCTGCCTCGACCCCGGCCGCTGCGTCACCGCCAACTACAGCGACCTTCACCAACAAGTGAGTTCCTTCCTAATATTATTCTACTAACAATAAAATGCAAATACGTATCAAACTTGAAAAATAAAAACAATACTTCCGTTCGGTCATGCCGTTCGAATCCTGGTGGTATTACGAAAAACAATATCTGGGAAAAAATTATAAGGAGAGCGGTGAGGACCGTGGGGTGGGCACCCCTATTGTGGCCGTTGTACGCATAACGTAGATGTGAACGTCCTACAGTGGGCTCTGCTAGACTGACGGGTGATAATTTATGAATCTCAATTTCGGTTACAGGGTTGCTACGAAGTGATCCTAAAATACTTGGAGAACAACATGGACCTGCTCATCGGCATCGCGGTAGGCACAGCCTTACTTCCGATAGTAGGCACCGTACTATCGTGCTGCCTCGCTAGCTACATAAAAAAGTCCAAGTATGACGCTATCAACTAAACTCAAAACTACGCCAATTTTTAACTCAATTTTTTAAACTTTACTTCGACTGTTTTACTACGATCGTTTAGGTGTATACTAATTATTGATTGAATCTAAACAATTCGATATTAACCTTATAATATGTTTGTGTATTGAATAAATAATGTTAACGTTAACACATAAAGCAGTGCTAATTTATTTACCCTTAACAACACGGTTGATATACAGAGTGGTTTTTTTAACTGGGACACTTAGGGTAAAACCGAAACCATAGGAGATACAGGGAAACTGTCTTAGGAACCATTTGGTCTTTTTTTGTGAAAACAATTTTGGCATAGAAAATTTTTTGGTCAAGCGTGTGTTGTCCATAAAAATTTGACAATTTGATCAAAAATTATGAACCGACCCAGTTGCAAAGTACCTATTACAATCATGCATGCCACCCTAACTTCTGCTTCCCAGATTTTTTTCTTCCGTTACAATTAAATGACCCTTACATGAAATATGCATTTTTAAAAAATTCATCAAAAATACTTTGTACTGGGGTTGTATGAGAAAGCATTTTATTAAATTTGACTAACTTTTGCTGCTCAGATTTTTTTCTTCCGATATAATGAAATGATCCTTACATGAAACTGAGTCGATCCGCATCAAAAAAATTTTTGATCAAAATGTCTTAATTTTAATGGACAACACACGCTTGACAAAAAAAATTTCTATGCCAAAATTGTTTTCACAAAAAAAGACCAAATGGTTCCTAAGACAGTTTCCCTGTATCTCCTATGGTTTCGGCTTTAGCCTAAGTGTCCCAGTTAAAAAAAACACTCTGTATAATGTCCCTTGTATTTGCCAGACTTGCAATTCTAGTATCCAGGACAGCAGTATTTACTGACCTCAGCATATTGTCATATCGTTACTTTAGCTACTAATCATCAAATAGTAACTGATTATATAAAAACAAAAATAAATTAAAGAAATTTATTTAAGATCTCAGTCTTGTAACAATATAATCGTACAATCACAATCAGTGCACAAATTTGGCGCTGAACTGTACTAGTCACTGTCAGAGCTATGTTTGTCTTCCTTCTGTTCTGGTGCGTCTTGCTTATAATGCCTGTACTCCGGTTTCAACTCCCACATGTTTTTATGTGGATTCTTCAGATTATAGTTACACACTTCTTTCAAAATCTCCTTTAAATACACTATAGGTTGTCTTGTAATCTGAAATTATAAACAGTTATTAATTATGCATGGATTTTTGTATCTTTTATAGTGATTCCCTCCCTAAGTGTGAAAAAAAGTGAAAGTAGCTCCCTATAGAATAAACCAATTAAAACTAATATAAAATTCTAAAATATTTCTGATGTCTAGTTATTACATTATTGTATCTGTTTTTATTTTTGATGGTAATTTTTAAATGTGCAATGAAGACTAAATGAATTGAATGTACCATCAGAAATATTTTAAAAGAAATAATTAAATACATTGAGGCAATATTACCACAAATACGAAATAATATTTTTTTTAACAAATTAATCTAATTAAAGTATTGTACAATAGGCAGTTGAGCAACTATTTTAACTTTCTTAGATATTACAAAAAAGGAGTATAAAGCACAATACCTTTTGTAAATCTTTAATATTATAGTACTGATGTTTCTCAAATGCAGCAAACAGCATGTTGAGTACAGCATCTTTGTCATCGCGAGCCTTCTTGCCCTCCGCTTTCTTTTTCACCTGATACTCAATCTACAAAATAATGAAAAGCCATCATCAAGATAGTTGCAAACCCGATATGACTCATTTACTTACACTTCATCAACATAAAACCATTACAGTGAGGCTATAGGACTGGGCAAAATGCATTAGGGACACTTAGAACTTCACAGCTCAGCATGCTTCGTTACAACATATCATGTTTGTGTGCAACTGGACATATCCACATCCATCTTGACTACCTTTGCTCCTATTATATATAGATTCTACCAACACACCATTACCTAACAAAAAGTTGATCGTAAGAATGGTGGTAGAAACATTTATAAAGGCACCTAATACTGTGTGAAACTAAGATAATTTCAAATAGACATTGTGTGCCAACAATTACAAACACAATTTTGCAGTTAATTCATGAACCTTAGTTCAAGAAATGTCAATAATTAAATCATATTATGAATTATTAATTATATTGCTCACATTATGCTTGTGGTCCGAAACTGGCTTAAAGTTCTGCACAATTCTTTCTAACTGCTGCACTTGCCGTTGCGGCATAGACGCCTTCCTTATTGACTCTGACTTAAGTTTGTAATATGTAGGGTCAGCATAAGGTCTGCATTCTAATTTTTGGACTATCCTTCCTTCCATGTATAGCTTCTCTGATTCAGGCACCACTGCATCTGTGTTTGAGGCTGAAACACAAACATCTTATAGAAAACTATTTCAGACATCTATGTTGATACTACCAAAGGTAGTGGAAAAGGTTTTATCCTAGGTCAATTACCAATATGAAAATGGTGGTAAATAACATATTTATTTGTAAGTTCGTAACAATTATTAGCAAATTACTTACGCACTGCGTGTGAGAACACACCGAGAGACTGCCTAGTAACATTGGACACGTCAAGACGATGTTCCTTGGGTATACTCTGTTCCCCAGGCTCCCTCAGACACAGCACACCCTCTGACAGCGACAGCTGCACCTGGGCCCGCTGGCCAGGCACCCGAGATATCTTCAATTTGCCTACTTCTATATTTCCTGATGCTTTTTCCCATTTGTTCGCTATATATTTTGGAACTTTCACAAGCCAAACTCCCCTTCCTGTGTTAGATAAATCTAATTCACGATCAATATGAGGAGCGGGATTTGGAGTAGTCATTTCTTCAGTTCACTATTCTCGTAATTTTCTTTGTTTGATTTCCTATTTCAACTTTACGCAACACAAGACCTGGCCGTCCTCATTAAAATTGAAAAAAATACCGGCCGAGGCTATTTTCACTCAAGATTTGTTTTTAAAATAATTTGAAGGCAAAGGAAAGGGATGTTCATACATCCTTCAAAAGCATTCCGAATCAAGCAAAACGTCTTGCTCTGATTAGTTTTTTTCCAGTAGTTTGTCCCAGAGGTTGTGAAACGCTACGGAATCAAATTTAATTGATGTAGTTTTTCATGTTCCGTTCCCTAATATTAATAATGATGGCATCCGTATCGTGTAATTTCTTTTTTTCATTAAACTAATTAAAAATTCGTCGAATATAGGGAAAAATACAGGCAGGCAATACCAAAATCTTGAGTGTAAAATTTGGTTTTTTTTTTGGTAATTTTTCCATATGTTTTAGGTTATAATTTAATTTGTTATTGCTATTTACACTCTATGGTAAACTACCTGATCACTTTATTTCCATGGCAACGTGGGGAAATTGTCGGGGTGGCCCGTCATAGCCAGCAATGATTTCCCAAAAAATATTGCATGGTTTTATGGTGACATTTTTATCACAAAAGTGGCTATATTTTCAGTTTCCTTGTGATTTTGAGGTTTTACTTAAAGAGTATGCTTGGACTTGGACTGAGTCGACCGACCTGTGGAATTCACCTCGCTAAATCGCCATAACTTGTTCAATTCTGAGGTTATTATTTAATTTGTGGGCTCCATCAAGTTGACGATGATGCCAATGTCACGGTGATCGACGAGACCACATCCATGTGTGGGATTAGAAGGTGTAGGTAGTCCTTTGTTCAACTTTCAACCTACTGCAGAAGTGTTTCCCAGTTGTAACGGGCCCACTAGTCACTGGTCCTTGGGGGTCCTTGCTGCTGATACCACACACTGGTTCTAACATTCTTGACAATTGTTCCAGGATTCACCTACCATCTTGAATCCTACGCTACCGCTTTGGATGGCTATCATACTTTTACTAAACCTGCATGTATTATGGGGAAGCTGCCTTACATTGGATGGAAGCAGAACCTTTGACTTTTCTTCTGTAACCTTTTTAAGCTTAAGGCCTGTGAAATATTTTAATTAGGTATTTGCCTTAGGGGAGGTGCAATTTTTATAAATAAAACATAATTAGATAAAGGTAGGTACTTAATTATTAATTAGTTTTCTTTATTGAACCTATCTAGGTTACCCTACCTACCTGCCGGCTAAAGGCCAACAACAAAAGCCCAACCGCCCCACAGTGTCACAAGTTGGTGTAGAGGCTTGCATGTCCACTAGAAGGGAAATAGCATCTATGTACTACACTGCTGCTGACTATATGTATATCAAACCTACAACATCCACCTGCATACCTATCTACCTTCGGAATTATGTTATGAGCCTAGCCCCGGAGGATGCGGTTAATGCCAGATGCTCAGAAAAGCAGATGTTTGTCATGGTATTAAATTTCATTTTATTCTATGGCAATTAGTGGCCCTTAAACATATAAGTAAGTACATTAGCCTACTTAATATTTGAGAATTCTTACACTTAAAAATTCACTTCAAATTAATTACCTAATGGCCCAGCTGGGATTTCGGACCTTTTGATATGATAGGCCCCGTAATTGTATTAGTCTGTCTCACTACCCTAAGCAGCGGGACATTACTCCTACTGGCCAAAAGTCCTCAGAAACACATCATTGTGTTGGGTTGAGACTCTGAGTATAAAGAACCTAGAGTATCCACTTTCTTCCATAGGTGTTATATCCAGGCTGGGATTTCCGCCTAGGCCCACAAGGCCCGAGCCTAGGGCCCCAGCCATCCAACGGGTCCCCAGCCGTGCCCTGCGAAGGTCCCTTGGTCTCTAAAGTCGGGCCTGGTTATAGGTATCCAGTTCCTCCATAGGTGGATGTGGCTCCTGATGTTATGCCTATTGTCAGGATCAGTGGGACATCTGGGAATAAATAATCTAATTAATTACCTATTTAACAAGTTTAAATAAGTATGATAAGTATCTACCGGTCAGTGCGGACAAAACTTAGAAAAAATTCTCTTTTTTGGAATCCGACGCTGCCCTGGCGTTGTTGGCGTCAGGGTGGACCAAAGGGGACGCAAGAAAATCTTAGAAATTTTTGATTTGGACTTTTAATTTCGATGTCATTATGCCCACTTTCTTTTTTGATGCCATTCGACAGGGGACATCGAGACAAGCAACTTTTGTTATATACTTTTTTTTTCCTGCGCCCCTCCCCCGGCCGCTAGATCCACTATGACATCGACCATGAACCCTTCCTGTAGCGCCCAGGGGTAAAAAAGTATATGACAAAAGTTGCTTGTCTCGATGTCCCCTGTCGAATGGCATCAAAAAAGTGGGGTGTTATACTGACATCGAAATTAGTTAAACATTTTTCTAAGTCCTTTTCGCCTTGATAAGGGCTCCCCAATTGACCCCCTCTCTAGCGGCCAGGGGGAGGGGCGCAGGAAAAAAAAAGTATATAACAAAAGTTGCTTGTCTCGATGTCACCTGTCGAATGGCATCAAAAAAGTAGGGTGTTATACTGACATCGAATTTTTTCGAATTTTTTTCTGATGAAAAATTTTTTTTTGTCCCCTTTTCTGTACCTCAACCAGGTGGGTCGCGTGGAAGTGTTTCTGGTGATTTCTGAATATTTTCAAAAAAAAATTCCTTGGCGCCCCCTTTTGTCCACTCCAACCGTAATTTGGTTGGTTTGTTCGCGCGTTTGTTTGCGCAATTGTTCGCGGGTTGGTTGGTTGGTAATTGGTTGGTTTGTTCGTGCGTTTCGCGCGTTTGCTCGCGCGTTTCGTCCATTTGTTCGCGGGTTAGTTGGTTGATCGGTCGGTCGGTCGGTCGGTGGGATGGTCGGTTGGTTGGTTGAATGGTTGGTTTGTTGGTTGGTTGGCTGGTTGGTTGGTTTTGGTTTGTTTGAAGTGTTGCATGCACAGCTCAATTAGTATGTCAAGTAGCCTTCTTTTTAAACGCGAATGACGTCGCGGGCTTAAGCTAGTGGCATATAAAACTATCACAGATATACACCAAAACCTACAATATACATTTTTAGGAAAACTAAATAAAAAAGACAACCATCTCCGACAAAATCCCGCCAAAAAGCCTCCATCATAGTCACAAACGTGAATTTTCATAAAGGCCAAAAAATATTTTAAAAAAACACTCTGGTCTATGATTAATAATTCATAGACAAAGTAGACCAACGTCGTCTTTTTTTTCCATGTCCAATGCCTAGACGTGGAAGGAACCCTTTTAAGCCAGATCTTTTATGGTCATGGAAAGCTGATTTCAAGTACCTCTAGTCAAGCATGTTCGGATACGCATCGATTAATTATAATTCATAAAACCGGTAATTGGTTCACATCACCAGTGACGCGTGACTGATGAACGCAGTCAGACCATCAATCGGACGTCAAAAGATTTATGAAATAAGTCTAAATTCAAAATAATATATGGCTTAAAGGTCCCGTTACCAAGCCAAAATCTAATTTAAAAACAAATGTCATCTGTCACCACTGTGACACTGACGTGCGAGCTGTCAATGTCACTTATGACATTGACAGTTCGTACGTCTGTGTGCGTATGTGTGTGTGTGTGTCTTGACCTTGAGTCAATATAGCCCTTTCGAAAAATACCTGCCTGCGCTTGCCTGCCTGTCAGTCACCTGTCACCACAGATTAGATTAGTGATAGCTGCAAGCTGAGGCTGCAAGCCTGCCTCGCTCCGCTCCCGTACACGCTGAGCGTACACGGTAGGTTTTGCTGCCAGTTTTACCACAGTCACGGCGGTGACTGACGGACGAATGAATGATCGGTCTAATGCGGTGACTGAAGCTTGCATGACGGTGATTGTCAGATTGGATATAGTTCACTCCACAGACTACAGAGGGATACTTCCCACGGTGACTTACTCTGGTAGCATAGGCATAGAGTAGGCTTTTTGGTGGGATTTTGTCGGAGAGGGTTGTCTTTTTGTAGGTTTTGGTGTTTATCTGTGATAGTTTTTTAAGCAACAATGGCCTATTATAGTGTATATTGTGCGGAATAGTTAAATAAAAGCGTGTAACGACTCTACCGGATCGTTCCAAAATGTCCCTCGTTATTCTACATTAAACCTACTATCGGTTTAATGCGGACATGAACCTGCAGTGTGGATCACCGAATGGCCCTCGTGGAGGCCGTGCTGCAGTTTTATTGAAAATCACTGACTAACTCTAGTCGTGCTCTGTTTTTGTGGAGGCCGTGCTGTAACTGCCGCCGGTTTAAATAAATATAAGAAATAATACTATAAATAAGACAGGGCCGTATGGATGAAGCTTCCCTTGCCCGTCTTCAATAGAGGACAAACCAACAAAAAAAAAGGCATAGAGTAACCACAAACTATATAGTATGAGAGTAACTTACTGGCAACTCTGTATTCTGTGCATGTCTGCCTGTCTCTGTCTTGTCTTTGTGATGGATGGATGTCCAGACGTATACTATCTAATTTGTGGTCCAGCCAGTTTCATCTGACATTTCTTTTCTTGCCGAAATTGTGAATTTTTATATATACTTAATTCTTTAAATTTTTCCCTAGTAAAATGTGAGATAGACCTACCTTTAAATTTTCAGTGTAATGAAATGAAATTAGTTTACTAAATTTATCAATAGTAATGTAAAATCATGTTTGGATACAGTAAAGAAGCAATTAGAGTGAAAGTTAAGGTTTGAATTCTAGATTTTTTGCCACAGTACCAAAAGCCCATACAAATTATGTAGTAATAATTACTAGTATACCATAAAATTGTACCTACCCTTTTTGTTCTGTCATACTGTGTCAAGTTCTGAGCCCCTATGATATGTCAAGTCACTGGTAAAACCGCTTTAGTAACTATAATGGTAATAAAATGTAATGTAAATTATGGTAATATAATGTAAGGTAAATTTATTGGTATTCTACTACAAATATTAATTCACAATTTTTTAATTCATGTTCACTATAGAAATGTGAAGGGAAACTGCAGCCAGAGCTCAGGAAATTCTCAGTGGACCCACAAATAACTTCGTTAGAAGTTCTACAAAGCATTTTAGTAAAGGCATTTGACATCAAGTCTGACTTTACATTATCATATAGAAGTGTAGATGATTGTGGACAAGAAATACATTTACCTCTGCTATCTGACTGGGACTTGGATGCCGCTTTTCTCAAGTAAGTGCCAGTTTACTAATTTCCTACTATTGCATTAATTTTGCCCATGTCCAGCAAGTGTGCACGTAGAAAGTCTGTTTTGATGATGTGATAACATTGATATTAAAAATACATCAAATAAAATAGTTTTAAGTGTTTATTGTTGGCCTTATCAAAATAAATAACCCTAAACTAATATGGGTAGTGTACATGGAGTTTAAGGATTAAATGTTTTAGACAAGTGAAATAGAATAGTCTATTTTTGAGTAGCCACATCCTACAATCAACCAAAATTAACTTATCTTACTTAATCACATAATTTGTTATTACCCATAACTGTAGTTATACATACATAATTTTTTTCTAAATTGAGCAAGTAAGTTGTAAAAGATGTATTTTATTTAATGTGTTTTTTACCTTTATTTTCAGGGTGCATAATATAGCTCTAACTCAAAGATCAGAACCATGTGTTCAACTGAAGGTGGACATGAAGCCGTTTGCGGAGGCGTCAGAAGACTGGGAGCCTCCGAGTGTAAGTCCTGCACCTCCCATGGTCACTCAGAACAACAGGGAGCAGCCTACAGTTGCGCCGACACCACACCAGATGGAAAAGCAAGACATTCAAACTGGCTTCCAAGGGTTGATCATGAACCAGGTATTTTTCTTCTTATCATTTTCATAAAATGCATGCTCAGTCTGTTAGTGTGCCTGTAATTAAAACTCGGACACCAAGGATAAAAAAAAATTGGCTACTTTTTTGGAAGCTAATTAATCATAAGCCTCCATCCACCCTCCGTGAAAATACATGATTATAAAAAAGAATGCTGAACTAGCTACCAGGGGTAATTTTCAAAATCTAATTAGTTCTTTCAGATCAAAAAAAAACAGCATGTTGTTTGTAGTACAATTACTGTTTTATTGCTTTCTTATTCTGAACTCACATTCTGTTGCCGGAATTAATACCCCATTTACTGCATTTTAAATAAGAAATTAGAATTCATACCTACTGGTAATTATAGTTAACCTTGATTTTGTGTTAAAAATTTGAAAGTAGTGTATCTTTCATGGTTTGGTAATTTTCATTGTGTAGTGTTTCACAGTGTCTAGTGTAAGACAGGCTTTTTTGCAATACTTTTCTCACTGATAATTATAATTTCACCTTAAGAAATAAAACTTAAAAATTGTACTTAATAGTTTTTCTGTTTAATCCAGACCAGACTAATCTGGACCATTTTGTTTGCTATTACTAGTGTAAAGTGTGTTTATTTATAGAAATAATGTAGCTATATTAGGTACTTTATGATTACCTCATGGCATTTTGTTTGAAATATCTATCTGGTTTATTCTAAGCAGTATTATCGTCGACATAATTTATTAGATACTTTCTCTTTGTACAACAGGTTGAAAAAACATTCAACATGGTATCGAGAGCGCTTAACCTGTATGATGACCCAAATAATCCACCACGGCCGCCGTTGAGTGACATTGAGTTTAGAGCTTTCCTGGATACAGTTGGCCAGATCACAAACACAACTAAACTTAGGGAAGTCATCTACTGTGGTGGGATAGACCCAAGTTTGAGGTAATTTAAAGTAATTTTATCCTTAAAACAAGACAATTTTATGTTGTTCAAATAGAACATTAAAATGTCAATAAATTACAACATTATTTTCAGGAAGGTTGTATGGAAACACATTCTGAATGTATATCCCGAAGGTATGACTGGCAGAGAAAGGATGGACTACATCAAAAAAAAAGCAAATGAGTATTATGCTCTAAGAACACGTTGGAAGGACTGTATACAAAAGGGAAAGGTCTGTTGTTTAATGCTTCAATCAAAGGTAACAGCGTAGGCAAGAAAGGGGTTAATCTAACTACCTATGAAATTATATTTCAGGTAAACTCTGACTTAGCTTACGTAACAAGTATGGTTCGAAAAGATGTTCTAAGAACTGACAGGCATCACAATTTTTATGCTGGCAGTGATGATAATCAAAATATTGCCTCACTTTTCAACATATTGACGACGTAAGTATTATAAACTACCTATACAACTTTGTAAATATAAAAGAGAATTAATAAATATTAAGCACGCATCTTTCACGCGAATACTTTTGTGTACAAAGCGAAAATCTAAAATCTATAAATAAAGTCGTAAGTCTAAAGTAAAAAAAAAGGGGATTGTTAGGTACCTCCCCCAAATTGTTGCAGATTAATCACTCTTATGACCACATAAGTACATTAACATAGAATTAAAACAGTAGTAAGGAAATGCAATATATTTCTACCAAATATAATTTATTTTTGCAGGTATGCACTAAACCACCCCACGGTAAGCTACTGTCAGGGCATGTCCGACCTTGCCTCCCCCTTGCTGGTGACAATGGGCGACGAGGCTCACGCATACATATGTCTGTGCGCCCTCATGACGCGTCTCTATCCCAACTTCATGTTGGACGGGGAAGCCATGACGCTCAAGTTTACACATTTAACAGAATCTCTGCAGGTATATGATCCTGATTTCTATAACTACTTGAAGTCTCAACAAGCTGATGACTTACTGTTCTGCTATCGGTGGCTGCTCTTAGAAATGAAGCGTGAATTCGCTTTTGACGACGCCCTCAGAATGCTGGAGGTTCTGTGGGCGTCGCTACCGCAGAGAACCCCACCGGTTGAGTTATCTTTAAAAGAGAAAGAATTTGATCCTACAGTAGAAATGGACGACGATCCTCCTCCTTTGAGCCCTTTGATCAAAGCACCGCGTGAAAACGCGTACACTAAAGTATGCGCAATAAGGCGACAAAGTTCTAGCTTCAGTTTAGCCAACGTGAAGACGCCTAAACTTGCCACCTCAAAAAAATTGAATCACAGTTTGGATGAAAATGTAACTCGAAAGAATCACACTACTAACTCGTCTCTTAAACATGCCAAGGAATTTCAAAGTTTAGATGATGCTGTGCTACGACAAAAGTCTAAACCAGACGGTCATGACAATGTTTTTGATAAGAAAAAAGATAATAGTGTAGGGACAAAAGGTTCCAAACTACATGTCCGAAGAAATATGAAAAGTGTACCTGAACATGAGAAAAATGTAGAAGTAATAAAAGACAAGACTACGACGACGTGGTCGAGCACAGGCAATTTGACGAATGGTAGTACACATACGGATGTCAATGTAAAAGATACGCCTCTGGGAAATCAAATAAGGTTATTGAGAGACAAAATATACGTTCATAATAATAAATTCTTCTCCTCCTTGGACAAACTTGATGATTCTAATAATAAAGAAACCACTACTATGCCAAAAGTAAGAATGATTAAAAATTTAAACGAATTTCTTAATTTCGCTACTGGAAGTAATCCTGGATGTCAGAGGCAAGAGAAGCTACAAAGAACGCGTTCTGTTATAGAAAAACAATCTCCGAAAGAATATCCAAGGATTACTGTGACTAAAACGTCATTTGATGAAACAGATTTTGGAACAAATGTGAAAGATCACAAAATAAATAAAATCGTTAAAAATGAATATTCTGATACAAACGACGGCAGCAGCCCTGACGATTCGCAAGAATACTACCCCATGACGACGTCCATGACAAGAGAATTAAGACTTGAATTAGAACATTTAGATCGCCAAGTGTTCGGCCCCTCATATGTGAACAGATGTAGCACAATATGCGACTCTCCTTCTGATTCTACAAGTACTGATGATAGGCCTACACATGATAATACCGAGATTAAACAAAACTGTGTAACTACTGACACACTACTGACATTAGAGCCTAAACCGGCAACAACAGAGTTATTAGAAAAAGTAAAACGATCACCGGTTCTCGAAACGATGAAACCAAACGCAAGAAGCGCTGAAGATATTTATATATGGGAGAATCCATTACATCGCAATACAGCGACGACACGAACGGCGACTAGCTGTCCGCAGACTCCCGACGAACAGGCTGAACTAGATTTCGACGGAGACACCGGCGAAATATTTGAAGAGCATTCTGGGAAAAAATCTATCACACCAATAAGGTTGTTGAGAAAGAACCAGTCTTTAGAGCCTCAAGACTTATGCTATGAATCCAAGCATTCCAACGCACATTCCAGTGAATCAGACCTCTCAGACAAAAATGCTATAGAATCAGTTGACATAGAATGCATGCGAAACAGTCAACACGAAAGCCCAAATGCTACAAGATCTCATAAATTTTTTTCGAGTATGTCACAGGAGTTGGAAAATGCAAAACGAAACTGTGAATCTCTTCTAAATGCTAAGCAAGGTAATTTGCATAGCGTCGCGTCGACCATAAATAATTTCCAGAAGAAATATGAAGTATTCAAGCCTCCACCACTTAAAACTGTGACAGTAGCTTCAGGTGGCGGCGACAACTCTGCCAAGTTCAGTATTAGCAGTTTGCCGCCACCAGTGGTGTTGGGCGGAGGGAACCCTTTCCTCATGTTCCTCTGTTTGACGGTATTATTACAACACCGAGATTACATAATGCGAAACCGAATGGACTACAATGAACTAGCTATGCATTTCGACAAGATGGTTCGTAAACACAACGTCAACAGGGTACTGAACCAGGCGCGACACATGTACGCTATATATTTGAAGCAACAAGCACATAAGACTGGCGATATTACTACATAAACTATATTGTAGATTATAGGATTTCTTTTCTTCAGAAGGTAATTGCTCATAAATAAGATTGTATTTTTGTCATTCTACGAATGGAACAACACCAGTAGAATAAATTTAGATTCATAATTGTCGAAATTCAATTTTATAATTCAGATATTCTACAAAATTTAGATAGGGTTCCGTCAAAACGAAGCATTTGTTGTCCTTCTCTCTATCTGTCCACCGGATAACTCGAAAACTACTGGATTGATTAAGCTGAAACTTGGAACATACAATAGATTTGTCCGGCAATGTTGGGAAAATTATGGGAGTTTTAGAAAACACATATAATTATAATATATATATTATATACTTGCACATTCTATATGCCCTACACTTTGCAGACTTTTTTACATTGGCAGCTCATACCTACTAAAGTCGTATTTACACGAACTAAAAGATCCACGCTGCGCGGCGCAACGATATATTAATACACAAGTTTTGTGAGACTAATATATTCACGCAGAGATTGCCGGCAGATCTGATCTTAGTATAGATTATTATTTTCATAAGTATTCGGTAATCTATACCCGCGACTTATTATTTGTATTACTCGTGATTAGTTAAATCGGTTAACTTTGAGAAAACAAAAAATATTATTGTATATTTAATGGTAAGTTATTTGTTCTTTTGCTATCATAGTTGGTATCCAGTTTAAATAAGAAAACATGTTTAGCGTAGTTCCCGCGCGGTAGAATATCTGAATTGAATACTTTTCAAAAATATAGATATTGGTAAAATTTGAAGTAAGTGCATTATACAAATCTCATGGCAAATATGCTTAGGTATGTAATAATTTTATTCCAAAGAATTAAAGTTATCAGTCGATTGTGATATTTTAAATTTATTTATTTAATTTAATACTTGTGTAGGTCTTAAAGACACCCACTTTAAAAGCCTGAGGTGGATCTAAAATTAACTCCCACGCAGATAATATTTTACCTACTTACAGAGTTTTTAAAGTGTGTGCTTTTAGAAAACGGCCAAGTTATGAAGAGTCGAGTTTGTATAAAATAGGAAAAATTGCACAAGCTTTATAAAACTTCAAGCATATAGGCAATATTGTGCAATTAAACATTGACCAGAACAGATTATAAATAACTCTCCTAGTTGCAGACAAAATCAATCGTGCCACAAACATTATCTGGCCCGGTGATGGCGTCGCGATCCTTTCGACGGACAACACCATAAACGGAAAATGCCAACTGAACCAGTGGGAACTCGTTGTTGTTGGTGAACACTGTGCAATGTCATTTCAAAGTGGGGGCATTAGTTCCAGTTGTGATGACTGATGACCACCAGGTCAGATATGTTTGATAATGAAGGTATATTAGCGGGACGAGCCGTTTGTGTTCTGGTAAAGTACAGAAAATTATATGCGTCATCTTGGCAGAGCCACGGTCCCTGATTGTGTTTGTGAGTCTTCATAATTTGTGTGCCTACTGTTTTAATTTATATTCAAATTATTCCTTTTATATTTATTTAAAATATGAATTATAGATAATTATGAATACAAAGCGCGAAAGTCTAAAATGTACTATGAAATATAGAATTTCAATAGGAATGCATACCACTACATGCACAACGACTCGTCTTGCTAATAGCACTAATATTGTATAGCTCACAAGATTTATACAACAGATTGGGTGTTTTCTTGTGGGCCGTGGCTCTGCCAAGATGACGCATATATATTTTTCTATCCGTAGGTCCACGAGGTTCCATGATATTAAATTCAGTATTTATTGTATTCAGTACTTACTTACATTGTATTTCTAATTTAGTACTATTCAAAATGCTTCTATTTTAGGTCTGTAAATAAATGAAAAATATACCTATATAATGTGTTTTATATTTTGTATTATCTGCTCAGGCATTCTTTACCTGTACCCCTATCATTAATTTTCAGCGTCGATACTCGCTAACGACTACGTAAATACATAATAATGCTGTCTCTTAGACTAATTACGAAAGACAGAGATATATAGTTTTTACGTAGTCGCTAACGAGTATCGACGTTGTAAGGCCGGAAACTCATTA
This sequence comes from Metalampra italica, assembly GCA_949699065.1. Lineage (NCBI taxonomy): Eukaryota > Metazoa > Arthropoda > Insecta > Lepidoptera > Oecophoridae > Metalampra > Metalampra italica. Next base: position 4,622,328 of record OX452970.1, on the reverse strand, counting down.
TAACACCTTTAGTAGCACCACAGGTAAGTAAAAAATTGATAGATATTGGGGAATGTAACGCGGTAGGTATAAGACATGTTTGAAATAGAAACGCTGGTGATGGATGCTACTTGTCAATTTATTAACACCAAACTCTACAGATCTTAATTTAACTTTACAAACTTAACACCTACATAATATCACAATGTTTGCATTGAATAGAAGCGCCACAAATGTTGATTAAAACATTTTACTTGTGAATTTTATTATGGTACCGATACTTCAGGATGTGCTATGTTAACTTGCTTTATTGCTTGTTTTATTCTACTATTTACTTCCTCTTGTTACCACCACCTCCTGCTAAGATCATTGCAATGCGCATGAATATGTTGAGTACATCCAAGTACACCGAAATTGCACTGCGGAAACAAAAACAAAATTAAATTCTTACTAACTCGACTAACTTGTTAACCTTTTAATCGCCGCCGTCTTATAAATATGACATAGAATTTGTACGATATCAAACCTTAATAAACTATATTTAGAATGTCATTTTGATCACGTCAATCGATGACGTTGGCGGTTAAAAGGTTAAAAATTGTAGATGAGCGCCGCGGCGGCGGCGGAGCTCTAAATTCTAGTCTTGAAAAATTTTATTTAACTTAGGGCTATGTTATAAATTATAATGCGTCTATACGAGATTACATGAGTTTGTATGAGACGAATTATTTAGGGGCGGCGCCGTCGCCACGCCGCTCGTCGACCCCGTACTAAATTCACAAATTTTTTCACAAAAACATTAATTTAATAATTATATTGGCATTTCGAAACAAGTTCAGGTAAAAATGTTTGTACTTACGAGTCAATTGGGTCATATTGCTGGTACCCATGAATGGGATGCATCTCCGCTCGCTTGACAATCGCCTGAGTGTCGTACAACAGGAAGCCGCCGAATACGATCAGACCGCCATACAAGCTGAGCGAATACAGTCCTGTAAAGCAGAATTATTCACAATTAAATATACAAAGTATACAATAAGCCATAACAGATAGCCACAAATGTATTTAAAACATATTTGTTCGGCCCTGTCGTCAGACAGGCTGTTCCCGCGGGAATAACTTTCGGGCGAAGCCACGGGAAACGGCTAGTAAGCAAATATGTAAATGAGGAAGGCCTACGTTCAGCAATTGAAAAATTTATTTATTTCAGTAACTTAATTTTTAAAATTTTACAGGTTCTAGAGAACCTTCCTTTGAACAAATAATTGCTTGTGTGTGGGAGGCTCCGCTCTCATAAATTATTACATTTGTTACTATGTATTATTTTACTTTAACTTTTTGTATTGTTTTATTAAATTGAATTTATTACTTATAAATTTTAAGAACAGCAGTGGACGGCGATAGGGGTCAGCCATCACATCACAGTTAGGTGATGAAGTATTGAGTTAGTCATCATCATATATATCAGCCAAAAGACGTCCAGTGTTTAACAAAGGCTTAATGACCGATCCTGCGCTTTCCGAGTCCAGTTAATTCCTGCTACTGACCAGATTCGGCCGGCATCATGTGGAAGGCCGGCCCCACAGTACCTACGTCTTCCGATGCGTGGTCGCCACTCGAGTAACTTTCTGCCCCAACGGCCGTAGGGTCTGCGAGCGATATCCCTGTCCAGGGCCACTTAAGCTTGGCAATTCTTTGAGCTATGTCGGCTCCTTTGGTTCTCTTCATTCATGATTCGATCACGCAAAGAAACTCCGAGCATAGCTCTCTCCAGTACCCTTGAGTTAGTGATAGTAAAAAATGATGATGATGATGAGCGACAGGAGCCACACCATTAAGTAGGCTGTCTGCCCGTGTGCCACTTCATTCCGTAACAAAAAAGATGTTTAAAATGCGAGGAATGTTACCAGCGCCGAGCGCGGTGGTCGGCGGCAGGAACATGCTGGCGAGCGAGGCGGCGAACACGGCGCCCAGGCCCATCGCGAGCGGCGCGCGCATGTTGAGGAACTCGCCCGACGGCGCGCACACGGCGATCGTGCTCAGCCCGCCCACCACGCCCGCCGTGTACCTGTTGGCGGCGAAACGAAACAAGAAACTTATGTAAGTACCTTCATCCTCTATCTCTTATTTCGCTTCGGCAAAAGGTCGAAGTTGAAACACGAGGTAATATAGAAGGAAACGAACAATTACTACGGGTAGCGAATGCGGTAAGCAGCGACAGAAACGAAAAATCTCGAATCAATTCAATAGACTTAATTGCACATTTAAAATTACAGACAGAAACGATAAAAACAGATACAGTAATGTACATCTAGGCGGTCTTATCGCTAAGAGCGATTTCTTCCAGACAACCTTCCAGATAACCTCGAATCATTCTTAAACCTACTTGTTGTTACATCTTAAAAGCAATTTGCCTATAAAGCAAAATGCCTACTTCAAACTTGTTAGCTACTGTAATCGAAAACTGAAGTATCCGAACAAATTGTAGTTCAACCTTAACAGGTGGAGTTGCCTATTCCGCGAAAGTGGAAGATTTGTCTGTTTTCTGCAGTTTGGACATACATGTAGATTTAGATTTTTAGACTATTGTTTTATTGGTAGGTCTGCATTCAGTCTTTTTGCGACTATAAATAAGCAGTTGCGCTCTACAGTCTCAGATTTTAAGATTTGTGTTATCTAAGTACATAGTATGTAAATAAGGACTTACCAAGCAGCTCGCATAAGAAGTGGTCCTCCAAGGAAGCAGATGGGAGCTATGACCGCCCCCATGATGCCTGTATGCACGACCCATGCCAGTTGTTTAGCGCCTAAACCGGGTCTGTATTCCATGCTCCTCACCACCATGCCGGAGCCAATCATCAGACCCATTGTCACAATTATTGACTGAAATTACAAATTCAATAAATAAATACTCTTTTATTTACGCTGCCGCTCTAACTCGATAAATGATAAATTGACTTTCGTATCATAACTTCCTTCATTATGTTCGGCAGTGCTCACAGTATGCATTTATAAATATAGATATTCTCATGCAAGATCTCACCATCCATCCATTTCGTGCTACCAGGTTCAGTAGAGCAGGAGTCCTAAAGACAGTGATTGCACTTCCAGCTGTAAGTGCCAGTGAGCCAGCAATGTACCCATATGTTGTCTTGATGCGGTCCTTTACATAGTTTGGCCAGAGGCTAAAAATAACAATACATACAACTTACGAAATAAAATAGTACATTTTAGACCTTCTTAAAAAATGTATTGTTTATTTACTAGAATAAATAAATGATTATAACATGCCACACCTTTTACTCAATCTCCAAAAAAATTATGACAGATTGTAAAAATAAAAGGGGAGAAGAAAAAACATTACCAGATTTATCATCTTTATAAGCTTATCAATCAAGCATGTTGTTTGCATTGTGATAGTGACAACTAACCAGCAACAAAAATTTGGATTATCCAGTAATTTTTAATGACATTCTACAAAATATTTACTTCAGCACATATATGTATTTTTCAGGCCATGCTAATAAAATGTTAAACTATCATCCATGCCAAACCGATATGTTCAAATTTCAGTCCCAACTTTAAAAAACCTTACTTTATTAAATATAATACTCACTGGGCCTCCTGTAGTGTGCCAGGTTTAACTCCGGATCCATAATAACAAAGAGCCACTAGACCTACTGCTGACGCTCCTGCTAGAGCACCTTTTCCCAAGCTAAAGGCTGTAAGAAAATATTTATAAATATTTGTGGCTAGCTAGTAGAATATAAACACAGTCAGCGATGTGCAAACAATTTGTGACTATATTCATACAGCCGTCAAGAAATTCTATGCGGACTATAACTACCTAAAAGTAAGAGCTGATGGCTTGTGTACCTACTTAGACTCAATGAGTAATGGACTGGTACTGCCAGGTGATGTGCTTTTTGTGCTACTTACTACAGCTAAAAGTAGCATAAAATTATAACAATGATATGTGTATTATTTCTATGTGCTTAATTTTTCTTTATAAAGACAATTTAAACTAAACAGGTATGTGGGTGTTGTATTGTCCTTACCATTGGGTCCAGCGGGAGCCATAAGTCTCTCCCAGACCGTAGGCTGTATCCGTGTGGCGACCCTGGAACGGGGCTCACGAGCATAATTCCTGACGACATATTTCTTGGGGACAAACCTCTGGGGTACAGGAGATTTAAGGACACACGTCACATTAAACGATGAACGCGCAACGCACATGCGAGACAACATTTTGGTTTGAAATAGAACCTGCAAAAATTATAACATCAGGATCAGTCGGATCGGAATTGCTCTGCTTGTTTTGTTTGTTTTGTTTCTCAACATGGAAGATATTCAATGTCAAATTAAGCAAAAACTTCTTACCGACTGTTTTCCGACTGTGTGGTTAGTTTAGGAAATCTATATAATATTTATAAGCGCGTGCTGTTGACTCAACTCAACTTTTGGAAATATTGTGAAACTGAAATAAAATCGCGTAATCGGCGTAATCGAAATTTTCTGGAAAATCTTTATATTATTTTTCTGTGCGACTCTGTGGTTTGTTGTGATTGGATAAAGTTTTGAAATCCAAAGACAATATTTATTGAAAATCTCAATTCCTCTGAGAAAATCTGAGGCAGTGATTGATCCGTGATTGATCATTCATTTGTAACCTATAAGAATCGGTTTTGTTTGTTTGTTAGATGTACGGTCGACTGCACGTCAGTGGAAACAAAATCAGTGTAATGTGAACTGTAGTGTGGATCACCGAATGTACTAGTTGTGCCCTCATGGTGGAGGCCGTGTTGCGGTTTTATTGAAAATTGCCAGCTAGTCGTGCTATAGTTAGTCGTGCTCTGTTTTTGTGGAGGCCGTGCTGTAACTGCCGGTTTTTGACGAAAAACAAAGATGACTTGGCTGTATGGTCTATGACTTTTGCCTGTCTAGCATTGGAAAAAAAAACAAAGAAAAGAAATAGATGCTCAGATTAGAACATGAGAATACATGAGTGATGTCTAAGTGTCATTATTTATGACTTATGTATCATATATGGTGTTTGTATGTATCACACACACGTCAATCACTCAATACTTCCATCCAATACATAAATAGTGGAGTAGATATTTAGGTATCTACTAAGCATTATTAAGCATTTACCTTAATTTAAGTCAAATTTATGTATTTTAGTACTAGTACTTATCAAAGGAGACGTTTCACGAATGTATGGAGCCCCGGCCTGGACCTTGTACACATATAATTATGAAATGTCAATATTATATAAAAGTGGTTTAATGATCATTTTGGTATATTTTGGCTTAGTTTTTGTGTAGAAATGCATTAAACGTTATATTATAGGCAACACTTACCCTAAAAATAAAGATGGCTGCCACTGTCAATGACATATCATTTGACGTTTTCCACGACGTTTCCATTCGTTTACCATTCCACATTTTTTGTCGTGATCTGCAAAATAACTTGTGCCGTGTTGTTCCCAGCTAGATATTTACATAGGTATAATTATTTTCATTACAGTGCAAAAAATAATTTATAAAAAAGACGGTGGTCTACCTTGTCTATGATTAATAATTCATAGACAAAGTAGACCAACGTCGTCTTTTTTCCAAGGCTCACGCAATGCCTAGATGTGGAAGGAACGCTTTTAAGCCAGATCTTTTATAGTCACGGAAAGCTGATTTCAAGTACCTCTAGTCAAGTATGTTCGGATACGCATCAATTATTTATAAGTCATAAAACCGATAATCGGTTCTCATCACTAGTGACGCGTGACTGATAAACGCAGTCACACTATTAATCTGACGTCAATCTCACTAAGGCAAAAATATTCAATATATAACAAAAATAAATCAAAATATTCAGAAATCCATCCGTCCAATCTATCAATCCGTGGGTTAGATGGTCAGTTTCGCGTCAATATTACCAGACTGATGGTTTGGACTAATATAAAACGATTGCCTAACCGACGTCAATGAAAGAACGAGGAAAGAATCGGGATAAAGGGATTAGTCAAACGGACCGGATTTGGCTGTATGGCTAACCTTTACTAAAAAAATGCTTTTATAACACTCAATGCAGCCATCAAACCAAAATGATATTCAATGCAGCCAACAAACCAAAATCACATTCAATGCAGCCAACAAACCAAAATGATACTCAATGCAGCCAACAAACCAAAATGACATTCAATGCAGCCAACAAACCAAAATGACACTCAATGAAGCCAACACACCAAAATGACATTCAATGCTGCCAACAAAATAAACCAAATTCGTGACATTACAAAGTAGGTACGTTCAGAAATCACAGCTCGAAACTTCGACACATTTTTATGCAATGAAAAATAGTTGGTGTATAGCTGTTTTATGGAAGTTAATAACCAACTGACAATCAGTTTTCCCATTTTTGTTTTTTTATATATTTGTTTCTTAGGAAGATAATTTAGTTCATGATTGACAGTTATCCCAATACTCCGGACTCAGTTTCGGAACGGACTCGTATTAAACGTACATGTTGCCAGCTTTGTCATCTATTTAATAAAATATTGCTTTTCTACCAGAAAAATACTGCAAATATTTCAATTTTAGTATTATTTTAATAACCTTCAGATTTTTCCTCGAATTTCCCAAACGTGTACATAGTGCAGGCCGGATCTGAAACGTCTCCTTTGAGTGTTTTTCAATAAAATTAATCCCGCCACAAATAATTTCATAGCTTTTTCAGAAATATCATAATTTTACCTCAGGCCGCTGTCATAATTTCTGAGTTGGTATCTAATAAACATCCCTGCTGCAATTTGCAAACACGTGCTCACGTCACGTAGGGTATCATCTCGCGTTTGTTTTTCTAACCAAAGTTTTATTTAAAGTGGTCGAGAAAGGATCTGAAAGAAAATACCATGAAGAAACGCAATCACGTCACCAGAGAAGCCCCTGAAAAATCAGGTTAGTTTGCCAATTTATATTTAATATCTACTTTACCGACCGCGACTTCTCGGTCACCTAAATATATATGCTTCCCAAAAGGAAGTTCATGGCTTACAAATTGGCGGTACAAATTCGCATTTCGTACGTCTTCTCATTTTCAACGCTGCATTGAAACTAGAGTTGGATTATACAGTAGGGTTAATACAAAAATGAAATTGTTGCTGAAATATTTTAGATTCTGATTCCGGAGATGAAGTGACTCCAGAGACGCATAAGCAATCCTTGAAAAAACTTAAGAAGATTGATCCTGATTTCTATAGTTTTTTGGAAGAAAACGATGAAAACCTATTGAACTTTGATGACGACTCTGATGCTGAGAATGAAGCTGATAACGATGAAGACAAGGACATGGTTCATACGCCTGGACCACTGGAGGGTGACAGCGATGAGAGTGACTTCGAGGTTTGTGACGAGATATTTTTCCATCCCTGTTTGAATTGGTTGTTTTGAAATTTGATGGAGTGTAGTGAAATATGTTTTAAACAGATTGTGTCTCTATGAATGAGTATTAGTAGGTATACGATGTTATTATTTAGTTATTATTCTTGACGAAATCCGAACTTTGTGACATAGTACTGTTTGGATAGTACATTTTAGACTTTCGCCCTTTTTATTCATAATTATATTATTATATACAGTTTTATACAGGAAGGTAGGCAAAGGTAAATAAAACTTGTTCGTGTGTAAGACCCATATATATATAATTATGAACTGTGTGGATGTTGTGCAACACCTTTATAACCTTGGTGTCAATGATCAAAAAAAATATTTTTTTAGGATGCCGATGCTAAACCAGCTAGTGGAAAAATTACCCTAAAGTTGGTATCCAAATGGCAAGCAGAGCTGCAATGTCAAACTAAAATAAACTTGACTACATTGACCACCGTTATAAAGGCATTCAATGCTGCTATGTTGAGAGCAACCAGTGATGATGGCACTTCAGAGGGCGAATACAAAGTGGAAGGTATGTAAATAAGGTTGGAATAGACCTCATTGACTGTCGACTTGGATATTGGACTTGAGCACCATAGCACATCACTAATTATGTCAAACTGGCATGTGCCAAATATGCATTCTCTGGGTGGCCCTAGTATAGTGAAAGTTTGATTATTTTATGTCTGTTATTTGGTTTCCAGGTTCTTCTGTATTTAATGCAGTGATTCAGATGTGTGTTCTCTACCTTCCTGGTGCAATTAAAAAATATCTTGGCATGGAACAATCTGGAAAAGATCCACAAAAATGCAAACATTTTGTAAAGTTGAAAGGACCTTTGGTCTCATATCTCAATGACTTGTTGAAACTCTTAAATGGAGTTACCTCTGAGAATATTTTAAGTGTCCTTCTGAAACACTTGCATCAAATGTCTATCTACATAGCTTGCTTCACCAGAATATCCAAACAAGCACTGAGGAAACTTATCACATTCTGGAGCACAGGAGAGGAAACAGTGAGGGTGTTAGCGTTTCTTTGTATTTTAAGAATAACCAGAAACCAGCAAACAGCATTGCTAGATCTTGTATTAAAAGCAATGTATTTAACTTATGTCAAGAACTGCAAATTTGTCAGCCCCACAACATGGCCCGGAATAAACTTCATGAGGAGGTCATTAGTGGAGATGTTCACACTGGATTTGAATGTGTCTTATCAACATGTTTTTCTGTATATTAGACAGTTGGCTATACATTTGAGAAATGCTATTGTCGTCACGAAACCTGAGAACAGACAGGCTGTGTACAACTGGCAGTTTGTGAACTCACTGCACCTCTGGGCGGATCTTTTATCTGTGACGTCAAATAAAGCTCAGTTAAAGTCTTTAATATATCCTTTGACAATGGTAATCACAAATACGATAAAGCTGGTGCCAACACATCAATATTATCCGCTAAGATTTCACTGTATTGAAATATTAATCAATCTATCAAAGGAATCTAACACCTTTATACCCATATTGCCATTCCTTGTAGAGGTAAGAGAGAAACAAAATAGATAATTCAACTAAATTCTTCAAAGTTACAAACATGTTTTTAACTTTATACAACTTTTCAGGTATTGTCCTATGACTTCAACAAGAAACACAAGAAAGCCTCTATGAAGCCAATAGACTTTTCTTGTATCCTCAGACTAGGGAAGTCTCAGTTGATGGAGAATGGATTTAAAGATGCAGTTATAGAAAGGCTATATGGTACATTGTTGGAGTATGCAGCGAATCAATCCAATTCTATTGCGTTTCCAGACATTATGTTGCTGGCTGTTGTTCAGGTATTTGTTATAACTAGTTTATGAAAAAAGTCCCTATTGAATGCGGGCTGATGATGATTGAATTTTATTCAACTCGCATTTTTCTTTGCAGATCAAACAGTTCTTGAAGACCTGCTCAGTCTCAAATTACACGAAGAAGTTCCGTCAACTTCTTGAAAAAATAGAAGAGAACTCCAAACTAATCGAACGAGAAAGGGCTAAAGTAAGTTTCGCGTTGAGTGAAGAAAAAATGGTCGCAGCGTGGGAAACCAATATTAAAACTAAAGGCACACCTTTGCTCATCTTTTTTGAAAACTGGAATAAAATAAACAAGATACAAAAGCGTAAGAAGGTAACTAAAAACGATGAAATTGCTGGAGAGTTGCCTATGATAAAGCGGCCTAAGATTTCTGATGATGCTCTGCTCTGTAACATGAAGCCAGGACACAAAGGTCCTTTAGTATTGTTCCCGTCCGACAGTGAAGAAGAGAAAGATGATTTTAAATTGGAAGATGAAGATATCAAGGTTGCTCCTAAGATGAAGAAACCTAAAAAAGTAAAAAAGAAGACTAACAAAAAGAAAGTCACGGCTGATGTTGACGACGTAGCTGATAGAGATGACGTTGTTCAAGATTTTAGCGTTAGTGACTGGTAATAAAGGATTCTTTGTTTCAACAAGCATAGTTTATTTTTATATTAGTATATTATAACTATTAGTAGAGTAGTTTAAAGATTATCTTGTACAAGTATCGCAGGGGTTTATGAGCGGTGACCTTGAATGCGCAGAATTAAATTTTTGGGTCTCTTTGGCGGGGGACGGAGGCGCGACGCGGGGAGGTAGCCCGCCACGCGGCGTCAACGCGTGTTATTGGTTCGTTCGGTCGCTTCCCCCTCCCGCGGCCCCTCCGCACGTCTCGCGTCCCTGAAGTACAGTTGCGTACACATACTGTTCGACTATTAACTGTTGGTTGTTTTCTGTTTGTTTTTGTTGTTTATTTTGTTATTTTATAACAAAATAAAAGAGCCAGAAGTAGGCCTTTAGTACTCATTATAAAAGTCTTGGTATTAAGATTTTTGTGCGCGACTGTACACCTGCGCAAACGTCCCCACCACTTTTGCCGAGTGCTCATTAATCATTGCGACACTTGTATTAGAGTCTACAGACATAGTAAACAGTGATGTTTAGAACCAGGAAGGTTCGAATCTCTGGTGGCGCGCGTATGGGAGTAGCAAATTTTTTTCATTCAAGTTTACAGCAGGTGCGGTTCTAAACATCAATTAAGAACTTTTGGCCATTACAAAAAACTACATTCCACAGGTAAGTACTTACCTATTGTATTGCGCTATAGTTTGTAGAAGTAATAGTAGAACTAGATGGGACTAATCCCCCTGTTCGCGAGAAAAAACAAATTCTGGCGACCCCAATATGACAAAATGTTACCTATGTCTTCCCTCAAGTCCATTGTACGGTCGACCGCTCGTCAGTGGAAACAAAACCAGTATAAACTGGTCTCATAGTATTGAACTCTCTACAGGCTGGGCCAGCTCAAGGCCAAAGTGTTTCCACTGACGTGCGGTCGACTGTACGTTCACGTATCCTTTTGTTCTGTAAATCAGGTTACTACTCAGTCGCGGTGTACGGACCAGTGGTAGGTATTCAAAAACCGAGAGCGGTTTTTGAATTTTCAGTGTACAGGATTACCTCAAGGGAAACCAAACAACGAGGTTTTATAGTTTCCTATTTTGTAATTTATCTGGTTCAGCAGGGAGTAGCTTTTTTCCATTCGCATTTCCAAACCCTCCGAGATATTGAGCATTCTAATGTTACTACGTAAATCAAAATCAATTTCAACATTTAAAATAAAATATTATACCAGCGACAATAACTAATGAGTAATGACAAAAGGTACCTATATAAAATAAAGGGTATAGAAAACTCATATTCCTTGCAGGAAGTAGGTCCACTGCACCCTGGGCTCGGGCGGGTCGCACTCGATGGTGAGGCAGCCGGTCGGCAGGCCGGCCGTGGCCCAGCCGCGCGTCGGTCGCTCGCTCAGGTATACAATCACTTTCAAGTCCTATTTATAAAAATAAGTCGTATGTTATTTTTATTATATTTGACAATTAAACGGCTAGCCAGTGCATTGCCAGCATTCAAATAAAAGGCTAAATCAAATTGTCGAAAGCGAAAATTTAACTATCGTTAAATAAAATTATGATGTGTTTAGGTGTAGGTGTTACGTTAAGGTAGGTAGACATAACCCGAAAATAAGACCTAAAAAGAAACAGATTACGTCGGATAGGTGACCATATCGTACTCAGGTAACACCCATAGCCAGTGGTCTTGTAACTTAGGCAAAGGGCCTGAGAATGGCGACTCTCCTCCGTGTTGTATTATGGGTAGGTAGGTATAGGTATTGTAATGATGGAATAATTTTAATACCTTTTTTGGTTTAATAGGTTCGTAGAGCGTCTTCACATAGAACTCTTCCCTGTCGACGTATATTTTGAACGTTTTGGTTTCGTCGAATACGTTTTTGAACTTGACGATCGTTGATCCGCCGACCTTTATCTCGTAAGGCCCGAGGGGCTTTGGCTCAGTAGCTATGCCTCTTAGATTGAAACTGTAAGCAAGCAAGTTGTAAAATTTTATTGACTCTTAGCTTATAGTCAATGCGATAATACGGCCCGTAGAGTGAAAACCGCAAGTTATTTATGGAGGTAAAGGAGAAAAACTATCCAGTAGAAGTTTTAGTACAAGATTTAACTTAGATACATTGGGAAAATGGGGAAAACCAATTATCTTCACATATACGTATATTGTATAATAAGATCTCTTACACGAATTCACCAGCGGCGGAGGAATTGAAAACAATTCTACAGTTCTGAACCCCAAGTTCTGTGGGCTCAAACCAAACTAGGAACTTCCCTTTCTCGTACGGGCCTAGTGCGTAGTCTTTTTCAAGCAATATAGACGAGTGAGTAATCTGCAATCATACCGATAGGAAAGAGTTGGAGAGATAAATAACACAAAGCCTGAAATAAACTTCCATTACTAAATAGCTTAATCATTATTAGCTAATCATAAAAAAGTTTATTCATTGAAACTGCCAAATCTCACAATGAAAGGTTTCTTTCCTAAAGATTTTCCTAAAGAGATCCTAGAGAATTGGGAGCCGGCACGAGTTGCAGGTTCTAGTCTTCTTGTGCAACAGACTGGCACCCATAATTGGGCATTGGTTAGTCGCTTCGATACGGATAGGATTAAGGTCAAGAAGGTTATCCTTCTTGATTAAGATACAATTTTTAAAATACCTACCGAGCTCGTAAAGTCAGCTTTAAGGGCGGTCCTGTTCTGTACTCGGAGCCTCACTGGAATACAAGTGCCGAGGGGCGTGCTGAACTCCATATCCTTCTCCTTGGCAGGCAGACACTTCAGGACCACTTTGTACACATACGTGCCGACCAGGTCGTTGGACACGTTCAAATATTCCTCAGACTCGCCCACCACGAGGGGCGAATACGTCATCACAAGTGTTGCCTAAAGTAACATGAAAGATTATTTCAATTTATCAGATGGTTGAAATTGTTGATAAATACGACTGTGTATTTTACTGAGATAAACATGCGTGAATTACTGCTTTAGTTGTAGTTGAGTAAAGTGAACGTCTCCATCTAATCGTGGCCACTTCGTTGCAAGGCACCTCCTATGCATACGATGGGGACTATCAGAGATCGTCAATCGACGAGTCTGAAGAGACCAGCGAGACGATAAAGTACTATATATGGGTTTATAGCTGCAAGGTGAATGATTATCCTGGGTTCAGCTTACCCTGAACACGAGACCTTCTACAGACTCCGACACCCTTAAGACAAAAAGATCCCGCAATAGTGACCCTAAAATGTAAATCTTTGACTGACTTGTCAGTGATAAGTTATCACCTCCACACAGGTCACTTAATAGAGCTTCAAATTCATCAACAAATTCTCCTATTTTGTACCCATAAGAAAAGAGAGAGGTACGTGCTATAAGTACATAGGTACCACATGCATAGGCTGTCACATACAAATGAATTGCTTACCGACGAATTCCTACTTATTTTGAGCACTTCAGGGCATTCTAGTTTCTCGCTGTGGACGTGGAACACAGCTTCCATGGCGAGCGGGTTGCGTACGGTGATCTCCACCTGCTGGGACTCCCGCGCGCGGGCCACGAACTTCAGGATATCAGTGATCTCGGACTTGGTTACCGCCACCACCATGTTGTAATATTGATATTCCTGTGTTACCCCGTTTATAAAGAATGCCTAAAAATATTAGTTTTCGTGATTAGGTAATAAATAATTCATACATAACTAATAATATTATATAGCACGATTATGTACCTATTAATTATTCAATTATTTAATTTAAACAAGTCCGTTATCGTACCAGCCTCGGCTTTGGTTTATTCGAGATGTGACAGTGACACAGCCTCGTGGAAAACGATACAGCCCTAGCTCAATGTTTAACAAAACTCACTTTCAACTGCATTTCGCATTCTTCGAAACAGGTAAAAGTCCAACGACACGTGCCTTTCGCCTCGCCCCACACTTTAACTGTTTCCGGATGCTTGATCTCATAGTAACCTTCGAATTTGTCCGGTATTATCTTTACTACCTCCGTTCGCACTGTGTAAGTCTCTGGAAACTGAATAAAATCATTTATACTTACTTACAAAACTTGGTTAGGAAAAACTACTGGTGACCCTTTAAAAAGTACTTTGGGCTTTAAGCTCTCACTTGTACCAAAATGGTTGGGCGGTAGGAGGATACAGAGATAACTTACGTCCTGGAATAACATAGGATACTATTTAATAAAGAATAAATCGCTGGGCATCCCCTAATTTAAAATATTTATCAAAAAACAAAATCCTTCAGTTTTCGTCCCTCAGGTCGATAAAAACAACTTCCATGCTGTAAAGGCTGTACGTATCCGAGTAGACGTGTTGAATTAAAAATTTCGAAATACCGCAGTCTAGCCAGTGTCATCTTTGCGCCGCGTCAAAAATGGTTCTACTTCTTTTTAATTATCAGCGGAGGAATTTGAAAATGTGTAGGTACTAGATAGTACATAAGGACCTACCTCTGTGATGTTATACACAGACAGCTTTTCGACATGTAAGTTTTTGGCGACCACAGTGATTGATATATCGCCATTGGGGTTTGGGGCCGTGGCGGCTGCGATGACGGTGACGAACAGCGCACTTTCACCCAACGGTGAATACCGCACTTGGCTCTATATATAATATCAGATGTTATTTTATTAAACACAATAAAACGCTTATTAAACCAGTCTACTCCACTACCTACCTCCTACAAATCTTACATAGTTTGTTGATATTACAGAGTTTGGCGATTGTTTCTAGCTGAGAAGTACACGGATTCGCCCGGGACCCCTCGTCAGCATATAATAAAGGAGTATCTCAGTTCTATTTTGATACTCAACACTAATATGTTCTTACCTCAAATTTTCCCATAGTTTTCGGCTTGAAGTGTATCGGTATTTCAAACGTGGAGTTTGGTTCGATGTTGAACTCTCGTAGAGTCTCAAACGGCCCTTCCGATACTTCGGAAACAATTAGCCACATGTCGTCAGTACTGCCCATGTTAGAAAAAACTACTAGTTATCTAATAGTTTCCAAGTGTTTCAAGTCGTATAAATGTTAAGTTTTCTATTTCGATATCGTAAGTATTGTAACTAAATTCTAAGTATTAATGCTTGTTGGATACGTTTTCTTTATCAAGGTTTTCTTCGGTTCTTGCCCGTGGTCCCCCCCCCCCCCCGTCCGTCCGGTCCCCTTGGGGTAAGTACCACGGGTAAAGTGATTTGCCCGTGGTACCCCCACGGTTATTCGGTTTACTCGAGTTTCCAGAGTTTAATATAAGTTCAGATTATTATTATCATCATATCATCAGCTTTTCGATGTAGCAAAATATCTTGAAAACCTCCTATAATATAATAATAGTATACCTACGCTAAAAAGAACTTTTATCGACAAATCAGTCGAGGTCACTTTGAAGCCATGGGTTTCTGTGAAGGATTGAACGGGCCATGATCTGATAGCGGTCATCGAGAGAGAGATGGAGGAGTTTTAGATCGCTGTAGATATCCAACTGATCAGATGAACCGTTTGGAAGCAGCATCGTCATGAAGAAAAACCGGACAAGTGCGAGTCTGACTCGCGCACCGAGGGTTCCGTACAAACTTGTAGGTACGGTCGACCGCACGTCAGTGGAAACAAAACCAGTATAAACTGGTCTCTCCTAGTATTAAAACTCCCTAATAGGCTAGGCCAGCTCAATGTCAATGTGTTACCACTGACGTGCGGTCGACTGTACCTATGTAAATTAGTTCGTCGTTCACGGGAATCGAGTCAATGTCAAAATATTTTATTGCATTATGAGTAATTTATACATAGATATATATTGTATCTACCACTGCTTTCAATATACAGGATGGAAATTTCAGACGCCACCTGGAGGCAAAGTAGGTAGGTACCCTAAATATAACAGATTCCAAATTTTACTAAAAGGAAACATTCTTTTATTTTCAAAATTAAGTAAAACTGAAGGTTAGCGCAGGACCGGTCGTCGTGGAGATCCTTGGGGGAGGCCTTTGTCCAGCAGTGGACGTCTACAGGCTGATATGATGATGAAGTAAAACTGCACTGCAAGAAACCACGAGTCTGAGTCGAGAATCGAATCTGACAATAATGTGGAAAAAATACATGCTATGTATCTTTATGATACCGATCGAAAAGGTTAATCATCAGAATAACTTTCCCTCCATGTGGCGTCTGAAATTTCCACCCTGTACATAGGTGTTAGCTCTCGGGAAGTCTCGAAGATTTTTCTTGGAAATCAAAGTTCTCTAAGTATACCTATTCATTAAATTTGACCCAGATTTGTAAATGGTGACTAAAAAAATGAATAGTACCGAATTGTATATTAAAACTAGTATTTCTGTGGGTGCCGCGGCCCGCAAGCGGACCGCGGAGGTCGGCTATGTTGAGCTTTTCTTTTGACAGGTATCCTAAAAAAATTTTTTTTTAACGAGTTTCGACGTTTTAGTTTTTGGCCGGAAACCAAATCTTCAGTGGGGGCACCTAAAAGCCGCAAAACAAACTTTCATGACTTTCGTGATTGCAGTGTTGTGAGCTGTTTTTTGACGGGAACCGGAATCTGATTTGGAGCACCTCAAACCCGTGAATACAAATTTACTGGCAGACCCCCGCGACCTCATTCGCGTTAAAAGACTACTATTTGAGCTGTTCTTTATTTCTTTCAATACTTCAGACCAAACAACCAACCAAACCGCGAACGAACGCGCGAACAAACGCGCGAAGCGCGCTAATAAACCAACCAAATAACCAACCAACCATCCCGCGAACAAACGCGCGAAACGCGCAAACAAACGCGCGAAACGCGCGAACAAACGCGCAAACAAACCAACCAACCAACCAACCCGCGAACAAACGCGCGAAACGCGCGAACAAACGCGCGAAGCGCGCCAACAAACCAACCAAATAACCAACCAACCAACCCGCGAACAAACGCGCGAAACGCGCTAACAAACCAAATAACCAACCCGCGAATAAACGCGCGAAACGCGCGAACAAACCCGCGAAGCGCGCGAACAAACCAACCAAATAACCAACCCGCGAACAAACGCGCGAAACGCGCAAACAAACGCGCGAAGCGCGCGAACAAACCAACCAACCAACCCGCTAACAAACGCGCGAAGCGCGCGAAGAAACCAACCAAATAACCAACCCGCGAATAAACGCGCAAACAAACGCGCGAACAAACCAACCAACCAACCAACCCGCGAAAAAACGCGCGAAGCGCGCGAACAAACCAACCAAATAACCAACCAACCAACCCGCGAACAAACGCACGAAACGCGCGAACAAACGCGCAAACAAACCAACCAACCAACCCGCGAACAAACGCGCGAAGCGCGCGAACAAACCAACCAACCCGCGAACAAACGCGCGAAGCGCGCGAACAAACCAACCAAATAACCAACCCGCGAACAAACGCGCGAAACGCGCGAACAAACGCGCAAACAAACCAACCAACCAACCCGCGAACAAACGCGCGAATAAACGCGCGAACAAACGCGCGAAACGCGCGAACAAACCAACCAACCAACCCGCGAACAAACGCACGAAACGCGCGAACAAACCAACTAACCAACCCGTGAACAAACGCGCGAAGCGCGCGAACAAACCAACCCAATAACCAACCCGCGAACAAACGCGCGAAAGGCGCAAACAAACGCGCGAAGCGCGCGATCAAACCAACCAAATAACCAACCCGCGAATAAACGCGCAAACAAACGCGCGAAACGCGCGAACAAACCAACCAACCAACCCGCGAACAAACGCGCGAAGCGCGCGAACAAACCAACCAAATAACCAACCAAAAAACCCGCGAACAAACGTGGTATAATTTATTTTTGGCCATAAAAAAAAGCCGTAAAATTTTGAAAAAGTCGCCATTTTGAAAAAAAATATGATATCACCAAATTGCCTTAGATTCTGAAAAATATTAGTTCCAGTTCGGTCCAGCTATCTGGCACCGTTTCTGCGGGCCGTTGACCCAACAGCTGAAGATGACCATAATCTCCACGTTTCAGAGTTTAAATTTAATCGCCAGAAAAGACTGCGCACATTATAAAAATTTTAGCGCAATCTGAGAGTAAAATTTATTTTTGGCCATAAAAAAAAGCCGTA
Source organism: Metalampra italica (assembly GCA_949699065.1). NCBI lineage: Eukaryota > Metazoa > Arthropoda > Insecta > Lepidoptera > Oecophoridae > Metalampra > Metalampra italica. The sequence goes on along the minus strand of OX452970.1, from coordinate 4,604,334 downwards.
AAATTTTAAAAAAGTCGCCATTTTGAAGAAAAAATATGACATCACTAAATTGCCTAAGATTCTGAAAAATATTAGTTCCAGCTCGGTCCAGCTATCTGGCACCGTTTCTGCGGGCCGTTGACCCAACAGCTGAAGATGACCATAATCTCCACGTTTCAGAGTTTTAATCTAATCGCCAGAAAAGACTGCGCCATTATAAAAAATTCAGCGCAATCGGAGAGTAAAATTTATTTTCGGCAATAAAAAAGCCGCAAAATTTTGAAAAAGTCGCCATTTTGAAAAAAGATAGTATGTATGGAGATCGAAAATCAAAAGAAAAAAAAGTTCGCTCGTTTCGCTTTGCTCGCGGTGCTCGCTTCGCTCGTAAATAATTGTATTCAGGAGCACTTAGAACCCCTACATACAAATTTTCAGCGCAATCGGAGAGTAAAATTTATTTTCAGCCATATAAAAAAGCCGCATAATTATCAAATTAATCTAAAAAAAACACAACAACAAACTGTAATTTGAATTTGTATAGAATGATGGCCTGTGCGATGTAAAGCAGCCATACACGTAACTACAACAAATTATAAGTTATTTTGGCTGGCGTATGACGGGTCCGTGTATGTATGCTTTACATTTTTTCTTTTCTTTTTGAAGTGGCCAGTGCGTTGTAAAGCAGGCATTCACTACAATATTAACTACTTATAATTTGTGGTAGTGTATTTTGAAAAAGTCGCCTTTTTGAAAAAAAAAAAAAGACATCATGAATTTACCAAGATTCTGAACAATATTAGTTCCAGCTCGGTCCATCTATCTGGCACCGTTTCTGCGGGCCGTTGACCCAACAGCTGAAGATGACCAGAATCTCCAAGTTTCATATTTTTACTCTACTCACCAGAAGAAGCTGTGCACATTTTAAAATATATGACGTCACAAAAGGTCCTAGGGTTCTGTACAACTTTAGTCCGAAGTCAGTCCAAATATCGGTTTCCGACTCCACGGAACGTTGACCTGAAGGATGAAGATGACCAGAGTCTCCAAGTTTCAGACTTTTCCCATATACTACAGGGTTGGGGCTACATTTAATCCCTATACCACTTTGGTCCATGACCGCTCCTTCCGGGAGATCAATTCGGGTAAAGTTTTTCGAAAAAACGGCGCTCCGCCATCTTGAAAACGCCGCCATTTTGAAAAAAAAAAGTGACGTCATCGATGATTCCAGGATTCTGGACAACTTTAGTTCAAGGTCACCCCGGCTATCTGGCACCGTTTCCGCAGGCCGATGACACGATAGCTGAAGATGGACAGAATCTCCAAGTTTCGGACTTTTCCTCTACTCATCAGAGTGGACTGCGTACTTCATTCCTACACCATTTTGGTCCGCGATCACTCCTTCTGGGAGAACTACTATGTCAGTGAGTCAGTGGTAGTCGAGCTTTATAGTATATAACTAGTATTTCGGTGGGTGCCGCGGCCCGCAAGCGGACCGCGGAGGTCGGCTATGTTGAGCTTTTCTTTTGACAGGTATCCTAAAAAAAATTTTTTTTTAACGAGTTTCCACGTTTTAGTTTTTGGCCGGAAACCAAATCTTCAGTGGGGGCACCTAAAAGCCGCAAAACAAACTTTCATGACTTTCATGATTGCAGTGTTGTGAGCTGTTTTTTGACGGGAACCGGAATCTGATTTGGAGCACCTCAAACCCGTGAATACAAATTTACTGGCAGACCCCCGCCACCTCATTCGCGTTAAAAGACTACTATTTGAGCTGTTCTTTATTTCTTTCAATACTTCAGACCAAACAACCAACCAAACCGCGAACGAACGCGCGAACAAACGCGCGAAGCGCGCTAATAAACCAACCAAATAACCAACCAACCATCCCGCGAACAAACGCGCGAAACGCGCAAACAAACGCGCGAAACGCGCGAACAAACGCGCAAACAAACCAACCAACCAACCAACCCGCGAACAAACGCGCGAAACGCGCGAACAAACGCGCGAAGCGCGCGAACAAACCAACCAAATAACCAACCAACCAACCCGCGAACAAACGCGCGAAACGCGCTAACAAACCAAATAACCAACCCGCGAACAAACGCGCGAAACGCGCGAACAAACCCGCGAAGCGCGTGAACAAACCAACCAAATAACCAACCCGCGAACAAACGCGCGAAACGGGCAAACAAACGCGCGAAGCGCGCGAACAAACCAACCAAATAACCAACCCGCGAATAAACGCGCGAAACGCGCGAACAAACCAACCAACCAACCCGCTAACAAACGCGCGAAGCGCGCGAAGAAACCAACCAAATAACCAACCCGCGAATTAACGCGCGAAACGCGCGAACAAACCAACCAACCAACCCGCGAAAAAACGCGCGAAGCACGCGAACAAACCAACCAAATAACCAACCCGCGAACAAACGCGCGAAACGCGCGAACAAATCAACCAACCAACCCGCGAACAAACGCACGAAACGCGCGAACAAACGCGCAAACAAACCAACCAACCAACCCGCGAACAAACGCGCGAAGCGCGCGAACAAACCAACCAACCCGCGAACAAACGCGCGAAGCGCGCGAACAAACTAACCAAATAACCAACCCGCGAACAAACGCGCGAAAGGCGCAAACAAACGCGCGAAGCGCGCGATCAAACCAACCAAATAACCAACCCGCGAATAAACGCGCAAACAAACGCGCGAAACGCGCGAACAAACCAACCAACTACCCCGCGAACAAACGCGCGAAGCGCGCTAACAAACCAACGAACCAACCCGCGAACAAACGTGGTATAATTTATTTTTGGCCATAAAAAAAAGCCGTAAAATTTTAAAAAAGTCGCCATTTTGAAAAAAAAATATGACATCACCAAATTGCCTAAGATTCTGAAAAATATTAGTTCCAGCTCGGTCCAGCTATCTGGCACCGTTTCTGCGGGCCGTTGACCCAACAGCTGAAGATGACCATAATCTCCACGTTCCAGAGTTTTAGTCTAATCGCCAGAAAAGACTGCGCACATTATAAAAATTTCAGCGCAATCGGAGAGTAAAATTTATTTTTGGCCATAAAAAAAAGCCGTAAAATTTTAAAAAAGTCGCCATTTTGAAGAAAAAATATGACATCACTAAATTGCCTAAGATTCTGAAAAATATTAGTTCCAGCTCGGTCCAGCTATCTGGCACCGTTTCTGCGGGCCGTTGACCCAACAGCTGAAGATGACCATAGTTTCCAAGTTTCAGAGTTTTAATCTGCTCACCAGAAAAGATTGCAAACATTATAAAAAATTCAGCGCAATTGGAGAGAAAAATTTATTTTCGGCAATAAAAAAGCCGCAAAATTTTAAAAAAAGATAGTATGTATGGAGATCGAAAAACAAAAGAAAAAAAAGTTCGCTCGTTTCGCTTTGCTCGCGGTGCTCGCTTCGCTTGTAAATAATTGTATTCAGGAGCACTTAGAACCCCTACATACAAATTTTCAGCGCAATCGGAGAGTAAAATTTATTTTCAGCCATATAAAAAAGCCGCATAATTATCAAATTAATCTAAAAAAAACACAACAACAAACTGTAATTTGAATTTGTATAGAATGATGGCCTGTGCGATGTAAAGCAGCCACACACGCAAGTTATTTTGGCTGGTGTATGACAGGTCCGTGTATGTATGCTTTACTTTTTTTTTATTCTTTTTGAAGTGGCCAGTGCGTTGTAAAGCAGGCATTCACTACAATATTAACTACTTATAATTTGTGGTAGTGTATTTTAAAAAAGTCGCCTTTTTGAAAAAAAAAAAAAGACATCATGAATTTACCAAGATTCTGAACAATATTAGTTCCAGCTCGGTCCAGCTATCTGGCACCGTTTCTGCGGGCCGTTGACCCAACAGCTGAAGATGACCAGAATCTCCAAGTTTCATATTTTTACTCTGCTCACCAGAAGATACTGCGCACATTAGAAGAAAGATGACGTCACCAAAGGTCCTAGGGTTCTGTACAACTTTAGTTCGAAGTCAGTCCAAATATCGGTTTCTGACTCCACGGGCCGTGGACCTGAAGGGTGAAGATGACCAAAATCTCCAAATGTCAGAATTTTCCCATATACTACAGGGTATGGGCTACACTCCATCCCATACCGCTTTGGTCCATGACCACTCCTTCCGGGAGATCAATTCGGGTAAAGTTTCTCGAAAAAACGGCGCTCCGCCATCTTGAAAACGCCGCCATTTTGAAAAAAAAATGTGACGTCATCAATGATCTCAGGATTCTGGACAACTTTAGTTCAAGGTCACCCCAGCTATCTGGCACCGTTTCCGCGGGCCGTTGACACGATAGCTGAAGATGGACAGAATCTGCAAGTTTCGGACTTTTCCTCTACTCATCAGAGTGGACTGCGTACTTCACCCCTACATCGTTTTGGTCCACAATCACTCCTTCTGGGAGAACTACTATGTCAGTCAGTGAGTGAGTGGTAGTCGAGCTTTATAGTATATAATTTGAAAAAACATTATCTATAATTGTGTCAGTTCTTGTAGTGTTAGTTGACCGAGCGAGCGAAGCGAGCGAAGCGTCTAAGTTTCGAGATTGACCAAAAATGCTAATGTCCGTCTGTCCTTCTGTCTTTCTGTCCTTCTGTCTTTCTGTCTGTAATTCTCTACAAGTCGCATTTTTCAACCGATTTTGACGAAATTTCAAAAATATCGCGGGTGTGTGAAAAACATTTTTCGATTTAGGAATCCGTTTGCGAAATATTAAGCTTTAAAGTGCTAATTTTTGTCACTTTAGTAGGTACTTTTTCTGTCTCCAACTACAAAGTTGACTTTTGTTGGTTTCTTTTAGGTTTGGTTTATAAGGGCTGGCGAGGTCTACTGTTCTCACGGAACTACTAGTACTATTATTAATGGTAACTAACATGCCATGCATTCTATAGCAGTATTGGTTAAACATCGTGGCGACCTTTTTAGATTCAAAACCTTTCTTTTTAAATTTCGAACTGGCACGACAAAAAGAATGCGCCAATAAATGAATTTAAAAAATAAACAGAAATAAATTGACCAATAACAAGTCAAACAAGTCCTGTCATATCAAATGCTAAATCACGTGTTTACGTTATTGGTCAAATGTTATTCATTTTTTAAGTGATTTTATTTCCAGACTTAGCTAAACCTTTAGTATAATTTGTAAAACCTTACGAAATTATTTAATATATATCTGTAATGATGAAATTTCTAGACGATAGGGAATTCTTTCAACAATTATTTACGTCATTGTACTAATTTATAACGGTAGCTTGCTCATACGCAAAGTTCAGTTTGTTTGTACTTTTGTACAAATAAATTTTTGTGATGTAAATATAAATTTACGGTTTTCAGATTTTTTCCTTTACTTGTGCTATAATATCTTGCTTCTTGCCAAATTTCAAGATTCTAGGTGAACGGGAAGTACCCCATAGGTTTTGGTTACCAAGATACTCAAAAATGCGGCGAAATCGGCAATATCTTTTGACTGCGATGACTTAGAAGTCTGATTTTTTTCACGACACCAAGGGACTGCAGACCTGTGTATATGATATTAATTTCAACTTGATACCTCCACGCGTTCCTGAGAAAAATGGTCTTGACAGACGGACAGACGGACAACCGAGTGATCCTATAAGGGTTCCTTTTTTCCTCTTTGAGGTTCGGAACCCTAAAAAAGCCGCAAAATGGCATCAAAATGTATGAAAATCTTAAAGTTTCATGACGATGCTGCTTCCAGACAGTTAATCTGATCAGTTGGATATCTACAGCGATCTAAGAGTCCTTCATCTACTCTCTCGATGACCGTCATCAGATCATGCCCCGATCAATCCTTCACAGAAACCCATGGCTTCAAAGTAACCTCGATTGTATGAAAATTTTGCCCTGTTTCTAATTATCCGTCCACCTATGTGGCTTTCTATTTAACTCACGGATTCGTTACAACAATGTGTTCCGTTTTCACCGCCCGCACGGGACACTCCAGATACAATGTCTTGTTCTGCATCACACCGGTGTCCATGCATGTCGCGTACATGGCTAACTCCAACGGCTTATAGTTCTCGATATTACAGCTTGCCTGAAAAAATATAAGATGTTTTTATTTTAAAAAATAGTTTGTATCAATGTAACAAGGCCGTACTTTTTATCACGTATTACTATTTTAGTATTTAATTCCTAACACAGCCTTGTGAACAGATAAGTTATCCAATCACGTTTCAACATTTTTCTGCCTATAAAACATTGACGAATATGTAACGCCTGGTTAGGTATACTTATGTATATTAGCCCAGGCACGGGCTGTTTGGCCTATTGGGGCTTCTCTGGACACACACTATCTGTCGATACGTTACGTTTTGCTCGGCTCTGTTATTGTGTTAATAAGATTTTGTGTAAAATTGTTCATCTACTTTGTAAGCAACAATAAACAATACGTTTAAGACACACAAGATACTAACCCAAACTTTAATGAAGGGATTGTCGTTAATAGGTCTAAAAATTATAGTGAATGTGACGTTTGTGCGCGCTGCTATAACGCCTTGCATCGGTGAAATTTTAAACTCGTCTGATACTAAAGGCTGCCAGCAAAATCTGTGGGTTATGTAATGTAGGATTTAATTAACTATTAGGCAAGTTTTGTTGCAATTTATTTTCGAGCATATTTGTTTTCGAAGATTACCTGGCGCCGAAATCACCCTCATTATGTAGCATAACTTTGAGCACCCTGCAGCCACGTTTGCGCACGCGACCGAACTGTAGCGAGTTCTGACTCAGGCGCAGATTCATGCCAGTGGCGCTACCACTGAGAAGCACTAACGGCCTTGTAAAACTTAAAACCTTCACGTTTAACTGAAAATAATCACACGATTCTCGTCAATCAACTTGGCAGTGACAATTAGTGATTTCGAGCAGCATGAAAGTCGTGCTAGCTCCTCTTGCGATCTTTGGATTAGGAAGTGAAGAACCGGGCGTGTGCCAAAGCATTTCTCTATATTGAAATGCGAATACTTTTAGAATAATTACCAGAATTTTCTGTGAAGATACATCGGCGATCACAATCGATCAGCAATGATCGCAGTGACTACGACTCTTTCAAGGCCGGATAAGCTTTGAAAGAGCCCCACCACTAATAATAATCGTTGGTCACCTGGCTACGGGGCTGACATCTTAGCGAATGGTAAAGTGAAAATTTTGAAGACATTAAACTCTCTGGCCGACCTGAACTTTGAGGGTGCTGATCATTCCTACTGGCTTGAAGTGTATCTTCAGCGGAACTTTTTGGTGTGACCTTATGACACACTTCGCCGGCACGACTTTCAGTGAACGCAATGCATTATTTAAATCCATTTCAATTTGCGTCTTCATTTCTTGATCTTTATAAAACTTCACAGATTTAACTCTGCGAAATAATTTACAGTAGAGCAATATTATTTGTAGAAAAGCTTGGGTGAAGACTATAGGTACCTCTTGAATTAAATTATGGGTGAAGTGCAGAATTGATGTACCGTAACGAAACTAAAATTGCAACGAAACTGATAAACTGTTACGAAACTGATAATCAGATAACAAAACGTAACGAAATGTGACGAAATTTATCAGTTTCGTTACTGTACATCTATTCTGCATTTCACCCCTATACCTATCTTTGGTTATACTCACCTAGATGGCCCTGGCACAAGCGGAACGTTAGAACTGGCCATTCCAGGCATGAGACAAAGGCTTGTCGCCTCAGATGCCGTATCGTTTTCTGGTGCGTCCAAATGGTACATGTCCTTGAAGATAAAACTTGCGTCGACCGGCACCTTGCTATGGTTCATTACCTCTATTTCACGGACTATTTTCTCGCCCACCTTGACGGGTCCTAAATCGAAACTCTTTTGACATCCTTCGTAAAGGTCGACTAGCAGGGGAACTCCTGGGGAAACAGTCCGGTTACTTTTATTCATGCACATTATTTAGCTAAATCTTATGTAGAATTAATTATGTAACCCTATCAAACCTTCTCCTTTGACTGTTATGATTTCTTCGCACAATGAATTTACCCAGAATTGTAACTTAAGTTCATATTCTTTCACCTCCTTAGGTCGGAAATACAGAGCTATTTTTTTTCGATACTGCGCATCTATTGTACTTTCTTGTTGGAAATCAACATACAGCTCTGGCAAATTCACGAAATTCAGATTGAGCCTGCATCAATTATATTTCATAGTTAATGCTTAAATCAGATTAGTTCATAATTAAAGAAAATCATCAGCAAAGTAAAAAATATTAATATTATTTATATACCTACACTTGTTTAATCCTAAACTAGGGTATTGCGTCTGAGAGCCGTGGAAGCCTAGTTGTTAAAGCACTCGCCTTACGTTCATGAGGTCGGGGGTTCGAACCTTGGCCCGTACCAATGAGTTTTTCGGAACTTAAGTACGATTTATCATAATACCATAGGCTTTTCAGTGAAGAAAACGTCGCGTGAGGAAATCTGAATATGCTAAAGACTCAAATGTATGTTCTACGGCGGATGTGATGTTTAATGACTGGGCCACTAAGCCAACGAGGCGGTGAAATCAATATGATGACAATTTTATCTTAATTTTTCAAATATACATACATTACTGCAACGGTATCATCATTTGTAAAACCTAAAGTTTTTTTGTAAGTTATATCCGGTGCCTTAATAATGGCTTTTCCGAAGTTAATTTCTCTACAAGAGAAATGGTACAAGGGCTTTTGTATTTCCGCATGAAGAAATATGTTATATACCGGACCGTCTGAGATCTAAAACAGTTTAATTGACGTAATTAAATCAAATTCAAATGCTGTAACACATTTAGTCGGTTACTTATCTATACTTATAGGTATACAAAATAAAGAATATCCTGACTGACTGATCTATCAACGCACAACTCAAACCGCTAGCTAGACGGATTTTTTCGTAATTTCCGCCAGTAAAGTACGCCGTACACAATTTGCGGGATCCGTCAATTTTACTAAAACATCTCATAAAATAATAAATAAACTGAAATTTCCATCATTGCCAGGAAATTTCACATGTAAGTTCCAAGTTTCAACTCAATCGTTCCAATAGGTTTTGAGTAAACAGACGGTTGGACAAAATATCTTAAGGGGTCCGTTTTGACGAATAAGTAAAAACGGGATAAGTAGTCAACTTTTAACGCGAATGAAGCTATTCTTCTCTCTATGTTCTATTTAAAAATTTAAATATAAATGGATATTCTAAACGACTGATTTTCAGACAAAATGTTCCTGACGAAGTGTTGGCCAACAGCTAACTGTGAGCTTGTAAGTGACTTTTATGAACTTACTGTCAACTTGACCGGATAAGACTCCACGGGCACTTGTTTGAGTGTGAAGTAAAGTATGCAGTCTACTTGATTAGCGGGGGTGACGTGGCCGCTCTTCGGCTCCACGCTGATTTGTAGGTACTTCTTAACCGGAGCGCTCGCGTAGTACCAGTCGAAGAAGAATGTCGCAGAACCGTTGTTCTTTATCGTGAAAGGTATTCTTCTCTCGTACGTCGATGCAGTCTGTTGGAGAAATTATTTATAGTCTCTATTAATATGTATTTAAAAGATATATTATGTACCGATACAATGGCTGAGTTTATAATGTTTATTTTGATTTTAAATTATGAAATCAGTAACAGTTGACTATTCCGCCTCGCCTCACTCTCGCGGACAAAAGGAGATGATCGATAAAGTTATTGTTTATAGATAATTTGACCCTTTGGGCCATTTGTAGCTATTATAAATTCTGCCACTGTACCTATATAAAGCCAGAGCTGTTTTAATACCTGATCTAAATGAATATTAGTATTAGCATCACTACTAAGCACGTGTTCATTGCCAATGATATAGTAAGTGACTTTGGGTGTGATAGAGTGGCTCAGGGAGTTGACACATAAACTTAAGTTCTTCGTCATGTGTTGTATTTTACAGAAAATCTTGAACATTATAGGCCCGTCTTGTATTGGAGTATAAATAACACTGGAAAATCACTATTATCAACTATTTATTTACATATATATAACAACAAAAATAACACCCTACAATTATAAATAGTTTACTGTTTTACCAGGCCTAGCTCAATATAATTATTGGTATGCCCTAATCACCACGCCTGCATCACGGGTGGGTGGATAATTTATCTCGTATCCGTCAGCTTCACCTTATTCATCCTTAAGTCGCCTCTTATGCCGAGAAAGCTTCTAATCGGATCCAGCTACCCCACAAATATAATCATAATGGTCAATGAATTCAGAAAGGTAGAGGCTGACATTGACTACCTTGCTACCTTCACATGCCTCAACAAAAACAAGAGAATTCAGAGATATTTTCACTAACTTGATAGGCGTTTCTGAGAACGGCTTCAGCACACCACTTTCAGGCTCTACTACGACTGGAGTTTTACCGGATTCGTTACACAGGGAATTGCCTCTCATCTCGAAGTTCAAACTTTGATTTTCACAATTCTTCAACATAACTACGTAGGTCGTCGTAAAACCAACCAGTGAGTTTTTGATGATGAGAATAGTGGGAACAAATAAAACTTCAGGCTCTCTGACAATGCCTACCACCAATAGGTTGATAACCAAATTATATGCGTTTATAATAAACTTCCACTGTGACTCGTAAACCTAAAAAAATTCAATCAAGATCAATCTTCTTCTTATGCTAAGCCTTTTCCCATTATCCGGGGTTAGCTCTCCTTGTCCGTCTTCTTCATTCCTCTCTGTCAATCAAAATCAATCAACGAAGTATAATCAAAAAATTTAAAGGTTCAGACGCATAGTGCCAAAACCGCAAACGCAAGAAGCTTCTTGCGCAAACACCAATAAAAGCATTGTGCCAGATACGCAACGCATAACACCAAACACGCAGATAACTAAATATGCGATTTAACAAACACCTTAATTTTACGCAAGTTGCCAGTAATGCAGATCATTAGTATCCGAATACATATTTCGAAGTAATAGGCACATACCCCAGGGGCTGTAGGAGCGAATGTGAATGTCACTTCCGTAGAAGTACCACCTTCCACAAAGCCTTTCAACATGTTGCAATGAACAGGAACGAGCTCCTTATCCTGTTCTTTGATTTTATCCTTCCCCTCTTGTCTTATTATCTCGAACACAAACTCGTACGCATCGTTTGTAGGATTAATTACATTAAATTCCCTGAAAAGTAATGGTATCACTTTAACAGTAATAATTTTGTCGCGGGCAGATCTTTACGAACGCATTAGCAGAAACGGAGCGTACACGGGTGACAAATACAAAAGGCAATAACAGTAATGACACAACCGTCCGATAGATAAGTACCTACGAATACTACTACCTACATGACTGAAAAAGATCTTACAGTTGATTGATGATGGATGACTTACTTTTTATAACAACCTGACCCAAGAACATTGAACTCTAGTACGGTCATGTGTTTGGGTAATGCGACCCCACCAGTTACTTTTCTCCTGTCACCCGTCAAGTAGTCACTCTCTTCTATATCCAGGTGGACGTAAGGAATTAAGGATTTTGCAATTATATTGCAAGAAATGTTTTGATCATACGGATCTAGATTGTCTGCAAGAACAGGTTATAATGCATAAAATACGATTGTATAGGTACCCAAGGCATTATTTAAGACCAGTTGAGTCAAGAATAAGCAAAAATTAAGTCTGTATTACCTATGTAAAAATTTCAGCTTTTGCACAAAAACGAAATCTTACCTATTGAGCTTTTTAATCGAACTCTAAAGTCAAACGCTTCAAGTGGACTAAAAGTAACATTGAACACTCGACTTTCTCGCGGCTTGAGACATTCTTTAGGAGGTTCTATTTTAAACGGCAAGTCCACTTCAAACCATGTATCCACACTGTCTCTACCTATACTGCCGCTAAACAATGTTTCTTTACTGCACGCTAGAAGAAATAGGACATTTTATAGAACATTTCGAAAATGGGAACATTATTTTTAAAATATTAAAATGTAAACCTTTAATATTTTCTGGAGGTAGTGATTCAGGTGGCAGTGGTTCGCCTTTAACACTTTCTGCTGTTGTCGATGCATGAACATCGGAGCTTTGCTCTGCCGCTCCTGGAGTCTAAACATCATTCAATATTTAAATGACAAGGATCTAAATTTTAGTTAAGCAAAACCACGGAGCAAAACATTATTTTGGAGGAGCTTCTTAGATTGTACCTTAATTTTTGAAAAGTGACCCGAAATTACTCATTAAGATTTTTTGGGATTTGAAAGTTAAAGCCAACACCGTCAACGTATATAGAAAAAGTAATAAAATAATAATTTGTTTTTTCCGTATCAGATGATCACCTGACCAAGTGAAGTAGCTATGCAAGCTGACGAGGTAGCAAAATGTTCAACCAGTTTCATTCGAACTGGACAGACAATGCGCGTTAACCATAGAAATTTGGGAGCGTAGCGAGCTTTTTCCGTGTTCTCTGGCGTTAACAATGACTAACTTCACATTTTCCAAACTAAGTAAAAATGAACTCGTATACCTTTTTAACAAATTTGTCTATTCTTGCCGGGTACTGGTCGTCAATGTGAAAACTCCACGCGATTTTCATCGGTACGTGACCAAAATTTTCAACTTTGAAGTCAAAAGATCTAGTCTGCATGATTTATAAAACATAATGAATATTAATCAAATAGAGGAGTTGTCAAAGCATGTTATTAATATAAAATTACCTGATATATAAAAGTATCTAAAAGGCGCATATCCTCGCGCAAATCACATTTATATTTAGTGTATTCTGTTGTTACGGAATATACTACGAATATATTAACGAGACCTAGTAAATCTTCAGAAGGTGGAATGCTCTGCTCATCCAAAACTGCCTCAAATCTTTCATGTACATCAACCTCTCTGAAAAATTCTTTATTTTAATAATCTGCGAGGCACATCAAGATTTTTAATTCACAAAAGTCGGGAGTAACATCGATTGTTTGGATTACCAAACTAAATGATAGGAATACCACCATTGCCAGACAATTTTACATAATATTATATGTTCTAAGTTTAAGCTGAATTGGTCCAGTAGTTTTGGAGTTCGAACAGACAGACGGAGAAAAAACTTGGTTACCCTCTGTTTTCACGGAACCCTAAAAACATATATTCTCACCGGTTTTGATCAAACAGTGTAAGGGTTTGGCGATTATCCCATGTTGCACCCTTTATATCGATAGTGAGCGAGTCATCGCTTATAGCCACCAATGAACAATTTAAAAGTTCCTGAAAATCGACATAATGTTTCAATTAATGAGCTGAAGAAATTTGATCACACCCTTTTCATTGATAAGTTGCAGAATGAGTTAAGAAAGTAAATGTGTATGTATTATGTGTAAGTGTAGATACAAAAATATATCGTCCTTACACCTCTTATTGCAGTTGGTTGACTAGAGAAAAACATAATCTCTAAATCCTTTTCTTCTCCCGGTGAAATGTAGCCAACAGACGGCTTTATTATAACGTTCTCTACATCCATCCAGGTGAATTTATAAACTTTCTCCGAATTATTAACCATAATAACGGACCTCCTCTGGATAGAACACAATTCGCAGCCCCCTAAAATCGTTAGTGCATTAAGTATCGGCATATTTAAATTCAGTCAAAAATTTCGTTTCTCCTTCGCATGAACCTTACCAAAATCTAAAGCATACTTAAGAACAGCAGGTTCTATACTGTTTGTATCACTTTGCTTAGCTGAAGCTTGAGATACTTTCTTTTTTTTCGTATCTGATGGTTTCGCTTTCTTTTTGTCCACTGGTGCGCTCTTGGTCTTTTTTCTGCTATCGCCTGTAGAGCCAGATGTATCCACAGTGCTATGATTAAGGAGATACATGATTATTTATTCGAATATAAAGTATCTTCATAATGGTGTAAGGTTGCTTTGCTATGAAGTAAAACTTATCATACCCAGTAGTAGACATTTTGAAAGCATCTATATCGGCATCCATTGAAAGCATTTCAAGCCCTATGAGCATAACATCTTCCATAAAGGCTTCAGCTTCACACAAAACCTTAAAAGTTAAAATTATAGTAAGTGCTAATAGTACTAGCCCTAGTAGAAAATAGATTAAACGAACTAATGTATTATTAAACGAAATTTTACGTATTACTATTTACCGTAAAATATTCATAAGGATTATCGTCAATTGTGAGTATAACATCGCAACTAGTTCTGCCTTTTTTTATGGGGTTATAGAAGACAATTAACTTAGTTACTTCACTGCATTTCATATGAACTGTCATATTTGTATTTAACTTATCTGTAACACATCCATAAAATAACATACAACTTTTAATTTATTTCTAATCCTCAAAATAATAAATACAAATTTTTGTGTCTAACACATTTCAAAACTGCAGTATTTGAAAAAAAAAACATTAAATAAATGCAGATGCTAAAGATAACAGGCTGTTATTATTGTGAATTGAACTTTTTCAATCTTACGTTATGATCGACATTATATGACCGTCTCAACGATATTATCTCGTTATCTTTATGCTTTAATATCACTTGAAGATCTCGACAGTCCTTATTTGTCCAGATTCGAAATGCGGTTAACGGTTTATCCGAAGAATTCTTACCGCTATCGCTACTGTCACCATCGAGTAACTTTTCATCAGACTTTTCATCTGCATTTATCCAAAATACAGGTCTGTCTTCATACGGAGATTGTAAAACACTGATGTGCACCGTACTCTTGACTGAGCTGACGTTTTTGAACCGAATACCTTTGTAAGTAATAGAACCCAAACAAGTGACGGGGAATTTTAGTAAAGCGAGTTTGTGTTGCCTTATAGGGGGTGAGAGCAGGCGTATTCTGGGTATGACTCCTTCGCCTATTAAACATAACTTAAACGATACTTCTTGATTGAGCGACTTCAATTTTATTTCCAAGACTGCTCGGTATTCCTATAAATGTTTAAATTTTTTTAATAACATTATTATCGTAGATGTGAAAAATTCAATTATCAGAAACAAAAACAATTATTTACCTCTAGTGCCTTTGGACTAAATATGATATCCAATCTTTTATGCAGTAACGGTTCTACATGCGTGTTATATTTGTATAATGAAAATATGTCTTGGTTGGTGTTTGTTTGGTAGTGTAGTTTCATCGTGAGGATACATGGCACCAGTCCGTCGTTGTATAGGTCTATGGCTGCCACGTAGCTGGTGTTCACCGTCACGCAAAAGAAATGCAGCGTGACGGTTTCCTCCGCGAACACGCAATGTGGCGACGACTGAAATGCGAATAATTCTAATGTCATGTACGCCTGTCAGTTATAATATGTGTAACTCATAACTACTCTTATGAGTGGGATTAAAGGGGTTGTAGTCATAATCTATAGTTAAATGAGCTAGGATTATTGGTAAGATTAGGATGACCTTATAAATTATTGTAAGACTAGCTTTTTTCTGCTGCTTCGCCCGCGTAGAAAAGTTTTTCCCGTGTACATTGTGAAACAGCGCCCTCTATGTAGGTGTTTTGTTACTTAGGGGGTTTATCAGACGCCCCGCTACTTATCACTGTACCAAGTTTCATCAAAAGATGTTCCGTATTTTTTGTGTGAAAGAGTAACAAACATCCTCACATCCAAACATCCTCACATCCTTACAAACTTTCGCCTTTAAAATATTAGTAGGGTATAGGATACAGCAAATCAATGGTCAGACTTTTCATGGCTTTACATGCATAGTGCTATGAGAAAACTATAATATTGTACTTACTAAATAAATCACTGATAGTATTATTATGTACCTCGAATGTGGTGATGTCAATATGTTTTAAATGCAAGCAAATAACATTTAATACTATTGAATACTCTTCACACCATTTTATTTTTTGGCTTACCTCCGGAACTTTATATTCCGACAAATTTTTCACAATAAGGTGTTCTCTGAAAGTAGTCTCCACGTTCCAAAAGTCCAGCCTGGGCGTGGCCCCTGTACCAACTAACTTGAGAGGCACTCCCTGAGCTTCCGCTGGGCAAGTGTCGCTAATAATAAATTTTATAGTTTCTTCAAATTTCCGAGGTGCTGTTGCCATGAATTGTATTTGAATTACCCGGCTGGTACCAGGGGCGAGCAGGTTATCTTCGTTTAAAATAAGGAAATTTCCACATCTTAATGGTGGATTTCTTATTCTGTGAATCATATAGTATGCTAAGTAACGCACATATTAATGTATGTTTTAACACACCGCCAATTGTGTTCAACTGTCTAATGTCTGAGTATGGGCAGATAAGACACTCGCCTGGCCAGTGCAGCGTTCACTGACTCAGTAGTCCACGAAAATGAAGTCACGGGCGGAAGCTATAGGAGACTTACTTGTTGTCCTTTCCCTTAACCGACGCAGACAGAGCCTCGAAATCTACTCGGTGTTCAGTTGGCAATTCAATCTCGTATGTAAATGGACATTTGCTCGTGTTGTTCAGTATCACCTCCCTCACAACACCGCTGCCAACTGCTATTATGTGGAAATTTAACTCGCCCAGTGGAAATAGAGTAAAACTAGAACAAGACGTATTTTATTTATATTATTCTTCGCAGAGAATTGCAGATTCTGTTATAGTTTATTTTAAGATTTAGAAAATGAAAATATCGACATTGTTTTTCAAGCAAACTGGTTATATTGATTGTTTGATAAAATACATTTGCATGTCATCACCAGCACTTTGCCGTCCACTGCTGGACACCGGTCTCTCGTCTTCCCCATCCAGCAGTTTTCGTGTAAAGTTTTAAGGTACCTAGTCGATCCATAGAAGCGTCCCACGCTCCGCCTACCGATAAGCGAATAACTTACGTGTTATAAAAGGACGCGATTGTGATGCACACTGGGAACTTGGCGACAACGACTTGATCTTTACTGCCGTCCAGTAGACTGCATATGTAAGCTGGCACGTTCGACAGATTCATAGAGGTGATGGGTGTGCACTCGAACTCTACCGTGACCAGCCTCGCCGCGGGCGGGATCATGCCGCACTCGTACGTCGCCTCGAACGACCGCAACAAAAGTGGCTCAGGGAAGTTCTTCACTTTTTTAAATCTATTTAAGAATAAAGGAGCGAATGAATATACCTATACTTTATTGTACACCAGTAATAATAGACAAACAGGGCTAATATACTGGCTATTTATTCAGCTATTTTTTTAGGGTGGCTAGAAAATTATACGTTTTTTAAACAATTTACAAACAAGGTTTGATTAAAATTAGAACACGTATTTCTGACTGAAATACTACTACTTTTTATCTGTGACGGCTTCATTGTTTTGTCGTTGCTCTAAGATTTTGAATAATGCTTGTATAGCCGTTGCGTCAAGGTTCATACCAGTTCAATGCATTATATATATACCACAGTGTTACTTACTTGTAATAAATATTGTATTTGCCCCTGTTCATCAAATACATTTCTCTAGTTTCGGAAGAGTTGACTTTCACGTTTCCAAAGTTAAGACAGTTTTCATTGGGGTTCTCGTAGACGCATTCCACCATGACGTCGTAGCATTCCGCTGATAAGAACAGCATATCTACAAACATCGGATCTCCATGGCCTAATTCATTGTACACCTTAAAACAATGGACAATACGTATATAGGTATAGGTATATGTTGGTATATTTCTTACAGTGAACACCAGTTACAGAGGCACTCAGTATGTATTGTCACTTTTGGAAGTACGGCAAATAAATATACTTATCATACAATTTATAATAACAAATAAATGTTTTAATCTTTTAATGTATGTACATACATAATAATGCAAATAATAAATGTTACATTTATATACGCACATCAATTTGCAACATTTTGCCGGATATGATGCCAACATTAACAGCAATGTAAGTGACAGGAACAACTACATTCTCGTGTCGTGGTATGATTCCTGTTGTCTTGGATATTATAAAATCCTCTATAAATTCATCAGCATTCCGTATTTTCCACATTATAGGCAGTATAGAATCATTCTTTATGATGAATCTGTCGTCTTCTCGACGATACAGTAGGAGTTTGCCGTAATCTAGTAAACAGATGCGTTCAAAAATAAAGTTAATTATTAAGTAAATCATTAACCAAATAATAGTATAAATACAAAAGTGGATATTGTTGCTCAATTACGCCATAACGGCTGAATGGATTTTGATGAAACTTGGTACAGTGGTAGCTATTATATCCTGAATTAACATAGGATATGACACTTTTTTCACGACTAGGCAAGCGTAGTGTGGGACGCCCCCCGGCTAGATGGAGCGACGACCTGCGCAGGGCGGCTGGCAGTGACTGGATGCGGAGAGTCGAAGATCGGACTCAGTGGCGCGCCTTGGGGGAGGCCTATGTCCAGCAGTGGACTAGTGCAGGCTGATGATGATGACACTTTTTAAGGCTGACGAAGTCACTTGGCGTCTAATTATATTTTCAAATAATTCGGACATACCGATCATCTTAGTTTGGGGTAGTATCTCAATAATGGGCACAACACCGCTGCAAGCGATATTGACCCGGATTATCTCCGGGTTATCCTTCACGCAGAACAATAGCACGCTAGTGTGGACACCCACCTCGGATGGGGCTGCAGATATAGTCAGTTGATCTCGGCATCCGGGCTACAACATTACACCACTTACTCTTATATTTTTTAATAATTTATTCTTTATATTGCACAAATAAATTATCACGCAAAACATAAAGAAAAAATTGTGCAAAGGTCAAATAATCTCTACAAGAACACTTGACTTCCAGGTAACCCTCCTCATGTTGGACGGACTAACAAACGGAAGATCAAAAAGATGTGCATTTTACATACCATACATAAAATAACATGATTTTACATACTATAATAATATACATTATGTATAGGTACTATATCACGACAATTTGGATATAGGAAGTGTTTTTTAATCTTAGTTTGAAAGATCTTATTTGTGTATAAGATTTTATCTCTATCATAGTCTCACCTCCAATCTTATAACTGTTTTATCAATCTGAAACACATCAGTAGGAGTCTGGAATTCAATTTCAACATTTGCTGTCATCAAAGAGGAATTCTTCAAGTTCATAGTGTACTCTTCTTCGTATACTCTATAAAAAGAAAGCGCGTAATATTTATTCTTAAAACTGGGTTAACTCACAATATAAGGTCTCGAGATCACATTACCTATTACTCCCTACGAAGATTGGTCCAAATTCGAACACTTTAAGGTCGTCTAAATATGAAATTTTGTAAACATTGTCTTCTAAAGTCCTTCGAACGAAATTATCGAACATTTTCTTAGGTCGATTGTCTAACCTGAAATATTAATTTTCAGGACACAATTAGTCGTAGAATTTGTTCCGGAAACTCCATAAGGCGTGGGGTTAATCACTAGAAACTAGAAACAGACAGGGCCTGTACATTTATAAATTGATCCTGGTATGTATTTGTTACGTCATTATCGTCTTATTCCCTACCCAGCAAATGTATTCTGACTGAAGGTAGGCAAGTAAGTATACTACAAATGTTATGGTTGGTGAATGAATTATCATTACATACATACATTATTATATGCCTATGTCCAGAAGTGGACTAGTGCAGGCTGATGATGACATACATTATTAAGTTTTTAATTCTGAATTTATTGCTTAATCCTAATGGCACAAATAGGAAAATCCAGCAATATGAAGTTTTTTGTACCGAGTATTTTATTTTTTTATATTGAAACTTTCTAACTACCTTGGTAAGTCACATATCCCATTCACGTTAATAACCGCTGACGAGTCCGGCCATCCACTTACTTCAACAAAACGTTTCACGCTGAAATTACCTTCTACTTGTGGACTGAAAGAATATTTACATCTTAAGAGATCGCCAGGATGCAGCACTACGCGACCGCTGTGAGCTAAAAATAATATCAATATAAATAAAGTAATAATGAAACTTCTATAAATACCTATATAGTATTCGTCATACAATACATCGATTGTGATGAAACTGCAAAATTAAATTTGCCACGTACCTACGAAAGGAAAAACTTCACAAATACTTAGGTATTTGTGAAGTTTTTCCTTAGAATACTTAGGTATTGCCTATAGGTAAAGGTGGTGGGTTAATGGGGAGGGGTGTTTCCTCGTGGTCCTACTAGGAGAAAGGGCGTAGGTGAATTTCGCAGACACTCGTTAAAAGCTTAATTATTGGATGTATCTGAATTTGTTTCTGGGTTCTATCGCTCGCTTCACTAGCCCAAGGGTTCACACGGGACTCATATACCTACCTAGTTATCATCACGAAGCCTACGTAATATAAGAAGATATCATGACAAAGCATAGCTAATTTCCTTTAACTGCCTGATTTATTAACGTCATATAATTTCACATTTTATGTAACGTTTACTCGCTAGAAAGCGTTTTTACTTACCTGTCATTGATTTCACACTTCGTAAAGGTAAAGGCGTGGGATAAAAATATTCCGTTTCCTCTTCCGTTACATGTTTTTCTACTGATACAGAGGGGATGTCAGTCGTAGACGTTTGAGAAGAAGTTAACTGTACATCATAAACTTATTATAAAATACAAAGTCTTATGTAAATAAGATCGCACACTGCACCAATTAAAATACCCTATACTACAACGAACCAAGAAACAGTATTCGTTAGTGTTTCGGGACCATTTCGTTCCATTGCATTGTATTTAACGGTACAATGATGGTCGCAAAACGAATATAGGATATCGTAACCTAAGCTACACAGAAGTAAATAACACGCAAAAATTTAGCATACGCGCAAATTGATCTATATTAAACAAAAAATAAAATGTAGTTGAACTCTTATTACCCTCTTGCCACAAGTACAATGCCACTTCGAAAGTATATTTAAAACATGTTCCTGATTAGAATCATCTAGCAAATGTATATCAGTAACTTGGTTGCATTCACATTTCTTTATCTGCAATGAAAGATTGTTTTATAGTATAACTAGCTTTTTCCCGCGGCTTCGCCCGCGTATAAAGAAGTTTTTCCCGTGGGAATTGTTTTTTTCGAGGTATCTATAGCCTTTGAAACAGCACCATCTTGTAGTTTAATGAAGTTTAATCTATGTATTTTCTGCATTCAGCGCCATGCAATTCACAGCGCTGTGGCAATCTGTTCTATTTGGTTCGTAAGTTTACATGAAATCAGTATCCGTAAGGTTTCACCCGCATTAAATTTAGATTTATTGGCCAATTTATACAATATCTTTAAGAATTATAGCATATGTGTTATCTATATTACTGTAAAATTTTATCAAAACCAGATCCGTAGTTTTTGCGCGAAAGAGTAACAAACATACAAACATTCATCCTTATAAACTTTCGCCTTTATTCCATGAAATGCAAATAAATACTTTGACTCCGGGCAAGGTAAATAAAACTATTTCGTGTGTAAGACCCGTAAATAATTATATAATTATGAATACAAAGCGCGAAAGTCTAAAATGTACTTTGACTTTGACCTTTATAATATTAGTAGGAAGCAGCAAATCAATTAATTTTCTAGTTTTTTTCTGGAATATCTCGGAAAATAAGTTTAAGTTCAATTTAGTACCTCCTGGGTCATCGAACAGATAGACAAACAAAAATAAGGTTATCCGTTTTGAGAGCACGTTATATTTTCAACCACTTGAGTTACACAAAAATGGTTTACCGGTAATTCGTCTAAATAGAGCCAAGACAATGGGTCCTCGTGGTTTATCGCGGGCAGTGTTCTCTGCAACAACACCGTGAACTCCTTTTTATCAACTGGATTCGTGAGAATGTTACTTTCTTCTTCCTCTTTCAAAGCTTCTTGAATCAGTGGAGATGTCATAAACATATTCACCAAAGCTTCTTTATATTTCAAACACGGACACGTTATCACTGTCAATGGGAAGCCCCGTTCACCAATATTTATTTCAGACGTCTGAAAAGCCCACGATAAATATAATTTCAACCTCAAAATCCACTTAAATGGTTTCTAATATCATTAACATTACCTGTAATTGTATCTCGGACTTTTTCTTAGCTTTCTTTTGAGTAGCTCCCACGACAGCACCAGTGATGGTATATAGAGGATATCCCAGCTCAGCCTCCTCAATGATCCAGTTGTTGGACATATGTATAAGTTGCTCGTAAACATTTTTCACATAATCATTATATTTTGTGTACATAGTTAAATACTCTGATGTGGGTTTACCTATAAAATACATAGATGTTAATTAAACTGAAAACTGATAATTGGCGACTCGTAATTTAATGTGCATGAGTTTAAATTATAAGCAAGCGAAATTTTTAAATTCATATCAAATCCTACCAATATTATAAAGGCGAAAGTTTGTAAGGATGTTTGTGAGTGAGGATGTTTGTTACTCTTTCTCACTGTAACGGTTGAACGGATTTTGATGAGACTTGGTACAGCTATAGCTTATATCCTGGAATAACTTATAACTAACTTAACTTAACTTATAGGCTACTTTCTACCGCGGTAAACTGAACTTTCTTTAAAAAGTAAAATAAAAAGAATTTTCGAAGAAGTTTAATGCGGACCGCCGTACCATTTATTTATTTATGTCTGAATCTGCACACGGGGAGACATCCCACCTTAGTTCTGCTATAGATACATAATACGTATGAATTAATTAATATTTAAAAACTTACCTCCTTTACCGTCCTCCTTTTTAATTTTTTTCTTTGATTCAGAAGCTGCCACCGCTATAGCTGATTTATTATCTGTTTAAATCAATTATTGAACCTTATTTAGAGGAGATACAGTACAGTCACAATCGATTTGTTAGATCTGTTTTCCGAAATCGTTAATTCCTTGTATTTTTTTTCTATTCGCATTTTTTTCCTGCATATGCAGGAAAAAAAATCGTTTATTTGATATTTTATCGTTTATTGATTTTTATTTGTAGTTTTGCAAGTCGTATTTTTATTTAATTTTGTCCTATCTATTCTAATATCCATTTTTAAATATACTATAAAATAAATAAATAAAAAACAAAGGAAATAACGATTTCGGGAAACAGTTCTAATAACTTCTCAATCAACGTTTAAGATCAACGTTTTATCACTAAAGCGTGTAGTCTTGGGGTGTCCTGACTCTGAGCGTGCACTGCATTTTAGGTACGTACATTCGTAATCGTTCATTGAAATTACCTTTTAAAACCTGTGTCACCTGGTCTAAACGTCGGGCAAAGATAAATACAAATATTCGCGTGTAAGACACGTGTCTAATACATAATAAAAATTACCTTTTATAACCCGTTCTTTTTTATTCATAACGTTTAAAACTTGTTCTGCTGTGTCCCTGGAATCACTTAAAATTATTCATAGTATTAGTTCGCTTAAAGTTATTATTTTAAACTTAAATATTAACCACTCGTATAACATAGTTTGCTGTATACCCTATCTTGTCAAAATACTTCTTTCTTCTGGTTTCTAATCCATGGACAATATATATTGATTTCAATTCTGGAAGTGAATTTTCGAATTTCTGGTCATCCATGTCTTCAAAATCTCGTATGATTTCTTCTATTTCAGTATCGGTGTATACTTTAGGAATGTTTCTGTATTGTTAAAAGATGGATATATTTCTTTCACATTGAAAACAATTAATGAAATTGTGAATCCCCTGGATTTTTAAACATGTAACAAAACTTACTCATCAACCAATTCAGTTTCACGTTGCACCTTCTCCTCAAATGCTTGTGCCCATTTGGAAAAATCCGAGTGACATAATACAAGATGTATATTCCGTATGGTATGTTTACATTTGATTATTGTCGTAAGTAATAATGGCGGACTTTTAATAATATTACTAGTTAGAGAGTCAACTATAAAGCCTTTTTGAAATTTTTGTTGACTAAAATAGTCCGTAAGAAGGGCTTGGAGAACGTCCTGAAAACATAGTGTGGAATACAGTTTAGTTCTAAAAAGAACAAGTGTTTCACAATGAACAAAGAAGTTGCGAGGACATCATAAGTTGCACTAACTCATACTCTAACCAATACATTCAGGGTCTGCACTGCAGGATTATAATCGTCTCTGGCTTGCCTTGATCTAAGTGATTCACCAGCACCAACATCAATAGCCAAGTTACAATAGAATTTCACTAACTCTAATAGATACTGGCACCTACCGACCGGGGTCTGTCAGTGAGTGTTTGTGTATAATTCGCTTACGGACGGCATCGACTAGGAGTCCTCTACCCATACTACATTCTGATTGGTAGTTAAAATCTTTGTTTTACCTCCCTTAACGTGTTGGATTCGTCCTCACGCAAGTTTAGTAAGTAATTAACAGGGTCCTTGAGTGCTCGATAATCTAATAGAGATTAAAAAATACAATTTTAACACAAATAAATATACAGTACAAACGATTACCGTTTGAAATAAACTTGTAGATCCAATTGCTGATAATCCCCCCAGCGCTGTATGTGAAGTAGGTGATAGAGTGGGTTTCTTTTTGTCGCTTGTCTTTGAACGAGGAGTACCAACATTCTTGTTGTTAGCTAAAAATGTTATCTTCTTCAGAATTATATCAAACTCATCTTCATTTTCTTCGAAATCGTCTGAGAATTAAGTTGAACCAATTAATCGACTCTTAAAAACACATCAAAGATATAATTATTTACATTTAAGAAAACAGACCTTCAGGGTCTATGTTATCGTCACCACCAGTGTCTTTAATTAGATATTTTCGTGTATTTTCGTACATATCGTTAATGGCTGATAACATTAGATATTTGGAAGGACAATTGCTTACACACAATGCATCCACAATGCACAAATCTATGTTGACCGTTGGTAAACGTATCCTTTTTCCAAGAGTATAAGCCATTTCTTGACATTGCATCTCTAAGGAAAAAAAAATTATACCATTTTAAAGTATGGGCTAATAATGCAGCTGGAGTGAAATAACAATGATTAATTTTACCTTCGCATGGGGAGCCGTGTACAAACACGAGTAGGCCCTTCAAGTATGTAATTTCACTGTTCTTTTTGGCCACAAGGTTCATTCTATCCTTGGCTTCCGTTAATGGATCAACACCTTCTTCTTTCATTGCTTTAATCTCATCTAAACAATAACATTTAATTTATTTATTTATTTGTTTACTTTTTAAAATTATGTTTAGTTATCTACACTATCTACTAGATAATAAAATATAATCATACATATCTTCACGCTTATAATGTGGCTGCACAAAAACCAAACCTGCTATAATTTCTGCTTCTGTTCTAAATCTCCTTGGTGGTGTTGCATCTAGGATAGGCGGAGGCGGCGGCGTCGCGGTTTTTTGAAGATTTTTAGGGCTTTTAACTTTTCTGAAAGTAAAAAGGAAAAGTTTCTCACAACTACATGCGGCGGTTGTAATTTTGATCCATGATTAGTAATTATTGACACTATTTTAATCATAATCATTGATTACATCGACTAGCAAGCTGAAGTGGCAGTGAGCAGGTCACATCTGTCACAGAACCGACGACCGTTGGGGCGGACTAGTTTTGGAGTATGTGGAGACTAAAGAAAGACCGAGAATCGGAACTCGCAGCGTGGGCCGCCCAGTCGCCAGGTGGACAGACGACGTAAATAAGATACCCGCAAGCGGCTGAATGCAGAGGACGAAGGACCACGTGTGGTGACGTTCATTGGGGAAGGCCTATGTCCAGCAGAGGAAGTTGAAGGGCTGATATGATGATGGTTACAGTATTATTAGTGTTGTTTGACGACTGCGTATGTTTTGGAGTGTTACAAGTAGGTATACGTTGCGTACATTTATACTCTTCATTTTTAGTAATTTTTTATAGTATTTATTTGCTAACTTACTTGACATGTGCTGGTTTGGCACTTGCTGCTCTTGAAGCTGCCGCCGCTTCCTCTTCAATGTTTCTGAAACAAGAAAACTTGTGTTCTAATTTATATTCGATCTTGAGCTATCTTCATTGTTATAATGAGTACATAATTATCTATCTGCTTACACCTAATCGGACACATGTATTTTATGTAACCCACATGATATAAATCTAAACTATGAGTAATCAGCCTCTAACCATAGTCTCACTTACCTTCTGACATTTTCTTTAAACCCCCTGTAGAACTGCACAATTTCGAGGGGCATGCCCGCGCCGGGTCTTATGGCAGGCACTAGCATCTCTTCCGGCTTGTTGTAATACTTGAGCAGCAATTGAAATGTTTCATCCTCTTCGTTAAATTTTCTGCATAAAGTAGAAAATATGAGAAAAAGTTTTACCACGCCTTTTATACTAGGTCCTTATTATTTTTTAACTAATATATTTAAGATTTTTTATTGTTTTTCTACAACAAATTTTTTATATTATAATGAGATAATATCAACATGACACTGACCCACCGTTTGACATATGTACTGTGAATGTATGTTATTTGAATGGTATACTCCGTGGAATGGTAATAATAACCGATTATGTATGAGAATACTAACTCATCAGAATGAACTATGATAAGTTCTATTGGAAATGGACAGGGGTTAGTAAGACCGAAGTAAACATCGGTGGTTTCTGCCCAAGGCAGGGTTGGTTCAAACTTCATATTAGGTCCAATTATGTGCACGTGTGGCAGGATTCCTTGCCCACTGACCGGTATTATCAGCCTATTTGGATTCATATGGAATCTGAATATTAACGTGCCCTCGTACGTCATCTGTTGATGCATAAAATATACGTTAAGTATATAACATGTTACCGAATATTTTCTGACACAAATAGTTCCAATCCAAACCGACCTCCATAACGGGTTTAAATGCTATCTGGAGCCAACCCCCTTCTCCTGGCTCATACTTTCCGGAATTTTCAAGCACCGACATAGGATTGAGTCCAGGTGCTTTCAGTCTCAAAGTAACATACCAGACGCATGAAGGTTTACCCCTAATATAAGGAAAAGTACACGGTAAGGTAAGGAATTACACTTGTAACTTGGTTTTAACTACAAATAATATTTGTTGGACATTGTACTTACACGTTTCTAAGCGGTATTGATGTAATGATTTTGTCTCCACATCTTACACCACCAAATTTGACTTCAGTAACGTTGGATGCTAAATACGGTACTGCACATAGAGCTACCACATGCACTGGAATTGTCACGCCGTAAGGAACCTGAAATTTAAAATTATTTTTAAATAATTAGGTACTTAATTAAACTACCACAGTGATAGTACGCCACTACCAGGCTGCAGAGTTTTTAAATTTTTAGTTTTGGTTTCGGAGTTATTTAAAGTATTCAATGGTGGATCCATTGACGGAGGGGTAAGTTATGTATGCTTTACGAATAATTATTATTCGTATAGTGTACGCCATATAAATATCAAAGCACAAGTTAATAACCTCTATATTGAAAGAAGTTTCAACATGGTGTTCAAGTTCTGGAAATTCAGTATTGGTCGGTGAAAATGTTACTTCAATTTTTCCAGATTCTCCAGGGTTTAATTTTCCACAAAACTTCAGGCTCAACCAATGGGGAGGTCGACTACTTTTTGCTAAATGTAACTTAATCGTTATTGGCCCATAGTTTATCACTTCAGCTATACATTGGACCTGTCAACATTATAGAGTAAAAATATGTAAACAGACACACGCGGCAAGTCCTGAACTTGGCTGGCACATTAAGGTATGGCCTCAAGTGCTGTTTTATGTACCGTAAAACGGTGTTTAAAAGGACGATGGAAGAATACTTATTTGTGTAACAAGAGAGCAATTTGGTGCTGATCTTGAATCCCGATCCCGAGCAAGCGAAGGACTCTAGAATTGAGTCTCAAGAGCGTAGCGAGTGATCGAGAGGCAAATAACTATTTCACATCAGCATCTCGTGAGGTATTTAGCGAGATTTTGAGGTAATTAGCAAAATAGCATTAGCTTCGGGGCTCACCACTTTCGCATTTTATGACATTTATTTGATTTCTGTCACAGAATATGTATAAGTCTTGGATATAAGAGCAAGTCTTCTATAGAGCATGCCTATCGACTTGTAGCTACTCGTTAATTGTATATTATGATTTTAAAATACTTGCAACTTACCGTGCTACCTGTTATAACTACACCGTAATCAATGAGATAGTATGATGTAAAAAATCCCGGAATCGGGCCTATTCTCGCAGTAGTGGAATATGCTGTGAGTATTTCCGGACGCAGTTTTATATGATTTACAACTAACATCCGTTCTATCGCCAATTCTATGTCCATGGTAGATGGATAGCCATCCTGGAAAAGCAAATAAATGTAAAAATATAATTTTAAAATAAAGCCATACATGATCAAGATAATCTATATGCATATTATCAAGTATCTACATTGGAAAAAATAAATAAAATTATTATGAAATTAGATAAACATTTTGCAATATTTGTATCCCATTTTGTCATCCCATATCAATCAATCAAAAATTAGTATTTATGAACTTTTCCATGAGTTTTACGTGATGCGCATACAAAAAGAAAAAAAATTAACTAAATCTACTAGGTTTTGTGGCTTCCCTGAATCCTTTCCTAAATTTCTCTTTGTCGTCGCTCATTGTCGCTTCATCCTATCAGTTTGACTACCGAGTCAAATATTTTTTCCCATCGCTACACTTATTTTTTGACCACTCACATTTAGGTTATTTACCCTCTAAGCGATCGATACACATAAGTACCTACTTTACATGGTGGTAATTAAGACGAGGCAGTAGGGCCAGCTCTTAGAACCGTTGTAGCTATAGGAAAACGATCCATAGAATTTGAAGAAAAGCAGAAACAGAAATTAAAATAAAACTTTATTATGACAATGATTTTGTCTCCTATTTAACGACCAGTTTCTTCTGCTCCCCTTACTGCCCCCCGTCTTAAATAAAAATTCTGTATAAAAATGTTCAAGCTGAAAAATGTATTCATGGTTAATTACCCAGGATGAACAAATATGCCAATTTTGTTGAAAGTGCGGATCTTCAAAACATTTTTCAATTTGCGGTGTATTCAAATGTTCTGTATCTCCTTTTAAAAAAATTTCGCTTATTGCTCCTAGATACTCTATCGTTAATGTAGCAATGGCGTTGTACCCAAATTCTACAGGTAGCTGAAACAAATATAATCAAAGGGCATGCATTATTCAAAACATGCGAAGAAAATGCCACAGACCGACTAACAACTTCTTATTATGGAATTCGTCTTTCAATCATGTAATAGATCAAGATTAATGATGAGTTTGTCTAAAACTTAATAGGTATCTATCTCATTTTAACTAACCAACATTAATGAATTTTAACTTACCTTTGATATGCATGGTCTTTGTAAAGATAAATAAACTTGTGGTATAACACCCCATCCGAATACTTCGATTGGGATATGAGGTAAATGCCCAATTTCTAAAATAAAAACCCTATTGAAATAGCCGATTACGCCAGGTGTCATCACAACCTCCAATTCGGCTACTTCCTCGGGCTCCAATATTTTCTCAGGAGGAAGTAGTTGACGAATAACGCCCTGCAGTTCATTTTCGAATATTGGTTCATTCAAATATGTTTTATATTCAAAGGGCAAATTCGCAATGTTAGATATTATCAAATTTTCAGATGCATCTTGGTGGAATGACCTAATTTTGAAGTTTAATTTATTGGTGTTTAAAGTGTACATTAGGTCTGAGCTCTGGCCGGTAACTGTTACAAACTCTGACGGGCCTCCCAATACTTCACATTCAAGAGTAGCTTTAACAGTGATATTATTTCTCGGTCTAAATATCACGTGTACAAATTGAACATCATTTGGTTTTAACAAACCCCGATGTGGAGTCAGTTGGAATAGTTCGTTTACATTAATCCTATTATATTTAATTAATTTATACAATTTGCCTGTCCACATAAAATCATTATTTAAATATTCCGTATCTATCATTGGCGCTATTTTCTTAATAAGTTTCGTTTTGGTAACTTTAAAATCTTCAACAAGATCTTCTAGATCTTCATGTATTTCAGAAACTACTTCCTTTATAACGTCTTCATTGTCTAGTAGATCGATCTCTGATACTAGTAGCGCTTCAACACCTGTATTGTCTTGCGTTTCGCCACTTCCTTTAATGGTTAACAATAAAATTTGTCATTTGTATTTCGCTGTAAAATCTTTTTGGATAAAATACACAAACGCACAAAATTTTAAACTGAACTAATATCTGAGTTAAGTAGTCGTTCCCACCCAACAGCTAGTGAAACATGTATAAATATGATAAATATCTAATTATGATAAAATGATGGATGACTTACCAGACTTTTCGGTCCCGTCTTTAGCTGTGCTGACACTTGTCGTGTAAGCAACATTTGTAGGCTCAGGCTGTTTCTTAAAAATATGTTAAATAAACAATGGGCCGGATTCTCAAGTCACAGGCACACATTTAAAATTTGACAGCACTAATATAACTGATCTCCGTCAATACATAAATATCTTCACGCTATGTCCCTGGCAGGGTAGGCAGATGTAGGTAGTAATAAGATAGAGACGCAACTCATTTAGTGCTGTTTGATTTTAAATGTGTCTTTAGAATCTGACCAATTATCAGTTTTATTATATTACAGAAAAGTGATACCTACTTCAATAAATTGTTAAAATCAAAATGGATAAATATTCTATAGTTCGTCACCACAAATAAACTATGCTATCTCACTCAGGACAGTAGTGGGCCATTAACATGCGGTTTAATGCAATGCGCCGCCCGTAGCGAATTTCACATCCGCCTAGAATTTATTCTTGTACTAGCTGTTGCCCGCGACTTCGTCCGCGTGGATTTTGGAAGTAGGTACCTATCTCTGCTATGTACAGACATACATCGTCTAGTTATAATTTTCCAATGGTAAAATAGATCATTCTAAGTATATATTATTCATCATAATTTAAGGTTTACCATACCTTCAGGAACAAACTATGAACACCGTATCCAATTTGGTGAAGACAGATAAAAATTAAAAAAATATTGTTTTTTTCACTTCTATTGCTCATAAGACTTCTCATATCAATTTTTATTATACGTGTGTATTTTTTAACTAATACAGTATGGGCAAAACCAAAACCATAAGAGATACAGGGAAACTGTCTTAGGAACCTTTAGGTATATTTTCGTGATAACAATTTTGACATAGTAATCGGAGCAGCTGGAGTTCAGGTGGCATGAATAAATAAGTAGTAAGTACCTAAGTACTTCGCACAGTCTGTTTTATAAGAAAACATTTTATTAAATTTGACTAACTTCTGCTGCTCAGATTTTTTTCTTCCGATATAATGAAGTGATCCCTACATGAAACTGAGTCGAACCGCATTAAAAAAAATTGTGCAAGTTGTCTCATTTTTATGGACAACACACGCTTGACCAAAAAATTTCTATGTCATAAGACACTTTCCCTGCATCTCCTATGGTTTCGGACTTGCCTATACTGTCCCAGTTAAAAAAAACACTGTATATCTCCTATGTCCATGACATCGTCTTGTTACGTTAAATGATTTATCTGTAAATGACGATAACTTTTTTCGCTGTCATCCGATTTCAATGAAACAAAGCCTATAAGTTGCCCCAGGCTGTGCTTAATCTACCTGTGAAAACCGCAAGAAAATCCGTTCAGTGGTTTCGGAGATTAGCGATTACAGACAGACAGAAAGACAGACAGA
This sequence comes from Metalampra italica, assembly GCA_949699065.1. Lineage (NCBI taxonomy): Eukaryota > Metazoa > Arthropoda > Insecta > Lepidoptera > Oecophoridae > Metalampra > Metalampra italica. The sequence continues at coordinate 4,572,651 of OX452970.1, read as the reverse complement.
CAGAAAGACAAAAAAATTAAAAAAAACTTTTTTGTGTTCTGTTACTCTTTTTTTATCGCCCACACTCATTTTTTTAAAATTTTGTTCAAAGTACAGACACACGATTTCTACTCCTTTATTATAAGTATAGATGTGCAGGTTTTCTTACAATATTTTACAGTAGGTATATTAATCCGTACTCACACAGGTTTGATTAATTAAACCCAAATTTAACTAATTGTATATAAAGATTCACATAACATTGCCGCACTAAATAACTATTAGTTCGAACCTAAACGAGATTACTGAGTACCAAAACGAATAGTTTAATGTTACTATATGAATAAATTGAAATTGAATAAATTTAAATACACAACGAAATGTAAGCAATCTTCACTGCAACTCACCACATCCATGGTAGTAATATAATGTTTTCTCCATTGGAACTTGTAGCAAACCAAAAGGGGCGTCACATTTTGAAGTTTAATGGTTTTGCTTTCAAGTGCACCATTCTGTATGCATCGGAAGTCTACTTTCGGTGTCAGAACCAAAATATTTGGAAAATTTATTTTTCCAGTGATTTTTATTGCATCCTGAAGAAGAATGTCAATTATTGACGTGTTTACTAACTTACACTGATACAACTGCTTAGTAGGTATAATACACTTACCTTATTTTTGTGTCCCTTAAATCTTATTCTCATCATATCGCAAAATATTTTAGATTTCAAATTGGTGTGTTTAGTTGTATCAAATAAAATTTGCAACTTCATAAATTCTTGATCTTCTAAACGTTCTTCGACCGAATGTGTTACATTGAATGCCATTTTAATTTTATTAATGTCTTCAAAAAACTTAAGTTGTCCCTTACGTAGGGGTTCTACAGGTTTCGAAGTCAAGAAGTCTATAAATATTTTAGATTGGTGAGATCCGATTTCTTTTACGATATTAGGTACATTTAAATCCGATTCATTGTAAGTGATACAACAGCACATGTTTTCATCTTCGGATGATACTTTATACGTGCCCAGTTTCTGAACGATGCTGAAGGGTGGTTTTATATTAATGTCGATATCCAGAGGTAACTTAGAAACGTTCTTTATCGTGAGAATATCTGCGGACAATAACCGATGTCGTCATCATCATCAACAGCCTAATAACATGTCCCCACAGCTGGGGCTCCGGCCTATCCTATCAATGAGGTCGTTGGGGCTATAGTCCACCACGCTAGCCCAGTGCAGGTTGGTGGACTTCAGATGCGCCTAAGAATTTCTTCTTCGGCGTATGCAGATTTCCTCACGATGTTTTCCTTCACCATTTTTGAGAGCAGTCAGTAAATGTACTTAAGTTTCGAGAAAAAACCCATTGGTACATGGTCCAGCCGGGGATCGAACTTCGGACCTTTTAAAATAATGGAACATATTATTATGCTGTTGTGTTGGAGACTTCCTGAAAGTTTAGAGCAAAATTATAGCGTATTAGTTTTTTAGGCGGTCGATGAATTTGACTAAATAACTCTTTGTATGTTTCCTTACGGAACTATCGATGCGCTAGTCTATGTGGAGTAATATAAGATAAAGATGGCCGTAGTTTTATTTCACTTAGACATCATGTTGTGTTTTGGTTATGGGACGAACCTGTTAACTTGTAGTATTCACTATAGGGGCCATAATCATATCGAAAATTCAGGAGCGGGGAGGACACTTCTATTTTTGGATCAACAAACTCCGCTATTATCTGACACTCCAATAATAATTCTTTTTTGTTTATACCCTCCACACTGCCGATTAAGTACCACATTTCCTTTACGGTCGACACTTTAGCAGACAGCGCAGTTATCACTAATTCAATTTTTTCTCCAGCGCCTAATTTAAATGATCTTGGTTCTAAATCGAAGAAGGGACTGAAAAAATGAAAACAATTATATTAGTTACTTCAAAGTAACTGTGGTCCAATAATTCATTCATTTAATATAAAGTTTAGAAATCTTGAAGATAGAGCGCCTCTGAACTCGCCTCTCAAAATGTAACCATAATAATAGGTACATAGTATAGATAACTGAATAAATTATGTTTAAGAGATGATTTGATTGCAAAAATACGAACGCAGGATTGTGTTTAGTTTTTGGCGGCTTGAAGAATTCACTCCAGTCCAACACGTGCAGACGTGTGCCACAGTTTTCAATTACGACTTTGCAATACATGGGTATTTTAGTAAAATGTCGGCCGAGAGTAATTTTGTCTCGCAACTCTCCAACTACTATGCTGGTTCCCACACCAGTGGCTGATAATGGTACTAGCTAGAACCAAAAATTAACTGTAGTAAATGTTAGAATCGAAGTGTATACCAAGATATTTAGGTACTTACCTATTACTTACTAATCCTTCTGACAACCACGTATGTCGACGTGTAGTACAGAATAGAATAGATAGTCAACTAGAAGTGTTCACCCTTGATTTAATAGCATAAAATAGAAAAAAACCCTATTTTATTTAAAGTGCAGCAGTGGCCTTCAATAGTGATGTGATGACTGATGATGATGGATGATTCAAAGTGAATTTGGTTAGTCCGGGGATAGTATTTCCCTTTGATTAAATAAAAAAGCGACACCACTTATTTCAAGCAAATCAGAATTTGTAGTAAGTAATGTTATGTTGAAGCGTCTTGTGATGAGGATGATGATAAAAAAGATTTTCTTTCAAAATTCTACGAACCATAGAGACTAAAGATATTTTAAACTTAACATTACACGTAATCAAAGTGAGATTAGATACTATTAATGTATACTAACAATATCTTTGACCTTCTCCAACTGAATGACTGCTTTGTTTGTGTAAGTGTCCGCATCTATCAGGTACAATGAGAGAGTCAAGTCGGTTTCTCCTTCCGGTTCTATGCACCCCTCGGAGGGGTGTATTTGCCATTTGCCATCGCGGTTCAGCTGATTGAAAACAGTAATAACATTGGACAAACCTTCATAATACATTCATTGATGTCCTTATTAGCGTTTGTTTGTACGCATATTTGATTTCCTACCACGTCTATAGCCTTCAGGTACATAATAACCACTTTCCAAAATATCCGCTATTAATTTAGATGTTAAAATTCCCATTCTCAAAATACCCGCTTTCTAAAATGTCCGCTTTTCGTTATGACCACTTAATTATAAAATATATTAGTGGTAACGGTAATTTAATAAATGGAGTGTCATTTTGGGATGTGGACATTTTGGGAAGTGGTCATGATGTAAGTAAAGTACTTATTTGGTCTAAAATTTTAGTAAGAAATAATACATAATTAGATTTATTTGTCTCGTTTGTATGAAACTTTCAGAAAAAGTTTAATTCAGATAGGTACTCAAGTTAAAGTACATATAAGTACTAAAGTTTTATCCAATAGATACACTAATCATTTCAAAAATACGTACCAGAAAAGCTTTATAAAAGACGTGGACTGGGGAGTCGTTGCATAGCGTGAGAAATTTCTGCGTCCTCACCAGTAACTTGACTTGGCCCCAGTGCAAGGCCATGGGCGAACACGTCACTATGGGCCGGACTCCACAACCCGTTATATGACAAATATCTAGGGGTTTGGACACCCCAAATAAGTACATTCTGAATAATATCGATTATAAGTTAGCATAAGTAATCTATACTAATGCCTAATAAAAAGTAAAGTTTGTACGAATGTAGGTACTGGATACTCTTTAAGTCTTAATGCTAGATAGGTGATGGTCATCGATCGAATATAGGACTGAATAGATGTTGAAAATGGTAGGTACCTGCCTTGGTTGCCATGCACGTATCGCATATTTTCAGTAAGTACACCTCAAACATCTCTATGCAACTAAATTGGTGTCTGTTTTACCTTATTGTAAACTCCTGCACGCCTAGAACACTAGTCCTTATGGATACTGGCAAGGTTGTCGTACTGTTAGGATCAATTACTCCGCGTTTTATTTCCACATCAACTTTCAAAGTTGATTCCTCCTTTAAAAAAGCAATTCGTTATCATTGTTGGACTATTTTTCAGGAATTATTGGGAACTAAATAGAAATAAGCTTAACCCTTTGTATAATTCTCTGTTCTTTTGTATTGTTTTTATTTTCTGTGTGTACAATAAAGTATTAAATAAATAAACTAACGTTAACAACCTTTGCTATCTCCATCCATAATATAAATCATCATCATATCAGCCCTTTAGCGTACACTGCTGGACATAGGCCTTCCGCAATGAACGCCACCACACCCGGTCCTCTGCCCGCCCGCATCCAGCCATTACCGGCCACCTTCTTTAGGTCGTCGGTCCACCTGGTGGAGAGGCGTTGCGCGTACCGGTCCGCGGTCTCCACTACAGAACTCGACTGCCCCATCAGCTGTCGGTTTTGTGACAGTTGTTGCCCACTAAAACTGCCATAATATAAATAAATAATCTAAACGCACCAACCTCGCTTACGTGTGACCTGCACCACAGACCACCCAACCAATTGCCTGCGCATTGACGACGAAAGCATTCACCGAACATAAAGGCCATCGCCTAGGTATATTACCGGCATCAAGCCATAAATTGTTTTAGTGTGAGTTTGATTTTGCCTAAGGTAAGGAACAAAGTCCCCTTGTAACACAAATAACTATTGCGGGAGGTCTTACCTTAGGCAAAATCTAACTATATTTGGTAATATACCAAAGCGTGGCCTTATGTTCGGTGTACGCTGTCGCCTTCTCGAGCGCATTTAATGCGCAGTCAATTGGTTGGGTGGTCTATGACCTGCACGAAACCCTGTGTACAACAATTAACAACTACTGGAATCAATTACTGTAACAACCTATACCTCTGGTTCTTCTATAGTGAAGTATCCGTAAAAGTCGTTCGATGAAATATTGATTTCATGTTTGTACGTAAAATCCAAGAAGCAAGCCCGTAAGTTTATATCAGGCGCGGGCGTTAGTTCAGGCACCATTGCGTTGAAAGTCACCGGTAGGATAATAGGTGGACTATCAGATTTTTCCAGTTCCAACTCGAGCGATGTCTGGTTTGCTCTTGTTAAATTTGCAATCAATGTTACCTGAGTTAAAGATTTTTTACGACTATTACCAAATCATGAACTTGGAATAACTTAATTGAACTGATATTGTTGGATGGACCATTGCAAGGAGTTGGAGAAATGTTATTAAAAAGAGGCCGGAGGAGTTCAAAGAAAACAAGGTTTTTCTGAAGCAAACTAGAGTTCCACGAAACAAACTCCTAAAGACAATCGTTTTATTTGCCATGTTCGTACCTTATTAAATTCAACTCGTGGAATGGAGTGTGTATAGTTATAGTGAAAAATAAATTAGAAGAAAATATATTTTATCTTAATATTCTATTAGTGAACTTAGAGATACTATTTTTGAATTCAGAAATATTCCTATTACCGTTAAGGAAATCCTGGACTCAGGATTAATGTTGACTTTGGAAGGTTCAACTTTAAATTCCCTGGGCCACTGTGGGAATTCCAACTTGGGGTTTTCAGCAACCGCACAGTCTTCTAAAGTGATGCTGCTCACTTCAGGACCGTCTGATGATATTTTTACATTTGCTTTGACGGTAACCACGGACTCATTGATTACTTCCAATTCTAATGTTTTTGGCACGCCTGTAAAAAAACAAACATCTCACTCACACACAACACAAACTTTAAAAATGGACAAATGAATTTATTGCTACTTTGGCGTGATTGATAACGATTTATAAGATCCGAGTTCAACTTACCTACACTAACCATTCCAAAGTCCAAGCATGGTATACTAAATATCAACGTTGGGTAAATCACTGTGCCTCTGCAAAGCGTACGAAAAAGTTTTAAAACAGTTTTTAAGCACCATTGTGTATCAAAGAGTTAATAATATATTCAGTTAGTTTTTATAAAACCGTTTACATCGTCATCACTTACTTCAAATAGAGCTTCAACACAACATCTGTATTACGTATAACAAAGTTGACTTCCTCAAAGTACGGTCCCTGGTTAGAATTGCAGAACGAAATAACGAATATCTCTTTGTCGCCGGGACGTAGGCAATGCATCTCAGGAGTGCACGTGATCAGACTGCCGAATAGTGTGGGCATTTCTTTGTAAAGTATCACGCCATTTATATGACCTGTAGAAATAGCAGATCTTAATATAAATAAGTAGTTCAAGGTCATTCATATACAAATGTTTACCGACATACCTTTATTATTAGCAACGATTTCATAGTGGTAAGTTTTGTTAATATAAACAGAGTCCATGTCAAGATTTTCCAGGTTCAATTGTATCAAAGGCGGCATCGATGCTCCGACCATGTGCAATGGCAATCGGTTCCTGATGCCGTCAATGTCCAAGTATGCTGTCACTGAGAACTCGCCTACTTCTTGTGGACAGAATGTTATAGTTACTTCCGTTGTTTTATTTGGCCATAACTTGCCTTTCTGAAAATTACACGGATTGGTAACTTGAGCACTTCATTCAATATAGTTTTCTCACGTATACCTACGATATGTATAGGATTAGATAATTTTACTAACGATGGGTGTAACAGAGAAGTGTGTATTTTGAAAAAATAATGTTTCATCAGCCACAAGTGTCTGTATCTCATCAAAGAATATCCGCGTGTAAACTCTTTCATGTTCCTCGCTGCTCAGAACGTCGTATTGCACTAGTTTTTTATACTTTGACGATTCACTCTCCTTCAAGTCATAAAATATTGTTGCCAGTTTCACTTTCTCTTCAAAATCTACGAGAAATATTATAGGCAATTATAATGTGCGTATTTATAAGTTTAATAACAAGAGTTGTTAGAAAGCTAAAATGGTTATACTTACCGTAAAAAACGCAGTCGTTCTTCATGCACATGTAAGTTAACAAGTGTTCAGATTTGTTGGTGATTTTAAATGTCTGCTGTCGTATCATCGTGTTATAAGTTTCGATAAACCTGACTTTTTCTTTTTCTAACTCTATGCTGACCATATGCGTCTTTCCAGATAACTTTATACGAAAGTTTTCTCCTGTTAGAAAAAATCAAGTGTTTCAGAAACATAGGTATAAGTATTCATTCATATACTATGAGCGACCAAAATAATCTTAATTCTTACCAGTTTCAAAACCTGCGTTCAATATTCCTTGGGTCTCTCCCAGATTCATTGTTTTGAAACTAATTCTAACGTCAATTTTCTGGTTAGGGCTCAAATAAGCCGACCTTGGTTGTACCGAAAATGGACTGCAACGGAAATTAAATCAATATTTAATTTATATTTTCCAGTTGTCTCTGAACTACATAAACACTTATCTTTTTATAACATGACGTGCATATTATTTATGACTAGCTGTTGCCCGCAGCTTCGTATGCGTGGATTTTGGAAGTAGGTATAGCTATCTCTCCTATACTCAGACAGCGTCTAGTTACAATAAAATTATGCGAACAAACGCGCGAACAAACCTGCAACCAACAAACGCGAAAAAACGCGCGATAAACGCGCGAAACGCGCGAACAAACGCGCGAAACGCGCGAACAAACCAAATAACCAACCAACAAACCAAAGGCGCAAACAAACGCGCGAACAATCGCGCGAAACTCGCGTACAAACGCGCGAAACGCGCGAACAAACCAACCAAACACGCGAACAAACCCGCAACTAATAAACGCACGAATCGTGCGAACAAACGCGCGAAACACGCGTACAAACCACCGAACCAACCAAATATCCAACCAACCAAACGCGCGAACAAACGCGCGAAACGCGCTAACAAACCAACCAAAAAACCAACCAACGCGCGAAACGCGCGATCAATCCAACCAAATAACCAAAACCAACCAAACGCGCAAACAAACGCGCGAAACTGCAAACAAACCAACCAAAACCAACCAAACGCGCAAACAAACGCTCGAAACGCGCGAACATACCAACCAAATAACCAACCAACCAAACGCGCAAACAACCCGCAACCAACAAACGCGCGAAACGCGTGAACAAACGCGCGAACCAAACAAACAAACGCGCGAACAAACGCACGAACAAACGCGCGAACACAAATGTTGGCCCCGGGTGGGAATGAACCCAAAACCTTTAGCTCAGTAGGCAGGGTCACCACAGTAGGTAGTTTGCAGAGTAGCCCTATCCTTTGAACTGGGCTCACTTGTAACACTTTCAAAAAATACCAGGCTACTCTGACCTGTAAGTTCATACAAATTTTAGCAAATGAGAGTTTTTTATTGCTGGTTGATATTTCTCGGCAAATTTTCGAGATTTTTGTGATTTATTATGTTATTCCGGGAAATACACTGTCACTATACAAAGTTTCGTCAAAATCCGTTCAGTGGTTTAGGCGTGATGCGTGGACAGACAGACAGACAAACATAAATTTTAAAAACTGTTCTAACATGTTCAGTTGCTCATTTTAAGTCGCCCTGGTTGGTTTTTTCTCGAATATATTCAATGTACAGACTTTTTGGCCTTTACGATTTTATTATATGTATAGATATGTACTAACCATTTCGAATTGAGCGTAAAACCCGCTGGTACCATTCCTACATTGTGAACTGACATGGTAAAATAATTTTCAATCTTGAGCGGTATTTCAGGTATCACCACTTCATCCGGAAAATTAAAAACAGGCCTTGGACCCATGGCTAAAAATCACAAAAAGAATAGTTAGAATTATTATATAGCAACCAACCAAGAACGAGTTGTATAGATATAGCGAGTTGTATGTTTTCAATTCAGCTTACCTATCAATGGCAGAACATACTGATCCTTGTCTGTATGAAATGTGACTCTATGAGTATAATCCTCATACTGGACCGGGTTAAAGGTAATGGCGAATGTGATACTGATGCCGGGAGCCAGGCGAGACAGCAGCTCAGCCCCGCAAGGCTTGATGAAAAAGTACGAAGATTCTTTGTACACCATATTGAGAAAAGTGGGAGCCTGAACACAAAATACATGATTTACGTCTCCTCTCGGCTACAGGCTGATGATGGTGATAATTGGTATGTAGGTAATCTACAGCAATATTGTTAACTATGCTTTGTTAGTTTCAAAGAGTAGCTACAGGTTCGCGTTTCAAGAGATTATCTACATACCCCTATTTCCCTTCGTCACGCGATAACTTGAGAACTATCAGTCGGATTTGAAAAAGGCTTTTTGCATTTGATAGCCCAATTCTTGAGGAAGTTTTAGGCTATTTATTTATTTGTATCATGCTACGACCCTTAGAAGCCGACCAAAAAAGAAAGTCTAAAACTAAAAAGGGTTGTGTCGGCGGGGCGGGGGTCGGTCATTTGCATGAAGCTAGGATCTTTGGTGGGCGGGCGCCGTAGTAGTCGCTGTAGCTAAATTCGAACATTCCTGTTCATTCGAATAGTTAATGTGATAACGTGGGTATTACTTGCCTTGCTTATATTTTTAACAGAAAACTTAGCTACGATTCTATCATTAGGTTTAAAATTCTGGAATACAATTATCCTCGGAGTAAAGGACAGCACAACATTGCTCGCTTGCTGGCCCCCAATTCCAATTATGTTGTCCACTTCTATCGAGTTCAAAGTTTGCAGCCGTTCCGTAGTGCTCATGCTCATTTCTTTCTGGTATATTGATGGAATAATCTAGACGGGAAACCATAAACTTACGTTTTAAGTATAATAAAAATATAATTACCGATATACTTACACAAGCTCCGGCTCAAAATAATTCTACCCCCCTCATGGCATTAATAATAATAATAATTTTATTAATGAAATGAAAAATACAGTACAATTGTTACAATTGAATACAATATTTAGATAGCATAATTAATAGACCCTGACTCCCAAAACTAGGTCAGCCTGTAACTTGGGGTCAGTGTTCTTCCGTTTATCAATTTATGGTATGTACGAATGTTTCAGAGTGTACTGTTGACAAATAATAAGAGTATGAATAAACGTGTGTGTATGTGTGAATGTGCATGTGTGTGTGTGTGAGTGTGTGGTTTGCTTGTAGAGAGAGCATATTCTTTTTTAAGTTATGTAAGTTAAAATATCTTCCGTTTCTTCGTAGTTAAGTTTATGTAACCAATTTTGAATCTTAGTTTTGCTTAGCATTGGAAACATAGAGTTAGGATCTCTTTGGTTGGCGGCCGCGGCCCCTTATAGAGGCGTAAAAGAAGCATTCTATGGGTGTCAAAATCGTGTCAAATGGATTACAATATTGTTACTCACTCACACATTCTCATTTTCAAACTCCATATAAATTTGTATTAGCAACCTCCTCCCGCTACTCCGCTTCCTTTCTCCGCACGCCCCGGTAATTGGCACCATAGGTTCCGATACTAAATATGCAAGATACTCCACAGGGAGCGCGCGCGCCACCAAAGAGATTCGAAATAACTTCTTGCATGGAAATAAGGCGTTGGAACCTACACTAAAATAAGCCTGTGATAATTTATTTTTACAAGTAACATTGAGTACATTCTGTACGACATGACCATGACCCACACCCAACCTATATGTGAATGATTATGAAAGTGATCAGCAAGTGTTTCTCAGAATCAAGAAGGAAATACCTAGGTATATCAATTATATAATAAATTTCTATTTACCTCTTCTGATGAATCCACCAGCTTCTTCCTTGCAAGCAAGTGGTACAGTTTCGCCGTGAAATATCCATTTTTCTTGTAATTGTGCAATATTTCCATAACGCAGTGATTATCATTCGTCTGATTACAATCAATGAATGACAAAACATTTGTTTACAAGCCTGGCGGTTACCGGGGATTACATTTTAAAAATGACATACAGAACCTGTTTTTGGCCTATACTATTTTGTTCATTACGAAATTGAAAGAAGTCTGTTATTAAAAAGATACTAATCAAAAAATAGCTAGTAATTGGAGAGGCCACGAAATAGGCAATTGTCATTTCCGTCCACAAACTCTAAAACTACCACTAGTCATTCTAAATTGACAGCCAACAACCTCAGAAATCATGGAACTAATATGTACTGTTGTACGTAGTACATATTAGTTCCATGTCAGAAATACAACGAGAGTACAACAAACGAACATAAACAAAGAAATTGAAATAGCAAATTGCTATTTCAATTTCTTTGAACATAAATGTGCCTGGAAAGACAGTTACATTTTCGTTTAATAATTGCCCTAAAATATATGCTTACATAACTTTTAATATATATTAAAATTACGTACCTACTTTAATCTCTAACCTTTTTTATTTCCTTGCATTTTTTGAGAAAAGCAACACAATGCCTTGGCGGAAATGGTTATTGCCTGACTTGTATCGTTAAAGTCCTCGCCTGCGGCTCGGCGTTCAAACTCATACTCGACCTGCAATTGCCTATTTCGCCGCCTCTACAATAATTTACTATTAATTAAAATAGAGAATGTACCGAGCGAAGCGAGCGCCAGGATCCAGAAAATGACGTTCGACTTGGGTTAGTTTTTTTGGTGGTCATAATAACTTTTATTGGAGTGGTAACAATTTTTATTATTATAGTGCTTTTAAATGCATTCCTATACATATACCTATTATGTAGGTAGTGGTACTATGTAAATAGTGTTTACGATAAACGTAGGTACCTACAATTTTTTACATAGGTAAGTACAAAAAGGAATACGAATACTATATACAATTTAAATTCGCAAAATATTCGACTCGTAGGAGAGCGGGCGCATTGAGCGGAGTGCGGAAATAGCAGAGCGTCGTAATTTTAGTAGAATCGGGGCAACGCGGCCGCGCGGACAGAAATAGAGGCGGCGGAGCACGCGTCTTCGCGCTGTCAATTTAGTCCGGATAGGGTGCCCGTTTAGCGGCCGCCACCGGGCCTCCCCGCGCAGTGGCCGTGCCGCGGAGCCGACAGCTCCAACTCTTGCCGCGAGTGAAGTGCCCAGGCAGGGCCCTCGCGCTGCGTTACGTAATACTAACAGTAGGTGCTCGTGCTACTAGTTATGTCTCTTGTGCAAACAGAGTACTTCGTTCTAAAAGTCCTAATCGTTTGTCAAGTGGTTTAAAGTTTAAAAAATCATCACACCCACCAGCTGCTTTTGACAGGTATGCGTTTTTATTAGACTTACAGTTAATAGGTAGGTATGTAGTTTAGAAACGAACTAACATTTTCAAGAAGCGTCAGATTTAGCCTACAATAAACAAATAGACTCCATCAGCTTCAAACAGAATGCATATTATACTAAATGAAGTACCTCGTTAATTTATATAAACCGAATACACTTTCGATATTTTTGGATATGAAGTGGCAGAATAAATGGGTCGGTCAGGCGTCCGAGACGCGGCAACGCCCGCTCTAGCCCGGTCACAGCTGCTGTTTGCACATCATTTTACTCTATTATTATAATAAGTAGGCTGTAGGGATGTACCTGTTCCAACTGCAACAAATATTCCTGAGAATGTTCAGCGAAATCTAATGAGAATGAAAAATATATGTATGAACACCTGCGACGCCTGACTACCTACTGAATTCCAGTTACTGAACAAAATTTTTCAACTTAAATTAGTGATTAGACGTGATTAGATTATAACTGCACATCACTTTTAGCTTAGCTTTTAGTTTCACCTACCGTATTTAAATCCACCAACCACCCACGATGAAGACTGGCGGCGCGTTCCTGAGAGACCAGATCGTCACTAATAGCTAATACATGTATGTAGGTACACTAAACTCTTAGATTTTATTATTTTTAATAGGATGATTCCATAATTATTTACTTATTTATTGCATTACAATAATAGCTATGAGTAAAAGTATAGGTATATATATATATAGGTATAACTCACAATAGTGGAGATACTAAAATTATTACCTACTAAACTATGATGGGTTTTTATTATTAATTTATTTTAGGTAGGTAAGTAGGTTAGCATAGTATATATATATTGTATCTATCCTTAGTAACTTTTGATACCAAGTCTTTTCAGTATAGATTATGCTTAACGGAATACTTGTAATTCCTTAGCCTTTTCATAAGCATTTTTCAATTCCTACTAAACTGCTTTATACAAAATTGTTCTACATAAAACCTGAAATGCTAGCTAGGATTACGACGATTAAGCTCACCGGATAGCGTAAACTAAATTTCAAAATTCAGTACCTATGTAAACTGACTGGCCTGTTGACGTAGTGGTAGTGACCCTGCCTACTGCGCCAATAGGCCGTGGGTTCGATTCCCACCCGGGACCAACATTTGTGTGATGAGCATAACAGTTGGTTTTCGGATTCTAGGTGTTTATATGTATTTAAGTATTTATTTAAAAGTATTTGTGTATGTTTATCAGTTGTTGAGTACCCATTTACAAGCTTCGGCTTAGTTGGGACTAAACAGCCGTGTGTGGATTTGTCCAAAACATTATTATTATTATAAACAGACACAAGTGCAACCAGGAGAAGTATTTGAAATTATCTACCTTTGTGTTTAGATATGCTGAAGGGTCGAGGGCGGGACCCTCGGCTAGGGGCTCAGGCGATGCAGCCCGCACACGTGGCAACTCGGCCGCCGGCAAAAACTCATTTCACGGTGCACCCACAGGCGCCGGCACATATCGTGTCGCGCCCACAGGCGCCTGGGCAGGTCATGCCGCGCCCACAGGCGCCTGGGCAGATCATGACACGTCCGCAGGCGTCGATCCTACGGGCACCGCTCGCAAAGCCAGAGCCTGACTATGAGGTGGTGGATTTCCCATCCGAGCAATATGTGAACGCCAAGCTCCAGCCGCCGCCGCCTCCGCCGCCGCGACCCCCCACTGGTAAGGACATTTGTGTGAACCCCAAAATGTCTCGAAAAATTAAGGACAGTCTTTTAAGAACGTTTCCTCCACTTACAACGGTTAAGGTACCTGCCCCTTAAAAATCCACCTGTAGTATATTAAAAGGGTATTTATACGAAAGAACCGAAAGTTGTGACAAATTAACATCTTCTGTCTTTCGTCCGGTAAAAACTTCCTGATTATAGCATGAGGCGAAAAGGGATTATTGCTGGAGTGCGACACACGGCTTGTGCGAAGTTTCGTTAGTAACATTTTGATGGGCACCGCCGCCGCTCCCTCTAGCCCCAACCTGGATTTGTAGAGACAGTCCATAGAACTCGTTCGCTTGACATTTTTATGGTTACTTCCCCATAAATCACCTACTTTATAAAATTCCAATTAAAATACCTAAGTACAGAGGCTATAGACACCCGGTGTCGACGTGCTCGTAACATCGAGTCGTTAACCCAACTCGGTTTATATCGGTCAGATGTAAATAGCATGCCACGTCAACGAACACAACCACACACAACGTTATATCACGAAATCCCAATCAATGAGTTAAATCTTTGCAAATTTTTGTTAAAGGGAGAGAGCCGTGTGGAAATCATTTTTGTTTTGGTCGCCTGCACCACATTATCTGTCGATCAGACGACAAATAAAACAGGAAACTATTCAGAGCTGGTTGTCAGACTGTGGGGATAATTTTAAAAATTACCTACGTTTCTGTGTACCATGGTCTGCAACGTACGGTAATCTACATAATCCCCACTACCACAGAGGAAACAATCACAGATTTATAAAACCATGTAGCGAGCGGGAGCGTAGCGAGCTTTTTCCGATGTTCTGTATAAACAATAGTTACTCTACTGCTGGGGCTCAGGCCTACTCCTCTCAACGAGGGTGGTCACACTTGTAGTATGTGACGATTGCGTAGCCTTACCTTGTTTAATTTTCATAGTATACAAGAGAAAATCCTAGTTTGGGATTAGACAAGAGTGCATTTTTTTTACAATGTCGTCTAGGATCGTCGTCGTGAAAGGATAAGGTAAGGGCCAGATCGAGTGCGTCCAGAGCCTGTGCTGGGGCTGTCTCTTAAGAAATATACCTATATAAATATACCTATTTATTTATTGAATGCCAGGGCACCCGCTGGAGGCGGGCGCGTCGTGCGGGCTGTGTGGCGGCGGGGGCGCGCGCGTGCGCTGCGCCGAGTGCGGCCGCCGCGCGCTGTGCGCCTCCTGCGACGACATGTACCACCGCCACCCCAAGCGCAGGCACCACCAGCGGCAGGTGACAACAAAAAACCAACGTATACTTAAGCTGTTCATTGTATCAAAAATAAAATATAACTAATCTCCATAGAATTTTTTGGCGGTTGTGTGAAGTTGGCTGATTTTACAATGACTAATTTTAGGTGTCAAAGGGGAGCTGTGCGGGGCTTCACTAGAGATCTATTCAATTTCAAGAAATAGTTGATTGATTCGATCAACCGAATCAGACGATGTGCAAACATCTGTGATTATTTTCACTCAACCGCCAAAAAATTCTACGGGGCCTATAGCTACTTTGTATAAATACAAATGTCATAATTTTGGCTAGCAGCCCACCGAGCAGTTTTATAGTAAAGCATCAATTTAGATGTATACTAATATGTGTGACATGAAATTGTTTATGGACCAGGCTCTCACCCCATCACAGTTACGCGACGAGCGACCACCGCTTCCGCCAAAAGCGACCCCACCCGTGCCGCCGCCGCGAAGACATAAGGTAAGGGTGAAACTACGAGTGGCGGAAGACAACTGGACGAGTATGGCATGCAACTGGAAAGGAGCGTAGCAAACTCAGTCACCAACAACTCATATTTAATCTCTTTCAACTCACGAGAGTCTTCACGTCGCCTATCCCACAATCGTTAAAGACGAAAGTTTTTAACCATTGCGTCCTGCCAGTCATGACCTACGGCGCAGAAACGTGGACACTGACGGTGGGCCTGATCCATAAGTTTAAGGTCGCTCAGCGAGCTATGGAGAGGGCTATGCTCGGAGTTTCTTTGAAGGACATGATCCGTAATGAGGAGATCCGACGGAGAACCAAGGTTACCGACATAGCCGAAAGGATTAGCAAACTGAAGTGGCAATGGGCAGGTCACATCTGTCGCAGAACCGACGGCCGTTGGGGCAGACGGATTCTGGAGTGGAGACCGCGGACCGGTACGCGCAGCGTGGGACGCCCCTCCGCCAGGTGGACTGACGACCTAAAGAAGGTGGCCGGAAGCGGCTGGATGCGGAGAGCGGAGGACCGGGTGTGGTGGCGTTCGTTAGGGAAGGCCTATGTCCAGCAGTGGACGCTAAAAGGCTGAGATGATGATGATGAACTCACGAGAGAGCGCGGGGTTCCTATAACAATAATAATATTTCTTTCTCGTGAGGTATTACCGACAAACCTGTGAGATATAATAATTCGTACAGTCCCTTAAATTAGTACGGACTCTATTAGCTCCTCGATTTCCTCGATCAGGCGAGTACACTCCCCACTAAGCCCCCAATGAGACCTATCAATATTTCGGGTAATAACTCAATTCATCCAACTTTCGATTACAGCTCAGCGGAGACAGGTCGAGCGCCAGTCCTCGACCGGCCGGACTAGAGCAGCGCCGCGCTACGATCGGAAACATGACTATGCCAAGCCACATCGCCGCGCCTGGGTTGAACAACCACGCGCCGCCTCCTCAGCACCTGCCCATGCCGGCGCACCTCCAGGGCAGGCTGTCGCAGCCGCGCGGCGGCACCGTGCCGTACCTGCAGCACCCGCCCGCCGCGGCCAACCCCCACCACCACGTACAGTCCAACACCTGGGGACGGCCGCGTGGATCTATACCTGGCTTCAACGTGCCTCATAACGTTATCAATGTATGTATTTGTCAGGTGTCATGAAGCTTGTATACTTCTTTATAGAAATACTCATGTGTAAGTATTTATACAGAGTGCACCCACGGAGGCATGGGAGAGCCCGGAGAGTATTTCGCCGTCGGGGCCGAGCTCCCCGTGGTCGCGGCCGATGCGGCGCGGCGCGTCGGTGCTGGAGCTGGGCGGCGGCGCGTGCGGCGGGTGCGCGCACTGCGCCGCGCCCTGGCGGTACGGCAGCTGCGCCAGCCTCGACCACGCGTGGGCGGGTGCGTGGCCGCACGCGCCGCCGCCCCCGCCCGCGTGCTGCCTGCCCGCGCACGCGCACCACCACCAGTACGCGCACCACGCCCCGCACACGCCGCAGCCTTACCGCAGAGGTAATTATTTTAAAATATCATCATATCAGCCTGTATACGTCCACTGCTGGACGAAGACATCCCCCAAGGATCTCTACGACGACCGGTCCTGCGCTAACCTCATCCAGCTGGGTCCCGCGACCTTCACCAGATCGTCGGTTCACCTTGTGGGAGGCCTCCCTACACTGCGTCTACCGGTACGTGGTCGCTACTCGAGAACCTTTCTGCCCCAACGGCCGTCAGTTTCACGAGCGGTGTGCCCAGCCACTGCAGCTTCGCAATTCTTTGACCTATGTCGGTGACCTTGGTGGTTAAAAATATATAATATTATTATTTAGCACACAACAAATACATAGTACATTTTAGACTTTCGCGCTTTGTATTCATAATTATATAATTATTTACGGGTCTTACACACGAAATAGTTTTATTTACCTTGCCCGACGTTTCGACCCGATTACACTGGCCGTGGTCACGAGCTGACTCTCTCGCTCGCTGAGTCAGCTCGTGACCACGGCCAGTGTAACCTGGTCGAAACGTCGGGCAAGGTAAATAAAACTATTTCGTGTGTAAGACCCGTAAATAATTATATAATACATACATAGGTACCCCAGGCCCGGCGGGCGAGCGCGTACCGTACACAAGAAATATCGCGTGTTACAACACAAAAATCCTGTGCAATATATGTAACCAAATAAGCAACCCTCGGCGATGGCGGGCTGCTGCTGCCCGCGTCAATGTGCAATCAATCCCATATCTCACAACTAGCCGGCACCACCAGCGCGGGAGTGGCTTTAAGAAAGTAATTCCTAGGCTTCATGTGGATGCGGCGATCATCAGTATTAATGATCGCAGTGTGGATGTCATAACTGATGTGTTTTTCAAGCGATATCGATCACACCCCCGCCCGCCTTCCCCAGCTACAAGCCCATAAAAATATATATTTAAACGATGTTGTCGTTCGTGTACTTATGATCCTAATTATGAATCTGTCGTCTGTATGTAAGATATTATGAGATTCTTTATTTTTATTTCAAACCTAAACGACTGAATGTTTTTCTATAATCACAAATTAGTAAAATTATTTCAACAATCGATTACCGACATTTTAGTACATCCGACCGCACGTCAGTGGAAACGCTTTGACCTTGAGCTGGCCTAGCCTATTAGGGAGTTTCAATACTATGAGAGACCTGCTTATACTGGTTTTGTCTCCACTGACGTGCGGTCGACCGTACAATTTATTTTCCAGTGGAAAGTCGTACCGTGTCGCGCGCGGCGTCCCGCGCGGGCTCCCGCGCCGCCTCGCCCGCCGCGAGCGTGCGCTCGCGCGTGTCGCGCCGCACGAAGCACCGCACGCCCTCGCCGCCCCCCCTGCCCTCCAGCGACGCCGACTCCGAGAGCGAGAGCGACAGCGACCACCGCCGCCCCCCCAAGCCTCAGGAGACCAGGCAGAAGGAGGGGGAGGAGTCCCTGGGGCCCGCTCCGCCACCGCCCAGCGCGTCCTGGCAGTGCGAGCATTGCACGTTCGTGAACGATCCCGGAGTGCGCGTGTGCGCGGTCTGCTGCCGCACCCCCACCGCTGCGCCCAGGATCGTCGCAGCCGACATCGACGGGGGCATATCGCGACTCAACATCGCCAGCACGAGCTCGCCGCCGCCGGTTCATACGGTCGCTGACGATCCTCGCACTACACAAAGTATATACCTTCATAACTTACAATAGCATTGTCCTGTACTTAATGTCTGTGGGGAAGGAAACTGAAACGTTGAGGCAAATATTATTTAAATCATAATTATAATAAGGTCCCTCCTGAATATGAGTACAAATCGGTATGTTAATTTGTTTTTACATTTAGGTAACTATTAAAATTAATTTATAACATTTTATATCACAGATGGCGAGGAAACTAAACATCGGCCGGTAAAGGAACGCGCATCAACGGCATGTGGCCCGTCACCGCCTCGAGAGGAACAGCTCAGAAAACCAATAAATCGACTTGTGACCCCAACAAGAGAGCAGGCGCGGGCTCGCCACGACATGGGCGTGGGGCCGTCACCCCCGCGAGACGTTCAGGAGGCAAGGCACAGTACGGGCACGGGACCGTCCCCGCCTCGCGAGCCGAACACAAGGCACAGCACGGGCACGGGGCCGTCCCCGCCTCGCCAGCCGAACATGGCCGTGAGGGCGTCCCCATATCGGGAGGCGAAGATGTCACCACAACGCGAACCTCCCATACGGCATAGTGTATCGGTGGGGCCATCCCCACCCCGAGATAGTACTTTACGCCCAAATATGGCCATCTCGCCCAGCAATTCGATGTTTAATAACCAAAAGAAGTCCGCTGGAACGTCACCTCCTCGCGAAAGTGTGATGGAAAGTCGATCCTCATCTGCTTCGACCCGAGCCAATGTATCTAACACCGGCACGTCTCCACCGCCGCAAAGTATCTCAACGCAGGTAAAAGAATACTTTATGTGCTTTTAAAATATAAACTAAATAACACAGGATAATATAAAGATTTGTTATATGTCCAGACGTACGAGGTGCCGAACAGCTGGGAGCGCGCGCCGTCCGCTTCGCGGTCGCGCCCGCGCCGCCGCTTCCGGGACGAGAGCCGCCGCGAGCGCTCGCACAGCAGGCATTCACTGTCTAGCGACACGCGTGTGAGTCGTAATATTTATCATGTGTTTATGATTTTTTGAAGTCCAAGTAACTAATAATCATCAATCATCATCAACAGCCTATTAACATGTCCTTAACTATCTAAAACACAACCAATTTTTAAGCGTATCGGTGCGCATATGGGGAAGACGCAGCCTGTCATGTCAAACATCGCGTATAAACCTGCATATTCGCCGAAGAAGGAATTCTTAGGCGCATGCGAAGTCCATCAACCCGACCCTCTCTGGGCTAGCGTGGTGGGCTACAGCATGTACGGACGTCCCCTCGTTGAATGGGCTTCGAGCCTTCGAATCCTAACAGTAGGGATTTGATTTGAATCAATTTTGCATTTTATGATGCTAGCATGACCAGCATTTTACACGTATTGAAAGATCCTAATTGCAATGATAGAGGGATATTTCATATAAACGCAGATCTATGAGTAACTCGTGCGATGTGTACAAGTATACCAAGCCGTATTCGTTTGTTTACGAGCAGGAGAGCGAACGGAGCGTGCGCACGAGCGGCGGCGGCGGCGTGAGCGGTAGGTGGGAGTGGCGCGAGACGCGCGATAGCAGCCCGGGCGGTGAGTGGAGCGGCAGCGAGCGGCGCCGCGCCGCCGCCCCGCCCGCGCGCCTCGCGCGCCGCGCCAGCCACCTCGACCTGCGCCGCGCGCGCACCGACCGCCCCGAGCGGCCCGCGCGACGCTCCAGTTTCTACGGCTCCGAGGTGACGCCGCCGCGCTTTTTGTTCGCAGCTTACGAAACGCCCCTGACACTACTTCATAAACCACGAGCATGAATTCAGTTCAATAATATACTTCATCCATATACAAAACACGACACTTAAATATATCTATTGAGTTACAAAGATGTTATTGATCGTATTCTGCTGATTTTCCACAGGCTGCTTCACCAGAGCCGCTGTCATCGCAGCGAGCTCTATCGCTGGAAGCCCTAGTGGGCGCCGGGGCGCGGCGGGAGGCGGAGCGCGGGCTGGAGCTGGCGCGGCTGATGACCGACGCCGAGCGCATGGGCTTCAGCGCGGCGGAGGTGCACGCGGCGCTGGCGCAGAACCCGACGGCGCCGCTGTCGTGGCTGCGCGAGCGCTGGCCCAGCCTGTGCGCGGGCGTGCGCGCCGCGGCCGCGCGGCTCGCCCCCGGCGCCGCCGTCACCGAGCTCGAGGCGCGCGCGGCGCTGGCGCGGCACCGCGGCGCCATGTGGCCAGCCGTCAACGACTGCGTCGAGAGACACCGCCGCCAGGTGCGTGCGCCGCGCTACGCAAACAAACGTCCGTCGTCTGCCTGCTGACTGTTACACATGTACTAGTAAGTATGTCTTGTTTCAGGCGGAGGTGGTAGGCGTGGGCGAGGAGGGTCGGTTGCGCGGGCACGTGTGGGGCTCGCCCGCGGGCGCGGACGACGACGCCGCACCCCCCACCCCTGGTTTCGCCCGCCGCTCGTTCCGTGCGCGCGGTAATCTCACACAACCCATAAATCATTAACCATACATAAATATCCCCAATCATCGTAACACGTCATAACCTTCACATTTACATTTCAGCAGAAGATAGTTCAGATGAATTTGAAGCGCCGACCCCGACCAAATATCGAGACGACGACTGGATGTACTTGCCTTTAGAACCCAGTGTACAAAGATCATACGAGATGATCGAACCGATTCCTGACGTTTGGCTTCAACCTCAGAATGAGAGTGCATACGATAGGACTGGGCATATAGCACACAAATTGAAATCAATCTTGATGCAGGCTGGTGTACCGGCGGTTGATGAAAACCTCCTATTAAAAGGTTTATTAGCAGATAACACAATGTTCAAATCAGCAAAAGAGAGTAATGAGTTTAATAACGATATGGTACACAATAAACCACAATCGGTAGATTTAGTACAGTCTGAAATAGATTTCATAGATGCTTATAATGCACTGACTAGATTAAGTCCTTTGCCTAACATTAGCAACCTTACGAATAAAACTGATATAATGAGAGAAAATTACTCTATAAATGATAGACAACAACCACTCGTACATCTTGATGATATACAACCAGCAAATAATACAAATGTAAATAATATTGTCTCTAACACAAATAATTATCCATTAAAAGATACACATAATCAGATAGAAATGGAGGGTACTTCTCAGCTACAAACTTTAGATGTCGCTCTGAAAGAAAATGAGTCCGTTACTGATATGAATACAGAATTGCACTCAACAACCTCAAAAAATATAGTAACTCCAAATGAACAACTGAAAATGAACCCAAAAAATAATATATCAAGCTCTGATGCAGTCAGTATTACAGCTGAATCAGTACCACTTGCAGTGACGTCCAATAATAAGAATATCCAATATGCAGAGTCTATGTCGAAAATATCACAAACTTCACTTCACACCCATAATTTGAGAAAGTCAGCACAAAATTCACCTAATATCGAAAAACTAGGACAAGGAGAAGAAAGTACTAGCAATCTTAGTGATATTGTAGACAATACACAAAAACTTATTCAACAAATGAAAGAAGAAATAAATTCGGACATTAATTCTCTTGATGGTAGAAATATGTCGCAGAGTGAAGCAGACTCAAATGACTCCGATCTATCTACGGAACACGAATCATCTTACAGCGAATCAGATGTGGAAACAGACGATATGACATCAGAGGAAAACGACATTTTGAGCGCAGATGAAGACGATAATGTTCGTTCGGAGAAAAGCGGGACGGTTATTAATAGAACTAGCTCCGAAGATAATGAACAATTTGAAGAAGCAATGGACCACATAGAGGAACAAAATGAAAATTTCAAACAAGCCAATATTGAAATTTTAGATTCAATAGCACGAAGTTTACAAGAAGAACACACTATTTCACTGGAAATGAACCAATCCCAAGTATCAAAGGCACCGGAACCCAAATTGTCAAGAAACAAAAAACAAGACTATAATAACAATTTTGCTGCAGTTAAGTCTTTTGAAGAAATTTATGATCAATTAAATTCTTCTCATGTAAATGAGAACTCAAGTAATGATCAACCTAAAACAAATAAAACTCAAAATGTCAATGAAGATGCCGCTAAAGCTCATTCATCAAAACCACGAAGCCTGGTATTAGAGAAACAAGAAATAAATATCTGTTTGAATATACCCAATACCCCAATAAAACTAGTTATTATTGAAAATGAGATACCTGTTTCTAATGCTGTAATAGAAAATATACCGATACATGTAACACAGAATGCCTCAGCAAATAATGGTAGTAATATTGTAGAAGAAATAGGGGCGCCTCTTGTAATAAAAGACAGTATAGAAAATAATATGGATGACAGTGAAGCTACAAATATATCAACTTATAATTTGGACAGTAATATTAAATTAGATGCTTCTGCAAACTATATACAGCAAACTTCAGAACATATTGAAGCCCAAGAGCAGAATGTTGAAGATGACAACAATACACATTCCAAAACACCAAGAAACAATACGTCTCCAGAGAAAGATAATTCCGAAAACCTTATTAGAAATTACGAAGGGTATCATGACATTGAGAGCAACACATTAAATACTGAATTTGATGCTCTAGATAACAGAGAGCAAACAAATGAAGCAGGTGCTAAAGCAAAAAGTAAATCCCCGGAAAAGTCGTCTCGATCAAATAATGACGCTAGCGTAAGCAAGATTACGACCGTGATCAAATCGAACATCCCGAAACTAGTAAAAGTAGCGTCGTATAACAAGCAAAAAGTAGACAAACCCCCCTCGAAGGTGATTGCCTCCAAAGTGCCTGTGCGTCGTGGCTCAATAAAGCATTACCCTGCACCTGCCCCACCAAAAACTCACTTTGGAAACATACAAAATGGTCACGTGAAGCAATTACAAACGAGATTGTTCAATAGTAAACTCGTAAAAGTCATAACAAATCGTCCAACAAAAGTCGAAGTAACGGATTCCACAAAGCCTCCAAATACAGTTGAAATAAAGGCTTCAACGTCGACTTTACATAAGAAAAGACCTGCTCCGACACCGCCTTCAAAACAGCAAGAAAATAAACAACCCTCACCACCTCAGGGCTCGCCACCAAAAGAAAAGAACAATAATTATTTCCGCGAGACCTGTCGTACGGAAGACGAGTGGACGGAGAGTGATTCTGAAGACTCCCAACTACCCGTCGGGAGGAGCGAGGAGGAGCCACAACGTGCGCCGTCGCCGCCGCCGCCGGTCACCTTGCGTCGTGTGTCCGGACAACTAGTAGACCTAGCTAGGATACGTCTCATGGAAGGCTCACCGGAGGTAGGTTTGTGCATGATTTTGTGTATGTTTTAGGTGCAACTGAATGAAGGAGGTACCTAATAGTAATGTCTGTTGATGCAGCGACAAGCCCGCATGTTACTGGCCGACGGTGCGACGGAGAGCTGGGAGCAGGCGCAGGTGGCGGTGGAGCTGGTGTCGCGCGGGGCGGACCCGCCCTCGGCGCTGCTGGCTGCGCTCGAGTGTGCCGACCTGAATGCCGCGCTCGCCTATTTGCATCAAGACTGCGAGCTTTGCGCTTCGCGGTGTCCTGAGCATGAAGTGAGTGACACCGTACATAACTTTTTTTTTACTGAAGTTTCGAGAAAACCTCAAAGGTACATGGCACGTCCGGGGATCGAACTCGGACTTCTGGACATGATAGACCGCGTGTTCCTCACTGACGCTCTCAAAATAATAATAAAAAGAATAAATTCTAGCTTTAGTTAAAATAACCAATATTTATATAGCAAAACGTTTAGTAGTAGGGCACTTCCAGTAGGCAAATTAGTTCGGCTGCATCAGGCGAGCCCGCTCTTCCTTGGCTCTATCTAATTTATTTAACAGGTTACTTGAATATTAATTTATATTTATAGATATATTAATTTATTGTATTGTGTGATATTTTATATTCACTAACAGGACCTATGCTTTAATGTTTGGCACAGATGGTGTCGATGCTGCGCTGCACGCACCGGTGCTGCCGCGAGTGCGCGCGCCACTACTTCACCGTACAAATAACCGAGAGGAGCATCGCCGACTGCGTGTGCCCGTATTGCAAGGAGCCCGAGTTGGAAAGCCTCCCCGAAGAAGCCTGGCTCGAATACTTTGCGCATATAGATATTCTTCTGAAAACTCTAGTCGAGACTGATATTCACGAACTATTTCAAAGAAAGGTGGGAAAAATATTGACGTCAAGTAAGGTGAATGATTTCCAAAAAAATTAAACAGACTGTAAAAATTTATAAATTGTTTTTCCACCCGTAGAGGTGAAATATTTATTTTCTATTAAGTAATAATAATAAATTATTTAAATCTGTTCACAATCGGCGAAGATTTCGCGTAACATGCCCACAAAAAAAATACAGTCGTATTGAGAACCTGTTAGAAGTTTATAAATGTAATTTTGTGTCTGTCGCTCTACAGCTGAGGGACCGGACGCTAGCGAGAGACCCGAACTTCAGGTGGTGCGTGGAGTGCTCGTCCGGGTTCTTCGTTCATCCGAAACAAAAGAAGTTGCGGTGTCCCGAGTGCAGGTCTGTGAGCTGCGCCACGTGCAGGAAGCCGGTAACAGTTCCCTCTAACTTGTCGCTGGGCGGTCTTATCGCTGACAGCCACCCAATACAATACAGTAGTGAGGGGTCCGTGCAGTATGGAGTCCTCCATATAATCCCATATTATGTCAACTGGTCGCCACCTCCCCAGTTGTAAAGGTGGCTTAAAGCGACAAGACCGTTTTAGATTTATTCATCGGTCACATACAGACAGTTACTTACATAAAGAGTTAGTTATGAAAGTTATACATACATGGTGAAATAAAATAGGCGTTGTCTCAGCGCAGTGCTGTTTTTCAGTCATGTATGTAGAGGCACCGTGTGATAGTGTGCGTATAGCAAGTATGGAACATATGGGCGGGCTCGCTAGTCGTTCCCCGCCACGCTTTGATCGGTCATTTGCACCTAGTATACAATCTAATTTATAAACTTTCTGAAATATAACTGTGAACTTAATGTCAAATCGTTTGCCGTATCGTAGGACGATACTAGGTTAGTCTTTTAGCCCACAAGCTTTAAATTGTACATTAAATGTATGGCTCTTATGTCAGTGGGCGGCGGCGCACGAGGGTCTGACGTGCGAGCAGTACGCGGCGTGGCTGGAGGACAACGACGCGGAGCGCTCGGCCGCCGCCGTGCAGCAGCACCTCAGGGAGAACGGGCTCGAGTGTCCGCGGTGCCGGTTCAAGTACTCCCTGTCCAGGTAAGCTGGGATTTACACATGTCAGGGCCGTCCTGTTCAAAAAGTGCAATCAAAATATCGGCACACCTGCGCACGTCATCACGGCGTCGGTCCGGCCACCCGCCGATCCGGACACGGACGTGCTTAAACGTACAAAATGTACAGATATTTATTTTGAGTTCCCTGACGGAGCACGGCCCGGAATGCTGTACTTACGAATTTTTGAAGTGTATTGTGTAGCCCCGCTGACGACTGTTGGGTGGGGCCAATCGTCAACGGTAGCCATTAGTCACCAATCACGCTGGCCCAGTGCGGGATGGTGGACTTCACATGCGCCTTAGAATCTCTTGTCTGTTGTATGCAGGTTTCCTTGCGACATCGCCGTTTTCCTGCACCGTAAAGCGATACATATTTGTTAATGGACATTTATTATGAGAAGTCGAAATAAATAAATATTTTATTCGCCTCGTTACATTAGTTTAGGGTGTTTACGGTGGGTTCGATTCCCACAAGGGAAAGTAGTTTTATTTTCATAGGTCAGAAGTTCTGAAGAAATTCATTCAGTTACCAATATACAAACTAACTTAACTGCATTCGAGCACTCGCCTTGAGCCTTGGCTCGAGCCCTTCCGGCCGTGAGTGCGATTAGACAACAGGGAATAAATACAATTGTACACATAAATTGCACGTAAGATCAAATTTTAATGTGCGAATGAAATGTGCTAAATGTTCCAGAGGAGGCTGCATGCACTTCACTTGTACGCAGTGCAAGTTCGAGTTCTGCTACGGGTGCGGCAAGCCGTTCATGATGGGCGCGCGCTGCGGCCTCAGCGAGTACTGCGCCAAGCTGGGGCTGCACGCGCACCACCCCAGGAACTGCCTCTTCTACCTGCGCGACAAGGAGCCACACGACCTGCAGACGCTCTTGCAGGTACCTACCTGTTACATATTCATTGTAGCTCGTTCATTGCCTTGACACACGCAAAACGTAGGTACCTATAGAACTGTCTCACTGTCGCCTCCTCCCCGCAGCCAGTAACTATTTTTTAAATAAAGAAGTCCAGCCGTATCAATCCAGTCCCAGAGAGCAACGTTACTATTTAAGCTGTATGATGTATTCAGATGAACAACGTGAGTTACGAGTTGGAGGGCGCTGAGGGCGGGCCGGGGGGCCGGTGCCCCGTGCAGCTGCAGCGCGAGACGCCCGCCGGGCTGGTGGACGGCGCGTGCGGCGGGGACGTGCCGCCGCGACACGCGGGACTATGCAAGTGGGTGCCCTACCACTACCTACCTACCACTCTACCTTGTCGCTCTCCTTGATTATAAGGACTTGAGTTCCGAATAACTGATTGGTACCTACATAAAATATTATACTAAATATTATCGACAGCGAAGGGCGCGGCGGTGAGTGCGGCGTGTGCTTGCAGCACAGATAACCCTCAATAGATACCGCTTACAGGGCAACCGACGCTCACCACACATCTATGCATTCGCACAGATATAAAGTTCACTTTGCTAGGATTTAAGGTCGGTGCTACCTAAACTACACAGCGTGCTGTTACGCCGCCCGCAACCCGCGCCTTCCTCCACGTGAACCGGAATCAGTATATGCGGTATCTTTTGGGGGTTATGTGTGCGTTGCAGGAACCACTACCTTGAATACCTGAGCCGGGTGGTGCGCGCGCGGCGCGTGGACCCGCTGCCGCTGCTCGGCGTGGACGACCTGGAGACGCTGGTGCGGCGCGCGGCGCTGCGCCTGCCGCCGCGGCCCTACGGCACGCTGGAGGGGCTGTACAAGCGCGGCCTGCTCGAGGTGTGTTCACTGGTCGAGGTGTGTTGTGTTGCAGGCCGCACTACGTGGAGTACCTGGCGGGGCTGGCGCGCGCCGTCGACCCCATACCCATTATGGAGGTCAGCGAGCTGGTGGCCGAGCTGCGCCGCCGCGCGCTGCCGCTGCCCGAGCGGGGCCCCTGGGACACGGATCCCATCTACGCCGGAATGTGCGCAGAGGTACAGGCGATCGCCTAACCGTCTGTCGCTCTACTCGTGCATACACACACAGCATTGAATATAATAAAATTGTATCTGGACGATGTCTGTACATAGAAGATATTTTAAAAATATTGATATGAGGGGTCTAGAAAGTTTGTCTGCCCGATTGTTTGTATGTTTGTTCCGGCATCACGCAAAAACTATTGCAGCAAATTGGATGCGGTTTTCACAGTTGTGTTCCTGATCTTTAGGTCTAACTTAAAATCTGGTATTATTTTAAGAATTCTGGTTTTCAACGTGGCACACTCGGCATAGCCGCTGTGGCCACGTGGTTCGACAACGTGGTCCGACAGTCGAACCACGAGGAATTTGGCATAGCTTGGGCAAATGCTTCATGTACGTAATCGCGGTTTTGACACAGAATGTATAATACTAGGTTTCGAGAGGAAACGTTAAAATTCGGTAAAAAGCATAGAGTTAGATCTCTTTGGTTGGTTCTCGCGGCCAATTTTTTTAATTCAAGGTAAAAAGATAGCCACACTCAAAAAACGAAAACACATACATACATGCGGCATCGTACAAAGATAATTTAATCTTTCTTTGTTTCGATGGCGGCCGAAACGTTGATATTTAATTAGGCTATTGCAAATGTAGACATTGCCATTTTTCAGAGACCAACAGACATAAACTAAAATTGCTTTCTTCATTATTTCTCCTGGCAAAGCTACTATGCCAATACAATTTTCTAAAATATTGTTTCCTTTTCAGATTGTGAAAGAAAAAATTCCGCTGGATTAACAACGGAAAAAACCAGCAATGAAACGATCAACGGAAACATACATTGTCGGTTTAAATCGCTTCAAGAATTTAGTGCCATAACATTGTAAGCTTTTATATTTATTTATAATACATAATTAACAATGAAAATAAATAAACACATAATAATAATGAAATTTTATTTTTCGTCTGTAATACCTACTGAATAATAAAATTTTTTGATTGTACTTAAACATAAGCGCGCATGGAGGTTGACCTTACTTTACGCCACGAACAAACCGTTAAACGCAAAGTGGGCGCGCGATATTAGGATTCGACTCTTATTTCACCTTCTGGCGAAATGCTCGTTCATATGCCGTCGATCCCGCTGGATATAGTGCCTGTTGGAGTGGATGCGGCTCTCGAGCGAGTCGGGGAGCGCGTGCGCCTCGCTGCGGGCGGCGCGCGGCGCGGCGCGCTCCGGGGCCGCGGCCGCGGCGCGCTGCTCGGCCACGCGCCGCCCGCGCGCTACCTCGCGCTCCGCCCCCGCCGTCGCCATGGCCGCCAGCCGCGCCGCGCGCTCCTCCTCACTCAAACCACCTCTCTTGGTCGGCTTCCTTTGCCCATCAGATTCATTACTCTTTTTGTTTCGCTCAGGTAACTGTCTTCTCATTTCTCTCTTTTCATCGTCATCATTAGAACCACAATGTTCCGAGATATTCTGTCTTTTTCTGTGACTCGTATGATCGTCATCACTAGAATCATAATGTCGGCTCTTAGATTTGTCGTAACGCATTTGTTCATCTGGGATATTCTCTCTTTTTCTTTGACTCCTATGGCCATCATCACCAGAACCATAATATCGGCTGTTAGATTTGTCGTAAGGCATTTGTTCATCTGGTACATTCTCTCTTTTTCTTTGACTCCTATGATCGTCATCACCAGAACCGTAAAGTCGGCTTTTCTTAGGCTCACTATGACGCGTTCGTTCCCTTGAGATGTTATCTCTTGTTCTTTTACATTCCTCTTCATTTTCAGAGTCGCTTTCGCTTTTTCGTTTTCTGGACTTTGAGTTGTACACCTCAGCCACTTTATGAGGTGTGTCTTTTGATTTATCTTTATGTCTCTTTTCATTTTCTGACACTGTGTCTGCCTGCTTAGGTTGATAAGGTTTTGTCCTTTCTTTTGAATTCCTTTTTTTCCTATCTACGGATTTTGATTTGTTTTTTCTATTTTTACCATTATCTGAAGAGTCCGACTCAGTTTCTTTATACTTTTGTTTATCCTTATTTTTCTTTGACTTCTTTTCCTTACTTTTCTTCTTCTTTTTCTTTTTACTTGATTGTTCCTCTTCTGATGATGAATCCAAACTGGAGTTTTCTGAGGCCAATAATGCTGCTAAGTCGACACTTTTCTCACCTCCTAAAGCATTTAGCTTAGCTGCAAGCATGCTATCCAAATTATTGCCTTTCTTTTTTGACTCTTTATTTTTCTTTCTTTCTTTCTTCTGTTCCTAGAAAAAGTGGAAATTATTTGTTATTTTTGGCTATTAAGTGGTGATTTGAACACCATAATGTTGATAAATATTTAATAATATCAGTTTTTATTAATAATTAAAAACTAACTTGATCCTTTCTCAATAATTCAGTGAGTCGACGTCGTTGCAAGGGATTGTTCAATAGCGCAGCGCGAGCCGCACGCTCGCGTTCTTTGACCAATAGTAAGGGATCCTCACGTATTTTCCGCGCCATATCAACCTGTGCGTCGCCAGCGCTGGTCAACATGCTGGAGCCAACAACTCGGCGAGCCACTGCCGGTATCATGTCCTGATCACATTTTTCTGGCTGATCATAGTTTTTCTCAATGGCTTTTCCAAGCAAATAATCTTCATGGTGTACTTTCTTGTCAGGTTTCTGTAGCAAAGTAAATTTACTTTATAACAATAAATTAAACCTACCAATGAGATAAAACCTAATGACTATTATAATTATAACTGGAAGCATTATGGACTCATCAAACTTGCACTGGATGCATTCTGCAGTCCTGAAGTCGAGTCTGCGGTTTAGGTAGGCAACCAGTCTGCGGTGCAGGTATAATAATAAATAACAAGTAAGAGCTCTGGTGGGATACGGGGTGTACGCCACGGTGTTCTTTTTGGTTCTTTATTTTGCGCGCCCGCAGTCCAAAATACCGACACCACCGGTGTACACCTGCTGGCTGCTGGATAGTGCGAAATCATATTATATATAATATTCATCTCGACGCGTCATCGTCGGGAGGAATGTTGTGTTTGTGCTGTGTTCTCTATTGTGCTATTTATGTGCTTTAAAAATGTTTAGTGGGTCGGCAAGGAGGTTCGTTGAGAGAGACAAAGGAATATCTGTAACCAATTTATTACTAGAATTCCTGCACTACTTTAGTCACACTATTTGAGTTAAAGGGACTTTACCTTCCTGTATACATACTGTCATACTATACAGCAACCTAGCTACCAATATATCCCTTTTTGCTACGACTACACTATTACTATATTCTGTGGGATTTTAATGATCATAACCATCGCTTGACAGAATTAATGGTTGTGGAACCCATTCCACACATTTTGGTCGCTTGACATGTGCAAATTTCCTTTTAATAATTTTTTTACTGAAAAACTTAATGACAATAAAGTGCTCATAAAAACATCATCATCATCATATCAGCCTGTAGACGTCCACTGCTGGACAAAGGCCTCCCCCAAGGATCTCCACGACGACCGGTCCTGCGCTAACCTCATCCAGCTGGGTCCCGCGACCTTCACTAGTTCGTCGGTCCACCTTGTTGGGAGGCCTGCCTACACTGCGTCTTCCGATACGTGGTCGCCACTCGAAAACCTTTCTGCCCCAACGGCAGTCAGTTCTACGAGCGATGTGCCCAGCCCACTGCCACTTCAGCATAAAAACATAATATGTGAATTCTCTATCTCAACAATTGATAGCAAGTTCCCCTACATCATGACTTTCCCACAGTCTTGTTTGTTTGTTTGTCATACACAATCCATATATTTGTATGTGTTTCTGGCATTGTTTGTTATTTAATATTACAGACAGATATAAGCACAACATAATTTCGCCACTTTCGGCGTTCGTATCACAAGTTTCTAATATAAACTTTATGAACACCCACACCGCCTATATTATAAGTTTGTGGTGGTTGAGATAGTAAGGCAATGGTTTGGGTGAGAGTTTTGCATCAGCCGATTCATACATCATACATCCAGTGAAGACGGCTATCATTAGCAGCACTGCTGGAACTAGGGCACATTTTAGCCAAGTCATTAAGCTCAGCTCTGTCTCTCTCCTCGGCGCGTTCATGTTGAAGTTCCAATATGCGCTTTTTCTCCTCTGCAGCAGCTTGCTCCGCTTTCCAAACACGCTCCTGGTTTTTCATTGTGTTTGGATGCCATGACTTTTTGGAATTCTGTTGGTGAAGAATAGACAATTACACAAAGATTAACGATTTGCTTTCTTGAAATTGAAGCCCAAAATCCAAAAAATTTGTGAATTTAACAATGTAGGTAATATTTTTTATCATTTTTGTACAGAGTGCCCTCGGCCTCAGACGAGTATGCTAGGACACTTACAACATAAAATTGAAAACTTAAGTTGTACGCTTGTACCCTGTGCTGAAAAGGAGTGTACATGAAGCAAACAAAATTGAATTAAGTATACCTAGAAAAACTAATGATTATTGGTACAGGTACTTACCAAATCACCACCCCCCATAGTGCGGATTTTATTTTGCAAATCCGAAGTACAAACTATTGTTAATCAAAGAATTTAATTTTTATCACTGCATCATAAAATCATTTCCCTCACTCATCCCATCAATCAAAAATATTCAATCAAAATCAAAATGTCAATGTCAATCAAAAAATTTTTGTGTTGTGTTGTTGTTGATTTGTCCTTGATTGAGGACGGGCAAGGGAAGCTTCGTCCAAAATTCAAAATTCAAAAATTCAAACAACTAGAGCCATTCGGTGATCCACACTGCAGGTTCATGTCCGCATTAAACCGATAGTAGGTGAAGAATAAGAAGGGACATTTTGGATCGATCCGGTAGAGTCGCACGCTTTTATTGAACTATCCCGCACAATATACACTTTAATAGGCACTTGTTGCATATAAAACTATCACATATATACACGAAAACCTACAATATATATTTTTTGGAAAACTAAACAAAAACGACAAACATCTATGACAAAATCCCGCCAAAAAGCCCCTCTTATTTTTTGTTGTTGAATTCGTCCAATGATGGACAGGCAAAAGTCATAGACCATACAGCCAAGTCATATTTTTTTTGATTTACTCCAAAAACCGGTGGTTACCGCACGGCCTCCACAAAAACAGGGCACGACTGCAGTTCACGTCCGCATTTAACTGATAGTAGGTAGTGAAGATTTAACAAGGGACAATTTGAAACGATCTTGTAGAATGATTTACACGCTTTTATTTAACTATTCTGCACAATATACACTTTGATAGGCACCTGTTGTATATAAAACTACCACAGATATACACCACAAAACCTACAATATACATTTTTAGGCAAACTAAATAAAAAGACAACCGTCTCCGCCAAAATCCCGCCAAAAAGCTCAATTTCATAATAAACTTATTCAATCAAAATGTCAATCAAAAACGTTTTTAAAGTCACTATTACTTTATATGGATAAAGATAATGAAGATTATACAGCCTTATCTTAAGTGGGCATGAGCATGGCCATAATCTTTATAATTAGCTATCAGAGCCAATCTTTTATGGTGCGTTCACATGCACGCCGTGCAGCCCGAGCCCACGCAGCAGACCGCGTGCGTATGATAGTCACAACAAACAAATTCATCTGTGTTAAAAAACCGACAGTCGTCCCGGTCGGCGGCAAGCACGGACGCGGGCACGAGCACGTGCACATTCAGCATGTTCACATGCGTGTGCTTGTTGAATGTCGCTTTGAACGTGAGCGTGTGAACGCACCATTACAGTGATAGCTTCTGATTTCGTATTCCATTCGTGAAAAAGACGTTGACGTTTTGATGCGGCTTGGCCGTAAAAGTAGTAAAATTATGAACGTTTGTGCACTCATCATAAATATATTAGGTAAATTGGCCAAGTATTTGGGCAATCCTTTGGCAATGACAGGACGGATTTTCATGGGAACTTTTATATATCCTTAAATAGTTTGTGTTCTAAAGAACTAGATAGTTAGAACATATTGCCAACCTCAGAAAAAGAATGAACCAACAGATGGTGCTAGCTGATACAGAAAAAATAAATAGATGGCGCTTCACAATGTCACCTTTGTACCCTAATAAGGCACCCTGTAGACGGTCATGCAAACGTCATTCAAATCCAAAAACGGTTGCATGGTGCAAAAAATAAAGTATGAAAATTTTCGTCAGTCACCGTCTGACTGTGGTAAACCCATGGTAAAACTGACAGCAAAACCCAGCGTCTACAGGGTGCCTAATGGGCTCTATTTACCTCGGGAAAAGCTGTTCCCACGGGTAAAACTTTTCTAAGCGGCCGAAGCCGCGGGAAACAGCTAGGTATATAATACATTTTTCACAACTAGGTAGTAATTCTCAAGTTTTTTCAATAATTTGAGACTATATTCATTCAGCCATTATATTAGTAGTAAAAAATTGCAATTTTTAAAGGTAAAATAGTTTGTGAGATTGAATATCAACTAATAACATCTCAATCAAACAAACAGCAAAATCGCCAAAAACAACAACACGAAAAAATAAAAACAAACAAAAATGGCGGGCGGCGGCAATCTCTTTCTTTTCTTTTTTTCAAGGTGCGTTCTAAAACTGTATTTTGATGCAGTTTTGGAAAAGTGAAATCTTTTTACCTAGGTATCTATGATTTTAAAATTATCCATTTTTTAATAATATTAACTATTTTCGTTAAGGAGTGCGTTTAAAGTCTATGATTAACGTGTTTTCGAATCAAAATTTTAACTCGGCAAAAACTGTATGGTGTGCCGTAGACGGTCATGCAAGTCAGTCACCATACTATATAGTTTGTGTCAGTCACCGCCTGACTGTGGTAAAACCATGGTAAAACTGACAGCAAAATCTAGCGTGTACAGCGTGCTTATGTATGGTTTTAGAACGTTTTGTCACAAAAACTTAACTGCAGGCCAAATAGGATTCCAATCCAAATTCAAATGTAAAACACGTAAGTACGATCGTCTACGTTAGTTTTGATGAGTACCTAGTACCTATTCGCTCCTTTGGAGCTTAGAGAGGTGAAAATAATTATTTCATCCCATCTAAGTATTCGAGAAAAGAGGCGAAGGGTTCAAATGGACATGTCGGACCATCAGGAATTTGATATTCCACTTGGTTCGACCATCGGACCAAGTGGATTTTTAAAATTCCACTTGGTTCGACTGTCGGACCACGTTGTCGAACCACGTGGACGCGCCGCATTTTGATAGGTAGGTACCATACTTAGGTATCAAAATTCCACTTGGTTCGACCCTCAAAACTATGTTAAAAATCAAACTTGTTTGTTACTCTTTCACGCAAAAACTACCAAACAGATTTTCATGAAACTTTACAGTAATATAGATTAAACATCAGAATAACACATCCTACTTCTATTCCTACTAATATTATAAAGGCGAAAGTTTGTGAGGATGTGAGGATGTTTGTTACTCTTTCACGCAAAAACTGCCGAACAGATTTTTATGAAACTTGGTACAGTGATAGGTTATATCCTGGAATAACATATAGGCTACTTTTTAACGCGGACAAAGTCGCGGGCCGTCCGCTATTACCCCCTAAGTAACAAAATGCTTATATAGAGGGCGCTGTTTCACAATGTACACGGGAAATACTTTTCTACGCGGGCGAAGCCGCGGGAAAAGCTAGTATTATATATTTATATTAAATTTGAATATAGCAATCCTAGTAGTTTGAGGGTCGAATCAAGTGGAATTTTGATTCCTCGTGGTCCGACAGTCGAACCAAGTGGAATTTTAAAAATCCACTTGGTCCGATGGTCGAACCAAGTGGAATATCAAATTCCTGATGCTCCGACATGTCGAACCACGAGGAATCAAAATTCCACTTGGATCGACTGTCGGACCACGTTGTCGAACCACGTGGACGCACCCTCAAAAAGGTCCAAATGATATTTTAGTTTTTACCCATTATAAAAGTTTCAGTTTCAGTCAAACTAGCGAGCGCAGAAGGAAGCGGACGGCACAGGCGAGGGCGCAGTGCGGGGCGGTCGGGCGGGCGCGCGGGCGGGGCGGTCGATCTCGATCTGTCGCGCGCGCTGTGCGGGGCGCGGGGTATGCGGTGCGAAGTGCGGGGTGCGCGGCGCGCGGTGCGCGGGTCAGTTGCGGTCGCGTTGAGGAAGGTTGAATCGGGCACACGCGCCTGTTGCGCCTCACCACCACGGTTTCTCACGTTCGGTGACCCTGCAGCGCGTGTACGCTCTCGCCCCCGCGCGCCGCACCTCGTTCCCTCGGCGCGCCCGGAACCCTCCCTCATTGTTATGTATAGCCATAGCTATACCTTCCTTGGGACCTACCTACCCTAATTTCGTTTTTGAGCTTCTCATCCGTATGAATAACTTGCCGAGCCGAGCTACCTATAAGCACAGAGAAATTAATAGTGCTTTATGTAGGTAGGCACAGTACATACGATACCTTACTTACTATAGAATAGAATAGAATGTTAATAAACTAGGTTCATCAATCACCAGCGATATGTAGGTACCTATTATTTTACAAAAGAATAGATACGGCAAGGAAAGCCTGGATAAAATGATTTTAAATAAAAAAAACAAAGACAATTCGAGTAGTTTTATCGCAAGTTTCAATTTCATTTTTAAACCATATTCCCTCACGGTACGTTTTGCTGTCAGTTTTACCATGGTTTTACCACAGTCAGGCGGTGACTGACGGATGAATGCGGTGAGTGACGAACATCTGCATACTTTATTTTTTGCATCATGCATGACTGATGGAATTGACTGACGCTTGCATGACCGTATATATGGGGGCTGGCAAACTAGATTTTTCCCAGACCAAGACACGACCTGAAATGTTTCATAATCCCTCGTGGCCTCCTACTGCAAAAGGCACAGGTAGGTAGTATACTTGGTAGTTAGGTTATCATCATAACATACCTAAAGGTAAAATATATATCAATTGAAAGGTGTAGGGTAGATACTCTACTTATTATTCCTGGGTAGGTGCTTACCTAATAAATGATTTGTTGTGCGGGCTCTATTTAGCGAACATTACAAGTTGTACATGTACATTGTAATTGTAAATGACTGGCAGGCTACAATTCTACAAGTTTCTATTTCTAATAGAAACTTGTAGAATATGTAAATATTGAAATATGTAATATACAGAAATATGTAATAATAGAATAAATAAATAAAATAGGCAGGCTACAATTCTACAAGTCATTTACAATTACTACAATGTACATGTACAATTTGTAATGTTCGCTAAATAGAGCCTATTTCTAATAGAAACTTGTAGAATTGTAGCCCATTTTGTAGCACTTGTAGGTACTTTTGGAACCCTCAGGGCGCAAGTCCTACTCGCACTTGTCCGGTTTTATAAATATAATATTAACCTTGAAGTTAGATGGGGACGATTAAAACGCGGGGACGATGGAAACGTTTCGATCGTCCCCGAGTTTTAGTCTTCCTCAGCATTTTTAAATGTGTACATTGTATAGAGTATGACAGTAAATAAGACCACGCAAAAACAAGTTTTTAATAGTTTTTCTATGTTTTTATTGAATTATTATTACGTTTTTATTTTATCTATTTTTACATTGTTTTTATTAACAAATTTGGAATATAAATAACAATTTTTTATAGAAATAAAAATAAAAACATAATAGGTATTGTAGTACCTACTTAATTTAACCAGCATGAGATGACAATATAAAACAAGATAAAATTGATGACAAGATTTCGTAAAATACCTTCGATTTTCTTTTTCAGATGCCCCGAAAACGAAAACACGTCACGGACTGAAGTTCAAAGAAAGAAGTATTGTCAGGAAAGTCTGAGAAAGGCTGCAGAAATGTTTGATTTAGACCACGTCTCATTATTCAGATATTCTATAGGAAAGAGAAAATGCGGCCAAATACATTTTAATAAATAGGTACCTACACAAAATGCTTCAACTTCATGGCTAAAAAATGTATTGGCATAGCCTAGTTGCTTTTATAAATATGACTGCTAATAATGTTTTATATTTTATTTTATATAGTGTTTTTTTGAACTGGGACACTTAGGCTAAAACCGAAACCATAGGAGATACAGGGAAACTGTCTTAGGAACCATTTGGTATTTTTTTGTGAAAACGATTTTAGCATAGAAAATTTTTGGGTCAAGCGTGTGTTGTCCATAAAAATTAGACATTTTGATCAAAAAAATTTTTGAGGCGGATCAACTCAGTTTCATGTAAGGATCATTTCATTATATCAGAAGAAAAAAATCTGAGCAGCAGAAGTTAGTCAAATTCAATAAAATGTTTTCTCATACAACGCCAGTACAAAGTAATTTTGATTAAAATTTTTTTAAATGCATATCGACTTAGTTTCGTGTAAGGATCATTTACCACGATTTACGCTTGACCAAAAAATTTTCTATGCTAAAATTGTTTTCACAAAAAAAGACCAAATGGTTCCTAAGACAGTTTCCCTGTATCTCCTATGGTTTCGGTTTTACCCTAAGTGTCCCAGTTAAAAAAAACACTCTGTATAGGTATTTATTTAATTTCACAGCAAAAAACATTCACTACATTACAATTACATTACAAAAAACAATATGCCAATTATGAAAATAAAGAAAAAATCTAAAATTATGAATTAACCTTCTGAGTCCTAAACGAATATTTATTTACCTATTTATTTTTAAGTTTTACGTTTTGTTTTATTTTTAGTCCTCAAAAGAAGTGAACGCTGAGTGAACGTCAAAAAGTACAATTATTTTATGATTTTTTTTATGTTTTAGTTATGTTTTATTTTTAAAGTTTATATCCACAAGTGAGGCCGTGGGGTCCCAGGAGGTTAATTCTTTAAATTGACTTACCTACTTTTTAAATGTTTACAAGTGCGATTGAAAAATGGTTATGATTGAAACAATAGATAAAACTAGTAGTTCCCTGAGAACAGTAGACCTCTCCAGCCCTTATAAACCATACCTAAAAGAAACGACCAAAAGTCAACTTTTGCAGTTGGAGACAGAATAAGTACTAAAGTGACAAAAATTTGCAGCTTAATATTTCGCGAACGGATCCCTGAATCGAAAAATGTTTTTCACACACCCGCCATATTTTTGAAAGACCTATCCAACGATACCCCACACTATGGGATTCACAAGAAAAAAAATCGGTTGCAAACTGCGACCTGTAGAGAATTACAGACAGAAAGACAGAAGAACAGACGGACAATAGCATTTTTGGCCAATCTCGAAACTTAGACGCTTCGCTCGCTCGGTCAATTAAAACATTGTTGTGATTGAAACAAGTTCTTTTGTATGACATTTATTTACGTCCTTTTACTACAGTTTTATGTTGTTATAGTTTATTATTGCATTAAAACTGCATTGGTTTTGCCAAATGTAAAAGATTATAGTATCAGAGAAGACCTAACTTTTTTTATTTTATTATTATTTGCGTTTCTATGTTTAAGTTGTTCAAATATTTTTATTATACCGAAACGTTTATGTGATACTTACCAACTTTTGATGATCTCATTTAATAACTACTATTGTATTTACTAAAATGATTAATATTGATGAAAATATTCTAATGATCCAAAGATTAATGAGTGGTTCAATGGACCCCACTTACTATTTCAATTGAAACAGATTCCCCATCCTCTATATAATGTTATTGTAGCATAACTGTGTAAGATAGCCCTACCACAAATGCGTTGTATTGTATTTTGCAGGAATGTTCGAATCGAGCACCCACCAGAAAGATCCTATCTCTATGGTATTTTGGAACCAGATTACTAGCCTTCAAATAGTGTAAACATCTATTCTTCTAAAAATACAAGTAGGTAATATACCACTATCTACATTTTAAGTAAAATTGTTTCAATTGTCCCCACTCTACCCTACCCTACTACCATAAAAATAAATTATGGTACTCGTGCAGTCGTGCGTATCGTACGTACCTACCTACCAACATAGGTCGAAATATAAATTAGGAAAATGTTAGGTCCTTGGTCCTAGTGACTTTTACGGTTAGGGTGGATTTTTGAACGGGACTCTACATAAACGAAAAAAATTAGCTATAGGGAGGGAGCGCGCGAAGGAGATTCGAACCTTCCTGGGACTCTACGAGTAATGTTTGTAGCGACCAGTCTATCTATCGTAAAAAGTTTTGTTGTGTACCTATAAAAGCGAGTTTGAGTCTCCGAGAGTTTTTTGCGATTTCTGACTTTTCTAGTAAGTAGGTACTCTAACCCCAGTTGGTCCAGTAGAGTTTTTTGATCTTATGAAACGCGATCGATTGGCATAAAAAAGTTTTTGTGTAAACTGCCCATTTCCTTGCTGACCGTACATTTCTTTCAAAATCTATAAATGCAGGTCAAAATATCTCAAAAAGTTATGGATGGTCTCCTAGGAACGTTATCTCGTAACTATAACGGTTAAGGTACCTACCTGCCGTTACTGTGCCGTCTCAAAAATCCACCGTGTATAGTAGTTACCTAACTACCTAATAAATAACAACCATCACACTAGTAATTTTCAAAATTAAAATTCATCAAGCTACGTAGCTTCCTATTTCAAAAATAACGTTCAAAGCCCCTTTCGCAATCAGTCATCAGGTTCATCACACACATCACCTAACAAAGTTGATGTTGTGTTGCCCAGTTGCCCTCGCTCGCTCTCGCTCGCTGACAGACAAACATACAAATAGATATGGAGTGAGTGAGAGACTGGGCACGAGGCGAGGTGCGAGCGGGGTGAAGGGCGGGTCGGTTGAGACGACTACGCACGCGCACGCGCACGGCGGGCGGCGCGGCGCGGCGGCGGGCGGCGGTAGCGGCGGGCGGGCGGTGTCTCGAGTTCACACGCGCTGAGAAACCGTGGTGCGCCTCCACGTGTAGGCCATTCTCCCTCCTCTGGCCGAGAGCGTGCCCCCCGCCCCACCACACCCCGCAAGCCTCAGCCTGCCTTCAACGAATGCGCGACCGTCTATCGTATGATGATCGCAGTATGTTTATAGAGGTAGGTAGAGGTACCTACATAAGTATGCTTTATTTATAATAAAACACACACATCATCATCATGTAGGTAGGTATGTAAGTACATAATTTATGTACCTATCTACCTATGCAGCTGCTTCTACCATATTTTTTACATAAAAATGAAAAACAATGTAATCTAAGTTCAGTAGGTATACCTACTTATTTTAAGGTATAACAGGGTGTCCCAGAAACCGACGATATATATTATCATAATATAACAGCTGATAGGTAGGCCTGCTAATTACCTCTCAGAAAAACTAATTTTAGGTTTAGTAAAAAAGACTTGGTTTCGAGATTTTGTCATTATCATAAAAATCGAAAATTTTCTCCCTCAGCTCATGTCACAACTACAAAGAATTTTTTAAATCTAATTTTTGTCTAATATTCCTGAAAAGTAAGGCTTTCATCACGTAGTTAGTATAGTCTATTTTTTGATGTTTAATCCAGCTTAGCAGAAAAACGACTTAAGAGCCACTTGTTACATTATTTTCAGTCTGTCTTTTCGTGTATTATGTATATTCTGTGCCTTCGTGGTGAAAAAAAATAATTCAACACTAGAGTGACAATAAGCTCCAAAAATACGCCCACCTAATGTCGTTTTTACAATGGTGCATGACTTACTAATGTGCCCTTTAATTTATGAGGTAGGTACCTTGTATTGCTATTTAACAGCAAAAGGACTTCGAAATATTGAAACTGCAGAATACGTCCACTTAATCTGCTGCCGTAATTCGTT
The DNA here is from genome assembly GCA_949699065.1 of Metalampra italica. Classification (NCBI taxonomy): domain Eukaryota; kingdom Metazoa; phylum Arthropoda; class Insecta; order Lepidoptera; family Oecophoridae; genus Metalampra; species Metalampra italica. The sequence goes on along the minus strand of OX452970.1, from coordinate 4,530,945 downwards.
CTTTGAGCTCTATCTAAATTTCCACAAAATGATTTCCATTACAAAGCCTGCGAACTGGATTTCAAATTTGGAACGAATCGATTTAAAAAATGAAACATGTAGTTAAAATTTAAAAATCGAATTCGTATCGTGAATTCAAATTTTAAAAGTCGGTGAAAATAGAATTCGTTATGTTTTTCCCTTTTTGCCCGTGGTCCCACCGTCCAGTCCGCCTGGGGGTACCACGGGCAAAATCGTTTTGCTTGTGGTATCCCTTTGTCCGACCATATGACGTGCGGTCGAACGTACTAGCTATCTATGTAGGTACCTATACCTAAACTAATGATAAATTAATTATTATGAATATTGTTCTCAGCAAATTAGGTATACCTTCTAGCGATGCATTGTTTGTACAGTACAGACACGATATGGTGCGAAGTGCGTGCGGGGCGGGGGGGGGGGGACAACACCAAGAGAACTCAACGCCCGCCCCGCACGCAACTCAACTCAACAAATTCCGCATTCGGCTGCGGACCGTCAGTCGGTCGGTCGGTGAGCGAGCGGCGGCGCTTGGTTTCGTATCAGTCCTCTGTGTGCACAACCTACACCAACATTGACTCCATTAAACCATACCTGAGAATCTTATAATCATCATAAAATATGATCGGTAAGTAGTCTCTCTTCTGTCTCACAGCTTAACTAATAAATTAATTAGTGGTTTTTTAGATTATTTAAGGCTACTAATATCTTCAATGTAGGAATTATTACAATCATTTAAATACTAAGTACCTAGGTAGGTACATAAATAACCTGTTTATTTAGTTTATGTAGGTACCTAGGTTTTCGCTTTTTTTTTAGTATTTCCCGCCCTTTTGATATTATAATTTAGGAAATAATAGGTACCTACACAAAGTTCAAGATAAAAGTAGGTCATTCATTCACCTCTATATTATTGTTATAGAAAAGTATGTAAAATAAACCTAAATGAATTCATATTGGTAAAGAGGGGAAGGATATGGATGGGAGCGAGCGGGGTGCAGTGCGGGCAGCGCGGGGTCGCCGGCCCAATACACGTGGAGGCCCCACCACGGTTTCGTAACGCGTAGAAACCGTGGTGGGGCCTCCACGTGCCGCCCGGAGGACATTCACTCTTCGCTCTCTTTTCCCCGCTCTTTACCCCTGTGTGGTCTTACTATGTGCATCCTGATATCCCTGATCATTGCTGCATACCATGCCATACGCAACAGACACTGCGCTGCGTATAGTCGCGATTAATTGTTTATTTTTTCATAATTACCTACCTACTAAGTACTTACCTAAATAATATAAATAATGCAAACACCTTCAAGTTGTAACATTGAATCATTCGAATTGGCAGGCGAGGAGGAACGCGTACACCAGTGCGGAGAATGTGGCTTGACGCTTTCCACTCGCAGTGCATTAACTGCACATGCACGCTCGCATCGAGCTGCCGCCGATGCACATCGCTGCGACGTCTGCCACAAAACTTTCGCCGTGCCAGCACGCTTGGTGCGCCACTACCGGACACATACTGGCGAACGACCTTTTGAATGCGAATATTGCCACAAGATGTTCAGTGTGAAGGAGAACCTACAGGTGCACCGGCGCATCCATACTAAGGAGCGGCCGTACCGCTGCGCGGTGTGCCCCGCCGCCTTCGAGCACTCCGGGAAGCTGCACCGGCACGCTCGCATCCACACCGGGGAGCGGCCGCACGCCTGCCCGCACTGCCACAAGACCTTCATCCAGTCGGGCCAGCTGGTGATCCACCTGCGCACGCACACCGGCGAGAAGCCCTACCGCTGCCCCGCGCCCGCCTGCGGCAAGGGATTCACGTGCTCCAAGCAGCTCAAGGTGCACTCCCGTACGCACACGGGGGAACGACCTTACACCTGTGATATTTGTCTCAGGGATTTCGGTTACAACCATGTCCTCAAGCTGCATCGCTTCCAGCATTACGGCGAGCGATGTTACCGTTGCACTGTTTGTGATGGCACCTTCAACACCAAGAAGCAAATGGAAGCTCACATTCACAAGGAGCACGGCGCGGAGACTCCTCGCACTCCGACGTTGCAGTCTACGGTCCCACTGGCGGTGGATGGCAATACTATGTGCGATATAGTGGAGGCGGCCTTACAGCAACTACCGCCCACGCCTCCGAGCTCACCGCCCTCGCCCCAGTGCCCGGCTGCAGCTCCTGCGGTTACCGCGGCACCACCGTCGTCGGTTGACTCGCTGAAGCCATCACTCTCCCCCCCTCCGCCTACAGACAGTTTTCAATTTATTTTAGCGCCACCCTCTTTGCCCTTCCGGAAGCGTAAACTTATACCTCAATCGGAACCGATCACCGTCTCAGTAGTACGCCATACTTCTGTTATACAATTTGCGCCTGCAGCAGCTGATTCATAAAATCATAATAGACGTTCTGGTATACCAGAATACTTACTGTAAGTGATAATGTATGATTAGCATTGTAGCGCTTTTTCTGCTAGCTGTATATGTGTATTGATTGAGATTGTAGAGTAGGTGTTGATGTGATTTGGTTCTAGGTAATAATTATTATAACTTATGTAAGTGAAGTGTTGATCTATATTTTAATTAAGAGGGTATTTGGCCTCACTCAATTACTAAGTCAAACTATTTCAGGAGATTGTACCTACTCATTTACGACATGTGTAGAGTAGGTAAGTCTAATTATTTACATAGGTACCAACTCCTACAGGCTTTCCGAATGTATTCCTGAACTCTAATTAAGCATACATATTTTTGTCGTAAGTAGTTTAAGTAAGTGTAATTATGAGACAAGACTAATAAAGTAGGTACCTAGTATAGGTATATGTTAGCTGACTAATGCTATGTGCCGTCATTAGTATAAGTTTTTTGTATTTATGTACTACCAATTTCGTTATTATATTTATGCGAAGTAAACAAAATTAAATTATAGCTACCTACCTATGTATTTGTATTATATGATTTTCAAAGATCCAAACTAAATCAGAAATGAGGAGATCCGCAGGAGAACCAAGGTCACCGACATAGCTCAAAGAATTGCAAAGCTGAAGTGGCAGTGGGCTGCGCACATAGCTCGTAGAACTGACGCTTGGGGCAGAAAAGTTCTCGAGCGGCGATCACGCATCGGAAGACGCAGCGTAGACAGGCCTCCCACAAGGTGGACCGACGATCTTGTGATGGTCGCAGGACCCGGCTGGATGAGGTTAGCGCAGGACCGGTCGTCGTGAAGATCCCTGGGGGATGCCTCTGTCCAGCAGTGGACGTCTATAGGCTGATATGATGATGAATCTATAAACCGAATTTATCCTTAGCCAATTTATCCTACTATGTAACAGTATAAAGCGAAAGTTAGTAAGGATGTCTGGATGTTTGTTATGCACCTCGTAGACGCTAGGTTTTGCTGTCAGTTTTACCATGGTCAGGCGATGACTGACGGATGAATGATCGTCTAATGCGGTGAATGACGAACATTTTCATACTTTATTTTTTGCATCATGCAACCATCAGTCATGACTGATGGAATTGACTGAAGCTTGCATGACCGTCTACAGGGTACCTTACTCTTTCACGCAAAAACTACGGATCAGATTTTGATGAAACTTATCAGTAATAAATAATAAAGCTACCTGTGTAAATTGGCCAATAGTAAACTTTCGAGCAATATAGTTAGAACAGATTGTCACAGATGGCGCTGAACACAGAAAATACATAGATTAAACTACAAGATGGCGCTGTTTCACAATGTCACCTTTGTATCCTACATTAATTCGTCTGTGATCCTACTTTACGAATTAACCTAGCCTGAAAAACGGGGAAACCCGTAAAATACGGGGGCGGCACGGCATTGGCAGCCCGCGTGCGTGTGAACAGGCACACAGGCATATTCATCCTTGATCTGTGTTAAAAAATCGGCAGTCGTCCCGTCCGTCCGACCGTCGTCGCGTCGATCGGTCCATATCCCTATATAGTTTGTGGGTCGGTGGCAGCAGGCGCGGGCGCGGGCGTAGCGCGGGCGCATGCACATTCAGCCTGTTCACGGATCGGAAAATATCTTGATTTTCTGATGATGCGTTCACACGCTTGCGTTCAAAGCATGGCACGCGCATGTGAACAGCTGACTGTGCATGCGCCCAATTCTATGGCGTACATTAACAATCATGCAAGCGTTGAATGAGAAAAAAAAATTAAGGAGTCACCGCATTATAGACGATCATTCATTATCCGTCAGTCACCGTCTGACTGTTGTGGTAAAACCATTGCCGGGCTGCACGGCGCGCGTGTGAACGCACCATCATACTTCAACTGAGCTTCAACTCGTACCAACTGGTCCTCAAAGGACTTTGTTTCCAGGGCCGTAAACCCCAATTTAAAAATTAATAACAGCTTTTTGGCGAGATTTTGTCGGGGACGGTTGTCTTTTTATTTAGTTTTCCCTCAGATTACGGTTTTCCTAAAATGTATATTGTAGGTTTTGTTGTATAACTGTGACAGATTTATATGCAACAAGTGCCTATTAAAGTGTATATTATGCGGGATAGATAAATAAAAGCGTGTAACGACTCTACAGGATCGTTCCAAAATGTCCCTTGTTATTCTTCATTAAACCTACTATCGGTTTAATACGGACATGAACCTGCAGTGTGGATCACCGAATGGCACTAGTTGTGCCCTCGTGGAGGCCGTGCTGCGGTTTAATTGAAAATCGCCGACTAACTCTAGTCGTGCTCTGTTTTTATGGAGGCCGTGCTGTAACTGCCGGTTTAAATAAATATAAGAAATAATATTTTAAATAAGACAGGGCTGTATGGACGAAGCTTCCCTTGCCCGTCCTCGATAAAGGACAAATCAACAAAAAAAAATTTATAAGGAGCCGGCAATCGGCCATATTTGTTTTTTTGACTTGCGGCTTGCTTGATTGAGCGGCGATTGGCGTCGTTCGTTCGTTTCGCGGATAGACGCCGGATAACGAGTTTTGTTGTAATTGTTTTATCACATAATTGTGTCGTAATCTCCTCATCAAAATGGTAAATGATATAGCATTTTTAATAATCCATTGTAGTAATTTCCTAGTGTTAGATATTTCTTGTTTTGTTTGTAAACTTATATTGCAATTTTTATGTTTATATTCCAGACTATCGGAAAGAACAATAAAATGCAACAACACATAAACTATCGTGTAAGAGTAATATTACAAGACTCTCGCACATTCATTGGGACCTTTAAAGCCTTCGATAAACATATGAATCTTATACTTGGAGATTGCGAAGAATTCAGAAAAATCAAATCCAAAAACAGCAAGACTGCTGACAGGGAAGAAAAGAGAACTTTAGGCTTTGTGTTGTTGCGCGGCGAAAACATTGTATCTTTAACCATTGAAGGGCCACCGCCACCAGAAGAGGGCTTGCCTCGCGTGCCTCTGCCGGGCGCTATGGGTGGGCCGGGCGGTGGTCGCGCGGCAGGACGTGGTGCCGGACCTGGAGGTGCACCTCCAGGCCTCCAGGGACCTGCAAGAGGCGTTGGTGGACCCTCACAACAACACATGGCGCCGGGTTCCAGGGGACAACTATCTGCCCCGCCACAGATGCGAGGTCCAATGATGGGAGGCCCACCACCGGGAATGATGGGAGCTCCACCAGGCATGGGTCGCGGTGGTCCGGGTGGCCGTGGGCCTCCTGGGATGCGACGCTATTAGTTTACTGAAGTTATGTGTTTATAAAAATGGTGTTTAGGTAATTAAAATATAAGTGTTCTCACTGAAGTAAGATTGCAGAGGTTTCATGTTTCTCCATCTATTGTTTTAATTAAAACAAGGGATTGTCACATCAATTTAATGTAATGACTTTAGTTGATTTAATATGGCTAAGAATGCCCATAATAAATGTGTATTACTACTATAACAACTCAACCTTTTTGATATATGTTAGCATTAGAAAGAGCTGTTTTTATAACAGCTCTCACATATCACGCTCCTGACCAGAGTAGTTTGATAATTAGTATGGATCACGTCTGCAGTTAAGACATTGACTTTAGCTAGCACAGCATCATATTACCTATATTTTATGAGTTTCATGAAGTCTGACATCAAGGAATGGAAAATCCAAAGCTTTTAGCGTCTGACCACAAGATAGTGTAGCGCCACAACCTGTGCAAGGTTCGGCGCGGAACTACGACCAGCTACTGCGTTCAGCCGCCGAACGTTCCGCGCCGAACCATCGGCAAGTGTGGCAGCTACACCTGGACCTTGCATTGGTGGTGCTACTACTGCCCGTTATCAGTGTGCTAGCACATCCTGCCGCTATGTATGCTATGCTGTTACTTTCCTTACCACCGCTCCAATTGCAGACTTCATTTAATAAGGGTGATTAGGCTTTAATAAATATTAACACAGGAACTATCAAGTAATACAATTTTTAATACAATTCAGACAACAAAAATCTTGATAAACAAAATTCAAATCCAAGCAGAGTATAGGTGATTACTATAATATTGTCCAATCTGAAAAATTACTAGTGGCAGTATCCGCACGAGGGGTGGCACCGTTGCCCGTTAAGCCCGCACCGACAGCCCCCGCTGGTGTCCCCGCGGCCGGCCGGGCCCCACCGCCGCCCTCGGGTCACCCAACAAATCTCCGTCTTGCATGCGGAGCACTTCACCCAGTCGCAACCCCACTTCTTAGTGATGATGGCGCTGCATTCTGGACACGGCAGAGCTTCACCTTTAGTTATCAGTGAGTCGAGAAGCACTCGTGTGCCTTGGTCAGTTTCGGAAGCATCAGGACCCGCAGCAGCGGCTTCTTGGAGCTTTGTGCTGTGCTGCTCACAAGTCGCACCCTCATGGATGGCCTACAATTAAATATATACACACATTTAGCAAAATCTTCGATATCGAGAGCGTGGGTTCCGATCAAGGGAGATCAAATCAGTCGGATTGAGCCCAAAACAAAGTGCGTTAATTTTGCGTATAACCAAATCATCCATGTAAATTAGAGTACCTTTTTTACTAGGATAGCATGAAATTTAGAACTGTTCAAATTAGTCATGTCAGAAAGAGACAGAGGTAGTTTCATGTTGTTTTTTTAAGGTCGGGTTAAACCGAATGCAGCACGGCGCAGCACAGCACAGCGCAGCACGGCTTATGACGTTGTAAATGTATGGTATATTATGGGAGAGGACACACCAACGCACGATGCTGCACAGCTACGCGCGTATCCGTGCGTCAAGCCACGCAGAGACAACGCGAGCGCGCGCGGTCTGGCAACGTCGCGCGCGCGCCGTGCGGTGGTGACGTTGTAATCGTATGGCTCTCACTAGTTGATGTCACACCGCGTGCGGCGATTGCGTTGCGGCACAGCACGTCGCGACAACTGGCCGGTGTGACGTGCTGTGCCGCAACGCAATCGCCACACGCGGTGTGACGTCAACTAGTGAGAGCCATACGATTACAACGTCACCACGGCACGGCGCGCGCGCTCGGGTTGTCTCTGCGTGGCTTGACGCACGGATACGCGCGTAGCTGCGCAGCGCTGTGAAGCATCGTGCGTTGGTTTGTCCTCACCCATAATATTCTATACATTACAATGTATGTAAATGTTTCCATACATTTTTCCATACCTTTACTAATGTCATAAGCAGTGCTGCGCTGTGCTGGATTCGGTTTGACCCGGCCTTTATAGAGGCGAGGGTATAAAGTAACGTATGTATCACCTGGCAAGGTACGCAGTTTGTTCGTTTGCACACCGGACATGGGAACCTTCGGACACCGGGCTCGCACAGCGCCCAGCCGGTGCAGTCGCGAGTGCGGCAATGGAAAGCGTTGCGGGTGCCGCTCTCGGCCGCGGCCAGCCCGCGCGCCAGCCACCGCTCGTACTCGCTGGGCGCGACCAGCGCGCGGACCTCCCGCTCCTGCAGCGCCCCGGGGCACGCGGCGCCGGGGCACGGCACCGCCGGCTCCGCGCACTGTCGCACGTGCTCCGACAGGCAGCCTCGGCAGAACGCGTGAACGCACTCGCGCAGCACCGCCCCCTCGGCGGCCGCGCACTCCTGCATGCACACCGCACACTCGAACGGCTCGGCGTTGGGGACCAGAGCGCGCCGCTCCAGCTGCACTAGCTCCGAATAAACATCACTCCCGGCTTCGTCTGTTGGCTGTGCCTCGGCTCTCGCGGCTGTTTCACATTTGACTTGCGAAGCGGTTTCCGTCTTTGTGTCTGAAAACATATTTAAAACAACGCGCCTTCATACACTGAGCCGGATCTTCGGCTCTCCGCATCCAGTCACTGCCAGCCGCCAGGGTCGAGGCAGACCAAGCGGAAATTTGCCCGCGCACTTTTTGACGTCTTAGGCTATTATAGTGATATGGTTCATTTGACAATGACGTCAAAAAGTGCGCGGGCAAATTTCCGATTGGTTTGCCTCGACCCTAAGGCGGCTGGCTGACAGTGACTGGATGCGGAGAGCCGAAGATCCGGCTCAGTGGCGGCTAAAGGCATAATAAATAATGTATTAAAGTACCTGATTCAACTAAGCACAAATAGAATGGTGCTGTGAGGTCTGGCCCGGCGAGCGCGGCGAGCGGCGTGTCGTCGTCCGAGCACAGCGCGCGGCCGACGATCCACCGCTGCAGGCGCGCCGGCAGCCCCAGCGCCGCGGCCGCCGCCCGCCGCAGCTCGCCCACCGCCGCGCCGCGCGCCACGCGCAGCGACACCGGCCCCCGCGTCGCCTCCCGGTCCTCCACCCACACCTCGATCCTGACGAAGCGATTGTAATGATACAATGACACGAGTCATGGCAACCGAGAAGGGTTCACTTCAACATGAGGACGTGCTTTAATAATTGGGGTGTACTACTAAAATAAACCGGTGCCTTGTCAAAAATATTTATTTTTAAATACAAAAATCTCGTTTTATCGCATACTAGCTGTTTCCCGCGGCCTCGCCCGCGTTTAAAAGTTATTTCTGACTAAAATGCAAAAATAATTTTTCAATTCCAGAGATTAGCGCGTTTAAACAAATACAAAATTAAACAAACTCTTCAGCTTAATCCTATTACTAGCCGTGTCCCAGCTTTTCCTGAGGTATCTTTAGCACATTTTGAAACAGCGCCATCTATGTATTTTTTCTGTATCAGCACCTTCTGTTCTATTTGGTTCGAAAGTTCACAATCCGTGTCCATAATGAATAATTTCACCCGCATTAAATTTGAATGAAATTTGGCTAACATCTTTATGATTATATACCTATTTATTTATTAATATGTGTTATTCTGATGTCTATTCTATATTACTGTAAAGTTTGATCACAATCTGTTCCGTAGTTTTTACGTGAAGGAGTAACAAACATCCACACGCACGTACAAACTTTCGCCTTTATTTTATTAGTAGAAAGGATTAGTAGGATAATATTTGCGAGATATTTTTGAGAATACTTACGAGGTCAAGTTATCGTTTTCGTTGGACGTTTCAGGGCCACCTGCTGATGTAGATGGCGATAGATCAGTTGTGGGTGGTATCGGTAGCTGTGAAGCCTCGTTAGCTTCGCTTCTCGTAACTGGTTTATCTTGTTTGTTTACAGCAATCTGCTTACAGTTCTCATTCTTCGGTAACATTGACACCATGGATTGAACGGCTACATTAACTTTCGAAGACGCATGTCCTGCGGGTGCATTGTGTGTCTTATTTACTTGCGCAACTTTTGTAAACTCTGTGTTAGGAGCGATTCTAGAAATCCCACTCGCTATTTGCGAGGAAAAAGATAATACCGAGCATGCCAGCCGCAGCTGCGCCAGTTTGGAGGCTGCTTCAGCTGCGGCTTGCTCGTCTCCTTTCGCTATTGACTGTTCGAGTTGATTAACTAAATCCCTGCGCCTGGAATGTTGGTCGACAGTCAATTTTATCATATTAGAATTACTCAGCCTTTCACCTGGTGAAGAAGTATTACAGGTCGATGAAGCAGTAGAAATCTTAATCGGAAGTTTCTTCTCTGGTGGCTTCGATTTTGTGCTATCGATTTTATGTGCTACATTCGTTGGTGTAGTATGTTCTTTGGATGGAGAATTGTGTTTTTCTGTGGGATGTCTCTTATCGTTTTCTTTTAGTTTCGTATCTGTAGTTGTTGTCGCTTGGGGTTTTGATGTATGTGGTTGAGACACTGATGTTGAGCCCAGAACCAAGCTAGAAGATGCTGGTACAGTAGGTAATTTTATTGGTGTCTTTACTGAAAGCTGAGTTTGTGGAGTTTTTGTATCTGATTGCGAAAAAAATTGGTTCCTGGGCGACTGCTCCGCGCCAATAACAGGAATGTAAACGGGGTTTAACAACGAAGATATTTTAAGTGGAATATGTAGATCTGCTTTTTCGCTAGCAACATCATGTAGGGGTTCCTTGGTTGTTTCTGTATCTTCATCAGTTTTAATTAGAGTTACCTGTGATGAGTTTTTATTACTGAACACTTTATTGACGGATGCATTTCTTGGTTCTGCATTATTATTATTACTAGACCTTTGATTGTAATTATAATCTTTTCTTTGAGGAGCCACTAAGACAACGTGCTGTGTTATTATATAACTTTCTGAAACGGGCTTAGTTTTCAAATTACTTGAAGCTGGTTGTTTATTAATTTTAGTTCTACTTTCAGTGGCCCCGTCAGTTTGTTTACCGGAGGGCGAAGGGTGAATTTTCTTTTCACTTGTTTCTACTACTTTAACTGCAGAATTACCAATAGATTCTTTTGATGACGAAGGCCCTGATACTGGTGCAATTTCAATATCATCTAGGATGGTTGACCCTATTCGAAGAGTAGGTGTTTCTGTTGATATTATATTTTCTTCAATTGATTTTATTTTAGAATTTATTTTGTTTTTGCTATATATTATTTGATTATTTTCATGTTTCGGTTTTTTAGGAAGGGAATCTTTCATTTCTTTTAACATTTCTTTGAGCTTCTGCTTTTCTTCAACTCCAATCCCACTACATCTGCTTGTGGAAGCAACAACATTAGAAGACTCTTTTTCAGATCGTATACCCACATTTTCATTTCCTTTAACTTGACCATTTGCTAGGTATTTTTGATTAGGCAAACAATGTAGGCAAATTGTTACAGTCGAGTTATACTTTCTTAGGCATTTAGTACAAAACCACGAGTCTCCTTTTGGCAGCATGCTGCTTTCAGTAGAGTTATTGTTTTGTTCCAACGCCCTCAACTTGCAGGATGCAATAATCTCAGCAGCCTGCTTGTCCAGCTCACTTATATTCGGAAGAAATTTTACTGGAGCTGTTTCTACGGCTGAATTCCTCTTCCTGTTCTCAAAGATTTGCTTTAAAAAACTCTTTTCCGTGCGCGACTTATCTTTCGTATTTGTATCTTTTTTACTATATTTTTCTGACCTCCAGTCCATGGAAGTATCAACCGTCGGCAGCGGTCGCCTACCGCGATCTGATTTTGAATTAATGTGAAGTACGATGTCTGTTTTACTTCGGTGTAGTGTTTGATCAGACTCGCGGGTGTCGCCCGTCCACCTCGCCGGGGGCTGTGGCGCCGGTCGCTTCCTGCTGTGCCGCCTGGCGAGCGTGGCTGGGGGCGGGGGCGGCGCGGGCGCGCGGCGCTTGCCGGGCACGTGCGCGGGGCGCCGCTGGCAGCACTCACTCGCCGCCCTGCGCTCGCGCTCCTCTCCGTCACCAGGCTCCAGGCCCCTGCGCGCTGACGGCAGACTGAACGCGTCGTAGCTCCCGTCACACCTGAAGAGTCCGTACTTGCGATGCAGGGTTAGATCACGGTCGTGGTGCCGCCGCAGGTTCCGGTCGCGCACCCGCCTTCGGTAGGTATCGCTGGGCGGCGAGGGCGGCGGCGGCGGGTGGTGCGCGGCGGCGGGCTGGGGGCGCGCGCGCGGCGCCGGGGGCGCGAGGAACGCGAAGCTGGCGGCGGAGCGGTCGGAGCCAACGCTGGACAGGCTCTCGCTGGAGGCGCCGTCGTCGCGGCGCAGCCACGAGAGCAGCGTCCACAGGCCGCCGGACAGCGGGCGCGGGCGCGGCGTGTCCGCAACACCCTCGCCGCTCATCACCCCTGAAACGTACAACAATACCAACAACAATACCCAGGCTCGCTCCGCGTTATGAATACCGCTTCTTAAATTATTACATTCAACAAAATCCTATAATATGCTGGCACCTAAGGCAACAGTTCAGTAGGACAAAACAACTTCAAATGGGGAAACGTGACAGAAACCAGTTGAGCTGGACAACATTTGGAAATCTGCGTCAAGTCTCCATAAAATGGCCACGTCACAATGCAGTGAATGCTGACCTGTGGCGCGGGTCCTGGACACGATGGTGGGTTATACCCAGAAGTGTGGGCGTCGAAATGAAGCTAAAATGATAGCTAGAGATTTCTAAAAGAAATTGACGCTCCGCTCCGCCAGACAACGGTGGAATGGCGGCCTGCTGTGGAACAGTATACAGGTTTAGATTTAGGCACCTGCAACAATGAACTGGGCGATACTGACAACTATACATTACTTATCAATAAAAAATAATACCTTAACTTTGTTTATTTAGTTCAATTTCAACCCTAGCTAGTGTTGTACGGTGGTAGGGCCAGTAGGGAGGCTGACAAACGCGGGCGTTTCGAGACGGCGGCGCGTAGCAAATAGGACAGGTAGGGTTGAAACGCTGTGTGTTAAGCGCCAAGTAACAAATCAGAAAATTTAGCGGTCTTAGCACTCAAAATCAATGCTTATTAATGCATTGTTTAGGTGAACTAAATTTACCTCCCTATAGAATCCCGTCTGTGTTCGTATTACCTGTTTCCGACAAATATCTTAAACTTGGGTAAAGCTGTAACTTGAAAACAGTTCAAAATATGAACTTCGTTCCTTTGGGAAAAATTTTGCAAATGCAATCTAACATTTTCAGGAAAGTGGGTTATTGTGTACCAGCCTTTATTGTATGGATGGGCCATGCACGAGTCACGCGAGTGATGTTTATTATGAGTCATCTTAAGGTATTGGCAGTGCAGAAGTGAAGGTTTATTTATCTCAGACCATCTCGGCATTGATTGGATTAATTAAGACGATATTATGGTATGTAGGTATGTAAAATAGTACTCACGCACTGGCGAAATGGTGCTGCTAACTGTTCACTCCAAAACTAGAACATATTAGTCTTGATTCGGACCATTTCGACTAGATACCTACAGTGAATGCGTTCACATCTGACGTCATTTAATTTTCAACTTATTATTTTAAAGCTTTGCTGTTAAATATGTTTCCGTAAAGAAAATGAATATTATAAAGTGTATTAACAATAACAGAGGGGCGGCGTGCGCGCGAGTGAGCCGCGCTGCGCCCGCGCCGCCCTCCCATCTATATTTAGCTTCACTTCGCGACTCAGTTTTGCTATTTTCATTTCATTCTTGCGCGCTTCGACCTCACTTAAAATTGGCTTCCTGCCCGCTTTATAGCACTTTATTTTAATAACAAGTAACTTCTTCCCATATTCTACACTTTATGCATTACTTCGGTAGATAGAGCTGCTACGTTTCCCTAGGTGATTAAAACTCTGAAAGCTAACAGGTTTTTTAGCACTGTTTTGTGACCGTAATTCGTTTTTAAGTCCCTTACTTGTTGACTTGTTATTTCAGCCGAGATGCACTGACTGGACGAGCTAGAACCTCTTCGGTAAAATGGTAATAATTTAATAAATAATAAATAAATTTCTACTCGTGCTATATTAAGCAAAACAATCTATGTACAAATGTTCACGTCAATCTCCATTAATTAATTTAACATTATAAATATTATTGAACAAAGTTCATTGCGCGTTTTGTTATACGGACGCTCGTTTCTGGGTGGCGGTATGTTTCTCTGTGGAACATTGTATGACGAGGAGGGAAGCGGCCACTCGCGACGTCAGCTCCACTTGGTTCAACTCGTGCGCCCACGGCACGCGCCCCCATCGCGCCAACTGTTGGCAACAATTTCAATTATTATGAGAGCCTGGAATTGGTTGCAGATGTGGGGAGTATCTTATCTTGTTAGGAGCCAGGAATACTTAACGACACTTCGACCCTACAGGATCTGCTGTGCCATGCCCCTGTCCAACAACGGTGCCCCGACCCGCTTTTTGGTGGACTTCACCATACCATAGTAAAAAAAGGAGTAGTAGGTTATCTTCAATCTTCATAGACACGCGCCACGCGCGGTTTGGATGTAGGCGCCAGTAGGTACGTGTCGCCGCACGCACACAGCGACAATATAATACAGCTATAGGCGAGGCGCGCGCCCCGTGCTTCGTGGCTACCCTTGTTATTTATTTATTAAAGCTTAAAGATGGTTACATATTATGTATTTTACTAATGCTTCAAATAATAAGGCGTTTCGTACTTGTACAAATAGAAGAAGAAATGACCCCATTCAGACGGAATCTTCTCAAGTCACTAAATTAATAACATGACACTATTGAAAAAAAAGTTGTTCCAGCTCCCGGTCTATCTATGCACGGAAAACTTATCACACTGCGAAAGATGTGATGACACATAAGTTAACAGAATTATTACTTACTTGGTACTCTTCTTCTAGGCGGGCGAGCATGACAGCGTCCTGCGGCTCCAGTCGCCTCTCGACACACGCCAACATTAATAATGGCGACTTTAGTGCTTCTGCTCCAAACAATATTGCTGTGTAAAATAAACCATCATTTTATTTTTGAGCCAAGATAATAATGGTAGCAACAAAGAAGGTATTGTATTATGTATTCTGTAAGGTTTGATCGGTCACACAGAATCATTCCACAGACACGAAACTAATATTGCTGGTGAACGTAATATTAAGTTCGACTGTAGAATAAAGACAAATTGATTTCAATCTCTCTACAATACCTAATAAGTATTCTGTGACAATACTCTCAATCTAGTTACTTTGGTCACTCAAAAAATACAATTTAAAAAATATAAATCCTTCCTAGGTACTCATATTATAAAGGCGAAAGTTTGTAAGGATGTTTGTGAGTGAGTATGTTTGTTACTCTTTCCAAGCTGTAACAGCTGAACGGATTTTGATGTGACTTGGTACAGTGATAGCTTATATCCGTGACTTACATATAGGCTACTTTTTACCATGGTAAACTGTTCCCGCAGGAAAAATTTATTCCACGCGGGCAAAGCCGCGGGCAACAACTAGTCCTACTAATACTATAAAGGCGAATATAAGGATATATATGTGTGCGTCAAATAAATAAATTCATTCATTCAATATAGGATGTTTGTGACTTTGTGAGGATATTTGTTACTCTTCCGCGCTGTAATGGCTGAACGGATTTTGATGAAACTTGGTACAGTGATAGAATCCTGGAATAACATATAGGCTACTTTTTACCGCGGTGAACTGTTCCCGCGGGAAAAAACTTATTTCACGCGGACAAAGACGCGGGCAACAGACAGTATGTTATGAATTGACTTACATTAAATAAACAAGTGCAATTACTTATTATCTTGAAGGAAACATACTTTATAATAATTTTAAATTAGGGTTGCACATCAATGTAGTATGTTGTCAGCGATTTCTATAGACACGTAAGCCTACTCTAAGTCTAACTCTTCCAACTTCTTGCCTTGTCCACAATGGTCCAGCTACTTTTTTAACGTCAGCGGAACATCGTTTTTATGGATAATTTAAGTAAAAGAGAAATTAACATACCATTGAGGGCTGTGAAGTTATATGAGAGGAAGTGCCTGGCAAGGATTGCACGGGTCTCTGCATGTACTGGTGGTGGCTCCAGCCCGCTGGACACTTCTTGTGCAACACCAAACCTCTTATGAAACCATTCTATTATTGGACTCCATTTTTCTTCTTGAACAGCTTTCAATTCATCTTGGTCCTTTGCCATAAAATGATTTTATTATTCTTAGCTAGCATTCCAACAACAAATTCAAATTCAAAAGTATTTTATTGCATGTAAGTACACTGGGTACATTTATACAACGTCAATTTTTTATCTACCACCGCCTCCAAGGTGTTATATAGAGCTGGGAAGAAGAAGCGGCGCAACAAACTTCCGCAACACATCTTTTAAAATCAAGTTTGTACATAACATTATTTTGTAAAGATTGTGCGAGGCTGAAGTAACATTAACAACAGGCATCTTTGTCATTTAGATAATCGACTGTTCTATAATAAGCTTTCTTACAAAGTTGTTGTTTAATGTGGGTCTTAAATTTTCTGTCATTCATATTTAAGATTTCTTCTGGTAGTTTGTTGTAGAAGCGTATACATTGCCCCGTGAATGATTTACTGACCTTACTAAGCCTTAACTGTGGTGGTACAAGTTTGTTTTTGTTTCTTGTAACATAAGCTCTGTTCATGTCACAGTGCCTCAAAAAGAGAGATATATTTTTGCGGACATACAAAATATTCTCAAAAATGTATTGACTGGCAACGGTTAATATATTAATTTCTTTAAACTTTTCTCTTAATGATTCTCTACAACGTAGATTATAGATCGCCCTAATAACTCTCTTTTGCAAAATAAAGATGGTTTCTATATCTGCCGCTTGACCCCACAGTAGGACATGGACCATGCCGTATGACATGATGCTGTGGAAGTAGCTGAAATAGTCTAATCTCGCAGTAGCAATATCTGTTAATTGTCTAATTTTCCTAACGGCGTAGGCGGCCGAGCTTAGTCTGCCAGCTAGTGAAGCTATGTGGGGCCCCCATTGAAGAGATGAGTCTATAGTTATACCTAGGAACACCGTGCTTTTGATAAATTCTAATCTTTCTGTACCTAAAGTTACATTATTATCTACATGTCTTACATTTGGTAGGCAAAATTTAATACATTTAGTTTTTGTTGTATTTAATGCTAGATTATTAATGCTGAACCAGTTAAGTACTTGTGTGAGAGTATTGTTTACCTCAGGAAGATCACAAGCTCTTCTGCTAATTTTAAAAATCAGAGAAGTGTCATCGGCAAATAATACTATGTTGGACATGTTTTGTATTAGAAATGGCAAGTCATTTATATATACAAGAAAAAGAAAAGGACCCAGAACTGAGCCCTGGGGCACCCCCATTTTCACAACAGATCCAGATGATTTAACTCCATTTATATCAACTTTTTGTACTCTATTTTCAAGGTAAGATTTAAATAATTCGAATGCTCTGTCTTTCACACCATAATGTTTTAATTTGAATAGCAAGGTTTTGTGATTAACGCAATCAAATGCTTTGGAGAGATCGCAGAAGATGCCTATTGCATCATGTGAATTCTTATTCTTAGACGGGGGCGGCAGTCCCTGCACTGACTCCACGAAGACGGGAGTTTTGTGCATCATGTGAAGCTTACTCTATACTTAGTAAAGATTTTAGTTTGAAAATGGGTCAATTTATTTTACTGTTTACTGCGGCGATCGTCAATACTATACTATTAATGATTGATACTATTAGTCAGCTAACAGACTACAGAGGGTTGTGTAATTTATTTTATTTGAGTGTTTTCAGGTATTACTTACATCTGAGAAAAAGAGTAGTGTATCTGTTGGTAGATAGTCAAGTAAAGAACTGACTATATCATGAGCTGTTAATTTTCCAGGGTTGTCCAATGCTGTGTTACACAAAGCAGTCTGGAAAAATGGAATTATAAAAATACATTAATTTACATCATCAATACACACCTACCATTCATGACCAAGTGGACATGATCAGGCACAGGGTGCTGAGAAACCACCAGGATATGGTAGGCTACCAAAAACCATTGACCCTGGTGAGTCAGGTTTCTCAGTGGTGCATGTGAAGTCCTCCACCCCTCACTGGGCCAGCATGAGATGAACTGTGGCCATTACAAACTCGTCGATAGAGTAGGCTTGTGCCCCAGTGGTGAAGACTTTGTAATAGGTTAATTTTTAAAATGATTTGTATAGCTGAGCCTATCTTATCACATTCACCAAGTGCATAGTAGGCGGTGCTATGAACTCGTTCTGCGCATCCCACTCGGCGGCGAGAGCGCGCGCCAGAGGCTCACTGGGGACCGTGAGCACGCGACCGCCCGGCGTCTTCAACCGCCTGTGGTCTAGAGTCACCTCCCAGTTGCTGTCGCTTTGGACTATGCCGGTGCCTCGGTAAAACCTCTTGCGAGTTGCTAAAAAGTAAAATCACTTTATTCGTCTCAAATGAACACAAGATAGAAATTTAAAAAAACTTCATTTACCATAACTTTGGAGTCTGAAACAATTTGGGCATCGTGTTCTAACTATACTAGAAAAAACTTTATGTGATAAAGCTAGCATTGTACACGCTTCCGTCTTCTTGGCCTTCGAATTCGAAAAAATATTTACGAAAAATCAAAGAAGTTGAAGTTCACTTTGCAATTTACAAAACAAAGTCTTTTTTTTGATTTATGGCTTTGAAATCGAGTATTCTAGCTAAAATAAAAATAAAAAATATTTTTTCTGAACTTCATACGGCTTTGACCACAAATATTTATATCTTCATTTTTGTTTGAATGTTTAATTAGGTAATAAAAATACATCTAACTGTTCGGTTACACGTGTGTAAAAGTTATTTAGTATCTGAAACAATTCAATTCCCGACTAATTTCTAGATAGCAAAGAATGATTTTAAAAATAATGGATTCTATGGTCCTGGAAACAAGAACAAGCCAATAATAAAAAATATTATTTTTTGTATATGACAACCCCAAAAGAAAATGTCTTTGTCTTTTCTTTGTTTGTCGATCGAAGCTTCTTTCTCATCTCGTAATTTTCTGATTTTGTAGCACTTTATAGGATATTACCCCAAAACGGTGTTAAATTAGTTGTATCTAATAGATTTGTGACGATGTCTGCTATGGATTTTGAACACTAACATCCATTAAAGAGTGTAGGACAAGTGAAGTGACGCGCTCTGTTTGTGTAAAAAGCCATTAGCAAGCTATAAATACTTTGCTACCCAGTTACAGCAATTTGGAAAATCAAACTTCTTTTCCTATTTGTGATGTTCCCGCATTTCACCAGCGCGGAAGAAGAACAGAAGTCGAACTTGATTCCGAGTGTGAACCTTCTACACTCGAAAAGAAAAGGAATATTCATACACCCCTCTGCTATGTACAGAAGTAGTGCACCGTGTTGCACAAATACAATAATAACGAGAAGTACGCGTGGGTAAAGCGTTTATTTATCTGAAGAAGAGAAGATGAAACTCTTGGAGAGTGGACGTTTGGAAGCTCTCAGCAGCGCACTCTCGATCCTCAACGGCGACAGCGCCGTTCGTGGTCGAGTGGAGAGCTACAGCTGCAAAATGGCGGGTGGTGAGAAGGCCTTCTACAAGCGCTTTACGGCAGATGGAGAGACCACTCACAGCCTCCAGGCTCTGTCACCCCCAGAAGGTGTTTCTTACAGGTAAGTAATGTATTTACGTCTTTAGTAGAAAAATCGTAGAAAAAAGTAGAAAAACGACCTGATCGAGCTCACACCTGACGCGGCTGACTGGCTCCAGAACAGAATGAATGTTGACCTATGAGCTAGTTTTACCTATTTTTTAAGTGAACTCCATACGATTAAATAAATAGTAGAAAAACACTGGTTCAAGGAATTAAGGTTGCGGTCTGGTCACATATTGTTAAATAAATTCTACCATCTTATGAAAATAGTTGACTTACACTGTGTAGCGATTGCAACTGAATAGAGCACTTGTTCCATCTGGTAATGGAGTGTGGCTAGAATGCAGCCTGCAGAAGGCAGCCCTTGAGAGAACATCAGCTACAATAGATAAACCTCATAATGAGCAGCCTGTTGTCAGTTAAGGCAAAATGATTTTTAAAGTTGTCTCAGACTGAGGTGTGAGTAACATGGGAAATAGTGTTTCCGAGGCTGGCATTGACTTCCTTGAGTCATAAGCCTCAATAAAAAAGATGTAATAATAAAAAACTTTTTTTTTCTTGCTTTTTTATTTATTACCTGCCTTTGTATGTTAACTTAGTAATGTTGCTTTACTGTACTAAAATTAGTAACAACTTGTTAGTTGTTACAAATTTTGATTTTAAAGATTTTTTTTAGTTATAAGAAAAATCTTGAAAAAAAATTAAAACGACTAAAAACACAAAAAGGCACAAAAAACTGACACTAAAAAGCTTAAAATAATGTTTTTATTTTAATCCAAAAGACAAAAACATGTTACACATGCCCTCAAATTTGTAATTTACTGTTCATCATCATTGCAGTAATCCACTGCTGGACATAGGCCTCCCCCAGTTTACTGTTAGTATTTTATTTTTTATAGCCTTCCTGAATCTATATAAAATTACAATTCAACTTAATATTAGGTAATTGTAGTAACTTATTTTACTGTTCATCTTAATATTTTTCCCCAGGAACCTGACCTGTTGATTTTAAAGCCTATTGTTCTATAATATAGTGTTAGAAACCAAGTAATAATTAATTTCTCCATTCTAGTCGCAGCTTATCAGGAGATGAAGATGGAGTGCTATGTGATACAATATCACGGAAGACATTGTTCTATCTTATTGCTACGCTGAATGCTGCCTTTCCGGATTATGATTTTTCAATGGCAAAGGTAAACATTTTCAATGTTCTTATTAAGATTCCTTATCCAGTACTTGATTTCATACATAGGTGCTCCAATAATCAACTTATCTTATAAAATGTCCTGCGAACTATTTATAATCTTATTGTTTTAAGCTCCTGTTGGCTTTGTTATTGAAGTCAGTAGTGGGTACATATTTTGTGTTATAATTTTTATCAATGTATGTGACTTGTGTATTAAACAAGTTAGTAGTACCAATCATGGAGTATATTTCTGAATTGTCCAGTCTGTCTGATTCCCAAAAGCACATTAAAAATCATAGATAAGTGTATGTATAATGCAATATGTATTTATATTTATAATACCCCTACAGAAATTTTCTAAGCAACAGGGTTGCATCCAAATGGAATAATCTGCCAGAATCTGTTGTATCTGCCACTTCCGTAAACATGTTCAAGAACAGACTAGACAACTTTCTCAAATCTAAAAAGATGCAATAAATTAATATAAATTATGAAAGCAAGTCGACTGCTGATATGGAAGCATCAGCTTTAGCTGCCTTTCCATTTAAATAAAATAAATAATAATAATATAATATATTTATTTATAATGCAATATGTGTATACAAGATTAAATATATTAAATAAAAACATGAAAATTCCTGTAGCCATTCCCGATCCTTTACTAGAACAATTAGCAAATACACTTGGGAAAATGAATGAAGTAGAATCGATTCAATCGAAATACGATCTTTTCGAGAGAGAACTGGTGAATATTAATAAGAAAATGAAACCAATTTCGACAAAACAAGACAAGTTAGGTGAAGAAGCTAGACTACTGATAAAAATAAGACAACAACTAATGGAGAATAAGAAAAAGAATAGAAAGGATATAACAGAGATAAGCAAAGAAATCGGAAAAAGCATCAGGAAATCTAGACAAAAGGCCAGAATAGAACACATTAGAGAACATATTGAACAAACAGGGGGTGGTTAAAAAAGCTATCAAAGAATCAATGGAAGGAAAAGCATGGATACCATCTGTAAAAGATAAGAAAAACAACACCACCTCGAAACGGCAAGTAATTTTGGAAGTAGCCACACAATTCTATAAAGAAGTAGAAAAAAGAGTCGACAGTGCATGGAAAAGATTCTGGTCACTCGCAGAAGTTATGAAAGCCAAAGAAATACCAAACAAGGACAAATTCAAAGTCTTAAATATGTGCGTCATGCCTGTAATGACCTATGGTTGCCAGACTTGGGCCCTAACAAAAAAGAATTTTAGAAAACTAGAAGTGTGCCAAAACAATATGGAAAGAAGCATACTAAACATAAAACTTAAAGATAGAGTCAAACTAAGTACAATAAAAAAGAAGTCAAAAATGATTAAGGTTTCAGAGATAGTTAAACAACAGAAATGGAGATGGACAGGACACATGATTAGAGAAAAGATAGAAAAATGGACTAGGGATATAGTAGAATGGTACCCCAGAGATGGAAAAAGGAAGAGAGGTAGACAACACTGTAGATGGGAAGATGACATGAAAAGGGTTGCAGGAGGAGTATGGATGCAAAAAGCAAGGAACAGAACTGATTGGAAAGCTCTGGAAGAGGCTTATGTCGCAAGACAAGCAGAAATATAGAATTAAAGTTATTTAGAATTAAGAACATTATTGTAAACTTCTGCAATAAATAGCTATAATAAAAATAAAATAATGTGTATACCTATTAACAGAGCAGCGAGTTCAGCGCTGAGCCATCATTGAGCTGGGTGCAAGGTGCTGTGGACGGCGCGCTGTCGGCAGTGGGCGGCGCACGCTGGCGGCAGCTGCGCCCGGCGCTGTGGGCCGCCGTCGGCGAGGAGGTGCTCCTCCCCGACTGCCGCATCTACAGCTACAACCCCGACCTGGCCAGCGACCCGTTTGGGGAGCCCGGTTGTCTTTGGGCCTTTAACTACTTCTTCTACAACAAGAAGTTGAAACGGATTGTTTTCTTCACGTGCAGAGCAATGAGGTTAGTTTATAATGCTAGCTGAGAGCTAACTGTTGTATATTGATGATGATGACTAACGTATTTACTGTTCTATTTGGTTCGTAAGTTTACATGAAATCAGTATCTATATGGTTTCACCCGCATTAAATTTGGATTTACTGGCCAATTTACACAATATCTTTATGAATTTATAGCCTATGTGTTATTCTGATGTTAATCTATATTACAGTACTGTAAAGTTTCATCAAAATCTGATCTTTAGTGCATGAAAGAGTAACAAACATCCATCCTCACAAATATCCTTTCGCCTTTATAATAGTAGAATTTTATTTATTCCGCTCCGGCCGTTTTCGAAACCAGGTGACTAAAAGAAAAATGATTCAGTTTTCGAAACTGGTTTCAAATACAAAACAAATAATCTTTCGAAACTCATTCAATATAAATAAACAAACTCTTATTTGTTTATTTAACCTTTAGTTATTTTGTACCTGAGTCAGTGTGTTTCGACACATAGGCACATTTTAAATTTTGTAACCTGTCTCAGTAAATAAAGGCATTGAAATTGAATATTTTGTACCAGTAACCTCTTTATCTCAAGTAGATGAATGAGTTTCGAAAGATTCTTTTTAGGCACCTGGTTTCGAATAAAGAAAAATAATTCTGTTTTCGAAACTGGTTTGGATAATGGCCGGAGCGATTTATTTAATACAAAGGATGGCCTACGGCAAATATAATAAATTATTACATTTATATACACACTATTGATCCTATACAAATTGAATAAAAGTTTAAATTTGTAGTATTCACGATCGCCGATTTGTAGCGACAAGAGTATGTTTTCCAAATAAGATAAAGAAAGGCACTGCCGCTGCTGTATTGCCGACATAACTTTAAATAAAATTTCTTTTCAGTCCTGTGTGTGCAGATTCTGGCGTGGATTTTGCTATGGATGAAGATGAAGAATATAATTGAAGAAACATTGATCTCAATACTTTTTTTTAACCATACAACATAATACAACTAATGACAATAAATAATTCTGATTGTTGATTCTAGAAATGGCATTTGACTCAATTTTTCATGCTTAAGTTTAATAAAAATTATTTAATACATATGTGCGGATAAAAACATTGTAATAAAGAAAACTCATTTGTTTTGGTGTACCTACTGTATTTTCATATATTTTTTTGGATAAAATAGACAAGTTGGTGGGTATATTTACCCTGATATTGAGGAAATCAATATGATGATGTATTTGGAATAATAAGTTTGTTATTTTTGCCTAATATAAATGAATAATATTAACATTAATTAATGTTTAAGAGAAAAAAGTTTTATGTTTTACTTATATTAAGTATAAAAAATCAGCAGTGCTTGTCTTTGAGCAGTTAGTGTACTCTACATTTGGTCGTATAGTATCGCTGAATACATGCGCAGTTAATATTGGTGCAGGGTTTATATAAATTTCCCGTTCTTGTTAGTACAAAAATGAATTGCCTTGTTTGCATATTTTTTCATAATAATAAGTAAGTAGAAAGTGGAATAATATCAGTGTTCATTCTAATCAAACACATGTTGCCGTCCAGTTACCGCCGACCGCTAAATTTGTTTGATGCGGGAAAATATGTATCTACCTACCTATAGTGAACGTGTTCATAAAATATTGAATCGGCGGTATTTGTACAGCAACCTATTGTCATTTTATTGTAGTTTAGTATTAAGTACAAGAGACCTGCATAAATAAGGTGACACGCACTATTGCAAAATCTTGTGTATTTTATTTTTAATGTTTCACCAAAGTATTTTCTAACTCTTCCATTTTCTAATTCTCAAAATTTAATTAGTGTTTAACAACCTCATAAATAACATAGAAATAGTTTGAGTGGATAAGACATGTTTTACTGTGTAGATATTATTATTTATGTGTATGAGGGATATGACGGGATTATATGCTAATGCGTGTATACGCTATGCTTTAAACGAAACTATAAATATTACAGAAGCTATATCCAGGAGCAGTCCGCACACTTGACGTAGCTCAGTTGGAAGCGAGACACCCCGGTTGTCAAGCAACAGTCAATAGAGTCGGTTAAACCCTGGTCTCGTGTCAACATCATGTCTCTCGAATACTCACAATAATAATTAATATTGTATAGTTAAACTTGCTGGTGTCAAATCGTGTAAAACTGTAAAGCCCATTTACCTATGTCAACTTTACAGCTTCAATCATATGGGCTGACTCTGACATAAGATTCATACTTAATAAATGGACTTAGCAGCAGCTTTACACCCTTAGCTGACGAAATAGGATTTGGTCTAAAGTTATTCTAAGATCTATTAAACTCGGTATAAGGATCTCTTTTTCCGTTGCGTCTGATAGTTGTATTCGTACGCACCACACTTGACAGGTACTATAGTGTTCACTTTTTCCTGTATCGAGTAGATTTTCGTATGGAAATATACTGTATTAAGGCCGGAGCATACCTAATGCGTGCGCTGGCACGCGATGCAACTGTGTGACGTTTCATACATTACAACGGAGCTGCCAACCGCACGCATCCCGTGAACTCCGGCCATTACCCGCTGGGGTTTCAGTGACCTTAAAAATAACCACAGGTATTGAGACGCCCAAGAAATAATTTTATATGGACTCTTTTTGTTACTTTTCAAAATTGTTCAAAGTATAAGTTTGTAAAAGTGAAAGTAGACAAAGGTCAATGTTGTTAAGGCCAATAAAAGTGTGTACCTACCTAGTTACATAATAAATAAGTCACTTTAAAAATCCGCCTATATTTCACGGCGTCACTTTGATTTATTGTTAGCTGGATAGTATTGAATATATTTTTCTTCAGTATATTGTATTTTTATTCGGTTGGGTGCCTAGTAACGAATGAATTCTGCGGTAGCCTGGTTGGTAGAAGTAGAATGCGCTCATAGGTCAGGGGTTTAGTACCCGGACTTAAACCAATGAGTACTTCTGTACTTACTACATATATGATTTTATAGCTACAGCTGATACAGGATTTTCGATGAAGGAAAAAAGCCGTACGAGCAACATACGCTCTCGTATTGGGGGTAGGCCCCTGTTTGGTTGTGAACAAGTCACGTGCACAGAAGGTAAATAAAATAACTTTTTTTTTTCAGAAAATATAATGATAAACAATCAAAACATAATAATATCTTTATCGATCTATACAACAGAGAAAAAGTGATACTTAAAAAAATAAGTAAATAATTAAAATGATCCCTAAACCTATGTACCGCTATGTACACATACATACTTCACACGCACTATGTACAAGTCAACATGTCACCAACGTTCTTGGAGACAACAATAACTACACGACACGGTCGACCGAGGACTCGGCACAACATCGGATTTAATGCATCACTTAATTTTTTTTTAATATACATATTATTTTTTACATGTTGAGTGTCTAATTCGTTTGGTTGGAGACACCCCCATAGAAGATGACGCTCAGTAGAAATACTTTTGATTTCATAATATACATTATATTTATTAGTAATTTTAGGAAAAGGGTGAAAAATATCACTTCGGTTCGTTCATTTTATGAAGACGTCTAATATCCCTCTTTATAGCACAGTTGCAGGAATTATTCCATTCACTTTAGCGGCCAAATGTGACACTTTCTCTGTATAGGTATTTAATTTAAATAATGAGTGTTTACAAAATTTGTTTCCTGGGTGAGTATGCTATTTATTTGACTTAATTGTCACCCATGTGTAATAAAATACAAATTTACGCTCGCTCTGCTTACGTAAAAAAATGCTGCCGCGGTGACCACGTGCGCGTGCGTCTGTGCGTCAAGCAGATAATACAAGGCGCCTTCAACAAATTATCGCAGACTGATTGCAGATTAACATCGCTGGGGTGTTCAGTACGTCATCATTCGTCTCAAGGGAGAGAGAAGTGCAATAGATATCTTCTAAAATGATGATAACATTTGAACAATATAAATAAGTATGCATTTCTACAATACAAAATAGCAATAGGTAATTTTTAGAAGCAGATCAGAAGCCTTGGAACATATTTATTTGATCCAATTGCTCTGGAGACAGCTGGCTGCTGGGACAAAGAAGCCATGAGCTTCGTTGGGAAGAACGGCAGTCGATTGAGGGACAAGGGTATGGACCTCTGTTCTGATTCGTTTTTTAAGCAAACTACAGACATAGGGATAGAGTGCGGCAGCCGCCCGCGTATGGGCGGACCTTTGCGCCGGGCGGGCTTTTTGAATAATTAATATAATTTGTTGACATGTAATTTGATCTTAGTCAATAATAATTTGTATACTTACAAAAATCATGTAAAAATTATTAATAATTATTATTTCCACATTTATTTAACTTTCATCATTTATTTTGAATCTACTGAAACCATAACTCATGTAGCAAATCATTAACAGAACACGCGACTTTTAATTCGAAGGCCGCTCCGGATTTATTAGGTATAGCCGGGGAAGATGGTTTTCTGTGACCTTAGGTGGAAATGTATAACTGTTCAATGACACTGAATTTTCCCTCAACTAAAATTTTCGTAGTCTGAACGTATTTATACGACTTAAGCGTATCACAAACACACGCGGCCTGCGGTGGCGGTGGCCTGTTGTGTTCCCTATGCAATGTATGAGAGACTTCAGACACCTGCGTTTGCATATTGAGGCTGCGGCCTGCGGTGGCGTTACGCGTTGTGCGGGTTACGCTTTATTACCACAGACGGCTATACAGAACACACACTTGCGATTAAATTAATACCCTATGTACCTTCGCACCGGTCTGGAAGCAGTTGCAAATCAGATAGCAAGGTCATCGGCTCACACCGTGGTCACCACTCGCGTTAAAGTGACGCGTAAATAATATACAGCCAATCAGTTGAGGCGTGGCGCGACGCAAGACGAGGAATGAGCATCCTTATGTAACGCAATCATTGTAGTGTTGGCTGGCAGCTAGCGCTTGTCTGGCGCGGGCGGGTTGTGCGGCTGCGTGGCGGGCGGGTTGGGCGCAGGCGCGGGCTCGGCGTCGGGCGCGGCGGGCGGCGCGGCGGCGGGGGCGGGGCCGCCGGGCGCGGCGGGCGGCACGCCGGGCGCGGAGGGCGCGGCGGCCGGCGGGGAGCGCAGCTTGGCGCGCGGCCGCCACGCGTCCAGCAGCGCCTCCACGCGCTCCTCGGTGGGCCCCCAGCGCGCGAACCCGGCCGCGTTCTGCAGCCAAACCACCACGGTGCCGCCGCCCCACCGGAAGTACACCTCGTTCCTACAACGCCACACCACCACTCATTCGAGCATCACATTCCCAAATACAGTAGTGTAACATCGCAGCGCAGTTTTACTATTTTATTTTCTTATGAAAACTTACAGATACAACAAACTATATTAATAATAAGTTAATATAGACCATTCCATAAAAGGGGTGGTAGGTCATTTGCAACAATTTATCAGTGAAATCTGTTATAGGCACAATTTATATTATAATAAATTAAATATGTATCTGTAAACTATTAGCTGTAGATTTCAAAATAAATAAACAAGTCAACACACCTATCCTCTGTGAGGGCAGGCCTATAGTTGAATGAATAGGCTATTCACACGGATGTTTTAAAATAGATAATTGAAGTAGGTGTGCAGGGAAGGAGGCACAACAGCAAGAGCTCAAATACCAATCTTACTTGCACGCGGGTCACCTTGCCACTACTATACGAGGGCGCTCAGAGAGCGATATCGACTTTAGCGATCGAACAATGGTATAGTACAACCATTCAAACTTGCTAAGTCGGTTAACGCCGCTATCTATCGAATAGTTTGTTTTATAAACTCACTTTGGAATTACGTGTTGGAATCCGTGGCGATATTCATGCTCGAAAGCGGGAATCACCACCTGAAACAGAAACAAAACATTTTTCAAAGGGTCGGGAGATGACAGACTGAGGGCCGTGCAGACGTTGACTAGTCTATGGTGAAAACGGCTTTCCTGATCAGTTAGATGAGCATGGCTCTCTGGACCTCCTCAATCCATACTCCGGTCAGCCACCATCTGATTTGATTTCACCCAAATCTTAGCCAGGCGGAAATCCAAGGGCTCCAAACACGGTAGTAGAGTGGTGGTCCTAAAATGGCGTACGCTAGTAGACAATGTAATACAGCGGTGAGTGAGTGACCTGTTTTCGTTTGAAGTGGCTGGCCTGCAGCTTGTGCAGCGCGTGCGTCTGGCGGTCGGGCCACTCGGGCAGCACCACCACGAAGCTGAGCGGCTCGGCGGAGTCCTGCAGCAGCCGCTCCATGTGCCGCAGCGCCGCCTCCAGCAGCGCCTCGCAGTACGGCGGGTGCGCCACCATCGAGCCAGACACCGGACGCAGCTCCAGGAACGGACTGCAACGTTATACATAACATGTTAGCAAGTGGATCTACCAACTTTGGCTCCAATAAGCTGCGAGTCCCAGCCTAACACAATGTCATATTTGTCGCTTGCGATGTTTCGCCTGAACAGGGTCGTCGAAAAACTGACAATGTGTCTCAAATAACTCAAAAGCCCGATTTTTATTGGCTAACTAAATTTTAACTAAATTTTAATAGCAACAAATAATTGTATAAACGTTCTTCTTTGAAGTCTTACACGAAAATTTGAATTACAGCTAGTTTGGATTTTCACATTTTAAGGGGGGATTCGGGCGATGAAAGTTTAAAGTATGGGAGTATCGGTTTTTTAAATGTTGGTGTGAACAATTGCATTTTTTTTATAAATTTTGTTTTTTTTTAATACTTTTTTTTTACTTTTGTGTTTTTTGTTTCTATTATATTGCCATATTGAAGAATCAACAAGAACCAGCATTTTAATTCGTAATTTCTAATCATCTTCATTTTAGGTCCTTCGAGCCGGATAAAAAAAAATTAAGAAGAAAATTGGAATTGTAGCTACTCATCAGAAATAAATAATTACGTTTTTAAAGATTTTTGGAAAAAGGGGAGGAAATGGGGGATAAAAGTTTGTATGGAAGTATCGGTTTTCTTTAACGGGTAACACCCGGGCGAAGCGCGCAGTCGTGATTATAACCTACGATTTGGCCTATATGGACTTGTTTCCAATTGGCCGTAAAACTATTAAAAAAAACGTAATTACCCGCGCGACCCAAAATACGAGTCTGTATCGGCGAAGGCGGAGCAGTACTGGCGGAAGTAACAGTCGAGCGGGCTGGCGAAGCACTCGAACGTGACGCCGAAGCAGCGGTGCAGGCACTCGAGCACGGGCACGGGCAGCGCCATCTGCGCGAGCTGTGCCTCGCCGCCCGCGCCCACCCACGCCGCGTAGCGCCGCAGCGCGCACCACACCCGCGACAGGAACTGCTCGAACTTCTTGTCGTCGAAGCAGCTGTGCCGGTACAGGCACTCCTGCTCAACAGTTAAGGCGGCTGTGTGAAGTTGGCTGATTTCTGTGCAATGACTAATTTTCATATGTGTCATAGGGGGTGCTGTGGAGGGGTTCACTAGAGACGCTCATTCAATTTCAAGAAAAGGTTCATTAATTCGATCGAATGAATCAAACTTTCAAGTTTTTGGACAGCTCTATGTAGCACACTACCTCGCTTACGCACACAGACTATAATCACTGTCAGCGATGTGCAAACAATTTGCGACTATATTCATTCAGCTGTCAATGAATTCCGTGGGAACTATACGCATAATACATAAATGCAGTATGTATATTTATACTGAAAATATTACTTATAATATTTTATGTATGTACAGTTTAATTATTTTTGTTATTATTTGTATGTAATTAAATATGTAGTTTACTAATGAACTTTTTTATTATGTTATTGTTCTCGCTCGCACCTACTACAATCTATTTGCACGACCCAAAGGTTGACTGGTAGAGAATGTACAATACATGTGCAATAAAGTTTAAACAAATAAATCACTAGCTGTTTCCCGCGGCTTCTCTCGCTTATTTCTCGCGGGAACAGCTTTTTCCGAGGTATCTATAGCATATGTGTTATTCTGACTGATGTATAAACTATATTACTGTAGTTTCATCAAAATCTGTTCCGTAGTTACTGCGTGAAAGAGTAACAGACATAAAACATCCAAACATACTTTCGCGTTTGTAATATTAGTAGGATATCTTCATATCCCATGAAGCAGAGTAATGAACATTACATGAGACTTGAAAATCAAAAATTTTGTGCACAAAAACAAACATTTCTTTTGATTTTCAAGTCTCATGTAAATGTAGCACTGCAGTGCTAACTTTGGCTATACACTTATAGTATATACTCAACCCCGATGTATTATGTTTTAGATTGTATAAATTCGAATGCATTAGTATGAGGGTCATTGCACTTTATTCTCAATGTCCCTGGCACACACTATATACTTAGTTGGTCCAATTTGAACAATTCTTTTTCTTCATAATTGGGTAATAGTTATAGGAAAGTTAGACATAGCCCTCCCCCAGGGCTCGCCACTGAACCCGATCTTCGGTTCTCCGCATCCAATCAGGGGAGCATCCTTGCGGGAGGCCTATGTCCAGCGGACATAGTGGAGTGGTGTTGGTAGTGGACTAGTACAGGCTGATGTTGATTAGGAACGCAAAGAAGTGATATTCAACACTAGATAATAACCAATTTCTGTAGGTATGTGCCGTTGAGGACTTGCGTCTCGCCCAGGTAGCGCAGCATGGCCTGGTCGCGGTCAAGGAAGTGCTCGACGAGCGGCGCGCGCGGCGCCGGCACCGCGAACTGCACCGGGTAGCACCACACCTTGCGCAGCGCCGCCTGCTGCAGCGGCGCCGGCAACTCCTACACACACACAAATAAACAAACGACATTTATGTAGTTCTATTCACCAAGGGTCCAAACGGAGTCCAACTCTGTCTGGAGCGCAGAGGCCTCAAAACGTAAAGAGACAGAATGTGGTAATGTTCACTGTTTAAATAGTATTTTTACCTGAAACTTAGGTCCGATTCTGAAGGCACACATTTAAAATTTAAGAGCAAAATTAGTGTCGTCCTTATCTTCATATTACTAAGTGACAATGATAGAAACAGTTTTAATGCTGTCAATATTTACTTCCTGCCTTCAGAATTGGGCCTACTATTTAATTATAAATCATTTTAAAAACAAATCTAAACAAATAAATTACTAATGAGGATGTGTGGACATACAATTGTCCACAATCCCGATCCGGCACTCAATTTGGATCCTCAATGGGGAATAATTCAATTTTACATGTGACCAAGACCTATTATTAGGTATTCTGTGATTTACAATTGTTACATAAAAATATTTTATTTTTTCGCATGGCCCTTAAGCGTGACACACACTGAGCGGCGGCGTTGCGAAAGCGTTGCGGTTTGTAATATTCGAAATAGTATGAAGCCCTTCACATCAAAGCGGCGGCGGCGCGGCGCGTTCTTCATACAAACATTCGCCGCCGCAACGCTTTCGCAACGCCGCCGCCCAGTGTGCGTCACGCTTTAATGTTTAGTTTCCTTTCATTTTTGATGATTGTGTTAGTTTAGTTTGTGTATGTTTGTGTCAACAACGCAAATAAATTTAATTGAAATCCATACAAAAGTTTTTTTTATTCTACCGAACCTGTATTCCATTCTCCTTCAGCAGTGCACTATGCTTCTCTCTTATTTTTCGAGCATACTCAGCTGACAAATGATAGATTTTTAAGCATATTCCTTCCACTGAGGCTTTAACAGTCTCTGCTAAATGCGGTTGACACTGTCTCTGAAACATTACAAATTATTTAATTAATTATATGTTCAATGTATATTTTGTAACACCTTGAGTTAAGCTCATCTCAACTCCTTCAATACTATTTATTGCGATATCGGTAGTGCTTACTCTGAGGTGTGCCAGTCTATCCTGGAAGTCATCATACGTGGCTCCCACTGTGCGCCGCAACCACTGGAATGTGTCCTCTGCATTCCATTTAACCACCTTACGGCTTTCTGGTGAAGCATTCCTAGACTCTATCATTTTTTTAGCTGCTTCAGCATAACGAGATAACTGTTTCCTCGCATCACCGGTGAACTTTGGGTGAGTTAGCTTTATAGGAATATCATTCATGATCTCTTCATACATTGAGCGAGATATCTCAGGAAAACAGTGACTTGGCAGAAGGGGATCTGAGCCACCTTGATCATTCACCTTTCTCTCCATTAACCAGCGATTAAAAGAATCCTTGGGAGCATCTATGCTTTCCCTTGTGTGACACAGCTCCTGGTAACATTGCCTCAGTTTGTTTGCAAGGGTGAATCGGAATCCCTCAATTTCTGGGTGTGGATGAGGACAAATAGTCGGAGGTCGTTCATAAATGACAACATTTGTAGGGACTTCTATGTCCCACGGACCAGCTAACACAAACTTTTTTGCAGGAGGGCCATTATCCTCAGAAGGCCGTCGCTTGCTTGCGCCGGGAGTCATGTTTCCTCCAGTCGGAGGACCAGTGTGACATATACCAAGTGGATCTGTTATAGGATCAAAATCCCTCTTGACAGCAGGCAGCTCCCACATGGATTCTCCTGACAGCTTGTTCCAGAAGTATGGTCTATTCTCGCGTTTGGACCAGTATTTGCGCCAGCCTTGTTGCAGCAGGTCCGGATGCAGGTCGGCGGCGAGGTGGGGCGCCAGCGGCGCGGGCGCGCCCGGCGTCTGCGGCGTCTCGCCGCTGCCTCCGGGAGATGACTGGATCTCCGGAGACGAGTCGCTGTGCGTTGCGCTGTTCTCCCACGTCGAGGACCCAGGGGTAACTTTGTCACGAACATCATTCATGTTGGCGCTCTTTTATGGATATAGAATTAAAAACTACAGTAGAAAAATGTGAATAGAAGTTATATTAGTGATAGATGATTTCTAATACGATAGTATGGTTCCTTTAATGCATCACAATATTTACAATTGAGAATCACAAGATTGTTTAGCGCCAAGAAATTTTACCAAAGAAAATGGTTTGATCTCAAAGAAACACATGATAATTTATATCAAAAGATACTTTCACGTAAAATCTTATCAAACAAACAGCAAAACTGTTTAAAAACAACAAGAAAATATGATATTCGTATGTTTTACGAATAAACTTAGCGTAGCTCCCCAAGCACCGCCATCACAGAATGACTTTTTTTAAGGGGATATACGGAGTTTACGGCCCTGGCAACAAAGTCATTTAAGATTAATGTTGCCAAGTTGTTGAAAGAACTAGACAGCAATTTAATACAGCAACGCATGTCCATCAGACAGCAGACATCAGCAGACATTTTATTGAATTAAAATGTCCATGTGTGATATTTTCATATGCAACAAGTGCCTATAAAGTGAATATTGCGCGGGATAGTTATTTAAAAGCGTGTAACGACTCAACCGGATTGTTCCAAATTGACCCCTGTTATCGACACTAAACCTACTACCAGTTTGGTCTGGTGTTAGCTGCAGTGTGGATCACAGAATGGCACTAGTTGCGCCTTGGAGGTCGTCCTACGGTTAGAAGTATTCGTGATTTTTAACTACGATTTGGCCTGTAACGACTTGTTTCCAATTGGCCGTAAAACTATATAAAAAAATAAATGATGACGATTGATTTGGCGGGATTTTGTCAGAGACGGTTGTCTTTTTGTTTAGTTTTCCTAAAAATTTTTGTATATTGTAGGTTTTGGTGTTTAACTGTGATAGTTTTTTATGCAACAAATGCATATTGTGCGGGATAATTAAATAAACGCGTGTAAACGACTACCAGATCAGTCCAAAATGTCCCTTGTTAATCTTAATTAAACCTACTATCAATTTAATGCGGACGTGAACCGCAGTGTGGATCACCAAATGGCACTAGTTTATGCTTTCGTGGAGGCCGTGCTGCGGTTTTATTGAAAATCGCCGACTATTAAATAGTCGTGCCCTGTTTTTGTAGAGGCCGTGCTGTAACCGCCGGTTTTTGATGAAAAACAAACAAAATATGACTTGGCTGTATGGTCTATGACTTTTGCCTGTCCATCATTGGACGAACTCAACAAAAAAATAGTGAGTGATTGATTCTCAGATCAACTCCCACCCATTGATTGATTAGTGATTTTATTCTTTGGATTGATTGATTGAAGTCCACAAGTGAATGAACTAAAGGGGAACCAGCAATGCCCAACATCAACAATGCGCGGCACGAGAGCGCACGACACGAGAATGCACACACCAGCAGTGCGCGACAACGGATTGCACAACACGGGATGTCTCCAAATACGCCGCTGTACCTTGCTCGTCCGAGCCGAGAGTGTACAGCACCGTATTTGGCGACATCGCGTGATTGGCCGATTGGTTGGCCAATCAGGTGACTCGGAATTTTGAGGCTTGGATACTAGGTAGTGCTGTTCCGAAAGACGATTGATTGCATTGAGTCGATTTCATAGATAGATCCAGAAATGTAGTCAGCCCACCCCGAAGGTTAGGTGCGAGGAGCGAAGCGACGAGCTGTTAGGTTCAATGTAAACCCTTTTGGAGCGAGCGAAGCGAGCGACAGTAGTTAGAACGTTAGGCAACGTGAACCATCAACCATCGTCAAATAAGAAAAATCAATCAAATCAGTAAATCACCCATCCCTAGAGGCTTTTTACTTTTTTAATGTGACGTCACTCTTTGTTTTGATTCCAATTGTTATGCTGTACAATACTATGACGGGCACTCTTGGTCCGGGCCGAGAATGCACGACATAACAATGTGCGTCATTGGAATTCAAAATACGTGTCGCGCATTCTCGTGCCGTGCATTGCTGATGTCGGACATTACTGGTATGTGCAAAACAATGTCGTGCATTATAGGGACCCAACTAAAGAACCCGAGATAATGATTTTTATAGTCCAGAATTTGAAAAACTGTGGTCCAAAAGTGGTTTTCAGTATTCGTTCTCGGCTTATAATATTAAACTCTTTGTTCTCGGCAAGGTAGTGTAGTGTCTCTATTTATTTTGTGTCGGCAAGCAATAATTTCAGTCCAGTTTCAAAGTCAAAGGAATCCTGATTTCTGATCAACCGGGTCAGTCAGGCAGGAACACAGGAATCACAGATAGGTTTGATTAAGCTAAACACCCCCAAACCTACCTGTTTATAAACATCAACTATGCAAGAAATTGAAATAAATGAACTAAATATTGAAAGTTTCTACGAACCCAATTATAGTGAATATAGTTTGAATAAAATAGAAAGTTGTACCACAAAATATGTAGATTTTTTTGAAAAATTTATGCTAAAAAATAAGCCTTGTGTTATAAAAAATATTAGTACAGCCTGGGAATGTACAAACAAATGGGTTAAAAATAGCACAATAGATTTTGACTTTATCAAACAAAATTATGGTGATTTGGTAGCACCTGTGGCAAATTGTAATAATATTATCTATAATGCGCACAGTAAAATTAACATGAAAGTAAGTGATTACATGCAATATTTAATGAAAAATGAAAAGGAAGAACTTTTGTACTTGAAAGACTGGCATTTAAGACGATTACAACCAAGTGATAATTTCTATGAAGTTCCCTTGGTGTTTGGTTCAGATTGGCTCAATGAATTTGCTTTAGATCACAAGGAAGATGATTTTATGTTTGTTTATATTGGACCAAAAGACTCTTGGTAAGTTTCACACTTTTATGTTGATATGATACATGATTAATCAGTCATTTCTATTTAATAGCACTACTTCACATTGTATCCTTTAACTAAGTTTATTTATTTCAGGACTCCTTTACATGCAGATGTTTATTGTTCATACAGCTGGTCAGTTAATATTATTGGACGGAAGAAATGGATTTTGTTCCCTCCAGGAGAGGAAGAGAAACTCAAAGACTCATTTGGAAATCTACTTCTACACTTTAACACTGAAAATGTTGAAGGTATAAAACACTTGGAGGTTATACAAGAAAAAGGTGATGCTATATTTGTTCCATCTGGATGGCATCATGAAGTAATCAATGAACTGGATACTATTTCTATAAACCATAATTGGATTAATGCCTGCAACATAAAATTGGTATGGGAAGCTTTAAATAAAAGCTTATTGAGTGTAGAAGATGAAATCAAAGAATTCAAGGACACACCAGAA
This sequence comes from Metalampra italica, assembly GCA_949699065.1. Lineage (NCBI taxonomy): Eukaryota > Metazoa > Arthropoda > Insecta > Lepidoptera > Oecophoridae > Metalampra > Metalampra italica. The sequence continues at coordinate 4,494,322 of OX452970.1, read as the reverse complement.
TTCACTTCTCAATGCCAACTTATTTTGAAATCCCTCTTTGGTATGGATTTTACAAGGTTTGTTAATTTTATATGCTATATTGGTGAAAAAAGACTGGCTCAGTTGCAAGGGGTAGAACATAGATACTTTCATAATTTCATAATAAACAAGAATCATTTAAAATTTGATTTGAAAAATATATTCATCATAATAAACTTAATTATTAACCACCCCTTATTCATAAATAAATACTTAATAAGTACAGAACTTGATCTTGTAAATATTAAGCATAAAATTTCCAATATACTTGATTAATTATTCATTCTTTAGTTTAATTCCATCTCCTTAATTCCACTTCCAATCTAGAGCTCTACCTGTTACCAATTAATCAAATGATTATTCTAATTTCTAACACACATGACAAAATGATATACCTAGTAATATTTAATTACAATAAGAGAACCTACAGATTTGACTTTTTATATCCGTAAACAATACCCATATCTATAAATTTCTCGATTTCACCAATTTTGTACCCTATATCTTTCAATATTTGAATTGTATGTTGTCCGGGTTTTGGTACAGGACCTTTACTAACAGAGTCTCCTGGTGTGCGTGATAGTTTCGGAGCCGATCCTGGAATAACCATGCTATCCACATTTCTGAAAAATGATTTTCTGGAATTATTGCATTCATGTTTGTCCACTAAATCAAAGTCAAGTACAGGAGTCACACACGCATCTAATTTATCAAATACTTGACACCATTGTTCTTGGGTTTTTGTAAAAAAAACTTCTTGAAATTTCTTTTTACAGATTTCTACATCTGAGAATTGACTGTATTCATCTTCAGGCAATCCTAAGCCTTTTAAAAAATTTAAATAAAATTGTGGTTCCAATGCTCCTACTGCCATAAACTTTTCATCTTTCGTTTTGTATGTCATGTAATATGGAAATCCTCCATCCAAAACATTAGTTCCAGGATCCCCTGACCAAATGGGTAAATTTCTTGATTTGAACAACCAAGTTCCTAGGTATGCTGCGCCTTCGGTCATACTACAATCTATTACTTGTCCTTTCCCTGACTGTGTTCTTTCAAAAAGGGCTAAAAGAATTCCAATTAAGCATGTTTGACTTCCTCCAGCGAAATCGGCTATGAGGTTGACAGGAGGCACTGGTGGCTCTTTACCCTTACTTAATAGAGAAAGTATACCCGACATAGCAACATAGTTTATATCGTGACCAGCTTTATGTTTATAATATCCAATTTGACCATAACCAGTTAGTCTTGCATAAATCAAGCGTGAATTATTTTTTAAAAGTAAATCTGGACCCAATCCTATCTTTTCCAATACTCCAGGCCGAAATGTATCTAAAAATATATCAGATCTTGCACACAACTTTTTTACTATTTCTTGCCCTTCAGGAGTCTTCAAATCCACCGATAGCATTTTTTTTCCATTAGACAACACATCAAGGGAGCCCTGGAAATGGTTAGGGTCCACCTGAAAAAATCCGCCAAAGAAATTATTTATTGGGTTTCATTATCTTCAGAGACTGCCTATCAAATGTTTGGTAATCTATCTTTTCTCAGACATGGTTGGAAATGTTAACATTATTTTGACAACCTTCTTCGAGTTAAATCGACAATGCTGTACTGGTCAAATACATGAGCGCAGGGATCCAAATTATTTGAATGAAAAATCTGTCATGCTTAGTTGTCAAATAATGACTATAATAATTCCATATCTTTAGTGTGATGTAAAAATGGAATGATCTTTTACTCTGAAACATGGCATCCACAGAGGTAGGTAGTCTTGTCAAGTTATTTTAAATTTCGAATGATGAAATTGCATTGATTGCAGGCATTGATGGATGAAATCAATGCCTGGTTGTGGACTTGTACAGTACTTCTCTCAAATAATGCGCGGAAATTAGAAAATTTCTAAAGTCAAATAAAATAAAAAACAGCCTGTACATATAATTTTATATGAATATACAGGGGTGTTTTTTTATATATTATTTTCAGATAGATCTCGGCGAGCCCTTTCATTTGAGTACCAGGGTTAAGCACCAGCCGTTCTGGAGATATGGCCAAAAGCACGTTTTTTTTTCATTTGCCCATATCTCCGGAACGGTGCTAGACCCATCGTGTTTGTACTCAAATGAAAGACCTCGATGAGATCTAGTTAAATATAATTTAAAAAAAACATCCTGTATATAGAAAGATAGATCTCGTTGAGTACTTACCATGAACATGGGTCTAGCGCTAGCCGTTACAGAGATATGGCCAAAAGTATTTTGATTTGCCCAAAGTATTGTGACAACCCTAAGTCATGATCGTTCAGTTCAGACAGTTCACAATTTTAATAAATCTTGATATTTTTTGGATTTCACATTATTTGAGAAAAGTACTATACAAGCCTTGGCCCCAACCAGGCATTGATGGACTCACGTATGTGTGCCTCGGCTTCGCCTCGGCCCACATGTACACGTTCATCCATCAATGCCTCTGTTGCGGGCCGCGGCAGTAATGTACTAATTACTAACCCTTTGAACAGCTGTTACACTTGCACCGAAATCGGCTAGCATTGTGCCAAGAAATGGTCCAGGAGCCAACCCCATCATTTCTACAACTTTTATTCCTTTGAGTGCCATTATTACGAAGCAGTAGGTAATTCTGTAAGAATAAATAATTAGGTATAATATAAAGTGAACAATAATGTATAAACACCTACCTACCGAAAAAAAGAGAATATTTACACTAAATGAACCCTGGACTCGGTTCAATGTCACACAGTTTATTGTATGTAACTAGATACCTACCACCTTTCTATTGGTGTAGGTATGTTACCCTAGTTATTTAATAAATCAACAAGTGCACTGTGTACCCTTTGGCTCGCGCGTAGGATACGTAGTAGGTATATTCTCAGTAGTCTGTGCGATTATGGGATTTAGAGCGCAATGCCCACAAACTATATGGATACTACGGCAATGCCTTTGAATTGAAAGTATCCATAGTTTGTGATTGAAAGTATTGAAACTCGGTCGGATGGAATTGACGTATTCACGTCAGTCACAAACTATAAAGTATGCTAACGCATGTCAGTCAGTCAGACAGACACCTTGAGCTGGCCTAGCCTATTAGGGAGTTTTAATACTACGCGAGACCAGTTTATACTGGTTTTGTTACCACTGATGTGCGGTCGACTGTACTAGTTCCATGTCGTCCAATGATGGAAAGGCAAAAGTCATAGACCATACAGCCAAGTCATATTTTGTTTGTTTTTCTTCTTAACCGGCAGTTACAGCACGCCTCCACAAAAACAGGGCACGACTAAGACGTCGGCTATTTTTAATAAAACCGCAGCACGGCCTCCACGAAAGCACAACTAGTGCCATTCGGTGATCCACACTGCAGTTCACGTCCGCATTAAACTGATAGTAGGTTTAATTAAGATTTAACAAGGGACATTTTGGAACGATCTGGTAGATTCGTTTACACGCTTTTATATAACTATCCCGCACAATATACACTTTAATAGGCACTTGTTGCATATAAAACTCACAAATATACACCAAAACCTACAAGAAACATTTATTAGGAAAACTAAATTAAAAAAATAACCGTCTCCGAAAAAATCCCGCCAAAAAGCCTCCTGTCATTTTGAATTGTCCGTTCACCTAGCGTCAAGTACTACGTACTAATTATACAGTCAAGGACAAACATATATATACAAGTAATGTGAAACAATAAAAGTAATCATACAAAGTTCAAAAGATATGTACTCATCCAAATACTAATAAATATGTAAACTTCAATGGCCACATAAATATGTATAAGGCAAGTTCAAAAACTTGTATACAATCAAAATTAACATAATTAGTATCCTGCAAGTGATGCAAAATATTGTAGTCATGTTTATGTCATTAAATACAGATTCAGTAGGTAACTGCTACGAAAATATTTATATAAAATATAAATCCGCTAAAATCTTAGACACTCGATTTAAACACTTGAAACAATTAAACACTTGATTTAACTCGAAAACTATTAATCCTAGACCATTAGTTTCTAAAGAAAAATGATATAACTCGTCGAGATCTTCATTTCGGATGACAGCTGTCACATGTAAAACCGCTGTAACTCGAAAACTATTGATCCTAGACTACAAGTTTGTAAAGAGGAATCATAGATCTCGTCGAGATCTTCATTTCAGATGACAGCTGTCAAACTTAAAACAGCTGTAACTCGAAAACTATTAATCCTAGACCATTAGTTTCTAAAGAAAAATGATATAACTCGTCGAGATCTTCATTTCGGATGACAGCTGTCACATTTAAAACCGCTGTAACTCAAAAACTATTGATCCTAGACTACAAGTTTGTAAAGAGGAATCATAGATCTCGTCGAGATCTTCATTTCAGATGACAGCTGTCAAACTTAAAACAGCTGTAACTCGAAAACTATTAATCCTAGACTATTAGTTTCTAAAGAAAAAATATATAACTCGTCGAGATCTTCATTTCGGATGACAGCTGTCAAACTTAAAACAGCTGTAACTCGAAAACTATTAATCCTAGAGCATCAGTTTCTAAAGAAAAATTATATAACTCGCCGAGATCTTCATTTCGGATGACAGCTGTCAAACTTGAAACGGCTATAACTCGGAAACCATAGATCCTAGACTACTAGTTTGTAAAGAGAAAAGGTAGATCTCGTCGAAATCTTCATTTCGGATGACAGCTGTCAAATTTAAAACCGCTGTAATTCGGAAACAATTGATGCTAGACTACTAGTTTGTAAAGAGAAAAGATAGATCTCAATGATTTCTTCATTTCAGATGACAGCTGTCAAAATTAAAACTGGCATCCGAAATAAAGATCTCGACGAGATCTACCATTTCTCTGTACAAACTAGTAGTCTAGGATCCATGGTCTCCGAGTTACAGCGGTTATAAATTTGACAGCTGTCATCTGAAATGAAGACTTCATCGAGATCTATCATTTCTCTTTACAAACTAGTAGTCTAGCATCAATATATCCGTATAAAAAAATTTTTGATCAAAATGTCTAATTATTATAGACAACACACGCTTGACCAAAAAAAATTCTATGCTAAATTGTTATAAATAATATGCTATATTGTTATCACAAAAAAAGACCAAATGGTTCCTAAGACAGTTTCCCTGTATCTCCTATAGTTTCGGTTTTAGCCTAAGTGTCCCAGTAAAAAAAAACACTCTGTATAATTATGAAACAAAGAAAAATCATTTATTCAACATCAAAGTTAATAGTGTATATATATATTTGACTTGTGGTGTTTGTAAGATTATGGTTTAATAAATGAGGACATATTATTGCAACTGTTGTATACATAGTTATCTCTAAAACTATGTATACTTATTTAAGGCCTTTTATATGTTGCTAAATTTATGACCACTTAGATGACTACGCTTTTTGAAACTCTGTGGTGTATACATATCTTTGACCTTGACTGTACATAGTTCCACGCCTAGAGTACACATTTGGTACACAATCAAGAAAATGTATAATGTGTTTTGTTTGTTGAATTCGTCCAATGATGGACAGGCAAAAGTCATCAAAAACCGGCGGTTACAGCATGGACTCCACCCGCTAGCGTTCACATGGATTCTATGGTTACTTTTAGTTATATTATATACCTAGGTCAAATAAATATTATTATTATTCACTTATTTATTTATATTCTCAAGTATACATTTTTTATAATATTTTTATAAAAAACTAATTACAAAAACATTATAAAAAACCTAACCTAGAGTGCCGCCGGCAGCGGGGTAGGGCCCAAGCTACCGGTGGTTAGGGCCGCAGAGTGAGGAACCTCCGGACAATACGCGCCGTGTCCAGGAGTACTGCCTTCTGGATCTGCCTTCTTCTTATTATTATTATTATTAGTAGTGGTATAAGAAAATACCTACACTGGTTTTAAGTGTGTACCTTGGGGTAACGTTCTGCTATCTCGGAAAGCTATGTCCGTTTCTTTAACAGCAATCGTTTTATGAGATTTCGTAACTATATACCGAGATCACTATCAGAGTATTTCGAGTTCAGCCATGTGAAGCAGAACGTATCCCAGCGTACACACTAAACTGATGTATTTCATAAACCGCAGGGGTACTATTTATTTGATCTAGGTAGGTACTATTTACTAGCACTAAAAGTAACCCTGAAATCCATATGTATACTCTAGCGGAATGGACACCCGGCTGCTTGCCGGGCTGCACGACGCGAGTGTGAACGCACTATTACAATTACAAATTCTGTAGAAAAGACTGCTTCCAGGGCCGTAAATATCAATAAAAAAATTACATTTTTGTTCGTTTCGTTTCATCTCTAGCATTCTCTTTCTTTCTTGTAGCCTGGGCCTGGGATTTTTACACGGGAGTTTTTTCATGGTTTGTTTTTGCTTTAATGAAATAAAGGTGATACGGTAGTGTGTAGAAAACAATTTGTGTTCATATAAAGAAATGTCGGTTGCTTTTGCGCCACGAGGCAATCGACCTCCGCTGAGTCCAGCCCAAATTCAAAAGATGTTGGACGAGAATGCTCATCTCATACAAACTATACAGGAATATCAAGCGAAAGGTCAGCTTATGGAATGTCATCAGTACCAACAAGTGCTACACCGGAACTTAGTTTACTTGGCGTCCGTAGCTGACGCGAATCAAAACATACAAGGTCTCCTACCGGTAAGTGAATGTTTACCAAGTAGAGCCAACTAAACCCAAAGCCAACTAAAGCCCACGAACACAATTCGTTAATTTGGGATCCTTGTGATAATTTCAGCCACCTCATCAATTAGCTGCGGGCAATATACCGTCAGGACCACCAGCAACTGGCGCAGATGTGCCTGGACCATCTCAACAGCCTTATCGGCCTCCTGCTGGAGTTTCAACTGCACCTACAAGACCAACACAAACTTATGGCCAGCGGCCATATCCTCAGAATCAGTATCAAGGGCAGTATCAAGGTGCACCAGGCGTATATCCCCCTCAGGCAGGTTATGGTCCACCTAACCAAGGATATGGCCCTCCAAATCCTGCTCAACCACAAGGTTACCCACCAAACTCTTCCTATGGACCACCCATTACTACAACACCTAGTAACTACCCCCCCTCTACCCACCCAGGTCCAGGCTATCCGCCATCAACTGCTCAACAACCCTATGCTCCACCTCCTGGGAGTCCTGCTGCTGCTGGCTCACCCTATCCAGTCCGTGGAGCCACTCAGCCAGGGTACACCGGCAATTCAGCTTACCCCCCTCCCCAATCTGGTGGCAATTACCCTAATGTAGGAGTTAGCACATACAACTCCACTGCACCACAACCCCAGCCATATCAGTCCCAGCCCTTCCCTAATACCACACCGACTTCAGGGTATAGTTCAACTCCAACATCACAACCAAATCGCTCGCCTCAACCTGCTCCTAGTGGATACACTACACAAAATCCAAATAGTTCTGGTTATGGGTCGCCGTCGGCGCAATCGCCCACTTATAATTCTGGTTCTCACGGTAATAATGGTCCTCCTGCTGCAGCAGCGTCGGGGGCTCCGGCTCCTGGCGGCCCTCCTGGACCTGGTCAGCAATATCCGCCTCCAGGACAACAGTCTCCATACCCACCCTCATCTCAACCTCCATACTCGAATCCGTCATCGCAACCTGGAAGCCCCGCGCCGTCTGTGTCTACGGCGCCGCCGCCTCAGACGTCATATCCACAAAACCCGCAAAATTATCCGCCAGCGGGCGGCGCCTATCCGCCGCACGCCTATCAGCAAGGCTACCCCCCCACGCAGTACCCTCCCTCTCCTTATCCGTACGCTCGTGCCCCTGCCCCCGGAGCACCGTCGCCTGGTGCTCCACAACCTTACCCTGGATATGGTTTCCAACCTCCATCACAGCAGTAGGTTTTGAAACATCTGTTTGACAAAATGTAATGAATTAATGACCTTTGACCTGTCTGTCATGTAGCTTTAGGTAATTCTGATGATGACCAACAACTATCTTAATTATGAATCTACCTTTTCAATGTTGAAGACATTGTGTAAGAAATAAGTGTAACTTTAAAATGTGAGTAAATAAACTTAGTGTAGGTATTATATCTAGTTTACTGTAGACAGGATTAGACCTTAAATAAATTCACTTTGTAAACTGGCGCAAAAAAAATACAGCTGGGTTTTGTACTTTGATTTGTTGTGTACCGATCTCTAACTCTACTCGTATCTACAAATGTTCTTAAACAAACATGTCATGTACGGACAATGAAAAAAAAAAGTGAAAGCATAGTTTAGCTTGCATAAAACTTATGGTATGTGTACATAGCATTTTTAAGGGAGGCAAGCCCAAATCGAGCGTTCACGGATTGTTTAGAATAGAAAGAAACCTTGAAGATATTGTAACCTGGTGTATAGCTAATCTTTGTTTTTGAAACTTAGTTTGCCTTTTCTGATTCCAGAATCCAAACTTTGTAAAACGATAAAAAAATACCAGTAGCGTATTTAATAGGTCTTAAAATATTTGATTATAAAACCTGTCAAAAGACATGAATGCGGATATTTATAGGGTGGAAAGTTCAGAGGCCACCTGGAGGGAAATAAATAAAGATATCAAATTTTACTCAAAGGAAACATTCCTTTATTTTCAAAATTACGTAAAGGAAACATTCCTTTATTTTCAAAATTAAGTGAACGTGTGAACTTTCCACCCTCTATATTATTTACAAAAAATTACGTCATTGAGATACTTTCCATCGTTAATAACCAAACGTTATTAGGCGTGTCCACACCGGCCGAGCCGCCGCGGCCGCGGCCCGACTCGCGCGGCAGCGCGCTCGGTGTGGACGTGACAGGCGCATGCCTCGCCCGCATGCTCGGCCGCGGCATGCGCCTGTAAGTGACGTCCACACCGAGAGCGCGCTGCCGCGCGAGGCGTACCGCGCCCGCGGCGGCTCGCCCGGTCTGGACGCACCTATTCGCTGTTACATTTCTGGTGTAAATAATTTAATTTCTTAAATCTTAAAAGATTATCCCACTAAAGAGATCCTAAGTCTGATTTTTGCCCTCAGCTCTAGAATATCAGCCGGGGCGACTCGGATTTTAAAAAATTTAAAAAGTCGGAATAGTGAATTGCAGCCGATTGCAGCGCGTAACAGCGAATAGGTAGGCTACGTTGGCAGGAGTGCGTACGGGCGGCGGCGCAAGGTAGTCATCTCAATAGGTGCGACCAGACCACACCAGACAGACACCGACCGCGCTGCCTCGCGAGGCGTGCCGCGGCCGCGGCGGCTCAGCCGGTCTGGACACGCCTAATGACGTAACTTCCGTAAATAATATACGCATTTCCAAGTTTCATCAAAATCCGTTGAGCCGTTCTTGAGCTAAAAATGGTGGTTAGTTTCTTCCAAGTTTTTGGCTGTATCTTTTTTGGGTTTTGAGTTTTTGACATACATATTTAGTATTTGTTGTTATAATATACTGTTTTCCCGTTATACATACAGCCCGAAATTTGGTATTTTTAGTTTTTGGGCCCCCACCCCCCTTAGAATTTGACTTTTTCTTAATTTCGAGTATTTGTCGTTGGATGCGCCGCAGGTACGCGTCTTGTGAAAATTTCAACTCGATAAGTATCACCGTTGGGGAGATACAGCCCTTTGAACATTGGACAGACGGACGGACAGACGGCGTAGCGAGAGCAATATGCGAAATAAATAAATAAGCTCGGGAACGGAAACCTAAAAATTATGCGCAACTGGTGGTTTTTAGAATTCTAGAATGAATGAGACACCCAGCACTTTGACATGACAACGACGTAATGAGTGAGCTGGATGTTTTGTGTCCTAAATTTTAGGCAATGGCGGCAGAAAATGAAGGTATTCGCGTATATTAAGTTATATTGTTGTTAATTTTTAAGTAAAAACAATGCATACTCATGGATTTTGTGACTTAAACTGGATCATCAATATGTTGCCCGGGGTTCTGCACTCTCGCTGACGTCTCGGTCTGCGAGCGGCCTTCTCCCGAAATACCCATTTAATGGATCCCAAACACACGGCCTGCGGTGGCGGCCTGTTGAATTCCCTATGCAATGTTAAAGATTTCAGACACGCGCGGCCTGGGTTTGCATATTGAAGCTGCGGCCTGCGGTAGGCCGCCACCGCAGGCCGCGTGTGTCTGGGATCCCCTTTATATTATTCGGCGCTGCCGCTCTGTACGAGATTACATGAAATTGTATGAAACGAATTATTTAGGCAGCAGCGGCGGCGGCGCCGCCCGTAGATCCTGTTCAAAATTCGCCGCCGCGCCCCACCGCCTATTTGAATTATAATCAGAGGTCGGCGGGGGTGTGCTGTTTTTACGTCATTAATGTCATGTAGTTGTGTCTTGTAGATATTAATATGGATAAGATCCAAGAAATATTAAGACAGAATTTTTTTTTTGTAAATTTTCTGTGCTGTTGTAATAATTACCTATATTTTTTCTATATTTTCAATTTTTTATGAGTTTCGCCTTGAGTTTAATATCATTAATCACATTCCGTAGTTTCTAATAAAATTAATTTGTTTTGATGGCGACGTAAAGCTCGTAGCAGAAAGGCAGCCTAAATAAAATCATTTCTTTAGTTCATTATAATTGCTCATGGGGCATTTATCATTAGGCGTGTCCACACCGAGCGCGCTGCCTCGCGAGGCGGGCGGCGGCCGCGGCGGCTCGCCCGGTCTGGACGCACCTATTGAATGATAAGGTATGTCCATGTTCTGCAAAAATTGAAAACAGCACACCCCCGCCGACCTCTGATTATAATACAGCCCTAAGTGTAAGCACAGATGTATATTTGTGTTCCTGTGTGGTGTAAGTTTAATTGATAAAACAAAGTAGGTAAATGAAAATATTAGTGATCAGAAAAGTGTGCAACATAAAAATATATCTGTTGCAATCAGAGAGTTGTTAGTATACATAGAGCGCGCGTTAGCAAGTTTGAACTGTAAGCACGGGTTTGAACAGTCTCGAAATTTTCGGAGCGACGCTACTAGTCACAACACGTCAGTAGCGCTGATTGTTGCTCGCGCCGGTATTTATTAAGATTTGGAGTAATCATGGTAAAATGTGCAGTGCCAAGCTGTAAACACGATTCACGGAAACAAACGATCTAGAAAAAATCGATATTGAAGCGTCCATAGAACACCTGCTTACACTTGGCACAATGGGCAATGAGCGATGCGCGCACTCTATAGCTAGTATACTAACTCTATGGTTGCAACAGTGATTATCTCAAAGTTATTTCTACAACTGATCTAAAAATATATAGGTAGATAGCGATTTTAAAATCCTTTGACTTAATGTTAAAAATTATGGCATTAAAAATGATTTTATATTACAGAGACTTTCCATTTGACTTTTTTAATCCTATAGATTGTAACAATATTTTATTTAGGTACTAAAATTTATTCATTAGGCTTCTTCGTATGTAACTGTAGGTTCTTCAAAGGGATGAACAGAGTCATCATAATATTCTAGAGGTAGGTCGTCAGTGGGAAGATGAGTAGGGAAAGGAGGAGCCGTCTGCAACTTTCGACGCGGGAGTATTGTGTCGAACAAATAGCACATTGCACCAGTTTCACCGGGTATGCCTACTCCTAGCATCCAGAGAACATTATGTTTGGTGTTGATGCGAAGAATTTTTACGCCTCGCAGTATTCTCCAACTGTAAAAAAAAACCACTGATTGATCAATGTTCATAGTGTAGTATAGGATATGATGCTGAACAAGCCAAACCTCTGCTCCACACGTTTGCGTTTCTAAAGGTTTGCCAAACGTGTACATGCAGCATAACGTTTTTTGGTTATGGTTTAGATTTGGTAATATCGTTCAGAATTAGCGCGATTGGCCCCCTTGTTGTCTAACAACTTGACCAAAATCTATTCCACAGTTATCAGCTTGGACCTAATTTGAAGTTTGAGATAACTAAATATTCACGGGTTATGAGCTATCCGCAACGAAGAGATCCGACGAAGAACTAAGTCACCGATATAGCCCAAAGGATTGTGGCTGTCGCAGAAAGGACGGACCTTGGGACAGACATGTTTTGGAAACTGGACAGGTGCGCCCAGCGTGCCCCGCCGCCGTCGCCAGGTCACACAGCAGGTGTATTGTGACCAAGTGGACTGATTACTTAAAGAATGCGGCTGGATGCGGAGAACCGGGTGCGGTGGCGGTCATTTGGAAAGCCTGTGTCCAGCAGTGGATGTCAATAGGCTAATATGATGAAATATTCACTCACATGATGACCTGACTTATTTACATGAAGTAATGTTTTTTATGGAACATCTTAATTGTTCTTAATATAAATACATTCCCCTAACCTGTTTCCCATATGTCCTGGCATCTTAGTACCAGGCCAAACGCGCGCTTTTTCTCCACCCCCGCCAATGTTTCCAGGTCTCCTGTGGGTTTTGGTGACACCGTGAGATGCTGGCATTCCTTTGAACCCCCATCGCTTCATTACTCCTTGGAACCCTCGGTCCATTCTGATGATGAGAAAATTGTACCTAATAAAAAAAATTGTATAAAAAAAATTTACTTAAGCATGGGAAAAAATACTGACGTTTTAGCTCGTACATCAACATAATCTCCAACTCTAAAGTGGGTTGCAAACAAGGGTGTACCAGTGGGCAGAGCAGCATTCGGTGTCACCATAAACCTGTGCAGGTGACGTTTTGGCAACATTCCCACACTGTCAAACAGACCACAGTAGTCTTTGGTTAAAGTACTGGGATCAGTCGTTTCGGAACCCACTAGAATACATCCCAACCGTTTTCTTATTTGGATATCTGGCTTCCTTTTTATCATTGGATTAAATTCTTCTGGGGGGATATATTTTATCACATGATTGTCTGCCACCTGAAACAGAACAGTATATTTTTACATGTTTCAATTAGGGAGACCATTTAAACAAAAATGTTAATTGTCCCATCATAGACATCAATACACAGAAAGTTGCTACAGTAATTATGATTAGGTATACATACTTAAATAAAATACTTCACATTAAGATTTATCTTGAAGATATGACAGATTACAATTAGATAATGACCTGTAGTAAGGTTGTGAGCATCTTCTTCCCATCTTTTGTCCACAATGGATAGTTTCCTATCTTACGGGCTATGAGTCCTACTCGTTTTGTCTGCGGGTTCCATTGAGCAGTCTCCATGGATTCACTCTTATCTAATGGTGACTGTAATGCTTCCTGTGCACTTAATCGATCCTGCATCACTTCTTCAATAAACTGTTTGTTTTCCTGTGTTAACATGTCATCACTCATCTGTGAATTGAAAATTTTGTTTTCTATACATCTAGGTCTGTGATAAACAGCACCTGGTGCCTGTTTCATGAAGCCTGTTATTTTCAAAGTGAAAAGCTTCAATAATGTGTGTACTTTTGGTGCACAATAATAAAATATATGTATTTATTTGAATGTCTTGTGACTTAGTTAGGCCTATGCTTTCTTAAGTTGCTGTTTATATTCGTAATTTATTTTGTATACATCTAGCGTAGCGACGACTTGCGTGGGGTGGCTGGCAGCGACTGGATGAGGATAACCGAGGTTTGGGTTCAGTGGCGCGCCTTGGGGGAGGCCTATGCCCAGCAGTGGACTAGTACAGGCTGATGATGACATTTTGTATGAAGTTTACGAGCGGCACCCCACCCGCGCCTCGCTTTGCTTCGTCGCTTCTGTATCAACCAAGCTCTATCCTGCCAGACTGAACGAGAGTGCAGCAACTCGGAACAACGGGTCTAAAACGCATGCGCAGTGCTCACCTACACTAGCATACAGAGATAAGCGCGCCGCAAGCTACGGGCCAAGTTCTACTTCCCCGGGAACCGAGAATTTTCAGAACTGTTGTTCTGAGTTTAGATTAAAATATAATTGACACACAAGACAGCACATATACAGGACCATTTCAAAATAACAAAACAGAGATAACATAGAACATTTAAACATGGTGGAGGTTAAGATCTCCAGAGTTACAATGTCGCCGGAATGCAGGGCGCGTGGCGCGCTGTGCACACCGGCGCTGGCACGGTCACATCCTCCGGTCGGGCGGTGCCGCAATGTGACGCCAAACAGGTCTCCAACTCAGCATATGCCGTAGCCGAAACTACAGCGCTGGTTTTCAGTGGGGCCTTCAGTGACGTACGGAGTTTCCGCACGCTCGTTCACTCTGATCCTGCCCCTGCCTTTCATTTACATACCACTCTTTCTTTCGGCATGTACCACTGTGGAGGGCGATATCTCGGCGGTTGGTAGTAAGCAGAAGACCTTGTCACCACATTATCTATTCTAGAATTGAAAACAAACTATGATTGTAGATAAAATCAAACATACTACCTACCACCACTTTCGACGATGGATCTTACCTCATTTTACCTAAAGTACTGCATAATAATTTTAGATTACACGTAGCCATACTTAGAGACATTACTTGCTTTGCAATATTACAATGTAATGTACGTATTTAATACGAAATTTTATTAAAATTAAAAGATTTAGAAAAATGTCCCATGCTTTTTTTGTTGTTGTTGTATTCTTCCAATGATGGACAGGCAAAAGTCATAGACCATACAGTCAAGTCATATTTTGTTGGTTTTTCTTCAAAAACCGGCGGTTACAGCACGGCCCCACAAAAACAGGGCACGACTATAATAGTCGGCGATTTTCAATAAAACCGCAGCACGGCCTCCACGAAAGCACAACTTATGCCATTCGGTGATCCACACTGCAGGTTCATGTCCGGTTCTATTAGGTATAATGAAGAATAGAATAAAGGAACGATCCGGTAGAGTCGTTACACGCTTTTATTTAACTATCCCGCACAATATACACTGTAATAGGCACTTGTTGCTTATATAAAACTATCACAAATTACACCAAAACCTACAATATACATTTTTTGGAAAACTAAACAAACATGACAACCATCTCTGACAAAATTCCGCCAAAAAGCCTCCTTTTTTTTTGTTGAATTCGTTCAATGAATGCACAGCCAACAGTCGATAGACTATACAGCCAAATCATATTTAGTTATGGTTATTCTTCAAAAACCGGCGCGGCGGCAATTACAGCATGGGCCTCCACAAAAACAGGCACGACTGGAGTTAGTCAGCAATTTTCAATAGAACCGCAGCACGGCCTCCACCCACGAGGGCACAAATAGTGCCATTCGGTGATCCACACTGCAGTTCATACCGCACTAAACTGATAGTAGATTTAATGTCGATTAAACAACTGGCAATTTGTAATAATCCGGTAGTCGTTACCACGCTTTTATTCAACTTTCCCGCATGGCTATTATAAATTTAGAACATTACACAGCAAAGTGAAAACATTCACACTTTAATTTTCGTTGTAGATTTCTAGCCTTCATAACTTTTGGGACAATTAATTGAAAAAAAAAAAATGAGGCCGCTCCACCCCTAATCTAGCTGGCGACAACAACACGAGAAACATATGAGAAACATGAATGTGAAGCCGATTCTCATGTTCTTCGCAGGTTTTCTATTTTTGTGGACTATATTCTTGTCACCGCCAATTTAGGTACTTATTCTTACTCTCAATATGATTGGCCTAGGACTTGGTTTCCAATTGGCCGTTAAATAAATTAAGTCTTTAAAAAAATTAATTTGTAAACACAACTTCTAACCTCTTTTTCCTTTGCTATTTGCTAATCACAAACTTTAGAGGGAGATACGTGCCAATTTTAAATTTCGTTACAATGAAAAACAAAATTTCAAAAGTTACTTTACTATTTTCCTGGCTTTTTGTACAAAGTTATCAAAATTCAATAGAACTATCTGGTCCCGGATTACAGCCTCAAGAAATAGTAATGCCGGCAAGGTACTTTTTTGTTAACTTCACATCTTCCTATGGAAAATCGTAAGTATATGTAATACTAAATAAATGTTTAATTTTAACATAACGAGTAGGTACAAAAATTCGAAAGTGAGTTTGATACGTTTATCTATTCAACCGATCTCCGTCAAATAGTCCTTGTAGAAAATGCATACACTGTGCCATAGCAAATTTTTGCCATAGAAAAATTACTATTCTCGTAGAAAAAAATATTCCACGTGGGCGAAGCCGCGGGCAACAACTAGTGCTATATGTAATGCATTTTCCCCGTGATTTTCCCCATACCCACAAAACTCGAGGTTCATAATTTCAGCACTTATTGTAAATTAATTATTGCAATACCGTCAAATCGTAATACAAAGTAATTTTCAGGTACACTTCCGATTTAGGTCATAAGTTGGCAGTTGAAATAAATGGCAAATCTAGTAAGCACAGCCTTTGCAGAGTGTGGGTTAACAAGCTGGACAGAAGAGATGGCACTTTCATTGTGAGATACAAGATTTATGAGACATGTGTTGATTTAAATATTAATATCTATTACAACAGCAAACATATTCAGGGCTCTCCCATTGTAATTAAAGGTCTGTCTACTTTAGTGTAATAAGTGTCATGCAAGTTCGTTTACATTTTATATTACTGTATATAATTAATTGCAGGTCCTATCCAGCCAGATCAATGTGACTGCCCAGAGAAAGACTTTGAATCATGGATACATAAATATGGTTGCCCAGAATCTTATAACAAAATTAATCATGATCTTAAAAACTTTGAGAAATTGAATATGAAACTGCAAGTGCAAGAGATAATAAAAAGGTTTCATAATCCAGAGAGTACTAGCTTTTGTCACTATGTAGTAAAAAATAATAAGATATACAGAGATTGTTATGGAAAACATGTTGGTTTCAATATGTTTGCTGATAACATTCTGCTGTTTTTAACAAGAAAAGTTGTGTTACCAGACATGGAGCTTGTAGTCAATCTAGGTGACTGGCCTCTGGTTCGTAAAGGTACTGAGCCACTACCAGTGTTTTCATGGTGTGGGAGTGATGAAACTATTGACATTGTAATGCCTACATATGACATAACGGAATCTACACTAGAAAATATGGGAAGGTGTGTACACAAGTATTGTAAAAAATAATGTCAGGCTACACATACTTATACATCCTATAACCACAAGAAGTGTAGAGAGTGGATTGGCATTGGCAGGCGAAATTCTATGATGTTCACTATTAATCCATGTTCCAGGGTGACATTAGACATGTTGTCAGTGCAGGCTAGTGTGGAGCGCGCGTGGTCAGAGCGCGAACCGCGGGCCTTTTGGCGGGGCCGCGACTCCCGCGCAGAACGACTCGAGCTAATCCACATCGCACGCCAAAATCCCGATCTTTTTAATGCTTCCCTCACCAATTTCTTCTTTTTCCGGGATAAAGAGCTACAGTATGGTCCAAAGCAGCCACACATTTCTTTCTTTAAGTTTTTCGATGTAAGTAGCATTGGTATTCATTAGGTAGGCATACGATTGTCTTATTTCAAATTATAATGATTGCATTGCAGTACAAATACCAAATAAATGTGGATGGCACAGTCGCTGCCTACCGATTCCCGTATCTTCTCGCCGGCGGTGGCATGGTTTTGAAGCAGGATTCGCCGTTCTATGAACATTTTTACGGAGAGCTGCGCCCGTGGGAACATTACGTGCCAGTATCTCGTGACTTGTCGGATTTGAAGACGCGCATACTCTGGGCGCGGCAACACGACGACGAGGCTCGCAGAATTGCTGAGAATGGAAGAAAGTTTGCCTACGGCAATTTACTGCCGCAGAATATAATTTGTTATCACGCTGTTTTGTTTTCGGTCAGTATAGCATTTGCTATGTATGATATGTATTTACACATTCTAATATAGATAAGTAACAACTTAACAGAATTGTATTAGATTTGGATTGGAGATATGATATATGTATATAGAAACATCCTACTTTAATATTTATAGGCGAAAGTTTGTTTGGATGTTTGTTACTCTTTCACGCAAAAACTATGGAACAGATTTTGATGTAACTTTACGGTAATATAGATTACACATCCGAATAACATATAAGCTATAGATAACTCGGCAAAAGCTTTTCGGAGCGGGCGAATCCGCGGGAAACGGCTAGTCAATGATAAACCTTGAAACAATTTTCTGGGGATGCTGTAAACAAACCTATTAGAGAAAAATAGAACTACAATAAAACTAGGAATATAGTTCTCTTTGTATATTTTTGTGTACATAAAGATTAAATTACTAAATAGTAAAGCAACTATTGTATCTTGAATCGCACGTCGTAAATTAATTTCTAGTTTTTTTTATTACCTAGGTAACTTGTTTGTTCCGTAGGAATGGAGCAAACGCATCGACAATGAAGTTACGGTGCCCAAAGACATGACGCATGTGCAGCAGCCTGCCTTTGCGTGTGATTGCGAATCAAAAGAACAGAATTCTCGGGATGAATTATAAAAGAAACTTAATAAACAGGAACAAAGAAGTAGAGAGGATACTCCTGGTACAGGAGTCACACATACAGGACTCACAGGTACACCTGTGCTCATTGGAAACATTTTAGTACATTCCAGTTGCAAGAATATTGAGGCTTAGTGTAAGTAATTAAGTGTAAGTGAATAATCTCAGTAGTACAATACTTATGAGTCTGGTCAATCAATTTAGAATAAAGAAACATTTGTAATGTAATATTTTGTTTATTTATATTATTCAATCTCAATTTACAAATATACACTATAAATACATCATCATTTACTAATATGAAGTGCTTATTATGCAATCTAAATATTTTTGTAACACTACACGCCCTAGTATCTTTTAAAATACAATACTGCATGGATATTCCAATGTAAAAATTCTTTGACAATGTCTTATAGATAGGTGAGGTACTGACTCCAATTATTTAATTAACCCAAACCAATTATTAACAATATATTTCTTTCATCCATCGTAATGGATGCAATTCGTAGATTTTGCTTTGGGATTGGTGAACCAGTGAAGTTTTTAAATGAAGTGGGTAGTTGAATTTCGAAGTCGTTCTGCTACAACACACATTTTTAATGTGTTTGTTTACGTGGTATATACTTCGTACAGTCAACAAAAGAAACAGGTAAGCAGGCATCATACAGAGCTAGTATAGCGCTGTACTGTACCTATGCTTACCTCTCTTTTTTGTTGACTGTACTAAAGAAATTATTAGGCGCAATGTGAAGTCCACCAACCCGCACTGGGCTAGCGTGGTGGACTGTGGCCCTGACGCCCACGTTGAGAGGGGAGGCCTGAGCCCCACCAGTGGGGACATATTAATAGGCTGTTGATTGATGTAGTTCGTAGGCCGTGTGTGCAGTTTGTTACCTGGATAGTATGTTAGCGTGTTTATCTGTACATGGCGACGTCGGGGCTGCGGTAGAAGCACATGTATGCGTCGGCGAGCAGGCGCTTGGCCGGCGCGGGCAGCTGGCGGTCGTGCGGCGCGGCCGCGTGCAGCGCGCGCGCGCCCTCCTCGCACAGCCACGCCGCCAGCTCCTCCACGCGCACGATCTCGGGGATGTTGTACCCGTTGCGCTCGCCTCAACATACAACCAACAAAAAAAAATGTAACACAGTACGGTCACGTCGTACATACCATCATAGTATTGAAATTGTCTAATAGGCTAGACCGACTGTATAGTCCCCATGGAATTCCTTGACGGCAGAATGAATATAGTCACAAATTGTTTGCACATTGCTGACAGTGATTATATTATGTGTGCGTAAGCGAGATAGTGTGCTACATAGATATGGCCAAAAACTTGAAAGCAGATAGATTATGACATATTAATTCTGTAAGACCTACAATTATGTAAACCACAATTAATACAATAAATATTATCTTATCTTCACTTTGATTCGGTTGATCGAATCCATGAACCATTTTTTGAAATTGAATGAGCGTCTCTAGTGAATCCCCGCACAGCTCCGTCAAGCAACTTCACACAGCCGCCATTAAACTCCGCGGGGACTATACGTGTGACATTTTTTAAAATGCAACCTACCTTTCCTGTCGGCCATGGAGTCGAAGAAGCACCAGGGCGCGTCGTGCCCCGCGCCGGCCTTCACGAAGGCCACGTAGTGGCTGGTCTCGATGCACAGCACCGCGAACAGTTCCATGTACACGCGCGGCGCCGGGCACGACTCGGGCACGTTCGCGAACTCCTCGCACACGGTCAGCGCTGTCGGCTGAAATGACCGTGGGAAAAGTGAAGAAAAAAATGTTTTTTATCATATTAAAAATTAAAACAATTTAATGGCTTTACAACATAAAATAGTCGTTGGTGCCTCCTTTCACGCATCATTATGCCTGTATTAGAGGCGCGGCTCTTCCATGTAACTAAAAGCTGTGTACAATTACAGATCTCATTACTGTGAAAACAATAGTTTTTATTTTCGATACGATACGTACTTATTTACAAAGTTATGACTGTGAGGGCTTCTTTCACCACTTGCTAATAAAGTCCCAGATACCCTATCTGCAGGTTATTTGACAGATAGCCTATTTTTTCTGTTTCACAGGCATCTGATTGCCTATATCTTATATATTTTATATAGTCTATCACACAGATTTATCTGATAGATTAGTTTATCTCTAAGATTACTATCTGTAACAATATCAGGAGGTGGTGAAAGAAGCCCTGAGACTTATTAATTTGTATAATCACTGTACCTCGCTTTATTTTGATACGGCGCCCCGCGCCCCGCCGCCCGATAAACGATGACGTCGCACCGGGCGCAAAGAAAATATTTTATTTCAAGTTGAAACTTATAAAAAAAAACTCGTTCCCAAGCTAATTGAAGCAACACAGCCACTGAAAATCTCTTAAGAGGATAGCAATAACCTGTATTGGTTACGCAAAGACTCCCCGCGCTCCCTCGGGCGCTCTAAAAAACTATATATTTTTATGCAAAAATAGTAGTAGTATTGTAACGTGACACTTGTCAATTCTCAAGTGTCGTCTCTTCTTTAGACAGTATCTCTACAGTAAGTGGCATCTGAAACGAAGTACCTTGTGGTGCGGGCGCGAGGCGTGCGCGAGGCGCACACAGCCGGCGCACAGCGCGCCCGCCTCCAGCGAGCCGCCCGCGGCGCACTCGCCGCACTCCCATCTCGCGAGGTTCCCGCACACGGTGCACTGCCGAGGTACTACAACAAGCCGTAGTTTATTTAGTAAACAATAATTAAATATATAATCCTACTAATATTATAAAGGCGAAAGTTTGGTTGTTTGTTTGTGCTGTTTGTGTCGCGGGAAATAGCTAGTGATATATATATTCCTAATAGGCACGCGTGTAGAAATGAGACATGGTCAGCCTAAAAAGACGTAGGCAAGTTCTTCGGTATCAGTTGAGTACTTACCTAACCTACTATGGCTTAAATTATTGTTTACTAGCTGTTGCCCGTGACTTCGTCCGCGTGGATTTTAGTAGTAGGTACCTCTATCTCTGCTATGTGCAGACATCTATTACATACAGATTAGCGATTACATACAGACAGACAGAAATACAAAAAAATTGCTTTTTTGTATTCTCTTACTCTTTTTTTATCGCCCACACTTTTTTTTTTTAATTTATACAAAGTACAGGTTTCTACTGCTTTATTATAAGTATAGATAGATTAGCAGTATTAGATATTGAACAAATAATATCAGATACTCACGGCCTTCAATGAGATCAGTAACGTCTAGAAGCGGCGAAGGCAAAACTCGCTGGTAAAGTTTATATTGTTTGCCGAATCGAGGCATCTGAATGATAAAAGCTGCTGGCACCTGTAAAATTCCAACACTGTGTAATCTTAAAAAAAAAACGTTTTTTATTCTATTGAAAATAGTTGACTGGCCTGTTGGCTTGGTTGACGCTACCTTCTGCGCCAGAGGTCGTTGAGTACCCACCCATAGAACAAGCTTCATGTGGGATTAAACAGCCGTGTGTGAATTAGTCCGAAATATTATTATTATTATAGTTAACTGTAAATCCACGTGTAACGTACCTCGCTGAGTTTAACCCCAGACGTGGCGAACGACTGCTCCAGCAGTTGCTGGACGGACGGCAACGTCACGTGCTCGTCCTTCTCCACGAACAGCTGGTAGCAGAACGACTCCTGGCCAGAAGACAGCTTAAGGAACGGCTCGGCACGCAGTAGTTGTGCTACTAAACCGTTCAGGAATTCTTCTGGATCCTAAAATTGTGTGTTATTTGGATGAATACATTATCCGACTTGAAAAATCGCGTTCGGAGAAAAATGCGAAAAGAAAATTTACTTTAAAGAAAAAATGCGTTTGGGAAATTCTTTTAGCAAATTGACATTTTTGTAGGTAGGTAATTCATTAAGCTACAATAGACAGGGGATGGGATTGTGACGTGCACATCTCTTAACTAGATGACTGTAATTTTAGAATTTGTAAGATACATACATCTTCACGCTATGTCCCTTACGGGGCAAGCAGAGTAAACAGAGCGCAAATATTGCGATCCTGACACATCTCTTTCGCTTCGCTCCAGTCTCATCATTCTCGAGTGCTGTTTACGTGTCCCGTCTGTGAGCGCCCGCTCTATCTGATCCTCGTATGTCAGTGTTGGTCATAAGAGCGTTTGTATGTATTTAAGTATTTATTTAAAAGTATGTATGTATCTTTATCAGTTGTTGAGTACTTAGGCGTACGTAGTACCATAGGTTTCGGCTTAATTTGTGACTAAACAGCCGTGTGTGAATTTGTCCAAAACATTATAATTAAATGAATAAAAGCTGTGATGTATACCTTCTCCTCGGAGGTGAGTCCAGGCACGTCTGAGAGCCGCTCGAGCAGCGTGCGCAGTTTCATGACGCGGTCGGCGCGCACGTACCCGTGCCGCCGCAGCGGGTTCACCACCTCCTCGCGCAGCACGCGCTGCACCTCCGAGTAGTGCGGAGAGTCCTGACAACGCACACAACCATCACATGTGAAATATTCAACGCTTCAGTAGTGAGCTTCGAAACGGTTTATTTATAAATAGGTACATAGTTTCAACCATGTTTCAACTTACTTAGGTACAAGTTTCAGTTTGTATAGTATACAAGCTACACTGTTAACGAATACACAATAATTAAATTATTTTTCTCTTTTAACTAGTTATAACTTCATGAACGAATGACTATGCAAATATGATTGGCAATATAAAATAACCTATAAATATTAATTTATAAGTATTTAATATTTATCATTGTTATAATAATTATTATTTTTGTATTATTGTATTGTGTTTCTATCTGCCTTTTTTTCCAGCAAAGGCCTCCCCAATTTCTCCCACTCCTTCCTGTTCTTTGTTTTCCTGCTTCATGTTACTCCTTCCTTTTCTTGGTAATTGAGGCCCGAAAAGTAGAGCGTTGCAAGATGAGGTTAGTTAGCGAAGTGACTAGGCGAGACCTGCTATAAAATACGAGTCAGACCATCCCCGTTTCCGCCGAGGCATATATAATCCTTTTCTTAAATAATGCGAGGAAATTAAAAATCGCGTTTGCAAAAAAAAAAAAACAAGCAAAAAAAAAATTGACTAATAGAAACAAAGCATACATTAAGTTTTCAATAGGTAACTTAAAAGAAGAGGAAAATGAGTGTCCGTTCACCTAGCGTACACATAAGAAAGTCAACTGGAGCCAATGTAAGTAGAGACACCAAATAAATAATCTTCATTGATCCACAATTACATTTGTAATCGTAACAATGCTGCCCTGGCTCCTAAAATAAGTATAATATGGAAGTCCCGTGTGTAACGCAGGAGACACAGACAGTGTCAGCACTGTCAGTATTTTGTCACTACAGCACATGTGATACATACCTCAGGTTCCGGCGGTCGATAGAGCAGCGCATCGAAGACGCTGGTGAAGGTGAACATGGCGAACAGCGTCGCGTCCAGATAGCACGAGTTGTGGTGCCCCTGTATGCCGCGGTTCTTGCCCGCCAGCTCGCCCAGCGAGTTCAGCGGTGGGACCACGCCGGGCACCACCGGACACTCCGGCTGGGGGCAACAATTCATCAGCATCACAGTGTTCAGCCCAAAGCAGTATACTGTTCGTCTAGCGCCTCTTTTATGCACCAAACAAAAAAGAAGCATTTAATGAATGGCGACCATTAGTGGAGTACTAATCTAGTTAATATTGTACCTACCTACATATATCTCTATTGTTTTGGCAGAAGCCTGGGGCCCAATCTACTAAGCCACTCTGCACTTTATATGAATTATACAAAGAGTTGCAATTAAGTGTATGCATATTCAAGCCTTTAAAACATTGATAGAACAAAAAATAATTGAGGTAGAGTTGCAGAGTAGTTTCGTGGACTCCAGGCTGTTGTTGGTAGAATTATAGTCCCCGTAAATCTTTTTGGCGCTTGAGTGAATAATAGTCGCACATTGTTTGCACATCGCTGACAGTCTACAGTCTATGTGTGCGTAATTCCCATAGTGTGGTGAGTCCAAAAACTTGAACATTTTGATTCGGTTGATCAAATCAATGAACTATTCCTTGAAATTGAATGAGCGTCTCTATTGAGCACCACCACAGCTCCCCTGACATCTAAAATTAGTCATCGCGCAAGAATCAGCCTTGTCCACGTATATACCTGATCGAACTGTTCGGCGTGGTGCAGGTCCGCGCGGTCCGGCGGCGGCGTGTCCCTGAAGCGCGCGTCGCGCCGGCACAGCGGCAGCGGCACGAACAGCGCGCGGCCCGGCGCGCACGAGAACAGCCGCGCGCCGCCGCGCGAGCCCTCGCCCAGGCCGCACACGCTCTGTTCCAGCTCCACGCCCGCCGTCGCGGTGTCTGCACAACAAATTTGATAACTAGCTGTTTCCCGCGACTTCGATCGCGTACTAAAGTTTTTCCCGTGGGAACAGCTTTTCCCGAGATATCTATAGCCTTTAAGTGTTATTCTGATGTATCTATCTATACTATTATAAAATGTAACCGGGAGTATTTGTGTACATTGAAGGGGTTTAGTAAGTAACATATATACAATACTTTTTAATGCGAACGAAGTCGCGGGGCATAAGCTAGTAATCTATATTACTGTAAAGTTTCATCAAAATCTCTTCCGTAGTTTTTGCGTGAAACAGTAACAAACATCCAAACATCTTTACAAACTTTTAGTATGTCAGAAGCGACCCACCCAATGATGAATTATATTGGAGTTGACGACCACTGTTGGACATAGATCATTGTACACTAATGCGCGCAATCGCGATCTCGCACCTAATAAATACATACGTACAACTAATAACCCAACAATAAACTAATTCATTCCCTAATCGAATCAGCTACACACACGGATATGGGTATGGAAATTCAAATAAGTAATACCATCGATGATTCCAATCCATCGTACGACGCCGTAGTAATGTTGATCAACATCCGTGGCGACCTCCACTAACGAACCGACGCCGATGTCCTCCTGCAGGTGGAGGGGAGACGACCTCGAGGGCGGAGGCGCCGCCGCGCGAGGCGAACCCAGTACTGGCGAGTCGTATAGCTCTTCAGATGGTTCGCCACCGCAAACATCTGCGCACCAACCACATTTACATCAATTAGTTCAACATTTATATGATTCAATAACCTTACAATGCGTATACCTACTTTTACTTTCTTCATAATCTAGTAAATCTAATACACATAACGGTAATTCATCACGAGACAAATACGCGTACGACATATTTCGTGGCACACTATATAGAGGTGAGTCGCCCGCCGGCCGGCGGCCGTCCGCGCCTCTCCGCTGGCGCGCCATACATTGCCTAAAATTAGAAACTAGAACTGAAAGCTAAAATTGAACAGTCTATGAACGCGCGTGTGGCGGACTCGAATGCCGTGATGCAACGAAAATGTATTTGTGCCTGTCCATAATTATGAGTGAGGCGAAACAGTGAAACATTTCAAAAATATTTATTAAATACATAATGGTAATGTGCCGATAACGTCGAATTCAAAAAGTTAAGATAGTTAAGTTTTTATAAAAAATATCTTTTTTGCTACCTTTGCGATTTAAATAAACATGTTTTTAAGAAAACAAAACTACACACTAATAGAGTGAATTTTAATGTGATAAAATCAATTGATTGGGTGGATGGGTTATTCCAACTCAAAAGACATACAAGTGGAAGGTTGTAGACAGTTGTAGTGTCATTTAAAAGTCATATTGGGGGTCATACGAAATGGGGCTTCCTTAGCAATGAAAATAAACATATTTTTTAAATTCTTTCAATTGCAATAAAGATGGTTGCCCACTTCACCCACCCATTATTTAAAACTATTCCAAATTTCAATAGCTTAAGTAGATGCTGAAATAAGCAGCTGTTGTGACAAACTGACATACAGATGGACAAAGTAGCAATAAGGGCTTTTTTTTACAATTTTGGTACAGAACCCTGTGATTACTTTTGGTGATTATTTTTTAAACAAAAGCCATCAAATACAAATCCTTACCAACTAAGATGCCTGTTTCAACTTTCTTAGGCTCATGCACCATCTTGTTTCTCTTTTGGGGATCTTCAGTGCTAATATTGTTGTGTGTTCCCGAAGTTGAGGGTTTACTTCGTCGCCGCTCTGGTGCCAAGTGAGCTATCAGATTCACAGACTTGACCCGTTCTTGCTGTGACGAACGCTGCATAGTGCGTTTATTGTTACTGGGCACTGACCCATACTCGGGGCGCTCCAGCTCACGGGGGGCTGGTGGCCAGCTACCCCCGATTAAATTGTAAAGGTCGAACTACAACAATATCCAAATTCAATGTAAAACTAGATACATATAACCAACAGTTTATTCTTACTACATGTTTAATAATTAATTATACAGAATTTTTAGTTTATAAGACTGATGTTTTATTCATGTTTATTATTGTCTGCAACCATATTAGTAGGGCAATGTTACAGTGGGAACAGAGCAAAGCGCATCAATGATAACATTAGTTAGGTACAGGTTGAAGTTAGTGAGAAATTATATATCAAAATAATAAATTTTGCATTGTAAAAAAATTGTTAATACCAATTACACAAAGCTGTGAGCACAATGGGGTGGTGGTGGTACTAGTGTTGGCCAGTCGACTCATATGGGATTGTATGGTGGACCTTACACCACGGCCTGCAGTACACATTTGTTTGGACAGTATCACCACCGCCCCAGTGTGGTGGTGGCTTTATTTGTGCTAAGATTGTGTTTTGTGGGAGTTAGTGGGCGTTTATGGAAAGACTACATTACCTACGGCGAGATAAGTAAGAGTTTTTTTAAAGCAGAAGTAATTTATTATTGTTACTTTTTTTTGCTGGAATGCAATCTGGGCTGGTGTATGTAAGTTTTAGAAATGAAGACATATGCAGATTTAAAAAATTAAGTAATATTAATATTTCAAACAATTTGGCTCTTGCACTTCGCCTTTTGTATCTAGGTACCTATGTTAGGTATGCCGCAAAAAATAGGTAGGTACTGAGCCCTCAACTCAACGGTAGGTAATGTAAAGATTAGCTTGATCAAATGTATATCAACAAAAACCTGATTGTCTCTGCTGCAGCTTGTATTATCATTTTCCTGATGAATTTCATTGCTCATAGTCTCTGTATGACAAGTTTGCGTATTATCTAAGTAAATTCGACAAATTTTAAACATTGATAGGTAATAGGGTTAGTACAAAACAAACCTGTTGTGTTATCTATTTAACTGCCTGTCCGGTGAATATTAATGTAATCCAATCCATGAGAGATACCGATAGGATTTCAGAAGATGAAACTTCAATTTTAATGTGTTATTTGACTATTTAAAATATTAATTTTTGCAACTCAACGCAATCGCAATGCAACAAATCAATCAACAAATTGGTTGATTGTATTTGATTATCATTGTCAGTCACAGTATAATGTGATTACTCTGTGACTTGTCAATTGTTTCTTTTTAACGGTTTTATAGCCAGGGAAATAAGTCCATAAGGCCAAATCGTAGTTTTTAATGTTCAGTCAAAATACAACAATCCGGCGGTGGTTAGGCCCCGTTCGCACGAACGTAATTCTATCTAACGCGCGAATTTTACGTCTAAATGGGCTTCTGCAGTTTACACGAACGTTATTTGTTTGCTTATGCGTTATTAGTTTTAACGCGCGATGAAATTACGCCCGTACAAATGGGACCTTAGACTCTACAAAAATAAATAGTCAAAGCCATGAGTCAAAAAATCGTGCAAAGATAATACTTTGTGGTGCAAAGGAAGTAAATAAAACCAATGTAATTAAATATACTACCTTGCGCTAGCCAATGACTGTGTCATTCGGTGAAACTTAATATATCCCACATATATCCTCATTGTGCTGGCTGTAACCAAGATGTTATGCCGGTTTAATAAACGAGAAATGATGAATAAAGTTTATTTAGATACGGTATAAAGATCGAGTAGAACTATAAAAAAAAATTACTAGGTTTTTATTTTTTCTTCATTATTTTTTATTTTTTTGACCTTTCAATGTCATGAATGTCATGTCCATGTCCGAGTGGTTTTGTTGTTGTTTATAAGTTTATATAAACTTGGACATATACTATCTAATTTGTGAGTTAAAGTTATTTGATGAATAGATGAAGAAGAGGAGGCGGTGTAAGTAAGGAATACTTAACAAAAATATTTACTACCTAAAATAGGTATGGCTTGTTGACATAAATTGAAAGCTGCTCGTCAAGTGGGCAGTCTACTTTGTACCTATTTATCTATTCTATTTACCACAATATCAAGGTGTCTGTTGTATGTAAAGAAGCCAGCCAGTTGTGATGGGATTGTACGAAAATCTCCACACCAACGCGGTCCCCCCCAATGTGCGGCCTGCGTGCGGCTGCGGCCGGTACAATTTTGTATGGTATCTACCTATTGTAAAGTATACCTACCTGTCTTGACCTGACAATGAGGGTAGGGTTTAGACTGCAAATTTGATAGAAATCCATCTGTACCTAGGTGTATCTTAAAAAAACCACCCTATGGTGGTTTCTTTTATCCACTACTTTGTTTTATCCACTACTATGTATATATTTCTTCCCCAGGCAATTCCAGACATGATCCGGCAAGGAAGCATTGATGATATAAATGCCCAACAGTTTCTGAAGATCTCAAACTATGAAGACACAGTCCGACAATTAGACATATACTATGCAATTGGTTAGTATTCAATTCTTTTATTCTTTATAGAGGGTTATATATGAGACTCTAATATCCCTCATGTAATTCCGGAGCGAGCCCAGCAATCTCGGAATTTTTGAGCATCCTGACTTAGATGGATATATTTAAAGTTGAAAAGAAAAGTCTGTTATGTTATCTTTAGACCACAACAATCAGCTATCTTTCAGACTGTCAGTAAAACATCACCATTTTAATTTTTAATTTAATTTAATTCTTTATTTCAGATTATGTATCCATATAATGTGTTAGTAGTATTAATTAAAACTATGTTAGTAAATTAAACTAATTACAAGTGGTTTTATAACAATAAATATTTTATATACAACCTAGGCCCTTTGTAAAATAACGAATTACAACACTGTCCAAACGTTATTATTAGGTATTTATTTATTATTACATTAAGTGCCTGCAACATATTGAAGTTGACTGTAAAGATACCTAATGTTGTGATATTGATAAACTTATTTGTGGCTATTATTGCTTTCATCCTCTCTCGGATATTTTGTTCTCAAATCATTGATATTTTGTCAGACATTTAGATTGGTATGGACTGTAGGTAAGTGTAATCATATTGTGTAACTGGAATTTAAGGAATACTGGTAAAACTGCTGGAGTGACAAAATGACTTGGAAACATTTTTTTAAAATTAGGTATAAAATTTTAAAAAAACTTTCAAATCATTTTCTCACCTTACATACAGTCCATAATAGTCCAATAACAATGATTTGAGAACAAAATATCCAAGAGAAGATGAAAGCAACAATAGCCACAAATAATTTTATCAACCCGTTTTAATCCACACTCACGCGGGCGGCCTGTTGTATTCCTTAAGCAATGTATGTGAGACTTCAAACACGCGCGGTCATAATTTGTATATTGACGCTGTGTCTGGGATACGCTTAAAGTATGATTAGGTACGTTTGTGGTTGACGTCTGCGTGTCCGCGGGGCGCCGTATCCGTCGCTCGGTAACGATGTCAACCACCAGCAAATTCCCAAAAATAAAGCGAGGTACATTAATTGTACAAATTAATAAGCCTTTTAACTTAATACGTATCGTAGTATTGAAGTGACACAAAAACTATTGTCTGCATATAATAAGATCTGTGCCTTGTATTATGATAAAAAAATTTTTTTTTATCACTTTTCCACCATTATTGTTACAGTAAAAAGACAGTTACTTAGATTTCAAAGTCCAATAACTGGACTGTTCCCCGTGCTCTCATCAGATCTCCACATTGCAAGTGTAAGGGACAGCATATACTGTGCAGCCGCTGTATGGGGCTTGTACCAGGCATACAGGTAATTTCGTTTTAAATATGTATGGCAACTCCCTGCCCCTGATTCGATACCCCCATAGGACATCAGTGGCTTGTTGGGTAGATCCCGCGTATGGCGATAGAGGGTATAATCACTACGCGAGTGACTGACTCACACACCCATTCCCAAGACTCCGTGTTTGTAACCAAAAAAATTGTTGTGTGGGTGAGTAGGCAGAACATCTCTCGAGTCAGGTCATAAATTTTTGCGCTAGAACTACTTACTAAAACTACTCACGTCACTAAAACCTCTGATTATCGTGGATGGTAATAGCATTTTGGCCGTGTAACAGCTCAACAACGCTCATTGTAAATACAGTACCCACATAAAGTTCCATGAATGGAATTTCAGGCGCATCGACGATGACCGAGGTAAATCGCACGAGTTAGGCCAGAGCACAGTGAAATGTATGCGCGGCATTCTCGAGTGCTGGGTGAAGCAGGCGGCGCGCGTGGAGGCGTTCAAGACGCGGCAGAGCGCCGCGCACGCGCTCCACGTCAAGTTCCACCTCATCACAGGCGAGCCCGTCCTCACCGACGAACAGTACCACCACCTGCAAATAGATGTCGTGTCACTCTATCTTATTTTCCTCGTTCAGATGATCACGTCTGGACTGCAGATCATTTATACCCAGGTAATTATTCTTTGAATTAAAAAAAAACAGTTGCATACCATTTGTTAATAATTTGAGTAATATAACAATCTTTTCTAGGACGAAGTGGCATTCATTCAGAATTTAGTGTACTATGTGGAGAGAGCGTACCGGACGCCAGACTACGGCATGTGGGAGAGAGGCTCCAAATATAACGATGGAAAACCAGAAATTCACGCTTCTTCAATAGGTATTACCAAGTGCTCTGTATTCAATCAAATGGCATGGCTGAATCTTTTTTTTACTTTGTTTAAAAATTATTGGAACTCGTCACAGGCATGGCAAAAGCAGCTCTCGAAGCAATCAATGGGTGTAATTTGTTTGGTGACAAAGGTGCGTCCTGGAGTGTTGTTTATGTGGACATCGATGCGCACAACAGAAACAGAAGCATTTTCGAAACTATGCTGCCTCGGGAATCTAGTTCTAAGGTAACGAAGCCTCAGACAGCCTGGCTACATAATGTATGAGGGGAAACATTTTCCAATACTTACAAATACTCATTGATTAGATTAGATTAGATTTATTTATCTCACATTACAAATATTAATACATAGTTTTCTTACGTAAAAAGTCAAAGTTAATGTGATCGTCAATAAAATAATAAAAAATAAAAAACCATAGTAAAACATGTCAAAATAAAATGTACAAAAATGTCAAAATAAATAAAATGTCATAAAGTAGATATTACCAATGTCACTTTTACACAAATTGTGTATGAAAAAATGAAAATTTTTAATAATAAATTAAGATATGAATGTCACAATTGAAAATTAGAACTTTGCGTTCATGTATTCTTTTACATAGTATAATTCTTTATCCAATAAGAGGTTTTTCAGTCGACGAGTAAACGTTTCGTCATTCGTCTCATTCTGTATGTCAACGGGTAGATGTGCGTAGTAGGTGGGCCCTATGACACGCGGGTTGGTCTCCGCGAGGGCGGTGCGCCGCGGCACCGGCATCAGCAGCCATTGATCATAGGGATCAGTGTGACGTGGCAAATTGTTAAGGACAGGGCGCTGCGAGGGTTTTAAATTGCATGGCGGGATACAGGGCATAGTAAAAGACCATTCAATACGTACATACATGTAATTAGGCAGTGATGTGATTACGGTGGATGTGGGCAGTTCTCATATCTGTATGTGTATTTGCAAGTGGTTTTCAATTGTGATTATCGACAGATA
Organism: Metalampra italica; assembly: GCA_949699065.1. Lineage (NCBI taxonomy): Eukaryota > Metazoa > Arthropoda > Insecta > Lepidoptera > Oecophoridae > Metalampra > Metalampra italica. Next base: position 4,461,995 of record OX452970.1, on the reverse strand, counting down.
TTTTGGGAACCGAGGAGTAACCACTCTAGTACAGATAATTATTATTATGCCTATGCAGCTAACCAATAATTTATTTTTAAATATCAAGTATTTTTATAGGGCGTGGACGCTGCCCTATTACCGACAATATCATTCCCAGCGTTCGCTACGCACGAGGAACATCTGGTGCAGCTCACGAAGTCTAACATTTTACGGCGCCTGCAAGGCAAATACGGATTCAAGCGATTCAGCCGTGACGGGTACAAGTGCGCGCTCGAAGACCCCAACCGGAGGTATTACCATGAAGGTGAACTGAAGGAGTTCGACGGGATAGAGTCTGAGTGGCCCCTGTTCTATGTGATGATGATTATAGACGGAGTGTTCCGCACGTTGCCGGCACAAGTGGAGGAGTACCAGAGACTGTTGAAAGCACGAATATACATGGACGAGTTCGGAGGTAATACTACACTATAATCAAATCACTTAGGCTTTTATATATTTAGGCGTATCACAGACACACGCGGCCTGCGGTGGCGGTGGCGGCCTGTTGTCTTCCCTATGCAATGTATGTGACACTTCAGACACGCGCGGCCTGCGTTTGTATATTGAAGCTGCGGCCTGCGGTAGGCCGCCACCGCAGGCCGCGTGTGTCTGGGATACGCCTAAAAAGGAAGGAAGAATAATACAGAACTGTATTAAAATTACTTCCAATTTTTATGAAAGATATCTATTCATTGTTACTTCTACAAAGTTCATTGTTAATTTAAGCTGTTGTTCTGTTCCAGATCCTGTTATACCTTGGTATTACTACGTTCCTCGAGAAGGCATAGAGAGCGAGCGCGGTGAACCTTATTCCGTCCGCAGGGTACCAGCTAGTGAGTAGAAATATTTTTATAAATTATGCGTCGCTATGGATGCCATGTTTAGCCATATGTTGAATCTAGATTATCATAACCTGAATTTTATATACGTAGTTGAACTTATCAAAGTATGAAATAAATTACAGGCAAACCGGGCGATACTGAAAATAAAGGTAACTTGTAATAGCATTGAGAATGACTTCTTTCACTCCTTGTATTTTTCTCCACTGTGCTAACAAATGTAGTTAGAATGCTTTGGCCCTGACAATGTTTTCGGTTTAATACAAAACAATTTTCAGAAGACTTACTGTAGCTTGAAGATGTTATTGTAAAATAATGTTCTTAAATAATAAAATGCTTTAATATTGTTTTCTGCCTACTACTCGCTTTCGTGTGTTAACATTCGCAGAGAGATTATTGAATTGTAAAATATAACATTAAACATTAATTTTAAGGCTCATTTACCAAAAACAAAATTACATCACTTGAAAAAAAATTATTTAATGAGTAAAACAACGCTTTTTTAACAAAAGCTTTTACCGTTTTTAAACAGCAGATAAATATCTCGAAATGTCAATACGATAAAAGGGAAAAATTCCTAGAAAAAATGTCACGGTTCATTAACTATCCGATGAGGTATTCACGTCAAAAAAAAACAATTCTTTGAAAATTTTTTCTTTCTTTCAATTACAGAAAAAGAATTTAACAAAGTTTTTATAATTTTTTTAAAACTTTTATACAACTACCTGAATCCGTTTTCTCACTTCTGATGTAGTTACTCTTGAAGCGAAAAAAAAAGTCGCATTTCATCACCCCCTGCGACGAATCGTTGTCGTTGATCATCCTCGGTTCGCACTGGTGTAGTGTAGTGGTGGTACACCAAGTTCATTACCGTTTTCTCCGTTTCCTATCACTCGATTTTCATGTCTTGGGGCACGTGCCTTAGAAGATCATCATTCAGACATCTGTCCCCTAGTGCGCGCCACCACACCTATTTTATTAAATGCATTCATTAAATTATATAATTTTACTTACACAATGTTTATATCAGACACAGGTGGTCTGTTCCTGTGGGCGCAGTCGCTGTTCGTGTTGGCGCAGCTGTTGACCGGCGGACTGCTGCACATGAACGAGCTGGACCCCATAAGGAGATACTTGCCCTCGTACAATCGCCCTCGACGCGCGGGCAGATACTCCGCGTTTCAGGTAATGCAGTTTCAAATTTCTGTGTCAGTGAATTTATACAATAGAACAAAAACTGATCCCTGTTATGTACTTACCTACTTTATATATAAAATAATAACGCTCCTTGTTATTTCCCGTAGTGACTCTTCTTTTCATTTCCCTGATTCATTAAAGTCAATGAAATTATAATTAGACACTAAGTATATGTTTTGTACTCTATTGGTTTTATATTTGGTGATTTTTGGACGTGTATAAATTCAAAATTGTTTTACTTTCATGCGCCAATCACAGGCCAAGCCGGCATTTGTAAGTATTAGGCTTTGTGGAGATGTATTTAATGCAAGCATGATTAATATAAAGCACTGCAGGCTAATAAATGCTATACGTGCAGCTATAGATATACATATATGCAATAAATACTTCATTCAATGATTCTTTGCGTATGCATGGTCTATGATGCATAAACTCATAATAAAATTTATTAATATCTTTATGTATGTATATTTAAATATTATACAGAGAATTTTCCAAGTGTGCCCGGATGGCCGAATCCGAAACTAAAGGGAATAGCGACAAATACTCAAAGAATGCTCGGGACCGATTTTGATGAAAACTAAAACTGTCGTTCACTGTATCAAATAATCTTCCTAGCTCCTAATAAGTACAATGTGTACGAAATTGGATTTATCTCTAAGAGGTCTTTTCCAGCCAACCACACTGTGGGATAATGAAAAAAATAAAGGGGAATAAAAAGATGTGCACTAATCTTAATTTATTATGAACAGCATTTGATAATACAGCTTTTCAGCTATTTTGGACTTTCATATTTTAATGTCTCTAATTGCGCTGATTGTTTACGTGCTACTACAATAAAAGACAAACTAAATAAAATGTTTCTGTACCTACTGTACAGATGTAGATTTAGATTTGCAATAATTAAGCAATTTAAAGATTTTTGGAATGATAAGACCACAAAAAATTGTTCTAGGCTCATTTGTTGTTTGGTGTTTAATCTAAGCTAATTTTTTCTTAAAATTAACAAATAGCTTTGCAACGAATAGCGCCACTCGCCGCCGTCTCAGACCGCCGTACTAGCTACCGTGCGTGGTTTAATAAAATAAACTTCAAATTTAAGTTTTTTTTATTGATTATTAATTAACATTGGCCCAGACATTGGACAGAATCTACATCTGTATAAGACTCTCGACAAGTTCTTTACTACTTTCCGGGCTCTGGACTTCACTACATACATATTTAGCACGTGCAAATGCATATCACCTATCTTTATTGAACAAAATTGATGTTAAGAGCCTGACACCCCTGGGAACACTTACTAGCCTATTTTTCACCCTAAATGTAAGAAAAATTATAGAATCTTGAAGTATTTTTTATTGCTTGCATTCATTGCATTTTGCGATAGGTATTCATATATTTATAAGTTCATAAACATTAATAAACCGCCCGTATTATAAAAAGAAAACAAGGTTTGTTAAAGAAAACTATATTCATCATACAAATTTTAGGTAATAATTTTTCAATTCAAAAATCTGTAAGTACTCCACTCCACGGCCGCAGCTTATTGGTCAATGCGAAAAATACGATGCATAAAAAGAGACGGTGCCGGCGTCACGGTATTTGTCTCGTTCGCACACGAGGGTTGCATGCTTCGTTGATGCGGTGGGAATAGAGAGAACTGACACCGCCTTTTGCAGACCGATCACAGCAGATACTGCCCCCTTAAAACCGATATGTTCGTGTACGACAGGGTATAGCGACAGACCTGGTGGTGCAAGTGGTGCTGATCGCAGAGTCGATGCGTCTGCAGGCCATGATGGGCACGTACGGCATACAGACGCAAACGCCCCACGAGGTTGAACCTGTGCAGGTGAGTTCTTTTCCACAGATGATCTCCTCTGAGGCAAAGGTAATAGTTTAACAACTCACTGGCAGACTCGCCAAAGACGTCCTCAAAAAATCCAGCAAAGAGCGGCGGTGGCGGACCTACGCAATGCGCTTATTCAATGTACTTTTTAGTATTCCTGAAACATCGCGAATATTTTATTTATTTATTTCGTTCAATCAGTTTTTCGTTTCAAGTTTCAGCTTAATCGGTACCCACAGCAGTTTATAATAAAGGACCCTAAAATTTTATATATAGAAATTTAATTAGGATACGTCATGCCAATGTACACAAATTCATTTCTATAGTTATTATGAATGACAACCCAGCGTTCTAATCGATAGGAATACGTTATTTCCCTTGTCGCTTTAAATAATGTTATGTAATTTTAGGTGTGTAGTTCCACGCAGCTGGTGCATGTTTATCGGGAATTGGGAGTTTGTCCGAAGTTGAGGCTCACGGGACGGCCAATAAGACCTGTGGGATCGTTGGGTACGAGCAAGGTAACTATTTTCGATCAATTTTAGCTATTCTTGCGTTTGAAGGCGAAGGCAATAAATAAATAGCTGGATCTGGACATTTGGTGTCTATTTATTGTCTTTCATTTTGAATACTTACTTCCTTCCCGCCTCTATCTTCGTATTTGCATCTTTGCAATGAAGGTTGTGTGACCCACGTGTGGCCTAATCTCTTGAGTTTTGTCAGATATACCGTGTGTGCGGGATGACTGTGCTCTGCTACCCGCTCATATTCGAGGTGTCAGAGTTCTATCTCTACCGGGACATGGCTCTGCTCATTGATGACATAAAGACGGAACTGCAGTTCGTTGGCAAGTGAGTAAATGTTGGTAGACAATCGTAATAATAATAGAAACGTGTAAGTGGGAAAAATCTATTGGTAGCTTGTTGGTAGATCTACTAAAGTCTGGGCTAGCTGGCTGTCAAACTCAGACAGACAGCTTTAAGTGGTTTAAAAGAAAAAAGAAAAAAAAGAAGAGTAAATTAATCTTCGCTGTTGAGCTGGAGAGTATGCCACGTTGACTTGGTGCAACAACCCATGTGTTGGAGGTGTCATACTTGTAACTCTATCGAGACATGATCCCATGACTGCGCTGATGATGATGACGACGCAGGTACTGGCGGCTGTCGGGGCGGCCCACCGTGTGCCTGCTGGTGCGCGAGGAGCACATGCGCGACCCGCACTTCAAGCAGATGCTCGACCTGTTCGCGATGCTCAAGAAGGGCCACTGCGACGGCGTCAAGGTGCGCCTCGGCCGCCTGCAGAACTTGATCTCCAGCTCCTGCATGGGTGCGTTGCTTAAACATACACTTTATTTGGTTACAGGGTTACATGATTACCGAAAACCTGTCTCCCAAACTAGTCAAGCTTGTAGTTTAGTTATCTATACTAATATAATAAAGCTGAAGAGTTTATTTGTTTGTGTGTTCGTTTGAACGCGACTATCTCTGGGTATCCGACTGCAGATGGTAGGGATTTAAAAAAAATCTTTTTGCATTTGATAGATGTTTGATAGCCAAATTCTTGAGGAAGGATAATAGGCTATATAACATCTCGCTTCGACTTTTTCGCTCTCCCGAGGTATATATAGTCCATGTATTATTCTGATGTAAGTATAGTTACTACCGATTACATCAAAGTTTCATCAAATCTGTTCCGTAGTTTTTGCGTGAAAGAGTAACAAACGTTCAACTTTTGCGTTTATAACATTAGTAGGATATTTTCTAAAAGCATTTCTTACCTTCGTGTTTTGTTGTCACCAGAGCACCTGGACTTCATGAGCCAAGGCGAGTTTCCGTCCCAGATGTTCACTCAGTTCAAGCAGCTGGAGCACGAGTACATCGGGTACCAGTCGCTGACGGACGTGCCGCGCACGCTCACGTACCGCGAGGAGGACCTCTCGTGCGAGGCGTACCGCCACCGCCCCACGCCCGACGTGGTCGCCGCGCTCAGGGCCTCCGACAACATCTTCGCGCAGTGCCAGCTGTGGGGCATCTTGATGCAGAGGGAGGGGCCCATGTATGAGGTGAGTACCTAAACAAGTAATAATTCCTCCCGATGTACCTCGTAGTATACCTATTTTTGTAGCGCGGGAAACTTCGATCTTTTTTTTTTTTTTTTTTTTTCTCGGTCGATCTGCAATCAGTCTTTGCGACTATAATCAGATGTGCTCCACGTTCTGTCGTGTAGAGGGACCACTCCATCGAGGGGCCTGCCCCTATATTACAGATAGCCTCGTCTCTCACTCAAGAGTCGGGGCCACCGAGTTCCATAAAGTCGCGCCTCTTTAGTCGCTTAATGCAGTTAGGTATGAGTAGCTGTACTGCGAGGTGGTTTGGGTGATTGTGTAGGCGGTTCTGGTATCGACTGGCATGAATTTTGATTTCCTCCTTCACAGTGTGCATCATGAAGATACTATGGATCTCTTCATTTCTGATGAACCAGGGTGCGTTGGTGATATTTTTCAGTATAATGTTTTGCATTCTTTGTATTATGCTGATATTTGATACACTGGCAGCGCCCCAGAGTTGGATGCCGTAGGTCCATATTGGTTTTAGTATAACCTTGTATATCAGCAGCTTATTGTCTACTGACAGCTTTGAGTTTCTGCCCAGTAACCAGTATAAACTGCAGTATTTCTTTTTTAGGTGGTCCCGTTTTGTTTCTAGATGTTTCCTCCAGGTCAATCTTCGATCTAGGTGCATGCCCAGGTACTTCACTGAGTCAGTGTGTGGGAGGTATTGGCCTTCCAGTTTCACAGGAGGGCAGTCTGATTTCCGAAGTGTAAATGTAACTTGCACAGATTTAGCAGCGCTGGCTTTTATCCTCCACTTTTTCAACCATTTGTCAATGTTGTTCAGGCTCTCCTGCAGAAGAGCGGATGCAGTTTGAGGACAATTGCTACTTGCCAGAATTGCAGTGTCGTCCGCATACGTAGCAGTTGTTACGTTGTGTGATTGTGGCAAGTCATATGTAAAAATAGTGTACAGCACTGGTCCAAGGACAGAGCCCTGCGGCACGCCTGCCAGTATATCGTGAGGCATCGACATGCAATCTCCCTCCTTTACTTGAAATATCCTGTCTGACAGGTATGATTCTAGTATTCCGTAAAATGGGTGTGGTAGACTTTTTTTAATTTTGCATAGTAGCCCTTTATGCCACACTCTGTCAAAAGCCTGCTGTATGTCGAGAAAAGCTGAGGAGCAGTATTCTTTTCTTTCTAGAGCTCTTCTAACCGTGTCACATACTCTGTGAATTTGTTCCACGGTTCCATGTTTCTGCCTGAAACCAAACTGGTGGTCTGGTATAATCAGTCTCTTTTGAAGAATTGGTATCATTCGTTTCAAAAGGAGCCCCTCGAGGACCTTGGATGCTATCGGCAGGAGACTAATTGGTCTATAGGATGTGACCTCGTGTACTGATTTCCCTTCTTTGTGGATCATTATTATATGGGAAACCTTCCATAATGCCGGAAAGTATCCCACCCTTAGAATGCTATTAAATATGGATGTCAAATAGATTACCGCTTTCCTCGGCAGTTCTTTCAAGACTTCTTTGGTAATAAGGTCGAAACCTGGAGCTTTCCTATTGTCTAGTCCAGTTATTTGTTTGGCAACCTCTCTTGGACTGAAACATTTTATTGGAAGATCTAGTTGAAAATCTTGGTTCATAACAAGCTCTATGTCGCTCTCGTCTGCGTCTTGGTCTCTGGTGTTAGGAGTAAACACTTTTGCCAGGTAGTTAGCAAACATTTCTGCCTTTTCTTGGTTTGTCCTTGCCCAACTACGATCTTCTTTTCTTAAGGGTGGTTTGGGTATTTTGGGCTGATCTTGGCTTTTTGTCACTTTCCACAGGGAATAGTCAGTTGCCTTTGTGGCTGTAAGTGACTCCAGGCTATTCTGGAGCGCCTCATCGTTGGCTTTCATGATCATTGACTTTAATTCTATTATTGCCTTATTTAAGGCAGTTTTGTCTGATCTTGCTCGTCCGGTTTGCCAAACTCGGCGTAGTCGCCGCTTTTCTTGGATTTTCCTCCGAATGTCCCAGGATATCGTGTTCTGTTGTGGAGTCACTTTTCGCGTCTCTGGCGTGCACTCCCAGCAGGATGTTTGAATCACACCCGTGAGATTCCGCACAGCGTCATCAATATCATCCGGTGTTTTCAGAGCCACATTGAGGCACAAACGTTCCTCTACTAGTTCTCGGAACGAGTCCCAGTCTGTGTTTTTATTGCAAAGTGTTGCAGATTTGTCGCGGTAAGAAATGATTGCACTGGTAGTCATTAACACTGGGGTGTGGCTCGATGATCCATCTAAACATGACTCTGTCTGGAATGATGTACTTGCCATTCCCCTCGATATAAAGAAATCGAGTACATCTGGTAGCCTATTGGGATCTGCTGGCCAGTTGGTGGGCTCCGAAGTCGAATGGTATGTCAAGTTATTTCGGTCCATGGCTTTCTTTAGCTCTCTACCCCTAGTATTTATTAATCTAGAACCCCAGTGAGTGTGTTTGGCATTCCAGTCACCACCAGCTATGAATCTTTTATCAAGGCTTTGGATGTAATTGTCTAGCAGGGGTTCAGTGAACTTTCCTCTCGGTGGGCAGTATACTGCCGATATGTTAAAGGTTCCATGTCTGTCGTGGACTGCCACACTTGCAGCCTGTATCTCCTCTGTTTGAAATTGAGGTAGCTGATGATGTTTTATTGCAGATCTGATGATGAGGGCTGCACCAGCATGACCTGTACCGTCTGGATGGTTAGTGCTATAGATATTATAGTTCCGGAGAGTGACTTTACTTTTAGCAGTAAAGTGTGATTCTGATATCAATAGGATGTCCAGTTTGTGAGTGTCGATTAGTGTTTCGACTTCGTGTATATTTGGTGCTAGACCATCAACGTTCCAGGTTCCTATTTTTAATGCTGTCATTTTGATATCTTTGCGACTAGTGTGCCTAATAGCCCCATTAGGGTGCTTAATTGTTGAAGTAGTAAGTCTATCTTTTCAGATTGTTTGATTAGTAGGTCAAAGACTACTTGTGATGGCTCAACATATTTATTATGTTGTTGGTTTGTTTTGAGAACTTCCGCGTATTCTCTTCTGTTATTATTTGGATTTTCTATCTTATTTTGAGTATTAAAACATATATTATTCTTGTCTACCCTATTTGTGTTGGGTTCGATATTGTGTGGTGCTTTCTTTTCAGGCAAAGTAAAGTTTTCTGGGTGTTTGGTTATTGGCTTGTTATTTTCGTGTTGTTTGCGGTTGTTCAGTTTCCGTTTGGCAATTTCCTGGTACACCTCACACCCTTTGTAATTCGCCGGATGACTTCCGAAGCATAGGGCACATTTTGCAGGGCTACTACGGTCTTTTTTAGGGCACTCTGAAGTTTTATGAGCTTCTGCACATTTGACGCAGCGAAATGGTCTGAGGCAATTATTTTTGGTGTGCCCATATTGTTGGCATTTCGTGCATTGTACTACAGTTTTCCTTTTTCTCGGATCCTCTATTTTAACTACAGTGTTGTATATGTGCCGTATATTCTTAACTTCTTTGTTGTTTGGTCCTTGCTCTATATTAACAAAGAACGTAGATGTTGGCGTTTTATCCGGCCCAACCCTTGCGTTGATTATTTCACCCTTGACTTTGTTGCCAGTTTTCTCTATTTCTTCTATGATTGCACTATGGGGTGATGTGTGATGTAAGTTTCTAATAACGATCCGATAGCATCTTTCTTCTTTCCGTGTGAAGGTGTGTCCAACGAGACCATGTTCTCTTACTAGTGTCATTAGCATTTTGTAGGCTTCTGGGGTGTCGCAGCCCACTCTCAGCTGGTTTTTATTTATTATTTTTATGACATATTCCTTTTTGTTCAGCGTTGTTTCTATTAACTCTTTAAGTTTGTTTATATCTTCTATACCATATAAGATTAGTGGTGGGGGTTTACTGACTTTTTTTGGTTTTTCATTATCTGCAGTAGTATCTGTTGGTAGTATTTCAAACTGGTTAGAAGTAATTATCTTATTAGGAGGTGGTGGTGAGGCAGACATTTTTCTTTTTTTGGTGCCCCTTGATTCTGGGACTCTCTGCCATTCTGGCGGCTTGTTTGATGCTACGGGAGGCTGTGTGTTATCATTTGGCAGTTGATCGTCAGCGGTCATAGTTGTTACTGATGACAATTGTTGGCCTGGTTCGCTAAGAGACGATGCTCTGGGTCTATTAAATATCCCTGGGTGGAATACTTGTTGTGTCAAGGTTTTTTTTGTTTGAAGGTTTAAGTTTGGTTCATTCATTTTTGTTCCCACGAGTTAGCCCGATATATAAGGTCGCTCACGGTACACGGGTTTCCCGGAGAAGGCTATATTCAACGACGGGTCGCCTGTTCCGTCGAGTTTGGTCGCTAGCAACTGGGCTCTCCCTCCAGCCATACATCCTCTTGGCGCGTACCACACGGTAGGATTAGGGGATTTTTTATAGAGGTTAGCCTTCCTCGCAGCCCAAGTGGCGAAGCTCAGGCCCCCGTCCCTGTAAAACATGACCACAGGACTACGGTCTGGGGTAGCTCTTTCGAGCTACACACTGGTTTTTCTGTCGGGTTGTCTCCCTTAGCTAGATAGTCGGTTAAGGCGCCGACGGCTCGCCTTCGCCCTTCATACTTTGCTAATGCAGTCACGAGGTAGGTGTTATTGTGTGAGGCTCGTTATTGAACTACATCATTGCCCGGGAGGTACGGCACACTACAATGTGGGCCCGCCACTGCACCGCGGCGGCAGTACAGTGACGGCGGGGACGTGATATGAAAGGACTTTATGGTGCGCGTCTGTTAGTCCAGCCTCACACTCCTGGACGTACGCTATCGGCTCTGACTCAGCTTTTTATAGACCTAAATCGCCTAGCATGATTTAGGCCACCAAGGCCGTACACCAATTTACCCCCCGATCTACCAATGGAAAAGTATGTTGTGAATGAAACACGTGTGGGACCAAGACTGACTTGACGCATAGATTACATGCGATAGCTAAGAATGCATAGCGAGCAATACTGTGACATTTGTTTTTGCAAATAAAGTTCAATATATCTATATTGAACTTTATTTACACGTTCGGCTACTGTCGGAAACCGGTCTGTGCAAACGAAAACTGCCGATCGGACTTATTAGTTGTGTAAAACTTTGTATCATTGTGTGTAGCTAGCTTAGCTACACTGCATTGTGAACAGCAAAACCGTAATGTGGACTATACACTAGGTACTTGTGTATAGGTGAGCGGCAACAGCGCCCTGGAGTCCCTGAAGGGCCTGTACCACAGCGCGGGCGTGCTGCGGCACTGGCGCGCCGTGCGCTACTGCTCCTCGCTGCTGAACCACACCGTCGACTCCATAAGCCCCTTCATCACCACCGTGCTCGTTAACGGGAAGCAGGTACTATATACATAGAACGGTCGACCGCATGTCAGTGGAAACGTAACCAGGTTCTGCCTATTTAGCTCAAGGTCAATGTGTTTCCACTGACGTGCGGTCGACTGTACATATCACTGGCTCTAGAACCAACGGCCGTTGACGCAGACGAGTCAACACAACACGCGGTTACGATAAAAGAAAGTGCTTTTGATTATTATTGAGGACAAGTCGAGAATTAAATTACCTATGTGTGGTATTTGGAGTCCTGTGGTGACATATATTGCACCTTTTTTGTGACAGGTGTGTATGAATTGATTGATTGGTGTCTGTTGACAGTTGACTGTGGGAGTGATTGGGCACAAGGAGACGGTGTTCGACAAGCCGATGACGCCCGGCGAGATCCAGTCGGTGATGTACTCCACCATACAGCCGTACGACGTCATCGGCGCCGTATTGCAGCAGGTTACATATTACATTATCCCTCAGAGTGTTAACACGGGTTTTGCGACCCAAAAAACAAGTTCAAATACTAGACTTATGTGAAGTCTAGATAGAGTTCGTTTTTCAAAAACCAAAATCTGACAGCCACATTCTAAGGATTATAATATTATCTCGGAAAATACAGTTTTTCACAACTTTTTCACGAACTCTCCATCGGCGGACTGACAGATCCACTTGATATATATTTTTGTCTGTGATTTCCTTTAAAATGTTTACTGCTGTCTGCCTGTCTACATATCCAAGTACTTGGGTATTATTTATCCCGGTTATATTATTTTGTAATATTATGAAAAGACACAAAATTTAGTCCATTTCGGAGAGTCCGGGTCCGAAAGCTTCCCTTGTTATAGTGTGAGCTGTAATGCGTGGAACCTTTAAATTTTTCATTAAGCTATGAGCTTCACCACATTTATTCTTCAAGTAATTCTAAGCATTTCTAGTCCAAGCCACAAAAAAAATAATGCCGCTGCCGGGGGCTGGGGGGGTGCAAAGGTGCTGGCCGCCCACCTTCTTTTAAAAAAATCTGTACGTTTCCAGCTGGCTACTATGGCAAGTTTGGTATCATTTTCGTATAAATTGAGGACGTATAATTCATTCCTGGTATTTATTTTAATCATTTTAGTAGTAATTTTTCGAATAAATCCTAAAAAAGTGAAAAGTATGCAATGATTTTTTTGCTTTGACAGCTAATAACTTTTAAAAAGCAGAATAATAACACAAACAAAAAATACTCAGTACAGCGTATTTTATGCAGATTCTAACAATATCAACTTCAACAACCTCCTCTTACTAAAAGTTGGTGAAAAAAATCTGTAACCTCGCAGTGGGGGCGACTCGCGCTAGGAGGCGATCGACCTATCTCCCCTATCTCACTGTATTATTATTAATTCCTTTGTAGAAAAAAAAGGAAAAGTGCAAGTAGGACTCGCGCCCTGAGGGTTCCGTACAAACTTAATTGAAGAAATAATTAGAAAATCGTTAATAAAATTTGTAGTTAAACATCACATGGTACTAACATGGACAACTTAACTTGCTCATAAGCAAAGTTAAGTTTGTTAGTACAAGAAAAAAATATTTCTTTTGTGATGTAACTACAAATTTACGGTTTTCGGAAATTTCCTTTATTTATGCTATAAGACCTTGCTTCTTGCCAAATTTCAAGATTCTAGGTCAACCGAAAGTACCCCATAGGTTTTGATTAAAAAGATACTCAAAAATGCGGTAAAATCGGCCATATCTTCTGACTGCGTTGACTTAGAAGTCTCATTTTTTCGCTGCTCCAAGGGACTGGGACTGCAGACCTTAGTATTTGATATTAATTTCAACTTGATACCTCCACGCGTTCCTGAGAAAAAGGGTATTGACAGACAGACAGGTTCCCTTTTTCCTCTTTTGAGGTACGGAACCCTAAAAAACAGCGGTGACTTGGCTGTAAGCTAAATGGCTGGCTTCCGAAATCCGAGCTACACTTCTGAGATTCTTGTATACATCTCAAGTGCGGACTAATTGATCACAGTTCGCCATCAGAGCTTCTAAAAGTACAATGATACCATTTTTATGCAACTACGATACCAGTCTAGATAGTATTTAATTTTGTATGACAGTAGTTAATTTACGTCAGTGGACTGAAAACTTTGACCTAACCATGCAGGAACTTATGGATGATGAGCTACTTTTGAAAAAAAATTTATACATATCTTTAAATAATGCTCACAGTTTCCGGCACAGAGACATAATTCTTTGCACTTAAATTTTCTTATAAAGCAGTTTTGAAACGAATTTTGCATCCTGTCTAACATCCTGCACCGAGTAAGTTCCAGGCACACACTTGCTGCGACATCTGGTAAATCATACCAATGAGGGGTGATGTGTTTCAAAAATTAATGCATACCAACTAAACTACACACTGTTTCAACCAGAATGAGCTGAAGTACTTTCAACGGAAGAAGCAAAAGCCCGCTTTTGACGCCTGGAACGCCTACCCTGACGCAACTTATGGATTTAAGGCATTGGTAGATGAGAAATTGGCAGAAGCTGACAGTTTTATACGGGAATTTATTATTACAATGTACGACAGACAGCACGCACTTCGCGCAATGTACCCAGGTGTCCATGTCTGGGGCCAAGCCTTAGTGCCAAACCAAAACCTTCCAAGTCCTTCTTCTTGGTATGGAGTGTGAAAGAGAGTATTTGGACCGCTCATTGGTCAGATTTACCTGATGTCGCAGCAAGTGTGTGCCTAGAACTTACTCGGTGCAGGATGTTAGACAGGATGCAAAATTCGTTGCAAAACGGCTTTATAAGAAAATCAAAGTTCAAAGAATTTATGTCTCTGTGCCGGAAATTGTGAACAATAGATATAGGTACGTACCTATATATTTTTACCAAAAGTAGCTCATCATCCATACGTTCCTACATGGTTAGGTCAAAGTTTTCTGTTCACTGACATAAATTAACGACCCTAATACAAATACTATCTAGACTGGTATCGTATATACGGCATTATTGTACTTTCAGAAGCTCTGATGGCGAACTGTGATCTATTAGTCTGCACTTAAGAAACAAGAATCTCAGAAGTTTAGCTCGGAAGCCAGCCATTCAGCTTACAGCCAAGTCTCCGCTGTTTTTTTCTACAAAGAAATTAATAATAATAATTGTGGACGCTGATAATACAGACCAGTTTGTGAGATAGGTAGATCGCCTCCTAGCGCGAGTCGCCCCCACTGCGAGGTTACAGATTTTTCTTCACCAACTTTTTGTAAAAGAAGATTGTTGAAGTTGATATTGTTAGAATCTGCATAAAATACGCTGTACTGAGAATTTTTTGTTTGTGTTATTATTCTGCTATTCAAAAGTTATTAGCTGTCAAAGCAAAAAAATCATTGCAAACTTTTCACTTTTTTAGGATTTATTCGAAAAATTACTACTAAAATGATTAAAATAAATACCAGGAATGAATTCTACGTCCTCAATTTATACGAAAATGATACCAAACTTGCCATAGTAGCCAGCTGGAAACGTACAGATTTTTTTAAAAGAAGGTGGGCGGCCGGCACCTTTGCACCCCCCTAGCCCCCGGCAGCGGCATTATTTTTTTTGTGGCTCGGACTAGAAATGCTTAGAATTACTTGAAGAATAAATGTGGTGAAGCTCATAGCTTAATGAAAAATTTAAAGGTTCTGTATGGGAGCGCTCCATTACAGCTCTCACTATTAGGGGCACAATGACACGCATGTTAGTACAGTCGACCGTACGTCAGTGCAATCGCTGACCTTGAGCTGGCCTAGCCTATTAGGGAGTTTCAATACTATGAGAGACCAAACTATACTGGTTTTGTTTCCACCGACATGCGATCGACCGTACAAAGTTGCAAACGCTAAAGGCCTCTACTTCCGATACGATCTAGGCCCCGATCGGAAGGGTTCATACCAATCGGCATGTCAGTAGCAGTAGGCAAGTTGGCTGGTACGGCCGATTTGTTGGCGGTTGGTTCGCCCCGGCGCCCAACTTCACAGATCGGCCGTACAGATTGGCGCGTGGAATCGGCCCGATCGGTAGGGTCGCGCTCATTCACGCGCCAATCTGTGATCGATCGGGGCCTGGGTCGTGTCGTAAGTAGAGGCCTTAAACATGTCGACGTTCCCTGAGCAGGAGATAGTGCTGTACTGCGGGCGGCTGATTGGCACCAACCCGGACATGTTCCGCGGGATCCTCAAGATCCGCGTGGGCTGGGTGCTGGAGGCGATCCGCATCTACCTGCAGCTGTTCCCGCAGGAGAAACGCGCCGACGCCGCGCTCGAGAACCTCTCGCCGTACAAGCTGCGCACGCTGCTCATACGCGCCCTCACAGTCTCCGACTGGGCGGACGACAAAGGGTGTTCATCTTTATTTAATTTACTTTTCAGCACACTTGCTCGCAAAGTTGCTCTTATTGCACCGCTTTTAGGGTCATAAAGCAGCTTATTAAACACGCGTGCTTTTTCATTTCAGTTTTTTTATTACAGTGATCTGTATTACCATCAAAATCATAGGAAAATAAGTTTGACATTTTATTTATTTTGCTCGCAATTAAGTGTGTTTAAAACCGTCGTATGATACGCGTGAGCGTTGATCTTACATTACTAGGCTTTTCATTACACACTCGGCAAGCCTCGTGTGTACATTCCAGCCTCCTATGTATTGACCAACTTAGCTGACTTGTATCATAATGTACTATTATTAGACTAGTCTAATAATGAGTTTGCTCGAGGAACTACCGCGCCAATTTTTTAAAATCTTTATTTAATTTCTAGCTTGTGACTCAAACAAGTAAATACCAGCCTCGTAAAGGAACATTGTTTGCGATTTCAGTTTGAGAGACAACTTTATAATTGTATATAAATCTTTAAAATTACTTATTTTAATGTTGGAAATAATAAATAATGTTTTACCGTTGATTCTCAAGGGAACGGCTAAGAAACGGCATAGGCAACGCGTGGTAAAAAGCTACTGTATTTAATGAATATGATAGTTAAGATTTTTATTAATGCTAGGTCATTAATTAACCGGCAATTAGAAAACAAATTTCTGTCAGCTGCTATATATAATTACTTACGTTAGGTATCTTGTTATTTGGCCAGGTTGACACCATTGCAGCGACGTCAGTTGGAGGGTTGCCTTTGCCGCGTGCCCAAACATTTCTATATACAAGTGTGGGACATTCTGCTGCGAACGCCTAAAGGAATAATTGTCCAAGTGAGTTAATAATCAATGGATAAGTCTCTTTAAAACCATTGCTGCCATTCGACTGTGTGTACGAGTGAAGGGTGGCAAATAACAGCTTCATATGTATCAGCTTTCCTAAACTTCGACAAATCGGCATAATCGTGTCAAACAGCAGAAAGAGCTTAAACAGAATTAGGGACATCGGCCAAGCCGAAATGTAAAACCTTTATTCCATTGAGATAAAACTTTTTCTAATAGGTTTAAGCCGATTCCGCCGTTTATCCCGTTATCTTCATAACATAATTGTACCAGCATAATAACAAAATTTAAAAAATATTAGTAATCTTCAAAGTAACAGTAATTAACAGTAACTTTTTTGATTTTGATGAAACTTGGTACAGTGATACCATATATTCTGGAATAAAATGTAGGCTACTTTTTACCGCGGTAAATTGTTCCCGCGGGAAAAAAATTAGCCCACGCGGGCAATTCAAATTTAAAATTCGTTTATTCGAAATTGGAATACAATATTCTCATTTTTGACGTCAATTCTGTCTAAAACTAAAACTACTCTGTTTCCACCTGTACGTCGCCGAAGGGAAGAAACAGCAATAGCTAGCTAGTTACACACATAGTGAATTGTTGTGTGTGTCAGGGGCACTCGATCCCCGCGGAGCCGACGCTGGTGAACATGTCCCGCTCGGAGCTGTCGTTCGCGCTGGTGGTGGAGTGCGCGCTGGTGCGCGTGTCGTCGCCGGCGCGCCGCCAGCTGTGCGTGGAGCTGCTGTGCGTGGTGGCCACCATCCTGCGCCGCAACCCAGAGCTCAGCCTGCGCCAGCCCCTAGACCTCGACAAGCTGCTCGACGACGCACACTACACATACGCCAAGGTAACACAACACTTATTTCACATTAGACGGAAAAGAACAGTATCGTCTCGGAACAGTAAACGTCCTTGAAATAAATGCGATAGGGCTGC
Organism: Metalampra italica; assembly: GCA_949699065.1. Taxonomy (NCBI): domain Eukaryota; kingdom Metazoa; phylum Arthropoda; class Insecta; order Lepidoptera; family Oecophoridae; genus Metalampra; species Metalampra italica. The sequence continues at coordinate 4,444,470 of OX452970.1, read as the reverse complement.
CTACTGAGCGTCCCGCGCCGACCGTACGTAACCGCGGAGCACTCACGTTGTGGCCCTTACCGAGGTGTTCCGGGAATTCGAGGCGCGTAGGTATAACTCGCATTTCGGCCGTTTGTATGAAGACGTTTTACTGTTCCTTTTCCGTCTATTGTGCATAAGTAAATAAAATATCTTTATTTCATGCTACAATCTCATATTAAAGTGGTTACAAGCATGTAGTCATCGCTGTGACACGTGCCGTATAGCATGTCTGTCACAGCAATGACTAATATATTTGCAGTCGAGCCTGCCGGCGTACCATAGCTTAAGGCCGCTGTCCACGGGTAAAGTAAACGGTAGAGTAGCGCAGTAGAGTACAAACTCCAACGCACAGCCGAAATCGCTTAGCCTAGAGACTTGAAATTTTGCTCTTACGTCCACTGAGAAGGGGTTTTTCAAAAATCAATCCCTGAATGGGTGAAATATGGAATCGAAGATTGTATGAAAGTTCGCAATTTAAAAAAAATTAGAAACGTGAAATTTTACATTATGTCTGTTATGCCGCTTGCAGACGATGCGCAGTAGCTTGCGCGAGTACTACTACTGCGCATGAAATTTCGTCGTGTAAACGCTTTTTGCCTAGTGAAAGTGCGAGTGCAAGTTTCTTAGTTGTACTCGCTGTGGTCCTTGCGCCAGTGCCTCTTTCCCCTCCTCCCACTACGCCTCCTTCACTCCCCTCGCTACTCTCATGACATGGCGTCTCTGTCTAGCACTAAGCAAAGTCGTGCAAGTAAGTTGTTTAGTGATCACTTTTGTGTGAACGCTTAGTAAAGTACATTGCTTAGTACACGCGCAAGCTACTGTGCATCGTGTGCAAGCAGCATTAGTTAAAAACCAATAGACGTGTTTTAAAAATTTTGAAAATTCCACCCCTAAGTATGTAAAATAGGGAATGAAAATTGGTGCGGGGAAACTTGCAAAGTTAGAAAGGTAAAAATGTATATAGCTTTCTAGTGGGTTCTGAATCTTAGTTCTTACACTATTATTAGTGTATGTAGGTATGTGTCCCTATATGAATCGTGTCGATTCGGGTGGTGCACGCTTTAACAAAATTTTAGTCTCTTGTGCTCTTTTTTAAACATAAAAAAATGTCAGAACTGTCAACTGTTTGCGCACACAAAATAAGAATCGAACACGAACCGAATACACGTAGTGCACAAACAGCCTAATGATGATAATTATATAATTTACTAGCTGTTGCCTGCGACTTCGTACGCGTGGATTTTGGATGTATATGTCAGTCAGTCGGGATTTATAATAAAAATACTTAAATACCAATGGTAGATTGCAGTAGCCCTATTCTTTGAACTGGGCCCATCCTGTAACATTTTCAAAAGTAACCAGGCTACTCTGACCTGTAAGTTCATACAAATGTTAGGGAATAAGAGGTTTTAATTGCTGGTTACATTTTTCGGCCAATTTTTGAAATATTCTATAGTCTATATGTTGGCCAGGGATATACACTGTCACTATACAAAGTTTCGTCAAAATCCGTTCAGCGGTTTTAGAGTGATGCGCGGTCAGACAGATAAAAATTTAAAAAACTGTTCTAACATGTTCAGTTACTCATTCTAAGTCACCCTGGGTGTTTTTTTTCCGTATATGTTCAACGTACAGACTTTTTGGCCTTTACGATTTTATTATATGTATAGATAACTATGAATAAATGAAACTTCTGTTCCGGATACCGGATCTGTAAGTATGCCGTGTTGGTATTACAGGATAGCGGGCTGTCGGAGTCGAGCGAGTCGTTGAACTCTGCCGCGCCGGCCGTGAGCGTGGGCTACCTGGCTCGCGCGGTGGTGAACAGCGTGCTGCAGGCGGCCGCCGCGCCGGACCTCGCGCCCGCCGCGCACGACTCCTGCCTCGTCGCCTGATGCAGCCGGCTCACGTGGTGTGTGCGATGATTGCAGCGTAGGTGCGGACCAAGTCTTATCAGGGTTTACTTAGATAGGTTGGACACACGGTGTCTTGCCTCGCTCGGAAGAGTGGCGTTTGGGTAATAAGTCCATGGGAGTGGCATATCGGAAGTCCTTTACCCAACGAACTGTCGTTAAAAATATAAAAAAATCAACAGCCTGTTAATCCGTCTCCAGCGTTGGGGCTCAGGCCTACCCTCTTGACGAGGGCGTTAGGGTTGCAGTATAACGGTCGTTCGATTTACACAATGTGATCGCGCGAAGGCTGTGCGACGGATTTGATTTGAGGTGGCAACATCAAGGAAAGTAAGCATTCCCCCCCTGGAGCTGTTATATGATTTCGTGTGATATGTTAAATAAGTGAGAAACCTCTATGTATACAGATAATCTCCTAGTTTCCAATATAAGTTGCACCATGAAACTGGCCTTTGTAAGTCTAGCCAATTTGTTTTTATGTACCTACATTTTAGTGCCATTTTAAATTGGTTGTTTTTAATAATAAAATCTAATGACATTTGTTTTGTAGTTTTAAGTGAAGTAATTTTTTTATATAAGTTCAAAAATAAACTATACATAAATACATGACAATATTTTATTGTGTAGATTAAAAAGAAACTCATTTTATGGTAGGATCGTCCATTTATTTTATAAAAACAATCACAATCGTCAAAACCATTAACTCAAATCCGCTCACACAACTCGAAACCTTGGCTTTCCACTCTTACTTTGTTCACACTCACTTAAATAAATTAATTGGCATTGTTTCTACTATAGTCCATTGTATACTTTGTTATTTGGTGATTGCTTAAGTATTTTCCGCAGAGCTGAAACAAAAATGTAAACAAATCAGTAAATGGGATGTAACCAGTGGTTTTTTTTTTGTAAATAATAACAAACATAATTCAGTTTGAAGGGAATTGTTACTGTCATTTCATTGTTGAATTTTATTTGAACACAGAGGCATTGGGTCTGAATTTTCTTAACAGGTTAGCAGTTCTGCTCTGTTATTTATTGGGTTAAGTCAATGAGGTGTGTCAGGATCGCGATACTTCCGCCGGGTTTTTTATGCCTACTCCACGGAAGAGAGAACCATCTCTTCCGTGGCCTACTCCGTCAGGGACATAGCATGAAGATATGTAAATGTTTTAAAAATCTCTCTGGAGCTCTGTAGTTTTATCTCGAAAACCACAAACAATAAATAGAATTTTTGAAAATTATACTCTATTACTTAAAACAAAAATTCTGGTTCCTTGATTTTGTGCAGAGTTAGGATCTTTTTTAGTGGGGGACCGCGCCCCCTTTTTTCCTTCATGGTTTTGTGCATAGAGTTAGGATCTCTTTGGTGGGCGCCCGCGGAGTATTATTTTTTCCTGCATGGTTTTGTGCATCATAAATACACAGTTTTGTTATTTTGTCAGAATAGGAATTACTTATTAGTAAAATGCTCTTTGGATTTTTACCTTCTTTCTCTTCATCCGTGAAGTCCTGCTTAGGGAAGTCAATATCGAAAGTGACGTAGAGGTTGCCATGCAAGTTGTTGTTTTCGAAGTTGGGCATGCCCTCGCCCTTCTTGCGGACTCGTGCGCCCGCCCACGTGACCTTGTCGCGGGTCACCGACACCTTGTGCCCGTCCAGGTGAACCAGTTCAAGAGTAAAGCCCGCTAGAGCATCCTGGAAACAGTAGAACTTATTACCTGCACTAGTTAAATACAAATTTCACTTAAAATAGCATTAATTCTATGATTTGCCAGGTCAGACTACAGCATCTAAGGAGTGTATTTTCCACACCATATTTTCATGGTTGTAATAATTCGAATATATATCCTAGTAATGTTATAAACGCGAAAGTATGTAAGGATCATGGTTGGATGTATGCATCAGAATAACACTTAAATACCTCGGGAATAGCCGTTCATGGGGGAAAAGATTTTCTATGCGGGCGAAGCCGCGGGAAATAGCTAGTCAGCTATAAAGTATTTTACGTGTACCTGAGCCATAGGCACACGTACGACTGGTATGTGTCCGTCCCGTTTATTTACTGCTGTATTTTAGTGAATTGAGTTGTAAATAATCTGTGACTGTGAAATCATAAACATTTAATCAAACCCACGAAGCAGATATACACAAACCAAGGCAAAATTGATTAAACTGGCTCAAGTGAGATAAGGATTTAACAATATGTTTTTCGAACTGGTCAAGGTCAGAGTGTATTGATGTTGGATTTATTTTCTTACATAGGTATATTTACTGCAAAACGTATTGTGCTTGTCCAGACCAAGCGAGCAGCTGCGAGCGAGACCCGCCGCGCGCGGCAAACGCCTGCGCCGTACCGTGCGGTCGGTGTGGACGTTGCCTGTCATGCGCTTGTCACGTCGACACCGACCGCGCGGTACGGCGCGGGCGTTTGCCGCGCGCGGCGGGCCTCGCTCGCGGCTGCTCGCTTGGTCTGGACGCGCATATTGAAGAATTGGTAAAGGCAGTTATGCTTATTATCCAAAGTTTACACAATATTAAAAATTAATAATATTTTTCACAACTGAAGAATTTGCTTTTGTTATAAACTAATAAATGACCTGTGTTTTAAAATATGTAAACATACCTGCAATGAAATAGTAATGTTGGTGTAGAGATCATCTCCTCGGCGAGTGTACCGAGGATGCCTTTCTGTTGTGAACACAAAGATCAGGTCACCAGGGTCCCCGTCCATGTGTGGCTCTCCCTCGCCACGGAGCCGCGACTTGTGACCATCCGGAGCACCAACTTCCACCTACAGCACAGAATCAATAGTGATTATTGTGTGAAAAAACAGTAGAATGACCACAGAAATAGAACAACATCGTGATTTGATTTTGTGAGAATTACTTTTGCCCTTTTTTTAAATTATTCAGAATTAATTCATGCTATATATTGATAGTTGAATAAGATATTAATACTTTATTGGAGTTAAAACAATATTAAATTATTCGAGCAGAAATATAAAATTGGGTTTGCACAAATTCGCTGCATGTAATCTGTTAGTAAAATAACAAATAAAAATGATAACACAAACCTCAACTTCAAGAAGCCTCTCCTCATTGACAAGCTTGACATTGGGGCACTCGTCACACACTGTCTGCTGCATCATCTGGAAGCGGCCAGGGCCCAGGTTTCGGGTCACCATCTCCTGCCTGCAGTTGCACTTGCGCGTGCCCGACGCTGGCTTGATCACTGGCTTGTTGCGGGTTATCTAAAAGTTTAAAGTAGACTATTATAGATTGACAGAACCAAAATAAAGTTGTATTTTGCATATTAAGCAGTCCAGTGCAATGGTAAAATTTTCAAATACAAAATGATATAGCTTACTTCTATGAAATTCCCGTTGTAGAGTTCTTCAAGGGAGACCGTGAGTTCCATGACTATGTCGGCGCCGCGCGGCGTCTCGTGCTGCTGCTGCTCGCCCCCAAAGTGGAAACCGAAATCTCCAAAGAAGCTCGCAAATGGGTCGTTATTGTTCATCATACCATCTTTCTTCAGACAATCCTCCCCACACCGGTCATACAACTCTCGCTTCTCGGGGTCGGAAAGGGCTTCATATGCAGCTCCAAGATCTTGGAACTTCTGTGAAGCGTCCGGGTCATCCTGGTTCTTGTCTGGATGAAGCGCCTTCGCTAACTTTCTGTAAGCTTTCTTGATTTCATTCGTGTTGGCCGAACGAGAAACGCCGAGTATTTGGTAAAAGTCGCGACCTGCTAGCGTTAGGACTAGTGCAGACCAAAAAAATATTAGACACACATATGCTGCATTGGTTAACATTATGTTACTTTTACACCTAGGAACTAATTTAGAAGCTAAAGAATAATTTCATGAGAGAATATTCGTATCAAATAAGCTCCAACATTTCGTCTTTTGACATTTGACAGAAGGAAAAGGAAGGCGTGAGTGAAGACAATTCGTCCGGTTGTTATTGGTTGTTTCACATGTTAAATAGTAGAAAGATATTAAGTAAATACAATTATCTATCAATTTGCTGCCTTGTGACACTGTGTTTGGATCTAAATTACGTTAAACAAGTTATTCAATTTTTTCACCAATCGCATGAAGCCTCGTACTAATGTGTGTTGCCAGACCAGAAAAACTTGGCCCCCTACAATCTAAATCTATGGATGTTCTTGGGGAGAAATTATTTTATAAAGTTTTACGGCCTTAGGATCAAGCTTCCCAGACACACTGGCGGCCTGCGGTAGCAGGCGGTGGCCGGATCTTCAATTCAGCAACAAAAAAAGTTACCAAAGAATGACATTGCGAGTATTGTTTGTTTGACAGATCTTGTTTGAGGTTAGGTTCGACGAATTTGTATTATCATCATCATAATTTTGTTAAATTTCACCTAACCACAGAAGCTATGGCTACAATTCTGGCACCCGAAATACCTGCTCCTGGATTTTCATTTGAAAACTGTCAGCGGTACGTATTGACAGAATGCTAAGTTCTTTTAGTTTTATGTTTTGTATTTTCACAAACTAATCCTTGTATTTACAGTAATGCATTCCTCGCTCAGAAGGGCTTCCCTGCCCCCAAAGCGACAAAGACTGGTACCACTATAGTGGGCATTATTTACGCTGATGGCGTCATCCTCGGCGCTGACACCAGGGCCACTGAGAACACTATCGTGTCGGACAAGAACTGTGAGAAGATCCATTACTTGGCTGGTAACATGTACTGCTGTGGCGCTGGCACGGCCGCCGACACGGAGATGACGACGCAGACTGTGTCGTCGCAGTTGGAGCTCCAGCGGCTTCACACGGGGCGCACGGTGCCGGTGGAGACGGCCGCCACCCTGCTCAAGCGCATGTTGTTCCGCTACCAGGGCTACGTGAGCGCTGCCCTCGTGCTGGGCGGCGTCGACCGCACTGGCCCACATATATATTGTATCTACCCTCACGGATCTGTTGATAAGCTGCCTTATGCTACAATGGGTATGTTATTAGAAATAAATATATTAGCCTCTATTTCTAGCTCCATTTTGAAGAATCCCATGGACCTTCAGGAAGTATAATGTGGCAATGTACCACTGTTCAATCTAGGAAAGTAGCCCTGGAAAAATCCTTTTTTGGCTGGTGATTACTGTACACATAGGCACTGTATTTATACTCCGCATTAGTTAAGGTACCTATATGTCCACCAATGGATGTAGTAGTTAAAAGTGGAGTTTATAAGATATCTCATTGTTTTAAATAACAAAGCAGCAACCTATATTAGTGTATAAATATTTTAAAAATATACAAAAAATGTTTCATAATTTCCAGGCTCTGGATCATTAGCAGCCATGGCTGTTTTTGAAGCTGGCTGGAGACCAAATATGTCTGAGGAAGAGGGCAAGAAGTTGGTCCGCGATGCCATTGCTGCAGGTATCTTCAATGACTTGGGATCAGGTTCCAATGTGGACCTGTGCATCATTCGCAGCTCGGGACCTGCACAGTACCTCAGAACTTATGAGGAAGCTAATGTCAAGGTAAAATTAATGTAGTATGTGTTGATAGTTTGAATAATTTCATTCTAAGTAAAATATCATTTACATTTTCGAAGGTTTGCATTCATTGCAAGCATTGCCTCAAAACACGTATACTTATTAAAAATAATGTCCTGAGTTCGTATATTTTTTAATATTAGATTTATTTGCCAGGGCAAGAAACAAGGATCATACAGGTACCCCCTTGGCACTACAGCCGTGCTGAAGCAGCGGGTGATCCCCCTCCAGGTGGAGTCTGTGTCAGTGCGGCCAGTGCAACACCAGCCTATGGATGTGGAATCCACCTCACACTAATTTCATACTTGTGTTGTACATCATAATAAACTCCTCTTTTCATAAATATATTTTTTTTTAACTTGGACATTAGAAATAGTTGTTCCATGCTTAGTGAGCCTTCTGACAGCAACCCACCGATCCTATTGTTCTTGAAGAATAATTGAAATCAGGAGGCAACAAAGCAATACAAAATGTACCATTCGTCAAACACATACCGACCCAAATCTGTCAATAATCTACCCCAATCAGAAAACTTGGGTCAGTCCGAAAGTGGCTAGGATTATACAGACAGCGCGCTACTTGTTTCGGGAATAAAATAATTATACAAACACATTTCATAAAAGATCTATATATTCACATTTTAATAAGTTACTAAAAATATAAATTCTTGGACGGAATACGTATTTGTCAAATAACAAGATCAAGCTTAATAAAATTCCTAAAAAAATATTTGGAACTTAATAGAGTATTTGTGACTATCAGACATAAATCTCTTAATTATCAGCTAAAAGTAAATAATAATAAATTATGTTATAAAAATGGCATCTATAAAAGTATAAAAATTGTATAAAATAAAATTATCCTCTCTTGTGCAATATAAAATCCCAAGTATCTTTCCATCTGAGATTCATGAGGTCACTTTCAGTCAAGTCAACGTTCCCGTAGTTGAGAACACTAAATTTCTTAAAAGTAAGCACTACATACGCTAGCCATATAGTTAAGCTTAAAATAAATATATTGGTCAAAGGGCGCGTCCCGTCGCGCGACTGTAAAATATAGTAAAGATGATCGATTACGTAAGCTAGAAGGAGTATTTTGAAAATGTAAGCTGGTAGATAATGATGGAGAAATAGTGTGCGGTCCAAGAAGAAGTAAGGCAGATAGTGGAGCCAGTAGCCTAGGAACAGGATGTAGCCGGCGTCGTGGAACTTGTGAGAAGCGTGCGGCGGCAGGTCCGCGCAGGCGCGGCGCTGTCGGAGCGCGTACATGGCTAGTAGCGCGCCGTACACTAACACCGAGATGGTGCCGGCGTACCACGTCACCAGGTTGCCAATCAGATGTACTTGAGCCTGTAACAACAAAAGATATTAATAATGTTTGGACAAATCTACACACGGCGTTTAGTCCCAAACTAAGCCAAAGCTTGTAAATGGGTACTCAACAACTGATAAACATACTCGTTCGATACTTTCAAATAAATACTTAAATACATACAAACACCCAGAATAGTATGGGAAATTACACATCAAACGTACGATGCTGCACAACGCTACCCATTAGGTGTGTCATTTCCCATAATATTCCATAAATTACTTCTTAACCTATGCTGCATTCGGTTTGACCAGCCATTCAGCACGTACGTAGGATAATATGAACAGATCCGCCACACAACCTCTGTGAAGTGTGACTGCATTCATTATTATTATTGCATTTATTATTATTCGATTCGCCAGCCATTTAAGAGTAAACACTTACGTTGGAGTTAGGCGAGAGCCAGTAGGCGATGGATCGCACGTGCAGCGGCCACTCGGGCGGCTCGCTGGCGAACATGTGGCCGTGCGGCGCGTCCGGCGCGTGCGCGGCCATCTTGTACTGCAGCTCCGCGAACTTCTCCCAGAACGTGAGCTGCGTCACGCCCGTGGGGATCATCTCCGCGGACACCAGCTCCCGTTCGCGCTCCTTTCTGTCTTCAGCTGCAACATTAAGTACACTTATTTAGTACGGGAACTACGACGTCACACCCCAGATAGACTTGTAGGGAAAAATAGGAATAACTTGTAGGGAAATTAACAACGGAAGGTGCCTGCACCTTCCCTTGTTAATTTAGATGCTCAGAGTCCCTGAGCAGTCGTGCACTCTCCCGCGATTCGGCCTAAATAAGGGTGAGGTTGGAAGGGCCATGGCTGGTAAGAATTGGATTGCCCTAGAGTAAACGCATGGAGGGGAGTCGAAATGATATTTCATATACAAAAGTTTATCTAGCATTTAATTTTGTTTATTTACAAACTAGGATTTTCTCCTTTCAATTTTTTAAACTGTGCTATAGCAGCGGGTGAGGCCTCTCCGCCAGGTGGACCGAAAGAAAGTGGCCGGAAGCGGCTGGACACGGTGGACCGCGTATGGTGGCGTTCATTGGGGAAGGCCTATGTCCAGCAGTGGACATTAAAAGGCTGATATGGTGACAGTAAATGTATTAGAGCACTACTAATTCTGAACACTGGCGTTAAATTTTAAATGATTTTTATTTTAGGTCACTATGCAATAAATGACCTGGTCGCCATATACAAGGTGGAAACGATTATTGTGTCCAGCGGATTATTTTACTAATTTAAAAGTTATTACAAAACTTTTAAATTAGTAAAATAATCCGCTGGACACAATAATCGTTTCCACCTTGTATATGGCGATACTTGTACAGTCGACCGCACGTCATGGAACCACTTAGGCCTTGAACCGGCCTAGCCTATTCAGAAGTTTCAATAATATGAGAGACCAGTTAATACTGGTTTTGTTTCCACTGACGTGCGGTCGATCGTGGCTATGGTATCGAGTGACTTTACTATAACGTTACCCTTAGTATATCGATGTTCTTCAACGTTCCACACGGTGTCGTGGTGCGTGGCCGCCTTGTCGGCGACCACCTCGTGCTGGTGGAAGCCCCACGGGGGCAGCTGCCGCCCGCTGTAGCGCAGCGCCGAGCCCGACGACACGTGGATCAAACGCACCAGCGATCTGATGACGCACACACCATATTTTACTATACCTAAACCTACTTACATATTACCTACGTAATTACGTACGTATGTATGAGTGTGGAACAAGTGAAAACAAGTTTATTTCATCATATACAATTGCAGGTTTCTTTACTTTTAGGACAAAAGTTTTTTATTATTTTCAGTACTAAAGAAAAAAATTATATGTCATATTTTAAGTAGATATTTATATTTTAAAAAACCGTTCTCAAGCTCATTGTGTGCGATTTATTGATTACTGTGTTTTATTTAAACCTATAAATATTGAATTCTGGTGGAAGAGGTGTCGAATTTCGATTAGACCTATATTTAGGCATATATACTCATAGTAGTTTTGTCCATAATAGCCACGCTAGGCAGACGTGTTACGCAGTATTAGGTGGCCTATAGTAGCTAGGGCGGAGAACCGCCAACAGTGGACGTAGGTGATAGACGCAATGTCCTCTGACCTGATGCTGTCCCACGTCGCGTCGTCGCTGTCACGGTTGACGATCTCCACCCGCCAGAGGTTCTGGGCCGACATCGACACGTTGTAATCGATGTAGCAAGACACCTCCTGTGGTCAGAGAAGGGAACACTTCTAATGAAGAGGAACGTCACGACGTTTGAACTGCTGGGATGGATCTGCATAACATTTTGTATTTGGATTTAGGAGACATGAACTACTTTTGGAGCAGCCAACGCGACGGGAGTAAGAAAAAAAATATGTATTGCCTTAAAAGCCATATGATTATTCACTTTCGAAGCGCTGGTAATTCATCGACTCGCTAAGTCTTAGAATAACACAACAAACTCAGCAAAGCGTACTACGACTTGGATGTGCGGGTTCCGTCAATATTTTTTTAGCTTTTGACTTCAAAATGGATCCCTCTCAATTCGATATGTTTTAGTATGAAAAGCGATATCTTCCGCCGAATGTGAACCGATTTGAATGATACTTTATTTATTTTATTATCAGGCTATACGAGGGAATCAAATCAATTGGAAAAAAAATTCACCTCCAAGGGTAAAAAATCATTTTTTTTACAAAGTTGGTTTTATATTTTGTAAAATTTCCCTCGGTGGTAGTTTACCTGCGACTGCGGCGAGACTGGCGCGGCGACGTCGTGCGAGTTGAGCGCGCGGCTCGTGATGCCGTGCAGCAGCTGCACCACGTCGCCGTGCCGGACGGCGTCGGGCGGCCGCGCCACCGCCAGCGACGCCTGCTCCGGCCGCTTCACTAGCCACCAGTTGTTCACGTCCTTTATTTATTTACAACAACAATTAAACCAATATGTTAGCTTGCACTGCACTATTAGTAATGGCGGCGGTCACAATATATCAGCAATGGTCGCAGCGATACAAGGCTAGATAAGCCTTGAAAGAGCCCCAACAAAAATAATAATATAATTTTTCTTTCGCTGGCACCCTGACCACCAGCTGCTTGGTGAGGAGTCCGTCTGGCCGTTTTGATTTTGCTGGCCAGACGAGACAGTAACTTTACATATTGTCATAATAATAAACCAATATGTTACACCACATATAGGTACTTTCAACGAGCGCGTACACACGATACATTGGTGTTGCAGTAACAACCCAAAAATACCGAGGCCTGTACTAGGGCTAATAACACTCTTTACGGGTGACATTTTGGAAGAGACATATCCTAATATAATGCCCACTTAATAAATCAAAAGTTAATTTTAATTTGTTAACTAAACCCCCTTAGTCAAGAACTGTCTTTTAAATAAGTACCTATTGTCTTATTGGTGATTAACACTTTCTCACAGTTCTTCTTTTCTTTCTCACCTTGAAGCTGTAGCACGTGACCTGCTGCTGGTGCGACGAGCCGCGCCCGTCCGCGTACCGCACGGGGTACACGTGCGCGTGCGAGTGCAGCCAGCACGTGCGCCCGTGAGCGTGCCTGCGTCATACAATGCACGGTCACGCAGAGAAAAACCAACAACCGAAACCGTCAACCGAAAAAACATAAAGGAAGTCGACCAGTAAACTGAGCAGAAGAGATGTGACTATAGAACTGTTTATTATTTACTTATAGCAATTCATTGCTGAGGTTCATTTTAAATATCCTAAATTCTAACTGACCACAGAACACGGAAAAAGCTCGCTACGCATGGTTTTATAATGATCTGTGTAACTGACAGCCGTTGGTGCAGAAATGTTCTCGAGTGGCGACCACGTATCGGAAGACGCAGTGTAGGCAGGCGTCGCACAAGGTGGACCGACGATCTGGTGAAGGTCGCGGGACCCAGCTGGATGAGGTTAGCGCAGGACCGGTCGTCGTGGAGATCCCTGGGGGAAACCTTAGTCCAGCAGTGGACGTCTATAGGCTGATATGGTGATGATGATGAAATTCTAATTCTCTTCCTCCGTTTGTCCTGCGACACAAACCCCTTCCAGAGATTTCCAAATTATTCTGTGCCTTGCTTTTTGCATCCACGTCCCTCCCGCAACCCTTTTCATGTCATCTTCCCATCTACAGTATTGTCTGTCTTCCTCATTACCCTTTCCGTTTTGTTATTTACTAATTTATAAAATGTCGAGGCGCATTAAATTGAGCCGAGACCGTGAGGTATGGGACTGGACTTTCATCACAAGCCGGGGGCCACGCGTCGGGTAACTCCTTTGAACGTGGTGCAACATCAACCCTTCGATATTTTCCTTCACTATCTATATTATTGAAATAGTGACAAATTCGAAAGAACGCTCTATAAATGTGTTTATATACATTTTGACATTAACTACAAAAATTAAAAATTACAGGAAATTTCACTTAATAAATAAATTCCTTCACCATGTGAGAAGTCCATTGCATGACCAGAGATCATACTCGGGCCTGCAACTATACTATCATTACTGACTAATTATGATAATCAACAGCATAGATATTTAAAAAATCTAGATAACAACATGATTTGCATACCTAAGTGTTATTTGAGAGCCATGCGCGACATGAAGCGGCTGCCCTCGCGTGATGCTCGCGAGGCCGCCCTGTAGCGACGCCTGGAACGCGCTCGTCATTACGCTGTCGTGGGGCCCCGCTTTGGGGAGCATCGCCAAGTGCGCGTAGAACACCCCTACGTACACCGACAGCGGTAACACTACCAACACCAGCGCTCTCCATAGAGCTGACACAGCTAGCCGCAGTCCTGATCCAGCGTGACCGATTCGTCGCCATATCTGACGACCCACGAGGAACAGCACCAAGTAGTAAGTGTAGAGCCCTGAGTATTTCACTCTGAAATCACAAATTTAGAACTTTCAGACGACTTTATAATTTTCCCCTGGTGTTTTATGTTATTTAGGCCTTTTTTTTTTGCTTGGCTTCTAACGGTCGTAGCGTGATATCAAATAGCCTATCCTCCTGAATAACCTTCCTAAAAAATTGGTCTATCAAATGCAAAAATAATTTTCCCAAATAGAACTGGTAGTTCCAGAGATTAGCGCATTCAAACAAAAAAACAAACTGTTCAGTATTATATTAGGTAGTATAGATATTTCATTTCAGATAAATCATTCAGCTTTCTGGTACCGCGTTTTTCATCTGGTGATGCAAGAGAGGCACAGGGTAGAAGACGACCTGGTAGAAGGAAAATGTCCTGTTTGAAGAAGTTTTGCTGTGCAGAAGGTATCTAGAGTGCAAAGTTCTATGATGGTCTACAACCTTCGTAGAGAAGAAGAGCCGCACGCGTCTCTAATTGGGTCTTAAATAAAATACTTACGAAATGCAGCACCCGAGTGATATAGCAGCAATACAAAGCCAGATTACAGCACCAGGGCCAGATTTGCGAGTGCTTTTTATAGCACACAGCAATCCATACAGGCCAAACAATATTTGAATGCTTTCTAATAACATAAATCTTGATTGTGCTAGAAAGCAGTTTTCTGAAAGAAATTTTTTTATTTAAATACAAAATAATATACAATAGCCATCTTCTTCATCAAAACAGTAAACTTTATGTTTACTGTTTTGATGAAGTTTTAAAACACATTTTTTAAGAAGTTTTGAAGAATCTAAGTACCTAATATTTCTTTTCTTGAACACTTCTAACAATGGTCAGAATCTAAGAAATATTACCTACATGTTATTACCATAATTATGATTATATTATAATTATGATTACAGCAGCCAAGAAAAGAAAAATTACAAAACCACACATAGAATACATAGGTATTGATGTAAAAGTTTTAAGTAAAAGAGAAAGGCCAAAAAAAATCCAGTCTCCATTAGAATACATAATAATAAATTGTGTTTTGAGATGAATACCCAAGGTGTTAATGGTTTGAATCTATCAGAGTGCCTCATACCCCATGGTTTTAGGTATATCCCATTACAGTAGATACATTCACTTATTGGTACACATTTTGTTCGATAATTCTGGATTTTGCGCCATAAATTATTGGTCTTTCTCCTTTTAATTAGTCAAGACTTACCAAATAAGACTAATAATCCAGCTAAAATAGCAGTCCAATGATAGATGGAAATCTCCAGCATCAGTTGGTATGTAACTGCCACTAGTAAGCTGCCTGCTACTGCAGGTATGAGTCTTAGGGCTTTTATAGGCACATTCTCAGTGTAAGGTGAGCCTATTTTGTCGAAAGTGAAGTTCCCATCATAGCCAGCAAAGTGACCCGCCAAGTACAGTAGTTGCTTTCCCAGCGGTGGGTGACCATCAAAAAAGAACACTCCTTTAGTGTACAGTGATACATATCTTCCATAGTGAAGTTCATCAAAACTGCAACATGAAAGAACGGAAGTGTACATTTTCTTTACATGTATGTTGACATAAAGCAATCACATACCACATGGAGCCATGAGTCAACAAGCCATATACATTGCTCTATGTTGATTACCAAGTATTGATCTGTTACCGCATATTAACCATAAAAAAAGAGTTTATATTTATTTAAAAGATAGTAGGACATTAGATAGTCCTTCTATTAGACAACTTTTACCAACTACATGACACTTTAGGTGTATCACAGACACACGCGTTCTGCAGTGGCGTTCTATGGCAGGCCGCAGCTTCAATATGAAAACGCAGGCGGCGCGTGTCTGAAGTCTCACATACATTGCATAGGGAAGACAACAAGCCGCCATCGCCACCGCAGGCCGCGTGTGTCATTAAATGACATAAATTGTGGAATAGGTATCTATCTGTTGATTCAGCTACTTAGTACTTAAGTATTACTAGTTAATAATTTAATTTTCTGTCTGTCATTAGGGGTGAAAGCTCAAAAGGTCTAAATAAAAATAGATAAACATACACAATATAACGTGGTTCTTCCAAGTTATACAGTCTAGTGCAGAGCGCAAGAACTAGGAGCCCTAAGAACACCAGATCGAGCTCTAAATGGATATACAACGGTGACAGTGGTTGTTGAAAATCCTTCATTGGTAACAGACTTTCTGTTGATGCAAATTCATTGTCCGCTGGTGCTCCATCCCCCTTGAACAAAACAAATCAATATACAGGTATTTGTTGATGTTGCAGTGTTTATGCATCCTAGCATCAAGGATCACACATAGTGGCACTAATTTACCTACGTTTTAAAATTAATTACTAGAAGCAAGCAAACCATATACTTACTACTTCACTATCATTAATCTTCAACGACTTTTTATAACAACAATCTTCGGGGAGGTCACTGACTTCATTGAGTTTATTCTTATCCTTACGTTTTTTACCGGTTATCGATAAATCCATGATTAAGATACTAATTCACGTACATTCACTAATCAGAGACAGACATATAAGCATGATTTTGATAGCAAAAAGAGAAAAAAAACTAATAAAATCTTCAAATCGTGATCATTTTGCTTTGACTATATGATAGCATAAAAAAATACAAACGTTTTGAATACGTTGACAAACAGTGTGTGTTGCTACGG
Source organism: Metalampra italica (assembly GCA_949699065.1). NCBI lineage: Eukaryota > Metazoa > Arthropoda > Insecta > Lepidoptera > Oecophoridae > Metalampra > Metalampra italica. The sequence goes on along the minus strand of OX452970.1, from coordinate 4,428,081 downwards.
TTGCCATACTATTTTACACGAAATGAAATTTAGGCTAAGCTCTTTCTTTTTCTTTTAAATATATTCCTAGCTTTTCCTCGTGTGAACAGCTTTTCCCGAGATATCTATAGCATTAAATGTTATAGTCTGATGATTATTATATGATGATCTATATTACCTACCTACTGTAGTTTCATCAAAATCAGTTCCGTAGTTTTTGCGTTAAAAAATATTATACTAATACAAACATCCATCCAAACTCACAACACAAACATCCAATTCGAATCCATTCTTACGATAACAAGTTCCGAAAATCATTGGTCCTAAAAAACGCCTTTCATGTGCGACAATTTTTTTATCAGCAGAAGCCAATCTTTTAGCCAATACCTTTTTTCTTTACTCTGGTTGCACAATGCATGCAACAATCAAGGCAAAGTCCACTTTTTGGAAGTTTCATAGATAGGGAGCCATATTATTTATTACACTGCGGAGCCACAAGCTGATCTGAAGTTGGGTAGCCAGTTGGGGTGTGAGGAGAGAAGGCACAATCCCGCCCATACCGATCAGCCCTACCGATCGTAGGTTGGGTCGTGTCGAAAGTAGACCTTTACTTTATGCACTGCACGATGCAAAAATGATACCTAGTGCATAGGCTCCACTGCTTGTTGGTCTGGCCCACCCACCCAGCCATTAACCCACAGGTGTGTTTAGTTTTAATATCCCATTCATTCCATTAGGTCAATAAAATTATCAGTTGTCTGATTTCAAAAGAAATTCACCATTATTGGTAAAAATTGTGAAAAACAACTCCAAAAACCTCAATGACCTGCAAAAAACCCCAGGATTTAAGGAAAACCTCTGAATCTGGGAACACTGGAAGGTAGGATCGTGCGATTTTTTTTTGTTTGTTGTTTAGTCCTCTAATAAGGACGGGCAAGGGAGCTTTGTCAATACAGCCCTGTCTTATTTTAAGTTTTATTTCTTTATTTAAACCGGCGGTTACAGCACGGCCTCCACAAAAACAGAGCACGACTAGAGTTAGTCGGCGATTTTCAATAAAGCCGCAGCACAGCCTCCACGAGGGTACAATTAGTGCCATTCGGGGATCCACACTGCAGGTTCATGTCCGCATTAAACCGATAGTAGGTATAATGAAGAATAACAAGAGACATTTTGGAATGATCCGGTAAAGTCGTTACACGCTTTTATTTAACTATCCCGCACAATATACACTTTATTAGGCACTTGTTGCTTACAAAACTATCATGAATATACACCAAAACCTACAATATACATTTTTTAGGAAAACTAAATAAAAAGACAACCGTCTCCGACAAAATCCCGCCAAAAAGTCTTTTTAGGGTTCCGAACCTCAAAGAGGAAAAAAGGAACCCTTATAGGATCACTCGGTTGTCCGTCTGTCTGTCCGTCTGTCAAGACCATTTTTTTTTGTTGAATTCGTCCAATGATGGACAGGCAAAAGTCGACAGACTTTACAGCCCTCATATTTTGTGTATGTCGTAGAGCTACGTCGTCGTACGCGTGGAGGGAGTTCTTTTTCTAAGGTGTATGTAAGTTTTTCTTTGAGTTTGACAAAAACCGGCGGTCACGGCTACAAAGCGGAAATTTGTCCGCGCACTTTTTGACTTCATTGTCAAATGAACCATAATAACTACAAACTAAAGAACAAAATCGTTTAAATGACCTCAGGGACAGCGCGCACCGTATGTATTGACATTGACAACTACTAACTTGACAGCGCGCGCGCCGCGCGCGGCCCGCGCCAACGAACGAAACATGTCAAACCAACCAAACCAAAACTGTGTTGAAAAATAAAGTTTAATAATGACTTCGCCACATAAAGTAGAAAACAGCTCTAGTACATGTAATTCAATAGCGTGTCCTGTGTGCAACCGTGAGTTTGAAAATGATATGATCGAAGAGCATGTGAATAAATGTTTATTTCTCAACACTCAGCCTGAACAGAGTAATTCGAAAAGGTCCGGGTCTATTTTTCTAAACCCTTTACCACAAGAGAAGCGAATAAAGTTAAGAAATAACTTGAATTCTTCACCGGCCAAAAATAGGGTAGGTACCAGTACCTACTTTTGTTAAAATATTATATGCCTTTTTCTTTACATATAAGCCACTGAGCATGTGTACTTGACTAATACTGATCCAGAATCAAAGAGAATAAGATAAAATTTAAATCACATAGCTATAGAAATTGACATATTTAATTGTTCGCCGGCGAAATTCGCAGAAAATGGACTTAACTATTTGACCAAATGACTGATTAGATTAAGATTATATTATTTGACATGTTATTAGGATAGAAAATATTTATTTGATATTTTTGGATTATTGTTGTTATTAATGTTGTTATTTTAATGTTATATGTAGTGCCAGGGCAGCGTCGGATTCCAAAAAAGTGATTTTTTTCTAAGTTTTTTTCATTGCGGCCCCTTTTGTCCACACTGACCCAATATCTACTATTACAATTAGAGTTCGTAGTACAAATTCTTCATAACAATATTACTGTTATTATTACAATGAATTAAGGTTAGTAGTACATAGATCTAGGGTGAATGAAAAATACAATAACTAGTCCTATTCCACGGTAGGTACCAGGTACTTACCTATCTACTAAGTTTTCAAATTAGTTCAGCAAGGCATGCTTTAGTGACAAAAATAATTTTCAATTTTTCATTACCGTAGACACTACATTACTAATTTGTGAGCTTGATATTTTGAAAGGAACCACCATCATCATCACTAAAATCCAAACACACCAAGCCAATAAACAATACTTCCACTGGCAATGATGGCAAGGCTAGACCATTGGCTGAACGAATGAGGCCACACGGTCTCAATGATTTAGTGGGACAGAAGGAGTCATTCGGACCTGGATCGATGCTGCGGTCCATGCTGGAGCAGAAAAAAATACCTAATATGATACTATGGGGCCCACCTGGTTGTGGAAAAGTAAGGACATGACTATTTGCCAAGGAAAGTTTATTTACCTTTGATTTTTGATTTGGGTGTTTTATTTATTTTAGAGGTATCTTTTTCAGATGGCCAACACTCTTTCTAGGAACAGTCAATTTGAGAGTTCTTGATGATTTGTACTTAGTATGTTTTGCCATGTTTGAATAAACACCATTTACATCTACCTCCCTAGAATCTTATATATAGTCTTCCCAGATTAGTATCTGAAAACATAAAAGAGTAACAAACACAAAATAGCATTTTTTAGTTTTTCTGTCTGTATGTATACACTAATATCCGAAACTACCGAACGCATTTTCTTGCGGTTTTCACAGGTCGATTAAGCACAGATTGGAGCAACATTTAGGCTTTGTTTCATTGAAATCGGATGACAGCGAAAAAAGTTATCGACATTTAAAGATAATTTTTAATTCCATCACGCAAAAATTATTGGCGGTTTCACAGTTGTGTTCCTAAAGGTCATTATGAGCAATGGCCATTATAAGAAGTGGTCATTTTTATTTGTGGCCCTAAACCGCCGAAACGGTCTGTACTTATGAGAGATAGCTTACCGTAACTTAAATCCATGCGTACGAAGTCGCGGGCAACAGCTAGTTTTTAATAAAATCCTTCCACTGGGAAACATAAGGATTTTATGAAATGAACCCATGTATTTCAGACATCACTGGCTAACGTTGTGGCCAATATTTGCAAGGAACAGAACAGCATGAGGTTTGTGAAGCTGTCTGCCACCATGGCTGGGATCAATGATGTCAAGGAAGTGGTAAAAGTTGCAAAGAATGAGGCACTGTATAAAAGGGAAACTGTGCTATTTATGGACGAAATTCATAGGTAAAGGAAGTAACACAGCTTGAATTAAATCTGTTACTTTTGATCTATCCTCAAAATTGAACGTACAAAAACCATCAAAAATCCTTTCATAATATATAGGTAACACATAATGTTGAAGTTGGATGTTTGGCCTCATTTGGGCCTAAATAGGCATTAAAATTCACCATTGTTGTTTCTTGTATGCTGTAGGTTCAATAAACTTCAGCAAGATACCTTCTTACCCCATGTTGAAAGCGGTACCATAACACTCATAGGTGCTACCACAGAGAATCCCTCATTCAGTCTGAACAATGCCTTACTTAGTCGCTGCAGAGTTGTCATTATGGAGAAGTTGTCTGTTGATGATGTCCTGGTAATTCTCGAGCGGGCACTACAGAGAAGTGACCAAGCGGTTTTTTTAATGGATTCCAATGGGAAATTGGAGAAGGAATTATCAGATGAAGTACCTAAGTAAGTGCCTTATATTAGTTTTTATCTTAAGAGTTTGAACGCGCTAATCTCTGGAAGTCGTGGACATCACGCTACGACTCTACTCTTACACCCGAGCAAAACAAAAAAGTTAAAAATAACATAAATACGTACGAGTACTTGAATATTTTTTTAGCGCGTAAGTTTACTACGGGATATTTTAAAAGGAATATTGTTATATTTCCAAAGGTTCCTAGTGGAGCGCGGGTCGCTGCTGTGGCTGGCGGAGGTGTGCGACGGGGACGCGCGCGTGGCGCTCGGGGCGCTCGAGCTGGCGCTCGCGGCGAGGGACCCCGGCGAGCAGCTACTCGCTACAGGCCCCGCGATGCTTACCCTCGACGACATTAAGGATGGTATTAAGGTAACGTCATCAACCTATCAACGTCCACTACTGGATATAGGACTTTTTTATTATGCGAGTAAGTAATGACAATAATGGGCGTGTACTAGTCCTTGGTGTGCAGCATTTAAAGCCCAACAAACCTGAATGATTAAGCGGATGTGCTGTCGCTATACAATGGCTTTTGGAACACTTTCATGTTGTGTGCATTCATATCACTGTGGGCAGCACTGCGCTGTGCTGTGACAGAGTGTTGAAGACTAATTTCGGCGATAAAAGCCGCACTCGCTCCTAAATATAGCTAGGGTAGCCATCTTCGGAGGAGCGGAGGACATCGTTATCACTGTATCAAAGCAGTAGATGTGAACATATGACACAGCGACGTGATATTATTGTATAGTTTCTCACGCGGTAATGCACTGTTTATGAATAAAGATGATGATGTCATAATACAGAGATCGCACATGCTGTACGATCGCAAGGGCGAGGAGCACTACAACATGATCTCGGCGCTGCACAAGTCGATACGCGCGAGCGACGACAACGCGGCGCTGTACTGGGCCACGCGCATCCTGCACGGCGGCGAGGACCCCTTGTACGTCGCGCGGCGGCTCGTGCGGGCCGCTTGCGAAGACATAGGTAAACTGATAATATTGTTTACGGAATTAAGCGACATAATGCCCATGGACAGCCGTAGGATTGCTGCGCGTTCAGCAATTTGAAGGCTACAAATGCGTTGTCGAGGACTCAGAATGCCTCATTCCATGTATACTGCAGAAATAGTTGGGAGAGTGGAATCCACCCTACGGACACAGCACTAGTATTCTACCTACCCACTAAAACTTTGGAAAAGTTATCAGCACCCATGGTAGGTATGTATGCACTATGTACGGTCGACCGACCGCACATCAGTGGAAGCAAAACCATCACATAAACTGGTCTCTCATAGTATTGAAACTCCCTAATAGGGTAGGCCAGCTCAAGGTGTTTCCACTGACGGACGGACGGACTGACGCGGTCGACTGTACATCTCTGAACATTGTTCTCTGTAAACGTTTCCCTAGTTGTGTAGTTGAATTCTGTCCCTAGTTGTCCAGCAGTCGTTAAGTGAGCAATGGCGCTTACACATACTTGATTGTTGACAGGCTTAGCCGATCCGCACGCGATAGTAGAAGCGGTAACGTGTCTCCAAGGTTGCCAGCACGTAGGAATGCCGGAGTGTGACGTGCTGCTGGCGCAGTGCGCCGTGCGGCTCGCGAGGGCGCCCAAGAGCTCCGAGGTGTACCTCGCCATGAAACGGTGCCAACGGATGTTAGCGGAGGCCAAGGGACCCCTGCCTTCGGTGCCGCTCCACTTGCGTAATGCTCCTACAAAGCTCATGAAACAAATTGGTAATGTGAAACAAAGAAAATTTAATTTCATATATTTTTGTTTATATTTATTTTAAAAACTTTCATCTTGAATTAAAAGGAAGACCATGATAATTGTGTGAAAGATTGTATTATTATTTTGAATGAGCTTGATGATTAATATCAAATCAAATAAAATCAATCTTCTAAAAAAATCCACAGAGGAGGAGGAGCGAGCAAATGACCAATAATTAGTGTAAATAATTTTATTTGCGAATTTCCCAGCTCAAAGCCCTGCATTTGTTTTTAGGAAATAGTACTTCTTGAGTTATTTGATGATTTCGAAGTATATGCCCTCGAGTGAATGAAAGAACTTTCATTTTCAAAAAGTAATAAATAAATATTTTCTAGGTTACGGTCGGGATTACAATCTACTGCACAAAGACGAGTCTGGACTCACCTACATGCCTGAAGGTATGGAAGATGTAGATTTCTTCCACTAGCCTGACTACAGAGGAGGCTATACTTTTGTTACATAATGAAGAAAAATGCAAAACGTTAATTAAAAAATGTTAAGTTCTAGTGTCAATGTTTTATTTAATTAGATAATCTCATTTCACAATTATCATTTTTGACATGGTAAAAATTTATTCATATTTACAGGATGTACGTAACCATAATATTATTACAAATTTACCTACGTTGTACCTTTCGTAACATTGACGCGGCTTCTGCTACAATTTTCAATCCTATGTTTATAAAAATAAAATAACATTATGTGTTCCTTACTTTACTGCACTTCACGCACAAATACACCATGATAATTTACATACTTCCTGTGAGCTACTCTACGTTCATCGCGGTTTGTTATATATAAAATAGGCTTACTTTACTATTGCTATTCATTGCAGATTTATAAGTAGATTGAAAGGAGTAGCTGGCTGTATAAACACATGAACGAAGAGCCTCACTACTATATACATATCAGATAGACACAACTAAACACTAACCAATTAGAAAAAAATGTGGCCGCTATCTAGCATACCGTATAAAAGGGTATTTATAGTGCCATTGGCCTATAATCGTATTGGTCAGCCACTCATTTGAACTACTTACTTAATTTATGTATTTGTATTCGTTCTTATAACACCATTTTGTCATTATATAAAAAAAACTATGCAACCTGTTCCATTTAACAAATTGATTTTACTGTTTTCCACTCTTGTGACTTAATACTATACTGATAGGTGATATTACAATTTCGAGAACAAGACTCATTTAATGATAATGAATTGAGTGGGAAACCAATAACAGGTTCTTATTCTATCTAATGCGGTTTAACTACAACTTATTCTATGAAATAATATAAGCAAATTAGTTCATGTAAACTACTAAATAAATTAGAATCAGACTTCTAATTTGGATCCTAATCATGCGAGGAACGTAATATTTGTCAGGTCCAAATATTTTTATTTACCGCAAACAGCCTTCAATGTTCAACTCTGTCCAAAGTTCATAAAACAAATGTATAAACGTAAGTTATACATATTGGAACGTTTGCAGATTAAATAATGTGTATAAATAAAGAATAGCTACTGCTAAGTTTCACCTTAGAATATATATTCGGGGCCGGCCATATCGATCGCCCAACGGAATTTGTCGCGCTGAGTCTTGTTGTAGATCTTCTCGAGGGGCACGTCGTGTTTCTTGCACCTGGGAAACAACGTATCAGTTACATATTGGCTTTCAAAATACCTGTCTAAAAACTAACTAAACAAAGTAAGTCTGTCTCTATCTGGGGGCTAAAATTTAGAACTTCGCAGAATTGTAACCCATTAAAAAATCATCCCATCTACAGAAAAATTACAGTTAATTTGTTCAACAAACAAAACCAGCACATTGTGTTGAATATACATTTTTCATTTTATTTATCTTAGAAGGGGTTTGAAATTTTTTGCACTGACTGGGGCTGGCAATCTTTATCGGGAAATATAAACAATTTATTTTATTGCAACATAATGTCCTAAAACGACACGTTACCGAGATATTTGGGTATACAGATTTCCAAATGCCATTAGCGGGACTACGCCAAAGATTTCAATCAAAGCCTGATGTTATGAATGAATTTGCTAGCTTGTTCTTTAAAACAGTAAACGCGTATTTCGTTAGAATATTGTAATGTTTTTGGAGTTTCTCAGTGTAACTTACCATGCAACTGAGATACGCGGATCGAGATAATTGAGTTTAGAGGTGCCAAGGGCGATAGTTTTGTTTTCATCGCGATCAGTTTCCTGCAGCTCCAGTTTCTTCAATTGGTCTCTCAATCTCTCTAGTGCTTTCTTCTTTTTATCACAAGCGAGTCTCTCCTTGACAGAGCCGCGTTTGGCGGCCTTGGTTGATTGCTCTATGTCTATCTCTGCTTCATCAACTTGATCACGTTTAGCTTGAATTTTCTCTTTCAGAGCCTCCATTGACTTCGAGTGACCTGTAAAAAATGAAAGGGCATAATGAACTAAGTTCAATATTATGTGTCGATAAATATCAAACGCCAGTATAAGTATGGAAATGTATGTTATGTTCTATATCAATGAAACCAATATTGTAACCCTACCTTTAGGGACAGCGCGCTGATGGTTGCACAGTACAGCAACAGCGCGGTTTGCTCTGTTGTACGCTAATATTTTCTCAGGCAAAGATGTATCTGGATCTGTAAGTTCATCTAATTGTCTTTGTAATGTTATAGAAGCATTGTAGGTACGGAACACTTTTGCAGTCAAACCAGGCATCAATTCTTTCAAATGCTCATTCAGAGTCTGAGTGTTGAGCCTGTCAAAGAGATCATCACTGTCTTTTTTATTCTCCATAAACAATTCGAGATTCTTAAATACGCGTTTTTCCACTGGTACCTCATTATAATACCGAATAGAATCTTTACCAAGGAAATCAAATACAACTACATATTCTTTGCCATCTTTCTCTTTATGTAACTCGATATGTTCCACACGCAGTGAACAGCACCCTACAGTGTCTGCTTGATCATCATCCTTTTCATTGCCTGCTCTGAGAGCCAGTCGATCAATGAAGTATAGGGCGACAGCTCGTTGACGTACTCGCATTTCTTTGGCTTTCCAATCGGAGCGATATGTATCTCTGATTTTATCTATGCACTTATGAAGTTTTCGGGCAGTTTCATACTTCTGCCAATCTTTTTCACCTTTTAGTTTTGAACTGGGGTTTAACATTACATATTTAGATTGGCCCTGCACATTTTCTGTCCATGAGGCTAACCATGTGACTGTGTTGTCATGTCTCACTTCTCTCCATTTCCGTCCCGGTGGTGCTTTGGGAACTTTGCTGTCTTTAGAGCAGTTGATCAACACATCTTCAGGCATGACTCGTTTCTTCAACATACCCATTTTTGGGTGTTCCCCTCGTCCTCTAAATAGCCCAGGCGGCTCAATTCTGAAGTTGCCAATTTTCTCCTTATGGCCATCTATTGTACAGAAACCATATTCCTTTTGAATTTCCTCATTTTTAGCCTTGAGTGTGGCTTTTTCTTCTTTTGTGCGATTGCGATTTTTCTCAGATACAGTTTGGAAGTAGACTTGCAGTTCTTTGAAATCACATTTGGAGAGATCTTTGATTATTTTGGCTTCGTCATGTGACATGACTTTGCGCCAGTCTGCAAAGAAGTTGTTATTGAATACAGACTTGGTGGTATAATCGTGGTCCAGCATCCTCGCGTAGAACCCAGCCACTTCTTCAGCATCTTGAGAGAGCCTCATTATTTTACCATCATATCGGAATTTGACATTTTCCGGAACAGGCTCATAATCCGGCGCAAACAACGGCCCTTTGTGTTCCAGGAAGGTCCACTTGGTTCCATCGTCCTTCTTTTCTTCTTCCCACCTAGTACAAAGAATACTGTGTTATCAAACTTTAAACTACCACAGAATTAAAAAAAATATTTAACCTAAACATACTTTCGCCTTGGAAAACGTCGATGTCTTACAACGAGGACGATCCTTGAAGTTGTTCTCAACAAGGATCCGAATTCTATGAATTTCACAGCAATTGTAACTAACATAATTCGAGACACAAATAACCTCAAAACTTATGTCATACTCATACTGACAGATAGCCACATATGTAGGTACTACTAACAACGCCACCTAGAATAAATTGAGTGCAACTGAGGAGGAATATGAACACTCCGAAATATCCTGTTGCACATTGTAGGTGGCGTCTCTACACTGGGACAAGAATGTACAGCTTTTAGTTCTATTTCTATAGAACAGAAGGACGTTTCATTGGTTGTATCATAGAACAACAGGGACAAAAAAGTTTCAACAATTCTATGACGTCACTGGTCTGGGCACCTCGCGCTCGTCGTCGTCGACAATCCGTTCGAGCGTCCTTTTGCTACGAGTCAAAGGAAACGACGCGGGAACATTTTCTCTGAGAATGAAGAGCTAGCATAACACCTGGAGATGGGGCGCTCAAAAGGTATTGGACATTGGGCGCCTCGTTCGCTAAGTTAGACTAGAGATTCTCATAAGGAACAGACAGAATAGAGAAAAGGCTTAGATAACCCATCCCACTACTATATAAATGCTAAAGTTAGGATAGTTGGTGATCAAACTTTAACGGCTGAATGGAACTTGGAACAGTGACCGCTTATATCTAACAATAGGACACTTTGCGGACGAAGTCGGGGGCGTCTGCTAGTTACGTTTATAAATTAGCGATCAATTACCATTTCCACACTTCTGGCTCCTCTTCCTGGCCCTTCTTTTTCTTCTTGGTGGGACTGGTGCCCAACGATGTCTCAGATTTTATTTTCACCGTGCTTGGCTTTGGTTTCGGTTTATCCGGTTTCTTTTTCTTTTTTTTGGGTACATCATCCTCCATGTCGTCATCGTAGCCAGACTCTGAGGAACAAATATAAATTTAGAAGTATTGTAAACGTTTCACAACAGTAATAAATAATAATGTATTATTATGTAGTTCTTTCAATTTGGTTGATTACATTACATTCACTTTCGATTATTTAATATTTATGTATAATAGGTACTTGAAATCGATTGAATCAATACAAATAATAAGCATGACTAGATTTTTTATATAAATACATACTACCTTGGATAATGTCATGTCAAGACAATAGCTGTCATAAACATGCACGCGCGTATTCTGAGGTAAAACTATTTCTCATCTATACTTTTTTAAGTTAGTCTACGAGTGAAAGTTCATCAAATGCATTCAGCGCGTTACTGAAGAACAAGACAAGCACAAGCATAATAATATAACCTATTAAGTTGTTTTGGCTTCAAAATAATTCGATTCAGTCCTCATTGATCGACCTGGTAGGTAGTTGACATTGAAATACCTTTTTTGACCTTCTTCTTTTTTTTGCGTTGCAGCAGTGGAGTATCATCTTCACTATCACTTTGCACGAGTCGTCGCTTCGGCGCCAAGCGTTCATTCTGAACAAAGAACATTAGATTAAAACATAATTCCATAATAATTTCTATGTCTGTCTCCATCATACCTATTATTTTTCGTTATTTAACGTATTCATCGAAATACAATCAATCAAATCAATCGTAATTCAAACTATATTTAAACAATATTTATATAAATTAATTTGTAAGTTATATTTTAATAAATTCAAAATTTTAGTTTTTCCGAATCAAACCAAAGAGATTTCAATTCAATATAAATATACATTAACTATGATGGCGCGCGCTAGGGTTAGGGTTTATTTTAGACTAGGCAAGTCAAGCAACATTAAAGTGGGATGCTCTTCAAGCGAGAGAACGCCACTGAGCCCATCCAACCGGAACAACAAATGGTGTTTGGCGGCAGAAATAGTAAAGAGGGTGGATAGACTTTCCAGGTGGAAGATGCATACAGGTTAGGTTTGCAGATAAATTGACGATTACCAGTGGCGTATCTTCTTCGCTGTCATCTTCAGGCGGCAGGTCGGCGAGTGGCTCGTCCTTGAACTGGGACAGTGAGTAGTCGCACGACGAGGCGGTCGTGTTCGCCGCGTACCCCTCATCGCTCTCCCACTTTTTCATTTCGGGCACATCTGTCTACAAAATTAGCAAAAGTCAGCAAAGTGTCATCAACAGCCTATTAATGTCCCCACTGCTGGGGCTTAGGCCTACCCTCTCAACGAGGGCGTTCGGGCTATAGTCCACCACGCTAGCCCAGTGCGGGTTGGTGGACTTCACATGCGCCTAAGAATTTCTTCTTCGGCGTATGCAGGTTTCCTCACGATGTTTTCCTTCATCGTTTGAGAGCAGTCAGTAAATGTACTTAAGTTTCGAGAAAAAACCCATTGGTACATGGCCCAGCCGGGGATCGAACTCCGGACCTTTCGATATGATAGGCCGCGTCTTATCCCCTACGCCACTGACGCTCTCCCTAAAGTGTGCGTCGGACAGATTTTTCGATGGTAAGTCTATGTTCATCTACATGACATGCAAAATTAGATGGAGATTGGTCGCGCCGTGAAAGCGTGACAAACTCACTTTCGGGTTTATAAACGTTATTCAGAATTTGGGGTACCGAATGGAATATAATAATAGCTAATGTTTATTACCAAAAGACTTGAAAATCCGTAAGGAACTACATACACTCGTCTACTTTCTTTGCTCTCGGTAGGCGTAAGGCTTAATAGCTCTATCACCTCAGTAAGTCTTTACAAAACTGTTCTTTTTTAGATGAAAAATGATTAAAATCTTTGTAAATTTGCATCCAAATGACGCAAGAGAAAACAGCGAAACTGTACCTGCATCGGCTCTTCCTTGATAGGCAACTCTAGAGGATCACATTCAACTTTAATTTTTTCACTGCTCTTGTCCTTACTCTTGCTGGAACTGTCAAACAGGAATAACAATTATATTAACACAACAATAAAATTGTAATTAAATGTATAAAAACATAGTAGAGAGAAAATACAAGAAAACACTCATTTATACTTTTATTTAAGTAGGTACAAGTATATATTATATTTGTATAAAAACTCATACCTACACTTATGTATAAGGCTTTCACAGGAAGTATTCCAGTTACACAAGTCCAACGGGAAATGATGATAGTCATACATTTTTACAGTAGTTATTTTGCAAGATTTTTAAATTAATTATTAAAATAAATTATATAAATACCAAATTAAAGATGGTTTTTTGACTTAAATTTGATTCATTTGACACAATTGTCAGTTTTTTGTAGAAGTCAATCAATAGTATTTTTTTTCCACTCTCCAGCTTTAAGATTCTAATAAAAATAAAAGAGACCATACATTCAATGCTAGAATAAGAATATATTACGAATACATAATTATAATAAAATTATAACTAGACGATGTCTGTACCCAATACGTAGGAGATATTTAGGAAAGATTTATATGAGGGGTCTTAAATCTTAAGCTATAGAAGCCAAAAAAATTATTTGAATTTTTGTATGTCTGTATGTTTGATCACGCAAAACTACTGCACCCAAATTAATTGGATGCGGTTTTCACAGTTGTGTTCATGAAGGTCTAACTTAAAATCTAAAGTATTATGTTTCAGCCTGTTATGCCATCTAGAAGTAGTCTATTTCATTGGTTTGATTTTTTGCCAAGAGAATAACAGAGGCTTAGGAGTGATATAATTAGTCATAAAATAAATAATGACGCGTTTCAGGGTTGTGGATTTTGACATTTTAAGGGGGAAAATGGGCGTGAAAGTTTATTGAGTATCAGTTTTTATAATGAGAAACTTAATCAACGCATCTCAAGAATATTGTTCTGCATTTTATAGGTGAATAATTCTCCAATTTGACAGTCTCATAGTTTTTAGAAATAAAGTAATTTGTGCAAACCTGTGCTTGTCTTTAGAACTAGAGTGCTTGTCCTTATCACTGCGGTGCTTGTCTTTATCACTCTTGTGGCGGTCTTTGTCACGTTCACGATCTTTGTCTCTATCCTTGGACTTATGTTCTTTGTCTTTAGACGACGATGAGCTTTTGTGCTCACGGTCTTTATCTTTAGAAGATGATGATTTTTTCTCATCGCTACTACTCTTGTGTTTATCATGGCTTCTGTCTTTGTCACTTCTCTCCTTGTCCCTGTGCTTGTCCTTGTCACTCCGGTGCTTGTCTTTGTCACTGCGGTCCTTATCCTTGCTGCTGGGCTCTTTATCGCTGCGATCCTTTTTGTCACTGCGTTCCTTGTCTTTCTCACTTCGCTCTTTATCTTTACTGGAGGACTTGTGAGAGCTGCTGTGGCTCTTACTGCTCGAGTGTTTATCCTTATCTTTATCTCTACAAATTAAACATATCATTTGTCAAACTATAGTTGTCTATGAGCGTGCATAATGAAATGAGAGAATGTTCTGGAACAGGGAAACTAACCTGTTAGAGCTGCTACTGTGCTTAGAGCTTTTGTGGTCGCGGTCTTTATCGCGGTGCTTGTCCTTGCTCGACGACTTGTGGCTTGACTTGTGCTTGTCCGAACTGCCGTAGCCGTTGTGGATACCGTTCACGTGTTCACTTTTATTACCATTTACCTTTCCCTGCGAACAAATAACCACAAATACATTACTAGGTACTATAAAATTACATGAATTACAATTTTATCATTTCCTAAAATATCAAACTGTACCATTATGACACAACGTAAAAAAAGAAAAGGTATTGTTCTCGACGTTTTAAACCAAACGACGCTTCGCGAGTATCTTGCACTGTAGTAGACGCCATATTGGGACTTAGAAAATTTTTGCTTCGTGGAGACAATGATGTACACTAGTAAACCGAAAAACTCAACATGATCTCGGAGTCAAATGTTCGATGAAAAGACACGGATAATAAACAGAAACCAATCTGAATACTTACGGGTCCACAATCATTATCGCTAACTGGGTTTTCAACACTCATTTTGCCTACGTATGACCAACGTTTGCCCGAGCGAGATTAACATGAGGGAGGTGAGGCCGGTGGAGCAGCAGGCTGCGAAATTTCCAAGTGCCAGACAGAATTGACGAATGCGCATGCGCCGTTGCTTGCGCAGACGTATTCAACTTCAGGTGAGTCGGTAAAGTCAGTTCAATGTTCTTTAATTTTTTTAAAGGTTTTACGGCCAGTTGCAAAAAGTCCTTATAGGCCATTGGCCTAATCGTAGTTTTTAATGTTTAGCCAAAGGCCTCCAAGGCACCGGTGACACTGCAGTTTACATTACACTAAACTGGTCTAATGAAGGGACAATTCGGAACGATCTGTTAGTCGTTCGCGCTATAACACCGCACAATATATTTGTCACATAAAACAATAGAGTTATGATGTCTTTGGTGGCCGGCCGCGAATTCGAACCTGCATGGCTATCACAGTATTCACAGCCTCAGTTCCTGTGCTCAGTCACAAACTATATAGGGATACTACCTGAGGATACTACGTATGCTCAGTTCACAGCTATTAACCCAAAACTGAGCCCAAAACCTACATTTTTTAGGAAACCACAACCTTCTCTGCCAAAATCCCGCCAATGTTTTATATGTAATTTTTATTGGACTTTACGGCTCGGGAAGCAGTTTTTTTGAGTGTTCAAATGTACACTTTTCGAAATTGATCCAGTAGTTTAGGTTTGCGAGTGAGAGACTAAAATAAAATCTCTTGCCGTAATTTAATTTTTTTGCCGTAATTAGATTTCAATTAATGTAGGGTCAAATTAATCCCAAAATAATACTAGAGGCGAAAGTTTTAAGGATGTTTGTTACTCTTTCACGCTTTAACGGATTTTGATGAAACTTGGTACAGTGATAGATTAAATCCTGGACTTACCGCGGTAAACTACCATGGGAAAATCTTATTCCACGAGGGGAAAGCCACGGGCAATAACTAGTGTAATTTAAATGAGAATTGGTTTTAAACGTGCTTAAACTTTGAAAGTAAAAGGGGGGTAAAGAGCAATTTTATTTTATTTCACCTTAATTCTAAGAAGACATTTACATACTTTTAGTTAATGTTAACATCAAATAGACAACCTATTAATATGTCCGAGGTTCGGGCCAACCCTCTCAACGAGGGCGTATGGGCTAATTTAGTCCACCAGGCACCACGCTAGCCTAGTGTACCCGCACTGGGAAGGTGGACTTCACATGCGCATGAATTTCTTTATCGGCGCATGCAGGTTTCCTCACGGTGTTTTCCTTCACCGTTCGAGAGCAGTCAGTAAATGTACTAAGTTTCGAGAAATACACATTGGTATATGGCCCAGCGGGGATCGAATTGGGATCGACCTGTCGACTTGGCTTTAAACTGAAACGTGACGGTTAGATGACATCTCTGGCTACCCCAGTGAATTTTTGGCTAACATGGAAAACTTAGGAGCAAATAATATATATTACTAACGTAAGAGGCTGTAGAAATGTGTATGTACTTTTGACCTGTAGCCCAGAGATTTTATGTATTCTTTCGTTTTGCAGTTTTCTAAACAAACGCGCATTTGTGCCTTATAATGCATAAAAAAACTAGGTCTGTGCATAAAAATGAGTGGATAAAAATTAGGTGGAACGTTTTTATGTCTAGTGTATTTACTCCCAGATCTCCATGTATAGGAAACATGCTTTTGAATGTGACAAAACTAGTAAAATTAGATTTAAAAAGAAAAAAAATTTGATTGAAAATACAAATGCTTGCATCAATCATTGTCAACAATTGTTATTTTTTAGTTGTAGATTGAACTTCTCTTGTGGTACTTGTTGTGTACACAGGTTTTCCATTCAAGTCCAAAGTGTTTTTAAGTTTTTTAAACACAAACGCCATATAAATTGCTGAAATATAAGAAAAAACACATTAAAATTATAATATAAACTATACTAAACATATTTGTAAGAAGTTTCTTTCTATACTTACTTGCCACTTCCCATTCACTGGTACTCATTGTTCCAAGCCTGTCTTTCTCTGAGTTACTTTCCTTGTTGTCCCAGAATTCCCGGGCATGTTCATACTCTGATTCTTCACCAATGAGCTCCTTGCCAGGTGGTGCTGGGTAGCTTTCGAAACAAATTATTCTATTAAGCAGCTGTTTATAGCTTGTGGAGTGATCTTTAAAAAAATCTGCAAACCTTGCTTTATATATTAGATCAAGACCATATTCACTAGCTAGCTTTACAAATAATTCAAAATTTACTAAGAACTCTGGACAATCTACTACACCCTCTAGGTGAAAATCATATTTGGCACCAAATAGAGGGTATCCATGCTTTGGATCAAATAGCAATTTTATGTTGAAAATCCTATTTCCGAATGTTCCATCAGGTGATTTACGTGCCCGAGACACAATTTCATATGCATCTGGGATGGTACCAATGAAAAAACCATCAGGTTTCAAACATTCTGAAATATTGTTGAGCATTCGGCGAGCTTGCGCCAAGCTTTCAAAGCTGTAATGTAGCCCGAATTGGCAGCTTACAATATCAAAATTGATTGAAGGATCTTTATATTTGTCTCTGAGAGTGTCTTTAGTGCAGTCAGCGGTGATGAACTCAGCAGAGAAGAGACGTCCGCATCGCTTGCGCAGGTCCTCGTAGCGCGTCTGACACTGCTGCACCGATACCTCTGCTATGTCAGCAAATATGACGCGTTCCACCCGAGCCTTCTGCCATTTACTCAAATCTCCTCCTTTACCACAGCATATGTCTAGTACTCGTAATGGTCGACCGTAATCCTTTTCACGAATTTTGTCTGTGTATTCTTGTATCAAAACGCTTTTGACCCAATTGTTGAAGTTTCTTACATAAAATATCGGGGAATTGAATCGCTCCTTTAGCCCTTTCTCTTCAAGGTGGTTATAATGCGCCGCCACAACATTAGCATGTTCTTCACCGTGTGGCGCTTTTTTAGTAAACGTCTGTTTCTCCTCGCTATGATCACTTGCACGTGTCTCTAAGTTTCTATTTGGAGAAACTTTGTCATCTTGTAAAGCTTTCTCACCTTCTGGAGTTAGTACAGGTTTTTCTTCAACAGCGCTCATATTACACAATTTAATGTCGTTCTAAGTAGAAGTGAAGTTATAATATATTTGCAATAGCTTTTCAAGTAAACAGCAACTCTAGAATCAATCAAGTCATTGCAAAAATTAAATTACAAAAAAAATGGGACGGACACGCACGACGACACGACAGACAGTAGTGTTGCCGATCGATAGGCCAACTGGCCAATATCGATAGTCTCAATAGTGTCAATAGCTCAAAATCAATACGATGGAATTCAATAGTATTGACCGTCAATAGCAACTAAACAATCGATACTGCCAATAGTATTAATGCTAACTATTGAATGTAATATCGATACTATCCATAATATCGATAGTTGTCATTAATTACTATTGTTAGTATTGTTTACAATTTGCAGGTAGGTATAGAATAATATTGAGATAATGACAACGATCGATAGTTCAAAACTATCGATAGTGCCTTCAACAGTCTAGCATCAATACTATCTATAGTATCGATTGTTTAGCTGCTATTGACGGCAATACTATCCTATTGGATTCCATCAATAGTATTGTTGCTTTTGTGCTATAGATACTATCGATAGTATCAATACTGTTGAGTATCATCAATACTATCAATATTACTATCGATATTGCGGCTGATTTTTACTATTGACTGTCGATAGGAAAACTATCTATAGTTTGGCAACACTAACAGCCAGACATTCTCTTTTTTTGTTGTTGTTGTTGATTTGTCCTCTGTTAGGACGGGCAAGGGAAGCTTCGTCCATACAGCCCTGTCTTATTTAAAGTATTATTTCTTATATTTATTTAAACCGGCGGTTACAGCACGGCCTCCACAAAAACAGAGCACGACTAGAGTTAGTCGGCGATTTTCAATAAAACCGCAGCACGGCCTCCACGAGGGCACAACTAGTGCCATTCTGTGATCCACAATGCAGGTTCATGTCCGCATCAAACCGATAGTAGGTTTAATGAAGAATAACAAGGGACATTTTGGAACGATCCGGTAGAGGCGTTACACGCTTTTATTTAACTATCCCGCACAATATACACTATAATAGGCACTTGTTGCTTACACATTAAAACCCGCAAAATACTTTATGAAAATAAAATAGAAGAGACGACCACACTTCGCTCCCGCCAAAAGAGTCCCTCTAAGTTTCGAGATTGTCCAAAATAGTAGATCATCAAGTGAATAAAAAGGGAATTTAATTCGAGGGCCTAAGTTGGATCCCGAGAGCAGCGAAGGAATTAGAATCCTAAGCGGAGCGAGGCATACAAGGACTGAGATGAATATTTTTTTCACGAGTTGTGTACTCCTACTTTTTACCATTGACTGCGAGAAAATTGTATTTATATTATTATCACATTTTATTATTTAATAGGAAGGTTGTAAGAGAACAAATGATTAAGGGCCTCTTTCACCGCTTGCTGATATTGTTACAGATAGTAAGCTGACAGATAAACTAATCTATCAGATAAATCTGTCTGATAATAATATCGAATTTTACACATCAAGTCTCTAATAAAATACCTAAGTCCTAAGTCGCTGATAGCTAGACGATTAGCTACCAGATATTTTAAATCACAGAAAGTCACACAAAACTGTGTTCCGCGTTAAATTCGAAACATGAATCCTTATCAAACAGAAAAAAAAACAGCCACTTTATCTTGCTGTTAGTTTATCAATCAGACTAGTTTAATCAGAGAGTTGATACTAACTCTATGGGTTTAATACTCAAAGGGCAGATAAGGCGGTCAGATACTAGTTACACAAAAAAATAGGTTATCTATAGACTCTTTCTTTTGGCAAATATAAAATTGGAAAATATAAAATAGAAGAGACCCTCTTCTATTTTATATTTTCATAAATTAAGTATTTTGCTGGTTTTAATGTGTAAATGGTGATAGTATTTTACACATTAAGCGCTTGTGTTAAAGTCGATTTAGTGAGGATAAGAACATTAGTGATGAAAGTCGCCGACTAAGTCGTGCTCTGTTTTTGTGGAAGGCCGTGATGTAACCGCCGCGCGCCGGTTTAGGCGGTTTATATAGATTTAAGTAAGACTTTAAAATCAAAATTAGATATGGCTTAAAGGTCTCGTTACCAAGCCAAAACCTACATATAAATATTTATGTATAGTGAAATGAGAGTGAAATAGTGAAATTCAGGAAGGTTCGAATTCGCGGGCGCCAACCAAAGAGTTACTAGCTCCATGGTGAAATTAGAACTTATACGTGACTCTCTCTCTAGCCAGCCAGTATGTGAAAAAATTGACGGCAGAGGAAAACTATCACAGTCTATTAGTTTTCGAGTAATAGTCGACCGTGACCGACCAATATAAAAAAGTCGATAAAATAAGAACTGCAACAATTAGATTCTGTCTTTATTTAACCTAAACAAAAGGAGGCATATTTTAATCTTAGAAATAATAACGAAATACAGATACCTACCATCACTCCAGACTAACTAAGATCAATAAATCTTTTGTGGGGCTCTGTGTGCGTTACTACATTTATGATCCCGGAAGAAATTAACAAAACAAGTCTTCCGTAAAATCAAACGCGCCCACCAAAGAGATCCGAGCTCTAGCCATAACTATTATAGTCCTCTGTGGTTGAGCTAGAGCACAGAGGACTATAATAGTAGATAAATATTGTAATGAACAAGAGCAGTCTGTGGCTATAGGTATGTATGAAAGCAAGGACCTGTGCTGTTGGACTGTGACCTGGGTTTGTTTGTTGCTGTTTCTTGGTGGAAACAGAGTAGGTAGGTACCTAGTTTTAGATTTTGACAGAATTGACGTCAAAAAGAGATTAGTGTATTCTAATCACAAACTATATAGGGATTGATTCTAATTTTTAAAAAACGGATTTGATTACACGAATTTTCATTTTCACTCTGCGATCATTAATACTATAGTATAGTTATATGTAGTATATATAGTATTAATGATTGCAATTTTCACTGCAAAGGACATAAAGTGGGAATGATATTTTTTTCTCGTGAATCTCATGGTGTAGGGTATCGTTGGATAGGGTTTTCAAAAATATTGCGGGTGTGTGGAAAACATTTTTCGATTCAGGGATCCGTTTGCGAAATAAGCTTTAAGGTGCATTGTTGTAAAGGGCCCGCGAGGTCTACTGTTCTCACAGAATCACTAGTGTTAGATTAGGTAATTATAATTCAACATTTAGTGTGCTCGTGCGGTGCATATGGATATTTTTACCGACTTCCAAAAAAGGAGGAGGTACTATGTTCGGCTGTATGTATTTTTTTTTCCTTTTTGTTATGTTAGATTGTTAGTGCATATGTGGTATCCCTCCCAGGCACAGCATGAAATGTCTACCTATCTAACAAAATTAATTGGTTTATATTCATGTTTCTTAGCGTTTTAACAATGCGAGTGGGAAGAAAACAATAAGCATAATGCCATTGATTGGGTTGGGCTTGGAATAGTACTATTCGTATAAAAATTACACAATAAATACGTACGTTTGTATCCCCAGTGTGGCCAACTCCCTTGGATGTTTGAGCACTAAATGAATCTAAAAAAGCACCAGATAAATCTGGTAAACATGATTTTTAAGAAATGAGCACTAGATGTAGAAAACTAAAAAACACAACAATTTATATGAGTAAAAAAAATTAGAAACTAAGTATCAATTTACTTACCTTACAAAATAAAATCAATGTCAGCGGGAACAGTTAGTAAATATAATTTTCATCGCGCGACAGAAAAAAAGCAGTATTTCCTGCCTCGATCGATTTGAAATTGGCGCGACGATTTCATAGAGAATGTGAATGTGATGAATGAAATTTTCTACAGAAGGAGTGATTCCTCCAGATTTCATACATGAATTCGGATTTCGGACACTCGTCGCTTGGTACTTTTTTTACGATATTTACGTTACTACCACGATATTATTATGATTTATTTAACGTGGTTTATGTAACGTGGTAAATTTTGAGCACTGACATCTGTAAAAATGCACCAGATCTAGTGCCGAAAGCACTAAGTTGGCCACATTGTATCCCTTGTGCAATGAATTATGTATAGGTATGTATGTATGCAGTAGAGCGAGCGAGCCCCACACGCGAGAAGGCAGGCAAGATGCAAGAGAGACAGGTCTGTCTGGCTGGTGGAGCCGGGGCCCCAGGGGAGGCGGCGGCGGCGGGCGGGGGCTCCGGTGCCGTTACGTGCGTGCGCGCAGCGCCGGCGGGCGGCGGTGCCACGACGACGCGGGACGCGGACGTGCTTCACTCAGTTCGTGCGCGAAAGTCGTTACCTGCGTGCGTCACTCGATCGCATTTCCTTCACACGCGAACACTGCTCTCTCTAAACGAAACTAATCAGTTTATGAAGCGTTGAGGATGGATCAGCGTATTGTGTAGGTACAGAGCGGCTACCTATACACGGGCGGGATACGCGGGAGGCTTACGTACGTGATGCAATACAACCTTGCATAGTGGCGAGAAAGCGCGTGACGTCACAGGGAGCGATCATATGTTGGACGCGGATGCAGTGATGGAATGTGGTGTGTTGTGGTGGTGACGGTACCGTGCGATGGAGCAGCGCGTCGGGCTGCCAGCTGGAGTGTAGCCGCCGCGCCGCCACCCGCCGCCGGGCCGCGGCTCTTCCACGGGAACCATGCGTAGAAAAAGATGAGCCAGGATGCTGAGAGCTTGGTAATATCACTTCTATTTTTCCACATAATTTAGATCACAGACTTTAATAATCCCTTTTCAGAGAAGGGACGGAGAGGCCACCACGTTTACAATAGTTCGTTTAATAACAACACAAGGTGTATCCACAAACAGTAGATGTATACTAGTTGGGTCAGAGTGATTTCAGCATTGGTTACCTATTTATAATGATGATATAGCATAGAATGTAAGCGTTGCCGTGATGCTCAAGGCTAGGCAGATTCTCATATTGATTCTGCTAAGAATCTGATTGGCCAGGTAAGTACAAATCGTGAATTTGTTATGTCTACCTACCGTATTTATTTATTTACTTATCACATCAGAATAAATGGCGCCAGCGAACTTGGACAAATTCGTGTCTTAACAAAAATATGCCAACAAGTTAAAATTTCTTGCTGGCATACATATGCAACTTCTGAAAACTGAACTAGTACCTAATTATTATTGATACGGAATACTCAGTTTAGTTTGCCTAATTATTTTTACGATTTCGATCAATACCAGTTAATAAAGCAGAATAGACTCACTCGTAGGTAGGTAGGTACATATGTGAATAATTTAGTTGGGCATGTGGGAGCTATCGCCCACAGGTTACTAAACAGTTGAGGTTATTGACTGATCGTTATAGGTAGGTATGTGATGACGACTTGATGACTGATGACCAACAATGGTAATCCTCCGAATTATTTGGAGGTGCTGTCGAAGAACTTGCCTACGTAGGTAGTTTCGATAGGTACTTACGCAGACAAAACTGCAAACCACTCGAGCATAGTACCTACTTACCTACTCGTTTACGCCTATACAGACCGAGAGCAAAATTGCGCTTCGGGCCGATATTGCTGTTCTTAATTCAATGCTATTCTTACAAATACATACTAACTTGTACATAGGTAGGTACCTATATACTTGTTTGCATAGTTTTCATTTTTGATGAAAACCACATTTATTCACACATCTCGTCATTTCAGATAATAATTTAGAGAATATCATTAAGAGATAATAATTTAGCGCCCATTAGGTAAACCATTTAGGTACCTATTGAATCGTATTGTATTGTGTATAATATACATAACGCTCATACATAATCGACAGCTAATTCTTAGCGAATCAACTGTTAAGAACATTTAGACATACATAATGTATGTTTCCTGATCACCATCATTCTATCCTGTTTGTACTAGTCCACTGCTGGGCCCAGGTCTCCCCGAGGCGCGCCACTGACCACACTCCTCGGTTCTCCGCATCCAGCCAGGCGCTTTTGGCGCTCCATACGCATATTATAGTAATGCCCAGTCGTGGTCTTCTCAATGGGTCGTCCACCCATCGTATGGCACTTATTTACCAGCCATGAGATCCAAAACGACAGACAGGCACAGCTGTCAAACTGATTCTGTAAAAGAACCTATACCTTCCAGGTGCAAGTCATAATGCACGTAATATTGCATTGGTGGCATACGTTGCAACAGTTTTGCTTGTGATTCTAGCAATAATGTTGAAAGCCTCCGTGGGACCGCGTGTCTTGCCTCACGCACTCACTGCGCGGCCGCTCCAGTTTCTACGCTATTGTTTTTTTCTTAGGATTTCTTTACATATCGTACCTATTCCTATTTCTGACTGATCTAATCGTGTGTAATCTATTGTGAGAAGATGAACTCACCATGATGCCAGCCTTTTTTTAAATTCATAGCAACGGGCTTACTATAATGCGGTAGTACCTTTAACAGAAAGCGTATAGCATCAGTGGTGTCGGGGATAAGACGCGGCCTATCATATGGGAAGGTCCGAAGCTCGATCCTCGACCGGGCCATGTACCAATGGGTTTTTTCTCGAAACTTAAGTAATTACATTTACTGACTGCTCTCAAACGGTGAAGGAAAACATCGTGAGGAAACCTGCATACGCCGAAGAAGAAATCCTTAGGCGCATGTGAAGTCCACCAACCCGCATTGGGCTAGCGTGGTGGACTATAGCTTGAACGCCCTCGTTGAGAGGGTAGGCCTGAGCCCCAGCAGTGGGGAAATATTAATTAATAAGCCGTTGATGATGATAACAGAAATATCTTTAAAAATCTACGCGAGTATTTTTAATATCTAATGTAAGTACCTACTTATAAACATTTCGATTACGCAAATGGCAATGGCTATACCTACGTTGTGGCCTAGTTAGTAGTTTTTACGTTCTCCTCACGTCCATGAGGTCGCGGGTTCAAATCCGGACCCGTAGCGATGTGTCTTTGGAACTAGGGCTTTCAACCTGAATACTCCATTTTATGGCATATGACGTGAAGTCTACCGCAATGGTTTAGTGCGGTGGACTATGTAGGTACCCCTACGCCCTCGGTGTAAGGAGAAGGCCTGTCGCCAACATAGTGGGATGTATACGTCAAGCAAGCTTAGTGATTTCAGAGCTCGGTATGGTATTTCAACTACTTAGAATATAATGTTATCACAAGCATAGTAAATCGCAAGTGTTTTGTTTGCAATTCGGCCGGCTAGAAAGTGTAAGTGAAACAAATAACCGGACCTTAAACTAAAACTTTCACGCCATGTTACGTTCTACAATGTATAGGTAGTAGTATATAAGTACCAGCGAAGTAAGTACCCATATCTATGAAATTGTTTGGGGAATTACCAACATTCGATATGCAAATCGTAAAATGCCAAAAATGGGGACTTTCACCTCATACCATTGAATGTATTGCTTGGCGATTGAATTCTTGTAGAAATCGCTAGGCTTAACCCCCCTTTCTCCCTGCCTTCCCTCCTATCCTATCGCTTCCTCCCTCCACTCCTATCCCTCCTTCCCCTTCCATTCCCCTTCCCATTACCCTTCCCTCCGTATACTTAATTATAATACTTATTTTTTATCAATTTGGATTCTAAAACCAACATCAAAGGATTCTCCCCCCCACGAGAACCTAGAAAATGATAAAAATAAATTATCAGATGGAACTGAATGTATCGAATCTTCTTGTGCTCTTTGTTAAATAATAAAAATTCTAAAAAAAGCGTGCGGATTTTCCGATTAGTTTTTACCTCTTTATTAATTACTAGCTGTTGCCCGCAACTTTGTATGCGTGGATTTTGGAAGTAGGTATAGCTATCTCTCCTATACTCAGACAGCGTCTAGTTACAATAAAATTATGCGAACAAACGCGCGAAGCGCGCGAACAAACCGACCAAATAACCAACCAACAAACCAAACGCGCACACAAACGCGCGAACATTCGCGCGAAACTCGCGAACAAACCAACTAACCTACCAAGCGATCAAACGCGCAAAACGCGCGAACAAACGCGCGAAACGCGCGAACAAACGCAAAACGCGCGAACAAACGCGAAACGCGCGAACAAACCAACCAAATAACCAACCATCAAACCAAAGGCGCACACAAACGCGCGAACATTCGCGCGAAACTCGCGTACAAACGCGCGAAACGGGCAAACAAAGCAACCAAATAACCAACCAAACACGCAAACAAACCCGCAACCAATAAACGCACGAAACGCGCGAACAAACGCGCGTACAAACGCGCGAACCAACCGAATAACCAACCAACCAAACGCGCGAAACGCGCTTGCAAACCAACCAACCAACAAAACGCGCGAACAAACCAACCAAATAACCAAAACCAACCAAACGCGCAAACCAATGCGCGAACAAGCGCGCGAAACGCGCGAACAAACCAACCAAATAACCAACCAACCAAACGCGCGAACAACCCGCAACCAACAAACGCGCGAACCAACCAACCAAACGCGCGTACAAACGCACGAACAAACCAAATAACCAACCAACCAAATGCACGAACAAACGCGCGAACATCCAACCAAATAACCAACCAACCAACCAAACGCGCGAACAAACACGCGAAGTGCGCGAACAAACCAACCAAATAACCAACAAACCCGCAACCAACGAATGCGCGAACAAACGCGCGAAACGCGCGAACAAACCAACCAAATAACCAACCAACCAAACGCGCGAACAACCCGCAACCAACGCGCAAAACGCGCGAACCAACCAACCAAACGCGCGTACAAACGCGCGAACACAAATGTTTGCCCCGGGTGCGAATGAACCCAAAACCTTTAGCTCAGTAGGCAGGGTCACCACTCGTGGTTACCACTCACCATCAACTTCGCCAACGGCCAGTCACTGTAGAAAACAAATCAGTAGGTATTCGATACCGAGAGCCCCTGTAACCGGTCAATATAGGGATTTTGTTACATCCTGTATGTCAGTCAGTCAAGGTTTATAATAAAAAACCTATGGTAGTTTGCAGAGTAGCCCTATCCTTTGAACTGGGCTCACTTGTAACACTTTCAAAAATAACCAGGCTACTCTGACCTGTAAGTTCATACAAATTTTAGCAAATGAGAGTTTTTTATTGCTGGTTGTTATTTCTCGGCAAATTTTCGAGATTTTTGTGATTTATTATGTTATTCCGGGATATACACTGTCACTATACAAAGTTTCGTCAAAATCCGTTCAGTGGTTTAGGCGTGATGCGCGTTCAAATAAACAGACAGACAGACTAAAATTTTAAAAACTGTTCTAACATGTTCAGTTACTCATTTTAAGTCACCCTGGTTGGTTTTTTTTCGAATATATTCAATGTACAGACTTTTTGGCCTTTACGATTTTATTATATGTATAGATAGACTAGCAGACCCCCGCGACCTCATTCGCGTTAAAAGACTACTATTTGAGCTGTTCTTTCTTTGTTTCAATACTTCAGACTAACCAAACCGCGAATGAACGCGCGAACAAACGCGCGAAGCGCACTAACAAACCAACCAACCAACCAATCCGCGAACAAACGCGCGAAACCCGCGAACAAACCAACCAACCCGCGAACAAACGCGCGAAGCGCGACAACAAACCAACCAAATAACCAACAAACCAACACACGAACACTCTCGCGAAACGCGCGAACAAACCAACCAACCAACTAACCCGCGAACAAACGCGCGAAGCGCGCGAACAAACCAACCAAATAACCAACCAACCAACATGCGAACAAACTCGCGAAATGCGCGAACAAACGCGCGAACAAACCAACCAACCAACCCGCGAACAAACGCGTGAACAAACGCGCGAATTGCGCGAAACTGAAGGAGATTGTGGTAAGAGATCCGAGAGTCCAGAGGTGAGTGCTTGCATTGTGTTGCGTATGTGTAAACTGCTAAAATGAAAGGCGACAGAGAACGAAAGGTCGCGGTGGTCAGGGATGGCTGTAAGGGGCGGAGTTGGAGGCCATTCTCCGCGGGACAAGAAGTCCCGCCTAACATAGAATTGATCCTCAGTAATCTTGTATGAGTCTCGTACATTTAAGAAGTAATCTGTAGTTTTCTTTCATACATTCACACGTTTTAACAGTAGCACTTCATAATTTAGAGGTATAATAATAGTCATTCAATCGAACCGCAGGCAAATCCTTTACGAATAGCAACTTCGTAACAGTCCCTGAGAAACATTGATAATTTCTGAAATATTCGCCGACTTACTACAGTTTAATACATTTTGTGGCCGCTCCTTTTTATAAAACCCAATACCAAGTAGCCTATGTTCATTCTAAGAGTATTATCTATCCAACAGCGAAAGAATTATTGAGATCGGATCTGTAGTTACAAAGATTAGCTCCGTCACACATCCAAACAAATTTTACCTCTTTATTATTAGTATAGATACCTAGATAGACTAGCGAACGCCCTGCGACTTCATTCGAGTTAAAATACTACACAGACTCCCCCCTACCCCCTCGTTGATATCTTTTATCTTTTTCTATAATTTACTATCTCTGTACTTACACTATACAGTAACTAACTTTACAAGTGTGATAATTTTATTAACTATCGGACGCACGATAGTTGTTTTATTTATGTTGAGGTAAGTAATGTCACGTGGTTAAAAGGACTAATATTGAATTTTCAACCGACGAAAAAAAAGGAGGTTCTCAATTCGACCCGTATATTTTTTATTTTTTTTTCATGTATGACCACGCATAACTTTTTACAGAGCAGTCCGATTTTGATAATTCTTTTTCTATTGGATAGGGTCTACTTCGAAGTTGGTCCCATTTAAATTTGAAGAAAAAAATTCTACCCTAAGGGTAGAAAATTAGGGGATGACTGATTAAATTCCTACTAAATTTTCATATTTGAACCAATTCTGTTGAAACTAGGCACAAATAAGTAGTTTTAATGACCCTACAATATGACGGAGAATTTGATCTGATGACGGAGACGGAAGACAGTTGAGGGAACTCTTCAACGGTGTACAGCAGCTAACTCGTATTTGGGCTTATTCATTCATCTTAATGAGAACTTTAAACCTAACTTATGATTTATTCGTTTACGACTACCATCAATGGGTGAAGATGGAGACGGAAGGCTGTCGAGGGAATGAATTATTATATTTTAGTCACAAAAAAGTAAAAAATAAAAGTTTTTAACAAAAAAATTAAACCGTCGAAAAAAAGAAACTGAAAAGCGAAAAATAATAACAAGTTACCTTGTTAGTCTATAACTACGCTCCTATTACCTTGTTAGTCTATAACTACGCTCCTATTACCTTGTTAGTCTATAACTACGCTCCTACACTAACGTAAACCTAAGTAATTTTGAGTCGGCGCCGAACAAACAAGCAAATTAATTAAAGTTGATACGTAAAGTGAAATGATGGCAGCCAAGTTTACGTAAAGTGGAATGATACAAGCAATCAATAAGAAGATCATCACATTAAAGTACGAAAAACGTAATAGTAAGTAATAAAAATAAAAGAAATTAATTTGTATGTGTGTTGGGCGCCGACTCAAAATTACTTAGGTTTACATTAGTGTAGGAGCGTAGTTATAGACTAACAAGGTAACTTGTTATTATTTTTCGCTTTTCAGTTTCTTTTTTTCGACGGTTTAATTTTTTTGTTAAAAAGTTTTTATGTTTTAAATAATTATGATGATTGGTTGTTTCGTTTCGGTACCCCTAGATGTTATTTTTGAGGACAATTTTTATCAAAGTTTGAATAGTTTGAAACTTTGAACTAGGAAGAAATCGCTAAGTTTTTACATTGAACTCTAACTTTAACTATAACTATAAACTAAACTTCAAATTTTGTAAGATTTTATCAGATTTTGTTTTTAATTATACTAAGTAAAGCAATGTTTTTTAACAAGTGTTTTACTGACGGAGTACCATCTTATATCACAGCGTATTATTGTCTCAAATTAATGAGCAGAAATTCAAACTAGGATTTCTTGGTTACTAGTCCCAGACGATGACGCAGAGACGCGCCGTCACGTCATCGGTGTTTCGGAAAAGCCGTGAAAACAGCACATGCGTGGTCCCCTTGCTTGTCTTGTGAATCCGCGGGCGGGCGGCGGGGGCGGAGGGCGAGGGCGGCGTGTGATGTGCGACCGAGCCCGCCGCGGTCGGCCCTCACCGACCGAACCGACTCAGACAGACGACGCGCACCCGGCGTCCAGCACGCAAGGGCTCGCTGCTGACAGTTCAATCACTCGCCTAACTACTTATTAATCATACGTTCCTTCGAAATTCTCGTTCATTCTGGCTTCCCGCCCACTGAATTTGAAAAGTGTTTTTGACTTTTTTAAACCTGTTCTAAAAGTGTTTGTGCCCGCCCAGTGTTGAATTTTCATACGCTGTATTGTCTACAGCCGGTGTTTCTGGAATCATTTGCATCGTTATAAGGTACAATAATTAGCGGTTATCGTATGTTGTCAATGCCAAGTTTAAAAATAAATTATACTTTTAAAGTTATCAATGTAAGTGCCTACCTTCTTTTACCAGCTAGGCTAACTTTTCCTCTGTTCATTGTAGCGTTTTGCTCTATAAACTTGACCTGAATTTTAAACTTAAGTTGCACGGCTTAATAACATTATCAATGATAATAAATTTAGAGTTAGACAAAACAACACAAAAAAAAAATTAGGTACTATTATTCTGAAAGCCGTCTATATAAGGTTGGCTTTTAAGGGACGAACGTATAATGCATATTGTTTTCTCTTGCCAAAGGCAAAGAGAAAATCCAAATCATTACCTACATTATGTTAGCAAATTGTTACAGTTTTTGATTATATATGGTAGGTATGGGATAACAACTAGGTAGGTATTTGAATCGCTCACAGTAGGTAAAGGTATACCTACCATTAACTAGAGTCACTACAGTAGCGCGCTTGGCAATATTTAGCTTAACTGCTGCTGGATTTTAAAATTTTAACCATTTTGTAAAATTTAAATGTTTAGAATTGAAGGTAAAGTAATTGAAAGTAAATGCATTGTTCATATTTAGTGTGTTATTTTTACCTACGACGGACGGAACTTAAATGTTATAAGTACCTATATTAAATTATTTTTCCCATCGACTTTATCAATTGTCATTTGTAATAATGTTCGTTAAAAATAAGTTATTCGTATTGTGGGTTCCTGATGGGCTCAGGCATAGTCAGGTAAGATTTTAACGCACCTTTTGGTCCTTTGTGGAACACCTGACGTGCGCCCACCTGTCCTTATTACTCGAATTTTAAAAAGCCAAACTTTGTGTTCACAAAGATCGAAAGAGCGTGAGCAGCTGTTATTTCGGTTTAAAATTCGGTTAAAATGGTAGTCATTATTAGTA
Source organism: Metalampra italica (assembly GCA_949699065.1). Lineage (NCBI taxonomy): Eukaryota > Metazoa > Arthropoda > Insecta > Lepidoptera > Oecophoridae > Metalampra > Metalampra italica. Next base: position 4,396,751 of record OX452970.1, on the reverse strand, counting down.
CCTACATTAAAATGTTATAACGTTTTAACGGATAAAAAAAATAAAGTTTAAATCCCTACGACAAAAAAAAGCGCTAATATAAGTTTCAAATAAAACGATAAAATACCTACCTACACCTAATTACCTTTAGTGTAGGTACACTTTTGAAATCCTGCCTGGCTGCTGTTATTATAATTTAGAATACCTAACTTAATTTTCATCCGTCGTCTGTGCCAGGTTTGGCGTTTAATTTGTAGGTTAATGTAAATGTTACTGTAAAATTAAAATTTGTGGTTAAAATTCCACAATCAAACACAAAGTTGTTCAATAATGGATAACATTATGTTATTTTTGCGCGGAAAGCTTAAAATATAAAATTTACCTAAGAAGTACGAGTAGGTAATATCACGGCGGCCGAATTGCTTAAAATCCTGTTCCATGTGACCTTTGTCAAAGGTATAGATAGCGACCACGAATATTGATAGATAGGGAATAATTGTCCAAATAATTAGAAAACACCTTTTCCCCCTTAAACACACTGCTTTTATCTAAATCGTTGTGGTATTCTTTGATTGATTTCATTTGTGGTTTCGATAGTACAGTAATTTTCGCGTAGTATCAGTTGTATCATTGAGCAGTACCATTGATGGTACAAATGACCCAACTTTGTATCACTAGTACCATCAATGGTACTAGTGACACAAATTTTGGCTCTGTAGTAAATTATGAATAGTTGTTATGATGGTGATTACACACTGGTCTTTGCGATGTCCTACAAAATCGCACACACTCGCACACTACTCGCTTGGATACCTAAAGTAATACGAGTTTGCTCGCGTCTCGCTGTCGTAGGCCGCTCCCTTCCTCAATTATCCAATTTCCTTGTCAGAATCCACCTAGTAAGTACATTTGTGAACACTCAAAGCTTAGACGACCGATCTGTGAAAAACATGCACCTAGATGGTTTTCGTCAAAATGTATTGATATCGAATATCGTTATTAGATTATTATAGGATCTTGTGCGAAAATACACCTCTGATTCTAGGTTTATGAAAAAATTTGACGTTTGGTTTGTTTGATTTAAAAAAAGTTATATGAGATGTGCAATGTTTGATTTTTCAGTGTTTCATTCATCAGAATATGATTCATCATAATATGATGAATGAATGATTAGTAGATAAATATCATAAAAAATCAAACATCGCACATCTCATAACTTTTTTTAAATCAAGCGAGAAATATCCTAAATTTTGACTGAGTATGTATGTTTAGTTTACACTCGCATACATTTACTATGGCATTTCGTATGGTGCATGTTTAACAATCGTTAAACCCATGATTTGTATTTCCTGCCCTATCTTTATCACTTAGTACCAGCGACTTAGTACACAATACTATCTAGTAATCTCCAGTTATTAGCGAGCATTATTACCCTACACATTATTATTGCTTATCTGACCTCGTTAGAATCACATTAGTATCTGATTCATGCGTATTCACGTGGTCGTTCGAGCCTACAATTTTCCATATGAAAGTCGTAAGTTTTATCTATATAATGTGGTCTTCCGTGGGACCAAAAAATGTGGAAATTCTCAAAACTGCCTACGATTTGCTTCATTACGAGATACTTGCATCATCGTATCTAATTATAATAATTTGGCTGTCTGATGTATTTATACCTAGACTTTAATAAAAATAAGATGTAAATGGTATAAATATACCGAGAATACAGCACCTAGTCAGGGCAGGTGGCTGCGTCGCGTCTGCTTTGTTGCTCAACAATAAAACCCGGCTTTAGTAACGCTACGTCTGGATCCTTCATCCTTGATCTTCAATCAACAAAATTGCGACTTGGAGCTCCCTAGTAGCGTGCCTCTAATTTATTTGTGAACGTACCTACAATTAATGGGTTTTATTGGTGACTACACCATGAGTCGTCAAAGCAACTAATGGAATTAAGTACTCGTTTAATTATTTCATTACGATATGACGGCCAGGATTTAGAGCTGGATTTTGAGCGCGTGCTTATCATTTTCCCGAAACCAACCAGACCTGTTGACTCTTCATTTCATTGATAATCTTGCTATGCGAGTAAGTATATAAAAACGTAACGAATTTCAATGTGACTCAGTGATAGGCCGGTGATAGGTAATAGCTGAGCAAACTAAGTCGTTTATTTGAATCTCCATTATGTACATAACTTGGCATTAATTACATACGTAAACAGTCTTTTGTTTACTAAACGTATCAGTTAATTAGGTATTACGTGTAAATAAACATACAGTGATAGAT